>CM045994.1:61328726-63828726 GCA_025175895.1 Wurfbainia villosa | reverse complement strand
GATGTCCGGAGTTAATCGTGGATGCTAGTTATGGTAACTAGTTCATCGAGTGACCAGTAAGACTTCATATGGTTCTCGATATATAGATATGTCAATGAAGTTCTTACCGGGCTTAAGTGCGATGTTCCTTCGATTTATGTGATTCAAGTCATCTCTTCATGGAGACTTATGCTTTGACATCTTAAGCAAACATCTAGGAGATGTGGACCCGGATGATTGGGTATAAGTCAAGTGATCGAAGGTGTTTGAATAGCCTATAAAGGATTCACCACTCCTTGCGAGGAGATGTATACCCATGGCCTCTCGTCGGATTGTTACTAAAGTCTTTGGCCAAAGCATTACATGTTTAGAGTAAAGTACTCTTCGATACATGTGGAGTAAATAGAATCCGTAGGACGAGGAAATGATACTTGGGCTAGGTGTGACGTAGTCAGCCTAGTGGGGACTGACACAATAGACCATGTCCTGAACCAAGTGGGTATAAGATGAGTGAAGGGAATGAGGCACGATTCATTCGAGCTACTGAAGGGTTTCAGAAATAGTTCTGGATCAACCGTTGATCTTTTCGGTTAATTGGGGATCATGATGTACTACTAGGTGCCACTCATGATCGATCTATAATTAATGGTTAATTATAGACGGCCAACATAAACCGAGAACCTATTTGGTCACACGCACAACGAGTGTAATCCAAAGGATTTAAAACGAGCTTGAGAATGGGATTCTCAGACCGAGAGAAACTATGTTTGGTTGGACCAAACATAAAGCGAGCATGAAATTGTTTCAGTCGCAATGGAAGCATGGATGGGCCGTGTCTTATGAAGACATAATGGATGAACCAAAATGGTTTGGTTCTAATCCAATGGATGAGAATAAACCAAAGGGTTTGGTTTATATTAAACGAATGAACCAAAGGTTGGTTCGGTTCGTTTTAACTTAAAATAAACCATCATGGTTTGGTTTATTTTAACTTATCTTAATGGAGCGGGTTAACGGGCTTTATGGATATGATCCATTAACCATTAAGAGAATTAGTTCTCTATAAAATAGGGCTTAAACCCTAATCCAAATACCCTAATCAAGTTGTTGCCGCCCAACATAGAGTTGCCGCCCACCCCTTGTTGGTGAATTCGGCGCCCAACCCTAAGTGCCGCCGCCCAGCGTTTGTGCCGCCGTCCAAGTTATTGCCGGCGACCAAGCTTCAGCCGGTGAACACTCCGGCGACCCCCCGGTGATCCCCTATAGGTTTGGCATCAAGGTGAGGCTTTTCTTTCCTTGGTTGGCCGGCGCCTATATCCTCCACCAAGCTGTCCAGTTTTCTGGACAGCGTCTCCTCCTCTCGTCGGAGCATCGTTTGGACGACGGTTAGTGCTCCGATAGCGGCTAACTTACCGGGGATTTGATCTCCGATAATCCTCTGAGGTGGAGCACGAAGGATTCGTCAAACGGTTGACGAATACCTCTCCGGAGAAGCGAGCTTTGAGAACTCGTTTTAGGATCCGAATTTGGATTCGGATCGTGATCATCTCTCGATCACGTCATCTTCAACACGAGGCTAGTAACCCGTACGAAGACGAAGCTCGTGACTTAGCGAAGTCATCCCGAGGAGCTCGGCGTGGATACGGATAGAGACGATTCTTACGAGGATCGTTCCGGTTGATGCCGTTCCCGCTACACGTCATACGGAAGGTATAACGTAGATAATTTTCTTTTATTGCAAATTTTAATTTACGGTTATGTCTACACTTGTTGTAATAGCATGCGTGTGTTGTGTGTGTTGTAATAAATATAGATTTATTATTTTTTAATTGCTTCCGCTGTGCTCATGTTTACGAAACATGATCGAACACACACGCCATGCAAAAAACCCAGATGGTATCAGAGCCAGGTTGTGTTTCGACATAATCGTAAAATGGTTTTGCGATAGTCATAATGTATTTCTGGAAATTTTCTAATTTTGGAAATTTAGAAGTATTTATGGAAATTTTTCAATTTTGGAAAGTCTAGAAGTATTTATGGAAATCTTCCACTTTTGAAAAGTTGGAAGTATTTATGGAAATTGATATTTTCCATAAATAAAATATTTGATTAGATTCTGGAAATTTGTTTCCTAATTTAATCATGATTTGATTTGGGAAATCAAATCTTAAAATATTTTTATTTCCATAAGTAGTTTTAATGATTTAGGAAATTGGTTTCTAAATAGATTTTCCTTAATCAAATAATTCCATGAATAAAATATGTGATTAGATTTGGAAATTTGTTTCCTAATTTAATTATGATTTGATTTGGAGAATCAAATCTTAAACATATTTTATTTCCATAAATAGTTATGATATATAAGGAAATATATACATGACATAATTGTATGCCATGTAATTGCATTAGATGCATAACATTATGCCATGCGTGTCGTGACATGTAGATGTATGCCATGTATGTCATGCCATGTAGATAATAGTTATTTGCATGCAAAGAGGATGAGACATAAAAACCCTAACTCAATATTAAAGCCTACACCTTCCATTAATATGGTTAGAACCAGAGTTCTGTTTCCTGTTTGGGTTGTTGGACTCACTCCAAGCCCGGCTCAAACCTGAACATGTTCAAATCATTGGAATAGTTTAACTCTAATATGGTAAGAGTCAGAGGTCAATCGTTAGTTTGGGTTGTTGGACTCACTCCAAGCCTGGCTAATTGGTTGAATGCGCTCTAACCATATTAAAACTATTTCGCGATTAATGGGTCGGCTTTAACTTGGAGCATCGATTTGTTGGACTCACTCCAAGGTCGATGTGAAGAGAGGTGAAGTTGGGTGCTATGCATATGATGCATACTTGTTAATGTGTTAACAACCCAATGTATGTGTAAACATTCAATTAGTTGATAGCACATTGTGATAGTTACATATACATGATATGTAATCGGTATACTTGATACCCACCATCATAGCTAAGAATGGCTTGTTGGACTCACTCCAAGGTTGTTCTTATCTATGATGGATATCAGCCCATTCGGAGATGGACCTACGATCTCCCGAAGTGATTTTAAGGGTTTTTGAAATTCGAAAAATGAATGGGATTTATAAATGTATATTGATACATTTTTAAAATCATCTTTCTCATATATGCTCGTTTTGTATTTCTAAGATTGATCATGATGTCTTTGAATTTGCGTTCCATTTTGGATTCAAATAAATTGATTGGGCCGAACTTCATGGACTAGCTTAGAAGCTTGAGAATTGTTCTCAAGGTTGAAAAGCTTGCAAATGTCCTCGAAGCGCCTCTTCCCGCCCGTCCTAGTGATGATGCAACTCTGGACCAATTGTTGGCCTATCAGAAACATGTGAGTGATTCTGAACAAATGAGTTGCATCATGCTAGCCATGATGGAACCCAAGCTACGAAAGCAGCATGAGCATATGGATGCTCATATCGTAGTCCTTCATCTTTGTGAGTTGGTTGATGAGCAAGTGAGATTCGAAAGGTTCGAAGTCTCAAAGCTCCTCTTTACCTCTGAGATGTTAGGAGGTTCATCTGTGGTACTGCTCAATATGCTGAAGACTGTGGAGTCTTCTGAGAAGCATGAGCAGGGGACGGTGCTGTTAGTTGATTCCTCGAAGAAAGGTTCTAAGAGGAAGTCAAAGGAACAGCAGAAGGGAAAGAAGAGAAAGGCTAAGAAGGTAGAACTAGCACAAAAGGAAACTTGCCATCATTATGGCAATGAGTGCTTTTTGTGAAGAAAGTGCAAGATTTATCTTGAGTTCGTGAAGAAGGATAAGGCATCGGATGCCCCATCTTCTTCAGAAATCTTCTTTATTGATTGTCATTCTATTTCCTCAGACACTTGGGTATTTGATACTGGGTGTGGCTCACATATATGTAATGACATACATGGGCTAAGGAATAGAAGAAGACTCGTCAAGGGGGAGAGTCAAATTTACGTGTTGGGAATGGAGCAACGGTTGCTGCACTCGCCATCGGAACGTATTTGTTGGAACTCCCTGTAGGACTTGTCTTAGAACTGGACAATTGCTTGTATGTTCCTTCGTTGATAAAGAACATCATTTCTATTTCTTGTTTAAATAGAAATGGGTACCATTTGACTTTTAGTAACAATTGTTGTTACATAAATTTGAATGGAGTTCTTTATGGGACTGGAACTTTAAGCAATGGTATTTATACGTTGGACGTATCCAGTGACATTTTCAATATCGAAGCGAGCAACACGCGTGCTCGAAAGGATAATCAAATAGACTCCTATATGTGGCATTGTCGTCTTGGCCATATAAGCAAGAAACGCATGTCCGAATTACACCGATGTGGAATTCTAGAATCGTTTGAATTGGATTCATACGATACATGCGAATCATGCTTAAAAGGCAAGATGACTAAGTTACCTTTTACTGGAAAAGGTGAACGAGTGGGAGAGTTACTAGGTCTAATACATAGTGATGTATGTGGACCTATGTCAACTCAAGCTTTAGGAGGCTATAGCTACTACATTACCTTCACCGATGATCACTCACGGTTTGGGTATGTGTTCTTGATGAAACACAAGTCTGAAGCCTTTGAAAGGTTCAAAGAATTCAGAAATGAAGTAGAGAAACAACATGACAAAAGTATTAAAATACTTCGATCGGATCGAGGTGGTGAATACTTAAGTCAAGAGTTTCTTGATTATCTAAGAGACAATGGCATATTGTCTCAATGGACTCCCTATACACCACAAAGATAATGGTGTATCCGAGAGGCGAATCGTAGGACCTTGTTGGACATGGTCAGTCAATGATGAATCATGCGACTCTTCCCAAGTCCTTTGGGGTTATGCACTCGCATACTATTTACTTGTTAAATGTAATGCCTACTAAGGTAGTCTCACTACTCCATATGAGATATGGGCTAGTAAGAAACCTCATGTATCTTACTTGAAGATATGGGGTTGTCCTGCTTATGTGAAGCGGACTGTATCAGACAAATTGGATGCTAAGTCTGATAAATGTCTATTTATTGGATACCCTAAGGAAACAAGGGGTTACCAATTCTATCATCCTGTGGAACAAAAGGTGTTTGTTTCAAGGCATCGTGTTTCTAGAGAAAGAGTTTCTCTTGCAAGAAAATAGTGGAGGTGCCGAGCTTGAGGAGGCTCGAGAGACTCAAATAGACATTGATGAGATACTGGTGAAGCACAACAAATAGACAACTCATAATGATGAGCAATCGGCTGGACCTATTGTAACACCACATCTTCGTAGATCTGGTAGAACACGCAATATTCCTGAGAGATATGGATTTCTCGTAAGTGAATCGAACGACGTGTTACTCATTGATGATGAGGAGCCTACCAGTTATGAAGAAGTGCTGACAAGTTCAGAAAGGGATAAGTGGCTTGGTGCCATGAAGTCGAAAATGGATTCCATGTACGAAAACCAAGTTTGGAACTTGGTTGACCCACCTGAAGGCATAAAGCCTATAGGGTGCAAGTGGGTTTTCAAGAAGAAAACCGACATGGATGGTAATGTGATTACCTATAAGGCTAGATTGGTGGCGAAAGGATATCGTCAAAAACAAGGTGTTGATTATGACGAAATCTATTCGCCTGTAGCTATACTTAAATCCATTCGGATGCTCCTGGCCATAGAGGCTCATTATGATTATGAGATATGGCAGATGGATGTGAAAACAGCTTTCCTTAATGGAAACCTGCTCGAGGACGTGTATATGATACAGCCTGAGCGTTTCACATCGGTTGATAAAACCAAGGTATGCAAATTGCGACGATCCATTTATGGATTGAAGCAAGCATCCAGGAGCTGGAATATCCGTTTTGATGAGACAATCAAAAAATTTGATTTCTCACAAAATCCAGACGAACCTTGTGTGTACAAGAAGGTTAGTGGGAGTGCAGTCGTGTTCCTAGTATTGTATGTCGATGACATATTACTTATAGGAAATGATGTGTCAATCTTACAGTCAGTTAAGGTTTGGTTATCCAAGACATTCTCCATGAAAGACCTGGGAGAAGCAACCTACATCCTTGGGATTAAGATCTATAGAGATAGATCGAAACGGTTGCTTGGTCTTTCGCAGTCTACATATATAGACCGAAAAGCAAAGAGGTTTAGCATGTCGGAATCCAAGAAAGGTTATCTACCCATCGCATGGGAACACCTTTCAAGTCTATGTGTCCGCGCACGTAAGACGAGAGGATTTGCATGAGTAAGATTCCCTATGCATCCGCAATAGGATCTATCATGTATGCTATGTACGAGGCCCGATGTATCGATGCTCCGAGTGTCACGAGCAGATACTCACCGATCCAGAATGGATCATTGGGTGGTCATAAGACGATCCTTAAGTACTTGAGAAGAACTAAGGATGTGTTCCTAATATATGGAGAAGGGGACATCGGGTATACGGATGCGGCTTCTGACAAGGATGATTCCAGTGTCTCACCGATACGTGTTCACCTTGAATGGGGCGCAGTGAGTTGGAAATGTTCCAAACAAGAGATCGAGCGGATTCTACCACCGAGGCGAATATATTGCAGCGCAAAGAAGAAGCGGTTTGGATCAAGAAGTTCGTTCATGAACTTGGTGTGATTCGCCATTGTTGAAGCAATACCGGTCTCGCGACAACAATGGAGCAATTGCACAGCGAAAGAGCCAAGGTCTCATCAACGATCCAAACATGTGCTTCACGCTATCATCTTATCGTAGAGATCATAAGTAGGAACGAAATACAAATCGAGAAAATTCCCACCGAAAGGAACTTAGCTGATCCTTCGACTAAAGCATTACCTCAAAGTAAGTTTGAGGGTCATGTTAGAGCTTATGGTATTGGATACCGTAGCGATTGGCATTAGGCCAAGTGGGAGTCTGTTAGTAATATATGAGAGATGTCCTAAGGCAATCGCTTTATGTATGAACCATTTATATGATAAATGAAGATTCACTATTTGAGTATACATGTTTAATGTATTTGATTGATCTTAAACTCATTTATCAATGTCCACGATACGATTCACAAGATGAGAGAATTTGTGATTGATCACAACTAGTGAGTATCTCTACATGTGTAATTGTGATGTATCTAATTATCCCTAGTCGATGAATTGATGGATTTGGACACCATCAATTCGCCGAGACTAGCACGAGGTATACTCCTTGGTGTATCCAAGCATGATTCTCACCGGGCCGAGACATTGTGATGTCCGAGTTAATCGTGGATGCTAGTTATGGTAACTAGTTCATTGGAGTGACCACCGTAAGACTTCATATGGTTCTCTCGCATATATAGATATGTCAATGAAGTTCTTATGTGGCTTAAGTGCGATGTTCCTTCGACTTTGGTATTCAAGTCATCTTGATCATGGAGACTTATGCTTTGACATCTTAAGCAAACATCTCTAAGGAGATGTGGACCCGGATGATTGGGTATAAGTCAAGTGATCAAGGTGTTTGAATAGCCTATAAAGGATTCACCACTCCTTGCGAGGAGATGTATACCCATGGCCTCTCGCCGGATTGTTACTAAAGTCTTCGCCAAAGCATTACATGTTTAGAGTAAGGTACTCTTCGATACATGTGGAGTAACTAGAACTGTGAGGACGAGGAAATGATACTCTAGGTGTGACGAGTGTCACTAGTGGGGACGGCACAATAGACCATGTCCTCAACCAAGTGGGTATAAGATGAGTGAAGGGAATGGGGCACGATTCATTCGAGCATCAAGGGTTTCGTAAATAGTTCGATCAACCGCTGATCTTTTCTGCTAATTGGGGATCATGATGTACTACTAGGTGCCACTCATGATCGCTCTATAATTAATGGTTAATTATAGACGGCCAACATAAACCGAGAACCTATTTGGTCACACGACAACGAGTGTAATCCAAAGGATTTAAAACGAGCTTGAGAATGGGATTCATCGAGAGAAACTATGTTTGGTTGACTAAACATAAAGCGAGCATGAAATTGTTTCACCGAATGGAAGCGTGGATGGGCCGTGGTCTTATGAAGACATAATGGATGGACCAAAATGGTTTGGTTCTAATCCAATGGATGAGAATAAACCAAAGGGTTTGGTTTATTTTAAACGAATGAACCAAAAGGTTGGTTCGTTCGTTTTAACTTAAAATAAACCATCATGGTTTGGTTTATTTTAACTTATCTTAATGGAGCGGGTTAACGGGCTTTATGGATATGATCCATTAACCATTAAGAGAATTAGTTCTCTATAAAATAGGGCTTAAACCAAAAACCAAACCAAAAACAAGTTGTTGCCGCCCAACAAAGATTTGCCGCCCACCCTTGTTGGTGAATTCGGCGCCCAACCTAAATGCCGCCGACCTTTGTGCCGTCGTCCAAGTCATTGCCGGCGACCAAGCTTCAGCCGGTGAACACTCCGGCGACCCTCCGATGATCCCCTATAGGTTTGGCATCAAGGTGAGGCTTTTCTTTCCTTGGTTGGCCGGCGCCTATATCCTCCACCAAGCTGTCCAGTTTTCTGGACAACTTCTCCTCCTCTCGTCGGAGCGTCGTTTGGACGACGGTTAGTGCTCCGACAGCGGCTAACTTACCGGGGATTTGATCTCCGGTAATCCTCTGAGGTGGAGGACGAAGGATTCGTCAAACGGTTGACGAATACCTCTCCGGAGAAGCGAGTTTTGAGAACTCGTTTTAGGATCCGAATTTGGATTCGGATCGTGATCATCTCTCGATCACGTCGTCTTCAACACGAGGCTAGTAACCCGTACGAAGACGAAGCTCGTGACTTAGCGAAGTCATCCCGAGGAGCTCGGCGTGGATACGGATAGAGACGATTCTTACGAGGATCGTTCCAGTTGATGCCGTTCCCGCTACACCTCATACGGAAGGTATAACGTAGATAATTTTCTTTTATTGCAAATTTTAATTTACGGTTATGTCTACACTTGTTGTAATAGCATGCGTGTGTTGTGTGTGTTGTAATAAATATAGATTTATTATTTTTTAATTGCTTGCGCTGTGCTCATGTTTACGAAACATGATCGAACACACACACGCCGCGGTGCCGGAAACCCAACACGCCCGTGTATTTTTATCATTTTAGTATTGTTATTATTATTATTATTATTATTATTTTCGAGACTTGACAACTCTTTCCCCCTTAAAAAAAAATTTCGTCCTCGAAATTTGACTTACCAAATAGTTCCAGGTAACGGTCATGCATATCCCGCTCGGTCTCCCAGGTAGCTTCCTCTATCTTTTGATTTCCCCATAAAACTTTCACCATTCTGATTTCTTTATTTCTCAGCTTCTGCACTTGATGATCCAATATTTGTTCTGGTATTACCTCGTAGGATAGATCTGGTGTCCACTGTATGGCTTCATACCCAATCACATGTGCAGGGTTGGAAAGGTACCTCCTGAGCATGGATACGTGAAACACATTATGAACTCCTGCCAGGTTTGATGGTAGAGCAACTCGGTATGCTCGTGTTCCAATCCGGTCGAGAATCTCAAAAGGCCCAATATACCTCGAACTGAGTTTGGCCTTCCTTCCGAACCTCAGTACTCCCTTCATGGGTGACACTTTGAGAAATACATGGTCTCCCACTGTGAACTCTAGGTCCCTCCTTCGACAATCAACATAACTCTTTTGGCGACTTTGTGCCGACTGCATTCTGTCCCGGATCTTTGCCACTAGTTCCACAATTTGTGTCACAATCTCTGGACCCAGAACTGCCCTTTCTCCTACCTCTTCCCAATGTAGTGGGGTTCTACACCTCCTTCCGTATAGCGCTTCATAGGGAGCCATACCGATGGTGGATTGATAACTATTATTATAGGTGAACTCTACCAAGGGCAGTTTGGACTCCCAACCCCCTTTGAAATCTATAATGCAAGATCGTAGCATATCTTCCAAAATCTGAATTACTCGCTCAGATTGACCGTCAGTCTGGGGATGGAAAGCAGTGCTGAAAGCAAGTTTTTTACCCAATCCTCGATGCAAACTCTTCCAGAACCCGGATGTAAATTTTGGATCTCTATCTGACACAATATGATCCGGAATTCCATGTAACCTTACTATTTCCCGTATATACAACTCTGCATATTGTATCATAGTGAAAGTGGTTTTCACTGGCAAGAAGTGTGCTGACTTCGTCAGTCGATCCACAATAACCCACACTGCATTGGATCCCTTAGTCGAGATCGGTAAGCCTACCACAAAATCCATGGCAACATTTTCCCACTTCCAGACAGGTATCGGAAGCGGTTCGAGCAATCCCGCGGGCCTTTGGTGCTCAGCTTTCATCTGTTGACAGGTAAGGCACTCATGGACCATCTTGCTTATGTCTCTCTTCATGCCCGGCCACCAATATAATAGCCGCATATCCTTATACATCTTTGTGCTGCCAGGGTGGATAGAGTACGGGGTAGTGTGAGCTTCCCTCATGAGATTCTCCCTCAGGGATCCACCCTTAGGCACCCAGATGCGGCCCTTGTATCGCACCATCCCATCAATCACTGAGTAGATGGTGCTACCCTTTGCTTCATCTTTGCGTTTCCATTCCATTAACTGTTGATCAGGAAGCTTGTTGAATCGATCCGTAAGTTCGATGTAACCGTCAGTGCCGCCAACCTAACCTGCTCACCTGGTGCTATCACCTCCACTCTTATCTGTTGAAATTCTGATATCAATCTTTGCTGGGTGGTCAACTGTAATAGCGTCGCCGTCTTGCGACTCAGCGCATCCGCCACCACATTTGCCTTACCCGGGTGATAGTTAATATTGCAGTCATAATCTTTTACCAACTCCAACCATCATCTCTGCCGCATATTCAGTTCCTTTTGAGTAAAGAAATATTTCAAACTTTTATGATCTGTAGATCTTGCAACGCGTTCTCCGTAAAGGTAGTGTCGCGGATCTTCGAAGCTTAAGACGCCATTTGCCAGTTCGGTCATGTGTAGGATAATTCTTCTCATGCACCTTCAATTGGCGTGATGCATAGGCAATGACCCTCCCATACGCATCAATACAACCCCTAGACCGGTTTAGAGGCATCGTGTACACCCTGGCCGAAGTGTGCAGGCGCAAACGAGTGCTATCATAGCTCCATAAAACTCTTCTCGCCGAGTAGTCCATTCATACCTCACCCCTTCTTGGTCAATGAAGTCGGGGTAGCGCAATTCGTGAAAAATTCTGAATGAATGCTGCGATAATACCCGCTAGTCCCGAGAAACTTGAATTTACGTAACATTCCTCGGAGTAGCCCAACTCTGGATTGCCTCACTTTGTTGGATCCACCTTTATTCCCTCTCAGAGACTATATGTCCCAAAAATGCTATTTGTCTCGGCCAAAATCGCATTTCTTGAACTTAGCGTATAACGCTTATCCTTGAGTCTATAGCACGTCGGATGTTGTCGGTGCTCTTCGACTACGAGTAAATTAGTATATCATCGATAAAGACAATCACTGGCCCTGATCCAGGTATGGCTGGAAAATCCGATTCATCAAATCCATAAAGGCTGCGGGGGCATTAGTGAGCCCAAACGGCATAACTAGAAACTCATAATGACTATATCGAGTTCTGAATGCAGTTTTATGAACATCTTCTTCTTTCACTGTCAATTGATGGTACCCCGACCTCAAGTCAATTTTTGAGAACACCGTTGCTCCCTGTAGTTGATCAAACAGATCATCGATTCTAGGTAATGGGTACTTGTTCTTGACTGTAACCCGGTTCAACTCCCGATAGTCAATGCACAACCACATGGAACCGTCCTTCTTACGGACAAACAACACTGGCACTCCCCAGGGTGACACACTGGGTCGGATGAAACCCTTATCCAGTAGTTCTTGTAGTTGCTCCTTCAGTTCCTTCATTTCGGTGGGTGCCAGGCGATACGGTGCTTTGATCGGTGGTTCCTGTTAATTCTATTCCAAACTCAATCTCCCTGACAGGGGGTAATCCTGCAATATCTTCTGGAAATACATCGGGGAAATCCCGGACTACCTCTACTTCCTCCAGACTTGGTTTAAAAGTCTCAGAACTACCCATTATGTTGACTAGAAATTCGTTACACCCCTTAACATTTTCTGAGCTTTACATGCTGATATAATAGGTAGATGACTCAACGTGGAGGTTGCATTAAAGATGACAAACCCATCATTTGGTAATTTCAGTTTAACCGTCCTTTGTTTACAGTCAATAATGGCCTCGTACCGGGTCAACCAATCCATACCCAGAATTACATCAAAGTCCACCATCTCTAATACAATAAGTTCATTACCTTTGTATAGTTGCATCCTTATCAGACAGTTCCTCACTATTCTATTCTTTGGCATTCTTCCCGAAAGGCAAGGACACGTTATAGCCGGTAGCCATCAAATCACATGAAATACCTAGTTTTGCAATGTAGGCCACCGATATGAAAGAGTGTGTAGCTCCAGAATCAATTAAGGCATGAGCAGGTAGGTTGACAATAGAAATTCTACCTGTGATGATGGCCGAATCCGGATCCACCTGCTCCTGTGTCATAGCATACACCCTTCCTCTAGTTGGCTCTTTGAGTTGAGGGCAGTTCATAGCAAAGTGCCCAGACTTCTTACACTTGTAGCACACATCTGAACCCACCAAACACTAACCTGCATGAGTCTTATCGCACTTGGGACACTGAGTTTTGCTTTCGTCCTTGAAGACAGTATGATCGACCGGTTCACAGGGTTCATTATCGTAGGCTGGTCAAGGCTCAATCGTGGTTGTTTACCTCAAACTGCTCTGCAAACTTCTTCGACTCAATGCAGGAGGTTCCTTCCGTAACTAGACCTCTTAGCCTGCTTCCTTTATCATGTCATTCTGTCCCTTCGCCATCGAGCTGATCCTGACCTCTCTAAAGGTGGTAACTCGACTCACCCTGACATCATGGCGAATGGCTGCCCTCAATCCCTCAGTGAAATGTTTCAGTTCCTCCACTGGTTGACTGGCAATCATAGGTACAAAATACCGCCCCTTCTCGAATTCCCTGACATACTCAGCCACTGTCCGGTCCCCTTGGCGAAGCTCTAGGAATTCCACGCCATTCGGGTTACAGTCGTGTCAGCAGTGAAGTACTTACCATAAAATACCTCCTTGAATTCAACCCAAGTAACTGTAGCTAAATCCACTGTTGAACGTGCACCCTCCCACCATATCCGAGCATCGCCCCGCAACATGAATATGGCGTACCTCACCTTGTCAGCATCCGTAAGCTGCATGAAGTCATATATCGTCTCCAATGATCGAATCCATCCTTCTGCCACAATCGGGTCTATACTTCCCTTAAACTATGTCGGTCCAAGATCCCTGAACTGCTTGTAAACTGGGTTCACACTGGTTGTGGGACCACTGTGGGTGTTTCCATGCTCCCTGGCTCTCAACAACTGTTGGATTTGTTCTCCCTGAATCTGACTCTGTTCCTGCATAATTGCGGCAAGCTCAGCGAGAAACTGACTACTCTGCCCCACTTCACCATTGTTTCTTCGGCCCGCCATTCTCCTATAAAACCCGATACCTGCATCGTTATCTCCCATTTGTACATAAACCCTAAATATGATTACATTAAGACTACTACTTGAAAAGTAAATTTAAAGCTTACAAATGCGGAGATGGATGTATCTGAGTCCTTGATGAGATTGCATGCACACACTGTCCTTTAGGATCGTTTGCTCTGATACCAACTGAAAAGACCTAACCCAGTATGCATATACTTAATCCCAAATCACACATCAATATTACCCAATTATACGCAAGACCGAAACACCCAACTCCAAGTTTATTTTATTCCATTCAGTTTAGCAATCTCAACTACACACACTATACCCTCTCAACTGAAGAAAAATAGAATATAAAAATCATCTCCCTTCAAACTGGAAACCCTGTTACGTAGATGCCCCGGACAATGTGTGCCATGCTCATCATCATCTCCTCAGTTACACCACCTTCATTTCCTGCGTCTCAATCTGAGTATCCTGATCCCTACCTAAAATTGTTATGTGACATCATGAGTTCACAGCCCAGTAAGTAGATCAATGATAGGGATATACACAGGGAGGAAAAATTCAACAGGGAACATATATCTCTACAATCAGAATGTAAACTACTGTAGCTCAACATACATTTTATTATTGCACTTTCTGTAAGTCAGTATGTAACAAACCTATACTTTTAGCAACATGCCATTATAACAAGTACTGCGAACTCAATCATGCCTTTCTGTTATGCTAACTATACCTAAACATAAACCCTCGTGGTACCTCACATTATGCATTTAACATGCTGAGCCAGTCAAATACCTTATTTTCTTGTGCAATCCTGAGGTACCTCTAGAAAGAAATTAAGGGAATCACCATCACCATCAACAATCATTAATTTGGGTGGGCCCTCCCCGGAGCTCAACCCGGGGAGCCCAACCCGTCCAGGCACCACTAATGCTCATGTACATATAGTTAGCTAAATAAAGAATTTTTCTGTCATTTTCTATCATACTCAGTCACAGAAGGATAACATAGAACATCATGGGTGAACATGTATAACTAAATATATAGCATCTAACCTCATACACAGGTAGATGGTAATTACGCCCATATACATATAGCATCTAACCTCATACACAGGTAGATGGTAATTACACCCATATACATATAGCATCTAACCTCATACACAGGTAGATGATAATTACACACATATACATATAGCATCTAACCTCACACACAGGTAGATGATAGTGTAACTTATTTACATAACATCAATGCACAAGAAAGATTTGGATAAACAATTTAACTAAAAATAATAACAGTAATCATCATGGGTGGACAATTATATATATATTTATCTATATATAGCATCTAACCTCACACACAGGTAGATGGTAAGTACACACATATACATATAGCATCCAACCTCATACACAGGTAGATGATAACTAACCACTTATATATATAAATATATATATTTAGCATCTGATCTCATACACAGGTAGATGATATTTATCACATATTACATATCATTTATAGCATTAAGAAAAAACTTATGAAGGATTAACTAAACATGCTGACCGATAACAAATATAGCAAGAATCATCTACGGACATAATGCTCATGTACATACACATTTATATCCACCCCAAAGATGTCGATTTCTTTTTTCAAACAACCTACTCATTACATCTATTAAACATTTATCTGACTATTATTTGAATATTTAACCCTCCTATACCTCCCTCGACGTACTCAATTCATAATGACCCTAACCTGTATATTATCAGCTATTACAACCCAACCGAATGAAACCCACAACACCAATCCACGCATCAATTCAACAACAACGATCCTAAAATCATAATCCGATCCTCTTCCCTCCTAATAGCAAAAGTTTGTTTTTCCCATTCCATTCCCCCTGCCCCTCTCCTGTCGAGCACCCTCATCCACTGGTTCCGATCACCGTCCAACCAGAACTCCCATTCCAGCCCAAAGATTTACTTCCCTAACCTCTTCCCATGATCCCTCTGCTCTTCACCTCCTCCAAGCTGACGGAAAACCCCAGCTCCATGAGTTTTCCTTATCTCAATCCATTCCAAAAATACCAAGAATCCACCCGTGACCCCTGCTAGAACTCACGCTGGAAACCCAAAGCTCAGGCCCAATTCAATCCCGACATCTCGACTCCATCACCTCCTCCTTGCCGACGGGAAACCCCAGATCCACCGGTTTCCTTATCTCAATCCATTCCAAAATACCAAAAATCCACCCGTGACCCCTGCTAGAACTCACGCCGGAAACCCAAAGCTCAAGCCCGATTCAATCCCGAAATCCCGACTCCATCCTGCCGCTAAAGCCCCAAACGAAACTCGCTAAACCCTCCGCCCTCGCCAGCCCTAGCCAGAGATTACTTACCGTGAAGAGGAAGGAGAAAGATCGGTGTAGCTCCAGCAGTTTGGCATCGACTCCGGCGGCAGGGATTCGGCGATCGCCTCTTTCGTCGTCTGCGGTGACTCGCGGGCAGAATGAGGGTCGCGCGAACGGAAGCGAAGGGAAAAAGAAAAATAAAAGGAAAATAAATAGGGTTCGGGCGGTTAAATGGGTTTTAGGGTTTTCCCCTTCATGCCCCTCAACTGTGATTATTTAGGGTGTAAATAGACCCCGAAATTTATCCCCCTTTTCCGATGATATTCGCCCGTGTATTTTTATCATTTTAGTATTATTATTATTTTTATTTTTTTTCGAGACTTGACATAACATTAGTAAAAAGGATGTTTAGATATATAAAAGGAACACTAAGTGTAGGAATATAGTACCCTATGACTAGTAATTTTGAGTTAATCAAATACACTGACTAAGATTATGTTGGTTGTAAGCCCGATAGAAAAAGTACAAGTGGCAGCTGCCAACATCTAGGACTAAGACTAGTTAGTTGGTGTAGTAGAAAATAACATTGTGTTGCATTATCTACTACCCAAGTAAAGTACTTAGTTATGGGTGAGTGTGTAGCAGAACTTCTTTGGATGAAACACAATCTAAATGAATTTCAACTAAACTTTAATAACACTAAAGTCATGATTGATAACATTAGTTCAATTAATCTAACTAAGAATCTAATACATTACTCAAGAACTAACCACATAGAAGTAAAACATCACTTTGTGAGAGAACATGTAGCTAGTGGTGATGTAACACTTGAGTATGTTGAATCTAAATCGAACCCAGCAAACATATTTACTAAACCTCTACCTGAAGCTGAATTTAGTTTACTTAGAAGAAAACTAGGAATGTGTTAGTAGAGTAGGGATTGGTTTTACTTACATTATTTATCTATATTTTATTTTTTTTTCTTTTAAACTAGCATAAGACTTACCTTGGAAATCATGAGCCTATAGATTTAAGGAGTCAATGCATCTCACAACACTAAGGTTTAACTTGATTGTGTATTAAGCCACGTAGATGGGCGTGAGATGTTAGGACCTTTCTCCTGATTCCAGGTGTAGAACAAGTGCATCAACATGAAGCATGGAGTATAATCCTTAAACCAATCACATAAATGACTAACTCTCACTAAAACTGAGTGATAATTTAATATCATTCGAGTCAAAATGGAGTTGAATATTTTCTTAAATACAATTTATTAGAATGTTTATTTTAAATTATTATTTTTCTAAAGTAAAGGCCATGTGCTTAGATCCATAAATTTGTTTAATTACTTCATACTTTAAGTGTTTTTGAAATTGAAAATATTTTTTAACTTTAAGTGTTTTTTAAATATTAACCTTGAAAATACTCTCTTTATTACATTATTTTTTTATATATGTCAAAGAGGGAGAGAGGAAAGTTAAGAGGTTAAAATTTTAAAAAATTTAATTATTCTTTCAGAACTCATCAAATATTAAGGGAGAGTTTTTGATAGATAATTGATTAATGCATTTATTTCTTTAATTTTAAATGGTGGTGCCATAGATAAAAAAAGGAGAGATTGTTGGTGCAGGGGCACCAGATAATCAAACCTAAGTTTTAATAATGGCAAAGATTGAAATTTAAGTTATAATGTTATTTTATATATTATGTTAAGTGTGCAGAACTTGAATAGTCTTAGATAAGGTCAAAGATTCCAGGAGAATCTCGGTGGGTCAGCAAAGTATGGACATTGGAGAGTGCCACGGTGGTCAAAGGATCATATGCTAAGAAAAAGGTCAAAGGACCAAGGTAAAGCAAGGTTAAGACCTTGTGTGGAGTGGTAAGGTCGTGTCCTCAGTAAGAGGACATTCTTAAGCATCAATTCGACTATGGGTTCTAGGGGAAGGTCGAAGTCGATATCGGTTGGTCAAAGACTTTCATGGTTTCTATTGTGGTATACACTGTGCTAATCTTGTAATGCAGGTGAAGACTGGATGAGAATGCTTACTCTATGTTTTGGTGCTCTGGCTGAGTGCGCTTAGCTAATGTCGAGCACTCACTGTGCTATCTGAGTATCTTCTTCTCTAGCCAAGCATCATAAAATCAGGATCATCAGTTGAGCTTGCGAATCGATCAAAATCAGCATAGCTTAAAAGCTAATTACCACATCAAGATAGAGATTGTGGATAAATAGGATCTAGATCTAGACCAAGCCAAGGTCGTTGATCTAGAAAAATGGGATTGAACACAAACCCTAAAAATGAATTTTCACTCAAGTCCTCTTGCTTTCAAAACTTCGCAAACAATGATCCTTCGTGCTACAATGCTACAACTATGACTGTGCTTCTTCATTTTGTTATTTGTGTTGGTATACTTTAGCTCTTATTTTTTTTGTGTGTACTTAATTTCTAAAAGAAGGGTAAGGTTGTTATCGTCTCCTTTACTTTTTGTAAGCATCGTGTCTCTTACCTCAAATGAGGAAGAGATCTCTTAGTGAATTGTTCATCGAAAGCGATTAAGGATCGCAAGCCTTGGACTAGCAGTCATTTAGTTGTGAACCAAGTAAAAAAATTTATTGTGTTGTCTTTTAAATTTTTCATTGTGTCTTACTTTGATTTTACATGTTTTAAACGAAAGGAAAGAAAATTTTTAAAAATGCTATTCACCCCCCCCTTCTAGCGTGCTTTGTGATTCTACCTATACATGTAGAATAACCATAAGTTATTGATTAGAATGATGGGACCTAGTAAATGAAAAATCCTTTGTGCAAATATTAGGGATAACACCTTCCATTAATATGGTATGAACCAGAGTTCATTATCAAGTTTAGGTTATTGGACTCTCTTCAAGCCTAGCTTGAAAATGAATATGTTCAGTCCATTTGAGGCTCGATCTTCCATTTAAATAGTAAGAATCAGAGTTTAAGTTTATAATTTGGATTATTGGACTCTCTCTAAGCCTGGATAGAAAATTAGATATGTTCAGACCATTTAAATTCGATCTCTTGATTAATGGGGCAACCCTAACTTGATGCACTGTTTTGTTGTACTCTCTCCAAGTTTAATGTGGATAGAAGTGCAATTAGGTAATATGCATTGGATGTATATGTGTTATTGAGTAAACAACCTAGTGTTTTATGTAAAGATTCAATTAGTTGATAGTATAATGTCATAGTTATATATATGATATATAATTGGTACTGTTGATATCTACCGTTATGACTAAGAATAGCTTGTTGGACTCTCTTCAAAGTTCTTCTTAGCTACAATGGATATCAACCTACTAGGAGAAAAACTATCATCTCTTGAATTCAAATTTAGGGCTCTTGAATTTAATAAAATAGTGGGAGTTTCCGATGCTAATGTAAATTGTTTGCATTACAAATAAATTCATCTCTCTAATACATTTTATTTTTATGCCTAGGTTATTTAGTTAGAATAACATGTCAACCTCCATTAACTTATGATAAATTTGAGAAAGCAACAAACTGATTGAGCCAAACTTCTTGGTTTGACTTTTCAACTAGATAAATGTTCTCAAAATAGAGAAGCTAGCTTATATCCTTGAAGATGGTCTTCCCCAATGTTGGTGCAATCGACCAAGTCATGATTGACAAGACTCGAGTTTGACTCGAGCAGTATTTTGATATTTGACTAAACGTATGACAATGTGATTGTCATTGAAGTTTGACAAAATGTATGACAATGTGATTATCATGGAAAGTCCAAGTCTTGTGTACTTGGCATGAAATGTCCAAGCATGAGGCTTGGAAATGGTAAAGTTCAAGTCATGGGTACTTGGCATGGAAAGTCCAAGCATGGGTCTTGGCATTTGGAATGTCTAAGCATGAGTCTTGGCAATTGGAATGTGCAAGCAAGAGTCTTGGCAATTGGAAAGTCGAACATGGAGTTGGCAAGGGAAGTCCAAGGGTGTAATATTGGTGGCGCAAAGTCCAAGCTATAGTCTTGGCGACATAAGTTCAATGTTTCGCAGTGTAAAGTCCAAGCGTGTGTCTTGGTAGCGTAAGCCCAAATGTACCTTAGCGGTGTAGGCCCATTTAGTGTGACAATAGCCAATGGAAGCACTTGAGGGATAGCGTAGGGATGAATAAGTCATGGATGACTTGGAGGGATCTTATAGGCATGAGGTTGATGGAGGTGGCTAGAAGGTTGAGGTCTAGGCTAAGGGTGGTCTAGCAAGTATGAGGGGATCATACTTGTGTTAAACCTCATGTTTGAGGTTTATCAATCGACTGGGGTTATGGACCAATCGACTGGCCAAGTACTTGACACTTAGCAGTCGACTAGGATTATGACTAGTCGACTGGTTAGTAGTCGACTGGAGCTTGACTACGACTGCGTGGCCTTGGCAGTCGACTGGCCTTGAGCAATCGACTACCATGGAGGTAGGTCAGTTGATTGTTGTTTGCTGACACAAGCACAGAAAGTTTCATAGTCGACTGGGTAGTTGACTACAAGAGCAGCAATCCACTGCTAGGGTTTGGCAGTCGACTGCTGGGCCATCCATTGGAGTGTTTCCAGTGTGGATTAAGCCATTGTGAAACAACGACTACAGAAGCAGTCGACTGCTATGCGAAAATCAGTCCGAGTTGCAAAGGAGAATTGAAGTGAGAATTTTGGCAACTATTCTTGGGGCGATTCGAGGTGAAGTGTTGGTGCATTTTTGGGTCTTCAAGAGTAGTCCAAGCAACCAAATAAGCAAGCAAAAGTGATCTTCTTTGTAAAGTTTTCTTTACTTGTATTTCATTGTATTTGCTTGTATTTATCTTGTTATTGTTGAAAAAATTGTACGAAGTTTCTCCACCTCCGAATTATTCCGAGAAGGAGTTTAATAGCAGTGGTGTTCATGACTAGACCTCACTTAAGCTCGACCCATGGAGTAGGAACATTAGGTTCTCATCCACGTTATATGCTTATGTATTGCCTATGAGTGTTTGTCTTTGATTTGAGTTTATGCTTTATTATTTCCACTACGCATAATGAGTTTTGTAGACGATTGCGAAACAATTCCTACAATTGGTATCACAGCTAGGTTGGCTTTTCATTTGGACTAATCGCCAAGGAGCAAACACGCTAGAGGAGAAGGAGAAAATGGAGATCAACGAGAGATTGGGTGATGACATAACAATTCCACCCACCTTCGATCGTGAAGTTTTCACATATTGGAAAGGTAGGATGGAATATTTTCTAATGCCTAAATAGAAAATTGGTTTGCTGTGATTATAGGATTTGATGCTCCAAGGGGCAAGAAGGGAGAAATTCTCAAGATGAAGAGGTGGAGCGAGGAGCAATGGCAAAAATTCGTGTCAACCATCAAGGTAACAAAAATGTTAGTAAATTTTATACCTAATGATATCTTGTCTAGATTAGGAGGTTATAGGGATGCTAAAGAGTTATGAAACAAGTTGGTCAAGTTCCATGAAAATCTTGAACCGACACAAGAAAAAGAAGAAGAGGAGTGCTCATACTCTCAAGCTCAAGAAGAATGTGCATCATCATCCCAAGAGCTTGAGGATTCGGAAGCTGAGAGATGCTCAACATCCAGATTGAAAGAGGAAGTTGAAGAAGACTCCACCTTTAGGATTGAGGGGGAGGACAGCCAATCTTCTATCACGGAGCAAGAACAAGAAGAAGCATCTACATCTGGGAGAAATGAAGAAGAAATCAAAATTTTCCCTACCATGGAAAATAACTCAATCATAGTCATTAAAAATAAAAATCATATTATATGCTTTGAGTGTAGGGAAAATGGACATTACAAGAGCAAGTGTCCAAAACGAGTCAAGAAGACACAACCGACACCAAAACTCAATGAAAAGTCTAAGGATGTCAGGGCCCTAACAATTAATAGCAAGGAACATATTATTTTCTTCAAGTGCAATCAAAGGGTCCACTATAGGACTCAATGCCCTAGGGGGAAGAAGCAAATTAAGGGAAAAGGGGGAGCATCATATGTAAGGGGAGCTAAGGCAAACCCTAATGTATATTTTAATAACGTGCATTCTTTATGTTATAACAAAAAGCATGCCTTCAATTCACTTGCAATTGTGCATAATCATAAAGAGCATGCTAGAAATAGATCCTTTTGCTTAGCTGCTAAACCTTGCAATATTAGGGTTAAGGACAAATCTAGAACATTTATAATTATACCTAAGGAAGCTATTAGAAAGGTAGGAAAACATTTAGGCATTAACCCTAAGAAGGGTAGGCATATGCCTAGGAAGAATTTTTCTCAAAGAGAGGATAAAAATTCCAAATTGTGAAAATTAGATTTAGAAAATTAACTTTTGAGGTCAAGACTTGAGAAAATTGATAATGTTGGTGCAACAATGCCCCAAGCATTTATATATATTTTGATGTTTGGATAATCATCTAAGTTAGGCAATGTTTTGTGATCTAATTGTATACATGTTTAAGTGACAGGAAAATCCAAGTATGAAGACTTGGTAAAAGACAAGTCCAAGTGTGATCTTGGCAAAGAGAAGTCAAGGAAAGGTCTTGGCAGCATAAGTCCAAGCATGTAGTCTTGGCGGCGTAAAGTCCAAGCAATCCTTGGAAAAGGAAGACCAAAGGAAAGTCTTGGTGGCATAAGTCCAAGCATGTAGTCTTGGCGGCGTAAAGTCCAAGCGTACTTTGGCAAAGAAGAAACCCAAAGCATGACGAAACCGAAGGAAGCTTTTGAAGGCAAGCGCATGGATGGAGTCGTGGACTCAGAGAAATCCTAGAGGCGCAAGGCTGATGGAGAAGCTAGAAGGTTAAGTCTAGGCTTAGGTTATGTTTTCAAGTATGAATTAGTCATACTTGGAGTGTGCCGATCATCGAACATGTGATCGAGCCCTTAAAATATAGCATTAGAGTTTGGAAGGTTGTTATCGATCGGGGGTTATCGATCAAACCGGTGACATCGACTCGACTTCATCGCGATATAGCCGCACGATCGCCACAAACAGAATGGCCGTGTAGCCGTGGCGATTGGCTAAGCGATGCTCGGCCAATCGCCATCCTTGCGGCGATCGATGATAGTCTTCCCGTTGGCGATGACGATGGCAAATCCCGCAAATCCGGCTGTTCAGAAGCCGTTAGAATCGGCGGCAGTCGACTGATGTAAGTCATCAGTCGACTGATAGACCTCCAATGGGAAAAAGAGGCTCTTTCCTATAAAAAGAGCCCAAGGGGAGCAAGAAGAGCCTAATGCTTACATTCTGATCTTTCTTCTAAGCTCCTACAAGTTTTCCAAGCTTTCTAAGTGTATTAATCTCCTTTCTCCTCTCAAATCTTCATTGTCATCTTTTGTAAGAAGAGGAGGTCTTTGTAAAGAGAAAGCTTCTTAGTGAAATTGCTTGGGTTGATCCACCTTAAGGATCGCCGTGGAGTAGGAGCATTATCTCTGAACCACGTAAAGGCTTTGTTAGCATTGGTTTTTGTTTTTACATATATTACTTGTGTTTGCTTCCACTAATTGTGTTTGTAGAAACGAAAAGAGCTATTCACCCCCCTCTAGCTTTCAAACGATCCCTAACAGATAAGACCCTTAGGAAAATGGGAAAAAAAGATTATGGGGTCTAATGATAAAAAATTAGGGTCAAGGAAGCAAGAACTATCTAGGGGCAAGAAAGGTTTGGGTCACAAACCTAATCCCAAGGAGACCTACCACAATGTTCAATTTGATTATGAAACTAAATCTAGGTCTAGGAAAACCAAGGTTACTAGGAAAGTTATCCGTAAGGCTAACCATGGTAGGTGCCTAGTGGCCAAGGTTTCCATAAAACCTAGGAAAGTCACTAAGAAGGTCACAAGCGAAGTTATCCCTAGAGTTGACCTAGGCAAGACTAAATTGACCAAGGCTTCCAAGCCTAAAAGGGTCATTAGGAAGGTACTAAGGGAAGATATCCCTAGTGAGTCCTTAGTTAACTCAAGAAGCTCTAATAGGTATTTGGTTCCTAGGAGCGTGATCCCTTCACGTTGGATGGGTTAGGTTGTGCCAACCTTGAATGGTAAGGTAGTTAACTAACGATAGCAAAGTTGTCATTTTAGAGCATTTTCGATGTTATATGAGACTTTGGAAATGAAATTGAGATATAATCCTAAAGAATTTTACGATGTGCCAATATCATTTAAGGAGTTTGAAAAATTGATCAAATTGGTGTTGGTGCAATCGACCCAAGTCACGATTAACTAGACTCGAGTGGGATTCGAGTAGTGTTTTGATGTTCGACAATGGTTTACAACATGGTTTGACCATATGACTAGTGGATGGATGGGACATCCAAGATCATATGAGGGAGATTATTGGAGAAATCCAAGTCGATCAAGGTTGACCAGACACTTGGTGTGGAGAAGTCCAAGTATGATGACTTGGTAAGGAAAAGTCGAAGTATGGACTTGGCAAGGGAAAATCCAAGTCGGTCAAGGGAGATTGGACACTTGGTGTTGGAAAGACCAATGGGGAGTTGGTAAGGTAAGTCCCGATAGGTCTGGGAGACCCTGCTTGGCAAGTGAAGTCCTGGATGAAGAGTCTTGGCAAATGAAGTCTCAGAAAAGGAGTCTCGGCAAATGAAGTCCCGGATGGAAAGACTTGGCAATGAAGTCCCAGAGGCATAGCCTCTTAGCAAAGGTAGACCCGAGAGCATGACGATAGCTGATTGAACCACTTGAAGGCTAGTGTAAGGATGAAGAGTCATGGACTCGAGGGATCCGGGAGGTGTGAGGCTGATGGAAGTGGGTTGAAGGATTAGGTCTAGGCCTAGTGTGAGTATCAAGTATGAAGGAATCATACATGGGGTGTTAAACCTTAGTGTTAAGGTATAACAGTCGACTGCCAGTTCGGTTCAGTCGATTGGGCTTCATTTGTAGGCAAACAGATGCAAGATGACCTCGACTAATGCCTCAACTGTGTTGTAGTCAAGGCGGCACCTCGACTGGTGAAGTGGACTCAGGCAGTGAGACTTGGGAAGTCGAGATAGTGCTATGGAAGCACTCGACCAGCACCTCGACTAGAGGCCATTCTAGGTGGTGCCTCGACTGAACCACTCGACTGGCGCCTCGACTGCTCATTCTGATGGAGGCATAAAAGCAAGGTGCACTCGACTAGTGCCTCGACTAGGCCCTAATTGAGGCAGTGCCTTGATTGGATCACTTGACTGGTTCTATCATAGGTATGAAAACATCCGATAAGAAGCAAAGCAGACTCGACTAGTGCCTCGACTGGGGTATCAATTGAGGCGGAGACTTGATTAGCGAAGCGACTGTTGTGCTGCAACGTTTGAAATAGCGAGCTTCAATGGGGCATATATGAGGAGGCTTGAGGGTGTCTTCGAGGATGATTTTAGAGGGGTGATTTGAGGTGAAGTGATGATGCACTTCAGGGTCTTCAAAATCATCCCAAAGCAACCAACAAGCAAGCATTCAAAAGACCTAACTTGTAAAGTGTGTTCACTTGTGTTTCATTTTCTTTTGTAATTGTTGTATTTTCTTGTTGTATCTTGTTCTTTTTGTTGTAAGAGACTAGAAAGAGGTTTCTCCACCTCCAGTGTGTCACCAAGAAGGAGAAGTTTGATAATGGTTGTTTGCATCACTAGAGCTCTCTAGGGCTCGACCGTGGAGAAGGAACTTGGGTTTCGAACCATGTAAAATCCGTGTGTTGTGCGTGTGTTGTGATTTATATTTGTATTTGTATTTCCACTGCGTACTAACGATTGTAGACAAGCACGATGAATCTAAGCAAAGAAATCGATGAATTGCTATTCACCCCCCCCCCCCCCTCTAGCGATGCCATAACGTTCCTACAAGTGGTATTAGAGCCTGGTGGCTCTTAGAAGAAGAAGACGCTCTGATACCCTACAAGTGGTATTAGAGCCAGGTTGCTCTTCAATCGGACTAACAGTCGAGGGAGCTAAAGCTAGAGGTGATGGAGTTCGGAGATGGATTTGGGCGTGAAATTCAATTTCCACCACCCTTTGGATTAGGAGGATCTTCCAAATGAACATTGAGGAGTGGTTCGCATTAATGGAAGGTTTTAAGACTCCAACGAACAAAAAGGGAGATCACTCAATCAGAGTAAATGGACTAAGAGACAAGTTCAAAGATTCGAGGAGAATGATAAGGTAATGAAGATTTTAGTTAGTTTAATACCTAATAACATTTTGTACAAATTAGGGAAGTTCAGGGATGCTAAGGAATTATGAAGCAAGCTTGCTAAGCTCCATGATGAATCTTCAATGATCCAAGATGATGACAAGTCCAAAGGAGAAGAATGTTCATCATCCTAAGCTCTTGATGATTCGAAGGTTGAAAAGTGTTCAAGAGATTGAAGAAATTGTAGAAGTCTCTACGTCAAGGATTGAGGGGGAGGTTAGATCTTCAACCCCGGAACAAGAGCAAGAGGAGGAGCCATCTACCTCCGGACGTGAAGAAGAAGGCCAAAATTCACCTACCGTTCAAGAAGGTAACTCAAATGCAATTGATGAAAATAAAAATCATATAGCATGCTTTAAGTGTTGGGAAGTAGGGCATTATAAGAGTAAATGCCCAAAAAGAGTCAAGAAGGCTCAACCAACACCAAGGGCTAAAGAAAGGTCAAAGGAAGACGGAGCCCCAATTTGTAAGAGCAAGGAGCATATAGTATGCTTCAAGTGCAACAAAAGGGGACATTACCACCAAAATCAATGTCCTAGGGGGAGTCACTTCAATAAGGACAAAGTAGGAAGTTCAAATGTAGGGGGAGCTAAGGCAAACCCTAAGATAAATTTAAATAATGCCCTTCTTTTACGTAATGTTAGAAAGCATGCTAATAATTTTATTTCTATCCATCATGACAAAAAACATGCTAGAAATAGATTTTATTTCTTAGGTGCTAAACATGTCAATTTACCTAAGGATAAATCTAGACCTATTAATTCTAGGACTACCATACCTAAGGATAGGAAGGTAGAGAATCAAAGTCTTGGCAATAATCCCAAGAATTATAGGCATATGCCTAGGAAGAAATGTTGGTGCAGAGGCACTGGATAATCGAACCTGTGTTTTGATTATGGCAAAGACACAAAGTTAAGTTTATATCGTTATCTCATGAGCTAAATCGAGTGTGCAGAAAAGTACTAAAGCTGGAGCTGAAGGCTAGCGACACTTGGAGGAAGCCGCGGTGGTCGGACGACACTCGAGTGACTTCGGAGGGAGCCAAAGGAATCGAGTGGAAGGTCAGAAGTGAAAGCAACACAGTAAATATCGAGGTAAGCTCGTGTGAGTGAGATATGGTAAGCTCGTGTCCTCTATACGGGGACGACCGTAGGCAGCGATCCGACTAAGACTTCCTGTGGAAGGTCTTGATTGAGATCGGACGATTAGAAACCATCGCATTTATCATTTTCCAAGCTAACGTCTTACTGTAAGGAAGTGGCCAGGCTGGCAGTCGACTGCTAGACATTGGGCAGTCTACTGATGTTCATCAGTCGACTGATGGCGATGAATCAGCCTTTGCGCTAGGTCAAAATGGATAACGTTTGATGTGGCCAATTCGCGATAAAATTTGTACTACTTCGTGATCTGTTCCAAATTCTGAGGAGACATATTCATAGGCCAAAATCTATAAAAGGAGGGGAGGATTCCAACTCCAAATATCATCAAGTTTATTCTCAAGTGCTCCTACAACGCCAATGCTCCAACACCATCATAACGCCGACGCGATGATAAGTTCTGATCTTCTTCGTTGGCAGCAGCATCAAGTAATATATTTTGATATTGTATTCTTTGTTTTTATTCGTAACGAGGTGAGGTAGGCTTGTTGCCTCATCCTCGTACTTTCGATTTTGTGATCGTTGTCTCCTACCTCCAACGAGGAGGAGACGTTATAGTGCTTTTCCCTCCGTATGTAGTCTAGGACCGTTAGGGCCTTGGAGAAGCAACCATTGGGTTGTGAACCAAGTAAAATAAATGTGTCTCTTTATTTTCCGTTGTGCATACTCGTGTATCGAACGAACAAACAAAAAGATTTACGCTCGCTATTCACCCCCGCCCCTCTAGCGATGCTTCTCGATCCAACAAATGGTATAAGAGCGGGGGCGCTAAGATTTGGTGAAACCACCAATCTAGCACTTTTTGGTTTTATTTTCATATTTTTTGAGTCACATTTTTTTTAATTTTTTTCCCTCCCACACTACTAATCCAAGACGAAGTCTTGGTACGCTTCTTTTGGTTGTGTGTTTGCAAGTATTCTATTTTGGAGTAGTCGGCGGTAAAACGGCCATATCTTTTCACACAAGAGGACTCTCAAAATGATCTACCTACCCAATCGAAGTTCTCTGAGAGTACAATTTTACCAGGGTTTAACCTCGTAACAAGCTATTTCCAGCCCCAAAATCCACCGTTTAGTACCCTTTCTGGGACATCGAAGGTCATAAGTTTCTAGCTTTTGTTACTTTCTTATTCTTCTTATTTATTTCTGTATATTTCCTATTATTTCCCGCACTACTAATCCAAGACCGAGTCTTGGAATTCTCTTTGATTTTTATTCGTGTTTTGCAAGAGACTTAATGGCTCACATTGAGGGGTATAGCACCACCCGACCTCCGTTCTTTAACAGAAATTATTTCCGTTATTGGAAAGGTCGGATGGAGTGTTTCTTGAAAACACAAGTCGAGACTTGGATAATAATCCAATCCGGCTTTGCTCTACCCACCAATTATCAAGGGGAGCCCTTGGATTTTAACAAGTGGACAAATGCAACCAAGAGGCAAATCGAAGTCGATGCAAGAGCAACCCAAATATTGCGATGCGGCTTGTCCATGGAGGAACTCAACCGCATCGGACCATTCATTAGTGCCAAAGACCTATGGAACAAATTAATTGATCAACACGAAGGGATGCCCGATGCTAAGGTATGTAAAAGTGATTTACTTTTAAATAAACTGTACATTCTAAAGATGCAGGATTACGAGACCGCCACCCAACTACATGCGCGGATCCAAGACATCGTCAATGGTCTTCACTCGATTGGTCAAGCCGTAGAGAATCGGGACCTTATAAGGTATGCTTTAAATGCTTTCCCTAGGACTACCTTGTCGGCATCCATGGTCGAAGTCTACAAGGTCTCTAAGGACCTTTCGAAGCATAGGTTAGACGAATTATTTTCCGAGTTTGAACTTCACAAGAAAACTAACATGGTCCGGGCTGAGAGAGGTATTGCTCTACTTGTAGGACAAAGAAGCAAGCCACCTACTAGGCAAGTAGATGAACTCGAACCCGAAGACGAATCAGAGTCCGAATCGGAAGAGGTGGAAGCAATAGTGAGCGTAGTGTGAAAGATCGTTCGGAGGGAAAGAAGACTACTAAAGAACCAAAAGAGGGCACAATTCAAATCAAATCAAAAGAAGGCTTTTTGTGCAACATGGGACAACGAAGAAGGCATCGGCATAGCATGCATGGCAAGACCCGAAGAGTCCGAGTCAGAGTCCGAATCCGAATCCAATTATAACACCGACTCCAAACTCGAGGACTATTTCGAGAAGCAACTCAAAGCCGGATCAAAAGAGAAAATTAAGGTTAGCCGCTCACTAATTCATATGCTTTACAATACAATTAAAGTGCTTAGTAGGAAATTAATTAAGTCCGAGTCTAGGGTTGAGTCGTTACTTGAGGAGGTTGAAACCCTCAAGCAAGAGGCTACTCTAACCTCTTCAACGAGTCAAGTTCAAGAGGGAAACTCAACCCAAATTGAAAAACTTGAGGAGGAGAATTCTCTCTTGAAAGACCGAGTTCAAGAGGTTGAGGCTAGGATGGAAAGGTTCACGTTGGGATCTAAGAACCTTAACCGACTACTTGGAACCCAAAGAGTCATGTACAATAAAGCCGGACTCGGATTTAGGTCAACGACTACGAATAGGTCTTATATGTCTATCGTAAATCATAGTCATCAAAGAGTCCAAGCATGGGTCCAAAAGATTTTATTGAACTCACATATAAGGACTAATAAATTTTGGATTCCCCAGGATCAAATTCATTATTTGAATAGACTATATTGGTTAAATGGTCCAGGGGGAGCTGATACTAAAATAGTATACCCACTTACTTAGCAAAATCTTTACATTTTAATTTTTAGAATGGCTAGATAGGGAAAATAGCTAGTCAACTCTTGACAACATAGTATCAGGATGCGGCGAGATGATAGTACGTTAGGGAAACAAAGTCTCGTGTATTCGAGCTAGATAAGGCGTATCTAGCTTGGTGCACTTGACCGAGTGGAACTAGATGAAGCTAACTCGTCATATCCTAAACTAGTTAAACTAGGACGTAACCCTAAGTGACTTAAGTAATATTTTCTTGAATTTTGCTTTGTCTAAGGAAGTGGTCGTTGTTCCGATAAAAGAAGGCCCCTGTGCCTCGCCACGACCTGGAAGCCAGTTTCTCGAAAAGTTACTTAACGATCTAAAGGTTAAATCCGAATCTAACCCAAGCTTAACTATCTTTAATCAATTTAAAATCATCTCACAAAACATATAAGGTGAACAAATTCTGAGACACATAGAATGGGTGAGATGTTAAGGATAATTGAAGTATACTTAAAATAACCTTTTCAAAATACCACTTATTTTCTCAACTATTGTATTTAACGACTAGTTACAACTCTTAGGCCAAAGTTTAGCGCCCCCTACATCTCTTATACTTCATATATTTGACTAAGGGGGAAAGCAAACTAACCCTAAGGGTTATATTACAAACATTTAGATTATTGGTGCAGAGGGACACACCTCGAACCAATATATCTAACTACTGCTAGACGCATGCGTGGACTCATATTTGATTTATCTAGATGCATGCATATACGATATTGTTTTTAAAACCCCTATTTTATACAAAAACCCCAACATTCTTTTTTGATTTACGGCAGAAGGGGGAGAAGAGCAAAAGTTAAGGGGGAGTAACATAAAATTTAATTTTGAAAATTAAGTTATCTCTTTCAAAATTCACCTAGGGTTAAGGGGGAGTTTTGGTTAAGGGGGAGTTTTTGGAAATGGCATTCATCATCTACTATACTTGTTTTATGTTTTAATTTTCCTTAACTTTGTGTTGGTTTGCCATAGATCAAAAAGGGGGAGATTGTTGGTGCAGGGGCACTGGATAATCGAACCTGTATTTTGATTATGGAAAATACACAAAGTTAAGTTTACATCGTTATCTCATGAGCTAAATCGAGTGTGCAGAAAAGTACTAAAGCTGGAGCTGAAGGCTAGCGACACCCGGAGGAAGCCGCGATGGTCGAACGACAATCGAGTGACTTCAGAGGGAGCCGAAGGAATCGAGTAGAAGGCCGGAAGCGAAAGCTACACAGTAAATATCAAGGTAAGCTTGTGTGAGTGAGAGATGGTAAGGCCGTGTCCTCGTTACGGGGACGACCGTAGGCGGCGATCATACTAAGACTTCCTGTGGAAGGTCTAGGTCGAGATCGGACGGTTAGAAACCATCGCATTTATCATTTTCTGACCTAACCTCTTACTGCAAGGAAGTGGCCAGGCTGGCAGTCAACTGCTGGACATTGGGCAGTCGACTGATGGCGACAAATCAGCCTCTACGCTAGGTCAAAATGGATAACGTTTGACGCAGCCACTTCGCGATAAAATTTGTACAACTTCGTGATCTGTTCCAAATTTTGAGGAGACATATTCAGAGGCCAAAATCTATAAAAGGAGGGGAGGATTCCAACTCCAAATATCATCAAGTTTATTCTCAAGTGCTCCTACAATGCCAACGCTCCAACACCGTCATAATGCCGACGCGACGACATGTTCTGATCTTCTTCGTCGGCAGCAGCATCAAGTAACATATTTTGATATTGTATTCTTTGTTTTTATTCGTAACGAGGTAAGGTAGGCTTGTTGCCTCATCCTCATACTTTCGTTTTTGTGATCGTTGTCTCTTACCTCTAACGAGGAGGAGATGTTATAGTGCTTTGCCCTCCGTACGCAGTCTAGGACCATTAGGGCCTTGGAGTAGCAACCGTTGGGTTGTGAACCAAGTAAAATAAACGTCTCTTTATTTTCTGCTGTGCTTACTCGTGTATCGAACGAACAAACGAAAATATTTACGCTCGCTATTCACCCCACCCTCTCGCGACGCTTCTCGATCCAACAAGAAAAATGTCACAAGAAACAATGGAAATTCAAAATTTGATGTATTAGAAAAGGAAAATCAAGCTTTGAGTTCAAAGCTTGAGAAAATGGAGAAGACCCTAAGGAAGATGGACATCATGATTATGGGGTCAAAAGGACAAAACATAGTTGTTGGTAGGAAATATTTAGTTAAGGGAAATAAAGGTTTGGGCCACAAGCCTAAGCCCAAGAAGAACATACAACCCAACCACAATGTTCCATTTAATTATAGAACTAGTTCTAGGTCTAGGAAAGTCAAAGCTACTAGGGAAGTCATCCCTAAGGATAACTTGACAAGTGTCTAGTGGCTAAGGTTTCAATGAAACATAGGAAAGCCACTAATAAAGTTACAAGGGAAGCATTCCCTACGGTTAACCTTGACAAGACAAAAATGACCAAGGCTTCTAAACCTAGGAGGGTCATTAGGAATGTACTGAGGGAAGTTATCCCTAGTGAGTACCTAGTAAACCCAAGGATCTCCAATAGGTATTGGGTTCCTAAGAGTGTGATACCATCACTCTAGATGGGTTTAGGGTGTGTCATCCTCAAATGGATAGGTAGTTAACATAACCATGGTAAAGGTGACATCTCGATTCTCAATGGTTTGAAGGATTGGGTTCTCCTTTCAGTCCTTCCCCATACGTCTAAAATACGACCTAATGCTTTGGGCATCTAAATCGGATTAACACAATAAAGCCATACCATGAACCAATATATCATAGAATAAAAAGCAAGCATATATAATGAAAGAGATGTAAGATAAGATGAATTCATTGCATACGTATGATTACAAATCAAGATAGACTACTCCCTAATCAAGGAATCACATAAACTACTCCATAAATAGAAATACAAACATAAGATGTCGACAAAATAATATTCAAACCACAGGAATTGCAAAAATGGAGAGAGAAGGGCTTAGTCTTGATCGAAGAGAGTCTTCGGTTTTAGCTTGTACCCAGGCTTGGAGTAACGATGTCGAGATCTCCTCCTCTGACGGTTAGGGGGCCTTGGACGACCGTCTTTCGGGGCTTGGGAGCTCTAGAGCGGCTCCCCTCGTGATCCTCGCAATCTTTAGCCTCTTAGATGAGTTTCCTATATATAGAGGCGGCTCCGACTTTTCATAAATTCTCGAAAAATCTTATTTCCTCAAATTTATGGCAGTGCCACCGTGTGAATTTCACACGTCCGGGCATGTGCAAGGATGGAAACTGCTGAAATCTAGGCTGGAAATCGGGCTAGAAAAAACACACGGTTGTATGAAATTCACACGGCTGACCGTGTGTCACTTTGGAGACTTTGTTTTGATTCATTTCACTTCGGGAACATGCCTGTGTCTTGGCACACGACCAGAGTGTGTTCTCTAAAGTCAAAAATGCTTCATTTTTCTTCAAAAACACTATCCTACACATAAAATTAACAAAAGTAGATCTCCGAATGAAGATAATATAAAAGTGGAGTAAATAAAGATAATATACAATGAATACTCTAATAACGAGGTAAGATGTACGCTAAAATGATAACTAAAAACTTATATAAAATGCACACTTCAAAATCTCCTAGACTTAAACTTTGCTTGTCCTCATGCAAACTTCCGTGTTCAACTCAATGCATATAAATGAATTCATTATCTAGTATGTTCATCTAATCCTATCAAGTGGTGCTATGGTTAAATCAAATAAATAAGTTTACCAAGTCTATAAAGAATGTTTTTCGTGCAAGTGTAAAATTTTATCCTAGAGTTTTCAAATTCTATGTTAAGTAAATTCGTCATCTTATTGTGTTCCTATGGTTTCTAGCTATGGCCACTTACTTGTCCTAAGCGAGGATCATCCTCCCAACTAACACAAAGTCTCAAAGGTGTGCTCGGTATTAAGAGAAATTAGTAGGTGTTTCCCCAGTAACCTAACTCAATCTCAAAAGGGCACTAAACCATTTCCACCCACGACAATTATTTTCTATCACTCAAAAAAAAATCTTTCTTTTTTAAAAACCTCACAATTTTTTCTGTTTGCTCTCTCTCTCTTTTCCCTTTTTTTTTTCTTTATCAGAAAGTTTCTTTTTTTTCCTCTTATCCTCACTAGCATCTTGATTTTTTTGAATGGACTTACACAATCTGAGCAACTCCAGTAACGAAAATGTTGATTGAAAATTACCTGTAGATTCCAAAGTACTAGTCCAACGAGATGAATCATGACTAATTATGTACTAGATCAACTTTTCGGAATTCAGTTTAAGTGTAAGTGAAAAATAAAAACTAACTAGTAGAACATGGTAAATGCTCATATTACTTTTATAAAATTTGCACGACAAGATAGAAGAATTTGAATTACTAAAAATAATAAAGCATATCAACATGATACCATCAAAATAGTACACATGAAGCCAACTTAAAGGACAAGTGGATGCCTGAACTAAAAACAAAATTGCCAATGCATGAATATGACAAGAAAATAAGTAACCATATGATGAAATGATGAACTAGACCTAAAAATTGTAAAAGCAAATAACTAAACTACTTAAGTAAGATAACTAGATGTGCAAACATCCAATTAAATCGAAATGATATTTCTTTCCCCCTCCCCCACCCAGACTTACATTGAAGCATACTTCTGCAGGTGAAGCAATTAAGGTGGTCGTGGAGGAAGATAAGGTAGTTAAAGCGTCTGTGTATTCATGTGCACCATTATTAACCTAAAAAATGAAATAGAAGAAAGCAGTAAAATAGAAAAGGAAAATTGCAGTGATAATTGAAATAGACAAAAATGGAAAAGACGATACTAGAAAAAGAAGAACAATGAAAAACTAAAAATAAAGTGGTCTAATCCAATCAATTCATCTTTCGACTAATATCAATTTAAACCAGTCCCCAACAATGGTGCCAAAAACTTGATGCATGTAAGCACGACCCCAAATCTCCGGCCGAGCCCTCTATGGACTTGAAGTGTACATTCGTGCTCAACACCCACAAGTGCACAATTGTCGTCAAATAATAAAATATCAATCCCACAGGGACTGATAATCTAGTACTGGTTTACTAAATGAATATAGATTGTTTAGACCGAATAAGGTGGTTGATAAGCAAAAAGGGCCAAAAGGAAAATGAGAGGATTGGGAGATCACTTTTACAAGGACACCACTGTCACTGTGTCCCTATTATGACCAACGACAATGATTCTAAAATTTTGATTTCACCTAAATGATTATAAACATATGTCTTACTCCTAACTCTCAATGGTTGTTCATGTAGGTAGGATATCTATTTTATCCAACATGATCTTTTGGAACTACACCGGATTACCCTATTTCTAGCTAAGTTTCCCTTTCGGATTGTTAAGCTCAGGGGGTTGCTATCCTTGGGAAGCCTCTTGTCACTGGGTCCCACAACTCTTCTAGAGTTGATTTATCCTACTTTGGGCCTTCTGCTGGAATAGGTTCATTATGAATGATGATACCTATGGGTCCTTGTGGTGAATCAATCTACTTATGGGGTAAACATAGTCACATAAGGAACCTTTCACTAGAACCCTAGCGGATTAACTCCTCACTCATAGTCGATTACCCCACGTCTCGATTCTCTATAGTTCGAAGGATTGGGTTCTCCTTTTGGTCCTTCTCCATACCTCTAAAATATGTCCAAATGCTTTTGGCATCTAAATCAAATTAATACAATAAAGCTGGACTATGAACCATCATATCATAAAATAAAAAACAAGCATGTATAATGAAAGCGATGTAAGATAACATGAATTCATTGCATACACATGCTTACAAATCAAGATAGGCTGCTCCCTAATCAAAGAATCATAGAAACTACTCCATAAATAGAAATACAACCATAAGACATTGACAAAAAAAGTTTCAACCCATAGGAATTGCAGAAAAAAAGAGACGGGCTTAGTCTTGATTGTAGAGAGTCTTTAGCTGCATCTTATACCCAAGCTTGAGTAATGGCATCGAGATCTCCTCCTCCGACGGTTAGTGGGTGCTTGAATGACCCCCTTTCGGGGCTTGGGAGCCCTAGGGTGACTCCCCTCGTGTCCTCGTGATCCCAAGCCTCTTGGATGAATTTCCTATATAGAGAGGCGGCTTTGACTTTCCATAATTGCTTGAAAACCCTATTTCCTCGAATATACTATGTCGTCACACTGTCATGTGAATTTCACATAGTCGACCGTGTGCAAGGCTAGAAACTGCTTAAATATAGGCTAAAAATCGGGCTGGAAAAAAACACACGACCATGTGAAATTCACATGGTCGACCATGTGTCACTCTGGAACCTCCATTTTTATTCATTTTGCTTCGGGAACTTACCCGTGTCTTAGGACATGGCCAGAGCATGTTCCCTAAAGTTTGTGCTCCATAAAATGCTTTATTTTTGATCCAAAAAAGCCGTTCTACACATAAAATTATCAAAACCAGATATCCAAACGAAGATAATAGAAAAGTGGAGTAAACAAAGATAATATGCAATGAATACCATAAAAATGAGGTACGATGTGTGCTAAAATGATAGCTAAAACCCGATATAAAATGCACACACCATCGCCGCATGCTCGTTAAATAATTTTCTTATCATACGTCATGTCATTTTCATTCCATTGTCTTTACTACATTTTCATCATGCCATTTCTTCTCCATTTCTATTTTTGGATGTTGAATATTTGATGTTCTAGGATGATTGTTTTCCCTGGGACAAACAACAGTTTAAGTGTGGGGGAGAGAGTAGCTCAGGAGAATTCAGTGTAAGCATAGTCAAGTCATGCTTGATCGACATGGACATGCCGTGTTTTATTTTTATAGTTGAGCTTAATGTATTTTTTTTTTCTAGAGTATAGGGAAGTGCATTGCACGTCAAGATTTTTTTTTTTTTTAAATGATTGAAAAAAAGTTTAAAAAAAGTTGGAATAAAATAAATAAACATTTGACTAAATGAATAAAAGCAATAAAAAAAATTTCTTTGACATGTTGTGCAGTTTTTATTTGTGTGATATTTTTTTTTTTGTGATTGACATCTCTTGTTGCAACCATTGAGAAATTTATTATATATCATGAGTGAATTTGTATTGTATAAAGTGATAAGGGTTATTTACATGTTTATTGGGTTGTGAAAAGTTAGCTTGAATGAAACTTTTGGGGCAATACTTTCTTGTGCTCATCTATATAACATTCTAGTATTTCTATATCTTCTAGCATTTCTTTAGTTATTTCATTTCTTACATTTCTTTCCTTACACATATACTATTATTTTCCTTTATTTCATGTTCCCCTTACATTCCTAATAATTCTTCAAAAATTGTGCATTCTTATGTGTATATTGTGGTGAAGATTAGAAGAAAAGCAAGCATATGATAATGCATAAACCATGAGTAGCTTGAGTGAACTCCACTGCTACATGTATATGAAAGCAAGAGAAACCATCACTTACCTTGTGAGGCTTAGTCAATCACAATTTACTCAGAATGGATTGAAGTCACCATGTTTGTTAATATGTATAAGATTTTTAAGTCCATGATTGCTTGAGTCTTTGAGAATTGACAATCCTAGGTAACTTTCTTTCACGATTTTCTATGTATGATTGAGAATTGCTAGAGGAATGAATCTTCAATTGTTTCCTTAGTTTTCTTTATTTTTCTGAGATGTGCAAGAAAAGTGTGGGGAAATTTGATAATAAAATTTTAGTACATTATTTGGGCTCCTAGATTTAATACTTTTTGCCCTCTCGTGTGAGTAATTATTGATTCTTAGCATATTTTATTTAATTATAAATTCTCCTAAATTTATGGACTTATATGCAAATTTTGTACCTTGTTTGTAGGAGATCAAAAATGAGTCGTGGCTAGACTCGAGTTAGATCAAATGTGGGTTAATCTAGGGTTATAAGAGGCATTTCAAGTTGAATTAATCTTGACTATTTATCTAAATTTGAAGTAGTTCAATCAAGGATCCAGATATGTTCAATCTTGACTGTCTGATGAGATTAATTGATTCTGAGTCATCTATCTAGATCTAGATAGATTTAGTCCACACACTTAAATTTATACATCTCAACTTTTCATCCAGATCAAAATGATCGTAATCGTTCTTTCAGATCTGATCAGATCCATACATTATAAATCGGAGCAATCTCAAGCGGTTGGATGAAATCTGGGATTTGATTATTGATCAGGCAACTTCTTCTTCATCGCAATCTCATGGACGCAGCTTCTTCTTCTCTACCGCCTCCTCACCACCATCAATCGTCGGCTGCTCATCTTCTATACCAAGGTCAGCAGTGGCATTCCATCTCTTCTCCAGCATCTCCTCCGCCACTGACAGCATCGGAGAAGGGGATTTCCCCTCCGATCACCATCTCATTCTTCACAGTGCCGATAGCCACCACCATCTTCATCGACAGCCATCGGAGAAGGGGTTTTCCCCTCTGATCAGTGGTCTTCTCCATCCTTTCCAACTTTGGCAGCCTATCTTCTCCTTGCTCTACCACTGACCAGCCTCATCTTCATCTCCGGCCAACCACCTTCACAGCACCGGCAGCCACCACCTTCTTCACAAACAGTCATCGACGAAGGGGATTTCCCCTCCGACGGGTCGATTCTCCTTTTCTTCCTCTGACCAGCCATCTTCAGCTGTGCCTTTACCTATTTCAGCCTCCGGACAGCATCTACCATTGACGGACAACCACCATCTTTTACAGACAGCTTCTTACAACTTTCGGATAGATTTTTATAGCATCCCACAGCAATCTCTAGCTTCCCGACAGCAAGCCTCCACAAGTTCTTCCAATCCAACATTAATGTGTTTTGCCATCTTATTTGTTGAATGATTGTAATGGAACACTTTCCGTGTTTAGAGTTGCACTCACTTGATTTAATTTGATTCATGCTTGCATAGTGTTTGATGAAATGTTTCTTGTAGTAATTAGGTTGTAGTGGTTGCATTGTGTTAGTTTAATGTTTTGTAGTTGAATGCTTGAGTTTATGCTCTTTGATTAAATGCAAGTAGATTAGGATGCTTTCTTCATGCTTTCTTTAATTTTCCATAATTGTAGTTGGGTAGATTAGATTTAATTTTATACATTGCTTTACATTCATATTAATTTACATACTGCATTCGAATTGTCTATTTAAATTCCTGCACTACCTTAGTCGAATATTTTTAAGTTGTATTTCAATGCTCGACATTATGTTTTCTTCAATTCCGTTGCAATCATAGTTTAGTTAGATTAGAGTTTTGATTACTTGCATTGTCTTTCGTTCAGTAGGATTAACATTTTAAATCCAAAACTCTCATTGATAATAGAAAAACTCAAAGCTTAATTATCAATCCTAATACTACTAGTCTATCTATTACATTCATTGGGAAATGATCCGGGCTTTTCTCTATGCTATATTAGCATAGATAAGGTTTAATAATTAATTTGTAATTGTGCCACGACATGCAATCGATCAAGGTTCCCATTATGTATCGTAGTATTTGTTTTACTGTGATAAAAGTGTGACTCCTTGACACAAGATTGATATCTTGTACACATTCTCACATCAAACAAAAGATCGGATCTACTAGCCTTGAGATATAGGAGACTCCCAATAGCTCTACGATATAACTTTGGATCAACCTCCTTACCCTCAAGATCATTATTTAACCTAGTATTAGTTGTTATGGGTGTTGTTATGTCTTTTGCATTGTTCATTCAAAATTTCTTTGATATTTCTTTTGTGTATTTTGAATGATGAATGTATATACCCTCTTTAGTTTGTTTGATTTGTCGTCCTAAGAAAAATATCAACTCATCAACCAAACTCATTTCTAATTCACATCCATGTGACTTATAAACTCATTTAAGTAATCCTTATTTGTTGACCTGCAAATAATGTCATCCACATATACTTGGGTCACAAAGATATCTTCTCTACTATTTTTCAGAAACAATGTGGGATCAATTTGACCTCTATGAAATCCTTTAGACACTTAGAATATTGACAGTCATTCATACCAAACCCGAGGTGTTTGTTTCAGTCCATACAATGTCTTTTTTAATTTGAACATATGATTTGAAAATTTTGGATTTTCAAACTCAAGACGTTGTTCAACATAGACTTCTTTCTTAATGAAACCATTCAAAAAAGTTGACTTCACATCCATTTGATATAATTTAAATCCCTAGTGAGCAGTAAATGCTAACATCATTCTAATGGATTCCAATCAAGCTACAGGTGTATATGTTTCATCATAATACAAACTCTTTACTTGACTAAAATGCTTAGCAACCTATCTAGCCTTATTTCTCACAACCACACCTTTATCATCAAGTTTGTTTCTAACAAACCCATTTTGCATCAATGGTTGAACTTTATTCAGGTCTAGAAACAAAATCTCAAACTTGACTTCTCTCAAACTTAGCTAATTTATCTTGCATTGTCAAAATACAATCAAGATCAAGAAAGGCATCATCAATAACTTTTGGCTCAACTTGAGAAACTAAGGCTACTTGACTTCCGTCATTTCTAAAATATGATCAAGTTCTCACCCCTTGAGAAATATTTCCTACAACTTGATTTAACGGGTGATTTGAGATTATTCTAGCATATCTTGAGACTTGAGTCGTGCCAATCACATCCCCCAGTGATGATCCTTCTATTTTTATTTGTTCATTTTCAGATTCTTCCTCGACTCCCCCTTGATCATTGCTCTCTTCTAAGTTTAATTTCTTAAGTTCAAATGGTATATTATCATCGGTTCTTTGGATTAAGTTTGAGAGTTGATTTTCTTCAAAAACCACATTTAAAGATTCTTTAATTAAACACATTCTTTTGTTGTAGAATCGATGAGCCTTGCTAATGCTAAAGTATCCAACAAGAATACCCTCATCAACCATAGCCACAGATTTACCTAATTGATCCTTAGTGTTTAGAATGCAAACCTTATAATCAAACACCCTAAGATGTTTAATTGTTGGGAGTTTACCAAACCAAAGTTCATAAGGAGTTTTTCCTAAAAATCTATGAATTAGGGTTCAATTGTGTGTATGACATGCAGTGTTTATTGCTTCCGCCCAAAAGTGACTAGGAAGTGAATATTCATTCAACATGCTCCTAGCCGCCTCTTGGAAGATCCTATTCTTTATTTTCACAAATCCATTTTGTTGTGGCATCCTAGGGGTCAAAAAATTCATGTTTGTATCCTTTTTCAAAACAAAATTATGAAAATCTATCGTTTTCAAACTCATCTCTATGATCAATTCTTATACGATTTATTTTGTGATTCTTTTCATTTTCTACACTTCTACAAAAAGCAATCAAGGTATGTAAGATTTGGTCCTTATACTTCAAGAAAAACACCCAAGTATATCTAGTGTAATCATGAACTATAACAAAACAATATCTACTACCACTTAAAGACTTATATTTACTATTATTTGTTGGAGGATCGGTGGCCGGCTAGAGGGGGGTGAATAGCCCAAATCGCGTAGACGATGGAAATCATTTGTTCGTCGTGTCTCTACAATTCTCGTTAGCGTAGCGGAATATACAATAATGAATACACAACAAGAATACAAGCACACGACACATGATATACGTGGTTCGGAACCTTAGGGTTCCTACTCAACGGGGTGAGCTCAACGAGCTCGTGTTATGCACACGACACTAACAAAACTCATTCTCGACAACAAGTCGGAGGTGAAGAAACCTCGTACAAGCAATTACACTAAGTAATACAAAAGTACAAGCAAATAAAAATACAACAATGAAATACGTAAAGAAAACTTTACAACAATGGATTTGAACTCTTGCTTGTTGCTTGCTTTGGTTTTCTCTTGAAGGACTGGAATGCAGCAGCAATTCCCCTCCAAAATTGCCCCAAAAACTGTTGCAAAATCTTCCATCTCGAGATCCAATTATAACCTGCATCGAGATGATTTCGCGCTAATCAGTCGACTGATCATGACCATCAGTCAACTGATCCTGTAGCCGTTGTCTCACAACGACTCGATCCACGCCAGACAAGTTCCAACGGATCCACCATCAGTCGACTGATCATGCCCATCAGTTGACTAGTCAAGCCATCAGTCAAGTGCTCGATGCGATCACTCGACTGTAAAACCTTCTGTGCTTGAATTCACCTTAATCCGATCATTATCCTTCGACAATGATCGCTAACCTTGGCAATGATCGCTCGGCTAGAAGCATATCAGTCGAACACCAGTCTATTGCTATCAACTTGGAGCAGTCGACTAGTACCTATACCAGTCGACTGATGTCGGGTAAAACCTCAAACACCAAGTTGTTTGAGCATCCGACCGTCAGTCTTAGCCACTTGGCCAAGTCCACCTCATCCTCTCATGGAGTTCCTCACCGAAGCTCTCTTCTCTCGGCCTACGTCCCTCAGATGCACCAAGCGCACGACTTCGCAATGTCATCCTTCACGTCTCTTGCCCTCGAAGTCTGCTTCCCTTGGGCCTCACTCCATTCGCTCCCCGTCCGACGGTCCCTCGGATACACCAAGCGCATGCTTCGCAATGCCATCTTTCACCGACTCAAGCACCCTGAGCCTATGAGACTAGTGACCTTTCCAAGTCCTCAAGACTTGCCATTGCCAAGGCTACACACTTAGACTTATATGCCAACTACATGTTGGACTTCCCACACCAAGCCTCATGCTTGGATTTTACCAACACCAAGCCTCATGCTTGGATTTTCCATGACAATCACATGTCATACGTTTTGTCTAACATCAAAATACAGTTCGAGTCAAACTCGAGTCCGGTCAATCGTGACCTGGACCGATTGTACCAACAATCTCCTCCTTTTTGATGTTTGACAAAACCTCAAACTCAAGCCTACCAATTATCCCCAATTGACACTTCTCACATCCCAATTAGAATTCCAACTAACCCCAATTGGTAACTTCTCACATCAAAAAGGTCCTCCTCAAGGGTGTCAATGTCTCATATCCCAATAAGATCTTACAATCTTCCCCTTAGTACATAAACATCTAGGATGCCTTCAATCTTCCTAGTGATAAGTCTCATATCACTTAAGAGAGGCAATCTCCCAATTTTCCTCCCATGAGGAAAAATACACATCCATCTTACCATGATCGATACCTCCCCATAAAAGTTTGCTCCCCCTTGACCATTGCACCAACAATGTCCTTAGAGAGCCCCTAAGCCAATAGGAAAACTTAAACAATCAAAATTAAGGCACAAGTTCAATATTTAACTTCTATACACTTTAAAATTGATACTCACCCTAAACACTTCTCCTAATCCATATCCAATAGATTTCCACCATTTCTAATGCTTTCCAAAGCATGTCCTAGGATTAGGAGTGGTTAGGGAACCAAAACATAGCTGAACATGGGCCTAACAAACCTTGTTTACCCAAAATCAGTTGTGGCAGTCGACTCTGATAGTCATCGGTCGACTGCTAACATAGGCAGTCGATTGATAACTGCAAAATGCAGTTTTCAGCTTTCAGAAATGAATTTTCAAAAATCATAAGTAATTATACATAAGGGGAAAAATCATGAAAATTCATATGCATAATACTTATAACAAACATTATGGGTGAAAAATATTAGAAAAATAAAATACCCATAAACTAATGAGATTGACATAAAGTTCAAAACTATTAAAATTTTCAATGTTTGTCCCTACTTTGTATCATCTCATTCAATGGTGATTGCTATCAAAAGATAGACTTCACCAAGGTTTTTAAAAATTATTTTGAAATTTTTTTAAAACCTTTAAATTCAATCTCCTAAACATCTCACTTATATCTAAGTGTATGAAACACATACAAGTCAAGTATTCTAGTGAGATGTGAATTTTGGTTAATTAGGGTCTTATGCATTTTTCTATGGCAACACTATTTGATTCCCTTATGCATGAGACTTAAAATCATGTCTTAGTCCTTAACTCAATTTTATTTAGTGCATGAATGATGATTATGGAATAATCGATAACAAGAATAAAAGCATGTGCCAAAATCATGATGTCATGACATGTGATATTAAAACTAAGCATACATGACATTTAGCTAACCCTAAGAATTATCATGACATTTTATATGATAAAAATAAATATGATGTCATGATGTGGCAAGGCAAACAAAGCATGACAAGTATAAAATACTAAGGTATAAAATACCTAAGTGTTAAGCCCAAATTGTCATTTCTAAGATTAAATCCATTTTGCCTTAATGCCAACTATCCCCCTAGTGTGTCAAAACCCAAAATGGCACACCATGACTTCTAAGACTTAATTGTGTCAATTTAATCAATTTTTATCTTCTCAAATCACATTGGTACATCCTAAAGTGTCAACTCTACCATGGCTAGGTTAACTACCATCCACTTAGGGTTGACACACCCTAATCCATCTAACGTGAATCGATCATGCTCCTAGGAACCCAATATCTATTAGAGCTCCTTGGGTAAACTAGGTATTCACTAGGGATAACTGTAACGCCCGTAAAATTCCTAGCAATTTTACAGGAATTTTTGGCTTGATGATCATGGACCTTGGGTGGGCTTTTTTCCAAAAATAAAAGAAATAGGCCAAAAAGGGGTGCAAGGCCTAGGAATTGAACCCCAAACCTCTAGAGATAGCCAAACCCTATAGATGCACCCACTAACCAGAAGCCCAATAGGACTACATCATTAGATGAAGGGGGGGATTATAGATAAGTGAGATAAAGGTAAATGAAGAGGCATGGAAGAAGAGAAGAGAAACTTCTCTTCCTCCCTTTATAAAGAAGAGGGAAGGTTCTAATTTGCCACTTCCTCTCTTCTTCTTCTTCTTCTCACCGAAATTCTAGCTCCCTCTCCACCTTTGGCCGAACCCTATCCAAGCAAGAGAAGGCTAGGTTTTGATCTTCCTTAGGTCATCTTCCCCACCCAAAGCAAAGCGAAGGATGTAAGTATCCCTCACCTGCATACGAGTAGCTTCGTTTGATGTTTTATAAAAGAAATCTAAATGTTATATTCGGCCAAGCTATGATTTTAGGTTTCCATGAAGTTATATGCTATGTTTTAGTAACTAGATGATGATGTAGGATGGAAAAAGGGTTTAGGTCAAAATCTAACCCTAATGGCCACCAAGACCCATTCGGCCAAGCTATGATTTTAGGTTTCCATGAAGTTATATGCTATGTTTTAGTAACTAGATGATGATGTAGGATGGAAAAAGGGTTTAGGTCAAAATCTAACCCTAATGGCCACCAAGACCCATTCGGCCAAGCCATGCTTTTAGGGTTTCAATGAAGTTTCATGCTATGCTTTGGTAACTATATGATGATGTTAGGAGTTAAAATGAATTAGGACAAAATCTAACCCTAATGGCCACCAAGACCCATTCGGCCAAGCCATGCTTTTAGGGTTTCAATGAAGTTTCATGCTATGCTTTGGTAACTATATGATGATGTTAGGAGTTAAAATGAATTAGGACAAAAGCTAACCCTAATGACCACCAAGACCCATTCGGCCATGCTTTTAGGGTTTCAAAGAAGTTTCATGCTATGCTTTGGTAACTATATGATGATGTTAGGAGTTAAAATGAATTAGGACAAAAGCTAACCCTAATGGCCACCAAGACCCATTCAGCCAAGCCATGCTTTTAGGGTTTCAATGAAGTTTCATGCTATGCTTTGGTAACTATATGATGATGTTAGGAGTTAAAATGAATTAGGACAAAAGCTAACCCTAATGGCCACCAAGACCCATTCAGCCAAGCCATGCTTTTAGGGTTTCAATGAAGTTTCATGCTATGCTTTGGTAACTATATGATGATGTTAGGAGTTAAAATGAATTAGGACAAAAGCTAACCCTAATGGCCACCAAGACCCATTCGGCCAAGCCATGCTTTTAGGGTTTCAATGAAGTTTCATGCTATATTTTGGTAACTATATGATGATGTTAGGAGTTGAAATGAATTAGGTTAAAAGATAACCCTAGAAAACCCTATGGACCATTCGGCCAACCTATGCTTTTGGGTGACTAAATGAAGTTTTAATACATGTTCCTTATGAAAATGAAGTTGTGGTTAAGTTAAATGAATAGGTTAACATGTGTTTTAAGTTGGGTGAATTCATGCTGACTTGTGATATTAAATAATGCTAGATGAAGATAACATGCCTTAGGTTAGTGTTTACTTACTTTGATGCCATGCCTTATGCCATGTCTATGTGTATGCGATATTTGAAATATGTTATGAAATGAAGTATGCTATGCTATGTTAATGAAATGAAGCATGATGTGTTATGAAATGAAGTATGCTATGCTATGTTAATGAAATGAAGCATGATGTGTTATGAAATGAAGTATGCTATGCTATGTTAAATGCAATGAAGCATGATGTGTTATGAAATGAAGTATGCTATGCTATGTTAATGAAATGAAGCATGATATGTTATGAAATGAAGTATGCTATGCTATGTTAAATGCAATGAAGCATGATGTGTTATGAAATGAAGTGTGCTATGCTATGTTAATGAAATGAAGCATGATGTGTTATGAAATGAAGTATGCTATGCTATGTTAATGAAATGAAGCATGATGTGTTATAAAATGAAGTATGCTATGCTATGTTAATGCATGAAGCATGATGTGTTATGAAATGAAGTATGTCATGCTATGTTAATGAAATAAGCTATGTTGTACAAATAAGCATATAAGTATTTTACCTTCTGCATGGGTTGTACCAAGACCTTAACAAGGTCCAAGAAGGGATGGGCTCCTAAGATGCCCCTAGGTCGATGGAATAAGATTCGGGCCTAGTACGGGATGGGCTCCAAGATGCCTTAGGTCGATGGAGTAAGACTCGGGCCTAGGATGGGCTTCTACGCTATGACGATTGCCCCTAGGTCGATGGAATAAGACTCGGGCCTAGAAACCTATTAGGTTCGAGACTTGCTACCTCGGGCCTATTTAGGGATGCGCGCTATGATAATGAAGAAGTGGTACAATGCCGGGCCCAAATATGTTGAGATTTATGTTTACGTACCTAAAATATATGTTTTCAAAACATCCTGCATATGTTTACCTGCTGATTGTTATGTTTACATGCTTATGTTAGATACGTTACATGTTATGTTTGATGATATGATATGATGTTTATGTTTACATGTTATGCTTGATGATATGATATGATGTCTATGTTTACATGTTACGCTTGATGATATGATATGATGTCTATGTTTACATGCTTATGTTATATATGTTTACATGTTATGTTTGATGATATGTTGGAATGTTTACATGCTTATGTTATATATGTTTACATGTTATGTTTGATGATACGTTAGGAATGTTTACATGCTTATGTTATATATGTTTACATGTTATGTTTGATGATATGTTAGGAATGTTTACATGCTTATGTTATATACGATACCTGTTATGTTTGAGGATAGGCTATGATGTTTATGTTACTAAGTTACATACGATGCATGTTATGTTGGTTAAGCATATGTTCATGTTATGCCGCTAAGTTATGGATGATACATGTTATATTTACTTATGTTACTTATGCTACATGTTAAGTTGATGATGCCATGTATGTTACATATTATATTGCTTATATGTTATGAATGCTACATGCCATGATCAATGTCGATGTATGGTTTTTGTGAGTAGGACAGGATCTTACTAAGCCTATGTGCTTATAGTTTATCTTTCCCTCGTACTGCAGATAGGGGTAAGGGATAGATAAACTAATGGGAGCAGCAGGAGGGGCCAAGTGTGTGTGGTAGTGGCATGGTGGAGAAGATCCGTTAGGTCTACATATGTATGTGTTTACGTATGATGATGATGTCTATGGATGTCCTTATTATGCCTGCTTATGATGGTGTCGTTTAAGAACTTGAACTAAGCACTAAGTACCTATCTATGTTATGATGCATGTTCTATGCTAATAAGAAGAAGTAAAGAAGAAGTATCTATATATGCTATGATGCATGCTCTATGTGAAGAAGAAGAAGTATATATATATATATATATATATATATATATATATATATATATATATATATATATATATATATATATATATGTCAATGCATGTTTATGTTTTAAAAAAAAAAAAGAAAAAAAATGTCTAAAGTCTTCCGCTGTAAGAATTAAGAAGTATGCATAAAGTCTTCCGCTGTATGTAATGTAAGTATGTACGGTCGCGTCACGCGCCGCCCCTCCGGACATTCAGGGTCTGGAAAAGGGCGGGCGTTACAATAACTTCCCTAGATACCTTCCTAATGACCCTTTTTGGCTTTGAAGCCTTAGTTAATTGGGTCTTTCCTAGGTCAAATCTAGAGGTAACTCCCCCTTTGACCTTCTTAGTGGTTACCTTAGATTTTCTTGAATTTGTAGCCACTAGACACATACCTTGGCTAATCTTAGAGAAAACTTCCCTATTAACCTTGGTTTTTCTAGACCTAGATTTAGTTCCATAATCAAATGGAACATTGTGATAGGACTTAGGTTTGTGACCCAAACCTTTCTTGCCCTTAACCGGTTCTTGTCTCCTAAGTCCAAAATTTTGTTCCTTTGACCCCATAATTGAGTTTGTCATAATTTTGAGGGTCTTTTCTAATTTTTCAAGCCTTGACCTCAAGGCTTGGTTCTCTAATTCTAGTTTTTCCAATTTAGATTTTTCATTAATCTTTTGGGAGGGACTCTTCTTCTTAGGCATGTGTCTACCCTTCTTAGGGTTCATGCCTAGATTTTCTTCTATTATCCTAATACTCTCCCTAGGTAAAATAGGTTTAGAGTTGTTGTTCCTAGGTTTGTTCTTAGATGTAAGTTCATAGGATTTAGCCCCTAAGCAAACATATCTATTCCTACTAGCATGCTTATGTTCATGGGCAATAGCAATTGAATTGAAATGATTCCTAGCATGCTTTTTAATCCTAGAACTAGAAGGTGCATTAAAGTATACCTTAGGGTTTGCTTTGGTAGCTCCCCCTACTTGTATAGCTCCTTCTTGCCCCTTCTTCCTCCCCCTAGGATATTGACTTCGGTAGTGTCCTCTTTGGTTGCATTTGAAGCACACAATGTGCTCTTTGCTCTTCTTAGCGAGGACTTCAGCATCCTTTGACTTTTGGTGTTGGTACTTTATCCTTAGCCAATTTTTGATATTTGCTCTTGTAATGCCCTTTCTCCCTACACTCAAAGCAAATTATGTGATCTTTATTATTAAGAATTTCATTTGAGTTACCTAGGGTGGTCGAAGCCTCTTGATCTTCACTTCACTGGATGTAGATGTCTCTTCTCGTTCTTGGTCTGGGATGGAAGATCTCTCCTCCCCCTCAATGTTAGAAGTGGAGGTTTCCTCCAATTCTTCAACATCCCCGGATCCAGATGTTGATGGGCATTCTACTTCGGCTTCCTCCTCTACTTGTTGTTAGGGCAATCTCTTGCCATGATTAGGTTTTGATGTGTGTGGCAAAGGGTTTAAGTTAGTTTGTAATTGTGATTTGATATGTGCGTTGAAGTCGTGCAGGACTTAGTAATTCGCACATGGAGCCATGGCGAGTTTCACATCTTATGACTCGGTCCTTGAGTCGGTGAAGGATTGCTTTGCGGAAGCCGTGCGCTTGGAGCATCCGAGGGACCGTCGGACGAGAAGCTTGGAGTGAAGCCGGAGGAAGTAGACTTCGAGGCAAGAGACGCGAAGGAGCATTGCAGAGCCGTACGCCTGATGCTGCCGAGGGACATGGCCGAGAACGAAGAGAACTTCGAAGGCGAGGGACTCCGAGAGATGAGAGTGAGTGAATGTAACCCAGGAAGGGGTAGCTCTTAGGTGAAACTTGCCCATTTGGCTAAGTGTCGGATGGGATTTCCCGACACCAGTCGACTACCATGGAATGGTAGTCGACTGCTCTTAGTCGAACTTGGTTCGACTGGTATTCGACTGGCTATTTTGAGGCCATGATCAGCCTATATGTAGGCGATCGTACCAAGAATCGCCGATCATTGAAGCCGTGATCGATAGAAAGGTTTAGCCCGCAGAACGCTCGTGGCCGTAGGCGGTCGACTATGGAAGCGGATCGGATGAGGTCCATCAGTCGACTGCCAAGTGTTCCGTTGGACTACACGGGATCGACGTGTTTGGAGGCCGTTGGTGTCTATAAAAGAGAGGATGTGAAGCTTTGGGGGGTTAATGTTCTTACTCAAAACGACCATCCAAGTGCCCCACAAGCTCTAAACTCTTCTTACTTGCTTTTACTCCATTCTTATTGTAAGAAGAGTGATCTTGTTTGTAAAGGTTACCTCCACCTAGCTTGGTGCAAAGGAGAGACCAATAGTGATTGGCTTTGGAGGAGTGATTCACCTTGGACGAATCGGACCGTGGATTAGCGGTGTAGCCGTGAACCACGTTATACCATCGTGTTAGCATTTGTTTTCTCGTATTTCTATTTACTTGTCTTGTCTTATTATATTCCGCTTACGCTAACCGTTTGTAGACGAGTAAATTACAACATCCATCGTAAGAGAGCTATTCACCCCCCTCTAGCCGGCCGTCCCGATCTCCCAACAAGTGGTATCAGAGCCAGGTTGCTTGTCGAGGACTAACTGCCGCAACAAGCACTTCATCAAAAGATGGCCGGCTCCAACATTCACCCACCAAAGTTTGAAGGGGAATTCGCTTGGTGGAAGAAGCGAATGGAGGTATTTTTCGAAAAGGATTTTGATATCATGATTACAATGGAATCCGGTTTCATTTTGCCTAGGGATGAAGAAGGGAAGCCAATAGAGAAATCTAGGTGGACCAAAAAGCAAAGGGAAGAGCACCTTGCAAACTCAAAAGCCAAGCATCATCTCTTTAATGTGCTCCCCCAACAAGAGATCAACCAAATTGGAGAATGCCTAAGTGCCAAGGAGATGTGGGAGAAGCTAATTGAGCTTCATGAAGGCACATCCGAGGCGAAGCTAGCAAGGAGAGACCTCCTCCGCTCCCAACTCAACAACATTAAACTAGAAAAGGGAGAAAAGATAATTTCCTTACATTCTCGTTTCAAGGAAATTATAACCGGTTTGTCAAGTGTAGGTGAGAAGCTATCAAACCGGGATATGGTTATGAAGGCTATAGATGCCTTTCCGCGATCCTCAAAGTGGAGCTCCATGGTGGAATCCTTCTATATCTCGAAGAATTTAGAACTGAGCACCTTGGAGGAGTTTTTCTCAACCATGGAGCTTCATGAAACAAGACTTGAAGGAATACAAGAAGAGCCAAGACCTCAACCTTCAAGGGGAGTAGCATTGATGGAAAATAAAGGGAAAAAGAAGATAGAGATCCCCTCCTCCTCCGATGGCGAAGCTTCCTCCTCCTCCTCCATGGATAGCACGGAAGAAGCGTATATGGTAAGGAGGGTAAGACATGCTTTAAAGGGTTTTCATTTTAATAAATCTAATGATAGGAATAGAAGACCAAGGGGGAAAATCATTTGCTACAATTGCCAAGGAGAGGGGCACATAAGGGACAATTGTCCTCTCCTAAACAAGAGCAAAGAAGAGAGGAAGAAGAAAGAAGAAAAGAAGAAGAAAAAGGGGAGCAAGAAGAAAGAGGAGAAGAAGACAAAGGAAAAGGGAAAGGCCAAAGCTCTCAAGGCAAGGACTTGGGATGATCCATCCTCATCCTCTTCATCATCATCGGAAGAGGAGAATGCCTTTGTCACCAATTTGGCTTTAATGGCCTTTGATGACTTGGATTGCTCCTCCACCGAAAATGAAGGATCAAGCTAAAGTGGAGAGAGCTCAAATGAAGGGGGAGTCTCCTCCACATCATCATCCTCCTCATCCAAAGAAGAAGAGGACATGGAAACTATGGTAACCAATCTTTCACTTAGTAAAATAGTTTATATGATTTCTAGCTTAAGTAAGGATTTATTTAGAGCAAAGAAGAAAAATAAGAGCATGTTAGATCAAATTAAGGATTTAGAAAATAAGCTAGAAAAAACATGCTTAAATGATAATATTCCTTCTAGCCTAAATGATGCATGCTCACATGATAACTATATGTCTTTGGGTGTTAGTGATGCATGTATAGAAGAAAATAGGGCTTTAAGGGAAAAGGTAGATTATTTAACCAAAGCCCTAGAAAAATTCACTATAGGCTCCAACACCTTGAACATGATCATAGGAAGCCAAAGAGCTAGCTTCAACAAAAAAGGCCTAGGTTATAAAGAAAAGAAAAATGAAAAGGCCTACAAATGCCTAATTGCTAGGGGACAAGATAAGAAGAAAGTAATAGCTAGGAAATGGATTCCTAAGGAGTATCTAGTGAACCCAATAGGCAAGAACTTATTTTGGGTTCCAAAATCCATCCTTAAGGGTTAGAAAACCCCTAGGGTAGTCAACCATATGCAATTGACCTATATCATATTTTGGTTGACTTAGGATGGCGGGACAACATTTTGAAATAGTGTTAGGTGATGATAACGTGCCTATAAATTGATAATAATGCTTAAATCATGATAATTAATGAAATTGCTATGAATATTTGCAATCATGATTTATGATTTTGAAATTTGGCACATCATCATGAGAAATAGGTTAAATCATGCCTTAGGTGATATTTTGCTTATGATATAATACCTAATGCATGATTAAAAATTGATGAATACATGCATTTCATGATCATAATGTGAAATTAGTTCATATATGTCATTATGATCATGTTGAGTGTTAGGATGATACTTAACCTTGATAGAATTGTATGAATATAATGGTTAAGTATATACAAATACCCTCTAGGATGCATCTCACACTCACCATAGGCTACTTTGATTGAAAACTTAGCATGAGTGAGATGTTAGGATGATACAAATGTCCATTAATGCCTATGACATTTAGATGGTCATTTAAGGTATCAAAATAGCAATAATAGACCAATCATGGGGAAGACTTATGTTTAATTCATAGACATATTGCCCAAAGATCATGGTTGGATATTTCATATGTTTTCAAAACAATTTCTTACTTTAAAATCTATGTGTTCATGTTTTGAAATAATTGAATGTCAAACTAGGTGGTAAACTTGATACTAGAATGATAAAAAACCTAGTGATTTTTATAGCTTTTGGATTCTTGTCAAATACGTGAAAATATGATGATTTTTCATGAAAAACTATTTTTCATTGATAGATATACTTACAAGAAATGTGTTCCCCAAATTTCACTATTTTTTGAATTTTCTAGAATTTTTAATGTATTTTTGAAATTACCGAAAATCGTAATTTCGAAACCATTGTGCTACGATCATTGCCATCGATAGCGATCATTGCTTCACCAAAATAGTCTAATATTTTCTGATTTCAGATTTTAAACATGTTTTTGGTATTTTCCTTCTATTAGACTTGATGGCATGGGTTTATAACTTAGTATTAATCTTTTTGATGGTGTCAAAGGGGGAGAAATAATTGTGTTTAAGTAAATTATGATAGGGGGAGAAATATGTATGGGGAGTTTCATGGATTAAGGGGGAGTTGCATGTTGCTATATCATGTTTATGTTTACATGCTTTCTTACCTTAGAAATTTTTATCAAATGTTTTTAGCTAACTTAAACGGATTGCCACACATTAAAAAGGGGGAGATTGTTAGGGCAATCTCTTGCCATGATTAGGTTTTGATGTGTGTGGCAAAGGGTTTAAGTTAGTTTGTAATTGTGATTTTATATGTGCGTTGAAGTCGTGCAGGACTTAGTAATTCGCACATGGAGCCATGGCGATTTTCACATCTTAACTCGGTCCTTGAGTCGGTGAAGGATTGCTTTGCGGAAGCCGTGCGCTTGGAGCATCCGAGGGACCGCCGGATGAGAAGCTTGGAGTGAAGCTAGAGGAAGTAGACTTCGAGGCAAGAGACGCGAAGGAGCATTGCAGAGCCGTGCGCCTGATGCTGCCGAGGGACATGGCCGAGAACGAAGAGAACTTCGAAGGCGAGGGACTTCGAGAGATGAAAGTGAGCGAATGTAACCCGGGAAGGGGTAGCTCTTAGGTGAAACTTGGCCATTTGGCTAAGTGTCGGATGGGATTTCCCGACACCAGTCGACTGCCATGGAATGGCAGTCGACTGCTCTTAGTCAAACTTGGTTCGACAAGGCAGATCGTAGAAAGGGTTTGATCGTCACAACCGAGCCGATCAAGGGGGCAATGATCGATCGAGGCAAAGAATGATCCGATAAGGTCCATCAGTCGACTGCCAAGTGTTTCGTTGGACTACAACGATCGGGATCCGACGTGTTCGGAGGCCGTTGGAGTGGCGGCAGTCGACTGTCAAGGGCAGCAGTCGACTGGTGGCAGCCAACGGGAAGAAAAGCCTCTTCTCTATAAAAAGAGAGGATGTGAAGCTTTGGGGGGTTAATGCTCTTACTCAAAATGACCATCCAAGTGCCCCACAAGCTCTAAACTCTTCTTACTTGCTTTTACTCCATTCTTATTGTAAGAAGAGTGATCTTGTTTGTAAAGGTTACCTCCACCTAGCTTGGTGCAAAGGAGAGACCAATAGTGATTGGCTTTGGAGGAGTGATTCACCTTGGACGAATCGGACCGTGGATTAGCGGCATAGCCGTGAACCACGTTATACCATCGTGTTAGCGTTTGTTTTCTCATATTTTTATTTACTTGTCTTGTCTTATTATATTCCGCTTGCGCTAACCGTTTGTAGACGAGTAAATTACGACATCCATCGTAAGAGGGCTATTCACCCCCCTCTAGCCGACCGTCCCGATCTCCCAACACTTGTGTCGGTTCAGAATTTTCATGGAATTTGACCACCTTATCCCACAACTCCTTAGCATCCCCATATTCACCTAGCTTGCACAAGACATGGTTAGGTATTAATTTAATTAACATTTTTGTTACCTTAACCGTTGTCTTGAATTGTTGCCGTTGCTATTCGGTCCACCTTGATTTTACCAATGACTTATTGTCTTCACCCCTAGGTACTTCAAAACCATTTTCAATTGTTAGCATCATATCGAAATCGGTTTCGAAATATACCTCCATCATTTTCTTCCACCAAGAAAAATCTCCTTTGAATTTCGATGGACGGATGTTGATGTCGGTCATCTTGTCATGCTTGTGTTGGCGATGAGTCTGCAACAAGCTCCTCGCTCTAATACCACTTGTTGGAGGATCGGTGGCCGGCTAGAGGAAGGTGAATAGCCCAAATTGTGTAGACGATGGAAATCATTCATTCATCGCGTCTCTACAATTCTCGTTAGTGCAATGGAATATACAATAATAAAAACACAACAAGAATACAAGCACACGACACAGAATATACATGGTTCGGAACCTTAGGATTCCTACTCCACGGGGTGAGCACAACGAGCTCGTGTTACGCGCACGACACTAACAAAACTCCTTCTCGACAACAAGTCGGAGGTGGAGAAACCTCGTACAAGAAATTACACTAAGTAATATAAAAGTACAAGCAAATACAACTACAACAATGAAATACGTAAAGAAAACTTTACAACAATGGATTTGAACTCTTGCTTATTGCTTGCTTTGGTTTTCCCTTGAAGGACTAGAATGTAGAAGCAATTCCCCTCCAAAATCACCCCAAAAACTATTGCAAAATCCTCCATCTCGAGTTCCATTTATAACCTGCATTGAGTTGATTTCGTGCCAATCAGTCGACTGATCGTGACCATCAGTCGACTGATCCTATAGCCATTGTCTCACAATGACTCGATCCACGCTGAACAAGTTCCAAAGGATCCACCATCAGTCGACTGATCATGCCCATCAGTCCAATGGTCAAGCCATTAGTCGAGTGCTCGACGTGATCACTTGACTGGAAAACCTTCTATGCCTAAATTCACCTTGATCAGTCGACTGCCATCCCTTGGCAGTCGACTGATGGTGTCGATAGTTGACTGCCAACACTTGGCAGTTGACTGTGTTGGATCGAAAGTGTCGCTAGAGGGGGGGGGTGAATAGCGATACGGTGTCGTTAAAAACTTTTGCAATAAGTAAAAAGCAAGTAGAGAGTGCACAGCGGAAATATAAAGTAGACAAGATATTTTTACGTGGTTCACAATCTTTCGATTGCTAATCCACGGCCCTAGTGATCCTTGATCACGTACGGAGGGCAATTCACTAAAACCACTCCTCCTCGTTGGAGGTAGGAGCAACGATTACAAAAAGAAATCAAGGCAAAGGGACACTCCCCCTTTCCTTGTTACGATTAAAGCACAAAGACAATTTAAAGAAGTAGAACTTAAATAAATATACCGACAACTCTTATAAGTAGAAGATGTAGCTTTCGTTGTCGGCGGCACTTCGTCGTAGCAAATGTGAGTAGTAGTAGCGGCGTTACGACGGCGTGTTGAGAGCTCTGGAATTCTTGTAATTTGCTTGGCTTGAACATGTCTATTTATGGATATTGATCTATGAATTTAGACATAGGTAGTGTCCAAGGTGAGGTTCTTATCCCCAAGACTTGTTCATCCACATCCTTTGCGCTAACTCAAGGATGAGGTGTTTCATCCAACCACCTTGTGCCACCTCCAACCTTCTTGCGCTAACTCAAGGATGAGGTGTTTCATCCAACCACCTTGTGCCACCTCCAACCTCCTTGGGCGCCAACTTGAGGATGAGGTGTTTCATCCAACCACCTTGTGCCACCTCCAACCTCCTTGGGCGCCAACTGAGGATGAGGTGTTTCATCCAACCACCTTGTGCCACCTCCAACCTCCTTGGGCGCCAACTTGTTGGAGCCATTCAACTTGTGCCACATCATGGGAGCCAACCATCTTGTGCCAACTCACCTTATTTAGGGCGCCCACCACAAGGAAGCTTGGTGATGGTTTGATGTCCACCTTGATGCCACATCACCCTTTGTACCAAAAACACGAGTCAAGTCCAAATTCACCCCCTTGAAATTCGAGCTCTTCTCGAGGTCGAACTGGAACTTGACTAGCAGCTTGATCGTAGTCAAAGGGTTTTGGACCGCAGATACAAGTTAGCTTAAAATATAAAGTACGATGGTTCTAACCATCTGATCTCGACCTAGACCTTCCATTGGAGGTATTGGGTCGGATCTACGCTTAACGACCTTGCTTCGCTTTCACACGAGCTTACCTTGTAGCCTCGCTTCCGGTCTTCACCCGAGTACCTCGGCTTCCTCAAGTCCTCAAGGCGTTCGACCACCTCGGTTCCCACCTGGTGTCGCAGACCTTCCGCTCAACTTTAGCATTTCTGCACACTTAATTGAGCTCGTAAGATAACAAATATACCCTTAACTATTGAGCCTTTTGCCATAATCAAAATACCGGTTCGACTTTGGTGCCCACTGCACCAACAATCTCCCCCTTTTTGATTCATGGCAAACCGACACAAAAGTTAAGGAAAAATTAAGCATAACAGTAAGCTAGCATTAAGCATGAATGAGCTAGCATAAAGATTAAAAATGAATGAGCTAGCATAAAGATTAAATATGAATGAGCTAGCATAATGATTAAATATGAATGAGCTAGCATAATGATTAAGTATGAATGAGCTAGCATAATGATTAAATATGAATGAGCTAGCATAATGATTAAGTATGAATGAGCTAGCATAAAGATTAAACATGAGTGAGCTAGCATAAAGATTAAGCATGAGTGAGAAATATTATTGTTTCAAGTTCTCCCCTTTGAGGTAACCTCCCCCTTGACCGAAGGTGAGTTCTTGAAAAATAATTTTTACTCCCCCTTAATAGTTGCTTAAGTAAACGGAATTACTTAATATAAAAGGTAATAATTTTGTTTACTTTCTTCCTTACTTTTGTGACTTTCTCCCCCTTTTGCCTTAACTCAAAAAGTTTGTAAATATATTTTAGGGTTTGTAAGTCCAAGCAAGTTCCCAATATAAATATATTTTTTTTTAAAATAATAATAAGCTTGAAAATATGTTCATCTAAAATGTACAACTCCGGTTGGACTTGATTGATATAGAATGATCAATAAGTCTTGAAGGAGTTGATTAATTTTAAATAATTATACTCCATAGGTATATGATTTCTAAGGTGTTGGCTCCTTAAATCTATAGGTATATGATTTCTAAGGTAAGACTTAGGCTAATTTCATAAAAAGAAGCAAAAGTAGAGTACATATATAGAAAAATTTAAATCCTACTCTATTACGCACATACCTAACTTTCGTCTTAATAAACTAAATTCGGCTTCGGGTAGTGGTTTGGTGAAGATGTCCGCTAGGTTTGATTTGGACTCAACATACTCTAGTTGTATAGTTCCATTAGTTACATGTTCCCTAATGAAGTGGTGTTTAACTTCTATATGTTTTGTCCTAGAATGACATATTGGATTTTTAGTTAAGTTAATTGAACTAATGTTATCTATGTAGGTTTTAATGTTGTTAAAGATTAAGCTAAAGTCTTGGAGAGTGTGCTTCATCCACGTGAGCCGAGAGACACACTCACCCATCGCAACGATTCGGCTGGTGGTAGATAAGGCAACGCAATGTCGCTCCTATCGCACTAACTTACTAGACTCGAGCCGAGGATTTGACAACAACCACTGTGCTCTTTCTATCGAGTTTACTACCGCATAGTCGAGTCGGAGTAGCCGATTAGATTAAACTCTGTAGATCTAGGGTACCAAATACCTACGCTTAGCGTGCCTTTAGATATCTAAGGATACGCTGACTAGGGTTAGGTGAGACTCCTTGGCACAGGTTTGTAACCTTGCGCACATACTTACCGCGAATAAAATGTCGGGTCGGCTCGCGGTTAAGTATAGGAGACTTCCTATTGCGCTCCTATAGTATTTTAGGTCAACGGGTTTTCCTTCTACATCTTCGTTTATATTAACATTAGTTGCCATAGGTGTATTGATTATTTTAGCATCTTGCATTCCAAATTGATTTATTAAGTCCTTAGTATATTTTTGTTGATGTAAATATATTCCATCTTTAGTTTGTTTAATTTGTAAACCTAAGAAGAAACTTAACTCTCCCACTAAATTCATTTCAAATTCACTTTCCATAAGTGAGATGAATTCGCTTAGCGGATCGAGTTGGTAGTTCCAAAAATTATATCATCTACATAGATTTGGGCTATAAAGATTTCTTTTCCTACGGTTTTAACGAATAAGGTTGGGTCGACTAAACCTTGGTTGAATCCTTTGGACTTAAGATAGATCGAAAGCCTTTCGGACCAAGCTCTTGGGGCTTGTTTTAGTCCATATAGGGCTTTCTTAAGTCTAAGGACATGGTCGAGTTTATCTAGATTTTGAATCCAGGAGGTTGGTGATGTAAACTTCTTCCTTAATGTATCCATTCAAAAATGCTGACTTGACATCCATTTGAAACAATTTAAAACCTCGATGTGCATATGCTAACAACATTCGGATGGACTCTAGTCTCGCTACGGCGTAGGTCTCATCGTAATCTAAACCTTCGACTTGACTAAACCCTTTGCGACTAACCTAGCTTTATTTCTAACTACTTCACCTTTATCATCAAGTTTATTTGAAATACCCACCTTGTTCCAATAATTGATTTTCTTTAGGTGGTGGTACTAATTCCCGGACTTCATTTCTAGTGAATTGAGCTAGCTCTTCTTGCATAGCAATAATCCGGTCGGGATCAGAAGTGCTTGTTCAATAGTTTTGGGTTCGATTTTGGAAATTAACGAGATTTGACTAAGGTTTCGATATGAAGCTCTAGTTCGAACCCTAAATTTGGATCACCTATAACTTGATTGATAGGATGATTTGTTTGAGTCTTAGTGTGACTCGGGTTAGGGTCATCTATCACTTGGTCGATAGGATGACTTGGGTTAGGACGAGATTCAAGTTCAAGATCAGTCGGGTTAAGCTATAAGTTGATTTGCTAGTTGGTTTTGTTAAGGATTGAACGGGTTCGTGTCCTTCGTCGAAAACTATATTAATGGTTTCTTCGACTCTAAGAGTGTCGTGATTGTATACCCTATAAGCTCTCTTGGTGGTTGAGTATCCTAGAAAGGTTCGAGAGGTTTTGGATTTGAATTTCCCTAGGTAATCCTTAGTGTTTAAGATATGTACCTTGCATCCAAATACCCTAAAGTACTTGATGTTCGGTATTTTATCGTGATAAATCTCGTCTGAGGTCTTTTGGTGCCTCTTTACCATAAGGATCCTACACATAAGGTAGTTGGATCGGATATTGGAATTACTAAAGGGTTGTTTGTAAGTTTTAAACCTAAATCATCTCACCAATATCTACATGATCAAAACATGTTATTCCTATGTGTTATTGTGAGATGACTTTCAATTTTACTTGATTAATTTTAATGAATTTAAATTAACCAACATTAGGTTAGATTCGATTTAGTCTAAGCTCATCAAGTAATCTTTTCAAGAGATTAGCTTCCAGGTCGTGGCGAGGCACAGAGGCCTTCTTTGATCGGAACAACGACCCCTTCCTTAGACAAAGCTAATTTCAAGAAATTGATAACTCGACGTACTTGAGACGACGTCTTGGGCTCACGAGGGATTTTTGAAAAGAGGCTCCCGAGGCTCAATCTTTTAAATAGGATTTTAGTTGGTTTATTTTTGAAAAGAGGCTCCCGAGGCTCAATCTTTTCAGGATTTTAGTTGGTTATGAGTCCTATCTAACCATTCTAAAAATAAAGGAAAAACTAAGCATGCAATTTCTAAGACTTAACAAAAATACATTTTGTATTGGCTCCCCTGGACCATTGAATCAGTGGGTCTATTCACATAGTGAATTTGGTCCTTGGAACCCAATACATGTTAGATCCTAAAGTTGAAATCAAAGTGGTCTTAGGGACCCATGCTTGGACATTTTTCTTATGTTGGTTTACTATAGACATATATGACTTATTGGTTGTATTTGAGTTAAACCCGAGTCCGGCCTTGTTGTACCACGGCCCTTTGTGATCCAAGTAAGAGGTCAAGTCCCTTGGATCCCAAAGTGAACCTTTCCAACGTGTTCCTAAGGTCTTGACTTGTGTTTTCAAAAGCGAGTTCTCAACTTCAAAGCTTTTCAACTTGAGTTGAGTCCTCCTCTTGAATCTGAGTAGTCGAAGAGGTTAGGAGACCTCATGTTTGAGAAGGTTAACCTCCTCAATTAGGTCTCGACCTTGGACTCGGACTTAGCTAGTTTCTTATTTAAAAATTTAATTGCACCATACAAAGTATTAAGTAACGACCGACTTACCCTTAATGATTCTTTTGAACCGGATACGGATCCGTGGCTTGTCTTGAATGGAAGCTCATCGCCGGATTCGGACTCGGACTCTTCTTGGTTTGTCGTGCTCATTAGAGCTTGGATATCGTCTTCTTCCTCCGAGGGTGGCTTGCTTGGGGCTTCTTCTTCTTGGAACTGCAACTAACGCAATACTCTTCTCTGGACCACGTTAGTTTGCTCATGTAATTCAAGTTCCGAAAACAATTCGTCTAACCTAATCTTAGAAAGGTCCTTGGAGACCTTGTAGGCATCGACCATGGATGCCCACAAGGTGGTCCTAGGAAGCGAGTTAAGAGAATACGATAAGGTCGCGATTCTCGACCTTTTGTCCGATGGCATGGAGTTGGTTGGCGATGTCTTGGATCGAGCATGTAGTTGAGTTCTGCGGTCTCGTTTTCCTGCATTTTCAAGTTATACAATTTATTTAAAAGTAAATCTCTTTTACATACCTTCGTGTCGGTGCCTTCGTAGTTCCACTAGCTTGGTCCATAAGTCCTTTGCACTAATGAAGGGGCCGACGGTTGAGCTCTTCCTTGGACAACCCACATTGCAAGATTTGAGTTGCCTTGGCATCGGCTTCTACTTGTTTTTCATGGAATTTGACCATTGATCGTAACCCAAAGATTCACCATCTTCATTAGGAAGTGTGAAACCGGTTTGGATTATTACGATCCACATCTCGATTTGGGTTTTAAGAAAGCATTCCATCCGACCCTTCCAATAAGGAAAGTCATTACAGATTGTAAAGCGGGGTCGAGCAGTGCTAAACCCTTCGAGATGGGCCATTTAAAAACAAGAAGAAGAACGACGAAAAAGAATCTTGCAAAACACACAGGAAAGAATATTCCAAGACTTTCGTCTTGGATTAGTAGTCTTGAAGTAAAAAGATATATAAAATGTAACTTGCAAAAGAAATAAACAATCAAATCACGAATGTCGTTGAAGTTCCGGAGGACAACCTTACTCGGGATCTAACGAAGGACAACCTTATCCGGATCCTAAAGCCTCTAATGCAATTCTATATGTAGGAGAAGATAAGCAAGTGAAATAATTATACGAAAACAGAAATAAATAAATAAAAATCTGAAAAAGAAAAACAAAGCTAGATTGGTGGTTTCACGAATCTTAGCCCGACTCGATACCAATTGTTGGATCGAAAGTGTAAGCTAGAGAAGTGAATAGCGATACTGATGTCGTTAAAAACTTTTGCAATAAGTAAAAAGCAAGTAGAGAGTGCACAGTGAAATATAAAGTAGACAAGATATTTTTCGTGGTTCACAATCTTTCGATTGCTAATCCACGGCCCTAGTGATCCTTGATCACGTCTGGAGAGCAATTCACTAAAACCACTCCTCCTCGTTGGAGGTAGAACAACGATTACAAAAGAAATCAAGGCAAAGGACACTCCCCTTTCCTTGTTACGATTAAAGCACAAAGACAATTTAAAGAAGTAGAACTTAAATAAATATACCGACAACTCTTATAAGTAGAAGATGTAGCTTTTCGTTGTCGTGACGCCGTCGTAGCAAATGTGAGTAGTAGTAAGCGGCGTTACGAGCGTGTTGAGAACTCTTGAATTCTTGTAATTTGCTTGGCTTGAACCTGTCTATTTATGGATATTGATCTATGAATTTAGACATAGGTAGTGTCCAAGGTGAGGTTCTTATCCCCCAAGACTTGTTCATCCACATCCTTTGCGCCAACTCAAGGATGAGGTGTTTCATCCAACCACCTTGTGCCACCTCCAACCTTCTTGTCGCCAACTCAAGGATGAGGTGTTTCATCCAACCACCTTGTGCCACCTCCAACCTCCTTGAGGCGCCCAACTTGAGGATGAGGTGTTTCATCCAACCACCTTGTGCCACCTCCAACCTCCTTGGCGCCAACTTGAGGATGAGGTGTTTCATCCAACCACCTTGTGCCACCTCCAACCTCCTTGGGCGCCAACTTGTTGGAGCCATTCAACTTAATGCCACATCATGGGAGCCAACCATCTTGTGCCAACTCACCTTATTTAGGGCGTCCACCACAAGGAAGCTTGGTGATGGTTTGGATGTCCACCTTGATGCCACATCACCCTTTGTACCAAAACACGAGTCAAGTCCAAATTCACCCCCTTGAAATTCGAGCTCTTCTCGAGGCTGGAACTTGACTAGCAGTTGACTGTAGTCAAAGGGTTTTGGACTGCAGTACAAGTTAGCTTAAAATATAAAGTACGATGGTTCTAACCATCTGATCTCGACCTAGACCTTCCATTGGAGGTATTGGGTCGGATCTACGCTTAACGACCTTGCTTCGCTTTCACACGAGCTTACCTTGTAGCCTCGCTTCCGGTCTTCACCCGAGTACCTCGGCTTCCTCCGAAGTCCCTCTGGCGTTGCCCGACCACCTCGGTTCCCACCGGGTGTCGCAGACCTTCCGCTCAACTTTAGCATTTCTGCACACTTAATTGAGCTCGTAAGATAACAAATATACCCTTAACTATTGAGCCTTTTGCCATAATCAAAATACCGGTTCGACTTTGGTGCCCACTGCACCAACAGACTGTTCAGCCAGAAGCACATCAGTCAAACACCAGTCAATTGCTATCGACTTGGAGCAGTCGACTGGTTCCTATACTAGTCGACTGATGTTGAGTAAACCTCAAACACCAAGTTGTTTGAGCATTCGACCGTCAATCTTAGCCACTTGGCCAAGTCCACCTCATTGTCTCATGGAGTTCCCCATTGAAGCTCTCTTCCCTCAGCCTACGTCCCTCGGATGCACCAAGCGCACGGCTTCGCAATGTCATCCTTCATGTCTCTTGCCCTCGAAGTCTGCTTCCCTTGGGCCTCACTCCACTTGGCCAAGTCCACCTCATCCTCTCATGGAGTTCCCCACTGAAGCTCTCTTCCCTCAGCCTACGTCCCTTGGATGCACCAAGCGCACGACTTCGCAATGTCATCCTTCATGTCTCTTGCCCTCGAAGTCTGCTTCCCTTGGGCCTCATTCCATTCGCTCCCCGTCCGACAGTCCCTCAAACCAAGCACACGGCTTCACAATGCCATCCTTCACCGACTCAAGGACCCCGAGTCTACGAGACTAGTGACCTTGCAAAGTCCTCAAGACTTCCCATTTCCAAGGCTACATACTTGGACTTATATGTCAACTCCATGTTGGACTTCCCACACCAAGCCTCATGCTTGGATTTTACCAACACCAAGCCCCATGCTTGGATTTTCCATGAAAATCCCATGTCATATGTTTTGTCTAACATCAAAATATAGTTCGAGTCAAACTCGAGTCCGGTCAATCATGACCTTGGCCGATTGCACCGACATTATCAAACAAATCCATGTGTATGAGTTCTAAAGCATTTAACGTTCTTGCAATGCTTTTACCTTTTTGGACGACCTTAATTTTCTTACCCATTTGGCATGCAATGCATAATTTGTCCTTTTGAAACATCAACTTTGGCAATCCTTGCACAATTCTTTCTTTAATAATCTTTTGATGTTCCTCATGTTGGTGTAAGCAAGTCTACAATGCCAGAGCCAAGTCTCTTCTTCCTTTGACATAAAACACTTAGCAAACACATTAGCAGTATCATATAGTTCAACTTGATAAATGTTTTCCTTTTTATGCCCTATGAGCATCGTAGTATCTAGTTCACTATGCTTAATTAGACATTGAGATGAGTTGAACTCAACTCTATATCCTAAATCACATAGTTGACTACTTAGAAGATTAAAAACCATGCCTTTTTCAAGTAATACATTTTGATCTTAAATTGTTTAAAAATTTCAATATTGTTGGTGCAATCGGCCCAGGTCACGATTGACCAGGACTCGAGTTTGGCTCGAGTGATGTTTTGATGTTTCGACAAAAACATATGACAATATAATTGTCAAGGAAAGTCCAAGCATGGGTCTTGGCAAATGGAAGTCCAACATGTGTTGGCAAGGAAAGTCCAAGCATGGGTCTTGGCAAATGGAAAGTCCAACATGAGTTGGCAAGGAAAGTCCAACATGGGTTGGCATTTGAAGTTCAAGGGGTTTAATATTGGCGGCGTAAAGTCCAAGCGGTAGTCTTGGCAGCATAAGTCCAATGGTTGGCGGCGTAAAGTCCAAGCGGAGTCTTGGCGGCGTAAGTCCAATGTACCTTGACGGTGTAGACACCGTTAGCATGACATAGCCGACGGAAGCACCTGAAGGCTAGCGCAATGGATGAACAAGTCATGGATGACTTGGAGGGATCCGAGAGGCGTGAGGCTGATGGAGGTGGCTAGAAGGCTTAGGTCTAGGCTAAGGGTGGTCTAGCAAGTATGGGGGAACTATACTTGAGTTAAAACCTCATGTTTGAGGTGTGCCAGTCGACTGGTGGCATGTGGCAGTCGACTGGACCGAGTCAACTAGGGTTTGACTGCGGGTTATGGCCTAGCGATCGCCATAGGTTGTGCGATCGGTGATGGAATGACCGATCGTGATCACCGATCGGTGATCGGTCGGTGCTCGAGAATCGGCCACTGAGATGGAGTCGAGACTCGATCGGTCAGTGAGGACTCCATCAGTCGACTGATGGTCACAATCAGTCGACTGATGGTAGTTCCGTTGGACTTATCCAACGTGGAACTAGCCGTTGTCTCACGACAACAGTGGCATCAGTCGACTGATGGTCCCGATCAGTCGACTGATAGACTTTTTCTAGCACAGGTTGAAGCTATATATGGAGCTCATGATGGAGGAAAAAGTAATCGGTTCTTGAGGGCTATTGGGGCGATTTGTTGGTGCAAATCAGGTCTCCAAGTGCAAGCAAGCAACCAAGCATTCAAGCAATCAAAACAAGTGTTGTAAAGTCTTTTCTTTACTTGTATTTCGTATTTACATTGTATATTGCTTGTATTTCATTCTTACTGTTGTAAGATCTATTGTAAGGGGTTTCTCCGCCTCCGACTTGTGTCGAGAAGGAGTGTTTATCATTAGTGAGTGCGTGTGCATCACTAGGGCTCTTTAGAGCTCGATCCGTGGAGTAGGAACCATGCGGTTCCGAACCACGTTATATCATTGTGTTAGCTTGTTGTCTATTTCATTATTGCTTTTATTATTTCTATTTCCGCTGCGCACTAACGAAATTGTAGACACGAACAAGATCGAATTCCATCCACGATCGGGTGAAACGCTAATCACCCCCCTCTAGCCATTCCAATATTCCTAACAAATATCACCTATTCTTACAATCTTAAGTTCTCCACTATTACCAAACAAAACACTACATTTATTTTTGTTTTTAAAAGATGAGAACTTTGATGAGTCCCTTGTCATATGCTCGGAGCATCTGCTATCTATGAACCATATTGTTGGATGCCCCCCCCCTCCCCCCTCGGTGTATGCCTACTTAAACATGAAAGATAGAATGTTTTGGTACCCAAATCTTGGGTCCAGTGGCATCAATAACAAATTTCTTGTGTATCTAAGCATGCAAAATTCTAGTCTTAGAAAAATTATTTCTACTGATTAAAGACATGAATTTCACTTCATTTTGCTTTAGATTATACTAAAATTCAACTTTATTATAAGAACCCCTTGAGCTCCTAGAATCATATCTTGGTATTTTGAGTTTGATGTAAATTTTTCTAATGTATTTCTTAGGTCTTCTATTTGCAATTTTAGAGGTGCATTTTCATGTTTAAGCTCATCATTTTGAATAAGGTCATTGTTATAATGCATGAAATAAGTACATGAGACATTTTTATTCCTAAGGGATTTCAATTCATTTTGCAAATTTTTAACTCTATATTTTGATTTTTGACAAAGCATTTGTTAAGTATGCAATGGTAGAATACAATTTATCTAATTTTGGAGAGATTACCTCATCATCACCCAAGGAGTTCACATTCTCTTAATGGCTTTCTTCTCATCTATGTTGCTCTCCACATCGTTCAACACCATAAGTGGCACATGCCTTGTTTTCTTCACCTAATTTTCTTCTTCCGATGAGTTTGAAGATGAGTCATCCCTTGTAGCCTTCAAGGCCTTTTTTTTCTTTGGCTTGTCCTCTTGCTTTTTCAGCTCTATATAGTCTACCTTGAAATGCCCTTTCCTACTACACTCAAAGCAAACAATATCAAATCTTGATTTTGATTTTATAGGAGACTTACCCTTCCTTTTGTTTTCACTTAAGATCCTATTCACATACTTCTTGTTGTACTTTCGAGAACATCCTATCAATTTTCAAACAAAGTTTGCCATTTTGTTGGATAATAGCTCCTCGTTGCTATTACTCCCTTGTTTAGATTTGGAAGAAGACTCTTCCTTCCTCTCCTCCTTTTCTTTGCTTTTCTTCTTATTCTTCTCACCTGTGACTAAATACTTTTCTCCTTATGATTTTCATTAGCTTGTTCATGCAATTCTACCTCACAAAAAAGTTCATCCAACTTAACAATGGATGAGTCCCTTGAAACCTCATAGACATCAACCATTGATGACCATACAGAGTTACTCGGGAAAGATTTTAGTGCATACCTAATGAAATCTCAGTTCTTCACACTTTCTCTAATTGAATGGAGACTGTTGAGGCGTTCCTTGAAACTTCCATGAAGTTGGCTTACCTTTTCTTTTTCCTTCATAGTGAAATTCTACATTTGGTTTAAGAGGAGGTCCCTCTAAGCAATTCTTGAATCCTTCATCTTGGGCTAGTCTAGGAAAGGAAGAGACTTTTTGGTGAGTTATATTTGTGTTCTCTCTTAGTCAAACAATCGAAACTTATCACCCTTGGGGTGTGGCATTTCTCTTCCTTCATAGTCTTGGTTCGTTCCAATTCTTGGTTACGAGTCAAGGCTAAAACTTTTGTCTTCTAGTTCTTAGGGTTCTATCCATCGTTGTCTTTCACCACATTTGTCGGTGGCTTTCTTTACTTCGCCTAGTCAAGTTAATTTTTTCACACTTAAGTGAAGTATAAGACCATAATATGACTTAACTTTGAACCTTTGTCAATATCAAAACTTAGGCTCATTGAAAATAATATGACTACATTGATGGTTTCTTCAATTTTTAAAGAGTTAGTATTATATACCATATAGGCTCTACTAGTGGTAGAATAACCTAGAAATATGGCACTTGTTGATTTAGAGGTAAATTTTCCTAAGTAATCTTGAGTGTTTAGTATATGTACTTAACATCCAAACACTTTAAAATATTTAATGTTTGGTATCTTATTGTAGTATGTCTCATAAGGTGTTCTATTATGTCATTTAATTATTAGAATTCTATTTTGGACATAACAAACAATATTTACCACCTCAGTCCAAAATCTATCAGGTAAGTTTATTCATTTAACATAGTCCTAGCAGCTTCTTTGAAGGTTCTATTTTTTCTTTCAACTAACCCATTCTGTTGAGGAGTCCTAGGGCAAGAAAATTCATGAAGATACCCATTTCGAAAACAAAATAATAAACCTATAGTTTTCAAATTCCCCACCATGGTCACTCCTAATTCTTTTAATTTTTAACTTGTTTTCATTTTCTAATAATTTGTATAGATTAATAAATTGATTAAGTGTTTCTTTTTTACATTTTAAGAATTTAACCCAAGTGAACCTAGAATAGCCATCTACTATTACAAAGCAGTATTGACTCTTATTTAGTGACTTTGCTCCATGTGTGTCAAATAAGTCCAAGTGTAGGAGCTCAAGTACACCTTTAGTTCTCTGTACGTTAGTCAATTTATGTGAAGATTTAATTTGTTTTCCTTTTTGACATGCATCACACACTTTGTTTTCTAAATTACTTAATTTGGTTAAGCGTCTAACTAGTCCATTATGACTTATTTTTGAAATAAGTCTTAGATGGGAGTGACTCAGTCTTCTATACCACAACCAAGTTTTCTCTTACTGTGTCATTAGACACTTAATTGAGAAGCCTGATAGTTTTATTATATAAATGTTGTTTTTCCTAACTCCCCTAAGAATTATTTTTGAACAATCAATATTTTTAATTGGACATTAATTTGATGATAATGTTGTTAGTTATAGCCCTAGAACCAATCATGTGATGGTTGAATAGGGAACATTTTGTATCATATTCTATAAAGGCAAAGGATTGGTTATTATATATTTACGTCTTGCTTGTGCCAGCTAAATTAAATATATAATAATTCCCTAGAAAAGTAGGTTCTTATCTACAACACATCAATTGGCAGAATTGATTATGAGAGGCTGTAGAGAACACTTTCCTAAATGTTCCTAGTCAAGTATTAATATGCAAGGGCAATATTAATACATAAAGACTAGCATGTAGGTCAATTGATGACTTGATCTCACAAGTCATGGATATATGATATCAAGTTGACACATGGGTATATATTAGAGAATATATACTGAACTGACCCGCCATGAGAAAGTTTCATGGATCGTCATATGAGTGTCATAAACTTTCTCATGTGACTATTGGTATGAATAGTCCTCAAACCTGAAGTCACTACGGTTCCCTACATAAGGAGTTATGTACTTTGGTATCGTCAAACGTCACCCGTAACAGGGTGGACCATAAAGGTGATTACTGGGTATATAACAAATTATGCGGAGGGATGTGAGTGATGTAGATGGGATCTATCCCTCCCATATGACAGGAGTGATATCTGTGGGCCCCTTGATTGAGTAGAACTACTAAAACGCATGGTCATGCTCGAATGAGTCAATATGAGATATTGAGATCATTTGTTTGAGTTAGTTTACTCAGGGATCAAGAAACACATAGATTGATCGAGGATGACACGGTCTATGCCTCATTGGTCAATCTGATATCAAGGATAGAAGGACACGGTCATACATTATAGTAGTCACGGAAAGGTTAGTCGGATCTTGACTTATTTCGTAACTTGGGTAGCAATGATGTATTGCTAGATGCCGCTCATTGCTTGTGTATCTAAAAGAGTTTAGATCCACTGCCAACGTTATGAGAGCCTATAGGGTCACACACAAAGAGCATGATGATTAGAAGAATTAGTGCATTCTAGTTTGACTAGAATAATTTGGGAATAAGCTTAAGTACAAAATGGTTTTTGGACTTTAAGCTTAAAGAGAATTTTAGCTTATTGATTTAATGAGATTAATTCAATATGCTAAGCTTATTAATTTAATAAGATTAAATAAATATGTTATCATGATATCCTAAGCTAAATTGATTTAATAAGATTAATTCAATATGTTACCTTATTGATTTAATGAGATTAATTCAATATGATAACATAAGCTTATTGAATTAATAAGATTAATTCAACATGCATGAATGCCACATAAGCATGCCACCTAAGCTTGATGAGGTGGAAGGAGACAAAGGGTTTTGACCTTTGGATTTCCTCCACATGTGGCCGGCCAAACAAGGAGTGTAAAACTCCTTGTTTGATTGTTTTTCAATGCAATTGATTGCATTGAATATGATAGGAGGTGAAAGGTTTTTCCAATCCTATAAAACACTCCATGGGGTGGCCGGCCAAGTAGTTGGAAGCTTGAGGCTTGGAGAGAGCTTGGTGGTGAGAGGCTTTGGTTGTGTGGCTTTTGTTGTTAGGGCAATCTCTTGCCGTAATATGGTTTTGATGGTGTGGCAAAGGGTTTAAGTTAGTGTGTTATGTTGATGTGATATGTGCGTTGAAGTCGTGCAGGACTTAGTAATTCGCACATGGAGCCTTGGCGGGTTCACCCTCACAACCTCGGTCCTTGAGTCGGTGAAGGATGACTTTACGGAAGCCGTGCGCTTGGAGCATCCGAGGGACCGCCGGACGAGATGACTTGAAGTGAAGCCAAGGAAGCAGACTTCGAAGGCAAGAGACGCGAAGGAGCATTGCAGAGCCGTGCGCCTGATGCTGCCGAGGGACGTGGCCGTGAACGAAGAGAGCTTCGGCAAGGGACTTCGAGTGAGATGAGAGAATGAGTGAAATGTAAGTAGCTCATTAGGTGAACTTGGCCGAATAGCTGAGTGTCAGAGACTTGACCACAAGGGTTAAGGTTTACCCGACCGTCGGAAGCTCAAACTTATGTTAAGTTAGTCCGAGTGAGTTCGACCGTATCCGATCGATGGTTTAGCCTGACCGCCATGGAATGGCTGATCGCTGAGGATATCGCGGCATTAGACCGCTGTAGCCGAGGCGGGCCGATTACGGAGGCGCAGCCGATCGCGTGAGGTCCATCGGGCCGATCGCCAAGAGTTCCGTTGGACTATAACAGTCGAGATCCGACGTGTTCGGAGGCGCTAGTGACAGTGATCGCCAAGGGCGCAATGATCGTAGTGGTGGCCAACGGGAAGAAATCAGCCCTCTCTATAAAAAGAGAGGGTGTGAGCCTTGGAGAGGCTAATGCTTATGCTCTAAGTGATCTTCCTAGTGCCCCACAAGCTCTAAACTCTTCTTACTTGTTTTTACTTCATTCTTATTGTATGAAGAGTGATCTTGATTGTAAAGGTTACCTCCACCTAGCTTGGTGCAAAGGAGAGACCAATAGTGATTGACTTTGGAGGAGTGATTCACCTCGGACGAATCGGGATCGTGGATTAGCGGCATAGCCGTGAACCACGTTACATTCTTTGTTAGCATTTGTATTTTCATTTATTGCTTTGTCTTTATTGTTTATGCTTCCGCTTGCGCTAACGATTGTGTAGACGAGCAAACGATAAGAGAGAATTATGACATCCAACGAACGAGGGCTATTCACCCCCTCTAGCCGGCCGTACCGATCCCCTACAAGTGGTATCAGAGCCAAGGAAATCTTGTCGAGGACTAACCGCCACAACAAGCAACTTTCGAAATGGCTGGCTCCAACATCCATCCTCCGAAGTTTGAAGGAGAATTCGCTTGGTGGAAGAAGAGAATGGAGGTATTTTTCGAAACGGATTTTGATATTATGATTACAATGGAATCCGGTTTTGTTTTGCCTAGGGATGAAGAGGGGAAGCCAATAGAGAAATCTAGGTGGACCAAAAGGCAAAGGGAAGAGCACCTTGCAAATTCAAAAGCCAAGCATCATCTCTTCAATGTGCTCCCCCAACAAGAAATCAACCGAATAGGAGAATGCCTAAGCACCAAGGAGATGTGGGAGAAGCTAATTGAGCTTCATGAAGGCACATCCGAGGCAAAGCTAGCAAGGAGAGATCTCCTCCGCTCCCAACTATCCAACATTAAATTAGAAAAGGGAGAAAAGGTAACTTCTTTGCATTCTAGATTCAAAGAAATTTTAAATGGACTAACAAGTGTAGGAGAAAGGCTCTCCAATCGCGATATGATAATGAAGGCCATAGATGCTTTCCCCCGATCATCCAAGTGGAGTTCAATGGTGGACTCATTTTACATTTCAAAGAATCTAGAGGTAAGTACTCTAGATGAATTTTTCTCCACTATGGAATTACATGAATCTAGGCTTGAAGGAATACAAGAAGAGCCTAGAATTCAACCCTCAAGAGGAGTCTTTGATAGCGAACAAGGGGAAGAAGAAGATGGAAATCCCCTCCTCCTCCGATGACGAAGCGTCTTCCTCCTCCTCCATGGATAGCACCGAAGAAGCCTATATGGTAAGGAAGGTAAGACGTGCATTTAAGAATTTTAGATTTGATAAATCTAATGATAGGAATAGAAGACCAAGGGGGAAGGTCATATGCTACAATTGCCAAGGAGAGGGGCACATAAGGGACAATTGTCCTCTCTTAAACAAGAGCAAGGAAGAGAGGAAAAAGAAAGAAGAGAAGAAGAAGAAAAAGGGGAGCAAGAAAAAGAAGGAAGAGGAGAAGAAGACAAAAGAAAAGGGGAAGACCAAAGCTCTAAAGGCAAGGACTTGGGATGACCCATCCTCATCCTCCTCATCATCATCGGATGAGGAGAATGCCTTTGTCACCAATTTGGCCTTGATGGCCTTTGATGACTTGGATTGCTCTTCATCCAAAAATGAAGGATCAAGCTCAAGAGGAGAGAGTTCAAGTGAAGGGGGAGCTTCTACATCCTCCTCATCCGAAGAAGAAGAAGAGGATATGGAAACTATGGTAACGAAAGCCTCTCCTAAGAAAATAGTTTCCATAATTTCTAGTTTAACTAAGGACTTATTTGGAATGAAAAATAAAATAAAAGCATGCTTAATCAAATTAAGGCATTGGAAAATAAGCTAGAAAATGCATGCTTAAATGATAATATTTCTTCTAGCTTAAATGATGCATGCTCACATGATCTTTATGTGCCATTAGATGTTAGTGATGCATGTATAAATGAAAATAGGGCCTTAAGGGAAAAGGTAGATTATTTAACAAAAGCCCTAGAAAAATTCACAATTGGCTCCAACACATTGAACATGATCTTAGGGAGCCAAAGAGCTAGCTTCAACAAAAAGGGCCTAGGTTATAAAGAAAAGAAAAATGAAAAGGCCTACAAATGCCTAATTGCTAGGGGACAAGATAAAAAGAAGGTAATAGCTAGGAAATGGATCCCCAAGGAGTATCTAGTGAACCCAATAGGCAAGAACTTATTTTGGGTTCCAAAATCCTTCCTTAAGGGTTAGAAAACCCCTAGGGTAGTCAACCATATGCAATTGACCTATATCATATTTTGGTTGACTTAGGATGGCGGGACAACATTTTTAAATAGTGTTGGGTGATGATAACGTGCCCATAAATAGATAATAATGCTTAAATCATGATGATTAATGTAATTGCTATGTATGTTTGAAATCATGATTTATGATTTTAATATTTGGCACGTAATCATGCTTTAGGTGATACTTTGCTTATTATCATATAATACCTAATGCATGATTATTATTCAATGAATACATGCATTTCATGATCATAATGTAAAATTAATTGACATATGCCTTTATGATCATGACGATTGTTAGGTTGATACTTAACCATAATAGAATTGCATGAATACAAGGGTAAAGTATATACAAATACCCCCTAGGATGCATCTCACACTCACTATAGGCTAACTTGATTGCAAACTTAGCATGGGTGAGATGTTAGGATGATACAAATGTCCACTAATGCCTATGACATTTAGATGGTCATTTAAAGTATCAACATAGCAATAATAGACCAATCATGGGGAAGACTTATGTTTAATTCATAGACATATTGCCCAAAGATCATGGTTGGATATTTCATATGTTTTCAAAACAATTTCTTAATCTAAAATCTATGTATTCATGTTTTGAAACAATTAGATGCAAGACTAGGTGTTAAAATGGATACTCTTATGATCAAAAACCTAGTAGTTTTTAAAGCTTTTGGATTTTTGGCAAATACGTGGAAATATAATGATTTTTCATGAAAACATATTTTTCACTGATAGATATACTTAAAAGAAATGTGTTCCCCAAAATTTCATGATTTTTCAAATTTTCTGGAATTTTTAATGCATTTCTAAAATTCGCCCAGAAAATCAGAATTTCGGAATCAATTGTGCCAGTCGACTGCCATACTGATAGCAGTCGACTGATAACCTGAAAAACAGCCCAATATTTTCTGATTTTAGATTTTAATCAAGTTTTTGGGTTTCTCTTTCTACTATACTTGATGCCATGAGTTTATAAATTAGGATTAATCTTTTTGATGGTGTCAAAGGAGGAGAAATGTATGTTTAAGTAAAGGGGAACATATTTAGGGGGAGAAATGATTATGCTTATAATAGGGGGAGAACATTTTTATGGGGAGTTTCATGGATTAAGGGGGAGTTGCATGTTGCTATATCATGTTTATCTTTACATGCTTTCTTACCTTAGAATTTATATCAAATGTTTTTACCTACCTTAAACGGATTGCCACACATCAAAAAGGGGGAGATTGTTAGGACAATCTCTTGCCGTAATATGGTTTTGATGGTGTGGCAAAGGGTTTAAGTTAGTGTGTTATGTTGATGTGATATGTGCGTTGAAGTCGTGCAGGACTTAGTAATTCGCACATGGAGCCTTGGCGGGTTCACCCTCACAACCTCTGGCCCTGAGCCTGAAGGATGACTTTGCGGAAGCCGTGCGCTTGGAGCATCCGAGGGACCGCCGGACGAGATGACTTGAAGTGAAGCCAAGGAAGCAGACTTCGGAGGCAAGAGACGCGAAGGAGCATTGCAGAGCCGTGCGCTCGATGTCGCTGAGGACGGGCCGCGCGAACGAAGAGAGCTTCGGCGAGGGACTTCGAGTGAGATGAGAGAATGAGTGAAATGTAAGTAGCTCATTAGGTGAACTTGGCCGAATGGCCGAGTGTCGAGACTTGACCGCAAGGGTTAAGGTACCCGATCACGTAAGCTCAAACTTATGTTAAGTTTGAGTTTTACGGCACCGATCGCCAAGTCATGATCGCCTCGTCTGAGTGAGTTTATCCGATCGATGGGTTTATGCCCGTGATCGCTATGGAATGGCCGATCGCCAGAGGATATCGCAGCGAAGCTTCGTAGCCGATGGCGATGAACTGATGAGCGGAGCGTGATCGGTGAGGTCCATCAGTCGACTGCTAAGAGTTCCGTTGGACTACAACGGTCGGGATTCGACATGTTTGGAGGCCGTTGTAGTGACGGCAGTCGACTGCCAAGGGCAGCAGTCGACTGGTGGCGGCCAACGGGAAGAAATCAGCCCTCTCTATAAAAAGAGAGGGTGTGAGCCTTTGAGAGGCTAATGCTTATGCTCTAAGTGATCTTCCTAGTGACCCACAAGCTCTAAACTCTTCTTACTTGTTTTTACTTCATTCTTATTGTAAGAAGAGTGATCTTGATTGTAAAGGTTACCTCCACCTAGCTTGGTGCAAAGGAGAGACCAATAGTGATTGGCTTTGGAGGAGTGATTCACCTCGGACGAATTGGGATCGTGGATTAGCGGCGTAGCCGTGAACCACGTTACATTCTTTGTTAGCGTTTGTATTTTCATTTATTGCTTTGTCTTTATTGTTTATACTTCTGCTTGCGCTAACGATTGTGTAGACGAGCAAACGATAAGAGAGAATTACGACATCCAATGAACGAGGGCTATTCACCCCCCCTCTAGCCGGCCATACCGATCCCCTACATTTGTGAGTGTAGCAAGAAGAGTGGTCTTCTTCTTCCTTTCTCTTTTTCCCTACCTTCCTCTCTTTTAGGGACTTCTCTAGCAAGAAGTAAAGGAGAGCTCTTCTAGTTTCTTTTGTGAGACAAGAGCTTGCTCGTGTGGATACATATAGAGGCACGGACATTTGAACGTGCTAAAAGATCCAACAAACCCAAGGAGAAGCGGGATTTAAAAGGGCACGTAACAAAGGTAATATTCTCCTATAAGATAGGTTTTGAGAAATTTATTTTTGTACGAGGTTTTCTTTCGCAAGGATCACTTGGAAGGGATCCTATTTTTCCGTTGCGCATATGCTATTTTGCATAAGAGATCCCTACAGTGGTATCAGAGCCACTTGCGAAAGATCGTATAAAAATAGGTTTTCTCTATTGTATATGTGATATAGAAGTAGGATAAATTTTATTATGAGTTGATAATTGCATTAGCAATTTTTCAAACATAATAAAATATCCGATGTCTTTTAAAAGTTAAAATTGACATGGTGCATGGTTATGGCCTAGTCCCAAAAAGTTTGTGAATGTGTATTGTAATTCTTAATACGGCCTGCGTGTCGTGCCTTTCTCCTAAAATTCTTGTTGTAAAATTAGTTTTAGACTCGAATGTAACTCGAGTAATTCTCCTTTTGTAATATACAAAATATTGATGGAGGGTCCATTGGAAGATGACATTACAAGGAGGAAGTCAACAACACAAGACAACCAAAAGGAAGCACTTGGGAGAAGATGCTATCCCTAGGTTGACCAATCAATCTTTTCATTGGCTTGAGAAGATTGTAGAATAAGGGTCATAACCATGACACGCTTAGTTTAATATGTATGTGATGCATGTTAATTTAGCTTATATGTGATGTATGCTAATATGTATGTGATGCATGTTTAAGTTTATTTCTTAATAAGTCAAAAATGATATACCTACCAAAGTTTGGTACTCACTACTTCCTCGATCATTTGTTGTTGGGTTTGCCAAAGCAAAGCAATGCATTTTATCTTGGAAGAGTACGAGTGGACAATCGTGATGTCCCGCTATCAAACTTGGTTAAGACTTAATTAAGTTTTTCTTATTTACTTAAGAAAGTAGAGGCATATATTAGCTTTGAACATAAGTTTTAAAAATTAGTTTTGTGTGATTTCCGAACATCAGCTTTGTCTTAGAAAGTGGTTGTTGCTCCGATATCAAAGAAGGCCTCTGTGCCCCGCCACTACCGAAGTCGGTTTAGGAATAAGCACTAAACTAATCTAAACTTAACCAAAGCTATTAAAGAGTTACATCAGATGTAATTGGCAAAAGATTGCCTACCTAATCATACTACATCTTGGACGATTAGCCAAAGCTAACTCAAGACGAAGTATGATGTGGATCTTTATCCCATATAAATTTATAGCTAAATAGAAGCTAATGATGTAAGCAAAATGTGTTTGCCTACATCAATGATTAGCTCATATCAAAGCTATGAGAATTTAGTGGGAGCCTCATTTAATTAAAGGCCTAATTAAATGACTTAGGTATGATACTTAATTTTGCATTTTAATGTTGTAGATCACCATGTCATCTAACACGACACACCCTCAACTTGCGATTCGCCTTGAGAAAGACAAGCTCAATGGAGCTAACTTTCTAGATCGGTATAGGAACTTGAGGATTATCCTCAAGAGCAAGCGGTCTATCCTCAAACACCCGCCCCTGCGACCACTCGTGCTGGAAAGGATGCTTATAAGAAGCATCAAGATGACGCATTAGATGTGTCATGTCTTATGCTTGCCACCATGAACTCTGAGCTTCAGAAGCAACATGAGAACATGGATGCCTATGGTATAGTTGAGCATTTGAAACAACTATATCAAGGACAAGCTAGGCACGAGCGTTTTGAAGTGTCTAAGGCTCTTTTTGCATGCAAGATGCAAGAAGGAACACCTGTAGGAACTCACATACTTAAAATGATAGGGTACGTTGAGAACCTTGACAGACTAGGTTTTCCACTGAGCCAAGAATTGGCAACCGATGTTATCCTGCAATCATTGCCGGAAGCATATAATCAATTCGTCATGAATTATAACATAAATGAAATTGATAAGCCTTTGCCTGAGATTCTCAGCATATTAAGAACTGCTGAACCGAATCTCAAGAAGAAAGTTAGTAACGTACTAATGGTCAAGAAGGGCAAAAGTAAGCGCAAAGGCAAGGGTAAGACCCAAGCCAAAGGCAAGGCCAATTCATCCACTTCAAAGGGTAAAGGTAAAGTACCTAAGGAAGGGGACTGTTTCCATTGCGGTGAGACTGGACACTGGAAGCGGAACTGCAAAGTCTACCTTGAGGAAGTAAAGAAGAAAAGAAGTGGGACTTCTGCCTCAGGTATACACGTTATAGAAGTTAATCTATCTATTTCTTCTACATGGGTATTAGATACCGGATGTGCATCTCACATTTGTACTAATGTGCAGGGACTGAGAAATAGTAGACTAATGGCAAAGGGCGAAGTGGACCTACGAGTAGGAAATGGCACAAAAGTTGTTGCTGTAGCTGTAGGAACATATTCTTTGTCTTTTCCCACTGAGCTTATCTTAGAACTAGAGGAGTGCTTTTATGTACCTACATTAACGAAGAACATAATTTCTGTATCTTGTTTAGACAAGAAAAACTTTTCTTTTATAATAAAGGACAAATGTTGTTCCATTTATTTGAATGAAATGTTCTATTGTAATGCACCACTTATGAATGGTCTCTATGTTCTAGATTTAGAAAACCCAATTTATAACGTAAATACCAAACGGTTCAAATCGAATAATTTGAACCAAACATATCTCTGGCACTGTCTCCTAGGTCACATAAATGAAAAACGCATATCCCAACTCCATAAAGATGGATTATTGGACTCATTTGATTTTGAATCATATGAGGTATGCGAATCTTGTCTTTTAGGAAAGATGACTAAAACTCCATTTAGTGGACATGGCGAGAGAGCGACGGACTTGTTAGGACTCATATATACTGATGTATGTGGCCCTTTCAATGTCGAAGCCAGAGGAGGCTATAAATACTTTATTACTTTAACTGATGATATGAGTAGATTTGGCTACTTATATTTGATGAGCCATAAGTCAGAATCCTTTGAAAAGTTCAAAGAATTCAAGAATGAAGTACAAAACCAACTTGGTAAGCGTATTAAGCTACTTCGATCAGATCGAGGTGGTGAATACCTTAGTCAAGAGTTTCGTGATCACCTGGCTGAGTGTGGGATAATATCCCAACTCACTCCACCTGGAACACCACAATGGAATGGTGTATCTGAGAGGAGAAATCGTACTCTATTAGATATGGTACGATCAATGATGAGCCAGACTGATCTACCTACTTCCTTTTGGGGTTTAGCTCTAGAGACAGCCGCTTTCACACTTAATCGCGTCCCATCAAAAGCTGTAGAAAAGACATCATATATGTTATGGACTGGGAAGAGTCCCAAAATGTCTTTTATAAAGATTTGGGGTTGTGAAGCTTATGTTAGACGTCAAGTCTCAGATAAACTAGGACCCAAATCAGATAAGTGTTATTTTGTAGGATATCCTAAGGAAACTAAGGGATATTACTTTTACAATCCCACACTTGGCAAGGTGTTTGTTGCCAGAAATGCTATCTTTCTAGAAAGAGAATTTATTTCTAGAAAAACTAGTGGGAGTAAAATTCATCTTGAAGAAATTTAAGATGAAGATAACACTAAGGCTTTGATGGAAAATGAACAGGCACCACAAAGTGTTGTGGATGAGGAAATTGTTCCCCAAAGAGTTGTGGAGCAAACACCTGTTCAAGTAGACCAACCTCTTCGTAGATCTGATAGGATCCGTCGTCAACCCGAGAGATATTCTTTTCTCTTGACTGACAACGGTGATGTATTGCTTGTCGATCTTGACGAGCCTACATCCTATCAAGAAGCTATAATGAGCCCAGATTCCGAGAAATGGCTAGAGGCCATGAGATCCGAAATGGAATCCATGTACACTAACCAAGTATGGACTTTGGTTGATCCACTTGAAGGGGTAAAACCCATTGGGTGTAAGTGGGTCCTTAAAGTAAAGACTGACATGGATGGCAATAAGCATACCTATAAAGGTAGATTGGTGGCTAAAGGATTCAAACAAATTCATGGTATTGACTATGATGAAACCTTTTCATCAGTTGCGATGCTTAAATCCATTCGGATCATACTTGCTATTGCAGCCTACCACGATTATGAGATCTGGCAGATGGATGTCAAAACCGCTTTTCTGAATGGAAAACTACTCGAGGATGTGTACATGACACAGCCTGAGGGTTTTGAAGATCCAAAGCATCTTGGAAAGGTATGCAAACTGCAAAGGTCCATTTATGGACTAAAGCAAGCCTCTCGAAGTTGGAATCTTCGATTCGATGATGCAATCAAGGAGTTTGGTTTCATCAAGAATGAAGATGAACCTTGTGTCTACAAAAGAAATAGTGGGAGCACAGTTGTATTTCTTATCTTGTATGTAGATGACATACTTCTCATCGGAAATGATATTCCCTCACTCCAGTCTGTGAAGATGTGGTTAGGGAATTGTTTTTCGATGAAAGACTTAGGTGAAGCTGCCTTTATTCTAGGCATCAAGATCTATAGAGATAGATCTAAAAGATTACTTGGCTTAAGTCAGAGTACATACATTGATAAAATGCTAGATCGTTTTGCTATGCAAAATTCCAAGAAAGGATTTCTGCCTTTATCACATGGTGTGAGTCTTTCGAAGACTCAATGTCCCTCTTCTAAGGAGGAGAGAGATTGCATGGATAAGATCCCTTATGCATCTGCTATAGGGTCTATCATGTACGCCATGCTTTGTACTCGTCCTGACGTCTCGTATGCTTTGAGCATGACGAGTAGATACCAGTCGGATCCAGGTGAAAGTCACTGGATAGTAGTCAAAAATATTCTTAAATACTTACGAAGAACGAAAGAATATTTCCTGATATTTCGAGGCAATGAGGAGCTAACTGTAAAGGGTTACAGTGATGCAAGCTTCCAAACAGACAAGGATGACTATAGATTACAATCGGGGTACGTGTTTTGCCTGAATGGTGGAGCTGTGAGCTGGAAGAGTTCGAAGCAGGACACAGTTGCTAATTCTACAACAGAAGCCGAGTATATTGCTGCGTCTGATGCAGCAAAGGAGGCTGTTTGGCTCCGCAAGTTCATCAGTGAACTTGGGGTAGTTCCTAGCATTGCAGATCCAATAGACCTCTATTGTGACAACAATAGGGCTATTGCACAGGCTAAGGAACCTCGATCACATCAGCGAACCAAACACATACTGCGGCGCTTCCATCTCATTCGAGAGATCATCGATAGAGGAGATGTGAGGATATGCAGAGTACCGACAGAAGCTAACATCGCAGATCCATTGACCAAGGCTTTGGCACAGAGGAAGCATGATGGTCACACTAGGTCACTAGGTATTAGATATCATAGTGATTGGTACTAGTGCTAGTGGGAGATTGTTGGTTATAGCCCTAGAACCAATCATATGATGGTTGAATAGGGAACATTTTGTATCATATTCTATAAAGGCAAAGGATTGGTTATTATATATTTACGTCTTGCTTGTGCCAGCTAAATTAAATATATAATAATGCACTAGAAAAGTAGGTTCTTATCTACAGCACATCAATTGGCAGAATTGATTATGAGAGGCTGTAGAGAACACTTTCCTAAATGTTCCTAGTCAAGTATTAATATGCAAGGGCAATATTAATACATAAAGACTAGCATGTAGGTCAATTGATGACTTGATCTCACAAGTCATGGATATATGATATCAAGTTGACACATGGGTATATATTAGAGAATATATACTGAACTGACCCACCATGAGAAAGTTTCATGGATCGTCATATGAGTGTCATAAACTTTCTCATGTGACTATTGGTATGAATAGTCCTCAAACCTGAAGTCACTACGGTTCCCTACATAAGGAGATATGTACTTTGGTATCGTCAAACGTCACCCGTAACAGGGTGGACCATAAAGGTGATTACTGGGTATATAACAAATTATGCGGAGGGATGTGAGTGATGTAGATGGGATCTATCCCTCCCATATGACGGGAGTGATATCTGTGGGCCCCTTGATTGAGTAGAACTACTAAAACGCATGGCCATGCTCGAATGAGTCAATATGAGATATTGAGCACATTTGTTTGAGTTAGTTTACTTAGTGATCAAGAAACACATAGATTGATCGAGGATGACACGGTCTATGCCTCATTGGTCAATCTGATATCAAGGATAGAAGGACACGGTCATACATTATAGTAGTCACGGAAAGGTTAGTCGGATCTTGACTTATTTTGTATCTTGGGTAGCAATGATGTATTGCTAGATGCCGCTCATTGCTTGTGTATCTAAAAGAGTTTAGATCCACTGCCAACGTTATGAGAGCCTATAGGGTCACACACATAGAGCATGATGATTAGAAGAATTAGTGCATTCTAGTTTGACTAGAATAATTTGGGAATAAGCTTAAGTAGAAAATGGTTTTTTGGACTTTAAGCTTAAAGAGAATTTTAGCTTATTGATTTAATGAGATTAATTCAATATGCTAAGCTTATTAATTTAATAAGATTAAATAAATATGTTATCATGATATCCTAAGCTAAATTGATTTAATAAGATTAATTCAATATGTTACCTTATTGATTTAATGAGATTAATTCAATATGATAACATAAGCTTATTGAATTAATAAGATTAATTCAACATGCATGAATGCCACATAAGCATGCCACCTGAGCTTGATGAGGTGGAAGGAGACAAAGGGTTTTGACCTTTGGATTTCCTCCACAAGTGAATGTGATAGGAGGTGAAAGGTTTTTCCAATCCTATAAAACACTCCATGGGGTGGCCGGCCAAGTAGTTGGAAGCTTGAGGCTTGGAGAGAGCTTGGTGGTTGTAGGGGATCGGTACGTCCGGCTAGAGGGGGGTGAATAGCCCTTTTCGTTTGGATGCCAGTATTTGCTCTCTACAAAACTAATTAGCGCAAGCGGAAGACTAATAAAGACAAACAAATAGAAATACGAGAAAACAAATCGCTAACAAAGAATGTAACGTGGTTCACGGCTATGCCGCTAATCCACGATCCCGATTCGTCCGAGGTGAATCACTCCTCCAAAGTCAATCACTATTGGTCTCTCCTTTGCACCAAGCTAGGTGGAGGTAACCTTTACAATCAAGATCACTCTTCTTACAAATAGAATGGAGTAAAAATGAGTAAGAAGAGTTTAGAGCTTGTGGGGCACTAGGAAGATCACTTGGAGCATAAGCATTAGCCTCTCAAAGGCTTACACCCTCTCTTTTTATAGAGAGGGCTGATTTCTTCCGCTGTCGCCACCAACGCCTCTTGGCGATCGTCATTACTACAACTGCCTCCGAACACGTCGGATCCCGACCGTTATAGTCCAACGGAACTCTTGGCCGATCACCGGACCTCACCACGATCGCCGCCGTAGTCGACGCCTACCGGCCATTTAACGGTTCTCTGCGGGCTAAAACCCTATTGACTACCGATCGCCGCCTCAGCCGATCGTTATCTTCGCGATCGCCCACGATGACAATGATCATCACGCCACACTCCATGTCGATCGAGATACCATCGAACCCACTCGATTAGAGAAGCCGACCGCCATGACTTGGCAATGATCGGTGCAGGTAAAACTCAAACTTAACATAAGTTTGAGCTTTCGGCGGTCGGGTAAACCTTAACCCTTGCGGTCAAGTCTCCGACACTCAGCCATTCGGCCAAGTTCACCTAATGAGCTACTTACATTTCACTCATCCTCTCATCTCACTCGAAGTATCTCGCCGAAGCTCTCTTCGTTCGCGGCCACGCCCTCAGAAGATCAGCGACGGCTCGCAATGCTCCTTCGCCTCTTGCCTCCGGTCCGCTTCCTTGGCTTCACTTCAAGTCATCTCGTCCGGCGGTCCCTCGGATGCTCCAAGCGCACGGCTTCCGCAAAGTCATCCTTCACCGACTCAAGGACCGAGGTTGTGAGGGTGAACCCGCCAAGGCTCCATGTGCGAATTACTAAGTCCTGCACGACTTCAACGCACATATCAAATCAACATAACACACTAACTTAAACCCTTTGCCACACCATCAAAACCATATTACGGCAAGAGATTGCCCTAACAATCTCCCCCTTTTTGATGTGTGGCAATCCGTTTAAGGTAGGTAAAAACATTTGATATAAATTCTAAGGTAAGAAAGCATGTAAAGATAAACATAATATAGCAACATGCAACTCCCCCTTAATCCATGAAACTCCCCATAAAAATATTCTCCCCCTTTCATAAGCATAATCATTTCTCCCCCAAAATATATTCCCCTTTACTTAAACATACATTTCTCCCCCTTTGACACCATAAAAAAGATTAATCCTAATTTATACACTCATGGCATCAAGTATAAAGAGAAACATATATTAAAATCAGTCAAGACCTGATGAAATCAGGTTGATATTTTATCGTCCATCGATCGCTATCAAGATGGCAATGACCGCACAAGGGAATCCGAATTTCTGATTTTCTGGATGAATTTCAAAAATGCATTAAAAATTCTAGAAAATTTGAAAAATCATGAAATTTGAGGAGCATATTTCCATTAAGTATATCTATCAAGGAAAAATAGTTTTTTTTATGAAAAATCATTATATTTTCCGAGATTTGCCAAAAATCCAAACACTTGAAAAACCACTAGTTTTTGAGCATGTTAGTATCCATTTTAACACCTAGTCTTGCTTTGAATTGTTCCAAAACATGAATACATAGATTTTAGATTAAAGAATTGTTTTGAAAACATATGAAATATCCAACCATGATCTTTGGGCAATATGTCTATGAATTAAACATAAGCCTTCCCCATGATTGGTCAATTATTGCTATGTTGATACTTTAAATGACCATCTAAATGCCATAGGCATTAGTGGACATTTGTATCATCCTAATATCTCACCAATGCTAAGTTTGCAATCAAGTTAGCCTATAGTGAGTGTGAGATGCATCCTAGGGGGTATTTGTATATACTTAACCAATATATTCAAGCAATTCTATCATGGTTAAGTATCAACCTAACAACCTACATGATCATAATGACATATATGATTTAATTTCACATTATGATCATGAAATGCATGTTTTCATCAATTTATAACCATGCATTAGGTATTATGTGATGATAATAAACAAATTATCACCTAAAGCATGATTTAAACCAATTTCTCATGATGATGTGCCCAATATCAGAAATCATAAATCATGATTGTACATATGTGTAACAATTACATTAATCATTATGATTTAAGCATTATTACCTATTTATGGGCACGTTATCATCACCCAACACTATCTAAAAAATGTTGTCCCGTCATCCTAAGTCAACCAAAATATGATATAGGTCAAGTTCATATGGTTGACTACCCTAGGGGTTTTCTAACCCTTAAGGATGGATTTTGGAACCCAAAATAAATTCTTTCCTATTGGGTTCACTAAATACTCCTTGGGGATCCATTTCCTAGCAATTACTTTCTTTTTATCTTGTCCCCTAGCTATTAGGCATTTATAGGCCTTTTCATTTTTCTTTTCTTTGTATCCTAGGCCTTTCTTGTTGAAACTAGCTCTTTGGCTCCCTAAGATCATATTTAAGGTGTTGGAGCCAATTGTGAATTTCTCTAGGGCTTTGGTTAAATAATCTACCTTTTCCCTTAATGCCCTATTTTCCTCTATGCATGCATCATTAACATCCAAAGGCATATAATCATGTGAGCATGCATCATCATGGCAAGAAGAGGTATCATTATTATTTAAACATGCATTTTCTAGCTTATATTCCAAAGCCTTAATTTGATTAAGCATGCTTTTATTTTTATTTTTCATTCCAAATAAGTCCTTAGTTAAACTAGAAATTATGGAAACTATTTTCTTAGGAGAAGCTTTCGTTACCATAGTTTCCATATCTTCTTCTTCTTCTTCGGATGAGGAGGATGTAGAAGCTCCCCCTTCACTTGAGCTCTCTCCTCTTGAGCTTGATCCTGAGGACATCAAGAGAAATCCAAGTCATCAAAGGCCATCAAGACCAAATTGGTGACAAAGGCATTCTCCTCATCCGATGATGATGAAGAGGATGAGGATGGGTCATCCCAAGTCCTTGCCTTTAGGGCTTTGACCTTTCCCTTTTCCTTTGTCTTCTTCTCCTCTTCCTTTTTCTTCTTGCTCCCCTTTTTCTTCTTCTTTTCTTCCTTCTTTTTCTTTTCTTCTTTGCTTTTGTTTAGGAGGGGACAATTATCCCTTATGTGCCCTTCTCCTTGGCAATTGTAGCATAAGACCTTCCCCCTTGGTCTTCTATTCCTATCATGAGATTTATCAAATCTAAAATTCTTAAATGCACGTCTTACCTTCCTTACCATGTAGGCTTCTTCCGTGCTATCCATGGAGGAGGAAGACGCTTCATCATCATCGGAGGAGGAGATCTCTATCTTCTTCTTCCCCTTATTTGCCAACAATGCTACTCCTCTTGAGGGTTGAATTCTAGGCTCCTCTCGTATTCCTTCAAGCCTAGTTTCGTGGAGCTCCATTGTTGAGAAAAATTCCTCCAAGGTACTTACTTCCAAGTTCTTGGAGATGTAGAATGAATCCACCATGGAGCTCCACTTTGTGGACCGGGGAAAGGCATCTATAGCCTTCATGAGCATGTCCCAGTTTGATAGCTTCTCACCTACACTTGTTAGCCCAATTAAAATTTCTTTAAACCTAGAGTGTAGTGAGGTTACCTTTTCTCCCTTTTCTAGTTTTATATTGGATAGTTGGGAGCGGAGGATGTCTCTCCTTGCTAGCTTGGCCTCGGATGTGCCTTCATGGAGTTCTATAAGCTTCTCCCACATCTCTTTGGCGCTAGCACATTCTCCGATCCGGTTGATCTCTTGTTGGGGGAGCACATTGAAAAGATGATGTTTGGCTTTTGAATTTGCAAGGTGCTCTTCCCTTTGCCTTTTGGTCCACCTAGATTTCTCTATTGGCTTCCCTTCTTCATCCCTAGGCAAAACGAAACCGGATTCCATTGTAATCATTATATCAAAACTGCTTTGAAAAATACCTCCATTCGCTTCTTCCACCAAGCGAATTCTCCTTCAAACTTCGGAGGATGAATGTTGGAGCCGGCCATTTTGAAAATTGCTTGTTGTGGCGGTTAGTCCTCGACAAGCTTTCCTCGGCTCTGATACCACTTGTAGGGGATCGGTACGGCCGGCTAGAGGGGGGTGAATAGCCCTTTTCGTTTGGATGCCGGTATTTGCTCGTCTACAAAACTAATTAGCGCAAGCGGAAGACTAATAAAGACAAACAAATAGAAATACGAGAAAACAATCGCTAACAAAGAATATAACATGGTTCATGGCTACGCCGCTAATCCACGATCCCGATTCGTCCGAGGTGAATCACTCCTCCAAAGCCAATCACTATTGGTCTCTCCTTTGCACCAAGCTAGGTGGAGGTAACCTTTACAATCAAGATCACTCTTCTTACAAATAGAATGGAGTAAAAATTGTAGGAGATCGATATGGCCGGCTAGAGGGGGGTGAATAGCCCTCGTACATTGGACGTTGTAAATTGCTCGTCTACAAAAACGTTAGCGCAAGCGGAAGCAATAAACTAAGACAAGCAATAAATGAAAATACAAACGCTAACAAAGAATGTAACGTGGTTCACGGCTATGCCGCTAATCCACGGTCCCTGATTCGTCCTCGGTGAATCACTCCGTTAAACCAATCCACTAAATGGTCTCTCCTTTGCACCAAGCTAGGTGGAGGTAACCTTTACAAATCAAGCACACTCTTCTTACAAATAGAATGGAGTAAGAACAGGTAAGAAGAGTTTAGAGCTTGTGGAGCACTAGGAAGATTGTTTAGAGTATGAGCATTAACCTCTCAAAGGCTTACACCCTCTCTTTTTATAGAGAGGGCTAACTTCTTCCCGTTGGCCGCCACCAGTCGACTGCCGCCCTTGGCAGTCGACTGCCGTCACTACAACGGCCTCCGAACACGTCCGATCCCGACTGTTGTAGTCCAACGGAACTCTTGTCAGTCGACTGATGGACCTCATCGATCGCCTCCCTAGTCGACCGCCGATCGGCTACGAACGCGCTGTGGTCAACCCTTATTGACCCGATCGGCTGCGCCTGGCGATCGAGATCTTGGCGATCCGCCCACGTATGGCGATCGGCTGGCCATAATCCGGCCAATGATACCGGTCGAACTCACTCGACTTGAGCGATCGCCATGACATGGCAGTCGACTGGTGTCGGGAAAACCCATCCGACACTTGGCCAAATGGCCAAGTTTCACCTAAGAGCTACCCTTCCCCGGGTTACAATCGCTCACTCTCATTTCTCAGAGTCCCTCACCTTTGAAGTTCTCTTCGTTCTCGGCCACATCCCTCGGCAGCATCAGGCGCACGACTCTGCAATGCTCCTTTGCGTCTCTTGCCTCGAAGTCTACTTCCTCCGGCTTCACTCCAAGCTTCTCGTCCGGCGGTCCCTCGGATGCTCCAAGCGCACGGATTTCGCAAAGCTATCCTTCACCGACTCAAGGCACGAGTCATGAGATGTGAAACTCGCCACGGCTCCATGTGCGAATTACTAAGTCCTGCACGACTTCAACACACATATCACATCAACATATCAAACTAACTTAAACCCTTTGCCACACCATCAAAACCATATTACGACAAGAGATTGCCCTAACAATCTCCCCCTTTTTGATGTGTGGCAATCCGTTTAAGTTAGGTAAAAACATTTGATATAAATTCTAAGGTAAGAAAGCATGTAAAGATAAACATGATATAGCAACATGCAACTCCCCCTTAATCCATGAAACTCTCTATGCAAATTTTCTCCCCCTATCATATTATCATATATTTCTCCCCCTAAAGTAATTAACTTAAACATACTCATTTCTCCCCCTTTGACACCATCAAAAAGATTAACACTAAGTTATAAGCTCATGGCATCAAGTATAATGGAAGGAAAATATGACAAGTTGATTTAAAAATTGGGTACCACTTGTTGATGGCATCAAGTATATTTCTACCACTTGTTGTAGGTTTACAAACTGAATTCGGCCTTCAATGTTCTGATTTAGTTACCAATGATCGCTATCAAGATGGCAATGATCGCACAAAGGAATCCGAATTTTTGATTTTCTGGACGAATTTCAGAAATGCATTATAAATTCCAAAAAATTCTAAAAATCATCAAATTTGGGGAACATATTTCTTTTAAGTATATCTATCAATGAAAAATAGTTTTTCATGAAAACTCATTATATTTTCTTGTTTTTGCCAAAAATCCAAAAGCTCTAAAAACCACTAGGTTTTTGATCATTCTAGTATCAAGTTAGCTACCTAGTTTTGCATCCAATTGTTTCAAAACATGAATACATGTATTTTAAGGTAAGAAATTATTTTGAAAACATATGAAATATCCAACCATGATCTTTGGGCAATATGTCTATGAATTAAACATAAGCCTTCCCCATGATTGGTCTATTATTGCTATGTTGATACTTTAAATGACCATCTAAATGCCATAGGCATTTAGTGGACATTTGTATCATCCTAATATCTCACCCATGCTAAGTTTGCAATCAAGTTAGCCTATAGTGAGTGTGAGATGTATCCTAGGGGGTATTTGTATATACTTAACCCATATATTCATGCAATTCTATCATGGTTAAGTATCAATAACATCCTACATGATCATAATGACATATATCAATTAATTCTACATTATGATCATGAAATACATGTTTTCATCAAATTATAGTCATGCATTAGGTATTATACGATGATAATAAACAAATTATCACCTAAAGCATGATTTAAACCTATTTCTCATGATAACATGCCAAATATCAAAAACATAAATCATGATTGTAAATATACATAGGAATTACATCAATCATCATGATTTAAGCATTATTACCTATTTATGGGCACGCGTTATCATCACCCAACACTATCTAAAAAATGTTGTCCCCTCATCCTAAGTCAACCAAAATATGATATAGGTCAAGTTCATATGGTTGACTACCCTAGGGTTATTCTAACCCTTAAGGATGGATTTTGGAACCCAAAATAAATTCTTTCCTATTGGGTTCACTAAATACTCCTTGGGGATCCATTTCCTAGCAATTACCTTCTTCTTATCTTGTCCCCTAGCTATAAGGCATTTGTAGGCTTTTTCATTTTTCTTTTCTTTGTATCCTAGGCCTTTCTTGTTGAAACTAGCTCTTTGGCTCCCTAAGATCATATTTAATGTGTTGGAGCCAATTGTGAATTTCTAGGGCTTTGGTTAAATAATCTACCTTTTCCATTAAGGCCCTATTTTCATTTATACATGCATCATTAACATCCAAAGGCATATAATCATGTGAGCATGCATCATCATTTAAGCTAGAAGAAATATTATCATTTAAGCATGCCTTTTCTAATTTTTGTTCTAATTCCTTAATTTGTTCAAGCATGCATTTATTTTTCTTCTTTGCCCTAAATAAATCCTTAGTTAAACTAGAAATCATAGAAACTATTTTACTAGGTGAGAGATTGGTTACCATAGTTTCCATGTCCTCTTCTTCGGATGATGAGGATGATGAAACTCCCCCTTCACTTGAGCTCTCTCCTCTTGAGCTTGAACCTTCATTTTCGGAGGAAGAGCAATCCAAGTCATCAAAGGCCATCAAGGCCAAATTGGTGACAAAAACATTCTCCTCTTCCGATGATGATGAAGAGGATGAGGAAGGATCATCCCATGTCTTGGCTTTGAATGCTTTGGCCTTCCCCTTTTCTTTTGCCTTCTTTTCTTCTTCCTTTCTCTTGCTCCCCTTCTTCTTCTTCTTTTCTTCTTTCTTCTTCCTCTCTTCCTTGCTCTTGTTTAGGAGGGGACAATTGTCCCTTATGTGTCCCTCTCCTTGGCAATTATAGCATATGACCTTCCCCCTTGGTCTTCTATTCCTATCATTAGATTTATCAAATCTAAAATTCTTAAATACACGCCTCACCTTCCTTACCATGTAGGCTTCTTCGGTGCTATCCATGGAGGAGGAGGAAGACGCTTCGTCATCGGAGGAGGAGGGGATTTCCATCTTCTTCTTCCCCTTATTTGCCAACAATGCTACTCCTCTTGAAGGTTGAATTCTAGGCTCCTCTTGTATTCCTTCAAGCCTAGTTTCGTGGAGTTCCATTGTTGAGAAGAACTCCTCCAAGGTGCTCACTTCTAAATTCTTTGAGATATAGAATGAGTCCACCATGGAGCTCCACTTTGAGGACCGGGGAAAGGCATCTATAGCCTTCATGAGCATGTCCCGGTTTGATAGCTTCTCACCTACACTTGTTAGCCCAATTAAAATTTCTTTAAACCTAGAGTGTAGTGAGGTTACCTTTTCTCCCTTTTCTAGTTTTATATTGGATAGTTGGGAGCGGAGGAGGTCTCTCCTTGCTAGCTTGGCCTCGGATGTGCCTTCATGGAGTTCTATAAGCTTCTCCCACATCTCTTGTTAGTTAAAGCCCTAGAACCAATCATGTGATGGTTGAATAGGGAACATTTTGTATCATATTCTATAAAGGCAAAGGATTGGTTATTATATTTACATCTTGCTTGTGCCAGCTAATTTAAATATAATAATGCCCTAGAAAAGTAGGTTCTTATCTACAGCACATCAATTGGCAGAATTGATTATGAGAGGCTGTAGAGAACACTTTCCTAAATGTTCCTAGTTGAGTATTAATATGCAAGGGCAATATTAATACATAAAGACTAGCATGTAGGTCAATTGATGACTTGATCTCACAAGTCATGGATATATGATATCAAGTTGACACATGGGTATATATTGGAGAATATATACTGAACTGACCCGCCATGAGAAAGTTTCATGGATCGTTATATGAGTGTCATAAACTTTCTCATGTGACTATTGGTATGAATAGTCCTCGGACACAAGTCACTACGGTTCCCTACATAAGGAGTTATGTACTTTGGTATCACAAACGCCACCGTAGAATAGGTGGTGGACCATAAAGGCGACATCGGGTATGTAACAAATTATGCGGAGGGATGTGAGTGATGTAGATGGGATCTATCCCTTCCATATGACGGAGTGATATCGGTGGGCCCTTGATTGAGTAGAACTACTAAACGCATGGCCATGCTCGAATGAGTCAATATGAGATATTGAGCTCATTTGTTTGAGTTAGTTTACTCAGGGATCAAGAAACACATAGATTGATCGAGGATGACATGGTCTATGCCTCATTGATCAATCTGATATCAAGGATAGAAGGACACAGTCATATATTATAGTAGTCACGGAAAGGTTAGTCGGATCTTGACTTATCTCATAACTTGGGTAGCAATGATGTATTGCTAGATGCCGCTCATTGCTTGTGTATCTAAAAGAGTTTAGGTCCACTGCCAACGTTATGAGAGCCTATAGGGTCACACACAAAGAGCATGATAATTAGAGGAATTAGAGTATTCTAGTTTGACTAGAATAATTTGGGAATAAGCTTAAGTACAAAATGGTTTTTGGACTTTAAGCTTAATGAGAATTTTAGCTAATTGATTTAATGAGATTAATTCAATATGTTACCTTATTGATTTAATAAGATTAATTCAATATGATAACATAAGCTTAATTGAATTAATAAGATTAATTCAACATGCATGAAAGCCACATATTGGTTTTTGTCTCCTTAAGTGGCCGGCCAAACAAGGATATGTCTCAATGCAATGGATTGCATTGAATGTGTGGAGGTGAAAGGGTTTTTCCAACCCTATAAAAGACACCCTAAGTGGCCGGCCAAAGAAGAGAATTGGCTTTTGTTGTTGGTGGAAGCTTTGGTTGTGTTAGTGGTGAGAAAGCTTGGTGGAAGCTTTGGTTGTGTGGGTTTGTGAGTGTAGGCTAGCAAGAAGAGGAGTCTTCTTCTTCCTTTCTCCTTTTCCCTCTCTTCCTCTCCTTTAGGGACTTCTCTAGCAAGAAGTAAAGGAGAGCTCTTCTAGTTTTCCTTTTGTGAGAAAAGAGCGTGCTCGTGTGGATACGTATAGAGGCACAGACACTTGAACGTGCTAAAGATCCAACAAACCGAAAGGAAAAGCGGGATTAACAAGGGCACGCAACAAAGGTAATCCTCTCCTATAAGATAGGTTTGGTTTAGAGAAATTTATTTTATACGAGTTTGCTTTCGCATGGATCACTTGGAAGGGATCCTATTTTCCGTTGCGCATATGCCATTTGGCATACGAGATTTCCCTACATCTCTTTGGCGCTAGCACATTCTCCGATCCGGTTGATCTCTTGTTGAGGGAGCACATTGTAGAGATGGTGCTTGGCTTTGGAGTTTGCAAGGTGCTCCTCTCTTTGCCTCTTGGTCCACCTAGATTTCTCTATTGGCTTCCCCTCTTCATCCCTAGGCAAAACGAAACCGGATTCCATTGTAATCATTATATCAAAATCCGTTTCGAAAAATACCTCCATTCGCTTCTTCCACCAAGCGAATTCTCCTTCAAACTTCGGAGGATGGATGTTGGAGCCGGCCATTTTGAAAGTTGCTTGTTGTGGCGGTTAGTCCTCGACAAGCTTTCCTTGGCTCTGATACCACTTATAGGAGATTGATATGGCCGGCTAGAGGGGGGTGAATAGCCCTCGTACGTTGGACGTTGTAAATTGCTCGTCTACAAAAACATTAGCGCAAGCGGAAGCAATAAACTAAGACAAGCAATAAATGAAAATACAAATGCTAACAAAGAATGTAACGTGGTTCACGGCTACGCCGTTAATCCACGGTCCCTGATTCGTCCTCGGTGAATCACTCCGTTAAACCAATCCACTAAATGGTCTCTCCTTTGCACCAAGCTAGGTGGAGGTAACCTTTACAAATCAAGCACACTCTTCTTACAAATAGAATGGAGTAAGAATAGGTAAGAAGAGTTTAGAGCTTGTGGAGCACTAGGAAGATTGTTTAGAGTATGAGCATTAACCTCTCAAAGGCTTACACCCTCTCTTTTTATAGAGAGGGCTAACTTCTTCCCGTTGGCCGCCACCAGTCGACTGCCGTCACTACAACGGCCTCCGAACACGTCGGATCCCGACCGTTGTAGTCCAACGGAACTCTTGGCAGTCGACTGATGGACCTCATCAGTCGACTGCTGCCTCCGTAGTCGACTGCCCAGTCGGCTACGAACGGTTCTGTGGCCGAACCCTTATTGACGATCATCGCCGCCTTGGCAATGATCGATGGTCTGCGATGATCACGGCCACAATCCGATGGTCGATACCACCGAACTCACTCGACTAAGCGGTGACCGCCATGACATGGCGGAATCGACCGTGTCGAAACCCATCCGACACTTGGCCAAATGGCCAAGTTTCACCTAAGAGCTACCCTTCCCCGGGTTACAATCGCTCACTCTCATTTCTCGGAGTCCCTCGCCTTCGAAGTTCTCTTCGTTCTCAGCCACGTCCCTCGGCAGCATCAGGCGCACGGCTCTGCAATGCTCCTTCGCGTCTCTTGCCTCGAAGTCTACTTCCTCCGGCTTCACTCCAAGCTTCTCGTCCGGCGGTCCCTCGGATGCTCCAAGCGCACGGCTTCCGCAAAGCTATCTTTCACCGACTCAAGGCACGAGTCATGAGATGTGAAACTCGCCACGGCTCCATGTGCGAATTACTAAGTCCTGCACGACTTCAACGCACATATCACATCAACATATCAAATTAACTTAAACCCTTTGCCACACCATCAAAACCATATTACGGCAAGAGATTGCCCTAACAAAAATTAGTAAGAAGAGTTTAGAGCTTGTGGGGCACTAGGAAGATCACTTGGAGCATAAGCATTAGCCTCTCAAAGGCTTACACCCTCTCTTTTTATAGAGAGGGCTGATTTCTTCCCGTTGGCCGCCACCAGTCGACTTCCGCCCTTGGTAGTCGACTGTCGTCACTACAACGGCCTCCGAACACGTCGGATCCCGACCATTGTAGTCCAACGGAACTCTTGGCGATCATTCCGGACCTCACCCGATCATCGCCTCCGTAATCGTCGATCGGCTACGAACGATTCTAATGGCCAAAACCTATTGACGATCATTGCGCCGCATCGCAGCTAATTCAGCGGTCGGCCTTACGTATGGCGATCGGCGCCACACTCCATGTCGATCGTATACGGTCGAACCCACTCGACTCAGCGATCGGCGCCATGACTTAGCGATCGGAGTGCGGTGTAAAACTCAAACTTAACATAAGTTTGAGCTTCCGGCGGTCGGGTAAACCTTAATCCTTGCGATCAAGTCTCCGACACTCAGCCATTCGGCCAAGTTCACCTAATGAGCTACTTACATTTCACTCATTCTCTCATCTCACTCGAAGTCCCTCGCCGAAGCTCTCTTCGTTCGTGGCCACGTCCCTCGGCAGCATCAGGCGCACGGCTCTGCAATGCTCCTTCGCGTCTCTTGCCTCCGAAGTCTGCTTCCTTGGCTTCACTTCAAGTCATCTCGTCCGGCGGTCCCTCGGATGCTCCAAGCGCACGGCTTCCGCAAAGTCATCCTTCACCGACTCAAGGACCGAGGTTGTGAGGGTGAACCCGCCAAGGCTCCATGTGCGAATTACTAAGTCCTGCATGACTTCAATGCACATATCAAATCAACATAACACACTAACTTAAACCCTTTGCCACACCATCAAAACCATATTACGGCAAGAGATTGCCCTAACAGTGGTGAGAGGCTTTGGTTGTGTGGCTTTTGTGAGTGTAGCAAGAAGAGTGGTCTTCTTCTTCCTTTCTCTTTTTCCCTACCTTCCTCTCCTTTAGGGACTTCTCTAGCAAGAAGTAAAGGAGAGCTCTTCTAGTTTCTTTTGTGAGACAAGAGCTTGCTCGTGTGGATACATATAGAGGCACGGACATTTGAACGTGCTAAAAGATCCAACAAACCCAAGGAGAAGCGGGATTTAAAAGGGCACGCAACAAAGGTAATATTCTCCTATAAGATAGGTTTTGAGAAATTTATTTTTGTACAAGGTTTTCTTTCGCAAGGATCACTTGGAAGGGATCCTATTTTTCCGTTGCGCATATGCTATTTTGCATAAGAGATCCCTACAAATGTAACTCTACAACCAACATCACATAATTGACTAATACTTAGAATATTAAATTCAAAAAATTTTACTAATAAAACTTTTGTGTATTATTGATGTGTGCATTTTATATAGAGTTTTAGCTATCATTTTGGCGCACATCTTATCTCATTTTTATGACATTCATTGCATATTATCATTATTTACTTCATTTTGTGATTATCTTCGTTTGGAGATCTTATCTCGTCATTTTCCTCTTTACAGGGTGGAGATTTGAGGCTTATTGAAGTTTCCTTGTGGAGCATGGAATGAAGGGAAGCATGCTCTAGCCGTGTCCCATGACACAGGCATGTTCCCAGACAAAAGAAGCAAGGTTCGAGGATGCTCCAGAGAAGAACATGGCATGTCAGGTGTGTTACGCATGGTCTTGCCCCAGTCTATAGTGGCACGATGAACTTATAATGTGACACACAACCAATCGTGTGTTTTACATATGGTCGTGCCTTTTTCTAGATGAGTTTTGAAAGCGACGCACGGTTCGCCCATGTGAAATTCACATGATCATGTGGCGGCACCACGATTTTGATGAATTAGGTATTTTGCACATTAATGGAAAGCTAGTGATGCCTCTATATAAAGGAAGCTCATCTAAGAGGTTAGGATTGCGATGAGAGCGTGAAGGGAGATGCCCTAGGGCTCCCAACCCACAAAAGGGGGTTTTCCAAGGGCTCCCAAACTGTTGGAGGACACCAATCGATGACTTCTCCACCTCTATAGATGCATCAGAAGAAATTTCTTTACCACCACTCCAGGTCCTAATGCAAAATTGTAGCCAAGGACACACCTAAATCAAGACTAAGCTCCCTTTTACTCTTTCTTTCATTGTTTCGAGTTTAATCTCTAACTTGGTATTGTCCTGTGAATGTAAATCTATATTTATTGAGTAGTTTCTATGATTCTAAGATTAGGGAGTAGCCCACTTGATTTGTAAACATAGTTATGCAATGAATCCATGTTATTTTACATTGTTTTCATCATCTAAATATTTATGCTTGCTCTTTATTCTATGATATGATTGTTCATGGTCTGGGTCTATTATGTTTATCTGATTTAGATGACAAAAGAACTAGGTCATATTTTAGAGGTGTGGGGAAGGACCGAAAGGAGAACCCAATCCTCTAACCTATAGAAAATCGAAACGTGGGGGAATAGACTATAAGTAAGGATTTAAGTCTAGAATTGATCCATTGGAGTTCTCGTGACAGTTTCCCAATGCCACTAATGTCATCTACGCATGAATATCCCTAAAGTAGATTGATTTACCACTAAAACCCATATGTATCATAGAATGTAATGAACTTATTCCAGCATAAGGTTGTGAAGTAGGAGAAAACAACTCCGGAGAGGTTGTGGGACCCAGTGATAGGGGTAACCCATTGATAGCAATTCCTTGAGCTCTATCGATTAGAAAGGGAAACTCTAGCTTATAATAGGGTAGTCCGATATTTTTTCAAAAGTTCACATCGGATAAAATAAGATATCCTACCTACATGAAAAACCATTGAGAATTAGGGGCAAGACATATGTTTGAAATCATTTAGGTGAAATCAAAATTCTAGAATCATCCCATTGATCATAATAGGGACCCAGTGATAGGTGTGTCCCTGTGAAAGTGATTAATCAGCTCTCTTGCTCTCCCTTCTCCTTTCAAGTCTCTGTTTTTCAGCCAATTGATTTGGTCTTGACAATCTGCATTTGCTTAGTAAACCAGTACTCGATTATCAATCCCTATGGGATCGATATTTTATTACTTGATAACAATCGTGCACTTGCGGGAGTTGAGCGCAAATATGATATTTAGCCTCATATTTGAAGACTTAGTTTACGTGCATCAAGTTTTTGGCACCACTGTCGAGGATTGGTTTAAATTGATATTGGTTGAAAAATGAATTAATTGGATTAGACCACTTTATTTATAGTTTTTCATTGCTTGCCTTTTTCTAGTATTGTCTTTTCTACTTTTGGCTATTTCAATTATTACTACAATTTCTTTTTCTATTTTACACCTTTCTTTTATTTCCTTTTTTAGAAGACTAATGGTGCACACGAATACATAGCTGGTTTAACTGTCTTATTTTCCTCCATGACTTCCTCAACTGCTTCACCTGCAGAAGTATGTTTCAATGTAAGTCTGGGGGAAAAGAAGTATCATTTTGATTTAATTGAACGTGTGCTCATTTAGTCTTCTTGACTTGAGTAGCTTAGTTGTTTGCTTTTATACATTTTAGTGTTAGTTTTATTGTTTCTTCAACATGCATTATGTTTACTTGTTTTCTTATCATATTCATGCATTGTCATTTTTATTTTTAGTACACGCATCTACTTGTCATTTTAGTAGGCTTTAATGTATACTATTTTGATGGTATCATGTTGATATGATTCATTGTTTTTAGTAATTCATATTCTTTTATCTTGTGGTGCAATTTTACAAAACCTATATGATTCTTTACCAAGTTCTACTAGTTAGTTTTTATTTTTCACTTACACATGGATTGAATTCCGAAGAATTGATTTAGTACATACTTAGTCATGATTCATTTCGTTGAACTTGTACATTGGAACCATAGGTAATTTTCAAATTAATATTTTAGTTACCGGAGATGCTTGGATTATGCATGTCCATTCGAAAAAATCAAGATGCTGGTGAGGATGAGAGGAAAAGAAACTTTTTTTTATTATGGAAAGAAATAAAAATAAAAAGAGAAAAAAAAAGAGAGTTAAAAATAGTTGTCATGTGTGGAAATGGTTTGGTTCCCTTTAGAGACTGAGTTAGGTTATTGGGGAAACACCCACCAATTTCTATCAATACCGAGCACGCCTTTGAAACTTTGTGTTAGTATGGAAGGATGATCCTCACTTAGGGTAGGTAAATGCCTAAAGCTGGAAAACATAGGAACACAATGAGATGCCGACTTGACTTAACTTGGAAGATGAAAACTCTAGGATCATATTATACACTTGCACAAAAAACTTTCTTTGTAGACTTGGTAAACTTATTTATTTGATTTGATTGTAGCAGTGCCACTTGATAAAATTATATGAACATACTAGGTAATGAGGCTATACATTTATATGCATTGAGCTGAACACAGAAGTTTACTTGAGGACAAGCAAAGTTTAAGTCTGGGGGATTTTGATGTGCACATTTTATATATAGTTTTAGCTATAATTTTGGCGCACATCTTATCTCATTTTTATGGCATGCATTGCATATTATCATTGTTTACTTCATTTTTTTGTTATCTTCATTCGAAGATCTGCTCTTGTTATTTTCCTCTTTATAGGGTGGAGATTTGAAGATTATTGAAGTTTCCATGCAGAGCATGGAATGAAGGGAAGAATGCTTTGGTCGTGCCCCATGACACGTGAATGTTCTTGAATGAAAGAAGAAAGGTTTGACGATGTTCTAGAGAAGAACATGGTAGGTTGTGTGTGTTACACAAGGTCGTTCCCCAGTCTGTAGAAAGGATCATGTGGCATTGGCATGACAGACTTACATCGTGACACACAACTGTGCCTTTTTCCAGACGAGTTTCCAGAGTGACACACGACCTAGTTGTGTGAAATTCACACGGTCATGTGGCAGAGTCACGATTTTGAGGAAATAGGTATTTTGTGCATTTATGGAAAGTTGGTGCCGCCTCTATATAAAGGAAGCTCATTCAAGAGGTTAGGATCGCGAGGGGGGGTGCGAAGGGAGCCACCCTTGGGCTCCCAACCACCGAAAGGGGGCCATCCAAGGCCACCCAAACCACTAAAGGACACCGACCGATGAATTCTTCGCCTCCATAGATGTATCAGAAGAAATTACTCTGCCACCACTCCAAATTTTAATGCAAGATTACAGCCAAGGACATGCCTAAATCAAGACTAAGCTCTCTTTTACTCTTGCTTTCATTGTTTCAAGTTTAATCTCTCGCTTGGGAATGTCCTGTGAATATAAATCTATATTTATGGAGTAGTTTCTATGATTCTAAGATTAGGGAGTATCCTACTTGATTTGTAAACATAGTTATGCAATGAATCCATATTATTTTACATTGTTTTCATTGTCTAAATATTTATGCTTGCTCTTTATTCTATGATATGATTGTTCATGTTCCGGGTCTATTGTGTTTATCCGATTTAGATGTCAAAAGCACTAGGTCATATTTTGGAGGTGTGGGGAGGACCGAAAGGAGAACCCGATCCTTCAACCCATAGAAAATTGAGATGTGGAGGAATCGACTACAAGTAAGGATTTAAGTCTAGGATTGAACCGTTGGGGTTCTCATGACAAGTTCCCAATGCCACTAAGGTCATCTATGCACGAATATACCAAAAGTAGATCGATTTACCTTGAGGACTCATGGATATCATAGAATGTAATGAACTTATTCCAACACAATCCGCAAAGTAGGAGAAAACAACTCCGGAGGGGTTGTGGGACCTAGTGAAAGGGGCAACCCATTGATAGCAACCCCCTGGCCTCTATCGACCTGAAAGAAAAACTATGGCTTGTAATAGGGTAATCCGATGTTGTTCCAAAAGTTCACATAGGATAAAATAGGATATCCTACCTACATGAACAAGCATTGAGAATTAGAGGCAAGACATATATTTGCAATCATTTAGGTGAAATCAAAATCCTAGAATCATCCCATCGATCATGACAGGGACCCAGTGATAGGGGTGTGTCATGCCCCGGGGGCATATTCGTCATCCAAATGACGAAGGAGCCCCTTAGTGACAATTAATCCGAAATACAATATTGGAACAAGATCTGGTAAAAAACAAGAAATAATAATAGAAATACAAGTATTTTCTTAACTGCATGCATGCACGACTAAATATAAATCAAATAAAAGTAAAATAGTTTATGACACTACATCAAATTGCAACAAAACCAAAGCGCGTAAACAAACGACGATATAAATAAAGGAAACCAGAATGGCATCTCGACGATGCAGTGGGACTAGCACGGCAAAGGACTCTCTGAGCGACGCGAAAGTAGGTCAATAGAACACGTCCTCTATGAGCTAACCTGGAGGATAAGAGAAGAGGAGGTGAGTACAACCACTCAGTGGGTGGATAGATAATAGCGCATAATCATAATGGATATAATGGAAGTCAAAGGAAACAAACTAGAGTAACCCAAACCTCAAAGTACCAATATCAATCTGCAACTAACCTGGTTAGCAGTATAACAAATATACCTGCAACATATACAACCAACTGCAATATACAAGAAATACATATCAAGATACTGTGACAAAGCCTTGTGACTCTCGAGGTAATACCAAGGGAACTATCTGTGAGCTATCACGAACGAAACTCGTGAGCCGACAAGCAATTACAAAGCACTGTCTACGCGCAACTACATGCGACCATGAATGGGACTCGTAGGTAGACAGGCAATATAAAGGGCACCATGTCTGCACACAATGACATGCTACCACGAATGGGTCTCGTGAACTGACAGAGTACATAGCTATCTAGCTATTGACTGCACGCAACAACATGCTACCACGAATGGGTCTTATGGGCAGTCAAAGTATATAACTATCTAGTTATCGATTGCACGCAACAACATGCTACCACGAATGGGTCTCGTGAGAAATCGATTATCCTAGGATGTTAAGTCAAGGGTTTTCCAATACATGTAGCATAGAACGTCTATCAAAGTCAATAAAGAGCATCGATCTACAAAAAAATACGTCGAGGTGGTTAAGCCTGGGTTCCAACCCTTCTAACATGAACGCTTATCAAGGCCAATAAATATCATAAGTCTACAAATAAACACATCGAGACGATTAATCATAGGGTTCCAACCCAGCTAACAGGAAACACCTATCAAGGTTGATAAAGATAATAACCTATGAATGAATACATCGAGACGGTTAAGCCTAAATTATACCATTTCTACTAGTTCAATCGTGCATGCTACAACATGCTACCATGAACAGGTCTTTTGGGTACTTAGATGTAAGGTAGCTATCTAGATACAGACGCCATACGAATCCAATTATCACTAACTCTGCACGGGTAATGCAAGAGTATAACTTTACGGTAGGTCATCACAACCATGATTGGGAGGCATGATCAACCACAGATATATAAATCAACCATAGGAGAAACTCTACTGTAACTTTCTCAACCACGAATGGGAGGCATAGTTAGCAACCGAGATATGAGAAATGACATATACCCTCTAAGGATCATACTACCTCTACTAGTCCAATCACAATATCCACCGAACCAATAAGTAGATCAAACATATACAAGCAGCATCTATCAATAAGCACGTATGAGTTATTATGCCTAGGGTTCCAACACCTAGGGTTCTATTAATGTTGTTTTGTTCTTCAAATTCTCTCCTAAGGAATAACCTCATTTACCTTATACCATCTCTACTAGTCTCAATCCAAATATCAACCGGGATAATAACTAAATAATCTTTTCTAGTAACAATTACCAGTAAGCACGTCTGAGTTATTACGCCTAGGGTTCCAACACCTAGGGTTCTACTAATGTTGTTTCATTCCTGAGATTCGCTCATACGGAATATCCTCATCTAAGTTATACTAACTCTACTAGTCTTAATCATGGCATCAACCACAATAATACATAACCAAATAAGGACATAACAGTGATATTCAATAAACAACAACCTAAGCATACTAATGGAAATAAATAGCTGAAGTCAAATAGGGTATCAAAAAGGGGTCAAGCAAGTACAAGTTCAAGGCAATATTAGACAAAGCATCAAGTGCAAATGTAATAAGTAACGTAATCATGCACTAAAATCTAAAGAGGTCACAAAACCTATATATACCTTCTAAGATTTTACCTCATCATAGTCCTACTATCTCACTAGTCCAATCATAATACCAATCTATATGGCCGTAATAACTAGGCATATAATCGTAATATGAATCCAACTCTAAACTAGATATCTACAAGTAACTGATGAGGAGAAACTAAGTAACTAAGCACAATGTACAGGGGCCAACAATTATAATGTCAAAGCAAGAGCACAAAGTGTAACTATGATATAAACTAAGTAAACAATTTATCCAAAATAACCTTGCACTAAATTCTAAAAATGTCAAAGATCCACCCAACTAATATGCATACTGCATTGTCCGTCTTCCCATCCGAGATTGTCTCTTATCAGACTCCCAATCTTACTTCAATCCTTCTAATGCGCACGCTCTTAACATTACATATAAAATGGAGGTAACCACCAAATTCTAAACACCAATCTTAACCTCGTTTGCACAACTTCTTCATCCAATGTTTAAATTCGCATATCCATCTCTAGCTCCGAATCCATAGCACCGGCTCCTTGTTATCAGATCCAAATCAAGTAGCTGAATCAAAGACAATAAATTTTTAGTTCCAACAACTCACATCCTTCATAATCCAACTAACTAAGCTATAGGAAATCACAGGGCAGATTCATAGATCTAACCTCTCGAACCACCATAAACCATTGATGGTGGTGTTCACCAGCGATCCCCCCCATGACCAAGATGAAGGTTGCAACATCATTGTAAGTACGCATCGACAATGCTTGCACGAACTATCGAGGCAGTGATCGCAATGACAGTCGGTAGCCACAGCCAGCAATTTTCCCACGGTGCACGAAAGACAGGTAGTAGAGTCTAGTCCGGTCATAATTCTAGTGACTTCGTAGTGTATCAATGTCAAAGATGGTTGGCCAGCAACCTCTGATAGGAACATTGCTCACAATACATGAAGGAGAAGCAGTTGTGGCTGTTCCGATGGCCCACGGTGAAGGAAGGAGAGTGTTGTTCGCGACTGCAAGGCCAAGCTCTTCCCTTGCCTTGGCGACCAACGCCCAAAGCTGGTGGCCGGTGGATGGAGAGTGCTGGCTACAGGGCTGGTGATGGTGACTCTGCTCGTGACCGGTGATTTCGCTCACGATGGGGAAAGGAGAGGGGTAGGCGCATGCGACCGCCGGAGCTAGTGGTGACGACCAGAGCTAGTGGCGACGACGGTACTACAACTTGTCCTGGGAAGGCGAGTGGCAAGGATACACTGTTCGTGACTGGGACATGGGGCAGGTGGCCGACGGAGCAAGTGGCGGCGGCCGAAAAGCTATTGGTCTCGATCTCAGCGATGACAATGTGAGGGAGAGAGCAGCGACAACATTGTGCCAGCATCGTGTTTGAGAGAAAAAAAAAGAGGGTGGCAGTAGGGGTTAGGGCAGGGGAGAATGAGGAAGAAATAAAGCTTGCTTAATTGAATTAATAATCATTTGACTTATTGTAATCTCATAAAAGTTTATACCAAAATTATCAATTAAAATACTAATGAATAACTAATTTCCTTTTAATAAAATAAATAAATAAATTTATTTTATTTATCACATTTTTAAATTGTATTATTATTATATTATATTATTTTAATTTTTTTTCTGATATATTACATTCTCCCCTACTAATAAAAATTTGGTCCCTAAATTTCCTACTCGATATATCCTAATAAAGGTATCCTATCTGCATGTCATTCTTCTACTCTAAGTGTTTTCTTCATTAGAATCACGTTACCATCCAACCTCAATCCAACAGATGATCAACATTCTTGTATCTAGAGTATGATCTAGAACTCCAACTATAAATTCCACCACGTAAATAAACTAAGTACATACTTCCATGTACTTCAACGATTAAGTAAGCCTAAGTGTCTTATCACTCTTCCAACTTATTCTAATATCTTAACATTTCAATTGTCAGACCGCAAGCTTCTCTGTGTGTTATGAGTCCACTATGCTTCCGTTGCGCAACTCTGATCCATATCTCAATTGGTTACTAGTCTCCTCCACATTTGTACTAAGCTTTTGTATGTCGAGTCTCATACTCTAAGTTACTAGTAGTCTAATCTCAAGTAAAGGTATGACTATCAAATCCAAAGACAACTCCTTTACTTCGTAACGAAATGTTAAAGTCTTCCTTAATAGTGTTATTATACTAATCCATAAGATCGAGGTATTAGAATTCTACTGATTTGTCCCCAAGTATTTTCAGGATATAAAGGAATGTAAGCTATCAACATATTAGCTAGAATAGGATAAACCAACACAATACCTTGTATACTGACCCATCAGCTCGCTGAGTCATCTCGATCAATATGACTCGACCTAGTGTCTCTCGATAGGTACTAATGGAGGATCCAGACATCCTGATCTGAATGTAGGTTGCAAGTCCATGGACAAACTAGAGCATACGATCATAGTCTTGAGCTCCTTAATGGGGTAAAAAAATCTACAAGTCAATTAAATTTCTCCACTATAATCCATGACGCTTCGATCGCCTTACTTACGATTCAAAAACTCCTAACGACAACTTATACCGAAAGAGATCAGAAAATACTATCTCTCAATAGTCTCTCGGAATAATATCCAAGTGATACTCTACTCCCCGATATCATCCGCTGTATTTTTCCACCATGTGATGGTTTGACCTCATAAGTGATACACCGCAAGCTCTATCTTCCCTGCATCCATGCAAGTTATGTATCCAAGTGGGTCTTCTACATTGTCCATCCATGAATGAGCAATCCATGGACTGATATCTCCTAAAATAAGGTAAAACGATCCTTCATCGTCCTGTTCAATGTAGATATACACCCCTTATCTATGGCCAAATCACTAGTAGTAGGGACTGATACTTTCTGAGGGGTTACTCCTTGACCTCCAAATGGGTGGCTAGCGGGCATAACCCTAGCTTCCTAATTCGACATCAATCAACACCGCTAAAGAGTCTATACTTCTGAAATCAGGGTAAGGTCCCGCATCGTCAATAGGTCACTTTCGAGGTCGACCTCATCCACGACCATGAGCAGGGGCAATTTCACTAGGTAACATTTCCTACAATGATCAAATATGTAAGTATCTAACAAAAACGTAATGACAACTTCCTATTACATAAGGAAAGTACAATAACCACTAAAGACAACTACTTTTCCTATATCTCAGAGATGTCCTTCAGCTTTCCTAGTCCCAAAACACGAGAACTCTAAAAACCAAAGGAAAAGAAAACCATGAAACGCAAAACCCACAAACCGAAATCACAAATCTAAGCTCTGATACCAATAAAATTGTCATGCCCCAGGGGCATATTCGTCATCCAAATGACGAAGGAGACCCTTAGTGATAATTAATCCAAAATACAATATTGGAACCAGATCTGGTAAAAATCTCAAAATAATAATAGAAATACAAGTATTTTATTAACTGTATGCACGCACGACTAAATATAAATCAATTAAAAGTAAAATAGTTTTAAGACACTAAATCAAATTGCAACAAAAAAAAAGTGCATAAACAAATGACGATATCAATAAAGGAAACCAGAACGGCATCTCAACGATGAAGTGGGACCAGCACGGTAAAGGACTCTCTGAGCGACGCGAAGGTAGGTCAACAGAACACGTCCTCTATCAGCTAACCTGGAGGATAAGAGAAGAGGGGGTGAGTACAACCACTTAGCGGGTGGATAGATAATAGTGCATAATCATAATGGATATAATGGAAGTCAAAGGAAACAAACTAGAGTAACCCAAACGTCAGAATACCAAAATCAGTCTACAACTAACTTGGCTAGAAGTATAACAAATATACCTGTAACATATACAACCAACTGTAATCTACAAGAAATACATATCAAGATACCGTGACAAAGCCTCATGGATCTCGAGGTAATACCAAAGGAACTATCTGTGAGCGAATGGAACTCGTGAGCTGACAAGCAATATACAAAGCACTGTCTATGCGCAACTACATGCTACCACGAACTGGACTTGTGGGTAGACATGCAATATAAAGGGCACCATGTCTGCGTGCAACGACATGCTACCACGAATGGATCTTGTGGGCAGATAGAGTACATAGGTATCTAGCTATTAACTACACACAATAACATGCTACCATGAATGAGTATCGTGGCCAGTCAGATTATATAACTATCTAGTTATCGACTGCACGCAACAGCATGCTACCACAAATGAGTCTCGTGGGCAGTCGATTATCCTAGGATGTTAAGCCAGGGTTATTCAATACATCTAGCATAGAACATCTATCAAAGTCGATAAAGATCATCTATCTACAAATAAATACATCGAGGTGGTTAAGCCTAGGGTTCCAATCCTTCTAACATGAACGCTTATAAAGGCCGATAAAGATCATAAGTCTACAAATAAACACATCGAGATGATTAATTATAAGGTTCCAACCCAGCTAATAGGAAATGCCTGTCAAGGCCGATAAAGATAATAACCTACTAATGAATACGTCGAGATGATTAAGCCTAAATTATACCATTTCTACCAATTCAATCGTGTATGCTACAACATGCTACCATGAACAGGTCTTGTGGGTACTTAGATGTAAGGTAGCTATCTTGCTACAGACACCATACGAATCAAATTATCACTAACTCCGCACGGGTAACACAAGAGTATAACTTTACAATAGGTCATCTCAGCCATGATTGGGAGACATGATCGACCACAGATATACAAAGCAACCATAGGGGAAACTCTACTGTAACTTTCTCAACCACGAATGGGAGACATAGTTGGCAACCGAGATATGAGAAATGACATATACCCTCTAAGAATCATACTACCTTCACTAGTCCAATCACAATATCCACCGAACCAATAAGTAGATCAAACATATACCATTAACATCTATCAATAAGCACGTCCGAGTTATTACGCCTAGGGTTCCAACACCAAGGGTTCTATTAAATGTTGTTTCGTTCTTTAGATTCGCTCTTAAGGAATAACCTCATTTACCTTATACCATCTCTACTAGTCTCAATCCAAATATCAACCGGGATAATAACTAAATAATCTATACCAGTAACAACTACCAGTAAGCACGCCCGAGTTATTACACCTAGGGTTCAACACCTAGGGTTCTACTAATGTTGTTTCATTCCTGAGATCCGCTCCTATGGAATAACCTCATCTAAGTTATACTAACTCTACTAGTCTCTATCATGGTATCAACCGCAACAATACATAACCAAATAAGGAGATAACAGTGATATTCAATAAACAACAACCTAAGCATACTAATGGAAATTAATAACTGAAGTTAAATAGGGTATCAAAAAGGGGTCAAGCAAATACAAGTTCAAGGCAATATTAGACAAAGCATCAAGTGCAAATGTAATAAGAAACGTAATCATGCACTAAAATCGAAAGAGGTCACAAAACCTATATATACCTTCTAAGAGTTTACCTCATCATAGTCATACTATCTCACTAGTCCAATCATAATACCAATCTATATGGCCGCAATAACTAGGCACATAACCGTAATATCAATCCAACACTAAACTAGATATCTACAAGTAACTAATGAGGAGCAACTCAGTAACTAAGCAGAACCTACAGGGGTCAACAATTATAATGTCAAAGCAAGAGCATAAAGTGTAACTTTGATATAAACTAAGTAAACAATATATCCAAAATAACCATGCACTAAATTCTACTAATCTCATACGGAATATCCTCATCTAAGTTATACTAACTCTACTAGTCTCAATCATGGTATCAACCACAATAATACATAACCAAATAAGGACATAACAGTAATATTCAATAAACAACAACCTAAGCATACTAATGGAAATCAATAGCTGAAGTCAAATAGGGTATCAAAAAGGGGTCAAGCAAGTAAAAGTTCAAGGCAATATTAGACAAAGCATCAAGTGCAAATGTAATAAGCAACGTAATCATGCACTAAAATCTAAAGAGGTCACAAAACCTATATATACCTTCTAAGAGTTTACCTCATCATAGTCCTACTATCTCACTAGTCCAATCATAATACCAATCTATATGACCGTAATAACTAGGTATATAATCGTAATATGAATCCAACACTAAACTAGATATCTATAAGTAACTGATGAGGAGAAACTCAGTAACTAAGCACAACCTACAGGGGCCAACAATTATAATGTCAAAGCAAGAGTACAAAGTGTAACTATGATATAAACTAAGTAAACAATATATCCAAAATAACCATGCACTAAATTCTAAAAATGTCAAAGATCCACCCTCCTGATATGCATACTGCATTGTCCGTCTTCGCATCCGAGATTATCTCTTATCAGACTCCCAATCTTACTTCAATCCTTCTAATGTGCCCGCTCTGAACATTACTTATAAAATGGAGGCAACCACCAAATTCTAAACACCAAGCTTAACCTCGTTTGCACAACTTCTTCATCCAATGTTTAAATTCACAGATCCATCTCTAGCTCCGAATCCATAGCATCAGCTCCTTGTTATCAGATCTAAATCAAGTAGTTGAATCAAAGACAATAAAGTTTTAGTTCCAACAACTCACATCCTCCATAATTCAACTGACTAGGCTATAGGAAATCACACGGCAGCTTCATCGATCTAACCCCACGAACCACCATAAGCCATTGATGGCGGTGTTCACCGGCGATCTCGCCCACGACCAAGATGAAGGCGACAACATCACTGTAAATACACATCGACAATGCTTGCATGAACTGTCAAGGCAGTGATCGCAATGACAGTCGGTAGTTGTAGCCAGCAATGCTACCCATGGTGCACGAAAGACAGGCAGCAGAGTATCAATGTCGAAGATGGTTGGGCATTGACCTCTGATAGGAACATTGCTCGTAATGTAGAAAGGAGAGGCAGCTGCGTCTATTATGATAGCCCGTGGTGAAGGAAGGAGAGTGTTGCTCGTGACGACAAGGCCAAGCTCTTCCCTTGGCTTGGCACCCAACGCCCAGAGTTGGTGGCCGGTGGATGGAGCATGCTGGCTGAAGGGCTGGCGACGATGAATCCGCTCATGATCGACAATTCCGCTCGTGATGGGGAAAGGAGAGGGGTAGGCGGAGGCAACCGCCGGAGCTAGTGGCGATGAAGGTACTGCAACTTGTCCTGGGAAAGGCGAGCAGTGAGGATACACTGCTCGTGACTGGGACATGGGGCAGGTGGCCGATGGAGCAAGTGGTGGTAGTCGAGAAGCTACTGGTCTCGATCCCGGCGATGATAGATCGAGGGAGAGAGCGGCGACGACATTGTGCCAGCATCGGGTTCAGAAGAAAAAAAAAGAGGGTGGCAGCAGGGGTTAGGGCAGGGGAGAATGAGGAAGAAATAAAACTTAGGCTTAATTGAATTAATCAATATTTTTATTAATAATCATTTGACTTAGTCTAATCTCATAAAAGTTTATTCCAAAATTATCAACTAAAATACTAATGAATAACTAATTTCTTTTTAATAAAATAAATAAATAAATTTATTTTATTTATCTCGTTTTTACATTGTATTATTATTATATTATATTATTTTAATTTTTTTCTGATATATTACTGGGTATCCCTGTGAAAGTGATCTCTCAGCTCTCTTGCTCTCCCTTCTATCTTTCAAGTCTCTATTTTTCAGTAAATTGATTCAGTCTAGACAATCTACATTCGCTTAGTAAACAAGTACTTGATTACCAATCCCTATGAAATCGATATTTTATTACTTGACGACAACCGTGCACTTGTGAGAGTTGAGCGCAAGTTTGATCTTTAGCCCTATGGTTGAAGATTTAGTTTGCGTGCATCAATTATAAAATTAAAATTCAACTCAACATCACCTATTCCAATGATTTTAAGTTTACCGTTGTTTCCAAACGCTATTGATGCAAGATTTTTGAACTTTAGCTTCGTAAACTTTAGTCGATTTTCGATCATTTGTTTAGAGTACTCACTGTCCAACATCCATTGATCCTACATACAAAGTAGTTGGATAAGATTTTTGAATTTTGAATAAGTTTATATGTTTTTATCCTAGGTTCCATCTCACCCTTTCTACATCATCAATCAGATTATCGCTATATGTGTTGTGATATGACTTTCAATTTTACTTAGTTAATTTTAATGTCTTGGAGATTAAATAACCTTTAGTTAGTTAAGTGAACCTTTTGAAAGAGGGCTTCTAAGTCATGGTGAGGCACAGAGGCCTTCTTTGATCGGAACTATCACGCCCCGAGAGTATAATTGTCCATCTATCAGATGGTACCCTCTTGTGACAATATAAGAAACAATACTGTTATATGGCCCAAATAGCTGCTAATACACACAAGCAATAAAACACAGTGAAATATACCAACAAATAATAAAGATATAAAGACTCAAATATGTGTGTACCGGTACGACTTTGACACAACAAGAAAACATAGTCGAAATCAACATTTGAATCAAATCCAAAGTAAGGCCAAAAACATACAACACAACTATACACTCCAAATGCAAAGACAATATAGCATAAAATCCCAAAACAAAACATCTAAAATATACAACAGTATGGAATACAATCCATACCCTCGGTGTGAGATGGGATCAGCTGGAGGATCTCCGAGCACTCAAGGAAACTTCTACTTGTTACTTGGGTGACAAGAAAATCCAGGGTTTGTGGTGGTGAGTATAAAACTTAGCGGTAATATGAAAGATAGTGCATGAACAACATATATCATAAGGAGATCAACAATATACAGATGAAGATCAACAGGTATACATAGGGAGATCAACGGACCTACAGTCTTAAAGGAAACAACGAAAAACTATGAGTATAATACTAATCAGTGCATACACCAAACTGAACAACTGTACATAACATAATGTATTGACATACCTGAAAGGGTTGCAACAACACAACCTATACAACCTGAACAAGTATAGGACAATAACACATACAACATGTATGAACAATACTACACCTGTAATCAACACACAGTATATGATCAACATATAAACAAATACATTACTAACCTAGTCCATCCTATACCACAACATAATGCTGATAAACTGCGTACAATAGTTTGATCAAACTCATACACTGTACTCCACACACAATAGTATAGAATATACAAATAGCATGCGAGATGATGAACAAACATATGCAGCAAGTAAAGCTCAAACAAATGCAATATCACAACAAGCATATATAGACTATATCTATATATGCTGATTATACACACACACACACACACACACACACACACACACACACACACACACACACACACACATGTAAACGCCATCATACATGGCAATGCAAATGCATGGTCATGCCTGTACACCCCACTTGCTACCACGACCCCAGTGTGGCTTAGGTGGAACAACATGACAACTGTCCCAACTAAACAACAACCACTACTCTCGAGTGGGCGAGTGGATAGTATGAATAAGTAACGATAAGCTAAAGAGCTATAAGCTACACAATGAGGGTCTCTGCTGCTAGCCACTCCGACTGTCACTACCCATGAGTGGTTGAGTGTCACACACCCAGGACAAACTGCATGCAACTCCAACTCCACCATTAATAGTGGTCGAGTTTGACACAATAGATACACTACCCTCACACCAGCTACTACTACAATGAGTAACTGTAGAGGCAGGATGATTGACAACCCTCTCGACGAGAAGGGAGAAGGTAGGAAACTTCGCTTCCCACTTTAACTCGGTCGCTTGTTCATGGTGATCCCTTCTACGCCCCGGATAAAAAAAAATTATCCTTGACAAGAGGGATTACCCAAGCTACTGTTTCATCATCGTGCTATTCGATTAGAGTTGTCACTTGAACAAACTTATTGTTCAAGCAACCAACCTCTATTCTACGATTAGCCGCGGAATAGACGATGTATGGATCGCCGACTTTTGTGTTTGTATTCGGGGTCTAAGTATATTTAACCATAAAACAGAACATAAAACATGTATATGATTGAAAAACAATTATATACATGTTACAAAAGAATATAAACAAGCATTATACCTCTCGATCTTCTATTGTATGTCCTTCCTCCTTTTGGACGACGTGTGGGCGACGATCTTCCAAAAGTCGAAGCCTCCTAGATCACCAATCTTCCTTTCTTTGCTTGCTTTAAACAAAAGGAAGAATAAGAAACAAAACTCACCTCTATCTAGAACCAACCAACAAGCTCCCAACTTGAAGCTTGCCGTCGGCCTAAAGAGAGGGAAAAGTGGGCGCCGGCCAAGAGCTCCAAGGAATCACCCTAACCCTTGTTTCCATCGGCCAAGGAGAAGAGAAGGAAGGGCTTTGGATGCCGGCCAAAGAGAGGAGAGGTGAAGATGGGCGCCGGTCACCAAGGAAGAAGAAGAAGAAGGAAACTATTTCCTTATTTGTGGCCGCCCAACCTCCAAACCCTAGCCGCCCAAACCCTAGCCCTTCTTCAATTGTTGTTGCCGCCCACCCCCTTGCCTCCTTTTATAGAGTTAGGCATAAGCCTTGTTTTAATCTCCACGATTGGTTCTAGGGATTTAATCTTAACCGTCGGATCTAGAGATTTAATCTCCACCGTCGGATCTAGAGATTTAATCTCCACCGTCGGATCTAGAGTTTCATTTTCCATCATTGGATCTAGGCTCCATGAGAGTTTTAATAGGCTACAATAGGGACCAAGAGTAGGAGTTGGATCTTGGCCACCCAATGGATCAAGCCCACATAAAGTCTGATCCATTAATGATAATCCATTCCACTAGAGGATTATCATTGATCTACCTCACCAACCCCATAAATAAATATGGGCTCCATATATTATTTGTACAAATGTCTTCCCGTGTTTAAGATTTCGAATGTCCGTGAATTAATTAATTTACTGACAATTAATTAATCAACATCTAACTCCATGAGTAGTACCACTCAACCTTATCATCATGTCGGACCATGTCCACCTGCAGGGTTTACATGATGATCCTTATGAGCTCCTCAAGGGGACATCATCATCCTAATATATAGGACACGGTTTCCTCCTATAATCAACGACACACCATATAAATAATATCATTTCTCAACTTACCGAGCCTATCGATTTACTCTATAAATATCACCCATTGGTAAATCAAAGGAATAAATACTAAGTATATGTGCCCGTTATTATATCGGGATTAAGAGCATGTACACCATAATATCTGAGGTCCGATTAAATTATGTAGTCAACAATAAATTGAATTACTTCTAAGTCGGCCTTGCTCAATACACACAAAGTGTACTAGTGTAATTCTATGGTCAAGACAGATCAATACCAAATCACACTACAACCATTCCAATGGTTTGTCCATAACCATCTCGGTTGTGAGCCTTTACTTATACTTTACAAGGAACTGATAACATGATCTTCTGTGTGACACTACATATCATGTTATCTACAATGTAATGTATTAGACAATATACATAACCATAAATATGCAAACAATAATCATGTGATTCTTATTTCAAAAATAAAGATGTTCATACAAAATATAGACTTTTCAGTATACATCCCAACAAGAACCGGAGAAATGGACCGCGAAAATTAGAAAAAGAGCTCAAGTCGACTATAAGGCACTTAACACCTTGCAGTGCGAACTTACAAAAGAAGAGCTCAATAGGGTTGGTCCATTTGAAAATTCTAAGGAATTATGGGAAAAACTAATTGAACTGCATGAGGGTACAAATGACACTAGGATAGCTAAACGGGACATGTTATTAAATAAATTATTTAATTATAAAATGAATGAAAATGAAAGTTCTAGTCAACTTTATACTAGAATTAAAGATATATTAAATGGATTACACTTAATAGGACACCAAATAGAAAATAGGGACATAATTAGGTATACACTTATGGCATTCCCGAGAAATGCCTTATGGACATCGATTGTCGATGCCTATAAGGTTTCTAGGGATCTTTCCACAATTAGGTTAGACGAACTATTTTGTGAACTCGAACTACACGAATAAGCTAACTCGGGTAAAACTAAGAATGGTATAGCTTTGATGGTAGGTTCGACTAAAAAGGAAAGAAAAGTGAAGAGTGAATTTGAAGACGAGTCGGAATCAAAAACAAATGGAGAAGAGGAGATCGTAAATATGGTCCGGAAGATGTTCAACCGGAGAAAGAAATTTACAAAAAAGGATGCTAAGAAAGTCGTCGATAACAAGCCGAGACCCAGATCGGAAGTGACGTGCTACGAATGCAATGGAAAGGGACACTACAAGTCAGAGTGAGCAAATCTAAAAAAGGAAGAAAAACCAAAGAAGGAAAAGTAGAAGAAAGCGCTTAAGGCGACTTGGGACGAGTCATCATCGGAAGAGTCGGACGCAGAAGAGTCAAATTCTGAGTACAAGTCTGATTCCGAGTCTGAGAGAAGCCACAGATTCATATCCATTTATGAAGGTTCAAATGAGGTAACTTCTCCCTTAGAAGATAAGTTGTATAATATAATTGCATGCCTAGGTAGGAAATTAGCTAAGTCCAAAAATCATGTCGACTCGCTACTTAAGGAAGTACAAGTACTTAAGGAGCAAGTCAACTCGAAGACTTCGACTTGCCAAATTAAAGATAGAGACTCAACTCAAGTTGCAAAGCTTGAAGAAGAGAACTCAGTCCTAAAAAGGCAAGTAGAAAATCTAACTGGATCTTTGGAAAGGTTCACTTTGGGTTCCTAGTATCTCAATATGATGCTTGGATCTTAGCGAGCCATATACAATAGATCCGGACTCGGATACAAGGCTAAATCCACCTATAAATCATACATGTCATTACTTATCCGAAACACTAAGAATCGAGTCCAAGCATGGGTTCCTAAGTCTAGCTTAGTCAACCAAGTTGAACCAAATCAATTTTGGGTTCCCAAGAGTCAAGTTCACTTAGTGAACAAAACTCAATCTAGCTATCATTTAGGGGGAGCTAACACTTTGCTTATTTCATTGTTTAGTTAAACACTTGCATGCTTTAGTTTACTTTACTTGCTTAATTTAGAATGGACTAGATAGGATACAAAGTAGTTTAAACTTGAAGAACCTAGTACTAAGACAAGTGAACTGATAGTAAGTTAGGGAAGCTCTTCGAAGCGCATGTCTAGGAAGTGGTTGTTGCTCCGATAACCAAGAAGGCCATGTGCCTCGCCACGACTTGGTGCACTAAGTCGAGTGGAACTGACCAAAGCTAACTCACTAAGTCTTTAATTAGTTAGACAAAGGCTTAGTCTAAAGTGAATCAAGTACTTGATTCATTTATTGACTTTGTCTAGGAAGTGGTCGTTGCTCCGATAACCATGAAGGCCATGTGCCTCGACACGACCTAAAAGTCAATACTGAAAAAACCTACTTGACTAGCTCAAACCAAGCTTGAATCTAACACAAGTTTAAATACTTTGAAATTTCTCATTAAATTTAATTAAGATAAAATAAATCCTCATCTCACAAAACTCATAGGAATAAGTGTATTGAAAACCTAGCTTGGGTGAGATGATTTAGATCTTAATTAAGCTTAATTAGTTTAATTTAGCTTAACTCAACCTAATAAATTTAATTAATTTACCTTAACAACTTACCTTAATTAAACTTAACTTAATTCAACTCAACTTAATTTACTATACTTAAACTTAATTTATTAAACTAAACAAACATATCTAAATAAACAAACTTAACTAAACAAACATACCTAACTAAAACAAATTCACTTAACAAAACTTAATTTATTAAAATCCACCCAACTTAATATACTCAACTATAATTAATTTAACAAATTTACTTGCTTAAAAAATTTACAACCTAAATAAATTTAAGATATTTCATCTTACTCAAGGTATGAATTATCTTTAAAATTTTAATTCGTGTAGGACTCCAGAATAGACCAATGGATTCTGGATAGTGGCTGCTCCAGACATATGACTGGAGATAGTCAAAAGTTCTTGGAACAACTTTAGGAATATAACGAAGTTAAGTGAAACTAATCTAGTTAGAGGGTTGCCCAAACTTAAAAATATTGAAAACAAAGTTTGTAATGTTTGCCAACAAGGAAAACAAACCAAGTCTCAACATAAATTAACTGATCAAGGTCGAACAAGTTCAATACTCGAGTTAATACACTTAGATTTATTCGATTCACATGGAGTAAAATAACTAAGTGGTAATCTATATTGTTTAGTAATAATAGATGATTAATCTAGATTTACATGGGTAAAATTTCTAAAACATAAAGATGAAACATTTGAAGTATTTAAAAATTTTAGTAAACAAATAGAAAACAAAAAAGATCGTAAGATAAAAAGAATACGAAGTGATAACGGAGAAGAATTTAAAAAAGAAAAATTTACAATAATGTGTTCAGAAAATGGATATCATCATGAATATTCATGTCCTAGAACACCTCAACAAAATGGAATAGTAGAAAAAAAAAATAGAACTCTACAAGAAGCTGCTAGGTCAATGATAAATAAATATAACCTACCTAGTTATTTATGGGCCGAAGCAATAAACACTGCATGTTATGTGCAAAATAGAGTAATAATTAATAAAATATATAACAAAACTTCTTATGAAAATTTTAATAATAAAATACCTTCAATAAAATATTTACAGGTATTTGGATGTAAAGTATTTATTTTAAATATGAAAGACCATCTCAGAAAATTCTCTTCAAAAACCGATGAAGGGATATTTTTAGGGTATTCGAACACTAGTAGAGCCTATAGGATTTATAATAAGAAAACCCTAAAAATTGAAGAAACAACAAATGTAAAATTTGATGAGGAAGAAATCACTAATAAACAATCAAATACATTAAAAGATAAGCAAAATGAGCTAAATAAACTTACACATGATGCAGAAGAACAAATTAATCCTAACCAATGTGAAGAAAACTTAAAGACATCTAGAATTAATCCTAATCCTCTGCTCAATCAAGTATTAGGAAATCCAACTTTAGGAGTTCAAATTAGATCATCTCTAAGAAACTTAAGTCAAATCGCATTAATATCAAAAATAGAACCAAAATCAATAGATGAGGCCTTACCAGACACTGATTGGATAATAGGCATGCAAGAAGAACTAGCACAATTCGATAGAAATGAAGTGTGGGACTTAGTACCTTGACCTGCAAATAAATCAATTATAGACACTAAATGGGTGTTTAGAAATAAATTAAACGACCAAGGAGAAATTATTAGGAATAAAGCTAGATTAGTAGCTAAGGGGTTTAGTCAGGTAGAAGGGCTTGACTATGATGAAACTTATGCCCCAGTAGCTAGACTTGAGTCAATTAGAATGTTGCTAGCATATGCGGCACATAAAGGGTTCAAATTATACCAAATGGATGTAAAAATCTACATTTTTAAATGGAGTAATAAAAGAAGAAGTGTACGTAAGTCAACCTCCTAGTTTTGAAAGCTTAGAATATCCTAATCATGTAAATAGATTAAAAAAGACATTATATGGATTAAAACAAGCTCCTAGAGCTTGGTATGAGAGACTATCCTCATACTTAAGCTCTAAAGTGTTCAAACAAGGTCAAATTGATTCAACACTTTTCGTAAAAACCTTGAACAAAGACATTTTTATTGCTCAAATATACGTAGATGATATAGTCTTTGGATCAACAAATTCAAATTTTTTAAAAGAATTTATAAACCTTATGGAACAAGAATTTGAAATGAGCTTAGTAGGTGAGTTAAACTTCTTCTTAGGTCTACAAATAAAACAAACAAGAGACGATAACTATATATATCAAAATAAATATGCAAGAGAATTAATTAAAAAATTTGGTATGGAAAATGCAAAAGATATTAAAACACATATGGCTATGAATGTTATATTAAATGAAGACAAAGAAGGAAAAATTGTAGATCTAAAGTACTATAGGAGTGTCATAGGTAGTTTACTATGTTGGGATGTATACTGAAAAGTCTATCTTTTGTATGAACATCTTTAGTTTTGAAATAAGAATCACATGATCATTGTTTGCATATTTATGATTATGCATATTGTCTAATATATTACATTGTAGATAACATGGTGTGTAGTGTCACACGGGAGATCATGTTATAAGTTTCTTGTAGAGTATAAGTAAGGGCTCACAAACGAGATGGTTTTGGACAAACCATTGGTATGATTGTAGTGTAATTTGGTATTGGTTTGTCTTGACCATAGAATTACACTAGTACACTTTGTGTGTATTGAGCAAGACCGACTTAGAGGTGATTCGATTTATTGCTGACTACATAATTAAATCGGACCTCGGATATTATGGTGTACATGCTCTTAATCCCGATATAATAAGTGGCACATGTATTTAGTATTTATTTCTTTGATTTACCAATGGACGAGATTTATAGATTAAATCGATAGGCTCGGTAAGTTGGGAAATGATATTATTTACATGGTGTGCCATTGATTATAAGAAGAAACCATGTCCTATATATTAGGATGATAATGTCCCCTTGAGGAGCTCATAAGGATCATTATGTAAACCCTGCAGGTGGACTTGGTCCGGCATGATGTTAAGGTTGAGTGGTACTACTCATGGAGTTAGATGTTGATTAATTAATTTTCAATAAATTAATTAATTGATGGACATTCGAGATCTTAAACACGGGGAGATATTTGTACAATTAATTATGGAGCCCATATTTATTTATGGGGGTTGGTGAGGTAGATCAATGATAATCCTCTAGTGGAATGGATTATCATTAATGGATCGGACTTTATGTTTGCAAGATCCATTGGGTGGCCAAGATCCAACTTCTCCTCATGATCCCTATTGTAGCCTATTAAAACCCTCATGAAGCCTAGATCCGACGGTTGAGATTAAATCTCTAGATCCGATGGTTGAGATTAAATCTCTAGATCCGACGGTGGAGATTGAGAGGAGGCTTAAGCCTAGCTCTATAAAAGAAGGGCTAGGGCTTGGGCGGCAAAAAAAAAATAGAGAACAAGCAATTGGCTTCTAGGGTTTCCTCTCCTTGGCTTGGGCGGCAAGAAGGATTAGGGTTTGGAGAGTGGGCGGCGGCAAGAAGTGGAGGAGATCTTAGGGTTCTTCTATCTCTCTTCCTAAGGTGTGGCCGGCGTAACTTCTTTTTTTGGTGGCTGGCGTTCCTTTCTTGAAGGATAGGCCGGTGGTTCTTCTTCTTCCCCAAGTGGCCGGCGGTTCCCTCTCTATAGGAAAGGGACGACACTATTTCCTTCATTCTCTCCTTGGCCGGCAGCAACATCAAGTTTCTTGGCTTGGTGGTTGGCACTAGATAGAAGGAGAAGAAGTCTTTTATTGTCTTTCTTTTTTCGGAGCGAACAAGGAAAGGAAGATACACGATCTAGGAGGCTTCATCTCTCGGAGGATCGTTGCCCACACAATGTCCAAGAAGAGGATAGGACATATGAAAGAAGACCAAGAGGTAAACAAGAGGTATAATTCTTGTTTTGGTTTCCTTTTGTTTCTTTATATGATGTATGTAATTGCATGTGGCTAATTTACTTGGACCCCAAAGATAAACACAAAAACCGGCGATCCGTACATCGTCTATTCCGTGGCTAATCGAAGAAAAGAGGTAGGTTTATTGAACAACAAGTTTGTTCAAGTGACCACTCTAATCGAATAGCACGACGATGGATCGGTTGCTTGGGTAATCCCTTTTCGTCAAGAATTAATTTTTTTAATCCGGGGATGTAGATGGGATCGCCATGCACAAGCGACCAAGTTGAAGTTAGAAGCGAAGCTTCGTCAACCTTCAAGTGGTATCAGAGCCACGGTTTCTGATTTTGTGTGTTTAGGATTCGGTTAATTTTATTCACTTATCATATATTGTATGTGCCGAATGATAGTAGGATGTGTGTAGGCTAACTTTTTGGTTGTAGGCATAAGATCCAACTATTATGGCCATATGTGTGTGTATGTGATTGGATGTGTGTAATATTATTTGAATCCTCGGGGTTGACGAGACTAGTATTTAATTTTTATAATTAAGTACGGCATTATTTAGCCACTCTGTTTTTTTAGTTTACTTTCGATCTAGATTTCATGTACACTCCTTCGTGGAGTATAGGATCGATGGATGTAAATTAAAATAATTTTTCTCGACTCAGATCTCCGGATGGCTTGTATATGGCGTAGGGAGGAGCGGACGAGATGGCGATACGACGGGAGGCATATTGGAGAACAAAAACCATAATAGTTGGAAAATATTTTTTTTCATATTTATTGCTTCTTGTTTGATATGCATGTCGTGTGCTATGAAAATTCCTTAATTTTAAATTACTAAGTGAGAGAGGGATATTTTTTATAAATTCCCACGGCCTCCATTACAATTTGACATGTGATGCAAACAAACTTGCGCTCCGGCTCTCAGTGCCTTCCTCCCCATCGGATGAGTTTGTTTTGCGGATCACAGGGTCAAATATAGTTATAGGAAATTATTTAGGAGCGTGTGTACTTCCCCATTGGAAGGCACATAATCCGAGATAATTGCCTTGGTATCAAGTAATGGTGAACACTTAGATGCAAATAAGAGTATCCTCCCCATCGGAGTCACTGCTTTTATTTGTAGGGCCGAAGAGGAACCAACTATTAATTTTATTTGTCAAAAATTTTGGTTGACAAGATAATAAAATTAATAGGTAAAACCTCCTCTTACAAATGTAGAATTTGTATACGTCCAAACGATCGTGGCATACGATATTCTCGGTGTTTTGAGTTGTTGGTTGATTTTAAAATTTTATTGTTTGAGGAATCAATAATTTTTTGAAATCTAATATTTTGATCTATGTGATTCTTAGGTTTTTCAAAAATGACTTTCAACCCGCTTGTTGTGATACTAAAAGAGAATAAACTTACTGGATCCAATTATGTTGATTGGAAAAGGAATCTTGATATTGTCTTGACTGCTGAGGAGTACAAGTATGTATTCTTCGAAGAGTGTCCTCCTAAGGCTGTGGATGATTCTGGGGAAAAGGAGAAGGAGAGTTATAAGAAGTGGATAAAGGCTGATGAGATGGCACAGTGTTACATTTTGGCTTCTATGTCAAATGTATTGCAACATCATTATCAAGTCATGCCCACTGCTTATGACATGATGCTCAATCTCAAGGAGCTTGTCGGACACCAAAATCGGGCTGCTAGGCAAGAATCCATGAGGAACTTGCTGACGACCACCATGATCGTGGAAACACCCATAAGGGATCATGTTCTCAAGATGATGGCTCATTTGAATGAGCTGGAAGTCCTTAGAGCTGAGATCGATGAGGAAACCCAAGTTGATATCATTCTCCAGTCTCTACCTAGGAGTTTTGAGCAGTTTCGCCTGAACTACAACATGAATAAAAGGTTGTATTTGTTGGCAGAGCTTCTAACAGAACTCCAGGCGGAAGAGGGGCTTTTTCGTCAGAGTGCTCAGGCTCAGGCCATGGTTGCCCAAAAGGTTTCTACTTCTAAGCCGAAAGGCAAGAAGAAGAAGAAACAAGGTGGGGCAAAGGTTACGGGAGGATCTCAGAGAGGAGTGAAGAAGCCGAAAGGCAAGTGCTTCACTTGCAAGCAGATTGGACATTGGAAGAAGGTCTACCCCAACCGAAAGCAGAACAAAGGTATATCTTTTGGTCTAGTCGTTGAAACATGTTTAGCGGTGTTATCTACCGACACCTGGTGTGTAGATACGGGAGCCACTGATCATGTCTGCAATACTTTACAGGGGTTCCAGGAAACCAGACGACTGATTGAGGGGGAGATTACCGTTTACTTGGGCAATGCTACGAAGGTGGCGGCTGTTGCAGTGGGAGATGTTTATTTCTCTTTTGATAGAAATAAAACTTTGTTTCTAAGAAATTGCCTTTATGTACCTTTATTTAGAAAGAATTTGATTTCGATTTCTAAATTGTTTTTGGATGGATATTCTATTTCTTTTAATGACAGAGTTGTTATAAAAAAGAATAGGGAGATTATCTGTTCTAGTGCATTGATAGGAAATTTATGTACCCTTGAACCAAAAGCTCCCACGATGCAAATAGAAGTAAATAACTCATCTTCTAATTCTAATAAGAGAAAATAACCTTCGAAAATGAACCAAACATATCTTTGGCATCTAAGGTTAGGTTATATTAACCTAAGTAAAATTCAAAGGTTGATAGCTGATTGATCTTTGGGTTCATTAGTGGTGGAAGATTTCCTAACCTGCGAATCATACATGGAAGGTAAAATGACCAAGAGGCCTTTTAAGGCCAAGGGGTATAAGGCCAAAGATGTGTTGGAATTGGTTCATTCTGATTTGTGTGGTCCTATGTCTATCCAGGCTAGAGGTGGTTTTGAATATTTCATCTCTTTTATAGACGATTATTCAAGATATGGATACATTTACTTGATGCGCCGCAAGTCTGAATGCTTTGACAGGTTCAAAGAATTCAAGGCTGATGTGGAGAAACGTCAAGGTAAAAGTATCAAGACACTACAATCTGATCGTGGTGGTGAGTACCTCTTGGGAGAGTTTAGTAATTACTTATCAGAGGCTGGGATTCAATCCCAATTGTCTGCACCTGGCACACGCCAACAGAATGGTGTAGCAGAGCGAAGGAATAGGACTCTTATGGAGATGGTTAGATCGATGATAAGTTATTCTGAGTTGCTAGATTCGTTCTGGGGGTATGCTCTAGATACGACAGTGTATATTCTGAACTTGGTACTGTCTAAATCAGTACCTTCTACTCCCACAGAATTGTGGACTGGGCGAAAGCCTAGTCTAAGACATATTCGGATTTGGGGGAGTCCAACACATGTGCTGAAGGCAGATGCTGGTAAGTTGGAACCTCGTACAGAAATGCACATGTTTGTTGGCTATCCTAGAGGAACGAAAGGTGGTTTGTTTTATAGTCCTAGAGATCAAAGGGTGATAATTAGCACGAACGCCAGATTTCTAGAGGAAGACTATGTAATGAACCACAAGCCCATGAGTAAGATTATTCTGGAGGAATTAAGAGGGGAAGTCACTACTAGTAAAAGAGGATATACCACAAGTGACTGCACCGCATGTCACAGAGGATACACAGGTGATACCTCATCGTAGTGGGAGGGTTGTTAGATAGCCTGATAGATTTATGTTCTTGGGAGAATCTTCTGATTTGGTCCCTGACGAACATGAACCTGATCCCTGGACATATGACGAGGCAATCCAAGATAAAGATGCGGTATCTTGGCAAAGTGCAATAAATTCTGAGATAGAATCTATGAATTCAAATCAAGTCTGGGAGCTAGTAGAACCACCCAATGGTGTAAAAACCATTGGATGCAAGTGGATTTACAAAAGAAAGAGAGGAATGCACAGTAAGGTTGAGACCTTCAAAGCAAGGCTTGTTGCGAAAGGGTATACTCAGAAAGAGGGTATCGATTATGAGGAGACCTTTTCGCCGGTAGCCATGCTTAAGTCTATCCGGATTCTCTTATGTATTGCTGCTCATATGGATTGTGAGGTGTGGCAGATGGATGTCAAGACAGCTTTCCTTAATGAAAGTCTTGAGGAAAACATCTATGTGAAGCAACCTGAGGGATTCATTGCAAAGGGAAAAGAGCATCTTGTGTGCAAGATTAATCGGTCCATTTATGGATTGAAGCAAGCTTCGAGATCTTGCAACATCCGCTTTGATGAGGTAATCCAGTCTTATGGATTTATTCAAAGTCTGGATGAGTCTTGTGTATACAAGAGATGTGACGGAAATGTAGTGGTATTTCTTGTACTATACGTAGATGACATTTTGTTAATTGGAAACAATGTCAAGGTGTTATCAAACGTAAGGGTATGGTTGTCCAAACAGTTTGATATGAAGGACTTGGGAGAAGTGGGACACATCCTTGGGATCATGGTTATAAGGGATCGCAGGAAAAAGATGTTGTGCTTATCTCAAGCTTCATACATAGACACCATTTTGGCTCGTTTTAGTATGTAGAACTCCAAGAAAGGTTTTCTACCTTTTAGGCATGGAGTTCTTTTATCTAAAGAGATGTGTCCTATAACATCAAAGGAGATAGAGGAGATGAAGGTTGTTCCCTATGCTTCGGCAGTAGGAAGCCTCATGTATGTTATGCTATGTACGAGATCGGATGTCTGCTTTGTAGTTGGCATGGTTAGCAGATATCAGAGTAATCAAGGACAGGGACATTGGACTGAGATAAAGCATATATTGAAGTACCTGAGAAGGACTAGGGATTATATGCTGGTATACCAGGCAGATCAATTACTCCCTGTGGGTTACACAGATTCCGACTTCTAATCAGATAGGGATAATAGTAAGTCTACATCAGGTTTTGTGTTTACTTTGGGAGGTGGAGCCATTGTATGGAAGAGTGTCAAGCCAAAATGCATGGCGGATACTACCATGGAAGCTGAGTATGTGGCAGCCTCTGAGGCGGCCAAAGAAGTTGTATGTCTCAAAAACTTCTTGATGGACTTGGATGAGATTTCTGGTTTGGCCAGAACTATCACAATTTATTGTGATAACAGTGGTGCATTTGCAAACTCGAAGGAACCACGAGCCCATAAGGCAAGTAAACACATAGAGCGCAAGTACCACCTGATACGAGAAATCGTAAAGTGAGGAGAAGTTGTTGTGGCCAAGATTGCATCAGAGGATAACCTGGTAGATCCTTTCACTAAGGCCCTTCCAACAAGAGCTTTTGATAGACATGTGGAGGGAATGGGAATCCGATGTATGGCAGTATAAAGACAACATAGTATTTTAGTATAAGTGGGAGATTGTTGGGATGTATACTGAAAAGTCTATCTTTTGTATGAACATCTTTATTTTTGAAATAAGAATCACATGATCATTGTTTGCATATTTATGGTTATGCATATTGTCTGATACATTACATTGTAGATAATATGGTGTGTAGTGTCACATGGGAGATCATGTTTTCAGTTCCTTGTAGAGTATAAGTAAGGGCTCACAACCGAGATGGTTTTGGACAAACCATTGGTATGGTTGTAGTGTAATTTAGTATTGGTTTGTATTGACCATAGAATTACACTAGTACACTTTGTGTGTATTGAGCAGGACCGACTTCGAGGTGATTCGATTTACTACTGACTACATAATTGAATCGAACCTCGGATATTATGGTGTACATGCTCTTAATCCCGATATAATAATGGGCACATGTACTTAGTATTTATTTCTTTGATTTACCAATGGGCGAGATTTATTGATTAAATCGATAGGCTCGGTAAGTTGGGAAATGATATTATTTACATGGTGTGCCGTTGATTATAGGAGGAAACTGTGTCCTATATATTAGGATGATGATGTCCCCTTGAGGAGCTCATAAGGATCATCATGTAAATCCTGCAGGTGGGCTTGGTCCGACATGAGGATAAGGTTGAGTGGTACTACTCATGGAGTTAGATGTTGATTAATTAATTGTCAGTAAATTAATTAATTGACTGACATTCGAGATCTTAAACACGAGGAGATATTTGTGCAATTAATATATGGAGCCCATATTTATTTATGGGGGTTGGTGAGGTAGATCAATGATAATCCTCTAGTGGAATGGATTATCATTAATGGATCGGACTTTATGTGGGCTAGATCCATTGGGTGGCCAAGATCCAACTCCTCCTCATGGTTCCTATTGTAGCCTATTAAAACCCTCATGAAGCCTAGATCCGACGATTGAGATTAAATCTCTAGATCCGATGGTGGATATTGAAAGGAGGCTTAAGCCTAGCTCTATAAAAGGAGGGCTAGGACTTGGGCGGCAAAAAAAAAAATAGAGAACAAGTAATTAGTTTCTAGGGTTTCCTCTCCTTGGCTTGGGCGGCAAGAAGGATTAGGGTTTGGAGAGTGGGCGGCGGCAAGAAGGTGAGGAGATCTTAGGGTTCTTCTACCTCTCTTCCTAAGGTGTGGTCGGCGCAACTTCTTCTTCCTTTTGTGGCCGGAGTTCCTTTCTTGAAAGATAGGCCGGTGGTTCTTCTTCTTCCCCAAGTTGTCGGCGGTTCCCTCTCTATAGGAAAGGGTCGGCACTATCTCCTTCATTCTCTCCTTGGCCAGCGGCAACATCAAGTTCCTTGGCTTGGTGGTCGGCACTAGATAGGAGAAGAAGAAGTCTTTTATTGTCTTCCTTTGTTCGGAGCGAACAAGGAAAGGAAGATACGCGATCTAGGAGGCTTCATCTCTTGGAGGATCGTTGCCCAGACAACGTCCAAGAGGAGGATATGACATATGATAGAAGATCAAGAGGTAAACAAGAGGTATAATTCTTGTTTTGGTTTCCTTTTGTTTCTTTATATGATGTATGTAATTGAATGTGGCTAATTTTCTTGGACCCCAAAGATAAACACAAAAACCGGCGATCCGTACATCGTCTATTCTGCGGCTAATCGAAGAAAAGAGGTAGGTTGCTTGAACAACAAGTTTGTTCAAGTGACCACTCTAATCGAATAGCACGACGATGGATCGGTTGCTTGGGTAATCCCTCTTCGTCAAGGATTAATTTTTTTAATCCGGGGACATTGATGGGATCGCCATGCACAAGCGACCAAGTTGAAGTTAGAACCGAAGCTTCGTCAACCTTCATACTATACTTAACTGCAAGTAAACCCGACATATTATTTGTAGTGAGTATGTTTTCTAGATATCAAACTTGTGCTAAGGAGTCACATTTGACACATGTTAAAAGAATACTAAGGTACATTAAAGGAACAATTAACGTAGGTATGTGGTACCCAAGATCTAGTAACTTTGAGTTAATAGGATACTCTGACTCAAATTATACAGGGTGTAAACTAGAAATGAAAAGTACTAGTGGAGGATGTCAACTCTTAGGATCATGCTTAGTAAGCTAGTTCAGTAGGAAGCAACATTGTGTTGCTCTTTCCACAACTAAAGCAGAATACATAGCATTTAGTGAATGTGTAGCACAACTCTTATGGATGATGCACACACTTAAGGACTTCAAACTAGATTACAAAAAGGTAAAAACTTTAGTTGATAGCATAAGTTCAATAAATTTAACTAAAATCTAATTCATCACTCACGCACTGAACACATTGATGTTAAATATCATTTTGTAAGAGATCATATGGCAAAAGGTAGTATTGAACTCAACTATGTTAAGTCTAAATCAAACCTTGCTGACATCTTCACTAAACCACTTTCGGAAGCAAAATTTAGTATTCTTAGAAGACAATTAGGTTTATGCTTGGTAGATTAGGAAATTTTTATGCTTAATATTCAGAATTATTTTGAAAAATAATAATATATTATTTTTAAAGGAAAATAAAAATTAATCTAGATTAGGTCAATCTAGATTTCATGATCCTATAGATTTTAGTTAGCCTTCTTATCTCACAAACACCTAGGATTACCTGTTTGTGTATTAAGTCACGTAGATGGGCATGAGATGTTAGGACTACACCCCTAGTTCTAGATGTAGATCCAGTGCATCGACATGAACCAACATGGAGTTTACAAGAGCAAATTGATCACTTCGGCGACTAACTCTAATTCAAAGCTTGATGATTAATTCTATATCATTTGAGTCAGTAAAGAGTTGGACATTTGTTTTAAGGATAATGTTTAGATGTGTATTTTCAAAATATAAATATAATAGTTAGGAATTCATGCTTGGACTTATTCCCTATCACTTTTGCATCAAATTAAGAGATTTGGAAATTTTGAAAATTTTGGAAAATTTTCAAAATAAGTTATTATTCATGGGGAGCTTTGGAAAATTTGAAAATTTTGAAATTTTTTGAAAATAAGTTATTATTCAAGGGGAGCTTTGACGAATTTGGAAACTTTGGAAAAACTTTGAAAATAAGTTTTTATTCAGGAGGATATTTTAAAAATTTTGAAAATTCCTTAGAAATTTTGAAAATGAGTTTTTATTCAGGGGGAGTGTTAAAAAGTTTGAAAATGTTTGAAAAGTTAGAAATATTATTTGAAATTTATTATAAAGCTTAAATTATGTTGTTGAAATCAAATTCGCGGGTCAAAAATTTAAAACTTAATTTTTTAGCTTGAAAACATCTTATTTCAACTCTCCACTATATATTGTTGGCTTTTAATCCTTATTTTGATGTATGCCAAAGGGGGAGAAAGAAATATAAAGTTAGAGATTTATTTTTAAAAAAAAATTTATTTATCGAAAGAAAGATGCAAAATTTTTGATAAGGACTTATGCATCTCATACATGGTTTAAATTATGCATGTCAATATTTGGATATTGATATTTGATTCTCCTAACTTTAACTGGTGTATTGTCATACATCAAAAAGGGAGAGATTGTTGATGCAGTGAGCATCACTCCTTAGTTTTGATGTATGAACCATAGTTAAATGTTAGGATTCACTTGTGTTCTAATATTAGTGTTAAGTGTGCAGGCTTAACAGAAAGTCCTAGTAGGTCGTGTTGACCGGATACTAGGTAAGCATCTTGATAGATCAGGAGGATCGGATACCAGACATGAAGTCTAGATGGGTCGCGTGGACCGGACATTTGGCATGAAGACCGGACAATCGATAAAAAGTCCAGCTGAGTCAGGCAGACCGGACATCTAGTGGAAGCCCTGGTGGGTCAGATCGGATGTCAAGAGTGGTAAGTTCGGCAGGTAGCTGGCAGTTAAGCCTCGAGTGAATAGGTGAGGTCGAGTCCTCTATAGGGGGACAAAGCTAGGCATCGATCCGACGAAAAGTCCATGTGGGACTTAGTAGTCGAGATCGAGCAGTATTACTACTACTATCGCATTTCATATTATCTATTTGTGCTAATCCTGTTTTGTAGGGATCAGTCGACTGGATGGATTCAAGTCGACTGAAGTCCAGTTGACTGGATACCTATTTGGTAGGATCAGCTGATGATCAATCAGAGATCGTGCAACGCAGATGGAAAGGGTTTCATTCGACTAAAGGGATTGAGTCGACTGAAGAGGCAAATTTCCCGATGCGGAGCCGAGTGACGTGGAGTCGACTGGAGAGGTTTCAGTCGACTGGAAGACCACAAATTCCATATCGACGGGTTGATGTGGAGTCGACTGGAAGGCATTCCAGTCGATTGGAAAAGGTTTATAAAATATGAGCTCGACCAGATCTGAGTAAGACATCCAATCTATGTCGAAGTGCTATCGAAATCAACTCTCATCCACTAAAGCTAAGGCGATCTTCCGACACTGAGATCAAACTTCAACCATCTACTTAGTGTCGGTATAAGCTATTGTTTACTTTCTTTTTCTCTTCAGTACTTAATTTCATAGAGTGGGTAGTGTGTTACCCATCTCTAATATTTGTAAAAAGCGAAACCCTCCGAAGTCGAGAGTTCTCGAGTCGGAGGGCATTTAGTAAATTGTCCATCGAGGTAGCTCTCGGGAGAGCTACGAGCCTTGGACTAGCAACCCTGTTAGGGTTGTGAACCAAGTAAAATAAAAAGTGTCATTACTTTCATTTCCGCTGCATACTCGTATAGTTTTAATTATTCTAAATAGTTTTAAAATTAAAATAAATTTTTAAAATCTCCAAGATTCACCCCCCTCTCTCAGAAAAACACGATCCTACATTTACTACCATTCAAAGAGGGAGTACTATGGCAATCAAATAAATCTAAATGTAAAAGCTCTAAAGGTAATGAAGTACTAGTTAGGGTTTTACCTTTGTGTGATGATTTTGATTGTTTTCCTTGTTGACATGCATCACACATCTTATCTTTAATCTACTTGACCTTTGGTAACCCCTTCACTAACTCCATTTTCACTACCTTGGCTATGTTCTTCATATTGATATGCCCTAATCTTCTATGCCATAGCCACCCTTCCTCTTCTTTTGCCATAAGACACTTAGTGGAAATGTTAGAAGCATAGGATAAATCAACATAATAAATATTGGATTTCCTATATCCAATTAACATGCAATCATTCAATTTCTTGCGTCTAATAAAACACTTTATGGAATTAAATTCAACATTAAAGTCGGCATCACAAAGTTGGCTAACACTAAGTAAATTGAATTTCATGTTTTTAACTAGGAAGACTTTATGAATAATAAGTTTTGGGGATACCTCAATTGTGTCATTACCTAGATTTTTGAGTTTACCACTATTCCCAAAAGACACGGTTCCCTTACTAAGGTAGTTGATTGTGGAAAACTTGCTCACATCTCCGATCATGTGTCTTGAGCAACCACTATTCACAATCCACATACTTGGTCCACCTACCTATATAACATGAAAAATAAATTCCTTAGGTACCTAAATTTTTGTACCAGTAGCATCAATCAAAAATCGTTTGGGAACCCATGACTTCTTGACCTTACCCTTAGTTGTTGCCTTTCTACTAATAAGGGTGGTATATGCTACTTCCTTGTCTTTAGGTCTATATCCTATGTCGGCCTTGTTATAAACGACCATTTGGTCCCTATGTATCATATCAAGGTATTTAGACCCACTAGTGAAATTTTCGAAGCATGTCCTTAGTTCACAAACTTCATTTTGGAGTTTTTCATTTTCCTTTCTAAACATGCAAAAATCATTACAATCATTACATGAAGGTTCTACATTTTTAATTGCCCTAATTTCTACCTTCAAGTCCTTAATCCTAGATTTTGATTTATCTAAATCATTTTTAAGATAGGCAATGGTTTTATACAATAATTCTATTTTAGGGGAGTCCTTTACCTCATCGTCACTAGATGACGATTTGTCGCTTAAGGAAGACTCTTCTTGGCTTGATGCTTCGGTGTCATCTTCCAAGGCCATGAGTGTCATGTTGCGTGTGACGTGGCATATCTCCTTCTCATCGGATGAGTCTTCAATACTTTGCGTGTCCCATGTTTGTACTACCATGGCTTCCTTCTTTTTCTTCTCCTTCTTGCCCTTCTTCTTCTTTTCTTCTTCTTCTTTCTTCTTTAGTTTCGGGCAATTTGGCTAGATGTGCCCCCTTTTATTGCAACCATAACAAGTGACATTAGTGGTAGAAATTGAACTACTAGATGATTTACCTTTTGAGGATTGGAACATCCTTCTTGGTGAACCTTTTTGATTTCCCACCAAACCTCTTGATGTAGTGTGCCACTTCACTTGCCGATAGCTCCTCATCGCTACTAGAAGACTCATCCTCCGACTCAGATAATGAGGAGACCTCCTTCTTCTCCTTCTTCTTCTTCTCCTTCTTACCTACAACAAGAGCTATACCTTTCTCCTTTGATGAAGTGTTAGCTTGTTCATGCAACTCAAACTCACAAAACAATTCATCTAATTTAACTAAAGAAAGGTCCCTAGAAACTTTATAAGCATCTACCATTGATGCCCATAGAGTTGTTATAGGAAAGGCTTGAAGAATGTACCTTACCAAATCATGATTATCCACCTTCTCACCTATAACATGTAGCCCATTGACGACCTCCTTGAATCTATCATGCATTTGGCTCATGGTCTCGTTGGTCTTCATACTAAAGCTTTGGAGTTGACCTATCAATTCTCTCCTTGTCTCCTTCGATTCTTCATTAAGTTCAATGAGCTTCTCCCAAAGCTCTTTTGTGGAGTCGAAGGGTCCTACTTTGCTCAATTTCTGTTTAGACAAACCACATTGGAGTGTTGTTGTTGCTTTGGCATTGGATTGAGCCTTCTTCGCCATCTCCCTTGTCAAATCTTTAGTTGGTAATGGTGCTCCAAATTCGTCCACCGACTTCTCGAATCCGTCCACTACACTAAACTAATTTTGATGTCATTCATAAGATAATATTACATCCTACCTTTCCAATAGGCGAAGTCATTGCCATCGAAAAAAGGTGGTTGCGCCATGCTATAGCCCTCTTGAAACGCCATTGCTTCGGTTGATGGTTAGATCCTCCGATGTGATCTGGGCTCTGATACCACTTGTTGGGGATCCTTGGATGGCTAGAGGGGGGTGAATAGCCTCTCTTGAATTCTACAATTAGGTTAGCGAAAGCAAAAGTAAATATGAAAGAAATCAAGAGACAAAGATACAATCACTAACAAGGAAGTTTAACGTGGTTCGAAGATTATGCTCCTACTCCACGGTGATCCATAAGGTGGATCAACCCTAGAAAATCTTCCACTAAAATCCTCCTTTTGATGATCACACCAAGGTGAAGAAGCCTCCTTTACAATGCACTCTTCTTCTTACAAATGATGAAAGTTAAGAATAGAGAAGAAGAGATTTGGAAGCACTAAAAGACTTAGAGAAAAACTTGGTGAGTTGAGAGCAGAGTTTAGAATGAGAGCACTAGCCCTCTCAAGCTCCCCAAGGCCTCTTTTTATAGAGAAGAGGCTGAATTTTCCATTGGGGTTGTACCAGTCGATTGATCGATCCATCAGTCGACTACTGTTGTAACTGACCTCATCCAACGACTTCTGAAGAAGCTTGATCTGTGGTCATCATAGCCCAATGAAACCTTGATCAGCCGACTGATCGAGCCATCAGTCGATTGCTCCAAGAAATCAGTCGACTCATAATGTTTCTGTGCCCGTGTCCACTTATAACAGTCGACTGCCAGGGTATGGCAGTCGATTGATGGTGGACAAGTCGACTGTCAAACCCTAGTAGTCGACTGTTGGACCACAGAACTCAATCGACTTCAGTTGACTGACTGATCAGTCGATTGGGACAAAGCACTAATCGACTGACACACTTCAAGTATGATCAAATCATACTTGAAAATGAATCCCTAGACTAGACTCAACCTTCTAGCTCTTCCTTCAGCCTTGCGCCTCCAGGATCCCTCTGAGTCCGTGACTCCTTCTTCCTTGCGCTTGCTTCCAAAAGCTTACCTCAGTTTTGTCATGTCTCGGGTTTCTCTTTTTCCAAAGTCTGCTTGGACTTTACGCTGCCAAGACTACATGCTTAAACTTACGCTGCCAAGACCTTGCCTTTGGACTTCCTTGCCAAGGTCCGCTTAGACTTTACGCCGACAAGACTACATGCTTGGACTTATGCTGCCAAGACCTTCCCTTGCCAAGATCACACTTGGACTTTCCTTTACCAAGTCTTCACACTTAGATTTTCTTGTCACTTAACACATTCATGGTTAGATCATAAATATTGCCTAACTATAAATGATTATCCAAACATCAAAATACATAAATACTTGGGGCATTGTTGCACCAACATGAATAATACTTTCATCTTGACCACCTATCAAAAAGTAAATAACTGTACCAGAGTGAAGCTCTATATCTGTGACCTGTTGGAGACTTTGGAAGAATCGTAAGATGATTCGTGAATCACTATCAGAAATGTTACTCAAGGATACTCCAAGAAAACTGAAAATCTCCTTGTAGTATAATTCCATCAAGCGATCCAACGAAGTCCATCTTACGGATCGGTAGAACATGAGAATCGACCATCGATTACCCAAATCGCATCAAGTCCTTTTCGAATTCTAGATAATCTCCCAACCAAGTCCGTCGTACTAGGCTACCACTCCCATCTCATTACATAACCCTACCGGTCACTAATATTCCATCTTTACTAATTGACACACCAACCATCAAGCTATGGAATCAACCATGTCCCATATATCATTCCACCAACAAGAATGTTTCAGAACTCACTATTTTCGGATATTCTCCGAATAAATAACAAATCTCGAATGACGAATCTTCTGAAGCAACTCTTCCTAAATCTCATGCAACTCCGAAAACCACTATCCTTTTCATAGACGGGGAATTATCTTCTCATAAGAGAAGTCCATCTACTATCCCACATCCACTCCACCACACATACTGTAAGTGACTGGGAGACTATAGTGACCAATATCCCTTGTTGCAACTGTCCATGTTCCAGCAACTCTATAGTAGCTACCCAGTAGCTAGCCAAAACCTCATGAGCATTCCTGCTCCATACTTCTACAAAACAAGATAATAATTGCTAAATCCACATCATGTATATGACCTCTTTTCTCGTAGTTCCTCAACTGACATAAACATGAGATACGTCTCAATCAACTACATCAGAATTGCTCCATTCCCTGAAACGATGCATTCATGTACAGTACCCTTCCATCCACACCAGAAGGATTGGCTAACACTGGTGCAAAAGTCAATCATCATCTAGGCCCTGAAACCTAGTTTCCATCCGCCGCATTACACCAGAGATAGCAATACGTGTAACTGAACAAGTCAGCGGTATAGTAACGCTAGTAACATCCTATCCACATCTATGGTGACAACCAAATCAATCCAGGGAAACCACAAACTTCCCTTAAGTTTGTGAATATATATCCAACAAAATATTGTCTAGAACGACAACCACCAACTGAACCAATCGCTTCTAGAATACTCGATTCCACAAATCTTTTAATGACTAAATCGTTAAATAAATCTAAAAATATTATCAAAAGCTCATAAAATTCATACGAAGTATGACATATCATCTTCTACACACCCACATCCTTTTTACTCAAAGCTGATGATATCTCAATCATCACACCGACAATGATAACTGTATGGCGCCAAGTCATTACAATATCAACACTCCAATCATAAATCAACCCTAGAGTATACATGTGTCCTTTAACTGATCTAAACAGATCATCTATCTACAACGAAGGATATTCATTCTCAACAACTACTACATACCATCATCGATAATCGATACATAATCTCAAAGGTTCGTCTCTATTTCAACAAGAGTTCCAGATCTTCTCAAGAAGAAATACTGGGATAGATAAATATCCCATTCAATACCTCCTATAATCACAACTTACGTTCTTCCAATTTCCATAGTGTTTAGCAACATCGATGCCAATAAAATTATCTCCCAGTATGCAGTCTTCAATATCAAAACTATTCTCAAAATCACTCCGATCGCATACTCCATTTGCCTATGCAGTGGCAATCTTGGGAGTTCATTCGAAACTACATCAGAATACTCAAAGATTATACACACATCTGAGAGGTATATTATACTATCATTTTAACAATTTAACTATCCGTAAGGATATATCTATAGTAAAGGTATGTCTATCAAAGTCTAAGGGCATCCCTTGATTTCTTGGTTGTTGGTCAACATCTCACCTAAAGGTAGAGAAACAACTAGTCCACTTGATCCTAAAATAGAAAGCCTTCTAATCCTATCTAAGAATATTCTAGACATAGATACTTGTAAACTACCAGTATCTCTCAATATATCAACAAATAGGGTAACCTAAAGTAATACCCCAAATGATCAATCTTTCAACCCTCTACATCTCCTCTCGGGTAATCATGTATACTCATCCAACTTCTGCTCTTGGCGATTGAGCTCATGTAGGTGCAAAAGACTACCATGGAGGAACTAAAGTCAATTGCTAAAACGGGGATGCAAATCAAAACAACTGTAATGGAGGTGGTAAATATTGTTGTACTGGAAAAGAGTACACCACCGACTGTAAAATAATGAATAACTGCCAACATCATAGCATGCTTCGACTCGGCAAATGGTATAGCTGCAATTGGAGAATACAAAATTGATACGACCATCGTCGTATACTCCTTCCTATGTACAAAGTATATCCATGCCTGGGGAGGTAACAGTTGTTATTGTCTGCATGAGTCTTCTAAGATGTCTTCTGCTGATGCTGAGTAAATTGCTTCTCCTGGATGGAAGTATCAAGGAACTCCAACTACATCTGAGGTAGTAAATCACTCCTGGTGCGATAACCCAATCTTTTGTGATGATTTCTACTGTCGAGATTGTGCATCATCCTCTCGAAACAACATCGATAGTCTTCAACTAAGTCTTCAAAGAACACCTTCTCTTCATATGTATTGGTTGCTCACAATAGCAACAGATGAACTGATCCAACGGATAATCCGACTTTGCGTGTCCTCATGATCCACACTGCATGCACATAATCCCTTCAGAATCATTTTTCTGATTCATATATTTGACTTGCAATGTCTGCTTATCGATCTTCAACTCTTAAAGCACCTACAATGGAGTCATTTCCATACATATGACTTAGTCTAATGCCTTATGGTAGGATCTGATAGAAGATCCAAACATCCTGATTCGAATATAAGCCAATAAACTATCAATGGCTTAAGACATCCATTGACATTCTTGAGCTATTAAGTGGCATAAACTCTGCAAGTCTAACAACTTTGCATTGTAATCCCATTACCGAATGATCTGTAATGCCCGTCCTTATCTGCTCTCAGGGCGGCGCTACTTTTTTTTTTTTATAACATAACATATATGGATCATTTCACAATCTACATAATCAAACATGTTATCATGGCATGAATCTTCTTTTATATCATGCATCACATATCCTAGACCTAATTAGCATGTTAACATATCATATCTTCTTTATAACGTGCATCACATATCATAATCGTAATTAGCATGTTAACATATCATAACTTCTTTTATAACATGCATCACATATCATAATCATAATTAGCATGTACCATATCGTATCACATTTTATAACATGCATAACATAAAGGTTAGAGAATGTAACTATTATTAACACGATCCGTTCATGAGTTCTATCATATCAAAATTTCATAAGTAAGGTGAACAGAAACATAAACTAAGCAACGTCCCACACGGTACTAATAATCACAAGTCATAAAAGCGGAAGAAAATGTCTTAAGTTGTTCATTGAGCATATAAATAAGAGCAGAGAGTAGTAGGGTCTTTTTTCACCATGCCACTATCACACACACTTTGCCCCTCCTGCTACTTCCTCTAGTTCATGTTTCCTTTATCTGCAGTATATGGACAACATAAACTATAAGCATATAGCTTAGTAAGATTCTTGCCTACTCACAAAAGCCACCAATTACCTCAAATAATTAGAAAACATGAGCATACTAGCATAAATAACATAAGCATTGCATAACAACACTAAACATCAGCATACTAACATAATGAACCTAAGCATGGCATAAAATTTACATAAGAATTCATGACATCATCAATCCTAAACATGCATAAAGGACATAATCATAAACATTCTTAAACTTAAACATAAGCATTCACAATTTCATACAAGTCGTTTCTTCTCAAAACATATACATATAGATACTTCAACATAATCATAACATGAAGGGGGGCCCCAGGCTAAGTACCACATAAAGCGCGTTCCCTAATAGGTCAGTAGCTAGCCACCAGACCTACTAGAGCAAGACCCCTTACGTCTTACCAGGGCAAGACCTCTTACGTCTTCTTATGTCCCTTGGATTTGATTAACGACCACCTAACGGGTCAGGTACTTAACCTCTTACAAAGTAAAATACTTAATTTTCTTTCTTTTCTTTCTTATCATATCATAAAGAATGCTCTTAATCCCCCAACATAAAAAGGGAAGCATCTCCGTCTTATCTTATCATAAAGAGAGCTCTTAATCCCAATCATAAAAAGGGGAAGCATCTTCTTAGACATTTCATAGCATATATGCATCCATAACATAAGAATACCCTAAAGGGGGTCTTAAAGCATAAACATGTTCATCACATAAGCATATTTCATGGCATATCAAGCATAAACATGCTCATCACATAGGCATATTTCATGGCATATTAAATCATAAACATGTTCATCACATAGGCATATTTCATGGCATATTAATTCATAAACATGTTCATCACATAGGCATATTTCATGGCATATTAAATCATAAACATGTTCATCACATAGGCATATTTCATGGCATATTAATTCATAAACATGTTCATCACATAGGCATATTTCATGGCATATTAAATCATAAACATGTTCATCACATAGGCATACATACAATCATGCAACATATCATGAATTCTAAGGGAATTCTTGTACACCAATTTAAGCACATAATCTTAACCCTAGCTTAGGTACCCTAAGTGGACGAAATCACTAGGGGCACAAAACTTTTATTTTTGTCACATAACATTTATACATGAAAACATACAACATATCATAATTTCATAAGGAGTGTTTTCATGCAACCCTAGCCCTAAAACCCTAGTTGGCCGAAACTTGTAGGGGCACAAACTTTTATTTTTGTCACATAACATTTATACATGAAGACAAACAACATATCATAATTTCATAAGGAGTGTTTTCATGCAACCCTAGCCCTAAAACCCTAGTTGGCCGAAACTTATAGGGGAACAAACTTTTATTTTTGTCACATAACATTTATACATGAAGACATACAATATATCATAATTTCATAAGGAGTTTTTTCATGCAACCCTAGCCCTAAAACCTTAGTTGGCCGAAACTTGTAGGGCACAAAACTTTTATTTTTGTCACATAACATTTATACATGAAGACATACAACATATCATAATTTCATAAGGAGTGTTGTCATGCAACCCTAGCCCTAAAACCTTAGTTGGCCGAAACTTATAGGGCACAAAACTTTTATTTTTGTCACATAACATTTATACATGAAGACATACAACATATCATAATTTCATAAGGAGTGTTTTCATGCAACCCTAGCCCTAAAACCTTAGTTGGCCGAAACTTGTAGGGTATAAAGCATCACTTTTCTTTCATATATCATGTCCTACAAGAGTAAATATACTGCAGGTGAGGGAATCTTACCACTTATAATTTGTTACCCCTTAATAAGAGAGACCTTGATTGGAGAGGAGACTAAAATAATCTTGCCCTAGAACCCTTCTTTGTGCTCTTGACCCTTAGATGAAGGTTAGCCCCTTAGATGAACCCTTCTCTTTGCTTAACTCACTAGGGTGGAACCCTAGTTTGCTTTGGCCGAAACTCAAGGAAGCAGCCCTAGGGTTTCGGTGGAAGGAGGAAGAAGGAAGAAGAAGTGGTCAAATGAAACCTTCCCTCTTATTTATAAAGGGAGGAAGAGAAGTGTCTCTTATCTTTTCATGCCTCTTCATTTACCCTCCTCACACTCATCTAACATTTCTCCTCTTTCTCCAACAGTAAGCTACTGCTGAGCACTTGGTCATCACATGCATGGTAAGAGTTAACTCTCACCAAGAGGTTTAAGGTTCAATCCTCACCTCTCCACTTTTATTCTTTTATCATCATTTTTCCAGGATTCCATATATAATCTACTAGACATGAAATTAAATTCTATACAAAAATTTTTGGAGAAAAATTTTTGGGGTGTTACAATCCCCAGTACCTTATGAAAAGTTCGTCCCGAACTTAAAACAGTTCCGGATACTTTTGTCGCATCTCGTCTTCTCCTTCCCACGTGAACTCTTCGAACCCTTGACTTCGCCATAGGACCTTCACTAAGGGTACCTCTTTGCTCCTTAGATTCTTGACCTCTCGATCTGTTATCTAAACAGGTCGACTTTCATAACTTAGGTCCCCTTGAATTTGTACTGCCATTGGTTCGATCACCTGGTCTGCATTGGGAACGCATCTCTTGAGTATTGATACATGGAAGACATTGTGGATAGCTGACATCTCTTGAGGTAGCTCCAGCTCATAGGCCACCTTGCCGATTCTTTTCAGGATCTGATACAGTCCTACATAACGCGGACTCACCTTTCCCTTTCTTCCAAATCTCATTACTCCTTTCATAGGGGCGACCTTGAGGAACACAAAATCCCCAACTTCGAATTCCAATGGTCGGCGTCTCTTATCCGCATAGCTCTTTTGTCGGCTCTGAGTAGTCTCTATCCTCTGACGGATAGTCTGTATAGCTCAGGTGGTATCATCAATAATATCGGCCTGAAGACCCATTTCCCTCCTTTCACCACCCTCGTACCAACAGATAGGAGACCTGCATCTTCTCCCGTATAGAGCTTCATATGGTGCCATTCCAATAGTAGCCTGGTAACTATTGTTGTAAGCAAATTCTGCCAAGCACAAATATCGACACCAACTCCCCTTAAAGTCTAGAGCATAAGCCCGCAACATATCTTCCAGCACCTGGTTCACTCTTTCTATCTGACCGTCGGTCTGAGGATGAAACATAGTGCTGAATCTCAACTTAGTGCCAAGAGCCTTCTGAACACATTCCCAGAAATGAGAGGTAAAATGGCCATCACGATCAGAAATAATAGCCTTAGGCACCCCATGTAATCTGATAATCTCCTTGGCATATAATTGAGCTAGCTGATCAACCGGATAGGTCATCTTAATTGCCAGGAAATGGGCAGACTTTATCAATCGGTCTACGATTACCCATATAGCATCATAACCATTTGTTGTTCTGGGTAATCCCGAGATGAAATCCATAGAAATTTCTTCCCATTTCCACTCTGGAATCAGACGGCCGCAGAATCCTCCGAGTTTCTCGTGTTCTCGCTTAACCCTCCGCAGTCGACAGGCCGACGCATCGAGCCACATCCTTTTCATGCGGACCACCAAAATTTATCTCTTAAGTCCCGATACATTTTTGTAGATCCGGATGCATGGTATAAGGTGTTCCATGGGATTCCTCGAGTATCTTTTTCAGAATAACGTCCTAATACATAGTCGGTCCCGGAGGTATAATAATCCACTGTCGGAAATGTGGAATCCATTATCCCTTCCTTCCAAGACTTCCTGTTTGATCTTCTGGAGGTCTGAATCACCATCTTGCTTTCCCAATATATCGTCGAACAATGTCGGCGCTATCGTCATGGTGGAAAGTTATCCAGAAATAATCTCTATTCCGTAATTCATTATTTCCCTTTTCAAGGGCTGAGATAGCATTGATAAGGACATCAAAGCGGCACAGAACTTTCTGCTAAGTGCATCTGCCACTTTGTTGGCCTTTCCTAGATGATAGAATATCTCACAATCATAATCTTTGACTAGCTCGAGCCATCTGCGTTGTCTCATATTTAGGTCTTTCTGAGTGAAGAAATATCTCACTGGTGGTCTCAGATAAATCCTGCACCGAGCTCCGTATAAGTAGTGTCTCCATATTTTTAGAGCGAATACCACGGCTGCTAGTTCTAAGTCATGGGTAGGATAATTTCTTTCGTGCTCCTTGAGCTGTCTAGAGGCGTAAGTGATAACCTTGCCATTTTGCATAAGTACAGCTCCGAGCCCCAGTTTAGAAGCGTCACTATACATATCGAAGCTTTCATTATCTTCAGGGAGAGTCAGAATGGGAGCCGGTCACCTCCTCTTCGCTCAGAAACTCCTCTCACACCCTCACCCATTTGTATTGCTTGTCCTTTCTGGTGAGGGCTGTCATAGGAGTTGCAATTCTAGAGAAGTCCTCTACAAACTTTCTGTAATAGCCTGCTAGCCCGAGAAAACTTCTGATTTCACTCGCATTCCTTGGCCTATTCCAGTTCCTCACAGCTTCAATCTTTATTTGGTCTACCATGATTCCTTCTTTAGAGATGACATGACCCAAGAATGACACTTGATCGAGCCAGAACTCACATTTGGAGAACTTCGCATATAGTTGCTCTTTCTGAAGAATCTGTAGTACTGTCTTCAGATGTTCAGCATGCTCTTCTCGGTCTCTCGAGTAGATAAGAATATCGTCTATGAAAACGATTACAAATTTGTCGAGGAAGGCCGAGAATACTCGATTCATCAGGTCCATGAACATCGCAGGAGCATTGGTTACTCTGAAGGGCATAACTACGAACTTATAATGTCCGTATCTCGTCCGGAAGGCCATCTTCGGAATATCGCCTGGCTTTACTTTTACTTGATGATAGCCAGACCTGAGATCGATCTTTGAAAAGACAGTAGCTCCCTTCAGTTGGTCGAACAGGTCGTCGATCCTGGGAAGGGTGTACCTGACATTGTTCCTGTATGATTTAGATGTCAAACTCTAGTAAATCACTTTACTATTACGTTCTTACCTATTCTTGATGGTCACGTTGTTCAGTGCCCGGTAGTCTATACACATTCGCATAGACCCATCTTTTTTCTTTATGAACAACACTGGAGCTCCCCATGGTGAGTGACTAGGGCGGATAAATCCCTGGTCAAGTAACTCTTGTAGTTGTTTCTGAAGTTCTTTCAACTCAGTCGGCGCCATACGGTAAGGTGCCTTGGAGATCGGGTTAGTTCCGGGAATCAATTCGATCTCAAACTCAATTTCTCTATCAGGTGGTAATCCAGGTAAGTCATCAGGGAATACCTCTGGATGGTCGCATACCACTCTGACATATTCTAGCTTCTGGTTCTTTGCTGATACGGTATCAACCACATGTGCTAGAAATCCGGTGCGTCCATTTTCTAACATTTTTCTAAGCCACGATAAGAATTTCCTTGTTCCTTTCTTTGGCTCCCGATAAACTCAAATGAAACCTCGAAGATCACCTCCGCTTACTTTACACTCAATTGAAGTGTCGTACTTGTGCAGAAAATCCATGCCCAATATAACATCATAGTCCCGCATATCCAGAACTATCAGGTCACAATAGAGCTCCCTGTTTGCAAGTCTAATTGGTGCGGCGCGCAGAATATGGGTGGATGGCATCACTTCTCCCGAAGGTAACGTTGTTAAGAATTTATAGTCCAAAACTTGGGGATGCCTATCTATCTTTCTTGTGAAAGGCATAGAGATGAACGAATGGGTTACCCCAGTGTCAAACAATATAGTAGCATACTGACTGAAAATAAATATCTGACCTATGACAACCGTCGAGGCACTCGCTACATCTTCTCTGGTGAGGGAGAACACCCTGGCATTTGTCACAATAGGTGGGGCTTCTAGTCTCTCTTGGCTTATCTGAGGACCCTTTATCGTAGCCTGCATCTGGTGAAGCTGTGGAGGAGCACCCTAGTACTGGACATACTGCTGAGGAGGTGCCTGAACTCGGGTAGGCGTTCTGTGCTATGTGCCCTCCACCACAATTGTAACACTTCCTCGTGCTCACGACATTCCCGGATGCTTCTTCCCACATGTAGGACAACAGATACATAGTTTGGTTGTTTCTGGGCCCCCTGGGCCATTCCATCGCTTTCTTCTTTCCACCGTGGTCCCTCTTCCAACTAGTATTCGAGATTTCGACCTCCTGGCCAAGTGCCTTATTCTCGCTGATCGATGTTGTTCGTAGTGCTCTTGATCGTGGCACTCGAACAGCTTCTTCCGGTCCGGGGTTGATTGACTCCACCGCCACATTCTGTGGCTATCTCGTCGTAACATTTTGATGAGTCCGATCCTCTCCTTTCAGATCGACCACTCGGCAGAGACGTGCCAGTCGGTTGAACCTTTTCATAGCTTCACTGACTGATAGATCGCCTTGTCGGAACTCGAGGAACTCATCGTAGTGCTTATTTGTGATCCGTCTTTGAAAGAACTCCTCGAAGAACTCAGATTCAAAGTCTGTCCACCTCATTTGATTTACTTGTCTCTTTGCTTTGACTCTCTCCCACCACATCCTTGCATCTCCAGAAAGACAGAATGAGGTACATTTTATCTTTTCGTGTTTCGGGCCAATCCAAAGACTCCACGATGCTCTCAACTGTTTTGAACTAGGCTTGGGCATCCCATGGTTCGCAGGCACTTGAGAACTTTTCTGGTTTCCTCGCCATCAATCGTATAAGCTTCCTCGACCTGGCGGCGATTGACTAGTGGTGCTTGCACCATAGTGGTCGTGTTTGGCGTCACGTTCTGCGTCTCTAGTGTGGTGCTAGGGTTCCCTTGTTGATTCATGAGAGCATTGATAACCAGCTGTTGTTCTGCGACCTGATGTTGTAGCTCAGAACTACACCTGCATCAACTGTGGGGTGCCGATTCATTCTCTATTACGCCTCCTGCCATGTTATCTAAGTGATAAATAAATAATTAAGGTATTATTATAATTTCTACTCATATACATGCATCTAAACATTCCTTATCATAAACAAAGTAAGGTATCCTTTCTAGTTGTAATTCTAGGTTAGTAACATGTTTCCATCATATAAAGCATGGTAAGGTATCATTACTATCTAAGTCACAAGTATGGTTCCATTCTACTAAAACATGATGAGGTATTATTTCTATCTAGATAGAAGACATTCTTCATTATAAAAGAAATTTAGGTATGCATAAAGTTACTTACTTGGAAACAGCAGGATGGAGGCTTAATATGTGATAGTGGAAAGGCGAACCCGCTCTGATACCAACCTGTAACGCCCGCCCTTATCTGCTCTCAGGGCGGGCGCTACTTTTTTTTTTATAACATAACATATATGGATCATTTCACAATGTACATAATCAAACATGTTATCATGGCATGAATCTTCTTTTATATCATGCATCACATATCCTAGACCTAATTAGCATGTTAACATATCATATCTTCTTTATAACGTGCATCACATATCATAATCGTAATTAGCATGTTAACATATCATAACTTCTTTTATAACATGCATCACATATCATAATCATAATTAGCATGTACCATATCGTATCACATTTTATAACATGCATAACATAAAGGTTAGAGAATGTAACTATTATTAACACGATCCGTTCATGAGTTCTATCTTATCAAACTTTCATAAGTAAGGTGAACAGAAACATAAACTAAGCAACGTCCCACACGGTACTAATAATCACAAGTCATAAAAGCGGAAGCAAATATCTTAAGTTGTTCATTGAGCATATAAATAAGAGCAGAGAGTAATAGGGTCTTTTTCCACCATGCCACTATCACACACACTTTGCCCCTCCTGCTACTTCCTCTAGTTCATATTTCCTTTATCTGCAGTATATGGACAACATAAACTATAAGCATATAGCTTAGTAAGATTCTTGCCTACTCACAAAAGCCACCAATTACCTCAAATAATTAGAAAACATGAGCATACTAGCATAAATAACATAAGCATTGCATAACAACACTAAACATCAGCATACTAACGTAATGAACCTAAGCATGGCATAAAATTTACATAAGCATTCATGACATCATCAATCCTAAACATGCATAAAGGACATAATCATAAGCATTCTTAAACTTAAACATAAGCATTCACAATTTCATACAAGTCCTTTCTTCTCAAAACATATACATATAGATACTTCAACATAATCATAACATGAAGGGGGGCCCCAGGCTAAGTACCACATAAAGCGCGTTCCCTAATAGGCTGGGGTAGCTAGCCACCAGACCTACTAGAGCAAGACCCCTTACGTCTTACCAGGGCAAGACCTCTTACGTCTTCTTATGTCCCTTGGATTTGATTAACGACCACCTAACGGGTCGGGTACTTAACCTCTTACAAAGTAAAATACTTAATTTTCTTTCTTTTCTTTCTTATCATATAATAAAGAATGCTCTTAATCCCCCAACATAAAAAGGGAAGCATCTCCGTCTTATCTTATCATAAAGAGAGGTCTTAATCCCAATCATAAAAAGGGGAAGCATCTTCTTAGACATTTCATAGCATATATGCATCCATAAAATAAGAATACCCTAAAGGGGGTCTTAAAGCATAAACATGTTCATCACATAAGTATATTTCATGGCATATCAAGCATAAACATGCTCATCACATAGGCATATTTCATGGCATATTAAATCATAAACATGTTCATCACATAAACATGTTCATCACATAGGCATATTTCATGGCATATTAATTCATAAACATGTTCATCACATAGACATATTTCATGGCATATTAATTCATAAACATGTTCATCACATAGGCATATTTCATGGCATATTAAATCATGACCATGTTCATCACATAGGCATACATACAATCATGCAAAATATCATGAATTCTAAGGGAATTCTTGTACACCAATTTAAGCACATAATCTTAACCCTAGCTTAGGTACCCTAAGTGGACGAAATCACTATGGGCACAAAACTTTTATTTTTGTCACATAACATTTATACATGAAAACATACAACATATCATAATTTCATAAGGAGTGTTTTCATGCAACCCTAGCTCTAAAACCCTAGTTGGCCGAAACTTGTAGGGGCACAAACTTTTATTTTCGTCACATAACATTTATACATGAAGACATACAACATATCATAATTTCATAAGGAGTGTTTTCATGCAACCCTAGCCCTAAAACTCTAGTTGGCCGAAACTTGTAGGGGCACGAACTTTTATTTTTGTGACATAACATTTATACATGAAGACATATAACATATCATAATTTCATAAGGAGTGTTTTCATGCAACCCTAGCCCTAAAACCTTAGTTGGCCGAAACTTGTAGGGCACAAAACTTTTATTTTTGTCACATAACATTTATACATGAAGACATACAACATATCATAATTTCATAAGGAGTGTTTTCATGCAACCCTAGCCCTAAAACCTTAGTTGGCCGAAACTTGTAGGGCACAAAACTTTTATTATTGTCACATAACATTTATACATGAAGACATACAACATATCATAATTTCATAAGGAGTGTTTTCATGCAACCCTAGCCCTAAAACCTTAGTTGGCCGAAACTTGTAGGGTATAAAGCATCACCTTTCTTTCATATATCATGTCCTACAAGAGCAAATATACTGCAGGTGAGGGAATCTTACCACTTATAATTGGTTACCCCTTAATAAGAGAGACCTTGATTTGAGAGGAGACTAAAATAATCTTGCCCTAGAACCCTTCTTGGTGCTCTTGACCCTTAGATGAAGGTTAGCCCCTTAGACGAACCCTTCTCTTTGCTTAACTCACTAGGGTGGAACCCTAGTTTGCTTTGGCCGAAACTCAAGGAAGGAGCCCTAGGGTTTCGGTGGAAGGAGGAAGAAGGAAGAAGAAGTGGTCAAATGAAACCTTCCCTCTTATTTATAAAGGGAGGAAGAGAAGTGTCTCTTCTCTTTTCATGCCTCTTCATTTACCCTCCTCACACTCATCTAACATTTCTACTCTTTCTCCAACAGTAAGCTACTGCTGAGCACTTGGTCATCACATGCATGGTAAGAGTTAACTCTCACCAAGAGGTTTAAGGTTCAATCCTCACCTCTCCACTTTTATTCTTTTATCATCATTTTTCCAGGATTCCATATATAATCTACTAGACATGAAATTAAATTCTATACAAAAATTTTTGTAGAAAAATTTTTGGGGTGTTACACGATCACCCTACTTGAAGCTCAAGAATTCCCCGACAATGAGTCAAAGAAAATGACACGAGGAAATACTCTCTCACAACATCACTAAATTGTGACCAAGTGATATATTATTTCCCGAAGGTTATTTCCCACATCTTCCACCAAGTGCCGGCTTGATCCCGATAATAGTATTCAACTAACTTTAGTTTCTCTGTATAATACAAGTTAAGTACTCAAAAGTACCTTCTAAGTTATACAACCCAACACGACCAACTCAGGGATCAAAATCCCTATTAAACAACATATATTAATCCTCCACTATCTGTATCCACAACAGTATACATGCCTAGTCTATTACCCCACAGGTAATGATCTGACTAGCATAGTTAATGAAAATCTCTAAGACTGTAATCTTTGATTTTCACAAGAAATGTGACTACCTAACCTCTGCTTTTCGACTCGGTATCAGTCAGCTCTCAAAGGTAATTCACCTTTTCGAAAATAGGTACATGTCTAATAGACTTAACATGTCGTTACCGTGGTTAACCCACACCACGGTTACAAAAAAAAAGACTAACACCCTACATGTCATTCCCTGTTATAAACAACTAAATGCATAGTTAACAAAAAGATATGTGATAACAATTAACATGCCTCGAACCTTGTAGCTCGGAGATGTCCCGCTATAGGCAGATCCCAGAACTCACAAAACCACAACCGAGTAAAACAAAACTCGATGTCCAACTGAAATAAAATCCGAAAGTGGTCCTTGCAAACTGGGCTATGATACCAATAAAATTGTTACACCCTGAGAGTATAATTGTCCATCAATTGGATGATACCCTCTATGACAATATAAGAAACAATACCGATACATGGCCCAAATAACTGCTAATAACCACAAGCTATAAAACACAGTGAAATATACCAACAAATAATAAAGATAAAAATACCCAAATATGTGTGTACTGGTACGACTTTGACGCAATAAGAAAACATAGTCGAAACCAACATCCGAATGAAATCCAAAGTAAGGCCAAATACATACCACACAACTATACACTCCAAATGCTGAGACAACATCGGATAAAATCCCAATACAAAACATCCAAAATATATAACAGTATGGAATACAATCCATACCCTCGGTGTGAGATGGGATTAGCTGGCGGAGCTCCGAGCACTCAAGGAAACTTCTACATGTTGCCTGGGTGACAAGAAAACCCAAGGTCTGTGGTGGTGAGTATAAAACTCAGTGGTAGTATGAAAGATAGTGCATGAACAACATATATCATAAGGAGATCAATAATATACAGGTGACGATCAACAGGTATACATAGGGAGATCAACGGACCTACAGTCTTAAAGGAAACAATGAAAAACTATGAGTATAATAATAATCAGTGCATATACCAAACTGATCAACTGTACATAATGTAATGTACTGACATACCTGAAAGGTCTGCAATGACATAACCTATACAACCTGAACAAGTATACGACAATAACATGTACAACATGTATGAACAATACTACACTTGTAATCAACACACATTATATGATCAACATATAAACAAATACATTACTAACCTAGTCCATCTTATACCACAACATAATGCTGATTAACCACGTACAATAGTCTAATCCAACTCGTACATTGTACTCCACACATAATAGTATAGAATATGCAAATAGCATGCGAGATGATGAACAAACATATGCAGCAAGCATAGTTCAAACAAATACAACATCACAACAAGCATATATAGACTATATCTATATATACTGATTACACACAAACAGACACGCAGACACACACACACACACACACACACACACATATATATATATATATATGTAGACGCCATCAGACATGGAAATGCAAATGCATGGTCATGTCTACACACCCCACTCGCTACCACGACTCCAGTGTGGCTTAGGTGTCATGACATGAAAATTGTGCCAACTAAACAACAACAACTACTCTTGAGTGCCCGAGTGGGCAGTATGAATAAGTAGCGATAAGATAAAGAGCTATAAGCTACACAACGAGGGTCCTTGCTGCTGCCCACCCCAACTGTCACTACCCATGAGTGGTGGAGTGCCACACACCCAGGACAAACTATACGCAACTCCAACTACCACCATCAATAGTGGCCGAGTGCGACACAACAGATGAACTTCCCTCACACTAGCTACTACTACAATGAGTAATCGTAGAGGCAGGATGACTGACAACCCTCTCAACCACAAGGGAGACCAAGTCGCAAGCATGCATGTAAATGGAATGAATGCACAACCACACATACATACCTCCACAACACACTCTCTATCCCACAGAGAGTCATACACAACTGACAGTCAACTAAGCTAGGACCTCCAGTCCGTAGCGACACACTATTGACAACCCACACAACCATACACAGATACATGATCCGTAATAGTTATACAACATAAGGAATATGACATGACAGTCAACTCTACATCTAGGACAACACCCACCCCCGAATGTTTTATCATGATTGCACGAATCAAGTCTACAACCATACTCAGCTATGTACACATAGTTAAACAACTATAGGTCCACATACCACCACATTTGTAATTCATAACAATGATGAACAAAATGTAGTAACATCAACAGAGCATCTCAAAGTACAAAGACTAAGTATCAAGCTACAGAAAAATTGGAATGGAGTCAAGATATAGGTGTCATCAATGTAAAATCACATGCACCAAGATTTAACAACTACCTGACCAGGGTAGGAAATTACCACCTGATATGTAGCTCGTATTAGCTATCCTCACGTACAAGCATCTATCACTAATCCAAGTCTTGCAATCAACATCCTGCAACCCAAATTACAACATATATCAAAGTTCTACTGTCAATCTAATAGTAGAACCAAATCAATCCTTTAAACTATTATTCCACATCAATTCCAAATCATAATGTTCAAATCCAAGCTTACCCAACCATCTTAAGACATCACAGCTTTAACCCAAAGCATCTTGCTCCTAGTTTAAGGTATCAAATCTGCATCAGCAGTCAAAGTGAAGACAAGAATTGCTCAATACATCTTTATCATCTAACGACCACAACATATCTCAAATATCACAACATCCTTACTGGATTTAAGCTTACCTAACTCCATTTAAAAAACACAACTCCTTGATCCACTTTGGTGAGTCTGATCTATACAATCCAGATAACTGAAGGTGAAACTCAACCACAATAATCCCAAAACACCTACATCCTACCGATATATGAACACTAAATTCAAATAGAATAGAAAAATTACCCAAACACAATTGAATATATGGTCGATGCACACCACTGATTGACAGATCTTCCCAATATCCATAAATCTACATTGATGGTGCTCTTCCTGGATCTGAAAGACCTTCGGCTTTCCCTCTTAAAGTCACTGTTGACTTCCAAGGAAACCATCAGATCTTGTTGCATAAAGCCAGCCGAAGAGAGTCTAATAACCGATTTGAGCTGCATTCTCACTGTAGCAAGGTCTAGCTCCTCCCTAGCCTCGGCAATGAAGACGGTGACTGCAGCGACAAGACCGAGCTCGTGGCGAGGAGAAAAGGCGGTGATCAGTCGAGCTCAGGTGGTGACGAAATCAAGAAAAGAGAGTTGTACGATTAGGAGAGGAAGAGGAGAGGCGACAGCGAGAAGAGAGGAATTGGGAAAAATAGGGAATCGCGGTTGTGGCTCGATCGATCTTGCGGCGAACGGGGATGGTGGGGACAAAAAATGGAGCTCGTGATGACTGCAGGTGTAGATCTCTGGCGTGGCCGACGATGAGACCACGAGGAAGAAGAGAATGCGATCGGGAGGGCTCACGATCGGAAGAAAAGGAAGAGAAGAGAAGAGAATTCATGGTGGTGAGGAGAAACGAGAGAATAATTGAGTAACTCGGAATGAGGGAAATGAAACCATATGTTTCCTATTTGAACCCTAGGTTAATTAACCTATTAATCCTTTAATAGCAGATAATCTAAACAGACTTTACAAAAGCCTATCTTCTTTATCCTCATAAAATATCCATAAAACTTCCATTTATATCAAGAAAAATTTCTAAATTTTTTTGAAAAATTCTATAAGTCAATTTCTTCATTAACCTATGTTATTTTATTTTCTGATATCTTACATGAACAATGACCACTTCCTTAGACAAAGTCAACTTAAGAAATTATACACTTAATTTACTTAGGGTCAAATCTTGGTCAAACTTGTTTAGGATGTAGTGAGGTAGCTTCAGTTAGTTCCACTTAGCTAAGTGCACAAAGTTAGATACTCCTTATCTAACCCGAATACACTTGATTGAGTTTCCCTAATATACATCATCTCACCGCGTCTTGATACTTTGTTATCAAGGTTAATTAACCATTTCCTATCTATCCATTCTTCTTTAAGAAATTAAATCAAACTAAGCATGCAGAACTAAAAACTAAATTAATCAAGTTATTCATGTAATCATGCATACGAGTTTAGTATTGACTCCCCCTGGATCGTTGCTTTGGTATGACCTTTCCACAAAGTGGATTTTATCCTTGGGAACCCAATACTTGGTTGAACCTAATTGTGTTTTTAGACTCGACTTAGGGAGCCATTCTTAGATTCTTTTACAATTATGATTTATAAGCTAAACAAATGATCTATTATTTAAATTAGCTTTAAATCCAAGTCCGGTCTTGTTGTACACAACTCTTTGAGATCCAAGTATTACGTAAAGACCCTTGGAGTCCAATGTGAACCTTTCCAATGTTTTTCTAAGTTCATGAACTTGTCCTTTCAATAGAGAATTCTCTTCCGCAAGTATTTTGACTTGAGTTGAGTTTCCCTCTTGAACGTGACTAATTGAAGAGGTTAGGCTAGTCTTTTTCTTAAGGAGTTTAACTTCTTTTAGTAAAGACTCAACCTTGGATTCGGACTTAGTTAAATTTTTATTTAAATATTTTATTGTGACATACAAATTTGTAATTAAAGAGTAGCATACCTTAATTGAACCTTTTGAGCTGAATATGGATCCATGGCTTGACTCAGACTCAAAATTTGATTCAGGTTCAGACTCGGATTTAGAATTGAAATTAGAGTTAGGTTCAGAATCAGACTCGGATGATCTTGCCATGTGAACTAGATTGTTAACTTGATCTTGTTCTTCTTCATCCGATGACTCTTCCGAAGTAGCTTTGAGTGCCTTCTTGGGTTATGTTTGCTTAGTTTTTAGATCCAAGCAATTGGATATGAAATGCCCCTTCTTGTTGCACTCGTAGCATTTATAGTCTTGTTCTCAATCGAGGCCAAATTAGACTGCTAATGTAATTTTAATTCCGAAAATAATTCATCTAACCTAATTTTGGATAAGTCTCTTGATACTTTGTAAGCATCAACCATGGATGCCAACAAAGTGGTCCTTGGGAAGGCTTTTAGAGCGTACCTTATGATATCTCGATTTTCCACCTTTTGTCCAATGGAGTGAAGACCATTCAAGTGGTCTTGGATCCGAACGTGGAGTTGGCTTGCCGTCTCATTGCTCTGCATTTTTAAATAAAATAATTTATTTAATAAAATATCTCTCTTGTTGGAGATCTAAACGGCCGGCTAGAGGGGGGGTGAATAGCCCTCGATCGTTGGATGTCAGAATTCGCTCGTTCTCGTTGCGTTGCTTGTCTACGATTGTTGTTAGCGCAGCGGAATAACAATAATAATGAAACTAACAACAATACACAATCACACAACACAAGATATACGTGGTTCGGAACCAAATGGTTCCTACTCCACGGGCGAGCTCACCGAGCTCTAGTTATGCGCACGACACTAACTAAACTCCTTCTCGACTACACGTTGGAGGTGGAGAAACCTCTCACAAGCAATTATAACAGTAATATACAAATACAAACAAGAATACAAATACAATACAAAAGAAACACTTTTCACCGATTGCTTTTGATCACTTGTTTGTTGCTTGCTTTGATTGGCTCTTGAAGGACTGGAATGCAGCAGTAATTCCCCTCCAATAGCTCCACAAAAACCATTGCAAAAACCTCCATCTCGAGCTCCTTTTATAACCTGCATCGAGCTATTTTCGCGCCTAGCGATCGCCAAAACGCCAAAACGCCTACGATCGCGTAGTCGTTGTCTCACAACGCCGATCCACGCTACCAAGTTCCAATGGATCACCTATCGATGATGCCCATCGATTGATCGTGACCTAGTAGTCGACTTCCCGGTCACCACGGAGCATTCGTACTCGCGACACTCCCATCGACCGACTTCCATCCTCGGCGGTTGATCGCTATCGATATCGATCCGATCGCTAGTCCATGGCGATCGCCAAGCACAAAACCCTAGCCTTAAACCAGTCGAACCCTAGTCGACTTGGATCAGTCGAATCGGCACCTATGTCAGTCGACTGATGTCGGGTAAAACCTCAAACACCAAGTTGTTTGAGCATCCGACCGTCGGGTAAACCCTCAAACATCAAGTTTGAGCCTCCGACACTCAATCTTAGCCACTTGGCCAAGTCCACATCATCCCTCATGGAGTTCCCTACCGAAGCTTTCTTCCCTCGGCCTACGTCCCTCGGATGAGCCAAGCGCACGACTTCGCAATGTCATCCTTCACATTTCTTGCCCTCAAAGTATGCTTCCCTTTGGGCTCACTCCATTCGCTCCCCGTCCGGTGGTCCCTCGGATGCACCAAGAGCACGGCTTCGTAATGCCATCCTTCACTGACTCAAGGACCCTGAGCCTAGTGAACTTACCAAGTCCTCAAGACTTCCCACATGCACCAAGCGCACGGCTTCGCAATGCATTTCCCATGCCAAGCACCAAGCGCACGGCTTCGCAATGCTTTGGACTTTCCCATGCCAACACCATGTTGGACTTTCCCATGACAATCCCATGTCATAAGTTTTGTCTATCATCAAAATACTATCATCTACCTGGGCCGATTGCACCAACAATCTCCCCCTTTTTGATGATTGACAAAACTACCATCTCAAGTCTACCAATTCTCCCATATTGGCAATTCTCATATCCCAATGAGAATTCCAACGAACCCTAAATGGTAACTTGCTTACAATCTCTCCCTTGGAGGAACACATGCCTACCATCTTTCTAGTGATCCCATATCACTTAAAGAGAGGCAAACCAATTTTCCTCCCATGAGGAAATACACATCCATCTTCCCATGATGGATACCTCCCCCTAGAGGCTTGCTCCCCCTTGACCATTGCACCAACAATGTCCTTGGAGAGTCCCTAAGCCAATAGGAACATTTAACCAATCAAAATTAAGGCAAAGTTCAACAATGAACTCTCTTCCACCTTAAAATTGATACTCTCCCTAAACACCTCTCCTAATCCATGTTCAATGGATTTCCACCCTTTCTAATGCTCTCTCAAGCATATCCTAGGGTTAGGAGTGGTTAGAGGACCTTAACCTAGGTGAATATGGGCCTAACCAACAAGGTTTACCCGAAATCAGCTTGGGCAGTCGACTGAAATCAGAAATCAGTAGGCTGCCACCCTCAACAGTCGACTACCAGTCCATGGCAGTCGACTGATAACTGTATTTGCAGTTTTTCAGTTTCAGAAATGGATTTTCGAAATCCATAAGTAAATATACGTAATTTTAAAAATCTTGAAAATGCATACGTATAATACTTATCCTAAACACTCTGGGTGAAAAATATTGGAAAATTATTTTACCCCCTAAATTAGGAGATTGATACAAAGTTCAAAAGTTTAGAAAAGCTTCAATAAAGAGCCCTCTTTGTATCATCCCATTCAATGGTGATAGCTATCAAAAGATAGACTTCACCAATGTTTTTCAAAATGTTTTCAAAATCTTTTTAAAACCTTTATTGTCTTTTTCCTAAACATCTCACAAATATCTAGATGTGTAAAACACATACAAGTCAAGTTTTTAGTGAGATGTGGGTTTTGTTTTCTTTATGTTCTCATGCATATTTCTAGGCCACATAATTTGATTCCCTTCAAATTGTGCCATAGTTCTTAACTCAATTTTAATTTATGCATGATATGATTATGGCATAGATATGATATAAATAAAAGCATATGCCAAAATCATGATGTCATGGCATGTGAATGAAGCCTAAGCATACATGACATCTAAAAATAATCATGACATTTTTAGAGATAAAAATGAAAATGATGTCATGACATGGCAAGGCAAATAAAGCATGATAAGTAAAATATACTAAGGTATAAAATACCTAAGTGTTGAATCCAAATTGTCATTTCTAGGGTTAAGTCCATTTTGCCTTAAAGTCATTATTTCCCTAGTGTGTCATAAACCCAAAATGACACACCAATGACCTCTATGACCTAATTGTGCCAATTTAATCATTTTTCAACTTCTCAAAGCATATCAGCACATCCTAATGTGTCAACTCACAATGGCTAGGTTAACTACCCATCAACTTAGGGTTGACACACTCTAACCCATTTAGCGTGAATCGATCACGCTTCTAGGAACCCAATACCTATTGGAGCTCCTTGGGTTAACAAGGTATTCCCTAGGGATAACTTTTCTAGATACCTTCCTAATAACCCTTTTTGGCTTTGAAGCCATAGTCTTTTGGGTCTTACTTGGGTCAACTCTAGAGGTGACTCCTCCATTGACCTTCTTAGTGGCTACATTTGATTTCTTTGAGGTTTTAGCCACTAAACACATACCATGGCTAGACTTAGGGATGGCTTCCCTATTAGCCTTGTTTGTCTAGACCTAGATGATGTTCCATAATTAAATGGAACATTATGGTAGGACATAGGTTTGTGACCCAAACCCTTCTTGCCCTTAGATGTTTCTTGTTTCCTAGGTCTTGACTTTTGTGCATTAGACCCTTAGCGAGTTTGATATTATTGCTAGGGTCTTCTCCAATTTTTCTAGCCTTGACCTCAAGGCTTGGTTCTCCACCTCTAATTTCCTCAATTTTGAATTTTCATTAGGTTTAGGGGAAATGTTCTTCTTCTTAGGCATGTGTCTACCCTTCTTAGGGTTAATGCCTAGATGGTTTTCAACTCTCCTAATGGACTCTTTAGGTAAAATAGGTCTAGAATTATGAGTCCTAGGTTTATCCTTAGTTATATGAACATGCTTGGCACCTAAGCAATAAACCTTATTATTTCTCTTAGCATGCTTTTCATTTATAATTGCAAGAGAACTAAAATAATTCTTAGCATGCTTTTTGACTCTAGAAATTAAAGGTGCATTAAATAAATTTACCTTAGGGTTAGCTTTAGGAGCTCCCCCTACATAAGTCACACCTTCTTGCCCTTTCTTCCTCCCCCTAGGGCATTGGCTTCGGTAGTGTCCCTTTTGATTGCACTTAAAACACACAATGTGCTCTTTGCTCTTGATTTTGGGAACTTCGGCATCTTTTTATTTTTGGGTTTTTGGTGCCGATATCTTCTCCTTAGCCAATTTTGGGCACTTACTTTTGTAATGCCTTTTCTCCCTACACTCATAGCGTATTATGTGATTTTTATTTAAAATAATAACACTTGAGTTACCTAGGGAGTTGGTGGAGGCCTCTTCACTTCTTTCGGAGGTAGAAGCTCCATTTTGATCTTGCCCCGGAATTGAAATCCTTTCCTCCCCCTCAACGCTAGAGGTGGAGGTCTCCACCAAATCATCAACATCATCAAAAGTAGATGGTGCTTCTTCTTCGGCATTATCCTCTACATGTGCCGGTTGGGAGTTTTCTTGAAATTTCATTATCTTCTCCCATAATTCCTTTGCATCCCTATAGTCACCAAAACTAGACCAAATTTTGTTAGGTAACAAATCACTAAATAATTTTATTACCTCGAGATTTGTCTTGAAGTCCTTAATTTGGTCTTGGGTCCACCTTGACTTTTCAATTGGCTTGTTGTATTTGTTGTCCCTAGGCATCTCAAAATCATTTTCTACAATAATCATATAATCGAAATTGGTTTCGAGATATACCTCCATCCATTTCCTCCACCAAGCAAAATATCCATCGAATTTCGATGGATGGATGAAGCCGGCCATTTTGTAGTGCTCTCGCGGCGGTTAGTCCTTGAAGAGCGACCTTGGCTCTGATATGTAACGCCCGTGAAATTCTAGCAATTTTACGAGAATTTTTGGCTTTATGATGATAGGCTTTATGTAGGCCTTTTTGGAGAAATAAAAGAAAATAAGCCAAAAAGAGATGCAAAGCCTAGGAATTGAACCCCCCACCTCTAGAGATAGCCAAGCCTTATAGATGCACCCACTAACCATGAGCCCAATAGAATCATATCATTAGAGGAAAAGGGGAACCTATAGATAAATGGGAGGAGGGTAAATGAAGAGGCTTGACAAAGAGAAGAGAAACTTGTCTTCCTCCCCTTTATAAAGAAGAGAGAAGTTCCACTTGGCCACTTCTTCTTTCCTTCTTCCTCTTCTCTTCATTCTCACCGAAACCTAAGCCCTTCTTCTTCTTCCTTTGGCCGAGAGCCCCTTGCAAGCTAGGAGAGAGCTAGGTGACTTCCATTAGGTCATCTCCTCAAGCAAAGCGAAGGAAGTAAGTTTTCCCCTCACCTGCAGTGTATTAGTTTGATAGGTTAGGTTGGCAGAAAGAAATATGAAATTGTAGCCTTATAAGTTTGACCAACTAAGTTGGTGGGCTAGGATTCATGAAAATGCTACTAAGGGAGGTTTGTATGGGTGGTATGTTTCAAGTAGATACCTTTAGGAGTCAAAGTCAAAGGATGACCCTATATGGTTGACCAACCCCAAGATTTTAGGGTTAGGGTTGCATGAACTTGATTCTAAAGTTATGTTCTTAGATGGTATGTTTCAAGTAAGACCTTTAAGTAACCACCATCCAAGATGATGCCCTTATAGGTTTACCCTAGGTAACTAGGGTTAGGGTTGCATGAAAATATCCTAATGATGCTATAGGTTATAATGCTCATGAATGAAGGTTAGGTGACAAGAACCTAGTTGAGCCCTTATAGGTTTCGGCCACCCCTAGGTAACTAGGGTTAGGGTTGCATGAAAATATCCTAATGGTGCTATGCTAGGTTATAATGCTCATGAATGAAGGTTAGGTGACAAGAACCCTAGTTGAGCCCTTATAGGTTTGGCCACCCTAGGTAACTAGGGTTAGGGTTGCATGAAAATATCCTAATGATGCTATGCTGTTATAATGCTCATGAATGAAGGTTAGGTGACAAGAACCTAGTTGAGCCCTTATAGGTTTGACCACCTAGGTAACTAGGGTTAGGGTTGCATGAAAATATCCTAATGGTGCTATGCTAGGTTATAATGCTCATGAATGAAGGTTAGGTGACAAGAACCTAGTTGAGCCCTTATAGGTTTGGCCACCCTAGGTAACTAGGGTTAGGGTTGCATGAAAATATCCTAAAGATGTTATGCTAGGGTGTAGTGCTCATGAATGAATATTAGGTGACAAGAACCCTAGTTGAGCCCTTATAGGTTTACTACCCTAGGTAACTAGGGTTAGGGTTGCATGAAAATATCCTAATGAGGCTATGCTAGGTTATAATGCTTTATGAATGAATTTTAGGGGACAAAACCTAAGCTTGAGGCCCTTACAAGATTGACCAACCAATGATTTTAGGGTTAGGGTTTCATAAAAAACACCCTATATGTAGTTGTGCTATATGGGTATGTTTTTTTTTAATATGACATGAACTATGCTTGTGTGATGAATATGTTATGATTCAATGCAACATGAAATTAGGCTATGTGATGAACATGTTTGATGATTTAATATACCTTGAATAGGCCTGAAATAAGCTTCATGTTATGATGTAATGTGCCATGAAACATGCTTAGGTGATGAACATGTTGTGTGAATTAATATACCATGTATATGTTTAGGGAATATGCTTCAAGTTTATAGAATTAGTATGCCATGAAATTAGGCCATGTGATGAACATGTTTTATGATTCAATATACCATGAATATACCTAGGAAATGTGCTACATGTTTATGATGTAATGTGCCATGAATATTGTGATTTGCCTAGGTGAAGAACATGTTTTGTGATTTAATATGTCATGAATACTTAGGAAATATGCTTCATGTTTACGATGCAATGAAACATGCTTATGTGATGAACACGTTTATGCTTTAGGACCCGTTAGTACTCTTACGTTATGAATGCATGTGTCCTTATGATAAGATAAGATGGAGATGCTTCCCTTTCAGTAGGGATCAAGAGCTCTCCTTATGACAAGATAAGATGGAGATGCTTCCCTTTCAAGTAGGGATCAAGAGCTCTCCTTATGATATGATAAGATGGAGATGCTTCCCTTTCAAGTAGGGATCAAGAGCTCTCTTTATGACAAGATAAAATAAAGATGCTTCCCTTTTGTGTTGGGGATCAAGAGCATTCTTTATATTATGACAATAAAAGGAAAGAATTAAGTATTTTACTTTGCAGAGGTTAAGTACCCGACCGTCGGTGGTCGTTAATCAAATCCATAGGGACACAAGAAGGCGTAAGAGGTCTTGCCTGTAAGGCGTAAGAGGTCTTACTCTAGTAGGGCCCAGTGGCTCGCTACCCGACCTATTAGGAGCAGCATTATGTACTTAACACAGGGCCCCCAGACAAGTTATGATGATATTGATATTTATAAGTATATGTTTGAAAGAAAGACTTTATGATATTGTGTATGCTTATGTTAAATGCTCACAGATGCTTCTGAACTAGGTTCTTTATGCATGCTAGATGTTATGAAGTTATGATGATATTGAAGTATTTATAAGTATATGTTTTGAAAAGAAAAGACTTTTATGATATTGTGTATGCTTATGTTAAATGCTCTGAATGCTTACGAACTAGGTTCTTTATGCATGCTAGATGTTATGAAGTTATGATGATATTGAAGTATTTATAAGTATATGTTTTGAAAAGAAAAGACTTTTATGATATTGTGTATGCTTATATTAAATGCTCTGAATGCTTACGAACTAGGTTCTTTATGCATGCTAGATGTTATGAAGTTATGATGATATTGAAGTATTTATAAGTATATGTTTTGAAAAGAAAAGACTTTTATGATATTGTGTATGCTTATGTTAAATGCTCTGAATGCCTACGAACTAGGTTCTTTATGCATGCTAGATGTTATGAAGTTATGATGTTTAGAGTTAAGTCTAAGTATGTGGTGACTATGTACTTTATGCTAGTTTAGGATTTATGATGTGGTGAAGGTTAAGGGTAAGGTTAAGAATACTTGCGACTATGTTCCTTCTGCATGATTAGGGTTTATGTTATTACAAATGTTTGTGTTCAAGTTAACCAAATGCTTATGATTATATTTCTTTCATGCATGCTTAGTTTATGCAGTTATAGCGCTCATGTTCAAAGTATGCCTGCTTAGACTAATTATACTTAACACCTTATGAACAATTCTATGCCATGCTTAGTTCTTTTTGTACTATTACACTGGATATATTTGTTGATTAGTGTTGCTACTTATGAAATGCTTAGGTCATTTTCTATGCCCGGCATGCTCATGTTCTAATAGTTTGATGAAATCGTGGCTTTTGTGAGTAAGCGAGGATCTTACTAAGCTATATGCTTATAGTTTATGTTGTCCATTATCTGCGAGATAAAGGAAATGCACTAGAGGAAGTGGCAGGAGGGGCCATGTGCGTGTGTGATAGTGGCATGGTGGAAGAAGACCCTTCACTATCTGCTTATATTTATATGCTCTAAGAACAATTTAAGACATTACTTCCGCTTATAAGACTTGTGTTTAATGAGTATCCCTTTATTTAAGAGGTTCGATATGTTAGAACTCATGAACGAATCCTTTCGTTATGCATGTTATGAAATGAGATAAGATATGTGGTCATGCTAATGATGAATAAGATAGGTGATGCATGTGCCAAAGAAGGTTTCAGTTATGATAACCTGTTTAAGCATGTAGACTTTGAACGGATCCATATGTAGTATGCTAATAAAAAAAAATATATAGACCCAAGTAGCGCCGCCCTGAGAGCAGATAAGGGCGGGCGCTACATGATACCACTTGTTGGAGATCTAAACGGCTGGCTAGAGGGGGGTGAATAGCCCTCGATCATTGGATGTCGGAATTCGCTCGTTCTCATTGCGTTGCTTGTCTACGATTGTTGTTAGTGCAGCGGAATAACAATAATAATGAAACTAACAACAATACACAATCACACAACACAAGATATACATGGTTCGAAACCAAATGGTTCCTACTCTACGGGCAAGCTCACCGAGCTCTAGTTATGCGCACGACACTAACTAAACTCCTTCTCGACTACACGTCGGAGGGGGAGAAACCTCTCACAAGCAATTTCAACAGTAATATACAAATACAAAAAAGAATATAAATACAATACCAAAGAAACACTTTTCACCGATTGCTTTTGATCACTTGTTTGTTGCTTGCTTTGATTGGCTCTTGAAGGACTGAAATGCAGCAGTAATTCCCCTCCAATAGCCCCACAAAAACCATTGCAAAAACCTCCATCTCGAGCTCTTTTTATAACACCGCCGAACTATTTTCGCGCTAGCGATTCATTGCCAAGGCCCCGATCATTGCCCCTATAGCCGTTGTCTCTCCGCGGCCAAATCCGTCGGATAAGTTCCAGCGGATCACCTACCCGATCGACTAATGATGCCCATCGGTCATTGGTGACTAATGGTCGTGCCCGATCGGCTCTACGGGCATTTTGTGCTCGCGACACTCCCATCACCGATCGCCATCCCTCGGCGATCATTGCCGACATCGATCATTGTTATCATCACGATCATTGCCGATCCATGGCAATGATCGCCAAGCACAAAACCCTAGCCTTACACCAGTCGAACCCTAGTTGACTTGGATCAGTCGAACCGATACCTATGCCAGTTGACTGATGTCGGGCAAAATCTCAAACACCAAGTTGTTTGAGCATCCGACCGTCGGATAAACCCTCAAACATAAAGTTTGAGCCTCCGACACTCAGTCTTAGCCACTTGGCCAAGTCCACATCATCCCTCATGGAGTTCCCTACCGAAGCTTTCTTCCCTTGGCCTACGTCCCTCGGATGCACCAAGCGCACGGCTTCGCAACGCCATCCTTCGCGTTTCTTGCCCTCAAAGTATGCTTCCCTTTGGGCTCACTCCATTCGCTCCCCGTCCGGCGGTCCCTCAGATGCACCAAGCGCACGGCTTCATAATGTCATCCTTCACCGACTCAAGGACCCCGAGCCTAGTGAACTTACCAAGTCCTCAAGACTTCCCACATGCACCAAGCGCACGGCTTCACAATGCATTTCCCATGCCAAGCACCAAGCGCAGGGCTTCGCAATGCTTTGGACTTTCCCATGCCAACACCATGTTGGACTTTCCCATGACAATCCCATGTCATAAGTTTTGTCTATCATCAAAATACTATCATCTACCTGGGCCGATTGCACCAACACCTCTTACATTCCTTAGTGTCCAAGGTTCCCTCTTGGAGTTCTGTGAACTTGTCCCAAAGATCTTTGGAGCTAATAAATGGGCTAACACTATTGATCTCTTCTTTGGATAAGCCACAATGCAAAATCTAGGTGGCTTTTGCATTTGCTTCGATTTGGCATTTCATTGTGTTCATCCATTTGTCACATTCCATTAGCTCTCCATGATCGTTGGTTGGAAAGTCGAAACCCATCTGGATGACAACCTACATGTTGACTTGAATCTTCAAACAGTACTCCATCCAACCCTTCCAGTAATGGAAGTCATCTCCACAGAAGAAAGGAGGTCAGACGGTGCTATAGCCTTCTTGATGGACCATTTAGATAACCTCTCAAGTAATATAAAAACAAAAAATATGCCAAGACTTGGTCTTGGATTCGTAGTGTGGGAAATAAAGATAATCGAAAGAAAAAAAAAGAAAAAAAATTGCTCAACAAGTGGTTGCACTGAAATTGAGTGCCCCCACTATGATACTAACTATAGGATCAAAAAGAACACTAAAGGGGGGGGGGGTGAATAGCATTTTTAAAACTCTTTTCATTCTCATTCGTAAAACTTGTGAAATCAAAGTAAGTGCATAGTGGAAAGTAAAAACATAATGAAACACAAAGCTTTTTTATTTGGTTCACCGCCGAAAGCCTACTAATCCAAGGACCATGATCCTTGATCTCTTTCGATGGGCAATCCACTAAATATCTCTTCCTAGTTGGAGGTAAGAGACTTGCGTTTAACAAAATTAAAGAGACAATAACAACCTTACTGATCCTTAAAGAATTTAAGTACAAATAACAATAATGAACTTAACAATACCGACACGAGATGAAGTAAATACGATGTGTGGTCAGAGTAGTTGATTTGTAGCACAGAGAATGATCGACTAACAACAATTGACATCACAAGCACTTGGAAAAAGATGAATTTGCGCTTCTGTTCGAAGATACTTTTATAAAGTTTTTCTAGGCGCCTGGACCTGGTCTAGTCAACTCTAGTCGGCTTTAACTTCTTCCAGATCTTGATCCAAAGTGGGCATAATTTATCCTATTCCAATCGACTGGACCTGGTCCAGTCGACTGGACCTATTGATGTGGCAGTCGACTTCTAATCCATTTTTACATCTCTGATTTATCTCTAGGCCATTTGATTGGATTTTGTCCGATTGACTGAACCATGTCCAGTCGATTGGATTCCATTCCATTCGACTGGTTCATGAACTAAAATTCATGTCCATGCTCAAATAAGTCAATATGAGATATTGAGCTCATTTGATTGGGATAGTCTACTTGGAGATCAAGAAACACAAAGATTGATAAAAGGATGACATGGTCTATGCCTCATTAATCAATCTAGATATCAAGGATTGAAGGATTGAGTGATACAAGATAATAGTCACAGAAAGGTGATGTCGGATCTCGACATTCTTGTCACTTGGGTAGCAATTATGCATTGCTAGATGTCACTCATTGCTTATGTCTCTAAAATGGATTTTTTAGGGACATTGTCAATGTTACGAGAACTTATAGGGTAACACAAAAAGAATATGTTGTTTTGGAGATGAGTTCATTTTAGTTTAACAAAATGAACCATTAGGCCATTAAATTAGAATCATTGAGTTAGACTCATTGAAAGGGATGGATTTGAATTAGATTTAAATTCGTTTAATTTGAGTAGGACTCAAATTAATTTGAAGAAGATGAATAATATGGATTCATCATTAAATCATCATGCATGATTTGTCACGCCCCAAGAGTATGCCGAGCCGAAAATCAAACAAACAACATCTCCCCTATACGTGGCAACATATCCTATTTATAAAAGGTCATTTGGCCGCAATCACAATAATATATAAATGTAAATATAACAAAACACAGTAGAAACTAATACAACGACAACACAAACTACACACAGTGCATATCGGTATGACTGACACTACGACATAAAGGAAACATCGACAAAATTTGAATCCACAAGTGTGTACATCACATAACAAGTCCAACACATAAATCCGGATCGAAATAAGAAACATCCGAAATCAAAAGAAAACATAAATCCATGCTGGGACCCTCGGAGATGAGATGAGATATTGCCAGCCTGCAAAGCTCCAAGCCCATCACAGAGTCAAGTACCTGTTACCTGGGCGACAAGAAACTCAGGGTTTATGGTGGTGAGTATAACTCAGCGGTAATAAGAATAAAAGTGCATGCATAATTTATATATATCACATGCGAGTCAATAATATGTTGTCTAATGTTATAACAGGTATACACCAGCATGATATAACAACTATATACTAAACTGATCAACAATAACATCATAGGGTACTGACATACCTGAAGATCGACAATGATGCAACTCATACCACTTGAGTATAAGTAACATAATATAACTGTTGGTGGAGGGGCACTAGATAATCGAACCTGTGTTTTGATTATGGCAAAGACACAAAGTTAAGTTTATATCGTTATCTCACGAGCTATCGAGTGTACAGAAAAGTATTAAAGCTGGAGCTGAAGGCTAGCGACACCCGGAGGAAGCCGTGGTGGTCGGGCGACACTCGAGTGACTTCGGAGGGAGCCGAAGGAATCGAGTGGAAGGCCGGAAGCAAGAGCTACTATCGAGGTAAGCTCGTGTGAGTGAGAGATTGTAAGGTCGTGTCCTCTTTACGGGGATGACCGTAGGCGACGATCCGACTAAGACTTCCTGTGGAAGGTCTAGGTCGAGATCGGACGGTTAGAAACCGTCGTATTTATCATTTTTCGAGCTAACCTCTTGCTGCAGGGAAGTGGCCAGCCGCATTCGATCGCTGGACATGGAGCGCCGATCGATGCCCATCACCGATCGATGGCGACGATTCACTTTGCGCTAGGTCAAAATGGATAACGCGGCCACTTCGCGATAAAAATTTGGAAAAATTCATGATCCGTTCCAAAGAAATAGGAGACAAATTCAGAGGCTAAAGTCTATAAAAGGAGGGGAGGATTCATCTCCAAAGAACATCAAGTTTATTCATCAAGTGCTCCTACAACGCCAACGCTCCAACACCGTCATAACGCCGACGCGACGACAAGTTCCGATCTTCTTCGTCGGCAGCAGTAGCAAGTAACATATTTTGATATTGTATTCTTTATTTTTATTCGTAACGAGGTGAGGTAGGCTTGTTGCCTCATCCTCATAATTTCGGTTTTGTGATCGTTGTCTCCTACCTCCAACGAGGAGGAGACGTTATAGTGATTTGCCCTCCGTACGCGGTCTAGGACCGATAGGGCCTTGGAGTAGCAACCGCTGGGTTGTGAACCAAGTAAAATAAACGTGTCATTTTATTTTCCGCTGCTTACTCGCTTACTCGTGCCTTAACGAACGATTACGAACGAAAGATTTTCGATCGCTATTCACCCCCCCCTCTAGCGACGCTTCTCGATCCAACAATTGGTATCAGAGCGGGGGCGCTAAGAGTTGGTGAAACCACCAATCTAGCACGTTTTGGTTTTCTTTTCGTATTTTTCGATTCGTATATTTCTTAGATTTTGTTTCCCGCACTACTAATCCAAGACCAAGTCTTGGTACATAGTTTTTTTTGTTGTGTTTTTGCAAGTACTAATCTCCTCACGATCTTCGGAGTACCTCACGATCAAACGAGCATAACTTTTGCTACAAGTGGACTCACGAAATGATCTACCCACCAAATCGAAACTCTCTGAGAGATCTACACTTCTTACAGGGGGTTTACCCCCGTAACAAGCTGTTTACAGCCCCAAAATCCAACATTTAGTACCCTTTCAGGGACATCGAAGGTCGTAAGTTTCAAATTTTTGTTAGTTTCTTATCCTCCTTATTTATTTCTGTTTTTTTTCCTATTATTTCCCGCATTACTAATCCAAGACCAAGTCTTGGAATTCTCTTTGGTTTTTATTTGTGTTTTGCAAGATACTTAATGGCTCACATTGAGGGATATAGCACCACCCGACCTCCGTTCTTTAATGGAGATGATTTCCGTTATTGGAAAGGTCGGATGGAGTGTTTCTTGAAAACACAAGTCGAGACTTGGATAATAATCCAAACCGGCTTTGCTTTACCCACCAATGATCAAGGAGAACCCTTGGATTTCAACAAGTGGACAAATGCAACCAAGAGGCAAATCGAAGTCGATGCAAGAGCAACCCAAATATTGCAATGCGGCTTGTCCAAGGAGGAACTCAACCGCATCGGACCATTCATTAGCGCCAAGGACCTATGGAATAAATTAATCGAGATACACGAAGGAACGTCCGATGCTAAAGTATGTAAACGTGACCTTCTTTTCAATAAGTTGTATAACCTCAAGATGCAGGAACACGAGACGGCAACGCAACTACACGCCCGCGTCCAGGACATTGTCAACGGCCTACACACCATCGGACACAAGGTCGAAAACCGTGACCTACTAAGGTACGTTCTTAATTCATTTCCTAGGACTACCTTGTGGGCATCCATAGTTGATGCCTACAAGGTCTCTAAGGACCTATCGAAGCTTAGGTTAGATGAATTATTTTCCGAGTTTGAACTTCATGAGCAAACTAACGTGATCCAGGCCGAGAGAGGTATTGCTCTACTTGCAGGACAAAGAAGCAAGCCAACTACTAGGCAAGTAGATGAACTCGAACCCGAAGACGAATCCGAATCCAAGAGGAGGCCATAATAGTCAACATTGTGCGGAGAATAGTTCGACAAGAAAGGAGGAAATTGAAGAATGAGAACCAAAGAAAAGGGAGCAAGGAAAGCCTTCCATGCAACTTGGGACAACAAAGAAGACATAGCTTTCATGGCGAAATCGATTGAATCGACACGGAGACCAAACTCAACTTGAGTCGAACTCGAGGATGACTCGGACTACGGCTTACCTTCAAGTCAAGCCACGGATACGCATCCGGTTCAAAAGATACCCTTAAAGTGAGTCGAACTTTATTTAATACTTTACATAATACGGTTAAGTTTTTGTCTAGGAAATTAACTAAGTCCGAGTCTAGGGTTGAGTCGTTACTTGAGGAGGTTGAAACCCTCAAGCAAGAGGCTACTCTAACCTCTTCAACTAGTCAAGTTCAAGAGGGAAACTCAACCCAAATTGAAAAACTTGAGGAGGAGAATTCTCTCTTGAAAGAATGAGTTCAAGAGGTTGAGGCTAGGTTGGAAAGGTTCACATTGGGATCTAAGAACCTTAATCGACTACTTGGAACCCAAAGAGCCGTGTACAACAAAGTCGGACTCGGATTTAAGTCAAAGACTACGAATAGGTCTTATATGTCTATCGTAAATCGTAGTCATCAAAGAGTCCAAGCATGGGTCCCAAAGGTTTTATTAAATTCACATATAAGGACTAACAAGGTTTGGATTCCCCAGGATCAAGTTCATTATTTGAATAGACCATATTGGTTCAATGGTCCAGGGGGAGCTAACACTAAAATAGTATACCCGCTTACTTAGCAAAACCATTGCATGCTTAGAATTTTTGTTAACTTGTGAACTTACTTAGAACACGTACATAACCAACTAAAATCCTTCGAAAAGATTGAGCCTCGGGGAGCCTCTTTTCAGTTAGACTAGGAAATAGTCTTAGGTGAGTCAAGTCATCATTTTCTTGAAAATGGCTTTATCTAAGGAAGTGGTCGATGATCCGATAAAAGAAGGCCCCTGTGCCTCGCCACGACCTGGAAGCCATGATCTTGAAAAGGTAAACTTGACAAGCCTAGGGTCAAATCCAAATCTAACATAAAATTACTTGAACCTAAATGCACTTAATCAACTTAATTTTAAAATCATCTCACAAAACATATAAGGTGAACAAATTCTGAGACACATAGAATGGGTGAGATGTTAAGGATAATTGAAATATACTTAAAACAATCTCTTCAAAATACTACCTATTTTCTAAACTATTGTACTTAACAACTCTTAGGCCAAAGTTTAGCGCCCCCTACATCTCTTATACTTCATATATTTGACTAAGGGGGAGAGCAAACTAACCCTAAAGGTTATATTATAAATCTTTAGATTATTGGTGCAGAGGGGCACACCTCGAACCAATCTATCTAACTACTGCTAGACGTATGCTTGGACTCATATTTGATTTATCTAGATGCATGCATATACGATATTGTTTTCAAACCCCTATTTTATACAAAAACCCCAAAAAAAATTTTTGATTTATGGCAAAAGGGGGAGAAGAGCAAAAGTTAAGGGGGAGTAACATAAAATTTAATTTTGAAAATTAAATTATTTCTTTCAACACTCACATAGGGTTAAGGGGGAGTTTTGGTTGAGGGGGAGTTTTTGAAAATGACATTCATCATTTACTTTACTGGTTTTATGCTTTAATTTTCCTTAACTTTGTGTTGGTTTGCCATAGATCAAAAAGGGGGAGATTGTTGGTGCAGGGGCACTAGATAATCGAACCTGTGTTTTGATTATGGCAAAGACACAAATTTAAGTTTATATCGTTATCATCGAGTGTCTGATGTAAAAGTATTAAAGCCGAGTGAAGGCTAGCGACACCCGGAGGAAGCCGTGGTGGTCGGGCGACACTCGAGTGACTTCGGAGGAGCCGAAGGAATCGAGTGGAAGGCCGGAAGCAAGAGCTACTATCGAGGTAAGCTCGTGTGAGTGAGAGATTGTAAGGTCGTGGTCCTCTTTACGGGGATGATCAGGCGACGATCCGACTAAGACTTCTGTGGAAGGTCTAGGTCGAGATCGGACGATTAGAAACCGTCGTATTTATCATTTTCGAGCTAACCTCTTACAGGAAGTGGGGGCAATGATCACTTGGACATGGAGCGATCGATCGATGCCCATCACGATCGATGGGAGGCATCGATCGTGATGGCGACGACTCAGCCTTTGCGCTAGGTCAAAATGGATAACGCTTAACGCCGCCACTTCGCGATAAAAATTTGGAAAATTCATGATCCGCTCCAAAGAAATAGGAGACAAATTCAGAGGCTAAAGTCTATAAAAGGAGGGGAGGATTCATCTCCAAAGAACATCAAGTTTATTCATCAAGTGCTCCTACAACGCCAACGCTCCAACACCGTCATAACGCCGACGCGACGACAAGTTCCGATCTTCTTCGTCGGCAGCAGTAGCAAGTAACATATTTTGATATTGTATTCTTTATTTTTATTCGTAACGAGGTGAGGTAGGCTTGTTGCCTCATCCTCATAATTTCGGTTTTGTGATCGTTGTCTCCTACCTCCAACGAGGAGGAGACGTTATAGTGATTTGCCCTCCGTACGCGGTCTAGGACCGATAGGGCCTTGGAGTAGCAACCGCTGGGTTGTGAACCAAGTAAAATAAACGTGTCATTTTATTTTCCGCTGCTTACTCGCTTACTCGTGCCTTAACGAACGATTACGAACGAAAGATTTTCGATTGCTATTCACCCCCCCCCCCTCTAGCGACGCTTCTCGATCCAACAATAACACCTACAACATAGTATAATAAATCTAACTCTATAAGTGACAAACCACCATACTAACATCATATGGGAAATACAACGATGAATCGGGTCCATCCCGTATCATCTTAAGGTCCTGGTCAAAGGTATACTATAGTCTGACCAACTCATACACAGGTATCGCACACACTATCATATAGCAAATGCAGTAGCATGTATGATGATGTACAAACAAATGCAACATCACAATAAGCATACATTTAGACTGCATATATATATATATATGCAAAACAACATAAGACATGGCAATGCAGAATACAAGGTCATGTCGGCTCACCCTAAAGCTACCACGACCCCAGTGTGGCCTCGGTGGCTCGACATGACAACTGTCCCCACTCAACACCAACCACTACTCTCGAGTGGTCGAGTGGGCAGTATGGTCAAGTAGCATATAAGCATAAAGAGAAAACTACTCGATGGGGATCCCTGCTATTGGCCACCCCGACAATCACTACCCATGAGTGGTCGAGTGTCATACACGTAGGACAAATGCACGCAAATCCAACTACGATTGTCAATAGTGGTGGAGTGTGGCATAACAAATGCTCTGCCCTCACACCAGTAACTCCTCCATGAGTAACCTGGGAGGTAGGATGACTGACGACCCTCTCAACCACAAGGGAGACCATGTCGCTAGCATGCATGCAAATGACATGAATGCACAGTCACACATACATTCATCCACCAGAGACTCTCTATTCTACAGAGAGTCATACCAATCTGATCAATACACTCTCTATCCTTCAGAGAGTCGTACTCAACTGATCATAACAAGCTAGGACTACCGGTCTATAGCGACACACTATCCACAATTCACATGACCATACATATGTCCACAACACACTCTCTATTCTATAAAGAGGCATACTCAACTGATCAACCCACTCTCTACCCTATAGAGAGTCATACTCAACTGATCAAACACTCTCTATTCTGCAGAGAGTCATACTCGACTGATCAACACACTCTCTATTTTATAGAGAGGCATATAAAGCCGACAACACCAAGCTAGGACCTCTAGTCCGTAGCGACGCTGTATCGACAAATCACACCTCCATACACGACTACATGATCCATAGTGGATACGTACATAACATAAGGATATAATTTGGAAACTCAACTTTACTTCTAGAATCATCCACCCTAAGATGATTTATCTAAATTGCACAATTCAATTTTACAATCGAATTTAGCTACGTACACATAGGTAAACCACTACAGGTCCACTTACCATAATATCTATAATTCATAACAAAGATGAATGAATAGATAACAATAATAATAGAGTATTTAAGTGCAAAGGCAAGTATCAAGCATCAGAAAAACTAGAGTGGATTTAAGGTCAAAGTGAGAATAATATGGAGTTATATACTCTAGGGTTTAGTTGCTACCTGACCAGAGTAGGAAATTACCCACCTGATATGTATCTCGTATTAGCTATCCACACGTACAAACATCCATCACTAATCAATGTCCTACAAGACAACATGAACTATAATTAAGTTCTATTATACAACAAATGATCGAATCGAATTCTTCACCGTATTTGTATCCCGATCAACTAGATTAATCTAGTTATCCAATTAACCTACACAAGCCTTCACATCTATACTCATATTGTATCACAAACCAAGGTAACTCCAGACATCAACTATCACTAGATCAATTAAATCACAAGGATAATGGTATTCATTCATAAATTAATCCAATCAAACTTACCTTGCACAATCGCAGTTGCACAACTCCTGGATCTGCTGTAGGAAATCTGTTCATCCTATAGAAATATGTTAACTTAATCAACATACAAAATCCTTACCTCTCCCTACATCAATCGGTCATAGCTTCTTCTTTAATACAATAAAAATCTGATCTATATAACATAATGGTCCTGTGGTTAAATCCAATAGCACCCTAATGTATTTTAGTACCTGCAACAGAAATCCAACTTATAAGCTGTGATAAAGATATGAACCTTTAGATCATCAAGAAACAGAGTGATGCCAATCTTCCCAATTACAACAATATCACAATCGAACCCACCTCAATAACCATATCAACAGTAAGCAATTGACACTAGGCAATGGTGACCAACCTCGATCAGAATAGATGGAACACAATCTGGCCTCAACCGTTCTCAATGGCAGCTGCTTGGAAATGGAAAAACAAGAACAACGCGTGATCCAGCTCACAAATCTGCCAAAACTTGATATCTAGATGAGGTAGGGCATGAGATCTGGATGAGTAATCTTTGAGGTAGATCCCTAGATCAGAAATCGTTTGAGGAGATACCCAAAATAAGAAATCCTCACAGCTACTGAGATCTGGCCGACCGATGATAGGTAGTGTCGTACGATTAGTAAACTGCTCCGACTCGAGGTGAGTGATGGATGTGGCAATCCTGCTCATAGTCGATGCTCCACTCACTTCAATGGGTGACCCGATGTGACGGATGGCTGACTGAGCTAGCTCGGAGAGTAGGCATAGCACCACAGATCGTCGACGGTATGATCGGAGGCTCCATCATCCGATCCAAGAACGACGTCGGAAAGAGGCGGAAGAAGGATAGGTTTGCAATCGGGAAGAAAATAGAAGAAGAGGCTTGGACCGTCGTGGAGAAGAGGAATCGAGCGACTATGGAGCGGCTACGGCGAGCGTTCGGGAGAGGAGAAAGAAATAAAATGGAAATCACGATGAGAAACGCAAGGAATCGCAATGGAGGAAAGAAAATGGGAACTTGCAAACGGGTTGGGTTCGTGCTTTAAAAAAAAAATCGGCCCCTTATGGTTAAGCTAGCTTAGGTTAAGTCCAAGCTAGTCTATGTTGACTCAAACACCTATTTAAACTTTAATCTTCCTCCTAAGCGGTCATATCAACTCCATTTGAATCCAAAAAAATTTCTAAAAACTTCTGAAAAATTCTACAAGATAATTTCTTAATTAATAGGGAATATTTTATTATTATTATTATTATTATTATTTTTTCTGGTATCTTACATTCTCCCCCACTAATTAAAAATTTGGTCACCAAATTTCGTACTTAAGCATCATGAGTAAGCACTATCATGCTAAACAACTCAAATACTTCGAGAAAAGTAAGGCCCCTCAAGTGACCCTGTGGGGGTATTGAGCTCGAATATTATATTTCAGCTCTCACATAGTCTAACATCAAACACCTATACTCTCAACAAACCTTCTATAGTCTGACTAATACACTCTGTCTAACCACCTAATTACGGGTGAACAACTGCACTAGATTGGAGCTCTATATCGTGGGATGTTGGAGACTTTGACGGAATCGTAAGGTGAATCATGAATCACTATCGGAAATGATACCCAAGGATACTCCATAAAATATATAAATCTCCTTGCAACATAAATCTATCAATCGATCCATCAAATTCATCTTACTGATCGGAAGAAGATGAACAGACTCACTCCGAATACATCACCAATCTCGAATGACGAGCCTCCTGAATCAACTCGTCCTTAAACTGAAATAACTTTGGGTCATAGTCTTCCTCGAAGATGAAGAATCTCTCTATCATCGAAACCGAGATATGTCCGCTATCTAGAATCAAAAGTAACTCTTCCTAAATTCGAATGCAACTATGGAAATCACTATCCTTCCTAGAGATGGAGAATTATTTTCTCACAAGAGAAGTTCATCTTTTGTCCAAAATCCACTCCACCACATACTCTGTAACTGCATGGGAGACTATAGTGACCAATCTCCCTTATTGCAACTGTCTGTGTTCCAGCAACTCTATAGTAGCTACCCAGTAGCTAGTCAAAATCCCATGAGCATTCCCACTCCATACATCTACAAATATGGATAACACCCATTTAGTCCACGTCATGTGTATGACAGCTTGTCTCACAGTTCCTCAACTACCGTAAGCTTAAAATACACCTCATTCAACTGCATCGGGATCGCTCTGATCCCTGAAACGATGCATCTGCGTACAACATCCTTCCATCTACCCCGGAACGATTAAATAATACCTATGCAAAAGTTAACCACCGTCTAGGTCCTATAAATTGGTTTCACCAGCTCTTGACTAAGTGAATTCCATCACCCTCTTAGTCAATCAAGTCCGCGATATAGTAATGTCAAACATTCTATCCACATCTACAGTAATAACCAAATCATACAAGGAAACCACCATCTACGGTGGTCGAGTGCACAACTCCAACTACCACCATCAACACTGGCCAAGTTATGCAACTCCAACAACTACAAACTGATTAAATCGTGTCAAGAATACATGATTTTTTTTCTTTTTCAAATCCATGGATGACTAAATCGTTAAGTAGTCTAACAACATAATCAAAAACTCATAAACTTCATACCAAGTATGAAATTATCATCTCTACACACTTGCATCCTCTTTACTCTAAACTGATGATATATCAATCATCACAATGACAATGATAATTGTATGACACCATGTCACTACAATATCAACACTCCAGTCATAAACTAACCCTAGAGTATACACAGGTGTCCTTAGCTGATCTAAACAGATCATCTATTCACAATAAAGGATATTCATTTTCAACAACTACCACATTCCATCATCGATAATCGATACATAATCTCAAAGGTCCGTCTCTCTTCTAACAAAGAGTTCCAGATCTTCTCAAGAAAAATATTGGGACAGATAAATATCCCATCCAACACCTCCTGTAATTGCAACTTACATTCTTCCAATTCCCATAGTGTTTAGTAACACTTATACCAATCAAATTATCACCCGGTATGGGATCTTCGATATCGAAACTATTCCCGAAATCACTCCAATCGCATACTCCACTTGCCTATGCGGTGGTAAGCCTTCAAGTTCATCCGAAACTACATCTGAGTGCTCTCGAATTATATGCACATTCGAGAGACATAATCATACCATAATCTCAATAATTTAACCATCCGTAAGGTTGTCTACCGTAAAGGTATATCTATCAAAGTCTAAGGGTATCCCTTGACTTCTTAATTGTTGGTCAACATCTTACCTGATGGTAGAGATACCACCGACCCACAAGTCTATGTATAGGAATCCATCTAATCCGAACTAAGAATGTTCTCGACAAAGATACTTGTAAACTACAAGTATCTCCCAATATATTAACCCAGAGGGTAAACTAAAGTAATACCCTAAACGATCAATTATTTGTCAATCCGATCTAAAGGCTCCATGCAGGTCTCGGTCTTTCCTCGAAGAGAACGGGATCATATCTAACAGTCCACGACAAAGCGGTCGCATTTCTACGACGAATGACTTGGGGATTTTCCTAGATCGTCTTATCCCATCACTTAATCCTACAAGCTACAATTGTAGAATACATAATAGATACGACCATCATCGTATATTCTCTCATCTGTACAAAGCCAATCCACGTCTGGGGGTAACAGTTGTTGTTTGCATGAGTCTTCTAAGATTTCTTTTGCTGATACTGCTGAGTAAATTACTTCCCCTGAAGAGAAGTATCAAGGAACTCCAACCACACCCGAGATAGTAGGTCGTTGCTGGTGAGATAACCTAATCTTCTATGATGATCTCTTCTGTCGAGATGGTGCATCATCCTCCCAGAACACCATTGAGAGTCTTCAACTGAGTCTTCAAAGTACACCTACTCAAATGTACTGGTTGCTTACAATAGCAACAAATGATCTTATCCAACGGATAATCCGACTTTGCATGTCGTCGTGTCCACACTGCACACACATAATTCCTTTAGAGTCATTCTTCAGCTTTCGCTAATAACCTGAGAAAGTTCTGACGATCTGCGATTAGTCATCTATGATTAGACAAACTCTCCAATAGTAGCTCATGGCCTATGACTCCAATCTTGCTTCTTTTGTCCAACATTCGGATGCTTCTCATTCCAACATCTAACTTGCAATGTCTGCTTATCGGTCTCCAACTCTTAAACACTTGTACAGAGTCATTTCTAAACTCCTGACTCAATCCAATGTCTTCTGGTAGGATCTTATAGAAGACCCATCCAAATGTAAGCCAATAGCCCTGGTTGGCTTAAGACATCCATTTACACTCTTGAGCTATTAGGTGAGCGTAAACTCTGCAAGTCTAACGACTCTGCATGGTACTCCCATTGCCGAACGATCACCCTACTTGAAGCTCAAGAATTCCCTGACAATGAGTTAAAGGAAGTGATGCGGGGAAATACTCTCTCTCAACATCACTAAACCATGATCAAGTGATATATTTTTCCCCGAAGGTTCTTTCCTGCACCTACCACCAAGTACCGGCTTGATCCCGATAATGGTATGCAACCAACTCCACTTTCTCTGTATAATACGAGTTAAGTACTCAAAAGTACCCTCAAAGTTATACAACCCAGTATGAACAACTCAGGGTGAAGGTTGACAAAGCTTCGCTTCTAACTTCACCTCGGTCGCTTATGCATGGCGATCCCATCTACATCCCCGGATTAAAAAAATTAATCCTTGACGAAGAGGGATTACCCAAGCAATCGATCCATCATCGTGCTATTCGATTAGAGTTGTCACTTGAACAAACTTGTTGTTCAAGCAACCTACCTCTTTTCTTCGATTAGTCGCAGAATAGACGATGTACGGATTGTTGGTGCAATCGGCCCAGGTTGACTCGAGTTTGACTCGAGCAGTACCTTGATAGTATTTTGATGATAGAAAAAACTCATGACATGGGATTGTCATGGGAAAGTCCAACATGGGGTTGGCATGGAAAATCCAAGCATGGAGCTTGGTGTGGAAGTCCAAGGGGGAAGCCTTGGCATGGGAAAGTCCAAAGCATTGCGAAGCCGTGCGCTTGGTGCTTGGCATGGGAAATCCAAAGCATTGCGAAGCCGTGCGCTTGGTGCTTGGTGAGAAATGCATTGTGAAGCTGTGCGCTTATTGCATTTGGAAAGTCTTGAGAACTTGGCAAGTTCACTAGGCTCGGGTCCTTGAGTCGGTGAAGGATGACATTGCGAAGTCGTGCGCTTTGTGCATCCGAGGGACCACCGGACGGGGAGCGAATGGAGTGAGCCCAAAGGGAAGCATACTTCTAGGGCATGAGACGCGAAGGATGACGTTGCGAAGCCGTGCGCTTGGCACATCCGAGGGACGTAGGCCGAGGGAAGAGAGCTTCGGTGGGGAACTCCATGAGGGATAAGGTGGACTTGGCCAAGTGGCTAAGACTGAGTGTCGGAGGCTCAAACATCGTTATATTTGAGGTTTTAGACGACATCAGTCGACTGGCATAGGTGACAGTCGACTGCTCTAGGTCGTATGGGTTCGACCAGTGTTCGACTGAACCAAGTTTGGCTAATCAGTCGACTGCCGAGGGAGGGCAATGATCGTTGGGAGATCGATCGCCGAGGGATGGCAAATAAGCGATGACACTGTGCACGGGCACAGAATGGAGTCGAGCTCGCCAGCACTCGACTGATGGATGATCAGTCGACTGATGGGTGCCATCAGTCGACTGATGTGTGATCCGTTGGAACTTAACCAATGTGGATCTGGCCGTTGTGAGACAACGGCTATGGGACCAGTCGACTGATGGTCATGATCAGTCGACTGATGTGCGCGAAAACAGCTTGATGCAGGTTATAAATGGAGCACAAGTTGGAGGATTTCGCCAAGTCTTTTGTGGAGCTATTGGAGGGGAATTGCTGCTGCATTCCAGTCCTTCAAGAGCCATCTAAAGCAAGCAACAAGCAAAGTGATCAAAGCAATCGGTGAAAGTTTTCTTGTGTATTGTATTTGTGTATTTGCTTGTATTTCTATATTACTGTTGTAATTGCTTGTGAGAGGTTTCTCCACCTCCGATGTGTAATCGAGAAGGAGTTTTGAGTATTGCCGTGTGCATCTCTAGAGCTCGAGGAGCTCGCTCGTGGAGTAGGAACCATTCGGTTCCGAACCACATATATCGTGTGTGTTTGCGTGTGCTTATTTGTTGTTAGTATTATTATTGTTTTATTGTTTCCGCTGCGCTAACGACAATCATAGACAAGCAACGCAACGAGAACGAGCGAATTATGACATCCAACGAACGAGGGCTATTCACCCCCCTCTAGCCGGCCAATCGATCCCCTACATGGATCGCCGATTTTTGTGTTTATCTTCGGGGTCCAAGTAAATTAGCCACATGCAATTACATACATCATACAAAGAAACAAAAGGAAAGCAAAACAAGAATTATACCTCTTGTTTACCTCAAGGTCTTCTATTATATGTCCTATCATCCTCTGGGACATTGTGTGGGAAACGATCCTCCAAGAGATGAAGCCTCCTAGATCACGATCTACCTTTCCTTGCTCGCTCCGAAAAAAAGGAAGAATACTCAAACCCTTCTTCTCCTTACTTGTGCCAACCACCAAGCACCAACTTGGTGTTCGCCGGCCCTAAGGAGTGGGACAGGATTTGCCGGCCAAGATTGATATCTTGCCGTCGGCCAAAGGATGAAGAAGAAGAAGATGGGGTGCCACCCAAAACCCAAGGAAGAGGATGCCCTAGAGCCTGTTAGTAATATATGAGAGATGTCCTAAGGCAATCGCCTTATGTATGAACCATTTATATGATAAATGAAGATTCACTATTTGAGTATACATGTTTAATGTATTTGATTGGATCTTAAACTCATTTACTGAATGTCCATGATACGATTCACAGCATGAGAGAATTTGTGATTGGATCACAACTAGTGAGTATCTCTACATGTGTAATTGTGATGTATCGGAATTATCCCTAGTCGATGAATTGATGGATTTGGACACCATCAATTCTGTCGAGACTAGCACGAGGTATACTCCTTGGTGTATCCAAGCGGTGATTCTCACCGGGCCGGAGACATTGTGATGTCCGGAGTTAATCGTGGATGCTAGTTATGGTAACTAGTTCATTGGAGTGACCAGTAGTAAGACTTCATATGGTTCTCTGCATATATAGATATGTCAATGAAGTTCTTACTGTGGCTTAAGTGCGATGTTCCTTTGACTTGCGGTATTCAAGTCATCTTGATCATGGAGACTTATGCTTTGACATCTTAAGCAAACATCTCTGAGGAGATGTGGCCCCGGGATGATTGGGTATAAGTCGAAATGATCGAAGGTGTTTGAATAGCCTATAAAGGATTCACCACTCCTTGCGAGGAGATGTATACCCATGGCCTCTCGTCGGATTGTTACTAAAGTCTTTGGCCAAAGCATTACATGTTTAGAGTAAGGTACTCTTCGATACATGTGGAGTAACTAGAATCAGTGGGGCGAGGAAATGATACTTGGGCTAGGTGTGGCGAGTCACTAGTGGGACACAATAGACCATGTCCTGAACCAAGTGGGTATAAGATGAGTGAAGGGAATGGGGCACGATTCATTCGAGCTCAAGGGTTTGAAAATAGTTCTGGATCAATTTGTTGATCTTTTCGGTTAATTGGGGATCATGATGTACTACTAGGTGCCACTCATGATCGTTCTATAATTAATGGTTAATTATAGACGGCCAACATAAACCGAGAACCTATTTGGTCACACGCAACGAGTGTAATCCAAAGGATTTAAAACGAGCTTGAGAATGAGATTCTCAGACCGAGAGAAACTATGTTTGGTTGGACAAAACATAAAGCGAGCATGAAATTGTTTCAGTCTCAATGGAAGCGTGGATGGGCCGTGTCTTATGAAGACATAATGGATGGACCAAAATGGTTTGGTTCTAATCCAATGGATGAGAATAAACCAAAGGGTTTGGTTTATTTTAAACGAATGAACCAAAAGTTGGTTCGGTTCGTTTTAACTTAAAATAAACCATCATGGTTTGGTTTATTTTAACTTATCTTAATGGAGCGGGTTAACGAGCTTTATGGATATGATCCATTAACCATTAAGAGAATTAGTTCTCTATAAAATAGGGCTTAAACCCTAATCCATAAACCCTAATTGGAGTTGCAACCCAACCTAGTTGTGCCGCCCCCTCCCTCTCCTCCACTAGTCGGCGCCAACCCTAGGTGTGCCGCCGTCCAACTTGTTGCCGGCGACCAAGCTTCAGCCGGTGAACCTCCGGCGACCCTCCGGTGATCTCCTATAGGTTTGGCATCAAGGTGAGCCTTTTCTTTCCTTGGTTGGCCGGCGCCTATATCCTCCACCAAGCTGTCCAGTTTTCTGGACAGCTTTTTCTCCTCTCGTCGGAGCGTCGTTTGGACGACGGTTAGTGCTCCGACAGCGGCTAATGTTAGTTAAAGCCCTAGAACCAATCATGTTATGATTGAATAGGGAACATTTTGTATCATATTCTATAAAGGCAAAGGATTGGTTATTATATTTACATCTTGCTTGTGCCAGCTAATTTAAATATAATAATGCCCTAGAAAAGTAGGTTCTTTTCTACAGCACATCAATTGGCAGAATTGATTATGAGAGGCTGTAGAGAACACTTTCCTAAATGTTCCTAGTCGAGTATTAATATGCAAGGGCAATATTAATACATAAAGACTAGCATGTAGGTCAATTGATGACTTGATCTCACAAGTCATGGATATATGATATCAAGTTGACACATGGGTATATATTGGAGAATATATATCGAATGACCGCCATGAGAAAGTTTCATGGATCGTTATATGAGTGTCATAAACTTTCTCATGTGACTATTGGTATGAATAGTCCTTAGACACGAAGTCACTACGGTTCCCTACATAAGGAGTTATGTACTTTGGTATCGCCAAACGCCACCCGTAATAGGTGGACCATAAAGGCGACATCGGGTATGTAACAAATTATGCGGAGGGATGTGAGTGATGTAGATGGGATCTATCCCTTCCATATGACGGGAGTGATATCGGTGGGCCCCTTGATTGAGTAGAACTACTAAAACGCATGGCCATGCTCGAATGAGTCAATATGAGATATTGAGCTCATTTGTTTGAGTTAGTTTACTTAGGGATCAAGAAACACATAGATTGATCGAGGATGACACGGTCTATGCCTCATTGATCAATCTGATATCAAGGATAGAAGGACACGGTCATATATTATAGTAGTCACGGAAAGGTTAGTCGGATCTTGACTTATCTCGTAACTTGGGTAGCAATGATGTATTGCTAGATGCCGCTCATTGCTTGTGTATCTAAAAGAGTTTAGATCCACTGCCAACGTTATGAGAGCCTATAGGGTCACACACAAAGAGCATGATAATTAGAGGAATTAGAGTATTCTAGTTTGACTAGAATAATATGGGAATAAGCTTAAGTACAAAATGGTTTTTGGACTTTAAGCTTAATGAGAATTTTAGCTAATTGATTTAATGAGATTAATTCAATATGTTACCTTATTGATTTAATAAGATTAATTCAATATGATAACATAAGCTTAATTGAATTAATAAGATTAATTCAATATGATAACATAAGCTTAATTGAATTAATAAGATTAATTCAACATGCATGAATGCCACATAAGAATGTCACATAAGCATGCCACATAAGCATGCCACCTAAGCATCCACCTAAGCTAGTTAAGGTGGAAGGAAACAAAATGGTTTTGTCTCCTTAAGTGGCCGGCCAAACAAGGAAGCCAAATCCTTTTTGAGTGTGTCTCAATGCAATGGATTGCATTGAATGTGAAGGAGGTAGAAGGGTTTTTCCAACCCTATAAAAGGCTCCTTGGAGTGGCCGGCCATAGTGAGTTTTTGGTGTTGTGGTTGTGAGAGAGCTTGGTGGAAGCTTTAGTTGTGTGGGTTTGTGAGTGTAGGCTAGCAAGAAGAGGAGTCTTCTTCTTCCTTTCTCCTTTTCCCTCTCTTCCTCTCCTTTAGGGACTTCTCTAGCAAGAAGTAAAGGAGAGCTCTTCTAGTTTTTCTTTTGTGAGACAAGAGCGTGCTCGTGTGGATACGTATAGAGGCACGGACACTTGAACGTGCTAAAGATCCAACAAACCGAAAGGAAAAGCGGGATTAACAAGGGCACGCAACAAAGGTAATCCTCTCCTATAAGATAGGTTTGGTTTAGAGAAATTTATTTTATACGAGTTTGCTTTCGCATGGATCACTTGGAAGGGATCCTATTTTCCGTCATATGCCATTTGGCATATGAGATTTCCTACAAAGGGTATCAGAGCCACTTATAAAGATCGTATAAAAAATAGGTTTTCTATTTTATATGTGATATAGAAGTAGGATAAATTTTATTATGAGTTGATAATTGCATTAGCAAATTTTCAAACATAATAAAATATCCAATGTCTTTTAAAAGTTAAAATGACATGGTGCATGGTTATGGCCTAGTCCCAAAAAGTTTGTGATTGTGTGTTGTAATTCTTAATACGGCTGCGTGTCGTGCCTTTCTCCTAATATTCTTGTTGTAAAATTAGTTTTAGACTAATGTAACTCGAGTATTTCTCCTTTTGTAATGTACAAAACAAGGATGGAGGGTCCATTGGAAGATGAGGTTACAAGGAGGAAGTCAACACACAAGACAACCAAAAGGAAGCACTTAGGAGAAGATGCTATCCCTAGGTTGACCAATCAATCTTTTCATTGGCTTGAGAAGATTGTAGAATAAGGGCCATAACCATGACACGTTAGTTTAATATGTATGTGATGCATGTTAGTTTAGCTTGTATGTGATGCATGATTAGTTTAGCTTATATGTGATGTATGCTAATATGTATATGATACATGTTTATTTCTTAATAAGTCTAAACGATATGCCTACCAAAGTTGGTACTACTTCCTCGATCATTTGTTATTGGGTTTGCCAAAGCAAAGCAATGCATTTTATCTTGAGGGTGCGAGTGGACAATCGTGATGTCCCGCTATCGCCTTGGTTAAGACTTAATTAAGTGTTTTCTTAATTGGTTAAGAAAGTAGAGGCATATATTAGCTTTGAACATAAGTGTTAACATTAGTTTTGTGTGATTCAACATCACTTTGTCTTAGAAGTGGTCGCTGTTCGATATCCAAGAAGGCCCTCGTGCTCGCCACGACTGAAGTCGGTTTAGGAATAAACACTAAACTAATCTAAAACTTAACCAAAGCTATTAAAGAGTTACATCAGATGTAATTGGCAAAAGATTGCCTACCTAATTATACTACGCCTTGGGCGATTAGCCAAAGCTAACTCAAGACTAATTATGATGTGGATCTTTATCCCATATAAATTTATAGCTAAATAGTAGCTATGAGAATTTAGTGAGCCTCATTTAATTAAAGGCCTAATTAAATGATTTAGGTATGATACTTAACTTTGCATTTTAATGTTGTAGATCACCATGTCATCTAACACGACACCCCTCAACTTGCGATCTGTCCTTGAGAAGGACAAGCTCAATGGAGCAAACTTTCTTGATCGTATAGGAACTTGAGGATTATCCTCAAGCAAGAACGCAAACTATATGACCCTCAAATACCCGCCATGCTACACGCCACTCGTCTTGAAAAGGATGCTTATAAGAAGCATCAAGATGACGATTAGATGTGTCATGTCTTATGCTTGCCACCATGAACTCGAGCTTGAAGCAACATGAGAACATGGATGCCTATGATATGGTTGAGCATTTGAAACAACTATATCAAGGACAAGCTAGGCACGGCGTTTTTGAAGTGTCTAAGGCTCTTTTTGCATGCAAGATGCAAGAAGGAACACTGTAGGAACTCACGACTCAAAATGATTGGGTACGTTGAGAACCTTGAAAGACTAGGTTTTCCATCGAGCCAAGAATTGGCAATCGATGTTATCCTCGCAATCGTTTAAGCATACAATCAATTCCATGAATTATAACATGAATGAAATTGATAAACCTTTGCTCGAGATTCTCAAAGATGTTGAGAATCACAACCAAATCTCAAGAAGAAAGTTAGTAATGTACTAATGGTCAAGAAGGACAAAGGTAAGCGCAAAGGCAAGGGTAAGACCCAAGCCAAAGGCAAGGCCAATTCATCCACTTCAAAGGGTAAAGGTAAAGTACCTAAGGAAGGGGACGCTTCCATTGCGTGAGATCGACACCGGAAGTGAATCGCAAAGTCTACCTCGAGGAAGTAAAGAACAAGAGAAGTGGGACTTACGCCTCGTATACACGTTATAGAAGTTAATCTATCTATTTCTTCTACATGGGTATTAGATACGGATGTGCATCTCACATTTGTACTAATGTGCAGGACCGAGAAATAGTAGAATAATGGCAAAGGGTGAAGTGGACCTCATTTAGGCAATGGCGCAAAAAGTTGTCAGAGTGTAGGAACATATTCTTTGTCTTTGCCCACGGGCTTATCTTAGAACTAGAGGAGTGCTTCTATGTACCGCATTAACAAAGAACATAATTTCAGATCTTGTTTAGACAAGAAAACTTTTCTTTTATAATAAAGGACAAATGTTGTTCCATTTATTTAAATGAAATGTTCTATTGTAATGCACCACTTATGAATGGTCTCTATGTTCTAGATTTAGATAACCCAATTTATAACGAATACTAAACGGTTCAAATCGAATGATTTGAACTGCATATATATCTTCGCATATCGCCTAGGTCACATAAATGAAAAACGCATATCCCAACTCCATAAAGATGGATTATTGACTCATTTGATTTTGAATCATATGAGGTACGCGAGTCTTGTCTTTTAGGAAAGATGACTAAAACTCCATTTAGTGGACATGGCGAGAGAGCGACGGATTTGTTAGGACTCATACATACCGATGTATGTGGCCCTTTCAATGTCGGGCCAGGAGGCTATAAGTACTTTATTACTTTCATCGATGATATGAGTAGATTCGCTACTTATATTTGATGAGACATAAGTCAATCCTTGAAAAGTTCAAAGAATTCAAGAATGAAGTACAAAACCAACTTGGTAAGCGTATTAAGCTACTTCGATCAGATCGAGGTGGTGAATACCTTAGTCAAGAGTTTCGTGATCACCTGGCTAAGTGTGGATAATATCCCAACTCACTCCACCTGGAACACCACAATGGAATGGTGTATCCGAGGAGAAATCGTGATTTATTAGATATGGTACGATCAATGATGAGCCGCATCGATCTACCTACTTCCTTTTGGGGTTTAGCTCTAGAGACAGCTTTCACACTTAATCGCTGCTTCCATCAAAAGCCGTAGAAAAGACACCATATACGATATGGACCGGGAAGAGTCCCAAAATGTCTTTTATAAAGATTTGGGGTTGTGAAGCTTACGTTAGACGTCAAGTCTCAGATAAACTAGGACCCAAATCAGATAAGTGTTATTTTGTAGGATATCCCAAGGAAACAAAGGGATATTACTTTTACAATCTCACACTTGGCAAGGTGTTTGTTGCCAGAAATGCTGTCTTTCTAGAAAGAGAATTTATTTCTAGAAATACTAGTGGGAGTAAAATTCATCTTGAAGAAGTTCAAGATGATGATAACACTAAGGCTTCGATGGAAAATGAACAGGAACCACAAAGTGTTGTGGATGAGGAATTTGTTGCCCAAAGAGTTGTGGAGCAAACACCTGTTCAAGTAGACCAACCTCTTCATAGATCTAATAGGATCCGTCGTCAACCCGAGAGATATTCTTTTCTCTTGACTGACAACGGTGAAGTATTGCTTGTCGATCTTGACGAGCCTACATCCTATCAAGAAGCTATGATGAATGGCTAGAGGCCATGAGATCCAAAATAGAATCCATGTACACTAACCAAGTATGGACTTTGGTTGATCCACCTGAAGGGGTAAAACCCATTGGGTGTAAGTGGGTCTTTAAAGTAAAGACTGACATGGATGGTAATAAGCATACCTATAAAGGTAGATTGGTGGCTAAAGGATTCAAACAAATTCATGGTATTAACTATGAAGAAACCTTTTCACCAGTTGCGATGCTTAAATCCATTCGGATCATACTTGCTATTGCAGCCTACCATGATTATGAGATCTGGCAGATGGATGTCAAAACCGCTTTTCTGAATGGAAAGCTACTCGAGGATGTGTACATGACACAACCTGAGGGTTTTGGAGATCCAAAGCATCTGAAAGGTAAACCGCAAAGGTCCATTTATGGACTAAAGCAAGCCTCTCGAAGCTGGAATCTTTGATTCGATGATGCAATCAAAGAGTTTGGTTTCATCAAGAATGAAGATGAGCCTTGTGTCTACAAGAGAAATAGTGGGAGCACAGTTGTATTTCTTGTCTTGTATGTAGATGACATACTTCATCGGAAATGATATTCCCTCACTCGATCTGTGAAGATGTGGTTAGGGAATTGTTTCTCGATGAAGGACTTAGGTGAAGTTTGCCTATATTCTAGGCATCAAGATCTATAGAGATAGATCTAGAAGATTACTGGCCTAAGTCGAGTACATACATTGATGAAGTGCTAGATCGTTTTGCTATGCAAAATTCTAAGAAAGGGTTTCGCCTTTATCACATGGTGTGAGTCTTTCAAGACTCAATGTCCCTCTTCTAAGGAGGAGAGAGATCGCATGGATAAGATCCCTTATGCATCGCCTATAGGGTCTATCATGTACGCCATGCTTTGTACTGCTCCGACGCCTCGTATGCTTTGAGCATGACGAGTAGATACCAATGAGATCCAGTGAAAGTCATCGATAGCAGTCAAAAATATTCTTAAGTACTTACGAAGAACGAAAGAATATTTCCTGATATTTGGAGGCAATGAGGAGCTAACTGTAAAGGGTTACAGTGATGCAAGCTTCCAAACAGACAAGGATGACTATAGATCGCAATCGGGGTACGTGTTTTGCCTAAATGGTGGAGCGTGAGTCGAAGAGTTCGAGACAGCTGACACGATTCTACAACAGATATATTGCAAAGATATCGATGCAAAGAAAGGAGGTTGTTTGGCTCGCAAGTTCATCGCTGAACTTGGGGTAGTTCCTAACATTGCAGCATCCAATAGACCTCTATTGTGACAACAATGGGGCTATTGCGACAGCTAAGGAACCTCGATCACATCAGCGGACCAAACACATACACAGGCGCTTCCATCTCATTCGAGAGATCATCGATAGAGGAGATGTGAGGATATGCAGAGTACCGACAGAAGCTAACATCGCAGATCCATTGACCAAGGCTTTGGCACAGAGGAAGCATGATGGTCACACTAGGTCACTAGGTATTATATATCATAGTGATTGGTACTAGTGCTAGTGGGAGATTGTTAGTTAAAGCCCTAGAACCAATCATGTGATGATTGAATAGGGAACATTTTGTATCATATTCTATAAAGGCAAAGGATTGGTTATTATATTTACATCTTGCTTGTGCCAGCTAATTTAAATATAATAATGCCCTAGAAAAGTAGGTTCTTATCTACAGCACATCAATCGGCAGAATTGATTATGAGAGGCTGTAGAGAACACTTTCCTAAATGTTCCTAGTCGAGTATTAATATGCAAGGGCAATATTAATACATAAAGACTAGCATGTAGGTCAATTGATGACTTGATCTCACAAGTCATGGATATATGATATCAAGTTGACACATGGGTATATATTGGAGAATATATACTGAACTGACCCGCCATGAGAAAGTTTCATGGATCGTTATATGAGTGTCATAAACTTTCTCATGTGACTATTGGTATGAATAGTCCTTAGACCTGAAGTCACTACGGTTCCCTACATAAGGAGTTATGTACTTTGGTATCGTCAAACGTCACCCGTAACAGGGTGGACCATAAAGGCGATTACTGGGTATGTAACAAATTATGCGGAGGGATGTGAGTGATGTAGATGGGATCTATCCCTTCCATATGACGGGAGTGATATCGGTGGGCCCCTTGATTGAGTAGAACTACTAAAACGCATGGCCATGCTCGAATGAGTCAATATGAGATATTGAGCTCATTTGTTTGAGTTAGTTTACTCAGGGATCAAGAAACACATAGATTGATCGAGGATGACACGGTCTATGCCTCATTGATCAATCTGATATCAAGGATAGAAGGACACGGTCATATATTATAGTTGTCACGGAAAGGTTAGTCGGATCTTGACTTATCTCGTAACTTGGGTAGCAATGATGTATTGCTAGATGCCGCTCATTGCTTGTGTATCTAAAAGAGTTTAGATCCACTGCCAACGTTATGAGAGCCTATAGGGTCACACACAAAGAGCATGATAATTAGAGGAATTAGAGTATTCTAGTTTGACTAGAATAATATGGGAATAAGCTTAAGTACAAAATGGTTTTTGGACTTTAAGCTTAATGAGAATTTTAGCTAATTGATTTAATGAGATTAATTCAATATGTTACCTTATTGATTTAATAAGATTAATTCAATATGATAACATAAGCTTATTTGAATTAATAAGATTAATTCAATATGATAACATAAGCTTAATTGAATTAATAAGATTAATTCAACATGCATGAATGCCACATAAGAATGCCACATAAGCATGCCACATAAGCATGCCACCTAAGCTAGTTAAGGTGGAAGGAAACAAAATGGTTTTGTCTCCTTAAGTGGCCGGCCAAACAAGGAAGCCAAATCCTTTTTGAGTGTGTCTCAATGCAATGGATTGCATTGAATGTGAAGGAGGTGGAAGGGTTTTTCCAACCCTATAAAAGGCTCCATGGAGTGGCCGGCCATAGTGAGTTTTTGGTGTTGTGGTTGTGAGAGAGCTTGGTGGAAGCTTTAGTTGTGTGGGTTTGTGAGTGTAGGCTAGCAAGAAGAGGAGTCTTCTTCTTCCTTTCTCCTTTTCCCTCTCTTCCTCTCCTTTAGGGACTTCTCTAGCAAGAAGTAAAGGAGAGCTCTTCTAGTTTTCCTTTTGTGAGACAAGAGCGTGCTCGTGTGGATACGTATAGAGGCACGGACACTTGAACGTGCTAAAGATCCAACAAACCGAAAGGAAAAGCGGGATTAACAAGGGCACGCAACAAAGGTAATCCTCTCCTATAAGATAGGTTTGGTTTAGAGAAATTTATTTTATACGAGTTTGCTTTCGCATGGATGACTTGGAAGGGATCCTATTTTCCGTTGCGCATATGCCATTTGGCATACGAGATTTCCCTACAGCTAACTTACCGGGGATTTGATCTCCGGTAATCCTCTGAGGTGGGGGACGAAGGATTCGTCAAACGGTTGACGAATACCTCTCCGGAGAAGCGAGTTTTGAGAACTCGTTTTAGGATCCGAATTTGGATTCAGATCGTGATCATCTCTCGATCACGTCGTCTTCAACACGAGGCTAGTAACCCGTGCGAAGACGAAGCTCGTGACTTAGTGAAGTCATCCCGAGGAGCTCGGCGTGGATACGGATAGAGACAATTCTTACGAGGATCTTTCCGGTTGATGCCGTTCCCGCTACACGTCATACGGAAGGTATGACGTAGATAATTTTCTTTTATTGCAAATTTTAATTTACGGTTATGTATACACTTGTTGTAATAGCATGTGTGTGTTGTGTGTGTTGTAATAAATATAGATTTATTATTTTTTATTGCTTCCGCTGTGCTCATGTTTACGAAACATGATCGAACACACACACGCCGCGGTGCCGGAAACCCAACAGTGGTATCAGAGCCCAGGTTGTGTTTCGACATAATCGTAAAATGGTTTTGCGATAGTCATATTGTATTTCTGGAAATTTTCTAATTTTGGAAATTTAGAAGTATTTATGGAAATTTTTCAATTTTGGAAAATCTAGAAGTATTTATGGAAATCTTCCACTTTTGGAAAGTTGGAAGTATTTATGGAAATTGATATTTTCCATAAATAAAATATTTGATTAGATTCTGGAAATTTGTTTCCTAATTTAATCATGATTTGATTTGGGAAATCAAATCTTAAAATATTTTATTTCCATAAGTAGTTTTAATGATTTAGGAAATTGGTTTCCTAAATAGATTTTCCTTAATCAAATAATTCCATGAATAAAATATGTGATTAGATTTGGAAATTTGTTTCCTAATTTAATTATGATTTGATTTGGAGAATCAAATCTTAAACATATTTTATTTCCATAAATAGTTATGACATATAAGGAAATTATATACATGACATAATTGTATGCCATGTAATTGCATTAGATGCATAACATTATGCCATGCGTGTCGTGACATGTAGATGTATGCCATGTATGTCATGCCATGTAGATAATAGTTATTTGCATGCAAAGAGGATGAGACATAAAAACCCTTAATCAATATTAAAGCCTACACCTTCCATTAATATGGTTAGAACCAGAGTTCTATTTCTTGTTTGGGTTGTTGGACTCTCTCCAAGCCCGGCTCGAACCTGAATATGTTCAAACCATGGAATAGTTTAATACTAATATGGTAAGAGTCAGAGGTCAATCGTTAGCTTTGGTTGTTGGACTCTCTCCAAGCTGGGCTAATTGGTTGAATGCGCTCTAACCATATTAAAACTATGTCCCGATTAATGGGTTGGCTTTAACCTGGAGCATCGGCTTGTTGGACTCTCTCCAAGGTCGATGTAAAGGGAGGTGAAGTTGGGTGCTATGCATATGATGCATACTTGTTAATGTGTTAACAACCCGATGTATGTGTGAACATTCAATTAGTTGATAGCACATTGTGATAGTTGCATATACGTGATATGCAATTGGTATAGTTGATACCTACCGTCGTAGTTATGAATGGCTTGTTGGACTCTCTCCAAGGTTGTTCATAACTATGATGGATATCAGCCCATTCGGAGATGGACCTACGATCTCCCGAAGTGATTTTGGGGTTTTTGAAATTCTAAAAATGAATGGGATTTATAAATGTATATTGATGCATTTTAAAATCATTTTCTCATATATGCTCGTTTTGTATTTCTAGGTCAATAAATTGATCATGACGTCTTTGAATTTGCGCACTATTTTGGATTCGAACAAACTGACTGGGCCTAACTTCCTGGACTGGCTTAGAAACCTGAGAATTGTTCTCAAGGCGGAAAAGCTTGCATATGTCCTTGAAGAGCCTCTTCCTGACCGTCCTAAGGACGATGCAACTCCAGACCAAATGTTGGTCTATCAGAAGCATGTGGCAGATTCTGAGCTGGCGAGTTGCATCATGCTAGCGGCGATGGTACCTGAGCTGCAGAAGCAGCATGAGCATATGGATGCTAACACTATGGTCTTCCATCTTCATGAGTTGTTCGATGAGCAAGCGAGATCCGAAAGGTTCGAGGTCTCTAGGCTCCTCTTCACCACGAAGATGCAAGAAGGTTCGCTCAGAGTACGCTTTGTGCTAAAGATGAACGGGTACATCGAGCGGCTAGCTACACTCGGTTTTGTGATGGATCATGAGTTAAGTATTGACTTAATTCTGCATTGTTTGCCCAAGAGTTTCTCGCAATTTGTTATGAACTATCGGATGAACAAATTGGAATCCACCATTCCCGAGCTCCTCAATATGCTGAAGACTGTGGAGCCTTCTGTGAAGCATGAGGAGAAGGCGGTTCATAGTTGATTCCTCAAAGAAAGGTTCTAAGAGGAAGGCAAAAGAATGTAAGAAAGGAAAGAACAAAAAGGCAAAGAAGGCGGAACCAAATAAGAAAAGGGCACTTGCCATCATTGTGGCAAGGAAGGCCACCGCAAAGAAACGCAAGATTTATCTTGAGTCCATGAAGAAGAAGAAGGCATCCGATGCCCCATCCTCTTCGTATCTTCGTTATTGATTGTCATTCTATTTCCTTAGACACTTGGGTATTGGATTGGGTGTAGCTCACATATATGTAATGACATAGGGCTAAGGAATAGAAGAAGACTTGTCGAGGGGAGTCAAATTTCATTGGCAATGGAGCAAAGGTCAGCTGCCGCCATCGAACTTATTTGCTGAAGCTCCCTAGTGGACTAGTCTTGGAACTGGACAATTGCTATTATGTTCCTTCTCTAATAAAGAACATTGTTTCTATTTCCTGCTTAAATAGAAATGGTTTCCATTTAACGTTTAGTAACAATTATTGTTATATAACTTTGAATGGCGTACTTTATGGAACTGGAACTTTGAGTAATGGCATTTATACGTTGGACGTATCCAGTGACATTTTCAATATCGAAGCGAGCAACACGCGTGCTCGAAAGGATAATCACATAGACTCCTATATGTGGCATTGTCGTCTTGGCCATATAAGCAAGAAATGCATGTCCGAATTACACCAATGTGGAATTCTGGAATCGTTTGAATTGGATTCATACGATACATGCGAATCATGCTTAAAAGGCAAGATGACTAAGTTACCTTTTACTGGAAAAGGTGAATGAGTGGGAGAGTTACTAGGTCTAGTACATACTGATGTATGTGGACCTATGTCAACTCAAGCTTTAGGAGGCTATAGCTACTTCATTACCTTCACCGATGATCACTCACGGTTTGGGTATGTGTTCTTGATGAAACACAAGTCTGAAGCCTTTGAAAGGTTCAAAGAATTCAGAAATGAAGTAGAGAAACAACATGACAAAAGTATTAAAATACTTCGATCGGATCGAGGTGGTGAATACTTAAGTCAAGAGTTTCTTGATTATCTGAGAGACAATGGCATATTGTCTCAATGGACTCCGCCCTATACACCACAGCATAATGGTGTATCTGAGAGGCGTAACCGGACCTTGTTGGACATGGTCAGGTCAATGATGAATCATGCAACTCTTCCCAAGTCCTTTTGGGGTTATGCACTTAATTTGTTACTTGTTAAACATGTGTAATGCCTACCAAGGTAGTCTCAACTACTCCATATGAGATATGGAATGGTAAGAAACCTCATGTATCTTACTTGAAGATATGGGGTTGTCCTGCTTATGTGAAGCGGACTGTATCAGACAAACTGGATGCTAAATCTGATAAATGTCTATTTGTTGGATACCCTAAGGAAACAAGGGGTTACCAATTCTATCATCCTGTGGAACAAAAGGTGTTTGTTTCAAGGCATGCCGTGTTTCTAGAGAAAGAGTTTCTCTTGCAAGAAAACAGTGGGAGTGTCGTCGAGCTTGAGGAGGCTCGAGAGACTCAAATAGACATTGATGAGATACCTGGTGAAGCACAACAGCCGACAACTCATAGTGATGAGCAATCGGCTGGACCTATTGTAACACCACATCTTCGTAGATCTGGTAGAACATGCAATATTCCTGAGAGATATGGATTTCTCGTAAGTGAATCGAACGACGTGTTACTCATTGATGATGAGGAGCCTACCAGTTATGAAGAAGTGCTGACAAGTTAAGAAAGGGATAAGTGGCTTGGTGCCATGAAGTCGGAAATGGATTCCATGTACGAAAACCAAGTTTGGAACTTGGTTGACCCACCTGAAGGCATAAAGCCTATAGGGTGCAAGTGGGTTTTCAAGAAGAAAACCGACATGGATGGTAATGTGATTACCTATAAGGCTAGATTGGTGGCGAAAGGATATCATCAAAAACAAGGTGTTGATTATGACGAAACCTATTCGCCTATAGCTATGCTTAAATCCATTCGGATGCTCCTGGCCATAGCGGCTCATTATGATTATGAGATATGGCAGATGGATGTGAAAACAACTTTCCTTAATGGAAACCTGCTCGAGGACGTGTATATGATACAACCTGAGGGTTTCACATCGGTTGATAAAACCAAGGTATGAAAATTGCGACGATCCATCTATGGATTGAAGCAAGCATCCAGGAGCTGGAATATCCGTTTTGATGAGACGATCAAAAAGTTTGATTTCTCACAAAATCTAGACGAACCTTGTGTGTACAAGAAGGTTAGTGGGAGTGCAATCGTGTTCCTAGTATTGTATGTCGATGACATATTACTTATAGGAAACGGCGATGTCAATCTTCTGATCGCTTAAGGTTTGGTTATCCAAGACATTCTCCATGAAAGACCTGGGAGAAGCAACCTACATCCTTGGGATTAAGATCTATAGAGATAGATCGAAACGGTTGCTTGGTCTTTCGCAGTCTACATATATAGACCGAAAAGCAAAGAGGTTTAGCATGTCGGAATCCAAGAAAGGTTATCCGCCCATCGCATGGGGTACACCTTTCAAGTCTATGTGTCCGCTAAGGCGAGAGGATTTGCATGAGTAAGATTCCCTATGCATCCGCAATAGGATCTATCATGTATGCTATGTTATGTACGCGAGGCCCGATGTATCGTGACGCCTGAGTGTCACGAGCAGATACCAATCCGATCCAGAATGGATCATTGGTTCATTAAGACGATACTTAAGTACTTGAGAAGAACTAAGGATGTGTTCCTAATATATGGAGAAGGGGACATGGTGATACGCGGGTATACGGATGCCAGCTTCCAGACAGACAAGGATGATTCCAGGTCTCAGTCTGGATACGTGTTCACCTTGAATGGGGGGGCAGTGAGTTGGAAAAGTTCCAAACAAGAGACTGTAGCGGATTCTACCACTGAGGCAGAATATATTGCAGCTTCGGAAGCAGCAAAGGAAGCGGTTTGGATCAAGAAGTTCGTTCATGAACTTGGTGTGATTCCGGCCATTGTTGAAGCAATACCGGTCTACTGCGACAACAATGGAGCAATTGCACAGGCGAAAGAGCCAAGGTCTCATCAACGATCCAAACATGTGCTTCGCCGCTATCATCTTATCAGAGAGATCATCAGTAGGAACGAAATACAAATCGAGAAAATTCCCACTGAAAGGAACTTAGCGGATCCTTTGACTAAAGTATTACCTCAAAGTAAGTTTGAGGGTCATGTTAGAGCTTATGGTATTGGATACCGTAGCGATTGGCATTAGGCCAAGTGGGAGTCTGTTAGTAATATATGAGAGATGTCCTAAGGCAATCGCCTTATGTATGAACCATTTATATGATAAATGAAGATTCACTATTTGAGTATACATGTTTAATGTATTTGATTAGATCTTAAACTCATTTACTGAATGTCCACGATACGATTCACAACATGAGAGAATTTGTGATTGGATCACAACTAGTGAGTATCTCTACATGTGTAATTGTGATGTATCGGAATTATCCCTAGTCGATGAATTGATGGATTTGGACACCATCAATTCTGTCGAGACTAGCACGAGGTATACTCCTTGGTGTATCCAAGCAGCTGATTCTCACTGGCTGGAGACATTGTGATGTCCGGAGTTAATCGTGGATGCTAGTTATGGTAACTAGTTCATTGGAGTGACCAGCCGTAAGACTTCATATGGTTCTCTGCATATATAGATATGTCAATGAAGTTCTTACTGTGGCTTAAGTGCGATGTTCCTTTGACTTGCGGTATTCAAGTCATCTTGATCATGGAGACTTATGCTTTGACATCTTAAGCAAACATCTCTGAGGAGATGTGGACCCGGGATGATTGGGTATAAGTCGAAGTGATCGAAGGTGTTTGAATAGCCTATAAAGGATTCACCACTCCTTGCGAGGAGATGTATACCCATGGCCTCTCGTCGGATTGTTACTAAAGTCTTTGGCCAAAGCATTACATGTTTAGAGTAAGGTACTCTTCGATACATGTGGAGTAACTAGAATCCGTAGGACGAGGAAATGATACTTGGGCTAGGTGTGACGTAGTCAGCCTAGTGGGGACTGACACAATAGACCATGTCCTGAACCAAGTGGTTATAAGATGAGTGAAGGGAATGGGGCACGATTCATTCGAGCTATTGAAGGGTTTCAGAAATAGTTCTGGATCAACCGTTGATCTTTTCGGTTAATTGGGGATCATGATGTACTACTAGGTGCCACTCATGATCGTTCTATAATTAATGGTTAATTATAGACGGCCAACATAAACCGAGAACCTATTTGGTCACACGCACAACGAGTGTAATCCAAAGGATTTAAAACGAGCTAGAGAATGGGATTCTCAGACCGAGAGAAACTATGTTTGGTTGGACCAAACATAAAGCGAGCATGAAATTGTTTCAGTCGCAATGGAAGCGTGGATGGGCCGTGTCTTATGAAGACATAATGGATGGACCAAAATGGTTTGGTTCTAATCCAATGGATGAGAATAAACCAAAGGGTTTGGTTTATTTTAAACGAATGAACCAAAAGTTGGTTGGTTCGTTTTAACTTAAAATAAACCATCATGGTTTGGTTTATTTTAACTTATCTTAATGGAGCGGGTTAACGGGCTTTATGGATATGATCCATTAACCATTAAGAGAATTAGTTCTCTATAAAATAGGGCTTAAACCCTAATCCATAAACCCTAATTGGAGTTGCCGCCCAACCTAGTTGTGCCGCCCTCTCCCTCTCCTCCACTAGTCGGCGCCAACCCTAGGTGTGCCGCCGCCCAACCTTTGTGCCACCGTCCAACTTGTTGCCGGCGACCAAGCTTCAGCCGGTGAACCTCCGGCGACCCTCCGGTGATCTCCTATAGGTTTGGCATCAAGGTGAGCCTTTTCTTTCCTTGGTTGGCCGGCGCCTATATCCTCCACCAAGCTGTCCAGTTTTCTGGACAGCTTCTTCTCCTCTCGTCGGAGCGTCGTTTGGACGACGGTTAGTGCTCCGACAGCGGATAACTTTCCGGGGATTTGATCTCCGGTAATCCTCTGAGGTGGGGGACGAAGGATTCGTCAAACGGTTGACGAATACCTCTCCGGAGAAGCGAGTTTTGAGAACTCATTTTAGGATCAGAATTTGGATTCGGATCGTGATCATCTCTCGATCACGTCGTCTTCAACACGAGGCTAGTAACCCGTGCGAAGACGAAGCTCGTGACTTAGCGAAGTCATCCCGAGGAGCTCGGCGTGGATACGGATAGAGACGATTCTTACGAGGATCGTTCCGGTTGATGCCGTTCCCGCTACACGTCATACGGAAGGTATAACGTAGATAATTTTCTTTTATTGTAAATTTTAATTTACGGTTATGTCTACACTTGTTGTAATAGCATGCGTGTGTTGTAATAAATATAGATTTATTATTTTTTATTGCTTCCGCTGTGCTCATGTTTACGAAACATGATCGAACACACACACGCCGCGGTGCCGGAAACCCAACAGAGGCAACCAAGAGAAAGGAGGAGAAAACCAAAACCTTACCCTCTTGTTGCCGCCGACCCAAACCCTAATCCCCTTGTGTTTCTTGCCGCCCAAGCCAAGGAGATCAAACCCTAGAATCTCCAAAAACTCTTGTGCCACCCAAGCCTTTGCTCCCCTTTTATAGATTTCACCCATACCTCCTTTTAATCTCCACTGTCGGATCTAGAGATTTAATCACCACCGTTGGATCTAGGGATTTAATCTCCACCGTCGGATCTAGAGATTTAATCTCCATCGTTGGATCTAGGAATTTAATCTCCACCGTTGGATCTAGAGATTTAATCTCCATCATCGGATCTAGAGATTTAATCTCCACCGTCGAATCCAGGGATTTAATCTCCACCGTCGGATCTAGAGATTTAATCTCCACCGTCGGATCTAGGAATTTAATCTCGACCGTCGGATCTAGATATTTAATCTCCATCGTCGGATCTAGGCTTCATGTGGGTGTTAATAGGCTACAACAGGGACCATGAGGAGGAGTTGGATCTTGGCCACCGAATGGATCCGACCCAAATAAATCCGATCCATTAATGATAATCCATTCCACTAAAGGATTATCATTGATCTACCTCACCAACCCCCATAAATAAATATGGACTCCATATATTAATTGTACAAATGTCTCCCCGTGTTTAAGGTCTTGAATGTCCGTCAATTAATTAATTTACTGACAATTAATTAATCAATATCTAAATCCATGAGTAGTACCACTCAACCTTATCATCATGCCGGACAAAGTCCACCTGTAGGGTTTATATGATGATCCTTATGAGCTCCTCAAGGGGACATCATCATCCTAATATATAGGACACGATTTTCTCCTATAATCAACGGCACACCATGTAAATAATATCTGACTTTTGCATTTCCCAACTACTAATATACCTATTCATAGAATTTTAGGTTCATGAATATAATGGTTAAGTATCTCATGATCCTATAGACCGATCAAGCTTTCGCATCTCACAAACACCTAATTGTTTAGGCTGTATCGAGCTACTGGTGAAGTTGAGATGTTAACTCTTAGCAAAGCGGGTAGATGGGGATGAATAGCAAATCGACTTGAGATACCTCAATGGTGGCATTTACCAGCAATACGTAACTGAACGAAGCACATGGTTTGTCCAAAACCATCTCGGTTGTGAGCCTCTACTTATACTCTACAAGGAACTGATAACATGATCTCCCGTGTGACACTACACACCATGTTATCTATAATGTAATGTATTAGATAATATACATAACCATAAATATGCAAACAATGATCATGTGATTCTTATTTCAAAAATAAAGATGTTCATACAAAAGATAGACTTTTTAGTATACATCGCAACAATCTCCCACTTTACTAAAAGACTATGTTGTCCTCATACTGCCATACATCTGATTCTCATTCCCTCCACATGCCTATCAAAGCTCTCGCTAGAAGGGCCTTAGTGAAAGGATCTACCAGGTCATCCTCTGATGCAATCTAGGCGACAGCAACTTCTACCCGCTTTACGATCTCTCGTATCAGGTGGTACTTGCGCTCTATGTGTTTACTTGCCTTATGGGCTCGTGGTTCCTTCGAGTTTGCAACTGCACCACTGTTATCACAATAAATTATGATAGTTCTGGGCAAACCAGAAATCACATCCAAGTCCATCAAGAAGTTCCTGAGCCATACTGCTTCTTTGACTGCCTTAGAGGCTGCCACATACTCAGCTTCCATGGTAGAGTCCGCCACACATTTCTACATGACACTCCTCCATACAATGGCTCCACCTCCAAAGTAAACACAAAACCCGAGGTAGACTTACTATTATCCCTATTTGATTGGAAGTCGGAATCTGTGTAACCCACAGGGAGTAATTGATCTGCCTAGTATACCAGCATATAATCCCTAGTCCTTCTCAGGTACTTCAATATATGCTTTACTGCAGTCCAATGTCCCTGTCCTGGATTACTCTGATATCTGCTTACCATGCCCACGGTAAAGCAAATATTTGGCGTCGTACATAACATAGCATACATGAGACTTCCTACTGCCGAAGCAGAAGGAAATGCCTTCATCTCCTCTATCTCCTTTGATGTTCTATGACACATCTCATTAGATAAAGGTACTCCATGCCTAAAAGGTAGAAAACCTTTCTTCGAGTTTTGCATGCTAAAATGAGCCAAAATAGTGTCTATGTATGAAGCTTGAGACAAGCACAACATCTTTTCATGCGATCCCTTATAACCATGATCCCAAGGATATGTCCCACTTCTCCCAAGTCCTTCATATCAAACTGTTTGGACAACCATACCCTTATGTCCGATAACACCTTGGCATTGTTGTCAATTAACAAAATGTCATCTACGTATAGTACAAGAAACACCACTATGTTTTTGTCACATCTCTTGTATACACAAGACTCATTCAGACTTTGAATAAATCCTTAAGACTGGATTACCCCATCAAAGCAGATGTTCCAAGATCTCGAAGCTTACTTTAATCCATAAATGGACCGATTAAGCTTGTACACAAGATGCTCTTTGGCCTTTGCAATGAATCCCTCTGGTTGCTTCATATAGATGTTCTCCTCAAGACTTCCATTAAAAAAAGTTGTCTTGACATCCATCTGCCAGACCTCATAATCCATATGAGCAGCAATGCATAAGAAAATCCGGATAGACTTAAGCATGACTACTAGTCAAAAGGTCTCCTCATAATCGATACCCTCTTTCTGAGTATACACTTTCGCAACAAGCCTTGCTTTGAAGGTCTCAACCTTCCCGTCTATTCCTCTCTTTCTTTTGTAGATCCACTTGCATCCAATGGTTTTTACACCATCGGGTGGTTCTACTAGCTCCCAGACCTGATTTGAATCCATAGATTCAATCTCAGCATTCATTGCACTTTGCCAAGATACTGCATCTTTATCTTGGATTGCCTCGTCATATGTCCAGGGATCAGGTTCATGTTTGCCATGGACCAAATCAGAAGATTCTCCCAAGAACATGAATCTATCAGGCTGTCTAACAACCCTCCCACTACGATGAGGTATCACCTGTGTATCCTCTGTGACACACGGTGCAGTGACTTGTGGTATATCCTCTTGTACCGGTGGTACTGAAGTAGTGACTTTCCCTTTCAATTCCTCCAGAAAAATCATACTCATGGGCTTGTGGTTCATCACATAGTCTTCCTCTAGAAATCTGGCGTTCGTGCTAACGATCACCTTCTGATCTCTTGGACTATAAAATAAACCACCTTTCGTTCCTCTAGGATAGCCAACGAACATGCACACTTCTGTACGAGGTCCCAACTTACCAGCATCTGCCTTCAGCACATGTGCTGGACTCCCCCAAATCCGAATATATCTCAGACTAGGCATTCGCCCAGTCCACAATTCTGTGGGAGTAGAAGGCACTGATTTAGATGGAACCAAGTTCAAAATATACACTGTCGTATCTAGAGCATATCCCCAGAATGAATCTCGCAACTCAGAATAACTTATCATCGATCTAACCATCTCCATAAGAGTCATATTCTTTCGCTCTGCTACACCATTCTGCTGGGGTGTGCCAGGTGCAGATAATTGGGATTGAATCTCAACCTCTGATAAGTAATTCCTAAACACTCCCAAGAGGTACTCACCACCATGATCAGATCATAGTGTCTTGATACTTTTACCTTGACGTTTCTCCACATCAACCTTGAATTCTTTGAACTTGTCAAAGCATTCAGACTTGCGGCGCATCAAGTAAATGTATCCATATCTCGAATAATCGTCTATAAAGGAGACGAAATATTCAAAACTACCTCTTCCCTGGATAGACATAGGACCACACAAATACGAATGAACCAACTCCAACACATCTTTGGCTCTATACCCCTTGGCCTTAAAAGGCCTCTTGGTCATTTTACCCTCCAAGCAAGATTCGCAGGTTGGGAAATCTTCCACCACTAATGAACCCAAAGGTCCATCAGCTATCAATGTTTGAATTCTGCTTAGGTTAATATGACCAAGTCTTAGATGCCAAAGATATGTTTGGTTCATCTTCGAAGGTTCTTTTCTCTTATTGGAATTAGAAGATGAATTATTTACTTCTATTTGCATCGTGGGAGCTATTGGTTCAAGTGTTGGGATGTATACTGAAAAGTCTATCTTTTGTATGAACACCTTTATTTTGAAATAAGAATCACATGATCATTGTTTGCAAATTTATGGTTATGCATATTGTCTGATACATTACATTGTAGATAACATGGTGTGTAGTGTCACAGAGGAGATCATGTTATCGGTTCATTGTAAAGTATAAGTAAAGGCTCACAACTGAGATGGTTATGGACAAACCATTAGAATGGTTGTAGTGTGATTTTGTATTGATTTGTCTTGACCATAGAATCACACTAGTACACTTTGTGTGTATTGAGCAGGACCGACTTAGAGGTGATTCGATTTATTGCTGACTATATAATCGAATCAGACCTCAAATATTTTATTGTACATGCTCTTAATCCCGATATAATAACGGGCACATATACTTAGTATTCATTTCTTTGATTTACCAATGGGCGAGATTTATAGAGTAAATCGATAGGCTCGGTAAGTTTGGAAATGGTATTATTTATATGGTGTGTCGTTAATTATAGGAGGAAACCATGTCCTATATATTAGGATGATGATGTCCCCTTGAGGAGCTCATAAGGTTCATCATATAAACCCTGCAGGTGGACTTAGTCCGGCATGATGATAAGGTTGAGTGGTACTACTCATGGAGTTAGATGTCGATTAATTAATTGTCAGTAAATTAATTAATCGATGGACATTCGATATCTTAAAGCACGGGGTGAAAATGTACAAATAATATATGGAGCCCATATTAACTTATGGGGGTTGGTGAGGTAGATCAATGATAATCCTCTAGTGGATTGGATTATCATTAATGGATCAGACTTTATGTGGGCTTGATCCATTGGGTGGCCAAGATCCAACTCCTCCTCATGGTCCCTATTAAAGCCTGTTAAAATTTCATGGAGCCTAGATCTGATGGTGGAAAATAAAACTCTAGATCCGACGGTGGAAGTTAAATCTTTAGATCCGACGGTTGAGATTAATTCTCTAGATCCGACAGTTGAGATTAAATCCCTAGATCCGACGGTGGAGATTGAAGGAGTCATAAGCCTAACTCTATAAATAAGGCTTAAGGGGGTGGGCGGCAAAAATAGAGAGGTGGATTAGGGTTTTGGGCGGCAAAGGAGCTTGGAGGCTTGGGCAGCCACAATTAAGGAAAGTTTTTCCTTCTTCTTCCTTAGGTGGTCAGTGCCCATCCTTTCCTCTTCCCTCCTTGTTTTTTTGGGCATCCAACCTTCTTCCCTTCATCCTTGGCCGGAGCTTAGGGTCTTCCCTTGAAGCTTTTGGCCCGCCCACTTCCTCATCTCTTCTTCTTGTTGGTTGGCAGCAAGCATCAAGGTTGGTGATTGGTGGTTGGATAAAGGAAGGATAAGAGTTTTGTTTCGATACTTCCTCTTGTTCGAAGTGAGCAAGGAAAGGAAGATCGTGATCTAGGAGGCTTCTACTTTTGGAAGATCGTCGCCCACACGACGTCCAAAAGGAGGAAGGGCATACAATAGAAGATCGAGAGGTATAACGCTTGTTTATATTCATTTGTAACATGTCTATAATTGTTTTTCAATCATATACATATTGTATGTTCTATTTTATGGTTAAATTTACTTGGACCCCGAATACAAATGCAAAAACCGGTGATCCGTACTGTTGGTGCAGGGGCACTAGATAATCAAACCTGTATTTTGATTATGGCAAAGACACAAAGTTAAGTTTATATTGTTATCTCACGAGCTAAATCAAGTGTGCAGAAAAGTACTAAAGCTGGAGCTGAAGGCTAGCGACACCCGGAGGAAGCCGTGGTGGTCGGGCGACACTTGAGTGAATTCGGAGGGAGCCGAAGGAATCGAGTGGAAGGCCGGAAGCGAGAGCTACTATCGAGGTAAGCTCGTGTGAGTGAGAGATTGTAAGGTCGTGTCCTCTTTACGGGGATGACCGTAGGCGACGATTCGACTAAGACTTCCTGTGGAAGGTCTAGGTTGAGATCGGACGGTTAGAAACCGTCGTATTTATCATTTTCCGAGCTAATCTCTTACTGCAGGAAGTGGTTAGGCCGGCAATGACCGCCTTGGACATTGGGCGATCGCTTATCGGCCGATCGATGAGATGCATCGATCGATCGTATCATCGATCGATGAGAGGCATCACGTCGTGATGGCGACGATTTATTTTTGCGCTAGGTCAAAACGGATAACGTTTGACGCGGCCACTTCGCGATAAAAATTTGGAAAATTCATGATCCGTTCCAAAGAAATAGGAGACAAATTCAGAGGCTAAAGTCTATAAAAGGAGGGGAGGATTCATCTCCAAAGATCATCAATTATTCATCAAGTGCTCCTACAACGCCAACGCTTCAACACCGTCATAACGCCGACGCGACGACAACCTCAGATCTTCTTCGTCGGCAGCAGATTCAAGTAATATTTTTGATATTATATTCTGTGTTTTTTATCTTCATAACGAGGTGAGGTAGGCTTGTTGCCTCATCCTCGTGTATTCGGTTTTTGTAATCGTTGTCTCCTACCTCCAACGAGGAGGAGACGTTTTAGTGCTTTGCCCTCCGTACGCGGTCTAGGACCGATAGGGCCTTGGAGTAGCAACCGCTGGGTTGTGAACCAAGTAAAATAAACGTGTTCATTTATTTTCCGCTGTGCTTACTTTGCGTATTGAACGAACGAAAAAGAAAAGATTTACGATCGCTATTCACCCCCCCCTCTAGCGACGCTTCTCGATCCAACACGTACATCGTCTATTCCGCGGCTAATCGTAGAATATAAGTTGGTTGCTTGAACAACAAGTTTGTTCAAGTGACCACTCTAATCGAATAACACGACGATGAAACGGTAGCTTGGGTGATCCCTCCTTGTCAAGGATAAATTTTTTTTATCCGGGGACGTAGAAGGGATCGCCATGAACAAGCGACCAAGTTGAAGTAGGAAGCAATGTTTCCTACCATCAACTGGTATCAGAGCCACGGTATCCAGTTTTGTGTGTTTAGGATTCGGTTACTTTTAATCACTTTTCATATATTATATGTGTTGGATAATAGTAGGATGTGCGTAGATTAACTTTTTGGTTGCAAGCATAGGATCCAATTATTATGGTCATATGTGTGTATATGATTGTATGTGTGTAATTGTATATTTTGTTGAATCCTCGAGGTTGACGAGGCTAGTATTTATTTTTTGTAATTAGATACGACATTGTTTAGCCACTCTTTTTATTTTAGTTTACTTTCGATCTAGATTTCATGTACACTCCTTTGTGGAGTATAGGATCGATGGATGTAAATTAAAATAGTTTTTCTCGGCTCGGATCTCTGGATAGCTTGTACATGGCGTAGGGAGGAGCGGACGAGATGGCGATACGACGGGAGACATATTGAAGACAAAAGTCATAATAGTTGGAAAATATTTATTTTTCATATTTATTGCTTATTTTTTGATATGCATGTCGCAGGGCAGGAAAATTCCTCAATTTTAAATTACTAAGTAGGAGAGGAATATTTTTATAAATTCCCACGGCCTCCATTACGATTTGACATGTGATGCAAACAAACTTGCGCGTCGACTCTGAGTGCCTTCCTTCATATCGGATGAGTTTGTTTGCGGATCACAGGGGTGAATATGGTTATAGGAAATTATTAAGGAGCATGTGTACTTCCCCATCGGAAGGCACATAACCCGAGATAATTGCCTTGGTACCGAGTAATGGTGAACACTTAGATGCAAATAGGAGTATCCTCTCCATCGGAGTCACTGCTTTTATTTGTATGGGCGAAGAGGAACCAACTATTAATTTTATTTGTCAAAAAGTTAGGTTGACAAGATAGTAAAATTAATGGGTAAAACCTCCTCTTACAAATGTAGAATTTGTATACGTCCACACTATCGTGGCATATGATATTCTCGGTGTTTTGAGGTGTTGGTTGATTTTAAAATTTTATTATTTGAGGAATCAATAATTTTTTGAAATCTAATGTTTTGATCTATGTGATTCTTAGGTTTTTCAAAATGACTTTCAACCCGCTTGCTATGATACTAAAAGAAAATAAACTTACTAGACCCAATTATGTTGATTGGAAGAGGAATTTTGATATTGTCTTGACTGCTGAGGAGTACAAATATGTACTCTTCGAAGAGTGTCCTCCTAAGCCTACGGATGATTCTTGGGAAAAGGAGAAGGAGAGTTATAAGAAGTGGATTAAGGCTGATGAGATGTCGCGGTGTTACATTTTGGCTTCTATGTCAAATGTATTGCAACATCAGTATCAAGCCATGCCCACTGCTTATGACATGATGCTCAATCTCAAAGAGCTTTTTGGACACCAGAATCGGGCTGCTAGGCAAGAAGCCATGAGGAACTTGATGACGACCACCATGATTGAGGAAACATCCGTGAAGGATCATGTTCTCAAGATAATGGCTCATTTGAATGAGCTGGAAGTCCTTGGAGCTGAGATCGATGAGGAAACCCAAGTCGATATCATTCTCCAGTCTCTACCTAGGAGTTTTGAGTAGTTTCGCCTAAATTACAACATGAACAAGAGGTTGTATTCGTTGGTGGAGCTTCTGATATAACTCCAGGCGACAGAGGGCTTTTTCGTCAGAGTGCTTAGGCTCAGGCCAAGGTTACCCAAAAGGTTTCTACTTCTAAGCCAAAAGGAAAGAATAAGAAGAAACAAGGTGGGACAAAGGTGGCGGGAGGACCTCAGGGAGGAGTGAAGACGCCGAAAGGCAAGTGCTTCACTTGTAAGCAGACTGGACACTGGAAAAAGGACTGCCCCAACTGGAAGCAGAACAAAGGTATATCTTTTGGTCTAGTCATTGAAACATGTTTAGCGGTGTTATCTACCGGCACATGGTGTGTAGATATGGGAGCCACTGATCATGTCTGCAATACTTTGCAGGGGTTCCAGGAAACCAGATGACTGGCTGAAGGGAAGATTACCATCTACTTGGGTGATGCTACGAAGGTAGCAGTTGTTGCAGTGGGAGATGTTTATTTGTCTTTTGAGATGAATAAAGTTTTGGTTCTGAAAAATTGTCTTTATGTACCTTTAGTTAGAAAGAATTTTATTTCGATTTCTAAATTGTTTATGGATGGATATTTATTTCTTTTAATGACAGAATTGTTATAAAAAGGAATAGGGAGATTATCTGTTCTACTGCATTGATAGGAAATTTATATACACTGATGAAGGTAGGAAACTTCGTTTCCCACTTAAACTCGGTTTCTTGTTCATGGCAATCCCTTCTACGTCCCCGGATAAAAATTTTTTATCCTTAACAAGGAGAGATCTGTTGGATCGATCGGATCGCTAGAGGGGGGGGTGAATAGCGATAGAAACTTTTTAGTACAAATTCGTTTTTTAAAAAAAAACTTATATGCAGCGGAAAGATAAACAAAACAAAAAGTAAAGGAGACAATAGACACAAGAGATTTACTTGGTTCGTAGCCGAAGGCTACTACTCCAAGGCCCTAGTGGTCCTTGACCACGTACGGAGGGCAAACTACTAAAGAACTCCCCCTCGTCGGAGGTAGGAGTTAGACGGATACAAAAAGCTCGAGGTAGAAGGACACTCCCCCTCTCCTCGTTATAATGAAAGCTTTACTAAAAGGAATAAACTGAAATACAATTTAGAACTTTTGTTACCGACGACTTTAAAGGTTGGAGGTTGAAGCTCTAGTCGTCGTCTCGGTAGCGCTTCGTCGTAAGGATGTCAGAGAGTCGGAGCATATTAGAAGCACTTGGAAGCTTTTTAATTGATGAAAAACCCTAGGTTTGGCCCTCCTTTTATAGCCTTTGAGCCCCTCATCGAATGGGTCTTTAGCCAATCACAAATGGGCACAAAACCCCTTGAAAAATGGTGATAACTCTTGACTACTCGAGGCTGATCCTTTGACCAACAGTCGACTGATGGCCATCATCAATCGACTGATGGCAAGATCGATCGATTGTCGACCTTCTAATGACCGCTTGACGGCAATGAGTCCTCCAAGCCGGGCAATGATCGATGCTAGCTGCAAGGCAAGGTTAGCTAAACAAAAACATAATTTCGATGGTCGTCGACCATCCGATCTCGACCTAGACCATCTATAAGAAGTCTTTGGTCGGATCTACACTTAAGATCATCCCCGTAAAGAGGATACGACCTTACTTACGCTCGCACACACGAGCTTACCTCAGTACTTACGTGTTGCTTTTTCTTCCGGCCTTCCACTCAATTCCTTCGGCTCCCGCCGAAGTCTCTTGAGTGTCGCCCGACCACCGCGGCTTCCTCCGGGTGTCGCTAGCCTTCAGCTCCAGCGTTGAGACTTTTCTGCACACTTGATTTAGCTCATGAGATAACAATATATGCTTAACTTTGTATCGTTTGCTATAATCAAAAGTTAGGTTCGACTTAGGTGCCTACTGCACCAACAATCTCCCCCTTTTTGATATATGGCAAACCCACATACAAAGTTAAGTAAATAGCAAGCATGAAGAGTAATAATGTGCATGAGAAACAAAAAATATGAAGATTAAGTTGGAGTAGTAAGGATTTTCTTCAAGTACTCCCCTTGAGGAAACCTCCCCCTTGACCGAGGGTGAGTCTTGAAGAAAGACCTTAATCCTCCCCCTTGAGGGTTGCTTTAAGTAATTAACATTACTTAAAGTTGGCCTTAGTAAAACGTTTTAGTTAAGCCCTTTCTCCCCCTTAAGTAAAACATTAACGACATAAAGTTTAAAAAATAAGTTTAAGTAAAACGTAGACGACACAAATAAGTTTAAGTTAAGAATTCTTTGGCCTTTTGGTAAAAGTTAACTAAGTTTTAACTTTTGGTTTAAATATGAAGTAAGAGTTAAGTTATCAAAGAAAATTTTGACCCCTTAACTTTGGCTTTTTTCTCCCCCTTTTGCCGTATATCGAAAAGAGTAAGGGGTGTGTGAAAAACAAAATAAGTGTTAAATTTAAAGTCCAAGCATGTTCCCCATTTTTTATAAAAAAAATAATATACTGAAAATAAGCTCATCTATAAAATGTTCGACTCATATTTGGCTTGATTGATATGTAAGATCAACCAGTCCTGGTCAGAGTCGGTTAGTATGTATGATTATACTCCGTGGTTCATAGCGATGCACTAGCTCTACATCTGGAACCAGGAGTAAGGTCCTAACATCTCACGTCCATCTACGTGGCTAAGTACACAAACACATTAGTCCTATGTGTTGTGAGATGTACTGGCTCCTTAAATCTATAGGTGCATGATATCTAAGGTATGTCATATGCTAGTTCCATAAAAATGAAATTAAAGAAATAGTAGTAAGAAAATATAATTTGCAAGTTCCTATTCTACTACGCACATGCCCAATTTTCGTCTCAAGAGACTAAATTCGGCTTCGGGTAGTGGTTTAGTAAACAGGCCTGCTAGGTTAGACTTCGAGTCAACATATTCGAGGTGTATGGAGCCGTTGGCTACATGTTCTCGAATGAAATGGTGTTTTACCTCTATATACTTTGTCCTTGAATGGCATATAGGGTTCTTAGTTAGATTTATCGAACTTATGTTGTCTACAAAAATTTTAGTTTTGGTGAAGTCCAACCTAAAGTCTCGGAGAGTGTGCTTCATCCAAAGAAGCTGAGTTACACACTCACCCATCGCAACGTATTCGGCTTCGGTGGTAGATAAGGCAACACAATGTTGCTTCCTACTGCACCAACTTACAAGACTCGAGCCGAGTAGTTGACAACAATCACTCGTGCTCTTTCTATCGAGTTTACTACCGGCATAATCCGAATCGGAGTAGCCGATTAGTTCGAACTCCGTAGATCTAGGGTACCAAATACCAATGTTAAGTGTACCCTTAAGATATCTAAGGATACGCTTAACTAGGGTTAGGTGAGACTCCTTAGCACAGGTTTGAAACCTGGCGCACATACTTACTGCGAATAGGATGTCGGGTCGGCTCACAGTTAAGTATAGGAGACTTCCTATCGCGCTCCTATAGTACTTTAAGTCAATGGACTTACTTTCAGGGTCTTCTCCTATGTTAACATTAATCGCCATTGGGGTGTTTATTATCTTAGCGTCTTGCATTCCAAATCTTTTAATTAACTCCTTAGTGTATTTCTGTTGATATAGGTATATACCATCCTTAGTTTGTTTAATTTGTAGACCTAAAAAGAAACTTAACTCACCTACCAAGTTCATTTCGAACTCACTTTCCATGAGTGAAACGAACTCGTTTAGTAAGGCTGAGTTAGAGGTTCCAAAAATTATATCGTCGTCTACGTAAATTTGAGCTATTAATATTTCTTTACCTAAGGTTTTTACGAAGAGAGTTGGGTCAACTAAGCCTTGGTTAAACCCTTTTGACTTAAGATGGATTGAAAGTCTCTCGTACCAAGCTCGAGGAGCTTGTTTAAGTCCATAGAGAGCTTTCTTAAGTTTTAGAACATGGTCGGGTTTATCTAGATTTTCGAATCCGGGGGGTTGGCTAACATAAACTTCTTCTTTAATGTATCCATTTAGGAATGCCGACTTAACATCCATTTGAAACAACTTAAATCCTCGATGTGCGGCATAAGCTAGCAACATTCGAATGGATTCGAGTCTAGCTACTAGGGCATAGGTTTCGTCGTAATCTAAGCCTTCGACTTGGCTAAACCCTTTGGCGACTAACCTAGCCTTGTTTCTAACTACTTCACCTTTATCATCAAGCTTATTTCGAAACACCCACCTTGTTCCAATTATCGTTTTGTCTTTAGGTGGTGGTACTAATTCCCACACTTCATTCCTAGTAAATTGAGCTAGCTCTTCTTGCATTGCAATAATCCAATCGGGATCAAGAAGAGCTTGTTCAATTGATTTGGGTTCTATCTTTGAAATTAAGGAAATTTGACTAAGGTTCCTATAGGATGCTCTAGTTCGAACTCCTAGATTAGGATCTCCTATCACTTGATCGATAGGGTGGTTAGTCTGAATCCTAGATTGGGTTGGGTTTGTATCACCTAATGCTTGATCAATGGGGTGACTTGGTTGAACACTAGTTTGACTCGGATCACTTGTCACTTGGTCGACAAGAGAAGTTGGTTGATGTGGATTAGACTCGATCTCAGGGTCGGAGACGAGTTTGGTATCAGTGGGCTCAACACTTGGGGTCATTAAGGGTTTTGTAGGTTTGGGTACTTCATCAAATACTACATTGATAGTCTCCTCGACTCTAAGGGTGTCGTGGTTATATACTGTATAAGCTCGACTTGTAATTGAGTATCCTAGAAAGATTCCGGTCGTGGTTTTGGATGTAAATTTCCCTAGGTGATCCTTAGTGTTTAGGATATGTACCTTACACCCAAATACCCTAAAGTACTTGATGTTAGGTATTTTATCGTGATAAATCTCGTACGAGGTCTTAAGGTGCCTTTTTACCATAAGGATCCTATTTTGGACATAGCATGCCGTACTCATGGCTTCTGCCCAAAACCTATCGGGAAGGTCGTATTCGTTCAACATGGTCCTAGCAGTTTCTTGTAGAGTTCGGTTTTTCCGTTCCACTAGGCCATTTTGCTGAGGGGTCCTAGGGCAAGAGAATTCATGGTGGTATCCGTTTAGGTTACAGAAGTCGGTGAACCTTTGATTTTCGAATTCACCACCATGATCGCTTCTAAGTCTTTTAACCTTAAGGTCTTTTTGATTCTCGATTAATTTGAATAGATTGATTAATTGATCTAGGGTATCATTTTTATGTTTGATGAACCTAACCCAGGTAAACCTGGAGTAGTCGTCAATTATGATTAAGCAATATTGACTTCTATTGAGTGACTTGGCTCCATGTGAATCGAATAGATCCATATGCAGGAGCTCAAGTACACTTGAGGTTCGTTCTTGGTTAGTTAACTTGTGTTGTGTCCTATGTTGTTTTCCTTGTTGACAAGCATTACAGATTTTATTAACCAAGTTGTTGAGGTTGGGTAAGCCTCTGACTAAGCCACTCTGACTCATCTTGTGGACGAGTCTTGTGTGCGAGTGACCGAGTCGTCGGTGCCACAACCATGATTCCTTTTCCTGTGTCATAAGACATTTGGCTGAGGATTTGATTAAGTTAATTGTGTAAATGTTATTTGTCCTAGTTCCTTTGAGTATTGTTTTAGCAATTTTATTTGTTTTAATTACACATTCATTTTCTAAAAATACGACCTTATAGTTATTGTCACATAATTGGCTTACGCTAAGCAGGTTATATTCAAAATTCTCTACAAGTAATACATTTTTAATAACAAAATTCGAGTTAAGCTCGATATCACCTGATCCGATGATTTTGAGCTTGTCATTATTCCCAAAGGCTACCGATCCTTGTCGTTTGAATCGAAGCTTTGTGAATTTGAGTTGATCCCCGGTCATGTGTCGGGAGCAACCGCTGTCCAACATCCATTGATCCTACACACAAGGTGGTTGGATTGGATGTTAGATTTTTTTTTCTTTTTTTTTTTTAAAAAAATTGGTTGTAAGTTGTTAAACCTAGGTCATCTCACCTGTGTCTATATGATCAATCATGTTATACTTATGTGTTTTTTGTGAGATGACTTCCAATTAAGTTGATTAAGTGCATTTGGGTTCAAGTAATTTTATGTTAGATTTGGATTTAAACCTAGGCTTGTCAAGTTTACCTTTTCAAGATCATGGCTTCCAGGTCGTGGCGAGGCACAGGGGCCTTCTTTTATCGAATCATCGACCACTTCCTTAGACAAAGCCTTTTTCAAGAAAAAGATGACTTGACTCACCTAAGACTATCTCCTAGTCTAACTGGTTATTTTTGAAAAGAGGCTCCCCGAGGCTCAATCTTTTCGAAGAATTTTAGTTGGTTATGTTTTTGAAAAGAGGCTCCCCGAGGCTCAATCTTTTCGAAGAATTTTAGTTGATTATGTTTTTGAAAAGAGGCTCCCCGAGGCTCAATCTTTTCGAAGAATTTTAGTTGGTTATGTTCGTGTTCTAAGTGAGTTCACAAGTTTTAAAGCACAAATTTTCTAAGTTAAAGCATGCAATTTCTAAGTTAAAGCACACACTTTCTAAGTTAAAACATGCAATTTCTAAGTTAAAGCACAAACTTTCTAAGTTAAAGCATGCAATTTCTAAGTTAAAGCACAAACATGTTTTGTACTGGCTCCCCCTAGACCGTTGAATCGGTTCGGTCTATCCACATAGTGGATTTGGTCCTTGGGAATCCAGTACGGGTTGGATCCTATAGTTGAAATCAAAAGGTTCTTAGGGACCCATGCTTGGACATGTTTCCTATGTCGACTTACAATCGACATATACGACCTATTAGTCGTGTTTGAGTTAAACCCTAGTCCAGCCTTGTTGTACACGGCCCTTTGAGATCCAAGTAGGAGGTCAAGTCCTTTGGATCCCAAAGTGAACCTTTCCAACGTGTTCCTAAGATCTTCGACTTGACTTTTCAAGAGAGAGTTCTCAACATCGAGCTTTTCAACTCGAGTTGAGTCCTTCTCTTGAACTCGACTAGTCGAAGAGGTTAGGGAGACCTCGTGTTTGAGGAGTTTAACCTCCTCAACAAGGGTCTCGACCTTGGACTCAGACTTAGCTAACTTCCTAGACAAAAACCTAACCGTATTATGTAAAGTATTAAATAAAGTTCGACTTATTTTAAGGGTATCTTTTGAACCGGATGCGTATCCGTGGCTTGACTTGAAGGTAGCTTCGTAGTCCAAGTCATCCTCAGGTTCCGACTCAAGTTCAGGTTCGGTCTCCGTGTCTGACTCAATCGATTTCGCCATGAAGACGTGGTCTTCGTCTTCTTCGGATGACGCTTCTTCCCATGTCGCGTTGAGGGCCTTCTTGTGCTTAGGTGCTCGGTGGTTGAGCTTGGGGCACTCGGACTTGATATGTCCAAACCTGTTACACTCATAACACCTAATATTAGAACTTTTAGGCTTACCTTGGTTGGGTCGAGTTGTGGTTTGCTTTTGTCCCTTGGCTATCCTTCGAGCTAGGTTCATTAGTTCGGCAGTCAACTCCGGGTCAACTTCTTCTTCGGACTCGTCTTCCTCCTCGGTTGGTGGTGGCTTGCTTGTGATTTTCTTCTTTTTTGATCCTGCAAACAAGGCTATACCCCTCTCGGGTTCCGCGTTGGACTGCTCATGTAATTCTAAATCGGAAAAGAGTTCATCTAACCTAATTTTAGAAAGATCCTTGGAGACCTTGTAGGCATCGACCATGGATGCCCACAAGGTAGTCCTCGGAAACGAGTTTAGAACATACCTTATAAGGTCGCGGTTTTTGACCTTTTGCCCGATTGCATGTAGGTTGTTGACTATGTCCTGGACTCGGGCATGAAGTTGGGTCGCGGACTCGTGTTCCTGCATTTTTAGGTTATATAGTTTATTGAAAATAAGATCACGCTTACATACCTTGGCTTCATCGGTCCCTTCGTGTAGCTCCACTAGTTTCGTCCAAAGATCTTTTGTGCTTATGAAGGGGCCGACGTGATTTAGCTCCTCCTTGGATAGGCCGCATTGGAGGATTTGTGTTGCCTTGGCATCGGCTTCGACTTGTCATTTTGTCGCAATGGTCCAATGATCATAATCCAAGGAGTCACCCACTTCATTAGTCGGAAGTGTGAAACCCGTTTGGATTATGATCCACATATCGATTTGGGTTTTGAGAAAGCATTCCATCCGACCCTTCCAATAACGGAAGTCATCTCCGTTGTAAAACGGAGGTCGGACAGTGCTAAAACCCTCGAGATGGGCCATTAGAACAAAAGACACAAATAGACGGAGACGAAGAAACTAACAACGACAAAAACACGAAAACAAGTACAAAGACTCGCGTCTTGGATTAGTAGTGCGGGAGAAAAACTTAACAAAGTGAAATAAATAAAAAAAACAGAATTAAAAGAAAAATAAATCTGTAAAAAAGCTAGATTGGTGGTTTCACCAAATCTTAGCAACCCCCGGCTCTGATACCAATTGTTGGATCGATCGGATCGCTAGAGGGGGGGGGTGAATAGCGATAGAAACTTTTTAGTACGAATTCATTTTTTAAAAAAAAACTTATATACAGCGGAAAGATAAACAAAACAAAAAGTAAATGAGACAATAGACACAAGAGATTTACTTGGTTCGTAGCCGAAGGCTACTACTCCAAGGCCCTAGTGGTCCTTGACCACGTACGGAGGGCAAACTACTAAAGAACTCCCCCTCGTTGGAGGTAGGAGTTAGACGGATACAAAAAGCTCGAGGTAGAAGGACACTCCCCCTCTCCTCGTTATAATGAAAGCTTTACTAAAATGAATAAACTGAAATATGATTTAGAACTTTCATTACCGATGACTTTAAAGGTTGGAGGTTGAAGCTCTAGTCGTCGTCTCGGCAGCGCTTCGTCGTAGGGATGTCGGAGAGTCGGAGCGTATCGAAAGCACTTGGAAGCTTTTTAATTGATGAAAAACCCTAGGTTTGGCCCTCCTTTTATAGCCTTTGAGCCCCTCATCGAATGGGTCTTTAGCCAATCACAAATGGGCACAAAACCCCTTGAAAAATGGTGATAACTCTTGACTACTCGAGGCTGATCCTTTGACTGATCGATGATGGCCATCATCATCGATGGCGATCGATCGATTGTCGACCTTCGCCGAGTCCTCCAAGCTTGCAGTCGACTGATGCTAGCTGCAAGGCAAGGTTAGCTCAACAAAAACATAATTTCGATGGTCGTCGACCATCCGATCTCGACCTAGACCATCTATAAGAAGTCTTTGGTCGGATCTACGCTTAAGATCATCCCCGTAAAGAGGATACGACCTTACTTACGCTCGAACACACGAGCTTACCTCAGTACTTACGTGTTGCTTTTGCTTCTGGCCTTCCACTCAATTCCTTCGGCTCCCTCCGAAGTCTCTTGAGTGTCGCCCGACCACCGTGGCTTCCTCCGGGTGTCGCTAGCCTTCAGCTCCAGCATTGAGACTTTTCTGCACACTTGATTTAGCTCATGAGATAACAATATATGCTTAACTTTGTATCGTTTGCTATAATCAAAACTTAGGTTCGACTTAGGTGCCTACTGCACCAACAAGATCACCCAAGCTACCGTTTCATCGTCGTGCTATTCGATTAGAGTGGTCACTTGAACAAACTTGTTGTTCAAGCAACCAACTTCTATTCTACAATTAGCCGCAGAATAGATAATGTACGGATCGCCGGTTTTTGCATTTGTATTCGGGGTCCAAGTAAATATAACCATAAAACAGAACATACAACATGTATATGATTGAAAAACAATTATAGACATGTTACAAAAGAATATAAACAAGCGTTATACCTCTCGATCTTCTATTGTATGTCCTTCCTCCTTTTGGACGTCGTGTGGGCGACGATCTTCCAAAAGTAGAAGCCTCCTAGATCTCGATTTTCCTTTCCTTACTCGCTCCGAACAAGAGGAAGTATAGAAACAAAACTCTTCTCCTTCCTTTAGCCAACCACCAAGCACCAACCTTGATGCTTGCCGCCGGCCAACAAGAAGAAGAGATGAGGAAGTGGGCCAGCCAAAAGCTTCAAGGGAAGACCCTAAGCTCTAGCCAAGGATGAAGGAAAGAAGGTTGGACACCGACAAAAACAAGGAGGGAAGAGGAAGGGATGGGCGTCGGCCACCTAAGGAAAAAGAAGGAAAAACTTTCCTTAATTGTGGCCGCCCAAGCCTCCAAGCTCCTTTGCCGCCTAAAACCCTAATCCACCTCTCTATTCTTGTCGCCCACCCCCTTAAGCCTTATTTATAGAGTTAGACTTAAGCCTCCTTCAATCTCCACCGTCGGATCTAGGGATTTAATCTCAACTGTCGGATCTAGATAATTAATCTCAACCGTCGGATCTAAAGATTTAACCTCCACCGTCGGATCTAGAGATTTATTTTCCACCATCGGATCTAGGCTCCATGAGGTTTTAATAGGCTACAATAGGGACCATGAGGAGGAGTTGGATCTTGGCCACCCAATGGATCAAGCCCACATAAAGTCCGATCCATTAATGATAATCCAATCAACTAGAGGATTATCATTGATATACCTCACCAACCCCCATAATTTAATATGGGCTCCATATATTATTTGTACATTTTTTTCCCTGTGTTTAAGATCTCGAATGTCCGTCAATGAATTAATTTACTGACAATTAATTAATCAACATCTAACTCCATGAGTAGTACCACTCAACCGTATCATCATGCCGGACCAAGTCCACTTGCAGCGTTTACATGATGAACCTTATGAGCTCCTCAAGGGGACATCATCATCCTAATATATAGGACACGGTTTCCTCCGATAATCAACGGAACACCATATAAATAATACCATTTTCCAACTTACCGAGCCTATCGATTTACTCTATAAATCTCTCCCATTGGTAAATCAAAGAAATGAATACTAAGTATATGTGCCCGTTATTATATCGGGATTAAGAGTATGTACAATATAATATCTGAGGTCCGATTCGATTATGTAGTCAGCAATAAATCGAATCACCTCTAAGTCGGTCCTGCTCAATACACACAAAGTGTACTAGTGTGATTTTATGGTCAAGACAAACCAATACCAAATCACACTACAACCATTCCAATGGTTTGTCCATAACCATCTCGGTTGTGAGAATTTACTTATACTTTACAATGAATCGATAACATGATCTCCTGTGTGACACTACACACCATGTTATCTACAATATAATGTATCAGACAATTTGCATAACCTTAAATATGCATACAATGATCATGTAATTCTTATTTGAAAATAAAGGTGTTCATACAAAAGATAGACTTTTCAGTATACATCCCAACAATCTCCCACTTATACTAAAAGACTATGCTATCCTCGTACTGTCATACATCTGATTCTCATTCCCTCCACATGCCTATCAAAGCTCTGCAAGAAGGGCCTTAGTGAAAGGATCTACCAGGTCATCCTCTGATGCAATCTAGGTAACAGCAACTTCTACCCGTTTTACAATCACTCGTATTAGGTGGTACTTGCGCTCTATGTGTTTACTTGCCTTATGGGCTCGTGGTTCCTTCGAGTTTACAACTGCACCACTGTTATCATAATAAATTATGATAGTTCTAGGCAAACCAGGAATCACATCTAAGTCCATCAAGAAGTTCCTGAGTCATACAGCTTCTTTAGCTGTCTCAGAGGCTGCCGCATACTCAACTTCCATGGTAGTGTCCGCCACGCATTTTTGCTTGACACTCCTCCATACAATGGCTCCACCTCCCAAAGTAAATACAAAACCCGAGGTAGACTTACTATTATCCCTATCTGATTGGAAGTCGGAATTTGTGTAACCCACAGGGAGTAATTGATCTGCCTAGTATACCAGCATATAATCCCTAGTCCTTCTCAGGTACTTTAATATAAGTTTTATCGTAGTCCAATGTCCTTGTCCTAGATTACTCTGATATCTGCTAACCATGCACACGGCAAAGCAGATATTCAGCCTCGTACATAACATAGCATACATGAGGCTTCATACTGCCGAAGCATAAGGAACCACCTTCATCTCCTCTATCTTCTTTGATGTTCTAGGACACATCTCTTTAGATAAAGGTACTCCATGCCTAAAAGGTAAAAAACATTTCTTGGAGTTCTGTATACTAAAACAAGCCAAAATAGTGTTTATGTACGAAGCTTGAGACAACCACAACATCCTTTTCCTACGATCCCTTATAACCTTGATCCCAAGGATGTGTCCAACTTCTCCCAAGACCTTCATATCAAACTGTTTGGACAACCATACTCTTACATTGGATAACACCTTGACATTGTTACAAATTAACAAAATGTCATCTACATATAGTACAAGAAATACCACTACATTTTCGTCACATCTCTTATATACATAAGACTCATCCAGACTTTGAATAAATCCATAAGACTGGATTACCCTATCAATGTGGATGTTCCAAGACCTCGAAGCTTACTTCAATCCATAAATGGACCGATTAAGCTTGCACATAAGATGCTCTTTACCCTTTGCAATGAACCCCTCTGGTTGCTCCATATAGATGTTTTCCTCAAGACTTCCATTAAGGAAAGCTGTCTTGACATCCATCTGCTACACCTCATAATCCATATGAGAAGCAATACAAAAGAGAATCTGGATAGACTTAAGCATGGCTACCGACGAAAAAGTTTCCTCATAATCGATACCCTCTTTCTGAGTATACCCTTTCACAACAAGCCTTACTTTGAAGGTCTCAACCTTCCCGTCTATTCCTCTATTTTTTTTGTAGATCCACTTGCATCCAATGGTTTTTACATCATTGGGTGGTTCTACTAGCTCCCAGACCTGATTTTAATCCATGGATTCTATCTCAGAATTCATCACACTTTGCCAAAATACCGCATCTTTATCTTGGATTGTCTCGTCATATGTCCAGGGATCAGGTTCATGTTCACCAGGCACCAAATCAGAAGATTCTCCCAAGAACATAAATCAATTAGGTTGTCTATCAACCTTTCCACTACAATAAGGTATCACCTCTGTATCCTCTGTGACACGCGGTGCAGTCACTTATGGTATATCCTCTTGTACCGGTGGTACTGAAGTAGTGGCTTCCCCTCTCAATTCCTCTAGAACAATCTTACTCATAGTCTTCCTCTAGAAATCTGGCGTTCATTCTAATGATCACCCTCTGATCTCTAGGACTATAGAATAAACCACCTTTCATTCCTCTAGGATATCCTATGAACATGCACACTTCTGTACGAGGTTCCAACTTACCAGCATCTGCCTTTAGCACATGTGCTGGACTCCCCCAAATCTGAATATGTCTCACACTAGGCTTTCGCCCAGTCCACAATTCTGTGGGAGTAGAAGGCACTGATTTAGATGGTACCAAATTCAGAATATACACAATTGTATCTAGAGCATATCCCCAGAACGAATCTAGCAACTCAGAATAACTCTTCATCGATCTAACCATCTCCATAAGAGTCGTATTCCTTCGCTCTACTACACCATTCTGTTGGGGTGTGCCAGGTGCAGACAATTGGGATTGAATCCCAGCCTCTGATAAGTAATTCCTAAACTCTCCCAAGAGGTACTCACCACCACAATCAAATCGTAGTGTCTTGATACTTTTACCTTGACGTTTCTCCACATCAGCCTTGAATTCTTTGAACCTGTCAAAGCATTCAGACTTGCGGCACATCAAGTAAATGTGTCCATATCTTGAATAATCATCTATAAAAGAGATGAAATATTCAAAACCACCTCTAGCCTTGATAGACATAGGACCACACAAATTAGAATGAACCAATTCCAACACATCTTTGGCCCTATACCCCTTGGCCTTAAAAGACCTCTTGGTCATTTTACCTTCCAAGCAAGATTTGCAGGTTGGGAAATCTTCCACCACTAATGAACCCAAAGGTCCATCAACAATCAACTTTTGAATTCTACTTAGGTTAATATGACCTAGCCTTAGAAGCCAAAGATATGTTTGGTTCATTTTCGAAGGTTCTTTTCTCTTATTAGAATTAGAAGATGAGTTATTTACTTCTATTTGCATCGTGGGAGCTTTTGGTTCAAGGGTATATAAATTTCCTATTAATGCACCAGAACAAATAATCTCCCTATTGTTTTTTATAACAACTCTATCATTAAAATAAATAGAATATCTATCCAAAAATAATTTAGAAACCGAAATCAAATTCTTTCTAAATAAAGGTACATAAAGGAAATTTTTCATAACCAAAGTTTTATTTCTATCAAAAGACAAATAAATATCTCCCACTGCAATAGCCGCCACCTTCGTAGCATCGCCCAAGTAAACGGTAATCTCCCCCTCAGCCAGTCGTCTACTGGAACCCCTGTAAAGTATTGTAGACATGATCAGTGGCTCACGTATCTACACACCAGGTGCCAGTAGATAACACCGCTAAACATGTTTCACGACTAGACCAAAAGATATACCTTTGTTCTGCTTCCGGTTAGGGCAGTCCTTCCAATGTCCAGTCTGATTGCAAGTGAAGCACTTGCCTTTCGACTTCTTCACTCCTACCTGAGATCCTCCTGCCACCTTTGCTCGACCTTGTTTCTTCTTTTTCTTGCCTTTCGGCTTAGAAGTAGAAACCTTTTGGGCAACCATGGCCTGAGGTTGAGCACTCTTACGAAAAAGCCCCTCTGCCACCTGGAGTTCTATCAAAAGCTCCGCCAACGAATACAACCTTTTATTCATGTTGTAGTTCTGGAAAAACTGCTCAAAACTCCTAGGTAGAGACTGGGGAATGATATCGACCTAGGTTTCCCCATCGATCTCAGCTCCAACGACTTCCAGCTCATTCAAATGAGTCATCATCTTGAGAACATGATCCCTCACGGGTGTTCCCTCGATCATGGTGGTCATCATCAAGTTCCTCATGACTTCTTGCCTAGCAGCCCGATTCTGATGTTCGAAAAGCTCCTTGAGATTAAGCATCATGTCATAAGCAGTGGGCATGGCTTGATGCTGATGTTGCAATACATTTGACATAGTAGCCAAAATGTAACACCGTGCCATCTCATCAGCCTTTATCCACTTCTTATAACTCTCCTTCTCCTTTTCCCCAGAATCATCCGCAGGCTTAGGAGGACACTCTTCGAAGAGTACATACTTGTACTCCTCAGCAGTCAAGACAATATCAAGATTCCTTTTCCAATCAACATAATTGGGTCCAGTAAGTTTATTCTCTTTTAGTATCACAGCAAGCGGGTTGAAAGCCATTTTTGAAAAACCTAAGAATCACATAAATCAAAACATTAGATTTTAAAAAATTATTGATTCCTCAAATAATAAAATTTTAAAATCAACCAACATTTCAAAATGCCGAGAATATCGTATGCCACGATCGTGTGGAAGTATATGAATTCTACATTTGTAAGAGGAGGTTTTACCCATTAATTTTACTATCTTGTCAACCTAAATTTTTGACAAATAAAATTAATAGTTGGTTTCCCTTCGGCCCTACAAATAAAAGCAGTGACTCCGATGGGGAGGATACTCTTATTTGCATCTAAGTGTTCACCATTACTCGATGTCAAGGCAATTATCTCGGATTATGTGCCTTCCGATGGGGAAGTACACACGCTCCTAAATAATTTTCTATAACCATATTTGACCCTTTGATCCGCAAAATAAGCTCATCCGATGGGGAGGAAGGCACTCAAAGCCGACATGCAAGTTTGTTTGCATCACATGTCAAATAGTAATGGAGGCCATGGGAATTTATAAAAAATATTCCTCTCTCACTTAGTAATTTAAAATTGAGGAATTTTCCTAGCACACGACATGCATATCAAACAAGAAGCAATAAATATGAAAAAAAATATTTTCCAACTATTATGGCTTTTTTTCTCCAATATGCCTTCCGTCGTATCGCCATCTCGTCCGCTCCTCCCTACGCCTTGTACAAGCCATCCGGAGATCTGAGCCCAAAAAAATTCTTTTAACTTACATCCATCGATCCTATACTCCACGAAGGAGTGTACATGAAATCTAGATCGAAAGTAAACTAAAATAAAAGAGTGGCTAAACAATGCCGTACTTAATTACAAAAATTAAATACTAGCCTCGTCAAACCCGAGGATTCAAATAATAATACAATTACACACATCCATTCATATACACAAACATACAGCCATAGTAGTTGGATCTTATGTCTGCAACCAAAAAGTTAGCCTACGCACATCCTACTATCATCCAGCAAATACAATATATGATAAGTGCATAAAAGTAACTGAATCTTAAACACACAAAACTTGAAACCGCAGCTCTGATACCACATGAAGGTTGACAAAGCTTCGCTTCTAACTTCACCTCGGTCGCTTGTGCATGGCGATCCCATCTACGTCCCCGGATTAAAAAAATTAATCCTTGACGAAGAGGGATTACCCAAGCAACCGATCCATCGTCGTTCTATTCGATTAGAGTTGTCACTTGAACAAACTTGTTGTTCAAGCAACCTACCTCTTTTCTTCGATTAGCCGCGGAATAGACGATGTACGAATTGCCAATTTTTGTGTTTATCTTCGGGGTCCAAGTAAATTAGCCACAAGCAATTACATACATCATACAAAGAAACAAAAGGAAAGCAAAACAAGAATTATACCTCTTGTTTACCTCAAGGTCTTCTATTGTATGTCCTATCCTCCTCTTGGATGTTGTGTGGGCAATGATCCTCCAAGAGATGAATCCTTCTATATCACGATCTTCCTTTCCTTACTCGCTCCGAACAAAAGGAAGAATACTCGAACCCTTCTTCTCCTCACTTGCGCCAACCACCAAATACCAACTTGGTGACCGCCGGCCCTAAGGAGTGGGAGAGGATTTGCCGGCCAAGATTGATATCTTGCCGCTGGCCAAAGGATGAAGAAGAAGAGGATGGGGCGTCGCCCAAAACCCAAGGAAGAGGATGCCCTAGAGTTGGCCAAGAAAAAGGAGGAGAAAACCAAAGCCTTACCCTCTTGTTGTCGCCGACCCAAACCCTAATCCCCTTGTGTTTCTTGCCGCCTAAGCCAATGAGAGAAAACCCTAGATTCTCCAAAAACTCTTGTGCCGCCCAATCATTGGCTCCCCTTTTATAGATTTCACCCATACCTCCTTTTAATCTCTACCGTCGAATCTAGAGATTTAATCTCCACCGTCGAATCTAGGGATTTAATCTCCACCGTCGGATATAGAGATTTAATCTCCATCGTCAGATCTAGGAATTTAATCTCCACAGTTGGATCTAGAGATTTAATCTCCATCGTCGGATCTAGAGATTTAATCTCCATCGTCGGATCTACGGATTTAATCTCCACCGTTAGATCTAGAGATTTAATCTCCACCGTCAGATATAGGAATTTAATCTCCACCGTCGGATCTAGAGATTTAATCTTCATTGTCGGATCTAGGCTTCATGAGGGTGTTAATAGGCTACAATAGGGACCATGAGGAGGAGTTGGATCTTGGCCACCCAATGGATCCGACCCACATAAAATCCGATCCATTAATGATAATCCATTCCACTAGAGGATTATCATTGATCTACCTCACCAACCCCCATAAATAAATATGGGCTCAATATAATAATTGTACAAATGTCTCCGCGTGTTTAAGATCTCGAATGTCTTTTAATTAATTAATTTACTGATAATTAATTAATCGACATCTAACTCGATGAGTAGTATCACTCAACCTTATAATCATGCCGGACAAAGTCCACCTGCAGGGTTTACATGATGATCCTTTTGAACTCCTAAAGGGGACATCATCATCCTAATATTTAGGACACGGTTTTCTCCTATAATCAACGACACACCATGTAAATAATATCATTTCCCAACTTCCCGAGCCTAACGATTTAATCTATAAATCTATCCCATTGGTAAATTAAAGAAATAAATACTAAGTACATATGCCCGTTATTATATCGGGATTAAGAGCATGTATACCATAACATCCGAGGTCCGATTCAATTATGTAGTCAGTAATAAATCGAATCACCTCTAAGTCGGTCCTGCTCAATACACACAAAGTGTACTAGTGTAATTATATGGTCAAGACAAACCAATGCCAAATTACATTACAACCATACCAATGGTTTGTCCAAAACCATCTCAGTTTTGAGCCTCTATTTTACTCTACAAGGAACTGATAACATGATCTCCCGTGTGACACTACACACCATGTTATCTACAATGTAATTTATCAGACAATATGCATAATCATAAATATGCAAACATTGATCATGTGATTCTTATTTCAAAAATAAAGATGTTCATACAAAAGATAGACTTTTCAGTATATATCCCAACACAGGGATCAAAACCCCTATGAAACACCGTAATCTAACCCTCCGCTATCTACATCATCTATAGCCTACATGTCTTATCCATTACTCAACACGTAATGATCTGAATAGCATCATTAGTGAAAATCACTAAGACTGAAGTCTTTGATTTCTACAAGCAATGTGACGACTTGACCCCTACTTTCCGACTCGGTATCAGTCGGCTCTCAAAGGAAATTCACCATTTCGACACAGGTTCAAGACTGACAGACTCAACAGGTCATTCGCGTGGTCAACTCATACCACAGTTATGAATAATAACCAACACCCTACATGTTATTCCATGTTATAAACACTAAATGCACAGCCAACAAAACCAAGAGTATAAATACTAAAGGTAACTCCGGTTGGTTGCCTCGGTGGACGACCCCTACTACATGTCTGTACATGTGTCATCACTCTGTCTGTATACACCTATTGAATAAGTTTATATAAGTATCTAACTAAGAATAAGTTATCATGAATACTTACTTCGTTTTGCTCAGAGCTCATGTCGCTGTCAATCTCATCTCACAAAATCAAAACCAAAACAAATCGACTCTCAAGAAACCAAGACTCGACAAAAAAACATCGTATGGCATCGCAAAACCTTGAGCTCTTATACCAATAAAGTTGTCATGCCCCCAAAGTATGACGAGCCAAAAATCAAATGGACAACATCTCCCCTGTAAGTGACAACATATCCTATTTATACAAGGCCATTTGACCGCAATCACAAATACATATAAATGTAAATACAACAAAACACAGCGAAAACTAATACAATGACATCACAAACTAGACACAGTGCACACCGGTATGACTGACACCACGACATAAAGGAAACATCGGCAAAACCCGAATCCACAAGTGTGTACATCACATACCAAGTCCAACACATAAATCCGGATCGAAATAAGAAACATCCGAAATCAAAAGAAAATATAAATCCATGCTGGGACCCTCGGAGATGAGATGAGATATTGCCAGCCTGCAAAGCTCCAAGCCCATCACAAAGTTGAGTACCTGTTACCTGGGTGACAAGAAACCTAGGGTCTATGGTGGTGAGTATAACTCAGCGGTAATAAGAATAAAAGTGCATGCATAATTTATATATATCACATGCGAGTCAATAATATGTTGTCTAATGGTATAACAGGTATACACCAACATGATATAACAACTGTATACTAAACTGATCAACAATAATATCATAGGGTACTGACATACCTGAAGATCGGCAACGATGCAACTCATACCACCTGAGTATAAGTAACATAATATAACATCTATAACATGGTAGAATAAATCTAACTCTATAAGCGATAAACCACTATACTAACATCCTATAGCAAATACAACGATGAACCGGGTCCATCCCGTATCATCTCAAGGTACTGGTCAAAGGTATACTACAGTCTGACCAAGTCATACATAGGTATCCCACACACTATCATATAGTAAATGCAGTAGCATGTATGATGATGTACAAACAAATGCAGCAAGCATAGTACAAACAAATGCAACATCATAATAAGCATACATTTAGACTGCATCTATATGTACACTAATCACAATCATCCGTATATATATATATAAATATGCAAAATACCATAAGACACGGCATTGCAGAATGCATGGTCATGTCGGCTCACCCTAAAGCTACCACGACCCCAGTGTTGAAGGTTTTGCCTTTTGAACCGAAGCTCTGATACCACTTGAAGGTAGGAAACTTCGCTTCCCACTTCAACTCGGTCACTTGTTCATGGTGATCCCTTCTACGTCCCCGGATTAAAAAAAATTTAATCCTAGACAAAAGGGATAACCCAAGAAATCATTTCATCGTCGTGCTATTCGATTAGAGTAGTCACTTGAACAAACTTGTTGTTCAAGCAACCAACCTCTATTCCACGAATAGCCGTGGAAAAGACGATGTACGGATCGCCGGCTTTTGTGTTTATCTTCGGGGTCCAAGTTATATTAGCCACATACATAAAGTAAACAACCACATACAACATGCATATAATTGAAAAACAATTATAGACATAATACAAAAGAACACTAATCAAAATAAACAAGATTATACCTCTTGATCTTCTATTGTATGTCCTTCCTCCTTTTGGATGTCGTGTGGGCGACGATCTTCCAAAAGTCGAAGCCTCCTAGATCACCAATCTTCCTTTCCTTGTTCACTCCGAACAAAGGAAGATCAGAAAACAAAACTCTTCTTCCTTTCTAGAACCAACCACCAAGTCAATAGACTCGATGTTGCCGCCAGCCAAGGAAGAGAACATGGAGTATGGGAACCGGCCAAAGGAGAATCAATGAGAGCATGGGCGCCGGCCAACACTTGGAGAAGTGAAAAGAAACCAACCCTTCTCCTTGTAACCACCCAAAACCCTAACCCTAGCTCTCCTAATTGCCGTCCAAAGAAGAGAGAAAGAAGGATAGGTTGAGCACCGGCCAAAACAAAGGGAAGAAGGATAGGTTGCCGGCAACACCTTATGAAGAAGATGAAAGCAACTTCTCCTCTTGTTGCCGCCTACTCCAACACCCAAAACCCTAGCCACCCAAACACAATCCTAACCTAATTAGGATTCCTTGCCGCCCAAGGGAAGCAAACCCTAATCCCCTTTCATCAAGTTGCCACCCACCCCTTAAGTCTTATTTATAGGTTTAGAGATAAGCCTTGTTTTAATCTCCACCATTGGTTCTAGGGATTTAATCTCAACCGTCGGATCTAGAGATTTAATCTCAACCATCGGATCAAGAGATTTAATCTCTACCTTTGGATCCAGAGTTTTGTTTTCATCCATTGGATCTAGGCTTCATGAGGTATTAATAGGCTACAATAGGGACCATGAGGAGGAGTTGGATCTTGGCCACCCAATGGATCAAGCCCACATAAAGTCCGATCCACTAATGATGATCCAATCCACTAAAGGATCATCATTGATCTACCTCATCAACCCCCATATGATAATATGGGCTCCATATATTATTTGTACATTTTCTCCTCATGTTTAAGATCTCGAATGCCCATCGATTAATTAATTTACTGACCATTAATTAATCAACATCTAACTCCATGAGTAGTACCACTCAACCTTTTCATCATGTCAGACCAAGTCCACCTGCAGGGTTTACATGATGAACCTTATGAGCTCCTCAAGGGGACATTATCATCCTAATATATAGGACACGGTTTCCTCCTATAATCAACGACACACTATATAAATAATATCATTTCCCAACTTACCGAGCCTATCAATTTAATCTATAAATCTCACCCATTGGTAAATCAAAGAAATGAATACTAAGTATATGTGCCCGTTATTATATCGGGATTAAGAGCATGTACAAAATAATATCTGAGGTCCAATTCGATTATGTAGTCAGCAATAAATCGAATCACCTCTAAGTCGGTCCTGCTCAATACACACAAAGTGCACTAGTGTGATTCTATGGTCAAGACAAACCAATACCAAATCACACTACAACCATACCAATGGTTTGTCCAAAGTCATCTCGGTTGTGAGCCTTTACTTATACTTTACAAGGTGCCAATTGTTGGTGCAATCGGCCCAGGTCACGATTGACCAGGACTCGAGCTTGGCTCGAGAGATGTTTTGATGTTAGACAAAAATATATGACAATGTAATTGTCATGGTAAAGTCCAAGTCATGGGTACTTGGCATGGAAAGTCCAAGGGGTTTGATATTGGAAGCGTAAAGTCCAAGCGGGAGTCTTGGCAGCATAAGTCCAATGATTGGCAGCGTAAAGTCTAAGCGGAGTCTTGGCGGCGTAAGTCCAATGTGCCTTGGCGGTGTAGACACCGTTAGCATGACATAGCCGATGGAAGCACCTGAAGGCTAGCGCGATAGATGAACAAGTCATGGATGACTTGGAGGGATCCGAGAGGCGTGAGGTTGATGGAGGTGGCTAGAAGGCTTAGGTCTAGGCTAAGGGTGGTCTAGCAAGTATGGGGACACCATACTTGGGTTAAAACCTCATGTTTGAGGTGTGCCAGTCGACTGATGTCATGTGGCAGTCGACTGGCGTAGTCAACTAGGGTTTATGCGAATTTCCTTAGCAATGATCGGATATGATCACGATCGATTGATTAGAGCAATGATCGATCTTGCGATCACCGATCGTGATGCTCGGATTTTGGGGCACAGAATGGAGTCTCACTCGACCGCTGGGACGAGCAATTGAGTGATACTTCATCAGTCGACTGATGTCCTAGCCGTTGGATTTTTCCAGTGTGGATTACACCATTGTCTCACAGCAACAGTGTGATTAGTCGACTGATGGTCCCGAGTAGTCGAATGATCAACCTTTTCCAGCACAGGTTGAAGCTATAAAAGGAGCTCGTGATGGATAAAAATGGATCCAGTTTTTGAGAGCTTTAGGGGTGATTTGTTGCTGCAAATTAGGTCTCCAAGTGCTAATCAAATAACCAAGCATTCAAGCAATCAAAAGCAAGAGTTGTAAAGTTTTTCTTTACTTATCTTTCATATAAATTATTGTAATTGCTTATTTTAGTTTCTTACTGTTGTAAGATTACTTGTAAGGGGTTTCTCCGACTCTGACTTGTGTCGAGAAGGAGTGTTTATCATAGTGGTGTGTGATTGGCATCGCTAGGGTTCGTACGAACCCAATCCGTGGAGTAGGAACCTTTCAGTTCCAAACCACGTTAAATATTTGTGTTTGCCTTGTTATTTATTTCGTTATTGCTTTCATTACTATTCCCCTGCGCGCTAACGAAATTGTAGAGACAACCACGATCGAATTCCATCTACGAACGAAAACTACGCTATTCACCCCCTTCTAGCGGCTTCAAATCTCCTACAATTGGTATCAGAGCCCGGGGCTCTTCTACGGATTAACCACTGGGAGATAAAAGGCTAGAGGGAAGATGGAATTCCAAAACAAGCTTGGATGGGACATCAACACTCCACCGCCATATGATCAAGAAGACTTTTCGGCATGGAGAACAAGAATGGAGTCATTCTTTATGATGGATATAGAGGATTGGTTCATCCTCGTAGAAGGTTTTGAACCTCCTCGGGATAGGAAGGGACAAGTCCTCAAGTTGAAGAAATGGACCCAAGAGCAACGGAAAAAATTCAAAACCGAAGCCAAGGTAACAAAACTTTTAGAAGATTTGATACCTAATGATGTTTTGTCTAGGCTAGGTGAATATCTTGATGCCAAGGAGCTATGGGACAAATTAGCCAAGTTCAATGAGAAGCCCAACTTGGCACAAGTAGAAGAAGATAAGGAAGAGGATGAAGAGAGTTCATCTTCTTCACGAGCAAGTGAGGAATCGGAAGTTAAAGAGGAGTCAACTTCCGGATCAGTGGAAGAAGAAGTAGAAGACACCTCCACCTCTAGGATTGAGGGGGAGGAAAGAATTTCCACTCCGGAGCGACAAGAGAAAGCTTCGACATCTATTCAAGATAAAGAAGCTCCAATTCCGGTCTCAATTAACCTAGGTAACTCAAACACTCTAATTTCAAATAAAATCCATATATTGTGTTTTGAGTGTAGGGAGTATGGGCACTACAAGAGCAAGTGCCCAAAGAAGGTTAAGAAGACTCCTCCGGTGCCTAAAAGTCAAAGGATGCTAGTTCCCCATCACCTAAAGACAAGGAGCACATCATTTGCTTCAGATGTCGACGAACGGGGCATTACCGAAATCAATGTCCTAGGGGGAGCAAAAAAACCCAAGAAGGAGCATCACAAGTAGGGGGAGCTACTAAGGCAATCCCTAAGGTATATTTTCATAATGCTCATTCTTTAAATTCTAAGCAAAAGCATGCTAGAATTAATTCAAATAACTTTGCTATTACTCATTAATCAAAGCATGCTAGGAATGATAACTCTAGATCTATTTCAAAGAAGGAGAAATTTGGGACTAATGTCCCTAGAAATGTCATTCCTAAGAAAGCAATTAAGAAAATCGAAAACCATTTAGGTATCAATCCCAATAAGGGTAGACATATGTCTAAGGTGAATGGTAATGCCCAAAAACCTAATCAAAAATCATTTGGGCAATTAGAATTAGAGAACTAAGCCTTAAGGTCAAGGCTTGAAAAACTAGAAAAGATCCTAAATAAGATACAAAATCAATTTCAAGGGTCTAATGGTCAAAGTCAAGGGTCAAGATCTCAAAGTCAACATTTAGGACCCAAAAGACAAAAGTCAACCAAGGGCAATCAAGGTTTGGGTCACAAACCTAAGCCTAAGGTTTCTTACCATAGTGTTCCATTTGATTATGGAACACAAATTAGGTCTAGGAACACCAAGGTCAATAGGGAAGTCATCCCTAAAGTTGACCAAGGTTTGTGCCTAGTGGCTATGGTTTCTAGGAAACCTAGGATGGTCATTAAGAAGGTTGCAAGGGGAGTTACCTCTAGAGTCAACCTAGGTAAGACCACAATGACCAAGGCTAACAAGCCTAGGAGGGTCATTAGAAAGGTATCTAGGGAGGTTATCCCTAAGGAATACCTAATTAATTCAATGAGCTCAAATAGATTTTGGGTTCCAAAGAGCGTGATTGATTCACATTAAATGGATTAGAATGTGCCAACCATGATTGGATGGGTAGTAAACTCAACCATGGTAAATGTGGCACTTTAGGTTATTTTCAAGGTTATGGTTACCTTGGAAATACATTTGAGCTTTAATCCTAAAAGATTTTAGGATGTGCCAATATATTTTTGAAATCATGAAAATCAATAAAATTGGCACAATCTAGATTTAGAGGTCATAGTGTGTAACCTTGATCTTTGGCACACTTTAGGAATCAATGTATCAAGAGAAGTGTGTTTAAGATGTAGAAGTAACATCAAGAGTAATACTCAAGTGCCACACACCTTGATGTCTTGTACTTACCATGCTTCATGTGTTTCACCATGTGTTTGCATGGAAGGAATGTCTAGGGTGGATTGCATCTCACAAAACAAGTCTTTTACCTTGATTGTGTATTTCAACACTTAGAAAGGGTGAGATGTTAGAATTTGAAACCATTGGATGTTAATGTTTGCTAAAATAAAATAAAATATCAAAATACATGAACATAAGCATAACATCAATATATTCGATATACAAGATTAAACATGAGAAAATGAAATAAGTTGGATAAAGAAATCGAGATTTTTCTGAATTTCAGAACTGGAAATCAGATATCAGTCGACTGATAATACTGTAGCGCAATATGATACGTCCAGTAGTCGAGTGTTATCTATACATCAGTCGACTGATGGTACTGTTCATCGAGGCAGAGGATCATCAGTCGAGTGCTCCTCGCGTCAGTGGTGATCGCATCGATCGGCCGATGGGCAACATCGATCGATGATATTCAGACGACACGAAGGATCGCGATCGATTCTTTGGCCGGAGCGATCATGCCGGCTCGATAAACCCGCTAATAAGCGCGATCGATTGGATCGATCGCACATCGATCGGCAAGGCGTCGTGATTTTATAACGCCGAACTGCTAGGGTTCAGCGTCTTCACGCGTCTACCTCTCGTTTTCTCTCTTCTCTCCGGTCGCCACTTCTTTCTCCAACGAGTTTTTCTGACCGTGCTAGCCGCCTAAGTCCTAGGTTTGATAGCCACTCTCTTCCACTCATGTTTTCACTCATCTCACAACCCTAATCCACTCATTTCCAGCGGTTGTTTCCTCTTTTTCGATTAGGGTTCCGACGTCCAATCCTCCGGTGAACTTTCCGACAACTTTTTCAGTGATATCCGAGTATTCTCTCATCATCCCTCCAAATGGCGCCAAAATAAAATTTTCTTACTCAAAAACCCTAATTTTTCCTTTCCATTATAATCTATTATAATCTAATTGTGTATTTGTGCCCTTGCATTTCATGTCGTTGCATTACATTCATATAGGAGATCCCATAGAAATGACCCACCCGAGGTTGAGTCACGATTGTACCAAACCATGTTGGTTAGGTACATCGATAGGGACTTCTTTACACGTTACTGTAGTGATGTCATGGACATATTTGCATACTATCATCTCATGAAAATCGTATTATGCACACATGCCATTAATGATGATCTCCTTAAGGAGTTCTATTAGAACTTAAAGAAGGTAGACGATGGCCCTACCTACACTACCCGCGTTGCGAAACGCGATTTAGAGTTCACTCCTGCGATATTGCAGGAGTTTCTTGAGTGTAAGCCATCGGATGACACCTTCATTTTCTACCCTACCTTTGATGCCCCTTTACCCGAGCCCTTTGACCATATCTCTTTGGACTCCATGCATGAGCATGTTTTTGGTCATCCTCGTCCACCAGCTCAGAATCTATTTCCCATTACTGAGTTATCTGTACCTGACAATGTACTCTACAAGGTCATTGTTGGGTGTTTTCTTCCGATCGTGACTCGGGGTCTGGCCAAGATTCGGCCTCCACATCTCTTTCTACTGTACGCCATGCGTAATAGACTAGACATAAACATTGTATTGAACATGTTTTATTGCATTGTACATTTCATATCCCCTGTACAAGGGAAAGTGCATATGCCTTATGGCCACATTATCACTGCATGGTTAGAGTCAGTAGGCATAAACATTCACAGGGGATCACTGAGGGCATTATTCGAGGTGTACGACTGCATATCAGTTCGTAACTTCTCGTTGGCGAAGCTGAGAATGGGGCATGGGCAGATGGAGTTGGCACCTCGACCTCCGCCCAGGGCACGTGGAGAGCCGCCTCTGGTGCCTAGAGAGGATGCAGAGGACTATGAGGACCCAGACGCTGCTGATGAGGAGGATCATATGCCAGCAGATGCATCAGCAGTGGGTCCATCGGATCGGCTTGGCCAGATGGAGGCCAGATTCGGGACTATCGTGAGACGATTGACTCATAGGGCAAGCCTCCATGGGCACACATCTTAGTCGGATGGAGGAGAGATACATTCAAATTGCAGAGTCCTAGAGCCGCATCGAGCAGTGTCAGCTCGATATGTATGAGATGATGCGGGCCTAGACTTTGATCCAGTAGCCTCCTCCACCTCCACCGTCTGCAGATGACTAGATCTAGAGGATGTTAGAATTTTTGTTTTTCAGTTTTTGTAGTGAGATTGAGCATATCAAATCTCTATTTTGGATATAAAAACTGAAATCTTCTTAAATTGAATGAAATTTCTGTTTGTGAAAATCATGTGTGTTTGATTATGTATTTGTATTAATGTATTGGTTTATGAAAGTTGCTATATCATGACATGAAATTTCATCTTATTATATAACATGTCATGCCATTGGTTATGATTATTTTAGATGTCATGTTGGTTTTTAGATTATATCACATGTCATGACATCATAATTATTGGCCATGCGTTATTATTGTTATCATTTATGCCATGATCATTTCATGCATTTAATTGTTTAAAATTGATTCAAGGATAATGGCATGACTTGGAGTCCCATTTATAAGGAAATCAAGTAGAGTTGCCGTAGAAAAATGCATGAAACCCTAATTTAGGGAGAATAACTCCACATCTCACATCACATTGACATGTATGTGTATTTATACACCCTAGATACATGTGAGATCCTAGGATAATAAGTTAGGTTCAAGGTGCATAGGTAGTGCATCTAGATGAACTCAAACTTATTTTAATCATCACTAAGAATCATAAGGAAAGCTAATATACAAGTTATGTATATTTAGCCAATAAACCATGGTTCAAAATAGGTTTTCAAAAACATTTTAAAATCAATTTAGAAAACCTTGGTGAAGTCTATCTTTTGATAGTCATCATCATTGTAGAAGTTGATACAAAGTAGATCAAAAACTTTCAAGTTTTATTAGTTTTTGAACTTTGTACCAATCTCCAATTTCAATGGTAAAAATATTTTTCCAAAATGTTTCACCGATTGTATGTGTGATAAGTAATATACGTATCATGTTTCGTGATTTTTTGATTTACGTAGAATTACTTATGAATTTACAAAAGTCGAGTCTGATATCTGAAAATCAGGTTTGATTATCGATCATTGCCTCTCTGAGGCGATCGGTGATGGCGTGTTTGGACTCGATTAGCGGGCAGATATCACTTTCGGCTATTGTTGCCGTGCGGTCGGTGATGGACACATCGGTCATTGTAGTGGTAACAGTCATTGACAATACTGATTTCGGGAAAACTAGGTGTGCTTAGCTTGATTTCAACTAGGGTTAAGGTCCCTAATCACTCCTAACCCTAGGATATGCCTTGGGAAGCATTATAAAGGGTGAAAATCCATTGGATATGAATTTGGAGAGGTGTTTAGGGTTTGTATCAAATTTAAGGTGTTGGAAAGATCAATGTTGAACTTCTAACCTTATCTTTGATGGTTCAGAGTTCCTATTGGCTTAGGGACTTCCCAAAGACATTGTTGGTGCAATGGTTAAGGGGGAGCAAGCCTTTAAAGGGAGGTATCCATCATGGTATGATGAATGGTTGTTCATGGGAAGGAAAAATGAGTTTTTCACATACCCAATTTGGAAATTGGGAGAGTATAGGATTGTCTCTCTTGAGTGATATGGGACTTATCACTAGAAAGATGGTAGACATCCTAGGTATTTTTGGACCAAGGGGGAGATTGTAAGATCTCATAGGGACATGAGACATTGACCTCCTTGGAGGGATAACCTTTTTGATGTATGTCAAAAAGGGGGAGAACATTAAATCACCAATTTGAGATAATTGGTAAGGAGTCTTTGAGTTAGATGGTCTAACTCAAATGGTTTGTTTTGTTTGGTTTTTGCCAAACATCAAAAAGGGGAGATTATTGGTGTAATCGGCCCAGGTCACGATTGACCAGGACTCAAGCTTGGCTCGAGAGATGTTTTGATGTTAGACAAAAACATATGAAAATGTAATTGTCATGGTAAAGTCTAAGTCATGGGTACTTGGCATGGTAAGTCCAAGGAGTTTGATATTGGCAGCGTAAAGTCTAAGCGGGAGTCTTGGCAGCATAAGTCCAATGATTGACAGCGTAAAGTCCAAGCGGAGTCTTGGCGGCGTAAGTCCAATGTGCCTTGGCGGTGTAGACACCGTTAGCATGACATAGCCGATGGAAGCACCTGAAGGCTAGCGCGATGGATGAACAAGTCATGGATGACTTGGAGGGATTCGAGAGGCGTGAGGCTGATGGAGGTGGCTAGAAGGCTTAGGTCTAGGCTAAGGGTGGTCTAGCAAGTATGTGGACACCATACTTGGGTTAAAACTTTATGTTTGAGGTGTGTCAGTCGACTGATGCCATGTGGCAGTAAACTGGCATAGTCAACTAGGGTTTGACTGCGAGAATTGCCCTAGCAGTCGACTAACATAGGTGAGCAATGATCGATTGATGAGCGATCGATCTTGTGATCGATCGGTGATGCTCGGAGAGCAGAATGGAGTCTCACTCGACCACTGGGATGAGCAGTCGAGTGATGCTTCATCAGTCGATTGATGTGTATGATCAGTTGACTGATGTCCTAGCCGTTGGATTTTTCCAGCGTGGATTACACCGTTGTCTCACAGCAACAGTGTGATCAGTCGACTGATGGTCCCGAGCAGTCGACTGATCGACCTTTTCCAGCACAGGTTGAAGCTATAAAAGGAGCTCGTGATGGAGAAAAATGGATCCAGATTTTGAGAGCTTTAGGGGCGATTTGTTGCTGCAAATCAGGTCTCCAAGTGCTAATCAAATAACCAAGCATTCAAGCAATCAAAAGCAAGAGTTGTAAAGTTTTTCTTTACTTGTCTTTCATATAAATTGTTGTAATTGCTTGTTTTAGTTTCTTACTATTGTAAGATTACTTGTAAGGGGTTTCTCCGCCTCCGACTTGTGTCGAGAAGGAGTGTTTATCATAGTGGTGTGTGATTGGCATCGTTAGGGTTCGTACGAACCCAATTCGTGGAGTAGGAACCTTTCGGTTCCGAACCACGTTAAATATTTGTGTTTGCGTTGTTGTTTATTTCGTTATTGCTTTCATTACTATTCCGCTACGCGCTAACGAAATTGTAGAGACATCCACGATCGAATTCCATCTACGAACGAAAACTACGCTATTCACCCCCTCTAGCGACTTCAAATCTCCTACATAACATGATCTCCCGTGTGACATCACACACCATGTTATCTACAACGTAATGTATTAGACAATATGCATAACCATAAATATGCAAATAATGATCATGTGATTCTTATTTCAAAAATAAAGATGTTCATACAAAAGATAGACTTTTCAGTATACATCATAACAAGTGTGGCATCGGTGGCTCGACATGACAACTGTCCCAACTCAACACCAACCACTACTCTCGAGTGCCCGAGTGGGAAGTATGGTCAAGTAGCATATAAGAATAAAGAGCAAGCTACTCAATGGGGGTCCCTGCTATTGGCCACTCCAACAGTCACTATCCATGAGTGGTCGAGTGCCACACACGTAGGACAACTGCATGCAAATTCAACTACCACCGTCTATAGTTGTAGAGTGCGGCATAACAAATGCTCTGCCCTCACACCAATTACTCCTCCATGAGTAACCTGGGAGGTAGGATGACTGACGACCCTCTTAACCACAAGGGAGACCATGTCGCCAATATGCATGTAAATGACATGAATGCACAATCACATATACATACAACCACCACAGACTCTCTATTCTACAGAGAGTCATACCAATCTTATCAATACACTCTCTATCCTGCAGAGAGTCATACTCAACTGATCATAACAAGCTAAGACCATCGGTCCGTAGCGACACACTATCCACAATTCACATGACCATATATATGTCCATAGCACACTCTCTATTCTATAGAGAGGCATACTCAACTGATCAACACACTCTATGCCTTGTAGAGAGTCGTACTCAACTGATCAAATACTCTCCATCCTGCAAAGAGTCATACTCTACTTATCAACACACTCTCTATTCTATAGAGAGGCATATACAGCTGACAACACCAAGCTAGGACCTCTAGTACGTAGCGACATTGTATCGACAAATCACACGTCCATACACGACTATATGATCCATAGTGGATACGTACACAACATTAGGATATAACTTGGAAACTCAACTTTACTTCTAGAATCATTCACCCCTAGATGATTTATCTAAATTGCACAATTCAGTTTTACAACCGAATTTAGCTACGTACACATAGGTAAACCACTACAGGTCCACTTACCATAATATCTATAATTCATAACAAAGATGAATGAAAAGATAACAATAATAATAGAGTATTTAAGTGCAAAGGCAAGTATCAAACATCAGAAAAACTAGAGTGGATTTAAGGTCAAAGTTACAATAATATGGAGTTATATACTCCAGGGTTTAGCTGCTACCTGACCAGAGTAGAAAATTACCCACCTGATATATAGCTCGTATTATCTATCCACACGTACAAACATCCATCACTAATCAAAGTCCTACAAGACAACATGAACTATAATTAAGTTATATTATACAACAAATGATCGAATCGAATTCTTCACCGACTTCGTATCCCGATCGACTAGATTAATATAGTTATCCAATTAACCTAAATAAGCCTTCACATCTATCCTCATATTGTATTATAAACCAGGTTAACTCTAGACATCAACTATCACTAGATCAATTAAATCACAAGGATAATGGTATTCATTCATAAATTAATCCAATCAAACTTACCTTGCACAATCGCAGTTGCACAACTCCTGGATCTGCTATAGGAAATCTATTCATCCTATAGAAATATGTTAACTTAATCAACATACAAAATCCTTACCTCTCCCTACATCAATCGGCCATACCTTCTTCTTTAATACAAGAGAAATCTGATCTATATAACATAATGGTCTTGTGGTTAAATCCAATCTCACCCTAATGTATTTTAGTACCTACAATAGAAATCCAACTTATAAGTTGTGATACAGATTTGAACCTTTAGATCATCAAGAAATAGAGTGATGGCAATCTTTCTAATTACAACAACATCACAATCGAACCCAGCTCAATAACCATATCAACAGTAAGCAATCGACACTAGGCAGTGGTGACCAACCTCGATCAGAATAGATGGAACACAATCTGCCCTCAACCGTTCTCAACGGCAGCTGCTCGAAAATGGAAAAACCAGAGCATCGCGTGATCCAGCTCACAAATCTGCCAAAACTTGAGATGCAGATGAGGCAAGGTGTGAGATCTGGACAAGTAAGCTTCGAGGTAGATCCCTAGATCAGAAATCATTCGAGGAGATACCCAAAATAAGAAATCCTCACAACTACTGAGATCTGGCCGACCGATGATAGGTAGAGTCGCGCGATCAGCAAACTTCTCCGACTCGAGGTGAGTGATGGTTGTGGCGATCCTGCTCATAGCTGGTGCTCCGCTCGCATCAACGAGTGACCCAATGTGATGGATGGCCGACTGAGCTAGCTCGGAGACTAGGCGTAGCACCACAGCTCGTCGAAGGTACGATTAGAGGCTCCATCATCCAATCCAAGAACGACGTCGGAAAGAGGCAGAACAAGGATAGGTTTGCAATCGGGAAGAAAATAGAAGAAGAGGCTTGGACCGTCACAAAGAAGAGGAATTGGGCAATCTAAGGAGCGGCGGCGACAAGCGTTTGGGAGAGGAGAAAGAAAAAAAATGGAAATCACGATGAGAAACGGAAGGAATCACGATGGAGGAAAGAAAATGGGAACTTGCAAACTGGTTGGGTTCGTGCTTTAAAAAAAAACTGGCCCCTTATGGTTAAGCTAGCTTAGGTTAAGTCCAAGCTAGCCTAAGTTGACTCAACCACCTATTTAAACTTTAATCTTCCTCCTAAGCGGTCATATGAACTCCATTTGAATCCAGAAAAATTTCTAAAAACTCCTGAAAATTCCACAAGATAATTTCTTAATTAACAGGAAATATTTTATTATTATTATTATTATTATTATTATTATTTTCCGGTATCTTACATGATTAATGTGATTTAATCATGCATTGAAGTGGAAAAACCAAAGGTTGGAATAAACCTCTTATCATGCATGATTAATGTGAATTAATCATGCATTGAAGTGGGAAAACCAAAGGTTGGAAAGAACATCTTTAAAACGTTTTCTTCTCATCTTCTTGTGAGAGAGTCTTCTTCTTCCTCTCATCTTTTTCTTGGCCAAGCATTACCTTCCTCCCTCTCTTGGAAAAAGTCTTTTGAGTGGTTGCTAGCACAATGAAGGACTTTGATTCTCTAAAAGAATGTTCGTGTGGATACCATAGAGGTACAACCATCCTGATCGCCCTGAGATCCATTGCTAAAAGGTTGCTGCAAGGATTGCAAAGGGCTATTTATCAAGGGTAATTTCTCAACTAGATGTAGTTGTAAGAATGAAAACGATATTATGTATACACTTGGATCTCTGGAGGGATATCAATTTCCACTGCGTTTTGCGATATTTTTTTCGCATAAGATCCCTACAGTCTAGTTGATTGGATTCTATTCCAGTCGACCGGTTCATGAACTTCCATCCAGTCACTTGCATCACAAGATTAACACAATATATATAGCAAAAGTAGTAACAACAGTCTTTGACAGTCTGATCTTGACTTCGATATTCCTTCGGAATCCTTAGTCAGACTGACGCCTAAGGTTGTCCATACCGAGGACGTGTTCTCACTATTTCTCCTCACATGGTCTTACCTTGTTGACCTTTGTCAAACCCTATTTGGTCTTTTTGGCTTAACATTCAATGCTCATACTACCATGGCTCTCTTTGCTTCACCTAGTCAAGTAAATTTTTGCACACTTAAGCGAAGTATAAGACCATAATATGACTTAACTTTGAACCTTTGCCAATATCAAAACCTAGGCTTGATTATTTGGTGCCCCTACACCAACCCTTCTCTCTATTACAACATATTCCCACTTGGCCTAAAGTCAATCGCCTTGGTATCTAATACCATAGGCTTCTACATGCTTAACAAATTTCTCTTGGGAAGAAGCTTAGTCAAGGGATCTGCTAGAATTCTATCAGTGGAAATTTTCTCTATTTGTACATCTCTTTTACATATAATCTCTCTAATCAAATGATAACAATGGAGTACGTGCTTGGATCGATGATGAGACTAAGTTCAGTGATGTACTTCATGATCCTAAACGACTTTAGAAGTCACAATGTATTATCCATCTAGAAGATAGTATCAATATATCCATGTACTACCATATCACCTTGATAATAGGTATTTTGTATCGTGGTACCATTTCAAATTAATTACCAAACCCTCTCTACACTAATATAGCATAGTGAATGGCCTGGATCGTTTCCCAATGAGTGTAAGCGATAGAATAGAAAACTTAGGATTTCTAATTATTGCTTTGGGTTTTCTATTGAAGATGGGGGTTTGGGATTTGAGCTCTAACCTACGGTTGCAAGGTAATTAAAACTCTAAACTAACATGCAACAACTAAATCAAACAATGCAGGAATTAAATCAACAAAAATTGGAAGAGGAAATAAATGATCTAATCCACCCAAGATAGACCCAATGAATGAACATGTTCCTCCGGCTAAATCCAACGAACCTCGATCGAGACTCCGCAAATGGCAGTGGATGTGAGATGGTGCTAACTCTTGAATCTAGTAGTTTGATGGATGCTCTAAACTCTCGCAGATCCGGTTGAGCTCGAAGAAGTGTCGTCGGGGCAGAACTCCTCCTCAAATCCGAAGGAGAAGGTGGATGAGCTGTGGAGATGGAGGACGTCGCCAAAATCTCTCGATGAAGCGGTTCCTCCTTGAATCCGTGGAGGAAAATAGATGGAAGGAAGGTGAAGGTGGCTGCTAAGGCTCAAGGGAAAAAGAGATTTAACTAACAACCAAATGAAATAAGCAATGCATCAACGAAATCTAATGCATGAACATTAGGTAAAGTAAAGCATGTAACTAAATCTAATCTAATGAACTACAACCTAATTACTGAAAGAGACATTTCATCAAACACTACGTAAGCGTGAAAGAAATTAAAACCAACTACATGCAATTCTAAACATGAGAGGGAAATTTGATTAAAAACATTCAATACTAAAACAAAGAGCAATTAAAACACATCCCAAAACTTGCATAGGATGCAGAAATAGGAGCTGGAAGAGCTGCAGGAAAAGATGATGGAAGAAGTCGGCGTTGTTGTCGGTTGAACTGGCTGCAAATGTGGAACGCTGCCGGATGATAACGAAGGGGAATACCCACTCCGGTGGTTGTACGATGTCTAGACCGTTCAGAGGGGAATCTCCTCTCCGATTGGTTGTAAGCGATGGAAATGGAGCTGTCGGTGGCTAGAAATTGCTGGCGGAGCTGTGATTGGCACCTCCGATCGGAGGTGGAAACTCAGAGCTGGCGGAGTTGTAAGATGCTGGCCGGATAGAGATGGCTAGAGGAGCTGGCTGGATCAATCGGAGAGGAATCCAGTCTCCGATTGGTCGGCAACGGCAAAGCTCGGAGGGGAGGAGATGAAGTCACGGCTGTGGAGGAAGTGAAGGCAGCGGAGAAGATGGAGTCTGGCGGTGGTATGGAGGTGGAGTGGCGTCGGTCACCGGAGAAGGAAGGAATCCCCTTTTCTCTCCAACAACTGGAGGGGGAAGGGGATGAGCTCAGCATGGAAGAAACGACGGAGGAGGCGTCGGGCAATCGCGTGAGAGGAGGATGGAGTCGGCTACCCTTTCTGCTTGCTCGAAGAAGCATTAAGTGGATTACCTCCATTGTCCGATCGAAGCAAGATCTAATCCCAGCCGTCCAATTAAAGCTAGGTTAATTACTTTGATTAATCCAATTAAGGGCTATGCATCCAATGGCTGAGAATTCTCCGAATTTGAATGAATGGATCTGATCACTCTGAATGGATAATCACGATCGATTGAATCTGGATGAAGGCCTAAGATGTTCAGATCTAAATGTATGGACCGGATCGCTCCAGATTTAGATGGATGGCTTAGATCAATCAAATCTCATCAGACGGTCAGGATTAAACAGATTTGAATCCTTGATTAAATTGCCTTTGATCTTGATGAAGGGCTCAGATTCTTCCAGCTTAAAATGCCCTAAATGAAGCCATATTTGATCCAACTTAAGTCTAGCCCAGTGGCCCATCTCGATCTCCTACGAAGAAAGACAAATTTTACATATAAGTCCAGAATTTAGGAGAATTTACAATTAGGTCTAAAAATAGATCCAACTCATAAAACATGCAAATAATCGATAATTAATCACTAGAGAGGATTAAAACAATGATATTAAGGACCAAAATAACACGACAAAATGGTAGTTATCAATTCCCCCACACTTATTCTTACACGTCCCGAGCAAGTAAAGAAAGCTAAAAGTAAGCTGAAGATATATTTCCCTAGCAATTCTCAAGCATACATAGAAAATCGTGAAAGAAAGTTACCTAGGATTGTCAATTCTCAGAGACTCAAGCAATCATTGTCACGCCCGCCCTTCCGGGACCCTAAAGAGTCCGGAGAGGCGGCGCGTGACGCGACCGTACATACATTTCATACAGCGGAAGACTTTATATATATACTTCTTATTTCTTACAGCGGAAGACTTAAGACCTAAATACTTTTTTTTTCTTTTAAATATAGATATGCATTAACACTTCTTCTTAACATAGAGTATGTTTCATAGCATAGCATGCATAGATACTTCTTCTTACTTCTTCTTTACTTCTTCTTATCAACATAAAGCATGCATCATATATATATATATATAGATACTTAGGGCTTAGTAGGTTCATAACATCATCGTCATAGGGAGACATAAGTAAAGACATCCATAGACATCATCATCATAGGTAATACATGTATAAGTAGACTTAACGGATCTTCTCCACCATGCCACTACCACACACATTGACCCCTCCTGCTGCTCCCTTTAGTTTATCCATCCCTTACCCTTATCTGCAGTACGAGGGAAAATAAACTATAAGCACATAGGCTTAGTAAGATCCTGTCCTACTCACAAAAAAACATACATCATCATTAATCATGACTTGTAGCATTTATAACATATAATCAATATATCATGTAACATACATGGCATCATCAACTTAACTTGTAGCTTAAGTAACATGAGATAATATAGCATGGATCATCCCTAACTTAGCAGCATAACATGAAATATATATATATATACTTAATCAGCATAATATGCATCATATGTAACTTAGTAACCTAACATCATAGCGTACCATCGAACATAACATGTAACTTATACATCATGACATATCATCTAACATAACAGGTAACTTAAACATTAACAGGCAAACATCTAGCATAACAGGTAACTTAAACATTATGGCATATCATCTAACATAACACGTAACTTAACATCATGGCATATCATCTAACATAACATGTAACTTAAACATTATGGCATATCATCTAACATAACATGTAACTTAACATCATGGCATATCATCTAACATAACATGTAACTTAAACATTATGTCATATCATCTAACATAACATGTAACTTAAACATTAACATGCAAACATATGCAAGATGCTTTTGAAAACATATATGTTAGGTACGTAAATATAGATCTCAACATATTTGGGCCCGGCATTGTACCACTTCTTCATTATCATAGCGCGCATCCCTAAATAGGCCCGAGGTAGCAAGTCTCGAACCTAATAGGTTCCTAGGCCCGAGTCTTATTCCATCGACCTAGGGGCAATCGTCATAGCGTAGAAGCCCATCCTAGGCCCGAGTCTTACTCCATCGACCTAAGGCATCTTGGAGCCCATCCCGTACTAGGCCCGAATCTTATTCCATCGACCTAGGGGCAATCATACATAGAAGCCCATCCTAGGCCCGAGTCTTATTCCATCGACCTAGGGCATCTTAGGAGCCCATCCCTTCTTGGACCTTGTTAAGGTCTTGGTACAAGCCATGCAGAAAGTAAAATACTTATATGCTTATTTTACAACATAGCTTATTTCTTTAACATAGCATAGCATACTTCATTTCATAACACATCATGCTTCATTTCATTCACATAGCATAGCATACTTCATTTCATAACAACATAGCTTATTTCATTAACATAGCATAGCATACTTCATTTCATACGCATCATGCTTCATTTCATTAACATAGCATAGCATACTTCATTTCATAACAACATAGCTTATTTCATTAACATAGCATAGCATACTTCATTTCATACACATCATGCTTCATTTCATTAACATAGCATAGCATACTTCATTTCATAACAACATAGCTTATTTCATTAACATAGCATAGCATACTTCATGGTATGAACTTCATTGTAACCTAAAGAGATCAAAGGTGGCCGAATGGCCCTTATAGGCTTTTTAGGGTTTAGACCTTTAACCTAATTCAAGTAACATACATAGGCATACAAATTCCATAAATTTTATGGTATGAACTTCATTGTGACTTAAAGGACCAAAGGTGGCCGAATGGCCCTTAAAGGCTTTTTAGGGTTTAGACTTTTAACCTAATTCAAGTAACATACATATGCATACAAATTCCATAAAATTCATGGTATGAACTTCATTGTAACCTAAAAGACCAAAGGTGGCCGAATGGCCCTTATAGGCTTTTTAGGGTTTAGATCTTTATCCTCAACCCCCTAACATGTTAACATCATTATTTACAAGTAAAACAAGCTATAAAACTTCAATAAAACACCAAGATTCATATTGGCCGAATGGTTCTTAGGGTTCATTAGGGTTAGCTTTTGTCCTAATCCACTTTAACCCCTAACATCATCATCTAGTTACAAAAACATGGCATGGAACTTCATTGAAACCCTAAAAGTAGGGTTTGGCCGAATAGGTCTTTAGGGTTCATTAGGGTTAGCTTTTGTCCTAATCCACTTTAACCCCTAACATCATCATCTAGTTACAAAACATGGCATGGAACTTCATTGAAACCCTAAAAGTAGGGTTTGGCCGAATAGGTCTTTAGGGTTCATTAGGGTTAGCTTTTGTCCTAATCCACTTTAACATACTTATAACATCATATGCATACCAACATGGATTAAACTTCATTAGGACATCAATATAAGGGGGGTGGCCGAATGGCCTATGTAGACTTTTAGGGTTAGATCTTTGTCCTAAACCCCCTAACATGTTAACATCATTATTTACAAGTAAAACAAGCTATAAAACTTCACTAAAACACTAAAATCCATATTGGCCGAATATAACAATATAGGTTTCTCTTTTTTTTTGTTTTTCAAAAATAGAAATCGGAACTACTCGTATGCAGGTGAGGGATACTTACATCCTTCGCTTTGCTTGTAGTGTGAAGAAGATGACCTAACACAAACCCTAGCCCTTGCTTCTTGCTTGGAGGAGTTTCGGCCAAAGGTGGAGAAGGGCTAGAATTTTGGTGAGGAGAAGAAGAAAAAGAGTGGAAGTGACCAAATCCAACCTTCCCTCTTCTTTATAAAGGGGGGGGGGGAGGAAGAGAAGTTCCTCTTTTCTTTTCCATGCCTCTTCATTTACTCCTAGTCCCACTTATCTATAGTTTCCCCCTCTTCCTTAATCATGTAATCCTATTGGTCTTCTGGTTAGTGGGTGCATCTATTAGGCTTGGCTATCTCTAGAGGTTTGGGGTTCAATTCCTAGGCCTTGCACCCCTTTTTGGCTTATTTTCTTTTATTTTTGAAAAGGCCCACATAAAGCCCATGATCATCAAGCCAAAAATTTCTGTAAAATTGCTAGGAATTTTACGGGCGTTACAATCATAGACTCAAATCTTACACAGGTTAACAAACATGGTAACTTCAATCCATTATGGATAGACTGAGAATGATTAAGCCTCACAAGGTAAGTGGTGGTTTTTCTCGCTCTCATAAGCATGTAATAGTGGAGTTCACTCAAGCTACTCATGGTTTATGAACTACCATATGCTTGCTTTTCTTCTACCTTCACCACTATATACACTTAAGAATGCACAATCACTGAAGGCTTATTAAGAATGTAAGGGAAACATGAATACAAGAAAAATGACGATATGTGTGAAAGGAAAGAAAGGTAAGAAATAGCTAAAGAAATGAAAGAAGATATGGAAATACTGGAAGGCTACATAGATGAGTACAAGAAAGCATTACCCTAAAATTTTTCTTCCAACCCAATAAACATGTAAACAACCCTTATCACATACTTCAATACAAATCTACTCATGATATACAATAAATCTCTCAATAATTGCAACAAGAGATGTTGTTAATAAAAATACTATCACACATAATTAAAAAAATGACACAACATGTCAAAATTTTCATAACTTTTTTTTTCACCTTTTTTTCCCGACATGTAGTGCACTTCCCTATGCTCCAACATCAAGCTCAGCTAAAAAGATAAAGAGCATGGCTAACTCATGGTGATCAAGCATGACTTGCCTATGCTAACACTAAATTTCCCTGAGCTACTCTCCCCCACACTTAAATTTTTGTCCATCCTAGGCAAAACACTCATCATGGATCATCCAAGTATTCCACATCCAGAAATAGAAATGGAGAAGAAAGTAATGGAAGTAAAGAAAAAATGTAAGGATGAATGACTAGATTGTTATTCAAATAAGCATGTGATGATAAAAGAAGTGAAGAAAAACAAATGACATTGCCTTCATAATAATCATGCAAACCTATTGTTGTGTGGTCTCGAAAGAATTAAAGTTCTAGAGTTACAATAACCACAAGTGCACCACACACAAGCAATAAAATAGGCTCAATTCTCACTAGGTAAACAAAAATAATCAACTCAGTCTATCAACATAGAATCCATCACCAAATAGTAACCACATGTAATCAAACAATCCATTCATGACAATAAATCCCTGAAACTCGGCAATCAAATTTAACTAGCTTTCATGACTTCTAAGAAGATATAAAGGAATGCATAGAAAATTTATTTGAAAAATCGACAAAACAAAAACTCAAAAACCAAAACATAACAACTAAAATAAAAACAAATGAAATAAAAGAACGTATATACAAAGAAAAAGAAAAGAAGATGAGATGGAGCAAACTCCCCTGAGGTCTTGGCGGTTGAAGAAGGTTCAGTAAGAGGAGCCACGCGGGTCGTGGAGTGCTCCGCGAGAAATCTCGTCCCGGTGGGTGAAGAAGATTTAGCTTTAACATCCACGCCGGGAGTGGGATGGACTGAATGGGGGTGAGCGCCTACATGGTGTGATCATGATAATACTGTGCTGCTCCCTCTAATAGGATCGCCTCATCATATGTAATCTCTGGTGGTCGGAGGCGATTCAGATAAAGTGTCCAGCCTTGGGGCTGGATTATTTCATTTGCTGTTAGGGTCTTCATCAGCAAAATTCTTGGAGACTCTGGCTGAGATGGAAGTGTCCAGTCTGGGGGCCTCCAGCTATCCACCACTTCCATGGAATCAACTCATCAGAATTGCTTGCCACCACTATCTCACTTGTCTTCTGGTCTGGCTAGCAAGTCTGGGCACTGGTATCTAGAAATTGTTCCTTTTCCTCAGAATAATCAAGGGCACAAACAACATCACAGAGTAAATCTAAGCCGCTAGTATCATCCAACAGGTCATCGACCACAGAAACAACTTCATCATTATCTTGAGCATCAGATAGAACATCATCATCATGTACATCAGTAGAGGAGTCATGTAGAGCTACAGAGGTAGAAGCGTACATATCACCAGCTCTGCAATCCATCTCCTCAAGCACATCACTATCATCAAAAATTATCTCTGAGGAAAACTGGGAAGAATCTTGTGCTTTGTGTCTGGCTGATGGATGATGTAATTTGATCCAGTAGGATTTGCATGTTCTGTATCCACTGATGACTATCGTTCATTCCTTGCTGATATTAATGTAGAAATGATGCTAGTTTTTCTAGTGTCTCTGTATTTTCTTGACTGAGAGAAGGGGTTTCTTCATAGTAACTTGATTGATCTCCCCAACTAGGCATGTAAATATCAATGGACGGTGGGGGTAGATAGCACTGAAACTGCTCAGGGGTGTACTGTTGTGTGTTCCCAAACCTGAAATTTGAATCAAAATTATGAAAAGATGTATCAGAAATTGAATTATACCTGTCCTACTGATAAAACTAATAATAGTGAGGAATAGGCTGATGATATTGCGGTTGGTACTGATAATACTCATCTTCAGGTTGGTAACACTCTTGTTGCCCAGTGCCTGAATAGTAAGCATCACTGAAGTCTCCACACTGATGATAATATGGATCTATGATCAAAGAAATTTCTAGTCTTTCCTAAAAAACTAACAAACACAAACAAAAGACATAGGAAATAGACATGACAAAATACATGGATATATAAGAGAATAAAAGAATGAAGCCCTAAACAAAATTTTTGAATTTTGATTTTTTTTTTAAAAAATGGATAAACAATCCTAAGTATACCAAGCATCATTACACTCCCCGACAACGGCGCCAAAATTTGATAACAGGTATTTGTGTTGTTGTACTGTTTTAAATTAATTATCAAACCCTCTCTACACTAATATAGCATAGTGAATGGCCCGGATCGTTTCCCAACGAGTGTAAGCGATAGAATAGGATTTCTAATTATTGCTTTGGATTTTCTATTGAAGATGAGGGTTTGGGATTTGAGCTCTAACCTACGATTGTAAGGTAATTAAAACTCTAAACTAACATGCAACAACTAAATCAAACAATGCAGGAATTAAATAAAAAAAATGGAAGAGAAAATAAATGATCTAATCCACCCAAGATAGGCCCGGTGAATGAACAAGTTCCTCCGACTAAGTCCGACGAAGCTCGATCGAGACTTCGCAAATGGCAGTGGATGTGAGATGGTGCAAACTCCTGAATCCAGTAGTTTGATGGATGCTCCGAACTCTAGCGGATCAGGTTGAGCTCAAAGAAGTGTTGTCGGGGCGGAACTCCTCCTCAAATCCGAAGGAGAAGGTGGATGAGCTGTGGAGATGGAGGACATCGCCGAAATCTCTCGATGAAGCGGTTCCTCCTTGAATCCATGGGGAAAATGGATGGAAGGAAGGTTAAGGCGGCTGCTAGGGCTCAAGGGAAGAAGAGATTTAACTAACAACCAAATGAAATAAGCAATGCATCAACGAAATCTAATGATTGAACATTAGGTAAAGTAAAGCATGTAACTAAATCTAATCTAATGAACTACAACCTAATTACTGAAAGAGACATTTCATCAAACACTACGTAAGCATGAAAGAAATCAAACCAACTACGTGCAATTCTAAACATGAAAGAGTAATTTGATTACAAACATTCAATACTAAAACAAAGAGCAATTAAAACACATCCCATAACTTGCGTAGGATGCTGAAATAGGAGTTGGAAGAGCTGTCGAAAAAGATGATGGAAGAAGTCGATGATGTCGTCGGTGGAACTGGCCGTAAATGTGGAATGTTGCAGGATGATAATGGAGGGGAATACCCACTCCGGTGGTTGTATGGTGGCTAGACCGTTCGGAGGGGAATCCCCTCTCCGATTGGTTGTAGGCGGTTGAAATGGAGCTGCCGACGGCTAGAAATTGCTGGCGGAGCTGTGATTGGCACCTTCAATCGGAGGTGGAAACTCAGAGCTGGCGGAGCTGTAAGATGTTGACCGAATGGAGATGCCTGGAGGAGCTGGCCGGATTGATAGGAGTGGAATCCCGTCTCCAATTGGCCGGCAGCGGCAGAGCTCAGAGCGGAGGAGATGAAGTCGCGGTTACAGAGGAGGTGAAGGCAGTGGAGAAGATGGAGTCTGGCGGTGGTATGGAGGTGGAGTGGCGCTGGTCACCGGAGAAGGAGGGAATCACCTTTCCTCTCCGGCGATCGACGGGGAAGGGGATGAGCTCGACGGGGATGGGGATGAGCTCGACGGGGAAGAAACGGCGGAGGAGGCGTCGGGCGATCGCATGAGAGGATGGAGTCGGCTACCCTTTCTGCTTGCTTGAAGAAGCATTAAGTGGATTATCTCCACTGTCCGATCGAAGCAAGATCTAATCCCATCCGTCAAATTGAAGCTAGGTTAATTACTCTGATTAATCCAATTAAGGGCAATGCATCCAACGACTGAGAATTCTCCGACTTTGAATGAATGAATCTGATCACTCTGAATGGATAATCACGATCGAATGAATATGGATGAAGGCCTAAGATATCCAAATCTAAATGTATGGACCGGATCGCTCCATATTTAGATGGATGGCTTAGATCAATCAGATCTCATCGGACGGTCAGGATTAAACAGATCTAAATCCTTAATTAAATTTCCTCTGATCTTGATGAAGGGCTCAGATTCTTCCAGCTTAAAATTCCCTAAATGAAGCCATATTTGATCCAACTTGAGTCTAGTCCAGTGGCCCATCTCGATCTCCTACAAAGAAAGACAAATTTTGTATATAAGTCTAGAATTTAGGAGAATTTACAATCAAGTTCAAAAATAGATCCAACTCAGAAAACATACAAATAATCGATAATTAATCACTAGAGAGGATTAAAATAGTGATATTAAGGACCAAAATAACATGACAAAATAGTAGTTATCACACCTCCAAACACCAAGAATAAATCCTTAGTTCTTCTTAAGTACTTTAAGATTACCTTGACAGGCACCCAATGGTCCATATCAGGATCCAACTGGTATCTACTCAGAACACTCAAAAGGTATGATACTTTGGGCCTTGTACATAACATAGCATACATGATCGATCCTATGGCTGACACATATGAGATTTGTCTCATGTTAATGATCTTGTCTTTTGTGCTCGAGCACAAATACTTCGAAAGGTAAATCTCATGCCTGATGGGAATGAAAGCTTTCTTAGATTCAGAAATGCTAAAACATTTTAGCACTTTATCTATATATATATAGATTACGAAAGACCAAGCAACCATTTCAATCTATCTCTATAGATCTTTATCCCCAAGATATAAGTTGTTTCTCCCATGTCTTTCATGGAGACCATTTTGGACAACTAAACTTTAACTGACTGTAGAATTGGAACATCGATCATTTCCTATGAGTAGTATGTCATTAATATACAATACTAAGAACACAACCGCACTCCCACTAATCTTCTTGTACACATAGGATTTGTCAGGATTTTTGTGAGAAATCAGACTATTTAATTGCCTCATCAAAATGGATATTCCAACTCCTAGATGCTTGCTTCAATCCATAAGTGGATCTCTGAAGCTTGCATATTTTATTTTTGTAGATAGATGTGAAATCCTAATGTTGTATCATATACACATCCTCAGACAGATTTCCATTAAGGAAAGTTATTTTCACAATCATTTGTCATATCTTATAATCATAATGAGCTGCTATGGCTAGGAGTATCCAAATGGATTTAAGTATAGTTACTAGTCAAAAAGGTTTCATCATAGTCAACACATTTCCTTTGACAATATTCCTTCTCCGCTAACTTAGCTTTATAGGTAATTACATTACCATTCATGTCAGTTTTCTTCTTGAAAACCCACTTGCACCATATAGGTGTAATGGCTTCAGGAGAGTCCACAAAGTTCCAAACTTATTTTTGTACATGGAATTCATTTCTAATTTCATGGTTATAAGTAATTTATCCATGTCTGAACTTTTCAGAACTTCATCATAACTAGTAGGCTCATCACTCTCGATGATCAATACGTCATTTGATTCACTTACGAGATATCCATATCTCTCAGGAACATGTCATATTCTACTAGATCTAGGAAGAGGTTGTGTTTCTAAAGGTTCAGCTGTTATCTCAACTCTGAGTAATAGGATGTAGTTCTTGACAAGGTATCTCTTGTGTGTCTATTGGAGTTTCTTGAACTACACTTAGTTCAACCTCACTCCCACTATTTTCCTACAAGAGGAACTCCGTCTCTATGAAAACAACATGACCTAAAATAAACACATTTTGTTCCAAGGGATAATAGAATTGATAATCCTTTGTTTCCTTAGGGTAACCAATAAATAGACACTTATTAAACTTAGCCTCTAGCTTGTCTGATATTGTCCTCTTCACATAAGAAGGGCAATCTTATTTTTTAAAGTAAGATAAATGAGGTTTCTTATTATTCCACACCTCATATGAAGTAGTAGAGATACCTTAGTCAGGACTCTATTTAGCAAGTAAATAGTGATCTTATGTCCATAACCCCAAAAGGATTTTGGTAGACTTGCAAGTTGCACCATTAACCTAACCATGTCCAACAAGGTTTGGTTTCGCCTTTCTACCATACCATTATATTGTGGTGTATAAGACAGAGTCCTTTGGGATAATATGTCATTGTCCTTGAGATAATCTTGAAATTCTTGGCTTATGTATTCTCCATTTCAATCAGATCAAAGTTCTTTGATATTTTTCCCAAGTTGTTTCTCTACTTCATGTCTGAATTCTTTAAACTTTTCAAAGACTTCGAACTTGTATCTCAATAGGTACTGTATGATCGTGAGTTCCGAGAGGGGTAGGGTGAATCTCAGAGTTATAATATATTTTTTCAATTCTTTTATCAAAGTAATGCAGCAGAAAATAAAAACAAAATAAAGCAAGTGAACAAGTCTGTTTTACTTGGTTCACAACCCGAGACAAGTTGCTACTCCAAGGCCCGTGACTCACCAAGAGTCACCTCGTTGGGCAATCTATTAAAGTCCCTTCGAATCGAGAACCTTCAATCTCAGAGGGTTTTGCTTTTTACAAAGAATAGTGGATAAGGTACAAGCTACCTACCCTCTTGAAGTTAAGCACAAGTAAGCAAAAATACAAGCAATAAACAAAAGTATACCGACAACTAAACTATGAAAATAGAGCTTGGTTTTTGTGGTTACGAAGTTGTGACATGACGAATATCTTGAGGGCATCAAACAAAGTAGCAACACTTGGATAAGTAGTAGTAATCCTTTTTTTAGAGTAGACCCTTCATTTCTTTTATAAGCTCTTTCCTGTCGCCTAGACAACCCTCTAGTCGACTCCATATCAGCCTGTCGATATGGAATTCTTGCCTTTCTAGTCGACTGGAACACCTATCATCTCAATCACAATATCTCCAATCGAATGACAGCTCACTTGCCAACTCGACTCATCTATCGACTGTCTGGTCTCCCAAACCCAAATCATCTTTTTATAGATGTTTGGTTTACTCGACCCATCTGGACTTTATGTCAGGTGTCTGGTCCTCCTGATCTGTCAAGACTCTTGCTTATGTTGGATCGAGAAGCACGCTAGAGGGAGGTGAATAGAGAACGTAAATCTTTTCTTTTCGTTCGTCGAAAACACAAGTAAGCAAAGCAGAAGTAGAAATAATTAAAGGTAAATAGACTCATTGTTTTTACTTGGTTCGCAACGAAAAGGTTGCTACTCTAAGGCCCCACGATCCTAGAGCGAGTACGAAGGGGCAATTTATTATAATGTCCTCCTCATTGAAGGTAGGAGACAATGATTACAAGGAAAACACAAAAGAGCGAGGATGAGGCAACAAACCTACCTCACCACGTTACGATGAAAAATTTGAATAGTAGAAAGCTTGAATACAAGTAGAAAAATAGATGACTTAAATTAAACTACCGACTGGAAATGGAATCTTTGCGTCTTGTCGGTGTTAATATGTCGTAGAGTTATCATTGAAAGAGCGGCATTATGGGAGCACTTTGAAAGAATGAATTAATTCTTCAAAGAGGTGAAATAAGCCTTCTTTTATAGCCCTTCAAACCCTAATTTGTTGAGATTTGGATCTGGGTCAAAGCGTCTCATCTCCCAAAGATAAGTGGAGCTTATCTTGACTTTCTTCGAGTTGACCAGTTTGAATATCAGTCGACTGATGACCCTCAGTAGCCGACTGATTCTAGGAGCAGTCAACTGCCAATAGCGTTCAGTCGACTATTGGCCTGGTCACCCACCTGTAGCAAAGAGTTAGCACCGAACTAACAAGTAATGGACATTTTGATGGTTACTTACCATCCGATCTCGACCTAGATCTTCCACTGAAAGTCTTAGTCGGATCGCCGCCTAAGTTCGTCCCTGTACGGAGGACACAAGCTCACCATTACTCTTCACTCAGTGCTTACCTCTAGTCCTTCTGATTTGTCGCTTAGCTTCTGTTCTCCACCGAGGTTCCTCAACTCCAACGAGATTCTCCTGGTGTCACCTGACCACCATGGTTTCTCGACTCAAGATTCTCCGGGTGTCGCTCGACCTTGGGCTTACCTTAAACACTTCCTACACACTCAACATAGTTCATGAGATAACAATAAGAGCTTAACTTTGAACCTTTGTCATAATCAAAACCTAGGTTCGATCATCTGGTGCCCCTGCACCAATAATCTCCACCTTTTTTATTTATAGCAAACTATTAGGGCAATCTCTTGCCATGATAAGGTTTTGATGTGTGTGGCAAAGGGTTTAAGTTAGGGTGTTATGTTGATTTGATATGTGCGTTGAAGTCATGCAGGACTTAGTAATTTGCACATGGAGCCGTGGCGAGTTTCACATCTCATGACTCGTGCCTTAAGTCGGTGAAGGATAGCTTTGCGGAAGTCGTGCGCTTGGAGCATCCGAGGGACCGCCGGACGAGGAGCTTGGAGTGAAGCCGGAGGAAGTAGACTTCAAGGCAAGAGACGCGAAGGAGCATTGTAGAGTCGTGCGCCTGATGCTGCCGAGGGACGTGGCTGCGAACGAAGAGAACTTTGAAGGCGAGGGACTCCGAGGAATGAGAGTGAGCGATTGTAACCCGAGAAGGGTAGCTCTTAGGTGAAACTTGGTCATTTGGCCAAGTGTCGGATGGGTTTTCCCGACACGGTCATTGTCATCATGTCATAGCGGTCATCGCTCTAAAATCGATGGTTCGATCGGGTATAAGACCGATTTAGTGCCCATGATCATTGCCATGGGTAGCGATCGGTGATGTCGACAAGATCATTGCTGCGGTCGGTGATGGCCTCCATTGAGCACTCGACTGATCGAGCATCAGTCGACTGATGGTAGGATCAGTCGACTAATGCCAATACTGTTGGATGGAATCCAACGTGGAAAGCAGCCGTTATTGGGCAACGGATACGGGATCAGTCGACTGATCGAGGGCATCAGTCGACTGATCCTGTGTCAACGGGAAGAAACCCTCTTCCTCTATAAAAAGGAAGGGGATGGGGCTTTGGGAGGCTATTGCTTGAGCTCTAAACTTCTCCCAAAGTACCATACACGATTCTCTACTCTTCTACTTGTTCTAATCTCTATTCTATTGTAGAAGAGTGATCCTTGTGTAAAAGAGGTTACCTCCACCTAGCTTTGTGCAAAGGAGAGATCTAGTGGATAGATTTGGAGGAGTGATTCACCTTGGACGAATCAGACCGTGGATTAGCGGCGTAGCCGTGAACCACGTTACATCTCATGTTTGTATTGCTTGTCTATCTTTTGTGTTATCTTTATTTGTATTTGTATATTCCGCTTGCGCTAACGCTTTGTAGACGAGAGAATTCCGACATTCATCGTAAGAGGGCTATTCACCCCCCTCTAGCCGGCCAATCGATCCCTTACAAGTTGTATCAGAGCAAGGTTGCTTGTCACCGGACTAACCGCCGCAACAAGCTCTACATCAAAAATGGTCGTCTCAAACATCCACCCACCGAAGTTCGACGGCGAATTCTCTTGGTGGAAAAAGAGAATGGAGGTATTTTTCGAAACGGATTTTGATATTATGATTACAATGGAATCCGGTTTCGCTTTGCCTAGGGATGAAGAAGGGAAGCCAATAGAGAAATCTAAGTGGACCAAAAAGCAGAGGGAAGAGCACCTTGCAAATTCAAAAGCCAAGCACCATCTCTTCAATGTTCTCCCCCAACAAGAGATCAACCGAATTGGGGAATGCTCAAGTGCCAAGGAGATGTGGGAGAGATTGGTTGAACTTCATGAAGGCACTTCGGAAGCCAAGCTAGCAAGAAGAGATCTCCTCCGCTCCCAACTATCAAATATTAAGCTTGAAAAGGGAGAAAAGGTAACTTCCCTACATTCTAGATTTAAATAAATATTAATTGGGCTAACAAGTGTAGGAGAAAAGCTATCCAACCGGGATATGGTAATGAAGGTCATAGATGTCTTTCCCCGGTCCTCAAGATGGAGCTCCATGGTGGATTCATTTTACATCTCCAAGAACTTGGAAGTAAGTACCTTGGAGGAGTTTTTCTCAACAATGGAGCTCCACGAAACGAGGCTTGAAGGAATACAAGAAGAGCCAAAAATCCAACCTTCAAGAGGAGTAGCTTTGATAGCGAACAAGGGGAAGAAGAAGATGGAAATCCCCTCCTCCTCCGATGATGAAGCATCCTCATCCTCCTCCATGGATAGCACCGAAGAAGCATATATGGTAAGGAGGGTAAGACGTGCTTTAAAGGGTTTTCATTTTAATAAATCTAATGATAGGAATAGAAGACCAAGGGGAAAGGTCATATGCTACAATTGCCAAGGAGAGAGGCACATAAGGGACAATTGTCCTCTCCTAAACAAGAGCAAGGAAGAGAAGAAAAAGAAAGAAGAAAAGAAGAAGAAAAAGGGGAGCAAAAAGAAAGAGGAGAAGAAGGCAAAAGAAAAGGGGAAGGCCAAAGAATTCAAGGCCAAGACATGGGATGATCCTTCTTCTTCTTCCTCATCCGATGAAGAAGAGTATGTCTACTCCAACCTAGCACTAATGGCTCTTCATGATTCGGATTGCTCCTCCTCCTCCATCGAAAATGAAGAATCAAGCTCAAGTGGGGAGAGCTCAAATGAAGGGGGAGCTTCTACATCCTCATCATCCGAAGAAGAAGAGGACATGGAAACTATGGTAACCAACCTCTCACCTAATAAAATAGTTTCTATGATTTCTAGTTTAACTAAGGATTTATTTAGAGAAAAGAAGAAAAACAAATGCATGCTTGAACAAATTAAGGAATTAGAACAAAAATTAGAAAAAGCATGCTTAAATGAAAATGAAAATATTTCTTCTTGCCATGATTAAGTATGCTCACATGATCTTTATGTGTCATTAGATGTTAGTGATGCATGCATAGAAGAAAATAGGGCCCTAAGGGAAAAGGTAGACTATTTAACCAAAGCCCTAGAAAAATTCACAATTGGCTCCAACACATTAAATATGATTATTGGGAGCCAAAGAGCTAGCTTCAACAAAAAGGGCCTAGGATACAAAGAAAAGAAAAATGAAAAGGCCTATAAATGTCTAATAGCTAGGAGATAAGATAAAAAGAAAGTAATTGATAGAAAATGGATCCCCAAGGAGTATCTTGTGAACCCAATAGGAAAGAACTTATTTTGAGTTCCAAAATTCATCCTTAAGGGTTAGGAAAACCTTAGGATAGTCAACCATATGCAATTAACCTATATCATATTTTGGTTGACTTAGGATGGCGGGACAACATTTTTAGAATAGTGTTGGGTGATGATAACGTGCCCATAAATAGATAATAATGCTTAAATCATGATGATTAATGTAATTGCTATGTATATGTGCAATCATGATTTATGATTTTGAAATTTGGCACATCATCATGAGAAATAGGGTTTAAATCATGCTTTAGGTGATACTTTACTTAATATCATCAAATAATACCTAATGCATGATTATAATTTGATGAATACATGTATTTCATGATCATAATGTGAAATTAATTCATATATGTCTCTATGATCATGTAGATTGTTAGGGTGATACTTAACCTTGATAGAATTGCATGAATATATTAGTTAAGTATATACAAATACCCCCTAGGATGCATCTCACACTCACCATAGGCTACCTTGATTGAAAACTTAGCATGAGTGAGATGTTAGGATGATACAAATGTCCACTAATGCCTATGGCATTTAGATGGTCATTTAAAGTATCAAAATAGCAATAATAGACCAATCATGGGGAAGACTTATGTTTAATTCATAGACATATTGCCCAAAGATCATGGTTGGATATTTCATATGTTTTCAAAACAATTTCTTAATCTAAAATCTATGTATTCATGTTTTGAAACAATTCAAAGCAAGACTAGGTGTTAAAATGGATACTCTTATGATAAAAAATCTAGTAGTTTTTAAAGCTTTTGGATTTTTAGCAAATATGTAGAAATATAATGATTTTTCATGAAAACCTATTTTTCACTGATAGATATACTTAAAAGAAATGTGTTCCCCAAATTTCATGATTTTTCGAATTTTTTGGAATTTTTAACGCATATCTGAAATTCGGTCCGAAAATCAGGAAATCTTGAAAATCATGTGTCAGTCGACTGGTATCTGAACCAGTCGACTGATGGCCTATAAATCAGACTAGTTGAGGCTGAATTCAGGTTTTAGAGCAATTTTTGGTATTTTTCCTTCTAATATACTTGATGCCATGAGTTTTTAACTTAGTGTTAATCTTTTTGATGGTGTCAAAGGGGGAGAAATAATTATGTTTAAGTTAATTATGATAGGGGGAGAAAATTGAGAATTTGTAGAGAGAGTTTCATGGATTAAGGGGGAGTTGCATGTTGTTATATCATGTTTTATGTTTACATGCTTTCTTACCTTAGAAATTTTTATCAAATGTTTTTACCTAACTTAAACGGATTGCCACACATCAAAAAGGGGGAGATTGTTAGGGCAATCTCTTGCCATGATAAGGTTTTGATGTGTGTGGCAAAGGGTTTAAGTTAGGGGGTTATGTTGATTTGATATGTGCGTTGAAGTCATGCAGGACTTAGTAATTCGCACATGGAGCCGTGACGAGTTTCACATCTCATGACTCGTGCCTTGAGTCGGTGAAGGATAGCTTTGCGGAAGCCGTGCGCTTGGAGCATCCGAGGGACCGCTGGACGAGGAGCTTGGAGTGAAGCCGGAGGAAGTAGACTTCAAGGCAAGAGACGCGAAGGAGCATTGCAGAGTCGTGCGCCTGATGCTGCCGAGGGACGTGGCCGCGAACGAAGAGAACTTCGAAGGCGAGGGACTCCAAGGAATGAGAGTGAGCGATTGTAACCCGGGAAGGGTAGCTCTTAGGTAAAACTTGGTCATTTGGCCAAGTGTCGGATGGGTTTTCCCGACACCAGTCGACTGCCATGTCATGGCAGTCGACTGCTCTAAGTCGATGGTTCGATCGACTAGTATAAGACCAGTTTAGCGGCAGCGATCGTAATGATGCAATGATCGCTGAGGAATTGCGATGATCGATGGCACTGCATGGGCACAGAATGGAGTCGACTCCATTGAGCACTCGACTGATCGAGCATCAGTCGACTGATGGTAGGATCGATCGGTGATGTCAATCTGGATGGATGGAATCCAACGTGGAAAGCGGCCGTTATTGGGCAACGGCTACGGGATCAGTCGACTGATCGAGGGCATCAGTCGACTGATCCTGTGTCAACGGGAAGAAACCCTCTTCCTCTATAAAAAGGAAGGGGATGGGGATTTGGGAGGCTAATGCTTGAGCTCTAAACTTCTCCCAAAGTACCATACATGATTCCCTACTCTTCTACTTATTCTAATCTCTATTCTATTATAGAAGAGTGATCCTTGTGTAAAAGAGGTTACCTCCACCTAGCTTTATGCAAAGGAGAGATCTAGTAGATAGATTTGGAGGAGTGATTCACCTTGGACGAATCGGACCGTGGATTAGCAGCGTAGCCGTGAACCACGTTACATCTCGTGTTTGTATTGCTTGTCTATCTTTTGTGTTGTCTTTATTTGTATTTGTATATTCCGCTTGCGCTAACGCTTTGTAGACGAGAGAATTCCGACATTCATCGTAAGAGGGCTATTCACCCCCCTCTAGCCGGCCAATCGATCCCCTACACAAACCTTTTTTATTTAAGCATAAAGTGAAGTAATAAGGTAATAAATATTTAGGCTACGTTTTGTAGGACGTAATATAATCCAAGTTGTAATATAATCAAGGTTTTAATTTAATGCAATGTAATCTTGATTACATTACTATATTTGGATAAAAATTATATGTAATATTGGATTACAAAGATAATTACTTTTTTTTGTTTAGTGTCCATTACAAAGACAGTAGGAATTGATCGTTGGTGATGACGACGATGACGACGACGATGACGACCGACCGACTGAATGACGATCGGCCGCTAGCAATCGGTCGGATGCGATCGGTCGATGGCAACCGATCGGGCGGCAGCAGCGACCGACTGATCGACGACAATGGTAATGATCGACGAATCCAACACTTTTCAGATTACAACTTATAATGTAATCGGATTACATAGATTTTGTCTTGTAATCCAGATTACAAAACTTTAGTGACTTTTGTAATCTAGATTACATTATATTACATTACAACTTTAAAAAGACAACACACAAAGTAATCAACCTTGTAATGTAATATGGATTACATTACAAGGCAGATTATGACCTACCAAATGCAGCCTTAGCACATAAGTACTAAACATGATTAAGCTCTTTTTCAAAACCTCCCCCTTAAGGCTACCTCCCCCTTAACACTAGATGAGTTTTGAAAAAGATACTTAAAGTTAACTTTAGGAAAAAGTTTTTAATTTAAAATTTTCAAATTTTATTCCCCCTTAACTTTCCTCTCTTCTCCCCCTTTTGCCATATATCGAAAATCCGAGGGGTGTAAAATGTTATATACATAAGATGTGCTTGTAAAATCATAAAGCGAAATTAAGTATAAGAGTCCAAGCATGTGTCCCTTTCAAAGTTTATTAATTTAAAATTCTATGGATTGTATAGCACCTTAGGTGTAACTAAGAATGTAAGATCGATTTGAGGTTTATCCCTTTGCACTAACAATTGTAAAACTAGTTTTCTTTTTGTGAGAAAGTGTATAATAACTAGTTTTGGTAAAGTAAGTTTTTGAAACTATTCAAAACCTGATTTTTATTTCAAAATACCTAGAAGTTATAACATAAGTACATTTTTAAAATACCTTGAAGAGTTTGTAATATAACCCTTAAGGTTAGTTTCTCCCCCTTAGTCAATCAGATAGAATTTAGAAGGTCTAGGGGGCTAAACTTAGCCCTAAGGATTTTAGTATTGGCCAACAAATTGAGTAACTCTAGATATTTAAAGAATAAAAAGAAAGTAAATATTTGTATAGACCTTGAAAATATTTCGAGAATATGTTATTCTAATCTTTTAATTGTCCTTAGCATCTCACTTATTCTTTGTGTGAGATGATTTTAATTTTTACTTAGTTAAACTTTAGTGATTCAAAAATTATCAACCTTGGGTTAGATTCAGATTTAACCTTTAGATCGTTAAGTAAACTTTTCGAGAAAATGGCTTCAAGGTCGTGGCGAGGCAAGGGGTCTTCTTTGATTGGAACAATGACCACTTCCTTAGACAAAGCCAATTTAATGAAAATATTCACTTAAGTCACTTAGGGTCACTTCCTGGTCTAACTAGTTTAGGATACGGTGAGGTAGCTTCAACTAGTTCAACTTAGTCGAGTGCATCAAGCTAGATACGCTTTATCTAACTCGATTACACATGGAGAATTAACGGGATTACCAATTTGGGAGGATTGGTAAGGAGGTTTGAGTTAGGTAGCCAAACTCAATGGTTTTGTCGTTTTTGTCAAACATAAAAAAGGGGGAGATTGTTGGTGCAATCGGCCTAGGTCACGATTGACTAGACTCGAGTTGGACTCGATTAATGTTTTGATGTTTCACAATGTTTTGAGATTGTTGGTGGAATCGACCCAGGTCATGATTGACCAGACACGAGTATGACTCGAGTGGTATTTTGATGTTTGATGATGGTTTGACTATTATTTGACTATATGGTTGATATGGGGTTGACCATATGATGGAGAAGTCCAAGTCTTGTGTACTTGGCATGGAAAGTCCAAGCATGGGTGATAACTGTCATTTTCTCGTATTATTGTGGTCCTTAATATCATTATTTTAATCCTCTCATGTGTTTAATTGTTGATTATTTGCATGTTTTATCAGTTGGATCATCTTTTGGACCTTATTATAAATTCTCCTAAATTTTGGACTTATATACAAATTTTACATCTTAATTGTAGGAGATCGAGATGTGCCACTGGACTAGACTCGAGTTGGATCAAATATGGCTTCATCTAGAGCTAGAAGGATCATTTCAAACTTGATTAATCTGAGCCCTTCATCGTGATCGAGGGCAATTCAATCAAGAGATCAGATCTAAGCAATATGGATCATCCGATAAAAGCGGCTTGATTCTGGGCCATTTATCAAGATCTGGTCCGTCATTTAGATCTGGACATCTTAGCCTTTCATCCAAATTCGGTCGATCGTGATTGTCGATTCAGATTGATCATATTCGACCATCCAGAGTTGGATTGATCACATCCGTCGGATGCATTGATTAGTTCATGGATTAATCAGAGTAATTAACCTAGCTTCAATTGGACGGCTGGGATTTGATGGAATTCAATCGGACGGCTAAGGAAATGCACTTAATAACACCAGCATTTCTTCACTGAAGGCAGTCGGCTTCGCCCCCTTCTCACGAGATTTTGCCCGAGCCACCGAAGCTTCTTCGCCGCCGCCGCGCTCTCCACTTTCCCCGTCGGTCGCCGGAGAGGAAAGGGGATTCCCTCCTTCTCCGATGATCGGTGCCACTCTAGTCATCTCCACCATCAGTAGTTGCGACAGTTCTGCCCATTTCATCAGCACCTTCGACGGTAATCCCCCTTTCCATCGCTGGTTGATTAAGATGTCGAGATCTTGCCAGCTCGTCGACAGCAAGGCACAGTAGGGATTCCAGTGATACCCTCTTCACCGGTAGTTCACTTTCCTTCTCGCAGCGCCGATTGGGTCGCTCTGTCTCCAGAACCACCCATTGGCTGTGCCAATTGGACAGCTCCGTTCTCCAACGTCGGTGAAGAACCACAGCCACCACTACAACTAACGGAGTGGAGATTCCCCTCTGATTTCATCTTCCATCCGACCAGCAGCTCCGACAGCCGCTCCACAACTCTGGCAGTGCTCTACATTTGCGGCCACCACCTTCACGACAGCGTCGATTGCGTCTTCCACAGCTCTACTACACCTCCGGCTGAAGAGGAGTTTCAGTCCGGCCACTACAGCATCCACACACCTTCTATAGTCCATTTTCTTTATCCGACAGCTCTGTTCATCATCACAGTTTCTCTGACAGATTTTATTCAGTTCGGACAACAATTTCTTCCATGTGTTGATATGTTGATTGTTCTTTAAGCTTAATTTGTTGAATGCTTGTAGTCAAATTCAGGTTCCATGTTTAGTTGCACGTACTCGATTTTCTTTGTCTCATGCCTATTTAGTGTTTGATGAAATGTTTCTTTGAGTAATTAGGTTGTAATTCATTAGGTTAGATTAGTTTCATGCTTTACTTTACTTCCATGTTATTTTGTATTTGACTTGTTATTTAAATTCCTGCACTTTCTTGTTTGAATGCTTAGTTTAAGTTTCTTTTAATTTCATCGCAATCGTAGTTTAGTCAGATTAGAATTTGATTACGTGCATTGTCTTTTCGTTTAGTAGGATTAGTCTTTTACAATCCAAACCGCCATCTTCAATAGAAAACTCAAAGCAATAATTAGAAATCATATGTTTACTATTCTATTGATTACACTCGTTGGGAAACGATCCGGACCATTCACTATGCTATATTTGTGTAGAGAGGGTTTGGTAATTAATTTGTAACGGTACCATGACACAAACTGTCGTTATCAATTTTTGGCGTCGTTGTCGGGGAGTGTAATGGTGCTTGATAGACTTAGAATTGTTTACCCATTTTTCTAAAAAAAAAATCAAAATTCAAAAACTTTTGTTTAGGGCTGCATTCTTTTATTCTCTTATATATCCATGTATTTTATCATGTATACTTCTTGTGTCTTTTGAATTGTTTGTTAGTATTTCAGGAAAGGATAGGAAATTTCTTTGAGCATGGATCTATATTATCATCAGTGTGAAGACTTTAGTGATGCTTACTATTCAGGCACTAGACAACAAGAGTATTACCAACCTGAAGATGATTATTATCAGTACCAGCTACAATATCATCAGCTTGTTCCTCAGTATCATCAGTTGTTAGGGCAATCTCTTGTCGTAATATGGTTTTGATGGTGTGGCAAAGGGTTTAAGTTAGTTTGATATGTCGATTTGATATGTGCGTTGAAGTCGTGCAGGACTTAGTAATTCGCACATGGAACCGTGGCGAGTTTCACATCTCATGACTCGTGCCTTGAGTCGGTGAAGGATAGCTTTGCGGAAGCCGTGCGCTTGGAGCATCTGAGGGACCGCCGGACGAGGAGCTTGGAGTGAAGCCGGAGGAAGTAGACTTCGAGGCAAGAGACGCGAAGGAGCATTGCAGAGCCGTGCGCCTGATGCTGTCGAGGGACGTGGCCGCGAACGAAGAGAACTTCGAAGGCGAGGGACTCCGAGGGATGAGAGTGAGCGATTGTAACCCGGGAAGGGTAGCTCTTAGGTGAAACTTGGCCATTTGGCCAAGTGTCGGATGAGTTTTCCCGACACGATCATTGCCATGTCATGGCGGTCATTCGCTCTAATCGATGGTTCGATCGGTCTAATGTGGTTGAATCAAGTTGATCGATCATTTGCCAACATAGGCGGTCGGTGATGGCTGATCGATCGCTACGAGGGGACGGCGATCGTGATGTCATGTCTGCAGACGCAATGGAGTCGACCTCGTTGAGGACTCATTTGGTTGACATCGATCGTGATGGGTGCCATCGATCGGTGATGCGATCTGGATTGGATAGTATCCAGCGTGGAAGCGGCCGTTATTGAGCAGCGGCTACGATGCCGATCGGTGATGGGTGCCATCGATTCTGTGTCAATGGGAAGAAACCCTCTTCCTCTATAAAAAGGAAAGGGTTGGGGCTTTGGGGGGTTAATGCTTGAACGCCCAACTACTCCCAAAGTTCCCTAAACGATTTTCCACTCTTCTACTTGCTCTAATCTTCATTCCATTGTAGAAGAGTGATCATTGTTGTTGTAAAGAGGTTACCTCCACCTAGCTTTGTGCAAAGGAGAGATCTAGTGGATAGATTGCGGAGTGATTCACCGTGGACGAATCGGACCATGGATTAGTGGCGTAGCCGTGAACCACGTTACATCTCCGTGTTTGTATTGTCTTTGTTTTATTTCAATTTGCTTGTCTTAGTTTATTGCTTCCGCTTGCGCTAATGTTTTGTAGACGAGCAAAATATGGCATCCAACGAACGAGGGCTATTCACCCCCCTCTAGCCGGCCAATCGATCCCCAACAAGTGGTATCAGAGCCAAGGAAAGCTTGTCGAGGACTAACCGCCACAACAAGCAATTTTCAAAATGGCCGGCTCAAACATCCATCCACCGAAGTTCGATGGCGAATTTGCTTGGTGGAAGAAGCGAATGGAGGTATTCTTCGAAACCGACTTTGAAATTCTATTAATAATGGAAAACGGTTTCGAGTTGCCTAGGAACGAGGATGGGGAGCCATTGGAGAAATCGAGATGGAGAAAAAGACAAAGAGAAGAATACTTGGCAAATTCAAAGGCCAAGCACCACCTCTACAATGTGCTCCCTCAACAAGAAGTAAATAGAATAGGGGAATGCTCAAGTGCCAAAGAGATGTGGGAGAAATTGGTTGAACTTCATGAAGGCACTTCGGAAGCCAAGCTAGCGAGAAGAGATCTCCTCCGCTCCCAACTATCAAATATTAAGCTTGAAAAGGGAGAAAAGGTAACTTCCCTACATTCTAGATTTAAAGAAATATTAATTGGGCTAACAAGTGTTGGTGAGAAGCTATCAAACCGGGATATGGTAATGAAGGCCATAGATGCCTTTCCCCAGTCCTCAAGATGGAGCTCCATGGTGGACTCATTTTATATCTCCAAGAACTTAGAAGTAAGCACCTTGGAGGAATTCTTCTCAACAATGGAGCTTTATGAAACTAGGCTAGAAGGAATACAAGAAGAGCCTAGAATCCAACCCTCAAGAGGAGTAGCTTTGATAGCGAACAAGGGGAAGAAGAAGATGAAAGTCCCTTCCTCCTCATCCGATGAAGCCTCTACCTCCTCCATGGATAGCACGGAAGAAGCCTACATGGTAAGGAAGGTAAGGCGTGCATTTAAGAATCTTAGATTTGATAAATCTCATGATAGGAATAGAAGACCAAGGGGGGAAGGTCATATGCTATAATTGCCAAGGAGAGGGACATATAAGGGATAATTGTCCCCTCCTAAACAAGAGCAAGAAAGAAGAAAAGAGGAAGAAGAAGGGGAGCAAGAAAAAGGAAGAAGAAAAGAAGGCAAAAGGAAAAGGGAAGGCCATGGCACTCAAAGCCAAGACATGGGATGACATTGTTTCCGCCTCCTCATCCGAAGAAGAAGAGCATGTCTACTCCAACCTAGCACTAATGGCTCTTCATGACTCGGATTGCTCCTCCTCCTCAAATGAAGAATCAAGCACAAGTGGGGAGAGCTCAAATGAAGGGGGAGCTTCTACATCCTCCTCATCCGAAGAAGAAGAGGATATGGAAACTATGGTAACGAATGCTTCTCCTAAGAAAATAGTTTCCATAATTTCTAGTTTAACTAAGGAGTTATTTGGCATGAAAAAGAAAAGTAAAAGCATGCTTAGTCAAATTAAGGAATTAGAACAAAAGCTAGAAAATGCATGCTTAAATGATAATGTTTCTTCTTGCCATGATGATGCATGCTCACATGACTATATGCCTTTGGATGTTAATGATGCATGCATAGAGGAAAATAGGCCATTAAGGGAAAAGGTAGATTATTTAACCAAAGCCCTAGAGAAATTCACAATTGGCTCCAACACATTAAATATGATCATAGGGAGCCAAAGAGCAAGTTTTAACAAAAAAAGGCCTAGGATATAAGGAAAAGAAAAATGAAAAGGCCTATAAATGCCTAATTGCTAGGGGACAAGATAAAAAGAAAGTTATAGCTAGAAAATGGATCCCCAAGGAATATTTAGTGAACCCAATAGGAAAGAATTTATTTTGGGTTCCAAAATCCATCCTTAAGGGTTAGAATAACCCTAGGGTAGTCAACCACATGGACCTAACCTATATTATATTTTGGTTGACTTAGGATGACGGGACAATATTTTTTAGATAGTGTTGGGTGATGATAACGTACCCATAAATAGATAATAATGCTTAAATCATGATGATTGATGTAATTCCGATGTATATTTACAATCATGATTTATGTTTTTGAAATTTGGCACGTTATCATAAGAAATAGGTATGAATCATGCTTTAGGTAATACCTTGTTTAATATCATCATATGATACCTAATGCATGACTATTATTTGATGAATTCATGAGTTTCATGATCATAATGTAGAATTCATTCATATATGTCTTTATGATCATGAGGATTATTAGGTTGACACTTAACCATGATAGAATTGCATGAACATATTGGTTAAGTATATACAAATACCCCCCCCCCCCCCTAGGATGCATCTCACACTCACTATAGGCTAACTTGATTGCAAACTTAGCATGGGTGAGATGTTAGGATGATACAAATGTCCACTAATGCCTATGGCATTTAGATGGTCATTTAAAGTATCAAAATAACAATAATAGACCAATCATGGGGAAGACTTATGTTTAATTCATAGACATATTGCCCAAAGATCATGGTTGGATATTTCATATGTTTTCAAAACAATTTCTTAATCTAAAATCTATGTATTCATGTTTTGAAATAATTGGATGCAAAACTAGGTAGTTAACTTGATACTAGAATGATCAACAACCTAGTAGTTTTTAAAGCTTTTATATTTTTGGCAAATACATGGAAATATAATGATTTTTCATGAAAACATATTTTTCACTGATAGATATACTTAAAAGAAATGTGTTCCCCAAATTTCATGATTTTTTGAATTTTCTAGAATTTTTAATGCATTTCGAAATTGATCAAAATCGAAAATCCGAAATTCACGTGCGATCGATTAGTATATCTGAACGATCGTGATGTCCTGAATATCAGACCAGTAAAGGCTGAATTCCAATTTTAAATCAACTTGTGGTATTTTCTTTAGACTTGATGCCATGTGTTTTTAACTTAAGTGATAATCTTTTTGATGGTGTCAAAGGGGGAGAAATGATTATGTTTAAGTTAATTATGATAGGGGGAGAAATTAAGGGAGTTTCATGGATTAAGGGGGAGTTGCATGTTGCTATATCATGATTATGTTTACATGCTTTCTTTCCTTTAAAATTTATATCAAATATTTTTACCTAACTTAAACGGATTGCCACACATCAAAAAGGAGGAGATTGTTAGGGCAATATCTTGCCGTAATATGGTTTTGATGGTGTGGCAAAGGGTTTAAGTTAGTTTGATATGTTGATTTGATATGTGCGTTGAAGTCGTGCAGGACTTAGTAATTCGCACATGGAGCCGTGGCGAGTTTCACATCTCATGACTCGTGCCTTGAGTCGGTGAAGGATAGCTTTGCGGAAGCCGTGCGCTTGGAGCATCCGAGGACCGCCGGACGAGGAGCTTGGAGTGAAGCCGGAGGAAGTAGACTTCGAGGCAAGAGACGCGAAGGAGCATTGCAGCCGTCGCTGATCGCCGAGGGCGTGGCGCGACGAAGAGAACCGAGGCGAGGACTCGAGGGATGAGAGTGGCGATTGTAACCCGGGAAGGGTAGCTCTTAGGTGAAACTTGGCCATTTGGCCAAGTGTCGGATGAGTTTTCGACACGGATCGCCATGTCATGGCGTCGGCTCGCTCTAATCGATGGTTCGATCGGTGGTCTAATGTGGTGAATCAAGTTGATCGATCATTGCCCGGCGTATGGGCGATCGGTGATGATCGATCGGCAAGGGCGGCGGTCGGTGATGTCGCGTGCGAACGCAGAATGGAGTCGACCTCGTTGAGGACTCGACTGGTTGACATCAGTGGACTGATGCCAGTACCGTTGGATAGTATCCAACGTGGAAAGCGGTCGTTATTGAGCAACGGCTACAGCACCAGTCGACTGATGGGTGCCATCAGTCGACTGCTCCTATATCAATGGGAAGAAATCCTCTTCCTCTATAAAAAGGAAAGGGTTGGGGCTTTGGGGGGTTAATGCTTGAACGTCCAACTACTCCCAAAGTGCCCTAAATGATTTTCCACTCTTCTACTTGCTCTAATCTTCATTCCATTGTAGAAGAGTGATCATTGTTGTTGTAAAGAGGTTACCTCCACCTAGCTTTGTGCAAAGGAGAGATCTAGTGGATAGATTGCGGAGTGATTCACCGTGGACGAATCGGACCGTGGATTAGCGGCGTAGCCGTGAACCACGTTACATCTCCGTGTTTGTATTGTCTTTGTTTTATTTCAATTTGCTTGTCTTAGTTTATTGCTTCCGCTTGCGCTAACGTTTTGTAGACGAGCAAAATACGACATCTAACGAACGAGGGCTATTCACCCCCCTCTAGCCGGCCAATCGATCCCCAACATCAGTCTTATCAGTAGGACAGGTATAATATAATTTCTGGTACATCTTTTCATAATTTTGATTCAGATTTCAGGTATGGGCACACACCACTCTATGTTCCTGAGCAGTCTCAGTGCTATCCACCCCCACCATCTATTGATACTTACATGCCCAGTTAGGGTGATCAATTAAGTAACAGTTAAGGAGAAGCACATCAGGAAAAGGCTCAGAATTTTTCAGTTTATCAGAGTCCATTGGGATTTTAAGATGACACAATGTGTGATGGACCACAAAACATTCCTCAACCTCAGTTCCACAATTCAGAACAAGCACTAGAAAATCTTTTGCAGTAGCAGGTGCAACAGATGCAATAGCAGATGCAGCAACAAATCAATGATAACCATCAGCGACAACAAGAAAGGATACAAAATATGCAAATCCTGCTGAATCGAATTGCATCATCCATCAGCCAGACACAAGCACAAGATTCCTCTCAGTTTTTCTCAGAGGTCATTTCTGATGGAAGTAATGTGTTTAAGGAGATGGATTGCAGAGTTAAGAATATACTTACTTCTACCTCTACAACTCTACAGGACTCCTCTGTTGATGTGCATGATGATGATGTACTATCTAATGCTCCAGATATTGATGAAGTTGTTGTTGTGGAAGATGATATGGAGGATGATACTAACGGCTTGGATTTACTCTGTGATGATGTTGGTGCCCTAGATTATTATGAAGAAATGGAGCAGCTTCCAGATGCCAGTGCCCAGACTTGCCAGCCAAACCAGAAGTTAAGTGAGATAGCAGTGGCAAGAAATTGTGATGAACTGATTTCCCTGGGAGTGGTGGATAGCTGGAGACCCCCAGAATGGACACTCCCATCTGAGCTGAATGTTGGGATGTATACTGAAAGTCTAGCCTTTGTATGAACATCTTCATTTTGAAATAAGAATCACGTGATCATTGTTTGCATTTTATATTTATATTTATGCATATTGTTTGATACATTACATTGTAGATAACATGGTGTGTAGTATCGCACAGAAGATCATGTTATCAGTTCCTTGTAGAGTATAAGTAGAGGTTCACAACCAAGATGGTTTTGGACAAACCATTGGCATGGTTGTAGTGTAATTTGGTATTAGTTTATCTTGACCATAAAATTACACTAGTACACTTTGTGTGTATTGAGCAGGACCGATTTAGAGGTGATTTAATTTATACTGACTATATAATTGAATCGGACTTCGAATATTATAGTGTACATGCTCTTAATCCCGATATAATAATGGGCACATGTACTTAATATTTATTTCTTTGATTTACCAATGGGCGAGATTTATGGGTTAAATCGATAGACTCGGTAAGTTGAGAAATGATATTATTTACATGGTGTATCGTTGATTATAGGAGGAAATTGTGTCCTATGTATTAGGATGACGATGTTCCCTTGAGGAGCTCATAAGGATCATCGTGTAAATCCTGCAGGTGGACTTGGTCCAGCATGATGATGAGGTTGAGTGGTACTACTCATGGAGTTAGATGTTAATTAATTAATTGTCAGTAAATTAATTAATTAACGGACATTCGATATCTTAAACATGGAGAGATATTTTGTACAAATAATATATGGAGCCCATATTTAATTATGGGGGTTGGTGAGGTAGATCAATGATAATCCTCTAGTGGAATGGATCATCATTAATGGATCTGGTTTGTGTGGTTCGGATCCATTGGGTGGCTAAGATCCAACTCTTTCTCATGGTCCCTATTTTAGCCTATTATAAATACCTCAAGAAGCCTAGATCTATAAATAAGTTGGGAGAGGCTTGGGCGAAAATAATTTTGAGGGTTTGGAGGTGGAACTGGGTTGGGCGGCAACATTAGGGTTTGCTTCCAAGGCTTGGACGGCAAGGTGTTTGGTTTTGCTTAGGGCCGGCAGCAACATTAGGGTTTCTCTTCCCCTTTGGCTGGCGCCTCCACCCTATCTCCTTGGTCGACACCTCCTCCACACCTCCTCTCTTTCTCCTTGCCTGGCGGCAACAAGGGATCATCTCTTGGCCGGCGCCCACTTCTCCTTCTTCCTCTCCTTGGCTGGCAGCAACAACCAACTAGGAGGCTTGGTGGTCGGAACTAGATAGGAGAAGAAGAGTTTGGTCATCTTCCCTTGTTCGGAGCGAGTAAGGAAGGGAAGATATGAGATCTAATAGGCTTCGATTCTTGGAGGATCGTTGCCCACACGACGTCCAAGAAGAGAATAGGTCATACAATAGAATATCAAGAGGTAAACAAGAGGTATAATTCTTGTTTAGTTTTCTTTCTTGTTCTATGTAATTGGATTATAATTGTATGATCATGAATCCCAAAGATAAATGCAAAAATCGGCGATCCATACATCATCTATTCCGCGGCTAATCGAGGAAAAGAGTTAGGTTGCTTGAACAATAAGTTTGTCCAAGCAACCACTCAAATTGAATAGTATGATGATGGATCAGTTGCTTGGGTAATCCATCTTCATCCGGATAAATTTTATTTTATCCAGGGACACGAGATAGGATCGCCATGCATAAGCGACTAAAGCAGGGGAAGCAAATTTCCCTTCACTGAAGACTCCAACACCTCTGCTGATGAAGGCCCTGACATTCCATTAAATAATCCAGCCCCAAGGTTGGACACTTTATCTGAATCGCCTCTGATCGCCAGAGATTACATATGATGAGGCAATCATATCGGAGGGAGCAACATGGAACTATCATGATCACACCGTGAAGGCGCTCACCTCCATTCAGTCCATCCCACTCCCAGCATGGATGCTTACTTTGAATCTTCTTCAACCACCGAGACGAGATTTCTCTTGAAGCACCCTACGACCTACGTGGCTCCTCCTGCTAAATCTTCTCCAACTGCCAGGACCTCAGGAGAGTTTGCTCCATCTCATTTTCTTTTATTTACCTTGTATATACATTTCTTTTACTTTGTTTATTTTAGTTATAGTTGTTAAATTTTGTTTGACGAGTTTTTATTTAGTCGTGTTTTGAAATAAATTTCCTATGCATTCCTTTATATCTTCTTAGAAGTCGTGAAATCTAGTTAAATTTGATTGTCGAATTTTGGGATTTATTGACATGAATGGATTATTTGATTGTATGTTGTTACTACTTGGTGATGGATTCTATGTTGATAGACTGAAATGATTATTTTTGTTTACCTAGTGAGGATTGAGCCTATTTGTATTACTTGTGTGTGGTGCACTTATGGTTATTGTAACTCTAGAACTTGCTTTGATTCTTTCGAGACCACACAACAATAGGTTTGTATGATTATTATGAAGACAATCACATTTGTTTTCCTTCACTTCTTTTATCGCCAGATGCTTATTGAATAACATTCTAGTCGTTCATCATTTCTATTTTTTCTTTCCTTTCATTACTTTCTTCTCCATTTCTATTTCTGGATGTGGAATACTTGGATGTTCCATGATGAATGTTTTGTCCAGGAGGGACAAAAGTTTGTGTGGAAGAGAGGAGTAGCTCAGGGAAATTTAGCATTAGCATAGGCAAGTCGTGCTTGATCACCATAAGCTTGTCACGCCCACCCTTTCCTAGGGTCCGGAGGGGTGGCGCGTGACGCGACCGTACATACATACATCATACTACTTACAGCGGAAGACTTTAGACATATTTTTTTTTCTCTTAAACATAACATGCATCGTCATTTATAGATACTTCTTCTTAACATAGAGCATGCATCATTATTCCATAAGTACTTAGTGCTTAGTTCAAGTTCATAGACATCATCATCATAAGGAAACATTTATAAGGACATAACAGATCTCCTCCACCATGCCACTACCACACACACTTGGCCCCTCCTGCTGCTCCCTTTAGTTTATCCATCCCTTACCCTTATCTGCAGTACAAGGGAAAAATAAACTATAAGCACATAGGCTTAGTAAGATCCTGTCCTACTCACAAAAACCATACATCGACATTAAGCATGGCATGTAACATTCATAACATATAAGCAACATAACATGTAACATATATGACGTAAGCAAATATAACATGTAGCATAAGTAACATGAGCAAACATAACATGTAACATATATAACATAGCAACATATCATGTACATAATCAAACATAACATACAACATATGTAACATAGCAACATATCATGCACATATATGACATAATCAAACATAACATACAACATGTGTAACATAGCAACATATATATGACATGCAACATATATAACATAGCAACATATATATGACATATTAAACATAACATACAACATATGTAACATAGCAACATATCATGCACATATATGACATAATCAAACATAACATACAACATGTGTAACATAGCAACATATATATGACAAGCAACATATATAACATAGCAACGTATATATGACATATCAAACATAACATACAACATATGTAACATAGCAACATATCATGCACATATATGACATAATCAAACATAACATACAACATGTGTAACATAGCAACATATATATGACATGCAACATATATAACATAGCAACATATATATGACATATCAAACATAACATACAACATATGTAACATAGCAACATATCATGCACATATATGACATAATCAAACATAACATACAACATATGTAACATAGCAACATATCATGCACATATATGACATAATCAAACATAACATACAACATGTGTAACATAGCAACATATATATGACATGCAACATATATAACATAGCAACATATATATGACATATCAAACATAACATACAACATATGTAACATAGCAACATATCATGTACATAATCAAACATAACATACAACATATGTAACATAGCAACATATATATGACATGCAACATATATAACATAACAACATATATGTGGCATATCAAACATAATATACAACATATGTAACATAGCAACATAGCATGACATGCAACATATATAACATAGCAACATATATATGACACATCAAACATAACATACAACATATGTAACATAGCAACATAGCATGTAAACATAACAATCATAACATGTGAACAAAATAATCATATTATGTAAACATATGCAGGATGCTCTTTGAAAATATATATTATAGGTACGTAAACATAAATCTCAATATATTTGTGCCCGGTATTGTACCACATCATCATCATCATAGCACGCATCCCTAAATAGACCCGAGGTAGCAAGTCTCGAACCTACTAGGTTACTAGGCCCGATCTTAGTCCGTCGACCTAGGGGCCATCGTCATAGCGTAGAAGCCCATCCTAGGCCCGATCTTAGTCCATTGACCTAGGGCATCTTGGAGCTCATCCCGTACTAGGCCTGATCTTAGTCCGTCGACCTAGGGGCAATCATACATAGAAGCCCATCCTAGGCCCGATCTTAGTCCGTCGACCTAGGGGCAATCATACATAGAAGCCCATCCTAGGCCCGATCTTAGTCCGTCGGCCTAGGGCATCTTAGGAGCCCATCCCTTTGGACCTTGTTAGGGTCCTGGTACAAGCCATGCAGAAGGTAAAATACTTATATGCTTTTTTTATCATAACATATCTTATTTCATTTCGCAAACATATCATACTTCATTTCATAACATATCATATTTCACTTCATGACATATAATATTTCATTTCATAAACACATCATACTTCATTTCATAACATATCATAATTCACTTCATGACATATCATATTTCATTTCATAATCGCATCATACTTCATTTCATAACATATCTTAATATCACACACATATAGGGCATGACATAAGGTATAAACATCAAGAGAAAGTAAACACTAACCTAGGGCATGTTATCTTCATCTAGCATCATTTAATATTACAAGTTAACATGAATTCATCTAAGCATAAACCACATGTTAACCTATCCTAGAGCATGTTATCTTCATCTAACATCATTTAATATCACAAGTCAACATGAATTCACCTAAACATAAAACACATGTTAACCTAACCTAGAGCATGTTATCTTCATCTAGCATCTTAACATCATCATATACATACAAAATATGGTATAGATTTTCATTGAAACCTCAAAAACAATGTTTGACCGAATGGTTCATGGGGGCTTTTAGGGTTAAACTTTTAACCTAATCCATTTAACATCCTAACATCATCATATGTATACAAAATATGGTATAGAACTTCATTGAAACATCAAAAGCAAAGGTTGTCCGAATGGTTCATGGAGGCTTTTAGGGTTAAACTTTTAACCTAATCCATTTAACATCCTAACATCATCATATGCATATAAAATAGGGTACAGAACTTTATTGAAACATCAAAATCAAAGGTTGGCCAAATGGTTCGTGGAGACATTTGGGGTTGAACTTTTAACCTAATCCATTTAACATCCTAACATCATCATATGCATATAAAATAGGGTATAGAACTTCATTGAAACATCAAAATCAAAGGTTGGCCGAATGGTTCATGGAGGCTTTTGGGGTTGAACTTTTAACCTAATCCATTTAACATCCTAACATCATCATATGCATATAAAATAGGGTATAGAACTTCATTGAAATATCAAAATCAAAGGTTGGCCGAATGGTTCATGGAGGCTTTTGGGGTTAAACTTTTAACCTAATCCATTTAACATCCTAACATCATCATATGCATACAAAATAGGGGATAGAACTTCATTGAAACATCAAAATCAAAGGTTGGCCAAATGGTTCATGGAGGCTTTTGGGGTTGAACTTTTAACCTAATCCATTTAACATCCTAACATCATCATATGCATACAAAATAGGGTATAGAACTTCATTGAAACATCAAAATCAATGGTTGGCCGAATGGTTCATGGAGGCTTTTGGGGTTGAACTTTTAACCTAATCCACTTAACATCCTAACATCATCATATGCATATAAAATAGGGTATAGAACTTCATTGAAACATCAAAAGCAAAGGTTGGCCGAATGGTTCATGGGGGGTTTGATACAAAACTTCAATCGGAAAGCTACTTGTATGCTGGTGAGGGGATACTTATATCCTTCGCTTTGCTTTTTGGTTGGAAGATGACCTAAGGGAAGCAACCTAGCCTTTCTTCTTGCTTGGATGGCTTTTGGACAAGGGATGAGAAGGGGGAGGAGAAGTGGATCTCGGTGAGGAAGAGGATGAGAGGAGAGAAAATCAACTTGATAACTCATGTCTCTTCATTCCCCCCCTATTTATTCATTTGAAGAGTCCCTTAGTCTCCCTTACCCCTAACTATAATTTCCCATATTCCTCTAATAATACAATCTTGTTGGGCTTCTGGTTAGTTGATGCATCTATAGGGCTTGGCTATCTAGAGGTTTGGGGTTCAATTCCTAGGTCTTGCATTCTTTTTGGCTTATTTTCTTTTATTTTTGAAAGAGCCCACATAAAGCCCATTATCATCAAGCCAAAAATTCTTGTAAAATTGCTAGAAATTTTACAAGCGTTACAAAGCTAGCCATGCTCTTTATCTTTTTAGTTGAGTTTGATGATGGAGCATAGGGAAGTGTACTACATGTCGAAAAAAAAAGAGTTTGAAAAAAAAAAGAAAAAAAAGAAGTTGAAAATAATAAATATTTTGGTGCCCATGAAATAAAAAAAAGTATTGTGAAAATTTTGACATGTTGTGTCATTTTTTATTTATGTGTGATAGTATTTTTATTAACGACATCCCTTGTTGCAATCATTGGGAGATTTATTATATATCTTGAGTAGATTTGTATTGAAGAATGTGATAAGGGTTTCTTACATGTTTATTGGGTTGGAAGAAAAAAATTTTAGGGCAATGCTTTCTTGTACTCATCTATGTAGCATTCTAGTATTTCTATATCTTCTTGCATTTCTTTAGCTATTTCTTACCTTTCTTTCCTATTGCATATATTGTCATTTTTCTTGTATTTATGTTTCCCTTACATTCTTAATAAGCCTTCAGTGATTGGGCATTCTTATGTGTATATAGTGGTGAAGGTAGAAGAAAAGCAAGCATATAAACCATAAGTAGCTTATGTGAACTCCACTATTACATGCTTATGAGAGCGAGAGAAACCACCACTTATCTTGTGAGGCTTAGTCATTCTCAGTCTATTCATAATGGATTGAAATCACCATGTTTGTTAACCTATGTAAGATTTGAGTCCATGATTGCTTGAGTCTTTGAGATTTGACAATCCTAGGTAACTTTCTTTCACGATCTTCTATGTATGATTGGTAATTGCAAGGGAAATGTATCTTCAGCTTACTTTTAGTTTTCTTTACTTGCTCGGGACGTGCAAGAATAAGTTTGGGGGAATTGATAACTGTCATTTTGCCATATTATTTTGGTCCTTAATATCACTGCTTTAATCCTCTCGTGTGTTTAATTGTTGATTATTTGCATGTTTTATGAGTTGGATCATCTTTTGGACCTTATTGTAAATTCTCCTAAATTTTGGACTAATATGCAAATTTTACATCTTAATTGTAGGAGATCGAGATGGGCCACTGGACTAGACTCAAGTTGGATCAAATATGGCTTCATCTAGGGCTAGAAGGTGTTAGTTTCAGCCCTTAGTGTCAATGATAAGATGATTGATTAGGAATCATATATATCATATTTCATTAATAAAAGACAAAGATTGATTATTATATTTACTTTATGTGTGTGCTAGTAAATAAATATAATAATGCCCTTGAATAGTAGGTTCTAATCTACAGTATATCAATTGGTAGAATTGATTATGAGAAGCTGTAGAGAACATTATTCTTAAATATTCCTAGTCAAGTATTAATATACAAAGGGATATATTGATACATTGATACTAGCATGTATGTCAATGGATGACTTGATCTCACAAGTCATGGATATGTGATATCACATTGACACATGAGTATATATATTAGAGAATATATGTACTGAATTGATCCGCCATGAGAAAGTGTCATGGATCGTTATATGAGTGTCATATACTTTCTCATGTGACTATTGGTATGAATAGTCTTTAGACCTGAAGTCACTATGGTTCCCTACATAAGGAGTTATGTACTTTGGTATCGTCTAACGTCACCCGTAACAGGGTATACTATAATGGCAATTATTGGGTATGTAACGAATTATGCAGAGGGATGTGAGTGATGTAGATGAGATCTATCCCTCCCATATGACGGGAGTGATATCTTTGACCTCTTGATAGAGTATGACCACGAAATGCATGGTCATGCTCAAATGAGTCAATATGAGATATTGAGATCATTTGTTTGAGTGAGTCTATTTAGGGATCAAGAAATATAAAGATCAATAAGGGGATGACACAGTCTATGTCTCATTGATCGATCTAAGATATCAAGGATAGAAGGACACCGTCATACATTATAATGGTCACGAAAAGGTTGTCAGATCTCGACGATCTTATAGCTTGAGTATCAATGATGTATTGCTAGATGCCGCTCATTACTTATCTATCTAAAATGATTTTAGATACATTGCCAACGTTACCAGAGCCTATAGGGTCACACATAAATGACATTCTATTTTGGAGATGGTTTCTTTTAGTTGAACTAAAAGAACAATTGAGCATATGGACAAGACTTGAGTTAGACTCAAACTGGTTAAACTTGAGTTAGACTCAAGTTGAACTATGGAAGATGATTCATCATCATCATGCATGATTAATGTGATTAATCATGCCTTGGTATTCATGATAAAGAAGAATACCAAAGGTCATGGTATTCATTAGGAGATTAAAAGTCTTCTTAATGAAGAGACTTTAAGAAGGAATTGATGGCTTGAGGATAAATAGGCTTTCAATGTGGAAGTTGTTGAGTTTTTGTGGCTGAAATGTTCCAACGTGCAAGACAAAAGCAAAAACAAAGAGTTCTCTTCTTCCTCTACTTCTTCTTCCAAGTGGTATTGGTGTTTTGCTAGGGTTGCTAGCACAACGTTACTCCAAAACTGCTGAGTGTCAGTGCGGATATTTTAGATATACAATTATCCTTACTGTATTGAGATCCGACAGCATTTGGAAAAATGGAATTGCGAAGGGCACGCAACAAAGGTATATTTCTCCTTCTAGATAAGATCTAAGAAAAGTAGAACATGAAACGACTTATATGTTTTTGCATGGATCTCTGGTGGGATCCGGTTTAAATATATTATTTCCGCTGCAATTGTGTGAAGTATTCGTCTGCGATGTTGTGAACATAAAGATTCGGATTTTCCCAACAGAAGGATCATTTCAAACTGGATTAATATGAGCCCGTCATCATGATCGAGGGCAATTCAATCAAGAGATCAGATCTGAGCAATATGGACCATCCAATGAAAGTGGCTTGATTCTGAGCCATTTATCCAGATCTGGATAGATCCGGTCCGTACATTTAGATCTAGACATCTTAGCCTTTCATCCAGATTCGACCGATCATGATTATCCATTTAGATTGATCAGATCCGACCATCTAGAGTTGGATTGATCATAGTCGTTGGATGCATTGACTAGTTCATCGATTAATCAGAGTAATTAACTTAGCTCAAATTGGACGGCTGGGATTTGATGGCATTCAATCGGACGACTAAGGAAATGCACTTAATAATGTCAACATTTAAGGCCCCTTCTCACGCATTTCGCCGCCACCGACACTTCTTCGCTACGCCAAGCGCGCCTCCACTTTCCTCGAGGTCGGAGAGGAAAGGGGATTCCCTCCTTCTTCGGTGATCGGTGTATTGGGATGTTTACTGAAAAGTCTATCTTTTATATGAACATCTTTATTTTTGAAATAAGAATCACATGATCATTGTTTGCATATTTATGGTTATGCATATTGTCTAATACATTACATTGTAGATAACATGGTGTGTAATGTTACACGGGAGATCATGTTATCAGTTCCTTGTAAAGTATAAGTAAAGGCTCATAACCGAGATAGTTATGGACAAACTATTGGAATGGTTATAGTGTGATTTGGTATTGGTTTGTCTTGACTATAGAATCACACTATCACACTTTGTGTGTATTGAGCAGGACCAACTTAGAAGTGATTTGATTTATTGCTGACTACATAATTGAATCGGACATCGGATATTATATTGTACATGCTCTTAATCCCGATATAATAACGGGCACATATACTTAGTATTTATTTCTTTGATTTACCAATGGGATAGATTTATAGAGTAAATTGATAGGCTCGGTAAATTAGGAAATGATATTATTTATATGGTGTGTCGTTGATTATAGGAGGAAATCGTGTCCTATATATTAGGATGATGATGTCCCTTTGAGGAGCTCATAAGGTTCATCATGTAAACTCTACAGGTGGACTTGGTCCGGTATGATGATAAGGTTTAGCCACTCATGTAAATCTAGTATTTAATTTTTGTAATTAAATACTAGATTTACATGTGATTAAATAAATAGTCGGGGTTGACGAGGCTAGTATTTAATTTTTGTAATTAAGTATGACATTGTTTAGCCACTCATTTATTTTAGTTTACTTTCAATCTAGATTTCATGTACACTCCTTCGTAGAGTATAGGATCAATGGATGTAAATTAAAATAGTTATTCTCAGCTCGGATCTCCGGATGGCTTGTACATGGCGTAGGGAGGAGCGGACGAGATGGTGATACGATGGGAGGCATATTGGAGACAAAAGCCATAATAGTTGGAAAATAATTTTTTTTCATATTTATTGCTTCTTGTTTGATATGCATATCGTAGGCTAGGAAAATTCCTCAATTTTAAATTCTAAGTGGGAGAGGGATATTTTTATAAATTCCCACGGCCTCCAATACGATTTGACATGTGATGCAAACAAACTTGCACGTCAACTCTGAGTGCCTTCCTCCCCATTGGATGAGTTTGTTTGCAGATCACAGGGTAAAATATGGTTATAGAAAATTATTAAGGAGCGTGTGTACTTCCCCATCGGAAGGCACATAACCCGAGATATTACCTTAGTACCAAGTAATGGTGAACACTTAGATGCAAATAGGAGTATCCTCCCCATCAGAGTCACTACTTTTATTTGTAGGGCCAAAGAAGAACCAACTATTAATTTTATTTATCAAAAAGTTAGGTTGACAAGATAGTAAAATTAATAGGTAAAACCTCCTCTTACAAATGTAGAATTCGTATACGTTCACACTATCATGGCATACGATATTCTCGGTGTTTTGAGGTGTTGGTTGATTTTAAAATTTTATTGTTTGAGGAATCAATAATTTTTTGAAATCTAATATTTTGATCTATGTGATTCTTAGGTTTTTCAAAATGACATTCAACCCGCTTGTTGTGATACTGAAAAAAAATAAACTTACTAGACCCAATTATGTTGATTGGAAGAGGAATCTTGATATTGTCTTGACTGCTGAAGAGTACAAATATGTACTCTTCAAAGAGTGCCCTCCTAAACCTGCGGATGATTCTAGAGAAAAGGAGAAGGAGAGTTATAAGAAGTGGATCAAGGCTGATGAGATGGCGGATGTTACATTTTGGCTTCTATGTCAAATGTATTGCAACATCAGCATCAAGCTATACCCAATGCTTATGACATGATGCTCAATCTCAAAGATCTTTTCGGACACCAGAATCGGGATGCTAAGAAGGAAGCCATGAGGAACTTGATGACGACCACCATGATCGAGGGAACACCCATGAGGGATCATGTTCTCAAGATGATGGCTCATTTGAATGACCTGGAAGTCCTCGAAGCTGAGATTGATGGGGAAACCCAGGTCGATATCATTCTCCAGTCTCTACCTAGGAGTTTTGAGCAGTTTCGCCTGAACTACAACATGAATAAAAGGTTGTATTCATTAGCGGAGCTTCTGACAGAACTCCAGGCGGCAGAGGGGCTATTTCGTCAGAGTGCTCAGGCGCAGGCCATGGTTGCCCAAAAGGTTTCTACTTCTAAGCCGAAAGGCAAGAAGAAGAAGACACAAGCTGGGATAAAGGTGGCGGGAGGACCTCAGGGAGGAGTGAAGAAGCCGAAAGGCAAGTGCTTCTCTTGCAAACAGACTGGACACTGGAAGAAGGACTGCCCCAACCGGAAGCAGAACAAAGGTACATCTTTTGGTCTTATCGTTGAAAAAAGTTTAGCGGTGTTATCTATCGGCACCTAATGTGTAGATACGGGAGCCACTGATCATGTCTGCAATACTTTGTAGGGGTTCCTGGAAACCAGACGACTGGCTGAAGGGGAGATTACCGTCTACTTGGGTGATGCTACGAAGGTAGCGACTGTTACAGTGGGAGATGTTTATTTGTCTTTTGAGAGGAATAAAGTTTTGGTTCTGAAAAATTGCCTTTATGTACCTTTATTTAGAAAGAATTTGATTTCGGTCTCTAAATTGGTTATGGATGGATATTCTATTTCTTTTAATGACAGAGTTGTTATAAAAAGGAATAGGGAGATTATCTGTTTTGGTGCATTGATAGAAATTTATATACACTTGAACCAAAAGCTCCTACGGTGCAAATAGAAGTAAATAACTTATCTTCTAATTCCAATAAGAGAAAAGAACCTTCGAAAATGAACCAAACATATCTTTGGCATCTAAAGCTAGGTCATATTAACCTAAGCATAATTCAAAGGTTGATAGTTTATGGACCTCTGGGTTCATTCTGATTTGTGTGGTCCTATGTCTATTCAGGCAAGAGGTGGTTTTGAATATTTCATCTCTTTTACAGACGATTATTCAAGGTATGAATACATTTACTTGATGCGCCGTAAGTCTGAATGCTTTGACAAGTTCAAAGAATTCAAGGCTGATGTGGAGAAACGTCAAGGTAAAAGTATCAAGACACTACGATCTGATCGTGGTGGTGAGTACCTCTTGGGAGAGATTAGGAATTACTTATCAGAGGCTGGGATTCAATCCTAATTGTCTGCACCTGGCACACCCCAGCAGAATGGTGTAGCAGAGCGAACGAATAGGACTCTTTTGGAGATGGTTAGATCGATGATGAGTTATTCTGAGTTTCCAGATTCGTTCTGGGGATATGCTCTAGATACGACAGTGTATATTCTGAACTTGGTACCATCTAAATCAGTACCTTCTACTCTCACAGAATTATGGACTGGGCGAAAGCCTAGTCTGAGACATATTCGGATTTGGGGGAGTCCAGCACATATGCTGAAGGCAGATGCTGGTAAATTGGAACCTCGTACAAAAGTGCGCATGTTCGTTGGCTATCCAAGAGGAACGAAAGGTAGTTTGTTTTATAGTCCTAAAGATCAAAGGGTGATCGTTAGCACGAACCCCAGATTTCTAGAGGAAGACTATGTGATGAACCACAAGCCCATGAGTAAGATTAGTTTGGAGGAATTAAGAGGGGAAGTCACTGCTTCAGTAACACCGGTATAAGAGGATATACCATAAGTCACTGCAGCACGTGTCACAGAGGATACACAGGTGATACCTCATCGTAGTGGGAGGGTTGTTAGGCAGCCTGATAGATTCATGTTCTTGGGAGAATCTTTTGATTTGATCTCTGGCGAACATGAACCTGATCCCTGGACATATGACGAGGCAATCCAAGATAAAGATGCGGTATCTTGGCAAAGTGAGATGAATTTTGATATAAAATCTATGGATTTAAATCAGGTCTGGGAGATGGTAGAACCACCCAATAGTGTGAAAGTCATTGGATGCAAGTGGATCTACAAAAGAAAGAGAGGAATAGACGGGAAGGTTGAGACCTTCAAAGCATGGCTTGTTGCGAAAGGGTATACTCAGAAAGAGGGTATCGATTATGAGGAGACCTTTTCGTCAGTAGTCATGCTTAAGTCTATCCGAATTCTCTTATGTATTGCTGCTCATATGGATTATGAGGTATGGCAAATGGATGTCAAGACAACTTTCCTTAATAGAAGTCTTAAGGAGAATATCTATATGAAGCAACCAGAGGGATTCATTACAAAGGGAAAAGAGCATCTTGTGTGCAAGCTTAATCGGTTCATTTATGGATTGAAGCAAGCTTCGAGGTCTTGGAACATCCGCTTTGATGAGGTAATCCAGTCTTATGGATTTATTCAAAGTCCGAATGGGTCTTGTGTGTATACAAGAGATGTGACGGAAACGTAGTGGTATTTCGTGTACTATACGTAGATGACATTTTGTTAATTGGAAACAATGTCAAGGTATTATCGGACGTAAGTGTTGGATCGAGAAGCGTCGCTAGAGGGGGGGGTGAATAGCGATCGTAAATCTTTTCTTTTTCGTTCGTTCGATACGCAAAATAAGCACAGCGGAAAATAAATGAACACGTTTATTTTACTTGGTTCACAACTCAGCGGTTGCTACTCCAAGGCCCTATCGGTCCTAGACCGCGTACGGAGGGCAAAGCACTATAACGTCTCCTCCTCGTTGGAGGCAGGAGACAACGATCACAAAACCAAATATACGAGGATGAGGCAACAAGCCTACCTCACCTCGTTATGAAGAAAAACAAAGAATACAATATCAAAAATATTACTTGATTCTACTGCCGATGAAGAAGATTGAAACTTGACGTCGCGTCGGCGTTATGACGATGTTGGAGCGTTGGCCTTGTAGGAGCACTTGATGAATAAACTTGATGTGATTTGGAGATGGAATCCTCCCCTCCTTTTATAGACTTTGGCCTCTGAATTTGTCTCCTCTTATTTCAGAACGGATCATGAAGTTGTCCAAATTTTATCGTGAAGTGGCCGCGTCAAACGTTATCCGTTTTGACCTAGCGCAAAAGCTGAATCGTCGCCATCAGTCGACTGCTCCATTTTCCAGCAGTCGACTGCCAGCTTGGCCACTTCCCTGCAATAAGAGGTTAGCTCGGAAAATGATAAATACAATGGTTTCTAACTGTCCGATCTCGATCTAGACCTTCCACAGGAAGTCTTAGTCGGATCGCCGCCTACGGTCATCCCCGTAAAGAGGACACGACCTTACAATCTCTCACTCACACGAGCTTACCTCGATAGTATCTCTCGCTTCCGGCCTTCCACTCGATTCCTTCGGCTTCCTCCGAAGTCACTCGAGTGTCGCCCGACCACCGCGGCTTCCTCCGGGTGTCGCTAGCCTTCAGCTCCAGCTTTAACACTTTTCTGCACACTTGATTTAGCTCGTGAGATAACAATGTAGACTTAACTTTGTGTCTTTGCCATAATCAAAACACAGGTTTGATTATCTAGTGCCCCTGCACCAACAGTAAGGGTATAGTTGTCCAAACAGTTTGATATGAAGAACTTGGGAGAAGTGGGACACATCCTTGGGATCATGGTTATAAGGGATCGCAGGAAAAGGATGTTGTGCATATCTCAAGCATCATACATAGACACTATTATGGATCATTTTAGCATACAAAACTCCAAGAAAGGTTTTCTACCTTTTAGGCATGGAGTTCCTTTATCTAAGGAGATGTGTCCTAGAACATCTAAGGAGATAGAGGAGATGAAGGTGGTTCCTTATGCTTTGACAGTAGAAAGCCTCATGTATGTCATGCTATGTACGAGACAGGATATCTGCTTTGTCGTGGGCATGGTTAGCAGATATCAGAGTAATCCTGGACAGAGACATTGGACTACGGTAAAGCATATATTGAAGTACCTGAGAAGGACTAGGGATTATATGCTAGTATACCAGGCAGATCAATTACTCCCTATGAGTTACACAGATTCCGACTTCCAATCAGATAGGGATAACAGTAAGTCTACCTCAGGTTTTGTGTTTACTTTGAGAGGTGGAGCCATTGTATGGAAGAGTGTCAAGCAGAAATGCGTGGCGGACTCTACCATGGAAGCTGAGTATGTGGCAGCCTCTGAGACGGCCAAAGAAGTTGTGTGGCTCAGGAACTTCTTGATGGACTTGGATGTAATTCCTGGTTTGCCCGGAACTATCACAATTTATTGTGATAATAGTGGTGCAGTTGCAAATTCGAAGGAACCACGAGCCCATAAGGCAAGTAAACACAGAGCACAAGTACCACCTGATACGAGAAATCGTAAAGCAAGGAGAAGTTGTTGTGGCCAAGATTGCATCAGAGGATAACCTGACAGATCCTTTCACTAAGGCCCTTCCAGCGAGAGCTTTTGATAAGCATGTGGAGGGAATGGGAATCAGATGTATGGCAGTATGAGGACAGCATAGCCTTTTAGTATAAATGAGAGATTGTTGGGATGTATACTAAAAAGTCTATCTTTTGTATGAACATCTTTATTTTTGAAATAAGAATCACATGATCATTGTTTTCATATTTATAGTTATGCATATTGTCTAATACATTACATTGTAGATAACATGGTATGCAGTGTCACACGAAAAATTATGTTATCAGTTCCTTGTAAAGTATAAGTAAAGGCTCACAACCGAGATGGTTATGGACAAACTATTGGAATGGTTGTAGTGTGATTTGGTATTGGTTTGTCTTGACCATAGAATCACACTAATACACTTTGTGTGTATTGAGCAGGATCGACTTAGAGGTGATTCGATTTATTGCTGACTACATAATTGAATCGAACCTCGGATATTATGTTGTACATGCTCTTAATCCCGATATAATAACGGGTACATATACTTAGTATTTATTTCTTTGATTTACCAATGGGCGAGATTTATAGAGTAAATCGATAGGCTCGGTAAGTTGGGAAATGATATTATTTATATGATGTGTTATTGATTATAGGAGGAAACCGTGTCCCATCTTTATATTATGGGAGGCTAGGGTTTGGAGGAGTCTTGGGCGGCAAGACTTGCTAGGGTTGTTGTCGGCGCCCATCTTTCTCTTCTCAACCTTGGCCGGTGCTCATCCTATTCTTTTCTCCATCCTTGGCCGACGGTGACTAGGGTTAGGGTTCTTCCCTTGGAGCTCTTGGTTGGCACCCACTCCATCTTCTTCATCTTATTCTCTTTGGGCCGGCGGCAAACATCAAGCTTGGAGCTTGATGGTTGGTCCTAGATAGAAGAAGAGTTTTGTTTCATTCTTCCCTTTGTTCGGAGCGAGCAAGGAAGGGAAGAGCGTGTTCTAGGAGGCTTCGACTTTTGGAAGATCGTCGCCCACATGACGTCCAAAAGGAGGAAGGACATATAATAGAAGATCGAGAGGTATAATGCTTGTTTATGAATCTTTTCTTATTCTATGCATGTTGTATGTTTTGTTATGTGGCTAATTTCCTTGGACCCCGAATACAAACACAAAAATCGACGATCCGTACATCGTCTATTCCGTGGCTAATCGTAGAATCGAGGTTGGTTGCTTGAACAACAAGTTTGTTCAAGTGACCACTCTAATCGAATAGCACAATGATGGAACGGTTGCTTGGGCAATCCATCTTTGTCAAGGTTAAATTTTTTTTATCCGGGGATGTAGACGGGATCGCCATGAACAAGCGACCGAGTTGATGTGGGAAACAAAGTTTCCTACCTTCACGGTGCCACTCCAGCCATCTCCACCATCAGCAGCCGCGACAGTTTTGCCCATTTCATCATCACCTTCGGCGGCAATCCCCCTTTCCATCACCGGGCAATTGAGATGTCGAGATCTTGCCAGCTCGTCAGCAGCGAGGCACAGTAGGGATTTCGGCGATACCCTCTTCACCGGCAGTACACTTTCCTTCCCGCGACGCCGATTGGGCCGCTCCGTCTCCAGAACCACCCGTTGGCTGTGTCGATTGGGCATCTCTGTTCTCCATCGTCGGTGAAGAACCACACCCACCACTACAACCAACGGAGTGGGCATTCCACTCTGATTTCATCTTCCATCCGACCAACAGCTCCGGCAGCCGCTCCATAGCTCCGATAGCGCTCCACATTTGCGGCCAACACCTTCACGGCAGCGCCGATTGTGTCTTCCACAGCTCTACTACACCTCCGGCTAAAGAGGAGTTTTAGTCCAGCCAATATGGCATCCACACAACTTCTGCAGTCCATTTTATTTATTTGGCAGCTTTGTTCTTCATCACAGTTTCTCCGACAGATTTTAATCAGTTTGGACAGAAATTTCTTCCATATGTTAATGTGTTGATTGTTCTTTAAGATTAATTTGTTGAATGCTTGTAGTCAAATTCAGGTTCCATGTTTAGTTGCACGTACTCGATTTGCTTTTTCCCATGCTTATTTAGTGTTTGATGAAATGTTTCTTTGAGTAATTAGGTTGTAGTTCATTATGTTAGATTAGTTTCATGTTTTACTCTACTTCCATGTTATTTTGCATTTGACTTGTTATTTAAATTCCTGCACTTTCTTATTTGAATGCTTTGTTTAAGTTTCTTTTAATGTCATCGCAATTATAGTTTAGTTAGATTAGAGTTTGATTACGAGCATTGTCTTTTCGTTCAGTAGGATTAGTCTTTTACAATCCAAACCCCCATCTTCAATAGAAACCCCAAAGCAATAATTAGAAATCCTAAGTTTACTATTCTGTTGATTACACTCATTGAGAAATGATCTGGGACATTCACTATGCTATATTAGAGTAGAGAGGGTTTAGTAATTAATTTGTAACGGTACCACGACACAAACTGCCGTTATCAAATTTTGGCGCCATTATCGGGGAGTGTAATGGTGTTTGGTAGACTTAGGATTATTTACCCTTTTTTCTAAAAAAAAAAAATGTAGGTCTTAGCAAGGGGAAGTCCAAGCTTGAGTCTTGGCAATTGGAAAGTCCAAGCATGGGTCTTTGCAAGGAAAGTCCAAGCATGGGTCTTGGCAAGGGAATGTCCAAGCTTGAGTCTTGGTAAATGGAAAGTCCAACATGGGTTGGCAAGGGAAGTCCAAGGGATGATATTGGCGACGTAAAGTCCAAGGGTGGAGTCTTCGCAGTATAAGTCCAATGGTTGGCGGCGTAAAGTCCAAGCGGTAGTCTTGGCAGCGTATGCCTAATGTGCCTTAGCAATATAGACCAGCTTAGCATGACAATAGCAGATGGAAGCACCTGAAGGCTAGTGTTTGGATGAATAAGTCATGGATGACTTGGAGGGATCCGATAGGCGTGAGGCTGACAGAGGTGGCTAGAAGACTTAGGTCTAGGCTAAGGGTGGTCTAACAAGTATGAGGGCATCATACTTTGTGTTAAAACCTCATGGATTAGGTTATCAGTCGACTGATATTATGCTCAGTCGACTGATGGGAGTCGACTGGAGTTCGACTGCAAGAAATGGCTTGGCAATCGACTGTCATCATTGTGCAGTCAACTGATGGCCTAATCAGTTGATTGCTATGGTTGGCAGTTGACTGATGGTCAATGATGAGGGAATAGAAGGTTCCAGAGTCGACTGTTAGGGTTTGACAATCGAGTGATGGCTCAATCAGTCGACTGATGGTCTATCCGTTGGAACTTATCTAACGTGCTCGGGTCATTGTGAGACAACGACTACAGGAGAAGTCGACTGATGGTCGCGATCAGTCGACTGCTAGGCAAAATCTAGCCCGAATGTAGGTTTTAAAAGCAGCTCATGGAGAAGATTTTTGCTAAAGTTTCTTAGGGCGATTTGGGGTGATTTGCTGGTGTAATTCACGTTCTTCAAGTGCAGCTCAAGCAACCAAACAAGCAAGCATCTAAAAGCTCTTTGTAAAGATTTTTTTACTTGCATTCTGTTGTATTTGCTTGTATTTTTGTTGTATTACTATTATAATCATTGTACGAGGTTTCTTTGCCTCCAACTTATTGTCGAGAAGTAGTATTATTGATTGTTAGTGGTGTTTGCATTGCTAGGGCTCGTTCGAGCCCAATCCGTGGAGTAGAAACCCTAAGGTTCCAAATCACGTTATATCGGCATGTCATTGTGTATTGTTGTTGTTTGTTGTATTTCGTTATTGCTATTTTGTATTTTCGCTGCCCTAATAACGATTGTAGACAAGCACAATCAAATTCTATCAAGCAATGATTAACGCGCTATTCACCCCACTCTAGCGACGATCAATTCCCTAACAAGTGGTATCAAAGCGAGGTCACTCTTCAAAGTTTAACAACTAAGGGAGCATCACTAGAGGGTGAAGAAGAAGATGGAGTTTGAAGAAAAATTAGGATGGGACATCAACACACCTCCACCATACGACCAAGAGGATTTTCCAGTATGGAGGGCGAGAATGGAGACATTCTTAATGATGGACATAGAAGATTGGTTCATCATCATGAAAGGTTTTGAATCCCCTAGGGATAAGAAGGGAGATGTCCTAAAATTGAAGAAGTAGACCCAAGAGCAACGCCTAAAGTTCAAGACCGAAGTTAAGGTAACAAAACTTTTAGAAGATTTGATACCTAATGGGTTGGATCGAGAAGCGTCGCTAGAGGGGGGGGTGAATAGCGAGCATAAATCTTTTCGTTCGTTCGTTCGATACACGAGTAAGCATAGCGGAAAAATAAAAAGACACGTTTATTTTTACTTGGTTCACAACCCAGCGGTTGCTACTCCAAGGCCCTAACGGTCCTAGACTGCGTACGGAGGGCAAAGCACTATAACATCTCCTCCTCGTTGGAGGTAAGAGACAATGATCACAAAACCGAAAGTACGAGGATGAGGCAACAAGTCTATCTCACCTCGTTACGAATAAAAACAAAGAATACAATAACAAAATATGTTACTTGTTGCTGCTGTCGACGAAAAAGGTGAAAGCTTGGTGTCGCGTTGACGTTATGACGGTGTTAGAGCTTTATCGTTGTAGGAGCACTTTTTGAATAATCTTGATGATCTTTGGAGTTGGAATCCTCCCCTCCTTTTATAGAGTTTGGCCTCTGAATATGTCTCCTCAGAATTTGGAACATATCACGAAGTTGTACCAAATTTTATCGAGAAGTTGTACCTTATCCGTTTTGACCTAGCGGAAAGGCTGATTAAATGCGCCATCGATCGATGCCATCACCGATCGATGAGCATCATGAGAGATCGATCTGCGCGCCACTTCACTACAGTAAGAGGTTAGCACGAAAAATGGTAAATACGACGGTTTCTAACCGTACGATCTCGACCTAGACCTTCCACATGAAGTCTTAGTCGGATCACCGCCTATAGTCGTCCCCGTACAGACGACACGACCTTACCATCTCTCACTCACACGAGCTTACTTCAATACTTACTTTGTAGCTCTCGCTTCTAGCCTTCCACTCGATTCCTTCAGCTCCCTCCGAAGTCACTCGAGTATCGCCCGACCACCGCGGCTTCCTCCTGGTGTCGCTAGCTTTCAGCTCCAGCTTTAGTACTTTTTTACACAATCGATTTATCTCGTGAGATAACGATGTAAACTTAACTTTGTGTCTTTGCCATAATCAAAACACAGGTTCGATTATCTGGTGCCCCTGCACCACTATAATGATATTTTGTCTAGACTAGGCGAATATCAAGATGCCAAGGAGCTTTGGATCAAATTGGTAAAGTTCCATGAAGGACCATCACCGGCTTCAAGTGAAGAACAATCACAAGAAGATGAAGAATATTCATCGGCTCAAGAAGAGGAGGAGGCCGAAGAAACAAGCTCTTCCTCACAAGAAAGTGAGGATTCAGAAGTTGATAGAGAATCAACATCCGGATCGGGATCAGGATCGGTGGACGAAGAGGTAGAAGTAGAAGAAGTCTCCACCTCTAGGATTGAGGGGGAGGATATTAGATCACCGAAGCAAGAGCAAGAAGAGTCATCTACCTCCGGGAGAGATGAAGAACTCACTCCGGCCACCACCATTGACCTAGGTAACTCAAACACATTAATTCAAAATAAAAATCATATAATGTGTTTTGAGTGTAGGGAATATGAGCACTATAAGAGCAAGTGCCCTAAGAAGGTCAAGAAAAGTCAATCGGCATCAAAGGTCAAGGATGCTGGAGTCCCCACTATGAAGAGCAAGGAGCATGTGGTGTGCTTCAAATGCAACCAAAAAGGGCATTATAGGAGCCAATGCCCTAGGGGGACGAAGCCTAGCAAGGGTCAAGAAGGAGCTATACATGTAGGGGGAGCCTCTAAGGCAAATCCTCAGGTATATCTTAATGCACCTTCTAGTTCTAGGGTTAAAAATCATGCTTTTAGTACTCTAGCTATTACTCATGAACAAAGGCATGCTAGGAATAATAGGCTTTATTTCTTAGGTGCTAAGCATATTAATGTATATAAGGACAAATCTAGGAACAATAACTCTAGACTCATTTTATCTAGGGAGTCCATTAAAATGGTAGAAAACCATTTAGGCATTAAACCATAAGAAGGGCAGGCATATGCCTAAGAAATGGAATAATGCCCAAAGACTAAATCAAAATTCAAAAATTGGGCAATTAGAGCTAGAAAATCAAGTTTTGAGGTCAAAACTTAAGAAGATGGAGAAGACCCTTAGAAAGATACAAAATCAAATACAAGGGTCAAATAGTCAAAGCCTCGGGTCTTAGAGTCAAGACCTAGGGTTTAGGAGGCAAGGTTCATCCAAGGGCAAGAAAGGTTTGGGTCACAAACCTAAGTCCAAGAAGACTTATCACAATGTTCCTTTCGATTATGGAACTAGTACTAGGTCTAAGAAAGTCAAGGTTATTAGTGAAGTTATCCCTAGAGTTAACCATGACAAATGCCTAGTGGCTAGGGGTTCAAAGTGTTAGTTATAGCCCTAGAACCAATCATGTGATGGTTGAATTGGGAACATTTTGTATCATATTCTATAAAGGCAAAGGATTGGTTATTATATATTTACGTCTTGCTTATGCCAGCTAAATTAAATATATAATAATGCCCTAGAAAAGTAGGTTCTTATCTACAGCACATCAATTGGCAGAATTGATTATGAGAGGCTGTAGAGAACACTTTCCAAAATGTTCCTAGTCAAGTATTAATATGCAAGGGCAATATTAATACATAAAGACTAGCATGTAGGTCAATTAATGACTTGATCTCACAAGTCATGGATATATGATATCAAGTTGACACATGGGTATATATTAGAGAATATATACTGAACTGACCTGCCATGAGAAAGTTTCATGGATCGTCATATGAGTGTCATAAACTTTCTCATGTGACTATTGGTATGAATAGTCCTCAAACCTGAAGTCACTACGGTTCCCTACATAAGGAGTTATATACTTTGGTATCGTCAAACGTCACCCATAACAGGGTGGACCATAAAGGCGATTACTGGGTATATAACAAATTATGCGGAGGGATGTGAGTGATGTAGATGGGATCTATTCCTCCCATATGATGGGAGTGATATCTGTGGGCCCCTTGATTGAGTAGAACTACTAAAACGCATGGTCATGCTCGAATGAGTCAATATGAGATATTGAGCTCATTTGTTTGAGTTAGTTTACTCAGGGATCAAGAAACACATAGATTGATCGAGGATGACACGGTCTATGCCTCATTAGTCAATCTGATATCAAGGATAGAAGGACACGGTCATACATTATAGTAGTCACGGAAAGGTTAATCGGATCTTGACTTATTTCGTAACTTGGGTAGCAATGATGTATTGCTAGATGTCGCTCATCGCTTGTGTATCTAAAAGAGTTTAGATCCACTGCCAACGTTATGAGAGCCTATAGGGTCACACACAAATAATTTGGGAATGAGCTTAAGTACAAAATGATTTTTGGACTTTAAGCTTAATTAGAATTTTAGCTTATTGATTTAATGAGATTAATTCAATATGCTAAGCTTAATTGATTTAATAAGATTAATTCAATATGTTACCTTATTGATTTAATGAGATTAATTCAATATGATAACATAAGCTTATTGGATTAATAAGATTAATTCAACATGCATGAATGTCACATAAGCATGCCACCTAAGCATGCCACCTAAGCATGCCACATAAGCATGTCACCTAAGCTTGATGAGGTGGAAGGAGACAAAGGGTTTTGACCTTTGGAATTTCTCCACATGTTTCAATGCAATTGATTGCATTGAATGTGATAGGAGGTGAAAGGTTTTTCAATCCTATAAAACACCCCATGGGGTGGCCGGCCAAATGGTTGAAGCTTGAGGCTTGGAGAGAGCTTGGTGGTGAGAGGCTTTGGTTGTGTGGCTTTTGTGAGTGTAGGCTAGCAAGAAGAGTGGTCTTCTTCTTCCTTTCTCTTTTTCCCTACCTTCCTCTCCTTTAGGGACTTCTCTAGCAAGAAGTAAAGGAGAGCTCTTCTAGTTTCTTTTGTGAGACAAGAGCTTGCTCGTGTGGATACATATAGAGGCACGGACATTTGAACGTGCTAAAAGATCCAACAAACTTAAGGAGAAGCGGGATTAAAAAGGGCACGCAACAAAGGTAGTATTCTCCTATAAGATAGGTTTTAAGAAATTTATTTTTGTACGAGGTTTCTTTCGCAAGGATCACTTGGAAGAGATCCTATTTTTCCGTTGCGCATATGCTATTTTGCATAAGAGATCCCTATAGTGGTATCAGAGCCACTTGCGAAAGATCGTATAAAAAATAGGTTTTCTCTATTTTATATGTGATATAGAAGTAGGATAAATTTTATTATGAGTTGATAATTGCATTAGCAATTTTTCAAACATAATAAAATATCCGATGTCTTTTAAAAGTTAAAATTGACATGGTGCATGGTTATGGCCTAGTCCCAAAAAGTTTGTGAATGTGTGTGTTGTAATTCTTAATACGGTCTGCGTGTCGTGCCTTTCTCCTAAAATTCTTATTGTAAAATTAGTTTTAGACTCGAATGTAACTCGAGTATTTCTCCTTTTGTAATATACAAAATAAAGATGGAGGGTCCATTGGAAGATGACGTTACAAGGAGGAAGTCAACAACACAAGACAACCAAAAGGAAGCACTTGGGAGAAGATGTTATCCCTAGGTTGACTAATCAATCTTTTCATTGGCTTGAGAAGATGGTAGAATAAGGGCCATAACCATGACACACTTAGTTTAATATGTATGTGATGCATGTTAATTTAGCTTATATGTGATGTATGCTAATATGTATGTGATGCATATTTAAGTTTATTTCTTAATAAGTCAAAAACGATATGCCTACCAAAGTTTGGTACTCACTACTTCCTCGATCATTTGTTGTTGGGTTTGCCAAAGCAAAGCAATGCATTTTGTCTTGGAAGAGTGCGAGTGGACAATCGTGATGTCCCACTATCAAACTTGGTTATGACTTAATTAAGTTTTCTTAATTAATTAAGAAAGTAGAGGCGTATATTAGCTTTGAACATAAGTTTTAAAAATTAGTTTTGTGTGATTTCCGAACATCAGTTTTGTCTTAGAAAGTGGTCGTTGCTCCGATATCAAAGAAGGCCTCTGTGCCTCACCACGGCCTGGAAGCTGATTTAGGAATAAGCACTAAACTAATCTAAACTTAACCAAAGCTATTAAAGAGTTACATCAGATGTAATTGGCAAAAGATTGCCTACCTAATCATACTACGTCTTGGGCGATTAGCCAAAGCTAACTCAAGACGAAGTATGATGTGGATCTTTATCCCATATAAATTTATAGCTAAATAGAAGCTAATGATGTAAGCAAAATGTGTTTGCCTACATCAATGATTAACTCATATCAAAGCTATGAGAATTTAATGGGAGCCTCATTTAATTAAAGGCCTAATTAAATGACTTAGGTATGATACTTAATTTTGCATTTTAATGTTGTAGATCACCATGTCATCTAACACGACACACCCCCTCAACTTGCGATCTGTCCTTGAGAAAGACAAGCTCAATAGAGCTAACTTTCTAGACTTGTATAGGAACTTGAGGATTATCCTCAAGCAAGAATGCAAACTGTATGTCCTAGAGCAATCTATCCCTGAAACACCCGCCCCTACGGCCACTTGTGCTGAAAAAGATGCTTATAAGAAGCATCAAGATGACGCATTAGATGTGTCATGTCTTATGCTTGCCACCATGAACTCTGAGCTTCAGAAGCAACATGAGAACATGGATGCCTATGGTATGGTTGAGCATTTGAAACAACTATATCAAGGACAAGCTAGGCACGAGCGTTTTGAAGTGTCTAAGGCTCTTTTTGCATGCAAGATGCAAGAAGGAACACCTGTAGGAACTCACGTACTTAAAATGATAGGGTACGTTGAGAACCTTGAAAGACTAGGTTTTCCACTGAGCCAAGAATTGGCAACCGATGTTATCCTGCAATCGCTTTGAAGCATATAATCAATTCATGAATTATAACATGAATGAAATTGATAAATTTTCGAGATTCTCAAAGATATTAAGAATCACAATCAATCTCAAGAAGAAAGTTAGTAACGTACTAATGGTCAAGAAGGGCAAAGGTAAACGCAAAGGCAAGGGTAAGACCCAAGCCAAAAGCAAAGCCAATTCATCCACTTCAAAGGATAAAGGTAAAATACCTAAGGAAGGGGACTGTTTCCATTGCGGTGAGACTGGACACTGGAAGCGGAACTGCAAAGTCTACCTTGAGGAAGTAAAGAAGAAAAGAAGTAGGACTTCTGCCTCAGGTATACACGTTATAGAAGTTAATCTATCTATTTCTTCTACATGGGTATTAGATACCGGATGTGCATCTCACATTTGTACTAATGTGCAGGGACTAAGAAATAGTAGACTAATGGCAAAGGGTGAAGTGGACCTACGAGTAGGCAATGGGCAAAAGTTGCTGCTGTAGTTGTAGGAACATATTCTTTGTCTTTTCCTACTAGGCTTATCTTAGAACTAGAGGAGTGCTTTTATGTACCTGCATTAACGAAGAACATAATTTCTGTATCTTGTTTAGACAAGAAAAACTTTTCTTTTATAATAAAGGACAAATGTTGTTCCATTTATTTGAATGAAATGTTCTATTGTAATGCACCACTTATGAATGGTCTCTATGTTCTAGATTTAGAAAACCCAATTTATAACGTAAATTCTAAACGGTTCAAATCGAATAATTTGAACCAAACATATCTCTGACACTGTCGCCTAGGTCACATAAATGAAAAACGCATATCCCAACTCCATAAAGATGGATTATTGGACTCATTCGATTTTGAATCATATGAGGTATGCGAATCTTGTCTTTTAGGAAAGATGACTAAAACTCCATTTAGTGGACATGGCGAGAGAGCGACGGACTTGTTAGGACTCATACATACTGATGTATGTGGCCCTTTCAATGTCGGGCCGAGGAGGCTATAAGTACTTTATTACTTTCACTGATGATATGAGTAGATTTGGCTACTTATATTTGATGAGACATAAGTCAGAATCCTTTGAAAAGTTCAAAGAATTCAAGAATGAAGTACAAAACCAACTTGGTAAGTGTATTAAGCTACTTCGATCTGATCGAGGTGGTGAATACCTTAGTCAAGAGTTTCGTGATCACCTGGCTGAGTGTGGGATAATATCCCAACTCACTCCACCTGGAACACCACAATGGAATGGTGTATCTGAGAGGAGAAATCGTACTCTATTAGATATGGTACGATCAATGATGAGCCGACCGATCTACCTACTTCCTTTGGGGTTTAGCTCTAGAGACACCGCTTTCACACTTAATCGCTCCCATCAAAAGCCGAGAAAAGACACCATATACGATATGGATCGAAGAGTCCCAAAATGTCTTTATAAAGATTTGGGGTTGTGAAGCTTATGTTAGACGCCAAGTCTCGTATAAACTAGGACCCAAATCGAGATAAGTGTTATTTTGAGGATATCCTAAGGAAACTAAGGGATATTACTTTACAATCCCACACTTGGCAAGGTGTTTGTTGCCGTAAATGTCATTCTTCTAGAAAGAGATTTATTTCTAGAAAAACTAGTGGGAGTAAAATTCATCTTGAAGAAATTCAAGATGAAGATAACACTAAGGCTTCGATGGAAAATGAACATGCACCACAAAGTGTTGTGGATGAGGAAATTGTTGCCCAAAGAGTTGTGGAGCAAACACCTGTTCAAGTAGACCAACCTCTTCGTAGATCTGATAGGATCCGTCGTCAACCCGAGAGATATTCTTTTCTCTTGACTGACAACGGTGATGTATTGCTTGTCGATCTTGACGAGCCTACATCCTATCAAGAAGCTATGATGAGCCCAGATTCTGAGAAATGGCTAGAGGCCATGAGATCCGAAATGGAATCCATGTACACTAACCAAGTATGGACTTTGGTTGATCCACCTGAAGGGGTAAAACCCATTGGGTGTAAGTGGGTCTTTAAAGTAAAGACATGGATGGTAATAAGCATACCTATAAAGGTAGATTGGTGGCTAAAGGATTCAAACAAATTCATGGTATTGACTATGATGAAACCTTTTCACCAGTTGCGATGCTTAAATCCATTCGGATCATACTTGCTATTGCAGCCTACCACGATTATGAGATCTGGTAGATGGATGTCAAAACCACTTTTCTGAATGGAAAGCTACTCGAGGATGTGTACATGACACACCGAGGGTTTCAAGATCCAAAGCATCCCGAAAGGTATGTAAACCGCAAAGGTCCATTTATGGACTAAAGCAAGCCTCTCGTCGGGAATCTTCGATTCGATGATGCAATCAAGGAGTTTGGTTTCATCAAGAATGAAGATGAACCTTGTGTCTACAAGAGAAATAGTGGAGCACAGCTTGTATTTCTTATCTTGTATGTAGATGACATACTTCTCATCGAAATGATATTCCCTCACTCACCGTGAAGATGTGGTTAGGGAATTGTTTCTCAATGAAGGACTTCGGTGAACCAGCCTATATTCTAGGCATCAAGATCTATAGAGATAGATCTAAGAGATTGCTTGGCCTAAGTCAGAGTACATACATTCGATAAAGTGCTAGATCGCTTTTGCTATGCAAAATTCCAAGAAAGGATTTCGCTTTATCACATGGTGTGAGTCTTTCAAGACTCAATGTCCTCTTCTAAGGAGGAGAGAGATCGCATGGATAAGATCCCTTATGCATCTACTATAGGTCTATCATGTACGCCTATGCTTTGTACTGCGTCCTAACGCCTCGTATGCTTTGAGCATGACGAGTAGATACACAATCGGATTGTGTGAAAGTCACTGGATAGCAGTCAAAAATATTCTTAAATACTTACGAAGAACGAAAGAATATTTCCTGATATTTGGAGGCAATGAGGAGCTAACTGTAAAGGGTTACAGTGATGCAAGCTTCCAAACAGATAAGGATGACTATAGATTGCAATCGGTACGATTTTGCCTCGAATGGTGGAGCTGTGGTCGAAGAGTTCAAGCAGACGCTTGATTCTACAATGGTTTGAGTATATTCTGTCGATGCAAAGAAAGGAGGTTGTTTGGCCCGCAAGTTCATCGCTGAACTTGGGGTAGTTCCTAGCATTCGCAGATCCAATCAGACCTCTATTGTGACAACAATGGGGCTATTGACAAAGCTAAGGAACCTCGATCACATCACGACCAAACACATATCAAGCGCTCCATCTCATTCGAGAGATCATCGATAGAGGAGATGTGAGGATATGCAGAGTACCGAGAAGCTAACATCGCAGATCCATCGACCAAGGCTTTGGCACAGAGGAAGCATGATGGTCACACTAGGTCACTAGGTATTAGATATCATAGTGATTGGTACTAGTGCTAGTGGGAGATTGTTAGTTATAGCCCTAGAACCAATCATGTGATGGTTGAATTGGGAACATTTTGTATCATATTCTATAAAGGCAAAGGATTGGTTATTATATATTTACATCTTGCTTGTGCTAGCTAAATTAAATATATAATAATGCCCTAGAAAAGTAGGTTCTTATCTACAAAGACATCAATCGCATAATTGATTATGAGAGGTCAGAGAGAACACTTTCCTAAATGTTCCTAGTCAAATATTAATATGCAAGGGCAATATTAATACATAAAGACTAGCATGTAGGTCAATTGATGACTTGATCTCACAAGTCATGGATATATGATATCAAGTTGACACATGAGTATATATTAGAGAATATATCTTGGACCCATATGAGAAAGTTTCATGGATCGTCGTATGAGTGTCATAAACTTTCTCATGTGACTATTGGTATGAATAGTCCTCGAACTGAAGTCACTACGGTTCCCTACATAGGAGTTATGTACTTTGGTATCGTCAAGCGTCACATAGCAGGGTGGACCATAAAAGCGATTCTTGGGTATATAACAAATTATGCGGAGGGATGTGAGTGATGTAGATGGGATCTATCCCTCCCATATGGCCAGGAGTGATATCGGTGGGCCCCTTGATTGGTAGAACTACTAAACGCATGGCATGCTCGAATGAGTCAATATGAGATATTGAGCTCATTTGTTTGAGTTAGTTTACTCAGGATCAAGAAACACATAGATTGATCGAGGATGACACTCCTATGCCTCATTGATCAACTGATATCAAGGATGAAGGACACGGCCATATATTATAGTAGTCACTAAAGGTTAGCCTGATCTTGGACTTATCTCGTAACTTAGGTAGCAATGATGTATTGCTAGATCGCTCATTGCTTGTGTATCTAAAGAGTTTAGATCCACTTTGCCAGCGTTATGAGAGCCTATAAGTCACACACAAAGAGCATGATGATTAGAAGAATTAGAGTATTCTAGTTTGACTAGAATAATTTGGGAATAAGCTTAAGTACAAAATGGTTTTGGACTTTAAGCTTAATAAATAGCTAATTGATTTAATGAGATTAATTCAATATGTTACCTTATTGATTTAATAAGATTAATTCAATATGATAACATAAGCTTAATTGAATTAATGAGATTAATTCAATATGATAACATAAGCTTATTGGATTAATAAGATTAATTCAACATGCATGAATGCCACATAAGCATGCCACCTAAGCATGCCACCTAAGCTTGATGAGGTGGAAGGAGACAAAGGGTTTTGACCTTTGGAATTTCTCCACATGTGGCCCTCCTTGTTTGATTATGTTTCAATGCAATTGATTGCATTGAATGTGATAGGAGGTGAAAGGTTTTTCAATCCTATAAAACACCCCATGGGGTGGCCGGCCAAATGGTTGAAGCTTGAGGCTTGGAGAGAGCTTGGTGGTGAGAGGCTTTGGTTGTGTGGCTTTTGTGAGTGTAGGCTAGCAAGAAGAGTGGTCTTCTTCTTCCTTTCTCTTTTTCCCTACCTTCCTCTCCTTTAGGGACTTCTCTAGCAAGAAGTAAAGGAGAGCTCTTCTAGTTTCTTTTGTGAGACAAGAGCTTGCTCGTGTGGATACATATAGAGGCATGGACATTTGAACGTGCTAAAAGATCCAACAAACCTAAGGAGAAGCGGGATTAAAAAGGGCACGCAACAAAGGTAATATTCTCCTATAAGATAGGTTTTGAGAAATTTATTTTTGTACGAGGTTTTCTTTCGCAATGATCACTTGAAAGGGATCATATTTTTCCGTTGCGCATATACTATTTTGCATAAAGAATCCCTACAAAGGTATCAGAGCCACTCGCGTAAAGATCGATAAAAAATTAGGCTTTCTATTTTTATATAATGATATATATAGGATAAATTTTATTATGAGTTGATAATTGTGGCCGGCAATTTTTCACAGCGGAGATCATCCCTAAAGAATACTTAGTTAACCCAAGGATCTCAAATAGATTTTGGGTTCCTAGGAGCGTGATCGATTCACGCTAAATGGGTTAGGGTGTGCCAACTTTAAATGGATGGGTAGTTAATCTAACCATAGTAAAGGTGGTACTTTAAGTCATTCTCAAGGTTATGGGTACCTTGGAAATAAGTTTGATCTTATGTCCTAAAGGATTTTAGGATGTGCCAATATCATTTGAGAATTATGATAAATTGATCAAATTAGCACAATTTAGGTCTTAGGTCATAGTGTGTCATTTTAGATTTTTGGCATACTTGGGGGATGAGTGATAATATGGCAAAATGAAATTAATAATAACAAATGGCAACAAATGTTAAAATTTAGGTATTATATACTTTTATATTTTTATTTTCCATGATTGATTTGCCATATGACATGTCATGACATCATTCTTATTTTTAATCATATAAAATGTCATGATCATGCTTAGAATTAGATTTATGTCATGTATACTTAGATTTATATTTTATGTCATGACATCATGATCATTGGTCATGCTTATTTATGTTATTATTTATGTCATGATTATTCATGCATTAATTAAAATTGATTTAAGAACAATTGGCATGACTTGAAGTCTCATGTATAAGGGAATCAAGTAATGTTGCCTTAGAAAATGCATGAAACTCTAGTTTAGGATGAACAAAACTCACATCTCACATCAAATTGACTTGTATGTGTTTTTGTACACCTTAGACATATGTGAGTTGCTCGGAAATGAGTTAAGTTCAAGGTGCATAGTTTCTGCATCTAGATGAACTCAAACTCATCTTATACCATGGTGGATCATGGGGAAAGCTAATGTGCAAGTCATGTTCATTGAGCCTATTGATCATGATCCAATGTAAGTTTTCAAAAATATTTTAAAATCATTTTAGAAAATATTGGTGAATTCTATCTTTTGATAGCAATCGCCATTGAGAGAGTTGATACAAAGTAGGGCCAAAATATTGAACTTTTCAATGGTTTTGAATTTTGTGTCAATCTCATTATTTTATTGTTATTTTATTTTTTCAATATTTTTCACCCATAATGTTTGACATAAGTATTATATGTTGGTGTAGTAGGCACCTAAGTCGAACCTGAGTTTTGTTTATAGCAAACGATACAAAGTTAAGCTCATTTTGGCGACACCGGGATGACTTCGAAGGGAGCCGAAAAAATCAGGTGGAAGACCGGAAGCAGAAGCTACAAGGTAAATGTTGAGGTAAGCTCGTGTGAGCGAGGGTAAGGAAGGTCGTGTCTGTTGGGTTTTTCCGAGCCGCAAAAACCACTTTTTGCGTTGCGGAAACCTCGGAATCCCCGGCCACGGATCCGTGCGAATATGTATTAAAATTAAAACATATATGTGCTTATATATAACCCTAGATCTACCTTAGATCTATATGATAAGAACGTTACCCTCGATGCAACGCCCTTCGCAAATCCCGCTCGTCCAAAAGGTTCGCCGGAACTCAAGAGCGTCAAGTACACACTCCTCTATTGGTATCCACACAAGCAAAAGGTGGAGAAAAGCAATCTTGAGTGTGCTAGCACTCCTTAGATGCTCAGCAAGATGAGGAAGGAGAGAGGGAGAGCGTGAGGGAAGTTGATCCAAGGAAGAAGATGAAGTTGTGTGTAACTCACCAAATGAATTCAACCATCAAAACTTCTAAAGTGGTCGCCCACTTCAAGGCTTGGGAGGTTACATGCATGCATGTAACTCCCATGGCTCTTGGTCTCCCTCATGAGGTGGCACTACATGATAAGTCAATGATGATGTGGAGCATCATCATTGGCCAGCCATGTCAAGTCATCATCATGACATGGCATTTGGTCAAGTCAAACTTGACCTTTCATCTTCCCTCTCAAGTCAAGACAAACTTGACCTCTAATCTTCCATGGTTGATCAAATCTAACCACTTGACTCAAGTCAATTTAATTTAATGAATCTCTATTCATTAATTTAAATTGATTTGATGAATCAAATCAAAATTAGACTCATTCAACACTTGAATCAACTTGAGTCTAACTCAATTAGTCTAATTTGGATTACTCTTAATCCAATTTGGTTCATCCCATGAACCTAATCCTCATGGTTCATCATATGAACCTAATCTTCATCTAATTGCCCTTATGTGTGTGACCCTATAGGTTCTTGTAACGTTGGCAATGTCCCTAAACCGATTTAGGAACATAAGCAATGAGCGGTATCTAGCAACACATCATTGCTACCCAAGTTACAAGAATGTTGAGCTCCAACATCACCTTTGTGACTACTAATTGTGACTCTTACAATATGTGACAATGTCCCTCTATCCTTGACATCTAGATTGACCAATTGAGGCATAGACCGTGTCATCCTTGGTACAATCTATATCTTGAACTCCAAGTAGACTCACTCTAATCAAATGAGCTCAATATCTCATATTAACTCATTTGGACATGGTCATACACTTCGTGGTCTCACTCTATCAAGAATATCGATATCACCCCCGTCATATAGGAGGGATAGATCTCATATACATCACTCACATTCCTCCGCATAATTTGTTACATACCCAGTAATCGCCTTTATAGTCCACCCATTTACGGGTGATGTTTGACGAAGCCAAAGTATGCAACTCCTTATGTAGGGAACCATGGTGACTTCAGGTCTAAGGACTAATAGTCATACTAATAGCCACATGAGAAAATATATAATACTCATATAACGATCCATGATACTTTCTTATGGCGGGTCATTCAGTATACATTCTCCAATGCATACCCATGTGTCATCTTGATATCTCATATCCATGACTTGTGAGATCAAGTCATCGTGTTGACCTACATGCTAGTCTCTACACATTAACATTGTCCCTGAATGTTAATGCTCGACTAGGAATGATTAAGAGTAGTGTTCTCTATATCATCTCATTATCGATTCAACCAATCGATTAATATAGATAAGAACCTACTACTCAAGGACATTATTATATTTAGTTATTTGGCACCAATACAAGTAAATATAATAATCATGCCTTTATAAATAGGAATATGATACAATAAAGTCCATACAACAATCATCACATGATTGACTCTAGGGATTTCACTAACAATCTCCCACTAGCACTAGTGTCAATCACCGTAGTATCTAATACCCAATGACCTAGTGTTACCATCATGCTTTTTCTGTGCCAAAGTCTTGGTCAAGGGATCTGCGATGTTAGCCTCTGTGGGTACTCTGCAAATCTTCACATCTCCTCTATCGATAATCTCTCGAATGAGATGGAAGCGCCGTAGTATGTGTTTGGTCCGCTGGTGTGAGCGAGGTTCCTTAGCCTGTGCAATCGCTCTATTGTTGTCACAAAAGAGCTCTATGGGATCTGCTATGCTAGGAACCACCCTAAGCTCAGTAATAAACTTGCGGATCCAAACTGCCTACTTTGCTACCTCAGATGCAGCGATATACTCGGCTTCTGTTGTAGAATCTGCAACTGTGTCCTGCTTCGAACTCTTCCAGCTCACAGCGCAACCATTCAAGCAAAACACAAACCCTGACTGCGATTTATAATCATCCTGGTCAGTTTGAAAGTTGGCATCGCTATAACCCTTTACAGCTAGCTCCTCATCGCCTCCAAATATCAAGAAATATTCTTTAGTCCTTCTCAAGTACTTAAGAATATTCTTGACTGCTATACAGTGACGCTCACCTGGATCTGACTGGTATCTACTCGTCATGCTCAAAGCATACGAGATATCAGGACGAGTACACATCATGGCGTACATGATAGATCCTATAGCAGATGCGTAAGTGATCTTATCCATGCGGTCTCTCTCCTCTCTAGAAGAGGGACTTTGAGTCTTCGAAAGACTCACACCATGTGACATCCGCAGAAGTCCCTTCTTAGAATTCTGCATGGAAAACCGTAGTAATACCGTGTCAATGTATGTACTCTGACTTAGGCCAAGCAATCTCTTAGATCTATCTCTATAGATCTTGATGCCTAGAATACAGGTTGCTTCACCTAAGTCCTTCATTGAGAAGCACGTCCCCAGCTAAGTCTTCACAGACTATAGCGAAGGGATGTCATTCCCAATTAGCAGTATGTCATCCATATACAATAAAAGGAAGACAACTGTGTTCCCATTAACCCTCTTGTAGACACAGGGTTCATCTTCATTCTTGATGAAATCAAACTGTTTGATCGCATCATCGAATCTAAGATTCCAGCTCCGAGAGGCTTGCTTTAGCCCATAAATGGACCTTTGTAGCTTGCATACTTTCCCAGTATGCTATGGATCTTCAAAACCCTCAGGTTGTGTCATGTACACATCCTCGAGTAAGTTTCCATTCAGAAATGCGGTTTTGACATCCATCTGTCAGATCTCATAATCGTGGTATGCTGCAATAGCAAGCAAGATCTGAATGGACTTAAACATCGCAACTGGAGAAAATGTTTCATCATAGTCAATACCATGAATCTGCTTGAAACCTTTAGCCACCAATCGACCTTTATAGGTATGCGTAAGTCCATCCATGTCAGTCTTTCTCCTAAAGACCCACTTACACCCAATGGGTTTGACCCCTTCAGGTGGATCAACCAAAGTCCATACTTGGTTGGTGTACATAGATTCCATCTCGGATCTCATGGCCTCTAGCCATTTCTCAGAATCTGGGCTCATCACAGCTTCCTGATAGGAGGTAGGCTCATTCTCAATGAGCATTACATCATCATGGTCAGACAAGAGAAATGAGTATCTCTCAGGCTGACGATGTACCCTATCAGATCTGCGAAGAGATAGGTCTACCTGAACAGGTGGTTGTTCTACAACTCCTTGTGCAACAACCTCATCACCCACAACACTTTGTGGTTCCTGTTCAACCTCCATCAAGCCCTCAGTGCTATGGTCCTTATCTTGAATTTCTTCAAGATCGAACGTACTCCCACTAGTTTTTCTAGAAACAAAATCCCTTTCTAGAAAAACCCCAGTCTTTGCCACAAACACTTTGTGATGACTTGGAATGTAGAAGTAATATCCCTTTGTATCTTTGGGATATCCAATAAAATAGAACCTATCGGATTTGGGTCCCAGTTTGTCTGAGACTTGACGTCAAACGTAAGCCTCACAACCCCAAATCCTCATGAAAGACATCTTGGGATTTCTCCATGTCCATATCGTATATGGCTGCTCTAGGACGTACAGCTTCCTTTCTTGAGTGAGAACAATTCTCAGGTTCCTGTACCAGTCCAGGAAATTTGCTTCATTGAGCTTGTCCTTCTCAAGGACAGAACGCAGAGAGAGAGTGTTTGTATTTGTCGACATAGTTATCTACAACATACAATGCAGAGAATTAATATCATTTTCCTTTTATCATTTAATTAGACCTTTAATCAAATTATGCTTCCACTGAATTATAGGAATTTTGTAGAATCGAGTTATGGATGTGGTCAAACCACATTTACTAGATTCATACAAACTAGCTATAATTCTTACGGGACAAGATCCACATCATACTAAGCCTTGAGTTAGCTTTGGCTAAATCGCCCAAGACTTAGTACGATCGGTGGGTAACACATTACCGATTACATCTCTATGCAACTCTTGTTTATAGGATCAAGACCCATATTTACAAAAGACCTTGAGTTAGCTTTGGCTAAATCGCCCAAGATTTAGTGCAAATGCGATCTTATCCTATCTTTCCAATGATTGGAATATGTCTATAGTTCTACTTGATCCAATTGAGTTAACTAGTTTTGCTCAATCTAATTGAGCTTACTCTAACCCAAGCGTGATAGCCGAGACCAAGATTGTCCCTCCGTACCCTACCAAGATAATATGCGTTGCTCTGCTTTGGCAGATTCAGCAACAACAAATGATCGAGGTAGCGATGGGTATCAAGGCTCGGTAGGCATTTTCAAGTTGATTCGATTATGATCTAATCTAATCGTAATGTGTATCATATACGCATTGAGGCCTTTATTATCCTATATTAACATGCATCACATACATACATACATTATTCTAGCATGCATCATATACATATAATAAAATTATCCTAGCATTCATCATATACATACAAGCATTATTCTACTAGCATGCATCACATACATACAAGTAAAATCAAATATATATATATATATATATATACATTTAACTGTGATGTAGTCATGGCCCTACTACGATCTTCTCAAGCCAATGAGAAGAACGGACGATCAACCTAAGGCTAGCGGCTTCTCCAAGCGCTTCCTTTGACCACCATGTGTCGTCGGCACCCTTCTCGTAACTTCGTCTACAAGTGAATTTTCCACCGCTCCATTTTGTACATTACAAATATGAAACTCGAGTTACATTCAAGTCTAAAACTATTTACAACTAGAATTTCAAAAGAAGAGGTACGACGCGCAGGTCGCATACACTATACAATACGCACAACCACAAAAACGGCACACGTATTTACAACGACAAGGAGTCTGGGATTGGCAGAGCAAACACAAAGACTCACCACTAGTGAAAAAACTGATATGCATAAAGGATAACATCATGGCATTGGCAGGCACTGCAAGGAAGGCAGAGGAATTATTAGATGCATGGTTTGGCCAAAACAAAGGTGGCGTCAAGAGAGCATATGATCATTTCAGGATTATAAGCCCCCGGAAATCTTGGGTGCAGACAATATGGCAGTCGGATATCCAACCTAGTCACAGGTTCACGCTATGGATGCTGGCACAGAGGAAGCTACCGGTGCGTGCAGGGAAGGAGTATCTAGAGGACCGAACATGTGCCTTCTACAGCCAAGAAGAGGAGACACTGGACCATATCTTTTTTAAATGCGGGCAAGTCCGGCAGCTCTGGAATAGAATAAGGGGATGGTTATGGATGAGGCCAAGAATGCAGACATATCGTCAAATGTCGCACATTGAAGGCTTTATAAAGGGCGCGCAATATTATGAGCGAGACACCTAGCCATGGCGCTGATACATACACCATATTTGGAGAGCAAGAAAGCGCATGAAATTTGAAGGGACACGGTTTTGATGGTGAGGTGATTCTCGGAAAATCCAAATTCATGTATATAGGGCCTGGAGAATTGTGATCTGATGATCCACACTGACGGCGTGAAAATGGCAAGGGCAGGCGGTTTCTAGGCATCATCTCGAGGGTGACAGAAGCAAAGGAGTACTCGGCCGATACCTCGATTGAAATAGCAATCGGTCGAGGCGAGATACTCTGGCTCGGCAGACACAAGGCAAGACAGTGCGAGCAAGCGAGCAGCAGGCGTGCTCGGCGACCGACCTCGGACGGATATAGCGATCAATGAGGTGTGCAACTTACTGCTTCGACTGACACAAGAACCAAACGGACAACAGATGGAAATGGCAAGGGCAAAGAGAAAACAGAGGCAAGGCGTACTCGACCGCGCCGATCGGATATAACGATCGGTCGAGGCGTGCAACTTGCTACCTCGACTGACACAAGGGCGGTGTTTGGCAGGGTGGTACTCGAATCTCCAGAGCGGCCTCCATGGGTGGTTATGGAAGGGTGGGACTGAGCATGGTGGTCTGTTTGAAGCTCTAGTTTTGTCTAGTTTGGTTTAAAAAAAAAAAAAAAAAAGCAAGGAGTACTCGACCGGTGCCTCGACTGATATAACAGTCAGTCGAGGTGTGCAACTTACTGCCTCGACCGACACAAGGCCCAAACGGACAACAGATGGAAATGGCAAGGGCAAAGAGCAAACAGAGGCGAGGCGTACTCGACCGGCGCCTCGACTGATATAATAGTCAGTCGAGGTGTGCAACTTACTGCCTCGACCGACACAAGGCTCAAACGGACAACAGATGGAAATGGAAAGGGCAAAGAGCAAACAGAGGCGAGGCGTACTCAACCGACGCCTCGACTGATATAACAGTCAGTCGAGACGTGGAATTTTCTACCTCGACTGACACAAGGACGGTTCTCGAATCTCCAGGGCGGCCACCATGGGCAGTTTTTGGAAGGATGGTCCTAACTACCTTGACTATCGGCTCGACTGGCGCAAGGAAATCTATAGTCTCTTACCATTAACAAGAAGGTTCAGCAGCTGGATGGATTGGAGCCATGACCGCATAACTCAGGTGAATAGGCCCACCCGAAATGGCCTATCTAGTCCGTAGCAAATGGCTACGGCAAAGACACGTTAAATCCATTTTTTATGGTTGAGGCTTGACCAATAAGCCTAGTTCAGGTGAATAGGCCCACCCGAATGGCCTATCTAGTCCGTAGCAAATGACTACGGTAAAGACACGTTAAATCCGTTGACGGTTGAGGCTTGACCAATAAGCCTAGTAGAGGTGAATAGGCCCACCCGAATGGCCTATCTAGTCCATAGCAAACGGCTACGGTAAAGACAAGGCAAATCTGTTGATGGTTAACCACTTACCAAAAGTGGCAGACGTCTAGAGGAACGGCGCATGAGACTAATGGAAAGAGAGACATAGAAGGACAGTGTGAGGAGGTACACATGGAATGAGGGATGCAGAGGGACTATTTGCATGAACAGTTACAGAGGAGCTGTATGAATATGGACATGCAATGGTTGTATAACTGTGCCTTTTCTTGATGATATATATTTACATTTCATCAAAAAAACAAAAACGGCACGCAGGCCGTATTATGAATTACAACACACATAATCCAATCAAATTGGGGTCATTGGGCCATGACAATCACAGAATTATACATAATTCTAAATTATGTATTTTTACAAAAAAATTCTATAATTTTTCCTAATTATTTTTTCAAATTTATGAGTCACCTCTCCGTAACGGTCCCGCTAAGCGGTTTTCGAGCGCGATTACGGGACAAGGCCCCTTTCGGGGATGGGACAGCGCTCATACTCACAAAATCAACTTCACGAGTGTCCCTATTATGATCCTACAGCGACTTAAGTCGCTGTCCCAAAAACCTAAAGCGAGAACTCGCCGTTTCGGAGAGTTTTTCTCGACAGTTGAAGCCTACAAGTGTCCCAACACTCGTTGCTTCGACTCTTCGAGAAAAATACCCAAAAATTCTATAAAATTAGGAAATTTACAGAAATATAAAAATCTATAATTTTTATATCTAATACAAAAACTACAAAAATGAAATACATACATGCTTCGCACGTGGCTCTGATACCACTGTTGGGTTTTTCCGAGCCGCAAAAACTGCTTTTTACGTTGCGGAAACCTCGGAATCCTCGGCCACAGATCTGTGCGAAGATGTATTAAAACTAAAACATGTATGTGCTTATATAAAACCCTAGATCTACCTTAGATCTATATGATAAGGACGTTACCCTCGATGCGACGCCCTTCGCAAATCCCGCTCATCCAAAAGGTTCGCCGGAACTCAAGAGCGTCAAGTGCACACTCCTCTATTGGTATCCACACAAGCAAAAGGTGGAGAAAAGCAATCTTGAGTGTGCTAGCACTCCTTAGATGCTCGGTAAGATGAGGAAGGAGAGAGGGAGAGCTTGAGGGAAGTTGATCCAAGGAAGAAGATGAAGTTGTGTGTAACTCACCAAATGAATTCAACCATCAAAACTTCTAAAGTGGTCGGCCACTTCAAGGCTTGGGAGGTTACATGCATGCATGTAACTCTCATGGCTCTTGATCTCCCTCATGAGGTGGCACCACATGATAAGTCAATGATGATGTGGAGCATCATCATTGGCCGGCCATGCCAAGTCATCATAATGGCATGGCATTTGGTCAAGTCAAACTTGACCTTTCATCTTCCCTCTCAAGTCAAGTCAAACTTGACCTCTAATCTCCCATGGTTGATCAAATCTAACAACTTGACTCAAGTCAATTTAATTTAATGAATCTCTATTAATTAATTTAAATTGATTTGATGAATCAAATCTAAATTAGACTCATTCAACACTTGAATCAACTTGAGTCAAACTCAATTAGTCTAATTTGAATTACTCTTAATCCAATTTGGTTCATCCCATGAACCTAATCCTCATGGTTCATCATATGAACATAATCTCCATAAGATTGCCCTTATGTGTGTGACCCTATAGATTCTTGTAACGTTGACAATGTCCCTAAACCGATTTAGGAACATAAGCAATGAGCGGTATCTAGCAACACATCATTGCTACCCAAGTTACAAGAATGTTGAGCTCCAACATCACCTTTGTGACTACTAATTGTGACTCTCACAATATGTGACAATGTCCCTCTATCCTTGACATCTAGGTGACAATGTCATCCTCGGTACAATCTATATCTTGAACTCCAAGTAGACTCACTCTAATCAAATGAGCTCAATATCTCATATTAACTCATTTGGGCATGGCCATGCACTTCGTGGTCTCACTCTATCAAGAATATCGATGTCACCCCCGTCATATAGGACGGATAGATCCCATCTACATCACTCACATCCCTCCGCATAATTTGTTACATACCCAGTAATCGCCTTTATAGTCCACCCATTTACGGGTGACGTTTGACGAAGCCAAAGTATGTAACTCCTTATGTAGGGAACCATGGTGACTTCAGGTCTAAGGACTAATAGTCATACTAATAGCCACATGAGAAAGTATATGACACTCATATAACGATTCATGATACTTTCTCATGGCGGGTCATTCAGTATACATTCTCCAATGCATACCCATGTATCAACTTAATATCTCATATCTATGACGTGTGAGATCAAGTCATCGTGTTGACCTACATGCTAGTCTCTACGCATTAACATTGTCCCTGAATGTTAATACTCGACTAGGAATGATTAAGAGTAGTGTTCTCTATATCATCTCATTATCGATTCAACCAATTGATTGATATAGATAAGAACCTACTACTCAAGGACATTATTATATTTAGTTATTTGGCACCAATACAAGTAAATATAATAATCATGCCTTTATAAATAGGAATATGATACAATAAAGTCCATACAACAATCATCACATTATTTGCTCTAGGGCTTTCACTAACAGTGTCCTCTATATAGGGACGTTCTTAGGCGACGATCCGACCAAGACCTCCCATGGAAGATCTAAGTCGAAATTAGATGGTATATGGCCATTTAATTTACTTATATTAATTGTATTTTCGAGCTAACTCTTCGTTGCAGCTGGAAAACCTGCCATCAGTTGACTGAGAACTTGTATCAGTCAACTGATCCATCAGCAGTCGACTAGTAAGGGTAGCAGTCGACTGTTGGTCAAGGATTAGCTTCGAGGAGAGTCAAAGCTTATCTCCATTTTTGAAGGGATAGGAGGCTTGCTCTCATTGGTTGAAGATCTGAACATCTAGGGTTTCCAAGGCTATAAAAGTAGGGGTTCTCCACCCCATTTCAATCATCAAAAGCTCTCCAAAAAGCCTCCGCTACAATACTCTTCTAAGATGACCTTACGACGACGAAGTGCTATCGCATCACTGACGACAAGTGTCTAACTTTCATTACTTTATTAGTCGTTGGTATTTTCCTTATTATCGTCTTTATTTCTATATTTATCGTGCTTTAATCGTAATAAGAAGAGGGGGAGTGTCTCTCTACCTTGAGCTTTTTGTATTGATTGTATTCGCTTACTCCTGCCTCTAACGAGGAGGAGTGTTTTTAGTGTTTTGCCCTCCATACGCTGTCTAGGACCGTTAGGGCCTTGGACTAGCAGTCGAAGGCTGTGAACCAAGTAAAAACAAACGAGTATTATTTTGTTTTCGCTGTATTTACTCTCACTCGCATTTTATATCGAACGAACGAAAATTGTCTTGCGCTATTCACCCCCTCCTCTAGTTCTCTAATCGATCCAACAATTGGTATTAGAGCCAAGGGTGCTAAGATTTGGTGAAACCACCAATCTAGTTTTTTTTTACATATTTATTTTCATTTTATTTCTGTTTATTTTGATTTTTTTTACAAGCTCATTCGTTCATTTAGATTCTCTCCCGCACTACTAATCCAAGACGCGAGTCTTGGTACATTCCGCCTGTTTTTGTCGTTGCTAGGTTTCTTCTTCTTTTCCTTGCTCTTTTTGTATCAATGGCCCATATCGAGGGTTTTAGCACTGTCCGACCTCCGTTTTACAATGGAGATGACTTCCGTTATTGGAAGGGTCGGATGGAGTGCTTCCTTAAGACCCAAATCGAGATGTGGATCATAATCCAAACGGGATTCACACTTCCGACTAACGAAGTGGGTGAATCTTTGGATTATGACCAATGGATCAATGCTACAAAAAGACAAGTTGAAGCCGATGCCAAGGCGACTCAAATCCTCCAATGTGGCATGTCCAAGGAGGAGCTTAATCGCGTCAGCCCCTTCATCAGTGCAAAGGATTTATGGACCAAATTAGTGGAACTGCACGAAGGAACCAACGAAGCAAAGGTATGCAAATGGGACCTTCTTTTTAATAAATTATATAATTTAAAAATACAAGAACATGAGACTGTGACTCAACTACACACCCGAATACAAGACATCGTCAACAACTTGCACGCCATCAGACAAAAGGTCGAAAACCGCGACCTAATAAGGTATGTCTTGAATTCATTTTCTATGACTACCTTGTGGGCATCCATGGTCAATGCCTACAAGGTCTCTAAGGACTTATCAAAAATTAGGTTAGATGAATTATTTTCAGAATTCGAACTTCACGAACAGTCTAATTTGGTACCCGAGAAAGGTATAGCTCTTATTGTAGGTCAAAAGAAGAAGCCCGTAAGTAAGCCACCCCCGAAAGAAGAAGAAGACGAGTACGAGTCGGAGGTCGATCCGGAGATGGAGACTGAACTAGTCAACCTAGTTCGGAGGATGATTAAGAGCCGAAAATGACCCGTCACTCAACCCAAGGAAAGTAAATCTAAAGCTAGTTCTAACATTAGGTGTTATGAATGCAACAGGTTCAGACATGTCAAGTCGGAATGTCCGAATCTCAAAAACAAAGAACCGAAGTTCAAGAAGGCGCTCAATGCTACGTGGGAAGAGACATCGGAGGAAGAAGACGATGACCTCGTCTTCATGACTAAACCAATCGAATCGGAGTCGGAGTCCGAATCTAAACCCAAGGACGAGTCGGACTACGAATCTCTATTCAAGTCAAGCCACGGATACGCATCCGGTTCAAGAGATACACTCAAGGTAAGTCTATCCCTCATTAGTACTTTATACAATGCAATTAAGTTTCTAACTAGGAAGTTAGCTAAGTCCGAGTCCAAGGTCGAGACCCTGTTCTGAAAGGTTTTGCCCGGAAGCTCTGATATCAATTGAAGGGATTTCCCTTGTCGAGTCCGTGAGAGGAAACTTCGCTTCCCCTTCGCCTCGGTTGCTTGACCATGGTGATCCCTTCGATGTCCCCGGATTAAAAATTTAATCCTAGACAAAAGGGATTTCCAAAGCAACCAAGTCATCGTCGTGCTATTCGTTTAGAGAGGTCACTTGAACAAACTAGTTTTTCAAGCGACCATCCTCTATTCTACGAGTAGCCGCAGAATAGACGATGTCCGGATCGCCGGTTTTTGTGTTTATACTCGGGATCCAAGTATTATTTATCCTATTTACAGAAATATAACATGCTTATATTTTGAAAAACAAATACAAGCAATGAATAAAAGAGATAGAAGAATAGTTATACCTCTTGGTCTTCTAATGTATGACCCTCCTCCTTTTGGACGTCGTGTGGGCGACGATCCACCAAAAGTCGAAGCTTCTAGATTGCAAAACTTCCTTCCTTGCTTTTCCCAAGCAAGAGGAAGAAAAGAAACAATGTCTTTCTCCTTCCAAAACTCAACCAACAAGGAATCAATCCCTTCCTTGCCGCCGGCCAAGTAAATGAAGGAGATGGTGGTGGGAGACAACCAAGATACCTAGGGAAACCCTATATCTTGTTTCCACCACCTAAGGAGAGGGAGAAGAGAGGTTTTGCCGCCGGCCAAGAGCTGGAACAGGTCTGGAAAAGGAGCTGGACGCCGGCCACCTTTGGAGGAAGAAGAAGAAAAGGAATTTCTTTCCTTAATTGGTGCCGCCACCCTCCTAAAACCCTAACCCTAGTCTTGCCGCCAACTAGAAAACCTAAGCCTCTCTTCAATTGTCCTTCACGCCAACCCCATGTCCTCCTTTTATAGAGTTTAGGGATAAGTCATGAATTAATCTCCTCCATTGGTTCTAGGGATTTAATCTCAACCGTCGGATCTAGAGATTTAATCTCAACCGTCGGATCTTAGAGATTTAATCTCTACCAATGGATCTTAGTGTTTTGTTTCTATCCATTGGATCTAATCTTCTTGAGGTGTTAATGGGCTACATTAGGGACCATGAGGAGGAGTTGGGTCTCGGCCACCCATGGATCAAGCCCACATAAAGTTCGATCCACTAATGATGGTCCAATCCACTAAAGGTCCATCATTGATCTACCTCACCAACCCCCATATGATAATATGGGCTCCATATATTATTTGTACATTTTCTCCCCGTGTTTAAGATCTCGAATGTCCGTCGATTAATTAATTTACTGACCATTAATTAATCGACATCTAACTCCATGAGTAGTACCACTCAACCTTTTCATCATGCCGGACCAAGTCCACCTGCAGGGTTTACATGATGAACCTTATGAGCTCCTCAAGGGGACATCATCATCCTAATATATAGGACACGGTTTCCTCCTATAATCAACGACACACCATATAAATAATATCATCTCCCAACTACAACCATTCCGATGGTTTGTCCAAAGTCATCTCGGTTGTGAGCCTTTACTTATACTTTACAAGGAGCCGATAACATGATCTCCCGTGTGACACCACACACCATGTTATCTACAATGTAACGTATTAGACAATATTGCATAAAAAATATGCAAACAATGATCATGTGATTCTTATTTCAAAATAAAGATGTTCATACAAAAAATAGACTTTTAAGTATACATCCCAACAATCTCCCACTTATACTAAAAGACTATGCTGTCCTTATACTGCCATACATCTGATTCCCCTTCCCTCCATATGCCTATCAAAGCTCTCGCTAGAAGGGCCTTAGTGAAAGGGTCTACCAGGTCATCCTCTGATGCAATCTAGGCGACAACAACTTCTACCTCCTTTACGATTTCTCGTATCAGGTGGTACTTGCGCTCTATGTGTTTACTAGCCTTATGGGCTCGTGGTTCCTTCGAGTTTCAGAATCGCACCACTATTATCACAATAAATTGTGATAGTTCGGGCAAACCAGAATCACATCCAAGTCCATCGAAGTTCCGAGCCATCTGACTTCTTTGGCGCCTCATAGTCGCCACATACTCGGCTTCCATGGTGGAGTCCGCCACGCATTTCTGGGCACTCCTCCATACAATGGCTCCACCTCCCAAAGTAAACACAAACCCCGAGGTAGACTTACTATTATCCCTATCGATTGAAATCAAAATCCGTGTAACCCATGGTGAGTAATTGGTCCGCCCAGAACTAGCATATAATCCCTAGTCCTTCTCGTGCACTACAATATATGCTTTACCGCAATTCCAATGTCCTCGCCCCGATTACTGCGGCCACCATGCCTACGCAGCGTATATCCGGTCTCGACAGAGCATCGATACATGAGGCTTCCACGCCAAGCATAAGGAACCGCCTTCATCTCCTCTATCTCCTCGGATGATCTAGGACACATCTCCTTAGATAAAGGAACTCCATGCCTGAAAGGTAGAAAACCCTTCTTGGAGTTCTGCATGCTAAAACGATCCAAAATCATGTCTATGTATGAAGCTTGGGATAAGCACAACAACCTTGATCTCAAGGTTGTGACCCACTTCTCAAGTCCTTCAAAACCGCTTGACAACCATACCCCTACGTCGATAACACTGATATTGTTGCCAACTACCAAAATGTCATCTACGATAGTACAAGAAATACCAATACGTTTCCGTCACATCTATTGTATACACAAGACTCATCCGACTTTGAATAAATCCATAAGTCCGGATTTACCTCATCAAAGCGATGTTCCAAGACCTCAAAGCTTGCTTCACCCATCACCGGACCGATTAAGCTTACATACAATACACTCTTTGCCTTTAGCAATGAATCCTCTGTCGCTTCATGTAGATGGATTCCTCAAGACTTCCACTAAGGAATGCCGTCCTTGATATCCATCCGTCACACCTCATAATCCATATGAGTTGCTATGCATAAGAGCTCCCAGACTGTCTTGAATCCATAGATTCAATCTCAAAGATTCATCGTGACTTTGCAAAGATGTCAGATTTATATCTTGGATTGCCTTGTCGTATGTCTAGGATCATGTTCATGTTTGCTAGGGACCAAATCGAAGATTTGTCCAAAAACATGAATCTAAGAGGTTGTCTAACAACCCTCCCACTACGACAGGTATCTTACGTGTATCCTCTATGACACGCGGTGCTGATGACATGTGGTATGTCCTCTCAGACGGTGGTACTAAAGAAGTGACTTCCTTTAACTCCTCGAACAATTTTACCTTTGGGCTTGTGGCTTAACACATAGTCTTCCTCTAGAAATCGGCATTCGTGTTAACGATCACCTCCGATCTCTAGGACTATAAAACAAGTCGAATTACTCATCATCGATCTAACCATCTCCATAAGAGTCCTATTCCTTCGCTCTGCTACACGCTCGCTTGGGTGTGCGTGCGAATTGGGATTGAATCCCAACCTCTGATAAGTAGTTCCTAAACTCTCCCAAGAGGTTGTCACCACCATGATCAGATCGTAGTGTCATCCACATCTTGAATAATCATCTACAAAAGAGACGAAATATTCAAGATTACCTCTTGCCTAAATAGCCATAGGACCACACAAATCAGAATGAACCATTTCTAACACATCTTTGGCTCTATACCCCTTGGCCTTAAAAAGGCCTCTTGGTCATCTTACCTTCCAAGCAAGATTCGTAGGTTGGGAGATCCTCCACCACTAATGAACCCAAAGGTCCATCAGCTATCAACCTTTGAATTACGCTACGTTAATGTGACCAAGCCTAAGAAGCCAAAGATATGTTCGTTCATCTTGAAGGTTCTTTTCTCTTATGGGAATTAGAAGATGAGTTATTAACTTCAATTTGCATCGTGGGAGGTTTTGGTTCAAATTTCCTTTCAATGTACCTGAATAGATATTCTCCCTATTCCTTTTTATAACAACTCTGTCATTAAAAGAAATAGAATGTCCATCCATAATAATTTAGAAACTGAAACTAAATTCTTTCTAAATAAAGGTACATAAAGGGAATTTTCCAGAACCAAAGTTTTATTATTTTCAAGAGATAAATAAAACTTCTCCCACTGCAATAGCCGCCATCATCATGGCATTGCCCAAGTAAATGGTAATCTCCCCTTCAACTAGTCATCGGGTTTCCTGGAACCCTCGCAATTATTTGCAACATGATTAATGGCTCATGTATCTACTCACCAGGTGCCGGTAGATATCACCGCTAATCATGTTTTAATGGCTAGTCCAAAAGATATACCTATGTTCTGTTTTGGATTGGGACAGTCCTTCTTCCAATGTCCATCCTGCTTGCAAGTGAAGTACTTGCCTTTCGGCTTCTTCACTCTTCCCTGAGATCCTCCCACCATCTTTGCTTCACCTAGTTTCTTCTTCTTTTTGCCTTTTGGTTTAGAAGTAGAAACTCTTTTGAGCAATGATGGCTTGAGGACACTCTTCGAAGAGTGCATACTAGCAGATAAGACAATATTTGGATTCATTTCCAATCAATATAATTTGGGTACAATAAGTTTATTTCCTTTAGTATCAAAATAAGTGGACTGAAAGTCAATTTTGAAAATCCTAAGAATCACATATATCATTACTTTAGATTTCAAAAAATTATTGATTCCTCAAACAATAAAATTTCGAAATCAACCAACACCTCAAATCACCGAGAATATCGCATGCCACGATAGTGTGGACGTATACGAATTCTACATTTGTAAGAGGAGGTTTTACCCATTAATTTTATTATCTTGTCAACCTTACTTTTTGACAAATAAAATTAATAGTTGGTTCCTCTTTGGCCCTACAAATAAAAGCAGTGACTCCGATGGGGAGGATACTTTTTATTTGCATCTAAGTGTGCACCATTACACGGTACTAAGGAAATTATTTCGGATTATGTGCCTTACCGATGGGGAAGTACACACGCTCCTAAATAATTTCCTATAACCATTATTTGACCTAGTGATCCACAAACAAACTCATCCGATGGGGAGGAAGGCACTCAGAGCCGAGCCTTGAAGTTTGTTGCATCACATGTCAAATTGTAATGGAGGCCGCGGGAATTAATTAAAATATCCCTCTCCCACTTAGTAAATTGAAAATGAGGAATTTTCAAGCACACACAACATGCTTATTATTACTGTAGATTTCAATAAAAATTATTGATTCCTCAAACAATAAAATTTTGAAATCAACCAACACCTCAAACACCGAGAATATCGCATGCCACGATAGTGTGAACGTATACGAATTCTACATTTGTAAGAGGAGGTTTAACCTATTAATTTTATTATCTTGTCAACCTTACTTTTTGACAAATAAAATTAATAGTTGGTTCCTCTTTGGCCCTACAAATAAAACTTTTTATTTGCATCTAAGTGTGCACCATTACACGGTACTAAGGGAATTATTTCGGATTATGTGTCTTACCGCTGTGGAAGTACACACGCTCCTAGATAATTTCCTATAACCATTATTTGACCTAGTGATCCGTAAACAAACCCATCTGATGGGGAGGAAGGCACTCAGAGCCGACGCGCAAGTTTGTTTGCATCACTTGTCAAATTGTAATGGAGGCCGCGGGAATTTATAAAAATATCCCTCTCCCACTTAGTAATTTGAAAATGAGGAATTTTCAAGCACACACAACATGCTTATTATTACTGTAGATTTCAATAAAAATTATTGATTCCTCAAACAATAAAATTTTGAAATCAACCAACACCTCAAACACCGAGAATATCGCATGCCACGATAGTGTGGACGTATACGAATTCTACATTTGTAAGAGGAGGTTTAACCTATTAATTTTATTATCTTGTCAACCTTACTTTTTGACAAATAAAATTAATAGTTGGTTCCTCTTTGGCCCTACAAATAAAACTACTTTTTATTTGCATCTAAGTGTGCACCATTACACGGTACTAAGGGAATTATTTCGGATTATGTGTCTTACCGCTGTGGAAGTACACACGCTCCTAGATAATTTCCTATAACCATTATTTGACCTAGTGATCCGTAAACAAACCCATCCGATGGGGAGGAAGGCACTCAGAGCCGACGCGCAAGTTTGTTTGCATCACTTGTCAAATTGTAATGGAGGCCGCAGGAATTTATAAAAATATCCCTCTCCCACTTAGTAATTTGAAGTTGAGGAATTTTCCTAGCCTACGACATGCATATCATACAAAAAGCAATAAATATGAAAAATAAATTATTTTCCAACTATTATGGCTTTTGCCTTCAATATGACTCCTGTCGCATCGCCATCTCGTCCGCTCCTCCTACGCCATGTACGAGCCATCCGGAGATCCGAGCCGAGACTAAATCTTATTTTAATTTACATCCATCGATCCTATACTCCACGAGGGAGTGTACATGAAATCTAGATCGAAAGTAAAATAAAATAAAGAGCGGCTAAACAATGCCGTATTTAATTTACAAAAACTAAATACTAGCCTCGTCAACCCCGAGGATTCAACAAAATAAACATTTACACACATACAATCACATACACACATATGGCCATAATAGTCGGATCTTATGCCTGCAACCAAAGAGTTAAACTACGCATATCCTACTATTATCCAGCACATATAATATATGAAAAAGTGCATAAAAATTAATCGAATCCTAAACACACAAAACCGGAAACCTTGGCTCTGATACCATTTGAAAGGTTTTGCCCGGAAGCTCTGATACCAATTGAAGGGATTTCCCTTGTCGAGTCCGTGAGAGGAAACTTCGCTTCACCTTCGCCTCGGTTGCTTGACCATGGTGATCCCTTCGATGTCCCCGGATTAAAAATTTAATCCTAGACAAAAGGGATTTCCAAAGCAACCAAGTCATCGTCGTGCTATTCGTTTAGAGAGGTCACTTAAACAAACTAGTTGTTCAAGCGAACATCCTCTATTCTACGAGTAGCCGCGGAATAGACGATGTCCGGATCGCCGGTTTTTGTGTTTATACTCGGGATCCAAGTATTATTTAGCCTATTTACAGAAATATAACATGCTTATATTTTGAAAAACAAACACAAGCAATGAATAAAAGAGATAGAAGAATAGTTATACCTCTTGGTCTTCTAATGTATGACCCTCCTCCTTTTGGACGTCGTGTGGGCGACGATCCACCAAAAGTCGAAGCTTCTAGATTGCAAAACTTCCTTCCTTGCTTTTCCGAAGCAAGAGGAAGAAAAGAAACAATGTCTTTCTCCTTCCAAAACTCAACCAACAAGGAATCAATCCCTTCCTTGCCGCCGGCCAAGTAAATGAAGGAGATGGTGGTGGGAGACAACCAAGATACCTAGGGAAACCCTATATCTTGTTTCCACCACCTAAGGAGAGGGAGAAGAGAGGTTTTGCCGCCAGCCAAGAGCTGGAACAGGTCTGGAAAAGGAGCTGGACGCCGGCCACCTTTGGAGGAAGAAGAAGAAAAGGAATTTCTTTCCTTAATTGGTGCCGCCACCCTCCTAAAACCCTAACCCTAGTCTTGCCGCCAACTAGAAAACCTAAGCCTCTCTTCAATTGTCCTTCACGCCAACCCCATGTCCTCCTTTTATAGAGTTTAGGGATAAGTCATGAATTAATCTCCTCCATTGGTTCTAGGGATTTAATCTCAACCGTCGGATCTAGAGATTTAATCTCAACCGTCGGATCTTAGAGATTTAATCTCTACCAATGGATCTTAGTGTTTTGTTTCTATCCATTGGATCTAATCTTCTTGAGGTGTTAATGGGCTACATTAGGGACCATGAGGAGGAGTTGGGTCTCGGCCACCCATGGATCAAGCCCACATAAAGTTCGATCCACTAATGATGGTCCAATCCACTAAAGGTCCATCATTGATCTACCTCACCAACCCCCATATGATAATATGGGCTCCATATATTATTTGTACATTTTCTCCCCGTGTTTAAGATCTTGAATGTCCGTCGATTAATTAATTTACTGACCATTAATTAATCGACATCTAACTCCATGAGTAGTACCACTCAACCTTTTCATCATGCCGGACCAAGTCCACCTGCAGGGTTTACATGATGAACCTTATGAGCTCCTCAAGGGGACATCATCATCCTAATATATAGGACACGGTTTCCTCCTATAATCAACGACACACCATATAAATAATATCATCTCCCAACTTACCGAGTCTATCGATATAATCTATAAATCTCGCCCATTGGTAAATCAAAGAGATGAGTACCAAGTATATATGCCCGTTATTATATCGGGATTAAGAGCATGTACTAAATAATATCTGAGGTCCGATTCGATTATGTAGTCAGCAATAAATCGAATCACCTCTGTGTCGGTCCTGCTCAATACACACAAAGTGCACTAGTGTGATTCTATGGTCAAGACAAACCAATATCAAATCACACTACAACCATTCCGATGGTTTGTCCAAAGTCATCTCGGTTGTGAGCCTTTACTTATACTTTACAAGGAGTCGATAACATGATCTCCCATGTGACACCACACACCATGTTATCTACAATGTAACGTATTAGACAATATTGCATAAAAAATATGCAAACAATGATCATGTGATTCTTATTTCAAAATAAAGATGTTCATACAAAAAATAGACTTTTAAGTATACATCCCAACATGTTCGAGGAGGTTAAACTCCTTAAACACGAGGTCTCTGTAACCTCTTTGACTAGTCAAGTTCAAGAGGAGGACTCAACTCTAGTTGAAAAGCTCGAAGTTGAGAACTCACATTTTTAAAGTCAAGTCAAAGATCTTAGGAACACATTGGAAAAGTTCACTTTGGGATCCAAGGGACTTGACCTCTTACTTGGATCGCAAAGGGTTGTGTACAACAAGACCAGGCTTGGGTTTAGCTCAAGTATGACTAACAAGTCGTACATGTCAATCGTAAGTCAAAATAGAATACATGTCCAAGCATGTGTCCCTAAGACCACTTTGATTTCTCAATTAGGATCTAACCAGTACTGGGTTCCCAAGGACCAAATCCACTATGTGGAAAGATCGAACTGATTCAATGGTCCAGGAGGAGCTAGTACAAAACTTGTTCGTGCTATTACTTAGAAATTGCATGCTTAGTTTTTTTTTCTTCTTTTCTTTTTAGAATGGTTAGATAGAGACTATAACTCCTCAATACTTGATAACATAGTACCAAGATGTGGCGAGATGATAGTACGCTAGGAAAGCGAAGTCTTGGGTACTCGAGCTAGATAAGGCGTATCTAGTTCGGTTCACTTGACCGAGTGGAACTAGCTGAAGCTACCTCGTCGTATCCTAGACTAGTTAGACCAGGAAGTGGTCTTAAGTGAGTCAAGTTACTATTTTCTCGAAATTGGCTTTGTCTAAGGAAGTGGTCGTTTTTTCGATCAAAGAAGACCCTTATGCCTCGCCACGACCTGGAAGCCTAGATCTTGAAAAAGTGACTTGATGAGCTTAGGGTCAAATCTGAATCTAACGCAAGGTTGACTAGTTTCGATTCATTAAAATTAATCAAGTAAAATTAAAGTCATCTCACAAGAACATATAAGGATAACATGTTTGATCATGTAGAAATGGGTGAGATGATCTAGGTCTAATAATTTACAACAAAATTTTAAAAATTCCAATATCCGATCCAACTACCTTGCGTGTAGGATCAATGGATGTTGGATAGTGGTTGCTCCCGACATATGACCGGGGATCAACTTAAGTTTTCAAAGCTTCGATTCAAATGACAAGGATCGGTAGCCTTTGGAAACAACGGCAAGCTCAAAATCATTGGATCATGTGATATTGAGCTCAACCCAAACTTTATCATTCAAAATGTTTTATTAGTTGAAAATTTCGAATATAATTTACTTAGCGTAAGTCAATTGTGTGATAATAACTATAAGGTCATAATTCTAAAAAATGAATGCATAATTAAAACAAATGAAACCTCTAAAACAATCCTTAAAGGAACTAGGAATAGCAACATCTATACTATTAATCTACCTAACTCCTCAACCAAGTGTCTTATGATACAGCAAGAGGAATCTTGGCTGTGACATCGATGACTCGATCACTCGCACCCAAGACTCATCCACAAGATGAGTCAGAGTGTCCTAGTCAGAGGTGTTAGTGAAAGCCCTAAAGCCAATCATGTGATGATTGTTGTATGGACTTTATTGTATCATATTCCTATTTATAAAGGCATGGTTATTATATTTACTTGTATTGGTGCCAAATAACTAAATATAATAATGTCCTTGAGTAGTAGGTTCTTATTTATATTAATCGATTGGTTGAATCGATAATGAGATGATATAGAGAACACTACTCTTAATCATTTCTAGTCAAGTATTAACATTCAGGGACAATGTTAATGCGTAGAGACTAGCATGTAGGTCAACATGATGACTTGATCTCACAAGTCATGAATATGAGATATCGAGTTGACACATGGGTATACATTAGAGAATGTATACTGAATGACCCGCCATGAGAAAGTATCGTGGATCGTTATATGAGTGTCATATACTTTCTCATGTAGCTATTAGTATGACTATTAGTCCTTAGACTTGAAGTCACCATGGTTCCCTACATAAGGAGTTGCATACTTTGACTTCGTCAAACGTCACCCGTAAATGGGTGGACTATAAAGGCGATTACTGGATATGTAACAAATTATGCGGAGGGATGTGAGTGATGTAGATGAGATCTATCCCTCCTATATGACGGGAGTGACATCGATATTCTTGATAGAGTGAGACCACGAAGTGCATGGTCATGCCCAAATGAGTCAATATGAGATATTGAGTTCATTTGATTAGAGTGAGTCTACTTGGAGTTCAAGATATAGATTGTACCGAGGATGACATAATCTATGCCTCGATTGTTCAATCTAGATGTCAAGGATAGAGGGACATTGTCACATATTATGAGAGTCACAATTAGTAGTCACAAAGGTGATGTTGGAGCTCAACATTCTTGTAACTTGGGTAGCAATGATGTGTTGCTAGATACCGCTCATTGCTTATGTTCCTAAATCGGTTTAGGGACATTGCCAACGTTACAAGAACCTATAGGGTCACACACATAAAGGCAATTAGATGGAGATTAGGTTCATATGATGAACCATGAGGATTAGGTTCATGGGATGAACCAAATTGGATTAAGAGTAATCCTAATTAGACTAATTGAGTTGGACTCGATTTTATTCAAGTGTTGAATAAGTCTAATTTAGATTTGATTCATCAAATCAATTTAAATTAATGAATAGAGATTCATTAAATTAAATTGACTTGAGTCAAGTGGTTAGATTTGATCAACCATAAGAGATAAGAGGTCAAGTTTGACTTGACTTGAGAGGAAGATGAAAGGTCAAGTTTGACTTGACCAAATGTCATGTCAGGATGATGACTTGGCATGGTCGGCCAATGATGATGCTCCACATCATCATTGACTTATCATATTGTACCACCTCATGGGGGAGACCAAGAGCCATTGGAGTTACATGCATGCATGTAACTCCCCTTCCATGAAGTGGCCGGCCACCATTCCATTAGATGGAATTGATTTTGTGAGTTACTCTCCAACTTCATCTTCTTTCTTGGATCATCCTCTCAAGCTTTCTCTCCCATCCCTCTCCTTGGTCGAACCATCCATAGGGTGCTAGCACACTCAAGGGTGAGTTTTCTCCACCTATTGCTTGTGTGGATACCAATAGAGAGAGCGACTCGACGAGTTCCTCAAAGCTGACTCGAGCTTGATATGCGGCTTCAGAGAGGTAATGATCTCACCTTCAAATCTCAGATCTACCTTTTAGCAAATCAATGTCTAGGATGTTTGGCTTAGTCACACACCGCAGATCCGTGGCCTGATTTCCAGCAATACGTAAACTGGAACGAAAGTGGTTTTTGCGGCTCGGAAAATCCAACAGTGGAATCAGAGCCACGTGCGAAGCATGTATGTGTTTCGTTTTTGTAGTTTTTGTATTAGATATAAAAATTACAGATTTTTATGTTTCTGTAAATTTCCTATTTTTATAGAATTTTTGGGTATTTTTCTCGAAGAGTCAAAGCAACGAGTGTTGGGACACTTGTAGGCTTCAACCATCGAGAAAAATTCTCTGAAACGGCGAGTTCTCGCTTTAGGTTTTTAGGACAGCGACTTAAGTCGTTGTAAGATCATAGTAGGGACACTCGCAAAGTTTATTTTACGAGTAGGAGCGTTGCTCCTATCCCCGAAAGGGGCCTTGTCCTGCGATCGCGCCCGGAAATCGCTTAGCGGGACTGTTACGGAGAGGTGACTCATAAAATTGAAAAAAATAGGAAAAATTATAGAAATTTTCTATAAAAATACATAATTTAGAACTATGTATAATTTTGTGATTGTTATGGCCCAATGACCCCAATTTGATTGGATTATGATGTGTTATAATTCATAATACGGCCTGCGTACCGTTTTTTTTGTTGTGCGTATTGTATAGTGTATGTGACCTGCGCGTCGTACCTCTTCTTTTGAAATTCTAGTTGTAAATAGTTTTAGACTCGAATATAACTCGAGTTTCATATTTGTAATGTACAAAATGGAGCGGTGGAAAGTCCACTTGTAGACGAAGTTACGAGAAGGGCGCCGACGATATATGACGATCAAAGGAAGCGCTTGGAGAAGCCGCTAGCCTTAGGTTGACCGTTCGATCTTCTCATTAACTTGAGAAGATCGTAGTAGGGTCATGAACACATCACAGTTAATTATATATATATATATATATGTTGATATATATATATATATATATATATATATATATATATATATATATATATATATATATATATATATATATATATTTGATTTTTATTGTATGTATGTGATGCATGCTAGTAGAATAATGCTTGTATGTATATGATGCATGCTAGGATATTTTTCTTGTATGTATATGATGCATGCTAGAATAATACTTGTATGTATGTGATGCATGCTAATATAGGATAATAAAGGCCTTAATGCGTATATGATACACATTACGATTAGATTAGATCTTAATCGAATCAACTCGTAAATGTCTATCAAGTCCTTGATATCCATCACTACCTCGATCATTTGTAGTTGTTGAATCTGCCAAAGCAGAGCAACGCATATTATCTTGGTAGAGTGCGGAGGGACAATCTTGGTTCTGTCTATCACGGCTTAGGTTAGAGTAAGCTCAATTAGATTGAGTAAAACTAGTTAACTCAATTGGATCGAGTAGAACTATAGGCATATTTCAATCGTTGGAAAGATAGGATAAGATCGCATTTACACTAAATCTTGGGCGATTTAGCCAAAGCTAACTCAAGGTCTTTTATAAATATGAGTCTTGATCCTATAAACAAGAGTTGCATAGAGATGTAATCGGTAATGTGTTACCCACCGATTGTACTAAGTCTTGGGCGATTTAGCCAAAGCTAAATCAAGGCTTAATATGATGTGGATCTTGTCCCGCAAGAATTATAGCTAGTTTGTATGAATCTAGTAATGTAGTTTGACCACATCCATAACTCGATTCTACAAAATTCCTATAATTCAGTGGGAGCATCATTTGATTAAAGGCTTAATTAAATGATAAAAGGAATATGATATTAATTCTCTGCATTGTATGTTGTAGATAACTATGTCGACAAACACGAATACTCTTTCTCTATGTTCTGTCCTTGAGAAGGACAAGCTCAATGGAGCAAATTTCCTGGACTGGTACAGGAACCTGAGAATTATTCTTACCCAAGAAAGGAAGTTGTAGGTCCTGGAGCAGCCCATTTCGGAGGCACCTCCTGCCACTGCCTCACGAGCTGACAAAGATGCTTACAAGAAGCATTAAGATGATGCATTAGATGTGTCATGTCTAATGCTCGCGACCATGAACTCTGAGCTTTAGAAGGAACACGAGTTCTTGAATGCTTATGATATGGTTGAACATCTTCGTCAACTATATCAAAGACAAGCAAGGCACGAGAGATATAAAGTCTCTAAGGCATTGTTTGGGTCCAAAATGCAAGATGGGACTCCCGTAGGTCCATATGTACTCAAGATGATTGGGTACGTAGAAAACCTACAAAGGCTGGGATTCCCACTTGGCCAAGAGCTGGCCACTGACCTGATTTTGCAATCTTTGCCACAAGCCTACAATCAATTTGTCATAAATTATAATATGAATGAAATTGATAAGTCACTACTTGAGATGCTCAGCATGTTGAGAACTGCTGAGCTTAACCTTAAGAAGGGAAAATTTGACGCCATTTTGATGGTGCAAAAGAAGAAAAGCAAGGGCAAGCCTAAAGGTAAGGGAAAGTCCCAAGCCAAGGGCAAGAGCAAGGAACTGAAACCCAAAGGAGGGGTAGCCAAAGAAGGGGCTTGCTTCCACTGCAGAGAAGCGAGACCTTTGGGCGTAAGCTGAGCATGGAAGATCTTAAGAAGAAGAGAAGTGAGACTTCTACTTCAGGTATAAATGTTATAGAAGTCAATCTATCTATTTCTTCATCATGGGTATTAGATACCGGATGTGCATATCACATTTGTACCAATGTGCAAGCGCTAAGAAATAGCAGGGCATTGACAAAGGGCGAGGTGCAGCTACGAGTAGGCAATGGAGCAAGAGTTGCTGCTGTTGCTGTAGGAACTTATGATCTATCTCTGCCCTCTGAGTTTGTACTAGAATTAGATGAATGTTGTTATGTGTCTGCCTTAACTAAGAACATAATTTCGGTTTCTTGTTTAGACAAGAAAGGATTTACATTTATAATAAAGAACAAATGTTGTTCAGTTTATTTAAATGATATATTCTATTGCAGTGCACCTCTAATGAACGGACTCTACTTTCTAGACTTAGAGAACCCTATCTATAACATAAGTATCAAAAGGTTCAAGTCAAATGAGTTGAACCAAACCTATCTCTGGTATTGTCACTTAGGTCACATAAATGAGAGTCGCTTATCTCAGCTCCATAAGGATGGGCTGCTAGACTCATTTGATTTTGAATCATATGAGACATTCGAGTCTTGCCTTTTAGTCAAGATGACCAAGACTCCCTTTAGTGGACACAACGAAAGAGCAACAAACTTGTTAGGACTTATACATAGTGATGTATGTGGCCCTTTGATATTCTTTGCTAGAGGTGATTCTGGTACTTCATTACATTTCTTGATGACTTACTATGTATATCTCATGACACATAAATCAGAATCCTTTGAAAAGTTCAAAGAATTCAAGAATGAAGTACAAAATCAGCTTGGCAAGAGTATTAAGATACTTCGATCAGATCGAGGTGGTGAATACCTTAGCCATGAGTTTCGTGACTATCTAGCTGAGTGTGGGATTCTATCCCAACTCACTCCTCCTGGAACACCACAGTGGAATGGTGTATCCGAAAGGAGGAATCGTACCCTATTAGATATGGTACGATCTATGATGAGTCACACAGATCTTCCTATATCCTTTTGAGGATATGCTCTAGACACAGCAGTCTTTACCCTTAACCGTGTACCATCCAAGGCTGTGATAAAGACACCATATACGAATGGACAGGGAGAAATCCCAAGATGTCTTTCATGAGGATTTGGGGTTGTGAGGCTTACGTTCGACATCAAGTCTCAAACAAACTGGGACCTAAATCCGATAGGTGCTATTTTATTGGATATCCCAAGGACACAAAGGGATATTACTTCTACATTCCCAGTCAGCACAAAGTGTTTGTAGCAAAGACTGGGATTTTTCTAGAAAGGAATTTTGTTTCTAGAAAAACTAGTGGGAGTACGTTCGATCTTGAAGAAATTTAAGATAAGAACCATAGCACTAAGGCCTTGATGGAGGTTGAACAAGAACCACAAAGTGTTGTGGGTGATGAGATTGTTGCACAAAGAGTTATGGAACAACCACCTGTTCATGTAGACCTACCTCTTTGCAGGTCTGATAGGGTGCGTCGTTAGCCTGAGAGATACTCATTTCTCTTGTCTGACCATGATCATGTTATGCTCATTGAGAATGAGTCTACCTCCTATCAGAAAGTTGTGATGAGCCTAGATTCTGAGAGATGGCTAGAGGCCATGAGATCCAAGATGGAATCCATGTACACCAACCAAGTATAGACTTTGGTTGATCCACCTAAAGGGGTCAAACCCATTGGGTGTAAGTGGGTCTTTAGGAGAAAGACTGACATGGATGGACTTCGCATACTTATAAGGGTCGATTGGTAGCTAAAGGTTTCAAGCAAATTCATGGTATTGACTATGATGAAACCTTTTCTCCAGTGGCGATGTTTAAGTCCATTCGGATCTTGCTTGCTATTGCAGCATACCACGATTATGAGATCTGGTATATGGATGTCAAAATCGCATTTCTGAATAAAAACTTACTCGATGATGTGTACATGACACAACCTGAGGGTTTTGAAGATCCACAGCATACTGGGAAAGTATGCAAGATGCAAAGGTCCATTTATGGGCTAAAGCAAGCCTCTCTGAGCTGGAATCTTCGATTCGATGATGCAATCAAACAGTTTGGTTTCATCAAGAATGAAGATTAACCCTGTGTCTACAAGAGGGTTAATGGGAACACAGTTGTCTTCCTTATATTGTATGTGGATGACATACTACTCATTGGGAATGACATCCCTTCGCTACAGTCTGTGAAGACTTGGTTGGGGACGTGCTTCTCAATGAAGGACTTAGGTGAAGCAGCCTGTATTCTAGACATCAAGATCTATAGAGAAAGATCTAAGAGATTGCTTGGCCTAAGTCAGAGTACATACATTGACACGGTATTACTACGGTTTGCCATGTAGAATTCCAAAAAGGGACTTCTGCCGATGTCACATGGTGTGAGTCTTTCGAAAACTCAAAGTCCCTCTTCTAGAGAGGAGAGAGATCGCATGGATAAGATCTCTTACGCATCTACTATAGGATCTATCATGTACGCCATGTTGTATACTCGTCTTGATGTCTCGTATGCTTTGAGTATGACGAGTAGATACCAGTCAGATCCATGTGAGGGTCACTGGATAGCAGTTAAGAATATTCTTAAGTACTTGAGAAGGACTAAAGAATATTTCTTGATATTTGGAGACGATGAGGAGCTAGCTGTAAAGGGTTACAGCGATGCTAGCTTCCAACCCGAGATGATTATAGATACGATCGTTTTTTGTGTTTTGCTTGAATGGTGGCATTGGTGGAAGAGTTGACGGGACACGATTCTTGATTCTACAACGAGTATATTGTGCATCGAGGCGTGAAAGAAAGGAGCCAGTTTGGATCCGCAAATTCATTACTGAGCTTGGGGTGGTTCCTAGCATAGCAGATCTCATAGAGCTCTATTGTGACAACAATGGAGTGATTGCATAGGCTAAGGAACCTTGCTCACACCAGCGGACCAAACACAAACTACGGCCCTTCCATCTCATTCGAGAGATTATCGATAGAGGAGATGTGAAGATTTGCAGAGTACCCACAAAGGCTAACATCGCAGATTCCTTGACCAAGGCTTTGGCACAGAAAAAGCATGATGGTCACACTAGGTCATTGGGTATTAGATACTACGGTGATTGACACTAGTGCTAATGGGAGATTGTTAGTGAAAGCCCTAGAGTCAATCATGTGATGATTGTTGTATGGACTTTATTGTATCATATTCCTATTTATAAAGGCATGGTTATTATATTTACTTGTATTGGTGTCAAATAACTAAATATAATAATGTCCTTTAGTAGTAGGTTCTTATTTATATCAATAGATTGGTTGAATCGATAATGAGATGATATAGAGAACACTACTCTTAATCATTTCTAGTCAAGTATTAACATTCAGGGACAATGTTAATGCGTAGAGACTAGCATGTAGGTCAACATGATGACTTGATCTCACAAGTCATGGATATGAGATATCGAGTTGACACATGGGTATACATTAAAGAATGTATACTGAATGACCCGCCATGAGAAAGTATTGTGGATCGTTATATGAGTGTCATATACTTTCTCATGTGGCTATTAGTATGACTATTAGTCCTTAGACCTGAAGTTACCATGGTTCCCTACATAAGGAGTTGCATACTTTGGCTTCGTCAAAAGTCACCCGTAAATGAGTGGACTATAAAGGCGATTACTGGATTTGTAACAAATTATGCGGAGGGATGTAAGTGATGTAGATGGGATCTATCCCTCCTATATGACGGGAGTGACATCGACATTCTTGATAGAGTGAGACCACGAAGTGCATGGTCATGCTCAAATGAGTCAATATGAGATATTAAGCTCATTTGATTAGAGTGAGTCTACTTGGAGTTCAAGATATAGATTGTACCGAGGATGACATAATCTATGCCTCGATTGGTCAATCTAGATGTCAAGGATAGAGGGACATTGTCACATATTGTGAGAGTCACAATTAGTAGTCACAAAGGTGATGTTGGAGCTCAACATTCTTATAACTTGGGTAGCAATGATGTGTTGCTAGATACCGCTCATTGCTTATGTTCCTAAATCGGTTTAGGGACATTGCCAACGTTACAAGAACTTATAGGGTCACACACATAAGGGCAATTAGATGGAGATTAGGTTCATATGATGAACCATGAGGATTAGGTTCATAGGATGAATCAAATTGGATTAAGAGTAATCCTAATTAGACTAATTGAGTTGGACTCAATTTTATTCAAGTGTTGAATGAGTCTAATTTAAATTTGATTCATCAAATCAATTTAAATTAATGAATAGAGATTCATTAAATTAAATTGACTTGAGTCAAGTGGTTAGATTTGATCAACCATGGGAGATAAGAGGTCAAGTTTGACTTGACTTGAGAGGAAGATGAAAGGTCAAGTTTGACTTGACCAAATGTCATGTCATGATGATGACTTGGCATGGCCGGCCAATGATGATGCTCCACATCATCATTGACTTATCATATTGTGCCTCCTCATGGGGGAGACCAAGAGTCATTGGAGTTACATGCATGCATGTAACCCCCCCCCCTTCCATGAAGTGGCCGGCCACTATTCCATTAGATGGAATTGATTTTGTGAGTTACTCTCCAACTTCATCTTCTTTCTTGGATCATCCTCTCAAGCTTGCTCTCCCATCACTCTCCTTGGCCGAACCATCCATAGGGTGCTAGCACACTCAAGGGTGTGTTTTCTCCACCTATTGCTTGTGTGGATACCAATAGAGGAGTGTGCACTTGATGCTCTTGAGTTCCGGCGAAGCTTTTGGACGAGCGGGATTTGCGAAGGGCGTCGCATTGAGTGTAATGATCTCACCTTCTAGATCTAAGGTAGATCTAGGGTTTTTAGTAAACACATACATGTTTTAGTTTTAATACATCTTCGCATGGATCCGTGGCCGGACTTCCGGGGTTTCCGCATCGTAAAAAGCGGTTTTTGCGGCTCGGAAAGTCCAACAAGAGGTTTGCCCAATCTTAACAACTTAGACAATAAAATTTATAATGCTTGTCAACAAGATAAATAATCTAGAACACAGCATCAACTAACAAATCAAGAACGAACCAAGAGTGTTCTTGAGCTCCTACATATGGATCTATTCGATTCACATGGACCTAAGTCAATTAATGGTATTTAATTCTGTCTAGTCATAATTGACAACTATTCTAAGTTTACCTGGGTTAGGTTCATCAAACATAAAAGTGATACCCTAGATCAACTCATCAACTTGTTTAAACTAATCAAAAATCAAAAGAACCTTAAAATTAAAAGACTTAGGAGGGATCATGGTGGTGAATTAAAAAACCACAGGTTTACAGATTTCTATAACCTAAATGGATATCACCATGAATTCTCATGTCCTAGAACCCCACAATAAAACGGTCTAGTCGAACTTAAAAATAGAACCCTACAAGAAGCCGCTAGGACAATGCTAAACGAGTATAACCTACCTGACAGGTTTTGGGCAGAAGCCGTTAGTACGACTTGCTATGTCCAAAATAGGATCCTTTTGGTAAAAAAACACCTAAAGACCTCGTACAAAATTTATCACGACAAAGTACCTAACATCAAGTACTTTAGAGTATATGGATGTAAAGTACATATCCTGAATACTAAGGATTACCTAGGAAAGTTTACCTCCAAAACCTCTACTGAAATCTTCTTAGGATACTCGACTACAAGTAGAGCCTATAGGGTATACAACCATGACACTCTTAGAGTTGAAGAGACCATTAATGTAGTGTTCGATGAAGGACACGAACCTACAAAACCCGTAGAAACTCCAACTAACGAACTGACTCATACCAGACTCGACTCCGACCCTAAGATCGAGTCTAGTATTAATCCTAACCCAAGTCCAACAAGTCATCCAGTCGACCAAGTGATAGGTGACCCTAACCCAAGTCAAATTAGGATTCAAACGAATCATCCTATCGACCAAGTGATAGGTGATCCTAGCTTAGGGGTTCGAACTAGATCATCTTATAGAAATCTTAGTCAAATCTCCTTGATTTCGAAAATCGAACCCAAAACCATTGAACAAACTCTTCTTGATCCCGATTGGATTATTGCAATGCAGGAAGAGCTAGCTCAATTCACTAGGAATGAGGTTTGGGAATTAGTACCACCACCTAAAGATAAATCAGTTATTGGAACAAGGTGGGTCTTCCGAAAAAAACTTGATGACAAAGGTAAAGTAGTTAGAAATAAAGCAAGGTTAGTCGCCAAAGGTTTTAGTCAAGTCGAAGGATTAGACTACGATGAAACCTATGCCCCCGTAGCTAGACTAGAATCCATCCGAATGTTGTTAGCCTACGCTACACGTCGAGAATTTAAGTTATTTCAAATGGATGTCAAGTCAGCGTTTTTGAATGGACTTATTAAGGAAGAAGTATACGTTAGTCAACCCCCCAAATTCGAAAGCCTAGATAAACCCAACCATGTCCTTAAACTAAAGAAAGCTCTTTATGGACTCAAACAAGCTCCTCGAGCTTGGTACGAGAGGCATTCAATTTATCTTGAGTCAAAAGGGTTTAACCAAGGCCTAGTCGATCCAACCCTCTTTGTTATAACCGTAGGTAAGAAAATCTTTATAGCCCAAATCTACGTAGACGATATCATTTTCGGAACAAACAATTCGATCATACTAAACGAATTCATTTGACTTATGAAAAGTGAATTTGAAATGAATTTAGTAGGAGAATTGACTTTCTTTCTAGGACTACAGATTAAACAAACTAAGGATGGAATATATTTACATCAACAAAAATATATTAGAGAATTAATTAAACATTTTGGAATGCAAGACGCTAAAACCATCAATACACCCATGACAACTAATGTCAACATAGGAGAGGACTTAGAAGAAAACCCATCGACCTAAAACACTATAGGAGTGCGATAGGGAGTCTTCTATACTTAACCACGAGTCGACCCGACATTTTATTCGAGGAAAGTATGTGCGCAAGGTTTCAAACCTGTGTCAAGGAGTCTCACCTAAAATTATTTAAGTGTATCCTTAGGTATTTAAAGGGCACGCTAAGCGTAGGTATTTGGTACCCTAGATCTACCGAGTTTGAACTAATTGGCTATTTCGACTCGGACTATGCCGGCAGTAAACTCGATAGAAAGAGCATGAGTGATTGTTGTCAACTTCACGGCTCGAGTCTAGTGAATTACTGCAGTAGGAAGCAACACTGTGTTGCCTTATCAACCACCGAAGCCGAATATGTCGCGATGGGTGAGTGGGTGGCTCAACTTCTTTGGATGAAGCACACTCTCTAAGACTTTAACTTAAACTTCAACAATATTAAAACTCACATAGATAATATTAGCTCCATCAACTTAACCAAAAATCTTATTTGTCATTCTAGGACTAAACATATAGAAGTTAAACACCACTTTATTCGAGAACACGTAGCTAATGGAACCATTAAACTCGAATATGTGGAATCCAAGTCAAACCTAGCCGATCTTTTTACAAAGCCACTACCCGAAGCCGAATTTAGTCTACTCAGATGAAAATTGGGCATGTGCGTAATAGAATAGAATTTACAAATCATAGCTTATTATAATTCTATTATTTACTTTTCTTGTTAATGGAACTAGCTTAGGGCTCACCCTAGATATTATGCACCTATAGATTTAAGGAGTCAATACATCTCATAACACATAGGACTAATATGTTTGTGTACTTAGCCACATAGATGGGCGTGAGATGTTAGGACCTTACTCCTGGTTCTAGATGTAGAGCTAGTGCATCGCCATAAACGACAGAGTATAATCATATATATATTAACCGACTCTGACCAGGACTTGTTGATCCTTCATATCAATCAAGTCAAATAAGAGTTGAACATTTAAATAGATGAGCTTATTTTTAGTATATTATTTTCAAAATAATATGGAACATGCTTGGACTTGGAACTTAAACTTAATACTTATATTTTTCAAAACTCACTCTTTCTGATTTATGGCAAAAGGGGGAGAAAAGGTCAAAATTAATGGATCAATTTTTTTGATAACTTAACTTAGTGACTTAATTCTATATTCTTATGGCCAAAAGTTAATATTTTACTTAACGTAATATTGGTAAATTTATTAGTTGAGGGGGAGAAAGGCCAAGTTAAGGAATCTTCTTAACATAAACTTATTTTTAATACTAAGGTCAACTTTAAGTAATTGTTAATTACTTAAACTCTTCCTAAGTAGCAAACATCAAGGGGGAGGGTTAAGACCTTCTTTCGAAGACTCACCCTCGGTCAAGGGGAAAGTTTTCTCAAGGGGGAGTACTTGAAAGAAAGTATCTATTACTCCTACTTAATTTTTAATTCTTCATGCATATTATTTCCTTAACTTTGTATGGGTTTGTCATAGATCAAAAAGGGGGAGATTGTTGGTGCAGTAGACACCTAAATCGAACCTGAGTTTTGATTTTAGCAAACGATACAAAGTTAAGCTCATTTTGACGACACCGGGATGACTTCGGAGGGAGCCGAAGGAATCAGGTGGAAGACCGGAAGCAGAAGCTACAAGGTAAATGTTGAGGTAAGATCGTGTGAGTGAGTGCAAGGAAGGTTGTGTCCTCTGTACGGGGACATTCTTAGGCGACGATCCGATCAAGACCTCCCATGAAAATCTAAGTCGAGATCGGATGGTATATGGTCATTTAATTTACTTATATTAATTGTGTTTTCGAACTAACTCTTCGCTGCAGCTGGAAAACCTGCCATCAGTCGACTGAGGGCTTGTATCATTCGACTGATCCATCAGCAGTCGATTGGTAAGGGTAGCAGTCGACTGTTGATCAAGGATCAGCTTCGACGAGAGTCAAAGCTTATCTCCATTTTCGAAGGTATAGGAGGCTTGCTCTCATTGGTTGAAGATCTGAATGTCTAGGGTTTCCAATGCTATAAAATAGGGGTTCTCCACCCCATTTCAATAATCAAAAGCTCTCTAAAAACCCTCCGGTACGATACTCTTCTACGACGACCTTACGACGAAGTGCTACTGCATCTCCGACGACAAGTGTCTAACTTTCACTACTTTATTAGTCGTTGGTATTTTCCTTATTGTCATTTTTATTTCTGTATTTATCGTGCTTTAATCGTAACAAGGAGAGGGGGAGTGTCTCTCTACCTTGAGTTTTCGTATCGATTGTATTCGTTTATGTTGGATTTCTAACATCGCAGCGAGTGTGTGTTCGAACATGTTTCGTAAACATGTGCGCAGCGGAAGACATAAAAAGCAATAAATCTAATTTATTATAACACACACATCACACGCATGCATAGTACAACATGTGTAGACATAATCGTAGTTTCAAATTTTACAATAAAAGAAAATTACTCTACGTATACCTGATGTATCACATGTAGCAGGAAAGACATCAACCGGAGCAACTCTCGCTAGAATCGTCACTATCCGTATCCACGCCGAGTATCGTCGGGATGACTTCACAAAGTCACGAGCTTCGTCTTCGTACGAGTCACTAGCCTTGTGTCGAAGATGATGTGATCGAGAGAAGATCATAATCCGAATCAAAATTCGGATTCAAAAACGAGTCTCCAAAACTCACTTCTCCGGAGAGGTATTCGTCAACCATTTGACGAATCCTTCGTCCTCCACCTATGAGGATTACCGGAGATCGAATCCCCGGTAAGGTAGCCGCTATCGGAGCTCCAAACGTCATCCAAACGATGCTCCGACACGAAGGATACAAGCTGTCTAAAAAATTGGACAGCTTGGTGGAGGATGTTGCACCGGCCAAAGAGGATGGTCGACCAACCCTTGGTCGCCGGAACCAAGGTGAGTTGCCGGAGGGTCGCGGGAGGAGTGGTCGGCAGCAGCTGAACGCCGGCAGCAAGGGTGGATGGCGGCAAAAAGCTAGGCAGCGTGGAACCCTTAGGCGGCGGCAAAGAGAAGAGAGGGAGAGGGTGGCTAGGTTTTCCAACTCCAAAAGTTATCCACGAAAAACTCTTAAGTCATGTTTTTATAGAGAACACATTATCCTAATGGTTATAGGTTCATAACCAAAACCAGTTAACCCGCTCCAATAACTTAAGTTAAAATAAATCAAACCGCGTTGGTCTATTTTAAGTTAAAACGAACCGAACCAACTTTTGATTCATTCGTTTAAAACAAATCAAACCCCTTTGATTTATTCTCCACCATTGAATTAGAACCAAACCAATTTGGTTCATCCATCATGTCATCATAAGACACGACCCATCCACGCTTCCATTGCGACTGAAATGATTTCATGATCGATCCTTGCTTAGTCTAACCAAACCTAGTTTCTCTCGGTCTGAGAATCTCATTCTCAAGCTCGTTTTAAATCCTTTGGATTACGCTCGTTGTGCATGTAACCAAATAGGTTCTCGGTTTATGTTGACCGTCTATAATTAACCATTAATTATAGAACGATCATGAGTGACATCTAGTAGTACATCATTATCCCCAATTAATCGAAAGATCAACGGTTGATCCAGAACTATTTCTGAAACCCTTCAGTAGCTACAATGAATCATGTCACATTCCCTTCACGCATCTTATACCTACTTGGTTCAGGACATGGTCTATAGTGTCAGTCCCCACTAGGTTGACTACGTCACACCTATCCCAAGTATCATTTCCTCGTCCTACGGATTCTAGTTACTGCACATGTATCTAAGAGTACCTTACTCTAAACATGTAATGTTTTGGCCAAAGACTTTAGTAACAATCCGACGAGAGGTCATGGGTATACATCTCCTCGCAAGGAGTGGTGAATCTTTTATAAGCTATTCAAACACCTTCGGTCACTTCGACTTATACCCAATCATCTCGGATCCACATCTCCTCAGAGATGCTTGCTTAAGATATCAAAGCAAGTCTACATGACTAAGATGACTTGAATACCGCAAGTCAAAGGAACATCGCACTTAAGCTGCAGTAAGAACTTCATTGATGATGTCCAAGGAGTATACCTCGTGCTAGTCTCGACAGAATTGATGGTGTCCAAATCCATCAATTCATCGATTAGGGATCATTTCAATACATTACAATTACACATGTAGAAATATTTACTAATTATGATCCAATCACAAATTCTCTCATGCTGTGAATCGTATTGCGGACATTCAGTAAATGAGTTTAAGATCCAATCAAATATATGAAAACATATATACTCAAATAGTGAATCTTCATTTATCAAATATATGGTACAACCATAAGGCGATTGCCTTAGGACACCTCTCATATATTACTAACAAACTCTCACTTGGCCTAATGTCAATCGCTACGGTATCCAATACCATAAGCTCTAACATTACCCTCAAATTTACTTTGAGGTAATGCCTTAGTTAAAGTATCCGCTAAGTTCCTTTTAGTGGGAATCTTCTCGATTTGTACTTCTTTCCTACTTATGATTACTCTGATCAAATGATAGCGGCGAAGCACATATATGAATCATTGATGAGACCACATCAAGTTCAAAGGTGTATTTGTTGTATTTACATTTAATGTTACGCGACAGGCCCATGGGTCTCGCCCAGCGTAATCCGCTATAGCTGGGACGAACCTTTCCAACTTATCCCCATTTAAAGGTAAAGATACGCACTGTAAGCATCCAAAGCACTAGAATGGCATCTCTGTTGCATCTGATGGTTTTTTGCATTCCTCAAGGTTAAAGTTGACATCTGGTTAAATACATACACTCTGGATACCATTTCACCTTTCCTCCATATTGGTTATATCCAACATTCCTATGCATCTTCTTAAGTACTTAAGGATCGTTTTAACAGCCACCCAATGATCCATTCCTAGATCAGATTGGTATCTGCTCGTGACACTCAGAGCATACGATACATCGGACCTTGTACATAACATAGCATACATGATAGATCCTATTGCGGATGCATAGGGAATCTTACTCATGCAAATCCTCTCATCTTCTATGCGCGGACACATAGACTTCGAAAGGTGTATCCCATGTCTGATGGGTAGGAAACCTTTCTTAGATTCCGACATGCTAAACCTCTTTAGCACTCGGTCTATATATGTAGATAGCGAAAAACCAAGCAATCAATTCGATCTATCCTTATAGATTTTAATCCCGAGGATGTAGGTTGCTTCTCTCAGGTCTTTCATGGAGAACGTCTTGGACAATCAAATTTTAACTGACTGTAAGACAAAAACATCGTTTCCTATAAGTAATATGTCATCGACATACAATACTAGGAACACAACTGCACTCCCACTAACCTTCTTGTACACACAAAGTTCGTTTGAATTTTGTGAGAAATCAAACTTTTTGATTGTCTCATCAAAACGGATATTCCAACTCCTGGATGCTTACTTCTATCCATATATGGATCGTCGTAATTTGCATACCTTGATTTTATCAACCGATGTGAAACTCTCAGACTGTATCATATACACGTCCTCGAACAGATTTCCTTTAAGGAAAGTTGTTTTCACATCCATCTGTCATATCTCATAATCATAATGAGCCGCTATAATCAGGAGCATCCGAATGAATTTAAACATAATAGGCAAATAGGTTTCGTCATAATCAACACCTTGCTTTTGACGATATCCTTTCGCCATCAATCTAGCCTTATAGGTAATCATATTACCATTCATGTCGATTTTCTTCTTGACAACCCACTTAAACCCTATAGGATTTATGCCTTCAGGTGGATCAACCAAGTTCCAAACTTGATTTTCATACATGGAATCCATTTTCGACTTCATGGCTTCAAGTCAATTATCCCTTTCTGAACTTTTCAGAACTTCTTCATAATTGGTAGGCTCACTACAACAAAATTTCGAATAGACAATGATGAAAAATCGTTGTCTATGATCCAAAAAATTCATGGTAAATCGACCCATTGTGAAAAGTGGAATGGTCAAAGACAACGGTGAAAAACCGTTGTCGATTTAAGAAAAAGACAACGATTTTTAACCGTTGTCTTTGAGCGGCCCACTTTTCACAACGGATTAATTTACCACAGATTTTTTGGATCATAGACAATGATTTTTTACCGTTGTCTTTCAACCAAAATGGATTATAACCGTTGTCTTTGAGCATCCTATTTTTCTTAACGCATGAATTTATTATAATTTTTTGAGTCATAGATAACGGTTATTAACCGTTGTCATTTCTCAACGGTTACTCTAGACAACAATAAACCATTGTCGATTTATAGTGTTGTGTTTTTAATATAAATCATACAAGAACAAAAAAAAGAATTATAAAAAACATATATATACTCGCACTTGTAGCAATATAAAGTACAAGGTCACATCATCCCATTTTAAATGATCACTCTTAAAAATATATATAAAAAAGTATTGTAGCAAAACAACTACACATTATATGCTTAGTACGGCACCAAAAGTATTATGCATAATAACCAAAACACTTATAGATTACCACATCTAACCAAAAGAGGTATGTACACTTAAATCTCCTAATAATCAGATATGTGATCTTGTATGCATTCAGTCCACTCCGAACGTACTTCATAAATTTCTTTTGCAGCTATCACAGATTTTGCTAACTGCATGTGAATAAATGAAGAAAAATATAATTAAACACTTTGAGTACCATGTGATAATTAATTGCACAAATCATTTTACAAATATATATCAATAAGAAAATTTGAAAATATATATGTCTAATATTACTATTGGTCGTAGGGAAGACTTGTCAATGGATGCGACACCTTCAATTATATCTCTAATATATCGCAAAACAAAATAACCGCATTGAACTCCATCCGATTGAAGGGGAACCTATGATGAAAAAAAATATAGTAGTGATGCGGAGATTTTCACAAAGCTTTTCTCAACGAGAAATAACACAAGAAAGTATATGATTCATCCTTCTAATAACAATAACAAATAACAAATATCTTGATTATATAAATGTCACTAAATAATTCACATCTACTTTAAGAAATAACAAAAGAAAGTATATGATTCGCATATGCTTTAATAAAAATGTCATTAAATAATTATTCCTCAAATTATATAAGTTCCCTACAATGTAAAATATACCTTGATTATTTCCCACAAAGGTTGTTTCTTTCCGTGCTTGTCAATCTCTATGTTGAACAATTTCAAAGTCCTTCATAAAATCATAAGAGATTATAGACTTTCAGTGCATCTAGTATATATAAAAAAATTATAATAAATATTCACAATATTTTCCTACTCAAACTTACATCTTCACAATATTCTTCCAAGTCTCATCACGATTATGCTGACCGAAAGGATCCAACAACGAAACAACCTCTTTGTGAGGATCGATGACAGTCAAAATCCAATGGAAACTACATATATACACAATATTAATGCATATAGTTAATGCATTTGCCGAAGAATCTTGTGTTTGCATAAAGTGACAAAAAAATGGTTCGTACGTTTACTTGGCCTTAGAAAATTTGTTTATGGTTTAATGAATTAGTTTGGTAAATTTGTTGCAAAAAGAAAAAAATAACAGCACCTCAGAAGCTAAAACTTCACTTGTTTGCATCGTTTCCTCTGGCCGTGAGCTTGCATTAGCATCCTCCATGATTGCCTTTTAAAAGGTAGGATTAGAATTATTGCAGAGGAAGGAGGATAAGAAAAGAGCACAATTCGACCAAACAAGAGGTAATTATCATCTAAATTTTGTGCTTTCACCTAGATCATTTTCAATCCTAAGTTTCAAGCTAATTGTTGAGGCAAAGAGAAATTGATTAGTAAATTGGTTCGCATTAAATGCAAATACACACACTAAACATAGAATAAACAAAAACATTGTCGTCTTTCCTTTGGGAAAGACGATAACAATTCTCACAACTAAAATTACAAATTGATAAAGCCAAGAAAACATGAAAAAAAAAAGGCATCAGACTGAGACACGAAGACATAGAAATCAAGAAAATCATTGAAAATGTCTCGCAAGATCACTATGATGCAAGAATAAATCAATACTTTTGCTACAAAATACCTCTGATTCCAACAGATAATCACGATGAAAATTTGTAGAAATGTGGAGATGGGAAATCACATCTTCCACTGAACGTCAATTATCATGGACGTTGGTTTCGTTACGAAGGAAAACCAAATCCGTAAATCTACAGTGACACAGCTCGAAAAAGAGGAAAGATAAAACTCGACCAACAGCCATAAATCACAATCCACTTTAAAAGCAAACTTGGGGGCATCCAAATCCATGGACACAGAAGATCGAAAGCCTCATCGCAAATCGAGAAACTCATTCCATTTTCTCAAACTAGGGTTTGAGCCAAAAACAAGACAAGAAACCTACCATCGGACCAAGAAACCATTTTGCTACTTTAAAACCCCGGCGCAGACGAAACGAGATCACAGAAAGCATGCGACGGCCATGAAAAATGCGGGAAGCTCATTATTCCGCTTGTCCGCGAGAAGGGAACCGATCGGAGGAGATATCACCGAACGAGGAGGCGAGGATCAAAGCTCAGCGGCATCGATTGCGCATGCGGAGGAGATGGAATCGCGTCGGCGTCGAGGGATCGAGGGCCGACCTCTAGAGGTAAAGGACGACGAGGGTTCGCTTCTCTTCCTTCTCTCGTCGCCCTCCGCGGAGAATGGGAATGAGTTGTAGGTCGCAAGCCCACACGGCCAGTGGGAGCCACTGGATATCGCCGACGTCGATAAATTTAATTTACATAAATAATTAAAAAAAAATAGCTGTTAATATAAGAAAAATAGTAGGCAACCATTATAAAATTGAATTTAAAAATATTTTATAATATTCTAATATCAATTTGTATTAAAATTATTATAATACTAATTAAATTTATTTAACTTAATTAAAATTATATTTTATAGCAATTATGATAACAAAAAATTATAATATAGAATAATTCGTTTCAATTCTAGTATTTAGATTAATTTAAGATGGATTTCATTGACTATCAAAAATAAATTTAAAAATTATCAATAATGCAATTGATTAGGATGGTTCGAAAGTTCAAATTTGAAAATTTTAAGAAATAATATTCCATGAAAATGGATCAATATAAACTATCAAAAGTAGGAAATACTGTATACTTAAAATATCGAATGGCCTGAGGGTATTGAAGTTCCGTGAGAACTTGCTGAAAGACGAAGGGAATCGATGGGACGACAGAAGCGGAGTATCGGGGCGGAAGTTATGTAGAAACAACAGAAGTTACGGGAAAAACAAGCTATCGGACGGAATCGAGCGAAAGTGGAGAAAATGTTGGAAGGGAAAACGACGGAAGGAGAAGCTCGGGAAAACGATGGAAGGGAACGCGGAAAAGCAACGAACGGAATCGGACGAAAGCGGAGAAACTGTCGGAAGGGGAAACGACAAAAACAGAAGCTCGGGAAAACGGCGGAAGCATGCTCAGGAAAACGACAGAAGGGAATGCGGAAAAGAAATTAATCTTTTAACCTAAATATATATATATAGAGAGAGGGGATATATATTATTCCTTATATATAATTTAAATACCATGATTTAAATTTTGTAGTACATTAAAATTTATTTAATTTATTATTGATTAAATAATTTTATTTTATTTTATAATCTTATATATTTATTTTTTTTTAAAAACTTATTTCCAATAATTTTTAAAAAAATAGTATTGATAATAAAAATAATATTTTTTTATATTTTAAAAATATTTTAAAATTAACAATTATTATTAACGAATTATGTGGTATTTCTCCTAATTCAATTACACCATTAAAATTTTATTGACAACAGTTTAAAATCATTGTATTATTATCACAGCGATAATAATTTTTGACCGTTGTACCAAACTTTACGAAAATATTCTTATTGACAATGGTTGATTTCACCGTTGTCCCAACCGTTATTAAGATAAAAAAAAAATCTTGAAGACAACGGTGCTGGAAAACCGTTATAAAATGCGTTGTTGATTAAAAAAAATATGCTCAGAGACATCGGATAGTGTAAAACCGTTGTCTTTTATGTTATATGGGAGCTCAAAGACAACGGTTTTATCAAAAACCGTTCTCTTTTACCAAAATCACAACGGTTTCTCCTAAAATCGTTGTCTTTGTGGTGTTGTCTTTTAGCATTTTTGTTGTAGTGGCCCCTTATCATTAATGAATAACACGTCGTTCGATTCACTTATGAGAAATCCATATCTCTCAGGAATGTTGTGTGTCCTACCATATCTACGAAGATATGGTGTCACAATAGGTTCAGCCTATGTCTCATCACTATGAGTCATCGATCGAGGTGCTTGACCAGGTATATCTTCAATGTCTACTGGAGTCTCTTGAACCTCCTCAAGTTCAACGACACTCCCACTGTTTTCTTGCAAGAGAAACTCTTTCTCTAAAAATACAACATTTCTTGAAACAAACATCTTTTGTTCGAAGGGATGATAAAATTGGTAACCCCTCATTTTCTTAGGGTATCCAATAAATAGATATTTATCTGACTTAGCATCCAATTTGTTTGACACAGTCCACTTTACATAAGCAGGACAATCTCATATCTTCAAGTAAGATAAATGAGGTTTCTTACTAGCCCATATCTCATATGGAGTAGTAGAGACTACCTTGTTGGGACTCTGTTTAACAAGTAAACATCTGTCTGAAGTGCATAGCCCCAAAAGGACTTGGGAAGATTCGTGTGATTCATCATTGACCTGACCATGTCCAACAAGGGCCGGTTTCGCCTCTCAGATACACCATTAAGTTTTGGTGTATACGGCGGAGCCCATTGAGACAATATACCATTGTCCCTCAAATAATCTAGAAACTCTTGACTCAAGTATTCACCACCTCGATCCCATCGAAGTATTTTAATACTCTTGCCAAGTTGTTTCTCTACTTCATCTCTAAATTCTTTGAATCTTTCAAAGGCTTCAGACTTGTGTTTCATCAAGAACACATGCCCAAACCGTGAGTGATCATCGGTGAAGGTAATGAAGTAGCTATAACCTCCTAAGGCTTGAGTTGACATAGGTCCACATACATCAGTATGTATTAGACCAAGCAACTCACCCACTGGTTCACCTTTTCCAGTAAAAAGTAACTTGGTCATCTTGCCTTTTAAGCATGATTCGCATGTTTCGTATGAATCTAATTCAAACGATTCCAGAATTTCACATCGGTGTAATTTGGACATGTGTTTTTTGCTCACATGGCCAAGACGACAATGTCACATGTAGGAGTCTAATTGATTATCTTTTCGAGCACGCTTGTTGCTCGCTTCGATATTGAAAATGCCACTGGATACGTCCAACGTATAAATACCGTTGCTTAAAGTTTCAGTCCCATAAAGAACGTCATTCAAAGTTATGTAACAATAATTGTTACTAAAAGCTAAATGGTACCCATTTCTTAAACAAAAAATAGAAATGATGTTCTTTATCAACGAAGGAACATAAAAGTAATTGTTCAGTTCTAAGACAAGTCCTATAAGGAGTTTCAATAAATATGTTCCGATGACGAGTGCAACAACTTTTGCTTCATTCCCAACACGTAAATTTGACTCTCCCTTGACGAGTCTTCTTCTATTCCTTAGCTCCATGTATGTCATTACATATATGTGAGCCACACCCAGTATCCAATACCCAAGTGTCTGAGGAAATAGAATGATAATCAATAACGAAGATATCTGAAGAAGATGGGGCATCTGATGTCTTATTCTTCTTTACGGACTCAAGATAAATCTTGCAGTTTCTTCTCCAATGGCCCTCCTTACCATAATGATGGCAAGTGCCCTTTTGAGCTGGTTCTGCCTTTTTAGCCTTTTTTCATCTTCCCCTTCTACTGTTCCTTTGACTCCCTCTTAGAACTTTTCTTCGAGGAATCAACTAACAACACCGTCCCCTACTCATGCTTCTCAGAAGACTCCATAATCTTCAGCATATTGAGCAGTACCACAGATGAACCTTCTTGCATCTCAGAGGTGAAGATGAGCTTGGAGACTTCGAACCTTTCGAATCTCACTTGCTCATCAAATAACTCATAAAGATGAAGGACTATGGTATGAGCATCCATATGCTCATGCTGCTTCCGCAGCTCGGGTACTATCGCGGCTAGTATGATGCAACTCACTTGCTCAGAATTACTCACATGTTTCTGATGGGCCAACAATTGGTCTAGTCTTGCATCATCACTAGGACGGGCGGGAAGAGACGCTTCGAGGACATACTCAAGCTTTTCCGTCTTGAGAACAATTCTCAAGTTTTTAAGCCATTCCAAGAAGTTCGGCCTAGTCAATTTATTCGAATTCAAAATAGAGCGCAAATTCAAAGACATCATGATCAAGCGATTAACCTAGAAATACAAAACGAACATATATGAGAAAGATGATTTAAAATGCATCCACATACATTTACAAAATCTCATTCATTTTTCGAATTCAAAAAGCCTCAAAATCAATTCGGGAGATCATACGTCAATCTCCGAATGGGCTGATATCCAATATAGATAAGAACAACTTTGGAGTGAGTCCAACAAGCCATTAGCTATGATGGTGGGTATCAAGTATACTGATTACATATCATGTATATGTAACTATCACAATGTGTTATCAACTAATTGAATGTTTACACATACATTGAGTTGTTAACACATTAACAAGTATGCATCATATGCATAACACCCAACTTCACCTCTCTTCACATCGACCTTGGAGTGAGTCCAACAAATCGATGCTCCAAGTTAGAGTCGACTCATTAATCGCGAAATAATTTTAATATAGTTAGAGTGCATTCAACCGATTAGCTAGGCTTGAAGTGAGCCCAGCAACCCAAACTAACGATTGACCTCTGACTCTTACCATATTATAGTTAAACTATTCCAATGATTTGAACATGTTCAAGTTCGAGTTGGGCATAGAGTGAGTCCAACAACCCAAACAAGAAATAGAACTCTGGTTCTAATCATATTAATGGAAGGTGTATGCTTTAATATTGTATAAGGGTTTTAAAGTCTCATCCTCTTTGCAAGCAAATAACTATTATCTACATGACATGACATATATGACATACATCTACATGTCACGACACGCATGACATAATGATATGCATCTAATGCAATTACATAACATACAATTATGACATGTACTTAATTTCCTTATGTGTCATAACTATTTATGGAAATAAAATATGTTTAAGATTTGATTTGAAAAATAAAATCATGATTAAATTAGGAAAAAAATTTCCAAATCTAATCACATATTTTATTTATGGAAGGTCTCAATTAAAGAAAGTCAAATTTAATTTAGGAAATAAATTTCCTAAATTGTCAAAACTATTTATGGAAATCAAATATATTTTAGATTTGAATTCCCAAATCAAATCATAATTAAATTAGGAAACAAATTTCCAAATCTAATCAAATATTTTATTTATGGAAAGTGTTAATTTCGATAAATACTTCTAACTTTTCAAAAGTAGAAGATTTTCATAAATACTTCTAGACTTTTCAAAATTAGAAAATTTCCATAAATACTTCTAAACTTTCAAACGTAAAAAATTTCCATAAATACAATTATGACTATCGCAAACAATTTTATAATTATGTCGAAATACAACCGGGGCTCTGATACCACTGTTGGGTTTCTGATACCACGACGAGTATGTGTTCGAACATGTTTCGTAAACATGTGCACAGCGAAAGAAATAAAAAGCAATAAATCTAATTTATTACAATACACACACCACATGCATGCATAGTACAATATGTGTAGACATAATTGTAGTTTTAAATTTTGCAATAAAAGGAAATTACTCTACGTATACCTGACGTATCGCGTGCAGCGAGAAAGGCATCAACTAGAGCGACTCTCGCTAGAATCGCCTCTATCTGTATCCACGCAGAGTATCGTTGGGATGACTTCACAAAGACACGAGCCTCGTCTTTGTACGAGTCACTAGCCTCGTGTCGAAGATGATGTGATCAAGAGAAGATCACAATCCGAATCAAAATTCGGATTCAAAAATGAGTCCCCAAAACTCGCTTCTCCGGAGAGGTATTCGTCAACTGTTTGACGAATCCTTCGTCCTCCACCTATGAGGATTACTGGAGATCGAATTCCCGGTAAGGTAGCCGCTATCGGAGCTCCAAACGTCGTCCAAACGATGCTCCGACATGAAGGATACAAGCTGTCTAGAAAACTGGATAGCTTTGGTGGAGGATGTTGCGCCGGCAAAAGAGGATGGTCGGGCAACCCTTGGTCGCCGGAACCAAGGTGAGTCGCCGGAGGGTTGTTGGAGGAGTGGCCGACAGGAGCTGGACGCCGGCAGCAAGGGTGGACGGCGGTAAAATGCTGGGCGGCGTGGAACCCTTGGGTGACAGCAAGGAGAAGAGAGTGAGAGGGTGTCTAGGTTTTCCAACTCTAAAAGTTATCCACGAAAAATCCTTAAGCCATGTTTTTATAAAGAACACATTCTTCTAACGGTTATTGGTTCATAACCAAAACCCATTAACTCGCTTCAATAACTTAAGTTAAAATAAACCAAACCGCGTTGGTCTATTTTAAGTTAAAATGAACTGAACCAACTTTTGGTTCATTCGTTTAAAACAAACCAAACACTTTTGGTTTATTCTCCACCATTGGATTAGAACCAAACCAATTTGGTTCATCCATCATGTCTTCATAAGACATAGACCATCCACGCTTCCATTGTGATTGAAACGATTTCATGATCGATCCTTGTTTGGTCCAACCAAACCTAGTTTCTCTCGGTCTGAGAATCTCATTTTCAAGCTCGTTTTAAATTCTTCGGATTATGCTCATTGTGCGTGTGACCAAATAGGTTCTCGGTTTATGTTGGTCGTCTATAATTAACCATTAATTATAGAACGATCATGAGTGACACCTAGTAGTATATCATGATCCCCAATTAACCGAAAGATCAACGGTTGATCCAGAACTATTTCTGAAACCTTCAGGAGCTACAATGAATCGTGCCCATTCCCTTCACACATATTATGCCCACTTGGTTCAAGACATAGTCTATAGTGTCAGTCCCCACTAGGTTGACTACGTCACACCTAGCCCAAGTATCATTTCCTCATCCTACGGATTCTAGTTACTGCACATGTATCTAAGAGTACCTCACTCTAAACATATAATGCTTTGGCCAAAGACTTTAGTAACAATCCGACGAGAGCTATGGGTATACATCTCCTCGCAAGGAGTGGTGAATCATTTATAGGCTATTCAAACACCTTCGTCCAGTTCAACTTATAACCAATCATCCTGGGTTCACATCTCCTCAGAGATGCTTGCTTAAGATGTCAAAGCATAAGTCTTCATGACCAAGATGACTTGAATACCGCAAGTCAAAGAAACATCGCACTTAAGCTACAGTAAGAACTTCATTGACATATCCATATATGCAAAGAACCATATGAAGTCTTACGGCTGGTTACTCCAATGAACTAGTTATCATAACTAGCATCCACGATTAACTCCAAACATCACAATATCTCCAGCCAGTGAGAATCAGCTGCTTGGATACACCAAGGAGTATACCTCGTGCTAGTATCGACAGAATTGATGGTGTCCAAATCCATCAATTCTGTAGGGGATCTATCGGTGTGTATTGGCCCGGCTAGAGGGGGGTGAATAACCCTCTTCGTTGGATGACGGAATTTGCTCGTCCACAAAATCGTTAGCGCAAGCGGAATACTAATAAACAAGTAAACAAAACAACAAAAACAAAGATAAACAATGCTAAGACAATATGTAATGTGGTTCACGGCTACGCCGCTAATCCACGGTCCCCGATTCATCCTCGGTGAATCACTCCGCAACCAAATCCACTATTGGTCTCTTCTTTGCAACAAGCTAGGTGGAGGTAACCCTTACAACTCAAGAACACTCCTTCTTTTACAATTGATTTGAAAGAAACTAGAAGAAGGAGTTTATCACTTGTAGAGCACTTGGATGATGATTTGGAATATGAGCATTAGCCATCCAAAAGCCCACACCCTCTCTTTTTATAGAGAGGGTTGATTTCTTCCCGTTGGCTGCCACCAGTCGACTGCTGACCTTGGCAGTCGACTGCTGCCACTTCAACGACCTCCGAACATGTCGGATCCCAACCGTTGTAGTCCAACGGATCCCTTGGCAGTCGACTGATGGATCCATCGATCATTGCCTCTGAAGTCGGCGCCCGATCGACTACGAGCGGTTACGTGCGGCCCAAACCCTCTTAACGGTCATTGCGCCTTCATCGATCGGGATGATCTTCGATCGCCAACATATGACTCGACTCGCCCAAAACCACTCAGTCGGATACCAGTCGAACCGTGTTCGACTCAGAGCAATCGACTGTCATTTCTTGGCAGTCGACTGGTGCCATGTGAAACTCAAACTTAACATTCGTTTGAGCTTCCGGCAGTCGAGTAAACCTCCACCCTTGCGGTCGAGCCTCCGACACTCAGCCATTCGGTCAAGTTCACCTAATGAGCTACTTACAATTCACTCATTCTCTCATCTCACTCGAAGTCCCTCGCCGAAGCTCTCTTCGTTTGCGGCCACATCCCTCGTCAGCATCAGGCGCACGACTCTACAATGCTCCTCCGCGTCTCTTGCCTCCGAAGTCTATTTCCTTGGCTTCACTTCAAGTCATCTCGTCCGGCGGTCCCTCGGCAGCATCAAGCGCATGACTCTGTAATGCTCCTTCTCCGACTCAAGCACGAGGTTGTGAGTGGTGAACCCGCCAAAGCTTCATGTGCGAATTACTAAGTCCTGCACGACTCCAACGCACATATCAAATCACAATATCAAGCTAACTTAAACCCTTTGCCACATTAATCAAAACCATATCACGACAAGAGATTGCCCTAACAATCTCTCCCTTTTTGATGTGTGGCAATCCGTTTAAGTTAGGTAAAAACATTTGATAAAATATTAAGGAAAGAAAGCATGTGAATAACATGATTAGTAACTCTCCCCCTTAATACATGAAACTCCCCCTAAATATATTCCCCCTTACTTAAACATATAGTTTTCTCCCCCTTTGACATCATCAAAAAGATTAAACAATGTTTATATATCATGGCATCAAGTCTAGAGAGAAAAAAAAATTAAAATCAATAAAAAACCTGCTAAAATCAGGTTCTTTTGTTCATTCACGATCCATCGATCATTGCGCTATCGGTATGGCGGCAATTGAAATAATTCAATTTACGATTTTACGACGAATTTATAAATTCTAGAAAATTTTAAAAATAGTGAAATTTGGGGAACACATTTCTTGTAAGTATATTTTTCAATGAAAAATAGTTTTTCATGAAAAATCATTATATTTTCAGAGATTTGCCAAAAATCCAAAAGCTTTAAAAACCACTAGGTTTTTGATCATGTTAGTATCCATTTTAACACCTAGTCTTGCTTTAGATTGTTTCAAAACATGAACACACTAATTTTAAAGTAAAAAATTGTTTTGAAAACATATGAAATATCCAACCATGATCTTTGGAAAATATGTCTATGAATTAAACATAAGCCTTCCCCATGATTGGTCTATTATTGCTATTTTGATAACTTAAATGACAATCTAAATGTCATAGGCATTAGTGGATATTTGTGTCATCCTAACATCTCACTCATGCTAAGTTTTCAATCAAGGTAGCCTATGGTGAGTGTGAGATGTATCTTAAAGGTATTTGTATACACTTAACCATTAATTTCATGCAATTCTATCAAGGTTAAGTGTCATCCTATCATTCCACATGATCATAAAGACATATGGATAAATTTCACATTATGATCATGAAACACATGTATTCATCAAATTGTGATCATGCATTAGGTATTACATCATGATAATAAGGCAAATATCACCTAAAGCATGATTTATCTATTTATAGGTGCATTATCATCACCTAACACTATTTCAAAAATGTTGTCCCGCCATCCTAAGTCAACCAAAAATATGATATAGGTAAATTCCATATGGTTAACTACCCTAGGGTTTTCTTAACCCTTTAGGATGGATTTAGGAACCCAAAATAAGTTCTTGCCTATGGGGTTCACAAAATACTCCTTAGGGATCCATTTTCTAGCAATTACCTTCTTTTTGTCTTGACCCCTAACAATTAAACATTTATAGGTCTTTTTATTTTTATTTTCTTTATAACCTAGGTCTTTCTTGTTGAAACTTGCCCTTTGGCTCCCAATTATCATGTTAAGTGTATTGGAGCCTATTGTAAATTTTTCTAGGGCATTGGTCAAATGATCTACTTTCTCCCTTAAAGCCCTATTTTCTTCTATGCATGCATCATTAACATCCAAAGGCATATAGTTATCATGTGAGCATGTATCATCATTATTATCATTAAAACATGCTTTTTCTAATTTTTGTTCTAAATCCTTAATTTGATCTAGCATGCATTTCTTTTTCTTTTTAGCTCTAAATAGATCCTTAGTAAGACTAGAAATCATGGAAACTATTTTACTTGGTGAAAGATTCGTTACCATAGTTTCCATGTCCTCTTCTTCGGATGAGGAGGATGGTGAAGAAACTCCCCCTTCACTAGAGCTCTCCTCACTTGTGCTTGATCCTTCATTTTCGGAGGAGGAAGTGGACTCTAGGTCGTCAAAGGTCATTAGGGCAAGGTTGGAGTAGACATGTTTTTCCTCTTCGGATGATGATGATGATGAAGAGGGATCATCCCATGTCCTTGCTTTGAGTGCTTTTGTCTTCCCTTTCTCCTTGGCTTTCTTCTCTTCTTCTTTCTTCTTCTTGCTCCTCTTCTTCTTCTTCTTTTCTTCTTTCTTTCTCTTCTCCTCCTTGCTCTTGTTCAAGAGGGGATAATTATTCCTTATATGTCTCTCCCCTTGGCAATTGTAGCAAATAACCTTTCCCCTTGGTCTTCTCCTCCTATCATTAGATTTATTAAATTGAAAACCTTTTAATGCATGCCTTACCCTCCTTACTATATAGGCTTCTTCTGTGCTATCCATGGAGGAGGAGGAGGATGCTTCATCAGAGGAGGAGTGGGTCTCCATCTTCTGTTGGTGCAATCGGCCCAGCAGTACCTTGATGGTATTTTGATGATAGACAAAACTCATGACATGGGATTGTCATGGGAAAGTCCAACATGGGGTTGGCATGGAAAATCCAAGCATGGAGCTTGGTGTGGAAGTCCAAGGGGGAAGCCTTGGCATGGGAAAGTCCAAAGCATTGCGAAGCCGTGCGCTTGGTGCTTGGTGAGAAATGCATTGCGAAGCCGTGCGCTTGGTGCATATGGGAAGTCTTAAGGACTTGGTAAGTTCACTAGGCTCGGGGTCCTTGAGTCGGTGAAGGATGGCATTGCGAAGCCATGCGCTTGGTTCATCCGAGGGACCGCCGGACAGGGAGCGAATGGAGTGAGCCCAAAGGGAAGCATACTTCTAGGGCATGAGACGCGAAGGATGACGTTGCGAAGCCGTGCGCTTGGCGCATCCGAGGGACGTAGGCCGAGGGAAGAGAGCTTTGGTGGGGAACTCCATGAGGGATAAGGTGGACTTGGCCAAGTGGCTAAGACTGAGTGTCGGAGGCTCAAACTTGATGTTTGAGGGTTTACCCGACGGTCGGATGCTCAAACAACTTGGTGTTTGAGGTTTTGCCCGACGTCAGTCGACTGGCATAGGTGCCGGTTCGACTGGTCCAAGTCGACTAGAGTTCGACTGGTGTAAGGCTAGGGTTTTGTGCTTGGCAGTCGACTGCCATGGACTGGCAATGATCGTGCCGAATCGTCGGCTGATCGCTAGGGATGGCGATCGGTGATGGGAGTGTCGCGAGCACAGAACGCTCCGTAGCCGACTGGGCAGTCGACTACTGGGTCACCAGTCGACTGATGGGCATCATCAGTCGACTGGTAGGTGATCCGTTGGAACTTGTCCGACGTGGATCTGGCCGTTGTGAGACAACGGCTACAGAGCGATCGGTGGTGCCTTTGGCGATCGCTGCTAGCGCGAAAAATAGCAGTCACGAGTTATAAATGGAGCACGAGTTGGAGGATTTCGCCAAGACTTTTGTGAAGCTATTGAAGGAGAATTGCTGCTGCATTCCAGACCTTCAAGAGCCATCTAAAGCAAGCAACAAGCAAAGGATTCAAAGCAAGCGTTGTAAAGTGTTCTTTACGTGTATTTCGTATTTGTCTTTGTATTGCTTATATTTCATTACTTAGTGTAATTGCTTGTGAGAGGTTTCTCCACCTCCGACGTGTAGTCGAAAAGGAGTGTTATAGTTAGTGCCGTGCGCATAACTAGAGCTCGAGGAGCTCGCCCGTGGAGTAGGAACCATTCGGTTCCGAACCACGTATATCTTTGTGTATTGCATGTGCTTGTGTGTATTTGTGTTTCTTGTTAGTATTATTATTGTTATTCCGCTGCGCTAACAAGAATTGTAGACGAGCACGCAACGAGAACGAACGAATTACGACACCCATCGTAAGAGGGCTATTCACCCCCTCTAGCCGGCCATTCGATCCCCTACAAGTGGTATCAGAGCCAGGTTGCTCTTCAAGGACTAACTGCCGCGAGAGCACTACAAATGGCTGGCTTCATCCATCCACCAAAATTCGATGGAGATTTTGCTTGGTGGAGAAAATGGATGGAGGTATATCTCGAAACCGATTTTGATTTTATGATTATTATAGAAAACGGGTTTGAGATGCCTAGGGACAAACACAACAAGCCCATTGAAAAATCAAAATGGACCCAAGACCAAATCAAAGACTTCAAGACAAATCTCAAGGTAATCAAGTTGATTAGTGATTTGTTACCTAACACTATTTGGTCTAGATTGGGTGATTATAGGGATGCAAGGGAATTATGGAATAAGGTAATGAAATTCCAAGAAAATTCCCAATCGGCACAAGTAGAGGAGAATGTCGAAGAAGAATCACCATCCACATTTGAAGATGTTGATGATTTGGTGGAGACCTCCACCTCTAGCATTGAGGGGGAGGAAAGGCAATCTTCCATCCCAGAGCAAGAACAAGAAGCATCCACATCCGGGAGAAGTGAAGATCATGAAGAGACCTCCACCACCTCCCTAGGTAACTCAAGTGTTATTATTTTAAATAAAAAACACATAATATGCTTTGAGTGTAGGGAGAAAGGGCATTATAAGAGAAAATGCCCTAAATTGGCTAAGAAGAAGGCATCGACACCAAAGGTCAATCCAAAGTCAAAGGATGCCGGTGTTCCCAAAATCAAGAGCAAAGAGCACATTGTGTGTTTTAAATGCAACCAAAAGGGACACTATCGAAGTCAATGCCCTAGGGGGAGGAAGAAAGGGCAAGAAGGTGCAACTCATGTAGGGGGAGCTCCTAAAGCTAACCCTAAGGTACATTTAGTTAATGCACCTTTAATTCCTAAAGTCAAAAAGCATGCTAAAAATTATTTTAGTTCTCTTGCCATTATTAATGAAAAGCATGCTAGGAGAAACAATAAGGTTTATTGCTTAGGTGCCAAGCATGTCCATATGACTAAAGACAAACCTAAGACTCATAATTCTAGAAATATCTTGCCTAGGGAGTCAATTAGGAGAGTAGAAGAAAATTTGGGTATTAATCCCAAAAAGTCTAGGCACATGCCTAAGAAGAAGAGGTTTTCCCAAAAACCTAATGAAAATTCAAAAATGGGAAAATTGGAGCTAGAGAACCAAGTCTTGAGGTCAAGACTTGAGAGAATGGAGAAAGTCCTTAGAATCATAGAAAATTCAATTCTAGGGTCAAATGTCCAAAAGTCAAGACCTAAGGTTCAAAAACGGTCTAAGGGCAAGGAAGGTTTGGATGACAAACCTAAGCCCAAGAAGACTTATCATAATGTTCCATTTAATTATGGAACTATTTCTAGGTCTAGGAAAACCAAGGCTAATAGGGAAGTCATCCCTAAGTCTAGCCATGGTATGTGTTTAGTGGCTAACACCTCAAAGAAATCAAATGTAGCCACTAAGAAGGTCAATGGAGGAGTCACCTCTAGAGTTGACCTAGGAAAGACCCAAAAGACTATGGCTTCAAAGCCTAAAAGGGTCATTAGGAAGGTATCTAGGGAAGTTATCCCTAGGGAATACCTTGTTAACCCAAGGAGCTCCAATAGATATTGGGTTCCTAAGAGCGTGATTTATTCATGCTAAATGGGTTAGGGTGTGTCAACCCTAAGTGGATAGGTAGTTAACCTAACCATAGTAGAGTTGACACATTAGGGTGTGCCAATATGGTTTGAGAAGTTAAAAATGATTTAAATTGGCACAATTAGGTATTAGAGGTATTGATGTGCCGTTTTGGGTTTTTGGCACACTAGGGAAATGAATGGCAATAAGGCAAAATAGAATTAATCCCTAAAAATGGCAAATTGATTTTCACACTTAGGTATTCTATACCTTAGTATATTTTACTTGCCATGTTTTGTTTGCCTTGCCAAGTCATGACATCATTTTCATTTTTATCTATAAAATGTCATGATCATGTTTAGATTTATGTTTAGATGTCATGTGTGCTTAAGTTTTGTTCACATGCCATGACATCATGATATTGGCATATGTTTTTATCTATATCATATCTATGCCATAATCATATCATGCAAGAATTAAAATGGAGTTAAGGACTATGACATAATTTGAAAGGAATCAAATAATATTGCCTTAGAAATATGCATGAGACCATTTTAAAGAACAAAAACCCACATCTCACTAGATTAATTGCCTTGAATGTGTTTTTACATATCTAGATATAAGTGAGATGTTTAAGGAAAAGAAATTAAAGGTTTTGAAAATATTTTGAAAAATCATGGTGAAGTCTATCTTTTGATAGCTATCACCATTGAATGGGATGATACAAAGAGGGCTCTTTATTGAAGCTTTTCTAAACTTTTGAACTTTGTATCAATCTCCTAATTTGATGGGTAAAATAATTTTCCAATATTTTTCACCCATAATGTTTAGGATAAGTAATATGCATATGAAATTTCACGAATTTTAAACTTATGTATATTTACTTATGGATTTCAAAAATCCATTTCTGAAATGCTGAAAACTGCAGATGCAGTTATCGATCGGCCGATCCATGGATGGCAATGATTGATTCTGATTTCGATCGCCTGCCGGTGATTTCGGGTAAATCTTGTTGGTTAGGCCCATGTTCAGCTATGTTTTGGTCCCCTTACCACTTCTAACCCTAGGATATGCTTGGAAGAGCATTAGAGAGGGTGGAAATCCATTGGATATGGATTAGGAGTTGGGTTGAGGGTGAGTATCAATTTTAAGGTGGAAGAGAGTTCATTGTTGAACTTTGCCTTAATTTTGATTTGGTTAATGTTCCTATTGGCTTAGGGACTCTCCAAGGACATTGTTGGTGCAATGGTCAAGGGGGAGCAAGCCTCTAGGGGGAGGTATCCAACATGGGAAGATGGATGTGTATTTCCTCATGGGAGAAAAATTGGGTTGCCTCTCTTTAAGTGATATGGGATCACTAGAAAGATTGTAGGCATGTGTTCCTCCAAGGGAGAGATTGTAAGATCTCATTGGGATATGAGACATTCATACCCTTTTTTAGAGGACCTTTGTAATGTCAAAAAGGGGGAGAAGTTACCAAGTTACCAATTAAGGTTCGTTGGAATTCTCATTGGGATATGAGAATTGCCAATATGGGAGAATTGGTAGACTTGAGATGGTAGTTTTGTCAATCATCAAAAAGGGGGAGATTGTTGGTGCAATCGGCCCAGCAGTACCTTGATGGTATTTTGATGATAGAAAAAACTCATGACATGGGATTGTCATGGGAAAGTCCAACATGGGGTTGGCATGGAAAATCCAAGCATGGAGCTTGGTGTGGAAGTCCAAGGGGGAAGCCTTGGCATGGGAAAGTCCAAAGCATTGCGGCCGCGCGCTTGGTGTAGTGAGAAATGCATTGCGGCCGCGGCGCTTGGTGCATGAAGTCTTAAGGACTTGGTAAGTTCACTAGGCTCGGGGTCCTTGAGTCGGTGAAGGATGGCATTGCGGCCGCGCTTGGTGCATCCGAGGGACCGCCGGACGGGAGCGAATGGAGTGAGCCCAAAGGGAAGCATACTTCTAGGGCATGAGGCGAAGGATGGCGTTGCGGTCGCGCTTGGCGATCCGAGGGACGAGGCCGAGGGAAGAGAGCTTTGGTGGGGAACTCCATGAGGATAAGGTGGACTTGGCCAAGTGGCTAAGACTCGAGTGTCGGAGGCTCAAACTTGATGTTTGAGGGTTTACCCGACGGTCGGATGCTCAAACAACTTGGTGTTTGAGGTTTTGCCGACGTCGGTCGGCCGACATAGGTTCGATCGGGTCCAAGTCGACTAGAGTTCAGTGTAAGGCTAGGGTTTTGTGCTTAGCGATCGCCATGGGATCGTGATCGGCCCGAAGTCGGCAACAATCGGCGAATCGGCAAGTCGATCGGCCCGAAGTCGGGCAATGATCATTGTCGAGGATGGCGATCGTGATGGGAGTGTTGCGACCAGAACACTCCGTAGCCGGTAGGCGATCGACTCTGAGTCACCCGATCGGTGATGGGCATCATCGGTGGTAGGTGATCTGTTGGAACTTGTCCGACGTGGATCTGGCCGTTGTGAGACAAGCGGCTACGAGCGATCGGTGGTGCCTTTAGCGGTCGGAACAACTTGATTATAAATGGAGCACGAGTTGGAGGATTTCGCCAAGACTTTTGTGAAGCTATTGAAGGGGAATCGCTGCTGCATTCCAGACCTTCAAGAGCCATCTAAAGCAAGCAACAAGCAAAGGATTCAAAGCAAGCGTTGTAAAGTGTTCTTTACGTGTATTTCGTATTTGTCTTTGTATTGCTTGTATTTCATTACTTAGTGTAATTGCTTGTGAGAGGTTTCTCCACCTCCGACGTGTAGTCGAAAAGGAGTGTTATAGTTAGTGTCGTGCGCATAACTAGAGCTCGAGGAGCTCGCCTGTGGAGTAGGAACCATTCGGTTCCGAACCACGTATATCTTTGTGTATTGCATGTGCTTGTGTGTATTTGTGTTTCTTGTTAGTATTATTATTGTTATTCCGCTGCGCTAACAAGAATTGTAGATGAGCACGCAACGAGAATGAACAAATTACGACACCCATCGTAAGAGGGCTATTCACCCCCTCTAGCCGGCCATTCGATCCCCTACATCTTCTTCTTCCCCTCGTTTGCCATCAAGGCTACTCCTCTTGAAGGTTGAATTCTTGGTTCTTCATTTATTCCTTTAAGTCTTGTTTCGTGGAGCTCCATTGTTGAGAAGAACTCCTCTAAGGTGCTCACTTCTAAATTCTTGGACATGTAGAAGGAGTCCACCATTGAGCTCCATTTCAATGACCGGGGAAAAGCATCAATTGCTTTCATAAGCATATCCCGGTTCGAAAGTTTTTCTCCTACACTTGTTAGCCCAATTAAAATTTATTTAAACCTAGAATGCAATGATGTTACCTTTTCTCCCTTTTCTAATTTGATGTTTGATAGTTGGGAGCGGAGGAGGTCTCTTCTTACAAGCTTAGCCTCCAAAGTGCCTTCATGAAACTCTACTAGCTTCTCCCACATCTCCTTGGCACTAGAGCACTCCCCAATCCGGTTGATCTCTTGTTGGGGGAGCACATTGAAGAGGTGGTGCTTGGCCTTTGAATTTGCAAGGTGCTCCTCCCTTTGCTTTTTAGTCCACCTTGACTTCTCTATTGGTTCACCCTCTTCGTCCCTAGGCATCTCAAAACCGTTTTCCATTTTAAGCATAATATCAAAATCGGTTTCAAAGAATACCTCCATTATATTCTTCCACCAAGAGAATTCACCTTCAAATTTTGGTGGGTGAATGTTGGAGCTGGCCATATTTTGATGAAGTGCTTGTTGCGGCGGTTAGTCCTCGACAAGCGACTTGGCTCTGATACCACTTGTAGGGGATCGATCGGTGTGTATTGGCCCGGCTAGAGGGGGTGAATAGCCCTCTTCGTTGGATGAAGGAATTTGCTCGTCAACAAAATCGTTAGCGCAAGCGGAATACTAATAAGCAAGCAAACAAAACAACAAAAACAAAGATAAACAATGCTAACACATATGTAATGTGGTTCACGGCTACGCCGCTAATCCACGGTCCCCGATTCGTCCTCGGTGAATCACTCCGCAACCAAATCCACTATTGGTCTCTCCTTTGCAACAAGCTAGGTGGAGGTAACCCTTACAACTCAAGAACACTCCTTTTACAATTGATTTGAAAGAAACTAGAAGAAGGAGTTTATCACTTGTAGAGCACTTGGATAATGATTTGGAATATGAGCATTAGCCATCCAAAAGCCCACACCCTCTCTTTTTATAGAGAGGGTTGATTTCTTCCCGTTGGCTGCCACCAATGATCACGACCTTAGCGATCATTGCACGCCACTTCAACGACCTCGAACATGTCGGATCCCAACCGCTAGTCCAATCCGGATCCCTTAGCGATCGTGATGGATCCATCACCGATTGTCGCTCAAGTCGAGCCACCGATCGGCTACGGTTCTATGGCCCAAACCCTCTTGACCAGTCGACTGATGGTCTTGGCAGTCGACTGGTAACATATGGAAGTCGAGTACTGGCCCAAAAACCACTCAGTCGGATACTAGTCGAACCGTGTTCGACTCAGAGCAGTCGACTGCCATTTCATAGCAGTCGACTGGTGCCATGTGAAACTCAAACTTAACATTCGTTTGAGCTTTCGGCGGTCGGGTAAACCTCAACCCTTGTGGTCGAGCCTCCGACACTCAGCCATTCGGCCAAGTTCACCTAATGAGCTACTTACAATTCACTCATTCTCTCATCTCACTCGAAGTCCCTCGCCGAAGCTCTCTTCGTTCGCGGCCACGTCCCTCGGCAGCATCAGGCGCACGACTTTGCAATACTCCTTCGCGTCTCTTGCTTTTGAAGTCTGCTTCCTTGGCTTCACTTCAAGTCATCTTGTCCGACGGTCCCTCGGCAGCATCAAGCGCATGACTCTGCAATGCTCCTTCTCCGACTCAAGCACGAGGTTGTGAGTAGTGAACCCGCCAAAGCTTCATGTGCGAATTACTAAGTCCTGCACGACTCCAACGCACATATCAAATCATAATATCAAGCTAACTTAAACCCTTTGCCACACACATCAAAACCATATCACGACAAGAGATTTCCCTAACAAATTCATCGACTAGGGATAATTCTAATACATCACAATTACACATGTAGAGATACTTACTAGTTGCGATCCAATCACAAATTCTCTCATGCTGTGAATTATATTGCGGGCATTCAGTAAATGAGTTTAAGATCCAATCAAATACATGAAAACATGTATTCTCAAATAGTGAATCTTCATTTATCAAATAAATGGTACAACCATAAGGCAATTGCCTTAGGACACCTCTCATATATTACTAACAGTTTACTCCTACCTCTAATGAGGAGGAGTGTTTTTAGTGTTTTGCCCTCCGTACGCGGTCTAAGACCGTTAGGGACTTGGACTAGTAGCCGAAGGCTGTGAACCAAGTAAAAACAAATGAGTATTATTTTTTTTCTGCTGCATTTACTCTCACTCACATTTTATATCAAACGAACAAAAATTGTCTCGCGCTATTCACCCCCCTCTAGCGCTCTAATCGATCCAACATTATACATATGAATTTTCGTGTTTTTTCGATTTATTTATAACTACTTATGAATTTTCGAAATTCGATTATGATTTCTGATTTCTGCATTTTACAAATATCAGTCGACTGCCGCTTGATGGAAGTCAACTGATGCATAGGACAGTCGACTGGTGATTGTAAGTGTCGACTAGTGACTGTAAATGTCGACTGTCATAGCTGATTTCGAGTAAACAAGGATGTTTAACCCATGTTTCTACTATGTTAGGTTACCCTAACTGCTCCTAGCCCTAGGATATGCTTTGGAAATCATTGAAAAGGGTGAAAATCCATTGGATATGGATTAGGAGAGTTGTTTAGGGTGAGTATCAATTTTAAGGTGTGTGAGAGTTCATGTTTGAACTTTTGCCCTTAATTTTGATGGTTTAGTGTTCCTATAGGCTTAGGGACTCTCCAAAGACATTGTTAGTGCACTGGTCAAGGAGGAGTAAGCCTTTAGGGGGAGGTATCCATCATGGGATGATGGATGTGTTCTTTCTCATGAGGGGGAGAAATAGGAATGTGAGATGCCCAATTTGGAAATTGGAAGAGTTTATAGGAAGCCTCTCTTAAGTGATATGAGACTTATCACTAGGAAGAGTGAAGGCATCCTAGGTGTTTTTGGACCAAAGGGGAGATTGTAAGATCTCATTGGGATATGAGACATTGACCTCCTTGAGGAGAACCTTTTTGATGTATGTCAAAATGGGGGAGAATTAACGGGATTACCAATTTGGGATAATTGGTAAGGAGATTTAAGTTAGGTATCCTAACTCAATGGTTTTATGGTTTTTGTCAAACATCAAAAAGGGAGAGATTGTTGGTGCAATCAGCCCAGGTCACGATTGACCATACTCGAGTAATGTTTTGATGTTTGACAATGTTTTGGGGATATTATTGGTACAATCAACCCGGGTCATGATTGACTGGACTCGAGTTTGACTCGAGTGGTATTTTGATGGTTGACGATGGTTTGACCAATGTTTGACTATATGGTTGACATGGGGTTGACCATATGATGGAAAAGTCCAAGTCTTGTGTACTTGGCATGGAAAGTCCAAGCATGGGTCTTGGCAAGGGAAAGTCTAAGCTTGAGTCTTGGCAATTGGAAAGTCCAACATGGGTTGGCAAGGAAAGTCGAAGCATGGGTCTTGGCATGGAAAGTCCAAACATGGGTCTTGGTAAGAGAAAGTCCAAGCTTGAGTCTTGGCAAATGAAAAGTCCAACATGGGTTGGCAAGGGAAGTCCAAGGGGTGATATTGGCGGCGTAAAGTTCAAGGGTAGAGTCTTGGCAGCATAAGTCCAATGGTTGGCGGCGTAAAATCCAAGTGGTAGTCTTGGCAGCGTAAGCTCAATGTTGTTAGGGCAATCTCTTGCCGTGATATGGTTTTGATGGTGTGGCAAAGGGTTTAAGTTAGTTTGATATGTTGATGTGATATGTGCGTTGAAGTCATGCAGGACTTAGTAATTCGCACATGGAGCCGTGGCGAGTTTCACATCTCATGACTCGTGCCTTGAGTCGGTGAAGGATAGCTTTGCGGAAGCCGTGCACTTGGAGCATCCGAGGGACCGCCGGACGAGAAGCTTGGAGTGAAGCCGGAGGAAGTAGACTTCGAGGCAAGAGACGCGAAGGAGCATTGCAGAGCCGTGCGCCTGATGCTGTCGAGGGACGTGGCCGAGAACGAAGAGAACTTCAAAGGCGAGGGACTCCGAGAAATGAGAGTGAGCGATTGTAACCCAGGGAAGGGTAGCTCTTAGGTGAAACTTGGCCATTTGGCCAAGTGTCGGATGGGTTTTCCCGACACCGGATCATTGCCATGTCATGGCAGCGATCGCTTCTAAGTCGAGTGAGTTCATGGTATACGATTCGATTGTGGCCAGCGATCGGCGCATACGAGGCCGATCGTGCCAAGACCACCGATCAGGCGCGCGGGATCGGGTAGATAAGGGTTCGCCAGAATCGTTCGTAGCCGAGGCGTCGACTACGAAGGCATGATCGTGATGAGGTCCATCACCGATCTAAGAGTTCCGTTGGACTACAACGGTCGGGATTCGACGTGTTCGGAGGCCGTTGTAGTAATGCGATGAGCGCCAAGGGCGTGATCGATGGCGGCAAGCGGAAGAAGTTAGCCCTCTCTATAAAAGAGAGGGTGTAAGCCTTTGAGAGGCTAATGCTCATACTCCAAACGATCTTCCTAGTGCCCCACAAGCTCTAAACTCTTCTTACTTGTCTTTACTTCAATCCTATTGTAAGAAGAGTGATCTTGGTTGTAAAGGTTACCTCCACCTAGCTTTGTGCAAAGGAGAGACCATTTAGTGGATTGGTTTAACGGAGTGATTCACCGTGGACGAATCGGACCGTGGATTAGCGGCGTAGCCGTGAACCACGTTATATCTCGGTGTTTGTATTGCTTGCTTATATCTTGCTTGTCTTTTGCTTTGTATTTGTATATTCCGCTTGCGCTAATTAGTTTTGTAGACGAGCAATTTACGACGTCCAACGTACGAGGGCTATTCACCCCCCTCTAGCCGGCCATATCGATCCCCTACAAGTGGTATCAGAGCCAAGGTTGCTTGTCACCGGACTAACCGCCGCAACAAGCCCTACATCAAAAATGGCCGGCTCCAACATCCATCCTCCGAAGTTTGAAGGAGAATTCGCTTGGTGGAAGAAGCGAATGGAGGTATTTTTCGAAACGGATTTTGATATAATGATTACAATGGAATCCAGTTTCGTTTTGCCTAGGGATGAAGAGGGGAAGCCAATAGAGAAATCTAGGTGGACCAAGAGGCAAAGAGAGGAGCACCTTGCAAACTCCAAAGCCAAGCACCATCTCTACAATGTGCTCCCTCAACAAGAGATCAACCGGATCAGAGAATGTGCTAGCGCCAAAGAGATGTGGGAGAAGCTTATAGAACTCCATGAAGGCACATCCGAGGCCAAGCTAGCAAGGAGAGACCTCCTCCGCTCCCAATTATCCAATATAAAACTAGAAAAGGGAGAAAAGGTAACCTCACTACACTCTAGGTTTAAAGAAATTTTAATTGGGCTAACAAGTGTAGGTGAGAAGCTATCAAACCGGGATATGGTAATGAAGGCCATAGATGCCTTTCCCCGGTCCTCAAAGTGGAGCTCCATGGTGGACTCATTCTATATCTCAAAGAATTTAGAAGTGAGCACCTTGGAGGAGTTCTTCTCAACAATGGAACTCCACGAAACTAGGCTTGAGGGAATACAAGAGGAGCCTAAAATTCAACCCTCAAGAGGAGTAGCACTATTGGCAAGTAAGGGGAAGAAGAAGATGGAAATCCCCTCCTCCTCCGATGACGAAGCGTCTTCCTCCTCCTCCATGGATAGCACCGAAGAAGCCTACATGGTAAGGAGGGTAAGACGTGCATTTAAGAATTTTAGATTTGATAAATCTAATGATAGGATGAGAAGACCAAGGGGGAAGGTCATATGCTATAATTGCCAAGGAGAAGGGCACATAAGGGACAATTGTCCTCTCCTAAACAAGAGCAAGGAAGAAAGGAAAAAGAAAGAAGAAAAGAAGAAGAAAAAGGGGAGCAAGAGAAAGGAAGAAGAAAAGAAGGCAAAAGAAAAGGGGAAGGCCAAAGCATTCAAGGCCAAGACATGGGATGATCCTTCCTCATCCTCTTCATCATCATCGGAAGAGGAGAATGCCTTTGTCACCAATTTGGCCTTGATGGCCTTTGATGACTTGGATTGCTCTTCCTCCGAAGATGAAGGTTCAAGCTCAAATGGGGAGAGCTCAAATGAAGGGGGAGCTTCCACATCCTCCTCATCCGAAGAAGAGGACATGGAAACTATGGTAACCAACCTCTCACCTAATAAAATAGTTTCTATGATTTCTAGCTTAACTAAGGACTTATTTAGAGCTAAGAAGAAGAACAAAAGCATGCTAGATCAAATTAAGGACCTAGAACAAAAATTAGAAAAGGCATGCTTAAATGATAATATTTCTTCTAGCTTAGATGATGCATGCTCACATGACCTTTATATGTCTTTGGATGTTAGTGATGCATGTATAAATGAAAATAGGGCTTTAAGGGAAAAGGTAGATTATTTAACAAAAGCCCTAGAGAAATTCACAATTGGCTCCAACACATTGAACATGATCTTAGGGAGCCAAAGAGCTAGTTTCAACAAGAAAGGCCTAGGATACAAAGAAAAGAAAAATGAAAAGGCCTATAAATGCCTAATAGCTAGGGGACAAGATAAAAAGAAAGTAATTGCTAGGAAATGGATCCCCAAGGAATATTTAGTGAACCCAATAGGAAAGAATCTATTTTGGGTTCCAAAATCCATCCTTAAGGGTTAGAATAACCCTAGGGTAGTCAACCATATGAACTTGACCTATATCATAATTTGGTTGACTTAGGATGACGGGACAACATTTTTTTTTAGATAGTGTTGGGTGATGATAACGTACCCATAAATAGGTAATAATGCTTAAATCATGATGATTGTTGTAATTCCTATGTATGTATTAAATCATGATTTATGATTTTGATATTTGGCATGTTATCATGAGAAATAGGGTTAAGTCATGCTTTAGGTGATAATTTGTTTATTATCATCACATATTACCTAATGCATGGTTATAAATTGATGAAAACATGTATTTCATGATCATAATGTAGAATTCATTCATATATGTCATTATGATCATGTAGGATGTTAGGTTGATACTTAACCATGATAGAATTGCATGAATATATGGGTTAAGTATATACAAATACCCCCTAGGATATATCTCACACTCACTATAGGCTAACTTGATTGCAAACTTAGCATGGGTGAGATATTAGGATGATACAAATGTCCACTAATACCTATGGCATTTAGATGGTCATTTAAAGTATCAAAATAGCAATAATAGACCAATCATGGGGAAGGCTTATGTTTAATTCATAGACATATTGCCCAAAGATCATGGTTGGATATTTCATATGTTTTCAAAACAATTTCTTACCCTAAAATACATGTATTCATGTTTTGAAACAATTGGATGCAAAACTAGGTAGCTAACTTGATACTAGAATGATCAAAAACCTAGTGGTTTTTAGAACTTTTGGATTTTTGGCAAAAACAAGAAAATATAATGAGTTTTCATGAAAAACTATTTTTCATTGATAGATATACTTAAAAGAAATATGTTTCCAAAATTTCATGATTTTTCATATTTTCTGGAATTTATAATGCATTTCTGAAATTCATCCAGAAAATCAGAAATATGGATTCATTTGTGCCAGTCGACTGCCATACTGATAGCAGTCGACTGGTGGCCTGTAAATCAGAATATTGAAGGCCGAATTCAGTTTGTAAACCTCCTACAAGTGGTAGAAATATACTTGATGCCACCAACAAGTGGTAGAAATATACTTGATGCCATCAACAAATGGTACCCAATTTTTAAATCAACTTGACATATTTTTCCCTCCATTATACTTGATGCCATGAGCTTATAACTTAGTGTTAATCTTTTTGATGGTGTCAAAGGGGGAGAAATAAGTATGTTTAAGTTAATCACTTTAGGGGGAGAAATATATTGTAGGGGGAGAAATATATGATAGGGGGAGAAAATTTGCATAGAGAATTTCATGGATTAAGGGGGAATTGCATGTTGTTATATCATGTTTATCTTTACATGCTTTCTTACCTTAGAATTTATATCAAATGTTTTTACCTAACTTAAACGGATTGCCACACATCAAAAAGGGGGAGATTGTTAGGGCAATCTCTTGCCGTGATATGGTTTTGATGGTATGGCAAAGGGTTTAAGTTAGTTTGATATGTTGATGTGATATGTGCGTTGAAGTCGTGCAGGACTTAGTAATTCGCACATGGAGCCGTGGCGAGTTTCACATCTCATGACTCGTGCCTTGAGTCGGTGAAGGATAGCTTTGCGGAAGCCGTGCGCTTGGAGCATCCGAGGGACCGCCGGACGAGAAGCTTGGAGTGAAGCCGGAGGAAGTAGTCTTCGAGGCAAGAGACGCGAAGGAGCATTGCAGAGCCGTGCGCCTGATGCTGCCGAGGGACGTGGCCGAGAACGAAGAGAACTTCAAAGGCGAGGGACTCCGAGAGATGAGAGTGAGCGATTGTAACCCGGGGAAGGGTAGCTCTTAGGTGAAACTTGGCCATTTGGCCAAGTGTCGGATGAGTTTTCGACACCGGTCATTGCCATGTCATAGCGGTCGGCGCTTCCGAATCAGTGAGTTTGGTGGTATCGTATATGGATTGGATTGTGGCTAGCGATCATTGCCATACGTGGGCGATCGTTGCCAGACTCACCGATCGATTCTTGGCGGATCGGTAGTAGATAAGGGTTCGGCGAAGCAGATTCGTAGCCGGAGGCGATCGACTACGGAAGCGGATCGTGATGAGGTCCATCGATCGCGCCAGAGTTCCGTTGGACTACACGGTCGGGATCCGGCGTGTTCGGAGGCGTTGTAGTAACAGCGATTGGCCCGCCAAGCGTGATCGGTGATGGCGGCAACGGAAGAAGTTAGCCCTCTCTATAAAAAGAGAGGGTGTAAGCCTTTGAGAGGCTAATGCTCATACTCCAAACGATCTTCCTAGTGCCCCACAAGCTCTAAACTCTTCTTACTTGTCTTTACTTCAATCCTATTGTAAGAAGAGTGATCTTGGTTGTAAAGGTTACCTCCACCTAGCTTTGTGCAAAGGAGAGACCATTTAGTGGATTGGTTTAACGGAGTGATTCACCGTGGACGAATCGGACCGTGGATTAGCGGCGTAGCCGTGAACCACGTTATATCTCGGTGTTTGTATTGCTTGCTTATATCTTGCTTGTCTTTTGCTTTGTATTTGTATATTCCGCTTGCGCTAATTAGTTTTGTAGACGAGCAATTTACGACGTCCAACGTACGAGGGATATTCACCCCCCTCTAGCCGGCCATATCGATCCCCTACAAATGTGCCTTGTGATATAGACTAGCTTAGCATGACAATAGCCAATGGAAGCACCTAAAGGCTAGCGTATGGATGAACAAGTCATGGATGACTTGCAGGGATCTGATAGGCGTGAGACTGATGGAGGTGGCTAGAAGGCTTAGGTCTAGGCTAAGGGTGGTCTAGCAAGTATGAGGGCATCATACTTGGTGTTAAAACCTCATGGATGAGGTTATCAGTCGACTGATATTATGCTCAATCGACTGATGGGAGTCGACTGGAGTTCGACTCTAGGAAATAGCCTGGTTGTCGACTGTCAGCATTGTGCAATAGACTAATGGCCTAATCACTCAACTGATGATCGATGTCGCAGGCACAGAAGGTTCTAGAGTTGACTGTTAGGGTTTGAAAGTTGAGTGATGGCTCGATCAGTCAACTGATGTGCATGATCAGTCGACTGATGGTCTATCCGTTGGAACTTATCTAACGTGGCTCGGGCCATTGTAAGACAACAGCTACAGGAGCAATCGACTGATGGTCGACTGCTATATGAAATCCAGCCCGAATGCAGGTTATAAAAGCAGCTCATGGAGAAGGTTTTTGCCAAGGTTTCTTAGGGTAATTTTGGGCGATTTGCTGGTGCAATTCAGGGTCTCCAAGTGTAGCTCAAGCAAGCAAACAAGCAAACATCTAAAAGCTCTTTGTAAAGTTTTCTTTACTTGCATTCTATTGTATTTGCTTGTATTTTTGTTGTATTATTGTTGTAATCATTGTACGAGGTTTCTCCGCCTCCGACTTGTTGTCGAGAAGTATTATTATTGATTGTTAGTGGTGTTTGCATCGCTAGGGCTCGTTCAAGCCCAATCCGTGGAGTAGAAACTCTAAGGTTCCGAACCACATTATATCGGCATGTCATTGTGTATTGTTGTTATTTGTTGTATTTTGTTATTGCTATTTTATATTTCCGTTGTGCTAATAATGATTGTAGACAAGCACGATCAAATTTCATCGAGCAACGATGAACGCGCTATTCACCCCCTCTAACGACGATCAATTTCCTAACAAAGTCCTCATTTCCCTAATGTATTATCATCTTGCCGCTTCCTGATACATGTTATCATGGTTGACTAACTATTGATCATATCTAACCATTCTAAAAATTAAAAGAAGAACTAAGCATACAATGTTATACTAAGAAATCAGATATACAATTTTAGTACTAGCTCCCCCTAGACCATTAAACCGATATGGTCTATCCACATAGTGGACTTGATCCTAGGGAATCCAATACTTGGTTGTATCTAATCGTGAATTCAACAAGATTTTAGGGACTCATGCCTAGACTCTTTGATTACTACGATTGACAATTGACATGTAAGACTTGTTCGTAGTATTTGTCCTAAACACGAGTCCGACTTTGTTGTACACGACTCTTTGAGTTCCAAGGAATCGGTTAAGATTCTTGGATCCCAACGTGAACCTTTCCAACCTAGCCTCGAGCTCTTGAACTTGCCCTTTCAAGAGAGAATTCTCTTACTCAAGTTTCTTGACTTGAGTTGAGTTTCCCTCTTGAACTTGACTAGTCAAAGAGGTTAGGGTGGCCTCATGCTTAAGGAGTTTAACCTCCTCAAGCAAGGACTCGACCCTAGACTCGGACTTAGCTAACTTCTTATCTAATAATTTAATTGCATGATATAGATTACCAATTAAAGAACAACTTACCTTTATCTTCTCCGTTGAGCCGACTTTGAGTCTTGACTCGAAACCATCCTCGGAGTCGGAGTCGGAGTCGGAGTTGGATTCATATTCATCATTAGCTTCGAACTCAGATTCGGACTCTACCGGTCTTGCCATGAATGCTAAGCTGTCGCCTTGGTTTTCTTCTTCTTTGTTCCAACTTGCTTGAAATGCCTTCTTCAGTTGCTTTTGTCTTGTCTTCATTTTTGGGTAATCTGACTTGAAGTGCCCCTTCTTGTTGCACTCATAGCACGTGTAGTTTTGTGGGGGTTTCTTGTTCTTCGATTGCTTCCTTCCCTTTTTAATCATTCTTCGAACTAGGCTAACTAGTTTGACCTCCATTTCTTCCTCTGATTTTGACTCAGATTCGCCCTCGGAATCAGACTCTTCTTCTTCGGGAGGTGGCTTGCTCTTCCCCTTTCTTCTTTGACCTACAATCAAAGCAACACCTCTCTCGACCCGGGTAGAGTTAGATTGTTAATGTAATTAAAATTATGAAAAAAGCTCGTCTAGCCTAATTTTAGATAGATCTCTAGACACCTTGTAGGCATCAACCATAGATGCCCACAATGTGGTCCTAGGAAAAGCGTTCAAGGCATACCTTATTATGTCCCTATTCTCTACCTTTTGTCCGATTGAATGAAGACCATTGATGATGTCCTTCATCCTTGCGTGGAGTTGAGTGGCTGACTCGTGTTCCTGCATTTCTAAATTAAATAACTTATTTAACAAAAGGACTCTTTTTCATACCTTGTTAGGGCAATCAACCCATGTATGATGTGGTTTTGATGTGTGTGGAAAAGGGTTTAAGTTAGGTTGTTTATGTGATTTGATATGTGTGTTTAAGTTGTGCAAGACTTAGTAAATTGCACATGGTTAGCTTGATGAAAGCATTGGTGAGTTCACCATCTCATGGCTCTGGTCCTTGAGTCGGTGAAGGATGGCATTGCGGAAGCCGTGTGCTTGGTGCATCCGAGGGACCGTTGGAAGAGGAGCATTGGAGTGAAGCCAAACGAAGCAGACTTCAGGGCAAGATGAGAAGGATAGCATTGCGATGTCGTGCGATTGGTGCATCCGAGGGACATGGTCGGACGAAGAGAGCTTCGGTGAGGGACTCCAAGGGAGATGAGAGATTGAGCGATTGTAACGGTAGCTCATAGGTGAACTTGGCCGAATGGCTAAGTCAAGAGTCGGATGCTCAAACATAGGTTTGAGGTTTAACTGATGTTTGGTTAAGTCGAATGCTCAAACAAATGGTTTGTTTAAGGTTTTACCCGACACCAATTGACTGCTATAGATGGAAGTCGACTGCTTTGGGTCGATGGCACTCGATTGCTGGTTTCTGGCCCAGTAGTCGACTACTAGGGTTTGGCAGTCAACTGCCAAGGGATGACAGTCGACTGTTGAAGGTGGTTGCCGAAACAGAAGGTTTGAAAGTCGACTGATCGCTTGGATCACTCGAATGATGGTTCTATCAGTCGACTGATGGGTATGATCAGTCGACTAATTAGGGAGTCGTTGGCTGGACGCCAATGTGGATGAAGTCGTTGTGAGGCAACGACTACAGCAGCAGTGGACTGATGGCTGCATTAGTCGACTGCTCACTGTCCAACAAGAAGAATGGCCTCTTCCCTATAAGAAGAGGTCTTGGGGGCTCTTGGGAGGCGAATGCTTAACTCCCATTCATACTCCTAAGTGCTCTACACGATTTTCTACTCCTCTTCTTGTGTTTATTTCAATCTTATTGTAAGAGGGAGTGATTCTTGTAAATAAGGTTTACCTCCACCTTGCTTGGGCTAAAGGAGAGACTAGTGAAGTTGGTTGAGGGGTGATTCACCTGAACGAATCGTCCATGAATTAGCGACAAGGGTCGTGAACCACGTTACATCGACGTGTTAGCGTTTGTGCTCGTTTCCTCTTGCTTTGTCTTAATTGTTTTTATTTTAGCACTACATTTTCGTTGCGCTAATAGTATTTGTAGATGATTAAGAAAGAGAACGATTTCCATCTACGAATTGGGCTATTCACTCCCTCTAGCCGAGCCATGATCTTCCAACAAGTGGTATCAGAGCGAGGAGATTGTCGCTGGACTCACTGCCACAATAATCAACGACAATGGCCTTCTCCAACATTCATCCACCTAAATTCAAATGAGAATTCTCTTGGTGGAAGAAATGAATGGAGGTATTCTTCGAAACAGATTTTGAAATAATGTTAATTATGGAAAATGGTTTCAAAGTTCCTAGGGATGAAGAAGGGGAGCCAATAGAAAAATTGAGATGGACTAAGAAGCAAAGGGAGGAGCACCTTACAAACTCAAAGGCCAAGCATCATCTATTCAACGTAATTCCTCAACAAGAGATTAATAGGATCGGAGAGTGCTCAAACGCTAAAGAAATGTTGGAAAAGCTAGTGGAGCTTCATGAAGGCACCTCCGAAGCCAAGCTTGCAAGACGCGACCTTCTCCGATCGCAATTAAGCAACATCAAGTTAGAAAAAGGAGAAAAGGTACTTTCCTTGCATTCTAGGTTTAAGGAAATAATCACCGGTTTAACAAGTGTAGGAGAGAAGCTTTCAAATCGGGACATGGTAATGAAGGAAATAGACGCATTCCCTCGGTCATCCCAATGAAGTTCTATGGCGGATTCATTCTACAACTCCAAGAATCTAAAGGTAAGTATTCTAGAAGAATTTTTCTCCACCATGGAATTGCATGAAACTAGGCTTAAAGGTATAGTAGAAGATCCAATCAAGCCATCAAGGGGATTAGCACTAGTAGCCGACAAAGGGAAGAAGAAGAAGTGTTAGGGCAATCTCTTGCCATGATAAGGTTTTGATGTGTGTGACAAAGGGTTTAAGTTAGAGTGTTATTATGATTTGATATGTGCGTTGGAGTCTTGCAGGGCTTAGTAATTCGCACATGGAGCCTTGACGAGTTTCACCTCTCATGACTCGGTCCTTGAGTCGGTGAAGGATGGCTTTGCGAAAGCCGTGCGCTTGGAGCAACCGAGGGACCGCCGGACGAGGAGCTTGGAGTGAAGCCAGAGGAAGTAGACTTCAGGGTGAGACGCGAAGGATGGCACTGCAGAGCTATGCGCTTGGCGCATTCGAGGGACGTGGCCGGACGAAGATAACTTCAAAGACGAGGGACTCCGAGGGATGAATGTAAGCGAATGTAACCCGGGAAGGGGTAGTAGCTCTTAGGTGAAACTTGGTCATTTGGCTAAGTGTCGGATGGGATTTCCCGACATCAGTTGACTACAATGTTAATCGTAGTCGACTACTCTAAGTCGACGGTGACTCGACTAGTGTTCGAGTCCGGTTCAAGTGCCAACAGTCGACTGCCATGGAATGACAGTCGACTGTGAGACCACCAGTCGACTGATGAAGGCATCAGTCGACTGGTCGCAAGTGTTTCGGGCACAGAATGGAGTCGAGCTTGCGGAGCACTCGACTGATCGAGCATCAGTCGACTAATGGCAATATCAGTCGACTGATGCCAGTGTCGTTGGATGAAATCCAATGTGGAAAGCAGCCATTATTGGGCAACGACTACAGGACCAGTCGACTGATAGGGACATCAGTCGACTGCTCCTGTGTTAACGGGAAGAAACCCTCTTCCTCTATAAAGAGGAAGGGTGTGGGGCTTTGGGAACCTAATGCTTCAACTCATAACTTCTCCTAAAGTGCTCTAAGGGTTTTCCACTCTTCTTCTTGTGCTAATTCTCATTCAATTGTAAGAAGAGGGATTGTAAAGAGGTTACCTCCACCTAGCTTGGTGCAAAGGAGAGATTAGTGGATTTGGCAAAGGAGTGATTAACCTTGGACGAATTGGGATCGTGAATTAGCGGCGTAGCCGTGAACCACGTTACGACCTTGTGTTAGTATTGTTTGTTTCCTTTCCTTTGTTTTTATTTGCTTTTCTTGTTGTTTCCGTTGCGCTAATCTTTTTGTAGACGAGCAAATACCATTATCCAATGTAAGAGGGCTATTCACCCCCCTCTAGCCGGATGATCGATCCCCTACAAGTGGTATCAGAGCCAAGGAAAGCTTGTCGAGGACTAACCATCACAATAAGCACATTCAAGAATGGCCGACTCAAATATTCACCCACCAAAATTCGAAGGCAAATTCTCTTGGTGGAAAAAGAGAATAGAGGTATTCTTTGAAACTGATTTTGAAATTTTATTAATAATGGAAAACGGTTTCGAGATGCCTAGGAATGAAGATGGGGAGCCATTGGAGAAATCAAGGTGGAGCAAGAGGCAAAGGGAAGAATACTTGGCAAATTCAAAGGCCAAGCACCACCTCTACAATGTACTCCCCCAACAAGAGGTGAATAGGATAGGGGAATGCTCTAGTGCGAAGGAGATGTGGGAGAAGCTAGTAGAGTTTCATGAAGGCACCTCGGAAGCCAAACTTGCAAGGAGAGACCTCCTCCGCTCCCAACTATCCAATATAAAATTAGAAAAGGGAGAAAAGGTAACATCATTGCATTCTAGGTTTAAGGAAATTTTGATTGGACTAACAAGTGTAGGAGAAAGGCTCTCCAACCGGGACATGCTCATGAAAGCAATTGATGCTTTCCCCGGTCATCAAAATGGAGTTCAATGGTGGACTCCTTCTACATGTCCAAGAACTTGGAAGTGAGCACCTTGGAGGAGTTCTTCTTAACAATGGAGCTCCACGAAACGAGGCTTGAAGGAATACAAGAAGAGCCAAAGTTTCAACCTTCAAAAGGAGTAGCCTTGATGGCACACAAGGGGAAGAAGAAGATGGAGATCCCCTCCTCATCCGATGAAGCATCCTCATCCTCCTCTATGGATAGCACAGAAGAAGCCTATATGGTAAGGAGGGTAAGGCGTTCATTAAAAGGTTTTAGATTTAATAAATCTAATGATAGGAGTAGAAGACCAAGGGGGAAGGTCATTTGCTATAATTGCCAAGGAGAGGGACACATAAGGGACAATTGTCCTCTCCTAAACAAGAGCAAAGAAGAGAGGAAGAAGAAAGAAGAAAAGAAGAAGAAAAAGGGGAGCAAAAAGAAGGAAGAAGAGAAGAAGGCCAAAGAAAAAGGGAAGGCCAAGGCATTCAAAGCAAAGACTTGGGATGAACCATCCTCCTCCTCATCATCATCCGAGGAAGAAAATGCTTTTGTCACAAATTTGGCATTGATGGCGTTTGACGACTTGGATTGCTCCTCCTCCGAAAATGAAGGATCAAGCTCAAGTGGAGAGAGCTCAAGTGAAGGGGGAGCCTCCTCTACATCCTCATCATCGGAAGAGGATTTGGTAAGTGAGGTAACGAATCTACCCCCTAAGCAAATAATGTCTATGATTTCTAGCCTCACTAGGGATTTATTTAGGGCAAAGAAAAGGAATAAATGCATGCTTGAGCAAATTAAGGATTTATAACAAAAACTAGAAAAAGCATGTTTTAATGATGATAATGATGATGCATGCTCACATGATAACTATATGCCATTTAATGTTAGTGATGCATGTATGGATGAAAATAGGGCTTTAAGGGAAAAGGTAGACTATTTGACCAAAGCCCTAGAAAAATTTACTATAGGCTCCAATACCCTTAACATGATCATTGGGAGCCAAAGGGCAAGTTTTAACAAAAAAAGCCTAGGATATAAAGAAAAGAAAAATGAAAAGGCCTATAAATGCCTAATTGCTAGGGGTCAAGATAAAAAGAAAGTAATAGCTAGAAAATGGATCCCTAAGGAATTTTTAGTGAACCCCATTGGCAAGAATTTATATTGGGTTCCAAAATCCATCCTAAAGGGTTAGGAAAACCCTAGGATAGTCAACCATATAGAATTCACCTAAATCATAATTTTGGTTGACTTAGGATGTCGGGACAACATTTTTAAAATAGTGTTAGGTGATGATAATGCACCTAAAAATAGATAAATCATGCTTTAGGTAATGTTTACCTTATTACCATTATGAAATACCTAATGCATGATAACAAATTGATGAATACATGTGTTTCATGATCATAATGTAAAATTAAGTCATATACCTCTTTATGATCATGTGGATTGTTAGGATGATACTTAACCTTGAAAGAATTGCATGAAAATAATGGTTAAGTACATACAAATACCTTTAGGATACATCTCACACTCACCATAGGCTACCATGATTGAAAACTTAGCATGGGTGAGATGATAGGATGATACAAATGTCTACTAGTGCCTATGGCATCTAGATGGTCATTTAAGGTATCAAAATAGCAATAATAGACCAATCATGGGGAAGGCTTATGTTTAATTCATAGACATATTGCCCAAAGATCATGGTTGGATATTTCATATGTTTTCAAAACAATTTCTTACTTTAAAATATGTGTATTCATGTTTTGAAACAATTGAAAGCAAAACTAGGTGTTAAAATGGATACAAACATGATAAAAAACCTAGTGGTTTTTAAAGCTTTTGGATTTTTGAAAAATACTTGAAAATACAATTCTTTTTCATGGAAAACTATTTTTCATTGATAAATATACTTACAAGAAATGTGTTCCCCAAATTTCATGATTTTTCGAATTTTATATATTTTCTAGTGCATTTCTGAAAACCACCCTAAAAACCTGAAAAACCCGAAATGCCCTTTTGCACCATCAAAATGGAGTCGGGCTTTGCCTTCTTAAGGTTGAGCTCAGCAGTTCTCAATATGCTAAGCATCTCAGGCAGTGGCTTATCAATTTCATGCATGTTGTAATTCATGACAAATTGATTGTAACTTTCTGGCAAGGATTGCAAGATCAAGTCAGTGACCAGTTCTTGGCCAAGTGGGAACCCCAACCTCTATAGGTTTTCTATGTACCCAATCATCTTGACTACATATGGACCTACGGGAGTCCCATCTTGCATCTTGGACTGAAATAGTTCCTTAAAGATCTCGTATCTCTCGTGACTTGTTTGTCCTTGATACAGTTGACGAAGATGTTCAACCATATCAAAAGCATTCATAAACTCATATTGCTTCTGAAGCTCAGAGTTCATGGTTGCGAGCATGAGGCATGACACATCTAATGCATCATCTTGATGCTTCTTGTAAGCATCTCGTTCAACTTGCGAGGCAGTGGCAGGAGGTGCTTCCAGAATGGGCTACTCCAGGACGTACAATTTTCTTTTTTGTGTGAGAACAATTTTCTGTAGGGATGTATACTGAAAAGTCTATCTTTTCTATGAACATCTTTAGTTTTGAAATAAGAATCACATGATCATTGTTTGCATATTTTTATGCATATTGTCTAATACGTTACATTGTAGATAACATGGTGTGCGGTGTCACACGGGAGATCATGTTATCGGCTCTTTGTAAAGTATAAGTAAAGGCTCACAACCGAGATGGCTTTGGACAAACCATCGGAATGGTTGTAGTGTGAGTTGGTGTTGGTTTGTCTTGACCAGAGAATCACACTAGTGCACTTTGTGTGTATTGAGCAGGACCGACTTAGAGGTGATTCGATTTATTGCTGACTACCTAATCGAATCGGACCTCATATATTATTTAGTACATGCTCTTAATCCCGATATAATAACGGGCACATATACTTAGTACTCATCTCTTTGATTTACTAATGGGCGAGATTTATAGATTAAATCGATAGGCTCGGTAAGTTGGGAGATGATATTATTTATATGGTGTGTCATTGATTATAGGAGCAAACCGTGTCCTATATATTAGGATGATGATGTCCCCTTGAGGAGCTCATAAGGTTCATCATGTAAACCCTGCAGGTGGACTTGGTCAGGCATGATGAAAAGGTTGAGTGACACTACTCAAGGAGTTAGATGTTGATTAATTAATGGTCAGTAAATTAATTAATCGATGGACATTCGAGATCTTAAACACGGGGAGAAAATGTACAAATAATATATGGAGCCCATATTATCATATGGGGGTTGGTGAGGTAGATCAATGATGATCCTTTAGTGGATTGGATCATCATTAGTGGATCGGACTTTATGTGGGCTTGATCCATGGGTGGCCAAGATCCAACTCCTCCTCATGGTCCCTAATGTAGCCTATTAACACCTCATGAAGGTTAGATCCAATGGATGAAAACAAAACTCTAGATCCAAAGGTAGAGATTAAATCTCTAGATCCGACGGTTGAGATTAAATCTCTAGATCCGACGGTTGAGATTAAATCCCTAGAACCAATGGAGGAGATTAAATCATGGCTTGAGCCCAACTCTATAAATAGGATTAGAGTGGGCGGCAAGACACTAGAAGGGATGAGGGGATTAGGGTTTGTCCCTTGGGCGGCAACCAATCCTAATTAGATTAGGATTGGGAGTGGTGGCTAGGGTTAGGGTTTTGGGGATTAGAGTGGGCGGCAACAAGAAGTTTCTTCTTCTTTCTATGGTTGGCCGTCCCCTATTCTTCTCCTCTCTACCTTGGCATGAGCTCATCCTATTCTTCTTCCCCTCTTCCATGGCCTGCAATAAGGAAAGCTAGGATTAGGGTTTGGAAGCTTAGGGTTTAGGAGGCTTGGGTGGCACCAAATAAGGAAGTAGTTTGGTTTCTTCTTCCTATCCTTTGGTGGCCGGCACCCACAGCCCTATCCCAGCCCTTGGACGGCATCCAAAGACCCCTTCTCCTTCTCCTTAGGTGGTGGTAACAAGATATAGGGTTTTCCCTTGGTGTCTTAGTCGGTTTCCACCATTATCTCCTTCTCCTTGTTGGCCGGCGGCAAGCATTTCTTTTGTTGCTTGTTGGTTGGCTATAGGAAGGAGATGAGCCTTGTTTCTATTCTTCCTCTTGCTTTGGATGAGCAAGGAAGGAAGATTTGCGATCTAGGAGCTTCGACTTTTGGTAGAGCGTCGCCCACATGACGTCCGAAAGGAGGAAGGACATACATTAGAAGATCGAGAGGTATATCGATTCTCTAATCTTTATATGTTACTTTCTTGTATTTGTTTTTCATTTATGAGCATGATATAAATCTGTATATGGCTAAATAATACTTGGATCCTGAGCATAAACACAAAAACTGGTGATCCGGACATCGTCTATTCCGCGGCTACTCGTCGAATAGAGGTTGGTCGCTTGAACAACTTGTTTGTTCAAGTGACCTCTCTAAACGAATAGCACGACGATGACTTGGTGGTTTGGGCAATCCCTTTTGTCTAGGATTAATTTTTTTTTAATCCGGGGACATCGAAGGGATCGCCATGGACAAGCTACCGAGGTGAAGTGGGAAGTGAAGTTTCCCCTCACGGACTCGATAAGCTAAAACCATTAAATTGGCATGAGAGCTTCCGAAGCAAAACCCATCAATTGGTATTAGAGCCAAGGTTTTCGGTTTTGTGTGTTTAGGATTTGGATAATTTTTATGCACTTTTTCATATATTATATGTGTCGGATAATAGTAGGATATCCGTAGTTTAACTCTTTGGTTGCAGGCATAAGATCCGACTATTATGGCCATATATGTGTATGTGATTGTATGTGTGTAAATATTTATTTTGTTGAATCCTCGGGGTTGAAGAGGCTAGTATTTAGTTTTTGTAAATTAAATACGGCATTGTTTAGCCGCTCTTTATTTTATTTTACTTTCGATCTAGATTTCATGTACACTCCCTCGTGGAGTATAGGATTGATGGATGTAAATTAAAATAGGTTTTAGTCTCGGCTCGGATCTCCGGATGGCTTGTATATGGCGTAGGAGGAGCGGACGAGATGGCGATGCGACGGGAGTCATATTGAAGACAAAAGCCATAATAGTTGGAAAATAATTTATTTTTCATATTTATTGCTTTTTGTTTGATATGCATGTCGTAGGCTAGGAAAATTCCTCAATTTCAAATTATTTAGTGGGAGAGGGAATTTTTTAAAATTCCCACGGCCTCCATTACGATTTGATAAGTGATGCAAACAAACTTGCGCGTCGGCTCTGAGTGCCTTCCTCCCCATCGGATGGGTTTGTTTGCGGATCACAAGGTCGAATATGGTTATAGGAAATTATTAAGGAGCATGTGTACTTGCCCATCGTAAGGCACATAACCCGAGATAATTACATTGGTATCGAGTAATGGTGAACACTTAGATACAAATATAAGTATCCTCCCCATCGGAGTCACTGCTTTTATTTGTAGGGCCGAAGAGAAACCAACTATTAATTTTACTTGTCAAAAAGTTAGGTTGACAAGATAGTAAAATTAATGGGTAAAACCTCCTCTTACAAATGTAGAATTCGTATACGTCCACACGATCGTGGCATGCGATATTCTCAGTGTTTAGAGGTGTTGGTTGATTTTAAAATTATATTGTTTGAGGAATCAATAATTTTTTGAAATCTACAGTAATGATCTATGTGATTCTTAGGATTTTCAAAAATGACTTTCAGTCCACTTACTATGATACTAAAGGAAATAAACTTACTGTACCCAAATAATGTTGATCAGAAAAGAATTTAGATATTGTCTTATCTGCTAAGGAGTACAAGTATGCACTCTTCAAAGAGTGTCCTCAAGCCATGGTTGCTCAAAAAGGTTTCTACTTCTGAGCCGAAAGGCAAGAAGAAGGAGAAACAAGGTGGAGCAAAGGTTGTGGGAGGATCTCAGGGAGGAGTGAAAAAGCCGAAAGGCAAGTACTTCACTTACAAGCAGGATGGACATTGGATGAAGGACTGTCCCAATCCAAAGCAAAACAAAGGTATATCCTTTGGACTAGTCGTTGAAACATGATTAGCGGTGTCATCTACCGGCACCTGGTGTGTAGATACGAGAGCCACTAATCATGTCTGCAATACTTTACAGGGGCTCCAGGAAACCCGACGATGAGCTAAGGAAGAGATTACCGTTTACTTGGGCAATGCCATAATGGTGGCGGCTATTGCAGTGGGAGAAGTTTTATTTATCTTTTGAGAAAAATAAAACTTTGGTTCTGGAAAATTTCCTTTATGTACCTTTATTTAGAAAGAATTTAGTTTCAGTTTCTAAATTGTTTATGAATGAATATTCTATTTCTTTTAATGACAAGTTGTTATAAAAGGGAATAGGGAGAATATCTGTTCAGGTACATTGAAAGGAAATTTGTATACAAAACCTCCCACGATGCAAATTGAAGTTAATAACTCATTTTCTAATTCCAATAAGAGAAAAGAACCTTCGAAGATAAACCAAACATATCTTTGGCATCTTAGTCTTGGTCACATTAATCTAAGCAGAATTCAAAGGTTGATAGCTGATGGACCTTTGGATTCATTAGTGGTGGAGGATCTCCCAACCTGTGAATCTTGCTTGGAGGGTAAGATGACCAAGAGGCCTTTTAAGGCCAAGGGGTATAGAGCCAAAGATGTGTTAGAATTGGTTCATTCTAATTTGTATGGTCCTATGTCTATCCAGGCTAGAGGTGGTTTTGAATATTTCGTCTTTCTCATAGATGATTATTCAAGATAAGGATGACACTACGATCTTCTCGTAGTGGCGAATACCTCTTGGGAGAGTCTAGGAATTACTTATCAGAGACTGAGATTCAATCCCAATTGACTGCACCTGACACACCCCAGTAGAATGGTGTAGTAGAGCGAAGGAATAGGACTCTTATGGAGATGGTTAGATCGATGATGAGTTATTATGACTTGCCAGATTCGTTCTGGGGATATGCTCTAGATACGGCGATGTACATTCTGAACTTGATTCCATCTAAATCAGTGCCTTCTACTCCCACAGAGTTGTGGACTGGGCAAAAGCCTAGTCTAAGACATATTCGGAAATAGGGAGTCCAGCATATATGCTGAAGGCAGATGCTGGCAAGTTGGAACCTCGTATAGAAGTGCGCTTGTTCGTTGGCTATCCTAGAGGAACGAAGGGTGGATTGTTTTATAGTCCTAGAGATCAGAGGGTGATCGTTAGCACGAACACCAGATTTCTAGAGGAAGACTATGTGATGAGCCACAAGCCCAAGAGTAAAATTATTCTGGACGAGTTAAAAGGGGAAGTCACTTCTTTAGTACCACCGGTACAAGAGGATATACCACATGTCACTGCACCGCGTGTCACAGAGGATACACAGGTGATACCTTGTCGTAGTGGGAGGGTTGTGAGACAGCCAAATAGATTCATGTTCTTGGGAGAATCTTTTGATTTGGTATCTGATGAACATGAACCTAATCCTTAGACATATGACGAGGCAATCCAAGATAAAGATGCAGTATCTTGGCAAAGTGCAATGAATGCTGAGATTGAATCTATGGATTCAAATCAGGTCTGGGAGCTAGTAGAACCACCCGATGGTGTAAAAACCATTAGATGCAAGTGGATCTATAAGAAAAAGAGAGGAATAGATGGGAAGGTTGAGACCTTCAAAGCGAGGCTTGTTGCGAAGGGGTATACTCAGAAAGAGGGTATCAATTATGAGGAGACCTTTTCGCCGGTAGCCATGCTTAAGTCTATCCGGATTCTCTTATGCATAGCAGCTCATATGGATTATGAGGTGTGGTAGATGGATGTCAAGATAGCTTTCTTTAATGGAAGTCTTGAGGAAAACATCTATATGAAGTAACCAGAGGGATTCATTGCGAAGGGCAAAAAGCATCTTGTATGTAAGCTTAATCGGTCCATTTATGGATTGAAGCAAGCTTCAAGGTCTTGGAACATCCGATTTGATGAGGTAATCTAGGATTATGGATTTATTCAAAGTCCGGATGAGTCTTATGTATACAAGAGATGTGATGGAAACGTAGTGGTATTTCTTGTACTATATGTAGATAACATTTTGGTGATTGGCAACAATATCAAAGTGTTATCGGACGAAAGGGTATGGTTTTCCAAACAGTTTGATATAAAGGACTTGGGAGAAATGGGACACAAGCTTGGGATCAAGGTTATTGTGCTTATCCCAAGCTTCATACATAAACACGATAATGGATCGTTTTAATATGAGAAACTCCAAGAATGGTTTTCTACCTTTCAGGCATGGAGTTCCTTTATTTTAGGAGATGTGTCCTAGATCATCTGAGGAGATAGAGGAGATGAAGGCGGTTCTATATGCTTCGGCAGTAGGAAGCCTCATGTATGCGATGCTATGTACGAGACCAGATATCTGCTTTGCCGTGGGCATGGTCAGCAGATATCAGAGTAATCCAGGACAGGGATATTAGACTGCGATAAAGCATATATTGAAGTGCCTGAGAAGGACTAGGGATTATATGCTAGTTTACCAGGCAGATCAATTACTCCCTGTGGGTTACATGGATTGCGACTTCCAGATAGGGATAATAGTAAGTCTACCTCAGGTTTTTTGTTTACTTTGGGAGGTGGAGCCATTGTATGGAGGAGTGTCCAGTAGAAATACGTGGCAGACTCTACCATGGAAGCTGAGTATGTGGCAGCCTCTCAGGCGGCCAAAGAAGCTGTATGGCTCAGGAACTTCCTGATGGACTTGGATGTGATTCCTGGTTTTCCCAGTACTATCACAATTTAATGTGATAATAATAGTACAGTTGCAAACTCGAAGGAAACACGAGCCCATAAGACAAGTAAACACATAGAGCGCAAGTACCACCTGATACGAGAAATCGTAAAGGAGGTAGAAGTTACTGTCGCCTATATTGCATCAGAGGATGACCTGGTAGACCCTTTTCACTAAGGCCCTTCTAGCGAGAGCTTTGATAGGCATGTGGAGGGAAGGAGAATAAGATGTATGGCAGTATGAGGACATCATAGTCTTTTAGTATAAGTGGGAGATTATAGGGATGTATACTGAAAAGTCTATCTTTTCTATGAACATCTTTATTTTTGAAATAAGAATCACATGATCATTGTTTGCATATTTTTATGCATATTGTCTAATACATTACATTGTAGGTAACATGGTGTGTGGTGTCTCATGGGAGATCATGTTATCGGCTTCTTGTAAAGTATAAGTAAAGGCTCACAACTGAGATGACTTTGGATAAACCATCGGAATGGTTGTATTGTGATTTGGTGTTGGTTTGTCTTGACCATAGAATCACACTAGTTCACTTTGTGTGTATTGAGCAGGACCGACTTAGAGGTGATTCGATTTATTGTTGATTACATAATCAAATCGGACCTCAAATATTATTTAGTACATGCTCTTAATCCCGATATAATAACGGGCACATATACTTAGTACTCATCTCTTTGATTTACTAATGGGCGAGATTTATAGATTAAATCGATAGGCTCGGTAAGTTAGGAGATGATATTATTTATATGTTGTGTCGTTGATTATAGGAGGAAATCATGTCCTATTTATTAGGATGATGATGTCCCCTTGAGGAGCTCATAAGGCTCATCATGTAAACCCTGTAGGTGGACTTGGTCCGACATGATTAAAAGGTTGAGTGGTACTACTCAAGGAGTTTGATGTTGATTAATTAATGGTCAGTAAATTAATTAATCAACGAACATTCGAGATCTTAAACACGGAGAGAAAATGTACAAATAATATATGGAGCTCATATTATCATATGGGGGTTGGTGAGGTAGATCAATGATGATCCTTTAGTGGATTGGATCATCATTAGTGGATCGGACTTTATGTGGGCTTGATCCATGGGTGGCTAAGATCCAACTCCTCCTCATGGTCCCTAATGTAGCCTATTAACACCTCATGAAGCTTAGATCCAATGGATGGAAACAAAACTCTAGATCCAAAGGTAGAGATTAAATCTCTAGATCCGACGGTTGAGATTAAATCTCTATATCCGACGGTTGAGATTAAATCCCTAGAACCAATGGAGGAGATTAAATCATGGCTTGAGCCCAACTCTATAAATAGGATTAGAGTGGGCGGCAAGACACTAGAAGGGATGAGGGGATTAGGGTTTGTCCCTTGGGCGGCAACCAATCCTAATTAGATTAGGATTGGGAGTGGTGGCTAGGGTTAGGGTTTTGGGGATTAGAGTGGGCGGCAACAAGAAGTTTCTTCTTCTTCCTAAGGTTGGACGACCCCTATTCTTCTCCTCTCAACCTTGGCATGAGCTCATCCTATTCTTCTTCCCCTCTTCCATGGCCGGCAATAAGGAAAGCTAGGATTAGGGTTTGGAAGTTTAGGGTTTAGGAGGCTTGGGTGGCACCAAATAAGGAAGTAGTTTGGTTTCTTCTTCCTATCCTTTGGTGGCCGGCACCCACAGCCCTATCCCAGCCCTTGGATGGCATCCAAAGACCCCTTCTCCTTCTCCTTAGGTGGTGGAAACAAGATATAGGGTTTTCCCTTGGTGTCTTTGCCTGTTTCCACCATTATCTCCTTCTCCTTGTTGGCCGGCGGCAAGCATTTCTTTTGTTGCTTGTTAGTTGGCTATAGGAAGGAGATGAGCCTTGTTTCTATTCTTTCTCTTTCTTTGGATGAGCAAGGAAGGAAGATTTGCGATCTAGGAGCTTCGACTTTTGGTAGAGCGTCGCCCACACGACGTTCGAAAGGAGGAAGGACATACATTAGAAGATCGAGAGGTATATCGATTCTCTAATCTTTATATGTTACTTGCTTGTATTTGTTTTTCATTTATGAGCATGATATAAATCTGTATATGGATAAATAATACTTGGATCCCGAGCATAAACATAAAAATCGGCGATCCGGACATCGTCTATTCCACGGCTACTCGTAGAATAGAGGTTGGTCGCTTGAACAACTTGTTTATTCAAGTGACCTCTCTAAACGAATAGCACGACGATGACTTGGTGGTTTGGGCAATCCCTTTTGTCTAGGATTAATTTTTTTTTTAATCTGGGGACATCGAAGGGATCGCCATGGACAAGCTACCGAGGTGAAGTGGGAAGCGAAGTTTCCCCTCACGGACTCGATAAGCTAAAACCATTAAATTGGCATGAGAGCTTCCGAAGCAAAACCCATCATTCTCAGATTCTTGTACCAGTCTAGGAAATTAACTCCATTGAGCTTGTCCTTCTAAAGGACAGAATGCAAGGAGAGAGTGTTTGTGTTTGATGACATGACAATCTACAACATAAATAATGTAGAAAGTAAATATCATATTCCATTTATCATTTAATTAGGCCTTTGATTAAATGATGCTCCCGCTGAATTATAGCACTTTTGTAGAATTGAGTCAAGGATGTGGTCAAACCACATTACTAAATTCATACAAACTAGCTATAATTCTCGCGGGACAAGATCCACATCATACTATGCCTTGAGTTAGCTTTGGCTAAATCGCCCAAGACTTAGTATGATCGGTAGGTAACAAATTACCAATTACATCTCTATGCAACTCTTGTTTATAGGATCAAGATCCATATTTACAAAAGAACTTGAGCTAGCTTTGGCTAAATCGCCCAAGATTTAGTGTAAATGTGATCTTATCCTATCTTTCCAACTGTTGGAATATGACTATAGTTTTACCCGATCCAATTGAGTTAACTAGTTTCACTCAATCTAATTGAGCTTATTTTCACCCAAGCTTTGATAGGCGGGAACAAGATTGTCACTCCGTACCCTACCAAGATAATATGCATTGCTATGCTTTGGCAGATTCAACAACAACAAATGATCGAGGTAGTGATGAGTATCAAAACTTTGCAGGCATTTCGAGTTGACTTGATTAAGATCTAATCTAATCGTGAATGTGCATCATATACTCATTAAGGCATTAATTATCCTATACTAGCATGCATCACATACATGTTGATGCAACAATGCCCCAAGCATTTATATATTTTTTGATGTTTGGATAATCATCTAAGTTAGGCAATGCCTTGGATCTAATTGTGAACATGTTTAAGTAACAGGAAAATCCAAGTATGAAGACTTGGTAAAAGACAAGTCCAAGTGTGATCTTGGCAAAGAGAAGTCAAAGGAAAGGTCTTGGCGGTGTAAGTCCAAGCATGTAGTCTTGGCGGCATAAAGTCCAAGCAGTCCTTGGCAAAGAAAGATCAAAGGCAAGTCTTAGCGGCATAAGTCCAAGCATGTAGTCTTGGCAGCGTAAAGTCCAAGCGTACTTTGGCAAAGAAGAAACCCAAAGCATGACGAAACTGAAGGAAGCTTTTAAAGGCAAGCGCATGGATGGAGTCATGGACTCAGAGAAATCCTGGAGGTGCAAGGCTGATGGAGAAGCTAGAAGGTTAAGTCTAGGCTTAGGGTATATTTTCAAGTATGAATTAGTCATACTTAGGGTGTGCCAGTCGACTGGAACATGGTGTCAGTCGAACTGGCCTTTAAAATGCAGCATTAGAGGTTGGAGAGCTGCTGGCAGTCGACTGGGAGTTATCCCAGTCGAACTGCTGAGAGTCGACTCAGACCAGACTGCCGCATACAAGCTGGCAGTCGACTGCCATTATTGGCAGTCGACTGCCACGAACAGAAAGGCCTGTAGCCGACCGCCACCGGCTATGAACGATGTCGATATCGCTGGTAGTTGGTGATAGTTCTCCGTTAGTGATGAAGGCAAATCTCACGAATCCTCAAAAGCCGTTATAATCGACAGTCATCACCTCAACGGGAAAAGATGCTCTTTTCTATAAAAAGAGGCCAAGGGGAGCAAGAAGTGCCTAATGCTTATATTCTGATCATTCTCCTAAGCTCCCACAAGTTTTCCAAGCTTTCTAAGTGTGTTAATTCCTTTCCTCTTCTCAAATCTTCATTGTCATCTTTTTTAAGAAGAGGAGGTTTTGTAAAAGAGAAAGCTTATTAGTGAAGATTGATTTGGGTTGATCCACCTTAAGGATCACCGTGGAGTAGGAGCGTTATCTCCGAACCACGTAAAAGCTTCCGCGTTAGCATTGCATTTTCGTTTCTATTATTATTGTATTTGTTGTATTTCCACTAATCATTTGTAGAAAACGAAAAGAGGCTATTCACCCCCCCTCTAGCCATTCAAGGATTCTACAAGTGGTATCAGAGCTCGGATCGCAATGGAAGATCTAACAATCAACCGGAGCACGATGGCTTTCCAAGAGGAGTATAGCACGACGAGGCCTCCATTCTTCGATGGCAATGATTTCGGCTACTGGAAAGGTAGGATGGAATACTACCTTATGAATGATATTGATAACTAGTTTAGCATTGTAGATGGGTTCGAGAAGCCGATCGACGAACACGGAGCGCCCATACCGACCAAGGATTAGACAAGGGACATGGCTAAGAAGGCTCAAGCCAACGCCAAGGCAACAACCACACTTCAATGTGGGTTGTCAAAAGAGCAACTAAGAAAGGTGGGGCCATTTGAATCGGCAAAGGAGCTTTGGGAGAAGTTGATAGAGCTCAATGAGGGATCCAAGGAAACAAGAAGAGCCAAGAGAGATCTCCTAATTGGTCAACTTCAAAGTTTCTCCATGAAGACAAATGAAACCGTGAGCCAAATGCACGGTCACTTCAAAGTAGTCAACATACTACATGTAATAGGTGAGAAGGTCGACAACCGAGACCTTGTAAGGTATGTGCTCCAAGCCTTCCCTAGAACAACCTTATGGGCTTCAATGGTAGATGCCTATAAGGTCTCTAGGGATCTCTCTTTAGTTAAGTTAGATCAGTTATTTTATGAATTTGAATTGCACGAACAAGCTAACACTTCGTCCAAAGAGAAGGGTATAGCTCTTTTTGTAGGGAAGAAGGACAAAAAGAAGAAGGGGAAGAAAGAAGTGTCTTCTTCATCCGAATCCAAAGAAGATTCATCTAGTAGTGAAGATGAGCTATCGACAAGAGAGGTGGCTTATTACGTCAAGAAGTTTGGTGGGAGATCAAGGAAACTCACCAAGAAAGATGTGAGGAGGATGTTCCAGTCCTCAAGAGGTAAGCCTTCAAATAGTTCAAATTCTTCATCTAATGTAACTTGTTATGGTTGCAATAAGAAAGGGCATATCAAGCCAAATTGCCCGGAACTAAAGAAGAAGGAGGAGAAAGTAAAGAAGCATAAGGAGAAGAAAGAAAAGAAGGAAAAGAAGAAGAAAGAAGCAATGGTGGCTCAAACATGGGACACCCTAAGCATGGAGGACTCTTCCAATGATGAAGAAGTATGCCATGCCACCCGAAATCTAGCCCTCATGGCCTTAGAGGAAGAAGCCGGGAGCTCAAGTGAGGAGTCTTCACCCTCTTCATCAAGCGACGAATCATCATCAAGTGATGATGATGAGGTAAACAACTCCCCTAGGGTAGATTTACTTTACAAGACAATTGCATGCCTTCAAAATGCATTGAATAGATCAAAAACTAGGATTAAGGACTTAAAAGTAGAAATTAAATCACTTAAGAATGTAGAACCATCTTGTGATAAATTATCTTGTGATGATGCAAGTACCCTTAGAGATGAAAATGATGAATTGAGAAAAGAAATAGGTAATCTAAGAGCATGTTTAGAAAAATTTACTAATGGTTCTAAATACCTAGACATGATAATTAAGGATCAAAGGGCTATTTACAACAAGGCTGGACTAGGATATAGGCCTAAGGAAAAGGAGGTAGCATTTACATCTCTTGTTAGTAGAAGATCCATAATTAGAAGCAAGGGTAGAAAGGCTTGGGTCCCTAAGAAATTTCTAATTGATGCTAGTGGTCCTAAAATTTGGGTACCTAAGGCTTGTATTTTTCATGTGATATAGGTAGAAGAACCAAGCTTGTGGATTGTTGATAGTGGATGTTCATAACACATGACCGGTGATGAGAGAAAATTTTCCACTATCAACCACACTAGCAAGGGAAAGGTATCATTTGGTAATAGTGGCAAACTTAATATTCTAGAAAAGGAAACAATTGAGGTATCCCCCAACCTTGCCATTCATAAAGTGTTATTAGTCAAAAATATGAAATTTAATTTACTTAGTGTAAGCCAACTATGTGATGCAAATTTTGATGTTAAATTTGACTCCTCAAAATGTTTTATAAGACATAAAACTCTAAATGATTGCATGTTAGTAGGTTTTAGGAAATCAAATATATATTATGTCGATTTATCCTATGCTACTAATGCTTCTACTAAGTGTCTTATTGCAAAAGAGGAAGAAAGTTGGCTTTGGTATAGGAGGCTAGGACACATAAACATGAAGAATATAGCCAAAATAGCAAAAATGAAGTTAGTCAAAGGGTTGCCTAAAGTCAAATTTCTCAAGGACAAAATATGTGATGCATGCCAAGAAGGGAAACAATCAAAAACATCACACAAAGGTAAAACTTTACTTAGTACCGCTTTACCTTTAGAACTTTTACATATGGACTTATTTGATTGTCATAGTACCCCTATGATTGGTAGTAGATATTGCTTAGTAATAGTAGATGATTTCTCTAGGTTTACTTGGGTATTTTTTATGAAAAATAAAGATGAAACCTTAGGAATAATCATAGGATTTAGCAAGAGAGTAGAGAATGAAAGAAAACTCAAAATCAACCGGATCCGTAGTGATCACGGTAGAGAATTTGATAATTCAAATTTCTCAAGTTTTTGTCTAGAACAAGGGTACAAGCACGAATTTTCTTGTCCTAGAACACCCCAACAAAATGGGGTTGTGGAAAGGAAGAATCGTGCCCTACAAGAAGCGGCTAGGACAATACTTAATGCATACTCCTTACCTAGCTACTTGTGGGTGGAAGCGGTTAACACCGCTTGCTATATCCAAAATAGGGTGTTAATTCATAGGTTTTTAGGAAAAATCTCATTTGAATTGTGGAATGGTACAATTCCAACAATTCATTATTTTAAGGTCTTTGGATGCAAAGTTATATTTTAAATACCAAAGACAACCTAGGTAAGTTTGAGTCCAAAGCGGATGAGGGAATCCTAGTTGGATACTCATCCACTAGTGTAGGGTATAGAATTTACAATAAAAGGACTCAAAAGATTGAGGAATCTTCAAATGTCCAATTTGATGAAACTTCCAATACATACCCTAGGAAATCTCCTATTGATGATGATATTAATAATGAACATCAAGAAATTACCCAACAATTCCAAGATTTAACTTTAGGGGGTAATGATCAAGGGGGAGGATTGAATCAAGGGGGAGTAAGAGGTGATTCCGATGATGAGCAAAGGATTGAGATTAATTATGGTCAAACTCAAATTAATACACCTCCTAGAACCATAAGAGTTCATCAAAATCACCCCTTAGATCAAATTGTGGGTGAATTATCTCAAGGTGTTAGGACTAGGTCATTTCATATGGATCCCACTAGTCATATAGCTCTAATTTCTCAAATTGAGCCCAAAACAATCAAAGATGCATTACTTGATCCGGATTGGATCTTAGCAATGCAAGATGAATTGACTCAATTTGAAAGGAGTCAAGTATGGGAGTTAGTTCTTAGACCTAATGAAAACACCATCATTACTACAAGATGGGTCTTTAGGAACAAACTAGATGACCAAGGGAATATTACTAGGAATAAGGCAAGATTAGTTGCAAGGGACTTTAATCAAGTTGAAGGACTTGACTATGATGAAACATATGCCCCGGTTGCTAGGTTAGAGTCTATTAGGATACTATTAGGGTATGCCTCCTATATGGGTTTCAAACTCCATCAAATGGATGTTAAATCGGCATTCCTAAATGGGTTTATTAAGGAAGAGGTATATGTAAAACAACCTCCCGGGTTTGAGAATATGGACTATCCAAATCATGTATACAAGCTTAGGAAAGCTTTGTATGGTTTTAAACAAGCTCCCCGGGCTTGGTATGAAAGATTATCATCTTTCTTAATCTCTAAGGACTTTAAGAGGGGTAGTGTAGATTAAACTCTATTTATAAAGTCAACATCAAAGGACATCTTTGTAGCCCAAGTATATGTTGATGACATTATCTTTGGGTCAACAAATGATGAACTTCTCCAAGACTTTATTAAGAATATGGAAAAAGAGTTTGAAATGAGTCTAGTTGGGGAATTAAGTTTCTTCCTAGGATTGCAAGTCAAACAAACAAGTGAAGGAATTTATATTTACCAAACCAAATATGCTAAGGAAATGATTAAGAAATTTGGTTTGGAAAATGCTAAGGTAGTTTCAACTCCAATGGCAACCAATACAAAAATATATAGTGATAATGAAGGAAAACAAATTGATCTTACACTCTATAGAAGCATGATTGGTAGCCTTTTGTACCTAACCGCTAGTAGACCCGATATATTATTTGCGGTTGGTATGTGTGCTAGGTACCAATTATGTGCAAAAGAATCTCATTTAGTTGCTGTTAAGAGAATCTTAAGATATATTAAAGGCACACTAAATGTAGGACTATGGTACCCTAGGACTAGGTCTTTTGATTTGGTTGGGTACACCGATTCCGATTATGCCGGTTGAAAATTGGATCAGAAGAGTACTAGTGGTGGATGCCAATTCCTTGGGTCCTCCCTAGTTAGTTGGAGTAGTAGGAAGCAACCTTGTGTTGCCCTATCCACCACCGAGGCCGAATATGTGGCTATGGGTGGTTGTGTAGCTCAACTTCTATGGATGAAACATACTTTAGAGGACTATGAGCTATCTTACTCCAACATGAAGGTATTTTGTGATAATGTGAGCACCATAAATTTGACCAAAAATCCAGTGCATCACTCTAGGACTAAGCACATTGAAGTGAAACATCACTTCATTAGGGATCATGTGGCTAAGGGGGACATTAAGCTCAATTACATTGAATCTAAGTCCAACCTAGCCGACATCTTTACCAAGCCTTTCCCTGAAATAGAATTTTCATCACTTAGGAGATAACTTAGAATGTGTTTTGTAGAATAGAAGTGTAGGTTTGCATGATCCCATAAAAAAATCTAGGTTTTATACCTCTAACCATCTCACAATAGACCTAAGAAACCATGATTTGTGTATTTAGACACTTAGACATCATCTGAGATGTTAGAAAGATGCACTTGGTTCATCATGCTTGTTATGATGCATTACAATGAACCAAAGTGTCATCTAGAGACATTAATCCTTCATTGGACCAATCATTGGGAAGACTTATGTACAATTAATGTGCATATAGCTCCAAGAATATGATTGGAAATGTCAAATAAAACAAAATTTAAACTATGTCTATCAAACTTTGAAAAATAATTTTCAATTGATAAGCCAAAGTTATACAAAGCTTGCAAAAATATCATAACTTTTGCAAAATCTCAAGTTTGTGTCAATATCAAAATCTAAAGATGATATATTTTTAAAATAATTTTTCCTTGATAGGAAATGATCTAACAACATTAACCATAAAATTTCATAATTTTTTGATCTTTATTGAATTAATTATGCATTTTTTAATCTGGCCAAAAAGGCCTATCGGTGATATCGATCGAGGCGCTCTCGCCCTTGATTCTGATATGACATTATCGAACCAAGGCTTACCCAGTTCACTAGCGATTCGACTACCATTTATGGCGATCGTATCGTCGCGCTTACACTCGTATTCGAGTGGTTCGACTAATCTCCATCGATTCATTGCCGACTAATCTAATGGTAGTCATTATCGCGATTTTAGGGCTTTCCCACCAGTTCGACTCGCCAAAAAATCCCAACCTTCCTTCTTTCTCTTAGTCCGACGATCTTCCACCGCATTTCTCTCACCGTTTTCCCCCATTTTCCGGCGATTTCACCGACCGGTGCTCCCGTTTGAAGTGTTCTCCGACTCGAGGACCACCTCCTCTCACCTGGTTCACGCCCTAGTCTCCATCGCAGACCACTCGCTCGACTAGGGTTTCATGGAAACTAGCTTCCGACACCCTTCTTTGATCGTTCACCATGCCTCCTAGGTAAACCCTCATCCCTGCTCATAGTTTGGTTGTTTCTCTAGTTTTGTTTCACTAACCATTGTTTGTTTGTTGTCTTTGTGTATGCATTCATCATCCTTAACCTACATTGTTCTTTTCGTACATTTAGAATTAAGCATTATGCATCTAAGCATGCCCGGGTACCACCGGTCAACGAGGGCCCGTCAAACCCTCCACCCATTGTCGATCCTAGGTTTCCAAACTCCGCACTTGAAAATGCTTTCAATAAAAACAAATTTCAACTCATCCCGCCTTGATCAATGGACCCAAAATTTCTTAAGGACAACTGCTTCGATATTGTCCAGATTATCCAATTTTACCAACTTGAATCCTTAGTCTTTTGTGACCACCATGTCAATATTACCCTTCTTTCTGAATTATTCAACAATTTGCGACCGGTTGGAGATGGCTTGAGATACCGGACTCGCGTCGCTCAATGCGATCTGGATTTCAACCCCCAGATCTGGATGGATTTTCTCGGATGTCGCTCTTCCGAGAATGACTTCGTTTTTTATCCATCTTGGAGTGATCCACTTCCACCTCCCTTTGAGGAGATTTCTCTAGACTCACTTCATACTACTTTCTATAATTCTCCTCGTCCTTTAAACAACAATCTTTTTCAATTCCAAGAGCTTTCTGCTTCTGACAATGTCCTTTATAAGGTCATTGCTCATTGTATTCTTCCTATAGTTGCACGCGGGTTGGCCTTAGTTTGACCTGTACACTTCTTCCTCATGCATATCTTCTTTCAGTACTTAGACATCAACATTAGTCTCAACACCTTCCACTGCATTACTCATTTCATAAAGCCAAACCATGGGAAGGTTCATATGCCACTTGGAAATGTCCTTACTCAGTTGCTCAGTTCCGTAGGCATTGATGTAAGCATAGGGGTCATTAAAATCATGAATAAGAAATATGACCAGATGAACGGTCGGAGCTTCTCCTTGGAGGGCTTGAAGGCCTGCGAACTGAGCAACTGAGTAACTGAGTAAATCACACATGGTTAGCTTGATGAAAGCATTGGTGAGTTCACCATCTCATGGCTTGGGTCCTTGAGTCGGTGAAGGATGACTTTGCAGAAGCTATGCGCTTGGTGCATCTGAGGGACTGCCGAATGAGGAGCATTGGAGTGAAGCCAAAGGAAGCAGACTTCAGGGCGAGACGAGAAAGATGGCATTGCGAAGTTGTAAACTTAGTGCATCCGAGAGACGCGATCGGATGAAGAGAGCTTCGGTGAAGGACTCCAAGGGAGATTAGAGATTGAGCGATTTTAACGGTAGCTCATAGGTGAAGTATGCCGAATAGCTAAGTCAAGAGTTGGATGCTCAAACTTAGGTTTGAGGTTTACTAGACGTTTGGTTAAGTCGGATGCTTAAACAAATGGTTTGTTTGAGGTTTTACTGGATACCAGTCGACTGCTATAAATGGCAGTCGACTGCTCTGGGTCGATGGCACTCGACTGGTGCTCGACCGGTGTTCGACAGTTGGTTTTTAGCCAAACAGTCGATTGCTGCACCATCAGTCGACTGCTGAAGGTGGTCACGAGCATAAAAGGTTTGAAAGTCGACTGATCGCCTGGATCACTCGACTGATGGCTCTATCAGTTGACTGATGGGCATGATCAATAGACTGATTAGGGAGCCATTGGTTGGACGCCGACGTGGATGAAGTCATTGTGAGGTAACGACTATAGCAGTAGTCGACTGATGGCTGCTTTAGTTGACTGTTCGCTTCCCAACGGGAAGAATGACCTCTTCCCTATAAGAAGAGGCCTTGGGGGCTCTTGGGAGGTGAATGCTTAACTCCCATTCATACTCCTAAGTGCTCTACACGATTTTCTACTCCTCTTCTTGTGTTTATTTCAATCTTATTGTAAGAGGGAGTGATTCTTGTAAATAAGGTTTACCTCCACCTTGCTTGGGCAAAAGGAGAGACTAGTGAATTTGGTTGAGGGGTGATTCACCTGAATGAATCATCTGTGGATTAGCAGCAAGGGCCGTGAACCATGTTACATCGACGTGTTAGCATTTGTGCTCGTTTCCTCTTGATTTGTCTTAATTGTTTTTATTTTAACATTACATTTCCGCAGCGCTAATAGTATTTGTAGATGATTAAGAAAGCGAACGATTTCCATCTACGAATTGGGCTATTCACCCCCCTCTAGCTAGGCCACGATCTTCCAACATACCTAAGTGTCGACGGTTCCTTCGTGTAGCTCGATGAGCTTGTACCATAAATCCTTCGCGTTGATGAATGGTCCGACTCGGTTGAGTTCTTCTTTGGAAAGCCCACATTGTAGGATCTTTGTTTCTTTCGCATCAGCCTTCACTTGGCGCTTCATAGCGTTCATCCACTTGTCGTAGTCCAAGCATTCACCGTCTTCATTGGTTGGAAGGGTGAACCTGGTCTGGATGACGATCCACATCTCTACTTGGGTCTTGAGATAGCACTCCATCCGACCCTTCTAGTAATGGAAGTCGTCTCCATTGTAAAATGGAGGTCGGGTGGTGCTAAACCATTCGAGATGGGCCATTAAAGAAAAACCTTGCACAAAAATTTAAACTACGAAAAAGTTCCAAGACTTCGTCTTGGATTAGTAGTGTGGGATAAACGAAAAAGACTTAAACTAAATTACGAAATAACAAAACACATTAAAAGAAAAAAGAAAAAATTACTTAGATTGGTGGTTGCACCGAATCTGAGTGCCCCCACTCTGATACCAATTGTTGGATCGAGAAGCACGCTAGAGGGGGGGTGAATAGAGAGCGTAAATCATTTCTTTTCGTTCGTCAAAAACACAAGTAAGCGTAGTAGAAGTAGAAATAATTAAAGGCAAATAGACACTTTGTTTTTACTTGGTTCACAACCAAAATGTTGCTACTCCAAGGCCCCGTGATCCTAGACTGCGCACAAAGGCACAATGCACTATAAGTCTCCTCCTCATTGGAGGTAGGAGACAACAATAACAAGGAAAACACAAAAGCTCGAGGGTGAGGCAACAAGCCTACCTCACCTCGTTACGATGGAAAAATTGAATAGTACAAAGGTCGAATACAAGTAGAAAAATAGACAACTTAAATTAAACTACCGATTAGAAGATGGAATCGTGGCATCTCATCGGCATTACAACATCATAGAGTTGTCATTGAAGGAGTGGCGTTGTGGGAGCACTTTGAGAGCATAAATTAATTCTTCAAAGAGGTGAAATGACCCTTCTTTTATAGCCCTTCAAACCCTAATTCGTTGAGATCTGGATCTGGGTCAAAGAGACTCATCTCCCCAAGATAAGTGGAGCTTATCTTGACTTTCTTCGAGCTGACCAGTTTGAATATCATTCGACTGATAACCCTCAGCAGTCGACTAATTCTATGAGCAGTCGACTACCAATAGCCTTCAGTCGACTGTTGGCTTGGTCACTCACTTGCAACAATGAGTTAGCACCAAACTAATAAGTAATGGACATTTTGATGGTTACTTACCATCTGATCTCGACTTAGACCTTCCACTGGAAGTCTTAGTCGGATTACCACCTAAGTTCGTCCCCGTACTAAGGATATGACCTCACCATTACTCTTCACTCAATGCTTACCTCCGATCGTTATGATTTATCGTTTAGCTTCTGGTCTCCACCGAGGTCCTCCACTCCGACGAGGTTCTACTGGTGTCACCTGACTACCACAGTTTCTCGACTCAAGATTCTCCGTAGCTTAACTTAAACACTTTCTGCACACTCAATATAGCTCATGAGATAACAATAAGAGCTTAACTTTAAACCTTTGCCATAATCAAAATCTCGGTTCGATCATCTGGTGCCCTTGCACCTATAACCTAGTATCTGATCAACACGACCTACTAAAACTTTCCTATTAAACCTACACACTCAACTTGCACATTAAATCACAAGTTTATACTAACTTTAAACCATGGTTCATACATCAAAACTCAGGAGTGGTGCTTTCTACACCAACACTCTCCCCCATTTTGATGTATGACAACACATCAGTTAAAGTTAGAAGGAATATAACAGAATGCAATATTAAGTTCACTTTAAATGAATCAAGTTCATATATATATATATATATATATATATATCAAGTTCACATGCAATGCATCAAGTTCATATGTATATCAAGTTCACATGCAATGCATCAAGTTCATATATCATACAATGAAATGCACTTGCAATATCAAGTTCACATGCAATGCATCAAGTTCATATATCATACAATGAAATGCACTTGCAATATCAAGTTCACATGAATTGCATTTACTTATAACTTTAACCTTACATTCTCTCCCCCTTTAGCATAATCAAAACAATAAAATATTTTTCATATGCCAAAATAACTAAATTCTTAAATACCATTATTTATTTCAAAATAATTAACTTTCAAACAAAAAATTTGAGCCTATTTTCTTTTACTCATCATATCAATATATGGAATAAAGTTCATAAGGTATAAGGTGTAAAAAGAATTTTAAGATATCTAAGTGTTTGAAAATAAGTTTAAAAATTTTCAGAAGCTTGGACTAAACACTCTTTTCCCAAAAGATTTTAAGCCCAAGAGACTAAATTTTCAAACATAGCAAAGTTTAAGAATAAAATTTTTGAACACATTTTCTTCCCCTCATTCAAAGCTCAAATAATAACATTTTTGAATCTCCCCCTTAATCAAATCATAAAATTTTAAAACTCCCCCATAATCAAAGATTAAAATTTTGAAACTCCCCCTTAACCAAATCATGGTTTTAAAGCTTAAAAATTGAAAATATTTTTTTCCCCCTTATGCCAAGGCATATTTTTTAAGCTTAAAAATTTTCAAATAAAATTTTGAAAATATTTTTCTCCCCCTTATGCAAGGCATATTTTTAAAGCAAATGTCTAAATAATGCTCACTATCAATTACAAATTAAACTTAAGTAAATAATATCCAAGCATGAATCCCTTATCATTGAACAATTAAAAATAATAACTTGAAAATAAACATCTAAAAATTGTCCTTAAAGCAAACATCAAACTCTTATTTTTTAAAGACTCAAATGATATGAACTTATCATCAAGTTTTGGCTGAGAGTTAGTCACTGAAGTGATCGATTTGTTAAAAAACCCCTTCCAGTTTATTTCAATGCACTAAATCTACATCTGGAACCTAGAGTGCTATCGCACACCCATCTTCCTAGCTTAATACATAAACAGTTAGTCCTAGGTGTTTGTGAGAAGTGAATACTTGCATAGATCTATAGGTTCATGAATACTAAGTTCAACCAAGGCTAACTCAATTATTATTTTTTCTTAAGATATAATATATCAAAATAGGTTTTGTAAAGCAATAATGGAAGAACATAATCTATTCTACAAGACATAAACCTAAATGTCTTCTAAGTGTACTAAACTCAGCTTCTGGAAGTGGTTTAGTAAAAATGTCAGCCAAGCTAGACTTGGGCTCAACATAGTTGAGTTCAATGCTTTCTTTGGCAACATGGTCTCTTATGAAGTGATATTTAACATCAATGTACTTAGTAAGTGATTGATGCATTGAGTTTTTGGTCAAATTTTTTGAACTTATATTACCAACCAATGTTTTGACATTTTTATATTCTAGTTCAAAATCTTTTAGTGTATGCATCATCTATAATAATTGTGCTATGCACTCTCCTATTATGCCTCAGTTGTGGATAGAGCAACGTAGTGTTACTTTCTACTAAACCAGTTAAATAGGCAAGAACCTAGGAATTGACATCCTCCACTTGTACTCTTTCTATCTAACTTGCATCCTGCATAATTTGAGTCAGAATAACTGACTAATTCAAATTTACTAGTCATAGGATACCACATTCCCACATTGATTGTCCCTTTAATATACCTTAATATTTGTTTAACATGTGTTAAGTGTAACTCTTTAGAACAAGGTTAGTATCTTGCGCACATACTTACTATGAACAGTATGTCAGGTCTACTTGTAGTTAAGCATAAGAGACTTCCTATGATACTTCTATAATACTTTAGATCTATATCTTTTCCTTATGTATCACTATCTAACATTATTTTTTGTTACCATAGGTGTTTTTATTTCTTTTGCATTTTCCATCCCAAACTTCTTGATTAGTTCTTTAGCATACTTGTTGTGATATACGAAATTACCATCTTTTGTTTGTTTTATTTGTAACCCTAAAAAGAAATTTAACTCTCCAACTAAGCTCATTTCGAATTCGTGTTCCATTAGAGTTATAAACTCTTTTAAAAATCTTGAATTGGTTGAACCAAACACTATGTCATCTACATATACTTGGGCTATAAAAATGTCTAATTCCATGATTTTTGACAAATAGAGTAGAATTGATTCGACCTTGTTTAAAATATTTTGAAATTAGATTGGATGATAACCATTCATACCATGCTCTGGGCGCTAGTTTTAGTCCATACAATGCTCTTTTTAATTTATATACATGATTTGAGTATTCTATACTCTCAAATCTGGGAGGTTGACTCATGTATATTTCTTCTTTAATTACTCCATTTAAGAATGCAGACTTAATATCCATTTGATACAATTTGAATTTTTTATGAGCTGCACATGCTAAAAGCATTCTAATTGATTCAAGCCTAGCTATAGGAGCATAAGTGTGAGATATCAAAAAATAAAATAATAATAGAAATCTCTTGTTAGTTAAGAAGTTATCTTATAGAATTTTTTTAGGAATTTGTAGAAGTTTTTATGGATTTAAATAAGCTTAACTCCTAGCCTATGGGGAAAGATTTAATAGGCTTTATTAAATCCTGTTTGGATTATTTAGATTATTAGGTTAATGAAGTGATTAAGGGTTAAATTAGCTTAATCCTAAGATTCATTTTCTTATTAAGCCTGTTCTAATTTTCTACCCCATTTTTCCCGATCCCGATCTGTTTCTCATAACGAACTCACTGTTCCTTCTTCCTCCTGATTTCTATCTTCCGTCGACTCTCCTTGCTTGATCTCGATCTCATCAAGATCTCGACAACCCATTTCCCATCTCTATCGTGACCTCTCCTTCGGTCATCGTCGCCGCCGCGAGCTCCATTTGTTGTGCCCGCCATCCCCGCTCACCGCGAGATCGATCTGCTACCGATCATCCCCAAGTCCTATCTCATTGTCGCCCATATTCATGTGAGTTTAGCTCGGTGAGAATGTCGTTGTGCTAGATCGACGCTGCCATCCTTCCATTCCTCCGTCAGTGGTTCCTCTGCTATGAGAAGAGTCGACATCTTCCACTTTACTGTCGCTTCTCCCTGAAGGTCGAAGCTTCGCTTCCCTCTTTGACTTGGTCGCTTGTGCATGGTGATCCTATCTACGTCCCCTGATAAAAAAAAATTAATCTTTGACGAAGACGAATTACCCAAGCAACCGATCCATCATCGTGCTATTCGATTCGAGAGGTTTCTTGAACAAACTTGTTGTTCAAGCAACCTAACTCTTATCCTCGATTAGTCGTGGAATAGATGATGTACGGATCGCCGGCTTTTGTGTTTATCTTCGGGGTCCAAGTAAATTAGCCACATACAATTACATACAAATTGCATAGAACAAGAAAGAAACTTAAACAAGATTTATACCTCTTGTTTACCTCTTGGTCTTCTATTGTATGACCTATCCTCCTCTTGGACATTGTGTGGGAAACGATCCTCCAAGAGTTGAAACTTCCTAGATCTCCTTGTTCGCTCTGAACAAAGGGAAGAATACTCTACACTTCTTCTCCTATCTAGCGCCGACCACCAAGCCACCAAATTTGCTGTTGCCGTCGACCAAGGAGAGGAAGAAGGAGATGGTGTGGGCACCGGCCAAGAGCTCCAAGGGAAGAAACCCTAACACTTGTTGCCGCCGGCCAAAGGAGAAGAAGAGATGGATATGGGCACTGGCCAAGAAGAGAAAAAAAAAGAGGGGCGCCAGCTAAACCTTAGGAAGATAGGAAAACCTTCCACTTGTTGCCGCCCAAACCCTCTCCAAACCCTAGCCGCCCAACTCTTGAAGCAAACCCTAATCTCCAAAAGGATTAGTTGCCGCCCAAGCCAAGGAGCAAACCCTAGAATTCAAATTCTATGTTGCCGCCCAAGCCTTTGCCTCTTATTTATAGATTTTTCCCAAACCTCCTTTTAATCGCGTTCGTTGGATCTAGGTTTCATGAGGGTTTTAATAGGCTACAATAGGGACCAAGAGGAGGAGTTGGATCTTGGCCACCCAATGGATCCGACCCACATAAAATCTGATCCATTAATGATAATCCATTCCACTAGAGGATATTTCTTTAAAAATTCCCATGACCCCCATTACAATTTGACATGTGATGCAAACAAACTTGCGCGTCGACTCTTAGTGCCTTCCTCCCCATCGGATGAGTTTGTTTTGTGGATCAGAAGGTCAAATATGGTTATAGGAAATTATTTAGGAGCATGTGTACTTCCCCATCGGAAGACACATAATCCGAGATAATTACCTTAGTATCAGGTAATGGTGAACACTTAGATGCAAATAGGAGTATCCTCCCCATCGGAGTCACTGCTTTTATTTGTAGGGCCGAAAAGGAACCAACTATTAATTTTATTTGTCAAAAAGTAAGGTTGATAGGATAATAAAATTAATGGGTAAAACCTCCTCTTACAAATGTAGAATTCGTATATGTCCACACAATCGTGGCATACGATATTCTCGGTGTTTGTTGATTTTAAAATTTTATTTTTTGAGGAATTAATAAATTTTTAAAATCTAATGTTTTGATCTATGTGATTCTTAGGTTTTTAAAAAATGACTTTCAACTCACTTGCTGTGATACTAAAGGAAATAAACTTACTGGACCAAATTATGTTGATTGGAAGAGGAATCTAGATATTGTCTTGACTGTTGAGGAGTACAAGTATGTACTTCTCGAAGAGTGTCCTCCTAAGCCTGTAGATGATTATGAGGAAAAGGAGAAAGAGAGTTATAAGAAGTGGTTAAAGGCTGATGAGATGGTGCGGTGTTACATTTTGGCTTCTATGTCAAATGTATTACAACATCAGCATCAAACCATGCCTACTGCTTATGACATGATGCTCAATCTCAAGGAACTTTTTGGACACCAGAATCGGGCTACGAGCCAGGAAACCATGAGGAGCTTGATGATGACCACCATGGTCGAGGGAACACCCGTGAGGGATCATGTTCTCAAGATGATGGCTCATTTGAACGAGCTGGAAGTCCTTGGAGCTAAGATCGATGGGGAAACCCAGGTCGATATCATTCTCCAATCTTTACCTAGGAGTTTTGAATAGTTTTTCCTGAATTACAATATGAATAAGAGGTTGTATTCGTTGGCAGAGCTTTTGACAGAACTCCAGGCGGTAGAGGGGCTTTTTGTTGGTGCAATTGACCCAAGTCACGATTAATCGGACTCGAGTTTGACTCGAGCGATGTTTTGATGTTTGACATGAAGGTTTGACATTGATGTTTGACATTAATGTCTGATAATGTTTTGGGGAGATTGTTGGCACAATCGATCCGGGTCGTAATTGACCGAACTCGAGTTTGACTCGAGGGGGATTTTGATGGTTGACTAGAGTTGACCATGTCATGGAAAGTCCAAGTCTTGAGTACTTGGCATGTAAAGTACAAGCATGGGTCTTGGCATGGAAAGTCCAACATGGGTTGACAAGTAAAGTCCAAGGGTGTAGTCTTGGCCACGTAAGTCCAAGGGTGTAGTCTTGGCAGTGAAAGTCCAAGTCATGAGTACTTGGCATTTGAGAAGTCCAAGGGGTTTGATATTGGCGGCGTAAAGTCCAAGGGTGAAGTCTTGGCAGCATAAGTCCAATGGTTGGCGACGTAAAATCCAAGCGGAGTCTTGACAACGTAAGTCCAATGTGCCTTGGCGGTATAGATCAACTTAGCATGACATAGCCGATCGAAGCACCTGAAGGCTAGCGTATGGATGAACAAGTCATGGATGACTTGGAGGGATCCGATAGGCGTGAGGCTGACGGAGGTAGCTAGAAGGCTTAGGTCTAGGCTAAGGGTGGTCTAGCAAGTATGGGGGCACCATACTTGGGGTAAAACCTCATGTTTGAGGTGTATCAGTCGACTGGGACCTTTGGACAATCGACTGTAGTGAGTCAAATAGGGTTTGACTGCAGGGAGTTCCCTTGCAGTCGACTGCCATAGGTGGGCAGTCGACTGATCATGTGATCAGTCGACTGGTGCTTGATATTTCGAGCATAGAATGGAGTCGGACTCGACTGCTAGGGTTAGCAGTCGAGTGAAGGCTTTATCAGTCGACTGATGGACATGATAAGTCGACTGATGTCCTATCCATTGGATTTTTTCAGTGTGGATCACACTGTTGTCTCATAGCAACAGTGTCATTAGTCGACTGATGGTCCTGAGCAGTCGATTGATAGGTGAAAATCCAACCCGATTATCGGTTATAAAAGCAGCCGAGAAGAGGGTTTTTGGCAGCATTTCTTGAGGAGTTTTGGGGCGAATTGCTGGTATAATTCAGGGTCTCCAAGTGCAACTCAAGCAACCACAAAGCAAGCAATCCAAAAGCTATTAGAAAGTTGGTTTCTTTACTTGTATTGCATTATATTGTTGTATCTTGCTTGTTTTTTGTTTCTTATTGTTGTAAGATCATTTGTATGAGGTTTCTCCACCTCCGACGTGTTGTCGAGAAGGAGTTTATTGTTTAGTGGTGTTTGTGGCATTGCTAGAGCTCTTTAGAGCTTGATTCGTAGAGTAGGAACCGTTCAGTTTCGAATCACATTACATAGTTGTGTTTACGTGTTTGTATATTGTTATTGCTTTATTTTCGCTACGCACTAATCATTTGTAGCAAGCATCGCGAACGAATTCCATCGAGCATTGAAACGCTATTCACCTCGCCCCCCCTCTAGTGGTCACCGAATCCTCTACAATTGGTATCAGAGCCCGGGGCTCTTCTACGGACTAACCGCCGGGAGCCAAGATGCTAGAGGGTGAAGAGGAACAAGATGGAAATTCAAGAGAATTTGGGTTGGGACATCAACACCCCGATTCCTTATGCTTTCTATGGACGAGAGGGCTTCAACCAATGGAAAGCAAGGATTGAAGATTTTTTGATGATGAGGGATTTTGAGGAGTGGTCCATTTTGATGGAAGGATTCGAATATCCAAGAGGACCAAAGGGAGGCTTCCTTAAGAAGAAGAGATGGACCGAAGAGCAACTCCAAGCCTTCGAGAAAAATGACAAGGTAATGAAATTTTTGATTAATTTAATACCTAACAATATCTTGTGTATGTTAGGTAATTATATAGATGCCAAGGAGCTATGGAGCCAAGTGGCAAAGCTGCATGATGATTCATTACCGATCCAAGAAGAGGAGTGTTCATGGGCTCAAGAAGAGGAAGAGGCCGATAAAGCGAGTTCATCATCCTCACAAGCAAGTGAGGATCCGAAAGTTGGAGAGGAGTCAACTTTCGGATTGGTGGAAGAAGAGGAAGAAGTAGGAGAAGCCTCCACCTCTAGAATTGAGGGGGAGGAGATTAGGACATCCTCAATACCGGAGCAACAAGAAGAACCATCTACATCCAGTCGAGAGGAAGAGAAAGCTCAAGAGACCCTCACCACCACCCTAGGTGACTCAAACAATTCAATTTCAAATAAAATTCATATAATGTGTTTTGATTGTAGGGAGTATAGGCACTACAAGAGTAAGTGCCCAAAGAAGTGTTGGATTGAGAAGTGTTGCTAGAGGGGGGGGGGTGAATAGCGAGCGTAAATCTTTTCGTTCGATCGTTCGATACACGAGTAAGTACAGTAGAAAATAAAGAAACACATTTATTTTTACTTGGTTCACAACCTAGCGGTTGCTACTCCAAGGCCCTATCGGTCCTAGACCGCGTACGGAGGGCAAAGCACTATAACGTCTCCTCCTTGTTGGAGGTAGGAGACAACGATCACAAAACCGAAAGTATGAGGATGAGGCAACAAGCCTACCTCACCTCGTTACGAAAAAACAAAGAATACAATATCAAAATATATTACTTGATGCTGCTGCCGACGAAGAGAATCAGAACTTATCGTCGCGTCGACGTTATGATGGTGTTGGAGCGTCGGCGTTGTAGGAGCACTTGAGAATAAACTTGACCACATATTTTGGAACAGATCATGAAGTCGTATAAATTTTATCGTGAATTGGCCTCGTCAAACCTTATCCATTTTGACCTAGCGCGGTCGATTCGCCGCCATCATCGATGCCTCCCATCGATCCGATCGATGAGCATCGATCGGCGCTAAATGTCCAGCAATGATCACCGCTGGCCACTTCCTTGCAGTAAGAAGTTAGTACAAAAAATGGTAAATGCGACGGTTTCTAACCGTCCGATCTCAACCTAGACCTTCCATAGGAAGTCTTAGTCGGATCGTCGCCCATGGTCGTCCCCGTACAGAGGACATGACCTTACCATCTCTCACTCACACGAGCTTACCTCAATACTTACTGTGTCGCTTTCGCTTTTGGCTTCCACTCGATTCCTTCAGCTCCCTCCGAAGTCACTCGAGTGTCGCCCGACCACCGTGGCTTCCTCCGAGTGTCGCTAGCCTTCAGCTCCAGCTTTAGTACTTTTCTGCACACTCGATTTAGCTCGTGAGATAACGATGTAAACTTAACTTTGTGTCTTTGCCATAATCAAAACACAGGTTCGATTATCTAGTGCCCCTGCACCAACAATCTCCCCCTTTTTGATCTATGGCAAACCAACACCAAGTTAAGGGAAATTAAAGCACAAGAGAAGTATAGTAGATGATGAATGTCATTTCCCCTCAACCAAAACTCCCCCTTAACCCTAGGTGAGTTTTGAAAGAGATACTTTAGTTTTCAAAATCAAATTTTGTATTACTCCCCCTTAACTTTCGCTCTTCTCCCCCTTTTGCCATAAATAAAAAAAGAATGTTGGGGATTTTGTATAAAATAGGGGTTTTAAAAAAAATCGTATATGCATGCATCTAGATAAATCAAATATGAGTCCAAACATACGTCTAGCAGTAGTTAGATAGATTGGTTTGAGGTGTGTCCCTCTGCACCAATAATCTAAAGGTTTATAATATAACCCTTAGGGTTAGTTTGATTTCCCCCTTAGTCAAATATATGAAGTATAAGAGATGTAGGAGGCGCTAAACTTTGGCCTAAGAGTTGTTAAGTACAATAGATAAGAAAATAAGTAGTATTTTGAAGAGGTTATATTTCAATTATCCTTAACATCTCACCCATTCTATGTGTCTCAGAATTTGTTCACCTTATATGTTTTGTGAGATAATTTTAAATTAATTAAAGATAGTCAACCTTGGGTTGGATTCAGATTTAACCTTTAGATCGTTAAGTAACTTTTCGAGAAACTAGCTTCCAGGTCGTGGCGAGGCACAGGGGCCTTCTTTGATCGGAACAACGACCACTTCCTTAGACAAAACCAAATTCAATAAATTATCACTTAAGTCACTTAGGGTTACTTCCTAGTCTAACTAGTTTAGGATACGACGAGGTAGCTTCAGCTAGTTTCACTCGGTCAAGTGCACCAAGCTAGATACGCCTTATCTAGCTCGAATATACGAGACTTTGTTTTCCTAATGTATTATCATCTCGCCGCGTCCTGATACTATGTTGTCAAGAGTTGACTAGCTATTTTCCCTATCTAGCCATTCTACAAATTAAAGTAAAATATTCAATGGATTTGCTAAGTAAGCGGGTATACTATTTTAGTGTTAGCTCCCCCTGGACCATTGAACCAATATGGTCTATTCAAATAATGAATTTGATCCTGGGGAATCCAAAATTTATTAGTCCTTATATGTGAGTTCAATAAAACCTTTGGGACCCATGCTTGGACTCTTTGATGACTACGATTTACGATAGACATATAAGACCTATTCGTAGTCATTGACCTAAATCCGAGTCTGGCTTTGTTGTACACGGCTCTTTGGGTTCCAAGTAGTCGGTTAAGGTTCTTAGATCCCAACGTGAACCTTTCCAACCTAGCCTCAACCTCTTGAACTCGGTCTTTTAATAGAGAATTCTCCTCCTCAAGTTTTTTAACTTTGGTTGAGTTTTCCTCTTGAACTTGACTAGTTGAAGAGGTTAGAGTAGCCTCTTGCTTGAGGGTTTCAACTTCCTCAAGTAACGACTCAACCCTAGACTCGGACTTAGTTAATTTCCTATTAAGAATTTTAATTGTATTGTAAAGCGTATGAATTAGTGAGCGGCTAACCTTAATTTTCTCTTTTGATCCGGCTTTGAGTTTTTTTCTTGAAATAGTCCTTGAGTTCGGAGTCGGTGTTGTAATTGGATTCGGATTCCGACTCTGACTCGGACTCGGACTCTTCGGGTCTTGCCATACATGCTATGCCGACGCCTTCTTCGTGAAAGGTTTTGCCTGGAAGCTCTGATACCAATTTAAGGGATTTCCCTTGTCGAGTCCGTGAGGGGAAACTTCGCTTCCCCTTCGCCTCGGTTGCTTGACCATGGTGATCCCTTCAATGTCCCCGGATTAAAAATTTAATCCTAGACAAAAGGGATTCCCAAAGCAACCAAGTCATCGTCGTGCTATTCGTTTAGAGAGGTCACTTGAACAAACTAGTTGTTCAAGCGACCATTCTCTATTCTACGAGTAGCCGCGGAATAGACGATGTCCGGATCGCCGGTTTTTGTGTTTATACTCGGGATCCAAGTATTATTTAGCCTATTTACAGAAATATAACATGCTTATATTTTGAAAAACAAACACAAGCAATGAATAAAAGAGATAGAAGAATAGTTATACCTCTTGGTCTTCTAATGTATGACCCTCCTTTTGGACGTCGTGTGGGCGACGATCCACCAAAAGTCGAAGCTCCTAGATCGCAAAACTTCCTTCCTTGCTTTTCCCAAACAAGAGGAAGAAGAGAAACAATGTTTTTCTCCTTCAAAAACTCAACCAACAAAGAACTATAGAAGTTCTTGCCGCCAGCCAACTAGAAGGAGAAGAAGATGATGGAAAACTACTAAGACACCAAGGGAAACCCTATATCTTGTTTCCACCACCTAAGGAGAAGAGAGGGGAGTGTTTTGGGCGCCGGCCAAGGGCTGGGAAGGGCTGGAATAGCTTCTGGACGTTGGCCACAAGGCAAGGAAGAAGAAGGAAAACTTGCCTTATTTGGTGCCACCCTTGCTTCCAAACCCTAACCCTAATTCCAATCCTATCTCAACTAGGATTGCCCTATTCTTACCGCCCAAGCCTTGCTCCCTCTCTATCATGTTATCCACGACCACTTCCCATGCCCTCCTTTTATAGAGTTAGGGATAAGTCATGAATTAATCTCCTCCATTGGTTCTAGGGATTTAATCTCAACCGTCGGATCTAGAGATTTAATCTCAACCGTCGGATCTTAGAGATTTAATCTCTACCAATGGATCTTAGTGTTTTGTTTCTATCCATTGGATCTAAGCATATTGAGGTGTTAATGGGCTACATTAGGGACCATGAGGAGGAGTTGGGTCTTGGCCACCCATGGATCAAGCCCACATAAAGTCCGATACACTAATGATGGTCCAATCCACTAAAGGTCCATCATTGATCTACCTCACCAACCCCCATATGATAATATGGGCTCCATATATTATTTGTACATTTTCTCCCCGTGTTTAAGATCTCGAATGTCCGTCGATTAATTAATTTACTAACCATTAATTAATCAACATCTAACTCCTTGAGTAGTACCACTCAACCTTTTCATCATGCCGGACCTAGTCCACCTGCAGGGTTTACATGATGAACCTTATGAGCTCCTCAAGGGGACATCATCATCCTAATATATAGGACACGGTTTCCTCCTATAATTAACGGCACACCATATAAATAATATCATCTCCCAACTTACCGAGTCTATCGATTTAATCTATAAATCTCGCCCATTGGTAAATCAAAGAGATGAGTACCAAGTATATGTGCCCGTTATTATATCGGGATTAAGAGCATGTACTAAATAATATCTGAGGTCCGATTCGATTATGTAGTCGAATAAATCGAATCACCTGTGTCGGTCCCCGCTCAATACACACAAAGTGCACTAGTGTGATTCTATGGTCAAGACAAACCAATACCAAATCACACTACAACCATTCCGATGGTTTGTCCAAAGCCATCTCGGTTGTGAGCCTTTACTTATACTTTACAAGGAGCCGATAACATGATCTCCCGTGTGACACCACACACCATGTTATCTACAATGTAACGTATTAGACAATATGCATAAATATATGCAAACAATGATCATGTGATTCTTATTTCAAAATAAAGATGTTCATACAAAAGAGTTAGGCTTTCAGTATACATCCCAACAATCTCCCACTTATACTAAAAGACTATGCTATCCTTATACTGCCATACATCTGATTCCCCTTCCCTCCACATGCCTATCAAAGCTCTCGCTAGAAGGGCCTTAGTGAAAGGGTCTACCAGGTCATCCTCTGATGAAATCTAGGCGACAACAACTTCTACCTCCTTTACGATTTCTCGATCGTGGTACTTCAAGCGCTCTATGTGTTTACTAGCCTTATGGGCTCGTGGTTCCTTCGAGTTTGCAATCGCATCACTATTATCACAATAAATTGTGATAGTTCGGGCAAACCAGAATCTCATCCAAGTCCATCAGAAGTTCCCGAGCCATACATTCTTGGCGCCTCCATAGGTCGCCACATACTCACTCCATGGTGGAGTCCGCCACGCATTTCCTGGGCACTCCTCCATTCAATGGCTCCACCTCCCAAAGTAAACACAAACCCCGAGGTAGACTTACTATTATCCCTATCGATTGGAAATCGAACTGCGGTAACCCACAGTGAGTAATTGGTCCGCCTGCAGAACTAGCATATAATCCCTAGTCCTTCTCGGGCACTACAATATATGCTTTACCGCTAGCTTCAATGTCCCTGTCTGGATTACTCGATATCATCGACCATGCCTACGGCAAAGCAGATATCTGGTCTCGTACAGAGCATCGCATACATGAGGCTTCCTACTGCCGAAGCATAAGGAACCGCCTTCATCTCCTCTATCTCCTCAGATGATCTAGGACACATCTCCTTAGATAAAGGAACTCCATGCCCTAAAGGTAGAAAACCCTTCTTGGAGTTACGCATGCTAAAACGATCCAAAATCATGTCTATGTATGAAGCTTGGGATAAGCACAACAACCTTGATCCCAAGGTTGTGACCCACTTCTCAAGTCCTTCAAAACTGTTTGGACAACCATACCCCTACGTCTGATAACACTCTGATATTGTTGCCAACTACCAAAATCTCATCTACGTATAGTACAAGAAAGACCAAGACGTTTCCGTCACATCTATTGTATACACAGGACTCATCCGGACTTTGAATAAATCCATAAGTCCGGATTTACCTCATCAAAGCGGATGTTCCAAGACCTCAAAGCTTGCTTCGATCCATCAATGACCGATTAAGCTTACATACAATACACTCTTGCCTTTAGCAATGAATCCTCTGTCGCTTCATGTAGATGGATTCCTCAAGACTTCCACTAAGGAATCTGTCTTGATATCCATCTGTCACACCTCATAATCCATATGAGTTGCTATGCATAAGAGCTCCGGAGACTGTCTTGAATCCATAGATTTAATCTCGATTATTCATTGCACTTTGCAAAGATCTTTGTATTTATATCTTGGATTGCCTTGTCGTATGTCTAGGGATCAGGTTCATGTTTGCTAGGGACCAAATCAGAAGATTTGTCTAAAAACATGAATCTAAGAGGTTGTCTAACAACCCTCCCACTACGATGAGGTATCTTCTGTGTATCCTCTGTGACACGGTGCGATGACATGTGGTATGTCCTCTTGTACGCAGTGGTACTAAAGAAGTGACTTCCCTTTTAACTCCTCGAGAATAATTTTACCTTTGGGCTTGTGGCTTAACACATAGTCTTCCTCTAGAAATCGGCATTCGTGTTAACGATCACCCTCGATCTCTAGGACTATAAAACAAGTCGAATAACTCATCATCGATCTAACCATCTCCATAAGAGTCCTATTCCTTCGCTCTGCTGCACGCCGTTACGCTTGGGTGTGCCAGGTGCAGTCAATTGGGATTGAATCCCAACCTCTGATAAGTAGTTCCTAAACTCTCCCAAGAGGTTGTCACCACCATGATCAGATCGTAGTGTCATCCACATCTTGAATAATCATCTACAAAAGAGACGAAATATTCAAGATTACCTCTTGCCTAGATAGCCATAGGACCACACAAATCAGAATGAACCATTTCTAACACATCTTTGGCTCTATACCCCTTGGCCTTAAAAAGGCCTCTTGGTCATCTTACCTTCCAAGCAAGATTCGTAGGTTGGGAGATCCTCCACCACTAATGAACCCAAAGGTCCATCAGCTATCAACCTTTGAATTCTGCTTACGTTAATGTGACCAAGCCTAAGAAGCCAAAGATATGTTTGGTTCATCTTCGAAGGTTCTTTTCTCTTATTGGAATTAGAAGATGAGTTATTAACTTCAATTTGCATCGTGGGAGGTTTTGGTTCAAATTTCCTTTCAATGTACCTGAATAGATATTCTCCCTATTCCTTTTTATAACAACTCTGTCATTAAAAGAAATAGAATATCCATCCATAATAATTTAGAAACTGAAACTAAATTCTTTCTAAATAAAGGTACATAAAGGGAATTTTCCAGAACCAAAGTTTTATTATATTCAAGAGATAAATAAAACTTCTCCTACTGCAATAGCCGCCATCATCATGGCATTGCCCAAGTAAATGGTAATCTCCCCTTCAACTAGTCATCGGGTTTCCTGGAACCCCTGCAAATTGTTGCAGACATGATTAGTGGCTCCTGTATCTACTCACCAGGTGCCGGTAGATATCACCGCTAATCATGTTTTAATGGCTAGTCCAAAAGATATACCTATGTTCTGTTTTGGATTGGGACAGTCCTTCTTCCAATGTCCATCCTACTTGCAAGTGAAGTACTTGCCTTTCGACTTCTTCACTCTTCCCTGAGATCCTCCCACCATCTTTGCTTCACCTTGTTTCTTCTTCTTCTTGCCTTTCGGCTTAGAAGTAGAAACTCTTTTGAGCAATGATGGCTTGAGGACACTCTTCGAAGAGTGCATACCAGCAGATAAGACAATATTTGGATTCATTTCCAATCAATATAATTTGGGTACAATAAGTTTATTTCCTTTAGTATCAAAATAAGTGGACTGAAAGTCAATTTTGAAAATCCTAAGAATCACATAGATCATTACTTTAGATTTCAAAAAATTATTGATTCCTCAAACAATAAAATTTCGAAATCAACCAACACCTCAAATCACCGAGAATATCGCATGCCACGATAGTGTGGACGTATACGAATTCTACATTTGTAAGAGGAGGTTTTACCCATTAATTTTATTATCTTGTCAACCTTACTTTTTGACAAATAAAATTAATAGTTGATTCCTCTTTGGCCCTACAAATAAAAGCAGTGACTCCGATGGGGAGGATACTTTTTATTTGCATCTAAGTGTGCACCATTACACGGTACTAAGGGAATTATTTCGGATTATGTGCCTTACCGATGGGGAAGTACACACGCTCCTAAATAATTTCCTATAACCATTATTTGACCTAGTGATCCACAAACAAACTCATCCGATGGGGAGGAAGGCACTCAGAGCCGACGCGCAAGTTTGTTGCATCACATGTCAAATTGTAATGGAAGCCGCGGGAATTAATTAAAATATCCCTCTCCCACTTAGTAAATTGAAAATGAGGAATTTTCAAGCACACACAACATGCTTATTATTACTGTAGATTTCAATAAAAATTATTGATTCCTCAAACAATAAAATTTTGAAATCAACCAACACCTCAAACACCGAGAATATTGCATGCCACGATAGTGTGGACGTATACGAATTCTACATTTGTAAGAGGAGGTTTAACCCATTAATTTTATTATCTTGTCAACCTTACTTTTTGACAAATAAAATTAATAGTTGGTTCCTCTTTGGCCCTACAAATAAAACTACTTTTTATTTGCATCTAAGTGTGCACCATTACACGGTACTAAGGGAATTATGTGTCTTACCGCTGTGGAAGTACACACGCTCCTAGATAATTTCCTATAACCATTATTTGACCTAGTGATCCGCAAACAAACCCATCCGATGGGGAGGAAGGCACTCAGAGCCGACGCGCAAGTTTGTTTGCATCACTTGTCAAATTGTAATGGAGGCCGCGGGAATTTATAAAATTATCCCTCTCCCACTTAGTAATTTAAAATTGAGGAATTTTCCTAGCCTACGACATGCATATTAAACAAAAAGCAATAAATATGAAAAATAAATTATTTTCCAACTATTATGGCTTTTGTCTTCAATATGACTCCCGTCGCATCGCCATCTCGTCCGCTCCTCCTACGCCATGTACGAGCCATCCGGAGATCCGAGCCGAGACTAAATCCTATTTTAATTTACATCCATCGATCCTATACTCCACGAGGGAGTGTACATGAAATCTAGATCGAAAGTAAAATAAAATAAAGAGCGGCTAAACAATGCCGTATTTAATTTACAAAAACTAAATACTAGCCTCGTCAACCCCGAGGATTCAACAAAATAAACATTTACACACATACAATCACATACACACACATGCCATAATAGTGGAATCTTATGCCTGCAACCAAAGAGTTAAGCTACGCATATCCTACTATTATCCGACACATTTAATATATGAAAAAGTGCATAAAAATTAACCGAATCCTAAACACACAAAACCGGAAACCTTGGCTCTGATACCAATTGAAAGGTTTTGCCCGGAAGCTCTGATACCAATTTAAGGGATTTCCCTTGTCGAGTCCGTGAGGGGAAACTTCGCTTCCTCGCTGTTTGACCATGGTGATCCCTTCAATGTCCCCGGATTAAAAATTTAATCCTAGACAAAAGGGATTCCCAAAGCAACCAAGTCATCGTCGTGCTATTCGTTTAGAGAGGTCACTTGAACAAACTAGTTGTTCAAGCGACCATTCTCTATTCTACGAGTAGCCGCGGAATAGACGATGTTCGGATCGCCGGTTTTTGTGTTTATACTCGGGATCCAAGTATTATTTAGCCTATTTACAGAAATATAACATGCTTATATTTTGAAAAACAAACACAAGCAATGAATAAAAGAGATAGAAGAATAGTTATACCTCTTGGTCTTCTAATGTATGACCCTCCTCCTTTTGGACGTCGTGTGGGCGACGACGATCCACAAAAGTCAAGCTCCTAGATCGCAAAACTTCCTTCCTTGCTTTTCCCAAACAAGAGGAAGAAGAGAAACAATGTTTTTCTCCTTCAAAAACTCAACCAACAAAGAACTATAGAAGTTCTTGCCGCCGGCCAACTAGAAGGAGAAGAAGATGATGGAAAACTACCAAGACACCAAGGGAAACCCTATATCTTGTTTCGACCACCTAAGGAGAAGAGAGGGGAGTGTTTTGGGCGCCGGCCAAGGGCTGGGAAGGGCTGGAATAGCTGCTGGATGTTGGCCACAAGGCAAGGAAGAAGAAGGAAAACTTGCCTTATTTGGTGCCACCCTTGCTTCCAAACCCTAACCCTAATTCCAATCCTATCTCAACTAGGATTGCCCTATTCTTGCCGCCCAAGCCTTGCTCCCTCTCTATCATGTTATCCACGACCACTTCCCATGCCCTCCTTTTATAGAGTTAGGGATAAGTCATGAATTAATCTCCTCCATTGGTTCTAGGGATTTAATCTCAACCGTCGGATCTAGAGATTTAATCTCAACCGTCGGATCTTAGAGATTTAATCTCTACCAATGGCTCTTAGTGTTTTGTTTCTATCCATTGGATCTAAGCATATTGAGGTGTTAATGGGCTACATTAGGGACCATGAGGAGGAGTTGGGTCTTGGCCACCCATGGATCAAGCCCACATAAAGTCCGATCCACTAATGATGGTCCAATCCACTAAAGGTCCATCATTGATCTACCTCACCAACCCCCATATGATAATATGAGCTCCATATATTATTTGTACATTTTCTCCCCGTGTTTAAGATCTCGAATGTGCGTCGATTAATTAATTTACTAACCATTAATTAATCAACATCTAACTCCTTGAGTAGTACCACTCAACCTTTTCATCATGCCGGACCTAGTCCACCTGCAGGGTTTACATGATGAACCTTATGAGCTCCTCAAGGGGACATCATCATCCTAATATATAGGACACGGTTTCCTCCTATAATTAACGGCACACCATATAAATAATCTCATCTCCCAACTTACCGAGTCTATCGATTTAATCTATAAATCTCGCCCATTGGTAAATCAAAGAGATGAGTACCAAGTATATGTGCCCGTTATTATATCGGGATTAAGAGCATGTACTAAATAATATCTGAGGTCCGATTCGATTATGTAGTCAGCAATAAATCGAATCACCTCTGTGTCGGTCCTGCTCAATACACACAAAGTGCACTAGTGTGATTCTATGGTCAAGACAAACCAATACCAAATCACACTACAACCATTCCGATGGTTTGTCCAAAGCCATCTCGGTTGTGAGCCTTTACTTATACTTTACAAGGAGCCGATAACATGATCTCCCGTGTGACACCACACACCATGTTATCTACAATGTAACGTATTAGACAATATGCATAAATATATGCAAACAATGATCATGTGATTCTTATTTCAAAATAAAGATGTTCATACAAAAGAGCTAGGCTTTCAGTATACATCCCAACACTTCGTTGTCCCATGTTGCACGAAAAACCTTCTTTTGATTTGATTTGAATTGTGCCCTCTTTTGATTCTTTAGTAGCCTCCTTTCCCTCCAAATGATCTTTCACACTACGTTCACTATTGCTTCCACCTCTTCCGGTTCGGACTCTGATTCGTCTTCGGGTTTGAGTTCATCTACTTTCCTAGTAGGTGGCTTGCTTCTTTGTCCTGCAAGTAGAGCAATACCTCTCTCGGCCCGGACCACGTTAGTTTGCTCGTGAAGTTCAAACTCGGAAAATAATTCGTCTAACCTAAGCTTCGAAAGGTCCTTAGAGACCTTGTAGACATCGACCATGGATGCCCACAAGGTAGTCCTAGGGAAAGCATTTAAAGAGTACCTTATAAGGTCCCGGTTCTCTACGGCTTGCCCGATCGAGTGAAGACCGTTGACGATGTCTTGGATCCGCGCATGTAGTTGGGTGGCGGTCTCGTGATCCTGCATCTTTAGATTGTACAGTTTATTTAATAGTAAATCTCTTTTACATACCTTAGCATCGTGCATCCCTCGTGTAGATCAATCAATTTGTTCTAGAGGTCTTTGGTGCTAATGAATGGTTCGATGCGGTTGAGTTCCTCCTTGGACAAGCCGCATTGTAATATTTGGGTTGCTCTTGCATCGGCTTCGATTTGCCTCTTGGTTACATTTGTCCACTTGTTAAAATCCAAGGGCTCCCCTTGATTATTGGTGGGTAGAGCAAAGCTGGTTTGGATTATTATCCAAGTCTCGACTTTTTTTTTCAAGACACACTCCATCCGACCTTTCCAATAACGGAAATCATTTTCGTTAAGAACGGAGGTCGGGTGGTGCTATACCCATCAATGTGAGCCATTAAGTCTCTTGCAAAACACAAATAAAAACCAAAGAGAATTCCAAGACTCGGTCTTGGATTAGTAGTGCAGGAAATAATAGGAAATAACCAGAAATAAATAAGAAGAATAAGAAACTAACAAAAGCTAGAAACTTACGACCTTCGATGTCCCTGAAAGGGTACTAAATGTTGGATTTTGGGGCTGTAAATATCTTGTTACAAGAGTAAACCCTCATAATAAATGTAGATCTCTCATAGAGCTTCGATTTGGTAGGTAGATCATTTTGAGAGTCCTCTTGTGTGAAAAGTTATGGCTGTTTTACCATCGACTACTCCAAAATAGAATACTTGCAAACACACAACAAAAAGAAGTGTACCAAGACTTCGTCTTGGATAAGTAGTGCGGGAGGAAAAAAAAAACCTAAAAAAAATGCGACTCGAAAAATACGAAAAGAAAACCAAAAAGTGCTAGATTGGTGGTTTCACCAAATCTTAGTTCCCCCGCTCTGATACCAATTGTTGGATCGAGAAGCATTGCTAGAGGGGGGGGGGGGTGAATAGCGAGCGTAAATCTTTTCGTTTGATCATTTGATACACGAGTAATCACAGCGAAAAATAAAGAAACACGTTTATTTTTACTTGGTTCACAACCCAGCGGTTGCTACTCCAAGGCCCTATCGATCCTAGACCGCGTACGGAGGGCAAAACACTATAACGTCTCCTCCTTGTTGGAGGTAGGAGACAACAATCACAAAACCGAAAGTACGAGGATGAGGCAACAAACCTACCTCACCTCGTTACGAAAAAACAAAGAATACAATATCAAAATATATTACTTGATGCTGCTGCCAATGAAGAGGATTAGAACTTGTCATCGCGTTGGCGTTATGACGGTGTTGGAACGTTGCCGTTGTAGGAGCACTTAAGAATAAACTTGATGATCTTTGGAGTTGGAATCCTCCCCTCCTTTTATAGATTTTGGCCTTTGAATGTGTCTCCTCATATTTCGGAATAGATCATGAAGTCGTATAAATTTTATCGCGAAGTGGTCGCGTCAAACCTTATCCGTTTTGACCTAGTGCAAAGGCTGATTTGTCTCCATCAGTCGACTAATGCCTCCCATCAATCGACTGATGAGCATCAGTCGACTGCTAAATGTCTAGCAGTCGACTGCCAGCTTGACCACTTCCCTGCAGTAAGAGGTTAGTACGGAAAATGGTAAATGCGACGGTTTCTAACTGTCCGATCTCGACCTAGACCTTCCACAGGAAGTCTTAGTCGGATCGTCGCCTATGGTCGTCCCCGTACAGAGGACATGACCTTACCATCTCTCACTCACACGAGCTTACCTCGATACTTACTGTGTCTCTTTCGCTTTCGGCCTTCCACTCGATTCCTTCGGCTCCCTCCGAAGTCACTCGAATGTCGCCCGACCACCGCGGCTTCCTCTGGGTGTCGCTAGCCTTCATCTCCAGCTTTAGTACTTTTCTGCACACTCGATTTAGCTCGTGAGATAACGATGTAAACTTAACTTTGTATCTTTGCCATAATCAAAACACATGTTCGATTATCTAGTGCCCTTGCACCAACAAGAAGGTCAAGAAGACTCCTCCGGCACCAAAGGTCAAGGATGTCGGTGTCCTAACCAAGAAGACCAAGGAGCTTATAGTATTCTTCAAGTGCCATAAGAAGGGGCACTATAGAAGTCAATTTCCTAGGAAGAAGGAAGGAGCATCACAAGTAGGGGGAGCCTCTAAGGCAAACCCTAAGGTATATTTTAATTCACCTTCTAGTTTAAATGTCAAAAAGCATGCTAGGAATAATTTTAACAATCTTGCTATTGTAAATGAAAAGCATGCTAGAAACAATAAATATTTTTGTTTAGGAGCTAAAAATATCCACATTTTAAATAAGGAGAAATTTGTCACTAATGTCCCTAGAAAAACCTTACCTAGGACAAGCATTAAGAAAATTGAGGATCATCTAGGTTTTAACTACAAGAATTCTAGTCACATGCTTAGGAAGAGAAAAAAATGATCATAGAAATAATGAGCCCACAAAATTAGAGAAATTAGAGTTTGAAAATCAAGCTTTGAGGTCAAGGCTTGAGAAACTTAAAAAGACCCTTGCAAAAATGACAAATCAAATGCAAAGGTCAAATGGTCAAACTCTAGGGTATAGAAGTCAAAGTCAAAACCTAGGGCATATGAGACAAGAGTCAACCAAGGGAAAGAAAGGTTTGGGTCACAAATCTAAGCCTAAGGTGACTTATCATAGTGTTCTATTTGATTATGGAACACAAATTAGGTCTATGAAGTCCAAGGTCAATAGGGAAGTCATCCCTAGAGTTGACCATGGTGTATGCCTAGTGGCTAGGGTTTCAAGGAAACCTAGGGTGGTCACTAAGAAGGTTACAAGGGGAGTCTCCCCCCTAGAGTTAACCTAGGCAAGACCACAATAACCAAGGCTAACAAGCCTAGAAAGGTCATTAGGAGGGTATCTAGGGAGGTCATCCCTAAGGAATACCTAGTAAACCCTAGGAGCTTAAATATGTTTTGGGTTCCTAAGAGAGTGATCTATTCATGCTAGATGGGTTTAGGTGTGTCAACCTTGATTGGAAGGGTAGCTAACTCAACCATAGTAAAGTTAAAACTTTAGGATAATTTCAAGGTTATGGATACCTTGGAAATAGATTTGAATTTAAATCCTAAAAGAATTTAGGATGTGCCAATAAATTTTTGGAATTATGAAAAATCAATCAAATTGGCAAAATTTAGGTTTAGAGGTCTTCGTGTGCCATTTTGAGTTTTTGGCACACTTGGGGGATTAGTAGTAATATGACAAAATATATTTAACTATATCAAATGGCAACAAATATTAAAAGTTAGGTATTATTATACCTATACCTTTTATTTGACATGCCTTTTTTTGCCATATAACAAGCCTTGACATCATGTTTATTTTTAATCATTTAATATGTCATGATCATGTTAGGATTAAGGTTTAATGTCATGTGTTTTTAGATTATATCATATGTCATGACATCATGATCATTGGTCATGCTTTATTATGTTATTATTTATCCCATGATCATTCATGCATTTAATTTGATTAAAATTGATTTAAGGACAATGACATGACTTGGAGTCCCATTTATGAGGGAATCAAGTAGTGTCGCCTTAGAAAATGCATGAGGCCTTAGATTAAGAAAACAAAATTCACATCTCACATCTAAATTGACATGTATATATATTTATAGACCCTAGATACATGTGAGATGATAGGATATGAGTTAAGTTCAAGGTGCATAGTTTTTGCATCTAGATGAACTATAACTCATCTTATGTCATTTGTGGATCATTGGGAAAACTAGTGTACAAGTCATGTACATTGAGCCCAAGGAATATGATCTTATATAGGTTTTCAAAAACATTTTAAAATCATTTTAGAAAACCTTGGTGAAGTCTATCTTTTGATAGCAATCACCATTGATGAAGTTGATACAAAGTGAGCTAAAACATTGAAGTTTTTCTTCACTTTTGAACATTATATCAATTTCGATATTATATGGGTAAAATATTTTTCTAACATTTTTCACTCATTGTATTGGTCATAAGTATTATACGTATGAAGTTTCATGATTTTTTTAATTTCATTTCTGATAATTGAAATTTTGATATTTTAGTTATCAGTCAACTACCCTTGGTGGCAGTTGACTAATGAGCTCGGCAGTCGACTGATTTCTGAGAGACTCGACTGCCAGACTGATTTCGGGAAAAATAAGGTTGTTTAGCCCGTTTTCAGCTACGGTAAAGTTCCCTAACCACTCCTAACCCTAGGATATGCTTTGGGAAGCATTATAAAGGGTGAAAATCCATTGGATATGGATTAGGAGAGTTGTTAGGGTGATGTATCAAATTTAAGGGGTTGGAAAGTTCAATGTTGAACTTTGAACCTTAATTTTGATGTTTTAGAGTTCCTATTGGCTTAGGGACTTCCCAAGGACATTGTTGGTGCAATGGTCAAGGGGGAGCAAGCCTTTAGGAGGAGGTATCCATCATGGGATGATGAATGTTATTTTTCCTCATGAGGAGGAGAAATGGGATTTTAAGACACCCAATTTGAAAATAGGGAGAGTGTGTAGGATTGGCTCTCTTGAGTGATATGAGACTTATCACTAGGAAGATTGTAGGCATTCTAGGTAATTTTGGACCAAGGGGGAGATTATAAGATCTCATTGGGACATGAGACATTGACCTCCTTGGAGAAAACCTTTTTGATGTTAGTCAAAAAGGGGGGGGGGAATGTTTGGGAGAATTTATGGGATTACCAATTTAGGATAATTGGTAAGAAGATTTGAGTTAGTGTTTTAACTCAAAGGTATGTGTTTTCGTCAAACATCAAAAAGGGAGAGATTGTTGGTGCAATCGGCCTAGGTCACGATTGACCGGACTCGAGTTTGACTCGAGCGATATTTTGATATTTGACATGAAGGTTTGACATTGATGTTTGACATTAATGTCTGATAATGTTTTGGGGAGATTGTTGGCACAATCGATCCGGGTCGTAATTGACCCGACTCGAGTTTAACTCGAGGGGGATTTTGATGGTTGACTGGAGTTGACTATGTCATGGAAAGTCCAAGTCTTGAGTACTTGGCATGTAAAGTCCAAGCATGGGTCTTGGCATGGAAAGTCCAACATGGGTTGACAAGTAAAGTCTAAGGGTGTAGTCTTGGCCACGTAAGTCCAAGGGTGTAGTCTTGGCGGTGAAAGTTCAACTCATGAGCACTTGGCATTTGAGAAGTCCAAGGGGTTTGATATTGACGGCGTACAGTCCAAGGGTGAAGTCTTGGCAGATTAGGTCCAATGGTTGGCGGCGTAAAATCCAAGCGGAGTCTTGGCAATGTAAGTCCAATGTGCCTTGATGGTATAGATCAACTTAGCATGACATAGCCGATGGAAGCATCTGAAGGCTAGCATATGGATGAACAAGTCATGGATGACTTGGAGGGATTCGATAGGCGTGAGGCTGATGGAGGTGGCTAGAAGGCTTAGGTCTAGGCTAATGGTGGTCTAGCAAGTATCGGGGCACGATACTTAGAGTAAAACCTCATGTTTGAGGTGTATCAGTCGACTTGGACCTATGGGCGATCGACTGGAGTGAGTCAACTAGGGTTTAACTGTGAGGAGTTCCCTAGCACGACCGGTGCTCGATTTTGCACGTATCGAGTCGGACTCGATCATGGGGCCGTCGATAGTCGAGTGAAGGCTTGATTAGTCAACTGATGTCCTATCCATTGGATTTTTCCAGCGTGGATCACACCGTTGTCTCATAGCAACAGTGTCATCAGTCGACTGATGGTCCCGAGCAGTTGACTAATAGGCAAAAATCCAGCCCGATTGTCGGTTATAAAAGCAGCTCAGAAGATGATTTTTGGCAGCGTTTCTTGAGGAGTTTTGGGGCGAATTGCTGGTGTAATTCAGGGTCTGCATGTGCAACTCAAGCAACCAAAAAGCAAGCAATCCAAAAGCTCTTGTAAAGTTATTTTCTTTATTTGTATTGAATTATATTGTTGTATCTTGCTTGTTTTTTTTCTTACTATTGTAAGATCATTTGTACGAGATTTCTCTGCCTCCGACGTGTTGTCGAGAAGGAGTTTATTGTTTAATGGTGTTTGTGGCATCGCTAGAGCTCTTTAGAGCTCGATCCGTGGAGTAGGAATTGTTCGATTCCGAACCACATTACATTATTGTGTTTGCTTGTTTGTATATTATTATTGCTTTATTTTCGCTGCGCACTAATCATTTGTAGCAAGCATCGCGAACGAATTCAAACGAGCATCGAAACACTATTCACCCCCCTCTAGTGGTCACCGAATCCTCTACACTTTTTCGTCAGAGTGCTCAGGCTCAGGCCATGGTTGCTCAGAAAGTTTTGACTTCTAAGCCAAAAGACAAGAAGAAGAAGAAACAAGGTGGAGCAAAGGTGGTGGGGGTTCTCAGGGAGGAGTGAAGAAGTCGAAAGGCAAGTGCTTCACTTGCAAGCAGACTAGACATTGGAAGAAGGACTACCCCAACTAGAAGCAGAACAAAGGTATATCTTTTGGTCTAGTCATTGAAACATGTTTAGTGGTGTTATCTATCGACACCTGGTGTGTAGATATGGGAGCCACTGATAATGTCTGCAATACTTTGTAGGGGTTCCAAGAAACCAGACGACCAGCTGAGGGGGAGATTACCGTTTACTTGAGCGATGCTAAGAAGGTGGCGGCTGTTGCAGTGGGAGATGTTTATTTATCTTTTGATAGGAATAAAACTTTGGTTCTGAAAAATTGCCTTTGTGTACCTTTATTTAGAAAGAATTTGATTTTAGTTTCTAAATTATTTTTTGATGGATATTCTATTTCTTTTAATGACAGAGTTGTTATAAAAAGGAATAGGGAGATTATCTATTCTGGTACATTGATAGGAAATTTATATACCCTTGAACCAAAAGCTCCCACGATGCAAATAGAAGTAAATAACTCATCTTCTAAATCTAATAAGAGAAAAGAACCTTCTAAAATGAATCAAACATATCTTTGGTATCTAAGGTTAGGTCATATTAACCTAAGTAGAATTTAAAGGTTGATAGATAATGGACCTCTGGGTTCATTAGTGGTGGAAGATTTCCCAACCTGCGAATGTTGCTTGGAAGGTAAAATGACCAAGATGCAATCTTGGCTACAACAACTTCTCTTCGCTTTACGATCTCTCGTATCAAGTGGTACTTGCACTCTATGTGTTTACTTGCCTTATGGGCTCGTGGTTCCTTCTAGTTTGCAACTGCACCACTGTTATCACAATAAATTGTGATAGTTGTGGGCAAACCACGAATCACATCCCAGTTCATGAAGAAGTTCCTGAGCCATACAACTTCTTTGGCTGCCTCAGAGGCTGCCACATACTCAGCTTCCATGGTAGAGTCCGCCACGCATTTCTGCTTGACACTCCTCCATACAATGGCTCCACCTCCCAAAGTAAACACAAAACCCGAGGTAGAATTATTGTTATCCCAATATGATTGGATGTCAAAATCTGTGTAACTCACAGGGAGTAATTGATTTGCCTGGTATACCAGCATATAATCCCTAGTCCTTCTCAGGTACTTTAATATATGCTTTATCGCAGTCCAATGTCCCTGTCCTGGTTTGCTCTGATATCTGCTAACCATGCCCACGACAAAGCAGATATCCTGCCTAGTACAAAGCATAACATACATGAGGCTTCCTACTGCCTTCATCTCCTCTATCTCCTTTGATGTTCTAGGACACATCTCTTTAGATAAAGGTACTCCCTGCCTAAAAGGTAGAAAACCTTTCTTGGAGTTCTACATGCTAAAATGAGCCAAAATGGTGTCTATGTATAAAGCTTGAGATAAACACAACATCCTTTTCCTGCGATCCCTTATAACCTTGATCCCAAGGATATGTCCCATTTCTCCCAAGTCCTTCATATCAAACTGTTTGGACAACCATACCCTTACGTCCGATAACACCTTGACATTGTTGCCAATTAACAAAATGTCATCTACCTATAGTACAAGAAATACCACTATATTTCTGTCACATCTCTTGTATACACAAGACTCATTCAGACTTTGAATAAATCCATAAGACTGGATTACCTCATCAAAGCGGATGTTCCAAGATCTCGAAGCTTGCTTCAATCCATAAATGGACCGATTAAGCTTGCACACAAGTTGCTCTTTGCCCTTTGCAATGAATCCCTCTGGTTGCTCCATATAGATGTTTTCCTCAAGACTTCCATTAAGAAAAGCTATCTTGACATCCATCTTCCACACCTCATAATCCATATGAGAAGCAATAGATAAGAGAATCCGGATAGAATTAAGCATGGCTACCGGCGAAAAGGTATCCTCATAATCGATACCCTCTTTCTTAGTATACCCTTTCACAACGAGCCTTGCTTTGAAGGTCTCAACCTTCCCGTCTATTCCTCTCTTTCTTTTGTAGATCCACTTGCATCCAATGGTTTTTACACCATTGGGTGGTTCTACTAGCTCCCAGACTTGATTTGAATCCATAGATTCTATCTCAGAATTCATTGCACTTTTTCAAGATACTACATCTTTATCTTGGATTTCCTCATCATATGTCTAGGGATCAGGTTCATGTTCGCCAGGGACCAAATCAGAAAATTCTCCAAAGAACATAAATCTATCAGGCTGTCTAACAACCCTCCCACTACGATGAGGTATCATCTATGTATCCTCTGTGACACGTAGTACAGTTACTTGTGGTATATCCTCTTGTACCGGTGGTACTGAAGTAGTGACTTCTCCTCTCAATTCCTCCAGAACAATCTTACTCATGGGCTTGTGGTTCATCACATAGTCTTCCGCTAAAAATCTGGCATTCATGCTAATGATCACCCTCCGATCACTAGGACAATAGAACAAATCGTCTTTCGTTCCCCTAGGATAGCCTACGAACATGCGCACTTTTGTTCGAGGTTCCAACTTACTAGCATCTGCCTTCAGCAAATGTGCTGAACTCCCCCAAATTTGAATATTTCTTAGACAAGGCTTTCGCCCAGTCCACAATTCTGTGAGAGTAGAAGGCACTGATTTAGATGGTACTAAGTTCAGAATATACATTTTCGTATCCAGGGCATACCCCCAGAATGAATCATGTAACTCAGAATAACTCATCAACAATTTAACCATCTCCAGAAGAGTCCTATTCCTTCGCTCTGCTACACCATTCTGCTGGGGTGTGCCAGGTGCAGACAATTGGGATTGAATCCCATCCTCCGATAAGTAATTCCTAAACTCTGCCAAGAGGTACTCACCACCACGATCAGATCGTAGTGTCTTGATACTTTTACCTTGATGCTTCTCCACATCATCCTTGAATTCTTCAAACCTGTCAAAGCAATTAGACTTGTGGCGCATCAAGTAAATGTATCCATATCTTGAATAATCGTCTATAAAAGAGACGAAATATTCAAAATCACCTCTAGCTTGGATAGACATAGGACCACACAAATCAGAATGAACCAATTCCAACACATCTTTGGTTATATACCCCTTGGCCTTAAAAGGCCTCTTGGTCATTTTACCTTCCAAGCAAGATTAGCAGGTTGGACAATCTTCCACCACTAATCAACCCAGAGGTCCATCATGTTAGTAATATATGAGAGATGTCCTAAGGCAATCACCTTATGTATGAACCATTTATATGATAAATGAAGATTCACTATTTGAGTATACATGTTTAATGTATTTGATTGGATCTTAAACTCATTTACTGAATGTCCACGATACGATTCACAGCATGAGAGAATTTGTGATTGGATCACAACTAGTGAGTATCTCTACATGTGTAATTGTGATGTATCGGAATTATCCCTAGTCGATGAATTGATGGATTTGGACACCATCAATTCTGTCGAGACTAGCACGAGGTATACTCCTTGGTGTATCCAAGCAGCTGATTCTCACTGGCTGGAGACATTGTGATGTCCGAAGTTAATCGTGGATGCTAGTTATGGTAACTAGTTCATTGGAGTGACCAGCCGTAAGACTTCATATGGTTCTCTACATATATAGATATGTCAATGAAGTTCTTACTGTGGCTTAAGTGCGATGTTCCTTTGACTTGCGGTATTCAAGTCATCTTGATCATGGAAACTTATGCTTTGACATCTTAAGCAAACATCTCTAAGGAGATGTGGACCCGGGATGATTGGGTATTAGTCGAAGTGATCGAAGGTGTTTGAATAGCCTATAAAGGATTCACCACTCCTTGCGAGGAGACGTATACCCATGGCCTCTCGTCGGATTGTTACTAAAGTCTTTGGCCAAAGCATTACATGTTTAGAGTAAGGTACTCTTCGATACATGTGGAGTAACTAGAATCCGTAGGACGAGGAAATGATACTTGGGCTAGGTGTGACGTAGTCAGCCTAGTGGGGACTGACACAATAGACCATATCCTGAACCAAGTGGGTATAAGATGAGTGAAGGGAATGAGGCACGATTCATTCGAGCTACTGAAGGGTTTCAGAAATAGTTCTGGATCAACCGTTGATCTTTTCGGTTAATTGGGGATCATGATGTACTACTAGGTGCCACTCATGATCGTTCTATAATTAATGGTTAATTATAGACGGCCAACATAAACCGAGAACCTATTTGGTCACACGCACAACGAGTGTAATCCAAAGGATTTAAAATGAGCTTGAGAATGGGATTCTCAGACCGAGAGAAACTATGTTTGGTTGGACCAAACATAAAGCGAGCATGAAATTGTTTCAGTCGCAATGGAAGCGTGGATGGGCCGTGTCTTATGAAGACATAATGGATGGACCAAAATGGTTTGGTTCTAATCCAATGGATGAGAATAAACCAAAGGGTTTGGTTTATTTTAAGCGAATGAACCAAAAGTTGGTTGGTTCGTTTAACTTAAAATAAACCATCATGGTTTGGTTTATTTTAACTTATCTTAATGGAGCGGGTTAACGGGCTTTATGGATATGATCCATTAACCATTAAGAGAATTAGTTCTCTATAAAATAGGGCTTAAACCCTAATCCAAAGCCCTAATCAACCTTGGCCGCCCAAACCCCCTCCCTCTCCTATTCGGCGCCAACACCTTCATTGCCGCCGCCCAGCTTTTGTGCCGCCGTCCAAGTCCTTGCCGGCGACCAAGCTACAGCCGGTGAACCCTCCGGCGATCTTCCGGTGATCCCCTATAGGTTTGGCATCAAGGTGAGCCTTTTCTTTCCTTGGTTGGCCGGCGCCTATATCCTCCACCAAGCTGTCCAGTTTTCTGGACAGCTTCTCCTTCTCTCATCGGAGCGTCGTTTGGACGACGGTTAGTGCTCCGACAGCGGCTAAATTACCGGGGATTTGATCTCCGGTAATCCTCTGAGGTGGGGGATGAAGGATTCGTCAAACGGTTGACGAATACCTCTCCGGAGAAGCGAGTTTTGAGAACTCGTTTTAGGATCCGAATTTGGATTCGGATCGTGATCATCTCTCGATCACGTCGTCTTCAACACGAGGCTAGTAACCCGTACGAAGACGAATCTCGTGACTTAGCGAAGTCATCCCGAGGAGCTCGGCGTGGATACGGATAGAGACGATTCTTACGAGGATCGTTCCGGTTGATGCCGTTCCCGCTACACGTCATACGAAAGGTATAACGTAGATAAATTTCTTTTATTGCAAATTTTAATTTACGGTTATGTCTACACTTGTTGTAATATGCATGTGTGTGTTGTAATAAATATAGATTTATTAATTTTAATTGCTTCCGCTGTGCTCATGTTTACGAAACATGATCGAACACACACACACCGCGGTGCCGGAAACCCAACACATCAACTATCAACCTTTGAATTCTACTTAGGTTAATATGACCTAACCTTAGATGCCAAAGATATGTTTGGTTCATTTTCGAAGGTTCTTTTCTCTTATTAGATTTAGAAGATGAGTTATTTACTTCTATTTGCATCGTGGGAGCTTTTGGTTCAAGGGTATATAAATTTTCTATCAATGTACCAGAACAGATAATCTCTCTATTCCTTTTTATAACAACTCTGTCATTAAAAGAAATAGACTATCCATCCAAAAATAATTTAGAAACAGAAATAAAATTCTTTCTAAATAAAGGTACATAAAGGTAATTTTTCAGAACCAAAGTTTTATTCCTATCAAAAAATAAAAAAACATCTCCCACTGCAACAGTCGCCACCTTCGTAGCTGTTGGGATGTATACTGAAAAGTCTATCTTTTGTATGAACATCTTTATTTTGAAATAAGAATCACATGATCATTGTTTGCATATTTATGGTTATGCATATTGTCTCATACATTACATTGTAGATAACATGGTGTGTAGTGTCATACAGTAGATCATGTTATCAGCTCATTGTAAAGTATAAGTAAAGGCTCACAACCAAGATGGTTATGGACAAACCATTGGAATGGTTGTAGTGTGATTTGGTATTGGTTTGTCTTGATCATAGAATTACACTAGTACACTTTGTGTGTATTGAGCAGGACCGACATAGAGGTGATTCGATTTTTTGCTTACTACATAATCGAATCGGACCTCAGATATTATCTTGTACATGCTCTTAATCCCGATATAATAACGGGCACATATACTTAGAATTCATTTCTTTGATTTACCAATGGGAGAGATTTATAGAGTAAATCGATAGGCTCGGTAAGTTGGGAAATGATATTATTTATATGGTGTGTCGTTTATTATAGGAGGAAACCATGTCCTATATGTTAGGATGATGATGTCCCCTTGAGGAGCTCATAAGGTTTATCTTGTAAACCCTGCAGGTGGACTTGGTCCGGAATGATGATAAGGTTGAGTGGTACTACTCATGGAGTTAGATGTTGATTAATTAATTATCAGTAAATTAATTAATCGACGGACATTCGAGATCTTAAACACGAGGAGAAAAATGTACAAATAATATATGGAGCCCATATTAACTTATGGGCGTTGGTGAGGTAGATCAATGATAATCCTCTAGTAGAATTAATTATCATTAATGGATCGGACCTTATGTGGGCTTGATACATTGGGTGGCCAAGATCCAACTCCTCCTCATGGTCCCTATTGTAGCCTATTAAAACCTCATGGAGCCTAGATCCAATGATGGAAAATAAAACTCTAGATCCTACGGTGGAGATTAAATCTCTAGATCCGACGGTTGAGATTAAATCTCTAGATCCGACGGTTGAGATTGAATCCCTAGAACTGACAGTGGAGATTAAAAGGAGGCTTAAGCCTAACTCTATAAATAAGGGCTTAAGGTGGGCGGCAAGGATAGAGCTTAGGAATTAGGGTTTGGGCGGCAAGGGGCTGGGAGGCTTGGGCGGCCACAAATTTGGAAATTTTTTCCTTCTTGTTCCTTAGGTGGCCGGTGCCCATCCTCTCTTCTTCTCTCCTTGGCCGGCGTCGAAGCTTCATCTTCTCATCCTTTTCTCTTGGCCGGCACACTCTCTACTTTTCCAAGGGCCGGCGACATCAAGGGTTGGGGTGATCCTTTTCCCTTGGCCGGCAACATCTCCTTGTTCTTCTCCTTGGCCGGCGGCAAACACCAAGCTTGGAGCTTGGTGGTCGGTTAAAGGAAGGAGAAGAGTTTTGTTTTATCATCTTCCTTTGTTCAGAGTGAACAAGAAAAGGAAGATTGGTGATCTAGGAGGCTTTGACTTTTGGAAGATCGTCGCCCACACGACGTCCAAAAGGAGGAAGGACATACAATAGAAGATCAAGAGGTATAATATTTGTTCATATTCTTTTGGATTATGTCAATAATTTTTTTTCAATTATATGCATGTTGTATGATTTTATATGTGGCTAATTTACTTGGACCACGAATACAAACACAAAAACCGGCGATCCATACATTGTCTATTCCGCGGCTAATCGTAGAATAGAGGTTGGTTGCTTAAACAACAAGTTTGTTTAAGTGACTACTCTAATCGAATAGCACGACAATGAAATGGTAGCTTGGGTAATTGTCATGGATTAAATTTTTAATCCGGGGACAACGACGGGATTGCCATGAACAAGCAATCGAGTTGAAGTGGGAAGCGAAGTTTCCTCCCTTCAAGTGGTATCGGAGCCACGGTTTCCGGTTTTGTGTGTTTAGGATTCGGTTACTTTTAGGCACTTTTCATATATTATATGTGTCGGATAATAGTAGGATGTGCGTAGGTTAACTTTTTGGTTGCAGGCATAGGATCCAACTATTATGGCCATATGTGTGTATGTGATTGTATGTGTGTAATAGTATATTATTTGAATCCTCGGGGTTGACGAGGCTAGTATTTAATTTTTGTAATTAGATACGGCATTGTTTAGCCACTCTTTTTATTTTAGTTTACTTTCGATCTAGATTTCATGTACACTCCTTCGTGGAGTATAGGATTGAAGGATGGAAATTAAAATAGTTTTTCTCGGCTCGGATCTCCGGATGGCTTGTACATGGCGTAGGGAGGAGTGGATGAGATGGCAATACGACGGGAGGCATATTGGAGACAAAAGCCATAATAGTTGGAAAATATTTTTTTCATATTTATTGCTTCTTGTTTGATATGCATGTCGTAGGCTAGGAAAATTCCTCAATTTTAAATTACTAAGTGGGAGAGGGATATTTTTATAAATTCCCACGGCCTCCATTACGATTTGACATGTGATGCAAACAAAGTTGCACGTCGGCTCTGAGTGCCTTCCCCAACATTGGATGAGTTTGTTTGCGGATCACAAGGTCGAATATGGTTATAGGAAATTATTAAGGAGCATGTGTACTTCCCAATCGGAAGGCACATAACCCGAGATAATTAACTTAGTATCGAGTAATGATGAACACTTAGATACAAATATAAGTATCCTCCCCATCGGAGTCACTGCTTTTATTTGTATGGCCAAAGAGGAACCAACTATTAATTTTATTTGTCAAAAAGATAGGTTGACAAGATAATAAAATTAATGGGTAAAACCTCCTCTTACAAATGTAGAATTCGTATACGTCCACACTATCGTGGCATATGATATTCTCGGTGTTTTGAGGTGTTGGTTGATTTTAAAATTTTATTGTTTAAGAAATCAATAATTTTTGAAATCTAATGTTTTGATCTATGTGATTCTTAGGTCTTTTTTTTTCAAAATGACTTTCAACCCGCTTGCTGTGATACTGAAAGAAAATAAACTTACTGGACCCAACTATGTTGATTGGAAGAGGAATCTTGACATTGTCTTGACTACTGAGGAATACAAATATGTACTTCTCGAAGAGTGCCTTCCTAAGCCTGCGGATGATTCTGGGGAAAAGGAGAAGGAGAGTTATAAGAAGTGGATTAAGGCCAATGAGATGGCGCGGTGTTACATTTTGACATCTATGTCAAATGTACTGCAACATCAGCATCAAGCCATGCCCACTGCTTATGACATGATGCTTAATCTCAAAGAGATTTTCGGACACCAGAATCGGGCTGCTAGGCAGGAAGCCATGAGGAACTTGATGACGACCACCATGATCGAGGGAACACCCGTGAGGGATCATGTTCTCAAGACGATGGCTCATTTGAATGAGCTGGAAGTCCTCGGAGCTGAGATCGATGGGAAACACAAATCGATATCATTCTCTAGTCTCTACCTAGGAGTTTTGAGCAGTTTTGCCTGAACTACAACATGAACAAGAGGTTGTATTCATTGGCGGAGCTTCTGACAGAACTCCAGGTGGCGAAGGGCTTTTTCATCATAGTGCTCAGGCTCAAGCCATGGTTTCCCAAAAGGTTTCTACTTCTAAGCCGAAAGGCAAGAAGAAGAAGAAACAAGCTGGGGCAAAGGCGGTGGGAGGACCTCAGGGAGGAGAGAAGAAGCTGAAAGGCAAGTGCTTCACTTGTAAGCAGACTGGACACTGGAAGAAGGACTGCCCCAATCGGAAGCAGAACAAATGTATATCTTTTGGTCTAGTCCTTGAAACATGTTTAGCAGTGTTATCTACCAGCACCTGGTGTGTAGATACGAGAGCCACTGATCATGTATGCAACACTTTGCAGGGCTTCTAGGAAACCAGACGACTGGTGGAAGGAGAGATTATCGTATACTTGGGCGATGCCACGAAGGTGGCAGTTGTTGCAGTGAGAGATGTTTATTTGTCTTTTGAGAGGAATAAAATTTTGGTTCTTAAAAATTGCCTTTATGTACCTTTATTTAGAAAGAATTTGGTTTCGATTTCTAAATTGTTTATGGATGGATATTCTATTTCATTTAATGACATAGTTGTTATAAAAAGGAATAGGGAGATTATCTATTCTGGTGCATTGATAGGAAATTTATATACACTTGAACTAAAAGCTCCCACGATGCAAATAGAAGCTAATAACTCATCTTCTAATTCTTATAAGAGAAAAAAACCTTCAAAGATGAACCAAACATATCTTTGGCATCTAAGACTTGGTCATATTAACCTAAGCAGAATTCAAAGGTTGATAGCTGATGGACCTCTGGGTTTATTAGTGGTGGAAGATTTCCCAACCTGCGAATCTTGCTTGGAGGGTAAAATGACCAAGAGGCCTTTTAAGGCTAAGGGGTATAGAGCCAAAGATGTGTTGGAATTGGTTCATTCTGATTTGTGTGGTCCTATGTCTATCTAGGCTAGAAGTGGTTTTGAGAATTTTGTCTCTTTCATAGACGATTATTCAAGATATGGATACATTTACTTGATGCACCGCAAGTCTGAATGCTTTGACAAAGTTCAAAGAATTCAAGGCTAATGTGGAGAAATGTCAAGGTAAAAGTATCAAGACACTACGATCTGACCGTGGTGGTGAGTACCTCTTGGGAGAGTTTAGGAATTACTTATCAGAGTCTGGGATTCAATCCCAATTGTCTGCACCTGGCACACCCCAGCAGAATGGTGTAGCAGAGCGAAGGAATAGGACACTTATGAAGATGGTTAGATTGATGATGAGTTATTCTGAGTTGCCAGATTTGTTCTGGGGATATGCTCTAGATGAAGGTTTTGCCCGGAAGCTCTGATACCAATTGAAGGGTTTTGCTTATCGAGTCCGTGACGGGAAACTTCGCTTCCCACTTCACCTCGGAAGCTTGTCCATGGTGATCCCTTCTATGTCCCCAGATTAAAAAAATTTAATCCTAGACAAAAGGGATTGCCCAAACCACCAAGCCATCGTCGTGCTATTCGTTTAGAGAGGTCACTTGAACAAACTAGTTGTTCAAGCGACCATCCTCTATTCTACGAGTAGCCACGGAATAGACGATGTCCGGATCGTCGGTTTTTAAGTTTATGTTCAGGATCCAAGTATTATTTATCCATTTACAGATTTATAACATGCTTATAATTGAAAAACAAAAACAAGCAACAAACAAAAGAAGAAAGTAGAATAGGTATACCTCTCTATCTTCTAACGTATGACCTTCCTCCTTTTGGACGTCGTGTGGGAGATTATCCACCAAAAGTCGAAGCTCCTAGATCGTAAATCTTTCTTCCTTGCTCTTCCAAAGCAAGAGGAAGAATAGAAACAAGCTTTTTCTCCTCACTAGAAACAACCAACAAGGAACCAAAATTTTCCTTTCCGCCGGCCAACTAGATGAAGGGGAAGATGGTCGAAAACAACCAAGACACCAAGGGAAGCCCTATATCTTGTTTCCACCACCTAAGGAGAGGGAGAAGGGAGCTTTTGGGCACTGGCCAAGGGCTGGGAAGGGCCTGGAAACCTGTTGGACGTTGGCCACAAGACAAGGAAGAAGAAAGGAAACCTTGCCTTATTTGGTGCCGCCCTAGCCTCCAAACCCTAACCCTAATCCTAATCCTATCTCAACTAGGATTCCCTTCTCTTGCCGCCCAAGCCATGCTCTCTTCAATTTTTTTTTACGCCAACTCCCCATGCCCTCCTTTTATAAAGTTAGGGATAAGTCATGAATTAATCTCATCCATTGGTTCTAGGGATTTAATCTCAACCGTTAGATCTAGAGATTTAATCTCAACCGTCGGATCTTAGAGATTTAATCTCTACCTATGGATCTTAGAGTTTTGTTTCTATCCATTGGATCTAAGCATCATGAGGTGTTAATAGGCTAAATTAGGGACCATGAGGAGGAGTTGGGTCTTGGCCACCCATGGATCAAGCCCATAAAAAGTCCAATCCACTAATGATGATCCAATCCACTAAAGGTTCATCATTGATCTACCTCACCAACCCCCATATGATAATATGGGCTTCATATATTATTTGTACATTTTCTCCCCCTGTTTAAGATCTCGAATGTCCGTCGATTAATTAATTTACTGACCATTAATTAATCAACATTTAACTCCTTGAGTAGTACCACTCAACCTTTTCATCATGCCGGACCAAGTCCACCTGCAGGGTTTACATGATGAACCTTATGAGCTCCTCAAGGGGACATCATCATCCTAATATATAGGACACGGTTTCCTCCTATAATCAACGACACACCATATAAATAATATCATCTCCCAACTTACCGAGCCTATCGATTTAATCTATAAATCTCGCCCATTGGTAAATCAAAGAGATGAGTACTAAGTATATGTGCCCATTATTATATCGGGATTAAGAGCATGTACTAAATAATATCTGAGGTCCGATTCGATTATGTAGTCAGCAATAAATAGAATCACCTCTAAGTCGGTCCTGCTCAATACACACAAAGTGCACTAGTGTGATTCTATGGTCAAGACAAACCAACACCAAATCACACTACAACAATTCCGATGGTTTATTCAAAGCCATCTCGGTTGTGAGCCTTTACTTATACTTTTCAAGGGGCCGATAACATGATCTCCTGTGTGACACCACACACCATGTTATCTACAATTTAAAGTATTGGACAATATTGCATAACCATAAAAATATGCAAACAATGATCATGTAATTCTTATTCCAAAATAAAGATGTTCATACAAAAGATAGACTTTTCAGTATACATCCCTACAATCTCCCACTTATACTAAAAGACTATGCTGTCCTCAAAGTGTTATACATCTGATCCCCATTCCCTCCACATGCCTATCAAAAGCTCTCGCCAGAAGGGCCTTAGTGAAAGGATCTGCCAGGTTATCCTCCGATGCAATCTTGGCTACAACAAATTCTCCTCTCTTTACGATTTCTTGTATCAGGTGGTACTTGCACTCTATGTATTTACTAGCCTTATGGGCTCGTGGTTCCTTCGAGTTTGCAACTGCACCACTATTATCATAATAAATTGTGATAGTTCTGGGCAAATCAGGAATCACATCCAAGTCCATCAGGAAGTTCCTAAGCCATACAACTTCTTTGGCCGCCTCAGAGGCCGCCACATACTTAGCTTCCATGGTGGAGTCCGCCACGCATTTCTACTTGACACACCTCCATACAATGGCTCCACCTCCCAAAGTAAACACAAAATCTGAGGTAGACTTACTGTTATCCCTATCAGATTGGAAGTCGGAATCCGTGTAACCCACAGGGAGTAATTGGTCTGACCGGTAAACTAGCATATAATCCCTAGTCCTTCTCAGGCACTTCAATATATGCTTTACCACAGTCCAATGTCCCTGTCCTGGATTACTCTGATATCTGCTAACCATGACCACGACAAAGAAGATATCTGGTCTCGTATATAGCATCACATACATGAGGCTTCCTACTGCCGAAGCATAAGGAACCACCTTCATGTCCTATATCTCCTCAGATGATCTAGGACACATCTCCTTAGATAAAGGAACTCCATGCCTGAAAGGTAGAAAACCCTTCTTGGAGTTTTGCATGCTAAAACGATCCATAATCTTGTCCATGTATGAAGCTTGGGATAATCACAACATCCTTTTCCTGCGATCCCTTATAGCCTTGATCCCAAGGATGTGTCCCACTTCTCCCAAGTCCTTCATATCAAACTGTTTGGACAACCATACCCTTACGCCCGATAACACCTTGATATTGTTGCCAATCACCAAAATGTCATCTACATATAGTACAAGAAATACCACTACGTTTCCATCACATCTCTTATATACACAAGACTCATCCGAGACTTTGAATAAATCCATAAGACTAGATCACCTCATCAAAGCGGGTGTTCCAAGACCTCGAGGCTTGTTTCAATCCATAAATGGACCGATTAAGCTTACATACAAGATTCTCTTTGCCCTAGCAATGAATCCCTCTAGTTGCTTCATATAGATGTTTTCCTCAAGACTTCCATTAAGGAAAGCTGTCTTGACATCCATCTGCCACACTTTATAATCCATATGAGCTGCTATGCATAAGAGAATCCGGATAGACTTAAGCATGGCTACCGACAAAAATGTCTCCTCATAATCGATACTCTCTTTCTGAGTATACCATTTCACAATAAGCCTCGCTTTGAAGGTCTCAAACTTCCCATCTATTGCTCTCTTTCTCTTGTAGATCCACTTGCATCCAATAGTTTTTACACCATCGGGTGGTTCTACTAGCTCCCAGACCTGATTTGAATCTATAGATTCAATCTCAGCATTCATTGCACTTTGCCAAGATACTGCATCATTATCTTGGATTGCCTCGTCATATGTCCAGGATCAGGTTCATGTTCGCCAGGGACCAAATCAGAAGATTCTCCCAAGAACATGAATCTATCAGGTTGTCTCACAACCCTCCCACTACGATGAGGTATCACCTGTGTATCCTCTGTGACACACGGTGCAGTGACATGTGGTATATCCTCTTGTATCGGTGGTACTAAAGAAGTGACTTCCCCTTTTAACTCCTTCAGAACAATTTTACTCTTGGGCTTGTGGCTTATCACATAGTCTTCCTCTAGAAATCTGGTGTACATGCTAACGATCAGCCTCTGATCTCTAGGACTATAAAATAATCCACCCTTCATTCCCCTGGGATAGCCAACGAACAAGCGTACTTCTGTACGAGGTTCCAACTTACCAGCATCTGCCTTCAGCACATGTGCTGGACTCCCCCAAATCCGAATGTCTTAGACTAGGCTTTCGCCCAGTCCACAATTCTGTGGGAGTAGAAGGCACTGATTTAGATGGAACCAAGTTCAGAATGTACACCGCCATATCTAGAGCATATCCTCAGAACAAATCTGGCAAGTCAGAATAACTCATCATCGATCTAACTATCTCCATAAGAGTCCTATTCCTTCGCTCTGCTACACCGTTTTGCTAGGGTGTGCCAGGTGCAGTCAATTGGGATTGAATCCCAACCTCTGATAAGTAGTTCCTAAACTCTTCCAAGAGGTACTCACCGCCACGATCAGATCATAGTGTCTTGATACTTTACCTTGACATTTCTCCACATCAGCATTGAATTCTTTGAACTTGTCAAAGCATTCAGACTTGCGGCGCATCAGGTAAATGTATCCATATCTTGAGTAATCGTCTATGAAAGAGACAAAATATTCAAGACCACCTCTTGCCTGGATAGTCATAGGACCACACAAATCAGAATGAACCATTTCTAACACATCTTTGGCTCTATACCCCTTGGCCTTAAAAGGCCTCTTGGTCATCTTACCCTCCAAGCAAGATTCACGGGTTGGGAGATCCTCCACCACTAATGAATCCAAAGGTCCATCAACTATCAACCTTTGAATTCTGCTTAGGTTAATATGACCAAGCCTAAGATGTCAAAGATATGTTTGGTTCATCTTCGAAGGTTCTTTTCTCTTATTGGAATTAGAAGATGAGTTATTATCTTAAATTTGCATCGTGGGAGGTTTTGTATACAAATTTCCTTTCAATGTATCTGAACAGATATTCTTCCTATTCCTTTTTATAACAACTTGTCATTAAAAGAAATAGAATATCTATCCATAAACAATTTAGAAACTGAAACTAAATTCTTTCTAAATAAAGGTACATAAAGGGAATTTTCCAGAACCAAAGTTTTATTTTTCTCAAAAGATAAATAAAACTTCTCCCACTGCAATAGCCGCCACCATTATGTCATTGCCCATGTAAACGGTAATCTCTCCCTTAGCTCATCATCGGGTTTCCTGGAACCCCTGCAAAGTATTGCAGACATGATTAGTGGCTCCCGTATCTACACTCCAGGTGCCGGTAGATAAAACTGCTAATCATGTTTCAACGACTAGTCTAAAGGATATATCTTTGTTCTGCTTTGGATTGGGACAATCCTTCTTCCAATGTCCATGCTGCTTGCAAGTGAAGTACTTGCCTTTCGGCTTCTTTACTCCTCCCTGAGATCCTCCCACCACCTTTGCTCTACTTTGTTTCTCCTTCTTCTTGCCTTTCAGTTTAGAAGTAGAAACCTTTTTGAGCAAACATGGCTTGAGGACACCCTTCGAAGAGTGCATGCTTGTACTCCTTAGCAGATAAGACAATATCTAGATTCTTTTCCAATCATCATAATTTGGGTACAGTAAGTTTATTTCCTTTAGTATCATAGTAAGTGGACTGAAAGTCATTTTGAAAGAAAACCTAAGAATCACATAAATCAAAACATTAGATTTCAAAAAATTATTGATTCCTCAAACAATAAAATTTTAAAATCAACCAACACCTCAAAACACCGAGAATATCGTATGCCACGATAGTGTGGACGTATACGAATTCTACATTTGTAAGAGGAGATTTTACCCATTAATTTTACTATCTTGTCAACCTAACTTTATGAAAAGTGAAATTAATAGTTGGTTTCTCTTCGGCCCTACAAATAAAAGCAGTGACTCCGATGGGAAGGATACTTATATTTGTATCTAAGTGTTCACCATTACTCGGTACCAAGGTAATTATCTCGGGTTATGTGCCTTACGATGGGCAAGTACACACGCTCCTTAATAATTTCCTATAACCATATTCGACCCTGTGATCCACAAACAAACTCATCCGATGGGGAGGAAGGCACTCAGAGCCGACTCGCAAGTTTGCTTGCATCACATGTCAAATCGTAATGGAGGCCGTGGGAATTTATAAAAATATCCCTCTCCCACTTAGTAATTTGAAAATGAGTAATTTTCTAGCCTACAACATGCATATCAAACAAAAAGCAATAAATATGAAAAATAAATTATTTTCCAACTATTATGGCTTTTGTCTTCAATATGTCTCTTGTCGCATCGCCTTCTCGTCCGCTCCTCCTACACCATGTACGAGCCATCCGGAGATCCGAGCCGAGACTAAAACCTATATTAATTTACATCCATCGATCCTATCCTCCACGAGGAAGTGTACATGAAATCTAGATCGTAAGTAAAATAAAATAAAGAGTGGCTAAACAATGCCGTATTTAATTTACAAAAACTAAATACTAGCCTCGTCAACCCGAGGATTCAATAAAACAAATATTTATACACATACAATCACATACACACATATGACCATAATAGTCGGAACTTATGCCTGCAACCAAAGAGTTAAACTACGCATATCCTACTATTATCCGGCACATATAATATATGAAAAAGTGCATAAAAATTAACCGAATCCTAAACACACAAAACTGGAAACCTTGGCTCTGATACCAATTGAAGGGTTTTGCTTATCGAGTTCGTGAGGGGAAACTTCGCTTCGCACTTCACCTCGGAAGCTTGTCCATGGAGATCCCTTCTATGTCCCCGGATTAAAAAATTTTAATCCTAGACAAAAGGGATTGCCCAAACCACCAAGCCATCGTCGTGCTATTTGTTTAGAGAGGTCACTTGAACAAACTAGTTGTTCAAGCGACCATCCTCTATTCTACGAGTAGCCGCGGAATAGACGATGTCCGGATCACCGGTTTTTGTATTTATGTTCGGGATCCAAGTATTATTTAGCCATTTACAGATTTATAACATGCTTATAATTGTAAAACAAAAACAAGCAACAAACAAAAGAAGAAAGTAGAATAGGTATACCTCTCGATCTTCTAATGTATGACCTTCCTCCTTTTGGACGTCATGTGGGCGACGATCCACCAAAAGTCGAAGCTCCTAGATCGCAAATCTTTCTTCCTTGCTCTTCCAAAGCAAGGGGAAGAATAGAAACAAGCTTTTTCTCCTCACTAGAAACAACCAACATGGAACCAAAACTTTCCTTGCCGCCGACCAATTAGATGAAGGGGAAGATTGTGGAAAACAACCAAGACACCAAGGGAAGCCCTATATCTTGTTTCCACCACCTAAGGAGAGGGAGAAGGGAGCCTTTGGGCGTTGGCCAAGGGCTGGGAAGGGCCTGGAAACCTGCTGGACGTTGGCCACAAGACAAGGAAGAAGAAAGGAAACCTTACCTTATTTGGTGCCGCCCTAGCCTCCAAACCCTAACCCTAATCCTAATCCTATATCAACTAGGATTCCCTTCTCTTGCCGCCCAAGCCTTGCTCTCTTCAATTTTTTTTACACCAACTCCCCATGCCCTCCTTTTATAGAGTTAGGGATAAATCACGAATTAATCTCATCCATTGGTTCTAGGGATTTAATCTCAACCGTCGGATCTAGAGATTTAATCTCAACCGTCGGATCTTAGAGATTTAATCTCTACCTAAGGATCTTAGAGTTTTGTTTCTATCCATTGGATCTAAGCATCATGAGGTGTTAATAGGCTACATTAGGGACCATGAGGAGGAGTTGGGTCTTGGTCACCCATGGATCAAGCCCACATAAAGTCCGATCCACTAATGATGATCCAATCCACTAAAAGTTCATCATTGATCTACCTCACCAACCCCCATATGATAATATGGGCTCCATATATTATTTGTACATTTTCTCCCCGTGTTTAAGATCTCGAATGTCCGTCGATTAATTAATTGACTGAATATTAATTAATCAACATCTAACTCCTTGAGTAGTACCACTCAACCTTTTCATCATGCCGGACCAAGTCCACCTGCAGGGTTTACATGATGAACCTTATGAGCTCCTCAAGGGGACATCATCATCCTAATATATAGGACACGGTTTCCTCCTATAATCAACGGCACACCATATAAATAATATCATCTCCCAACTTACCGAGTCTATCGATTTAATCTATAAATCTCGCCCATTGGTAAATCAAAGAGATGAGTACTAAGTATATGTGCCCGTTATTATATCGGGATTAAGAGCATGTACTAAATAATATCTGAGGTCCAATTCGATTATGTAGTCAGCAATAAATAGAATCACCTCTAAGTCGGTCCTGCTCAATACACAAAAAGTGCACTAGTGTGATTCTATGGTCAAGACAAATCAACACTAAATCACACTACAACCATTCCAATGGTTTGTCCAAAGCCATCTCGGTTGTGAGCCTTTACTTATACTTTTCAAGGGGCCGATAACATGATCTCCAGTGTGACACCACACACCATGTTATCTACAATTTAAAGTATTGGTCAATATTGCATAACCATAAAAATATGCAAACAATGATCATGTGATTCGTATTCTAAAATAAAGATGTTCATACAAAAGATAGACTTTTCAGTATACATCCCTACACTAGATACGATAGTGTATATTCTGAACTTGGTACCATCTAATGTTGGATCGAAGCGGATCGCTAGAGGGGGGGGGGGGTGAATAGCGATAAAAACTTTTCTTTTAAATCGTTCGATAGACAATTAAACGCAGCGGAAATGTAAATAAAAACTAAATGAGACAAATAGTTTTTTATTGGTTCAGAGTCTTCCAATCTAAAGGGTCTCAATTATTCTAGACCGCACACAATTAGCAATACAACTGAACGAAGTACTCCTCGTCGTTGGAGGTAGGAGTTTTACGATTACAAAAGCCTTCGAAGCAAAAAGATAGAGAGACAAACCCTCTCTTCTATTAAAGTAAAATGAAACGAAAAACCTCGATTAAAAAGAATTGCAATATTGAAAGCAATAACAAATTAAGATTATACCAACAACTAAACAAAAGAAACTTTAAGCTAGGGTTGTTGGCAGCACTTCGTTGTTGTAGAGTCGTCGGAGAGTTACAGCGTAATGGAGGCTTTTGAGCACTTAGAATTCAGGATGAAACCCTAGGTTTGGCCCTCCTTTTATAGCCTTTAAGCCCCTCAACGAATGGGTCTTCAACCAATCACAAATGGGCACAAAACTCCTTGAAAAATGGTGATAAAGCTTGACTCCTCGAGGCTGATAATCAAGCGGCTTGAATCAAGGCGCCAGTTGAACTGATGGCCAGGATTTTTGACTACAATAAAGAGTTAGCTCAAAATATAAGTGGATTCGATGGCCACTTGCCGTCCGATCTCAACATAGACCTTCCATGGGAAGTCTTGGGTCGGATCGTCGCCTAAGATCATTCCCGTAAAGAGGATACGACCTCACTTACGCTCGCACACACGAGCTTACCTCGATACTTACGTGTCGCTTTTGCTTCCGGCCTTCCACTCGATTCTTTCGGCTCCCTCCGAAGTAACTCGAGTGTCGCCCGACCACCGCGGCTTCCTCCGGGTGTCGCTAGCCTTCAGCTCCAGCATTGAGACTTTTCTGCACACTTGATTTAGCTTGTGAGATAACAATATAAGCTTAACTTTATATCGTTTGCTATAATCAAAACTTAGGTTCGACTTAGGTGTCCACTGCACCAACAATCTCCCCCCTTTTGATTTATGGCAAACCCACATACAAAGTTAAGACAAAAATAAGTATGAGATTATGCATGAATGAGTAGGAGTATATAAAAATTCTTTTTCAAGTGCTCCCCCTTGAGGAATCCTCCCCCTTGACCGAGGGTGAGTACTTGAGAAAGGGTTTTAACTCTCCCCCTTGATATGTGCTACTAAGAAAAAGAATTAAGTAACCGAAATTACTTAATATTGGCCATAGTGTTTAAAATAAGTTTTAAGTTAAGAAACCAAATGATTTCTTAACCTTGGCCTTTTGTTAAAAGTTAAATAAGTTTTCAAAACTTAAAGTTAACTTTTGGTTTAATTATGAAGTAAGAGTTAAGTTATCAAAAAAAAATTTTGACCCCTTAACTATTGTCCTTTTTCTCCTTTTTCTCCCCCTTTTGCCATATATCAAAAAGAGTAAGGGGTGTGTGGAAAACAAAATAAATGTTAAATTTAAAGTCCAAGCATGTTCCACATTTTTATTTTTAAAAATAATATACTGAAAATAAGTTCATCTATAAAATGTTCGACTCATATTTGGCTTGATTGATATGAAGGATCAACCAGTCCTGGTCAGAGTCGGTATGATTATACTCCGTGGTTCATAGCGATGCACTAGCTCTACATCTGGAACCAGGAGTAAGGTCCTAACATCTCACGCCCATCTACGTGGCTAAGTACACAAACACATTAGTCCTATGTGTTGTGAGATGTATTGGCTCCTTAAATCTATAGGTGCATGATATCTAAGGTATGTCCTATGCTAGTTCCATGAAAAAAAAGTAAGAAATAGTAGTAAGAAAATATAATTTGTAAGTTCCTATTCTATTACGCACATGCCTAATCTTCGTCTCAAGAGACTAAATTCGGCTTCGGGTAGTGGTTTAGTAAATATGTCTGCTAGGTTAGACTTCGAGTCAACATATTCGAGTTGTATGGAGCCGTTGGCGACATGTTCTCGAATGAAATGGTGTTTTACCTCTATATGCTTTGTCCTTGAATGGCATATAGGGTTCTTAGTTAGATTTATCGAACTTATGTTGTCTACAAAAATTTTAGTTTTGGAGAAGTCCAACCTAAAGTCTCGGAGAGTGTGCTTCATCCAAAGAAGCTGAGTTACATACTCACCCATCGCAACGTATTCGGCTTCGGTGGTAGATAAGGCAACACAATGTTGCTTCCTACTGCACCAACTCACTAGACTTGAGCCGAGTAGTTGACAACAATCACTTGTGCTCTTTCTATCGAGTTTACTACCGGCATAATCCGAATCGGAGTAGCCGATTAGTTCGAACTCCGTAGATCTAGGGTACCAAATACCAACGTTAAGTGTACCCTTAAGATATCTAAGGATACGCTTAACTAGGGTTAGGTGAGACTCCTTAGCACAGGTTTGAAACCTGGCGCACATACTTACTGCAAATAGGATGTCGGGTCGACTCGCAGTTAAGTATAGGGGACTTCCTATCGCGCTCCTATAGTACTTTAAGTCAATGGACTTACTTTCTAGGTCTTCTCCTATGTTAACATTAATCGCCATTGGGGTGTTTATTATCTTAGCTGTTGGGATTTCCCGAGCCGCAAAAACCACTTTTTACGTTGCGGAAACCTCGGAAGCCCCGGCCACGGATCCGTGCGAAGTATAAAAATTATAATTACATGTATGTGCTTACAGAAATCCTAGATCTACCTTAGATCTAAGAGGTTAGAACGTTACCCTCGTAGCGACGCCCTTCACTTATCCCGCTCGTCCAAAAGTTCGCCGGAACTCGAGAGTGTCAAGTGCACACTCCTCTATGGTATCCACACAAGCAATAGGTGGAGAAAACTCAACCTTGAGTGTGCTAGCACTCCTTGGTTGGTTCGGCCAAGAGAGGGATGGGAGAGGGAGAGCTTGAGAGAAAAAGTTCCAAGGAAGAAGATGAAGTTGGAATTAACTCACCCAAATGAATTTCATCTAATGAAACCCCTAAAGTGGCTGACCACTTCAAGGAGAGGGAGTTACATGCATGCATGTAACTCCCATGTCCCTTGGTCTCCCTCATGAGGTGGCACCAATTGACAAAGTCAATGATGATGTGGAGCATCATCATTGGCCGAACATGCCTAGTCATCATCATGACATGGCATTTGGTCAAGTCAAACTTGACCTTTCATCTTCCCTCTCAAGTCAAGTCAAACTTGACCTCTAATCTCCCATGGTTGATCAAATCTAACCACTTGACTCAAGTCAATTTAATTTAATGAATCTCTATTCATTAATTTAAATTGATTTGATGAATCAAATCTCAATTAGACTCATTCAACACTTGAATCAACTTGAGTCTAACTCAATTAGTCTAATTTGGATTACTCTTAATCCAATTTGGTTCATCCCATGAACCTAATCCTCATGGTTCATCATATGAACCTAATCTCCATCTAATTGCTCTTATGTGTGTGACCCTATAGGTTCTTGTAACATTGGCAATGTCCCTTAAACCGATTTAGGAACATAAGCAATGAGCGGTATCTAGCAACACATCATTGCTACCCAAGTTACAAGAATGTTGAGCTCCAACATCACCTTTGTGACTACTAATTGTGACTCTCACAATATGTGACAATGTCCTCTATCCTTGACATCTAGATTGACCAATCGAGGCATAGACCGTGGTCATCCTCTGACAATCTAAATCTTGATCTCCAAGTAGACTCACTCTAATCAAATGAGCTCAATATCTCATATTGACTCATTTGGGCATGGCCATGCACTTCGTGGTCTCACTCTATCAAGAATATCGATGTCACTCCCTTCATATAGGAGGGATAGATCCCATCTACATCACTCACATCCCTCCGCATAATAAGTTACATACCCGTCGCTTTATAGTCCACCCATTTACGGGTGACGTTTGACGAAGCCAAAGTATGCAACTCGTTATGTAGGGAACCATGGTGACTTCAGGTCTAAGGACTAATAGTCATACTAATAGCCACATGAGAAAGTATATGACACTCATATAACGATCCATGATACTTTCTCATGGCAGGTCATTCAGTATACATTCTCCAATGCATACCCATGTGTCAACTTGATATCTCATATCCATGACTTGTGAGATCAAGTCATCTTGTTGACCTACATGCTAGTCTCTACGCATTAACATTGTCCTTGAATGTTAATACTCGACTAGGAATGATTAAGAGTAGTGTTCTCTATATCATCTCATTATCGATTCAACCAATCGATTGATATAGATAAGAACCTACTACTCAAGGACATTATTATATTTAGTTATTTGACACCAATACAAGTAAATATAATAACCATGCCTTCGTAATAGGAATATGATACAATAAAGTCCATACAACAATCATCACATGATTGGCTCTAGGGCTTTCACTAACAATCTCCCACTAGCACTAGTGCCAATCACCGTAGTATCTAATACCCAATGACCTAGTGTGACCATCATGCTTTTCGCGTCAAGCTAATAATGTAACTGAACGACGATGTTAGCCTCTGTGGGTACTCTGCAAATCTTCACATCTCCTCGATCGACAATCTCACGAATGAGATGGAAGCATCGATATATTCGGCCTCTGTTGTAGAATCAATAACTGTGTCCTGCTTGGAACTCTTCCAGCTCACAGTGCTACCTATTCAAGCAAAACACGAACCCTGACTGTGATCTATAATCATCCTAGTCAGTTTGGAAGCTGGCATCGCTGTAACCCTTTACAACTAGCTCCTCATCGCCTCCAAATATCAAGAAATATTCTTTAGTCCTTCTCAAGTACTTAAGAATATTCTTGACTGCTATCCAGTGACGCTCACCTGGATCTGACTGGTATCTACTCGTCATGCTCAAAGCATACGAGACATCAGGACGAGTACATAGCATGGCGTACATGATAGATCCTATAGCAGATGCGTAAGGGATCTTATCCATGCGGTCTTTCTCCTCTCTAGAAGAGGGACTTTGAGTCTTCGAAAGACTCACACCATGTGACATCGGTAGAAGTCCTTTCTTGGAATTCTACATGGCAAACCGAAGTAATACCGTGTCAATGTATGTACTCTGACTTAGGCCAAGTAATCTCTTAGATCTATCTCTATAGATCTTGATGCCTAGAATACAGGCTGCTTCACCTAAGTCTTTCATTGAGAAGCACGTCTCGAGCCAATTCTTCACAGACTGTAGCGAAGGGATGTCATTCCCAATGAGCAGTATGTCATCCACATACAATACAAGGAAGACAACTGTGTTCCCATTAACCCTCTTGTAGACACAGGGTTCATCTTCATTCTTGATGAAACCAAACTGTTTGATCGCATCATCGAATCGAAGATTCCAGCTCCGAGAAGCTTGCTTTAGCCCATAAATGGACCTTTGCATCTTGCATACCTTCCCAGTATGCTGTGGATCTACAAAACCCTCAGGTTGTGTCATGTACACATCCTCGAGCAAGTTTCCATTCAGAAACGCGGTTTTGACATCCATCTGCCAGATCTCATAATCGTGGTATGCTGCAATAGCAAGCAAGATCTGAATGGACTTAAACATCGCCACTGGAGAAAAGGTTTCATCATAGTCAATACCATGAATTTGCTTGAAACCTTTAGCCACCAATCGACCCTCATAGGTTTGCGTAAGTCCATCCATGTCAGTCTTTCTCCTAAAGACCCACTTACACCCAATGGGTTTGACCCCTTCAGGTGGATCAACCAAAGTCCATACTTGGTTGGTGTACATGGATTCCATCTCGGATCTCATGGCCTCTAGCCATTTCTCAGAATCTGGGCTCATCACAGCTTCCTGATAGGAGGTAGGCTCATTCTCAATGAGCATAACGTCATCATGGTCGGAACAAGAGAAATGAGTATCTCTCGGTGATGGCGTACCCTATCGGACACTGCGAAGAGGTAGGTCTACTTGAGCAGGTGGTTGTTCCACAACTCTTTGTGCAACAACCTCATCACCCACACTTTGTGGTTCTGTTCAACCTCCATCAAGGCCTCAGTGCTATGGTCCTTATCTTGAATTTCTTCAAGATCGAAGGTACTCCCACTAGTTTTCTAGAAACAAAATCCCTTTCTAGAAAAACCCGGTCTTTACCACAAACACTTTGTCTTGGTGGGAATGTAAATAATATCCCTTTGTATCCTTGGGATATCCACAAAATAGCACCTATCAGTTTGGGTCGGTTTATGCGAGACTTGGCGTGAGCGTAAAGCCTCACAACCCCAAATCCTCATAAAAGACATCTTTGGATTTTCCCTGTCCATATCGTATATGGTGTCTTTACCATGACCTTGGATGAGTACACAAGGGTAAAGGCTTGTGTCAGACATATCCTAAAAGGATATAGGAAGATTTGTGTGACTCATCATAGATCGTACTCATATCCAATAGGGTACGATTCCTCCTCTGGATACACCATTCCACCGTGGTGTTCCAGAGGAGTGAGTTGGGATAGAATCCCACACTCACCTAGATAGTCACGAAACTCATGGCTAAGGTATTCACCACCTCGATCCGATCAAGTATCTTAATACTTTGCCAAGTCGGTTTTGTACTTCATTCTTGAATTCTTTGAACTTTTCAAAGGATTCAGATTTATGTGTCATAAGATACACATAACCATATCTAACCAAGTCATCAAGAATGTAATGAAGTACCAGAATCCACCTCTAGCAAGAACATTGAAAGGACCACATACATCACTATGTATAAGTCCTAACAAATCTGTTGCTCTTCGCTATGTCCACTAAAGGGAGTCTTGGTCATCTTGCCTAAAAGGCAAGACTCGCATGTCTCATATGATTCAAAATCAAATGAGTCTAGCAGCCCATCCTTATGGAGCTGAGATAAGCGACTCTCATTTATGTGACCTAAGCGACAATGCTAGAGATAGGTTTGGTTCAACTCATTTGACTTGAACCTCTTGGTACTTATGTTATAGATAGGGCTCTCTAAGTCTAGAAAGTAGAGTCCGTTCATTAGAGGTGCACTACAATAGAACATATCATTTAAATAAACTGAACAACATTTGTTCTTTATTATAAATGAAAAACCTTTCTTGTCCAAACAAGAAACTGAAATGATGTTCTTAGTTAAGGCAGACACATAACAACATTCATCTAATTCTAGTACAAGCCCAGAGGGCAGAGATAGATCATAAGTTCCTACAACAACAGCAGCAACCCTTGCTCCATTGCCTACTCGTAGGTCCACCTCACCCTTTGTCAATGCCTTGCTATTTCTCAGCCCCTGCACATTGGTACAAATGTGAGATGCACATCCGGTATCTAATACCCATGATGAAGAAATAGATAGATTGACTTCTATAACATTTATACCTGAAGTAGAAGTCTCACTTCTCTTCTTCTTAAGATCTTCCAGGTATGCCTTGCAGTTACGCTTTCAGTGTCCTGCTTCCTTGCAGAAGAAGCAAGCCCCTTCCTTGGCTATCCCTCCTTTGGGTTTAAGTTCTTTGCCTTTGCCCTTGGCTTGGGACTTTCCCTTACCTTTAGACTTGCCCTTTCCTTTCTTCTTCTGCACCATCAAAATGGTGTCAGATTTACCCTTCTTAAGGTTAAGCTCTGCAGTTCTCAACATGCTGAGCATTTCAGGCAATGGCTTATCAATTTCATTCATGTTATAATTCATGACAAATTGATTGAAGGCTTGTGGCAAAGATTGCAAGATTAGGTCAGTGGCCAGCTCTTGGCCAAGTGGGAATCCCAGCCTTTGTAGGTTTTCTACGTACCCAATCATCTTGAGTACATATGTACCTACGGGAGTCCCTTCTTGCATTTTGGACCCAAATAATGCCTTAGAGACTTCATATCTCTCATGCCTAGCTTGTCCTTGATATAGTTGACGAAGATGTCCAACCATATCATAAGCATTCATGAACTCGTGTTGCTTCTGAAGCTCAGAGTTCATGGTCGCGAGCATTAGACATGACACATCTAATGCATCATCTTGATGCTTCTTGTAAGCATCTTTGTCAGCTCGCGAGGCATTGGCAGGAGGTGCCTCCGGAATGGGCTGCTCCAGGACGTACAACTTCCTTTCTTGGGTGAGAACAATTCTCAAGTTCCTGTACCAGTCCAGGAAATTTGCTCCATTGAGCTTGTCCTTCTCAAGGACAGATCACAGAGAGAGAGTGTTCATGTTTGTCGACATAGTTATCTACAACATACAATGCAGAGAATTAATATCATATTCCTTTTATCATTTAATTAGACCTTTAATCAAATGATGCTCCCACTGAATTATAGGAATTTTTGTAGAATCGAGTTATGGATGTGGTCAAACCACATTACTAGATTCAAACAAACTAGCTATAATTCTTGCGGGACAAGATCCACATCATACTAAGCCTTGAGTTAGCTTTGGCTAAATCGCCCAAGACTTAGTACGATCGGTGGGTAATACATTACCGATTACATCTCTATGCAACTCTTGTTTATAGGATTAAGACCCACATTTACAAAAGACCTTGAGTTAGCTTTGGCTAAATCGCCCAAGATTTAGTGTAAATGCGATCTTAACCTATCTTTCCAACGATTGGAATATGCCTATAGTTCTACTCGATCCAATTGAGTTAACTAGTTTTGCTCAATCTAATTGAGCTTACTCTAACCCGAGTCGTGATAGGCGGGACCAAGATTGTCCCTCCGCACCCTACCAAGATAATATGTGTTGCTCTGCTTTGGCAGATTCAACAACGACAAATGATCGAGGTAGTGATGGGTATCAAGGCTCGGTAGGCATTTTCGAGTTGATTCGATTATGATCTAATCTAATCGTAATGTGTATCTTATACACATTTAGGCCTTTATTATCCTATATTAGCATGCATCATATACATACATTAATTATTCTAGCATGCATCATATACATACAAGAAAATTAACCTAGCATGCATCATATACATACAAACATTTTTCTACTAGCATGCATCACATACATACAAGCAAAAAAATCAATTAAATATATATATATATATATATATCAACATATATATATATAATTAAATGTGATATAGTCATGGCCCTACTACGATCTTCTCAAGCCAATGAGAAGATCGGACGGTCTACCTAAGGCTAGCGGCTTCTCCAAGCGCTTCCTTTGACCGCCATGTGTCGTCGTCACCCTTCTCGTAAGCTCGTCTTCAAGTGGACTTTCCACCGCTCCATTTTGTACATTACAAATACGAAACTCGAGTTACATTCGAGTCTAAAACTATTTACAACTAGAATATTAAAAGAAGAGGTGCGACGCGCAGGTCGCAAACACTTTACAACACGCACAACCACAAAACGGCACACAGGCCGTATTATGAATTACAACACACATAATCCAATCCAATTGGGTTATTGGGCCATGACAATCACAGAATTATACATAATTCTAAATTATGTATTTTTACAGAAAATTTATATAATTTTTCCTAATTTATTTTTGAATTTATGAGTCACCCCTCCGAAACGGTCCCGCTAAGCGGTTTCCGGGCGCGATCGCGGGACATGGCCCCTTTCGGGGATAGGGGCAGCGCCCCTACTTGCAAAATAAACTTCGCGAGTGTCCCTACAATGATCTTACAGTGACTTAAGTCACTGTCCCAAAAACCTAAAGCGAGAACTCGCCGATTCGGAGAGTTTTTCTCGACGGTTGAAGCCTACGAGTGTCCCAACACTCGTTGCTTCGACTCTACGAGAAAAATACCCAAAAATTCTATAAAATAAGAAAATTTACAGAAACATATAAATCTGTAATTTTTATATCTAATATAAAAACTACAAAAACGAAACACATACATGCTTCATGACGTGGCTCGATACCAGCTGGGATTTCCGAGCCGCAAAAAACCGCTTTTGCGTGGAAACCTCGGAAGCCCGACCACGCGGATCCGTGCGAAGTATAAAAATTATAATTACATGTATGTGCTTACAGAAATCCTAGATCTACCTTAGATCTAAGAGGTTAGAACGTTACCCTCGTAGCGACGCCCTTCGCTTATCCCGCTCGTCCAAAAGTTTGTCGGAACTCGAGAGTGTCAAGTGCACACTCCTCTATGGTATCCACACAAGCAATAGGTGGAGAAAACTCAACCTTGAGTGTGCTAGCACTCCTTGGTTGGTTCGGCCAAGAGAGGGATGGGAGAGGGAGAGCTTGAGAGAAAAAGTTCCAAGGAAGAAGATGAAGTTGGAATTAACTCACCCAAATGAATTTCATCTAATGAAACCCCTAAAGTGGCCGGCCACTTCAAGGAGAGGGAGTTACATGCATGCATGTAACTCCCATGTCCCTTGGTCTCCCTCATGAGGTGGCACCAATTGACAAAGTCAATGATGATGTGGAGCATCATCATTGGCCGAACATGCCTAGTCATCATCATGACATGGCATTTGGTCAAGTCAAACTTGACCTTTCATCTTCCCTCTCAAGTCAAGTCAAACTTGACCTCTAATCTCCCATGGTTGATCAAATCTAACCACTTGACTCAAGTCAATTTAATTTAATGAATCTCTATTCATTAATTTAAATTGATTTGATGAATCAAATCTCAATTAGACTCATTCAACACTTGAATCAACTTGAGTCTAACTCAATTAGTCTAATTTGGATTACTCTTAATCCAATTTGGTTCATCCCATGAACCTAATCCTCATGGTTCATCATATGAACCTAATCTCCATCTAATTGCTCTTATGTGTGTGACCCTATAGGTTCTTGTAACGTTGGCAATGTCCCTTAAACCGATTTAGGAACATAAGCAATGAGCGGTATCTAGCAACACATCATTGCTACCCAAGTTACAAGAATGTTGAGCTCCAACATCACCTTTGTGACTACTAATTGTGACTCTCACAATATGTGACAATGTCCCTCTATCCTTGACATCTAGATTGACCAATCGAGGCATAGACCGTGTCATCCTCGGTACAATCTAAATCTTGATCTCCAAGTAGACTCACTCTAATCAAATGAGCTCAATATCTCATATTGACTCATTTGGGCATGGCCATGCACTTCGTGGTCTCACTCTATCAAGAATATCGATGTCACCCCCGTCATATAGGAGGGATAGATCCCATCTACATCACTCACATCCCTCCGCATAATTTGTTACATACCCAGTAATCGCCTTTATAGTCCACCCATTTACGGGTGACGTTTGACGAAGCCAAAGTATGCAACTCGTTATGTAGGGAACCATGGTGACTTCAAGTCTAAGGACTAATAGTCATACTAATAGCCACATGAGAAAGTATATGACACTCATATAACGATCCATGATACTTTCTCATGGCGGGTCATTCAGTATACATTCTCCAATGCATACCCATGTGTCAACTTGATATCTCATATCCATGACTTGTGAGATCAAGTCATCTTGTTGACCTACATGCTAGTCTCTACGCATTAACATTGTCCCTGAATGTTAATACTCGACTAGGAATGATTAAGAGTAGTGTTCTCTATATCATCTCATTATCGATTCAACCAATCGATTGATATAGATAAGAACCTACTACTCAAGGACATTATTATATTTAGTTATTTGGCACCAATACAAGTAAATATAATAACCATGCCTTCGTAATAGGAATATAATACAATAAAGTTCATACAACAATCATCACATGATTGGCTCTAGGGCTTTCACTAACATTAGCGTCTTGCATTCCAAATCTTTTAATTAACTCCTTAATGTATTTTTGTTGATATAGGTATATACCATCCTTAGTTTGTTTAATTTGTAGACCTAAAAAGAAACTTAACTCGCCTACCAAGTTCATTTCAAACTCACTTTCCATGAGTGAAACGAACTCGTTTAGTAAGGCTGAGTTAGAGGTTCCAAAAATTATATCGTCTACGTAAATTTGAGCTATGAATATTTCTTTACCTAAGGTTTTTACGAAGAGAGTTGGGTCAACTAAGCCTTGGTTAAACCCTTTTGACTTAAGATGGATTGAAAGTCTCTCGTACCAAGCTCGAGGAGCTTGTTTAAGTCCATAGAGAGCTTTCTTAAGTTTTAGAACATGGTCGGGTTTATCTAGATTTTTGAACCCGGGGGGGTTGGTTAACATAAACTTCTTCTTTAATGTATCCATTTAAGAATGCCGACTTAACATCCATTTGAAACAGCTTAAATCCTCGATGTGCGGCATAAGCTAGCAACATTCGAATGGATTCGAGTCTAGCTACTGGGGCATAGGTTTCGTCGTAATCTAAGCCTTCGACTTGACTAAACCCTTTGGCGACTAACCTAGCCTTGTTTCTAACTACTTCACCTTTATCATCAAGCTTATTTCGAAACACCCACCTTGTTCCAATTATCGTTTTGTCTTTAGGTGGTAGTACTAATTCCCACACTTCATTCCTAGTAAATTGAGCTAGCTCTTCTTGCATTGCAATAATCCAATCGGGATCAAGAAGAGTTTGTTCAATTGATTTGGGTTCTATCTTTGAAATTAAGGAAATTTGACTAAGGTTCCTATAGGATGCTCTAGTTCGAACTCCTAGATTAGGATCTCCTATCTCTTGATCGATAGGGTAGTTAGTCTGAATCCTAGATTGGGTTGGGTTTGTGTCACCTAATGCTTGATCAATGGGGTGACTTGGTTGAACATTAGTTTGGTTGGAGTCATCTATCACTTGATCAATAGAGTGACTTGGTTGACTTAGGTTAGGATTAACACTAGACCTGATCTCCGGATCAGAGTTAGGTCTAGTATGAATCGGCTCGCTAATTGGGGTTGCCGGGGGTTTTGTAGGTTCATGTCCTTCATCAAATACTACATTGATAGTCTCCTCGACTCTAAGGGTGTCGTGGTTATATACTCTATAAGCTCGACTTGTAGTTGAGTATCCTAGAAAGATTCCGGTCGTGGTCTTGGATGTAAATTTCCCTAGGTAATCCTTAGTGTTTAGGATATGTACTTTACACCCAAATACCCTAAAGTACTTGATGTTAGGTATTTTATCATGATAAATCTCGTATGAGGTCTTAAGGTGCCTCTTTACCATAAGGATTCTATTTTGGACATAGCATGCCGTACTCACGGCTTCTGCCCAAAACCTATCGGGTAGGTCATATTCGTTCAACATGGTCCTAGCGGCTTCTTGTAGAGTTTGGTTTTTCCGCTCCACTAGGCCATTTTGTTGAGGGGTCCTAGGGAAAGAGAATTCATGGTGGTATCCGTTTAGGTTACAGAAGTCGGTGAACCTTTGATTTTCGAATTCACCACCATGATCGCTTCTAATTCTTTTAACCTTAAGGTTTTTTTGATTCTCGATTAATTTGAATAAATTGATTAATTGATCTAGGGTATCATTTTTATGTTTGATGAACCTATCCCAGGTAAACCTGGAGTAGTCGTCAATTATGACTAAGCAATATTGACTTTTATTGAGTGACTTGGCTCCATGTGAATCGAATAGATCCATATGCAGGAGCTCAAGTACACTTGAGGTTCGTTCTTGGTTAGTTAACTTGTGTTGTGTCCTAGGTTGTTTTCCTTGTTGACAAGCATTACAGATTTTATTAACCAAATTATTAAGGTTGGGTAAGCCTCTGACTAGGCCACTCTGACTCATCTTGTGGACGAGTCGTCGGTGCCACAACCATGATTCCTCTTCCTGTGTCATAAGACATTTGGCTAAGGATTTGATTAAGTTAATTGTATAAATGTTATTTGTCCTAGTTCCTTTGAGTATTGTTTTAGCTGTTTCATTTGTTTTAATTACACATTCATTTTCTAAAAATACGACCTTATAATTATTGTCACATAATTGGCTTACGCTAAGCAGGTTATATTCAAAATTCTCTACAAGTAATACATTTTTAATAACAAAATTCGAGTTAAGCTCGATATCACCTGATCCGATGATTTTGAGCTTGTCGTTATTCCCAAAGGCTACCGATCCTTGTCGTTTGAATCGAAGCTTCGCGAATTTGAGTTGATCCCCGGTCATGTGTCGGGAGCAACCGCTGTCTAACATCCATTGATCCTACACACAAGGTAGTTGGATTGGATGTTAGATTATTATATTTTTTTAAAAAAAATTGGTTGTAAGTTGTTAAACCTAGGTCATCTCACCGGAGTCTATATGATCAAGCATGTTATACTTATGTGTTCTTTGTGAGATGACTTCCAATTAAGTTGATTAAGTGCATTTATGTTTAAGTAATGTTAGATTTGGATTTGACCCTAGGCTTGTCAAGTTTACCTTTTCAAGATCATGGCTTCCAGGTCGTGGCGAGGCACAGGGGCCTTCTTTTATCGGATCATCGACCACTTCCTTAGACAAAGCCATTTTCAAGAAAATGATGACTTGACTCACCTAAAATTATTTCCTCGTCTAACTAGTTATTTTTGAAAAGAGGCTCCCCGAGGCTCAATCTTTTCGAAGGATTTTAGTTGATTATTTGAAAAGAGGCTCCCCGAGGCTCAATCTTTTCGAAGGATTTTAGTTGGTTATTTGAAAAGAGGCTCCCCGAGGCTCAATCTTTTTGAAGGATTTTAGTTGGTTATTTACGTGTTCAAAGTGAGTTCACGAAAGAAAAAAATCTAAGCATGCAATTTCTAAGCTAAAGCACAAACATATTTTTGTCTTGGCTCCCTAGACCGTTGAATCGGTTCGATCTATCCACATAGTGGATTTGGTCATAGGAACCCAGTATGAGTTGGATCCTAGAGTTGAAATCAAAGTGGTCTTAGGGACCCATGCTTGGACACATTTTTATGTCTACTTACGATTGACATATCGACTTATTGGTCGTGTTTGAGCTAAACCCTAGTCCGCCTTGTTGTACACGGCCCTTTGCGATCAAGTAGGAGGTCAAGTCCTTTGGATCCCAAAGTAAACCTTTCCAACGTATTCCTAAGATCTTCGACTTGACTTTTCAAGAGTGAGTTCTCAACTTCGAGTTTTTCAACCCGAGTTGAGTCCTTCTCTTGAACTCGACTAGTCGAAGAGGTTAGGGAGACCTCGTGTTTGAGGAGTTTAACTTCCTCAACCAGGGTCTCGACCTTGGACTCGGACTTATCTAACTTCCTAGACAAAAACCTAACCGTATTATGTAAAGTATTAAATAAGGTTCGACTCACCTTAAGGGTATCTTTTGAACCGGATGCGTATCCGTGGCTTGACTTGAAGGTAGCTTCGTAGTCCGAGTCATCCTCAGGTTCTGACTCAAGTTTAGGTTCGGTCTCCGTGTCGGACTCAATCGATTTCGCCATGAAGACGTGGTCTTCGTCTTCTTCGGATGACGCTTCTTTCCATGTCGCATTGAGGGCCTTCTTGTGCTTAGGTGCTTGGTGGTTGAGCTTGGGGCACTCGGACTTTATATGTCCAAACCTGTTACACTCATAACACCTAATATTAAAACTTTTAGGCTTACCTTGGTTGGGTCGAGTTGTGGTTCTCTTTCGTCCCTTGGCTATCCTTCGAGCTAGGTTCATTAGTTCGGCAGTCAATTCCGAGTCAACTTCTTCTTCGGACTCATCTTCCTCCTCGGTTGGTGGTGGCTTGCTTGCGATTTTCTTCTTCTTTGAACCTGCAAACAAGGCTATACCCCTCTCGGGTTCCGAGTTGGACTGCTCATGTAATTCAAAATCCGAAAAGAGTTCATCTAATCTAAGTTTATAAAGGTCCTTGGAGACCTTGTAGGCATCGACCATGGATGCCCACAAGGTAGTCCTCGGAAAAGAGTTTAGAACATACCTTATAAGGTCGCGGTTTTCGACCTTTTGCCTGATTGCGTGTAGGTTGTTGACGATGTCCTGGACTCGGGCGTGAAGTTGTGTCGCAAACTCGTGTTCCTGCATTTTTAGGTTATATAGTTTATTGAAAAGAAGATCACGCTTACATACCTTGGCTTCGTCGGTCCCTTCGTGTAGCTCCACTAGTTTTGTCCAAAGATCTTTTGCGCTTATGAAGGGGCCGACGCGATTTAGCTCCTCCTTGGATAGGCCGCATTGAAGGATTTGCGTTGCCTTAGCGTCGGCTTCGACTTGTTTTTTTGTTGCAATGGTCCATTGGTCATAATCCAAGGAGTCACCCACTTCATTAGTCGGAAGTGTGAAACCCGTTTGGATTATGATCCACATCTCGATTTGGGTTTTAAGAAAGCATTCCATCCGACCCTTCCAATAACGGAAGTCATCTCCATTGTAAAACGGAGGTCGGACGGTGCTAAATCCTTCGAGATGGGCCATTAGAACAAAGAACACAAGGAGACGAAGGAAAAAAAACTAGCAATGACAAAAACACACAAAAAGTACCAAGACTCGCGTCTTGGATTAGTAGTGCGGGAGTAAATTTAACAAAGTGAAATAAATCTGAAATAAACAGAAATAAAAGAAAAATAAATCTGTAAAAAGGCTAGATTGGTGGTTTCACCAAATCTTAGCAACCCCCGGCTCTGATACCAATTGTTGGATCGAAGCGGATCGCTAGGGGGGGGTGAATAGCGATAAAAACTTTTCTTTTAAATCATTCGATAGACAATTAAACGCAGCGGAAATGTAAATAAAAACTAAATGAGACAAATAGTTTTTTTACTTGGTTCATAGCCTTCGGCTACTACTCCAAGGCCCTAACGGTCCTAGACCGTGTACGAAGGGCAATTCACTAAAACACTCCTCCTCGTTGGAGGTAGGAGTTTTACGATTACAAAAGCCTTCGAAGCAAAAAGATAGAGAGACAAACCCTCTCTTCTATTAAAGTAAAATGCAACGAAAAGCCTCGATTAAAAATAATTGCAATATTGAAAGCAATAACAAATTAAGATTATACCAACAACTAAACAAAAGAAACTTTAAGCTAGGGTTGTTGGCAGCACTTCGTTGTTGTAGAGTCGTCGGAGAGTTGCAGCGTAACGGAGGCTTTTGAGCACTTAGAATTCAGGATGAAACCCTAGGTTTGGCCCTCCTTTTATAGCCTTTAAGCCCCTCAACGAATGGGTCTTCAACCAATCACAAATGGGCACAAAACTCCTTGAAAAATGGTGATAAAGCTTGACTCCTCGAGGCTGATTTTTGACCACCGGTTGAACTGGCCGGTTGAACTGATGGCCAGGATTTTTGACTACAATAAAGAGTTAGCTCAAAATATAAGTGGATTCGACGGCCACTTGCCGTCCGATATCAACATAGACCTTCCATGGGAAGTCTTGGGTCGGATCGTCGCCTAAGATCATCCCCGTAAAGAGGATACGACCTCACTTACGCTCGCACACACGAGCTTACCTCGATACTTATGTGTCACTTTTGCTTCCGGCCTTCCACTCGATTCCTTCGGCTCCCTCCGAAGTAACTCGAGTGTCGCTCGACCACCGCGGCTTCCTCCGGGTGTCGCTAGCCTTCAGCTCCAGCATTGAGACTTTTCTGCACACTTGATTTAGCTCGTGAGATAACAATATAAGCTTAACTTTATATCGTTTGCTATAATCAAAACTTAGGTTAGACTTAGGTGCCCACTGCACCAACATCTAAATCAATGCCTTCTACTCCCATAGAATTATGGACTGGGTGAAAGCCTAGTCTAAGACATATTCAGATTTGGGGAGTCCAGCACATGTACTGAAGGCAGATGCTGGTAAGTTGGAACCTCGTATAGAAATACGCATGTTCGTTGGCTATCCTAGAGGAAAGAAAGGTGGTTTGCTTTATAGTCTTAGAGATCAGAGGGTGATCGTTAGCACGAACACCAGATTTCTAGAGGAAGACTATGTGATGAACCACAAGCCAATGAGTAAGATTGTTCTGGAGGAATTTAAAGGGGAAGTCACTGTAGGGAGGGGAAACTTCGCTTCCCACTTCAATCCGGTCGCTTGTTCATGGCGATCCCTTCTACGTCCCCTGATAAAAAAAATTTATCCTTGACAAGAGGGATTGCCCAAGCAACCTTGTCATCATCGTGCTATTCGATTAGAGTAGTCACTTGAACAAACTTGTTGTTCAAGCGACCAACCTCTATTCTACGGATAGGCGTGGAATAGATTATGTACGGATCGCCGACTTTTGTATTTATGTTCGGGGTCCAAGTTATATTAGCCACAAAACAGAATATATCATGCATATATAATTGAAAAACAATTACAAACATGTTACATATGAAGATAGATAAGTGTTATGCCTCTCGATCTTCTATTGTAAGACCTTCCTCCTTTCGGACATCGTGTGGGCGACGATCTACCAAAAGTTGAAGCTCCTAGATCACCAATCTTCTTTCCTTGCTCGTTCTGAGCAAGAGGAAGAATAGAAACAAGACCCTTCTCCTTCCTTTAGCCAACCAACAAGCAACAAACAAATTGCTTGCTGCCGGCCAACAAGGAGAAGGAGAAAGATGAATTCGGGCTAAAAGTGTTGGTGCAATCGGCCCAGGTTGACTCGAGTTTGACTCGAGCAGTACCTTGATAGTATTTTGATGATAGAAAAAACTCATGACATGGGATTATCATGGGAAAGTCCAACATGGGGTTGGCATGGAAAATCCAAGCATGGAGCTTGGTGTGGAAGTCCAAGGGGGAAGCCTTGGCATGGGAAAGTCCAAAGCATTGCGAAGCCGTGTGCTTGGTGCTTGGCATGGGAAAGTACAAAACATTGCGAAGCCGTGCGCTAGGTGCATTTGGGAAGTCTTGAGAACTTGGCAAGTTCACTAGGCTCGGGTCCTTGAGTCGGTGAAGGATGACATTGCGAAGCTGTGCACTTGGTGCATCCGAGGGACCGTCGGACGGGGAGCGAATGGAGTGAGCCCAAAAGGAAGCATACTTCTAGGGTATGAGATGCGAAGGATGGCGTTGCGAAGCCGTGCGCTTGGCGCATCCGAGGGACGTAGGCTGAGGGAAGAGAGCTTCGGTGGGGAACTCCATGAGGGATAAGGTGGACTTGGTCAAGTGGCTAAGACTGAGTGTCGGAGGCTCAAACTTGATGTTTGAGGGTTTACCCGACGGTCAGATGCTCAAACAACTTGGTGTTTGAGGTTTTACTCGACGTCAGTCGACTGGCATAGGTGTCGGTTCGACTAGTCCAAGTCAACTGGGGTTCGACTGGTGTAAGGCTAGGGTTTTGTCTTTGGGCGATCAGCCATGGATTGGCAATGATCGGTGATGTCGGCAACGATCACGAGGGATGGCAGTCGACTGATGGGAATGTCGCGAGCACAGAACGCTCCGTAGCCGACTGGACAGTCGACTACTAGGTCACCAGTCGACTGATGGGCATCATCAGTCGACTGGTAGGTGATCCGTTGGAACTTGTCTGACTTGGATCTGACTGTTGTGAGACAACGGCTACAGGGGCAGTCGACTGGTGCCTTTTGGCAGTCGACTACTAGGCGCGAAAACAGCTCGATGCAGGTTATAAAAGGAGCTTGAGATGGAGGTTTTTGCCATGGTTTTTGTGGAGCTATTGGAGGAGAATTGCTGCTGCATTCTAGTCCTTCAAGAGCCAATCAAAGCAAGCAACAAACAAGTGATCAAAAGCAATCGATGAAAAGTGTTTCTTTTGTATTGTATTTGTATTATTGTTTGTATTTGTATATTACTGTTGTAATTGCTTGTGAGAGGTTTCTCCACCTCCGACATGTAGTCGAGAAGGAGTTTAGTTAGTGTCGTGCGCATAACTAGAGCTCGACCGTGGAGTAGGAACCATTTGATTCCGAACCACGTATATCTTGTGTTGTGTGATTGTGTATTATTGTTAGTTTCATTATTATTGTTATTCCACTCCGCTAACAACAATCGTAGACAAGCAACGCAACGAGAACGAGTGAATTCCGACATCCAACGATTGAGGGCTATTCACCCCCTCTAGCCGGCCGTTCCGATCTCCAACAAAAAACTCCAAGGGAAGACCTTAAGCTATGTTTCCACCGGTCAAAGAGAGGGAGAAGGGATGCTTTGGATGCCGGCCAAGGGCTGGAAAGGGCTTTATGGGCGCCGGCCACCTTGAGGAAGAAGAAGATAAGGAATTAGTTTCCTTATTTGGTGCCGCCAACTCCAAACCCTAACCCTAAAGCATGCCGCCCACCTTAACCCTAATCCTATCTCTAATGGGATTCTCTTGCAGCCCACCCCCTCCTCTCATTTTATAGAGTTAGGGATAAGCCTTGTTTTAATCTCCACCATTGGTTCTAGGGATTTAATCTCAACCGTCGGATCTAGAGATTTAATCTCAACCGTCAGATCTAGAGATTTAATCTCTACCTTTGGATCTAGAGTTTTGTTTCCATCCATTGGATCTAGGCTTCATGAGGTATTAATAGGCTACAATAGGGACCATGAGGACGAGTTGGATCTTGGCCACCCAATGGATCAAGCCCACATAAAGTCCGATCCATTAATGATAATCCAATCCACTAAAGGATTATCATTGATCTACCTCACAAACCCCCATAAGTTAATATGGGCTCCATATATTATATGTACATTTTCTCCCCATATTTAAGATCTCGAATGTCCGTCGATTAATTAAGTTACTGACCATTAATTAATCTACATCTAACTCCATGAGTAGTACCACTCAACCTTTTCATCATGCCAGACCAAGTCCACCTGCAGGGTTTACATGATGAACCTTATGAGCTCCTCAAGGGGATATCATCATCCAAATATATAGGACACAGTTGCCTCCTATAATCAACGACACACCATATAAATAATATCATTTCCCAACTTACCGAGCCTATCGATTTAATCTATAAATCTCGCCCATTGGTAAATCAAAGAAATGAATACTAAGTATATGTGCCCGTTATTATATCGGGATTAAGAGTATGTACAATATAATATCTGAGGTCCGATTCGATTATGTAGTCAGTAATAAATCGAATCACCTCTAAGTCGGTCATGCTCAATACACATAAAGTGTACTAGTGTGATTCTATGGTCAAGACAAACCAATACCAAATCACACTACAACCATACCATTGGTTTGTCCAAAGCCATCTCAGTTGTGAGCCTATACTTATACTTTACAAGGAGTCGATAACATGATCTCCCGTGTGACATCACACACCATGTTATCTACAATGTAATGTATTAGACAATATGCATAACCACAAAAATATGCAAACAATGATCATGTGATTCTTATTTTAAAAATAAAGATGTTCATACAAAAGATAGACTTTTCAGTATACATCCCAACAATCTCCCACTTATACTAAAAGACTATGTTGTCCTCAAACTGCCATACATCTGATCCTCATTCCCTCCACATGCCTATCAAAAGCTCTCGCTAGAAGGGCCTTAGTGAAAGGATATGCCAGGTTATCCTCTGATGAAATCTTGGCCACAACAACTTCTCCTCTCTTTATGATTTCTCGTATCAGGTGGTACTTGCGCTCTATGTGTTTACTTGCCTTATGGGCTCGTGGTTCCTTCGAGTTTGCAACTGCACCAATATTATCATAATAAATTGTGATAGTTCTAGGCAAACTAGGAATCACATCCAAGTCCATCAGGAAGTTGCTGAGCCACACACACAACTTCTTTGGCCGCCTCATAGGTTGCCACATACTCAGCTTCCATGGTGGAGTCCGCCACGCATTTCTGCTTCACACTCCTCCATACAATGGCTCCACCTCCCAAAGTAAACACAAAACCTGAGGTAGACTTACTGTTATCCCTATCTAATTGGAAGTCGGAATCTATATAACCCACAGGGAGTAATTGGTCTGCCTGGTAAACAAGTATATAATCCCTAGTCCTTCTCAGGTACTTTAATATATGCTTTACCGCAGTCCAATGTCCCTGTCCTAGATTACTCTGATATCTGTTGACCATGCCCACGACAAAGTAGATATCTGGTCTCGTACATAGAATCGCAAACATGAGGCTTCCCACCGCCGAAGCATAAGGAACCACCTTCATCTCCTCTCTCTCCTCAGATGTTCTAGGACACATCTCCTTAGATAAAGGAACTCCATGCCTGAAAGGTAGAAAACCTTTCTTGGAGTTTTGCATGCTAAAACGATCCATAATTGTGTCTATGTATGAAGCTTGGGATAAGCACAACATCCTTTTCCTGCGATCCCTTATAACCTTGATCCCAAGGATGTGTCCCACTTCTCCCAAGTCCTTCATATCAAACTGTTTGGACAACCATACCCTTACGTCCGATAACACCTTGACATTATTGCCAATTAACAAAATGTCATCTACGTATAGTACAAGAAATACCACTACGTTTCTGTCACATCTCTTGTATACACAAGACACATCTGGACTTTGAATAAATCCATAAGACTAGATTACTTCATCAAATCAGATGTTCCAAGACCTCGAAGCTTACTTTAATCCATAAATGGACCGATTAATCTTACATACAAGATGCTCTTTGCCCTTCGCAATGAATCCCTCTGGTTGTTTCATATAGATGTTTTCCTCAAGACTTCCATTAAGGAAAGATCTCTTGACATCCATCTGCCACACCTCATAATCCATATGAGCTGCAATGCATAAGAGAATCCGGATAGACTTAAGCATGGCTACCGGTGAAAAGGTCTCCTCATAATTGATACCCTCTTTCTGAGTATACCCCTTCGCAACAAGCCTCGCTTTGAAGGTTGTTAGGGCAATCTCTTGCCATGATAAGGTTTTGATGTGTGTGGCAAAGGGTTTAAGTTAGGATGGTATTGTTATTTGATATGTGAGTTGGAGTCTTGCAGGACTTAGTAATTCGCACATGGAGCCTTGGCGGGTTCACCCTTACAACTGTTGGAGATTTGACGGCGCTAGAGGGGGGGGGGGGGTGAATAGCGTTGACCGTACGTAGATGGAATTCGTTCACGTGTTCGTCTCTACAATTTCGTTAGCGTAGCGGAAACAAAGATAATAAAGCAATAACGAAAACACAAACACACAAACGCAAGGATATAACGTGGTTCGGAACCGAACGGTTCCTACTCCACGGATCGAGCTCTAAAGAGCCCTAGTGATGCACACGCACTCACTAATCACAAATACTCCTTCTCGACACAAGTCGGAGGTGGAGAAACCTCTTACAATAGATTACAACAATAATCTAAAAGCAACAAGCAAATACAATGAAGAATAATGCAATACAAGTAAAGAAAACACTTTACAAATGCTTTGGATTGCTTGCTTTTGGTTACTTGAAGAGTGGCCTTGGAGACTCTGATTTGCAGCAACAAATCGCCCCAAAGATGCTCAAAAAACCATTACCAAAAATCCTCCCGTCGAGCTCCTTTTATCCTTCCGCGGGACCTGGATTTCCGCCTATCAGTCGACTGCCATAAGTCACCAGTCGATTGATGCCACTATTGTCGTGAGACAACAGCTCGATCCATGCTGGAAAAACTCCAACGGATCTCTTGGCGATCGGCGCCCTTAGCCGCGTAATCGACTACCCGATCGGCTACGAGCATTCTGTGCTCGCGGTGAAATAGCGATCATTGCCGTCCCTTAGCGGTCGGCCCATTTAATGATCATTGCCGGATCGGTTTTGACTCAGGTCGGTCGAACTCAAGTCGACTCACGGCAGTCGAACCGGTCATAATGCCAGTCGACTGCCAACCTCAAACATGAGGTTTAAACCCAAGTATGGTGCCCCCATACTTGCTAGACCACCCTTAGCCTAGACCTAAGCCTTCTAGCCACCTCCATCAGCCTCACACCTCTCGGATCCCTCCAAGTCATCCATGACTTATTCATCCATCGCGCTAGCCTCTAGGTGCTTCCCTCGGCTATGTCATGCTAACGGTGTCTACACCGCCAAGGCACATTGGACTTACGCCGCCAAGACTCCGCTTGGACTTTACGCTGCCAAAATTAATCCCCTTGGACTTCCCAAATGCCAAGACTCAAGCTTGGACTTTCCCTTGCCAACCCATGTTGGACTTTCCATGCCAAGACCCATGCTTGGACTTTCCATTTGCCAAGACCCATGCTTGGACTTCTCATTTGCCAAGACCCATGCTTGGACTTCTCATGCCAAGTACTCAAGACTTGGACTTTCCCAAATGCCAAGTGTCCCACTTGGACTTTCCATGCCAAGTACCCATGACTTGGACTTTACCAAATGCCAAGTGTCCCACTTGGACTTTCCATGCCAAGTATCCATGACTTGGACTTTACCTTGCCAAGACCCTTGCTTGGACTTTCCCATAATCACATGGTCAACCCCAGTCAACCATCAAGGTCTTCCTCGAGTCAAACTCGAGTCCGGTCAAACATGACCCGGGTCGATTGCTCCAACAATCTCCCCAACATATTAACCGACATTAATGTCAAACATCAATGCCAAACCACTTTGTCAAATCCCTTTGTCAAACATCAAAACATCATTCGAGTCAAACTCGAGTCTGGTCAATCGTGACCTGGGCCGATTGCACCAACAATCTCCCCCTTTTTTATGTTTGAAAAAAACCAAACAAATCATCTGAGTTAGACCACTAACTCAAATCCCTTACCAATTATGCCAAATTGGTAAACACTCTCCAAATGTTCTCCCCCAAACATTCTCCCCCTTTTTGACTAACATCAAAAAGGTTTTCTCTCCAAGGAGGTCAATGTCTCATATCCCAATGAGATCTCACAATCTCCCCCTTGAACCAAAAATAAATACCTAGGATGCCTACCATCTTTCTAGTGATAATTCACATATCACTCAAGAGAGACAATCCTATACTCTCTCCCAATTTCCAAATTGGGTATCAAAAACCCATCAATTTTCCCAATTGATGTCATATTCTCCCAATAACTTCTCCTCTTCAAGGAGAAAAACACATCCATCATCCCAAGATGGATACCTCCCCCTTGACCATTGCACCAACAATGTCCTTGGGAAGCCCCTAAGCCAATAGAAACTCTAAACCATCAAAATTAAGGTTCTAAGTTCAACATAGAACTTTCACTCACCCTAAATTTGATACTTTGACCTAACACTTCTCCTAATCCATATCCAATGGATTTTCACCCTTTATAATGCTTCCCAAAGCATATCCTAGGGTTAGGAGTGATTAGGAACCTTTTCCATAGCTGAACACGGGCTAAACAAACCTTGTTAACCCGAAATCAGACACAGCAATCGACTCGACGATGTCGATCATTGCCACTCCATCGATCGATTGCAGCCGCGAGGCGATCGTGATGAAAATCTCGATTTTCAGTTATCATAAATGAATTTTGAAAATTCATAAATAATTATATGTAATTCAAAAAATCGTGAAAATTCATACGTATAATACTTATGACACACACAATGAGTGAAAAATATTTGAAAATTATTTTACCCATAAAATAGTGAGTTTGATACAAAACTCAAAACCATTGAAATTTTCAATGTTTTGACCCTTTTTTGTATCAACTCTATCAATGGTGATTGCTATCAAAAGATATACTTCACCAAGGTTTTTCAAAATGATTTTAAAATGTTTTCAAAACCTTATTTTGGATCATATTCCTTGGGCTCTATGTACATGACTTGTACACATGCTCTCCCAATGATCCACAAATGAAATAAGATGAGTTTTAGTTCATCTAGATGCAAAAACTATGCACCTTGAACTCAACTCATATCCTAGCATCTCACATGTATCTAAGGTGTATAAATACACATACATGTCAATTGGATGTGAGATGTGGGTTTTGTTCATCCAAATCTAGGGTTTCATGCATTCTCTAAGGCAACCCTACTTGATTCCCTTATAAATGGGACTTCAAGTCATGCCATAGTCCTTAATTCAATTTCAACCAAATTGTCTTAAATGCATGAATGATTATGGCATTAGAAATGATATAAATAAGCATATGCTCATAATCATGATGTCATGGCATAAGATGAAATCTAAAAACACATGACATTTGAAACCTTAATCCTAAACATGACCATGACATATAAAATCATAGAACTAGGCATGATGTCATGACATGACATATGACAATCAAAGCATGGCATATAAAATGTATAGGTACGGTAATACCTAAATTTTAATATTAATTGCCATTTGATATAGTTAGATATATTTTGTCATATTAAACTTAATCTCCCTAGTGTGCCAACAACCCAAAATGACACACTAACACTCTAAACCCTAATTGTGCCAATTTGATTGATTTTTCTTAAATTTAAGAGTGCATTGGCACATCCTAAAAACTTTTTAGGATAATAATTCAACCCTATTTCCAAGGTATCCATAACCTTGAAAATAACCTAAAATGCCACCTTTATCATGGTTGAGTTAACTACCCATCCAATCAAGGTTGGCACACCCTAAACCCATCTAGCGTGAATCAATCACGCTCTTAGGAACCCAAAACCGATTTGAGCTCCTAGGGTTAATTAGGTATTCCTTAGGGATAACCTCCCTAGATACCTTCCTAATGACCCTCCTAGGCTTGTTAGCCTTGGTCATTTTGGTCTTACCTAGGTTGACTCTAGGGGTAACTCCCCTTGCAACCTTCTTAGTGGCCACCCTAGGTTTCCTTGAAACCCTAGCCACTAGGCACACCCTTTGGTCAACTCTAGGGATAACCTCCCTATTGACCTTGGTCTTCCTAGACCTAGTTTGTGTTCCATAGTCAAATGGAACACTATGATAAGCCACCTTAGGCTTAGGTTTGTGACCCAAACCTTGCTTGCCCTTGGTTGACTTTTGACTCTTAGGTCCTAGGTGTTGACTTTGACTTTTGGACCCTTGATTTTGACCACTAGACCCTTTAAATTGGTTTTGTATCTTACTTAGGGTCTTTTCAAGTTTTTCAAGCCTTGACCTCAAGACTTGATTTTCCTTTTCTAATTGCCCAATTTTAGAATTTTGATTTAAATCTTGGGCATTGGACTTCCTAGGCATATGCCTAGTCCATTTAGGGTTTAGACCTAGGTGCTCTTGCACCTTTCTAATTGTCTCCCTAGGTAAAAATTTTCTAGAGTTATTTGACCTAGGTTTGTCCTTAGATAAGTTGTTTTTAGGGACATTAGTCCCAAATTTCTTTCTATTATCTAAGTGAATATTTTTAGCTCCTAAACAAAAGTATTTATTTCTATTAGCATGCTTTTCATGGCAAATTGCTAGGGAATTGAAATTTCTAGCATGCTTTTGTCTATTAACTAAAGAAAGAGCATTATTAACTTGATATACCTTAGGGTTAGCCTTAGTAGCTCCCCCTACTTGTGATGCTCCCCTTTGCCCCTTCTTCTCCCCCTTCGGGCATTGACTCCGATAATGACCCGGTAGTCGGCATTTGAAGCAAATCACTTGCTCCTTGCTCTTTTTCATTGAGACACCGGTCTCCTTGACTTTTTAACGCAGGTGGAGTCTTCTTAACCCGTTTAGGACACTTACTCTTATAATGTCCTTTCTCCCTACACTCAAAGCATATAATATTCATTTTATTATTAATTGACATGCTTGAGTTACCTAGGTGGTTGTGGTGGTGTGGATTCTTGAGCTTGCTCTTCCTCTCTAGGATGTAGATGGTTCTTCTTGTTGCTCATCGAGGATGCCCTAATCTCCTCCTCAATCCTAGAAGTGGATGCTTCTTCCACTTCCTCCACCTCTTCCGATCCGGATGTTGATTCCCTATCAACCTCCGAATCCTCAAGCTCTTGGGATGACGGTGTACTTTCTTGAGCTTGAGAGGGTGAGCACTCTTCTTCTTCTTCTTCTTCTTGGACCGATGAGGAGTTTTCATGGAGCTTTGCCACTTGGCTCCATAACTCTTTAGCATCTACATAATTACCTAACATACACAAGACATTGTTAGGCATTAAATCAATTAAAAATTTTATCACCTTATCATTTTTCTCGGATGCTTGAACTTGCTCTTCGGTCCATCTCTTCTTTTTGAGGAATCCACCTCTTGGTCCTCTTGGATATTCAAATCCATCCATCAAAATGGACCATTCCTCAAAGTCTCTTATCATAATAAAATCCTCAATTCTTCCCTTCCAAGAATTGAATCCTTCTCGTCCGTATAGGGTGTAGGGCACCGGTGTGTTGATGTCCCAACCTAATTGATCTTGGACTTCCATATTTTACCCTCTAGCGTCTTGCTCCCGGTTGTTAATCCGTTGAAGAGCAACCTTGCTCTGATACCACTTGTTGGAGATTTGACGGCGCTAGAGGGGGGGTGAATAGCGTTGACCGTACGTAGATGGAATTCATTCGCGTGTTCGTCTCTACAATTTCGTTAGCGCAGCGGAAACAAAGATAATAAAGCAATAACGAAAACACAAACACACAAACGCAAGGATATAATGTGGTTCGGAACCGAACGGTTCCTACTCCACGGATCGAGCTCTAAAGAGCCCTAGTGATGCACACGCACTCACTAATCACAAATACTCCTTCTCGACAAAAGTCGGAGGTGGAGAAACCTCTTACAATAGATTACAACAATAATCTAAAAGAAACAAGCAAATACAATGAAGAATAATGCAATACAAGTAAAGAAAACACTTTACAAATGCTTTGGATTGCTTGCTTTTGGTTGCTTGAAGAGTGGCCTTGGAGACTCTGATTTGCACCAACAAATCGCCCCAAAGATGCTCAAAAAACCATTACCAAAAATCCTCCCGCCGAGCTCCTTTTATCCTTCCGCGCGACGAATTTACGCCTGTCGGGTCATTGCCATAAGTCACGGTCGGATGATGCCCGCTTGTCGTGAGACAACGACTCGATCCACGCTGGAAAAACTCCAATGGATCTCTTTGGCATTGCCGATCGTGCATTTTGCTCAGTCGATCGGTCATTGCCCCATCACGAAGCATTTTGTGCTCCGCGGTGAACTAGCGATCATTGATCAATCCCTTGGTAGTCAACATGAGGTTTAAACCCAAGTATGGTGCCCCCATATTTGCTAGACCACCCTTAGCCTAGACCTAAGCCTTCTAGCCACCTCCATCAGCCTCACGCCTCTCGGATCCCTCCAAGTCATCCATGACTTGTTCATCCATCACGCTAGCCTCCAGGTGCTTCCCTCGGCTATGTCATGCTAACGATGTCTACACCACCAAGGCAGATTGGACTTACGCCACCAAGACTTCGCTTGGACTTTACGCTGCCAAAATCAATCCCCTTGGACTTCCCAAATGCCAAGACTCAAGCTTGGACTTTCCCTTGCCAACCCATGTTGTACTTTCCATGCCAAGACCCATGCTTGGACTTTCCATTTGCCAAGACCCATGCTTGGACTTCTCATTTGCCAAGACCCATGCTTGGACTTCTCATGCCAAGTACTCAAGACTTGGACTTTCCCAAATGCCAAGTGTCCCACTTGGACTTTCCATGCCAAGTACCCATGACTTGGACTTTACCAAATGCCAAGTGTCCCACTTGGACTTTCCATGCCAAGTACCCATGACTTGGACTTTACCTTGCCAAGACCCATGCTTGGACTTTCCCATAATCACATGGTCAACCCCAGTCAACCATCAAGGTCTTCCTTGAGTCAAACTCGAGTCCGGTCAAACATGACCCGGGTCGATTGTGTTGGTGCAGGGGCAATAGATAATCGAACCTGTGTTTTGATTATGGCAAAGACACAAAGTTAAGTTTATATTGTTATCTCACGAGCTAAATCAAGTGTGCAGAAAAGTACTAAAGCTGGAGCTGAAGGCTAGCGACACCCGGAGGAAGCCGTGGTGGTCGGGCGACACTTGAGTGGAATTCGGAGGAGCCAAGGAATCGAGTGGAAGGCCGGAAGCGAGAGCTACTATCGAGGTAAGCTCGTGTGAGTGAGAGATTGTAAGGTCGTGTCCTCTTTACGGGGACGACCGTAGGCGACGATTCGACTAAGACTTCCTGTGGAAGGTCTAGGTCGAGATCGGACGGTTAGAAACCGTCGTATTTATCTTTTTCCGAGCTAATCTCTTACTGTAGGGAAGTGGGCGGTGATCATTGACATTGGACATTAGGCGATCGTATTATCGGTCGAGATGAATCATCGATCGATCATCGGTCGATGAGAGGCATCGATCGTGATGGCGACGACTCAGCTTTTGCGCTATGTCAAAACGGATAACGTTTGACGCGGCCACTTCGCGATAAAATTTGGAAAAATCCATGATCCGTTCCAAAGAAATAGGAGACAATTTCAGAGGCCAAAGTCTATAAAAGGAGGGGAGGATTCCACTCCAAATCACATCAATTATTCATCAAGTGCTCCTACAACGCCAACGCTTCAACACATACGCTATAAGCGATGACAACCTCGGATCTTCTTCGTCGGCGTGACATCTAGTAATACTTTTTATTATTGTATTCGTTGTTTTTTTTGTAACGAGGTGAGGTAGGCTTGTTGCCTCATCCTCGTACTTCCGGATTTTGTGATCGTTGTCTCCTACCTCCAACGAGGAGGAGACGTTATAGTGCTTTGCCCTCCGTACGCGGTCAAGGACCGATAGGGCCTTGGAGTAGCAACCACTGGGTTGTGAACCAAGTAAAATAAACGTGTCATTTTATTTTCCGCTGTGTTTACTCGTTTACTTTGCGTATCGAACGAACGAAAATGAAAGTTTTACGATCGCTATTCACCCCCCCCTCTAGCGACGCTTCTCGATCCAACAGATTGCTCCAACAATCTCCCCAACATATTAACCGACATTAATGTCAAACATCAATGCCAAACCACTTTGTCAAATCCCTTTGTCAAATCCCTTTGTCAAACATCAAAACATCACTCGAGTCAAACTCGAGTCTGGTCAATCGTGACCTGGGCCGATTGCACCAATAACAACTTTGGTCCTTGAGTCGGTGAAGGATGACTTTGCGGAAGCCGTGTGCTTGGAGCATCCGAGGGACCGCCGAATGAGATGACTTGATGTGAAGCCAAGAAAGCAGACTTTGGAGGCAAGAGACGCGAAGGAGCATTGCGGTCTGCGCTGATCTTTGCCGAGAGGGCGCGTGGGACGAAGAGAGCTTGTGAGGACTTCGAGTGAGATGAGAGAATGAGTGAAATGTAAGTAGCTCATTAGGTGAACTTGGCCGAATGGCTGAGTGTCGAAGACTTGACCGTAAGGGTTAAGGTTTACCCGATCGCCGGAAGCTCAAACTTATGTTAAGTTTGAGTTTCACACGGCACCAGTCGACTGCCATGTAATGGCGATCATTTACTAGTCGAGTGTGTTCGATCGTATCCGATGATGGGTTTATACCCGGTGTCAACTTCCATGGAATGGCGATCGCTAGAGGATATCGCAGACCGCCAGAACCGCTGTGGCTGCGATTGACTACGGAGGCAGCAGTCGACTGGTGAGGTCCATCAGTCGACTGCCAAGAGTTCCGTTGGACTACAACGGTCGGGATCCGACGTGTTCGGAGGCCGTTGTAGTGACGGTAGTCGACTGCCAAGGGCAACAGTCGACTGGTGGCGGCCAACGGGAAGAAATCAACCCTCTCTATAAAAAGAGAGGGTGTGAGCCTTTGAGAGGCTAATGCTTATGCTCTAAGTGATCTTCCTAGTGCCCCACAAGATCTAAACTCTTCTTACTTGTTTTTTACTCCATTCTTATTGTAAGAAGAGTGATCTTGATTGTAAAGGTTACCTCCACCTAGCTTGGTGCAAAGGAGAGACCAATAGGGATTGGCTTTGGAGGAGTGATTCACCTTGGACGAATCGGACCGTGGATTAGCGGCGTTGCCGTGAACCACGTTACATCTTCTTTGTTAGCGTTTGTATTTTCATTTATTGCTTTGTCTTTATTGTTTATGCTTCCGCTTGCGCTAACGATTGTGTAGACAAGCAAACGAACGAGAGAATTCCGACATCCATCGTAAGTGGGCTATTCACCCCCCTCTAGCCGGTCGTTCGATCCCCTTCAAGTGGTATCAGAGCCAAGGAAAACTTGTCGAGGACTAACCGCCACAACAAGCAACTTTCAAAATGGCCGGCTCCAACATCCATCCTCCAAAGTTTGAAGAAGAATTCGCTTGGTGGAAGAAGCGAATGGAGGTATTTTTCGAAACGGATTTTGATATTATGATTACAATGGAATCCGGTTTCGTTTTGCCTAGGGATGAAGAGGGGAAGCCAATAGAGAAATCTAGGTGGACCAAAAGGCAAAGGGAAGAGCACCTTGCAAATTCAAAAGCCAAGCATCATCTCTTTAATGTGCTCCCCCAACAAGAAATCAACCGAATAGGAGAATGCCTAAGTGCCAAGGATATGTGGGAGAAGCTAATTGAGCTTCATGAAGGCACATCCGAGGCGAAGCTAGCAAGGAGAGATCTCCTCCGCTCCCAACTATCCAACATTAAATTAGAAAAGGGAGAAAAGGTAACTTCTTTGTATTCTAGATTCAAAGAAATTTTAAATGGACTAACAAGTGTAGGAGAAAGGCTCTCCAATCGCGATATGATAATGAAGGCTATAGATGCTTTCCCCCGATCATCCAAGTAGATTTCAATGGTGGACTCATTTTACATTTCAAAGAATCTAGAGGTAAGTACTCTAGATGAATTTTTCTCCACTATGGAATTACATGAATCTAGGCTTGAAGGAATACAAGAAGAGCCAAAAATACAACCTTTAAGGGGAGTAGCATTGTTGGCAAATAAGGGGAAGAAGAAGATAGAGATCTCCTCCTCCTCCGATGACGAAGCGTCTTCCTCCTCCTCCATGGATAGCACCGAAGAAGCCTATATGGTAAGGAGGGTAAGACGTGCTTTAAAAGGTTTTAGATTTAACAAATCAAATGATAGGAATAGGAGACCAAGAGGAAAGATCATATGCTACAATTGCCAAGGAGAGGGCCACATAAGGGACAATTGTCCCCTCCTAAACAAGAGCAAGGAAGAGAAGAAAAAGAAGGAAGAAAAGAAGAAGAAGAAGGGGAGCAAGAAGAAAGAGGAGAAGAAGACAAAGGAAAAGGGGAAGGCCAAGGCATTCAAAGCAAATACTTGGGATGACCCTTCCTCTTCATCTTCATCATCATCCGAGGAAGAGAATGCCTTTGTCACCAATTTGGCCTTGATGGCCTTTGATGACTTGGATTTCTCTTCCTCCGAAAATGAAGGATCAAGCTCAAGAGGAGAGAGCTCAAGTGAAGGGGGAGCTTCTACATCCTCCTCATCCGATGATGAGGAGGATGAGGATGTGGAAACTATGGTAACGAATGCCTCTCCTAAGAAAATAGTTTCCATAATTTCTAGTTTAACTAAGGACTTATTTGGAATGAAAAATAAAAATAAAAGCATGCTTAATCAAATTAAGGCATTGGAAAATAAGCTAGAAAATGCATGCTTAAATGATAATATTTCTTCTAGCTTAAATGATGCATGCCCACATGATCTTTATGTGCCATTAGATGTTAGTGATGCATGTATAAATGAAAATAGGGCCTTAAGGGAAAAGGTAGACTATTTAACAAAAGCCCTAGAAAAATTCACAATTGGCTCCAACACATTGAACATGATCTTAGGGAGCCAAAGAGCTAGCTTCAAAAAAAAGGGCCTAGGATACAAAGAAAAGAAATATGAAAAGACCTATAAATGCCTAATTGCTAGGGGATAAGATAAAAAGAAGGTAATAGCTAGGAAATGGATCCCCAAGGAGTATCTAGTGAACCCAATAGGCAAGAACTTATTTTGGGTTCCAAAATCCATCCTTAAGGGTTAGAAAACCCCTAGGGTAGTCAACCATATACAATTGACCTATATCATATTTTGGTTGACTTAGGATGGCGGGACAACATTTTTAGAATAGTGTTGGGTGATGATAACGTGCCCATAAATAGATAATAATGCATAAATCATGATGATTAATGTAATTGTTACACATGTTTGCAATCATGATTTATGATATTGTGATTTGGCACATAATCATGGGAAATAAGTTTGAATCATGCTTTAGGTGATATTTTGTTTATTATCATCATATAATACCTAATGTATGATTATTATTTAATGAATACATGTATTTCATGATCATAATGTAGAATTAATTGATATATGCCTTTATGATCATGAGGATTGTTAGGTTGATACTTAACCTTGATAGAATTGTATGAATATAATGGTTAAGTATATACAAATACCCCCTAGGATGCATCTCACACTCACCATAGGCTACTTTGATTGAAAACTTAGTATGGGTGAGATGTTAGGATGATACAAATGTCCACTAATGCCTATGGCATTTAGATGGTCATTTAAGGTATCAAAATAGCAATAATAGACCAATCATGGGGAAGGCTTATGTTTAATTCATAGACATATTGCCCAAATATCATGGTTGGATATTTCATATGTTTTCAAAACAATTTCTTACTTTTAAAATCCATGTATTCATGTTTTGAAACAATTGGATACAAAACTAGGTGTTAAAATGGATACTAACATGCTCAAAAACTAGTGGTTTTTAAAGCCTTTGGATTTTTGGCAAATCTCGGAAAATATAATAATTTTTCTTAAAAAAACTATTTTTCATTGATAGATATACTTAAAAGAAATAAGTTCCTCAAATTTCATGATTTTTCGAATTTTTTAGAATTTTTAATGCATTTCTGAAATTCATCCAGAAAATCAAAATTTCGGAATCCATTGTGCCAGTCGACTGCCATACTGATAGCAGTCGACTGCTCACCTGAAAAACAATCCAATATTTTCTGATTTTAGATTTTAATCATGTTTTTGGTGTTCTCTTTCTATTAGACCTAATGCCATGAGTTTATAAATAAGGATTAATCTTTTTGATGGTGTCAAAGGGGGAGAAATGTATGTTTAAGTAACGGGGAATATATTTTGGGGGAGAAATGATTATGCTTATGATAGGAGGAGAGAATTTGTAGAGAGAGTTTCATGGATTAAGGGGGAGTTGCATGTTGTTATATCATGTTTATGTTTACATGCTTTCTTACCTTAGAAATTTATATCAAATGTTTTTACCTAACTTAAACGGATTGCCACACATCAAAAAGGGGGAGATTGTTAGGGCAATCTCTTGCCATGATAAGGTTTTGATGTGTGTGGCAAAGGGTTTAAGTTAGGATGGTATTGTTATTTGATATGTGCGTTAGAGTCTTGCAGGACTTAGTAATTCGCACATGGAGCCTTGGCGGGTTCACCCTCACAACCTCGGTCCTTGAGTCGGTGAAGGATGACTTTGCGAAAGTCGTGCGCTTGGAGCATCCGAGGGATCGCCGGACGAGATGACTTGAAGTGAAGCCAAGGAAGCAGACTTCGGAGGCAAGAGACGCGAAGGAGCATTGCAGAGCCGTGCGCCTGATCTCGAGGGGCGTGGCCTGACGAAGAGAGCTTGAGGACTTCGAGTGAGATGAGAGAATGAGTGAAATGTAAGTAGCTCATTAGGTGAACTTGGCTGAATGGCTGAGTGTCGGAGACTTGACCGCAAGGGTTAAGGTTTACCCGACCGTCGGAAGCTCAAACTTATGTTAAGTTTGAGTTTCACTGGCACCCGATCATTGCCATGTAATGGCGATCATTTCGCCAGTCGAGTGTGTTCATTGGTATCCGATGATGGGTTTATGCCCGTGATCGGCCATCAGAATCGATCATTGCGGAGGATATCGCGAAGCAGAACCGCTAAATGGCCGTAGGCGATCGACTACGGGCGATTGATCGCTGGTGAGGTCCATCAGTCGACTGCCAAGAGTTCCGTTGGACTACAATGGTCGGGATCCGACGTGTTCGAAGGCCGTTGTAGTGACGGCAGTCGACTGCCAAGGGCAGCAGTCGACTGGTGGCGGCCAACGGGAAGAAATCATCCCTCTCTATAAAAAGAGAGGGTGTGAGCCTTTGAGAGGCTAATGCTTATGCTCTATGTGATCTTCCTAGTGCCCCTCAAGCTCTAAACTCTTCTTACTTGTTTTTTACTCCATTCTTATTGTAAGAAGAGTGATCTTGATTGTAAAGGTTACCTCCAACTAGCTTGGTGCAAAGGAGAGACCAATAGTGATTGACTTTGGAGGAGTGATTCACCTTGGACGAATCGGACCGTGGATTAGCAGCGTAGCCGTAAATCACGTTACATCTTCTTTGTTAGCGTTTGTATTTTCATTTATTGCTTTGTCTTTATTGTTTATGCTTCCGCTTGCGCTAACGATTGTGTAGACGAGCAAACGAACGAGAGAATTCCGACATCCATCGTAAGAGGGCTATTCACCCCCCTCTAGCCGGCCGTTCGATCCCCTACAAAGGTCTCAACCTTCCCATCTATTCCTCTATTTCTTTTGTAGATCCACTTGCATCCAATGGTTTTTCACCATCGGTTGGTTCTACTAGCTCCCAGACCTGATTTGAATCCATAGATTCAATCTCAGCATTCATTGCACTTCGCCAAGATACTGCATCTTTATCTTGGATTGCCTCGTCATAAGTCCAGGGATCAGGTTCATGTTCGCAGGGACCAAATCAGAAGATTCTCCCAAGAACATGAATCTATCAGGCTGTCTCACAACCCTCCCACTACGACGAGGTATCACCTATGTATCCTCTGTGTCACGCAGTGCAGTGACTTGTGGTATATCCTCTTGTACCGGTAGTACTGAAGAAGTGACTTCCCCTTTTATTTCCTCCAGAACAATCTTACTCATTGGCTTGTGGTTCATCACATAGTCTTCCTCTAGAAATCTGGCGTTTGTGCTAATGATCACCCTCTGATCTCTAGGACTATAAAACAAACCTCCTTTCGTTCCTCTAGGATAGACAACAAACATGTGTACTTCTTTATGAGGATCCAACTTACCAGCATCCGCCTTTAGCACATGTGCTGGACTCCCCCATATCTGAATATGTCTTAGACTAGGCTTTCGCCCAATCCATAATTCTGTGGGAGTGGAAGGCACTGATTTAGATAGAACCAAGTTCAGAATGTACACCGCCGTATCTAGAGCATATCCCCAGAACGAATCTGGAAACTCAGAATAACTCATCATCGATCTAACAATCTCCATAAGAGTCCTATTCCTTCGCTCTGCTACACCATTCTACTGGGGTGTGCCAGGTGCAAACAATTTGGATTGAATCCAAACCTCTGATAAGTAATTCCTAAACTCTCCCAAGAGGTACTCACCACCACGATCAGATCGTAGTGTCTTGATACTTTTACCTTGATGTTTCTCCACATCAGCCTTGAATTCTTTAAACTTGTCAAAACATTCAGACTTGTGGCGCATCAAGTAAATATATCCATATCTCAAATAATCGTCTATAAAAGAGACGAAATACTCAAATCAACCTCTAGCCTAGATAGATATAGGTCCAAACAAATTAGAATGAACCTATTCTAACACATCTTTGGCTCTATACCCCTTGGCCTTAAAAGACCTCTTGGTCATTTTACCCTCCAAGCAAGATTCGCAGGTTGGGAAATCCTCCACCACTAATGAACCCAGAGGTCCATCGGCTATCAACCTTTGAATTCTGCTTAGGTTAATATGACCAAGCCTAAGATGCCAAAGATATGTTTGGTTCATCTTCGAAGGTTCTTTTCTCTTATTGGAATTAGAAGATGAGTTATTAACTTCTATTTGCATCATGGGAGCTTTTGGTTCAAGTGCATACAAATTTTCTATCAATGCACCAGAACAGATAATGTCTCTATTCCTTTTTATAACAACTCTGTATTAAAAGAAATAGAATATCCATCCATAAACAATTTAGAACCCGAAATTAAATTCTTTCTAAATAAAGGTACATAAAGACAATTCTTAAGAATAAAAACATTATTTTTCTCAAAAAATAAATGAACGTCTCCCATTGCAACAACCACCACCTTCGTGACATCGCCCAAGTACACGATAATCTCCCCCTCAGCCAGTTGTCTGGTTTCCTGGAACCCCTACAAAGTATTGCATACATGATCAGTGGAACCCGTATCTACACACCAGGTACCGGTAGATAACACCGCTAAACATGTTTCAACGACTAGACCAAAAGATATACCTTTGTTCTGCTTGCGGTTGGGGCAGTCCTTCTTCCAGTGTCCAGTCTGCTTACAAGTGAAGCACTTGCCTTTCGGCTTCTTCACTCCTCCCTTAGTTCCTCCCATTGCCTTTGTCCCAGTTTGTTTCTTCTTCTTCTTGCCTTTCGTCTTAGAAGTAGAAACCTTTTGGGTCACCATTGCATGCGCCTGAGCACTCTGACGAAATATCCCCTCTGCCGCCTCGAGTTCTGTCAGAAGCTCCGCCAACGAATACAACCTTTTGTTCATGTTGTAGTTCAGGCGAAACTGCTCAAAACTCCTAGGTAGAGACTGGAGAATGATATCGACCTGGGTTTCCCCATCGATCTCAGCTCCGAGGACTTCCAACTCATTCAAATGAGCCATCATCTTGAGAACATGATCCCTCACGGGTGTTCCCTCGATCATGGTGGTCGTCATCAAGTTCCTCATGGCTTCCTGCCTTACAGCCCAATTTTGGTGTCCGAAAAGCTCTTTGAGATTGAGCATCATGTCATAAGCAGTGGGCATGGCTTGATGCTGATGTTGCAGTACATTTGACATAGATGCCAAAATGTAACACTACATCATCTCATCGACCTTTATCCACTTCTTATAACTCTCTTTCTCCTTTTCCCCAGAATCATCGGCAGGCTTAGGAGGGCACTCTTCGAGGAGTACATATTTGTATTCCTCAGCAGTCAAGACAATGTCTAGATTCCTCTTCCAATCAATATAGTTGGGTCCAGTAAGTTTATTCTCTTTCAGTATCACAGCAAGCGGGTTGAAAGTCATTTTGAAAGAAAACCTAAGAATTACATAGGTCAAAACATTAGATTTCAAAAAATTATTGATTCCTCAAACAATAAAATTTTAAAATCAACCAACACCTCAAAACACCGAGAATATCGTATGCCACGATAGTGTGGACGTATACAAATTCTACATTTGTAAGAAAAGGTTTTACCCATTAATTTTACTATCTTGTCAACCTAACATTTGGACAAGTAAAATTAATAGTTGGTTCCTCTTTGGCCCTACAAATAAAAGTAGTGACTCCGATGGGGAGGATACTTATATTTGCATCTAAGTGTTCACCATTACTCGGTACCAAGGTAATTATCTCGGGTTATGTACCTTTCGATGTGGAAGTACACACGCTCCTTAATAATTTCCTATAACCATATTCGACCTTGTGATCTGCAAACGAACTCATTCGATGGGGAGGAAGGCACTCAGAGAAGACGCGCAAGTTTGTTTGCATCACTTATCAAATCGTAATGGAGGTCGTGAGAATTTATAAAAATTTCCCTCTCCCACTTAGTAATTTGAAATTAAGGAATTTTCTAGCCTACGACATGCATATCAAACAATAAGCAATAAATATAAAAAATAATTATTTTCCAACTATTATGACTTTTGTCTTCAATATGTCTCCCGTCATATCGCCTTCTCGTCCGCTCCTCCTACGCCATGTACGAGCCATTCGGAGATCCGAGCTGAGACTAAAATCTTTTTTAATTTACATCTATCGATCCTATACTCCATGAGGGAGTGTACATGAAATCTAGATCGAAAGTAAACTAAAATAAAAAGAGTCGCTAAACAATGCCGTATCTAATTTACAAAAAATTAAATACTAGCCTCGTCAACCCCGAGGATTCAACAAAATATACATTTACACACATACAATCACATACACACATATGGCCATAATAGTTGGATCCTATGCCTGCAACCAAAGAGTTAACCTACGCATATCCTACTATTATCGGTACATATAATATATGAAAAGTGCATAAAATTAACCAAATCCTAAACACACAAAACCGAAAACCGTGGCTCTGATACCACTTATAGGAAGGGGAAACTTCGCTTCCCACTTCAACCCAGTCGCTTGTTCATGGCGATCCCTTCCACGTCCCCGGATAAAAAAAATTTATCCTTGACAAGAGGGATTACCCAAGCAACCTTGTCATCGTCGTGCTATTCGATTAGAGTAGTCACTTGAACAAACTTGTTGTTCAAGCGACCAACCTCTATTCTACGGATAGCCACGGAATAGACGATGTACGGATCGCCGGCTTTTGTGTTTATGTTCGAGGTCCAAGTTATATTAGCCACAAAATAGAATATATCATGCATATATAATTGAAAAACAATTACAAACATGTTACATATGAAGATAGATAAGTGTTATACCTCTCGATCTTCTATTGTATGACCTTCCTCCTTTTGGACGTCGTGTGGGCGACGATCTACCAAAAGTTGAAGCTCCTAGATCACCAATCTTCCTTCCTTGGTTGTTCCGAGCAAGAGGAAGAATAGAAACAAGACCCTTCTCCTTCCTTTAGGCAACCAACAAGCAACAAACAAATTGCTTGTCGTCGGCCAACAAGGAGAAGGAGAAAGATGGATTCCGGCCAAAAGCTCCAAGGGAAGACCTTAAGCTATGTTTCCATTGGTCAAAGAGAGGAAGAAGGGATGCTTTGGATGCTGGCCAAGGGCTGGAAAGGGGTGTATGGGCGCCGGCCACCTTGAGGAAGACGAAGATAAGGAATAAGTTTCCTTATTTGGCGCCGCCAACTCCAACTCCTAACCCTCAAGCTTGCCGCCCACCTTAACCCTAATCCTATGTCTAATGGGATTCTATTGCTGCCCACCCCCTCCTCTCCTTTTATAGAGTTAGGGATAAGCCTTGTTTTAATCTCCACCATTGGTTCTAGGGATTTAATCTCAACCGTCGGATCTAGAGTTTTAATATCAACCGTCAGATCTAGAGATTTAATCTCTACCTTTGGATCTAGAGTTTTGTTTCTATTGATTGGATCTAGGCTTCATGAGGTATTAATAGGCTACAATAGGGACCATGAGGAGGAGTTGGATCTTGGCCACCCAATGGATCAAGCTTACATAAAGTCCGATCCATTAATGATAATCCAATCCACTAAAGGATTATCATTGATCTACGTCACCAACCCCCATAAGTTAATATGAGCTCCATATATTATACGTACATTTTCTCCTCGTGTTTAAGATTTCGAGTGTCCGTCGATTAATTGATTTACTGACCATTGATTAATCAACATCTAACTCCATGAGTAGTACCACTCAACCTTTTCATCATGCCGGACCAAGTCCACCTGCAGGGTTTACATGATGAACCTTATGAGCTCCTCAAGGGGACATCATCATCCAAATATATAGGACATGGTTTCCTCCTATAATCAACGACACACCATATAAATAATATCATTTCAAACTTACCGAGCCTATCGATTTAATCTATAAATCTCGCCCATTGGTAAATCAAATAAATGAATACTAAGTATATGTGCCCATTATTATATCGGGATTAAGAGTATGTACAATATAATTTCTGAGGTCCGATTCGATTATGTAGTTAACAATAAATTGAATCACCTCTAAGTCGGTCCTGCTCAATACACACAAAGTGTACTAGTGTGATTCTATGGTCAAGACAAATCAATACCAAATCACACTACAACCATACCAATGGTTTGTCCAAAGCCATCTCGGTTGTGAGCCTATACTTATACTTTACAAGGAGCCGATAACATGATCTCCCGTGTGACACCACACACCATGTTAGCTACAATGTAATGTATTAGACAATATGCATAACCACAAAAATATGCAAACAATGATCATATGATTCTTATTTCAAAAATAAAGATGTTCATACAAAAGATAGACTTTTCAGTATACATCCCAACAGTCACTACTTCAATACCACCAGTACAAGAGGATATACCACAAGTCACTGCACCGCGTGTCATAGAGGATACACAGGTGATACTTCATTGTAGTGGGAGGGTTGTGAGATAGCCTGATAGATTCATGTTCTTGGGAGAATCTTATGATTTGATTCCTGGAGAACATGAACCTGATCCCTGGACTTATGACGAGGCAATCCAAGATAAAGATGCGTTATCTTGGCAAAGTGCAATGAATGCTGAGATTGAATCTATGGATTCAAATTAGGTCTGGGAGCTAGTAGAACCACCCAATGGTGTAAAAACCATTGGATGCAAGTGTATCTACAAAAGAAAGAGAGGAATACATGGGAAGGTTGAGACCTTCAAAGCAAGGCTTGTTGCGAAGGGGTATACTTAGAAAGAGGGTATCGATTATGAGGAGACCTTTTCGCCAGTAGCCATGCTTAAGTCTATCCGAATTCTCTTATGTATTGTTGCTCATATAGATTATGAGGTATGACAGATGGATGTCAAGACAACTTTCCTTAATGGAAGTCTTGAGGAAAACATTTATATGAAGCAACCAGAGGGATTCATTGCAAAGGGCAAAGAGCATCTTGTGTGCAAGCTTAATCGATCCATTTATGGATTGAAGCAAGCTTCGAGATCTTGGAACATCCGCTTTGATGAGGTAATCCAGTCTTATGGATTTATTCAAAGTCAGGATGAGTCTTCTGTATACAAGAATTGTGACGGAAACGTAGTGGTATTTCTTGTACTATATGTAGATGGCATTTTGTTAATTGGCAACAATGTCAAGGTGTTATCGGACGTAAGGGTATGGTTGTCCAAACAGTTTGATATGAAGGACTTGGGAGAAGTGGGACACATCCTTGGGATCAAGGTTATAAGGGATCGAACGAAAAGGATGTTGTGCTTATCTCAAGCTTCATACATAGATACAATTATGGATCGTTTTAACATGCAAAACTCCAAAAAAGGTTTTCTACCCTTTAGGCATGGAGTTCCTTTATCTAAGGAGATGTGTCCTAGAACATCTGAGGAGATAGAGGAGATGAAGGCGGTTCCTTATGCTTCGACAGTAGGAAGCCTCATGTATGCGATGCTATGTATGAGACCAGATATCTACTTTACCATGGGTATGGTCAGGAGATATCAGAGTAATCCAGGACAGGGACATTGGACTGCAGTAAAGCATATATTGAAGTACCTGAGAAGGACTAGGGATTATATGCTAGTTTACCAAGCAGACCAATTACTCCCTGTGGGTTACATAGATTTCGACTTCCAATCAGATAGGGATAATAGTAAGTCTACCTCAGGTTTTGTGTTTACTTTGGGATGTGGAGCCATTGTATGGAGGAGTGTCAAACAGAAATGTGTGGCAGACTCTACCATGGAAGCTGAGTATGTGGCAGCCTCTGAGGCGGCCAAAGAAGTTGTATGGCTCAGAAACTTCTTAATGGACTTGGATGTGATTTTTGGTTTGCCCAGAACTATCATAATTTATTGTGATAATAGTGGTGCAGTTGCAAACTCGAAGGAACTACGAGCCCATAAGGAAAGTAAACACATAGAGTGCAAGTACCACCAGATATGAGAAATCGTAAAGCGAGGAGAAGTTGCTGTGGCTAAGATTGCATCTGAGGATAACCTGGCAGATCCTTTCACTAAGACCCTTCCAGCGAGAGCTTTTGAGAGGCATGTGGAGGGAATGAGAATCAGATGTATGGCAGTTTAAGGACAACATAGTCTTTTAGTATAAGTGGGAGATTGTTGGGATGTATACTAAAAAGTCTATCTTTTGTATGAACATCTTTATTTTGAAATAAGAATCACATGATCATTGTTTGCATATTTATGGTTAAGCATATTGTCTCATACATTACATTATAGATAACATGGTATGTAGTGTCACACGGTAGATCATGTTATCAGCTCATTGTAAAGTATAAGTAAAGGCTCACAACCTAGATGGTTATGGACAAACCATTGGAATGGTTGTAGTGTCATTTGGTATTGGTTTGTCTTGACCATAGAATTACACTAGTACACTTTATGTGTATTGTGCAGGACCGACATAGAGGTGATTCAATTTATTACTGACTACATAATCGAATTGGACCTCAGATATTATATTGTACATACTCTTAATCCTGATATAATAATGGGCACATATACTTAGTATTCATTTCTTTGATTTACCAATGGGCGAGATTTATAGAGTAAATCGATAGGCTCGGTAAGTTGGGAAATGGTATTATTTATATGGTGTGCCATTGATTATAGGAGGAAACTGTGTCCTATATATTACGATGATGATGTCCCCTTGAGGAGCTCATAAGGTTCATCATGTAAACCCTGCAGGTGGACTTGGTCCGGCATATGTAGAGTAATTTCCTTTTATTGCAAAATTTGAAACTACGATATTATCTACATATGTTGTACTATTCATGTGTGTGGTGTGTGTATTGTAATAAATTAGATTTATTGCTTTTTATTTCTTCCACTGTGCACATGTTTACGAAACATGTTCGAACACACACTCGCCACGGTGCCGGAAACCCAACATATATTAATTGTATAAATATCTCCCCGTGTTTAAGTTCTCGAATATCCATCAATTAATTAATTTATTGATGATTAATTAATCAACATCAAACTCCATGAGTAGTATCACTCAACCTTATCATTATGTCAGACCAAGTCCACCTGCAGGGTTTACATGATGATCCTTATGAGCTTCTCAAGGGGACATCATCATCCTAATACATAGGATACGGTTTCCTCCTATAATCAACAACATACCATGTAAATAATATCATTCTCAACTTACCGAGCCTATCGATTTAATCTATAAATCTCGCCCATTAGTAAATCAAAGAAATAAATTCTAAGTACATGTGCCCGTTATTATATCGGGATTAAGAGCATGTACACCATAATATCCAAGGTCCAATTAAATTATGTAGTCAGCAATAAATTGAATCACCTCTAAGTCGGTCCTTCTCAATACACATAAAGTGTACTAGTATAATTCTATGGTCAAGATAAACCAATACCAAAATACTCTACAACCATACCAATGGTTTGTCCAAAACTATCTCGGTTGTGAGCCTCTACTTATACTCTACAATGAACTGATAACATGATCTTCCGTGTGACACCACACACCATGTTATCTACAATGTATAGTATCAGATAATATGCATAACCATAAATATGCAAACAATGATCATGTGATTCTTATTTAAAAAATAAAGATGTTCATACAAAAGATAGACTTTTCAGTATACATCCCAACACTCCCCTATCTTTTGATCTTCTCTTTCACGCCGTCGGCCATCATTCGCCATGAGTAATACCACTGCCATGGGCGATAGTACCATCATGAGTAGAAAAATCATGGTGAGCGATGACATCATCGTCGCCTTCACAGCGAGCTTGATCTCTGTGGCAACCCATTTCTTCACCTGATGATACCACAAATTAGATCCTTGTAACAATTGGTGGCATGAATCAGGAGTAGTGTTGTCGTCATTTGTTTCATTGTGAACACATGGCTCCGTTGTTTCTTTCCTTCTGGACTTGATGGCAGCTAAGGGTTGCCACCATCAGTTGATGTATCAGTGGCCAGGTCAATGTTGAAGAAGGAGGGGTAAGGTTTTCGAATGTTGGATTATGAAGTGTACATGATTAAGTCACTATGGATCTGGTTGTGATGTTAGGTGGCAGCTATGGTTGAATTCATCTTGTTGTTATAGATTGCTAATTCAACGGTGAATCAAGAAGATGGATGATTTTGGAAGAGGGTTGTTCTTCCAGATAAGCTATGAGAATTGATGCGGTGTAAGGTAAGTTCAGATTTGGATGTTTAGGGATGCATACAAATATATGAGTTAGTTCATCTTATAGTATTAGATTATTTGGTTAATTAATTAGGGATTAATATTAGATTAGATTCTTATTCCTACTGTATGGTTATGCTAGCATGAGTTATATACTCGGACTTTGATTTGAGATAGAATTATCGGACGTGAAGATAATTGGTGTTCTACACATCAGGTGGGTAATTTCTACCTTGGTCAGGTAGTTTGTTGATCCTTGTGCATGGATTTATTTATGATGATGATAGTATCATTACCTTAACTCCACTCTTATTATTCCCATGCTTGATACTTAGTCTTTAGACATTGAGATGCTCTGTTGTTATCTTTACAGTTTCGTTCATCACTATTGTGGATTACAAATTCTATATATGTCTGATTTATATATGTTGTATAAGTGCATGTAGCTGAATACAATTGTAGTTTGGGTTTGGGTTGACATGTTGTAGGCGGTGGATCCAAATATAGGTTTGATCATCGTGTCACATCCCTTTACATTGTGCATCTATTGTGGATCATATTTTGTATATGGTGAGTGGGTTGTCGATGGTGTGTTGTTCCGGAATAGTGGTCCTAGTGTGGTTGGCTGATTGTTGTATATGACTCTCCGTGGGATAGAGTGTGTGTTGTGAATTTATATGTATGGTCTTGTTTACAGACTAGAGGTCATAGCATGATTGACTGTCAGTTGTTATGACTCTCTGTGTGATAGAGAGTGTTGTAGATTTATGTGCGTGGAGTTATGCATCATTACATTGCATGTATGCTGTTGACTAGGTTTCGCTTGTGGATGAGATGGGTCACCAATCATCTTGCCTCCTGGGCCACTCGGGGTAGTGGTAACAAGGTTGAGCACAGTTCATCTATAGTGTCGTACTCGACCACTATAGATGGTTGTTTGGAGTTGTCTTGCTTTGCCACTATTGATGGTGGTAGTTGGAGTTGTGCACTCGACCACTATAGATGGTGGTAGTTGGAGTTGTGTGTAGTTGTCCTGTATGCGGTTCTCGACCACTCATGGGTAGAGATAGTTGAAGCGGCCAGCAGCAGGGACTCTCGCTGTGTAGCTTATAACTTTTGAGCTAGCTACTTACTAATACTACCCATTCGACCACTCCAGAGTAGTGGTAGTTGAAGTTGGGATAGTTTTCATGTTGTGCAACCTAGGCCACACTGGGGGCGTGGTAGCATGTGGGGTGAGCAAGCATGACCATGCATATGATAGTAATATATGAGAGATGTCCTAAGGCAATCGCCTTATGTTTGAACCATTTATATGATAAATGAAGATTCACTATTTGAGTATACATGTTTTCATAAGGCGAGTAAACACATAGAGCACAAGTACCACCTTATACGAGAGATCGTAAAGTGAGGAGAAGTTGTTGTCGCCAAGATTGCATCAAAGGATAACCTGGCGGATTCATTCACTAAGGCCCTTCCAGCGAAAGCGTTTGATAGGCATGTGGAGGACATGGGGATCAGATGTATGGCAGTGTGATGATGACATAGTCTTTTAGTATAAGTGGGAGATTGTTGGAATGTATACTGAAAGCCTAGCTCTTTTTGTATGAACATTTTATTTTGGAATAAGAATCACATGATTATTGTTTGCACTTTATATATTTATTATATGTGTGTGCATATTGTCTAATATTTTACATTGTAGATAACATGGTGCTTGGTGTGGCACAGAAGATCATGTTATCAGTCCCTTGTAAAATATAAGTAGAGGCTCACAACCAAGATGGTTTTGGACAAACCATTGGCATGGTTGTAGTGTAGCATGGTATTGTTTTGTCTTGAACATGGAGTTACACTAGTACACTTAGGTGTATTGAGCAGGACCGACATAGAGGTGATTCAATTAATTGCTGACTACATAATTGAATTGGACCTCGGATATTATGTTGTACATGCTCTTAATCCCGATATAATAACGGGCACATGTACTTAGTATTTATTTCTTTGATTTACCAAAGGGTGAGATTTAAATGGATTAAATCAATATGTCCGGTAAGTTGGGAAATAATATTATTTACATGGTGTGTCGTTGATTATAGGAGGAAACTGTGTCCTATATACTAGGTTGATGATGTCCCCTTGAGGAGCTCATAAGGTTCATCATGTAAACCCAGCTGGTTGACTTAGTCAACATGATGATAAGGTTGAGTGGTACTACTCGAGGAATTAGATGTTAATTAATTGATAAGATAAATCAATTAATTGACGGACATTCGATATCTTAAACACGGGGAGATGAATGTACAAATAATATATGGAGCCCATATTAATTTATGGGGGTTGGTGAGGTAGTTTGATGATGATCCTCTAGTGGAATGGAACATCATTGATGGATCAAGTTTGTGTGGTTCCGATCCATCGGGTGACCAAGATCCAACTCCTCCTCATGGTCCCTATCGTAGCCTAATATAATCCTAAAGAAGTCTAGATCCAAGGATGTAAAACAAAACTCTAGAACCAACGGTTGGGATTAAATCCCTAGATCCGATGGTTGGGATGAAACCCTAGAACCAACGGTTGGGATTAAATCCCTAGATCCGATGGTTAGGATGAAACCCTAGAATCGACGGTTGGGATTAAATCTCTAGATCCGACGGTTGGGATGAAACCCTAGATCCGACGGTTGGGATGAAACCCTAGATCCGATGGTTGGGATGAAATCCTAGATCCGACGGTTGGGATGAAACCCTAGATCCGACGGTTGGGATAAAACCCTAGATCCGACGGTGGAGATTAAATCCCTAGATCCGACGGTGGAGATTAAAGGAGGCTTAAGCCCAATTCTATAAATAGAGAGCTTAGGTTGGGCGGCAAAAGAGGTTCAATTTTGGAGTTAGGGTTTTAGTTTGGGCGGCTAGGGTTTGGAAGAAAAGTTTTGGGCGGCAACTCTTGGACAAGAAGTCGGCGCCCATCTTCTTCCTTTTCTCCTTCGTGGCCGGCGCTCACTCCTTCTTTCTCTAAGCTTTGGTCGGCCCTCTTCCTTCTCCTTTGATCCTTGGTGGCCGGCGGTCCTCCAACAATTGGTGGCCGGTGCTTCTCCAACCTCTAGGTGGCCGGCGGCAACCTCTCTTCAAGGTTGGCCGACGCTCATCCCTTCGTTCCTTAGCCAGCAGTTGCATCAAACTCCCTTGCTTGGTGGCCGGTTCTAGAAAGGAAAGGTTTTGTTGGTTCTTCTCTTTGTTCACAACGGACAAGGAAGGGAAGAACGCGATCTAGAAGGCTTCTACTCGTGGAGGATCTTCGCCCACACGTCGTCCACGAGGAGGATAGGATATACGGTAGAAGATCGTAAGGTATAAAGTGGTACAACTTTATTTTCTGATCTTAGCATATTATTTTATGTGTTGATTATACAAGTATGCGTATGTATATATTTTGTATAATCATGGACCCCGAAGACAAACACAAAAACCGGCGATCCGTCCATCGTCTCTTCCGCGGCTAACCAACTAGAAGAGTTGTGTTGCTTGAACAACTAGTTTGTTCAAGCGATCACTCAAGTTGTTAGCACGACGATGAATAGGTTGTGCTAAGGAAACTCATCCCATCCGGATTAGTTCTTTCATTGGTGAAAATTTTAATTCGGGGACATGGGAGTCAATGAGTCTCCGAAGCAACTCCCTACACGGAGTAAATCGGGGATGTTAGTTATGGTAACTAGTTCATTGGAGTGACCAGCTGTAAGACTTCATATGGTTCTCTACATATATGGATATGTCAATGAAGTTCTTACTGCAGCTTAAGTGCGATGTTCCTTTAACTTGCAGTATTCAAGTCATCTTGATCATCAAGACTTATGCTTTGACATCTTAAGCAAACATCTCTGAGGAGATGTGGACCCGGGATGATTGGGTATAAGTCAAAGTGATCGAAGGTATTTGAATAGCCTATAAAGGATTCACCACTCCTTGCGAGGAGATGTATACCCATGGCCTCTCGTCGAATTGTTACTAAAGTCTTTGGCCAAAGCATTACATGTTTAGAGTAAGGTACTCTTCGATACATGTGCAGTAACTAGAATCCATAGGACGAGGAAATGATACTTGGGCTAGGTGTGACGTAGTCAACCTAGTGGGGACTGACACTATAGACCATGTCCTGAACCAAGTGGGTATAAGATGAGTGAAGGGAATGGGGCACGATTCATTCGAGCTGCTAAAGGGTTTCAGAAATAGTTCTGGATCAACCGTTGATCTTTTCGGTTAATTGGGGATCATGATGTACTACTAGGTGCCACTCATGATCATTCTATAATTAATGGTTAATTATAGACGACCAACATAAACCGAGAACCTATTTGGTCACACGTACAATGAGTATAATCCGAAGGATTTAAAACGAGCTTGAGAATGAGATTCTCAGATCGAGAGAAACTAGGTTTGGTTGGACCAAACAAGGAGCGAGCATGAAATCGTTTCAGTGGCAATGGAAGCATGGATGGGCCGTGTCTTATGAAGACATGATGGATGAACAAAATTGGTTTGGTTCTAATCCAATGGTGGAAAATAAACTAAAGAGGTTTGGTTTATTTTAAACGAATGAACCAAAGTTGGTTCGGTTCGTTTTAACTTAAAATAGACCAAATCGGTTTGGTTTATTTTAACTTAAATTAATGGAGCGGGTTAATGGGCTTTTGGTTATGATCTGATAACCATTAGGAGAATTTGTTCTCTATAAAATTGGGCTTAAGGGTTTTGTGAAAACCTAATCCAAGCAATCCCTAGTTGCCGCCCACCCCTCCTCTCCTCTAGTGGTCGGCGCCCAACCCTAGCCGCCGCCCAGCTTTGTGTCGCCATCCAAGTTTGTTGCCAGCGTCCAAGCTTCAGCCGGTGATCCTCCGGCGACCCTCCGGTGACCTTCTTTGGGTCCGGCGACAAGGTGAGCGTCTAGCTTCCTTATTTAGCCGGCTCTATTCCTCCACCAAAGCTGTCCAATTTTCTAGACAGCTTGTTTATTTTGTGTCGGGGCGTCGTTTGGACGATGTTCGGAGCTCTTCCAGCGGCTTCCTTGTTGGAGATTCGATCTCCGGTAATCCTCATAGGTGGAGGACGAAGGATTCGTCAAACGGTTGACGAATACCTCTCCGGAGAAGCGAGTTTTTGAGGACTCGTTTTGAATCCGAATTTTGATTTGGATTGTGATCTTCTCTCGATCACATCGTCTTCAACACGAGGCTAGTAACTCGTACGAAGACGAGGCTTGTTACTTTGTGAAGTCATCCTGAAGATACTCGGCGTGGATAAGGATAGAGACGATTCTAGCGAGGATCGTTCCGGTTGATGCCTTTCCCGCTACACGTGATACGTAAGGTATACGTAGTATAAATTTTCTTTTATTGCAAAATTTGAATTTATGGTTATGTCTACACATGTTGTACTATGCATGCGTGTGGTGTGTGTGTTGTAATAAATTAGATTTATTATTTTTATTTCTTCCGCTGTGCACATGTTTACGAAACATGTTCGAACACACACTCGCCGCGGTGTCGGAAAGGCAACAGTGGTATCAGAGCCCAGGTTGTGTTTCGACATAATCGTAAAATTGTTTTTGCGATAGTCGTAATGGTATTTATGGAAATTTTCTACTTTTGGAAAGTTAGAAGTATTTTTGGAAATATTTAATTTTGGAAAGTATAGAAGTATTTATGGAAATCTTCTACATTAGAAAGTTAGAAGTATTTATGGAAATTGATATTTTCCATAAATAAAATATTTGATTAGATTTGAAATTTTTTTTCCTAATTTAATCATGATTTGATTTGGGAAATCAAATCTTAAAATATTTGATTTCCATAAGTAGTTTTGATGATTTAGAAAATTTGTTTCCTAAATTGACTTTCCTTAATCAACACATTCCACAAATAAAATATGTGATTAGATTTGGAAATTTGTTTCCTAATTTAATCATGATTTGATTTGGAGAATCAAATCTTAAACATATTTTATTTCCATAAATAGTTATGACATATAAGGAAATTTTGTACATGTCATAATTGTATGTCATGTAATTGCATTAGATGCATATCATTATGTCATGCGTGTCGTGACATGTAGATGTATGCCATGTATGCCATGCCATGTAGATAATAGTTATTTGCATGCAAAGAGGATGAGACATAAAAACCTTTACTCAATATTAAAGCCTACACCTTCCATTAATATGGTTAGAACCAGAGTTCCGTTTCTTGTTTGGGTTGTTGGACTCTCTCTAAGCCCGGCTCGAACCCGAACATGTTCAAACCATGGAATAGTTTAATACTAATATGGTAAGAGTCAGAGGTCAATCGTTAGCTTTGGTTGTTGGACTCTCTCCAAGCCGGGCTAATTGGTTGAATGCGCTCTAATCATATTAAAACTATTTCTCGATTAATGGGTTGGTTTTAACCTAGAGCATCAGCTTGTTGGACTCTCTCCAAGGTCGATGTGAAGGGAGGTGAAGTTGGGTGCTATGCATATGATGCATACTTGTTAATGTGTTAACAACCCGATGTATGTGTGAACATTCAATTAGTTGATAGCACATTGTGATAGTTGCATATATGTTATATGCAATTGGTATATTTGATACCTACCTTCGTAGTTAAGAATGACTTGTTGGACTCTCTCCAAAGTTGTTCATATCTATGTTGGATATCAGCCCATTCGGAGATGGACCTACTATCTCCCAAAGTGATTTTGGGGTTTTTGAAATTCGAAATGAATGGGATTTATGAATGTATATTGATGCATTTTAAAATCATTTTCTCATATATGCTCGTTTTGTATTTCTAGGTTAATCGATTGATCATGACGTCTTTGAATTTGCGCACTATTTTGGATTCAAACAAATTGACTGGGCCTAACTTCCTGGACTGGCTTAGAAACTTGAGAATTGTTCTCAAGGCGGAAAAGCTAGCATATGTCCTTGAAGATCCTCTTCCCAACCGTCCTAGGGATGATGCAACTCCAGACCAAATGTTGGCCTATCAGAAACATGTGGCAAATTCTGAACTGACGAGTTGCATCATGCTAGATGCGATGGTACCTGAGCTACAAAAGCAGCATGAGCATATGGATGCTAATACCATAGTCTTCTATCTTCATGAGTTGTTTGATGAGCAAGCAAGATCCGAAAGGTTCGAAGTGTCCAGGCTCCTCTTCACCACTAAGATGCAAGAAGGTTCATCTGTAGTGCAGTTTGTGCTAAAGATGAATGGGTACATCGAGTGGCTGGCCACCCTTGGGTTTGTGATGGATCATGAATTAAGTATTGACTTAATTCTGCATTGTTTCCCCCAAGAGTTTCTCACAATTCGTGATGAACTATCGGATGAACAAATTAGAATCCACTATTCCTGAGCTCCTCAATATGCTGAAGACTGTGGAGCCTTCTATGAAGCATGAGGAGAAGGTAGTTCTGTTAGTTCCTCAAAGAAAGGTTCTAAGAGGAAGGCAAAGGAACAGAAGAAAGGGAAGAACAAGAAGGGAACCGGCTACAAAGGGCACTTGCCATCATTGTGGCAAGGAAGGCCACTGGCGAAGAAACTGCAAGATTTATCTTGAGTCCGTGAAGAAGAAGACATCTGATGCCCCATCCTCTTCAGGTATCTTCGTTATTGATTGTCATTCTATTTCCTTAGACACTTGGGTATTATATACTGGGTGTGACTCACATATATGTAATGACATACAGAGGCTAAGGAATAGAAGAAGACTCGTCAGAGGGGAGTCAAATTTGCGAGTTGGCAATGGAGCAAAGGTTGCTACGGTCGCCATCGGAACTTATTTGCTGAAGCTCCCTAGTGGACTAGTCTTGGAACTGGACAATTGCTATTGTGTTCCTTCTCTAATAAAGAACATTGTTTTTATTTCCTGCTTAAATAGAAATGGTTACCATTTGACGTTTATTAACAATTGTTGTTATATAACTTTGAATGATGTACTTTATGGAACTGGAACTTTGAGCAATGGTATTTATACATTGGACGTATCCAGTGACATTTTCAATATCGAAGTGAGCAACAAGCGTGCTCGAAAGGATAATCAATTAGACTCCTACATGTGGAATTGTTGTCTTGGCCATGCAAGCAAGAAACGCATGTCCGAATTACACCGATGTGGAATTCTGGAATCGTTTGAATTAGATTCATACGATACATGCGAATCATGCTTGAAAGGCAAGATGACTAAGTTACCTTTTACAGAAAAAGGTGAACGAGTGGGAGAGTTGCTAGGTCTAATACATACTGATGTATGTGGACCTATGTCAACTCAAGCTCTAGGAGGTTATAGCTACTTCATTAGCTTCACCGATGATCACTTACGGTTTGGGTATGTGTTCTTGATGAAACACAAGTCTGAAGCCTTTGAAAGGTTCAAAGAATTCAGAAATGAAGTAGAGAAACAATATGACAAGAGTATTAAAATACTTTGATCGGATCGAGGTGGTGAATACTTAAGTCAAGAGTTTCTTGATTATTTAAGAGACAATGGTATATTGTCTCAATGGACTCCGCCATATACACCACAACATAATGGTGTATCTGAGAGGCGAAACCGGACCTTGTTGGACATGGTCAGGTCAATGATGAATCATGCGAATCTTCCCAAGCCCTTTTGGGGCTATGCACTTCAGACAACTGTTTACTTGTTAAACAGAATGCCAACCAAGGTAGTCTCCACTACTCCATATGAGATATGGAATAGTAAGAAACCTCATGTATCTTACATGAAGATATGGGGTTGTCCTGCTTATGTGAAGCGGACTGTATCAGACAAATTGGATACTAAGTCTGATAAATGTCTATTTATTGGATACCCTAAGGAAACAAGGGGTTATCAATTCTATCATCCTGTGGAACAAAAGGTGTTTGTTTCAAGGCATGCTGTGTTTCTAGAGAAAGAGTTTCTCTTGCAAGAAAATAGTTGGAGTGTCGTCGAGCTTGAGGAGGCTTGAGAGACTCAAATAGACATTGATGAGATACCTGGTGAAGCACAACAGCCGATAACTCATAGTGATGAGCAATCGACTGGACCTATTGAAACACCACATCTTCGTAGATCTGGTAGAACACGCAATATTCCTGAGAGATATGGATTTCTCGCAAGTGAATCGAATGACATGTTACTCATTGATGATGAGGAGCCTACCAATTATGAAGAAGTTCTGACAAGTTCAGAAAGGGATAAGTGGCTTGAAGCCATGAAGTCGGAAATTGATTCCATGTATGAAAACCAAGTTTGGAACTTGGTTGACCCACCTGAAGGCATAAAGCCTATAGGGTGCAAGTGGGTTTTCAAGAAGAAAACCGACATGGATGGTAATGTGATTACCTATAAGGCTAGATTAGTGGCGAAAGGATATCATCAAAAGCAAGGTGTTGATTATGACGAAACCTATTCGCCTGTAGCTATGCTTAAATCCATTCGGATGCTCCTGGCCATAGCGGCTCATTATGATTATGAGATATGGCAGATGGATATGAAAATAGCTTTCCTTAATGGAAACATGCTCGAGGAGGTGTATATGATACAGCCTGAGGGTTTCACATCGGTTGATAAAACTAAGGTATACAAATTGCGACGGTCCATATATGGATTGAAGCAAGCATCCAGGAGCTAGAATATCCGTTTTGATGAGACAATCAAAAGGTTTGATTTCTCACAAAATCCAAACAAACCTTGTGTGTACAAGAAGGTTAGTGGGAGTGCAGTTGTGTTCCTAGTATTGTATGTCGATGACATATTACTTATAGGAAACGATGTTTCAGTCTTACAGTCAGTTAAGAATTGGTTGTCCAAGACATTCTCCATGAAAGACCTGGGAGAAGCGACCTGCATTCTCGGGATTAAGATCTATAGAGATAGATCAAAACGGTTGCTTGGTCTTTCGCAGTCTACATATATAGACCGAGTGCTAAAGAGGTTTAGCATGTCAGAATCCAAGAAACGTTTCCTACCCATCAGGCATGGGATACACCTTTCGAAGTCTATGTGTCCGCGCACAGAAGACGAGAGGATTTGCATGAGTAAGATTCCCTATGCATCTGCAATAGGATCTATCATGTATGCTATGTTATGTACGAGGCCCGATGTATCGTATGCTCTGAGTGTCACGAGTAGATACCAGTCTGATCCAGGAATGGATCATTGGCCGGCTGTTAAGACAATCCTTAAGTACTTGAGAAGAACTAAGGATGTGTTCCTAATATATGGAGAAGGGGACATGGTGATACGCGGGTATACGAATGCCAACTTCCAGACAAACAAGGATGATTCCAGGTCTCAGTCTGGATACATGTTCACCTTGAATGGGAGCGTAGTGAGTTGGAAAAGTTCCAAACAAGACACTGTAGCGGATTCTACCACTGAGGCAGAATACATTACAGCTTCAGAAGCAACAAAGGAAGCGGTTTGGATTAAGAAGTTCATTTATGATCTTGGTGTGGTTCCAGCCATTGTTGAAGCAATACCGGTCTACTGCGACAATAATGGAGCAATTGCATAGGCGAAAGAGCCAAGGTCTCATCAATGATCCAAACATGTGCTACGCTGCTATCATTTGATCAGAGAGATCATTAGTAGGAAGGAAATACAAATCGATAAAATCCCCACTGAAAGGAACTTAGCAGATCCTTTGACTAAGGCATTACCTCAAAGTAAGTTTGAGGGTCATGTTAGAGCTTATGGTAATGGATACCGTAGCGATTGACATTAGGCCAAGTGGGAGTTTGTTAGTAATATATGAGAGATGTCCTAAAGCAATCGCCTTATGTTTGAACCATTTATATAATAAATGAAGATTCACTATTTGAGTATGCATGTTTTCATGTATTTGATTATATCTTAAACTCATTTACTGAATGTCCACGATACGATTCACAGCATGAGAGAATTTGTGATTGGATCACAACTAGTGAGTATCTCTACATGTGTAATTGTGATGTATCAGAATTATCCCTAGTCGATGAATTGATGGATTTGGACACCATCGATTCTGTTGAGACTAGCACGAGGTATACTCCTTGGTGTATCCAAGCAGCTGATTCTCACTGGCTGGAGACATTGTGATGTCCGGAGTTAATCGTGGATGCTAGTTATGGTAACTAGTTCATTAGAGTGACCAGCTGTAAGACTTCATATGATTATCTGCATATATGGATATGTCAATGAAGTTCTTACTGCAGCTTAAGTGCGGTGTTCCTTTGACTTGTGGTATTCAAGTCATCTTGATCATGAAGACTTATGCTTTGACATCTTAAGCAAACATCTCTGAGGAGATGTGGACCCGGGATGATTGGGTATAAGTCAAAGTGATTGAAGGTGTTTGAATAGCCTATAAAGGATTCACCACTCCTTGTGAGGAGATGTATACCTATGGTCTCTCGTCAGATTGTTACTAAAGTCTTTGGCCAAAGCATTACATGTTTAGAGTAAGGTACCCTTCGATACATGTACAGTAACTAGAATCCGTAGGACGAGAAAATGATACTTGGGCTAGGTGTGACGTAGTAAACCTAGTGGGGGCTGACACTATAGACCATGTCCTAAACCAAGTGGGTATAAGATGAGTGAAGGGAATGGGGCACGATTCATTCGAGCTGCTGAAGGGTTTCAGAAATAGTTCTGGATCAACCGTTGATCTTTTCGATTAATTGGGGATCATGATGTACTACTAGGTGTCACTCATGATTGTTCTATAATTAATCATTAATTATAGACGGTCAACATAAACCGAGAACCTATTTAGTCACACGCACAATGAGCGTAATCCGAAGGATTTAAAACGAGCTTGAGAATGAGATTCTCAGACCAAGAGAAACTAAGTTTGGTTGGACCAAACAAGGAGCGAGCATGAAATCGTTTCAGTCGCAATGGAAGCGTGGATGGGCCGTGTCTTATGAAGACATGATGGATGAACCAAATTGCTTTGGTTCTAATCCAATGGTGGAGAATAAACTAAATAGGTTTGGTTTGTTTTAAACGAATGAACCAAAGTTGGTTCGGTTCGTTTTAACTTAAAATAGACTAAATCGGTTTGGTTTATTTTAACTTAAATTAATGGAGCGGGTTAATGGGCTTTTGGTTATGATCCGATAACCATTAGGAGAATTTGTTCTCTATAAAATAGGGCTTAAGGGTTTTGTGAAAACCTAATCCAAGCAATCCCTAGTTGCCGCCCACCCCTCCTCTCCTCTAGTGGTCTGCGCCCAACCCTAGCCGCCGCCCTGCTTTGTGCCGCTGTCCAAGTTTGTTGTCGGTGTCCAAGCTTCAGACGGTGATCCTCCAGCGACCCTCTGGTGATCTTCTTTGGGTCGGCGACAAGGTGAGCATCCAACTTCCTTATTTGGCCGGCCCTATTCCTCCACCAAAGCTGTCCAGTTTTCTGGACAGCTTGTTTATTTCGTGTTGGAGCGTCGTTTGGACGACGTTCGGAGCTCCAACAGAGGCTTCCTTGCCGGGGATTCGATCTCCGGTAATCCTCATAGGTGGAGGACGAAGGATTCGTCAAATGGTTGATGAATACCTCTCCGGAGAAGCGAGTTTTTGAGGACTCGTTTTGAATCCGAATTTTGATTCGGATTGTGATCTTCTCTCGATCACATCGTTTTTGACACGAGGCTATCAACTCGTACGAAGATGAGGCTCGTGACTTTGTGAAGTCATCCTGAAGATACTCGGCGTGGATACGGATAGAGACGATTCTAGCGAGGATCATTCCGGTTGATGCCTTTCCCGCTACACGTGATACGTAAGGTATACGTAGTATAAATTTTCTTTTATTGCAAAATTTGAATTTATGGTTATGTCTACACATATTGTACTATGCATGCGTGTGGTGTGTGTATTATAATAAATTAGATTTATTATTTTTATTTCTTCCGCTGTGCACATTTTTACGAAACATGTTCGAACACACACTCGCCGCGGTGTCGGAAACCCAACAACATATGCATTATATATATATATATATATATATATATATATATATATATATATATATATATATATATATATATATAGAACACTACTCTTAACTAGTCCTAGTCAAGTATTAATATGTAAGGACAATATTAATACATTGAGACTAGCATGTAGGTCAATTGATGACTTAATCTCACAAGTCATGGATATGTGATATCAAGATGACACATGAGTACATATTTGAGACTATGTACTGAATTGACCCATCATGAGAAAGTTTCATGGATCGTTATATGAGTGTCATAAACATTCTCATATGACTATTGATATGAATAATCCTTCTTCCTGAAGTCACTACGGTTCCCTACATAATGAGTTGTATACTTTGGCTTTGTCAAACATCACCCATAACAGGGTGACTATAAGGGTAATCACTGGGTATGCAATAAGTTATGCGGAGGGATGTGAGTGATGTAGATGGAATTTATCCCTTCCATATAACAGAAGTGATATCTATGGGTCCCTTGATAGAGTAGGACTGCTAAAATGCATGGCCATGCTCAAATAAGTTAATATGAGATATTAAGCTTATTTGGTTGAGTAGTCTACTTGGAGATCAAGAAACTCTTGATTGTTAAAAGGATGACACAGTCTATGCCTCATTGATCAATCTAGATATCAAGGATAGAAGGACTGAGTCATACACGATAGTAGTCATGGAAAGGTTATGTTGGATCTCGACATTCTCGTCACTTGGGTAGCAATGATGTATTGCTAGATGTCGCTCATTGCTTATGTCTCTAAAAGGGTTTTAGAAACATTGCCAATGTTACGAGAACCTATTGGGTCACACACTTAGGATGTATGAGTTGGAGATGGCTCATGTGATGAACCATTGGGCCATCGGGTTGAGTCTAATGTAGATTAGACTCAATGAGTGTGACTCAAGATATACCCAATGAATTTGACTCGAGTTAGACTCAAGTTAAATTTGGATTGAGTTGGACTCAAGGTATACCCAACGAATCTGACTCGAGTTAGACTCAACTCAAATTCGAATTGAGTGAGACTCACCATTAAGAAGGGTTGCATGATCATTAAGATGCAATTAATGAGTTATTAATTCCATGGAAACTAAGAGTCACAAATCCTTCATATTCAATGGTGGAATATAAAAAGGGGATTGGATGAGACTTTGAGGATGGTTTTTTCGTGTGATCTTCTTCTCCTTCTTCTTCTACCTTCTTGGCTGAACCAACCTTATGGCTAGCACCACAGTTTGGTTTCTCTTCATCTCACGGTTCATGTGGATACCATGGAGGCACGGACATCTTGATCGCCCTGAGATCTAGACACCTTGAACACAAGTGTTGCTGATGGGATTGCCAAGGGCTCGCATCGAAGGTAACTACGATTCTTATAGGATAGAATCGATCAAACGAGTATGGTTTTTGCATGGATCTCTGGAGGGATCTTATTTTTTCACTGCTTATGTGCTTGTGAAATGTTTCCGAGCACGAGTAGATTCCCTACAGTATATGCATTGATTATGACTATACTAGTGGTTATTTGTTATTACCTTTAAGACTGTATACATGTAGATCTCCATATATTATATGTTGTTCATGCACTATCTTTCATATTACTACTGAGTTTTATACTCGCCACCACAAACCCTGGGTTTTCTTGTCGCCCAGGTAAGAAGTAGAAGATTCCTTGGGTTTCTCAGAGCTCCGCGAGCTGATCCTATCTCACACCGAGTGTATGTATTATATTCCATATTGTTGTATTGTGTTAGATTGTTTGTTTTGGGATTTTATCCTATGTTATTTACTCATTTTGAATTTATGGTAGTGTTGTATGTATTTGGCCTTTACTACGAATTTGATTTGAATGTTAGTTTCGACTATGTTTTCTTGTTGTGCCAAAGTCGTACTGGTATGCACTTATTTGAGTCTTTGTATCTTTATTATTTGTCGGTGTATTCTGCTGTATTTTAGCGCTTATCTATGATAGCAGCTATTTGGGACATGTATCAGTAGTTTATCTTATATTGTCACAAGAGGGTACCATCTGGTTGCTGGACAAATATACTCTCGGGGCATGACAATTTTATTGGTATCAGAGCCCAAGTTACGAAGTCCACTTGTGATTTTTTTTGCGTTCGAACATCGAGTTTTGTTTTACTTGGTTTTGGTTTTGTGAGTTTTGGGATCTGCCAGTACTGGGACATCTCCGAGCTACAAGGATTAAAGTATGCTAATTGTTATCACATATCCTTTTGTTGGCTATGCATTTAGTTGATTATAACAGGGAATGACATGTAGTGTGTTAGTCATTATTTGTAACGGTAGTTTGAGTTGACCATGGGAATGACATTTTGAGTTTATTAGACATGTACCTACTTTCGAAAAGGTGAATTTCCTTTGAGAGTCGACTAATGCCAAGTTGGAAAGTAGGGGTTAGGTAGTCTCATTACTTATGGAGATCAAAGATTAAAGTCTTAGGGATTTTCACTAACTGTGCTAGTCAGATCATTACTTGTGGGGTAATGGACAAGCATGCATACTATTGTTGATGCAGATAATGGAGGATTAGTATATGATGTTTCATGGGAATTTTGATCCCTAAGTTAATTGTGCTAGGTTGTATAATTTTGAAGGTACTTTTGAGTACTTAACTTGTGACATGTGGAGAAAGCAGAGTTAGTTGCATACCGTTATTGGGATCAAGCCGGTACTTGGTCGAAGATGTAGGAAATAACCAATGGGAAATAACACATCACTTGGTCACGGTGTAGTGATGTTGAGAGAAAGTAATTCCTCGCGTCATTTTCTTTGACTCGTTGTTAGAGAATTCTTGAGCTTCAAGTAGGGTGATTGTTCAGTAATGGGAGTACCATGCAAAGTTGCTAGACTTGCAAAGTTTACGCCTACCTAATAGCTCAAAAATGTGAATGGATGTTTTAAGCCACCTACGGTTTGTTGGTTGACGTTCGTATCAGGATGTTTGGATCTTTTATCAAATTCTACCGAAAGGGATTAGACCGAGTTATGTGTATGGAAATGACTCCGTAGTAAGTCTTTTAAGAATTGGAGATAGATAAGCAGACATTGCATTTAAAATACCACAATTAAATTGCTGTAGAATAAAATCATTATTATTAATTAATTAGGGAATTTATTATTGGGATAATTAAATTAATGAGGATAGTTAGGGATTTATTTAAACCTAACCTAAGTTTAGGGCTTATATAAGGGGATCCGATTTTTATTTTTCTTCTTAAAGCCAATCAAAGTTTCCCATTTTTTTTTCTCGTTTCCTCTCTGCCGCACTCGACTCATCGCGATTCTTCCCCCTCCCTGCATCCCCGCTTCTCGCCACAACCATTCTCCCTTCTATAAGCGGTGGCCAACTAGCCCTCAACGGTTTCCACGAACAGACCAACGACGAGCATACGCATGGCTGGGAGCTTGGGGCGGCGATGTCTTCACCTTGTTGCTGATTGGGAGCTACTCTTCGCGATCTCTGTCGGAGCAAGGTGAGGCAGGGGGAACTGTTTTCATTGATTTGCACTGGAGGTTGTTGTGGGCAGTGGTGTGTGAGCATTGGTTGTTTCGGTAAACAAGGGGAATTGGGGGGGGGGGAGTTTTGCTCGGGTGTGAGAAAGTGGAGAAGAGACGATGGAGATGGGTTGAGCTGTGGGTTTCATTTAATGTTGGTCAGATCCCTAAATTTGTGTGAATGGTTGGTTGTTGATCGAGCTGTGAGATGCTCTATTCTTTGTGGTGAATGGGGAGGTGAATGGAACTATGATTTGTGTGTGTGTGAGATGGTGGTGGTAGTTTGGTGTTCAAAGCAGTGGATTAGGCTTGAGGTAAGATGCAGGTTGATCTATGAAGACGTTGAATTGCTTTGCTGCAGCATGGATTGTGGTGGTGATGTTTATGCAGTAGGTGTGTGCGGTATGGGATACACTATTCGGGCCGTGTTGAGGGGGGCTGTGATTGGGTTGGATGTGAATACGGTGTTAGCTAGATGGATGTAGATAGGGGTTGCTAATTCGTATTCGATAAAAGGATGTGAATATAAGAACGATGTAGTAGTTAATTTGTATGTTTGTTGTGTGCTTGCATTTAACCGTAGTTGATGATATGTGCAAGATGTGGATACGAGGCAGGTCCCCGGGCGTGAGTATTATTGCATCGAGCTTCATATCAGGTGGGTAATATTTCTACCTTGGTCAGGTAGTTGACAACCTTAGTTCATGAGATTTTATTTTGATACTTCATTACCTTGACTCCACTCCTGTTATTTTGTGCGTGATACTTAACCTTTGTACTTATGATGCACTATTGTTGATGTTATATTTCATTCATCGTTGTTATGAATTACTGACGTTATGGTATGTGGACCTTTAGATGCTTAACTATATGTACATTGCTGAGTATGGTTGTAGACTTGACTTGTGTCGTCAGGATTAATCATCCGGGGGTGGGTGATGTCCATAATGTAGAGATTGATGGTCGTTTCATCTTCCTTTTTGTTGTATATCCACTATGGATCATGTATCTATCTATGGTTATGTGGGAGTCGATAGTGTGTTGCCACGGACTAAAGGTCCTAGCATGGTCAACTGTCAATTTTCTACAACTCTCTGTGGGATAAAGAGTGTGTTGTGGGTGTAAGTATGTGTGGTTGTGCATTCATTCCATTTACATACATACTAGCAACTTGGTCTCCCTTGTGGTTGAGAGGGTCGTTGGTCATCCTGTCTTCACGGTTACACGTGGTAGTAGTAGTTGGTGTGACGGTAGATTAGCTATGGTGCCACACTCGGTCACTATTGATGGTGGTAGTTGGAGTTGCATGCAGTTGTCCTGTGTGTGTGGTACTTGACCACTCATAGGTAGTGTTAGTCGGAGTGGCCAGTAGTAGGGACCCCCATTGTGTAGCTTATAGTTATTTAGCTTATCGCTACTTATTTATACCGCCCCACTCGGCCACTCGAGAGTAGTGGTTGTTGTTGAGTTGGGACAGTTATCATGTCATGCCATGTAGGCCACACTCGGGTCGTGGTAGTGAGTGGGGTGTGCAGGCATGACCAAGCATCAACATTGACATGTGTGTGTGTGTGTGCGCACACACACACACACACATGTGCGTGTGTGTGTGTGTGTGTTGTGTGTGTGTGTGTGTGTGCGTTCAGTTTATATAGATACAGTGTATATATGCTTGTTGTGTTGTTTCCTATGTTTGAGCTATGTTTGCTGCATTTGGTTGTACATCATCTTGCATGTTATTTGCATGATATATACTGTTGTGTGTGGGAGACCAGGGTATGAGTTGATTGGCCAGTTGTATGCATCTGACCTGTATCATGATGTCGAGTAGGTTGGACCAGGTTCATAATGTATATGTTATAAAATGTTTGTAAGACGGTTGTTGATTACAGAGGTAGTATTGTTCTTTCATATTCTATATGTTATATTGTGGTGTATGTGATCAGGTTGTATGAGTTGTAGCATTGCAGATCTCCAGGTATATCAATACCTTATGTTGTCCAGTTGATCAGTTGGTTTATGCAGTGGTTATATTATATTGGTGTATATCTGTCGTACTTTAGACGATATATTGTTGACCCTCATATGATATATGATATGCATGCACTATCTTTTATATTACCACTGAGTTTTATACTCACCACCACAGACCTTGGGTTTTCTTGTCGCCCAAGTAGAAGGTAGAAGACTTCGTGAGGGGCTTGGAGCATCGTTAGTTGATTTCGTCTCATCTCACTTCCGAGGGTCTTGATTTATTTTTATTTATTATCGGATGTTTCTTGTTACGAACTTGGATTCATATGGTGGTTTGTGTTGTCGGTTATTTGTTGGAGTTCACATTTTCCTTTTTGGATTCATTATGGTATTCCTTTACTGTTGGGATGTATATTGAAAAGTCTATCTTGTGTATGAACATCTTTATTTTTGAAATAAGAATCACATGATCATTGTTTGCATATTTATAGTTATGCATATTTGTCTAATACATTACATTGTAGATAACATGGTGTGTAGTGTCACACGAGAAATAATGTTATCAGTTCCTTGTAAAGTATAAGTAAAGGCTCACAACCTAGATGGTTATGGACAAACCATTGGAATGGTTGTAGTGTGATTTGGTATTGGTTTGTCTTGACAATTGAATTACACTAGTATGCTTTGAGTGTATTGAGCAGGACAGACTTAGAGGTGATTCGATTTATTGCTGACTACATAATTGAATCGGACCTCGGATATTATGTTGTACATGCTCTTAATCCCGATATAATAACGGACACATATACTTAGTATTTATTTCTTTGATTTACTAATGGGCGAGATTTATAGAGTAAATCGATAGGCTCGGTAAGTTGGGAAATGATATTATTTATATGGTGTGTCGTTGATTATAGGAGGGAACCGTGTCCTATATATTAGGATGATGATGTCTCCTTGAGGAGCTCATAAGGTTCATCATGTAAACCCTGCAAGTGGACTTGGTCCGGCATAATGATAAGGTTGAGTGGTACTACTCATGGAGTTAGATGTTGATTAATTAATTGTCAGTAAATTAATTAATCGACGAACATTCGAGATCTTAAACATGGGGAGATATATGTACAAATAATATATGGAGCCCATATTAACTTATGGGGGTTGGTGAGGTAGATCAATGATAATCCTCTAGTGGAATAGATTATCATTAATGGATCAGACTTTATGTGGGCTTGATCCATTGGGTGGCTAAGATCCAACTCCTCCTCATGGTCCCTATTGTAGCCTATTAAAACCCTCATGGAGCCTAGATCCGATGATGGAGAATAAAACTCTAGATCCGACGGTGGAGATTAAATCTCTAGATCCGATGGTTGAGATTAAATCTCTAGATTCGACGGTGGAGATTAAAAGGAGGCTTAAGTCTAGCTCTATAAAAGGATGGCCAAGTCTTGGGTGTGGAACACAACTTGGGAGATTAGGGTTTTGGAGTTGGCTTGAGAGGAGAGGTGGGCGGCGGCAACCCTAGGGTTTCTTCATCCTTGTGGGCGGCGACAAACAAGATTATGACTTTGGTGCTCCTCTTGGCCGACAACAACACAACCACTCTCTCTCTCTCTAGATCGGTGGCAACTCCTCCCATTCTCTCTCTCTCTAGGCTCGCCGGCAGCAACCTTTCTTCAAGGTTGGCCGACGCCCTACATCCTCTCCTTGGTCGGCGGCAATATCTAGCTTTGAACTTGGTGGCCGGTTCTAGATAGGAGGAAGAGTATCGTTTCATTCTTCCCTTTGTTTGGAGCGAGCAAGGAAGGGAAGAACGTGTTCTAGGAGGCTTCGACTTTTGGAAGATCGTCGCCCACATGACGTCCAAAAGGAGGAAGGACATACGATAGAAGATCAAGAGGTATAATGCTTGTTTATGAATCTTTTCTTATTCTATGCATGTTGTATGTTTAGTTATGTGGCTAATTTACTTGGACCCCGAAGACAAACACAAAAATCGGCGATCCGTACATCGTATATTCCGTGGCTCATCGAAGAATAGAGGTAGGTTGCTTGAACAACAAGTTTGTTCAAGTGACCACTCTAATCGAATAGAAGGATGATGGAACGGTTGCTTGGGTAATCCCTCTTTGTCAAGGATTAATTTTTTTAATCTGGGGACGTAGACGAGATCGCCATGAACAAGCGACCGAGTCGAAGTGGGAAGTGAAGTTTCCTCCCTTCATCTACTTTGTAGTCAGTCATACCGATATGCACTCTCGTTGAGGTTTATAACTCTTTTGTTATAGTCATCTGCTATTGGTTTCTTATATATATATATATATATCATCCTTGATGTGTTGGCTGTGACTAGATGGCTATGTATCGATTGTATTCTAAATTGTCTTAAGGGAGGAGTTCCGTCCATTGGCCGGACAGGGTACACCTCCGGGGCATGACAATTTTATTGGTATCAGAGCCAGCTTGCGATGCTGTGCAATTATATTTTTCGTCATGTTTTGGACCTCCAGAGTCGTTTTGTTTTGGTTTGGTTTTGGTTTGTGAGATGGGATTGACAGCGCCATGAGCTCTGAGCAGTACGAAGTAAGAATTCTTGACGCCTTATATTCTGGTTAGATACTTATTTGAATTCTTCAGCAGGTGTTGACAGACGGAGATATGCCACCTGTTCAAACTCATAGTAAGGGTCGTCCACCAAGGTGACCAGCTAGAGTTGTGAGACATGAGACGGTTACGATTGAGCCTGTTACTCAGGAACAACCTCATCATCCCCATATCGAAGGTTTGGAGTCTCGAAATCCAGATATACCATCGACTATGCCGGTACCTGCGGATTCCGATTGGCTCAATGACAAGGCTCGGATACTTGTATTGGCACATTCGGCCAAGGATCGACTTACCTTGTTTCAAGGGGAGTCTGACCCATGGATTGCTCGTGCTTGGCTGGATAATTTGGAAGACACTTTCGAGTACATGAATTGTACGGACAAGGATAAAGTGGGCTTAGCTTCATACCACCTCCTGGATCAGGCAGTTACTTGGTGGAAGATGCAAAAATCCCTAATTGGAGAACATGCGATTAGCTGGTCAGTCTTTCGAGATGCTTTTTGGAGACAATACTTTCCTACTGCATTTTCTATGGCTCATCGTCAGGAGTTCTTGAGTCTGAAGCAAGGTGACCGATTTGTTATGGAGTATAATGTGGAATTTACTAGACTTGTAGAGTTCTGCTTTCATTTGGTGACTCAGGATGGAGATCGGATGTTTCAGTTTACTCAAGGTCTAGCTGCATATATTCAAGCCAAGATGTCAGGATCTGCTATTAACTCTTACAGAGAGGCATTGGATTGGGCTATTTTTATCGAGATAACTTCCCAACAGATTTCCAAGGAGAAGGATGCTGAGAAGAAGATGTCACAGGGTAAACAGCCGAAACAGAATTCAGCATGTGAGACTCAAAAGAAGCATGATCAAAAAGGGATCGCCCGAGGTGTTGTAGAGGGGTCATCTAGATCGCAATAAGGGAAGCGTCCAGCTTCTGAGTATTCTGGAGGTTCTTAGAAGAGTTGTAAGGGTCAGAACAGGACTTGGTGTTATAGATGTGGATCTGAAAGCCACAAAGTTCTAGAGTGTCCCTTGGAGTAGCCTGTTTGCTATTATTGCAAGCATCCCGAGCATACCAGTTGGGCGTGTACTCTTAGAGCACAATTGGAATTTTTAGATAACTCCAACAGGGGAAAGAAGTCTAGCCAACATTGGCAGCACAGGACAACACTGTGGACAAAGGCGTATGGTTAGAAGCATCCATTACCTCCTCAGGCACATCTATACCAGATGTTGAGAGGTGACTCTTCAGTGATGCCGATAGCTATTTAGTATCCTGGAGCTCCAGTGATTTACTATCCAAGGGTACCTACACAACAGTTTTTATTAGTGAGCTCTCAGGGGTATATTATGCCTGCATAGTCGACTCAGTCTTCGGTACCATAGAGCCAGATTCAACCTGAGTGGAGACACTCTACTACTTCATCAGGGATGCAATCGTGAAATATGGAGACTGGACGTGTATATGCCATAACCAGAGAGGAGGCACAGTGGGCCAAGGGATAAGTTAATCGGGGTATGGTTTGAGTTTATTCCATATATGCTGATACTTTGATTGATACTGGTAGTTCACATTCATTTTTATCTAGAATATTTCTGGGTAGGATTGGAAGGGTTCCGATGGTTTGTTCTTGTGGGTTAGTAGTATCCTTGCTATCAGGAGAGGTGCTGACTAGTCATCAAGAAATTAAGTGTTGTCCATTGGACTTCGATGGGCATATTCTTACGGTGAACCTTCAGGTGTTGGAAATGGTAGAATTTGACATCATTCTCAGTATGAATTGGTTGGTTACTTATTATGCTATGGTGGATTGTAGAGCAAGAGTAGTGATTTTTTGACCATCGGATCAACCTGCATGGGAATTTGTTTCGATCCTAAGCCCTGTTGAAATTAAGGTTCACCCTTTGGGTTCTATTAAAAAGTCTTTATCAGCTGTGAAAGTACTAGAGATGATGGAGTGTCTGTTTTATCAACATTACAAGCTCAGAAACTATTATCCCATGGTTGTCAGGGTTACTTATTGTCTCTAGTTAAAGTTGAGAGCGAAGGACTACCACCCCTCTCTAGTGTGCAGATAGTCTGAGAGTACCCGGATGTGTTTCCAGATGAATTTCTAGGCTTGCCACCTCCTAGCCAAGTGGAATTTGTGATAGAGGTGATTTCTGGAACCGCGCCGGTATCGAAAACTCCCTATTGGATGGCACCGAAAGAGTTGAATGAACTTAAAGTACAACTGCAGGAGTTGTTGGATAAGAGATTTATTCATCCTAGTGTTTCGCCATGGGGACCTCCGGTTCTTTTTGTTAAAAAGAAGGATGGGTCATTGCGGTTACGGATTTATTACCGGCAATTGAATGCGGTAACTGTTAAAAATAAATATCCACTATCGATGATAGAGGATTTATTTAATCAACTCATGGATAAATGTGTGTACTGTAGGGATGTATACTGAAAAGTCTATCTTTTGTATGAACATCTTTATTTTGGAATAAGAATCACATGATCATTGTTTACATTTTTTATGGTTATGCAATATTGTCTAATACATTACATTGTAGATAACATGGTGTGTGGTGTCACACGGGAGATCATGTTATCGGCTCCTTGTAAAGTATAAGTAAAGGCTCACAACCGAGATGACTTTGGACAAACCAACGGAATGGTTGTAGTGTGATTTGGTATTGGTTTGTCATGACCATAGAATCACACTAGTGCACTTTGTGTGTATTGAGCAGGACCGACTTAGAGGTGATTCGATTTATTGCTGACTACATAATCGAATCGGACCTCAGATATTATTTAGTACATGCTCTTAATCCCGATATAATAACGGGCACATATACTTAATACTCATCTCTTTGATTTACCAATGGGCGAGATTTATAGATTAAATCGATAGGCTCGGTAAGTTGGGAGATGATATTATTTATATGGTGTTTCGTTGATTATAGGAGGAAATCGTGTCCTATATATTAGGATGATGATGTCCCCTTGAGGAGCTCATAAGGTTCATCATGTAAACCCTGCAGGTGGACATGGTCTGACATGATGAAAAGGTTGAGTGGTACTACTCAAGGAGTTAGATGTTGATTAATTAATGGTCAGTAAATTAATTAATCGATGGACATTCGAGATCTTAAACAAGGGGAGAAAATGTACAAATAATATATGGAGCTCATATTATCATATGGGGGTTGGTGAGGTAGATCAATGATGAACCTTTAGTGGATTGGATCATCATTAGTGGATCGGACATTATGTGGGCTTGATCCATGGGTGGCCAAGATCCAACTCCTCCTCATGGTCCCTAATGTAGCCTATTAACACCTCATGAAGCTTAGATCCAATGGATAGAAACAAAACTCTAAGATCCATAGGTAGAGATTAAATCTCTAAGATCCGATGGTTGAGATTAAATCCCTAGAACCAATGGATGAGATTAATTCATGACTTATCCCTAACTCTATAAAAGGAGGGCATGGGAGTTGGCATGAACAACATGAAAGGAGAGCTAGGGTTTGGGCGGCAAGAAGGAATCCTAGTTGAGATAGGATTAGGGTTAGGGTTTGGAGGCGAGGGTGGCACCAAATAAGGAAGGTGATTGTTTCTTCTTCCTCCTCTTGTGGCCGGCATCCAGATTGGTTTCTAGACCATTTTCCAGCCTTTGGCCGGCGGCCAAGCCTCTCTTTTCCCTCTCCTTAGGTGGTGGAAACAAGATATAGGGCTTCCCTTGGTGTCTTGATTGTTTTCCATCATCTTCTCCACCTTCTAGTTGGCCGGCGGCAAGGAGATTGTGTGCTCCTTGTTGGTTGGTTTTAGGGAGGAGAAAAAAAGCTTGTTTTTACTCTTCCTCTTGCTTTGGAAGAGAAAGGAAGGAAGATTTGCAATCTAGGAGCTTCGACTTTTGGTAGATCGTCTCCCACACGACGTCCAAAAGGAGGAAGGTCATACATTAGAAGATCGAGAGGTATACCTATTCTTCTTTCTCTTTTTGTTACTTGCTTGTTTTTTTTTTCAATTATAAGCATGTTATAAATCTGTATATGGCTAAATAATACTAGGATCCCGAGCATAAACACAAAAACCGGCGATCCGGACATCGTCTATTCCGCGGCTACTCGTAGAATAGAGGATAGTCGCTTGAACAACTAGTTTGTTCAAGTGACCTCTCTAAATGAATAACACGACGATGGTTTGGTGGTTTGGGCAATCCCTTTTGTCTAGGATTAAATTCTTTTAATCCGGGGACATCAAAGGGATCGCCATGGACAAGCTACCGAGGTGAAGTGGGAAGCGATGTTTCCCCTCACGGACTCGATAAGCAAAACCCTTCAATTGGTATCAGAGCCAAGGTTTCCAGTTTTATGTGTTTAGGATTCGGTTAATTTTTATGTACTTTTTCATATATTATATGTGCCGGATAATAGCAGGATATGCGTAGTTTAACTCTTTGGTTGCAGGCATAAGATCCGACTATTATGGCCATATGTGTGTATGTGATTGTATGTGTGTAAATATTTATTTTTTTGAATCCTCGGGGTTGATGAGGCTAGTATTTAGTTTTTTTTTAAAATTAAATACGACATTGTTTAGCCACTCTTTATTTTATTTTACTTTCGATCTAGATTTCATTTACACTCCCTCGTGGAGTATAGGATCGATAGATGTAAATTAAAATAGGTTTTAGTCTCATCTCGGATCTCCGGATGGCTCGTACATGGCGTAGAAGGAGCGGACGAGATGGCGATGCTGTTAGTAATATATGAGAGATGTCCTAAGGCAATCGCCTTATGTATGAACCATTTATATGATAAATGAAGATTCACTATTTGAGTATACATGTTTTATGTATTTGATTGGATCTTAAACTCATTTACTGAATGTCCACGATACGATTCACAAGATGAGAGAATTTGTGATTGGATCACAACTAGTGAGTATCTCTACATGTGTAATTGTGATGTATCGAATTATCCTAGTCGATGAATTGATGGATTTGGACACCATCAATTCGAGACTAGCACGAGGTATACTCCTTGGTGTATCCAAGCAATTGATTCTCACCGGGCCTTGGAGACATTGTGATGTCCGGAGTTAATCGTGGATGCTAGTTATGGTAACTAGTTCATTGGAGTGACCAGCCGTAAGACTTCATATGGTTCTCTGCATATATAGATATGTCAATGAAGTTCTTACTGTGGCTTAAGTGCGATGTTCCTTAGACTTACGGTATTCAAGTCATCTTGATCATGGAGACTTATGCTCTGACATCTTAAGCAAACATCTCTAAGGAGATGTGGACCCGGGATGATTGGGTATAAGTCAAAGTGATCAAAGGTGTTTGAATAGCCTATAAAGGATTCACCACTCCTTGCGAGGAGATGTATACCCATGGCCTCTCGTCGGATTGTTACTAAAGTCTTTGGCCAAAGCATTACATGTTTAGAGTAAGGTACTCTTCGATACATGTGGAGTAACTAGAATCCGTAGGACGAGGAAATGATACTTGGGCTAGGTGTGACGTAGTCAGCCTAGTGAGGACTGACATAATAGATCATGTCCTGAACCAAGTGGGTATAAGATGAGTGAAGGGAATGGGGCATGATTCATTCGAGCTACTGAAGGGTTTCAGAAATAGTTCTGGATCAACCGTTGATCTTTTCGGTTAATTGGGGATCATGATGTACTACTAGGTGTCACTCATGATCGTTCTATAATTAATGGTTAATTATAGATGGCCAACATAAATCGAGAACCTTTTTGGTCACACGCACAACGAGCGTAATCCAAAGGATTTAAAACGAGCTTGAGAATGGGATTCTCAGACCGAGAGAAACTAAGTTTGGTTGGACCAAACATGGAGCGAGCATGAAATCATTTCAGTCGCAATGGAAGCATGGATGGGTCGTGTCTTATGAAGACATAATGGATGGACCAAAATGGTTTGGTTCTAATCCAATGGAGGAGAATAAACCAAAGGGTTTGGTTTATTTTAAACGAATGAACCAAAAGTTGGTTCGGTTCGTTTTAACTTAAAATAAACCATCATGGTTTGGTTTATTTTAACTTATCTTAATGGAGCGGGTTAACGGGCCTAATGGTTATGATCCAATAACCATTAAGAGAATTAGTTTTCTATAAAAGAGGGCTTAAGTGATAATTAAGCCCTAATAAAAAAACCCCTTGCCCTAAGGTTGCCGCCCACTCCATTGAGGGAGCTCTCGGCGCCAACCCTAAACTGCCGCCCATTGCTCCTCCAACTGGCATCCAGAAGGCTGCTTCCTTCCCCCTCGCCGGTGTCGAGCTGCTGCCGGTTAGTGCACCGGTGATCTCCTTCAAGTTTGGCATCAAGGTCAGCTCTATCTCCCTTGGTTGGCCGGCGCCTATCACCTCCACCAAAGCTGTCCAGTTTTCTGGACAGCTTGTTCTCCTCTCGTCGGAGCGTCGTTTGGACGATGGTTAGAGCTCTGACAGCAGCTAACTTACCGGGGATTCAATCTCCGGTAATCCTTTGAGGTGGAGGACGAAGGATTCGTCAATTGGTTGACGAATACCTCTCTGGAGAAGCGAGTTTTGAGAACTCGTATTAGGATCCGAATTTGGATTCGGATCGTGATCATCTCTCGATCACGTCGTCTTCAACACGAGGCTAGTAACCCGTACGAAGACGAAGCTCGTGGCTTAGCGAAGTCATCCCGAGGAACTCGGCGTGGATCTTGATAGAGACGATTCTAGCGAGGATCGTTCCGGTTGATCTTGTTCTCGCTACACGCCATCATCGAAAGGTATAACGAGATAAATTTCCTTTTATTGCAAATTTAAATTTACGGTTATGTCTACACTTGTTGTAATATGCATGCGTGTGTTGTGTGTGTTGTAATAAATGTAGATTTATTATTTTTATTGCTTCCGCTGTGTTCATGTTTACGAAACGTGATCGAACACACACACGCCGCGGTGCCAGAAACCCAACAGATGCGACGGGAGTCATATTGAAGACAAAAGCCATAATAGTTGGAAAATAATTTATTTTTCATATTTATTACTTTTTGTTTGATATGCATGTCGTAGGCTAGGAAAATTCCTCAATTTCAAATTACTAAGTGGGAGAGGGATATTTTTATAAATTCCCACGGCCTCTATTACGATTTGACAAGTGATGCAAACAAACTTGCACGTCGGATCTGAGTGCCTTCCTCCATATCGGATGGGTTTGTTTGTGGATCACAAGTTCGAATATGGTTATAGAAAATTATTAAGGAGCGTGTGTACTTGCCCATCGTAAGACACATAACCCAAGATAATTAACTTGGTACCAAGTAATGGTGAACACTTAGATACAAATATAAGTATCCTCCCCATCGGAGTCACTGTTTTTTTTTTACGGCCAAAGAGGAACCAACTATTAATTTTACTTGTCAAAAAGTTAGGTTGACAAGATAGTAAAATTAATGGGTAAAACCTCCTCTTACAAATATAGAATTCGTATACGTCCACACTATCGTGGCATACGATATTCTCGGTGTTTTGAGGTGTTGGTTGATTTTAAAATTTTATTATTTGAGGAATCAATAATTTTTTGAAATCTAATGTTTTGATTTATGTGATTCTTAGGTTTTCTTTCAAAATGACTTTCAACCCACTTGCTGTGATACTGAAAGAGAACAAACTTACTAGACCCAACTATGTAGATTGGAAGAGGAATCTAGACATTGTCTTGACTGTTGAGGAATACAAATATGTACTCCTCGAAGAGTGCCCTCCCAAGCCTGTAGATAATTCTGGGGAAAAGGAGAGAGAGAGCTATAAGAAGTGGATCAAGGCCGATGAGATGGCACGCTGTTACATTTTGGCATCTATGTCAAATGTACTGCAACATTAGCATCAAGCCATGTCCACTGCTTATGATATGATGCTCAATCTCAAGGAGCTTTTCGGACACCAGAATCGGGCTGCGAGGCAAGAGGCCATGAGAAACTTGATGACGACCACCATGATCGAGGGAACACCCATGAGGGATCATGTTCTCAAGATGATGGCTCATTTGAATGAGCTAGAGGTCCTAGGAGCTGAGATCGATGGGGAAACCCAGGTCGATATCATACTCCAGTCTTTGCCTAGGAGTTTTGAGTAGTTTCGCCTCAACTACAACATGAACAAGAGGTTGTATTCGTTGACGGAACTTCTGACAGAACTCCAGGCGGTAGAGGGACTATTTGTAACGCCCGCCCTTATCTGCTCTCAGGGCGGCGCTACTTTTTTTTTCATAACCTATATGGTTCATTTCACAATCTACATACTTAAACATGTTATCATGGCATAAACCTTCTTTTATACATGCATCACATATCATATTCATAATTAGCATGTTAACATATCTTATCTCATTTCATAACATGCATAACATTAAGATCTATTCATGGGTTCTAACATATCAAACTTTCTTAAGTAATTGACAGTAACATACTAAGCAACATCCAACATGGTACTAATAAATCACAAGTCATATAAGCGGAAGCAATGTCTTAAGTTGTTCATTGAGCATATAAATATGAGCAGATAGTAACAGGGTCTTTTTCCACCATGCCACTATCACACACACTTGGCCCCTCCTGCTACTTCCTCTAGTTCATGTTTCCTTTATCTGCAGTATATGGACAACATAAACTATAAGCATATAGCTTAGTAAGATTCTTGCCTACTCACATAAGCCACAAACTTCATCAAACAATTAGCAACATGAGCATACCAGCATAAATAGCATGAGTATTTCATAACAACACTAATCATCATCATACCAACGTAATAAAACATAAGCATGACATAAAATTTACATAAGCATGCTAAGAATAATTAAATCTAAGCAGGGCATAATTTAAACATAAGCATTCAGGACATCATCAAATCCTAAACATGCATCAAGGACATAATCATAAGCATTCTTAAATGTGATCATAAGCATTCATCATATCATAAAACCCTAACATACATAAAGGACATAATCATAAGCATTCTTAAACTTGATCATAAGCATTCATCATATCATAAAATCCTAAACATACATAAAGGACATAATCATAAGCATTCTTAAACTTGATCATAAGCATTCATCATATCATAAAATCCTAAACATACATAAAGGACATAATCATAAGCATTCTTAAACTTGATCATAAGCATTCATCATATCATAAAATCTTAAACATACATAAAGGACATAATCATAAGCATTCATAAACTTGTTCATAAGTATTCTTAATTTCATACAAGTCCTTTCTTTTCAAAACATATACATATAGGTACTTCAAAATAATCATATCTTGCATGGGGGGCCCAAGGTTAAGTACCACATAATACACGTTCCCTAATAGGCTGGGGTAGCGAGCCACCAGACCTACTAGAGCAAGACCTTTTACGTCTTCCCAGGTCAAGACCTCTTACGTCTTCTTATGTCCCTTTGGATTTGATTAACGACCACTTGACGGGTCGGGTACTTAACCTCTTACAAAGTAAAATACTTAATTCATTTCTTTCTTGTCATATCATAAAGAATGCTCTTAATCCCCAACATAAAAAGGGAAGCATCTCCGTCTTATCTTATCATAAGGAGAGCTCTTAATCCCTACTTGAAAAGGGAAGCATCTCCATCTTATCTTATCATAAGAAGATATCTTAATCCCAACATAACAAGGGGAAGCATCTTTTTAGACATGTCATAGCATATATGCATTCATAGCTTGAGAATGCCCTAAAGGGGTCTTAAAGCATAATCATGTTCATCACATAAGTATATTTCATGGCATATTAAAATCATCAACTTGTTCATCACATAGGCATATTTCATGACATATTAAAATCATAAATATGTTCATCACATAGGCATAATTCATGGTAAACATGCTCATCACATAGGCATATTTCATAGCATATTAAATCATAAACATCTTCATCACATAGGCATATTTCATGACATATTAAAATCATAAACATGTTCATCACATAGGCATAATTAATGGTAAACATGCTCATCACATAGGCATATTTCATAGCATATTAAATCATAAACATCTTCATCACATAGGCATATTTCATGACATACTAAAATCATAAACATGTTCATCACATAGGCATATTTCATGACCCATTAAAATCATAAACATATCCTAATTTCCTAAGGGGTGTTTTCGTGCAACCCTAGCCCTAAAACCATTGTGGGCCGAAACTTGTAGGGTACCAAACTTTTTTTTTTGTTACATAAAATTCATACATGAAGCATACAACATAACCTAACTTCTTAAGGGGGTGTTTTCACGAAACCCTAGCCCTAAAACCCATGTTGGCCGAAACATGTAGGGTTCCAAAATTTGATTCTTGTTACATAAATTCATACATGAAGCATACAACATAACCTAAATTCATAAGGGGTGTTTTCATGAAACCCTAGCCCTAAAACCAATGTTGGCCGAAACATGTAGGGGCAATAAGCTTGGATTTTTGTCACCTAAAAATTCCTACATGAAGCATACAATCTATAACAATATCCTTAGAATCATTTTCATGCAACCCTAGCCCCAAAAACCTTGGTTGGCCGAAACATGTAGGGGCTCAAAGCTTGGGTTTTTGTCCCCTAAAACTTCCTACATGAAGCATACAACCTATAAAAATTTCCTTAGAATCATTTTCATGCAACCCTAGCCCCAAAAACCTTGGTTGGCCGAAACATGTAGGGGCAATAAAATTTCCTTTTATTGCAAATTTAAATTTACGGTTATATCTACACTTGTTGTAATATGCATGCGTGTGTTGTGTGTGTTGTAATAAATGTAGATTTATTATTTTTATTGCTTCCGCTGTGTTCATGTTTACGAAACGTGATCGAACACACACACGTCGCGGTGCCGGAAACCCAACAGTGGTATCAGAGCCCAGGTTGTGTTTCGACATAATCGTAAAAATGGTTTTGCGATAGTCATAATGTATTTCTGGAAATTTTCTAATTTTGGAAATTTAGAAGTATTTATGAAAATTTTTCAATTTTGGAAAGTCTAGAAGTATTTATGGAAATCTTCCACTTTTGGAAAGTTGGAAGTATTTATGGAAATTGATATTTTCCATAAATAAAATATTTGATTAGATTTTGGAAATTTGTTTCCTAATTTAATCATGATTTGATTTGGGAAATCAAATCTTAAAATATTTTAATTTCCATAAGTAGTTTTAATGATTTAGGAAATTGGTTTCCTAAATAGATTTTCCTTAATCAAATAATTCCATGAATAAAATATGTGATTAGATTTGGAAATTTGTTTCTTAATTTAATTATGATTTGATTTGGAGAATCAAATCTTAAACATATTTTATTTCCATAAATAGTTATGACATATAAGGAAATTATATACATGACATAATTGTATGCCATGTAATTGCATTAGATGCATAACATTATGTCATGCGTGTCGTGACATGTAGATGTATGCCATGTATGCCATGCCATGTAGATAATAGTTATTTGCATGCAAAGAGGATGAGACATAAAACCCTAACTCAATATTAAAGCCTACACCTTCCATTAATATGGTTAGAACCAGAGTTCTGTTTCTTGTTTGGGTTGTTGGACTCACTCCAAGCCTGGCTTGAACCTGAACATGTTCAAATCATTGGAATAGTTTAACTCTAATATGGTAAGAGTCAGAGGTCAATCGTTAGTTTGGGTTGTTGGACTCACTCCAAGCCTGGCTAATTGGTTGAATGCTCTCTAACCATATTAAAACTATTTCGCGATTAATGGGTCGGCTCTAACTTGGAGCATCGATTTGTTGGACTCACTCCAAGGTCGATGTGAAGAGAGGTGAAGTTGGGTGCTATGCATATGATGCATACTTGTTAATGTGTTAACAACCCAACGTATGTGTGAACATTCAATTAGTTGATAGCACATTGTGATAGTTGCATATACGTGATATGCAATCGGTATAGTTGATACCTACTGTCGTAGTTATGAATGACTTGTTGGACTCTCTCCAAGGTTGTTCATAACTATGATGGATATCAGCCCATTCGGAGATGGACCTACGATCTCCCGAAGTGATTTTGGGGTTTTTTTGAAATTCGAAAAATGAATGGGATTTATAAATGTATATTGATGCATTTTAAAAATCATCTTTCTCATATATGCTTGTTTTGTATTTCTAAAATTGATCATGTTGTCTTTTAATTTGTGTTCCATTTTGGATTCGAATAAATTGACTGGGCCGAACTTCTTGGACTGGCTTAGAAACTTGAGAATTGTTCTCAAGGTGAAAAGCTTGCGTATGTCCTCGAAGCGCCTCTTCTCGCCCATCCTAGTGACGATGCAACTCCGGACCAATAGTTGGTCTATCAGAAACATGTGACTGATTCTGAACTGACAAGTTGCATCATGCTAGCCGCGATGGAACCCAAGCTACAAAAGCAGCATGAGCATATGGATGCTCATATCGTAGTCCTTCATCTTTGTGAGTTGGTTGATGAGCAAGTGAGATTCGAAAGGTTCGAAGTCTCAAAGCTCCTCTTCACCTCTGAGATGATAGAAGGTTCATCTGTGGTACTGCTCAACATGCTGAAGACTATGGAGCCTTCTGAGAAGCATGAGCAGGGGATGGTGTTGTTAGTTGATTCCTCGAAGAAAGGTTCTAAGAGGGAGTCAAAGGAATAGCAGAAGGGGAAGAAGAAAAAGGCTTAAAAAGACAGAACCAGCTCAAAAGGGCACTTGCCATCATTATGGCAAGGAGGGCCATTGGCAAATAGATTGCAAGATTTATCTTGAGTCCGTGAAGAAGGATAAGGCATCGGATGCCCCATCTTCTTCAGATATCTTTGTTATTGATTGTCATTCTATTTCCTCAAACACATGGGTATTGGATACTGGGTGTGGCTCACATATATGTAATGACATACATGGGCTAAGGAATAGAAGAAGACTCATCAAGGGAGAGTCAAATTTACGTGTTGGGAATGGAGCAAAGGTTGCTGCACTTGCCATCGGAACGTATTTATTGAAACTCCCTACAAGACTTGTCTTAGAACTGGACAATTGCTTTTATGTTCCTTCGTTGATAAAGAACATCATTTCTATTTCTTGTTTAAATAGAAATGGGTACCATTTAAATTTTAGTAACAATTGTTGTTACATAACTTTGAATGGCGTTCTTTATGGGACTAGAACTTTAAGCAATGATATTTATACATTGGACGTATCCAGTGACATTTTCAATATCGAAGCGAGCAACACGCGTGCTCGAAAGGATAATCAAATAGACTCCTATATGTGGCATTGTTGTCTTGGCCATATAAGCAAGAAACGCATGTCCGAATTACACCGATGTGGAATTCTGGAATCATTTGAATTGGATTCATACGATACATGCGAATCATTCTTAAAAGGCAAGATGACTAAGTTACCTTTTACTGGAAAAGGTGAACGAGTGGGAGAGTTACAAGGTCTAGTACATACTGATGTATGTGGACCTATGTCAACTCAAGCTTTAGGAGGCTATAGCAACTTCATCACCTTCACCGATGATCACTCACGGTTTGGGTATGTGTTCTTGATGAAACACAAGTCTGAAGCCTTTGAAAGGTTCAAAGAATTCAGAAATGAAGTGGAGAAACAACATGACAAGAGTATTAAAATACTTCGATCGGATCGAGGTGGTGAATACTTGAGTCAGGAGTTTCTTGATTATCTAAGAGACAATGGTATATTGTCTCAATGGACTCCGCCCTATACACCACAGTATAATGGTGTATCTGAGAGGCGTAACCGGACCTTGTTGGACATGGTCAGGTCAATGATGAATCATGTGACTCTTCCCAAGTCCTTTTGAGGCTATGCACTTCAGACAGTTGTTTACTTGTTAAACAGAATGCCTAACAAGGTAGTCTCAACTACTCTATATGAGATATGGAATAGTAAGAAACCTCATGTATCTTACTTGAAGATATGGGGTTGTCCTGCTTATGTGAAGCGGACAGTATCAGACAAATTGGATGCTAAGTCTGATAAATGTCTATTTATTGGATACCCTAAGGAAACAAGGGGTTACCAATTCTATCATCCTGTGGAACAAAAGGTGTTTGTTTCAAGGCATGCTGTGTTTCTAGAGAAAGAGTTTTTCTTGCAAGAAAACAGTGGGAGTATCGTCGAGCTTGAGGAGGCTCGAGAGACTCAAATAGACATTGATGAGATACCTGGTGAAGCACAATTGTCGACAACTCATAGTGATGAGCAATCGACTGGACCTATTGTAACACCACATCTTCGTAGATCTGGTAGAACACGCAATATTCCTGAGAGATATGGATTTCTCGTAAGTGAATCGAACGACGTGTTACTCATTGATTATGAGGAGCCTACCAGTTATGAAGAAGTGCTGACAAGTTCAGAAAGGGATAAGTGGCTTGGTGCCATGAAGTCGGAAATGGATTCCATGTATGAAAACCAAGTTTGGAACTTGGTTGACCCACTTGAAGGCATAAAGCCTATAGGGTGCAAGTGGGTTTTCAAGAAGAAAACCGACATGGATGGTAATGTGATTACCTATAAGGCTAGATTGGTGGCGAAAGGATATCGTCAAAAGCAAGGTGTTGATTATGACGAAACCTATTCGCCTGTAGCTATGCTTAAATCCATTCGGATGCTCCTGGCCATAGCGGCTCATTATGATTATGAGATATGGAAGATGGATGTGAAAACACCTTTCCTTAATGGAAACCTGCTCGAGGACGTGTATATGATACAGCCTGAGGGTTTCACATCGGTTGATAAAACCAAGGTATGCAAATTGCGATGATCCATTTATGGATTGAAGCAAGCATCCAGGAGCTGGAATATCCGTTTTGATGAGACAATCAAAAAGTTTGATTTCTCACAAAAAATCCAGACGAACCTTGTGTGTACAAGAAGGTTAGTGGGAGTGCAATCGTGTTCCTAGTATTATATGTCGATGACATATTACTTATAGGAAACGATGTTTTAGTCTTACAGTCAGTTAAGGTTTGGTTATCCAAGACATTCTCCATGAAAGACCTGGGAGAAGCAACCTACATCCTCGGGATTAAGATCTATAGAGATAGATCGAAACGGTTGCTTGGTCTTTCGCAGTCTACATATATAGACCGAGTGCTAAAGAGGTTTAGCATGTCGGAATCCAAGAAAGGTTACCTACCCATCAGGCATGGGGTACACCTTTCGAAGTCTATGTGTCCGTGCACAGAAGACGAGAGGATTTGCATGAGTAAGATTCCCTATGCATCCGCAATAGGATCTATCATGTATGCTATGTTATGTACGAGGCCCGATGTATCGTATGCTCTGAGTGTCATGAGCAGATACCAGTCTGAACCAGGAATTGATCATTGGGTGACTGTTAAGATGATCCTTAAGTACTTGAGAAGAACTAAGGATACGTTCCTAATATATGGAGAAGGGTACATGGTGATACGTGGGTATACGGATACCAGCTCCAGATAGACAAGGATGATTCCATGTCTCAGTCTGGGTAAGTATTCACCTGGAATGGAGGCACAATAAGTTGGAAAGGTTCCAAGCTTGACACTATAGCGGATTCTGCCACTAAGGAAGAATACATTGCAGCTTTGGAAGCAGCAAAGGAAGCAGTTTGGATCAAGAAGTTCATCTCTGAACTTGATGTGGTCTCATCAATGATCCAAACATGTGCTTCGCCGCTATCATCTTATCAGAGAAATCATCAGTAGGAACGAAATACAAATCGAGAAAATTCCCACTGAAAGGAACTTAGTGGATCCTTTGACTAAGGCATTACCTCAAAGTAAGTTTGAGGGTCATGTTAGAGCTTATGGTATTAGATACCGTAGCGATTGGCATTAGGCCAAGTGGGAGTCTGTTAGTAATATATGAGAGAGATGTCCTAAGGCAATCGCCTTATGTATGAACCATTTATATGATAAATGAAGATTCACTATTTGAGTATACATGTTTTATGTATTTGATTGGATCTTAAACTCATTTACTGAATGCCCACGATACGATTCACAGCATGAGAGAATTTGTGATTAGATCACAACTAGTGAGTGTCTCTACATGTGTAATTGTGATGTATCGGAATTATCCCTAGTCGATGAATTGATGGATTTGGACACCATCAATTCTGTCGAGACTAGCACGAGGTATACTCCTTGGTGTATCCAAGCAGCTGATTCTCACTAGCTAGAGACATAGTGATGTCCGGAGTTAATCGTGGATGCTAGTTATGGTAACTAGTTCATTGGAGTGACAAGCCGTAAGACTTCATATGGTTCTCTGCATATATAGATATGTCAATGAAGTTCTTACTGTGGCTTAAGTGCGATGTTCCTTTGACTTGCGGTATTCAAGTCATCTTGATCATGGAGGCTTATGCTTTGACATCTTAAGCAAACATCTCTAAGGAGATGTGGACCCGGGATGATTGGGTATGAGTCGAAGTGATCGAAGGTGTTTGAATAGCCTATAAAGGATTCACCACTCCTTGCGAGGAGATGTATACCCATGGCCTCTCGTCGGATTGTTACAAAAGTCTATGGCCAAAGCATTACATGTTTAGAGTAAGGTACTCTTCGATACATGTGGAGTAACTAGAATCCGTAGGACGAGGAAATGATACTTGGGCTAGGTGTGACGTAGTCAGCCTAGTGGGGACTGACACTATAGACCATGTCCTGAACCAAGTGGGTATAAGATGAGTGAAGGGAATGGGGCACGAATCATTCGAGCTGCTGAAGGGTTTCAGAAATAGTTCTGGATCAACCGTTGATTTTTTCGGTTAATTGGGGATCATGATGTACTAGGTGCCACTCATGATCGTTCTATAATTAATGGTTAATTATAGACTGCCAACATAAACCGAGAACCTATTTGGTCACACGCACAATGAGCGTAATCCAAAGGATTTAAAACGAGCTTGAGAATGGGATTCTCAGACCGAGAGAAACTAAGTTTGGTTGGACCAAACATGGAGCGAGCATGAAATCGTTTCAGTCGCAATGGAAGCATGGATGGGCCGTGTCTTTTGAAGACATAATGGATGGACCAAAATGGTTTGGTTCTAATCCAATGGAGGAGAATAAACCAAAGGGTTTGGTTTATTTTAAACGAATGAACCAAAGGTTGGTTCGGTTCGTTTTAACTTAAAATAAACCATCATGGTTTGGTTTATTTTAACTTATCTTAATGGAGCGGGTTAACGGCCCTAATGGTTATGATCAAATAACCATTAAGAGAATTAGTTCTCTATAAAAGAGGGCTTAAGGGATTGTTAAGCCCTAATCCAAAACCCTAGCTTGGCCGCCCAACCCCTCTTCCTCTTGTTGGCGTCAACTCCAACTCCATTGCCGCCCAACCCTTGAGCTGCCGTCCAGCTCTTTGCCGGCGTCCAAGCTTCAGCCGGTGATCCTCCGGCGACCCTCCAGTGATCTTCCTAGGCCTCGGTGAAAAGGTGAGCACTTGGCTTCCTTGTTTTGGCCGGCGCCTACTCCTCCACCAAGCTGTCCAGTTTTCTGGACAGCTTCTTCTCCTCTCGTCGGAGCGTCGTTTGGACGACGGTTAGAGCTCCGACAGCGGCTAAACTACCGGGGATTCGATCTCTGGTAATCCTCTGAGGTGGAGGATGAAGGATTCATCAATTGGTTGACGAATACCTCTCCGGAGAAGCGAGTTTTGAGGACTCGTTTTTGGATCCGAATTTGGATTCGGATCGTGATCATCTCTCGATCACGTCGTCTTCAACACGAGGCTAGTAACCCGTACGAAGACGAAGCTCATGGCTTAGCGAAGTCATCCCGAGGAAATCCGCGTGGATACGGATAGAGACGATTCTAGCGAGGATCGTTCCGGTTGATGCCGTTCCCGCTACACGTCATACGAAAGGTATAACGTAGATAAATTTCCTTTTATTGCAAATTTAAATTTACGGTTATGTCTACACTTGTTGTAATATGCATGCGTGTGTTGTGTGTGTTGTAATAAATGTAGATTTATTATTTTTATTGCTTCCGCTGTGTTCATGTTTACGAAACGTGATCGAACACACACACGCCGCGGTGCCGGAAACCCAACATTTTTGTCACCTAAAAATTCCTACATGAAGCATACAATCTATCACAATATCCTTAGAATCATTTTCATGCAACCCTAGCCCCAAAAACCTTGGTTGGCCGAAACATGTAGGGGCAATAAGCTTGGGTTTTTGTCACCTAAAACTTCCTACATGAAGCATACAACCTATAAAAATTTCCTTAGAATCATTTTCATGCAACCCTAGCCCCAAAAACCTTGGTTGGCAGAAACATGTAGGGGCAATAAGCTTGGATTTTTGTCACCTAAAAATTCCTACATGAAGCATACAATCTATAACAATATCCTTAGAATCATTTTCATGCAACCCTAGCCCCAAAAACCTTGGTTGGCCGAAAAATGTAGGGGAAATAAGCTTCATATTCTTTCATGTATCTACAAGAACAAATATACTGTAGGTGAGGGAATCTTACTTCCTTCGCTTTGCTTTGAGTGGGAAGATGACCTAAGGAAACAAAACCTAGCCTTTTCCTTGCTTGAATGGGGTTTCGGCCAAAGGATGAAGAGGGAGCTCTAGAATTCGGTGAGGAAGAAGAAGAGGTGGAGAAATGAAGTTTTGATAACTCATGCCCCCTCATTCCCCCTATTTATTCATTTGAAGAGTCCCTTGATCTCCTTTACACTTAACCATAATTTCCCCTATTCCTCTAATGATATAATCCTATTGGGCTTTTGGTTAGTGGGTGCATCTATAGGGCTTGGCTATCTCTAGAGGTTTGGGGTTCAATTCCTAGGCCTTGCATCTCTTTTTGGCTTATTTTCTTTTATTTTTGAAAATGCCCACATAAAGCCCATTATCGTAAAGACAAAAATTCTTGTAAAATTGCTAGAAATTTTACGGGCGTTACAATCCTTCATACCTTTTAAAAGTTTCATCCTCGAAACTTAAAACAATTCTGGGTACTTCGGCTTCATGTCCTCCTCGCGTTCCCAGGTAGCTTCCTCGTATCGTTGATTCTGCCATAGGACCATTACTAAGGGCACCTCTTTGTTCCTTAACCTCTTGACTTCTCGGTCTAGTATCTGGATTGGCCGACTTTCAATACTCAGGTCCTCTTGAACTTGTACTGTTTGTGGCTCGATCACTTGGTCCACACTGGATATGCATTTCTTGAGCACAGAGACATGGAACACGTTGTGTATAGCCGACATCTCTTGAGGCTCGGCTCCGACATAAGCTACCTTGCCAACCCTCTGCAATATCGAATACGATCCCACATAGCGTGGACTCAGTTTACCCTTCCTTCCGAATCTCATCACTCCCTTCATAGGGGCCACTTTGAGGAATACCAGATTCCCGACTTCGAATTCTAACGGTCTATGCCGCATATCCGCATAGCTCTTTTGTCGGCTCTGAGCAGTTTCGATTCTCTGACGGATATTCTGTATAGCTCGGGTGGTACCGTCAATAATATCGGCCTGAAGACCCATTTCCCTCCTTTCACTACCCTCGTACCAACAGATAGGAGACCTGCATCTTCCCCCGTATAGAGCTTCATATGGTGCCATTCCAATAGTAGCCTGGTAATTGTTGTTGTACGCAAATTCTGCCAAGCACAAATATCGACACCAACTCCCCTTAAAGTCTAGAGCACAAACCCGCAACATATCTTCACACTTTGGTTCCTCTTTCTTCGACCGTCGATTACGAGGATGGCTTAGCGATCTTTGAATCTCAACTTAGTGCCAAGAGCCTTCTGAACACATTCCCAGAAATGGGAGGTAAAACGGCCATCATGATCAGAAATAATAGCCTTAGGCACTCCATGTAATCTGATAATTTCCTTGACATACAATTGAGCTAGCTGCTCAACCGGATAGGTCATCTTAATTGCCAGGAAATGTGCAGACTTTGTCAACCGATCTATGATTACCCATATAGCATCATAACCATTTGTTGTTCTGGGTAATCCCGAGATGAAATCTATAGAAATTTCTTCCCATTTCCATTCTGGAATCTGTATCGGCTGCAGTAATCCTCCAGGTTTCTGGTGTTCTGTCTTAACCCTCTGGCAGGTCAGACAGGTGTTGACGTACTGAGCCACATCCCTTTTCATGCCGGACCACCAAAATTTATCTCTTAAGTCCTGATATATTTCTGTAGATCTAGGATGCATGGTATAAGGTGTTCCATGGGATTCCTCGAGTATCTTCTTCCGTAATTCCGGATCGTCCGGAATACATAGTCGGTCCCGGAGGTATAATAATCCGCTGTCGGAAATGCGGAATCCATTATCCCTTCCTTCCAGGACTTCCTGTTTGATCTTCTGGATGTTTGAATCACCATCTTGCTTTCCCATTATATCGTCGAACAGCGTCGGCGCTATCGTCATGGTGGAAAGTTGTCCAGAAATAATCTCTATTCCATAATTCATTATTTCCCTTTTCAGGGGCTGAGATAACATCGATAAGGACATCGAAGCGGCACAGGACTTTCTGCTAAGTGCATCTGCCACCTTGTTGGCCTTCCTTGGATGATAGAATATCTCACAATCATAATCTTTGACTAGCTCGAGCCATCTACGTTGTCTCATGTTTAGGTCTTTCTGAGTGAAGAAATATCTCAGACTCTGGTGGTCTGTATAAATCCTGCACCGAGCTCTGTATAAGTAGTGTCTCCATATTTTCAGAGTGAATACTACGACTGCTAGTTCTAAGTCATGGGTAGGATAATTTATTTCGTGCTCCTTGAGCTGTCTAGAGGCGTAAGCAATAACCTTGTCATTTTGCATAAGCACAGCTCCGAGCCCCAGTTTAGAAGCGTCACTATACATATCAAAGCTTTCATTATCTTCAGGGAGAGTCAGAATGGGAGCGCTGGTCAGTCTCCTCTTCAGTTCCGTAAAACTCTTCTCACCGTCCTCAGTCCATTTGTATTGCTTGTCCTTTCTGGTGAGGGTCATGTAGATAGGAAGCTGCAATTCTAGAGAAGTCCTCTACAAACTTTCTGTAATAGCCTGCTAGCCCGAGAAAACTCCTGATTTCACTCGCATTCCTTGGCCTATTCCAGTTCCTCACAGCTTCAATCTTTATTGGGTCTACCATGATTCCTTCTTTAGAGATGACATGACCCAAGAATGACACTTGATCGAGCCAGAACTCACATTTGGAGAACTTCGCATATAGTTGCTTTTTCTGAAGAATCTGTAGTACTATCTTCAGATGTTCAGCATGATCTTCTCGATCTCTCGAGTAGATAAGAATATCGTCGATGAAAATGATTACAAATTTGTTGAGGAAGGCCGAGAATACTCGATTCATCAGGTCCATGAACCTCACAGGTGCATTCGTCACTCCGAAAGGCGCAACTATGAACTCATAATGTTCGTATCTTGTTCGGAAAGCCATCTTCGGTCAGGTTTATCTAGGCTTTCGAATCCTCGGGGTTGGCTAGCGTACACCTCTTCTTTAATAAGTCCATTTAAAAATGCTGACTTGATATCCATTTGACATAACTTAAATCCTCGATGTGCAGCGTAGGCTAACAACATTCAGTTGGATTCTAGTTTAGCTAGGGGGCATAGGTTTCATTGTAATCTAATCCTTCGACTTGACTAAAATCCTTGGTGACTAACATTGCTTTATTTCTAACTACTGGTTTCCTCGCTGGTTCATTAAAGCATTTATTACTTGTTGTTGTTCTATGACTTGACGCTGTAGCTCGGTAACCACATGCATCAAATCTGGTGGGGGTGCTGATTTCTTCCCTCTATTACTACGTCTCCCATCCATGTTATCTAAGTGATAAATAAATAATTAAGGTATTATTATAATTTCTACTCATATACATGCATCTAAACATTCCCTATCATAAACAAGGTAAGGTATCCTTTCTAGTTGTATTTCTAGGTTAGAAACATGTTTCCATCATATAAAGCATGGTAAGGTATCATTACTATCTAAGTCACAAGTATGGTTCCATTCTACTAAAACATGACGAGGTATTGTTTCTATCTAAGTCACAAGTGTGATTCCATTCTACTAAAACATGATGAGGTATTATTTCTATCTAAATCACAAGTGTGATACATTCTACTAAAACATGATGAGGTATTATTTCTATCTAAATCACAAGTGTGATTCCATTCTACTAAAACATGATGAGGTATTATTTCTATCTAAATAGAAGACATTCTTCATTATAAAAGAAACTTAGGTATCGATAAAGTTACTTACTTGGAAATAGTAGGATGGAGGCTTGATATGTGATAGTGGAAAGGTGAACCCGCTCTGATACCAACCTATAACGCCCGCCCTTATCTGCTCTCAGGGCGGCGCTACTTTTTTTTCATAACCTATATGGTTCATTTCACAATCTACATACTTAAACATGTTATCATGGCATAAACCTTCTTTTATACATGCATCACATATCGTATTCATAATTAGCATGTTAACATATCTTATCTCATTTCATAACATGCATAACATTAAGATCCATTCATGGGTTCTAACATATCAAACTTTCTTAAGTAATTGACAGTAACATACTAAGCAACATCCAACATGGTACTAATAAATCACAAGTCTTATAAGCGGAAGCAATGTCTTAAGTTGTTCATTGAGCATATAAATATGAGCAGATAGTAACAGGGTCTTTTTCCACCATGCCACTATCACACACACTTGGCCCCTTCTGCTACTTCCTCTAGTTCATGTTTCCTTTATCTGCAGTATATGGACAACATAAACTATAAGCATATAGCTTAGTAAGATTCTTGCCTACTCACAAAAGCCACAAACTTCATCAAACAATTAGCAACATGAGCATACCAGCATTAATAGCATGAGTATTTCATAACAACACTAATCATCATCATACCAACGTAATAAAACATAAGCATGGCATAAAATTTACATAAGCATGCTAAGCATAATTAAATCTAAGCAGAGCATAATTTAAACATAAGCATTCAGGACATCATCAAATCCTAAACATGCATCAAGGACATAATCATAAGCATTCTTAAACTTGATCATAAGCATTCATCATATCATAAAACCCTAAACATACATAAAGGACATAATCATAAGCATTCTTAAACTTGATCATAAGCATTCATCATATCATAAAATCCTAAACATACATAAAGGACATAATCATAAGCATTCTTAAACTTGATCATAAGCATTCATTATATCATAAAATCCTAAACATACATAAAGGACATAATCATAAGCATTCATCATATCATAAAATCCTAAACATACATAAAGGACATAATCATAAGCATTCTTAAACTTGTTCATAAGCATTCTTAATTTCATACAAGTCCTTTCTTTTCAAAACATATACATATAGGTACTTCAACATAATCATAACTTGCATGGGGGGCCCCAGGTTAAGTACCACATAATGCGCGTTCCCTAATAGGCTGGGGTAGCGAGCCACCAGACCTACTAGAGCAAGACCACTTACGTCTTACCAGGGCAAGACCTCTTACGTCTTCTTATGTCCCTTTGGATTTGATTAACGACCACATGACGGGTCGGGTACTTAACCTCTTACAAAGTAAAATACTTAATTCCTTTCTTTCTTGTCATATCATAAAGAATGCTCTTAATCCCCAACATAAAAAGGGAAGCATCTCCGTCTTATCTTATCATAAGGAGAGCTCTTAATCCCTACTTGAAAAGGGAAGCATCTCCGTCTTATCTTATCATAAGGAGAGCTCTTAATCCCAACATAACAAGGGGAAGCATCTTTTTAGACATGTCATAGCATATATGCATTCATAGCTTGAGAATACCCTAAAGGGGTCTTAAAGCATAATCATGTTCATCACATAAGCATATTTCATGGAATATTAAAATCATCAACATGTTCATCACATAGGCATATTTCATGACATATTAAAATCATAAACATGTTCATCACATAGGCATAATTCATGGTAAACATGCTCATCACATAGGCATATTTCATAGCATATTAAATCATAAACATCTTCATCACATAGGCATATTTCATGACATATTAAAATCATAAACATGTTCATCACATAGGCATAATTCATGGTAAACATGCTCATCACATAGGCATATTTCATAGCATATTAAATCATAAACATCTTCATCACATAGGCATATTTCATGACATACTAAAATCATAAACATGTTCATCACATAGGCATATTTCATGACCCATTAAAATCATAAACATATCCTAATTTCCTAAGGGGTGTTTTCGTGCAACCCTAGCCCTAAAACCATTGTGGGCCGAAACTTGTAGGGTACCAAACTTTTTTTTTTTTTTTGTTACATAAAATTCATACATGAAGCATACAACATAACCTAACTTCTTAAGGGGGTGTTTTCATGAAACCCTCGCCCTAAAACCCATGTTGGCCGAAACATGTAGGGTTCCAAAATTTAATTCTTGTTACATAAATTCATACATGAAGCATACAACATAACCTAACTTCATAAGGGGTGTTTTCATGAAACCCTAGCCCTAAAACCAATGTTGGCCGAAACATGTAGGGGCAATAAGCTTGGATTTTTGTCACCTAAAAATTCCTACATGAAGCATACAATCTATAACAATATCCGTAGAATCATTTTCATGCAACCCTAGCCCCAAAAACCTTGGTTGGCCGAAACATGTAGGGGCTCAAAGCTTGGGTTTTTGTCACCTAAAACTTCCTACATGAAGCATACAACCTATAAAAATTTCCTTAGAATCATTTTCATGCAACCCTAGCCCCAAAAACCTTGGTTGGCCGAAACATGTAGGGGCAATAAGCTTGGATTTTTGTCACCTAAAAATTCCTACATGAAGCATACAATCTATCACAATATCCTTAGAATCATTTTCATGCAACCCTATCCCCAAAAACCTTGGTTGGCCGAAACATGTAGGGGCTCAAAGCTTGGGTTTTTGTCACCTAAAACTTCCTACATGAAGCATACAACCTATAAAAATTTCCTTAGAATCATTTTCATGCAACCCTAGCCCCAAAAACCTTGGTTGGCCGAAACATGTAGGGGCAATAAGCTTGGATTTTTGTCACCTAAAAATTCCTACATGAAGCATACAATCTATAACAATATCCTTAGAATCATTTTCATGCAACCCTAGCCCCAAAAACCTTGGTTGGCCGAAACATGTAGGGGCAATAAGCTTCATATTCTTTCATGTATCTACAAGAACAAATATACTGTAGGTGAGGGAATCTTACTTCCTTCGCTTTGCTTTGAGTGGGAAGATGACCTAAGGAAACAAAACCTAGCCTTCTCCTTGCTTGAATGGGGTTTCGGCCAAAGGATGAAGAGGGAGCTCTAGAATTCGGTGAGGAAGAAGAAGAGGTGGAGAAATGAAGTTTTGATAACTCATGCCCCCTCATTCCCCCTATTTATTCATTTGAAGAGTCCCTTGATCTCCCTTACACTTAACCATAATTTCCCCTATTCCTCTAATGATATAATCCGATTGGGCTTCTGGTTAGTGGGTGCATCTATAGGGCTTGGCTATCTCTAAAGGTTTGGGGTTCAATTCCTATGCCTTGCATCTCTTGTTGGCTTATTTTCTTTTATTTTTGAAAAGGCCCACATAAAGCCCATTATCGTAAAGCCAAAAATTCTCATAAAATTGCTAGAAATTTTACAGGCATTACACTATTTCGTCAGAGTGCTCAGGCACATGCCGTGGTGACCCAGAAGGTTTCTACTTCTAAGACGAAAGGCAAGAAGAAGAAGAAACAAACTGGGGCGAAGGCGGTGGGAGGTACTCAGGGAGGAGTGAAGAAGCCGAAAGGCAAGTGCTTCACTTGTAAGCAGACTGGACACTGGAAGAAGGACTGCCCCATCCGTAAGAACAAAGGTATATCTTTTGGTCTAATCGTTGAAACATGTTTAGCAGTGTTATCTATCGGCACCTCGTGTGTAGATACGGGAGCCACTGATCATGTCTGCAATACTTTGCAAGGGTTCCAGGAAACCAGACGATTGGCTGAGGGGGAGATTACCATTTACTTGGGCAATGCCACGAAGGTGGCGACTGTTGTAGTGGGAGATGTTCATTTATTTTTTGAGAAAAATAAACTTTTGGTTCTTAAGAATTGCCTTTATGTACCCTTATTTAAAAATAATTTAATTTCAGTTTCCAAATTGTTTATGGATGGATATTATATTTCTTTTAATGACAGAGTTGTTATAAGAAGGAATAGGGACATTATCTGTTCGGGTGCATTGATAGGAAATTTGTACACACTTGAACCAAAACTTCCCACAATGCAAATTGAAGTTTATAACTCATCTTCTAATTCCAATAAGAGAAAAGAACCTTCGAAGATGAACCAAACATATCTTTGGCATCTTAGGCTTGGTCACATTAACCTAAGCAGAATTCAAAGGTTGATAGATGATGGACCTTTGGGTTCATTAGTGGTGGAGGATCTCCCAACCTGCGAATCTTGCTTGGAGGATAAAATGACTAAGAGTCCTTTTAGGGCCAAGGGGTATAGAGCTAAAGATGTGTTGGAGATGGTTCATTCTGATTTGTGTGGTCCTATGATTATCCAGGCAAGAGGTGGTCTTGAATATTTCATCTTTTTCATAGATGATTATTTAAGATATGGATAACACTACGATCTGATCGTGGTAGTGAGTACCTCTTGGGATAGTTTAGGAATTACTTATCAGAGGCTGGGATTCAATCCCAATTGACTTCACCTGGCACACCCCAGCAGAATGGTGTAGTAGAGCGAAGGAATAGGACTCTTATGGAGATGGTTAGATCGATGATGAGTTATTCTGAGTTGCCATATTCGTTCTGGGGATATGCTCTAGATACGGCGGTGTACATTCTGAACTTGGTTCCATCTAAATCAGTGTCTTCTACTCCCACAGAGTTGGGGGCTTGGCCTAAGCCTAGTCTAAGACATTCGGATATGGAAGAGTCCAGCACATGTGCTGAAGGTGGATGCTGGTGAGTTGGAACCTCGTACAGAAGTACGCATGTTCGTTGGCTATCCTAGGGGAACGAAGGGTGGATTGTTTTATAGTCTTAGAGCATCTTGTATGTAAGCTTAATCGGTCCGGTTATGGATTGAAGCAAGTTTCGAGGTCTTGGAACATCCTCTTTGATGAGGTAAATCCAGTCTTATGGATTTATTCAAAGTTCGGATGAGTCTTATAGAGATGTGACGGAAACGTAGTGGTATTTCTTGTACAATACATAGATAACATTTTGGTGATTGGCAACAATATCGAAATATTATCGGGCGTAAGGGTATGGTTGTCCAAACAGTTTGATACGAAGGACTTGGGAGAGGTGGGACACATCCTTGGGATCAAGGTTATAAGGGATCACAGGAAAAGGATGTTGTGCTTATCCCAAGCTTCATACATAGACACGATTTTGGATCGTTTTAGCAAGCAGAACTCCAAGAAGGGTTTTCTACCTTTCAGGCATGGAGTTCCTTTATCTAAAGAGATGTGTCCTAGATCATCTGAGGAGATAGAGGAGATGAAGGCGGTTCCATATGCTTCGGCAGTAGGAAGCCTCATGTATACGATGCTATGTACGAGACCAGATATCTTCTTTACCGTGGGCATGGTCAGCAGATATCAGAGTAGTCTAGGATAGGGACATTGGACTACGGTAAAGCATATATTGAAGTGTCTGAGAAGGACTCGGGATTATATGCTAGTTTACCGGCCAGACCAATTACTCCTTGTGGGTTACATGGATTGCGACTTCCAATCAGATAGGGGTAACAGTAAGTCTACCTCAGGTTTTGTGTTTACTTTGGGAGGTGGAGCCATTGTATGGAGGAGTGTCCAGCAGAAATGCGTGGCGGACTCCACCATGGAAGCTGAGTATGGGGCAGCCTTTGAGGTGGCAAAAGAAGTTGTGTGGCTCAGGAACTTCCTGATGGACTTGGATGTGATTCCTGGTTTGCCCAGTACTATCACAATTTATTGTGATAATAATGGTACAGTTGCAAACTCAAAGGAAACACGACCTCATAAGACAAGTAAACACATAGAGCGCAAGTACAACCTGATACGAGAAATCGTAAAGGAGGTAGAAGTTGCTGTCGCCTAGATTGAATTAGAGGATGACCTGGTAGACCCTTTTCACTAAGGCCCTTCTAGCGAGAGCTTTAATAGGCATGTGGAGGGAAGGGGAATCAGAAGTATGGCAGTTTGAGGACAGCATAGTCTTTTAGTATAAATGGGAGATTGTAGGGATGTATACTGAAAAGTCTATCTTTTGTATGAACATCTTTATTTTGGAATAAGAATCACATGATCATTGTTTGTATTTTTTATGGTTATGCAATATTGTCTAATACATTACATTGTAGATAACATGGTGTGTGGTGTCACACAGGAGATCATGTTATCTGCTCCTTGTAAAGTATAAGTAAAGGCTCACAACCGAGATGACTTTGGACAAACCATCGGAATAGTTGTAGTATGATTTGGTATTGGTTTGTCTTGACCATATAATCACACTAGTGCACTTTGTGTGTATTGAGCAGGACCGACTTAGAGGTGATTCGATTTATTGCTGATTACATAATCGAATCGGGCCTCAGATATTATTTAGTACATGCTCATAATCCCGATATAATAACGGGCACATATACTTAGTATGTTGGGTTTGCTGAGCCACAAAAATCGCTTTTTGCGTTGCGGAAACCTTGGAAGCCCCGGCCACGGATCCTTGAGAAGATGTATTAAAACAAAACATGTATGTGTTTATATAAAAACCCTAGTTCTACCTTAGATCTAGAAGGTGAGAGTGTTACCCTCGTAGCGACGCCCTTCGCTTATCCCGCTCGTCCAAAAGGTTCGTCGGAACTCGAGAGTGTCAAGTGTACACTCCTCTATCGGTATCCACACAAGCAATAGGTGGAGAAAAGCATCCTAAAGTGTGCTAGCACCCCTTGGACGTTCATGGCTAGATGAGGAAGAGAGAGCTTGAGGGAAGAGAGGAGGAAGAAGATGAAGTTACACAACTTAACTTCACATCATCCATAACCCACTATAAGGGGGTTACATGCATGCATGTAACTCCAAGAGCCAATGGCTCTTGGTCTCCCTCATGAGGTGGCACCCCATGATGTGTCCATGATGATGTGGAGCATCATCATTGGCCGACCCCATGCCAAGTCACCATGACATGGCAATTGGTCAAGTCAAAATTGACCATTCATCTTCCCTCTCAAGTCAAGTCAAACTCGACCTATTATCTCCTATGGTTGATCAAATCCAACCATTTGATTCAAGTCAATTTTAATTTAATGAATCTCTATTCATTAATTTAAATTGATTTGATGAATCAAATCTAAATTAGACTCATTCAACACTTGAATCAACTTGAGTCTAACTCAATTAGTCTAATTTGGATTACTCTTAATCCAATTTGGTTCATCCCATGAACCTAATCCTCATGGTTCATCATATGAACCTAATCTCCACCTAATTGCCCTTATGTGTGTGACCCTATAGGTTCTTGTAATGTTGGAAATGTCCCTAAACCGATTTAGGAACATAAGCAATGAGCGGTATCTAGCAACACATCATTGCTACCCAAGTTATAAGAATGTTGAGCTCCAACAACACCTTTGTGACTACTAATTGTGACTCTCACAATATGTGACAATGTCCCTCTATCCTTGACATCTAGATTGACCAATTGAGGCATAGACCGTGTCATCCTCGGTACAATCTATATCTTGAACTCCAAGTAGACTCACTCTAATCAAATGAGCTCAATATCTTATATTGACTCATTTGGGCATGGTCATGCACTTTGTGGTCTCACTCTATCAAGAATAACGATGTCTCTCCCGTCATATAGGAGGGATAGATCCCATCTACATCACTCACATCCCTCCGCATAATTTGTCACATACCCAGTAATCGCCTTTATAGTCCACCCATTTACGGGTGACGTTTGACGAAGCCAAAGTATGCAACTCCTTATATAGGGAACCATGGTGACTTCAGGTCTAAGGACTAATAGTCATACTAATAGCCACATGAGAAAGTATATGACACTCATATAATGATCCACGATACTTTCTCATGGAAGGTCATTCAGTATACATTCTCTAATGTATACCCATGTGTCAACTTGATATCTCATATCCATGACTTGTGAGATCAAGTCATCGTGTTGACCTGCATGCTAGTCTCTACGCATTATCATTGTCCCTGAATGTTAATACTTGACTAGGAATGATTAAGAGTAGTGTTCTCTATATCATCTCATTATCGATTCAACCAATCGATTGATATAGATAAGAACCAACTACTCAAGGACGTTATTATATTTAGTTATTTGGAACCAATACAAGTAAATATAATAACCATGCTTTTATAAATAGGAATATGATACAATAAAGTCCATACAATAATTACCACATGATTGGCTCTAGGACTTTTACTAACAATCTCCCACTAGCACTAGTGCCAATCACCATAGTATCTAATACCCAATGACCTAGTGTGACCATCATGCTTTTTCTGTGCCAAAGCCTTGGTCAAGGGATCTGCGATGTTAGCCTCTATGGGTACTCTGTAAATCTTCACATCTCCTCTATCGATAATCTCTCGAATGAGATGGAAGCACCGATATACTCGGCCTCTTGTTGTAGAATCAGCAACTGTGTCCTGCTTGGAACTCTTCCAGCTCACAGCGCCATTATTCAAGAAAAATACGAATCCTGACTGCGATCTATAATCATCCTGGTCTGTTTAGAAGCTGGCATCGCTGTAACCCTTTATAGCTAGCTCCTCATCGCCTCTAAATATCAAGAAATATTCTTTAGTCCTTCTCAAGTACTTTAGAATATTCTTGACTGCTATCCAGTGACGCTCACCTGGATCTGACTGATATCTACTCGTCATGCTCAAAGCATACGAGATATCAGGACGAGTACACAGCATGACGTACATGATAGATCCTATAGCAAATGCGTATGGGATCTTATCCATGCGATCTCTCTCCTCTCTAGAAGAGGGACTTTGAGTCTTCGAAAGACTCATACCATATGACATCGGTAGAAGTCCCTTCTTGGAATTCTGCACGGCAAACCATAGTAATACCGTGTCAATGTATGTACTCTGACTTAGGCCAAGAAATCTCTTAGATCTATCTCTATAGATCTTGATGCCTAAAATACAGGCTACTTCACCTAAGTTCTTCATTGAGAAGCACGTCCCCAGCTAAGTCTTCATAGACTGTAGCGAAGGGATGTCATTCTCAATGAGTAGTATGTCATCCACATACAATACAAGGAAGACAACTGTGTTCCCATTAACCCTCTTGTAGACACAGGGTTCATCTTTGTTGGGTTTTTCCGAGCCGCAAAAACCGCTTTTTGCGTTGCGGAAACCTCGGAAGCCCCGGCCACGGATCTGTGCGAAGTATAAAATTATAATTACATGTATGTGCTTACAGAAATCCTAGATCTACCTTAGATCTAAGAGGTTAGAACGTTACCCTCGTAGCGACGCCCTTCGCTTATCCCGCTCGTCCAAAAGTTAGCCGGAACTCGAGAGTGTCAAGTGCACACTCCTCTATGGTATCCACACAAGCAATAGGTGGAGAAAACTCAACCTTGAGTGTGCTAGCACTCCTTGGTTGGTTCGGCCAAAGAGAGGGATGGGAGAGGGAGAGCTTGAGAGAAAAGGTTCCAAGGAAGAAGATGAAGTTGGAATTAACTCACCCAAATGAATTTCATCTAATGAAACCCCTAAAGTGGCCGACCACTTCAAGGAGAGGGAGTTACATGCATGCATGTAACTCCCATGTCCCTTGGTCTCCCTCATGAGGTGGCACCAATTGACAAAGTCAATGATGATGTGGAGCATCATCATTGGCCGGCCATGCCTAGTCATCATCATGACATGGCATTTGGTCAAGTCAAACTTGACCTTTCATCTTCCCTCTCAAGTCAAGTCAAACTTGACCTCTAATCTCCCATGGTTGATCAAATCTAACCACTTGACTCAAGTCAATTTAATATAATGAATCTCTATTCATTAATTTAAATTGATTTGATGAATCAAATCTCAATTAGACTCATTCAACACTTGAATCAACTTGAGTCTAACTCAATTAGTCTAATTTGGATTACTCTTAATCCAATTTGGTTCATCCCATGAACCTAATCCTCATGGTTCATCATATGAACCTAATCTCCATCTAATTGCTCTTATGTGTGTGACCCTATAGGTTCTTGTAACGTTGGCAATGTCCCTAAACCGATTTAGGAACATAAGCAATGAGCGGTATCTAGCAACACATCATTGCTACCCAAGTTACAAGAATGTTGAGCTCCAACATCACCTTTGTGACTACTAATTGTGACTCTCACAATATGTGACAATGTCCCTCTATCCATGACATCTAGATTGACCAATCGAGGCATAGACCGTGTCATCCTCGGTACAATCTAAATCTTGAACTCCAAGTAGACTCACTCTAATCAAATGAGCTCAATATCTCATATTGACTCATTTGGGCATGGCCATGCACTTCGTGGTCTCACTCTATCAAGAATATTGATGTCACCCCCATCATATAGGAGGGATAGATCCCATCTACATCACTCACATCCCTCCGCATAATTCGTTACATACCCAGTAATCGCCTTTATAGTCCACCCATTTACGGATGACGTTTGACGAAGCCAAAGTATGCAACTCCTTATGTAGGGAACCATGGTGACTTCAGGTCTAAGGACTAATAGTCATACTAATAGCCACATGAGAAAGTATATGACACTCATATAATGATCCATGATACTTTCTCATGGCGGGTCATTCAGTATACATTCTCCAATGCATACCCATGTGTCAACTTGATATCTCATATCCATGACTTGTGAGATCAAGTCATCTTGTTGATCTACATGCTAGTCTCTACGCATTAACATTGTCCCTGAATGTTAATACTCGACTAGGAATGATTAAGAGTAGTGTTCTCTATATCATCTCATTATCGATTCAACCAATCGATTGATATAGATAAGAACCTACTACTCAAGGACATTATTATATTTAGTTATTTGGCACCAATACAAGTAAATATAATAACCATGCCTTAATAAATAGGAATATGATACAATAAAGTCCATACAACAATCATCACATGATTGGCTCTAGGGCTTTCACTAACAATCTCCCACTAGCACTAGTGCCAATCATCGTAGTATCAAATACCCAATGACCTAGTGTGACCATCATGCTTTTACGTACAAAGCCTTGGTCAAGGGATCTGCGATGTTAGCGTCTGTGGGTACTCTGCAAATCTTCACATCTCCTCTATCGATAATCTCTCGAATAAGATGGAAGCACCGATATATTCGTCCTCTGTTGTAGAATCAGCAACTGTGTTCTGCTTGGAACTATTCCAGCTTACAGCGCCACCATTCAAGCAAAACACGAACCCTGACTGCGATCTATAATCATCCTGGTCAGTTTGGAAGCTTGCATCGCTGTAACCCTTTACAGCTAGCTCCTCATCGCCTCCAAATATCAAGAAATATTCTTTAGTCCTTCTCAAGTACTTAAGAATATTCTTGACTGCTATCCAGTGACGCTCACCTGGATCTGACTGGTATCTACTCGTCATGCTCAAAGCATACGAGACATCAGGACGAGTACACAGCATGGCGTATATGATAGATCTTATAGCAGATGCATAAGGGATCTTATCCATGCGGTCTCTCTCCTCTCTAGAAGAGGGACTTTGAGTCTTCGAAAGACTCACACCATGTGACATCGGCAGAAGTCCTTTCTTGGAATTCTGCATGGCAAACCGAAGTAATACCATGTCAATGTATGTACTCTGACTTAGGACAAGCAATCTCTTAGATCTATCTCTATAGATCTTGATGCCTAGAATACAGGCTGCTTCACCTAAGACTTTCATTGAGAAGCACGTCCCAAGCCAAGTCTTCACAGACTGTAGCAAAGGGATGTCATTCCCAATGAGCAGTATGTCATCCACATACAATACAAGGAAGACAATTGTGTTCCCATCAACCCTCTTGTAGACACAGGGTTCATCTTCATTCTTGATGAAACCAAACTGTTTGATTGCATCATCGAATCGAAGATTCCAGCTCCGAGAAGCTTGCTTTAGCCCATAAATGGGCCTTTGCAGCTTGCATACCTTCCCAGTATGCTGTGGATCTACAAAACCCTCAAGTTGTGTCATGTACACATCCTCGAGCAAGTTTCCATTCAGAAACGCGGTTTTGACATCCATCTGCCAGATCTCATAATCGTGGTATGCTGCAATAGCAAGCAAGATCCAAATGGACTTAAACATCGCCACTGGAGAAAAGGTTTCATCATAGTCAATACCATGAATTTGCTTGAAACCTTTAGCCACCAATCGGCCCTTATAGGTATCATAAGTCCATCATGTAGGTCTTTCTCCTAAAGACCCACTTACACCCAATGGGTTTGACCCCTTCGTGGATCAACCAAAGTCCATACTTGGTTAGTGTACATGGATTCCATCTCGGATCTCATGGCGCCTAGCCATTTCTCGAATCTGGGCTCATCACAGCCTTCGATAGGAGGTAGGCTCATTCTCAATGAGCATAACGCCATCATGGTCGACAAGAGAAATGTATCTCTCAGTCGACGACGCACTCTATCGTGACTGCGACAAGAGGTAGGTCTATTTAACAGTGGTTGTTCCACAACTCTTGTGCAACAACCTCATCACCCACAACACTTTGTGGTTCCTGCTCAACCTCCATCAAGGCCTCAAGCTTATGGTCCTTATCTTGAATTTCTTCAAGATCGAAGGTATTCCCACTAGTTTTTCTAGAAACAAAATCCCTTTCTAGAAAAACCCCGCCTTTTGCCACAAACACTTTGTGCTGACTGGGAATGTAGAAGTAATATCCCTTTGTATCCTTGGGATATCCAACAAAATAGCACCTATCGGATTTGGGTCCCAGTTTGTCTGAGACTTGACGTCGAATGTAAGCCTCACAACCCCAAATCCTCATAAAAGACATCTTGGGATTTTTCCCTGTCCATATCGTATATGGTGTCTTTACCATAGCCTTGGATGGTACACGGTTAAGGGTAAAGGCTGCTGTGTCCAGAGCATATCCCCAAAAGGATATAGGAAGATCTGTGTGACTCATCATAGATCGTACCATATCCAATAGGGTACGATTCCTCCTTTCGGATACACCATTCCACTGTGGTGTTCCAGGAGGAGTGAGTTGGGATAGAATCCCACACTCAGCTAGATAGTCACGAAACTCATGGCTAAGGTATTCACAACCTCGATCTGATCGAAGTATCTTAATACTCTTGCCAAGCTGGTTTTGTACTTCATTCTTGAATTCTTTGAACTTTTCAAAGGATTTAGATTTATGTGTCATAAGATACACATAACCATATCTACTGAAGACATCAATAAATGTAATGAAGTACCTGTAACCACCTCTAGCAGCAACATTGAAAGGACCACATACATCACTATATATAAGTCCTAACAAATCTGTTGCTCTTTCGCTATGTCCACTAAAGGGAGTCTTGGTCATCTTGCCTAAAAGGCAAGACTCGCATGTCTCATATGATTCAAAATCAAATGAGTCTAGCAACCCATCCTTATGGAGCTGAGATAAGCGACTCTCATTTATGTGACCTAAGCGACAATGCCAAAGATAAGTTTGGTTCAACTCATTTGACTTGAACCTCTTGGTACTTATGTTATAGATAGGGCTCTCTAAGTCTAGAAAGTAGAGTTCGTTCATTAGAGGTGCACTACAATAGAACATATCATTTAAATAAACTGAACAACATTTGTTCTTTATTATAAATGAAAATCCTTTCTTGTCCAAACAAGAAACTGAAATGATGTTCTTGGTTAAGGCACATAACAACATTCATCTAATTCTAATACAAGCCCAGAGGGCAGAGATAGATCATAAGTTCCTACAGCAACAGCAGCAACCCTTGCTCCATTGCCTACTCGTAGGTCCACCTCGCCCTTTGTCAATGCCCTGCTATTTCTCAGCGCCTGCACATTGGTACAAATGTGAGAAGCACATCCGGTATCTAATACCCATGATGAAGAAATAGATAGATTGACTTCTATAACATTTATACCTGAAGTAGAAGTCTCACTTCTCTTCTTCTTAAGATCTTCCAGGTATGCCTTAGAGACTTCATATCTCTCATGCCTAGCTTGTCCTTGATACAGTTGACGAAGATGTCCAACCATATCATAAGCTTTCATGAACTCGTGTTGCTTCTGAAGCTCAGAGTTCATGGTCGCGAGCAATAGACATGACACATCTAATGCATCATCTTGATGCTTCTTGTAAGCATCTTTGTCATCTCGCGAGGTAGTGGCAGGAGGTGCCTCCGGAATGGGCTGCTCCAGGACGTACAGCTTCCTTTCTTGGGTGAGAACAATTCTCAGGTTCCTGTACCAGTCCAGGAAATTTGCTCCATTGAGCTTGTCCTTCTCAAGGACAAATCACAGAGAGAGAGTGTTTGTGTTTGTCGACATAGTTATCTACAACATACAATGCAGAGAATTAATATCATATTCCTTTTATCATTTAATTAGGCCTTTAATCAAATGATGCTCCCACTAAATTATAGGAATTTTGTAGAATCGAGTTATGGATGTGGTCAAACCACTTTTACTAGATTCATACAAACTAGCTATAATTCTTGCGGGACAAGATCCACATCATACTAAGCCTTGAGTTAGCTTTGGCTAAATCGGCCAAGACTTAGTACGATCGGTGGGTAACACATTACCGATTACATCTCTATGCAACTCTTGTTTATAGGATTAAGACCCACATTTACAAAAGACCTTGAGTTAGCTTTGGCTAAATCGCCCAAGATTTAGTGTAAATGCGATCTTAACCTATCTTTCCAACGATTGAAATATGCCTATAGTTCTACTCGATCCAATTGAGTTAACTAGTTTTGCTCAATCTAATTGAGCTTACTCTAACCCGAGTCGTGATAGGCGGGACCAAGATTGTCCCTCCGCACCCTACCAAGATAATATGCGTTGCTCTGCTTTGGCAGATTCAACAACAACAAATGATCGAGGTAGTGATGGGTATCAAGGCTCGGTAGGCATTTTCGAGTTGATTCGATTATGATCTAATCTAATCGTAATGTGTATCTTATATGCATTTAGGCCTTTATTATCCTATATTAGCATGCATCATATACATACATTAATTATTCTAGCATGCATCATATACATACAAGAAAATTAACCTAGCATGCATCATATACATACAAACATTTTTCTACTAGCATGCATCACATACATACAAGCAAAATCAATTAAATATACATATATATATATCAACATATATATATATCATTAAATGTGATATAGTCATGGCCCTACTACGATCTTCTCAAGCCAATGAGAAGATCGGACGGTCAACCTAAGGCTAGCGGTTTCTCCAAGCGCTTCCTTTGACCACCATGTGTCGTCGTCACCCTTCTCGTAATCTCGTCTTCGAGTGGACTTTCCACCGCTCCATTTTGTACATTACAAATATGAAACTCGAGTTACATTCGAGTCTAAAAACTAATTACAACTAGAATTTCAAAATAAGAGGTACGACGCGCAGGTCGCATACACTATACAACACGCACAACCACAAAACGGCACGCAGGCCGTATTATGAATTACAACACACTTATTCAATCAAATTGGGGTCATTGGGCCATGACAATCACAGAATTATACATAATTCTAAATTATGTATTTTTATAGAAATTTCTATAATTTTTCCTAATTTATTTCAAATTTATGAGTCAACTCTCCGTAACGGTCCCGCTAAGCGGTTTCGAGCGATCATGGACATGGCCCCTTTCGGGGATAGGGGCAGCGCCCCTACTCGCAAAATAAACTTCGCGAGTGTCCCTACAATGATCTTACAGCGACTTAAGTCGCTGTCCCAAAAACCTAAAGCGAGAACTCGCCGATTCGGAGAGTTTTTCTCGACGGTTGAAGCCTACGAGTGTCCCAACACTCGTTGCTTCGACTCTACGAGAAAAATACCCAAAAATTCTATAAAATAAGAAAATTTACAGAAACATATAAATCTGTAATTTTTATATCTAATATAAAAACTACAAAGACGAAACACATACATGCTTCGCACGTGGCTCTGATACCACTGTTGGGTTTTTTCGAGCCGCAAAAACCGCTTTTTGCGTTGCGGAAACCTCGGAAGCCCCGGCCACGGATCCGTGCGAAGTATAAAATTATAATTACATGTATGTGCTTACAGAAATCCTAGATCTACCTTAGATCTAAGAGGTTAGAACGTTACCCTCATAGCGACGCCCTTCGCTTATCCCGCTCGTCCAAAAGTTCGCCGGAACTCGAGAGTGTCAAGTGCACACTCCTCTATGGTATCCACACAAGCAATAGGTGGAGAAAACTCAACCTTGAGTGTGCTAGCACTCCTTGGTTGGTTCGGCCAAAGAGAGGGATGGGAGAGGGAGAGCTTGAGAGAAAAGGTTCCAAGGAAGAAGATGAAGTTGGAATTAACTCACCCAAATGAATTTCATCTAATGAAACCCCTAAAGTGGCCGGCCACTTCAAGGAGAGGGAGTTACATGCATGCATGTAACTCCCATGTCCCTTGGTCTCCCTCCTGAGGTGGCACCAATTGACAAAGTCAATGATGATGTGGAGCATCATCATTGGCCGGCCATGCCTAGTCATCATCATGACATGGCATTTGGTCAAGTCAAACTTGACCTTTCATCTTCCCTCTCAAGTCAAGTCAAACTTGACCTCTAATCTCCCATGGTTGATCAAATATAACCACTTGACTCAAGTCAATTTAATATAATGAATCTCTATTCATTAATTTAAATTGATTTGATGAATCAAATCTCAATTAGACTCATTCAACACTTGAATCAACTTGAGTCTAACTCAATTAGTCTAATTTGGATTACTCTTAATCCAATTTGGTTCATCCCATGAACCTAATCCTTATGGTTCATCATATGAACCTAATCTCCATCTAATTGCTCTTATGTGTGTGACCCTATAGGTTCTTGTAACGTTGGCAATGTCCCTAAACCGATTTAGGAACATAAGCAATGAGCGGTATCTAGCAACACATCATTGCTACCCAAGTTACAAGAATGTTGAGCTCCAACATCACCTTTGTGACTACTAATTGTGACTCTCACAATATGTGACAATGTCCCTCTATCCATGACATCTAGATTGACCAATCGAGGCATAGACCGTGTCATCCTCGGTACAATCTAAATCTTGAACTCCAAGTAGACTCACTCTAATCAAATGAGCTCAATATCTCATATTGACTCATTTGGGCATGGCCATGCACTTCGTGGTCTCACTCTATCAAGAATATCGATGTCACCCCCGTCATATAGGAGGGATAGATCCCATCTACATCACTCACATCCCTCCGCATAATTCGTTACATACCCAGTAATCGCCTTTATAGTCCACCCATTTACGGGTGACGTTTGACGAAGCCAAAGTATGCAACTCCTTATGTAGGGAACCATGGTGACTTCAGGTCTAAGGACTAATAGTCATACTAATAGCCACATGAGAAAGTATATGACACTCATATAACGATCCACGATACTTTCTCATGGTGGGTCATTCAGTATACATTCTCCAATGCATACCCATGTGTCAACTTGATATCTCATATCCATGACTTGTGAGATCAAGTCATCTTGTTGACCTACATGCTAGTCTCTACGCATTAACATTGTCCCTGAATGTTAATACTCGACTAGGAATGATTAAGAGTAGTGTTCTCTATATCATCTCATTATCGATTCAACCAATCGATTGATATAGATAAGAACCTACTACTCAAGGACATTATTATATTTAGTTATTTGGCACCAATACAAGTAAATATAATAACCATGCCTTAATAAATAGGAATATGATACAATAAAGTCCATACAACAATCATCACATGATTGGCTCTAGGGCTTTCACTAACAATCTTCATTCTTGATGAAACCAAACTGTTTGATCACATCATCGAATCGAAGATTCCAGCTCCGAGAAGCTTGCTTTAGCCCATAAATGGACCTTTGCAGCTTGCATACTTTCCCAGTATGCTGTGGATATACAAAACCCTCAGGTTGTGTCATGTACACATCCTCGAGTAAGTTTCCATTCAGAAATGCAGTTTTGACATCCATCTACCAGATCTCATAATCGTGGTATGCTGCAATAGCAAGCAAGATCCGAATGGACTTAAACATCGCCACTGGAGAAAAGGTTTCATCATAGTCAATACCATGAATTTGCTTGAAACCTTTAGCCACCAATCGACCCTTATAGGTATGCGTAAGTCCATCCATGTCAGTCTTTCTCCTAAAGACCCACTTACACCCAATGGGTTTGACCCCTTCAAGTGGATCAACCAAAGTCCATACTTGGTTGGTGTACATTGATTCCATCTCGGATCTCATGGCCTCTAGCCATTTCTTAGAATCTGGGCTCATCACAGCTTCCTGATAGGAGGTAGGCTCATTCTCAATGAGCATAACATCATCATGGTCAGACAAGAGAAATGAGTATCTCTCGGTGACGACGCACTCTATCGGATCTGCGAAGAGGTAGGTCTACTTGAAGTCCACAACTCTTTGTGCAACAACCTCATCACCCACAACACTTTGTAGTTCCTGTTCAGCCTCCATCAAGGCCTCAGTGCTATGGTCCTTATCTTGAATTTCTTCAAGATCGAAGGTACTCCCACTAGTTTTTCTAGAAACAAAATCCCTTTCTAGAAAAACCCCAGTCTTTGCCACAAACACTTTGTGCTGACTGGGAATGTAGAAGTAGTATCCCTTTGTATCCTTGGGATATCCAACAAAATAGCACCTATCAGATTTGGGTCCTAGTTTGTCTGAGACTTGACGTCGAACATAAGCCTCACAATCCCAAATCCTCATAAAAGACATCTTGGGATTTCTCCCTGTCCATATCGTATATGGTGTCTTTATGACAGCCTTGGATGGTACACGGTTAAGGGTAAAGGCTGCTGTGTCTAGAGCATATCCCCAAAAGGATATAGGTAGATCTGTGTGACTCATCATAGATCGTACCATATCTAATAGGGTACGATTCCTCCTTTCGGATACACCATTCCACTGTGGTGTTCCAGGAGGAGTGAGTTGGGATAGAATCCCACACTCAGCTAGATAGTCACGAAACTCATGGCTAAGGTATTCTCCACCTCGATCTGATCGAAGTATCTTAATACTCTTGCCCAGTTGGTTTTGTACTTCATTCTTGAATTCTTTGAACTTTTCAAAGGATTCTGATTTATATGTCATAAGATACACATAACCATATCTACTGAAGTCATCAATAAATGTAATGAAGTACCTGTAACCACCTCTAGCTGCAACATTGAAAGGGCCACATACATCACTATGTATAAGTCCTAACAAGTCTGTTGCTCTTTCATTGTGTCCAATAAAGGGAGTCTTGGTCATCTTGCCTAAAAGGCAAGACTCGCATGTCTCATATGATTCAAAACCAAATGAGTCTAGCAGCCCATCCTTATGGAGCTGAGATAAGCGACTCTCATTTATGTGACCTAAGCGACAATGCCAGAGATAGGTTTGGTTCAACTCATTTGACTTGAACCTTTTGGTACTTATGTTATAGATAGGGCTCTCTAAGTCTAGAAAGTAGAGTCCGTTCATTAGAGGTGCACTACAATAGAACATATCATTTAAATAAACTGAACAACATTTGTTCTTTATTATAAATGAAAATCCTTTCTTGTCCAAACAAGAAACTGAAATGATAGTCTTAGTTAAGGCAGGCACATAACAACATTCATCTAATTCTAGTACAAGCCCAGAGGGCAAAGATAGATCATAAGTTCCTACAGCAACAGTAGCAACTCTTGCTCCATTGCCTACTCGTAGGTCCACCTCGCCCTTTGTCAATGCCCTGCTATTTCTCAGCGCTTGCACATTGGTACAAATGTGAGATGCACATCCGGTATCTAATACCCATGATGAAGAAATAGATAGATTCACTTCTATAACATTTATACCTGAAGTAGAAGTCTCACTTCTCTTCTTCTTAAGATCTTCCAGGTATGCCTTGCAGTTATTCTTCCAGTGTCCTGCTTCCTTGCAGTAGAAGCAAGCCCCTTCCTTGGCTATCCCTCCTTTGGGTTTAAGTTCTTTGCCTTTGCCCTTGGCTTGGGACTTTCCCTTACCTTTAGGCTTGCCCTTGCCTTTCTTCTTCTGCACCATCAAAATGGTGTCAGATTTTCCCTTCTCAAGGTTAAGCTCAACAGTTCTCAACATGCTGAGCATTTCAGGCAATGGCTTATCAATTTCATTCATGTTATAATTCATGACAAATTGATTGAAGGCTTGTGGCAAAGATTGCAAGATCAGGTCAGTGGCCAGCTCTTGGCCAAGTGGGAATCCCAGCCTTTGTAGGTTTTCTACGTACCCAATCATCTTGAGTACATATTGACCTACGGGAGTCCCTTCTTGCATTTCAGACCTAAACAATGCCTTAGAGACTTCATATCTCTCATGCCTTGCTTGTCCTTGATATAGTTGACAAAGATGTCCAACCATATCATAAGCATTCATGAACTCATGTTGCTTTTGAAGCTCAGAGTTCATGGTTGCGAGCATTAGACATGACACATCTAATGCATCATCTTGATGCTTCTTGTAAGCATCTTTGTCAGCTCGCGAGGCAGTGGCAGGAGGTGCCTCCGAAATGGGCTGCTCCAGAATGTAAAACTTTTTTTCTTGGGTGAGAACAATTCTCAGGTTCCTGTACCAGTCCAGGAAATTTGCTCCATTGAGCTTGTCCTTCTCAAGGACAGAACACAGGGAGAGAGTGTTTGTGTTTATCGACATAGTTATCTACAACATACAATGTAGAGAATTAATATCATATTCCTTTTATCATTTAATTTGACCTTTAATCAAATTATTCTCCCACTGAATTATAGGAATTTTGTATAAATGAGTTATGGATGTGGTCAAACCACATTACTACATTCATACTAACTAGCTATAATTCTTGCGGGACAAGATCCACATCATACTAAGCCTTGAGTTAGCTTTGGCTAAATCGCCCAAGACTTATTACGATCGGTGGGTAACACATTACCAATTACATCTCTATGTAACTCTTGTTTATAGGATCAAGACCCACATTTACAAAATACCTTGAGTTAGCTTTGGCTAAATCACCCAAGATTTAGTGTAAATGCGATCTTACCCTATCTTTCCAACGATTGGAATATGCATATAGTTCTACTCGATCTAATTGAGTTAACTAGTTTTGCTCAATCTAATTGATCTTACTCTAACCCAAGCATGATAGGCGGGACCAAGATTGTCCCTCCGCACCCTACCAAGATAATATGCGTTGCTCTGCTTTGGCAGATTCAACAAAAACAAATGATCGAGGTAGTGATGGGTATCAAGGCTCAGTAGGCATTTTCGAGTTGATTCGATTATGATCTAATTTAATCGTAATGTGTATCTTATACGCATTTAGGCCTTTATTATCCTATTTTAGCATGCATCACATACATACAATAATTATTCTAGCATGCATCATATACATACAAGAAAATTATCCTAGCATGCATCATATACATACAAGCATTATTCTACTAGCATGCATCACATACATACAAGCAAAATCAAATAAATAAATATATATATATCAACATATATATATATATATATATATATATATATATATATATAAAATTAAATTTGATTTAGTCATGGCCCTACTACGATCTTCTCAAGACAGTGAGAAGATCGGACGATCAACCTAAGGCTAGCGGCTTCTCCAAGTGCTTCCTTTGACCGCCATGTGTCATCGTCACCCTTCTCATAACCTCGTCTTCAAGTGGACTTTCCACCGCTCCATTTTGTACATTACAAATATGAAACTCGAGTTACATTCGAGTCTAAAACTATTTACAACTAGAATATCAAAAGAAGAGGTACGACGCGCAGGTCGCATACACTATACAACATGCACAACCACAAAACGGGCACGCAGGCCGTATTATGAATTACAACACATCACATCCAATAATATCGGGGTTATTGGGCCATGAAAATCACAAAATTATACATAATTCTAAATTATGTATTTTTACAGAAAATTTCTATAATTTTTCCTATTTTTTTTTTCAGTTTTATGAGTCACCTCCCCGTAACGGTCCCGCTAAGCGGTTTCCGGGCGCGATTGCGGGACAAGGCCCCTTTCAGGGATAGGGGCAGCGCCCCTACTCACAAAATAAACTTTGCGAGTGTCCCTAAAATGATCTTACAATGACTTAAGTTGCTGTCCCAAAAACCTAAAGCGAGAACTCGCCGTTACGGAGAGTTTTTCTCGACGGTTTAAGCCAACAAGTGTCCCAACACTCGTTGCTTCGATTCTTCGAGAAAAATACCCAAAAAATCTATAAAAATAGGAAATTTACAGAAACATATAAATCTGAAATTTTTATATCTAATACAAAAATTACAAAAAATGAAACACATACATGCTTCGCACGTGGCTCAGATACCACTGTTGGGTTTGCCGAGCCGCAAAAACCGCTTTTTGCGTTGCGGAAACCTCGGAAGCCCCGGCCACGGATCCTTGTGAAGATGTATTAAAACAAAATATGTATGTGTTTATATAAAAACCCAAGATCTACCTTAGATCTAGAAGGTGAGAGTGTTACCCTCGTAGCGACGCCCTTCGCTTATCCCGCTCGTCCAAAAGGTTCGCCGGAACTCGAGAGTGTCAAGTGTACACTCCTCTATCGGTATCCACACAAGAAATAGGCGGAGAAAAGCATCCTAGAGTGTGCTAGCACCCCTTGGACGTTCATGGCTAGATGAGGAAGAGAGAGATTGAGGGAAGAGAGGAGGAAGAAGATGAAGTTACACAACTTAACTTCACATCATCCATAACCCACTATAAGGGGGTTACATGCATGCATGTAACTCCAAGAGCCAATGGCTCTTGGTCTCCCTCATGAGGTGGTACCCCATGATGTGTCCATGATGATGTGGAGCATCATCATTGGCCGGCCCCATGCCAAGTCACCATGACATGGCAATTGGTCAAGTCAAAATTGACCATTCATCTTCCCTCTCAAGTCAAGTCAAACTTGACCTATTATCTCCTATGGTTGATCAAATACAACCATTTGATTCAAGTCAATTTTAATTTAATGAATCTCTATTCATTAATTTAAATTGATTTGATGAATCAAATCTAAATTAGACTCATTCAACACTTGAATCAACTTGAGTCTAACTCAATTAGTCTAATTTGGTTCATCCCATGAACCTAATCCTCATGGTTCATCATATGAACCTAATCTCCATCTAATTTCCCTTATGTGTGTGACCCTATAGGTTCTTGTAACGTTGGCAATGTTCCTAAACCGATTTAGGAACATAAGCAATGAGCGGTATCTAGCAACACATCATTGCTACCCAAGTTACAAGAATGTTGAGCTCCAACATCACCTTTGTGACTACTAATTGTGACTCTCACAATATGTGACAATGTCCCTCTATCCTTGACATCTAGATTGACCAATTGAGGTATAGACCGTGTCATCCTCGGTACAATCTATATCTTGAACTCCAAGTAGACTCACTCTAATCAAATGCGCTCAATATCTTATATTGACTCATTTGGGCATGGCCATGCACTTTGTGGTCTCACTCTATAAAGAATAACGATATCTATCCCGTCATATAGGAGGGATAGATCCCATCTACATCACTCACATCCCTCCGCATAATTTGTCACATACCCAATAATCGCCTTTATAGTCCACCCATTTACGGGTGACGTTTGACGAAGCCAAAGTATGCAACTCCTTATGTAGGGAACTATGGTGACTTCAGGTCTAAGGACTAATAGTCATACTAATAGCCACATGAGAAAGTATATGACACTCATATAACGATCCACGATACTTTCTCATGGCGGGTCATTCAGTATACATTCTCTAATGTATACCCATGTGTCAACTTGATATCTCATATCCATGACTTGTGAGATCAAGTCATCGTGTTGACCTACATGCTAGTCTCTACGCATTAACATTGTCCCTGAATGTTAATACTTGACTAGGAATGATTAAGAGTAGTGTTCTCTATATCATCTCATTATCGATTCAACCAATCGATTAATATAGATAAGAACCAACTACTCAAGGACGTTATTATATTTAGTTATTTGGCACCAATACAAGTAAATATAATAACCATGCCTTTATAAATAGGAATATGATACAATAAAGTCCATACAACAATCATCACATGATTGGCTCTAGGGCTTTCACTAACATAGTACTCATCTCTTTGATTTACCAATGGGCGAGATTTATAGATTAAATCGATAGGCTCGGTAAGTTGGGAGATGATATTATTGTTAGAATGTATACTGAAAGCCTAGCTCTTTTCTGTATGAACATTTTATTTTGAAATAAGAATCACATGATCATTGTTTGAATTTTATATATTCATTATATATGTGTGCATATTGTCTAATATTCTACATTGTAGATAACATGGTGCTTGGTGTGGCACAGAAGATCATGTTATCAGTCCCTTGTAAAATATAAGTAGAGGCTCACAACCAAGATGGTTTTGGACAAACCATTGGCATGGTTGTAGTGTAGCTTGGTATTGTTTTATCTTGAACATAGAGTTACACTAGTACACTTAGGTGTATTGAGTAGGACCGACATAGAGGTGATTCAATTTAGTACTGACTACATAATTGAATCGGAACTCGGATATTATGTTGTACATGCTCTTAATCCCGATATAATAACGGGCACATGTACTTAGTACTTATTTCTTTAATTTACCAGTGGGTGAGATTTAGATGGATTAAATCAATATGCCTGGTAAGTTGGGAAATAATATTATTTACATGGTGTGCCGTTGATTATAGGAGGAAACCGTGTCCTATATATTAGGTTGATGATGTCCCCTTGAGGAGCTCATAAGGTTCATCATGTAAACCCAGCTGGTTGACTTAGTCAACATGATGATAAGGTTGAGTGGTACTACTCGAGGAGTTAGATGTTAATTAATTGATGGTCAGTAAATCAATTAATTGACGGACATTCGATATCTTAAACACGGGGAGATTAATGTACAAATAATATATGGAGCCCATATTAATTTATGGGGGTTGGTGAGGTAGTTCAATGATGATCCTCTAGTGGAATGGAACATCATTGATGGATCAAGTATGTGTGGTTCCGATCCATCGGGTGGCCAAGACCCAACTCCTCCTTATGGTCCCTATCGTAGCCTAATATAATCCATGTGAAGTCTAGATCCAAGAATGTAAAACAAAACCTAGAACCAACGGTTGGGATTAAATCCCTAAGATCCGATGGTTAGGATGAAACCCTAGAACCAACGGTTGGGATTAAATCCCTAAGATCCGATGGTTAGGATGAAACCCTAGAATCGATGGTTGAGATTAAATCCCTAGATCCGACGGTTGGGATAAAACCCTAGATCCGACGGTTGGGATGAAATCCTAGATCCGACGATTAGGATGAAATCCTAGATCCGACGGTTGAGATGAAACCCTAGATCCGATGGTTGGGATAAAACCCTAGATCCGACGGTGGAGGTTAAATCCCTAGATCCGACGGATGAGATTAAAGGAGGCTTAAGCCCTATTCTATAAATAGGTGCTTAGGGTTGGGCGGCAGGGATAAGATAAGGAGATTGGTTTTCGAATTAGGGTTAGGGTTTGGCTCATCTTCCATTGGGCGGCTAGGGTTTGGGCGGCTACAAGCTTGGGCGACAAGCTAGGGTTTGGCCGGTCATCCCTCTCTTCTCCTCCTTGGTTTTGGGCGGCACTATTCCCTTGTCCTTGCTCCTTGGCTGGCGGTTCTCCATCCATTGGTGGCCGACAATCATCTTCCTCCAATCTCTCCAAGGTGGCTGGCGGTTTCCATTCATTTGGTGGTCGACGCATCATCCACTTGCTCCTTGGCCGGCGGTTGCACCAAATTCCCTAATTTTGTGGTCGGTTCTAGATAGGAAAGGTATTTGTGATTGCTTCTCTTTGTTCAATGCAGAGAAGGTAGAGTAGAAATTTTTCAAGAAGGCTTCAACTCGTGGAGGATCTTCGTCCACACGTAAATCCCACGAGAAGGATAGGACATACGATAGAAGATCGTAAGGTATAAAGTTGTTTTTAACTTTATTTACAGATCTGAATATGTTCTTTAATATTTTGATTATGCATGTGTATGAATGGATATATATTGTATAGTCATGGACCCCGAAGACAAACACAAAAACCGGCGATCCATCCGTCGTCTTTTCCGCGGCTAACCAACTAGAAGAGTTGTGTTGCTTGAACAACTAGTTTGTTCAGCGACCACTCAAGTTGTTGTTAGCACGACGAAATAGGTTGTGCCAAGGAAGCTCATCCCATCCGGATTAAGTCTTTCATTAGTGAAAATTTTAATCCGGGACATGGGAGCCAATGAGCCTCGGCGACATCCCAACAATTGGTATCCGAGCCACGGTTTCGGTTTTGTGTGTTTTGGATTGATTAATTTTTATGCATTTTTCATATATTATATGTGCCGGATAATAGTAGGATATCGTAGTTTAACTTTTTGGTTGCGGCATAAGATCCGACTATTATGGCCATGTGTGTGTATGTGAATGGATGTGTGTAAAAAATTTATTATTTGAATCCTCGGGGTTGTGAGGCTAGATCGATTTAATTTTTGTAATTAAATACGGCATTGTTTAGCCGCTCATTTTAGTTTACTTTCGATCTAGATTATTTGTACACTCCTTCGTGGAGTATAGGATCGATGGATGTAAATTAAAATGTTTTATCTCGACTCGAACTCTTTGGTGACTCAGGGAAAAGATGGAGCGGACGAGGTGGCCACACGACGGGATGCATATTGGAGGACAATGCCATAATAGTTGGAAAAATTCTGTTTTTTTCATATTTATTGCTTATTTGTTTTATATATGCATGTTGTGTGTGATTTAAAATTCCTCATTTGCAATTTACTAAGTGGGAGAGGGATATTTTAATTAATTCCCGCGGCCTCCATTACAATTTGACGTGTGATGCGAACAAACTTGTGTGTTGGCTCTGAGTGCCTTCCTCCTCATGACGGGTTTGTTTGCGGATCACTAGGTCAAATAATGGTTATAGGAAATTATCTAGGAGCATGTGTACTTCCACAGCGGTAAGGCACATAATCCGAAATAATTCCCTTAGTATCGTGTAATGGTGCACACTTAGATGCAAATGAAAGTATCCTCCCCATCGGAGTCACTGCTTTTATTTGTAGGGCCAAAGAGGAACCAACTATTAATTTTATTTGTTAAAAAGTAAGGTTGACAAGATAATAAAATTAATGGGTAAAACCTCCTCTTACAAATGTAGGTTTCGTATACGTCCACACAGCGTGGCATACGAAATTCTCGGTGTTTTGAGGTGTTGGTTGATTTCGGGATTTTATTGTTTTGAGGAATCAATAATATTTGAAATCTAATATTTTTGATCATTGTGATTTTTAGGAATTTCAAATGGCTTTCAACCCACTTGCTGTGATTTTAAAAGAAAACAAACTTACTGGTCCAAACTACATTGATTGGAAAAGAAACCTGGATATTGTCTTAACTGCGGAGGAGTATAAATTTGTACTCTTCGAGGTCTGTCCTCCTAAGCCCACCGATGACTCTGATGAAAAGGAGAAAGAACATTATAAGAAATGGGTTAAGGCAGATGAGATGGCACGGTGTTACATTTTGGCATCTATGTCAAATGTGCTGCAACATCAGCATCAGGCCATAGCCACAGCTTATGACATGATGTTCAATCTCAAGGAACTTTTCGAACATCAGAGTAGGGCGGCTAGGCAGGAGGCAATGAGAAACTTGATGACGACCACCATGGTCGAGGGAACACCCGTTAGGGATCATGTTCTCAAGATAATGGCTCATCTTAATGAGATGGAAGTCCTCGGAGCTGAGATCGATGGGGAAACCCAGGTCGATATCATTCTCCAGTCTCTGCCTAGGAGTTTTGAGCAATTCCGCCTCAACTACAACATGAACAAGAGGTTGTATTCGTTGGCGGAGCTTCTGACAGAACTCCAGGCGGCAGAGGGGCTTTTTCGTCAGAGTTCTCAAGCCATGGTCGCTCAGAAGGTTTCTTCCTCTAAACCGAAAGGTAAGAAGAAGAAGAAGCAAGGTGGAGCGAAGAAAGTGGCAGGAGGACCTCAGGCAGGAGTGAAGAAGCCGAAAGGCAAGTGCTTCATCGACATTGGAAGGCGGACTGTCCTCGCCGAAAGAATAAAGGTATATCTTCTTGTTTAGTTGTTGAAACATGTTTAGCGGTGTTATCTACCAGTACCTGGTGTGTAGATACAGGAGCCACTAATCATGTCTGCAATACTTTGCAGGGGTTCCAGGAAACCCGACGACTAGCTGAGGGAGAAATCACCGTCTTCATGGGCAATGCTTCAAAGGTGGCTATTGCGAAGGGGAGACGTTTATTTATCTTTTGATAGGAATAAATTTTTGGTGTTGAGAAATTGTCTTTATGTACCTACTTTTAGAAAGAATTTAATTTCAGTTTCTAAATTGTTTTTTGGATGGATATTCTGTTTCTTTTAATGACAAGGTGGTTATAAAAAGGAATAGGAAGATTATCTGTTCTGGTACATTGGTTGGCAATTTATATACTCTTGAACCAAAAACTCCCACGATGCATATAGAAGTAAATAACTCATCTTCTAAATCTAATAAGAGAAAAGAACCTTCGCAAATGAACCAAACATATCTTTGGCATCTAAGGCTTGGTCATATTAACCTAAGTAGAATTCAAAGGTTGATAGCTGATGGACCTTTGGGTTCATTAGTGGTGGAGGATCTCCCAACCTGCGAATCTTGCTTGGAAGGTAAAATGACCAAGAGGCCTTTCAAGGCCAAGGGGTATAGAGCCAAAGATGTGTTGGAAATGGTTCATTCTGATTTGTGCGGTCCTATGTCTATCTGGGCAAGAGGTGGCTTTGAATACTTCGTCTCTTTTATAGACGATTATTTAAGGTATGGATACATTTACTTGATGCGCCGCAAGTCTGAATGCTTTGACAAGTTCAAAGAATTCAAGGCTGATGTGGAGAACCGTCAAGGTAAAAGTATCAAGACATTACGATCTGATCGTGGTGGCGAGTACCTCTTGGGAGAGTTTAGGAGTTACTTATCAGAGACTGGGATTCAATCCCAATTGTCTGCACCTGGCACACCCCAGCATAATGGTGTAACGGAGCGAAGGAATAGGACTCTTATGGAGATGGTCAGATCGATGATGAGTTATTCTGAGTTACCTGCTTGCTCGGGGTATGCCGGATATGGCAATGTATACTCGAACTTGGTTCCATCTAAATCAGCCTTCTACCCCTGTAGAATTGTGGACTGGGCGAAAGCCTAGTCTGAGACATATTCGGATATGGGGAGTCTAGCACATGTGCTGAAGGCTGATGCTGGTAAGTTGGAACCTCGTACAGAAGTATGCATGTTTGTTGGCTACCCTAAGGGAACGAAAGGTGGTTTATTTTATAATCCTAGAGATCAGAGGGTGATCGTTAGCACGAACGCCAGATTTCTAGAGGAGGATTATGTAATGAACCACAAGCCCAAGAGTAGGATTGTTCTTGAGGAGTTGGCAGGGGAAGTTCCGACTTCAGTACCACCGGTACAAGAGGATACCCCATAAGTCACTGCACCGCGTGTCACAGAGCATACACGGGAGGTACCTCGTCGTAGTGGGAGGGTTGTTAGACAACCCGATAGATTCATGTTTTTGGGAGAGTCTTCGGACTTAGTCCCTGGTGAACATGAACCTGATCCCTGGACATATGACGAGGCAATCCAAGATAGAGATGCGGTATCTTGGCAAAGATCGATGAATTCAGAGATAGAATCTATGGATTCTAATCAGGTCTGGGAGCTAGTAGAGCCACCCGATGGTGTGAAAACTATTGGATGCAAGTGGATCTACAAGAGAAAGAGAGGGGTAGATGGGAAGGTTGAGACCTTCAAAGCTAGGCTTGTTGCGAAAGGGTATACTCAGAAAGAGGGTATCAACTATGAGGAGACCTTTTCACCGGTAGCTATGCTTAAGTCTATCCGGATTCTCTTATCTATAGCTGCTCATATGGATTATGAGATATGGCAGATGGATGTCAAGATAGCTTTCCTTAACGGAAGTCTTGAGGAGAACATCTATATGCGGCAACCAGAGGGATTCATTGCTAAAGGCAAAGAGCATCTTGTATGTAAGCTTAATCGGTCCATTTATGGATTGAAGCAAGCTTCTAGATCTTGGAACATCCGCTTTGATGAGGTAATCCAGTCATATGGATTTATTCAAAGTCCGGATGAACCTTGTGTATACAAGAGATGTGACGGAAACGTAGTGGTGTTTCTTGTACTATACGTAGATGACATTTTGTTAGTTGGCAACAATATCAAAGTGTTATCAGACGTAAGGGTATGGTTGTCCAAACAGTTTGACATGAAGGACTTGGGAGAAGTGGGACACATCCTTGGGATCAGAGTTATAAGGGATCGCAAGAATAGGATGTTGTGCTTATCTCAAGCTTCATATATTGACACTGTCCTTGCTCGTTTTAGCATGCAGAACTCCAAGAAAGGTTTTCTACCTTTTAGGCATGGAGTTCCTTTATCTAAAGAGATGTGTCCCAAAACATCAAAGGAGATAGAGGACATGTCACGCCCCGAGGTAGACTCTGTCCGGCCAACGGACGGCACCCCCTTATGACAATTCCAATACGGTACAAAGTCGCAGCCAGTATAACACATATCGAAAATGTATAACAACACAGCAAAACGTATAACATCAATAGCGGAAGTCAAACATAATGGAAATACAACTCAATAACATCGGTACATCGGTATATCCGTCCATACCAAAAACAGAATCTCATATCGAATATCACAAGAGCAAAATACATCACGGTCTCCAATAGCAATAAAGTCCATATGTAGATACATGAGATGGGAAACAAAACCCTCGGAAAAACAGCGAGATGGGATCGGGTGGCAATGCTCCAAGTCTCTGCCAAAGTCTTCTATCTACCACCATGGCATGTAAAACCTGTGGTCCAGTGGTGGTGAGTATAAAACTCGTGGGTAATATATAGAAGTGCATGAACAACATACAGGTAAGAGATCTACAAGTATACATGTGAAGATCTACAGGTATGCAAAGATGAGTCCAATGCATATACAAAGATTAAGCATAGTAATCAAGAATCACATATATGTCCTACTCATAGCATAAATCGAACGGATCGACTTACATAAAGTAATGTACATACCTGACGGTCTGTCCTCCATATGATCTATAACATCCTGAACAGGTATATCATGACATAATCCAAATAGTACACACTCATGCTCAACACATGCACAACGGTAGATAAAACATGCACAAGGCATGTAGCATGATGTACAATCATATGCAAAGAATCAAATGCAAGATCTCACGGCATATGTAAAACATATATCAAATACATGCATACATATATATATCGAATGCATATGATGGTCATCGTCTCATGGACTCGGCCCAACCACGACCCCAGAGTGGCTGGGTGGCACGACAAATGACAACTAACCCGACTCTAGCTACCACTACTACTCTCGAGTGGCCGAAAGGTAGTATGAATGAGTAGTATATAAGCGTAAAAAGCTAACTACTCCTAGGGGTCCCTGCTGCAAGCCACGCCGTCCCTACCCATGAGTAGACAAGCGCCGCACACAGGACAACTGCACGTCGTAACAACCACCATCTATAGTGGGCGAGTGCTAACACCACTCACGACAAAGGGCCAAAAGATCTCCGCCTACCACCATATATATAGTGGTTTAGCTGCACATCTAATGCTCGCCTCAACCCTCGCTACCACTACCCCGAGTGGCGGGAGGCAGAGATGTCCGATGACCCGTCTCTTCCACAAGGAAGGCCCAGTCGTCAGCATGCATGCAAATGTAATGATGCATAGCTCACACATACATCCCCCACAACACTCCCTAATCCACAAGGAGATCTAGTCAACAAAAGTCAACCATGCAAGGACGATTGATCCGTAACCCCAACTTACTTACCTATGTACAGGTAAATAGGTTCATCAAGTTAACTCACTAATATATGTACTGCACAACGACGAGGACTCATCACCTAACCTAGTGATGGAACCCAGAACCCCATTTAAGTCCACACTAGTGACTACATGCATTTAATCAATACCTATCACCTAACAAACAACCAGTGGTTATAATTTCTATCCGAGATAAAGGTATGATAGATTAACAAAGAATATCTCAAAGATCGCAGTGTTAAGTACAAGCACAAGATACAATATGAGTGGATCTAAGGTAAACAAGAATAACCATATGTAAACTATCATGCACTAGAATCGATCAAACTACCGACTGTAGATATTACCCACCGATACGGCGTGATAATCCTCACTACGAGCCCGCTTCGATCCCAAACCCCGCATATAATAACAGCAATACGTAACCGGAACGAACACTCCAATAATAATACGAATAAATACTATTTTATATTCAGTATTATTTTCCCATCTGAATAAGAACCATACTTATCCCAACCCGTTTACACTACCTAGGTCAACTACATAGATCTCTAAGTCTAAACAGGTCAAAGATCCATTAATATTACTCGAGCACCAATACCCGAAACAACAAGCCTAACCACTCATTGGCAATTCAAATTCACTATACTACCCAAATCCACAATCACAATATCAACTCTATCATCACAACTCTCCTTTCTACGAACACCCATAGCCGGCACAATTCTTGGTTAGGGACAATCCATCCTGACCTCAAATAGATTACAACCCAATCAAACCATAACCTACTTTTAATCACTCGATCTCCTACACAATTAACACCACGGAAAGCCTAATTAACCACTTTCCCCATCTTGATTTTCTCCCGGCCAGCGCTCTCACCCTTGACACCAAGCGGAGCATCTTGGCAACACCTGCATTCAATCTCTGCTCACCGGAAACAATCCAGATCACGAGCTCGCATCAATTACCGACATCCCCAATACATCTGATCGAATCAAACAAATACCCAGCAACATCTAATCCCCAATCAATCACCGAAATCACAGATTTACTCCCCAACCACATCTGCAATTCCTAACAATCATCATCTATAGTTCCGATTCAAACAAACACCCACATCACATTTAACCGAACGAAACTCATCATACGAATACCGAAATCACTTAAACAGAGTATCACAATCCATAGATATCACAGTTGACGATATTGGGATAGATCCAACTTACCAGATCCAAACTATACCGGCGGCGATTCTTCCCGATCCTCCGCTCAGCACTCCCGAACAACCAGCTGAAGACAATCCAGCAAGCACCGATCAATGGAAATCCCCAATCTACCGAGGTAATGCCAACAGCCGATCAAATACAGTAGATCCACGAAATCCTCGATGGAACTCCAACCCTAGATAGATTGCTTACCTCGATGGGCAGCTCGCTGCCACGACAACGGCGTCGCTGTCCTCCGGAAACGTCGCCGCGACTTCTTTCCCGGCGAGAACCCTCCCTTGATCCCCGGCCGGAGATCTACCAACTGGCGGCGCCGTCATTCTGCCGGATCGCCGACGAGGCGAGGAAAGCGCGCGGCGAAGAAGCGTTCGGCGCGGAGAAGAACGGAAGCTGATCGTGATGGAAATGAGACGATCAGCGTTCGGCCGGCTTTTAAATGCCGTTCGATTGATCTGGTTAACCCAGCTCAAACCTAAACTCAATCAGATTAGATTCATTGACCCATGTTGCCCAAGTCCATCTCATTGATTTCATTGATCCATTCTGACAATTTATTTCTAATTAATCTCTTAATTAATCCTAATTAATTAACGAGTTAATTAATTAATATATATATATATATATATTTTTTTTCGTATTCTACAGGACATGAAGGCGGTTCCTTATGCTTCGGCAGTAGGAAGCCTTACGTATGCTATGCTATATGAGGCCAGGATATACGCTTTGCGTGGCATGGTTAGCGAATATCGAGTAGTCTGACAGGACATTGGGCTGATAAAGCATATATTGAAGTACCTGAGAAGGACTAGGGATTATATGCTGGTTTACCGGGCAGATCAATTAGTCCCTGTGGGTTACACGGATTCGGATTTCCAATCAGATAGGGACAAGAGTAAGTCTACCTCGGGGTTTGTGTTTACTTTTGGAGGTGGAGCCATAGTATGGAGGAGTGTCAAGCAGAAATGTGTGGCGGACTCTACCATGGAAGCTGAGTATGTGGTAGCCTCTGAGGTAGCCAAGGAAGCTGTATGGCTCAGGAACTTCTTGATGGACTTGGATGTGATTCCTGGTTTGCCCAGAACTATCACAATTTATTGTGATAACAGTGGTGCAGTTGCAAACTCAAAGGAACCACGAGCCTATAAGGCGAGTAAACACATAGAGCGCAAGTACCACCTCATACGAGAGATCGTAAAGCGAGGAGAAGTGGCTGTCGCCAAGATTGCATCAGAGGATAACCTGGCAGATCCATTCACTAAGGCCCTTCCAGCGAAAGCGTTTGATAGGCATGTAGAGGACATGGGGATCAGATGTATGGCAGAGTGATGACAGCATAGTCTTTTAGTATAAGTAGGAGATTGTTAGAATGTATACTGAAAGCCTAGCTCTTTTTGTATGAACATTTTATTTTGGAATAAGAATCACATGATTATTGTTTGCACTTTATATATTTATTATATGTGTGTGCATATTGTCTAATATTTTACATTGTAGATAACATGGTGCTTGGTGTGGCACAGAAGATCATGTTATCAGTCCCTTGTAAAATATTAGAGGCTCACAACCAAGATGGTTTTGGACAAACCATTGGCATGGTTGTAGTGTAGCTTGGTATTGTTTTATCTTGAACATAGAGTTACACTAGTACACTTAGGTGTATTGAGTAGGACCGACATAGAGGTGATTCAATTTAGTACTGACTACATAATTGAATCGGACCTCGTATATTATGTTGTACATGCTCTTAATCCTGATATAATAACGGGCACATGTACTTAGTACTTATTTCTTTAATTTACCAGTGGGTGAGATTTAGATGGATTAAATCAATATGCCCGGTAAATTGGGAAATATTATTATTTACATGGTGTGTCATTGATTATAGGAGGAAACCGTGTCCTATATATTAGGTTGATGATGTCCCCTTGAGGAGCTCATAAGGTTCATCATGTAAACCCAGCTGGTTGACTTAGTCAACATGATGATAAGGTTGAGTGGTACTACTCGAGGAGTTAGATGTTAATTAATTAATGGTCAGTAAATCAATTAATTGACGGACATTCGATATCTTAAACACGGGGAGATTAATGTAGAAATAATATATGGAGCCCATATTAATTTATTGGGGTTGGTGAGGTAGTTCAATGATGATCCTCTAGTGGAATGGAACATCATTGATGGATCAAGTATGTGTGGTTCCGATCCATCGGGTGGCCAAGACCCAACTCCTCCTTATGGTCCCTATCGTAGCCTAATATAATCCTTGTGAAGTCTAGATCCAAGAATGTAAAACAAAACCTAGAACCAACGGTTGGGATTAAATCCCTAAGATCCGATGGTTAGGATGAAACCCTAGAATCGACGGTTGAGATTAAATCCCAAGATCCGACGGTTGGGATAAAACCCTAGATCCGACGATTGGGATGAAATCCTAGATCCGACGATTAGGATGAAATCCTAGATCCGACGGTTGAGATGAAACCCTAGATCCGACGGTTGGGATAAAACCCTAGATCCGACGGTGGAGGTTAAATCCCTAGATCCGACGGATGAGATTAAAGGAGGCTTAAGCCCTATTCTATAAATAGGTGCTTAGGGTTGGGCGGCAGGGATAAGATAAGGAGATTGGTTTTCGAATTAGGGTTAGGGTTTGGCTTATCTTCCATTGGGCGGCTAGGGTTTGGGCGGCTACAAGCTTGGGCGGCAAGCTAGGGTTTGGCTGGTCATCCCTCTCTTCTCCTCCTTGGTTTTGGGTGGCACTCTTCCCTTGTCCTTGCTCCTTGGCTGGCAGTTCTCCATCCATTGGTGGCCGACAATCATCTTCCTCCAATCTCTCCAAGGTGGCCGGCGGTTTCCATTCATTTGGTGGCCGGCGCATCATCCACTTGCTCCTTGGCCGGCGGTTGCACCAAATTCCCTAATTTGGTGGTCGGTTCTAGATAGGAAAGGTATTTGTGATTGCTTCTCTTTGTTCGCAGCGGACAAGGTAGAGAAGAAAGTGATCAAGAAGGCTTCAACTCGTGGAGGATCTTCGTCCACACGTCGTCCACGAGAAGGATAGGACATACGACAGAAGATCGTAAGGTATAAAGTTGTTTTTAACTTTATTTACAGATCTGAATATGTTATTTAATATTTTGATTATGCATGTGTATGAATGGATATATATTGTATAGTCATGGACCCCGAAGACAAACACAAAAACCGGCGATCCATCCGTCGTCTTTTCCGCGGCTAACCAACTAGAAGAGTTGTGTTGCTTGAACAACTAGTTTGTTCAAGCGACCACTCAAGTTGTTAGCACGACGACGAATAGGTTGTGCCAAGGAAGCTCATCCCATCCGGATTAAGTCTTTCATTAGTGAAAATTTTAATCCGGGGACATGAGAGCCAATGAGCCTCCGAAGCGACATCCCAACAATTATTTATATGGTGTGCCGTTGATTATAGGAGGAAACCGTGTCCTATATATTAGGATGATGAAGTCCCCTTGAGGAGCTCATAAGGTTCATCATGTAAACCCTGTAGGTGGACTTGGTCTGGCATGATGAAAAGGTTGAGTGGTACTACTCAAGGAGATAGATGTTGATTAATTAATTGTCAGTAAATTAATTAATTGACGGACATTCGAGATCTTAAACACGGGGAGAAAATGTACAAATAATATATGGAGCTCATATTATCATATGGGGGTTGGTGAGGTAGATCATTGATGAACCTTTAGTGGATTGGATCATCATTAGTGGATCGGACTTTATGTGGGCTTGATCCATGGGTGGCCAAGATCCAACTCCTCCTCATGGTCCCTAATGTAGCCTATTAACACCTCATGAAGCTTAGATCCAATGGATAGAAACAAAACTCTAAGATCCATAGGTAGAGATTAAATCTCTAAGATCTTACGGTTGAGATTAAATCTCTAGATCCGACGGTTGAGATTAAATCCCTAGAACCAATGGATGAGATTAATTCATGACTTATCCCTAACTCTATAAAAGGAGGGCATGGGAGTTGGCATGAACAACATGAAAGGAGAGCTAGGGTTTGGGCGGCAAGAAGGAATCCTAGTTGAGATAGGATTAGGGTTAGCGTTTGGAGGTGAGGGCGGCACCAAATAAGGAAGGTGATTGTTTCTTCTTCCTCCTCTTGTGGCCGGCATCTAGATTGGTTTCCATCCCTTTTTCCAGCCTTTGTCCGGCGGCCAAGCCTCTCTTCCCCCTCTCCTTAGGTGGTGGAAACAAGATATAGGGCTTCCCTTGGTGTCTTGATTGTTTTCCATCATCTTCTCCACCTTCTAGTTGGGCGGTGGCAAGGAGATTGTGTGCTCCTTGTTGGTTGGTTTTAGGGAGGAGAAAAAAAGCTTGTTTCTACTCTTCCTCTTTCTTTGGAAGAGCAAGGAAGGAAGATTTGCGATCTAGGAGCTTCGACTTTTGGTAGATCGTCGCCCACACGATGTCCAAAAGGAGGAAGGTCATACATTAGAAGATCGAGAGGTATACCTATTTTCTTTCTCTTTTTGTTACTTGCTTGTTTTTTTTTCAATTATAAGCATGTTATAAATCTGTATATGGCTAAATAATACTTGGATCCCGAACATAAACACAAAAACTGGCGATCTGGACATTGTCTATTCCGCGGCTACTCGTAGAATAGAGGATGGTCGCTTGAACAACTAGTTTGTTCAAGTGACCTCTCTAAATGAATAGAACGACGATGGCTTCGTGGTTTGGGAAATCCCTTTTGTCTAGGATTAAATTTTTTTAATCCGGGGACATCGAAGGGATCACCATGGACAAGCTACCAAGGTGAAGTGGGAAGCGAAGTTTCCCCTCACGGACTCGATAAGAAAAACCCTTCATGTACTATAAGATTGATTTGTGCTCAGGCTATCATCAGCTAAGAGTAAGAAACGAGGATGTTCAAAAAACAACATTCAGCACTCGTTATGAACATTATGAGTTTTTTGTTATGCCATTTGGTCTCACTAATTGCCCAACCGCATTTTTGGACTTGATGAACTGGGTATTCTTAAGGTATCTCGATCAGTTTGTGATAGTATTCATAGATGATATTTTGATACATTCTCGATTTGAGGAGGAGCATGAACACATCTTCGAATAGTGTTGAAGACGTTGCGACGAGAGCAGCTGTATGCCAAGTTCAGTAAATGTGCTTTTTGGCTATCCTCAGTGGGTTTTCTTGGACACATGGTATCTAACGGTGGTATTTCTGTAGATCCACAGAAAATCAAAGCCATTACCGAATGGGAGCAGGCAAAATCAATTCAGGAAGTTCGTAGTTTCCTTGGGTTGGCCGGGTACTACTATAGATTCTTGGAGGGATTCTCTAGTATTGCTACACCACTTACTCGCTTGACCTGGAAGGGGATCAAGTTCACCTGGTCAGGGGCTTGTGAAACTAGCTTTCAGGAGCTTAAACAGCGACTAATTTCTACACCAGTGTTAGTGATTCCTTTTGGTATCGATGGGATGGTACTATATACTGATGCTTTTTTTCAAGGGTTGGGAGCAGTTCTGATGCAGTTCAACCGTGTGGTATCTTATTCCTCCCGTCAACTTAAGGATCACAAAAGGAATTACCCTGTGCATGATCTGGAGTTAGTAGCCATTATTTTTGCATTGAAAATATGAAGACATTATCTGTATGGAATTATTTTTGAGATCTATACAGACTATAAGTGTTTGAAATATCTTTTCACACAGAAAGAGCTGAATCTTAGACAGAGGCGATGGATGGAATATCTAAAGAATTATGATTGCACCATTCATTATGATCCGGGAAAAGCTAATGTGGTAGCAGATGCACTGAGCAAGAAGTCTCGTGGGGTTCTGGCCAGTCATTTGATAGCAGTTACCGATCTAGTTCGACAGATCTTAGGTTTTGGATTGTCTGAACATGGTTAAACATCTCGAGGGATATTAGTTTCTATGGTTTCCCAGTCCTCTATTGTTGAGATGATCAAAGAGGCACAAGTTAGTGATCAACATCTCCAATTTTTGTGCAACACAATAGATTCAGTATGTTAGATTATTCGTGTAACTAGAATGGAGTACTTCTTTTTCGTGGAAGATTATGTGTTTCGGACATGCATCTAGCTAAAAAAGAGTTGTTACGAGAATCACATCATTCAAGATTTGCTATACATCCTGGTGATACTCGGATGTACCAAGATTTAAAGCATTGATACCGGTGGGATGTTATGAAGAGAGACATTGCATACTTTGTTGCTCGATGTTTAGTATGACAGTAGGTAAAGGTTGAATATCGAAACTAGTTGGGTTACTTCAGGAAATTCTAATATCGAAATGGAAGTGGGAGCATATCACCATGGATTTTGTTATGGGATTTCCCAGAATTCGAAAAGGACATGATGCGATTTGGGTGATAGTGGATCGATTAACCAAATCTGCTCATTTTCTTTCTATTCATGGGACGAACTCGTTGGATCATCTGACAAAGTTATACTGTCGAGAGATTGTCAGGCTGCAAGGAGTACCTTTGAGTATCATATCCCATAGAGATCTATAATTTACCTCACGATTTTGGCAGAGTCTTCAGCAGGCCATAGGCACAGAGTTTCATCTCAGTACAACATTTCATCCACAGATAGATGGTCAGTCGGAGGACACCATTCAGACCTTGGATGATATATTGAGATCTTGTGTCATGGATTTTGGAGGTAGTTGGTGTTGGTGCAGGGGCACTAGATAATCGAACCTGTGTTTTGATTATGGAAAAGACACAAAGTTAAGTTTACATCGTTATCTCATGAGCTATCGAGTGTGCAGAAAAGTATTAAAGCTAGAGCTGAAGGCTAGCGACACCCGGAGGAAGCCGCGGTGGTCGGGCGACACTCGAGTGACATCGAAAGGAGCCGAAGGAATCGAGTGGAAGGCCGTAAGCGAGAGCTACTATCGAGGTAAGCTCGTGTGAGTGAGAGATTGTAAGGTCGTGTCCTCTTTACGGCGACGATCGTAGGCGGTGATTCGACTAAGACTTCCTGTGGAAGGTCTAGGTCGAGATCGGACGGTTAGAAACCGTCGTATTTATCATTTTCCGAGCTAACCTCTTATTGCAGGGAAGTGGCCAAGCTGGCAGTCGACTGCTGGACATGGAGCAGTCGACTGATGCCCATCAGTCGACTGATGGGAGGCATCAGTCGACTGATGGCGACGATTCAGCTTTTGCGCTAGGTCAAAATGGATAACGTTTGACGCGGCCACTTCGCGATAAAATTTGGACAACTTCATGATCCGTTCCGAAATAAGAGGAGACAAATTCAGAGGCCAAAGTCTATAAAAGGAGGGGAGGATTCCATCTCCAAATCACATCAAGTTTATTCATCAAGTGCTCCTACAATGCCAACGCTCCAACATCGTCATAACACCGACGCGACGTCAAGTTTCGATCTTCTTCGTCGGCAGCAGAATCAAGTAATATTTTTGATATTGTATTCTTTGTTTTTCTTCATAACGAGGTGAGGTAGGCTTGTTGCCTCATCCTCGTATATTCGATTTTGTGATCGTTGTCTCCTACCTCCAACGAGGAGGAGACGTTATTGTGCTTTGCCCTCCGTACGCGGTCTAGGACCGATAGGGCCTTGGAGTAGCAACTGCTGGGTTGTGAAGCAAGTAAAATAAACGTGTTCATTTATTTTCCGCTGTGCTTACTTTGCGTATCAAACGAACGAAAAAGAAAATATTTACGATCGCTATTCACCCCCCCCCTCTAGCGACGCTTCTCGATCCAACAGTTGGGAGGATCACATTCATTTAGTAGAATTTTCCTATAACAACAGTTATCATTCTTCCATTCAAATGGCTCATTTCGAGGCTTTATACGGCAGGCCATGTAGATCTCCTGTGTTGTGGGAGGAAGTTGGGGAATGACAGTTGCTGGGTCCACAGAATATTCAGCATGATGCGGAGTTAGTGCGGATCATCAAACGACGATTATCAGAGGCACAAGATCGATAGAAAAGTTATGCGGACCGAAGGCGAAGACCTCTGGAGTTCTTTGTAGGGGATCATGTATTTCTGTGTATTTCACCTACAAAAGGAGTTAGAAGATTTGGGCTAAAGGAAAAATTAGCTCCACGCTATATTGGTCTGTTTGAGATATTGGAGCGAATTGGGGGTGTGGCTTACTGGTTAGCTTTACCTCCGATGCTTGCGAGTGTACATAACGTATTTCATGTTTCGATGCTGAGGAAATACGTGTCGCATCCTGATCACATTCTGAAAGAGGTACCAATTCCACTTCAGCCTAATGCGACTTATGAGGAGATTCCAGTGCGAATTCTTAGTCGCAAAGGGCGTTAGTTGCGGAACAAAACCATCCGACTAGTAAAGGTTGGATGGCAGCACCATACTAATGAGGAGGCTAAGTGGGAGCTGGAAGATATTATTCGGGCTCGATACCCACATGTGTTTACATGAGGGAGGTGGTGGTTCGTAAAATTGCTTGAATTAATTTTCGCATTTAAGTATAAAATTTGGGGACCAAATTTTTATTAAGTGGAGGAGAATGTAAAATATCACAATTAAATTGATGTAGAATAATATTGTTATTATTCTTTAATTAGGGAATTTATTATTGGGATAATTAAATTAATTAGGATAGTTAAGGATTTATTTAAACCTAACCTAGGTTTAAGGCTTATATAAGGGGATCCGATTTTTATTTTTCTTCTTAAAGTCGATCCAAGTTTCCCATTTTTCTTTTTTTTTTCTCGTTTCCTCTCCGCTGCACCCGACTCATCATGATTCTTCCCCCTCCCCACATCCCTGCTTCTCGCCGCAACCTTTCTCCCTTCTATAAGCGGCGACCGACTAGCCCTCAACGGTTTCCACGGATGGGTCAACGGTGAGCGTGCGCGTGGCTGGGAGCTTGGGCCGATGGCGTATTCACCTTATTGCTGATCAGGGGCTGCTTTTTGCGATCTCTGCTGGAGCAAGGTGAGGTATTGTTTTCCCTCGATTTCGGATGAGATCCAACATTATTTGTGTTCTCCACTACCATTAGCTCAGTTTCCTATGGTGATAGGGAAGTGGCGTTTTGGCATTGGGATGTTTGATGAACAGAGAAGAATGGAGAAGGGGGAACTATTTACATTGATTTGCACTGGAGGTTGTTGTGGGCAGTGGTGTGTGAGCATAGGTTGTTCCGGTAAATATGGGGAATTGGGGGGGGGGGGGGGGAGTTTTGCTCGGTTGTGAGAAAGTGGAGAAGAACCAATGGAGTTGCAGTTAGATGTGGGTTTCATTTAGGGTTGGTCAAATCCCTAAATTTGTGTGAATGGTTGGTTATTGATCAAGATGTGAGATGCTCCATTCTTGGCGGTGAATGGGGCGGTGAATGTTACTGTGATTTGTGTGTGTGTGAGCTGGTGGTGGCAATGTGGTGTTTAGAGTGGTGGATTAAGCTTGAGGAAAGATGTAGGTTGATTTATGAAGCCGTTGAATTGCTTTGCTGGAGCGTGGATGGAGGTGGTGATGTTTATGTGGTAGGTGTGTGATGTATGGGATACACTATTCATGCCGTGTTGAGGGGGGTTGTGATTGGGTTGGATGTTATTACGATGGTAGCTAGATGGATGTAGATTGGGATTGCTAATTCGTATTCGATAAAAGGATGTGAATATAGCAATGACGTAGTAGTTAGTTTGTATATTTGTTGTGTGCTTGAATTTAACCTTAGTTGATGATATGTTCAAGATGTGGATACGAGGCAGGTCCGTGGGCGTGAGTATTATTGCATCGAGCTTCATATCAGGTGGGTAATATTTCTACCCTAGTCAGGTAGTTGATAACCTTAGTGCATGAGATTTTATTTTAATAACTTCATTACCTTGACTCCACTCCTGTTATTCTATTCTTGATACTTAACCTTTGCACTTGAGATGCACTATTATTGATGTTATATTTCATTGATCGTTGTTATGAATTACCGATGTTATGGTATGTGGATCTATAGATGCTTAACTATATGTACATTGTTGAGTATGATTGTAGACTTGACTTGTGTCGTCAAGATTAATCATCCAGGGGTGGGTGATGTTCATAATGTAGAGATTGATGGTCGTTTCATCTTCCTTTTTGTTGTATATCCTGTAGGGATGTATACTGAAAAGTCTATCTTTTGTATGAACATCTTTATTTTGAAATTAGAATCACATGATCATTGTTTGCATATTTATATGGTTATGCAATATTTTCTAATACATTACATTGTAGATAACATGGTGTGTGGGGTCACACGGGAGATCATGTTATCGCCTCCTTGTAAAGTATAAGTAAAGGCTCACAACCGAGATGGCTTTGGACAAACCATCAGAATGGTTGTAGTGTGATTTGGTATTGGTTTGTCTTGACCATAGAATCACACTAGTGTACTTTGTGTGTATTGAGCAGGACCGACTTAGAGGTGATTCGATTTATTGCTGACTACATAATCGAATCGGACCTTAGATATTATTTTGTACATGCTCTTAATCTCGATATAATAATGGGCACATATACTTAGTAGTCATCTCTTTGATTTGCCAATGGGCAAAATTTATAGATTAAATCGATAGGCTCGGAAAGTTGGGAGATGATATTATTTATATGGTGTGTCGTTGATTATAGGAGGAAACCATGTCCTATTTATTAGGATGATGATGTCCCCTTGAGGATCTCATAAGATTCATCATGTAAACCCTGCAGGTGGACTTGGTTCGACATGATGAAAAGGTTGAGTGGTACTACTCAAGGAGTTAGATGTTGATTAATTAATGGTCAGTAAATTAATTAATCAACGGACATTCGAGATCTTAAACACGGGGAGAAAATGTACAAATAATATATGGAGCCCATATTATCATATGGGGGTTGGTGAGGTAGATCAATGATGATCCATTAGTGGATTGGATCATCATTAGTGGATCGGACTTTATGTGGGCTTGATCCATGGGTGGCCAAGATCCAACTCCTCCTCATGGTCCCTAATGTATCCTATTAACACCTCATGAAGATTAGATCCAATGGATAGAAACAAAACTCTAGATCCAAAGGTAGAGATTAAATCTCTAGATCCGACGGTTGAGAATATATTTCTAGATCTGACGGTTAAGATTAAATCCCTAGAACCAATGGAGGAGATTAAATCATGGCTTGAGCCCAACTCTATAAATAGAGATCAAGAAGTGGGCATCAAGAGAGAGCATGGCTTAAGGGGATTAGGGTTTGCTTCCTTTGGAAGCTAGGAATCCTAGTTGGTTTAGGATTAGGTTTGGGTGGCTAGGGTTTTGGGAGCTATGGGTGGGCGGCAACAAGTGGAGGAGGTGTCTCTTCTTCTTCTTAAGGTGTGGTCGGTTCCTTCCATCTTCCCTCTACCTTGGCTTGTGTGTTAGTGCTTATAAGCTCCACATATCTCCACAATGGCATGATATTGTCCACTTTGGGTCTAAGCCCTCATGGTTTTATTTTTGGGCTTTACCCAAAAGGCCTCATACCAATGGAGATATCTTTTTTCTTATAAGCACATGATCTTTTCCATGTCTTACCAATGTGGGACTTTGATTGTATTCCTCATACTCCCAACAATCCCCCCCTCAAACGAAGGACCACATTGGGCCCCCCCTCAAGCCTATCCCTCCTCGAAGGATTTTCTCTGCTTGATGTCCGATCTTCAACCCACCAGGACTTCCTGCCAGTTGTTCGGTCCCCCCGACCCAACTAGACTTCCTTCCTGATGTCTGGTTCTCTTGATCCGGACGTGGGAGCTCAACTTCCTTCGTTCGAGGTTCATGGCTTGACATGGACCATGGCTCTGATACCAATTGTTAGTGCTTATAAGCTCCACATATCTCCACAATGGCATGATATTGTCCACTTTGGGTCTAAGCCCTCATGGTTTTATTTTTGGGCTTTACCCAAAAGGCCTCATACCAATGGAGATATCTTTTTTCTTATAAGCACATGATCTTTTCCATGTCTTACCAATGTGGGACTTTGATTGTATTCCTCATACTCCCAACATTGTGCTCATTGTAATCTTCTTCCCCACTTCCATGGCCGGCCATTAGGAGAGCTAGGATTAGGGTTTGGAGGCTTAGGGTTTAGGAGGCTTGGGTGGCACCAAATAAGGAAGTAGTTTGCTTTCTTCTTCCTCTCCTTTGGTGGCTGGCACCCACAGCCCTTGGCCACCATCCAAAGACCCCTTCTCCTTCTCCTTAGGTTGTGGAAACATGATATAGGGCTTTCCCTTGGTTTCTTGGCCGGTTTCCACCATTATCTCCTTCTCCTTGTTGGCCGGCGGCAAGGATTCTCCTTGTTGCTTGTTAGTTGGCTATAGGAAGGAGAAGAGCTTTGTTTATATTCTTCCTCTTGCTTTGGAAGAGCAAGGAAGGAAGATTTGTGATCAAGGAGCTTCGACTTTTGGTAGAGCATCATCCACACAACGTCCGAAAGGAGGAAGGACATACATTAGAAGATCGAGAGGTATATCGAATCTCTAATTTTTATATGTTACATGTTTGTATTTGTTTTTCAATTATGAGCATGATATAAACCTCTATATGGATAAATAATACTTGGATCCTAAGCATAAACACAAAAACCGGCGATCCATACATCGTCTATTCCGCAGCTACTCGTAGAATAGAGGATGGTCGCTTGAACAACTAGTTTGTTCAAGTGACCTCTCTAAACGAATAGCACGATGATGACTTGGTGGTTTGGGCAATCCCTTTTGTCTAGGATTAATTTTTTTTTAATCCGGGGACATCGAAGGGATCGCCATGGACAAGCTACCGAGGTGAAGTGGGAAGCGAAGTTTCCCCTCACGGACTCGATAAGCAAAACCCTTCAATTGGTATCAGAGCTTCCGGGCAAAACCCTTCAATTGATATTACAGCCAAGGTTTCCGGTTTTGTGTTTAGGATTCTGTTAATTTTTATGCACTTTTTCATATATTATATGTGTTAGATAATAGTAGGATATGCATAGTTTAACTCTTTGGTTGCTGGCATAAGATCCCACTATTATGGCCATATGTTTGTATGTGATTGTATGTGTGTAAATATTTATTTTGTTGAATCCTCGGGGTTGAAGAGGCTAGTATTTAGTTTTTGTAAATTAAATACGACATTGTTTAGCCACTCTTTATTTTATTTTACTTTCGATCTAGATTTCATGTACACTCCCTTGTGGAGTATAGGATCGATTGATGTAAATTAAAATAGGTTTTAGTCTCGGCTCGGATCTCCGGATGGCTCGTACATGGCATAGGAGGAGCGGACGAGATGGCGATGCGATGGGAGACATATTGAAGACAAAAAGCCATAATAGTTGGTAAATAATTTATTTTTCATATTTATTGCTTATTGTTTGATATGCATGTCGTAGGCTAGAAAATTCCTCATTTTCAAACTACTAAGTGGGAGAGGGAAATTTTTATAAATTCCCACGGCCTCCATTACGATTTGACATGTGATGCAAGCAAACTTGCGCGTCGGCTCTGAGTGCCTTCCTCCCCATCGGATGAATTTGTTTGTGGATCACAGGGTCGGATATGGTTATAGGCAATTATTAAGGAGCGTGTGTACTTCCCCATCGGAAGGCACATAACCCGAGATAATTACCTTGGTACCGAGTAATGGTGAACACTTAGATAGAAATATAAGTATCCTCCCCATCGGTGTCACTACTTTTATTTGTAGGGCCGAAAAGAAACCAACTATTAATTTTATTTATCAAAAAATTAGGTTGACAAGATAGTAAAATTAATGGGTAAAACCTCCTCTTACAAATGTAGAATTCGTATACGTCCACACGATCGTGACATGCGATATTCTCGGTGTTTAGAGGTGTTGGTTGATTTTAAAATTTTATTGTTTGAGGAATCAATAATTTTTTGAAATCTAAAGTAATGATCTATGTGATTCTTAGTATTTTCAAAATTTACTTTCAGTCCCCTTGCTTTGATACTAAAGGAAAATAAACTTACTATACATAATTATGATGATTGGAAAAGAATCTAGATATTGTCTTATCTGCTAAGGAGTACAAGTATGCACTCTTCGAAGAGTGTCCTCAAGCCATGGTTGCTTAAAAAGGTTTCTACTTCTAAGCCGAAAGGTAAGAAGAAGGAGAAATAAGGTGGAGCAAAGGTGGTGGGAGGATCTCAGGGAGGAGTGAAGAAGCCGAAAGACAAGTACTTCACTTACAAGCAGGATGGACATTGGAAGAAGGACTGTCCCAATCCAAAGAAGAACAAAGATATATCCTTTGGACTAATTGTTGAAACATGATTAGCGATGTTATCTACCGGCACCTGGTATGTAGATACGGGAGCCACTAATCATGTCTGCAATACTTTGCAGGGGTTTCAGGAAACCCGACGACTAGCTAAAGGGGAGATTACCATTTACTTGGGCAATGCCATGAAGGTGGCGGCTATTGCAGTGGGAGAAGTTTAATTTATCTCTTGAGAAAAATAAAACTTAGGTTATGGAAAATTCCTTTTATGTACCTTTATTTAGAAAGAACTTAGTTTCAGTTTCTAAATTATTTATGGATGGATATTCTATTTCTTTTAATGACAGAGCTGTTATAAAAAGGAATAGGGAGAATATCTGTCCAGGTACATTGATAGGAAATTTGTATACACTTGAACCAAAACCTCCCACGATGAAAATTGAAGTTTATAACTCATCTTCTAATTCCAATAAGAGAAAAGAACCTTCGAAGATGAACCAAACATATCTTTGGCATCTTAGGCTTAGTCATATTAACCTAAGAAGAATTCAAAGGTTGATAGATGATGGACCTCTGGGTTCATTAGTGGTGGAAGATTTCCCAACCTGTGAATCTTGCTTGGATGGTAAGATGACAAAGAGGCCTTTTAAGGCCAAGGGGTATAGAGCCAAAGATGTGTTAGAATTGGTTCATACTGATTTGTATGGTCCTATGTCTATCCAGGCAAGAGGTAGTCTTGAATATTTTGTTCTTTTTCATAGATGATTATTCAAGATATGGATGACACTACGATCTGATCATGGTGGTGAGTACCTCTTGGGAGAGTTTAGGAACTACTTATTTGAGGCTGGGATTCAATCCCAATTGACTGCACCTGGCACACCCCAACAGAACGGTGTAGCAGAGCGAAGGAATAGGACTCTTATGGAGATGGTTAGATCGATGATGAGTTATTCTGAGTTGCCAGATTCGTTCTGGGGATATGCTCTAGACACGACGGTGTACATTCTGAACTTGGTTCCATCTAAATCAGTGCCTTCTACTCCCACAGAATTGTGGACTGGGCGAAAGCCTAGTCTAAGACATATTCGAATAGGGGGGAGTCCAGCACATGTGCTGAAGGCAGATGCTGGTAAGTTGGAACCTCGTACAGAAGTACGCATGTTCGTTGGCTATCCTAGAGGAACGAAGGGTGGTTTGTTTTATAGTCCTAGAGATTAGAGGGTGATCGTTAGCACGAACGCCAAATTTCTAGAGGAAGACTATGTGATGAGCCACAAGCCCAAGAGTAAAATTGTTCTGGAGGAGTTAAAAGGGAAAGTCACTTCTTTAGTACCACCAGTACAAGAGGATATACCACATGTCACTGCACCGCGTGTCACAGAGGGTACACAGGTGATACCTCATCGTAGTGGGAGGTTTGTGAGATAGCCTGATAGATTCATGTTCTTGGGAGAATCTTCTGATTTGGTCCCTGGCGAACATGAACCTGATCCCTGGACATATGACGAGGCAATCCAAGATAAAGATGCAGTATCTTGGCAAAGTGCAATGAATGCTGAGATTGAATCTATGGATTCAAATCAGGTCTGGGAGCTAGTAGAACCACCCGATGATGTAAAAACCATTGGATGCAAGTGGATATACAAGAGAAAGAGAAGAATAGATGGGAAGGTTGAGACCTTCAAAGCGAGGCTTGTTGCGAAGGGGTATACTCAGAAAGAGGGTATCGATTATGAGGAGACCTTTTCGCCGATAGCCATGCTTAAGTCTATCCGGATTCTCTTATGCATGGCAACTCATATGGATTATGAGGTGTGGCAGATGGATGTCAAGACAGCTTTCCTTAATGGAAGTCTTGAGGAAAACATCTACATGAAGCAACCAGAGGGATTCATTGCTAAAGGCAAAGAGCATCTTGTGTGTAAGCTTAATCGGTCCATTTATGGATTGAAGCAAGCTTCGAGGTCTTGGAACATCCTCTTTGATGAGGTAATCCAGTCTTATGGATTTATTCAAAGTCCGGATGAGTCTTGTGTATACAAGAGATGTAACGGAAACGTAGTGGTATTTCTTGTACTATACGTAGATGACATTTTATTGATTGACAACAATATGAAGGTGTTATCGGACGTAAGGGTATGATTGTCCAAACAATTTGATATGAAGGACTTGGGAGAAGTGGGACACATCATTGGAATCAAGGTTATAAGGGATCGCAAGAAAAGGATGTTGTGCTTATCCCAAGCTTCGTACATAGACATGATTATGGAGCATTTTAGCATGCAAAACTCCAAGAAGGGTTTTCTACCTTTCAGGCATGGAGTTCCTTTATCTAAGGAGATGTGTCCTAGATCATCTGAGGAGATAGAGGAGATGAAGGCGGTTCCTTATGCTTCGACAGTAGGAAGCCTCATGTATGTGATGCTATGTACGAGACTAGATATCTGCTTTGTCGTGGGCATGGTCAGCAGATATCAGAGTAATCCTGGGCAGGGACATTGGACTACGGTAAAGCATATATTGAAGTACCTGAGAAGGACTAGGGATTATATGCTAGTTTACCAGGCAGACCAATTACGCCCTGTGGGTTACACGGATTCTGACTTCCAATCAGATAGGGATAATAGTAAGTCTACCTCAGGTTTTGTGTTTACTTTGGGAGGTGGAGCCATTGAATAAAGGAGTGTCAAGCAGAAATGCGTGGCAGACTCTACCATGGAAGCTGAGTATGTGGCGGCCTCTGAGGCGGCCACAGAAGCTGTGTGACTCAGGAACTTCCTGATGGACTTGGATGTGATTCTTGGTTTGCCCAGTGCTATCACAATTTATTGTGATAATAATGGTGCAGTTGCAAACTCGAAGGAAACACGAGCTCATAAGGCAAGTAAACACATAGAGCGCAAGTACCACCTGATACGAGAAATCGTAAAGGAGGTAGAAGTTGCTATCGCCTAGATTGCATCAGAGGATAACCTGGTAGACCCTTTCACTAAGGCCCTTCTAGAGAGAGCTTTGATAGGCATGTGGAGGGAAGGGGAATCAGATGTATGGCAGTATGAGGATAGCATAGTCTTTTAGTAAAAGTGGGAGATTGTAGGGATGTATACTGAAAAGTCTATCTTTTGTATGAACATCTTTATTTTGAAATAAGAATCACATGATCATTGTTTGCATATTTATATGGTTATGCAATATTGTCTAATACATTATATTGTAGATAACATGGTGTCTGGTGTCACACGGGAGATCATGTTATCGACTCCTTGTAAAGTATAAGTAAAGGCTCACAACCGAGATGGCTTTGGACAAACCATTGGAATGGTTGTAGTGTGATTTGGTATTGGTTTGTCTTGACCATAGAATCACACTAGTGCACTTTGTGTGTATTTGTTTGTGCAGTAGGCACCTAGGTCGAACCTGAGTTTTGATTATAGCAAACGATACAAAGTTAAGCTCATGTCATTATCTCACGAGCTGAATCGAGTGTGCAGAAGATTGCTAAAGCTGGAGCTGAAGGCTAGCGACACCGGGAAGAAGCCGGGTGGTCGGGCGACACTCGAGTGACTTCGGAGGGAGCCGAAGTAATCGAGTGGAAGGCCAGAAGCAAAAGTGACATGGTAAGTATCGAGGTAAGCTCGTGTGTGCGAGCGTAAGTGAGGTCGTATCCTCCTTACGGGGATGGTCTTAAGCATAGATCCGACCAAAGACATCCCATCGATGGTCTAGGTCGAGATCGGACGGTCGAAGGTCGTCGAAATAATGTTTTCTTTGAGCTAACTTTGCCTTGCAGCTAGTATCATTCGACTTCCAGCTTGGAGGACTCGACTGCCGTCAAATAGTCGACTGCCTGAGGTCAGCATTCGACTGATGCTGCCATCAGTCGACTGATGATGGCCATCAGTCGACTGATGGTCAATGATCAGCTTCGAGGAGTCAAGGCTTATCACCCCATTTCAAGGAGATTGGTGCTCAATTTTGATTGGCTAGGGCTCCTCTCGAAAAGGGGCTCAAAGGCTATAAAAGGAGGGCCAATCCTAGGGTTTATTCATCAATTCTAAGCTTCCAAAAGCCTCCTCAAATCTACAACTTCTCCGACAATGAAGTGCTTCTTCTCCGACGTCTAGGTTTATTTGTTTTCATTTTATTACGTCGGTTAGAGTTTTATTTCAGTTTAGTACTTTCATTTTCGGAGCTTTTATCGTAACGAGGAGAGGGGGAGTGTCCCTCTACCTCAAGCTTTGTGCTTTACTTGTATCAATTAAACTCTTACCTCTAACGGGGAGGAGTTCTTTAGTGGTTTTGCCCTCCGTACTTGGTCGAGGACCGCTAGGGCCTTGGAGTAGTAGCCGAAGGCTACGCACCAAGTAAAACTCCTTTGTATCTTTTTGCTTTACATTTACATTTCCGCTGCAATTAATTATCTACTCGGTTTTTGATACGAACTAGAAAAAAAGTTTTATCGCTATTCACCCCCCCTCTAGCGATCTGCTTCGATCCAACAATTGGTATCAAAGCCGGGGGTGCTAAGATTTGGCGAAACCACCAATCTAGCATTTTCACAGATTTTTTTTCTTTTTTTTCTGTTTATTTCGAATTTAATTCGTTCGCTTAGTTTTTCTACCGCACTACTAATCCAAGACGCGAATCTTGGTACTTTCTTGTGTGTTTTTGTCATTGCTAGTTTTTTGTCTACTTGTTTCTTTTGTTCTAATGGCCCATCTCGAGAGTTTTAGCATCGTCCGACCTCTGTTTTACAATGGAGATGACTTCCGTTATGGGAAGGGTCGGATGGAATGCTTTCTCAAAACCCAAATCGAGATGTGGATCATAATCCAAACGGGTTTCACACTTCCGACTAATGAAGTGGGTGACTCCTTGGATTATGATCAATGGACCATTGCGACAAAATGACAAGTCGAAGCCGACGCCAAGGCAACACAAATCCTCCAATGCGGCTTGTCCAAGGAGGAGTTAAATCATGTCGGCCCCTTCATCAGCGCAAAGGACCTCTGGACAAAGCTAGTGGAGCTACACGAAGGGACCGATGAAGCCAAGGTATGTAAGCGTGATCTTCTATTCAATAAACTATATAACCTAAAAATGCAGGAACACGAGTCCGCGACGCAACTTCACGCCCAAGTCCAGGACATCGTCAACAATCTACACGCAATCGGGCAAAAGGTCGAAAACCGCAATCTTATAAGGTATGTCCTAAACTCCTTTCCAAGGACTACCTTGTGGGCATCCATGGTCGATGCCTACAAGGTCTCCAAGGATCTTTCTAAACTTAGATTAGATGAACTTTTTTCTGATTTTGAACTTCATGAGTAGTCTAATTCGGAACCCGAGAAAGGTATAGCATTATTTGCAGGTTCAAAGAAGAAAACCGCTAGCAAGCCACCTCCGAAGGAAGAAGAGGATGAGTCCGATTCGGAGGTCGACTCAGAAATGGAGGCCGAACTAGTCAACCTAGTTCGGAGGATAGTCAAGGGCCGAAACAAAGGTAAGCCTAAAAGTTCAAACATAAGATGTTATGAATGCAACAGGTTTGGACACATTAAGTCCGAATGCCCAAAACTCAAGAGCAAGGCACCAAAATACAAAAAGGCACTTAACGCTTCTTGGGAAGAAGCTTCCGAGGAAGAAGATAATGATCGAGTCCTCATGGCTAAATTAGTGGAATCGGAGATGGAGTCGGAACCGGAACTTGAATCGAAAACCGAAGACGAGTCGGACTGCGAAGCACTATTCAAGACGAGCCACGGATAGGCATCCGGTTCAAAAGATACACTCAAGGTAAGTCGGTCTCTTATTACTACACTTTATAGTGCAATTAAGTTTTTAAATATAAAGTTAGCTAAGTCCGAGTCCAAGGTCGAGACCCTGGTTGAGGAAGTTAAACTCCTCAAACACGAGGTCTCCCTAACCTCTTCGACTAGTCGAGTTCAAGAGAAGGACTCAACTCGGGTTGAAAAACTCGAAGTTGAGAACTCACTCTTGAAAAGTCAAGTCAAAGATCTTAGGAATATGTTGGAAAGGTTTACTTTGGGATCCAAAGGACTTGACCTCCTACTTGGATCGCAAAGGGCCGTGTACAACAAGGTCGGGCTAAGGTTTAGCTCAAACACGACCAATAAGTCGTATATGTCAATCGTAAGTAGACATAAAAAACGTGTCCAAGCATGGGTCCCTAAGACCACCTTGATTTCAAACATAGGATCAAACCAGTACTGGGTTCCCAAGGACCAAATCCACTATGTGGAGAGACCGAATCAATTCAACGGTCCAGGGGGAGCTAGTACGAAATTTGTTTGTGTTTTAACTTAGAAATTGCATGCCTAGGTTTTTATTTTTCTTTTTATAATGGTTAGATAGGACTATAACTCGTCAATACTTGATAACATAGTACCAGGACGCGGCGAGATGATAGTACGCTAGAAAAGCGGAGTCTTGTGTATTCGGGCTAGATAAGGCATATTTAGTTCGGTGCACTTGACCGAGCAGAACTAGCTGAAGCTACCTCGCCGTATCCTAGACTAGTTAGACCAGGAAGTGGTCTTAGGTGAGTCAAGTCTCTATTTTCTTGAAAATGGCTTTGTCTAAGGAAGTGGTCGTTGTTCCGATCAAAGAAGGCCTCTGTGCCTCGCCACGACCTGGAATCCATGATCATGAAAAGGTTACTTGATGAGCCTAAGGTCAAATCCGAATCTAACGCAAGGTTGACAAGTGTTTAAGTCATTAAATTTAATTCAACTAAAATTGGAAGTCATCTCACAAGAACATATAGGATTAACATGTTTGATCATGTAGACATGGGTGAGATGATTTAGGTTAATAATTTTCAACCAATTTTTTAAAATCCAATATCCGATCCAACTACCTTGCATGTAGGATCAATGGATGTTGGACAGTGGTTGCTCCCGACACATGAGCGGGGATCAACTCAAGTTTTCGAAGCTTCGATTCAAACGACAAGGATCGGTAGCCTTCGGAAATAAACGGTAAGCTCAAAATCATCGGATGAGGTGATATTGAGCTTAACTCAAATTTTGTCATTCAAAACGTTTTATTAGTAGAAAATTTTCAATATAATCTTCTCAGTGTAAGCCAATTGTGTGATAATAACTATAAGGTCATCTTTCTAGAAAATGAATGCGTAATTAATACAAATGAAACCTCTAAAACAATTCTTAAAGGGACTAGGAATAACAACATTTACACTATCAACTTAACTAACTCCTCAACTAAGTGTCTTATGACACGGCAAGAGGAATCATGGTTGTGGCACCGACGACTCGGTCACTTACACCCAAGACTCATCCACAAGATGAGTCAGAGTGACTTAGTCAGAGGTCTTCCTAACCTCAATAACTTGGATAATAAAATATGTAATGCTTGTCAACAAGGTAAACAATCTAGGACACAACATCAACTAACTAATCAAGAACGAACAAAAAGTGTGCTTGAGCTCCTACACATGGATCTATTTGATTCACACGGAACTAAGTCACTTAATGGAAGTAAATTGTGTTTAGTCATTATTGATGACTTCTCTAGATTTACTTGGGTTAGGTTCATCAAACACAAAAGTGATACCCTAGGTCAATTAATCAACCTATTTAAGTTAATAGAAAATCAACAAAGCATTAAAATCAAAAGACTTAGGACTGATCATGGTGGTGAATTTGAAAACCATAGGTTTACAGAATTCTGTAACCTAAATGGATACCACCATGAGTTCTCTTGCCCTAGAACTCCACAACAAAATGGCCTAGTAGAATGCAAAAAATAGAACCCTACAAGAAGCCGCTAGGACAATGCTTAATGAGTATAACCTACCCGATAGGTTTTGGGTCAAGCCAGTGTACATGCTATGTCCAGAATAGGATCCTTATGGTAAAGAGGCACCTTAAGACCTCATACGAGATTTATCACGATAAAATACCTAACATCAAGTATTTTAGGGTATTTGGGTGTAAGGTACTATCCTAAACACTAAAGATTACCTAGGGAAATTTACATCCAAAACTACAACCGGAATCTTTCTAGGATACTCGACTACAAGTAGAGCTTATAGAGTATATAACCATGACACCCTTAGAGTCGAGGAAACTATCAATGTAGTATTCGATGAAGGACACGAACCCCCGGCAACCCCAATTAGCGAGCCGATTCATATTAGACCTAACTCTGATCCGGAGGTCAGGTCTAGTGACCTAAGTCAACCAAGTCACTCTATTGATCAAGTGATAGATGACTCCAACCAAACTAGAACTCAAACAAGCCATCCTATGGATTAAGTTGTAGACTCAAACCCAAATCCAACTAGGACTCAAACGAATCATCCTATCGACCAAGTAATAGGTGATCAAAGTCTAGGAGTTTGAACTAGAGCCTCATACAGAAACCTTAGTCAAATATCTTTGATTTCTAAAATTGAACCCAAAACTATTGACCAAGCTCTTCTTGATCCCGATTGGATTATTGCAATGCAAGAAGAGTTGGCTCAATTCACTAGGAACGAAGTATGGGAATAAGTACCACCACCTAAAGATAAAACAATCATTGGAACAAGGGGGGTGTTTAGAAATAAAATTGATGATAAAGGTGAAGTAGTTAGAAATAAAGCTAGACTAGTTGCTAAAGGGTTTAGTCAAGTCGAAGGTTTAGATTACGACGAGACCTATGCCCCAGTAGCTAGATTAGAGTCCATTAGAATGCTATTAGCATATGCAGCACATCGAGGATTTAAGTTGTTTCAAATGGATGTGAAATCTGCATTCTTAAATGGATACATTAAAGAAGAAGTTTATGTTAGTCAACCCCTCGGTTTCGAAAGTTTAGACAAACCCGATCATGTCCTTAGGTTAAAGAAAGCTCTTTATGGACTTAAACAAGCTCCTCGAGCTTGGTACGAGAGACTTTCGATTTATCTTAAGTCCAAAGGCTTTAACCAAGGTGTAGTTGACCCAACCCTTTTCGTAAAAACCTTAGGTAAAGACATATTCATAGTCCAAATCTACGTAGATGATATTATTTTCGGAACCACCAACTCAATCCTACTAAATGAGTTCATTTCACTTATGGAAAGTGAATTTGAAATGAATCTAGTAGGCAAATTAAGTTTCTTCTTAGGATTACAAATTAAACAAACTAAAGATGGAATATACCTACATCAATGCAAATATACTAGGGAATTAATTAAACGCTTTGGAATGCAAGACGCTAAAATTATTAATACCCCAATGGCAACTAATGTTAATATAGAAGAAGTAATTGGAACCCAAATTGATTTAAAATACTATAGGAGCATAATAGGGAGTCTCCTTTACTTAACTGCAAGCCGACCTGATATCTTATTTGTAGTGAGTATGTGCGCAAGGTTTCAAACCTGTGCCAAGGAGTCTCACCTAACTCTAGTCAAGTGTATCCTTAGATATCTAAAGGGTACACTTAATGTCGATATTTGGTATCCTAGATCTACTGAGTTCAAACTAATCGGCTACTCCGATTCGGACTATGCCGGTAGTAAGCTCGATAGAAAGAGCACGAGTGGTTGTTGTCAACTTCTCGGCTCGAGTCTAATGAGTTAGTGCAGTAGGAAGCAACACTGTGTTGCCTTATCTACCACCGAAGCCGAATACATAGCGATGGGTGAGTGTGTCACTCAACTTCTTTGGATGAAACACACTCTCCGCGACTTTAAGTTAGACTTTACGAATACTAAACTTCACGTAGATAACATTAGTTCAATTAATCTTACTAAGAATCCGATATGTCACTCTAGGACCAAACATATAGAAGTCAAACACCATTTCATTCGAGAACATGTGGCCAACGGAGCCATACAACTCGAATACGTCGAATCGAAGTCTAACTTAGCAGACCTATTTACTAAACCCCTACCCGAAGCCGAATTTAGTCTATTAAGATGAAAATTGGGCATGTGCGTAATAGAATAGGAACTTGCAAATTATATTTTCTTACTACTATTTCTTAAATTTCATTTTCATGGAACTAGCATAGGACATACCTTAGATATCATGCACCTATAGATTTAAGGAGCTAATACATCTCACAACACATAGGACTAATGTGTTTGTGTACTTAGCCACGTAGATGGGCGTGAGATGTTAGGACCTTACTCCTGGTTCCAGATGTAGAGCTAGTGCATCGCCATGAACCACGGAATATAATCATACATACTAACCGACTCTGACCAGGACTGGTTGATCTTTTATATCAATCAAGCCAGATATGAGTCGAACATTTTATAGATGAACTTATTTTCAATATATTATTTTCAAAATAATGTGGAACATGCTTGGACTTTAAATTTAACACTTATTTTTGTTTTCCACACACACCCTCACTCTTTTCGGTATATGGCAAAAGGGGGAGAAAAAGGCCAAAGTTAAGGGGTCAAATTTTTTTTTGATAACTTAACTCTTACTTTATATTTAAACCAAAAGTTAACTTTAAGTTTTGAAAACTTATTAAAGGCCAAGTTAAGAGAATTATTAACTTAAACTTATTTGTGCCATCAACGTTTTACTTATTTTTAATGTTTTACTTAAGGGGGAGAAAGGGCCAAGTTAAGAAGAACTCTTAACTTAAACATTTTACTAAGGTCAACTTTAAGTAATTACTTAAAGCAACCCTCAAGGGGAGGATTAAGGTCTTTCTTCAAGACTCACCCTTGGTCAAGGGGGAGGTTTCCTCAAGGGGGAGTACTTGAAGAAAATCCTTACTACTCCAACTTAATCTTCTTTATTTTTTGTTTGTTTCTAATGCACATTATTCTTCATGCTTGCTATTTACTTAACTTTGTATGTGGGTTTGCCATAAATCAAAAAGGGGGAGATTGTTGGTGCAGTAGGCACCTAGGTCGAACCTGAGTTTTGATTATAGCAAACGATACAAAGTTAAGCTCATGTCGTTATCTCACGAGCTGAATCGAGTGTGTAGAAGATTGCTAAAGCTGGAGCTGAAGGCTAGCGACACCCGGAAGAAGCCAGGTGGTCGGGCGACACTCGAGTGACTTCGGAGGGAGCTGAAGGAATCGAGTGGAAGGTAGGAAGCAAAAGTGACATGGTAAGTATCGAGGTAAGCTCGTGTGTGCGAGCGTAAGTGAGGTCGTATCCTCCTTACGGGGATGGTCTTAAGCGTAGATTTGACCAAAGACATCCCATCGATGGTCTAGGTCGAGATCCGTCGGTCGAAGGTCGTCAAAATAATGTTTTCTTTAAGCTAACTTTGCCTTACAGCTAGTATCAGTCGACTGCTAGCTTGGAGGACTCAAGCTCAACACATTTGCTGAGGTCGGATTCGATCGATGTCGCCATCACGATCGATGATGGCCATCAGTCGACTGATGGTCAATGATCAGCTTCAAGGTGTCAAGGCTTATCACCCCATTTCAAGGAGATTGGTGCTCAATTTTGATTGGCTAGGGTTCTTCTCGAAAAGGGGCTCAAAGGCTAAAAAAGGTGGGCCAATCCTAGGGTTTATTCATCAATTCTAAGCTTCCAAAAGCCTCTGCAAATCTACAACTTCTCCGAAAACGAAGTGCTTCTTCTCTGACGTCTAGGTTTATTTATTTTCATTTTATTACATCGGTTAGAGTTTTATTTCAGTTTAGTACTTTCATTTTCGGAGCTTTTATCGTAACGAGGAGAGGGGGAGTGTCCCTCTACCTCAAGCTTTGTACTTTACTTGTATCGATTAAACTCCTACCTCTAACGGGGAGGAGTTCTTTAGTGTTTTTGCCCTCCGTACGTGGTCAAGGACCGCTAGGGCCTTGGAGTAGTAGCCGAAGGCAATGAACCAAGTAAAACTCCTTTGTCTCTTTTTGCTTTACATTTACATTTCTGCTGCAATTAATTATCTACTCGGTTTTTGATACGAACTCGAAAAAAAAGTTTTATCGCTATTCACCCCCCCCCCTCTAGCGATCCGCTTCGATCCAACAGTATTGAGCAGGACCAACTTAGAGGTGATTCGATTTATTGCTGACTACATAATTAAATCGGACCTTAGATATTATTTTGTACATGCTCTTAATCCCGATATAAAAATGTGCACATATACTTAGTAGTCATCTCTTTGATTTACCAACGGGCGATATTTATAGATTAAATCGATAAGCTCGGTAAGTTGGGAGATGATATTATTTATATGGTGTGTCGTTGATTATAGGAGGAAACCGTGTCCTATATATTAGGATGATGATGTCCCCTTGAGGAGCTCATAAGGTTCATCATGTAAACCCTGCAGGTGGACTTGGTCTGACATGATGAAAAGGTTGAGTGGTACTACTCAAGGAGTTAGATGTTGATTAATTAATGGTCAGTAAATTAATTAATCGACGGACGTTCGAGATCTTAAACACGGGGAGAAAATGTACAAATAATATATGTAGCCCATATTATCATATGGGGGTTAGTGAGGTAGATCAATGATGATCCTTTAGTGGATTGGATCATCATTAGTGGATCGGACTTTATGTGGGCTTGATCCATGGGTGGCCAAGATCCAACTCCTCCTCATGGTCCCTAATGTAGCCTATTAACACCTCATGAAGATTAGATCCAATGGATAGAAACAAAACTCTAGATCCAAAGGTACAGATTAAATCTCTAGATTCGACGGTTGAGATTAAATCTCTAGATCCGACGGTTGAGGTTAAATCCCTAGAACCAATGGAGGAGATTAAATCATGGCTTGAGCCCAACTCTATAAATAGAGATCATGAAGTGGGTGGCAAGAGAGAGCATGGCTTAAGGGGATTTGGGTTTGCTTCCTTTGGAAGCTAGGAATCCTAGTTGGATTAGGATTAGGTTTGGGTGGCTAGGGTTTTGGGAGCTATGGGTGGGCGGCAACAAGTGGAGGAGGTGTCTCTTCTTCTTCCTAAGGTGTGGCCGGTTCCTTCCATCTTTCCTCTACCTTGGCTTGTGCTCATCCTAATCTTCTTCCCCACTTCCATGGCCGGCCATTAGGAGAGCTAGGATTAGGGTTTGGAGGCTTAGGGTTTAGGAGGCTTGGGTGGCACCAAATAAAGAAGTAGTTTGCTTTCTTCTTCCTCTCCTTTGGTGGCCAGCGCCCACAGCCCTTTCCCAGCCCTTGGCCGGCATCCAAAGACCCCTTCTCCTTCTCCTTAGGTGGTGGAAATAAGATATAGGGCTTTCCCTTGGTGTCTTGGCCGGTTTCCACCATTATCTCCTTCTCCTTGTTGGCCGGCGGTAAGGATTCTCCTTGTTGCTTGTTGGTTGGCTATAGGAAGGAGAAGAGCTTTGTTTATATTCTTCCTCTTGCTTTGGAATAGCAAGGAAGGAAGATTTGCAATCTAGGAGCTTCGACTTTTGGTAGAGCGTTGCCCACACGACGTCCGAAAGGAGGAAGGACATACATTAGAAGATCGAGAGGTATATCGATTCTCTAATTTTTATATGTTACATGTTTGTATTTATTTTTCAATTATGAGCATGATATAAATCTGTATATGGCTAAATAATACTTGGATCCCGACCATAAACACAAAAACCGGCGATCCGAACATCGTCTATTCCGCGGCTACTTGTAGAATAGAGGATGGTCGCTTGAACCACTAGTTTGTTCAAGTGACCTCTCTAAACGAATAGCACGATGATGACTTGGTGGTTTGGGCAATCCCTTTTATCTAGGATTAATTTTTTTTTAATCCGGGGACATCGAAGGGATCGCCATGGACAAGCTACCGAGGTGAAGTGGGAAGCGAAGTTTCCCCTCACGAACTTGATAAGCAAAACCCTTCAATTGGTATCAGAGCTTCCAGGTAAAACCCTTCATATCCACTATGGATCATGTATCTGTGTATGGTTTTGTGGGAGTCGATAGTGTGTCACTACGGACTAGAGGTCCTAGCATGGTCGACTGTCGATTTTGTACAACTCTCTGTGGGATAGAGAGTGTGTTGTGAGTGTAAGAATGTGTGGTTGTGTATTCAGTCCATTTACATGCATACTAGCAACTTGGTCTCCCTTGTGGTTGATAGGGTCGTCGGTCATCCTGCCTCCATGGTTACTCGTGGTAGTAGTAGTTGGTGTGAGGGCAGATTAGCTATTGTGCCACACTCGGTCACTATTTATGGTGGTAGTTGGAGTTGCATGCAGTTGTATTGTGTGTGTGGTACTCGACCACTCATGGATAGTGTTAGTCGGAGTGGTCAGTAGTAGGGACCTCCCGTGTGTAGCTTATAGCTATTTAGATTATCTCTACTTATTCATACTACCCACTCGGCCAATCGAGAGTAGTGGTTGTTATTGAGTTGGGACAGTTGTCATGTCGTGCCACATAGGCCACACTAGGGTCATGGTAGCGAGTGAGGTGTGCAGGCATGACCAAGCATCGACATTGGCATGTGTGATGGCGTTATATATATATATATATATCTGTGTGTGTGTGTGCGTGTGCTTGTGCGTTTCCGTGTGTTTGTGTGCGTTCAATGTATATAGATACAATCTATCTATGCTTGTTGTGTTGTTACATTTGTTTGAGCTATGTTTGCTGCATTTGGTTGTACATCATCTTGCATGTTATTTTCTTGATCTATACTATTGTGTGTGGTATACCAGGGTATGAGTTGATTGCATAGTTGTATGCATCTGACCAATATCATGGTGTTTAGTAGGTTGGACCAGGTTCATATTGTATATGTTGTAGAATGTTTGTAAGGCGGTTGTTGATTACAAAGGTAGTATTGTTCTTTCATATTCTATATGTTATATTGTGGTGTATGTGATCAGGTTGTATGAGTTGTATCGTTGCAAATCTCTAGGTATGTCAGTACCTTATGTTGTCCAATTGATAAGTTGTTTTATGTAGTGGTTATATTATACTGGTGTATATATGTCATACCTTTAGATGGTATATTGTTGACTCTCATATGATATATGATATGCATGCACTATCTTTTATATTACCGCTAAGTTTTATAATCACCACCACACACCCTGGGTTTTCTTGCCGCCCAGGTGGCAGGTAGAAGACTTCGTGTCACGCCCACCCTTTTTGGACCAGAAGTCCGGAGGGGCGGTGCGTGACGCGACCGTACATACATACACTTCTTACTACTTACAGTGGAAGACTTTAGACACATTTTTTTTTCTTTTAAAACATAAACATGCATTGACATATATAGATACTTCTTCTTCTTAACATAGAGCATGCATCATAACATATATAGATACTTCTTCTTACTTCTTCCTTACTTCTTCTTATTAACATAGAGCATGCATCATAACATATATAGATACTTAGTGCATAGTTAAAGTTCATAAACATCATCATCATAAGGAGACATAAATAAGGACATCCATAAACGTCATCATCATAGGGAAACATATATATAAGGACATAACTGATCTTCTCCACCATGCCACTACCACACACATTTGGCCCCTCCTGTTGCTCCCTTTTTGTTTATCCATCCCTTACCCTTATCTGCAGTACGAGGGAAAGATAAACTATAAGCACATAGGCTTAGTAAGATCCTGTCCTACTCATAAAAAATCATACATCGACATTAATCATGACATGTAACATTCATAACATATAAGCAACATAACATGTAACATACATGGCGTAAGCAACTTAACATGTAGCATAAGTAACAAAAGTAACATAACATGTAACATACATATCATAGCAGCATATCATGTAAATATATGACTTAATCAAACATGACATACAACATATGTAACATAGCAACATATACATGTCATATCAACATAACATACAACCTATATATGACATATCAAACATAACATACATCACATGTAACATAGTAGCATAAACATGACATATCAAATATAACATGCAACATATATATATGACATATCAACATAGCATGTGAACCTAACAATCAAATCATGTAAACATATGCAGGATGCTTTTTGAAAACATATATTATAGGTACGTAACATAAATCTCAACATATTTGGGCCCGACATTGTACCACTTCTTCTTCATAATAGCGTGCATCCCTAAATAGACCCGAGGTAGCAAGTCTCGAACCTACTAGGTTACTAGGCCCGATCTTAGTCCGTCGACCTAGGGCAATCGTCATAGCGTAGAAGCCCATCCTAGGCCCGAGTCTTACTCCATCGACCTAGGGCATCTTGGAGCCCATCCCGTACTAGGCCCGATCTTAGTCCGTCGACCTAGGGGCAATCATACATAGAGGCCCATCCTAGGCCTGAGTCTTACTCCATCGACCTAGGGCATCTTAGGAGCCCATCCCTTTGGACCTTGTTAAGGTCTTGGTACAAGCCATGCAGAAGGTAAAATACTTATATTCTTTTATTATCACATAGCTTATTTCATTTTTCAAACATAGCATACCTCATTTCCTAACACATCATATTTCACTTCATGAACATATCATTTTTCATTTCATAACATATCATACTTCATTTTCATAATCATATCATATTCATTTCATGAACATATCGTTTTTCATTTCATAATCATATCGTATTTCATTTCACAACATATCTTAAATCACATACACATAGGGCATGACATAAGGCATAAACATCAAGAGTAAGTAAATACTAACCTAAATCATGTTATCTTCATCTAGCATAATTTAATATCACAAGTCAACATGAATTCACCCAACATAAAACACATGTTAACCTAACCTAGAGCATGTTAAAGGACAATGGTTGGCCGAATGGTTCATGTAGGTTTTTAGGGCTAGTCTTTTAACCTAATTCAATTAACATACTAACAACATCATATGCATACAAAACATGGAATAAAACTTCATTGGAGCATCAATACAAGGAGGGGTGGCCGAATGGTCCATGTAGGTTTTTAGGGCTAGTCTTTTAACCTAATTCAATTAACATACTAACAACATCATATGCATACAAAACATGGATTAAAACTTCATTGAATCATCAAAATAAAGGGGTGGCCGAATGGTCCAAGGGGATTTTAGGGTTAGACTTTTAACCTAATCCAATTAACATACTAACAACATCATATGCATACAAAACATGGATTAAACTTCATTTAATCACCAAAAACCACATGTTGGCCGAATAGTCCTTAGAGGTTTCTAGGGTTAACTTTTAACCTAATTCATTCTACCTCCTAACATCATCATTTGCATGTAAAACAAGATATAGAACTTCAATAAAACACCAAAAATCCATGTTGGCCGAATGGTTCATAGGGGTTCCTAGGGTTAACTTTTAACCTAATTCATTCTACATCTTAACTTCATAATGTGCATGTAAAATAAGGTATAGAACTTCAATAAAACACCAAAAATCCATGTTGGCCGAATGGTTCATAGGGGTTCCTAGGGTTAACTTTTAACCTAATTCATTCTACCTCCTAACTGTTAGAATGTATACTGAAAGCCTAGCTCTTTTCTGTATGAACATTTTATTTTGAAATAAGAATCACATGATCATTGTTTGCATTTTATATATTCATTATATATGTGTGCATATTGTCTAATATTCTACATTGTAGATAACATGGTGCTTGGTGTGGCACAGAAGATCATGTTATCAATCCCTTGTAAAATATAAGAAGAGGCTCACAACCAAGATGGTTTTGGACAAACCATTGGCATGGTTGTAGTGTAGCTTGGTATTGTTTTATCTTGAACATAGAGTTACACTAGTACACTTAGGTGTATTGAGTAGGACCGACATAGAGGTGATTCAATTTAGTACTGACTAAATAATTGAATCGGACCTCGGATATTATGTTGTACATGCTCTTAATCCCGATATAATAACGGGCACATGTACTTAGTATTTATTTCTTTAATTTACCAGTGGGTGAGATTTAGATGGATTAAATCAATATGACCGGTAAGTTGGGAAATAATATTATTTACATGGTGTGCCGTTGATTATAGGAGGAAACCGTGTCCTATATATTAGGTTGATGATGTCCCCTTGAGGAGCTCATAAGGTTCATCATGTAAACCCAATTTGGTTGACTTAGTCAACATGATGATAAGGTTGAGTGGTACTACTCGAGGAGTTAGATGTTAATTAATTGATGGTCGAGTAAATCAATTAATTGTGGACATTCGATATCTTAAACACGGGGAGATTAATGTACAAATAATATATGGAGCCCATATTAATTTATGGGGGTTGGTGAGGTAGTTCAATGATGATCCTCTAGTGGAATGGAACATCATTGATGGATCAAGTATGTGTGGTTCCGATCCATCGGGTGGCCAAGACCCAACTCCTCCTTATGGTCCCTATCGTAGCCTTATATAATCCTTGTGAAGTCTAGATCCAAGAATGTAAAACAAAACCTAGAACCAACGGTTGGGATTAAATCCCTAAGATCCGATGGTTAGGATGAAACCCTAGAACCAACGGTTGGGATTAAAACCCTAAGATCCGATGGTTAGGATGAAACCCTAGAATCGACGGTTGAGATTAAATCCCTAGATCCGACGGTTGGGATGAAATCCTAGATCCGACGATTAGGATGAAATCCTAGATCCGACGGTTGAGATGAAACCCTAGATCCGACGGTTGGGATAAAACCCTAGATCCGACGGTGGAGGTTAAATCCTAGATCACGGATGAGATTAAAGGAGGCTTAAGCCCTATTCTATAAATAGGTTGCTTAGGGTTGGCGGCAAGGATAAGAGAAGGAGATTGGTTTTGAATTAGGGTTAGGGTTTGGCTCATCTTCCATTGGGCGGCTAGGGTTTGGGCGGCTACAAGCTTGGGCGGCAAGCTAGGGTTTGGCCGGTCATCCCTCTCTTCTCCTCCTTGGTTTTGGGTGGCACTCATCCCTTTTCCTTGCTCCTTGGCCGGCGGTTCTCCATCCATTGGTGGCCGGCAATCATCTTCCTCCAATCTCTCCAAGGTGGCCGGCGGTTTCCATTCATTTGGTGGCCGGCGCATCATCCACTTGCTCCTTGGCCGGCGGTTGCACCAAATTCCCTAATTTGGTGGTCGGTTCTAGATAGGAAAGGTATTTGTCATTGCTTCTCTTTGTTCGCAGCGGACAAGGTAGAGAAGAAAGTGATCAAGAAGGCTTCAACTCGTGGAGGATCTTCGTCCACACGTCGTCCACAAGAAGGATAGGACATACGATAGAAGATCGTAAGGTATAAAGTTGTTTTTAACTTTATTTACATATCTGAATATGTTCTTTAATATTTTGATTATGCATGTGTATGAATGGATATATATTGTATAATCATGGACCCCGAAGACAAACACAAAAATCGGCAATCCATCCGTCGTCTTTTCCGCGGCTAACCAACTAGAAGAGTTGTGTTGCTTGAACAACTAGTTTGTTCAAGTGACCACTCAAGTTGTTAGCACGACGACGAATAGGTTGTGCCAAGGAAGCTCATCCCATCCGGATTAAGTCTTTCATTAGTGAAAATTTTAATCCGGGGACATGGGAGCCAATGAGCCTCCGAAGCGACATCCCAACAATTGGTATCAGAGCCACGGTTTCCGGTTTTGTGTGTTTTGGATTCGGTTAATTTTTTATGCATTTTTCATATATTATATGTGCCGGATAATAGTAGGATATGCGTAGTTTAACTCTTTGGTTGCAGGCATAAGATCTGACTATTATGGCCATGTGTGTGTATGTGAATGGATGTGTGTAAAAATTTATTATTTGAATCCTCGGGGTTGACGAGGCTAGATTAGTATTTAATTTTTGTAATTAAATACGACATTGTTTTAGCTCATTTTAGTTTACTTTCGATCTAGATTATTTGTACACTCCTTCGTGGAGTATAGGATCGATGGATGTAAATTAAAATGTTTTATCTCGGCTCGGAACTCTTTGGTGACTTGCGCACGGGAAAGATGGAGCGGACGAGGTGGCCACACGACGGGATGCATATTGGAGGACAATGCCATAATAGTTGGAAAAATTCTGTTTTTTCCATATTTATTGCTTATTTGTTTTATATGCATGTTGTGTGTGATTTAAAATTCCTCATTTGCAATTTACTAAGTGGGAGAGGGATATTTTAATTAATTCATGGCCTCCATTAAAATTTGACGTGTGATGCGAACAAACTTGTGTGTTGGCTCTGAGTGCCTTCCTCCCTGCGGACGGGTTTGTTTGCGGATCACTAGGTCAAATAATGGTTATAGAAAATTATCTAGGAGCATGTGTACTTCCACAGCGGTAAGACACATAATCCGAAATAATTCCCTTAGTATCGTGTAATGGTGCAGACTTAGATGCAAATGAAAGTATCCTCCCCATCAGTCACTTTGCTTTTATTTGTAGGGCCAAGAGGAACCAACTATTAATTTTATTTGTCAAAAAGTAAGGTTGACAAGATAATAAAATTAATGGGTAAAACCTCCTCTTACAAATGTAGGTTTTCGTATCGTCCACACACGTGGCATCGAAATTCTCGGTGTTTTGAGGTGTTGGTTGATTTGATTTTATTGTTTTGAGGAATCAATAATATTTGAAATCTAATATTTTGATCATTGTGATTTTTAGGAATTTCAAATGGCTTTCAACCCACTTCTTTGTGATTTTAAAAGAAAACAAACTTCTTGGTCAAACTACATTGATTGGAAAAGAAACTGGATATTGTCTTAATCTGCGGAGGAGTACAAATTTATACTCTTAGGTCTGTCCTCCTAAGCCACCGATGACTACGATGAAAAGGAGAAAGAACATTATAAGAAATGGGTTAAGGCGGATGAGATGGCGCGGTGTTACATTTTGGCATCTATGTCAAATGTGCTTTAACATCGACATCGAGCCATAGCCACGACTTATGACATGATGTTCAATCTCAAGGAACTTTCGGACATCGAGTAGAGGCGGCTAAGCGAGGCAATGAGAAACTTGATGGCGACCACCATGGTCGAGGAACACCCGTTAGGGATCATGTTCTCAAGATGATGGCTCATCTTAATGAGATGGAAGTCCTCGTGAGATCAATGGGGAAACCAGTCGATATCATTCTCGATCTCTGCCTAGGAGTTTTGGCGATTCGCCTCAACTACAACATGAACAAGAGGTTGTATTCGTTGGCGGAGCTTGGCGAGAACTCCGAGGCGGTAGAGGGCTTTTTTCGAGTTCTCAAGCCATGGTCGCTCGGAAGGTTTCTTCCTCTAAACCGAAAGGTAAGAAGAAGAAGAAGCAAGGTGGAGCAAAGAAAGTGGCGGGAGGACCTCGGCAGGAGTGAAGAAAGCGAAAGGCAAGTGCTTCACTTAAGCGGTGGACATTGGAAGGCGGTGTCCTCGCCAAAGAATAAAGGTATATCTTCTTGTTTAGTTGTTGAAACATGTTTAGCGGTGTTATCTACCCGATTGCACGGTGTGTAGATCACGAGAGCCAGCGATCATGTCTGCAATACTTTGCGAGGTTCCAGAAACACGACGACTAGCGAGGGAGAAATCACCGTCTTCATGGGCAATGCTTCAAAGGTGGCGGCTATTGCGTTGGGAGGCGTTTATTTATCTTTTGATAGGAATAAATTTTTGGTGTTGAGAAATTGTCTTTATGTACCTACTTTTAGAAAGAATTTAATTTCAGTTTCTAAATTATTTTTGGATGGATATTCATTTCTTTTAATGACAAGGTGGTTATAAAAAGGAATAGGAGATTATACTGATACAGTACATTGGTTGGCAATTTATATACTCTTGAACCAAAACTCCCACAATGCATATAAGTAAATAACTCATCTTCTAAATCTAATAAGAGAAAAGAACCTTCACAAAGACCAAACATATCTTTGGCATCTAAGGCTTGGTCATATTAACCTAAGTAGAATTCAAGGTTGATAGGTGATGGACCTTTGGGTTCATTAGTGGTGGAGGATCTCCCAACCTGCGAATCTTGCTTGGAAGGTAAAATGACCAAGAGGCCTTTCAAGGCCAAGGGTATAGAGCCAAAGATGTGTTGGAAATGGTTCATTCTGATTTGTGCGGTCCTATGTCTATCCAGGCAAGAGGTGGCTTTGAATACTTCGTCTCTTTTATAGATGATTATTTAAGGTATGGATACATTTACTTGATGCGCCGCAAGTCTGAATGCTTTGACAAGTTCAAAGAATTCAAGGCTGATGTGGAGAACCGTCAAGGTAAAAGTGTCAAGACATTACGATCTGATCGTGGTGGCGAGTACCTCTTGGGAGAGTTTAGGAGTTACTTATCAGAGGCTGGGATTCAATCCCAATTATGCACTTTTGCACACCCATGAGAATGGTGTAGCGGAGGCGAAGGAATAGGACTCTTATGGAGATGGTCGGATCGATGATGAGTTATTCGAGTTACTGTTTCGTGCAGGGTATGACCTTTGGAAACGACAATGTATACTCTGAACTTGGTTCCATCTAAATCAGTACCTTCTACCCCTGTAGAATTGTGGACTGGGCAAAAGCCTAGTCTGAGACATATTCGGATATGGGGAGTCGACATGTCTTTGAAGGTGATCTTTGGTAAGTTGGAACCTCGTACAGAAGTATGCATGTTTGTTGGCTACCCTAAGGGAACGAAAGGTGGTTTATTTTATAATCCTAGAGATCAGAGGGTGATCGTTAGCCGCGATTTCTAGAGGAGGATTATGTAATGAACCACAAGCCCAAGAGTAGGATTGTTCTGGGGAAGTTGAGCTTGATTCACTGCAGAGTACAAGAGGATACCCCACAAGTCACTGCACCGCGTGTCACAGAGCATACACGGGAGGTACCTCGTCGTAGTGGGAGGGTTGTTAGACAACCCGATAGATTCATGTTTTTGGGAGAGTCTTCGGACTTAGTCCCTGGTGAACATGAACCTGATCCCTGGACATATGACGAGGCAATCCAAGATAGAGATGCGGTATCTTGGCAAAGAGCGATGAATTCAGAGATAGAATCTATGGATTCTAATCAGGTCTGGGAGCTAGTAGAGCCACCCGATGGTGTAAAAACTATTGGATGCAAGTGGATCTACAAGAGAAAGAGAGGGGTAGACGGGAAGGTTGAGACCTTCAAAGCTAGGCTTGTTGCGAAAGGGTATACTCAGAAAGAGGGTATCGACGATGAGGAGACCTTATCGCCAGTAGCTATGCTTAAGTCTATCCGGATTCTCTTATCTATAGCTGCTCATATGGATTATGAGATATGGCAGATGGATGTCAAGACAACTTTCCTTAACGGAAGTCTTGAGGAGAACATCTATATGCGGCAACCAGAGGGATTCATTGCTAAAGGCAAAGAACATCTTGTATGTAAGCTTAATCGGTCCATTTATGGATTGAAGCAAGCTTCTAGATCTTGCAACATCCGCTTTGATGAGGTAATCCAGTCATATAGATTTATTCAAAGTCCGGATGAACCTTGTGTATACAAGAGATGTGACGGAAACGTAGTGGTGTTTCTTGTACTATACGTAGATGACATTTTGTTAGTTGGCAACAATATCAAAGTGTTATCAGACGTAAGGGTATGGTTGTCCAAACAGTTTGACATGAAGGACTTGGGAGAAGTGGGACACATCCTTGGGATCAAAGTTATATGGGATCGCAAGAAAAGGATGTTATGCTTATCTCAAGCTTCATATATTGACACTATCCTTGCTCGTTTTAGCATGCAGAACTCCAAGAAAGGTTTTCTACCTTTTAGGCATGGAGTTCCTTTATCTAAAGAGATGTGTCCCAAAACATCAAAGGAGATGGAGGACATGAAGGTGGTTCCTTATGCTTCGGCAGTAGGTAGCCTTATGTATGCTATGCTATGTACGAGACTGGATATCTACTTTATCGTGGGCATGGTTAGCAGATATCAGAGTAATCCTGGACAGGGACATTGGACTGCGGTAAAGCATATATTGAAGTACCTGAGAAGGACTAGGGATTATATGCTGGTTTACCGGGCAGATCAATTAGTCCCTGTGGGTTACACGGATTCAAATTTCCAATCAGATAGGGACAAGAGTAAGTCTACCTCGGGGTTTGTGTTTACTTTTGGAGGTGGAGTCATAGTATGGAGGAGTGTCAAGCAGAAATGCGTGGCGGACTCTACCATGGAAGCTGAGTATGTGGCAGCCTCTGAGGCAGCCAAGGAAGCTGTATGGCTCAGGAACTTCTTGATGGACTTGGATGTGATTCGGGTTTGCCCGAACTATCACAATTGATGCGATGCGATTCTGAAACTCGAAGGAACCACGAGCCCATAAGGCGAGTAAACACATAGAGCGCAAGTACCACCTCATACGAGAGATCGTAAAGCGAGGAGAAGTTGTTGTCGCCAAGATTGCATCAGAGGATAACCTGGCAGATCCATTCACTAAGGCCCTTCCAGCGAAAGCGTTTGATAGGCATGTGGAGGACATGGGGATCAGATGTATGGCAGAGTGATGACAGCATAGTCTTTTAGTATAAGTGGGAGATTGTTAGAATGTATACTGAAAGCCTAGCTCTTTTTTGTATGAACATTTTATTTTGAAATAAGAATCACATGATCATTGTTTCCATTTTATATATTCATTATATATGTGTGCATATTGTCTAATATTCTACATTGTAGATAACATGGTGCTTGGTGTGGCACAGAAGATCATGTTATCAGTCCCTTGTAAAATATAAGAGGCTCACAACCAAGATGGTTTTGGACAAACCATTGGCATGGTTGTAGTGTAGCTTGGTATTGTTTTATCTTGAACATAGAGTTATACTAGTACACTTAGGTGTATTGAGTAGGACCGACATAGAGGTGATTCAATTTAGTACTGACTAAATAATTGAATCGGACCTCGGATATTATGTTGTACATGCTCTTAATCCCGATATAATAATGGGCACATGTACTTAGTATTTATTTCTTTAATTTACCAGTGGGTGAGATTTAGATGGATTAAATCAATATGCCCGGTAAGTTGGGAAATAATATTATTTACATGGTGTGCCGTTGATTATAAGAGGAAACCGTGTCTTATATATTAGGTTGATGATGTCCCCTTGAGGAGCTCATAAGGTTCATCATGTAAACCCAGCTGGTTGACTTAGTCAACATGATGATAAGGTTGAGTGGTACTACTCGAGGAGTTAGATGTTAATTAATTGATGGTTAGTAAATCAATTAATTGACGGACATTCGATATCTTAAACACGGGGAGATTAATGTACAAATAATATATGGAGCCCATATTAATTTATGGGGGTTGGTGAGGTAGTTCAATGATGATCCTCTAGTGGAATGGAACATCATTGATGGATCAAGTATGTGTGGTTCTGATCCATCGGGTGGCCAAGACCCAACTCCTCCTTATGGTCCCTATCGTAGCCTAATATAATCCTTGTGAAGTCTAGATCCAAGAATGTAAAACAAAACCTAGAACCAACGGTTGGGATTAAATCCCTAAGATCCGATGGTTAGGATGAAACCCTAGAACCAACGGTTGGGATTAAATCCCTAAGATCCGATGGTTAGGATGAAACCCTAGAATCGACGGTTGAGATTAAATCCCTAGATCCGAAGGTTGGGATGAAATCCTAGATCCGACGATTAGGATGAAATCCTAGATCCGACGGTTGAGATGAAACCCTAGATCCGACGGTTGGGATAAAACCCTAGATCCGACGGTGGAGGTTAAATCCCTAGATCCGACGGATGAGATTAAAGGAGGCTTAAGCCCTATTCTATAAATAGGTGCTTAGGGTTGGGCGGCAAGGATAAGAGAAGGAGATTGGTTTTCGAATTAGGGTTAGGGTTTGGCTCATCTTCCATTGGGCGGCTAGGGTTTGGCAAGCTTAGGCGGCAAGCAAGGGTTTGGCAGTTCATCACTCTCTTCTCCTCCTAGGTTTTCGGCGGCCCTCTTCACTTTTCCTTGCTTTTTGGCTGGCGGTTCTCCAACCAGTGGTGGCCGGCAATCATCTTCCTCAATCTCTCCAAGGTGGCCATGGTTTCCATTCATTTGGTGGCCGGCGCATCATCCACTTGCTCCTTGGCCGGCGGTTGCACCAAATTCCCTAATTTGGTGGTCGGTTCTAGATAGGAAAGGTATTTGTGATTGCTTCTCTTTGTTCGCAGTGGACAAGGTAGAGAAGAAAGTGATCAAGAAGGCTTCAACTCGTGGAGGATCTTCGTCCACACGTCGTCCACAAGAAGGATAGGACATACGATAGAAGATCGTAAGGTATAAAGTTGTTTTTAACTTTATTTACAGATCTGAATATGTTCTTTAATATTTTGATTATGCATGTGTATGAATGGATATATATTGTATAATCATGGACCCCGAAGACAAACACAAAAACCGGCGATCCATCCGTCGTCTTTTCCGCGGCTAACCAACTAGAAGAGTTGTGTTGCTTGAACAACTAGTTTGTTCAAGCGACCACTCAAGTTGTTAGCACGACGACGAATAGGTTGTGCCAAGGAAGCTCATCCCATCCGGATTAAGTCTTTCATTAGTGAAAATTTTAATCCGGGGACATGGGAGCCAATGAGCCTCTGAAGCGACATCCCAACACTAACATCATCATTTGCATGTAAAACAAGATGTAGAACTTCAATAAAACACCCAAAAACATGTGTTGGCCGAATAGTCCATAGGGGTTTCTAGGGTTATCTTTTAACCTAATTCATTTTACATCCTAACATCATCTTCTTCTTACAAAACATGATATAGAACTTCCTTGGAACATCAAAACTAAGCTTGGCCGAATATATCATAGGGATTTCTACACAAACAATCAACCGAAAGCTACTCGTATGCAGGTGAGGGATACTTACATCCTTCGCTTTGCTTTTAGTGGGAAGATGACCTAAGGAAAATCCAAACCTAGCCTTCTCCTTGCTTGGATGGGGTTCGGCCAAAGGATGAAAATGGAGAGGGAGAGGAATAGATTTCGGTGAGGAAGAAGAAGAGAAGAGGAGAAAATAAATTTTGTAACTCATGCCCCCTCATGCCCCCTATTTATCCACTTGAAGAGTCCCTTGATCTCCCTTACACTTAACCATAATTTCTCCTATTCCTCTAATGATAAAATCTTATTGGGCTTCTGGTTAGTGGATGCATCTATAGGGGTTGGCTATCTCTAAAGGTTTGGGGTTCAATTCCTAGGCCTTGCATCCCTTTTGGCTTATTTTCTTTTATTTTTGAAAAAGCCCACATAAAGCCCATTATCATCAAGCCAACAATTCTTGTAAAATTGCTAGAAATTTTACGGGCGTTACACTTCGTGAGGGGCTTGGAGCATTGCCACCGATTCCATCTCATCCCACTTCCAGGGTCATGATTTATTTTTGTTTATTATCGGATGTTTCTTGTTGGGAACTTGGATTCATATGGTGGTTTGTGTTGTCGGTTATTTGTTGGAGTTAGCATTTTTCTTTTTGGATTCATTATGGTATTCTTTTGCTTTGTAGTCAATCATACCGGTATGCACTCTCATTGAGGTTTATAACTCTTTTGTGATAGTCTTCTTCTGTTGGTTTCTTATATATATATATATATCATCCTTGATGTGTTGGCAGTGACTATATAGCTCTGTATCGATTGTATTCTAAATTGTCATAAGGGAGGAGTTTCGTCCGTTGGCCGGACAGGGTACACCACCGAGGCATGACATTGCAAGTCAAATATTGGAAAAAGAAGAATGATTCTGAAGGGATTATGTTCGTATAGTGCAGGTCACGAGGACACGTAAAGTTAGATTATCCATTGGATTAGTTCATCTGTTGCTATTGTAAGCAACCAGTACATATGAGGAGAAGGTGTACTTTGCAGACTCAGTTGGAGATCATTGATATTGCTTTCGGGAGGATGATTCACAATCTCGACAACAGATATCATCATACAAGATTGGGTTATCATACCAGCAATGATCTACTACTTCAGGCACAGTTGGAGTTCCTTGATACTACCATCCAGGAGAAGTGATTTACTCAGTAGCATCAGCAGAAGACATTTCAGAAGATTCGAACATCCAGACAACAATAGTTGTTACCTCTCTAGTCGTGGTTATACTTTGTACAGAGGAGGGAGTATACGACGATGGTCGTATCTATTTTGTATTTTTCAATTGTAGCTATACCATTTGTAGAGTATGGAGCGTGCTACAATGTTGATAGTTATCCAGTATCTTACAATCGGTGGTGTACTCTTTACCAATACAACAGTATTTACCACCTCCATTGCAACCGTTTTGGTTTGTATCTCAATCTCAGCATTTGATTTTAGTTCTTCTATGGTAGTCTTTTTCACCTACATGAGCTCAACCACCAAGAGCAGAAGTTGGACGAGTATACATGATTACTCAAGAGGAGGCATAGCAGGTCGAAGGATTGATCATTCGGGGTATTACATTACTTTACCCTATTTGTTGATATATTGAGAGATATTGGTAGTTTACTCGTATCTATGTCTAGAACATTCTTAGATAGGATTAGAAGTTTTTCCATATTCAGAACATGTGTATTAGTTATTTCAATACCATCAGGTGAGATGTTGACCAACAACCAAGAAGTCAAGGGATGCCCTTAGGCTTTGGTAGACATACCTTTACTATAGACATATCCTTACGGATAGTTAAATTGTTGAAATAATGATATAATATTTCTCTCGGATGTGTGTATAATTCGAGAGTATTTGAATGTAGTTTTGAATGAATTCCAGGTTTGCCACTGCATAGGCAAATGGAGTATGTGATCGGAGTGATTTCGGAAATAGTTTCAATATTGAAGACCTCATACCGGGTGACAATTTTATTGGTATCAGTGTTGCTAAACACTATGGAAATTGGAAGAATGTAAGTTGCGATTGTAGAAGGTGTTGGATGGGAGATTTATCTGTCCCAATGTTTCTTTTTGAGAAGATCCGGAACTCTTTGTTAAAAGAGAGATAGACCTTTGAGGTTTTCCATCGATTATCGATGATGGAATGTAGTAGCTATTGAGAATGGATATCCTTTGTTGTGATGGATGATTTGTTTAGATCAGCTAAAGGACAACTGTGTATACTCTAGGGTTGGTTTATGATATGGATATCATCAGCTTAGAGTCAAAAGGATGCACATGTATAGAAGACAACATTTTATACTTGGTATAAATTTTATGAGCTGTTGATAATGTTATTAGACTTATTGACGATTTAGTTGTTCATGGACTTAAGAAATCGAGTATTCTAGAAGCGAATGGATCAGTTGATGATTGTCAGTTTAAACGATAATTTTGGATATATTCACAATCTTAAGGAAAGTTGTGGATTCACTGGATTGATTTGGTTATTACCGTAGTTGTGGATAGGATGTTTTTAGCATTACTATATCACATACTTGTTTGACCAAGAAGGTGATGTAATTCACTTGGTTAGAAGCTTGTGACATCCGTTTTCAGAGCCTAGACGGTGGCTGACTTTTGCATCAGTGTTAGTTAATCCTTCTGGTGTGGATGGAAGGGTATTATATGCAGATGCATCATTTTAGGGAATGGAGTGATTCCGATGCAGTTGAATGAGACGTATCTCATGCTTACGCCAGTTGAGAAACTACGAGATAAGTTGTCATATACATGACGTGGATGTAGCGATTATGATCTTGTTTTGTAGATGTATGGAGCAAGAGTGCTCATGGAGTTTTGGCTAGCTACTGGGTTGCTACTATAGAGTTGTTAGAACACGGATAGATGTAACAAGGAAGAATGGTCACTATAGTCTCCTAGTCACTTCCTATTCTGTGTGGTAAAGTGGATTTTGAATAGTAGATTGATTTCTCTAGTGAGAAAGTAATTCTCCACCTCTGAAGAGGATAGTGGTTTCTGAAGTTGCATTAGATTTAGGAAGAGTTGTTTCAGAAGACTCATCATTCGAGATTGGTGATTAGTTCGGGGTGTATCCAACAATAGCGAGTTTTGAGACGTTCTTGGTGGTGGAATGACATGTAGGGCATGGTTGATTTCATAGTTTGATGTTGGGTGTGCCAACAAGTAAAGGTGGAATATTAGTGACCAGGAGGGTTACGTACCGAGATGGAAGTTGGAGCCTAGTACGATGGATTGCGTTGGGAGATTATCTAGAATTCGGAAATGACTTGATGCGATTTAGGTAATCAGTGTTCGATTAATCAAGTTCGCTCTTTTTTTACCGATTCGTAAGATTGAGTTGTTGTATCTCTTGATGGAATTATACTACAAGGAGATTTTCAGTTTCATGAAGTAACCTTGAGTATTGTATTTGATAGTGATTCATGATTCACCTAACAATTTTGGCAAAGTCTTCAATAGGTCACGGATATAGAGCTCCACTCTGGTATGATTATTTACCTTTTGATAGATGGTCAATATGAAGGTATTATTCATAATTTAGAAGGTCTATTAAGAGTATTTGTGATAGATTTTGGAGACTATGTGAGAGCTGGAATATAATATTCGAGCTCAGTACCCCCACTTAGTTACTTGAGGTGTGTGATTTTTCTCTAAGTACTTGATTTGAGCAGTGTGGTATTGCTTACTCATCGTACTTGAGTGGAAAATTTGGGGACCAAATTTTTATTAGTGGGGGAGAATGTGAGATATCAGAAAATAAAATAAAAATATATATCCCTTGGTAGTTAAGAAATTATCTTATAGAATTTTTTAGAAAATTGTAAAAAAAATTTAGGATATAAATGAGCTTAACTCCCAGTTTATGGGGAAATATTTAATAGGCTTTATTAAATCCTATTTGGATTATTTAGATTATTAGGTTAATGAAGGGTTGATTAAGGGATAAATTAGCTTAACCCTAAGATTTATTTTCTTATTAAGCCTGTTCTAATTTTCTCCCTCGATTTCCCCGATCCCGATATGTTTCTCATCACGAACTCACCGTTCCATCTTCCTCCTAATTTCATTCTTCGATTGTACAATCCTTGCTCTATCCAGATCTCATCCTGATCTTGATAACCCATTTCCCATCTCTATCGCGACCTCTCCTTCGGTTGTCGTCGCCGCTGCGAGCTCCATTTGCTATCGTCGTCATCCCTGTTCATCGCAAAATCGATCTGCCACCGGCCATTTCCAAGCCCTATCTCATTGTCACCCATATTCGCGCAAGTTTAGCTCGGTGATAATGTCACTGTGTTGGATAGACGCCGCCATCCTTCCATTCCTCCATTAGTGGTTCCTCTACAGTGAACAGAGTCAACATCTTCCTCTTTGCTGCCGCCTCTCCCCTATCTTTTGATCTCCTCTTGCATGCCGCTGGCCAACATTCACCTTGAGGAACAACATTGCTAAGGGCGACAGTACCATTGCAAGCAGCAGAATCATGGCGAGCGATGACATCATCGTCGCCTTCACAGCGAGCTTGATCTTTGCTGCAACGCATTTCTTCACCTGACGATGCCACAAATCAGATTGTTGTAACAAATGGTGGCATGAATCAGGAGTAGTGGTGTCATCATTTGTTTCATTGCAAACACATGGCTCTGTTGTTTCTTTCCTTACGGACTTGATGGCAGCTAAGGATTGCCACCATCAGTTGTTGTATCGATGGCCAGATCAATGTTGATGAAGGAGAGGTAAGGTTTTCGGATGTTGGATTATGAAGTGTACAAGATTAAGTCACTATGGATTTGGTTGTGATGTTAGGTGGCAGCTATGGTTGAATTCATCTTGTTGTTATAAATTGCTACTTCAACGGTGAATCAAGAAGTTGGATGATTTTGGAAGAGGGTTGTTTTTCCAGAAAAGCTATGGGAATTGATGCGGTGTAAGGTAAGTTCAGATTTGGATGTTGAGGGATGCATACAAATATATGAGTTGGTTCATCTTATAGTATTAGATTAGTTGGTTAATTAATCAAGGATTAATATTGGATTAGATTCTTATTCCTACTGTTTGGTTATGCTAGCATGAGTTATATACCCAGACTTTGATTTGAGGCAAAGTGCTCGGATGTGAAGACAACTGGTGTTCTTCATATCATGTGGGTAATTTTTACTTTGGTCAGGTAGTTTGTTGATCCTTGTACATGGATTTATTTAGGATGATGATAGTATCATTACCTTGACTCCACTCTTATTATTCCTGTACTTGATACTTAGTCTTTGGACTTTGAGATGCTCTGTTGTTATCTTTACAGTTTTGTTCATCACTATTGTGGATTACAGATTCTATATATGTCTGATTTATAGATGTTGTGTAATTGCATGTAGCTGAGTACAATTGTAGTTTTGGTTTTGGTTGACATGTTGTAGGCGGTGGATCCAAATGTGGGTTTGATCATCGTGTCACATCCCTTTACGTTGTGCATCTATTGTGGATCATATTTTGTATATGATGAGTGGGTTGTCGATGGTGTGTTGTTACGGACTGGTGGTCCTAGTGTGGTTGACTGATTGTTGTATATGACTCTCCGTGGGATAGAGAGTGTGTTGTGGATTTAAGTGTTTGGTGTTGTTTATGGACTGGAGGTCCTAACATGATTGACTATCAATTGTTATGACTCTCTGTGAGATAGATAGAGTGTTATGGATTTATGTGTGTGGAGTTATGCATCATTACATTGCATGCATGTTGTCGACTGGGTCTCACTTGTGGATGTGATGGATCGCTAGTCATCCTGCCACCTCGGCCACTCGGGGTAGTGGTAGCAGGGTTGAACATTGTTCATATGTAGTGCCGCACACGACCACTATAGATGGTGGTTTGGAGTTGTGTTACTTGGCCACTGTTGATGGTGGTAGTTGGAGTTGCGCACCGGACCACTATAGATGGTGGTAGTTGGAGTTGTGTTCAGTTGACCTATGTGCGATGCTCGATCACTCATGGATAGTGACAGTTGGAGAGGCTAGTAACAGAGACCCCTGTTGTGTAGCCTATAGCTCTTGAGCTAGCTACTTACTTATACTACCCATTCAACCTCTCAAGAGTAGTGGTAGTTGGAGTTGGGATAGTTGTCATGTCATGCCACCTAGGCCATACTGGGGTCGTGGTAGCATGTGGGTTGTGCAGGCATGACCATGCATATGCATTGCCAGTTGTGATGGTATATATATATATATATATATATATATATATATATTGCACATGCTTGTGAGATGTTGCATTTGGTTGAGCTATGATTGTTGCATATGTTTGTACAACATTATACATATCTTTTGCATGTTTTATAGTGTGGTATGTGGTGTATTTGGGTATGAGGAGGATTAGTGTGGATCATTGTTTAGGTATGTGCAGTGTACCTAATGGATCAGACTATTTTATGCATTTGATCAACATAAGGTTATTGTATAGGATGGATCAGGTGTGTTTATGCATTTGATTATACGTTGTTCATATGATTATGTGTTGATCACAGGTGGGGTATTGTTTATGTATGCTATGGGTATGTGTTATGTTTTTGTATACTTGTTCAGGTTGTTATGAGTTGTTTCATTGCAGACCTTCAGGTATGTCGATACATTACATTATATTTAGTTGATCAGTTTGGTATAGGCATTGATTATGACTATACTGGTGGTTATTTGTTATTACCTTTAAGACTGTATACATGTAGATCTCCATATGTTATATGTTGTTCATGCACTATCTTTTATATTACCGCTGAATTTTATACTCACCACCATAGACACTGGGTTTTCTTGTCAACCCAGGTAACAGGTAGAAGATTCCTTGGGTGCTCGGAGCTCCGCCGGCTGATCCCATCACACACCGAGTGTATGGATTATATTCCATATTGTTGTATTGTGTTGGATTGTTTGTTTTGGTATTTTATCCTATGTTGTTTTTTCTTTTTGTGTGTGTGGTGGTGTTGTATGTATTTGGCCTTTACTATGGATTTGATTTGAATGTTGGTTTCGGCTATAATTTCTTGTTGTGTCAAAGTCATACCGGTATGCACATATTTGAGTCTTTGTATCTTTATTATTTGTCAGTGTATTCTGCTGTGTTTTATGGCTTATCTGTGATAGCAGTTATTTGGGCTATGTATCAGTAGTTTATTTTATATTGTCACAAGAGGGTACCATTCGGTTGCCAGACGAATATACTCTCGGGGCGTGACAATAAATTTCATCGCAATCTAGTTCTTCTACTTGACTAAACCCTTTTGCAACTAAATGGACTTTTATTTCTAACAATTTCTCCTTTATCATCTAATTTGTTTCTAAACACCTATTTAGCATCTATAATAGATTTGTTTGGTCGTGGGGGTACTAAATCCCAAACTTTGTTTCTTTCAAATTTGCCTAATTCTTTTTGCATGGCTATTACCCAATCAGGATCTAGTAAAGCCTCATCTATTGATTTTGGTTCTATTTTTTATATTAGTGCCATTTGGCTTATGTTTCATATAGTCAATCTAGTTTAGACTCCTAGGGTTGGATTAACTAACACATGTTCAATTGGATGGTTTGGATTTGCTCTAAGTGTTCTTAAGTTTTCCTGACATTGGTTCTGTTCTTCTTCTTCTACTTGGATGGTTTCATTAACTCCCACTTTACCATTATTTAATTTTTCAAAATTTGTTTGGTCATTATTGATACTTTCTATTTCGTTATAATCTTCATCAAATATTACATTGGTTGTTTCTTCAATTTTTAATGTTTTCTTGTTGTATATTGTATAGGGCCTACTAGTTGTTGAATAACCACAAAAAATCCCATTATATGCTTTTGAGGTAAATTTTCCTAAATGTTCTTTAGTATTTAAAATATACGCTTTACATCCAAATACTCTTAGATATTTTATTGTTGGAGATTTATTATTAAAAATTTCATATGAAAGTTTATTTATTATTGTTCTGTTTTGTACATAATATACTATATTGATTGCTTCGGCCCAAAAGTAACTAGGTAGGTTGTATTCATTAAGCATTGACCTAGTGGCTTCTTGTAGGGTTCGATTTTTTTCTTTCTACTATGTCATTTTGGTGGGGTGCTCTAGGATATGAATTTTCATGGTGGTAACCTTTTTCTAGGCATAGATTTGTGAATTTTTTAATTTTAAATTCTCCTCAATTATCACTCCTTATTCTTTTAATTTTAGTGTCTTTTATATTTTCTATTTGTTTACTAAAATTATTAAATATTTCTAAGTTTTCATTCTTATATTTTAAGAATTTTACCCAAGTGAATCTAGAGTAATAATCAATTATGACTAGACAATATAGACTTCCATTTAATGACTTAACCCCATGTGAGTCAAATAAATCTAGATGAAGTAACTCAAGTATAGTTTGTATTCTTCCTTAGTTAGTTAATTTATGATGAAACTTAATTTGTTTTCCTTGTTGGCAAGCATTACATACCTTATTTTCTAAGTTTATTAACTTAGGTAATCCTCTAACTAGTTTAGTTTCACTTAGTTTGGTTATGTGCCTAAAATGGATGTAGGCAAGTCTCTTATACCACAACCAATTTTCCTCTTGCTGTATCAAGAGACACTTGAGTGAGGATCTAAGTAGGTTTATTGAGTAAATATTGTTATTCCTAACACCTTTTAGCAAAACATTTGAATTTTCAAAATTATTAATTAAACATTCATTTGATAAAAACTTGATTTTATATCCAGTATCACACAATTGACTTATACAAAGTAAATTGAAATTAAAATTTTCTACGAGTAATACCTTTTGAATTATAAAATTAGATTTTAATTCAATATTACCTATTCCCGATTACCTTAAGTCTTTTGTTGTTTCTGAAATCAACAGACCCTAAATTCTTCAATTTTAATTATGAAAACTTGTGTCGATCTCTAGTCATGTGTCTGAAGCAGCCACTGTTCAGAATCCATTGATCACATAGATTCGGAGAATCTTGAGTTTGTGGTTTAACTTAACAAGTTTATTTTAACCCAATACATGTCACTCAATCTAGGTTTTCAATACACGTTAGCCTTATGTGTTTTGTGAGATGAGGGTTCATTCTTATTTGATTAATTTTAATGAAAATTAAAAGTGTTTAAACTTTTGTTAGATTCAAGTTTAGCTTGAGTAAATCAAGTAAATTTTTTCAAACTCAACTTCTAGGTAGTGGCGAGGCATATGCCCTTCTTGGTTATTAGGTGGACCACTTCCTAAGATAAAATTGATTAAGGAATTAAGTATTCGATTTTCTTTGGACTAAGCTTTGGTCTAACTAGTTTAAAAATTAGTGAGTTAACTTCGGTTAGTTCCACTCAACCTAATGCACCAGGTAGGATGTATCTATCCTAGACATACACTACAAAGAGCTTCCCTAACTTACTATCAGTTCACTTCATCTTAAAACTAGATTATTCAAGTTTAAACTACTTTATTTTTTATCTAGTCCATTCTAAATTAAGAAAGTAAAACTAAGCATGCAATTTATTATCTAATTAGAGAAACATACAAGTTATTGGCTCGCCCTAAGTGGTAGCTTAGTTGAGTCTTGTTCACAAGGTGAATTTGACCCTTGGGAACTCAAAATTGATTTGGTCCAACTTGATTAACAAAACTAGATTTAGGGACCCATGCTTGGAAATTACTCTTCGAGTTTCAGCTAAGTAAGGACATATAAGATTTGTCGGTTGACTTAGCCTTGTATCTGAGTCCAAACTTATTGTACATGGCTTATTGAGACCCAAGCATCATGTTTAGATACTTAGATCCCGAAGTGAACCTTTCCAATGATCCGGCAAGATCTTTTACTTGTCTTTTCATGGAAGAGTTTTCTTCCTCAATCTTTTCAACTTGAATTGAGTCTCTATCTTGAATTAGGCAAGTTGAAGTCTTTGAGTCGACTTGATTCTTAAGTACTTGCATTTCCTTAAGAAGCAACTCAACCCGTTCCTCAGATTTAGCTAGTTTCCTACCTAAGCATGCTATGATTTTATACATTTTATCTTCTAAGGGAGAATTTACCTTGTCATGTCCTTCATAAATGGATCCGGATTCGGGGCTTGTCTCGGTCTCGGACTTGGACTCAGACTCGGAGCTTGAATTGGCCTCGGACTCATCTGTCGCCATGAATGTGATGAAGCTTGTCTTCGGGATGTCCATGTCCGATTCCTTGATGACGACTCATCCCAAGTTGCTTTGAGTGCTTTATTTTTTCTTTCCTTCTTTGCTTTGAGTGCTTTCTTTTTTCTTTCCTTCTTTGGCTTATCTTCCTTTTTTTAGATTTGTGCATTTAGACTTGTAGTGTTCTTTTCCATTACACTCGTAGCATGTTACTTATGATCTTGGTCTACTCGACTTGTTGTCGACCATTTTCTTTGCATCCTTTTTTGTGAACCTCTTCCTCTGGTTGAACATCGTTCGAATCATGTTCACTATCTCCTCTTCCCCATTTATATTCGATTCCGATTCATCTTTGGACTCATGCTTGACTTTATTTCCATCTTTGTTCCTAGTTGAACCTTCCATTAAAGCTACACCATTCTCGGCTTAACTCGAGTTAGCTTGTTCATGAAATTCAAGTTCACAAAAGAGTTCATCTAACCTAATTTGAGAATGGTCCCTAGAAACTTTATAAGCATTGATTATCGATTTCCATAAGTTCTTCCGGGGAAAGACCTTTAGTGTATACCGGATTATATCACAATTGTTAGGGCAATCAACCCAAGTATGATCTTAGTTTTTATGTGTGTGTCAAAGAGTTTAAGTTAGGATGTCTATGCTTTCGATATGCGTGTTCAAGTTGTGCAGTACTTGGTGAATCACACATGATTAGCTTGATGAAGCATTGACAAGTTCACTCATCTCATGGCTCGGGTCCTTGAGTCGGTGAAGGATAGCACGGGGAGAAGCCGTGAGCTTAGTGCATGCAAAGGACCACCGGACGAGGAGCAATGGAGTTAAGCCAAAGGAAGCATACTTCAAGGCATGACACGAAGGATGACACGGGGAGAAGCTGTGAGCTTAGTGCATCTGAGGGACGCAGGTCGAAGGAAGAGAGCTTCAATGGAAGACTCTATGGGAGATGAGAGTTGAGAGATTGTACCTCAGGGCAGGGTAGTTCAATTTAGGTGAACTTGGCCAAATAGCTAAGATCATGTGTCGGATGCTCAAACATCTTTGTTTGAGGTTTTGTTTGATGCCAGTCAATTGATATAAGTATCAGTCGACTGATCAAGCATTTGACTACTGTCGACTGAGGTATTGTGGCCCATCAGTCGACTGGTCGATCATCAGTCAACTGACATACCCTGGTTGTCGATTGTTATAAGTGGACACGGGCACAAAACCTCTCGTAGTCGATTGATTGTGCAGAGCAATCGACTATTGACTTGAGAAGTCGACTGATGGTGTGATCAGTCGACTAATCAGAGTCCCGTTGGGTTATGACAATCGTTGATCAGGTGAGTCAGAAGATGTTGGAATCGATCAGCTATAGCAGCAGTCGACTGCTGACATGCAATAGTCGACTGCTACATGCCCAACAGGAAAAAAATCCTCCTCTCTATAAAAGGAGGCCTTGGGAGCCTGGAGGTAGCTAATGCTTTCATTCTAAATCATACTCTCAAGGTGCCTACAGTTTCTAAGTGTTTTTACTCCCCTCTTCTCTAATCTTACCTCTATCATTTTGTAAGAGGGAGAGTTTGTTGTAAGAAGGTCTTCTCCACCTTTTGTTGATCTAAAGGAGAAAATAGTGGAAGGGTTGAAGGAGTGATCCGCCTAACGGATTGTCGTAGAGTAGTGGCAAGAGGCTGTGAACCACATTAAAGGCTTGTGTTCTTATTGTCTTCTTTACTTTTGTTTTAGCCTTAATTGTATTTGTGTTAGTATTATTATTAGTCCGCTGTGCTAACAAGTGTGTAGATAATCAAGCATGAACAAATTCCATCGAGCAACGATTAGGCTATTCATCCCCACTTCTAGCTAGGCCATCGATCCTAACAAGTGGTATCAGAGCAAGGAGCTTGTCATCGGACTAATCGTCGTGATAAGCAAATCAAATGGCCAGCATGAACATTCACCCGCCAAAGTTCGAAGGAGATTTTTCTTTGTGGAAAAAATTAATGGAGGTATTCTTTAAAATTTATATTGATATTATGATTATAATGGAAAATGGTTTTGAGGTACCTTGGGATGAATACAACAAGGCAATAAAAAAATCAAGATGGACTAAGAAGCAAAAGCAGGAGCATCTAGCAAATTCAAAGGTCAAGCATCATCTCTTCAATGTGCTTCCTCAACTAGAAATAAGTCAGAATGGAGAATGTTCAAGTGCAAAGGAGATGTGGGAGAAGCTAATTGAGCTTCATGAGGGTACATCAGAAGCCAAATTAGCAAGATGTGACCTTCTCCGATCACAACTCAACATCAAATTGGACAAAAGAGAAAAGGTATTATCCTTACATTCCAAATTAAAAGAAATAATTAATGGGTTGTCTAGTGTAGGGGAAAAGCTATCAAATCAAGACATCATAATGAAAGTCATTGATGCATTCCCCCGATCCTTAAAATGGAGCTCCATGGTTGATTCCTTTTATATCTCAAGAAATCTAGAGGTTAGTACTTTAGAAGAATTTTTCTCTACTATGGAACTTCACGAAACTCGCCTTGAAAGAATAGTTGAAGAACCAATCAACGGGAGTATCACTTGTAGTGAGCAAAGGAAATAAGAAGAAGACCACACCCTCTTCATCGGATGATGACTCACACTCTTCAATGGATACCGATGAAGAGGCATATATGGTAAGAAGGGTAAGATGTGCTTTAAAAGGTTTTAAATTTAATAAATCCAATGATAGGAGAAGGACAAGGAAGATTATATGATACAATTGCCAAGGAGAATGACACATGAGGGATGAGTGTCCTCTATTGAACAAGAATAAGGAAGAAAAGAAAAAGGATGACAAGAAGAAAGAAGGCAAGAAGAAAGAAGAGAAGAAGTCAAAGGGAAAGGAGAAGAAGTCAAAATTCCAAAATTTGAAAAGCTACATGGGACTCATCCTCATCGGAAGAAGAAGAGGCTATCTCACATTTTGCACTCATGGGAGTAGATGATGTAGCCTCCACCTCATCCGAACAAGAAGAAGGAAGTACAAGTGAGGAGGAGAGATCAAGTGTAGGGGGAGTAGAACCTTTGGAATCGGAAGAAGATTGGGTAAGTGAGGTAAAGAATTATCCTACTCAAGATGTCATTCATATGATTTCAAATCTAACTAGAGATTTATTTAGAACAAAGAAGAAAAATAAATGCATGCAAAATGAGATTAGAACTCTAGAATAAAAGCTAAACAATATATGTTCACATGATAATGTTGCCTCTTCTAGCACAAATAATACATGTTTAGAAGAAAATGTGATTTTAAAGGAAAAGGTAGAATATCTTAGTAAGACCCTGATAACTGTCATTTTATTGTATTATTTTGGTCCTTAATATAAATTTTTTTTTATCCTTTTGAGTGATTTATTATTGATTATTAACATGTTTTATGAGTTTGGATTCATTTTAGACCTTATTATAAATTCTCCTAAATTTTGGACTTATATGTAAATTTTGTCTTTGTTTGTAGGAGATTGAGATGAGCCAATGGACTAGACTCATGTTGGATTAAATATTGCTTCATCTAGGTTAATAACGGGCATTTCAAGCTGATTTAATTTGAGTCATTCATCAAGTTCAAAGGCAATCTAATCAAAAGATAAAATCTGAGCAATATGGACCGTCCGATGAAAGCGACTTGATTCTGAGCCATCTATTCAGATATGGAGAGATCCAGTTCGTGCATTCAGATTCGACTGATCATGATCCTCTATTCAGATTGATCAAATCCTTTCATTTAAAATCAGAGAAATCCTAATGGTTGGATGCATAGCCTCCTTAATTGACTAATCAAGAATTTAACCCTAGCTTTAATGTATGGCTGAGATTGAAGAGAATTTCATTGAACGACTATGAAAATTCAGCTTATAAATGAACATTTCCTCATTTTCCCAAAAAGAATCGAACGAGAAGAAGCAGCCATGACTTTCTTCCCCAAATCGCGCGAGTAGTGACCTATTCCTCTCCGCGACGGCGATAGATTCCGGTAGCCCATCTCCAGCGGCCCACCCCCCATCCAGCCGACATCATCACATCTCTCCTCTGAGTCAGAAGAAACTCTACTGCGATGGTTTGGCAGTGGAGTTTGAGCAGTGCCGGAGGAGTTCCGATGATCACCATTAGCAGCAATCTCCGACGGTAGCATCCTTTCCCCCATTCATCCGACACCCCCTCTGCACTGGTGGAACACAACAACCATGGTTCGGCTGCATAGCTTTAGTGGTAGAGTTTTTTGACCATCTTCCCGTCAACACCACACCGCCTGTGACCGGAACTGAGACGCCTCAGCTTGACGTGGTTCGAAAGGCTGAGGTAACTCCTATTGTGGTGGTTCGGCAGAATTTCTTTCCAGCTCCGCAACCTCTCGATTTCCAATTTTCAATGATAGCTCTAATTTCCAGCACCGGTGAAGACCCATAGACGACAACTGTTTCGATTCTGTTCCTTCCCGTGGTCATGGTTTGGCCACCCCACCTTTGAAATTCATCCCTTTGCTGCAGTGGTTCAGTAGCTCTGTCATCCATCACCGGAGTAGTGGCAGTCGTCAACCCGAGATCCGCTTCATCATCTGCAGAGGGGGGGGGGGGGCTATTCAGGTCGTCGGTGTCCCCAGAGAGCGAGGTCCCTTCTCCGAGTGTTGTGGTTCGTCAGTTTACCTTTTGAATTCATCATGAATTGAATTGTTATCACCCCTTAATTGTTATCACAATAGTTTCATTTGTAGTTTAAGCTGTTGAATTCATAGTTAAATTTGGATGTAAATCTATAGTTTGTCTTGGAGTTAATTAGTAGTTTCATTTGGATGTTTAGTTGTAGTCCAATTAGGATGTATAGTTTTGAGTTTAATTTGTAGTTAATGAGTTTGACTACTATTTCCATTAGTTAGGAGTTTTTAATAATAGGTTAGATTTATTTCATGTTTTTTTTTACACTCATGTTATTTTGTATATGAATTGTTGTTTAAATTCGTGCACTGTCTTTTTGTTTTTGAATGCTCTTGTTTGAATGCTTAGTTTACATCTTTAATTTCATTATCTTCGTAGTTTTGTTAGATTAAGGTTTTAATTACATGTATTATCTTTCATTCAGTAGGATTAGACTTTTCCATTCCAAACCCCATTTATAATAAAAAACATAAAGCAATAATTAAGAATCCTAAGACTACTGTTTATCAATTACACTCGTTGGAAAACGATCAGGTCCATTCACTATGCTATATTAGTGTAGAGAGGGTTTGGCAATTAATTTTGCAACGGTACCATGATAAGACAACTATTATCAAATTTTGGTGTCGTTGTCGGGGAGTGTAATGGTGCTCAGTAGACTTAGGATTGTTTGTCCATTTTTCTAAAAAAAAATTAGAATTTTTGTTAAGGGCTGCATTCTTTTATTTCTTATATATCCATGTATTTGGTCATATCTATTTCATATGTCTTTTGATTGTGTTTATTAGTGTTTCACAAAATACCATAAATCTATTGCAACATGGATCCATATTATCAGCCTTTTGGAGATCTTATTGATGCTTATCAGCCTGAACATTAGCAGTGTCGATACCAGCCTCAATATCATCAATTTGATCCTCAGTATTCTCAGTATCATCAGTCGTATCAACAGGACTTGTATACTTCATTTTTTGGTACATATAATTTCAATTCAAATTTCAAATATGGGCACACGCAGCAATATGTTACTGAGCAACCTCAGTGCTATCCACCTCCCTCATCTACTAGTTCTTACATGCATAGTTGGGGAGATCAATCACGTTACACATATGGGATATCACAACATCCAGATGCTCATAACTCTTCTGCATATTAGACTCCATTGGGATTTCATAACTATAGTCAACAAGCTTCTAGCCTAACCCAATGAGAAAATTCAATACAAGATTTGAGGAAGTTTATCTAGCAGCTAGCTACAAAGCGAATGGAAATGACCAGTGGTCTCTATTCCCAACAAGAAATTGAAGCATCAGAGCATGAAATGGAAAGTCAGTTAGATCAACTTAGATCACCCATCCAGCAGATGTAGGCACAAGAAGTCATTCAACCTTCGTTAGAGGGTATTCCTCATTGCTTTATGACGAGCCAAACTAATGTGCTTGAGGAGATGGATTGCAGGGTTGGGGATATGCTTGGCTCTACATCTACAACTCTACAGGACTCCTCTTCTGCTTTACATGGTGATGATGTAATTTATGATGCTCTAAATATTGATGTGAATGTTGATGTTGGGAACTTTGAAGATAATGTTGATGCATGCAGAACATTAGATGAGAGTATTATTATTGCAGATCTTATTGTTGATGATGTTGCATGTGTAATTATGGATGAAGTTGCTACTATGTAAGATGTTGAGGATGATGACATGGGTGTGTTACTAGCTCCTCTTGCTGATATTCTAGTTGCAGAGGAGATAGTGCCTATAGAATTATCATATTTAACTGTGCAACCACTTGTTATGCATGATCAGAGGTCAATTCTCACAGGAGTGGTGGATAGCTGGACACCCCAGATAGGACACTATAGGATCACGATAATCCAAGAGGGGGGTGAATCTCGGAGTTAATAATTTTCTTATATTTTATATTATCAAATTATGAGTACACAGTGGAAATTAAATGTAGTTTAGACACAACCAGTTTACTTGGGTCACAACCCTAACTGGGTTGTTACTCCAAGGCCCGTAGCTCTTCCTAGAGCTACCTCGATGGGCAATCACTATAGTACCCTCTAATTCGAGAACTCTAGACTTCGAAGGGGTTCACTTTTTATAAAAGCAAGAGATGGGTAACACACTACCCTCCCCTAAAGTTAAGTACACAAGCGAATAAATAAAGAAATTTATGAGCTACTTTATACCGACACAAATGAAAGCTTGGATGTAGGCACGAGATGTCAGAAAAGCGCCTTTGTGAGGAGTTGAAGCTTTTGTGAATGAGAGTAAATTTTGATAGCACTTCGGTGTAGTAGTAGTGTTCTCCTCGGATCTGGTCGAGCACTTGTTTTATAAACCTTTTCTAGTTGACTGGAATGCCTTCCAGTCGACTCCACATCAGTCCGTCGATATGGAACTTCTAGTCTTCCAGTCGACTGAAACCTCTCAGTTAACTCCAAATCACCCAGCTCCGCATTGAGAAGTTTCCCACTTCAGTCAATTGAAACTTCTTATTCGACTGAAACACTTTCCAACTACGGTGTCAGATCTTTGACTGATCACCAGCTAATCTTGCCAAGTGTGTATCTAGTCGACTTAACCAAATAGAGTTGACTGGACTTCAGTCGACTGAAGTACATTCACTCGACTGATCCCTACAAAATGAGATTAGGACAAATAGATAAAGTGAAACATAAAAGCAGTAGTAATACTGCTCGATCTCGACTACTAAGTCCCACACGGACTTTCCATCGGATCGATGCCTAGCTTTGTCGCCCTACAGAGGACTCTGCCTCACCTCTTCACTCGAGGCTTACCTGTCGGCTGTCTGCCAGACTTACCACTCTTGACATTCGATCTGACTCACCAGGTGTTCCACAAGCTGTGCGGTCTTCCTGACCCAGCTAGACTTTTTGTCGATGTCCGGTCTCCTAACCTAACCGGTCTTCATGCCAAATGTATGGTCCACACGACCCATCTGGACTTCATGCCTGATGTCCGATCCTCCTGATCTATCAAGTCAACTGCCTAGTATCCGGTCAACACGACCTACTAGGATTTCCTATTAATTTTGCACACTTAACACTGATATTAGAACATAAGTAATTCCTAACTTTAACTATAATTCATACATTAAAACCAAGAAGTGATTCTCACTGCATCAACAATCTTCCCCTTTTTGATGTATGACAACACATCAGTGTAAGTTAGGAGAATAAGACAGCAATATTCAAATTTTGACATATATAATTGATTTGAGCAAAACATATAGGGTTTTAGGAGTAGTTTTCGCTAACTTCTCATTTCATTTTATGTTTGTTTCATGCATATTTTACTTTGTTTTTCAAGCATTTCCTGTTTTCTGGTTCGGAGATCTACCCTTTGTACTTTTGTGTGTAGGATAGAATTTCATGGGGAAAATGGTGCACTTTCGGAGTGAAAAAGAGCATTTGCCAGTTGGATGCAGTAAGGCACACGGCCAAGACGTGTGGGCACAAACGCCCGTGTCCGCTGGCCATGTGGAAACACATGGCCGTGTGGCGACCTAGCGTTTTGGTGCGATTAGGTGTTTTTTTGGATTTCGTGAAGAGCCGACCTCATGTCTATATAAAGAAAGCCACGCCCAAACCCTAGTGGGAGGCACGACGGTCGGGACAACACTCCGAAGCCCTAAAATGCTTCGAAAACTTGCAACGGGGAGGAAGGAAGCCTCTCGAGATCCAAGTTCTACACCTCAACGCTAGGGAGAAGTGCCTTAACGCATTGTAATATATACTCTTTCCATAAATTATCTTGTATATATGAATTCGACAATGCCTTGTGATTCTTTTCTAGCATTCATGGAGTAGATTCTCTGATTCTATGACTAGGGAGTAGTTTGTTATTGAGTTAGAACATGGTGGTTCAAATATATTTTTGTTCTTTAATCTACATTTGCAATTGGTGTTTAGATTAGATCTATAGCTATTTTTTTGGTTTTCTAGTCACTGTGCTTAGCGATACGAGGGGTAACAGCCCTCATATCAAAGATTTAGGGGAATTTAAAGAGGAACCCAGGGGTTATCCTCATCGCCGATAATTGTGGGTAGAAGAATGTGATAGAGTAGGAAATGTACCCCATTTTCGACTCGTCGCAGGGATCGATTCGGCATCCACTGTTGGGTTTCCGGCACCGCGGCGAGTGTGTGTTCGAACATGTTTTGTAAACATGTGCACAGCGGAAGAAATAAAAATAATAAATCTACATTTATTACAACACATACATCACACGCATGCATAGTACAATATGTGTAGACATAACTGTAAATTTAAATTTTGCAATAAAAGAAAATTTAACTACGTATACCTTCGTATCACGTGTAGTGGGAACGACATCAACCGGAACGATCCTCGCTAGAATCGTCTCTATCCGTGTCCACGCCGAGTATCTTCGGGATGACTTCACTAAGTCACGAGCCTCGTCTTCGTACGGGTTACTAGCCTCGTGTTAAGACGATGTGATCGAGAGAAGATCACGATCCGAATCCAAATTCGGATCCAAAGACGAGTCCTCAAAACTCGCTTCTCCGGAGAGGTATTCGTCAATCATTTGACGAATCCTTCGTCCTCCACCTATGAGGATTACCGGAGATCGAATCCCCGGTAAGTAAGGACCTGTCGGAGCTCCAAATGTCGTCCAAACGATGCTCCGACTAGAAGGAAACAAGCTGTCCAGAAAACTGGACAGCTTTGGTGGAGACCTTGCGCCGGCCAAATAGGAAAGCGGCTTGCTCACCTTGTCGCCGGAGCCAAGGAGGATCACCGGAACTCTTCTGGCAGCAGCTCGACGCCGGCAATGGGAGAAGATGGCAGCAGCTGGTGGCCGGTTGGAGAAGATGGGCGGCGACCTAGGGTTGGCGCCGAAATCTCCAAGGGGAGGAGGTGGGCGGCAACTTAAGGCTAGGGTTTTTGGATTAGGGCTTAACAAACCCTTAAGCCCTCTTTTATAGAGAACTAATTCTCTTAATGGTTATTGGATCATAACCATAAGGCCCGTTAACTCGCTCCATTAATATAAGTTAAAATAAACCAAACCATGATGGTTTATTTTAAGTTAAAACGAACCGAACCAACTTTGGTTCATTCGTTTAAAATAAACCAAACCCTTTGGTTTATTCTCCTCCATTGGATTAGAACCAAACCATTTTGATTCATCCATTATGTCTTCATAAGACACGGCCCATCCTAGCTTCCATTGCGACTGAAATAATTTCATGCTCGCTTCTTGTTGGTCCAACCAAACCTAGTTTCTCTCGGTCTGAGAATCTCATTCTCAAGCTCGTTTTAAATCCTTCGGATTACGCTCGTTGTGCGTGTGACCAAATAGGTTCTAGATTTATGTTGGCCATCTATAATTAACCTTTAATTATAGAACGATCATGAGTGGCACCTAGTAGTACATCATGATCCCCAATTAACCGAAAAGATCAACGGTTGATCCAAAACGATTTCTGAAATTCTTCAGCAGCTCGAATGAATCGTGCCCCATTCCCTTCACTCATCTTATACCCACTTGGTTCAAGACATGGTCTATAGTGTCAGTCCCTACTAGGCTGACTACGTCACACCTAGCCCAAGTATCATTTTCTCGTCCTACGGATTCTAGTTACTGCACATGTATCGAAGAGTACCTTACTCTAAACATGTAATGCTTTGGCCAAAGACTTTAGTAACAATCCGACGAGAGGCCATGGGTATACATCTCTTCGCAAGGAGTGGTGAATCCTTTATAGGTTATTCAAACACCTTCGATCACTTCGACTTATACCCAATCATCCCAGGTTCATATCTCCACAGAGATGCTTGCTTAAGATGTCAAAGCATAAGTCTTTATGATCAAGATGACTTGAATACCGCAAGTCAAAGGAACATCGCACTTAAGCTACAGTAAGAACTTCATTGACATATCTATATATGCAGAGAACCATATGAAGTGTTACGGCTGGTCACTCCAATGAACTAGTTACCATAACTAGCATCCACGATTAACTCCAGACATCACAATGTCTCCAACCAGTGAGAATCAGCTGCTTGGATACACCAAGGAGTATACCTCGTGCTAGTCTCGACAGAATTAATGGTGTCCAAATCCATCAATTCATCGACTAGGGATAATTCCGATACATCACAATTACACATGTAGAGATACTCACTAGTTGTGATCCAATCACAAATTCTTTCATGATGTGAGTCGTATCGCGGACATTCAGTAAATGAGTTTAAGATCCAATCAAATACATGAAACCATGTATACTCAAATAGTGAATCTTCATTTATCATATAAATGGTTCATACATAAGGCGATTGCCTTAGGACATCTCTCATATATTACTAACAGACTCCCACTTGGCCTAATGCCAATCGCTATGGTATCCAATACCATAAGCTGTAACATGACCCTCAAACTTACTTTGAGGTAATGCCTTAGTCAAATGATCCGCTAAGTTCCTTTCAGTGGGGATTTTCTCGATTTGTATTTCTTTCCTACTGATGATCTCTCTGATAAGATGATAGTGGCGAAGCACATGTTTGGATCGTTGATGAGACCACATCAAGTTCAGATATGAACTTCTTGATCCAAACCGCTTCCTTTGTTGCTTCCAAAGCTGCAATGTATTCTTCCTTAGTGGCAGAATCCGCTATAGTGTCAAGCTTGGAACCTTTCCAACTTATTGCGCCTCCATTCCGGGTGAATACATACCCAGACTAAGACGTTGAATCATCCTTATCTGTCTGGAGCTGGCATCCGTATACCCACGTATCGCCATGTACCCTTCTCCATATATTAGGAACACATCCTTAGTACTTCTTAAGTACTTAAGGATCGTCTAAACAGCCACCCAATGATCCATTCCTGGATCAGACTGGTATCTGCTCTTGACACTCAGAGCATACGATACATTGGGCCTCGTACATAACATAGCATACATGTTAGATCCTATTGCGGATGCATAAGGAATCTTACTCATGCAAATCCTCTCGTCCTCTGTGCGCGGACACATAGACATCAAAAGGTGTACCCCATGCCTGATGGGTAGGAAACCTTTCTTGGATTCCGACATGCTAAACCTCTTTAGCACTCGGTCTATATACATAGACTGCGAAAGACCAAGCAACCATTTCGATCTATCTCTATAGATCTTAATCCCGAGGATGTAGGTTGCTTCTCCCAGGTCTTTCATGGAGAATGTCTTGGATAACCAAACCTTAACTGATTGTAAGATTGAAACATCATTTCCTATAAGTAATATGTCATCGACATACAATACTAGGAACACGACTGCACTCCCACTAACCTTCTTGTACACACAAGGTTCATCTAGATTTTGTGAGAAATCAAACTTTTTGATCGTCTCATCAAAACGGATATTCCAGCTCCTGGTTGCTTGCTTCAATCCATATATGGACCGTCGCAATTTGTATACCTTAGTTTTATCAACCGATGTGAAACCCTCAGGTTGTATCATATACATGTCCTCGAGCAGATTTCCATTAAGGAAAGCTGTTTTCACATCCATCTGCCATATCTCATAATCATAATGAGCCGCTATGGCCAGGAGCATCCGAATGGATTTAAGCATAGCTACAGGTGAATAGGTTTCGTCATAATCAACACCTTGTTTTTGACGATATCCTTTGGCCACTAATCTAGCTTTATAGGTAATCACATTACCATCCATGTCAGTTTTCTTCTTGAAAACCCACTTGCACCCTATAGGCTTTATGCCTTCAAGTGGGTCAACCAAGTTCCTAACTTGGTTTTCATACATGGAATCCATTTCCGACTTCATGGCTTCAAGCCACTTATCCCTTTTTGAACTTGTCAGCACTTCTTCATAACTGGTAGGCTCCTCATCATCAATGAGTAACACGTCGTTCGATTCACTTACGAGAAATCCATATCTCTCAGGAATGTTGCGTGTTCTACCAGATCTACGAAGATGTGGTGTTACAGTAGGTCCAGCCGATTGCTCATCACTATGAGTTGTCGATTGTTGTGCTTCACCAGGTATCTCTTCAATGTCTATTTGAGTCTCTCGAGCCTCCTCAAGCTCGATGACACTCCCACTGCTTTCTTGCAAGAGAAACTCTTTCTCTGGAAACAAAGCATGCCTTGAAACAAACACCTTTTGTTCCACAGGATTATAGAATTGGTAACCCCTTGTTTCTTTAGGGTATCCAATAAATAGATATTTATCAGACTTAGCATCCAATTTGTCTGATACAGTCCGCTTCACATAAGCAGGACAACCCCATATCTTCAAGTAAGATACATGAGGTTTCTTACCATTCCATATCTCATATGGAGTAGTAGAGACTACCTTGGTTGACATTCTGTTTAACAAGTAAACAGCTGTCTGAAGTGCATATCCCCAAAAGGACTTGGGAAGATTCGTATGATTCATCATTGACCTGACCATATCCAACAAGGTCTGGTTACGCCTCTCAGATACACCATTATGGTGTGGTGTATATGGCGGACATTATGGTGTGGTGTATATGGCGGAGTCCATTGAGACAATATACCATTGTCTCTTAGATAATCAAGAAACTCTTGACTCAAGTATTCACCACCTCGATCCGATCGAAGTATTTTAATACTCTTGTCATGTTGTTTCTCTACTTCATTTCTGAATTCTTTGAACCTTTCAAAGGCTTCAGACTTGTGTTTCATCAAGAACACATATCCAAACCGTGAGTGATCATCGGTGAAGGTAATGAAGTAGCTATAGCCTCCTAAAGCTTGAGTTGACATAGGTCCACATACATCACTATGTATTAGGCTAGCAACTCTCCCACTCGTTCACCTTTTCCTGTAAAAGGTAACTTAGTCATCTTGCCTTTTAAGCATGATTCGCATGTATCGTATGAATCCAATTCAAACGATTCCAGAATTCCACATCGGTGTAATTCGGACATGCGTTTCTTGCTTACATGGCCAAGACGACAATGCCACATGTAGGAGTCTATTTGATTATCCTTTCGAGCATGCTTGTTGCTCGCTTCGATATTGAAAATGTCACTGGATACGTCCAACGTATAAATACCATTTCTTAAAGTTCCAGTCCCATAAAGAACTCTATTCAAAGTTTTGTAACAACAATTGTTACTAAAAGTCAAATGGTACCCATTTCTATTTAAACAAGAAATAGAAATGATGTTCTTTATCAACGAAGGAACTTAAAAGCAATTGTCCAGTTCTAAGACAAGTCCTACAGGGAGTTTCAACAAATACGTTCCAATGGCGAGTGCAGCAACCTTTGCTCCATTCCCAACATGTAAATTTGACTCTCCCTTGACGAGTCTTCTTCTATTCCTTAGCCCCTGTATGTCATTACATATATGTGAGCCACACCCAGTATCAAATACCCAAGTGTCTAAGGAAATAGAATGACAATCAATAACGAAGATACCTGAAGAGGATGGGGCATCGAATGCCTTCTTCTTCTTCATGGACTCAAGATAAATCTTGCAGTTTCTTCGCTAGTGGCCTTCCTTGCCACAGTGATGGCAAGTGCCCTTTTGTGCTAGTTCTGCCTTCTTTGCCTTCTTATTCTTCCGTTTCTTTTCTTCTTTTGCCTTCCTCTTAGAACCTTTCTTTGAGGAATCAACTAACAGAACCGCCTTCTCCTTATGCTTCACAGAAAGCTCCACAGTCTTCAGCATATTGAGGAGCTCAGGAATAGTGAATTCTAATTTGTTCATCCGATAGTTCATCACAAATTGTGAGAAACTCTTGGGGAAACAATGCAGAATTAAGTCAATACTTAATTCATGATCCATCACAAACCCGAGGGTGGCTAGCCGCTCGATGTACCCGTTCATCTTTAGCACAAATTGCACTACAGACGAACCTTCTTGCATCTTCGTGGTGAAGAGGAGCCTGGAGACTTCGAACCTTTCGGATCTCGCTTGCTCATCAAACAACTCATGAAGATGGAAGACCATGGTATTAGCATCCATATGCTCATGCTGCTTTTGCAGCTCAGGTACCATCGTCGCTAGCATGATGCAACTCGCCAGCTCAGAATCTGCCACATGCTTCTGATAGACCAACATTTGGTCTGGAGTTGCATCGTTCTTAGGACGGTTGGGAAGAGGCTCTTCAAAGACATATGCTAGCTTTTCCGCCTTGAGAACAATTCTCAGGTTTCTAAGCCAGTCCAGGAAGTTAGGCCCAGTCAGTTTGTTTGAAACCAAAATAGTGCGCAAATTCAAAGACGTCATGATCAATCGATTGACCTAGAAATACAAAACGAGCATATATGAGAAAATGATTTTAAAATGCATCAATATACATTTATAAATCCCATTCATTTTTCGAATTTCAAAAACCCCAAAATCACTTCGGGAGATCGTAGGTCCATCTCCGAATGGGCTGATATCCATCATAGATATGAACAACCTCGGAGAGAGTCCAACAAGCCATTCATAACTACGATGGTAGGTATCAACTATACCGATTGCATATCACGTATATGCAACTATCACAATGTGCTATCAACTAATTGAATGTTCACACATACATCGGGTTGTTAACACATTAACAAGTATGCATCATATGCATGGCACCCAACTTCACCTCCCTTTACATCGACCTTGGAGAGAGTCCAATAAGCCGATGCTCCAGGTTAAAGCCGACCCATTAATCAAGAAATAGTTTTAATATGGTTAGAGCGCATTCAACCAATTAGCCTGGCTTGGAGAGAGTCCAACAACCAAAGCTAACGATTGACCTCTGACTCTTACCATATTAGTATTAAACTATTCCATGGTTTGAACATGTTCGGGTTCGAGCCGGGCTTGGAGAGAGTCCAACAACCCAAACAAGAAATAGAACTCTGGTTCTAACCATATTAATGGAAGGTGTAAGATTTAATATTGAGTTAGGGTTTCTATGTCTCATCCTCTTTACATGCAAATAACTATTATCTACATGACATGACATACATGGCATACATCTACATGTCACGACACGCATGGCATAATGATATGCATCTAATGCAATTACATGACATACAATTATGTCATGTACAATATTTCCTTATATGTCATAACTATTTATGGAAATAAAATATGTTTAAGATTTGATTCTCCAAATCAAATCATGATTAAATTAGGAAACAAATTTCCAAATCTAATCACATATTTTATTTGTGGAAATAGTTGATTAAGGAAAGTCAATTTAGGAAACCAATTTCCTAAATCATCAAAACTACTTATGGAAACAAAATATTTTTAAGATTTGATTTCCCAAATCAAATCATGATTAAATTAGGAAACAAATTTCTAAAATCTAATCAAATATTTTATTTATGGAAAATATCAATTTCCATAAATACTTCCAACTTTCCAAAAGTGGAAGATTTCTATAAATACTTCTAACTTTCCAAAAGTAGAAAATTTTCAGAAATATCATTATGACTATCGCAAAACAATTTTATGATTATGTCGAAACACAACCTGGGCTCTAATACCACTGTTGGGTTTCCGGCACCGCGGCGAGTGTGTGTTCGAACATGTTTCGTAAACATGTGCATAGTAGAAGAAATAAAAATAATAAATCTACATTTATTACAACACACACATCACACGCATGCATAGTACAACATGTGTAGACATAACCGTAAATTTAAATTTTGCAATAAAAGAAAATTTAACTACGTATACCTTACGTATCACGTGTAGCGGGAACGGTATCAACCGGAATGATCCTCGCTAGAATCCTCTCTATCCGTGTCCACGCTGAGTATCTTCGGGATGACTTCACTAAGTCACGAGCCTCGTCTTCGTACGGGTTACTAGCCTCGTGTTGAAGACGATGTGATCGAGAGAAGATCATGATCCGAATCCAAAGACGAGTCCTCAAAACTCGCTTCTCCGAAGAGGTATTCGTCAACCGTTTGACGAATCCTTCGTCCTCCACCTATGAGGATTACCGGAGATCGAATCCCCGGTAAGTAAGGCCCCGTCGGAGCTCCAAATGTCGTCCAAACGATGCTCCAACGGGAAGGAAACAAGCTGACTAGAAAACTGGACAGCTTTGGTGGAGACCTTGTGCCGGCCAAATAAGGAAAGCGACTTGCTCACCTTGTCGCCGGAGCCAAGGAGGATCACCGGAACTCTTCCGGCAGCAGCTCGACGCCGGCAATGGGAGAAGACGGCAGCAGCTGGTGGCCGGTTGGAGAAGATGGGCGGTGGCCTAGGGTTGGCGCCAAAATCTCCAAGGGGAGGAGGTGGGCGGCAACTTAAGGCTAGGGTTTTTGGATTAGGGCTTAATAAACCCTTAAGCCCTCTTTTATAGAGAACTAATTCTCTTAATGGTTATTGGATCATAACCATAAGGCCCGTTAACCCGCTCCATTAATATAAGTTAAAATAAACCATACCATGATAGTTTATTTTAAGTTAAAACGAACGGAACCTACTTTGGTTCATTCGTTTAAAATAAAACAAACCCTTTGGTTTATTCTCCTCCATTTGATTAGAACCAAACCATTTTTGTTCATCCATTATGTCTTCATAAGACACGGTCCATCCTCGCTTCCATTGCGACTGAAACAATTTCATGCTCGCTTCTTGTTTGGTCCAAACAAACCTAGTTTCTCTCGGTCTGAGAATCTCATTCTCAAGCTCGTTTTAAATCCTTCGGATTACGCTCGTTGTGCGTGTGACCAAATAGGTTCTCGGTTTATGTTGGCCATCTATAATTAACCATTAATTATAGAACGATCATGAGTGGCACCTAGTAGTGCATCATGATCTCCAATTAATCGAAAAGATCAACGGTTGATCGAGCGATTTACGAAACCCTTGCTCGGCTATGCCCCATTCCCTTCACTCATCTTATACCCACTTGGTTCAGGACATGGTCTATAGTGTCGGTCCCCACTAAGGTCGACTACGTCACACCTAGCCCAAGTATCATTTCCTCGTCCTACGGATTCTAGTTACTGCACATGTATCGAAGAGTACCTTACTCTAAACATGTAATGCTTTGGCCAAAGACTTTAGTAACAATCCGACGAGAGGTCATGGGTATACATCTCCTCGCAAGGAGTGGTGAATCCTTTATAAGCTATTCAAACTCCTTCGATCACTTCGACTTATACCCAATCATCCCGGGTCTACATCTCCACAGAGATGCTTGCTTAAGATGTCAAAGCATAAGTCTTTATGATCAAGATGACTTGAATACCGCAAGTCAAAGGAACATCGCACTTAAGCTACAGTAATAGCTTCATTGACATATCTATATATGCAGAGAACCATATGAAGTCTTACGGCTGGTCACTCCAATGAACTAGTTACCATAACTAGCATCCATGATTAACTCCGGACATCACAATGTCTCCAGCCAGTGAGAATCAGCTGCTTGGATACACCAAGGAGTATACCTCGTGCTAGTCTCGACAGAATTGATCGTGTCCAAATCCATCAATTCATCGACTAGGGATAATTCCGATACATCACAATTACACATGTAGAGATACTCACTAGTTGTGATCCAATCACAAATTCTTTCATGCTGTGAGTCATATCGCGGACATTCAGTAAATGAGTTTAAGATCCAATCAAATACATGAAACCATGTATACTCAAATAGTGAATCTTCATTTATCATATAAATGGTTCATACATAAGGCGATTGCCTTAGGACATCTCTCATATATTACTAACATCCTCGTACTGACTATCCCAACCTAAAGCCAAGGGTTGACCTGGTATGGTAGAGGTAGCTTCCGATAGATGCGAAGGCTCATCGGGGGAGTGTATGATGTCTTTTCTACAAAACCGTAGCTAGAAACCTAGACAAAACCCAATTGACAATGTGTTCTGCGACACACAAACGAAACCAAAATCCTAGAATCCATCTAAAGACTCATAACATCCCTTCTCTTCCTCCGTGTGACACCGTACTAGAGTTAGGACCGCCGAAAACCTTCTGAACCGCAACCATTAGAATCTATTTCCAAACAATAACGTCCATCGAATAGATCGATACTCGAATCTCAATCCCTATGGGATCGATAAATCTTTATTACTTGACGACATCCATTCACTTGCGGGCATTGAGTGCGAGCGTGCACTTCAAGTCCTCAATGGTCTCCGTCGCAAGATTTGAGGTCGCATTCGCGTGCATCATATTTTTGGCGCCATTGTCGGGGATTGATTGATTCGATATTGAATCAAGAAGTGGATAATTGGATCGGACAAAGGTAAGATTTATTTACTTGCTTTGCTTTTATTTATTTTTATTTATTTTACTGTATTTACTTCAGTTTTAGATTTTTCATATCTAGAATTAGTTTTTATTTTAGCAGTAGTTCTACTTTTTCTTTTTAACTCTTCTTCATTTGATTTAGTTAGCTAGATTAGTTTATTTCTTGTTTCTGAGCATTAGGTAATACTCCTAATTTTGTGGCTCGGTTCTTCGTATGCTTAGATGCCTAGGATCGGAAGGCCTGATTTCGATCGATCTAGAAATGGAACGAACCTACCAACGTCAGAGAGCTGAACAGAAGATGATGGAGGACCAAGCTGCATCTATGGTAAACATAGGTAGCTGACCTTTGTGGGAGTACGCAACCCCTAGTGCTATAAGATTTAGGTCGAGTATAGCTGGACTGTACATTTCAGCAAACAACTTTGAGGTGAAACCGACACTCGTACACATGGTCCAGTAGAGTCAATTCGGGGAAGTTGCGACTGAAGACCCGAACCAACACCTGGAGACATTTTTGGAAATCTGCTCGACAACGAAGATCAATGGAGTCCCTGTCAACACGATCCACCTGAGCCTATTCCCTTTCTCATTGCGGGATAAGGCTAAGGCATGACTTCACTCCCTGCCATTGGGAAGCATTATTACATGGGAGCAGTGTGAGCAGCAATTTTTGAAAAAGTACTTCCCGCCAAGCAAGATTGCTCACATGAGCCATCTAATCACGAGCTTTCGTCAGAAGGAAGGAGAGTCCCTATTTGAATTCTGGGATCGCTACAAGGGGCTACTCTACCAATGCCCCACCATGGACTGGAAAGGTGGCTGGTGATCCATAACTTCGATAATGGGATCACGTACGCCACAAAGATGTCCCTCGATTCTACAGCAGGAGGAGCACTAATGAACAAGACTATCGAGGAAGCGGAGGAGTTGATAGAAGTGGTGGCCCAGAACTACCATCAATGTGCTTACGAACGTATTCACCCAGCTCGTGCAGCAGGACGATATGTTGTCAACTCTGTGAACCACCTAGCAGCTAGGATGGACGTGCTTAGCAGACGGTTTTACTCTTTAAATCCTTTTTCTGTATGTGCGACCAATGACTATGGAGAAGGAGCAGCAGCGTATCAGGAGGAATACTATGGAGGGCAGGGCCGATTAGAGGAGCAGATCGAGCATGTCAATGCGGTTGGGGACCACTATCTCAAGCGCAACAACCCATACTCTAGCACTTACAATCTTGAATGGGGTAACCACCCAAATTTTTCCTATCGGAGTAACTCGGGGAATTTCCATCCGGCTGGAGTATATGGGTAGCAACTAGGAAATGGGCATCCGTAACCGTCTGACACTCGTCTGGAGAATATGATATAAAACTTCATTTAGAGGCAACATGAAGCGAATGCAGAATTTTAGCGGCGACAATCGCAGACGGATACGATGATCCATGAGTTAAAGTCGTGTATAAAGGATCTCGCCAAGAGGCAAAAGATGCTTTAAATTCAAGTAGCTCAGATTGCCAACCAGATCTCCAGAGTACCGGGGAAACTGCCAGGAAAGTCAGAAGTCAATCCAGTAGAGCAATGCAAGGCAGCAACATTGCGGAGTGGGAGGATGCAGAAAGAGATGCCGAGCCAGGTGGTTGTCGACCCAGAAGCAAGACTCGAAATAAGGGAACCTCCAAGGGAAACCGGGAAGGAAGAAGTCGTAGACATAAATTGGGAGCCTGCCGTAAAGACGCAACCATCCTTGACGGTGCCATGCCTCCAGTGACTGACCCATGCAAAGAAAGATGCTGAGTTTGGTAAATTTTTGGACATGCCAAAATTGATCTCAGTAGAGGTACCGACACTCGAAGCACTACACCAAATGCCCCAATTCGCAAGATTCTTGAAAGATATTTTGGCACATTGTAGGTAGGTTGAAAATTATGAGACAGTGGCCCTCACAAAGGAATAAAGTGCGTACCTCCAGAATAAGACCACTCAGAAACTAAAGGAACCGGGGAGTTTCTATATCCCGTGCTATATAAGGACGACCCTGATTAGCAAAGCCTTCAGAAATTTTGGCGCTAGTGTGAGCTTGATTCCCTATACCCTATGCAAAAAGCTAGGGTTGGGGAATTTGAGGGTCGCCACTATGACATTGCAGCTGGCCGACCATTCTTACCGATACCCACCGGAAGAAGACGTGCCTATTAAGGTGGGAAATTTTACACTTCCAACCAACTTTGTAGTCATGGAAATGGAAGAAGATCCGAAGATACCTGTCATCCTAGGAAGACCATTTTTAGCAACTATGGGAATGATCATTGACGTTAAGAATCATAAGCTGACTCTAAAAGTAGGAGACGATAAGATGGAATTTGAGCTTGCTCATGAAGCACGTCAGGGACCCATGTCAGGAAAGTATGTCATTCCAGCTAGAGCTAGAGAGGATAGAATAGATAAAGTATTTGAGATAGATGAATGAAGGTTTACAAAACCTCCAAAGCCAATTTGAAATAATGGAGTGTGGTCGAGCTAAAATACCAAAAACAAAGCACTTCTTGGGAGGCAAGCCAAGTTTAATTTTACATATTTTTAATCTTTCTATATTCATGAGTATAATTTAGACTTTGATTTATTGTCACTTATGTTCTTTGCAAATAGCTTAGGATTAGGGAAAACCTGCTAGGAAGAAGCAAAGATCATTTTGAGCTCACCTTATCCACGTCGACATGAGCTTGCACCTGCACTGCCACCTTTTTCTACTTTTGAGCAGGATGCAGGTACATCTGCCTATGATTTTTTGAAGTTCCGATCATGCCTCAACGACATATATACCGAGCAGCAGACGTAGAGGCAACGATGGGAGGAGTAGAGCACCTACATTAGGTAGAGTTTCAGGGCTTCCGAAATCACTTCCAGCGGCCCTAGGAGTTCTATGACGAGGCTCGTATCTACTTCCAGGAGAAGGTTGCCCATCGCCAGGAGGAGGCCACCCACCATCAGGAGATGCGGCACCACATGCATGCCCAGCAGGAAAAATGGGCTGGGGAGGAGGAGCACCGAGCAACTGCTGCATCCACCAACTCTTAGATCGACCACATGTACATGTGACATCAGTGGCTCAACACCAATTCTCCTAGGATCCCGAGATGCCGTGGCTACCGAACTTTCCACCTCGTCCACCATACTAGAGGTATGCTTCTCTTAAGTCTGGGGGGGACCAAGTTTTGATTTATTTTGTTTCTAGCAGTAGTTTCTTTCCTGATATTTGCATTATGGTTAGCATTCATTTGTTCATGCATAAGTAGTTTAGTTGCTTTCGACACTTAATTTTTGTTATCTTTAAAGCTACCTTAGTAGTATTTCTAAAGTTTGTTAATGAGTTGTTTCCATGGGTAGTTTAACTTCATTTACCTCGTGGTATTTTACTTTATTTTCTCTAATGAATATTCTAGACATACACTAGTTAGCTTTTATTTTTACACCTACACATGATGAACATTCTGAAAGGGAAAATCTAGTACATACCTAGTTATGATTCATCTCAGTAGTCTAGTACTTTGGAATCCATAGGTGACTCTAGATTTATCATTTTAGTTACTGGAGATACTTAGATTGTGGAAGCCCATTCGAAAAAATCAAAATCCCAAGAGATAGAGAAAAGAAAGAAAGAAAAAAATAGAATAAGAAAAGACAAAAAGAAAGAAATAGAGAGTAAAATAAAAATAAAAATAAAAAAAATATGAGGGATAAAAAAATAGTTGTCATGGGTAGAAATGGTTAGGTGCCTGTTTGAGACTGAGTTAGATTACTGGGAAAACGCCTACCAATTTCTCTCAATACCGAGCACGCCTTTGAGACTTTGTGCTAGATCTAGAGAATGACCCTCGCTTTGAAAAGGTAAGTGCCTAAGAGTTGGAGACCTTATGAAAGCTATAGGATGACGACTTAACTTACCATAGAAGGAGTATCCCTAAGAAGATTCGCTTGACACGTGCACGAGGAGCTAAGTTAGTGAATTTTTCGAACACATCTATTTTTCTTTGATTGAAAATACCTCTTGATAAATCTAGTTAACATTCTAAGTATGGAACGATACCTTTTTAAAATTTTATGGCACTGAGGTTTGCTTGAGGACAAGCAAAGATCTAAGTCTGGGGGAATTAATGTGAGCAAAACATATAGGATTTTAGGAGTAGTTTTTTGCTCACATCTCCTTTAATTTTATGTTTGTTTCATGCATATTTTACTTTGTTTTGCATGTATTTCCTGTTTTCTGGTTCGGAGATATGCTCTTTGTACTTTTGTGTGCAGGATAGCATATCATGGGGAAAACGATGCACTTTCGGAGCGAAAAAGAGAATTTGGCACCTGGATGTAGTAGGGCAGACGACGAGGGTGTGTGGCTACACACGACCGTGTCTGAAGCTTGAAATTGGCCACCACAGGGCCACACACGGCCTGACCATATGGAAACACACGGATGTGTGGCGGCCCATCATTTTAGCGCGATTAGGTCTTTTTTCGGATTTTGTGAAGAGCCGACCTCATGTCTATATAAAGAAAGTCACACCCAAACCCTGGGGGGAGGCATGATGGCCAAGAAAACACTCCGAAGCCCTAAAAAGCTTCGGAAACTCGCAACGGGGAAGAAGGAAGGCGCTCGAGATCCAAGTTCTGCACCTCAACGCCAGGGAGAAGAGCCTCATCGCATTGTAATCTATACTCTTTCATACTTTTTCTTGTATATATGAATTCGATAATGCCTTGTGATTCTATTCTCGCATTCATGGAGTAGATTCTCTTATTCTAGGACTAGGGAGTAGTTTGTGTTGAGTTAGAACTGTTGGTGCAATAGGCCTGGACTCGAGTTTGACTCGAACTATATTTTGATGTTAGACAAAACGCATGACATGGGATTGTCATGAAAAGTCCAACATGTGTTGGCCACGTATGTCCAAGCTTGGGGCTTGGCGGTGAAAGTCCAAGCATGGGGCTTGGCATGGAAAATCCAAGCATGAGGCTTGGTGTGGGAAGTCTTGAGGACTTGGCAAGTTATCTAGGCTTGGGTTCCTTGAGTCGGTGAAGGATGACATTGCGAAGCCGTGCGATTGGTGCATTCGAGGGACCGTCGGACGGGAAGCGAATGGAGTGAGGCCCAAGGGAAGCATACTTCGAGGGCAAGAGACGCGAAGGATGTAACACCCATAAAATTCCTAGCAATTTTACAAGAATTTTTGGCATGATTATAATGGGCTTTATGTGGGTTCTTTCAAAAATAAAAGAAATAGAGCCAAAAAGGATGCATGGCCTAGGAATTGAACCGCAAACCTCTAGTAGATACCTAAGCCCTAATGATGCATCCAATAACCAGAAGCCCAGCAGGGTTGTGCTATTAGAGGAATATGGGAAATTATAGTTAGGGGTAAGGGAGACTAAGGGACACTTCGAGAGAATAAATAGGGAATGAGGAGACAAGAGAAAAGCCACTTCTCCACTTCTCCTCTCTTTCTCTTCTTCTTCCTCACCGAAACCTACCCCTCTCCCTTTCCATTTTCCGAGATCTATCCAAGAAAGAAGAAGGCTAGGTTTGGCATCCCTTAGGGTATCTTCCAACCAATAGCAAAGCGAAGAATGTAAGTATCCCCTCACCTGCATACAAATAGTTTTTCTATTGATGTTATTGTGTCAACCTTTTCTTGAACCATTCGGCCAAGATCTTTATTTGAGTTTTCAATGAAGATTCATGGCATACCTTGGATGAATATGAGGAAGATAAGATGCTAGATGGATTAGGTTAAGTGTTTGACCATAAAAACCCCAAGGAGCCTTCGGCCAAGACCAATATTTGTGCTCTCCATGATGATCCATGATATAACTTGTGTAAATATGAAGATGATAGGTTTCAGATGAGTTTGGTTAAGTGGTTGATCCCCAACTCCCTCTAAGACTCTCGGCCAAGTCCCTTTAGACCCCTATGTATTCTTTTATGCCTTGTTTTAGAATGAGTTCATGATAACTTTTGATGTTAGGTGAAGATAACATGCTTTATGCTAGGTTTTAAATGAGTTCATGCCATATTTGATGTTAGAAGAAGATAACATGTTCTATGCCATGCTATAGATGAGTTCATGCTATGTTTATGCTATGTTTTGATGGTAGATAAAATAACATGTTGGATAATCTAGAGTTAAGTGGTTGAGCCTTTAAGCCCTTTGAACCATTCGGCCAAGACCCCTAATGTGCTTTCTATGCCATGTTTAGATAAGTTCATGATAACTTTTGATGTTAGATGAAGATAACATGTTCTATGCTAGGTTTTAAATGAGTTCATGCTATGTTAATGGTAGAAGAAGATAACATGTTTTATGCCATGCTATAGATGAGTGTATGCTATGTTTTGATGGTAGATAAAGATAACATGTTGTTGGATAACCTAGAGTTAAGTGGTTGAGCCTTTAACCCCTTTTGTGTTTTCTATGCCATGTTTAGATAAGTTCATGATAACTTTTGATGTTAGATTAAGATAACATGTTGTTGGCTAACCTAGAGTTAAGTGGTTGAGCCTTATGTCCCTTTAAACCATTCGGCCAAGACCCATTTAGGCCTATCATGCTATGATCTATAAATTACCATGTTATGTTTTGAATGTAGATATAGGTAACGTGTGAAAGCTAAGCTTGATTTAAGAAATGGATCTTAGGTTGTCTTGGAATTCTCGGCCAAGGCTTATTTAAAATCCTAAGTGCCCTCCCATGTCATGCTTTATATGTTAAAGAATTAACATGTGGTTAGTTAGACCATATATAAGTTGTTTGGTGTTTAAAACTTGATAGAGCTCCATGAAGTTTAGGTCACTCCATGTATACTTGTTCATGATGTTTATGCCTTATGCCATGCCCTATATGTGTGTGATGTTAATATGATGTTAATAGGGTCCTTGCTCAAGTTGTTTAGCATGATTGGTTAGGTCACTACCATATGTCTATATCAATAGTAAGGATGCATGATAAATTTTTCCTCGTTACCATGTTAAATGTATGACCATGTTATGCTCATTACCTTGTGATTGTATGAATGTATGATGTTTTATAAAGAAGGAACATGATATGCATGAAAAGAAATATGATATGTTATGAAGAAGAAATATGTTATGAAAAGCAATATGATATGTTATGAAGAAGAAATATGTTATAAGATGAAGAAGAAATATGATATGCCATGATAAGGAACATGATATGTTTATGAAATGAAATATGATATGTTATGATAAGAAGCATGTATGTATTTTACTTTCTGCATGGCTTGTACCAGGACCCTAACAAGGTCCAAAGGGATGGGCTCCTAAGTTGCCCTAGGCCGACGGACTTAGTACGGACCTAGGATGGGCTTCTATGTTATGATTGCCCCTAGGTCGACGGTCATAGTACGGACCTAGTATGGGATGAGCTCCCAGATGCCCTAGGCTGACGGTCATAAGTACGGGCCTAGGATGGGCTTTTATGTTATGATGATGGCCCCTAGGTCGACGGACATAGTAAGGGCCTAGTAACCTAGTAGGTTCGAGATTAGCTACCTCGGGTCTATTTAGGGATGCACGCTATGTTGATGATGATGTGGTACAAAGCTAGGCCCAATATGTTGAGATTTATGTTCAAATACCTATAATATATGTTTCGAAGAGCATCCTGCATATACCTTTATGTTATGCCTGCTTATGTCTATGATGTTATATTCATGTTATGCCTACTTATGTCTATGATGTTATATTCATGTTATGCCTGCTTATGTCTATGATATTATATTCATGTTATGTCTGCTTATGTCCATGATGTTCTGCTTATGTCCATGATGTTATATTTATGTTATGCCTGCTTATGTTCTACCATGGTATATTCATGTTATGCCTGCTTATGTTCCTGTATGTTTACATGTTATGCTTACGTATGATTTTTGTGAGTAGGACAGGATCTTACTATTGTTGGGGATCGATTGACCGGCTAAAGGGGGGTGAATAGCCCTCGTTCGTTGGATGTCGTAATTCGCTCGTCTACAAAATGTTAGCGCAAGCGGAAGCAATAAACTAAGACAAGCAAATAGAAATAAAACAAAGACAATACAAACACGGAGATGTAACATGGTTCACGGCTACGCCGCTAATCCACGGTCTGATTCGTCCACGGTGAATCACTCCGCAATCTATCCACTAGATCTCTCCTTTGCACAAAGCTAGGTGGAGGTAACCTCTTTACACAAAAACACTCCTCTTACAAATATAATGGAAATAAGCTTGAGTAAGAGGATGGAAAGCTTTAGGGAACTTTGGGAGCAAATTGGAGCATAAGCATTAGCCTCCCAAAACCTTACCCCTTTCCTTTTTATAGAGGAAGAGGGTTTCTTCCCGTTGACACAGGAGCAGTCGACTGATGGCACCCATCGGATCGGTAGTCTTATGCTTGCCCAATAACGGCCGCTTTCCACGTTGGATACTATCCAATGGTACTGGCATCAGTCGACTGATGGCACCCATCAGTCGACTGATGTCAACCAGTCGAGTCCTCAACGAGGTCGACTCCATTTTGTGCCCGTGCACAGTGACATCAGTCGATTGCCGTCCCTTGGCGATCGGTGATCAACCATCGATCATTGCCCATGGCGGTGATCGATCAACTTGATTCAGCCACATTAGACCAGTCGATCGAACCATCGACTTAGAGCAGTCGACTGCCGTGACATGGCAGTCGACTGGTGTCGGGAAAACCCATCCAACACTTGGCCAAATGGCCAAGTTTCACCTAAGAGCTACCCTTTCCGGGTTACAGTCGCTCACTCTCATCCCTCGGAGTCCCTCGCCTTCGAAGTTCTCTTCGTTTGCGGCCACGTCCCTCGGCAGCATCAGGCGCACTGCTCTGCAATGCTCCTTCACGTCTCTTTCCTCGAAGTCTACTTCCTCCGGCTTCACTCCAAGCTTCTCGTCCGGCGGTCCCTCGGATGCTCCAAGCGCACGACTTTCACAAAGCTATCCTTCACCGACTCAAGGCACGAGTCATGAGATGCGAAACTCGCCACGGCTCCATGTGCGAATTACTAAGTCCTGCACGACTTCAACGCACATATCAAATCAACATATCAAACTAACTTAAACCCTTTGCCACACCATCAAAACCATATTACGGCAAAAGATTGCCCTAACAATCTCCCCCTTTTTGATGTGTGGCAATTCGTTTAAGTTAGGTAAAAACATTTGATATAAATTTTAAAGGAAGGAAAGCATGTAAACATAATCATGATATAGCAACATGCAACTCCCCCTTAATCCATGAAACTCCCCCTTAATTTCTTCCTTAATTTCTCCCCCTATCATAATTAACTTAAACATAATCATTTCTCCCCCTTTGACACCATCAAAAAGATTATCACTAAGTTAAAAGCACATGACATCAAGTCTAATAGAAAGGAAATACCACAAGTTGATTAAAAATCGGAATTTAGCCTTTCTTGATACGATATTGAGGCCATCGATCGATCGGTTAGTTCGGATACGATCGGTGGTAAATTTCGGGATTTTCTGATTTTCAGACCGAATTTCAGAAATGCATTAAAAATTTCAGAAAATTAAAAAAATAATGAAATTTTGGGGAACACATTTATTTTAAGTATATCTATCAGTGAAAAATATGTTTTCATGAAAAATCATTATATTTCCACGTATTTGCCAAAAATCTAAAAGCTTTAAAAACTACTAGGTTTTTGATCATAAGAGTATCCATTTTAACACCTAGTCTTGCATCCAATTGTTTCAAAACATGAATACATGTATTTTAAAGTAAGAAATTGTTTTGAAAACATATGAAATATCCAACCATGATCTTTGGGCAATATGTCTATGAATTAAACATAAGCCTTCCCCATGATTGGTCTATTATTGCTATTTTGATACTTTAAATGACCATCTAAATGTCATAGGCATTAGTGGACATTTGTATCATCCTAACATCTCACCCATGCTAAGTTTTCAATCAAGGTAGCCTATGGTGAGTGTGAGATGCATCCTAGGGGGTATTTGTGCATACTTAACCAATATATTCATGCAATTCTATCAAGGTTAAGTATCAACCTAATAATCCTCATGATCATAAAGGCATATATGGGTGAATTCTACATTATGATCATGAAACTCATGTATTCATCAAATAATAGTCATGAATTAGGTATTATAAGATGATAATAAACAAAGTATCACCTAAAGCATGATTCAACCTTATTTCCCATGATTACGTGCCAAATATTAAAATCATAAATCATGATTTCAAACATACATAGCAATTACGTTAATCATCATGATTTAAACATTATTATCTATTTATGGACACGTTATCATCACCCAACACTATTCTAAAAATGTTGTCCCGTCATCCTAAGTCAACCAAAAATATGATATAGGTCAAGTTCATATGGTTGACTACCCTAGGGTTATCCTAACCCTTGAGGATGGATTTTGGAACCCAAAATAAGTTCTTTCCTATTGGGTTCACTAAGTATTCCTTGGGGATCCATTTCCTAGCTATTACCTTCTTCTTATCTTGTCCCCTAGCTATTAGGCATTTGTAGGCCTTTTTATTTTTCTTTTCCTTGTAGCCTAGGCCTTTTTTATTGAAGCTAGCTCTTTGGCTCCCTATAATCATGTTCAAGGTATTGGAGCCTATTGTGAATTTTTCTAGGGCTTTTGTTAAATAATCTACCTTTTCCCTTAGGGCCCTATTTTCATCCATACATGCATCACTAACATTAAATGACATATATTCATGTGAGCATGCATCATTTAAGCTAGAAGAAATATTATCATTTAAGCATGCTTTTTCTAGTTTCTTTTCCAATGCCTTAATTTGATTAAACATGCTTTTATTTTTCTTTTTCATTCCAAATAAGTCCTTAGTTAAACTAGAAATTATGGAAACTATTTTCTTAGGAGAGACATTCGTTACCATAGTTTCCATATCCTCTTCTTCTTCGGATGATGAGGATGTAGAAGCTCCCCCTTCATTTGAGCTCTCCCCACTTGAACTTGATTCTTCATTTTCGGTGGAGGAGGAGCAATCCGAGTCATGAAGAGCCATTAGTGCTAGGTTGGAATAGACATGCTCTTCTTCTTCGGATGAGGATGAGGAGGTAAGGTCATCCCATGTCTTTGCTTTGAGTGCCATGGCCTTCCCTTTTCCTTTTGCCTTCTTTTCTTCTTCCTTTCTCTTGCTCCCCTTCTTCTTCCTCTTTTCTTCTTTCTTTTTCTTCTCTTCCTTGCTCTTGTTTAGGAGGGGACAATTATCCCTTATGTGTCCCTCTCCTTGGCAATTGTAGCATATGACCTTCCCCCTTGGTCTTCTATTCCTATCATGAGATTTATCAAATCTAAGATTCCTAAATGCACGCCTTACCTTCCTTACCATGTAGGCTTCTTCCGTGCTATCCATGGAGGAGGTAGAGGCTTCATCGGATGAGGAGGAGGGGACTTCCATCTTCTTCTTCCCCTTGTTCGCTATCAAGGCTACTCCTCTTGAGGGTTTAATTCTAGGCTCTTCTTGTATTCCTTCAAGCCTAGTTTCGTGGAGCTCCATTGTTGAGAAAAATTCCTCCAAGGTACTTACTTCCAAGTTCTTGGAGATGTAAAACGAATCCACCATGGAGCTCCATCTTGAGGACCAGGGAAAGGCATCTATGGCCTTCATTACCATATCCCGGTTGGAGAGCTTTTCTCCTACACTTGTTAGCCCAATTAATATTTCTTTAAATCTAGAATGTAGGGAAGTTACCTTTTCTCCCTTTTCTAATTTGATGTTTGATAGTTGGGAGTGGAGGAGGTCTCTTCTTGCTAGCTTAGCCTCCGAGGTACCTTCATGAAGCTCTACTAGCTTCTCTCACATCTCCTTAGAACTAGAACATTCCCCTATCCTATTGACTTCTTGTTGGGGGAGGACATTGTATAGGTGGTGCTTGGCCTTTGAATTCGCCAAGTATTCTTCTCTTTGTTTCTTGCTCCACCTTGATTTCTCCAATGGCTCCCCATTTTCGTTCCTAGGCAACTCGAAACCGTTTTCCATAATTAACAATATTTCAAAGTCGGTTTCGAAGAATACCTCCATTCTCTTTTTCCACCAAGAGAATTCGCCGTCGAACTTCGGTGGGTGGATGTTTGAGCCGGCCATTTGAGATGTAGAGCTTGTTGCGGCGGTTAGTCCAGTGACAAGCAACCTTGCTCTGATACCACTTGTTGGGGATCGATTGGCCGGCTAGAGGGGGGTGAATAGCCCTCGTTCGTTGGATGTCGTAATTCGCTCATCTACAAAACATTAGCGCAAGCGGAAGCAATAAACTAAGAAAAGCAAATAGAAATAAAACAAAGACAATACAAACACGGAGATGTAACGTGGTTCACGGCTACGCCGCTAATCCACGGTCCGATTCGTCCACGGTGAATCACTCTGCAATCTATCCACTAGATCTCTCCTTTGCACAAAGCTAGGTGGAGGTAACCTCTTTACACAAAAACACTCCTCTTACAAATATAATGGAAATAAGCTTGAGTAAGAGGATGGAAAGCTTTAGGAAACTTTGGGAGCAAATTGGAGCATAAGCATTAGCCTCCCAAAGCCTTACCCCCTTCCTTTTTATAGAGGAAGAGTGATGGCACCCATCACCGACCAGAGCCGCTGCCCAATAATCTGCCGCTTCACGCTGGATACTATCCAATCCAGATCGCATCGCATCGATCCGATCGATGGCACCATCACCGACCGATGTCACCCATCACCGACCGATGTCAACTACCGAGTCCTCAACGCAGGTCGGACTCCATTCTGCGCGTGCACGGTGCGACATCACCGATCGCCATCCCCAGTAGTCGACCGATCAGCATCACCGACCGCCTACGCCGGGCAAATGACTAATCAACTTGATTCAGCCACATTAGACCAGTCGATCGAACCATCGACTTAGAGTAGTCAACTGCCGTGACATGGCAGTCGACTGCTGTCGGGAAAACCCATCCGACACTTGGCCAAATGACCAAGTTTCACCTAAGATCTACCCTTCCCGGGTTATAGTCGCTCACTCTCATCCCTCGGAGTCCCTCGCCTTCGAAGTTCTCTTCGTTCGTGGCCACGTCCCTCGGCAGCATCAGGCGCACGGCTCTGCAATGCTCCTTCGCGTCTCTTGCCTCGAAGTCTACTTCCTCCGGCTTCACTCCAAGCTTCTCGTCCGGCAGTCCCTCGGATGCTCCAAGCGCACGACTTCCGCAAAGCTATCCTTCACCGACTCAAGGCACGAGTCATGAGATGCGAAACTCGCCACGGCTCCATGTGCGAATTACTAAGTCATGCACGACTTCAACGCACATATCAAATCAACATATCAAACTAACTTAAACCCTTTGCCACACCATCAAAACCATATTACGACAAAAGATTGCCCTAACAACTATGCCTATGTGCTTATAGTTTATGTTCCCTTGTACTGTAGATAAGGGTAAAGGGTAGTTAAACTAAAGGGAGTATCAGGAGGGGCAAAGTGTGTGTGGTAGTGGGATGGTGGATGGTGGAGGAGATCTGTTATGTTCTTTATGCATGTTTTCCCTAAGATGATTTTGTTTATGGACTTGAACTAAGCACTAAGTACTTATGAAATAATGATGCATGCTCTATGTTAAGAAGAAGTATCTATGAAATGACGATGCATGTTTATGTTTAAAAGAAAAAAAATATGTCTAAAGTCCTCCGTTGTAAGAAGTATATGTAGTCTTCCGCTGTAATGTATGTATGTACGATCGCGTCATGCGCCCCCCCTCTGGACCCCTAGGAAAGGGCGGGCATGACAGATTAGTATCAGAGCAGATCTGCCTTTCCACTACACACACATCAAGCTCCAAATCCTGCCGCTCCAAGTAAGAATTTCTATGCCTACCTTATTTCTTTCATGTATGATAACAAATGCCTCTAGCTTAAATATGCCTGAAATATGTAAGATAACCTTATGCTAGCTTTTAGTTTAACCATGCATATCTAAATGAACTAGCTTTTAGTTTAACCATGCATAGATAAATGAACGATAAACTTATACTAGCCTTACTCTAATATGTGAAGATAACCATGGCTGGGAGACACAATAGTAGGGCCGATGAGATAGCACCCCCACATGACCTTACGCATGTGGTTACTGAACTCCAGCGTCAAGTCACAGAGCAATAACAAGTGATAAATTCCTTAATGAATCAGCGAGGAAACCCTACCGCCCCACCAGCAGGCCCTGGCCCAATGGTTCAATAGGAAGCTTACCTGATCTAGTGGCATAGGCTGAAGCCGAAAAATTTCTCTGGTACTGGTGAACAATTGGATGCCCAGGCCTGGTTCAAGACGGTGGAAAGCATCGTGGAGCTACTAGATTGGCTCGAATGCGAGAAGATTAAGTGTGCGTCATTCTGCCTTTCGGGAGATGCTCGGATGTGGTGGGAACGGGTTAAAGCAAAGAGGCAAGTAAATCAGATGAGATGGACAGATTTCGAGTATGAATTTTTCGAAGAATTCTTCCATATGAGGGTAACCAACAAACATTACGACGAGTTCACTAGGTTCCGACAAGGTGACCTATCAGTCAACGAAGCCGTGAAGAGATTCAACCGACTTGCATGCCTATGCCTAGAGTTGGTTAGCATGGAAAGAGAAAGGGTCAGACTCATGCTGAAGATGCTCCCACCCGAAAAAGCTCTGAATGTGGCAGGCAGAGTTCATAGACCGCAGACTGCAGAAGAGCTGTTGTGTTGTGCCTTGATTACCGAGTATTATCTGAACAACATTAACCAACAAAAGAAGGCACTGAGTGAAGGTAGGGGTTAAGCCCAGTCAGGAGGTCAGAGAAACCAGGGTACTTGGAATGGGAACCACACTGGCAAGAGAAAACAATGGGAGGACTCTAAAGGTGGTCCAACAAACAAGCAACCCAAGATCTCTCTGTGTGCTACATGCGGGAAGATACAACCTGGAGTATGCTACCGAGGCACCAATAGATGTTATAACTGTGGACGAGAAGGGCATAGAGTCAAGGACTGCCCTATTCAGGTTTAGGTACCTCCTCAACAGTATGCCCAGTACAGGAGTGCTCCTCCACAGCTACACCGGATGCAGGCTGCAATAGAAGGTACTCCGATTAGTCAAGGGAGATTGGAAGCCCCGCCAGTTATGACAGATGCCAGGGTATTCTCTCTCACCCAAGAAGATGTGGCGAATGCTTCTACGGTTGTCACAGATCAGATATTTATTTTCTGTCAGCATGCTACTGCATTATTTGATACTGGGGTAACACATTCGTTTGTTTCTACACACTTCACTGGAAAGATAGACATACCACCACAAGCTTTGGATCACAAGTTCTTAACCACTCTGCCCTCAGGAGAAGTAATTCCCTCCACTCATATGCTGCGAGCCGCACCCTTCAGAATCGTAGACAGAGAACTCTACTGTGATCTGATAGTGCTCGACATGCAATATTATGATATTATATTGGGCATGGATTTCCTAAGCAAGTACGGTGCGTCGATCGAGTGTCATAAAAGAAAAGTGGTCTTCCAGCCGGAGGTAGAACCTATGTTCGAATTTATTGGAGAGCCAAGGAGAAGAATCAATAAATTTCTATCAGCTCTATAAGCACGCAAGATGTTAGACAGTGGATGCACTGGGTTTCTAGCACATATGGTCGATACCAGTCAAGTCGAGGACCAGAAGCTAGAAGATGTCAGAGTTGTATGCAACTACCCAGAGGTATTCCCTGATGAACTACCAGGGTTAGCCCTAGATAGAGAAATTGAATTTGAGATCGAATTGATTCCCGGTACTAACCCGATCTCTAAAGCACCTTATTGTATGGTGCCGACTGAATTGAAGGAACTTCAGGGACAACTACAGGAGTTACTCGACAAGGGACTTATTCGCCCAAGTCGCTCTCCATGGGGAGCTCCAATGCTGTTGGTGAAGAAGAAAGATGGGTCTATGCAAATGTGCATAGACTACCGAGCACTGAATAATGTGACGATCAAGAACCGATACCCTCTACCACGGATTGATGACCTGTTCGACCAGTTAAAGGGTGTCACCGTCTTCTCTAAGATTGACCTGACGTCTGGCTATCATCAAGTAAAAGTGAAATTAGAGGATATACCAAAGATGGCCTTCCGAACAAGATACGGACATTACGAGTTCGTAGTTATGCTCTTCGGAGTGACGAATGCACCTTCTCTGTTCATGGATTTGATGAATCAGGTATTCTCGGCATTTCTCGACAAATTTGTAATCATTTTCATCGAGGATATACTGATATATTCGAGAACCCCCAAAGAGCACGCAGGACACCTGGAGATGGTATTACAGATTCTTCAGGAAAAGCAGTTGTTTGCAAAGTTCTCCAATTACGAATTCTGGCTCAATAAAGTATCATTTTTTGGTCATGTTATATCCAAGTACGGAGTGATGGTAGACCCTATAAAGATTGAAGCTGTGAGTAACTGGAACCGACCAAAGAATGCCAGCGAAATCAGAAGTTTTCTTGGGCTAGCAAGCTACTACAGGAAGTTTGTAGAGAACTTCTCTAGAATTGCAGCCCCTATGACAGTCCTCACCAGAAAATACAAAAAGTATAAATGGAAGGACGCCTGCGAGAAGAGTTTCACAGAATTGAAAAAGAGACTGACCAAAGGCTTCTTTGACAAGAATGAAGGCTTCGACATATGCAAAGAACGCCCAATTTGGGACTCGAGTCACTCATGCAGAATGGCAAGGTCATTACCTATGCCTCTAGGAAACTCAAAGAACATGAAAGGAATTATCCCACTCACAATCTAGAGTTACCGGCTTTGGTCTTTGCTCTAAAAACATGGAGGCATTATCTATATGGAGCTCAGTGTAGGATTTATATAGACCACCAGAGCCTGAAATATTTTTTCACACAGAAGGACCTGAACATGAGACAGCGCAGATGGCTCGAGCTCGTCAAGGATTATGACTGCGAGATCTTCTACCATCCAGGAAAAGCGAACAAGGTGGCTGATGCACTCAGCAGGAAGTCCTGCACCGCCTTGATGTCTCTATCAGTGTTATCTCGGCCCTTAGAAAAGGAGATTATGCATTACGGGGTTGAAATCATTTTCGGATAGCTCTCGACCATGACGTTAGCACCGACGCTGTTCGGCGATATATTGGAAAAGCAAACCCGTGACCCGAGCATTCAGAGGATCAAGCAAGAGGTCCTAGAAGGAAAGGATGATGGGTTTTGTATCTCTGATAATGGAATACTCTACCTCAGGCACCGCTTGTGTATTCCCAATGATCCAGAATTACGAAAGAAGATATTTGAGGAAGCTCATGGAACTCCTTATGCGATGCATCCTGGAACCACCAAGATGTACCAAGACCTGAAAAGAAAATTTTGATGGTTCGGAATGAAAAGAGATGTGGCTCAGTATGTTAGTACCTGCCTGACCTGCCAGAGGTTAAAGCAGAACAACAGAGACCTAGAGGAAGACTGCAGCCGATCCAAATTCCAGAATGAAAATGGGAAGATATCTCTATGGATTTCATCTCAGGATTGCCCAAGACGACAAACGGATATGATGCTATATGGGTAATTGTGGACCAATTGACGAAGTCTGCCCACTTCTTAGCAATCAAGATGACCTATTCGACTGAGCAACTGACTCAATTATATGCTAAGGAAATTATCAGATTACATGGGATTCCTAAGACCATCATTTCTTATAGAGATGGTCATTTTATTTCCTATTTCTGGGAGTATGTTCAGAAGGCACTTGGCACGAACCTATGGTTCAGTACCGCCTTCCACCCTCAGATGGACGGACAGACCGAAAGAGTAAATCAAGTACTGGAGGATATGTTATGAGCTTGCACCCTGGATTTCAAAGGTAGCTGGTGCCGATACTTATGCTTGGCAGAATTTGCTTACAACAATAGCTACCAAACTACTATTGGAATGGCACCCTACGAGGCTCTATATGGGAGAAAATGTAGATCTCCTATATGCTGGTATGAGGGTGGTGAAAAGAAGGGAATGGGACTCCAGACAGACTTCATTGACGACACCACCCGAGCTATACAGAACATCCATTAAAGAATTGAAACTACTCAGAGCCGACAAAAGAGCTATGCAGATATGCGGCGTAGACCGTTAGAATTCGAGGTCGGGGACCTGATATTCCTCAAGGAGGCCCCTATGAAGGGAGTGATGAGATTCGGAAGGAAGGGTAAGCTGAGTCCGCGCTATGTGGGACCGTATCCGATATTGCAGAGGGTTGGCAAGGTAGCTTACGAGCTGGAGCTGCCTCAAGAGATGTCGGCTATTCACAACGTGTTCCACGTTTCGATGCTCAAGAAGTGCATTTCCAGTACGTACCAAGTGATCGAGCCACAAACAGTGCATGTTCAAGAGGACCTGAGTTATGAAAGTCGGCCTATCCAAATACTAGACCGAGAAGTCAAGCGGCTAAGGAATAAAGAGGTGCCCTTAGTAAAGGTGCTTTGGCAAAATCAACGGTACGAAAAAGCTACCTGGGAACGCGAGGAGGACATGAAACAGAAGTACCCAGAGTTGTTCTAAGTTTCGAGGATGAAACTTTTAAAAGGTAAGAAGGATTGTAACGCCCATAAAATTCCTAGCAATTTTACAAGAATTTTTGCATGATTATAATGGGCTTTATGTGGGCTCTTTCAAAAATAAAAGAAATAGAGCCAAAAAGGATGCATGGCCTTGGAATTGAACCCCAATACTCTAGTAGATACCTAAGTCCTAAAGATGCATCCAATAACCAGAAGCCCAGTAGGGTTGTGCTATTAGAGGAATATGGGAAATTATAGTTAGGGGTAAGGGAGACTAAGGGACACTTCAAGAGAATAAATAGGGAATGAGGAGACAAGAGAAAAGCCACTTCTCCACTTCTCCTCTCTTTCTCTTCTTCTTCCTCACCGAAACCTACCCCTCTCCCTTTCCATTTTCCGAGATCTATCCAAGCAAGAAGAAGGCTAGGTTTGACATCCCTTAGGGTATCTTCCAACCAATAGCAAAGCGAAGGATGTAAGTATCCCCTCACCTTCATACAAATAGTTTTTCGATTGATGTTATTGTGTCAACCTCTTCTTGAACCATTCGGGCAAGATCTTTATTTGAGTCTTCAATGAAGATTCATGTCATACCTTGGGTGAATATGAGGAAGATAAGATGATAGATGGATTAGGTTAAGTGTTTGACCTTAAAAACCCCAAGGAGCCTTTGGCCAAGACCAATATTTGTGCTCTCCATGATGATCCATGCTATAACTTGTGTAAATATGAAGATGATAGGTTTCAGATGAGTTTGGTTAAGTGGTTGATCCCCAACTCCCTCTAAGACTCTCGGCCAAGTCCCTTTAGACCCCTATGTATTCTTTTATGCCTTGTTTTAGAATGAGTTCATGATAACTTTTGATGTTAGGTGAAGATAACATGGTCTATGCTAGGTTTTAAATGAGTTCATGCCATTTTTGATGTTAGAAGAAGATAACATGTTCTATGCCATGCTATAGATGAGTTCATGCTATGTTTATGCTATGTTTTGATGGTAGATAAAATAACATGTTGTTGGATAATCTAGAGTTAAGTGGTTGAGCCTTTAAGCCCTTTGAACCATTTGGCCAAGACCCCTAATGTGCTTTCTATGCCATTTTTAGATAAGTTCATGATAACTTTTGATGTTAGATGAAGATAACATGTTCTATGCTAGGTTTTAAATGAGTTCATGCTATGTTGATGGTAGAAGAAGATAACATGTTTTATGCCATGCTATAGATGAGTTTATGCTATGTTTTGATGGTAGATAAAGATAACATGTTGTTGGATAACCTAGAGTTAAGTGGTTGAGCCTTTAAGCCCTTTTGTGTTTTCTATTCCATGTTTAGATAAGTTCATGATAACTTTTGATGTTAGATGAAGATAACATATTGTTGGCTAACCTAGAGTTAAGTGGTTGAGCCTTATGTCCCTTTAAACCATTCGGCCAAGACCCATTTAGGCCTATCATGCTATGATCTATAAATTACCATGTTATGTTTTGAAAGTAGATATAGGTAACGTGTGAAAGCTAAGCTTGATTTAAGAAATGGATCTTAGGTTGTCTTGGAATTCTCGGCCAAGGCTTATTTAAAATCTTAAGTGCCCTCCCATGCCATGCTTTATATGTTAAAGAATTAACATGTGGTTAGTTAGACCATATATAAGTTGTTTGGTGTTTAAAACTTGATAGAGCTCCATGAAGTTTAGGTCACTCCATGTATACTTGTTCATGATGTTTATGCCTTATGCCATGCCCTATATGTGTGTGATGTTAACATGATGTTAATAGGGTCCTTGCTCAAGTTGTTTAGCATGATTGGTTAGGTCACTACCATATGTCTATATCAATAGTAGGGATGCATGGTAAATTTCTGCTCATTACCATGTTAAATGTATGACCATGTTATGCTCATTACTGTTGGTGCAATCGACCCAGGTTGACTCGAGCTTGACTCGAGCAGTACCTTGATAGTATTTTGATGATAGACAAAACTCATGACATGGGATTGTCATGGGAAAGTCCAACATGGGGTTGGAATGGAAAATCCAAGCATGGAGCTTGGTGTGGAAGTCCAAGGGGGAAGCCTTGGCATGGGGAAGTCCAAAGCATTGCGAAGCCGTGCGCTTGGTGCTTGGCATGTGAAAGTTCAAAGCATTGCGAAGCCGTGCGCTTGGTGCTTGGTGAGAAATGCATTGCGAAGCCGTGCGCTTGGTGCATTTGGGAAGTCTTGAGATCTTGGCAAGTTCACTAGGCTCGGGTCCTTGAGTCGGTGAAGGATGGCATTGCGAAGCCGTGCGCTTGGTGCATCCGAGGGACCACCGGACGGGGAGCAAATGGAGTGAGCCCAAAGGGAAGCATACTTCTAGGGCATGAGAGCGAAGGATGACGTTGCGAAGCCGTGCGCTTGGCGCATCCGAGGGACGTAGGCCGAGGGAAGAAAGCTTCGGTGGGGAACTCCATGAGGGATAAGGTGGACTTGGCCAAGTGGCTAAGACTGAGTGTCGGAGGCTCAAACATCGTTATGTTTGAGGTTTTAGCCGACATCAGTCGACTGGCATAGGTGCAAGTCGACTGCTCTAGGTCGTATGGGTTCGACCAGTGTTCGACTAAACCAAGTCTGGCTGATCGATCATTGGGAGGGCAATGATTGTTGGAGGATCGATCCGAGGGATGTGTCGGATGATCACACTGTGCACGGGCACAGAATGGAGTCGAGCTTGCCATCACTCGACTGATGGATGATCAGTCGACTGATGGGTGCCATCAGTCGACTGATGTGTGATCCGTTGGAACTTAACCAACGTGGATCGGGCTGTTGTGAGACAACGACTACGGGACCAGTCGACTGATGGTCACGATCAGTCGACTGATGGGCGCGAAAATAGCTTGATGCAGGTTATAAAAGGAGCACGAGTTGGAGGATTTCGCTATGGTTTTTGTGGAGCTATTGGAGGGGAATTGCTGCTTCATTCCAGTCCTTCAAGAGCCAATCAAAGCAAGCAACAAACAAGTGATCAAAAGTAATCGGTGAAAAGTGTTTCTTTTGTATTGTATTTGTATTCTTGTTTGTATTTGTATATTACTGTTGTAATTGCTTGTGAGAGGTTTCTCCACCTCCGACGTGTAGTCGAGAAGGAGTTTGAGTATTGCCGTGTGCATCTCTAGAGCTCGAGGAGCTCACCCGTGGAGTAGGAACCATTCGGTTCCGAACCACGTATATGCTTGCGTATTTGGTGTGCTTGTATTGTTGTTAGTATTATTGTTATTTCTATTGTTATTCCGCTGCGTATATTAACGACAATTGTAGATGAGCACACGAGAACGAACGAATTACGACATCCAACGAACGAGGGCTATTCACCCCCCTCTAGCCGGCCAATCGTTCTCCCTACAAGTGGTATCAGAGCCGAGGTTGCTCTTCGAGGACTAACCGCCGCGAGAGCACTACAAATGACCGGCTTCATCCATCCACCGAAATACAATGGAGATTTTGCTTGGTGGAGGAAACGGATGGAGGTATACCTAGAAACCGATTTTGATTTTATGATTATTATAGAAAACGGTTTTGAAATGCCTAGGGATAAAAACAACAAGCAAATTGAGAAGTCAAGGTGGACCCAAGACCAAATTAAGGACTTCAAGACAAATCTTGAGGTAATAAAATTACTTAGTGATTTATTACCTAACACTATTTGGTCTAGATTGGGTGACTATAGGGATGCGAAGGAATTATGGGAGAAAATAATGAAATTCCAAGAAAATTCCCAATTGGCACAAGTAGAGGAGAATGCCGAAAAAGAAGCACCCACAACATTTGAAGATGTTGATGATTTGGTGGAGACCTCCACCTCTAGCATTGAGGGGGTGGAAAGATAATCTTCCATCCCGGAGCAAGAACAAGAAGCATCCACATCCGGGAGAAGTGAAGATCATGAAGAGGCCTCCACCACCTCCATAGGTAACTCAAGTGTTATTATTTTAAATAAAAATCACATAATATGCTTTGAGTGTAGGGAGAAAGGGCATTATAAAAGTAAATGCCCTAAATTGGCTAAGGAAAGGGCATCAACACCAAAAGTCAATCCAAAGTCAAAGGTTGCCGGTGTTCCCAAAATCAAGAGCAAAGAGCACATTGTGTGCTTTAAATGCAACCAAAAGGGACACTATCGAAGCCAATGCCCTAGGGGGAGGAAGAAAGGGCAAGAAGGTGCAATTCATGTAGGGGGAGCTCCTAAAGCTAACCCTAAGGTACATTTAGTTAATGCACCTTTAATTCCTAAAGTCAAAAAGCATGCTAAAAATTATTTTAGTTCTCTTGCTATTATCAATGAAAAGCATGCTAAGAGAAATAATAAGGTGTATTGTCTAGGTGCCAAGCATGTTCATATAACTAAGGACAAACCTAGGACTCAAAACACTAGATCTATTTTACCTAGGGAGTCAATTAGGAGAATTGAAGAAAACTTGGGTGTTAATCCCAAGAAATCTAGGCATATGCCTAAAAAGAAAAACATTTCCCAAAAGATAAATGAAAATTCAAAATTGGAAAAATTAGAGTTAGAAAACCAAGCCTTGAGGTCAAGGCTAGAAAAATTCGAGAAGACCCTAGCAATAATATCAAATTCGGTTAAGGGGTCTAATGTACAAAAGTCAAGACCTAGAAAACAAGAAACATCTAAGGGCAAGAAGGGTTTGGGTCACAAACCTATGTCCTACCATAATGTTCCATTTAATTATGGAACATCATCTAGGTCTAGACAAACCAAGGCTAATAGGGAAGCCATCCCTAAGTCTAGCCATGGTATGTGTTTAGTGGCTAACACCTCAAGGAAATCAAATGTAGCCACTAAGAAGGTCAATGGAGGAGTCACCTCTAGAATTGACCTAGGAAAGACCCAAAAGACTATGGCTTCAAAGCCTAAAAGGGTCATTAGGAAGGTATCTAGGGAAGTTATCCCTAGGGAATACTTTGTTAACCCAAGGAGCTCCAATAGATATTGGGTTCCTAAAAGCGTGATTGATTCACGCTAAATGGGTTAGGGTGTGTCAACCCTAAGTGGATGGGTGGTTAATCTAGCCATGTTGAGTTGACACATTAGGGTGTGCCAATATGGTTTGAGAAGTTAAAAATGATTAAATTGGCACAATTAGGTCTTAGAGGTATTGGTGTGCCATTTTGGGTTTTTGGCGCACTAGGGAAATGAATGGTTTAAGGCAAAGTGAATTTAATCCCTAAAAATGGCAAATTGATTTTCACACTTAGGTATTCTTTACCTTAGTATATTTTACTTGCCATGATTTGTTTGCCTTACCATGTCATGACATCATTTTCATTTTTATCTATAAAATGTCATGATCATGTTTAGAATTATGTTTAGATGTCATGAATGCCTAGATCTCATTTACATGCCATGACATCATGATATTATCATATGCTTTTACTTATATCATATCTATGCCATAATCATATCATGCATATAAATAAAATGAAATTATGGACTATGGCATGATTTGATGGGAATAAAAGAATATTGCCTTAGAAATATGCATGAGAACATAAACAAAACAAAACCCACATCTCACAAAAATTTGACTTGTATGTGTTTTACACATCTAGATATTGGTGAGATGTTTAGGAAAAAGAAAATAAAGGTTTGAAAAACATTTTGAAAAACCTTGGTGAAGTCTATCTTCTGATAGCTATCACCATTGAATGGGATGATACAAAGATGGCTCTTTATTGAAGCTTTTCTTAAATTTTGAACTTTGTAACAATCTCCTAATTTAATGGGTAAAATAAATTTCCAATATTTTTCACCCATAGTGTTAAGGATAAGTATTATACGTATGCATTTTCAAGATTTTTAGAATTACGTATATTTACTTATGGATTTCGAAAATCCATTTTTTAAAACTAAGCTATGAGAATGTAGTTATCACGATCGTCAGAATGGCAATGATCGATGGTAAGTCCAATCGATCAGTATCCGACGGAGTCATAGTTAGGCCCATGTTTAGCCATGTTTTACTCCCCTAACCACTCCTAACCCTAGGATATGCTTGGGAGAGCATTAGAGAGGGTGGTGTTGGTGCAGGGGCACTAGATAATCGAACCTGTGTTTTGATTATGGCAAAGACACAAAGTTAAGTTTATATTGTTATCTTACGAGCTAAATCAAGTGTGCAGAAAAGTACTAAAGCTGGAGCTGAAGGCTAGCGACACCCGGAGGAAGCCGTGGTGGTCGGGCGACACTTGAGTGAATTCGGAGGGAGCCGAAGGAATCGAGTGGAAGGCCGAAAGCGAGAGCTACTATCGAGGTAAGCTCGTGTGAGTGAGAGATTGTAAGGTCGTGTCCTCTTTTACGGACGATCAGAGTACGATTCGACTAAGACTTCCTGTGGAAGGTCTAGGTCGAGATCGGACGGTCAGAAACCGTCGTATTTATCATTTTCCGAGCTAACCTCTTATTGCAGGGAAGTGGCCAAGTTTGGCGGATCATTGCTGGACACATATAGCGATCGTGATGCCCATCAGTCGACTGATGGGAGTCATCAGTCGACTGATGGCGACGACTCAGCTTTTGCGCTAGGTCAAAACGGATAACGTTTGACGCGGCCACTTCGCGATAAAATTTGGAAAAATCCATGATCCGTTCCAAAGAAATAGGAGACAATTTCAGAGGCCAAAGTCTATAAAAGGAGGGGAGGATTCCACTCCAAATCACATCAATTATTCATCAAGTGCTCCTACAACGCCAACGCTTCAACACCGTCATAACGCCGACGCGACGACAACCTCAGATCTTCTTCGTCGGCAGCAGCATCTAGTAATACTTTTTATTATTGTATTCGTTGTTTTTTTTGTAACGAGGTGAGGTAGGCTTGTTGCCTCATCCTCGTACTTCCGGATTTTGTGATCGTTGTCTCCTACCTCCAACGAGGAGGAGACGTTATAGTGCTTTGCCCTCCGTACGCGGTCAAGGACCGATAGGGCCTTGGAGTAGCAACCACTGGGTTGTGAACCAAGTAAAATAAACGTGTCATTTTATTTTCCGCTGTGTTTACTCATTTACTTTGCGTATCGAACGAGCAGCGAAAGTTTTACGATCGCTATTCACCCCCCCTCTAGCGACGCTTCTCGATCCAACAATTGGTATCAGAGCGGGGGCGCTAAGATTTGGTGAAACCACCAATCTAGCACGTTTTGGTTTTTCTTTTCGTATTTTTCGATTCGTATATTTCTTAGGTTTTGTTTCCCGCACTACTAATCCAAGACCAAGTCTTGGTACATAGTTTTTGGTTGTGTTTTTGCTAGTACTAATCTCCTTGAATTACCTCACGATCAAACAAGCATAACTTTGCTACAAGTGGACTCACGAAACGATCTACCCACCAAATCGAAGCTCTGAAAGATCTACACTTTTTACCGGGTTTACCCCGTAACAAGCTGTTTCAGCCCCAAAATCCAGCGTTTAGTACCCTTTTGGGGACATCGAAGGTCGTAAGTTTCAAATTTTTTTAGTTTTTATCCTCCTTATTTATTTCTGTTTTTTCCTATTATTTCCGCATTACTAATCCAAGACCAAGTCTTGGAATTCTCTTTGGTTTTTATTTGTGTTTTGCAAGATACTTAATGGCTCACATTGAGGATATAGCACCACCCGACCTCCGTTCTTTAACGGAGATGATTTCCGTTATTGGAAAGGTCGGATGGAGTGTTTCTTGAAAACACAAGTTGAGACTTGATAATAATCCAAACCGGCTTTGCTTTACCCACCAATGATCAAGGAGAGCCCTTGGATTTCAATAAGTGGACAAATGCAACCAAGAGGCAAATCGAAGCCGATGCAAGAGCAACCCAAATATTGCAATGCGGCTTGTCCAAGGAGGAACTCAACCGCATCGGACCATTCATTAGCGCCAAGGACCTATGGAATAAATTAATTGAGCTACACGAAGGAACACCCGATGCTAAGGTATGTAAGCGTGACCTTCTTTTCAATAAGTTGTATAACCTCAAGATGCGAGGAACACGAGGCGGCAACACAACTACTGCGCCGCGTCGGGACATTGTCAGCGGCCTACACACCATCGGACACAAGGTCGAAAACCGTGACCTATTAAGGTACGTTCTTAATTCATTTCCTATGACTACCTTGTGGGCATCCATGGTCGATGCCTACAAGGTCTCTAAGGACCTATCGAAGCTTAGGTTAGATGAATTATTTTCCGAGTTTGAACTTCATGAGCAAACTAACGTGATCCGGCCGAGAGAGGTATTGCTCTACTTGCAGGACAAAGAAGCAAGCCACCTACTAGGCAAGTAGATGAACTCGAACCCGAAGGCGAATCCGAATCGAAGAGGAGGCCATAATAGTCAATATTGTGCGGAGAATAGTTCGAAAGAAGGAAATTGAAGAATGAGAACCAAAAGAAAAAGGGAGCAAGGAAAGCCTTCCATGCAACTTGGGACAACAGAGAAGACATAGCTTACATGGCAAGAACGGAGGAGTCCGAGTCAGAATCTGAAGCCGAGTCCAACTACAACTCCGACTCCGACCCCGAAGATTATTTCGAGAGAAAACTCAAAGCCGGACCAAAAGGGAAAGTTAAGGTTGATTTCTCTTTAATTAGTACACTTTACAGTACAATTAAACTGCTTAATAGGAAATTAACTAAGTTCGAGTCTAGGGTTGAGTCGTTACTTGAGGAGGTTGAAACCCTCAAGCAAGAGGCTACTCTAACCTCTTCAACTAGTCAAGTTCAAGAGAGAAATTCAACCCAAATTGAAAAACTTGAGAAGGAGAATTCTCTCTTGAAAGACCAAGTTCAAGAGGTCGAGGCTAGGTTGGAAAAGTTCACGTTGGGATCTAAGAACCTTAAGCTACTTGGAACCCAAAGAGCCGTGTACAACAAAGCCGGACTCGGATTTAAGTCAAAGACTACGAATAGGTCTTATATGTCTATCGTAAATCGTAGTCATCAAAGAGTCCAAGCATGGGTCCCAAAGGTTTTGTTAAATTCACATATTAGGACTAATAAGTATTGGATTCCTCAGGATCAAGTTCATTATTTGAATAGACCTTATTGGTTCAATGGTCTAGGGGGAGCTAACACTAAAATAGTGTACCCGCTTACTTAGCAAAACCATTGCATGCTTAGAATTTCTGTTAACTTGTGAACTTACTTAGAATACGTACATAACCAACTAAAATCCTTCGAAAAGATTGAGCCTCGGGGAGCCTCTTTTCATAAATAACTAGTTAGTCAACTCTTGATAATATAGTATCAGGACGCGGCGAGATGATAGTACGTTAGGGAGACAAAGTCTCGTGTATTCGAGCTAGATAAGGCGTATCTAGCTTGGTGCACTTGACCGAGTGGAACTAGCTGAAGCTACCTCGCCGTATCCTAAACTAGTTAGACAGAAGTAACCCTAAGTGACTTAAGTAATATTTTCTTGAATTTGGCTTTGTCTAAGGAAGTGGTCGTTGTTCCGATCAAAGAAGGCCCCTGTGCCTCGCCACGACCTGGAAGCCAGTTTCTCGAAAAGTTACTTAACAATCTAAAGGTTAAATCTGAATCTAACCCAAGGTTGACTATCTTTAATCAATTTAAAATCATCTCACAAAACATATAAGGTGAACAAATTGAGACACATAGAATGGGTGAGATGTTAAGGATAATTGAAATATACTTGAAACAATCCCTTGAAATACTACTTATTTTCTCAACTATTGTACTTAACAACTCGAGGCCAGTTTAGCGCCCCTACATCTCTTATACTTCATATATTTGACTAAGGGGAGAGCAAACTAATCTTAAGGGTTATATTATAAATCTTTAGATTATTAGTGCGAGGACACACCTCGAACCAATCTATCTAACTATTGCTAGACGCATGCTTGGACTCATATTTGATTTATCTAGATGCATTCATAAACGACATTGTTTTAAACCCCTATTTTATACAAAAACCCCAACACTCATTTTTGATTTATGGCAAAAGGGGGAGAAGAGCGAAAGTTAAGGGGGAGTAACACAAAATTTCATTTTGAAACACAAAATTTGTTTTTGAAAACTAAAATATCTCTTTCAAAACTCACCTAGGGTTAAGGAGGAGTTTTGGTTAAGGGGGAGTTTTTGGGAATGTCATTCATCATCTACTATATGTGTTTTATGCTTTAATTTCCCTTAACTTTGTGTTGGTTTGCCATAGATCAAAAAGGGGGAGATTGTTGGTGCAGGGGCACTAGATAATCGAACCTGTGTTTTGATTATGGCAAAGACACAAAGTTAAGTTTATATTGTTATCTTACGAGCTAAATCAAGTGTGCAGAAAAGTACTAAAGTCGAGTGAAGGCTAGCGACACCGAGGAAGCCGTGGTGGCGGCGACACTTGAGTGAATTCGGAGGGAGCCGAAGGAATCGAGTGGAAGGCCGAAAGCGAGAGCTACTATCGAGGTAAGCTCGTGTGAGTGAGAGATTGTAAGGTCATGTCCTCTTTACGGGGACGACCGTAGGCGACGATTCGACTAAGACTTCCTGTGGAAGGTCTAGGTCGAGATCGGACGGTTAGAAACCGTCGTATTTATCATTTTTCGAGCTAACCTCTTATTGCAGGGAAGTGGCCGTGGCGATCCGGACACATAGCGCCGATCGATGCCCATCACCGATCGATGGGAGTCATCGATCGTGATGGCGACGACTACTTTTGCGCTAGGTCAAAGCGGATAACGTTTGTGCGCCACTTCGCGATAAAATTTGGAAAAATCCATGATCCGTTCCAAAGAAATAGGAGACAATTTCAGAGGCCAAAGTCTATAAAAGGAGGGGAGGATTCCACTCCAAATCACATCAATTATTCATCAAGTGCTCCTACAACGCCAACGCTTCAACACCGTCATAACGCCGACGCGACGACAACCTCAGATCTTCTTCGTCGGCAGCAGCATCTAGTAATACTTTTTATTATTGTATTCGTTGTTTTTTTTGTAACGAGGTGAGGTAGGCTTGTTGCCTCATCCTCGTACTTCCGGATTTTGTGATCGTTGTCTCCTACCTCCAACGAGGAGGAGACGTTATAGTGCTTTGCCCTCCGTACGCGGTCAAGGACCGATAGGGCCTTGGAGTAGCAACCACTGGGTTGTGAACCAAGTAAAATAAACGTGTCATTTTATTTTCCGCTGTGTTTACTCATTTACTTTGCGTATCGAACGAACGAAAACGAAAGTTTTACGATCGCTATTCACCCCCCCTCTAGCGACGCTTCTCGATCCAACAGGTGGAAATCCATTGGATATGGATTAGGAGTTGGGTTGAGGGTGAGTATCAATTTTAAGGTGGAAGAGAGTTCATTGTTGAACTTTGCCTTAATTTTGATTTGGTTAATGTTCCTATTGGCTTAGGGACTCTCCAAGGACATTGTTGGTGCAATGGTCAAGGGGGAGCAAGCCTCTAGGGGGAGGTATCCATCATGGAAAGATGGATGTGTATTTCCTCATGGGAGGAAAATTGGGTTGCCTCTCTTTAAGTGATATGGGATCACTAGAAAGATTGTAGGCATATATTCCTCCAAGGGAGAGATTGTAAGATCTCATTGGGATATGAGACATTCATACCCTTGGGGAGGACCTTTTTGATGTAATGTCAAAAAGGGGGAGAAGTTACCAAGTTACCAATTAGGGTTCGTTGGAATTCTCATTGGGATATGAGAATTGCCAATATGGGAGAATTGGTAGACTTGAGATGGTAGTTTTGTCAATCATCAAAAAGGGGGAGATTGTTGGTGCAATCGCGCCTGTGCTGACTCGAGTTTGACTCGAGCAGTACCTTGATAGTATTTTGATGATAGACAAAACTCATGACATGGGATTGTCATGGGAAAGTCCAACATGGGGTTGGCATGGAAAATCCAAGCATGGAGCTTGGTGTGGAAGTCCAAGGGGGAAGCCTTGGCATGGGAAAGTCCAAAGCATTGCGAAGCCGTGCGCTTGGTGCATTTGGGAAGTCTTGAGATCTTGGCAAGTTCACTAGGCTCGGGTCCTTGAGTCGGTGAAGGATGGCATTGCGAAGCCGTGCGCTTGGTGCATCCGAGGGACCACCGGACGGGGAGCGAATGGAGTGAGCCCAAAGGGAAGCATACTTCTAGGGCATGAGACGCGAAGGATGGCGTTGCGAAGCCTATGTGCTTATGCTTACTTATGATTTTTGTGAGTAGAACAGGATCTTACTAAGCCTATGTGCTTATAGTTTATGTTCCCTTGTACTGCAGATAAGGGTAAAGGGTGGCTAAACTAAAGGGAGCAGCAGGACGGGCAATGTGTGTGTGGTAGTGACATGGTGGAGGAGATCTGTTATGTTCTTTATGCATGTTTTCCCTAAGATGATTTTGTTTATGGACTTAAACTAAGCACTAAGTACTTATGAAATAATGATGCATGCTCTATGTTAAGAAGAAGTTTCTATGAAATGACGATTCATGTTTATGTTTAAAAGAAAAAAAAATATGTCTAAAGTCTTCCGCTGTAAGAAGTATATGTAGTCTTCCGCTGTAATGTATGTATGTACGATCGCATCACGCGTGGACCCCTGGGAAAGGGCGGGCATGACAAAGGATGACATTGCGAAGCCGTGCGCTTGGTGCATCTGAGGGACGTAGGCCGAGGGAAGAGAGCTTCAGTAGGGAACTCCATGAGAGGATGAGGTGGACTAGGCCAAGTGGCTAAGACTGATTGTCGGAGGCTCAAATATGGTGTTTGAGGGTTTACCCGATGGTCGGATGCTTAAAAAACTTGGTGTTTGAGGTTTTTCCCGACATCAGTCGACTGGTATAGGTACCAGTCGACTGCTCTAGGTCGATTGGACTCGACCAGTGTTCGACTGACCAGGTTCTGGCCAAACAGTCGACTGCCGAGGGAGGGCAGTCGACTGCCGACGCCATCAGTCTATTGATGATGGAGATCATTCGATTGATCGGGGAAAATTCGAGCACAGAATGTTTTCTAGTCGAGTTATCATGCCGAGCACTCGACTGATGGGGTTACCAGTCGACTGATGGGTAGGATCAGTCTACTGATGATTATCCGTTGGGTTTTTGCCAACGTGGATTAAGCAGTTGTGAGACAACGACTACAACAGTAGTCGACTGATCGGTGCGAAATCAGCCCGAGGCAAGCATAAAAGGAGGAGATTGGGGGACGATTTCAACAAGACTTTTAGGGAGATTTTGGAGTGGAATTATTGCTGCATTCTAGACCTTCAAGTGCCAAACTAAAGCAAGCAACAAGCAAAAGCGATCGAAGCCATTTGTGTAAAGATTTCATTTGTGTTCTTTTTATTTGATTGTATTTTTATACTACCGTTGTAATTGCTTGTACGAGGTTTCTCCACCTCTGACATGTTGTCATGAAGGAGTGGTTGTTAGTGACGTGCGTATAACACGAGCTCATTGAGCTCACCCGTGGAGTAGGAAGCCTAAGGTTCCAAACCACATATATCTTGTGTCGTGTGCTTGTATTCTTGTTGTGTATTTGTTTTATTATCATTCTGCTACACATTAACAAGATTTGTAGACGAGCACGTGAAGAGCGATCGAATACCACCGTACGATGATAAAGGGCTATTCAGCCCCCTCAAGCCAACCACCGATGTTCCAACAAGAACATGTTGGTTTAAATATCTTTTTGTTCTTGAATCTATATTTTCAATTGGTGTTTGGTTTAGATCTATAGCTATTGTTTTAGTTTTCTAGTCACTGTGCTTAGCCGATACGAGGGGTGACAGCCCTCGTATCAAAATTTTAGGGGAATTTAAAGAGGAACCCAGGGGGTGTCCTCATCGCTGGTAATTTTGGGTAGAAGGATGTATTAGAGTAGAAAACACACCCCATTTTTGACTCATCACAGGGATCAATTCGACATCCTTGTACTGACTATCCCGTCCTAAAGCTAGGGGTTGACCTAGTGGCAGAGGTAGCTTTCGATAGATGCGAAGGCTCATCGAGAGAGTGTATGATGTCCTTTCCATAAAACCGTAGCTAGAAACCTAGACATAACCCAATTGACAATGTGTTCTGTGACACACACATGAAACCGAAATCCTAGAATCCATACGAAGACTCGTAGCGTCCCTTCTCTTCCTCTGTGTGACACCGTACTAGAGTTAGGACCACCGACAACCCTCTGAACCGCAACCATTAGAATCGATTTTCGAACAATAACGTCCGTCGAATAGATCGGTACTAGAATCTTAGTCCATGTGAGATCGATAAATCTTTATTACTTGACAACACCCATTCACTTGCAGGCGTTGAGCGCGAGCGCGCACTTCAAGTCCTCGATGGTCTCAGTCACGAGATTTGAGGTTGCATTTGCGTGCATCAAGTTTTTGACATTGTTGTCGGGGACTGATTGATTCGATATCGAATCAAGAAGTGGATAATTGTATTGGACTTAGTTTAGATTTATTTACTTGTTTTACTTTTATTTATTTATATTTATTTTACCGTATTTACTTCAGTTTTAGATTTTCCATATCTAGAATTAGTTTTTATTTTAGCAGTAGTTCTACTTTTTCTTTTTAGCTCTTCTTCATTTGATTTAGTTAGCTAGATTAGTTTATTTCTTGTTTCTGAGCATTAGGCAATACTCCTAATTATGTGGCTCGGTTCTTCGTATGCTTAGAGGCCTAGGATCGGAAGGCCTGATTCCGATCGATCTAGAAATCGAATGAACCTACCATTGTCGGAGAGCTGAATAGAAGAGGATGGACGACCAAGCTACATCTGTGGTAAACGTAGGTAGTCGACCTTTGCGGAAGTACGCAACCCCTAGTGCTAGAGGATTTATGTCGAGTATAGCTGGACGGTCCATTTCGGAAAATAATTTTGAGCTGAAACTGACACTCAAACACATGGTCTAGCAGAGTCAATTCGGGGAAGTTACGACTAAAGACCTGAACCGGCACCTAGAGATATTTTTGGAAATCTTCTAGACAACGAAGATCAATTGAGTCCCTATTGACATGATCCGTCTGAGCCTATTCCCTTTCTCATTGTGGGATAAAGCTAAGTCATGCTTCCCTCCCTGCCATCGGGAAGCATTACTACATGAGAGCAGTGTGAGCAGCAATTTTTGAACAAGTACTTCCCGCCAAGAAAGACTGCTCACATGCGCCATCTAATCATGAGCTTCCGTCAGAAGGAAGGGGAGTCCCTTTTTGAAGCCTGGGATCACTACAAGGGGCTACTCTACCAATGCCCCCACCATGGATTGGAAAAGTGGCTGGTGATCCACATCTACTATAATGGGATCACGTACGCCACAAAGATGTCCCTCGATTCTGCTGTAGGAGGAGCGCTAATGAACAAGACTATCGAGGAAGCGGAGGAGATGATAGAAGAGGTGGCCCAGAACCACCATCAATGGGCTTCTGATCGTATTCACCCTTCTCCTGTAGCGGGGTGATATGCTGTTAACTCTGTGGAAGGACGTGTTTAGCAGACGGTTTGACTCTTTAAATCCAGTTTTTGCATGTACAACCAATGACTATGGAGAAGGAGCAACAACATATCAGGAGGACTACTATGGAGGGCATGGTCGTTTAGAGGAGCAGATCGAGCATGTCAATGCTGTTGGGGACCACCATCTCAGGCCCAACAACTCATACTCCAGCACTTACAATACCGGATGGGAGAATCACACAAATTTTTCCTATCAGAGTAACTCGGGGAATTTCCAACCGCCTGGAGTATATGGGCAGCAACTAGGAAATTGGCAGCCACAACTGCCTAACACCCGTCTAGAGAATATGATAGAAAATTGCATTCAGAGGCAACTTGAAGCGAATGTGGAATTTCAACGGCGACATTCACAAATGGATACGATGATCCAAGAGTTAAATTCGTCTATAAAGGATCTCGCCAGCAGGCAAAAGACGCTTGAAATTCAAGTAGGTCAAAATGCCAACCAGATCTCCAGAGTACTGAGGAAACTACCAGGAAAGTCAGAAGTCAATCTGGTAGAGCAGTGCAAGGTAGTGACGTTGCAGAGTCAGAAGATGCTAAAAAAGATGCCGAGGCGGGTGGTTGTCGGACCAGAACCAAGACTCGAAATAAGTGAACCTCCGAGGGAAATCGGGAAGGAAGAAGATGCAGACATAAATCGGGAGCTTGCCGCAAAGACGCAACCATCCTTGATGGTGCCATTCCCCCAGCGACTGACCCATGTAAAGAAAGATGCTGAGTTTGGTAAATTTCTAGACATGCTAAAATCGATCTCAATAGAGGTAATGATACTCGAAGTGTTGCACCAAATGCCCCAATTCGCAAGATTCATGAATGATATTTTTGACACATCGTAGGAAGGTTGAAAAGTCTAAGACAGTGACCCTCATAGAGGAATCAAGTGCGTACCTCCGGAACGAGACCACTCAGAAACTAAAGGATCCGGGGAGTTTCTATATCCCATGCTATATAGGGACGACCCTGATTAGCAAAGCCTTATGCGATTTGGCCACTAGTGTGAGCTTGATGCCCTATACCCTATGCAAGAAGCTAGGGTTGGGGAATTTGAGGGTCACCACTATGACATTGCAGTTGGCCTACCATTCATACCGATACCCATTAAGATTCTAGAAGACGTGCCTATTAAGGTGGGAAATTTTACACTTCCAATCGACTTTGTAGTCATGGAAATCGAAGAAGATCCGAAGATATTCATCATCCTAGGATGACCATTTTTAGCTACTACGGGAATGATCATTGACGTTAATATTCACAAGCTGACTCTAAAAGTAGGAGACGATAAGATGGAATTTGAGCCTGCTAGTGCATCACGTCAGGGACCCATGTCAGGAAAGTACATCATTCCAGCCAGAGCTAGAGAGAATAGCGTAGATAAAGTATTCGGGACAGATGAATGGAGGTTTACAGAACCTCCAGAGCAAATTTGAAATAATGGAGTATGGTCGAGCTAAAAGACCTAAAACAAAGTGCTTCTTGTGAGGCAAACCAAGTTTAATTTTACATGTTTTTAATCTTTCTGTGTTCATGTGTATAATTTAGACTTTGATTTCTTATCACTTATGTTCTTTGCAAATAGCTTAGGATTAGGGAAAACCTACTAGGATGAAGCAAATATCATTTTGAGCCCCACCTAGTCCACGTCGACATGAGCTTGCACCTGCACTGCCACCTTTTTTCTACTTTTGAGCAGGATGCAGGTACATCTTCCTATGATTTTTCAAAGTTCCGATCATGCCTCGATGACATATATATTGAGCAGCAGACGCAGAGGCAACGATGGGAGGAGCAGAGCACCTACACGCAGACAGAGTTTCAAGGCTTCCGGGAGCACTTCCAGTGGGCCAAGGAGTTCTACGACGAAGCTCGTATCTACTTCCAGGAGGAGGCTGCCCATCGACAGGAGGAGGCCACCCATCATCAAGAGATGCGGCAGCACATGCATGCCCAGTAGGCACAGTGGGCTAGGGAGGAGGTGCACCGAGCAGCTGCTGCATCAACTAGCTCTCAGATCGCCCACATGTACATGTGGCATCAACGGCTCAACACCAGATTATCCCAGGATCTCGAGATTCCAGGGCTACCGGACTTTCCACCTCGTCCACCATACTAGAGGTATGCTTCGCTTAAGTCTGGGAGGCCACAGGTTTTGATTTTTTTTGTTTTTAGCAGTAGTTTCTTTTCTGATATTTGCATTATGGTTACCATTCAGTTGTTAATGCATAAGTAGTTTAGTTGCTTTCAGCACTAAAGTTTTGTTATCTTTTAAGCTACCTCAGTAGTATTTCTAAAGTTTGTTCATGAGTTGTTTCTATGGGTAGTTTAACTTCATTTACCACGTGGTATTTTATTTTATTTGCCCTAATGAATGTTCTAGACTTACAGTGGTTAACTTTTATTTTTACACCTACACATGACGATCATTCTGATAGGGAAAATCTAATACGTACCTAGTTATGATTCATCTTAATAGTCTAGTACTTTGGAATCCATAGGTGACTCTAGATTTAGCATTTTAGTTACTGGAGATGCTTGGATTGTGGAAGCCCATTCGGAAATATCAAAATCCCAAGAGAGAGAGAAAAGAAAGAAAGGAAAAAAATGGAATATGAAAAGACAAAAAGAAAGAAACAGAGAGTAAAAAAAATTTTAAAAAAAATTATGAGGGATAAAAAAACACTTGTCATGGGTGTAAATGGTTTGGTGCCCCTTTGAGACCGAGTTAGGTTACTAGGGAAACACCTACCAATTTCTCTCAATACCGAGCACACCATTGAGACTTTATGCTAAATCTAGGAAACGACCCTCGCTTTAGGCATGTAAGTGCCTAAGAGCTGGAGACCTTATTAAAGCTATAGTATGACGACTTAACATACCATGGAACAAGTATCCCTAAGAAGATTCGCTTGGCACGTGCATGAGGAGCTAACTTAGTGAATTTTTAGAACACATCTATTTTGCTTTGATTGAAAATACCACTTGATAAATCTAGTTAACATGCTAAGTATGGAACGATACCTTTTTAAATTTTCATGGCACTGAGGTTTGCTTGAGGACAAGCAAAGATCTATGTCTGGGGGAATTGATGTGAGCAAAACATATAGGGTTTTAGGAGTAATTTTCGCTCACATCTCATTTAATTTTATGTTTGTTTCATGCATATTTTACTTTATTTTGCATCCATTTCTTGTTTTCTGGTTCGGAGATCTGCTCTTTTTACTTTTGTGTGTAAGATATCATTTCATGGGGAAAACGATGCACTTTCGAAGCGAAAAAGAGCATTTGGAAGTTGGATGTAATAGGGCACACCGCCTGGGCGTGTGGCTACACACGGCCGTGTCTGAAGCTCGAGATTGGCCACCATAGGGCCACGCATGCCCTGGTCATGTGGAAACACACGGTCGTGTGGCGGCCCAGCATTTTGGCATGATTAGGTCTTTTTTCAAATTTCGTGAAGAGTCGTCCTCATGTCTATATAAAAAAAGCCACGCCCAAACCCTAGGGGAGGCATGATGGTCGGTACAACACTCCGAAGCCCTAAAAAGCTTCGAAAACTCACAACGGGTAGGAAGGAAGCCGCTCGAGATCCACATTCTGCATCTCAACGGCAGGGAGAAGAGCCTCAATGCATTGTAATCTATACTCTTTCCATACTTTATCTTGTATATATGAATTTGACAATGCATTGTGATTCTTTTCTCGTATTCATGGAGTAGATTCTCTGATTCTAGGACTAGGGAGTAGTTTGTGTTGAGTTAGAACATGTTGGTTTAAATAACTTTTGGTTCTTGAATCTATATTTGCAATTGGTGTTTGGTTTAGATCTATAGCTATTGTTTTGGTTTTCTAGTCACTGTGCTTAGCCGATACGAGGGGTGACAACCCTCGTATCAATGATTTAAGGGAATTTAAAGAGGAACCCAGGAGTTGTCCTCATTGCCAGTAATTGTGGGTAGAAGGATGCGATAGAGTAGGAAAAGCACCCCGTTTTTGACTCGTCGCAAAGATCGATATGTTATCCTCGTACCGACTATCCTATCCTAAAGCCAGGGGTTGACCTGGTATGGTAGAGGTAGCTTCCGATAGATGCGAAGGCTCATCGGGGAAGTGTATGATGTCTTTTCCACAAAATTGTAGCTAGAAATCTAGACAAAACTCAATTGACAACGTTTTCTGTGACACACAAACAAAACCGAAATCCTAGAATCCATCCAAAGACTCGTAGCGTCCCTTCTCTTCCTTAGTGTGACACCGTACTAGAGTTAGGACCGTCGACAACCCTCTGAACCGCAACCATTAGAATCGATTTCCAAACAATAACATCCATCGAATAGATTGGTACTCGAATCTTGTTGGTGCAATCAGCCTAGGTTGACTCGAGTTTGACTCGAGTAGTACCTTGATAGTATTTTGATGATAGACAAAACTCATGACATGGGATTGTCATGGTAATGTCCAACATGGGGTAGGCATGGAAAATCCAAGCATAGAGCTTGGTGTGGAAGTCCAAGGGGGAAGTCTTGGCATGGGAAAGTCCAAAGCATTGCAAAGTCGTGCGCTTGGTGCTTGGCATGGGAAAGTCCAAAGCATTGCGAAGCTGTGCGCTTGGTGCTTGGCATGGGAAATCCAAAGCATTGTGAAGCCGTGCACTTGGTGCTTGGTGAGAAAGGCATTGCGAAGCCGTGCACTTGGTGCATTTGGGAAGTCTTGAGAACTTGGCAAGTTCACTAGGCTCGGGTCCTTGAGTCGGTGAAGGATGGCATTGTGAAGGCGTGCGCTTGGTGCATCCAAGGGACCGCCGGACGGGGAGCGAATGGAGTGATCCCAAAGGGAAGCATACTTCTAGGGCATGAGACGCGAAGGATGGCGTTGCGAAGCCATGCGCTTGGCGCATCTGAGGGACATAGGCCGAGGGAAGAGAGCTTCGGTGGGGAACTGCATGAGGGATAAGGTGGACATGGCCAAGTGGCTAAGACTGAGTGTCGAACGCTCAAACAACTTTGTGTTTGAGGTTTTAGCCAACATCAGTCGACTGGCATAGGTGCCAATCGACTGCTCTTGGTCGTATGGGTTCGATAAGTGTTCGACTGAACCAAGTCTGGCTGATCAGTCTTTGAAGAGGTCGGTGTTGGAAGAATCGGTCGACTCTGGGGATGGCGATCGTGATGACACTGTGCATGGGCACAGAATGGAGTCGAGCTTGCCAGCACTCGACTGATGGATGATCAGTCGACTGATGGGTGCCATCAGTCGACTGATGTGTGATCCGTTGGAACTTAGCTAACGTGGATCTGGCCGTTGTGAGACAATGGCTACAGGACGATCGTGATGGTAGCGATCGGTCGGTGATGTCTGTGAATCGACTTGATGTAGGTTATAAATGGAGCTCAAGTGGGAGGATTTCGCCAAGACTTTTGTGAAGCTATTGGATGGGAATTGCTGCTGCATTCCAGACCTTCAAGAGCCATCTAAAGCAAGCTACAAGCAAAGGGTTCAAAGCAAGAGTTGTAAAGTGTTCTTTACGTATATTTCATATTTATCTTTGTATTGCTTGTATTTTATATATTACTTGTTGTAATAGCTTGTGAGAGATTTCTCCACCTCCGACGTGTAGTCGATAAGGAGTGTTGTTAGTGTCGTGCGCATAACACGAGCTCGTTGAGCTCACCCCGTGGAGTAGGAACCATTCGGTTCCGAACCACGTATATACTTGTGTATTGATTGTGCTTGTGTTGTTATTATTTCTATTGTTATTCCTCTGCGTATATTAACGACACTTGTAGACAAGCACACGAGAACGAACGAATTACGACATCTAACGAACGGGGCTATTCACCCCCCTCTAGCCGGCCGTTTCGTTCCCCCAAACAAGTGGTATCATAGCCGAGGTCGCTCTTCAAGGACTAACCGCCGCGAGAGCACTACAAGATGGCCGACTTCATCCATCCACCGAAATTCAATGGAGATTTTGCTTGGTGGAGGAAACGGATGGAGGTATATCTCGAAACCGATTTTGATTATATGATTATTATAGAAAATGGTTTTGAGATGCCTAGGGACAAACACAACAAGCCCATTGATAAATCAAAGTGGACCCAAGACCAAATCAAGAACTTCAAGACAAATCTCGAGGTAATTAAATTGATTAGTGATTTGTTACCTAACACTATTTGGTCTAGATTGGGTGATTATAAGGATGCAAGGGAACTATGGAATAAGATAATAAATTTCCAAGAAAATTTCCAACCGGCACAAGTAGAAGAAAATGCCGAGGAAGAAGAACCCACAACATTTGAAGATGTTGATGACTTGGTGGAGACCTCCACCTCTAGCATTGAGGGGGAGGAGAGGCAATCTTTCATCCCGGAGCAACAACAAGAAGCATCCACATCCGGGAGAAGTGAAGATCAGGAAGAGGCCTCCACCACCTCCCTAGGTAACTCAAGTGTTATTATTTTAAATAAAAACACATAATATGCTTTGAGTGTAGGGAGAAAGGGCATTATAAGAGCAAATGCCCTAAATTGGCTAAGAAGAAGGCATCGAAACCAAAAGTCAACCCAAAGTCAAACGATGTCGGTGCTCCCTCAATTAAGAGCAAAGAGCACATTGTGTGCTTCAAGTGCAACCAACGGGGACACTACCGAAGCCAATGCCCTAGGGGGAGGAAGAAAGGGCAAGAAGGTGTGACTCATGTAGGGGGAGCTTCTAAAGATAACCTTAAGGTAAATTCTTTTAATGCACCTTTAATTCCTAAAGTCAAAAAGCATGCTAAGAATTACTTTAGTTCTCTTGCCATTACAAATGAAAAACATGCTAAGAGAAATAATGTGGTTTATTGCTTAGGTGCCAAGCATGTTCATATGACTAAGGACAAACCTAGGACTCAAAATTGTAGACCTATTTTACCTAAAGAGTCCATTAGGAGAATTGAAAACCATCTAGGCATTAATCCTAAGAAGGGTAGACACACGCCTAAGAAGAAGAACATTTCCCCTAAACCTAATGAAAATTCAAAATTGAGGAAATTAGAGGTGGAGAACCAAGCCTTGAGGTCAAGGCTAGAAAAATTGGAGAAGACCCTAGCAATAATATCAAATTCAATTCTAGGGTCAAATGCCCAAAAGTCAAGACCTAAGGTTCAAAAATGGTCTAAGGGCAAGGAAGGTTTGGGTCACAAACCTAAGCCCAAGAAGACTTATCATAATGTTCCATTTAATTATGGAACTATTTCTAGGTCTAGGAAAACTAAGGCTAATAGGGAAGTCATCCCTAAGACTAGTCAAGGTGTGTGTTTAGTGGCTAACACCTCAAAGAAATAAAATGTAGCCACTAAGAAGGTCAATGGAGGAGTCACCTCTAGAGTTGACCCAAGTAAGACCCATTTGACTAAGGCTTCAAAGCCAAAAAGGGTCATTAGAAAGGTATCTAGGGAAGTTATCCATAGGGAATACCTTGTTAATCCAAGGAGCTCCAATAGGTATTGGGTTCCTAAAAGCATGATTGATTCACGCTAGATGGGTTAGGGTGTGTCAACCCTAAATGGATGGGTAGTTAACCTAACCATAGTATAGTTGACACATTAGGATGTGCCAATGTGTTTGAGAAGTTTAGAATGATTTAAATTGGCACAATTAGGTCATAGAGGTCGTGGTGTGCTATTTTGGGTTTTTGGCACACAAGGGAAATGAATGCTTTAAGGCAAAGTGAATTTAATCTCTAGAAATGGCAAATTGATTTTAACACTTAGGTATTCTATACCTTAGTATATTTTACTTGCCATGATTTGTTTGCCTTACTATGTCATGACATCATTTTCATTTTTATCTATAAAATGTCATGATCATGTTTAGAATTATTTTTAGATGTCATGTATGCTTAGTTCTCATTCACATGTCATGACATCATGATATTGGCATATGTTTTTATCTAAATCATATTTATACCATAATCATATCATGCATAGTTTAAAATGGAGTTAAGGACTATGACACAACTTGAAGGGAATCAAATTAATGTTGCTTAGAAATATGCATGAGAACATAAACAAAACAAAACCCACATCTCACAAAAAATTTGACTTGTATGTGTTTTACACATCTAGATATTGGTGAGATGTTTAGAAAAAAGAAAATAAAGGGTTGAAAAACATTTTGAAAACATTTTAAAAAACCTTGGTGAAGCCTATCTTTTGATAGCTATCACCATTGAATGGGATGATACAAAGAGGGCTCTTTATTGAAGCTTTTTCTTAAATTTTGGACATTGTATCAATCTCCTAATTTAATGGGTAAAAATTTTTTTCGATATTTTTCACCCATAATGATTGTGATAAGTAGTATACATACCAAATTTCAAGATTTATCTACTTATGTATATTTACTTATGAATTTTAAAAAGTCATTTCTGAAATTCAGAAAATTACAAATGCAGTTATCAGTCGACTACCAGGGAGGTCAGTCGACTGATGAGTGTGTCAGTCTACTGGTTTCTGACGCAGTCGACTGAAGATGCTGATTTTGGATAAACCTTGTTGGTTATGCCCATGTTCAGCTGTGTTTTGGTCCACTAACCACTCCTAACCCTAGGATATTCTTGGGAGAGCATTAGAGAGGGTGGAAATCTATTGGATATGGATTAGGAGTTGGGTTGAGGGTGAGTATCAATTTTAAGGTGGATGAGAGTTCATTGTTGAACTTTGCCTTAATTTTGTTTGGTTTAATGTTCCTATTGGCTTAGGGACTCTTCAAGGACATTGTTGGTGCAATGGTCAAGGGGGAGCAAGCCTCTAGGGGGAGGTATCCATCATGGGAAGATGGATGTGTATTTCCTCATGGGAGGACAATTAGGTTGCCTCTCTTTAAGTGATATGGGATCACCTAGAAAGATTGTAGGCATGTGTTCCTCGAAGGGAGAGATTGTAAGATCTCATTGGGATATGAGACATTCATACCCTTGGGGAGGACCTTTTTGATGTAATGGCAAAAAGGGGGAGAAGTTACCAAGTTACCAATTAGGGTTCGTTGGAATTCTCATTGGGATATGAGAATTGCCAATATGGGAGAATTGGTAGACTTGAGATGGTAGTTTTGTCAATCATCAAAAAGGGGGAGATTGTTGGTGCAATCGGCCCAGGTTGACTCGAGTTTGACTTGAGCAGTACCTTGATAGTATTTTGATGATAGACAAAACTCATGACATGGGATTGGCATGGGAAAGTCCAACATGGGGTTGGCATGGAAAATCCAAGTATGGAGCTTGGTGTGGAAGTCCAAGGGGGAAGTCTTGGCATGGGAAAGTCCAAAGCATTGCGAAGTTGTGCGCTTGGTGCTTGGCATGGGAAATCCAAAGCATTGCGAAGCCGTGCGCTTGGTGCTTGGTAAGAAATGCATTGCGAAGCCGTGCGCTTGGTGCATTTGGGAAGTCTTGAGAACTTGGCAAGTTCACTAGGCTCGGGTCCTTGAGTCGGTGAAGGATGGCATTGCGAAGCCGTGCGCTTGGTGCATATGAGGGACCGCCGGACGGGGAGCGAATGGAGTGATCCCAAAGGGAAGCATACTTCTAGGGCATGAGACGCGAAGGATGGCGTTGTGAAGCCGTGCGCTTGGCGCATCTGAGGGACGTAGGCCGAAGGAAGAGAGCTTCGGTGGGGAACTCCATGAGGGATAAGGTGGACTTGGCCAAGTGGCTAACACTGAGTGTCGGACGCTCAAACAACTTTGTGTTTGAGGTTTTAGCTGACATCAGTCGACTGACATAAGTGCCAGTCGACTACTCTAGGTCGTATGGGTTCGACCAGTGTTCGACTGAACCAAGTCTGGCTGATCAGTCGATTGTTGACGGAGGGCAGTCGACTGTTATGAGAATTAGTCGACTGCCGAGGGATGGAAGTCGACTGATGACACTGTGCACGAGCACAAAATGGAGTCGAGCTCGCCAGCACTCGACTGATGGATGATCAGTCGACTGATGGGTGCCATCAGTCGACTGATGTGTGATCCGTTGGAACTTATCCAATGTGGATCTGGCCTTTGTGAGACAACGGCTACAGGACCAGTCGACTGATGTGCGCGAGATCAGCTTGATGCAGGTTATAAATGGAGCTCAAGTGGGAGGATTTCGCCAAGAATTTTGTGAAGCTATTGGAGGGGAATTGCTGCTGCATTCCAGACCTTCAAGAGCCATCTAAAGCAAGCTACAAGCAAAGGGTTCAAAGCAAGCGTTGTAAAGTGTTCTTTACGTGTATTTCGTATTTGTATTTGTATTTCTTGTATTTTATATATTACTTGTTGTAATAGCTTGTGAGAGGTTTCTCCACCTCTGACGTGTAGTCGATAAGGAGTGTTGTTAGTGTCGTGCGCATAACACGAGCTCGTTGAGCTCACCCCGTGGAGTAGGAACCATTCGGTTCCGAACCACGTATATACTTGTGTATTGATTATGCTTGTGTTGTTATTATTTCTATTGTTATTCCGCTGCGTATATTAATGACACTTGTAGACAAGCACACAAGAACGAACGAATTACGACATCCAATGAACTAGGGCTATTCACCCCCTCTAGCCGGCCGTTTCGATCCCCCAAACAAATCTCAGTCCCTATGGGATTGATAAATATTTATTACTTGATGACACTCATGCACTTGCGGGCGTTGAGCGCAAGCATGTGCTTCGAGTCCTCGATGTTCTCCATTGCAAGATTTGAGGTCGCGTTCGCGTTCATCAATAATAAATGCATATGGTTGAGATGCATATATAAAATTTTACATCTCCCTTTCAATAAGTCACTTTTCTCTAACTTTATATATCCTCTCTCTCCCTTTGTCATACATCAAAATCAAATTTAAGTCAAAGATGCCACAACCTTAAAGCTGAGAGTTAAAGTGTTTTAACCATGAGAGTTAAATATTAATCTAAAAAATGCTTAAGTTTTTGAAATTAATTTTCTCCCTATAGGGTTTTCTTCATTTAGAAATATGATCTCTCCCTTTATAAAAATTTTAAAGAGATAAAGAATTTTCAAATTTTCAATTGTTAAAATTTTAACATCCCCTAGACTCCAACATATTTTCAATTTTCAAAATTTTTAAAAATTTCAAAAATTTTAAAAAATTTCAAAATTTTCTAACTCCCCCTTAATAAATATATTTTTCAAATTTTCAATTATAAAAAATTCTACCTCTCTCTTAATAACAATATTTTTCAAAAAAAATTCAAAATTTTCAAACTCCCTCTTTATATTATAAATTTTCAAAACTAAGAACTTTTTCATAACATTAGAACACTTTAAAGACTCCCCCTCAAATAAAGTTTTACAATGTTTAATTGTTTTCTTCCCATACATCGAAACCTAAGTAGAATTTGTTGGTGCAGGGGCACTAGATAATCGAACCTGTGTTTTGATTATGGCAAAGACACAAAGTTATGTTTACATCATTATCTCATGAGCTAAATCGAGTGTACAGAAAAGTGCTAAAACTGGAGCTGAAGGCTAGCGACACCCGGAGGAAGTCATGGTTGTCGGGCGACACTCGAGTGACTTCGGAGGAAGCCGAAGGAATCGAGTGGAAGGGCAAAAACGAGAGCTACAAGGTAAGTATCAAGGAAAGCTCGTGTGAGTGAGAGATTGTAAGGTCGTGTCCTCATTATGAGGACGACCGTAGGCGGTGATCCGACTAAGACTTCCTGTGGAAGGTCTAGGTCGAGATCGGATTGTCAGAAATCATCGCATTTATCATTTTCTGAGCTAACCTCTTACTGCAAGGAAGTGGCCAGGCTGGAAGTCGATTGCTGGACATTGGGCAGTCGACTGATACTCATCCGTCGACTAATGGGAGGCATCAGTCAACTGATGGCGATGAATCAGCCTTTGCGCTAGGTCAAAATGGATAAGGTTTGACACGACCACTTCGCGATAAAATTTGTACAACTTCGTGATCTGTTCCTAAAAAAGAGGAGACAAATTCAGAGGCCAAAATCTATAAAAGGAGGGGAGGATTCCAACTCCAAAGATCATCAAGATTATTCTCAAGCGCTCCTACAACGCCAAAGCTCCAACATCGTCATAACGCCGACGTGACGAAAAGTTCAAATCTCCTTCGTCGGCAGCAGTAGAAAATAATTATTTTTATTGTATTCTTTGTTTTTATTCGTAACGAGGTGAGGTAGGCTTGTTGCCTCATCCTCGTAATTTCGGTTTTGTGTTCGTTGTCTCCTACCTCCAACGAGGAGGAGACGTTATAGTGCTTTGCCCTCCGTACGCGGTCTTGGACCGATAGGGCCTTGGAGTTGCAACCGTTAGGTTGTGAACCAAGTAAAATAAATGTGTCTCTTTATTTTCCACTGCGCTTACTCGTTTAATTGTCTACTCGAACGAAACGAAGAAAAGATTTACACTCGCTATTCACCCCCCCTCTAGCGATGCTTCTCGATCCAACAATTAGTATTAGAGCGGGGGCGCTAAGATTTGGTGAAACCACCAATCTAGCACATTTTGGTTTTCGTTTCGTATTTTTCGATTCGTATCTTTCTTAGGTTTTTTTTTCTCCCACACTACTAATCCAAGACGAAGTCTTGGTACGCTTCGTTTGGTTGTGTTTGCAAGTATTCTATTTTGGAGTAGTCAACGGTAAAACGACCATATCTTTTCGCACAAGAGGACTGTCAAAACGATCTACCTACCAAATCAAAGCTCTCTGAAAGATCTACATTTCTTACTAGGGTTTACCCTCATAACAAGCTGATTCTAGTCCCAAAATCCAATGTTCAGTACCCTTTCGGGGACACCGAAGGTCGTAAGTTTCTTGTTTTTGTTAGTCTCTTATTCTTCTTATTTATTTCCTATTATTTCCCACACTACTAATCCAAGACCGAGTCTTGTAATTCTCTTTGATTTTTATTCTTGTTTTGCAAGAGACTTAATGGCTCACATTGAGGGGTATAGCACCACCCGACCTCCGTTCTTTAACGGAAATGATTTCCGTTATTGGAAAGGTCGGATGGAGTGTTTCTTGAAAACACAAGTCGAGACTTGGATAATAATCCAAACCGGCTTTGCTCTACCCATCAATTATCAAGGGGAGCCCTTGGATTTTAACAAGTGGACAAATACAACCAAGAGGCAAATCGAAGCCGATGCAAAAGCAACCCAAATATTGCAATGCGGTTTATCCAAGGAGGAACTCAACCGCATCGGACCATTCATTAGCGCCAAAGACCTCTGTAACAAATTGATTGATCTACACAAAGGGACGCCCGATGCTAAGGTATGTAAAAGAGATTTACTGTTAAATAAACTGTACAATCTAAAGATGTAGAATCATGAGACCGCCACCCAACTACATGCGCGGATCCAAGATATCGTCAACGGTCTTCACTCGATCGGGCAAGCAGTAGAGAACCGTGACCTTATAAGGTATGCTTTAAATGCTTTCTCTAGGACTACCTTGTGGGCATCCATGGTCGATGTCTACAAGGTCTCTAAGGACCTTTCAAAGCTTAGGTTAGACGAATTATTTTCCGAGTTTGAACTTCACGAGAAAACTAACGTGGTCCGAGCCGAGAGAGGTATTGCTCTACTTGCAGGACAAAGAAGCAAGCAACCTACTAGGCAAGAAGATGGACTCGAAATCGAAGATGAATCAGAGTCCGAATCCGAAGAGGAGGAAGCAATAGTGAACATAGTGCGGAAGATCGTTCGGAGGGAAAGGAGGCTACTAAAGAACCAAAAGAGGGCACATTTCAAATCAAATCAAAAGAAGGCCTTCCATGCAACTTGGGACAACAAAGAAGACATAGCTTACATGGCAAGACCGGAGGAGCCTGAGTCAGAATCTGAAGCCGAGTCCAACTATAACACCGACTCTGAACTCGAGGACTATTTCGAGAAGCAACTCAAAGCCGGATCAAAAGAGAAAATTAAGGTTAGCCGCTCACTAATTCATACGCTTTACAATACAATTAAAGTGCTTACTAGGAAATTAACTAAGTCCGAGTCTAGGGTTGAGTCATTACTTGAGGAGGTTGAAACCCTCAAGCTAGAGGCTACTCTAACCTCTTCAACTAGTCAAGTTCAAGAGGGAAACTCAACCCAAATTGAAAAACTTGAGGAGGAGAATTCTCTCTTGAAAGACCGAGTTCAAGAGGTCGAGGCTAGGTTGGAAAGGTTCACGTTGGGATCTAAGAACTTTAATCGACTACTTGGAACTCAAAGAGTCGTGTACAACAAAGCCGGACTCGGATTTAAGTCAAAGACTACGAATAGGTCTTATATGTTTATCGTAAATCATAGTCATCAAAGAATCCAAGCATGGGTCCCAAAGGTTTTATTGAACTCACATATAAGGACTAATAAATTTTGGATTCCCCAAGATCAAGTTCATTATTTGAATAGACCATATTGATTCAATGGTCCAGGGGGAGCTAACACTAAAATAGTATACCCGCTTACTTAGCAAAATCATTGAATATTTTACTTTAATATTTAGAATGGTTAGATAGGGAAAATAGTTAGTCAACTCTTGACAACATAGTATCAGGATGCGGCGAGATGATAGTACGTTAGGGAAATAAAGTCTCGTGTATTCGAGGTAGATAAGGCGTATCTAGCTTGGTGCACTTGACCGAGTGGAACTAGCTGAAGCTACCTCGCCGTATCCTAAACTAGTTAGACCGGGAAGTAACCCTAAGTGACTTAAGTGATATTTTCTTGAATTTGGCTTTGTCTAAGGAAGTGGTTGTTGTTCCGATCAAAGAAGGCCCCTATGCCTCGCCACGACCTGGAAGCCAGTTTCTCGAAAAGTTACTTAACGATCTAATGGTTAAATCCTAATCTAAGCCAAGGTTGACTATCTTTAATCAATTTAAAATCATCTCACAAAACATATAAGGTGAACAAATTTTGAGACACATAGAATGGGTGAGATGTTAAGGATAATTGAAATATACTTAAAACAATCTTCAAAATACTACTTATTTTCTCAACTATTATACTTAACAACTATTAGGCCAATGTTTAGCGCCCACTACATCTCTTATACTTCATATATTTGACTAAGGGGGAGAGCAAACTAACCTTAAGGGTTATATTATAAACCATTAGATTATTGGTGCAGAGGGACACACCTCGAATCAATCTATCTAACTACTGCTAGATACATGCTTGGACTCATATTTGATTTATCTAGATGCATGCATATACGATATTGTTTTTAAAACCCTATTTTATACAAAAACCCCAAAAATTTTTTGATTTATGGAAAAAGGGGGAGAAGAGTGAAAGTTAAGGGGGAGTAACACAAAATTTGATTTTGAAAACTAAAGTATCTCTTTCAAAACTCACCAAGGGTTAAGGGGGAGTTTTTGGAAATGACATTCATCATCTACTATACTTGTTTTATGCTTTAATTTCCTTAACTTTGTTTTGGTTTGCCATAGATCAAAAAGGGGGAGATTGTTGGTGCAGGGGCACTAGATAATCAAACCTGTATTTTGATTATGGCAAAGACACAAAGTTATGTTTACATCGTTATCTCATGAGCTAAATTGAGTGTACAGAAAAGTGCTAAAGCTGGAGCTGAAGGCTAGCGACACCCAGAGGAAGCCGCGGTGGTCGGCGACACTCGAGTGACTTTGGAGGAAGCCGAAGGAATCGAGTGGAAGGCCGGAAGCGAGAGCTACAAGGTAAGTATCGCGGAAAGCTCGTGTGAGTGAGAGATTGTAAGGTCGTGTCCTCTTTATAAGGATGACCGTAGGCGATGATCTGACTAAGACTTCCTATGGAAGGTCTAGGTCGAGATCGGATGGTCAGAAACCCTCGCATTTATCATTTTCTGAGCTAACCTCTTACTACAGGGAAGTGGCCAGCCGGCGATCATTCTTGGATATTAGGCGATCGATGGGAGGCATCGGTCGGTGATGGCGATGAATCGATCACCGCTAGGTCAAAATGGATAAGGTTTGACGTGGCCACTTCACGATAAAATTTATACAACTTCGTGATCTGTTCCGAAAAAAGAGGAGACAAATTTAAAGGCCAAAATCTATAAAAGGAGGGGAGGATTCCAACTCCAAAAATCATCAAGATTATTCCCAAGCGTTCCTACAACGCCAAAGCTCTAACATCGTCATAACGCCGACGCGATGACAAGTTCAAATCTCCTTCGTTGGCAGCAGTAGTAAGTAATTGTTTTTATTGTATTCTTTGTTTTTATTCGTAACGAGGTGAGGTAGGCTTGTTATCTCATCCTTGTAATTTCGGTTTTGTGTTCGTTGTCTCCTACCTCCAACGAGGAGGAGACGTTATAGTGCTTTGCCCTCCATACGCGGTCTTGGACCGATAGGGCCTTGGAGTAGCAACCGCTGGGTTGTGAACCAAGTAAAATAAATATGTCTCTTTATTTTCCACTGCGCTTACTCGTTTAATTGTCTACTAGAACGAAACGAAGAAAAGATTTACTCTTGCTATTCACCCCCCCTCTAGCGACACTTCTCGATCCAACATAATTTTTACATATTTTAAACTTGAAAATATTTAAGCTTTTCAAAGAGCATTCAAGCTTAAGTTTTTCTCCCCCTTAATTAACATTTTGAAAATCCTCCTTAATTAAAGCTTTAAGTTTTCAAAAAGATAGTTTCTCATAGATTCTTATCTAGTTTTAAATTTTCCTGTTTCCCCCTTAAGAATATATCTTATCCAATTCCATTTTAAAGCATAATTTTTGAAAAGATATTAAACATATCATAATTTAGAAAAATATTTTAGGTTTTCACTAGACTCTTGATCTCCCCCTTAAAGTAACATTGTTATATTTATACTTAATTTCTTTTCAAAATAAAATTTTAAATGTTTAACTCCCCCTATATTTATAATATATCTTAACTCCCCCTTAATTATGTTGCTTCTCTTAGAATTAAAGTTGAGTTGATTGAATTAATTAAAATTGAGTTGAGTTGATTAGAATTGAGTTGAATATGTTGATTGGGGTTGAATCGATTGAGTTGATTAGAGTTGAATCAATTAAATTGGTTAGGTTAGGTTGTTTAGTTAAGTTTGGTTAGGTTAAGTTAAGTTTAATTTTTTAGTTAAGTGTTTAAGTTTAGTTATTTAGTTAACTTGTTAAGTTTAGTTGTTAAGTTTAATTAAGTAGTTGTTAAGTTTAATATTTTATGTGTCTCGATGACTAATGCCTCGTAGTCGTGATCGATCACCTATGGGAGGTTCTGCGTACTGTGAACACCTTCAAAGATCGGTATCGTCCCTTAGCGATCGATGGTGTAGCGATCATCATCATCCTTGGCGATCACGTGCGAAAACCCACCAATAACACCAATCGGGTTCCATCGACTCAGAGCAGTGGACTGCTATCTATAGCAGTCGACTAGCATCGGGTAAAACCTCAAACAAAACACTTGTTTGAGCGTCCGACTTAACCAAACGTCGGGTAAAACCTTAAACCTATGTTTGAGCATCAGACACATTACTTAGCCATTCGGCCAAGTTCACCTATGAGCTACCGTTACAATCGCTCAATCTCTCATCTCCCTTGGAGTCCCTCACCGAAGCTCTCTTCGTCCAACCACGTCCCTTGGATGCACCAAGCGCACGACTTTCGCAATGCTATCCTTTGCATCTTGCCCCTGAAGTTTGCTTCCTTTGGCTTCACTCCAATGCTCTTCGTCCGACGGTCCCTGGGATGCACCAAGCACACGGCTTCCGCAATGCCATCCTTCACCGACTCAAGGACCCGAGCCATGAGAGGATGAACCCACCAATGCTATCATCAAGCTAGCTCATGTGTGATTTACTAAGTCCTGTACAACTTAACACACATATCAAATCAACATAATCAACCTAACTTAAACCCTTTGCCACACACATCAAATCCAAACCATACTTGGGTTGATTGTCCTAACATTCTCCCCCTTTTTGATGTGTGTCAATCCGTTTAAGTTAAGTAAAACATTAAAAAAAACACATAAGGAAGATAAGTGTGTAAATCAAATATGAGTATCAAACACTCCCCTTTAATATATGCAACTCCCCCTTAACACATGCTAATTTTCCCCTTTAGCATGATTAACTTAAACTCAACATTTCTCTACCTTTGACACCATCAAAAACATCTAACATATGTTATACAACATGGCAACAAAGTCTAAAGGAAGAAAAATACCAAACACTGCCTAAAAAACCCAGAAATCAGGTTACTGTTCACGTTTACAGTCCATCAGTCGACTAGTTCAGACTATTAGTGGACTGCAACTTGATTTCAGCCTTTTCTGATTTTCAAACCCAAGTTCAGAAATGCATTAAAAATTTCAAAAAAATTCAAAAAATCATGAAATTTGGGGAACACATATATTGTAAGTCCCTTTATTAATAAAAAATGTTTTTTTCAAGAAAATTCATTCTATTTTTTAAAATTAGGCAAAAACTAAAAAGTTATAAAATGTCTCAATTTTGTATCAAATTAAAAACCTAGTTTTGCCTTGAGTTGTTTTAAAGCATCAATTCATTATTTGAAAAACATAAAATGGTTTTAAAACATTTAAAATATCCAACTATGATCTATGGGCAATATGTCCTTTGTTTAAACATTTGCTTTCCCCATAGGTGGTCTATGATTGCTCTACCATGATACTCTAAATGACCCATCTAAATGCCATAAGCATTAGTGAGACACTTGTATCAACCTAAGATCTCACCCATGCTATGTTTTCAATCATGTTAGCCTTATGGTGAATGTGAGATGTATCTAAGGTATTATACTTAACCATCAATTTCATGCAATTTTCTACCAAGGTTAAGTATTATCATAAAGCAAGTATATCATCCATCATGATCTCAAGTATTATGATTCAAATCATAAGTCACATATTATCATGATAAAAACAAGTATCACAAATCATGATTCAAATCATTATCACCCAACATGCTCATGATAAATCAAATACTACCCAACTTCAACATAAGTCAACCATTTAGAATGATATAAAATAAGTCCAACTATGGTTAACTATTCTAGGTTTCTCTAACCCTTGAGGATTGACTTGCAAACCCAATATAGATTATTTCCAATAGAGTTTACCAAATACTCCTTTGGGATCCATTTCCTAGCTACCATGGTTGTTTTAGCTTGTCCTCTAGCAATCAAACAATGGTAGGCTTTTTCATTTTTGGTTCCCTTATAACCTAAGTGTTGGCGCAATCGGCCTAGGTTGACTCAAGTTTGACTCAAGCAATACCTTGATAGTATTTTGATGATAGAAAAAACTCATGACATGGGATTATAATGGGAAAGTCCAACATGGAGTTGGCATGGAAAATCCAAGCATGGAGCTTGGTGTGGGAAAGTCCAACATGGGGTTGGCATGGAAAATCCAAGCATGGAGTTTGGTGTGGAAAAGTCCAAAGCATTGCGAAGTCGTGCGCTTGGTGCTTGGTGAGAAATGCATTGCGAAGCCGTTTGCTTGGTGCATGTGGGAAGTCTTGAGGACTTGGTAAGTTCACTAGGCTCGGGTTCCTTGAGTCGGAGAAGGATGACATTGCGAAGTCGTACGCTTGGTGCATCCGAGGGACTGTCGGACGGGGAGCGAATGGAGTGAGGTCCAAGGGAAGCATACTTCAAGGGCATGAGACGCGAAGGATGGCGTTGCGAAGCCGTGCGCTTGGCGCATCCGAGGGACGTAGGCCGAGGGAAGAGAGCATCGGTGGGGAACTCCATGAGGGATAATATGGACTTGGCCAAGTGGCTAAGACTGAGTGTCGGAGGCTTAAACTTGATGTTTGAGGGTTTACCCGATGGTCGGATGCTCAAACAACTTAGTGTTTGAGGTTTTGCTCGACGGCAGTCCACTGGCATAGGTGTGAGTCGATTGGTCCAAGTCGACCGAGTTCGGCCCGGTGTAAGGCGGGTTTTGTGCTTGGCGATTGTTCGCCATGGTGGCGATCAGCCCGATATCGGAGCCGATCGGCTCAGGAGCGATCGGTGATGGGAGTGTCATGAGCCTGAAGCGCTCACGTAGCCGCCGGCGATCGGTAGTAGGGACCGCCGAACAGGGAGCGAATAGAGTGAGGCTAAAGGAAAGCATACTTCGAGGGCATGAGACGCGAAGGATGGCATTGCGAAGCCGTGCGCTTGGTGCATCAGAGGGACGTAGGACGAGGGAAGAGAGCTTCGGTGGGGAACTCCATCAGGGATGATGTGGACATGGCCAAGTGGCTAAGACTGAGTGTCGGAGGCTCAAACTTGATGTTTGAGGGTTTACCCGATGGTCGGATGCTCAAACAACTTGGTGTTTGAGGTTTTGCCCGACGACAGTCGACTGGCATAGGTGCCAATCGATTGGTCCAAGTTGACCAGGGTTCGACTTGTGTAAGAGTGCAGGTTTTCTGCTTGGCAGTCGACTGCCGAGGGAGGGCAGTCGATTGATGGGAGTGTCGTGAGCATAGAACGCTCCATAGCCGACTGGGCAGTCGACAACTAGGACACCAGTCGAGTGCCATGGACTGGCAGTCGACTGGTAGGTGATCCGTTGGAACTTATCCAATGTGGATCTGGCCGTTGTGAGACAATCTACGATGATCGGCCCGGTGCCTTTTAGCGGTCGGGTTGAAGCGAAACAACTTGATGCAGGTTATAAATGGAGCTCAAGTGGGAGGTTTTCACCAAGACTTTTGTAAAGCTATTGGAGGGGAATTGCTGCTACATTCCAAACCTTCAAGAGTCATCTAAAGCAAGCTACAAGCAAAGGGTTCAAAGCAAGCGTTGTAAAGTGTTCTTTATGTGTATTTCGTATTTGTCTTTGTATTGATTGTATTTCATATATTACTTGTTGTAATAGGTTGTGAGAGGTTTCTCCACCTCCGACGTATAGTCGAGAAGGAGTTTAGTTAGTGTCGTACGCATAACTAGAGCTCGGTGAGCTCGCCCGTGGAGTAGGAACCATTCGGTTCCGAACCTCATATATCGTTTTGTCCTTTGTGTGATTTTATTTGTTGTTAGTATTTATATTTGTATTAGTATTCCGCTGTGCTAACGACAATCGTAGGAAAACAACGCAACAAGAACGAACGAATTCCACCATCGAACGATTGAGGGCTATTCACCCCCCCTCTAGCCGTCCAACACACACCGATCGATCCCCTACAAGTGGTATCAGAGCCAAGGCGCTTGTCGAGGATTAACCACCGACACAAGCACTACAAGATGGTCGGCTACAACATCCATCCACCGAAATTCGATGGAGATTTTGCTTGGTGGAAGAAACGGATGGAGGTATATCTCGAAACCGACTTTGATTTTATGATTATTGTAGAAAAAGGTTTTGAGATGCCTAGGGACAAATACAACAAGCCAATTGAGAAGTCAAGGTGGACCTAAGACCAAATTAAGGACTTCAAGACAAATCTCGAGGTAATAAAATTATTTAGTGATTTGTTACCTAATCATATTTTTTCTAGATTGGGTGACTATAGGGATGCAAGGGAGCTATGGAATTAGATAATAAAATTCCAAGAAAACTCCCAACCAGCACAAGTAAAGGAGAATGCCGAGGAAGAAGCACCCACAACATTTAAAGATGTTGATGATTTGGTGGAGACCTCCACCTCTAGCATTGAGGGGGAGGAAAGGGTTTCCATTCCGGAGCAAGATCAAAATGAAGCTTCTACCACCGGAAGAAGTGAAGAGGCCTCCACCACCTCCCTAGGTAACTCAAGTGTTATTATTTAAAATAAAAATCACATAATATGCTTTGAGTGTAGGGAGAAAGGGCATTACAAGAACAAATGCCCTAAATTGGCTAAGGAAAAGGCATCGGCACCAAAAGTCAACTCAAAGTCAAAGGATGACGTAGTCCCCACAACTAGAAGCGAAGAGCACATTGTGTGCTTTAAATGCAATCAAAAGGGGCACTACCGAAGCCAATGCCCTAAGGGGAGGAAGAAAGGGCAAGAAGGTGTATCTCATGTAGGGGGAGCTTCCCAAGCTAACCCTAAGGTAAATTTAAATAATGCACTTTCAATTTCTAAAGTTAAAAAGCATGCTAAGAATTATTTTAGTTCTCTTGCCATTATTAATGAAAAGCATGCTAGTAGAAATAATAAGGTTTATTGCTTAGGTGCTAAGCATGTTCATGTAACTAAGGACAAACCTAGGACTCATAATTCTAGAAATATTTTACCAAAGGAGTCCATTAGGAGAATAGAAGAAAATTTGGGTATTAATCCCAAAAAGTCTAGACACATGCCTAAGAACAAGAGGCCTTCCCAAAAACCTAATGAAAATTCAAAATTGAGGAAATTGAAGTTAGAAAACCAAGTCTTGAGATCAAGACTTGAGAGAATGGAGAAAATCCTTAGAATCATAGAAAATTCAATTCTAGGGACAAATGCCCAAAAGTCAAGACCTAAGGTTCAAAAACGGTGTAAGGGCAAGGTGTTGGAATGTATACTGAAAGCCTAGCTCTTTTTTGTATGAACATTTTATTTTGGAATAAGAATCACATGATCATTGTTTGCACTTTATATATTTATTATATGTGTGTGCATATTGTCTAATATTTTACATTGTAGATAACAGGGTGCTTGGTGTGGCACAGAAGATCATGTTATCAGTCCCTTGTCAAATATAAGTAGAGGCTCACAACCAAGATGGTTTTAGACAAACCATTGGCATGGTTGTAGTGTAGCTTGGTATTGTTTTGTCTTGAACATAAAGTTACACTAGTACACTTAGGTGTATTGAGCAGGACCGACATAGAGGTGATTCAATTAATTGCTGACTACATAATTGAATCGGACCTCGGATATTATGTTGTACATGCTCTTAATCCCGATATAATAATGGGCACATGTACTAAGTATTTATTTCTTTGATTTACCAGAGGGTGAGATTTAGATGGATTAAATCAATATGCCTGGTAAGTTGGGAAATGATATTATTTACATGGTGTGCCGTTGATTATAGGAGGAAACCGTGTCCTATATATTAGGTTGATGATGTCCCCTTGAGGAGCTCATAAGGTTCATCATGTAAACCCAGCTGGTTGACTTAGTCAACATGATGATAAAGTTGAGTGGTACTACTCGAGGAATTAGATGTTAATTAATTGATGGTCAGTAAATCAATTAATTGACGGACATTCGATATCTTAAACACGGGGAGATGAATGTACAAATAATATATGGAGCCCATATTAATTTATGGGGGTTAGTGAGGTAATTCAATGATGATCCTCTAGTGGAATGGAACATCATTGATAGATCAAGTTTGTGTGGTTTCGATCCATCGGGTGGCCAAGATCCAACTCCTCCTTATGGTCCCTATCATAGCTTAATATAATCCTCATGAAATCTAGATCCAAGAATGTAAAAAAAAACTCTAGAACCAACGGTTGGGATTAAATCCCTAGATCCAATGGTTGGGATGAAACCCTAGTACCAACGGTTGGGATTAAATCCCTAGATCTGATGGTTGGGATGAAATCCTAGAATCGACGGTTGGGATTAAATCCCTAGATCCGACGGTTGGGATGAAACCCTAGATCTGACGGTTGGGATGAAATCCTAGATCCGACGGTTGGGATGAAACCCTAGATCCGACGGTTGGGATAAAACCCTAGATCCGACGGTGGAGATTAAATCCCTAGATCCGACGATGGCGATTAAAGGAGGCTTAAGCCCAATTCTATAAATAGAGGGCTTAGGTTGGGCGGCAATGGAGAATTGGTTCAATTGGAAATTAAGGTTTTGCTCATCTCAAAGTGGGCGGCAACAAACCCTAGAGGAGCTAGGGTTTTGGGTGGCTAGAAGTGGGCGGCAAGCTTGGTTCTCCCCAGGGTTTTGGCCGGCGCCCCTCATCCTCTTCTCATCCATTGCTGGTGCTCCTCTCTTCCTCCTCTTTTGCTCCTAGGTGGCCGGCGGTTCTCCAACTCCTTGGTGGTCGATGCTTCTCCAACCTCTAGGTGGTCTGCGACAACATTGCAACAAGTTGGCCGGCGCTCATCAATTCACTCCTTTGTCGGCGGTTACATCGAGTTCTTTTGATTGGTGGCCGGTTCAAGAAAGGAGAAGTTTTTGTTTTGTTCTTCTCTTTGTTCGCAGCGAACAAGGAAGGGAAGAACGCGATCTAGAAGGCTTCTACTCGTGGAGGATCTTCGCCCACACGTCGTCCACGAGGAGGATAGGTCATACGGTAGAAGATCGTAAGGTATAAAAGTTTTACAACTTTATATTCTGATCTTAGCATGTTCTTTTATGTGTTGATTATACAAGTGTGCATTAGTATATATTTTGTATAATCATGGACCCCGAAGACAAACACAAAAACCGGTGATCCGTCCATCGTCTCTTCCGTGGCTAACCAACTAGAAGAGTTGTGTTGCTTGAACAACTAGTTTGTTCAAGCGATCACTCAAGTTGTTAGCACGACGATGAATTGGTTGTGCTAAGGAAACTCATCCCATCAGGATTAATTCTTTCATTAGTGAAAATTTTAATCCGGGGACATGGGAGCCAATGAGCCTCCGAAGCAACTCCCTACAAGTGGTATCAGAGCCACGGTTTCCAGTTTTGTGTGTTTTGGATTCGGTTACTTTCATGCACATATCATATATTGAGTATGTCGGATAATTGTAGGATGTGTGTAGGCTAACTTTTTGGTTGCAGGCATAAGATCCGACTATTATGGCTATTTGGTTGTATGTGATTGTTTTGTGTGTGATTGTATGTATATTATTTAAATCCTCGGGGTTGACGAGGCTAGATTAGTATTTAATTTTTGTAATTAAATATGACATTATGTAGCCGCTCATTTTAGTTTACTTTCGATCTAGATTATTTGTACACTCCTTCATGGAGTATAGGATCGATGGATGTAAATTAAAATGATATATCTCGGCTCGGATCTCTTTGGTGACTTGCGCACGGGAAAAGGTGGAGCGGACGAGGTGGCGACACGACGGGATGCGTATTGGAGAACAATGCCATAATAGTTGGAAAAATTCTGTTTTTTTCCATATTTATTGCTAATTTTCTTTATATGCATGTTGTGTATGCTTTAAAATTCCTCAATTGCAATTTACTAAGTGGGAGAGGGATATTTTAATTAATTCCCGCGGCCTCCATTATAATTTGACATGTGATGCAACAAACTTGTGCGTTGGCTCTGAGTGCCTTCCTCCCCATCGGATGGATTTGTTTGCAGATCACTTGGTCAAATAATGGTTATAGGAAATTATTTAGGAGCGTGTGTACTTCCCCATCGGTAAGGCACATAATCCGAAATAATTCCCTTAGTATCGTGTAATGGTGCACACTTAAATGCAAATAAAAAGTATCCTCCCCATCGGAGTCACTGCTTTTATTTGTAGGGCTAAAGAGGAACCAACTATTAATTTTATTTGTCAAAAAGTAAGGTTGACAAGATAATAAAATTAATGGGTAAAACCTCCTCTTACAAATGTAGAATTCGTATACGTCCACACTATCGTGGCATGAGATATTCTCGGTGTTTTGAGGTGTTGGTTGATTTTGGAATTTTATTGTTTTGAGGAATCAATAATATTTGAAATCTAATATTTTGATCATTGTGATTCTTAGGTTTTTCAAATGGCTTTCAACCCACTTGCTGTGATTTTAAAAGAAAATAAGCTTACTGGACCAAACTATATTGATTGGAAAAGAAATATGGATATTGTCTTAACTGCGGAGGAGTACAAATTTGTACTCTTCGAGGTCTGTCCTCCTAAGCCCTCCGATGACTCAGATGAAAAGGAGAAAGAACGTTATAAGAAATGGGTCAAGGCAGATGAGATGGCGCGGTGTTACATTTTGGCATCTATGTCAAATGTGCTGCAACATCAGCATCAGGCCATAGCCACAACTTATGACATGATGTTCAATCTCAAGGAACTTTTCGGACATCAGAGTAGGGCAGCTAGACAGGAGGCAATGAGAAACTTGATGACGACCACCATGATCGAGGGAACACCCGTTAGGGATCATGTTCTCAAGATGATGGCTCATCTTAATGAGATGGAAGTCCTCGGAGCTGAGATCGATGGGGAAACCCAGGTCGATATCATTCTCCAGTCTCTGCCTAGGAGTTTTGAGCAGTTCCGCCTCAATTACAACATGAACAAGAGGTTGTATTCGTTGGCGGAGCTTCTGATAGAACTCCAGGCGGCAGAGGGGCTTTTTCGTCAAAGTGCTCAAGCCATGGTTGCTCAGAAGGTTTCTTCCTCTAAACTAAAAGGTAAGAAGAAGAAGAAGCAAGGTGGAGTGAAGAAAGTGGCAGTGGGACCTCAGGCAGGAGTGAAGAAGCCGAAAGGCAAGTGCTTCACTTGCAAGCAGACTGGACATTGGAAGGCGAACTGTCCTCGCCGAAAGAACAAAGGTATATCTTCTTGTTTAGTTGTTGAAACATGTTTAGCGGTGTTATCTACCAGTACCTGGTGTGTAGATACAGGAGCCACTGATCATGTCTGCAATACTTTGTAGGGGTTCCAGGAAACTCGACGACTAGCTGAGGGAGAGATTACCATCTTCATGGGCAATGCTTCAAAGGTGGCGGCTATTGCAGTGGGAGACGTTTATTTATCTTTTGATAGGAATAAAGTTTTGGTTTTGAGAAATTGTCTTTATGTACCTACTTTTAGAAAGAATTTAATTTCAGTTTCTAAATTATTTATGGATGGATATTCTATTTCTTTTAATGACAAAGTGGTTATAAAAAGGAATAGGGAGATTATCTGTTCTCGTACATTGGTTGGCAATTTATATACTCAAGAACCGAAAACTCCCACGATGCATATAGAAGTAAATAACTCATCTTCTAAATCTAATAAGAGAAAAGAACCTTCGCAAATGAACCAGACTTATCTTTGGCATCTAAGGCTTAGTCATATTAACCTAAGCAGAATTTAAAGGTTGATAGCTGATGGACCTTTGGGTTCATTAGTGGTGGAGGATCTCCCAACCTGCGAATCTTGCTTGGAAGGTAAAATGACCAAGAGGCCTTTCAAGGCCAAGGGGTATAGAGCCAAAGATGTGTTAGAATTGGTTCATTCTGATCTGTGTGGTCCTATGACTATCCAGGCTAGAGGTGACTTTGAATACTTCGTCTCTTTTATAGACGATTATTCAAGGTATGGATACTTTTACTTGATGCGCCGCAAGTCTAAATGCTTTGACAGGTTCAAAGAATTCAAGGTTGATGTGGAGAACCGTCAAGGTAAAAGTATCAAGACACTACGATCTGATCGTGGTGGCGAGTACCTCTTGGGAGAGTTTAGGAGTTACTTATCAGAGTCTGGGATTCAATCCCAATTATCCGCACCTGGCACACCCTAGCAGAATGGTGTGGCGGAGCGAAGGAACAGGACTCTTATGGAGATGGTCAAATCTATGATGAGTTACTCTGAGTTACTTGATTCGTTCTGGGGGTTTGCTCTAGAAACAACAGCACACATTCTGAACTTGGTTCCATCTAAGTCAGTACCCTCTACTCCCACAGAGTTGTGGACTGGGCGAAAGCCTAGTCTAAGACATATTCGGATTTGGGGTAGTCCAGCACATGTGCTGAAGAGAGATGCTGGTAAGTTGGAATCTCGTATAGAAGTACGCTTATTTGTTGGCTACCCTAAGGGAACAAAGGGTGGTTTATTCTATAGTCCTAGAGATCAGAAGGTAATCGTGAGTACGAATGCCAGATTTCTAGAGGAGGACTATGTAATGAACCACAGGCCCACGAGTAGGATTGTTCTTGAGGAGTTGACAGGGGAAGTCCCGACTTCAGTACCACCAGTACAAGAGGAGATACCACAAGTCACTGCACTGTGTGTCACAGAGTATACACAGGAGGCACCTCGTCATAGTGGGAGGGTTGTTAGACAACCCGACAGATTCATGTTTTTGGGAGAGTCTTCAGACTTAGTCCCTGGTGAACATGAACATGATCCCTGGACATATGACGAGGCACTCCAAGATAGAGATGCGGTATCTTGGCAAAGAGCGATGGATTCAGAGATAGAATCTATGGATTCTAATCAGGTCTGGGAGATAGTAGAACCACCCGATGGTGTAAAAGCCATTGGATGCAAGTGGATCTACAAGAGAAAGAGAGGAGTAGACGGGAAGGTTGAGAACTTCAAAGCTAGGCTTGTTGCGAAAGGGTATACTCAGAAAGAGGGCATCGATTATAAGGAGACCTTTTCGCTAGTAGCTATGCTTAAGTCTATTCGGATTCTCTTATCTATAGCTGCTCATATGGATTATGAGATTTGGCAAATGGATGTCAAGACAACTTTCCTTAACGGAAGTCTTGAGGAGAACATCTATATGCGGCAACCAGAGGGATTCATTGCTAAAGGCAAAGAGCATCTTGTATGTAAGCTTAATCGGTCCATTTGTGGATTGAAGCAAGCTTCTAGATCTTTGAACATCCGCTTTGATGAGGTAATCCAGTCATATGGATTTATTCAAAGTCCGGATGAGCCTTGTGTATACAAGAGATGTGACGGAAACGTAGTGGTGTTTTTTGTACTATACGTAGATGACATTTTGTTAGTTGGCAACAATATCAAAGTGTTATCAGACCTAAGGGTATGGTTGTCCAAACAGTTTGACATGAAGGACTTGGGAGAAGTGGGACACATCCTTGGGATCAAAGTAATAAGGGATCGCAAGAAGAGGATGTTGTGCTTATCTCAAGCTTCATACATTGACACTATCCTTGCTCGTTTTAGCATGCAGAACTCCAAGAAAGGTTTTCTACCTTTTAGGCATGGAGTTCCTTTATCTAAAGAGATGTGTCCCAAAACATCAAAGGATATAGAGGACATGAAGGCGGTTCCTTATGCTTCGGCAGTAGGATGTCTTATGTATGCTATGCTATGTACGAGACAAGATATCTGCTTTGCCGTGGGCATGGTTAGCAGATATCAGAGTAATCCTGGACAGGGACATTGGACTACGGTAAAGCATATATTGAAGTACCTGAGAAGGACTAGGGATTATATACTGGTTTATCGGGCAGATAAATTAGTCCCTGTGGGTTACACGGATTCGGATTTCTAATCAGATAGGGACAAGAGTAAGTCTACCTCGGGGTTTGTGTTTACTTTTGGAGGTGGAGCCATAGTATGGAGGAGTGTCAAGCAGAAATGTGTGGCGGACTCTACCATGGAAGCTGAGTATGTGGCAGCCTCTGAGGCAGCCAAGGAAGCTGTATGGCTCAGGAATTTCTTGATGGACTTGGATGTGATTCCTGGTTTGCCCAGAACTATCACAATTTATTGTGATAACAGTGGTGCAGTTGCAAACTCGAAGGAACCACGAGCCTATAAGGCGAGTAAACCCATAGAGCGTAAGTACCACCTTATACGAGAGATCGTAAAGCGAGGAGAAGTAGTTGTCGCCAAGATTGCATCAGAGGATAACCTGGCGGATCCATTCATTAAGGCCCTTCCAGCGAAAGCATTTGATAGGCATGTGGAGGACATGAGGATCAGATGTATGGCAGTGTGATGACGGCATAGTCTTTTAGTATAAGTGAGAAATTGTTGGAATGTATACTGAAAGCCTAGCTCTTTTTTGTATGAACATTTTATTTTGGAATAAGAATCACATGATCATTGTTTGCACTTTATATATTTATTATATGTGTGTGCATATTGTCTAATATTTTACATTGTAGATAACAGGGTGCTTGGTGTGGCACAGAAGATCATCTTATCAATCCCTTGTAAAATATAAGTAGAGGCTCACAACCAAGATGGTTTTGGACAAACCATTGGCATGGTTGTAGTGTAGCTTGGTATTGTTTTGTCTTGAACATAAAGTTACACTAGTACACTTAGGTGTATTGAGCAGGACCGACATAGAGGTGATTCAATTAATTGCTGACTACATAATTGAATCGGACCTCGGATATTATGTTGTACATGCTCTTAATCCCGATATAATAACGGGCACATGTACTTAGTATTTATTTCTTTGATTTACCAGAGGGTGAGATTTATATGGATTAAATCAATATGCCAGGTAAGTTGGGAAATGATATTATTTACATGGTGTGTCGTTGATTATAGGAGGAAATCGTGTCCTATATATTAGGTTGATGATGTCCCCTTGAGGATCTCATAAGGTTCATCATGTAAACCCAGCTAGTTGACTTAGTCAACATGATGATAAGGTTGAGTGGTACTACTCGAGGAATTAGATGTTAATTAATTGATGGTCAGTAAATCAATTAATTGACGGACATTCGATATCTTAAACACGGGGAGATGAATGTACAAATAATATATGGAGCCCATATTAATTTATGGGTGTTGGTGAGGTAGTTCAATGATGATCCTCTAGTGGAATGGAACATCATTGATGGATCAAGTTTGTGTGGTTCCGATCCATCGGGTGGCCAAGATCCAACTCCTCCTTATGGTCCCTATCATAGCCTAATATAATCCTCATGAAATCTAGATCCAAGAATGTAAAACAAAACTCTAGAACCAACGGTTGGGATTAAATTCCTAGATCCGATGGTTGGGATGGAATCCTAGAATCGACGATTGGGATTAAATCCCTAGATCTGACGGTTGGGATGAAACCCTAGATCCGACGGTTGGGATGAAACCCTAGATCCGACGGTTGGGATGAAATCCTAGATCCGACGGTTGGGATGAAACCCTAGATCCGACGGTTGGGATAAAACCCTAGATCCGACGGTGGAGATTAAATCCCTAGATCCGACGGTGGAGATTAAAGGAGGCTTAAGCCCAATTCTATAAATAGAGGGCTTAGGTTGGGCGGCAATGGAGAATTGGTTCAATTGGAAATTAGGGTTTTGCTCATCTCAAAGTGGGCGGCAACAAACCCTAGAGGAGCTAGGGTTTTGGGCGGCTAGAAGTGGGCGGCAAGCTTGGTTCTCCCTAGGGTTTTGGTCGGCGCCCCTCATCCTCTTCTCATCCATTGTCGGTGCTCCTCTCTTCCTCCTCTTTTGCTCCTAGGTGGCCGGCGGTTCTCCAACTCCTTGGTGGCTTGTGCATCTCCAACCTCTAGGTGGCCGGCGGCAACATTGCAACAAGTTGGTCGGCGCTCATCCATTCACTCCTTGGTCGGCGATTACATCGAGTTCTTTTGATTGGTGGCCGGTTCAAGAAAGGAGAAGTTTTTGTTTTGTTCTTCTCTTTGTTCGCAGCGAACAAGGAAGGGAAGAATGCGATCTAGAAGGCTTCTACTCGTGGAGGATCTTCGCCCACACGTCGTCCACGAGGAGGATAGGACATACGGTAGAAGATCGTAAGGTATAAAAGTTTTACAACTTTATATTCTGATCTTAGCATGTTCTTTTATGTGTTGATTATACAAGTGTGCATTAGTATATATTTTGTATAATCATGGACTCCGAAGACAAACACAAAAATCGGCGATGCGTCCGTCGTCTCTTCCGCGGCTAACCAACTAGAAGAGTTGTGTTGCTTGAACAACTAGTTTGTTCAAGCGATCACTCAAGTTGTTAGCACGATGACGAATTGGTTGTGCTAAGGAAACTCATCCCATCCGGATTAATTCTTTCATTAGTGAAAATTTTAATCTGGGGACATGGGAGCCAATGAGCCTCCGAAGCAACTCCCTACACAAGGAAGGTTTGGGTCACAAACCTAAGCCCAAGAAGACTTATCATAATGTTCCATTTGATTATGGAACTATTTCTAGGTCCTAAAAAACCAAGGATAATAGGGAAGCTATCCCTAAGTCTAGCCATGGTGTTTGCTTAGTGGCTAAGACCTCAAAGAAATCAAATGTAGCCACTAGGAAGGTCAAAGGAGGAGTCACCTCTAGAGTTGACCTAGGAAAGACCCAAAAGACTATGGCTTTAAAGCTTAAAAGGGTCATTACGATGGTATCTAGGGAAGTTATCCCTAGATAATACCTTATTAACCCAAGGAGCTCCAATAGATATTGGGTTCCTAGAAGCATGATCGATTCATGCTAAATGGGTTAGGGTGTGTCAACCCTAAGTGGATGGGTAGTTAACCTAACCATAGTAAAGTTGACACATTAGGATGTGCCAATGTTCTTGAGAAGTTAAACATGATTTAAATTGGAACAATTAGGTCTTAGAGGTATTGGTGTACCATTTTGGGTTTATGGCACACTAGGGGGATAAATGACTTTAAGGCAAAATGGAATTAATTCCTAGAAATGGCAACTTGGATTTAACACTTTGGTATTCCATACCTTAGTTTATTTTACTTGCCATGATTTATTTGTCTTTCCATGTCATGACATCATTTTCATTTTTATCTATAAAAATGTCATGATCATGTTTAGACTTATTCTTTAGATGTCATGTATGCTTAGATGTCTCTCACATGCCATGACATCATGATTTTGGCACATGCTTAGTTAAATTATATTAATGCCATAATCATCATCATGCATATAAAATAAAATTAAATTAAGGACTATGACATGATTTGACGGGAATCAAATAATATTGCCTAGAAATATGAATGAGACCATTAAAGATCAAAACCCCACATCTCATTAAAAACTTGACTTGTATGTGTTTTACACATCTAGATACAAGTTAGATGTTTAGGAAAAAGGAATTAAAGGTTTCAAAAACATTTTGAAAAACCTTGGTGAAGCCTATCTTTTGATAGCTATCACCATTGAATGGGATGATACCAAGAGGGCTCTTTATTGAAACTTTTCTCAACTTTTGGACTTTGTATCAATCTCCTAATTTAGTGGGTAAAATAATTTTCAAATATTTTTCACCCATAATGATTGTGATAAGTAATATACATACCAAATTTTAAGATTTATCAACTTATGTATATTTACTTATGAATTTCGGAAAGTCATTTCTGAAATTCAGAAAACTTCAAATGCAGTTATCAGTCGACTGATGTGGGTGGCAGCCGACTGATTTCTGAATTCAGTCGACTACCCAAGCTGATTTCAGGTAAACCTTGTGGGTTAGGCCCATGTTCAGCTAGGTTAAGGTCCGCTAACCACTCCTAACCCTAGGATATGCTTGGGAGAGCATTAGAAAGGGTGGAAATCTATTGGACATGGATTAGGAGAAGGGTTTAGGTAGAGTATCAATTTTAAGGTGTATGAGAGTTCATTGTTGAAATTTTCCTTAATTTTGATTGGTTAAATGTTCCTATTGGCTTAGGGACTCTCCAAGGACATTGTTGGTGCAATGGTCAAGGGGCAGCAAGCCTCTAGGGGGAGGTATCCATCATGGGAAGATGGATATGTATTTCCTCATGGGAGGAAAATTGGGTTGCCTCTCTTTAAGTGATATGGGATAACTAGAAAGATTGTAGGCATGTGTTCCTCCAAGGGAGAGATTGTAAGATCTCATTGAGATATGCGACATTCATACCCTTGGGGAGGAACTTTTTGATGTAATGTCAAAAAGGGGGAGAAGTTACCAAGTTACCAATTAGGTTTGGAATTCTCATTTGGGATGTGAGAATTGCCAATATGGGAGAATTGGTAGACTTGAGATTGTAGTTTTGTCCATCATCAAAAAGGGGGAGATTGTTGGTGCAATCGGCCCAAGTTGACTCGAGTTTAACTCGAGCAGTACCTTGATAGTATTTTGATGATAGACAAAACTCATGACATGGGATTGTCATGGGAAAGTCCAACATGGAGTTGACATGGAAAATCCAAGCATGGAGCTTGGTGTGGGAAAGTCCAACATGGGGTTGGCATGGAAAATTCAAGCATGGAGTTTGTTGTGGAAAAGTCCAAAGCATTGCGAAGTCGTGCGCTTGGTGCTTGGTGAGAAATGCATTGCGAAGCCATGCGCTTGGTGCATGTGGGAAGTCTTGAGGACTTTGTAAGTTCACTAAGCTCGGGGGCCTTGAGTCGGTGAAGTATGACATTGCGAAGCCGTGCGCTTAGTGCATCCGAGGGACCGCCGGACGGGGAGCGAATGGAGTGAGGCCCAAGGGAAGCATACTTTGAGGGCATGAGATGCGAAGGATGGCATTGTGAAGCCTTGCGCTTGGCGCATCCGAGGGACGTAGGCCGAGGGAAGAGAGCTTCGGTGGGGAACTCCATGAGGGATGATGTGGACTTGGCCAAGTGGCTAAGACTGAGTGTCAGAGGCTTAAACTTGATGTTTGATGGTTTACTCGACGGTCGGATGCTCAAACAACTTGGTGTTTGAGGTTTTGCTCGACGGCAGTCGACTGACATAGGTGCTAGTCGACTGGTCAAAGTCGACCAGGGTTCGACTGGTGTAAGATTGCAGGTTTTGTGCTTGGCAGTCGACTGCCATGGACCAAAGAATGATCGATAGCCGAGCAATGATCGCCGAGAAAGGGCAATCGATCGATGGGAGTGTCGTGAGCACAGAACGCCGTAGCGAGCGGCGATCGTCGTAGGTGATCCGCTGGAACTTATTCAACGTGGATCCTCTCATTGTGAGACAACGTCAGGCAGGCGATCGTGGTGCCTTTGGCATCATCGTACCTAAAATAGCTTAATGCAGGTTATAAATGGAGCTCAAGTGGGAGGATTTCTCCAAGACTTTTGTGAAGCTATTGGAGGGGAAATTGTTGCTGCATTCCAGACCTTCAAGAGCCATCTAAAGCAAGCTACAAGCAAAGGGTTCAAATCAAGCATTGTAAATTGTTCTTTACGTGTATTTCGTATTTGTCTTTGTATTGCTTGTATTTCATATATTACTTGTTGTAATAGCTTGTGAGAGGTTTCTCCACCTCCGACGTGTAGTCGAGAAGGAGTTTAGTTAGTGTTGTGCGCATAACTAGAGCTCGATGAGCTCGCCCGTGGAGTAGGAACCATTCGGTTCCGAACCACATATATCGTGTTGTCTTTTGTGTGATTGTATTTGTTGTTAGTATTTATATTTCTATTAATATTCTGCTACGCTAACGACAATCGTAGGAAAGCAACGCAACAAGAACGAACGAATTCCACCATCGAACGATTGAGGGTTATTCACCCCCCTCTAGCCGGCCAACATACACCGATCGATCCCCTACACTAAGCCCTTCTTATTGAAACTAGCCCTTTGGTTTCCAATAATCATGCCTAGGGTGTTTGAGCCTATTGTTAATTTTTCAAGGGCTTTTGTGAGGTAATCTACCTTTTCCCTTAGAATCTTATTTTCTTCTACACATGTATCATTAACACTAGAAGAAATAGCATTATCATGTGAGCATGAATTTTTCAATTTTTCTTCTAGATCCTTAATTTCATTTTGCATGCATTTGTTTTTATTTTTAGCCCAAAATAAGTCCTTAGTCAAACTAGAAATCATGGAAATAATCTTTTTGGGAGGGAGATTCGTTACCTCACTTATCCAATCCTCTTGTTCTGAATCCGATGAGGATGCTCCCCCTACACTTGAGCTCTCTTCCTCACTTGTGTCTGCTTCTTCACTTTCGGAAGAGGTGGAGGTTGCATCATCAATCCCCATTAGCACAAAATGTGAGACAATCTCTTCTTCCTCCGATGAAGATGGATCATCCCATGTGGCTTTAAGGTTGTATGGATTTGACTTCTCCTTTTCCTTGGACTACCTTCTCTTCTTTCTTTTTGCCTTTCTTCTTGCCATCCTTTTTCTTCTCTTTCTTGCTCTTGTTTAATTGGGGACACTCATCCCTCATATGTCCCTTGTTGGGTTTCCGGCACCGCGGCGAGTGTGTGTTCGAATATGTTTCGTAAACATGTGTGCAGCGGAAAAAATAAAAAGCAATAAATCTAATTATTACATCACACACACCACACACATGCATAGTACAATATGTGTAGACATAACCGTAGTTTCAAATTTTGCAATAAAAGGAAATTATTCTACGTATACCTGACGTATCACGTGTAGCGGGAAAGACATCAACTGGAGTGACTCTCACTAGAATCGCCTCTATCTGTATCCACGCCGAGTATCGTCGGGATGACTTCACAAAGCCACGAGCTTCGTCTTCGTATGAGTCACTAGCCTCGTGTCGAAGACGATGTGATCGAGAGAAGATCACAATCCGAATCAAAATTCGGATCCAAAACCAAGTCCCTAAAACTCACTTCTCTGGAGAGGTATTCGTCAATCGTTTGACGAATCCTTCGTCCTCCACCTATGAGGATTACCGGAGATCGAATCCCCGGCAAGGTAGCCGCTGTCGGAGATCCAAACATCATCCAAACGACGCTCCGATAAGAAGGAAATAAGCTGTCCAGAAAACTAGAAAGCTTTGGTGGAGAACTTGCACCGGCCAAATAAGGAAAGCAAGATGCCCACCTTGTCACCGGAGCCAAGAAAGATCACCGGAGCTCCTCCGGCAGCAGCTAGATGCCGACAAGTGAGGAGGACGGCAGCTGCTGGACGTCGACAGGAGAGGCTTGGGCGGTGGTGGGTGGCGGCAACGGGTTAGGTGCCGGCTAGACAAGGAGAAGAGAGAGAGGGGGCAGCAAGATTAGGGTTGGGCTTTCACAAAACCCTTAAGCCTTATTTTATAGAGAACAAATTCTCCTAATGGTTATTGGTTCATAACCAAAAACCTGTTAACCTGCTCCATTAATTTAAGTTAAAATAAACCAAACCGATTTGGTCTATTTTAAGTTAAAATGAACCGAACCAACTTTCGTTTATTCGATTAAAACAAACCAAACCCCTTTGGTTTATTATTCACCATTGGATTAAAACCAAACTAATTTGATTAATCCATCATGTCTTCGTAAGACACGACCCATCGACACTTCCATTGTGACTGAAACGATTTCATGCTCGATCCTTGTTTGGTCCAACCAAACCTAGTTTCTCTTGGTCTGAGAATCTTATTCTCAAGCTCAATTTAAATCCTTCGGATTACGCTTGTTGTGCGTGTGACCAAATAGGTTCTCGATTTATGTCGACTGTCTATAATTAACCATTAATTATAGAATGATCATTCGTGGCACCTATTAGTACATCATGATCCCCAATTAATCGAAAAGATCAACGGTTGATCCAGAACTATTTCTGAAAGGCTTCAGCAGCTATAATGATTAGTGCCCCATTCCCTTAACTCATCTTATACCCACTTGGTTCAGGACATGGTTTATAGTGTCAGTCCCCACTAGGTTGACTGCGTCACACCTAGCCCAAGTATCATTTCCTCGTCCTACGGATTCTAGTTACTGCACATGTATCCAAGAGTACCTTACTCTAAACATGTAATGCTTTGGCCAAAGACTTTTGTAACAATCCGATGAGAGGCCATGAGTATACATCTCCCTGCAAGGAGTGGTGAATCCTTTATAGGCTATTCAAACACCTTCGATCACTTTGACATATACCCAATCATCCCGGGTCCACATCTCATCAGAGATGCTTGCATAAGATGTCAAAGCATAAGTCTTCATGACCAAGATGATTTGAATACCGCAAGTCAAAGGAACATCGCACTTAAGCTGCAGTAAGAACTTCATTGACATGTCCATATATGTAGAGAACTATATGAAGTTTTACAGTAGGTCACTCCAATGAACTAGTTACCATAACTAGCATCCACGATTAACTCTTGACATCACAATGTCTCCAGCCAGTGAGAATCAACTGCTTGGATACACCAAGGAGTATACCTCGTGCTAGTCTCGACAGAAATGATGGTGTCCAAATCCATCAATTCATCGACTAGGGATAACTCCGATACATCACAATTACACATGTAGAGATACTCACTAGTTGTTATTCAATAACAAATTCTCTCATGTTGTGAATCGTATCATGGACATTCAGTAAATGAGTTAAGATCCAATCAAATACATAAAAACATGTATACTTAAATAGTGAATCTTCATTTATCATATAAATGGTTCAAACATAAGGCTATTGCCTTAGGACATCTCTCATATATTACTAACAAACTCCCACTTGGCCTAATGTCAATCGCTACGGTATTCAATACCATAAGCTCTAACATGACCCTCAAACTTACTTTGAGGTAATGCCTTAGTTAAAGAATCCGCTAAGTTCTTTTCAGTGGAAATCTTCTCGATTTGTATTTCCTTCCTACTAATGATCTCTCTGATCAAATGATAGCAGTGAAGCACATGTTTTGATCATTGACGAGACCTTGGCTCTTTCTCCTGTGCAATTACTCCATTGTTGTCGCAGTAGACAGGTATTACTTCAACAATGGCTAGAACCACACCAAGTTCATAAATGAACTTCTTGATCCAAATCACTTCCTTTGCTGCTTCTGAAGCTGCAATGTATTCTACATTAGTGGTAGAATCCACTATAGTATCTTGTTTGGAACTTTTCCAACTCACTGCGCCCCCATTCAAGGTGAACACATACCTGCATCGAGACCGAATAATCCTTGTCCGTCTCGAAGCCGCATCCGTGATAATCGACATATCACCATGTCCCCTTCTCCATATATTAGGAACACATCCTTAGTTCTTCTTAAGTACTTAAGGATCGTCTTAACAGCCGCCCAATGATCCATTCCTGGATCAGACTGCTATCTACTCGTGACACTTAGATCATACGATACATCAGGCCTCGTACATAACATAGCATACATGATAGATCCTATTGCGGATGCATAGGGAATCTTACTCATGCAAATCCTCTCGTCTTCTGTGCGCAGACACATAGACTTAGAAAGGTGTATCCCATGCCTGATGGGTAGGAAACCTTTCTTGGATTCCGACATGCTAAACCTCTTTAGCACTCTGTCTATATATGTAGATTGCGAAAGACCGAGCAACCGTTTTAATCTATCTCTATAGATCTTAATCCCGAGGATGTAGGTTGCTTCTCCAAGGTCTTTCATGGAGAATGTCTTGGACAACAAAATCTTAAACGACTGTAAGATAGAAACATTGTTTCCAATAAGTAATGTCATCGACATACAATACTAGGAACACGACTGCACTCCCACTAACCTTCTTGTACACACAAGGTTCGTCCGAATTTTGTGAGAAATCAAACTTTTTGATTGTCAAATCAAAACGAATATTCCATCTCCTGGATGCTTGCTCTAGTCCATATATGGACCGTTGCAATTTGCATACCTTGGTTTTATCAACCGATGTGAAACTCTCAGGCTATATCATATACACATCCTCGAGTAGGTTTCCATTAAGGAAAGCTATTTTCACATCCATCTGCCATATCTCATAATCATAATGAGCCACTATGGCCAGGAGCATCCGAATGGATTTAAGCATAGCTACAGGCGAATAGGTTTCGTCATAATCAACACCTTGCTTTTGACGATATCCTTTCTGTTAGGATCTTTGTAATGGCTAGAGGGGGGGGTGATTAGCCTTTCTCCATTTCTACAAGCAAGTTAGCAGAAGCAATACAAATACGAATACGAATACAAGTAAGAAAACGATGAAAGCAACGCTAACACCCGAAGTACATGGTTCAGAGATGACGCTCCTACTCCACGGCAATCCGTAAGGTGGATTAGTCCTAGCCAAGCTTCACTATATTCTCCTTTGGATGAACCAAGGTGGAGAAACCTTTCTTACAATGCTCTCCTCTTCTTTACAATGATGGATGATTAAGAACTAGAGAAGAGGAGGTTTTGAATTGCTAAAACACTTGGGAAAGCTTGGTGAGCACGAGGGTGTAGTTAGGAATGAGAGCACTAGCTTCACCAAGCTCCCCAAGGCCCCTTTTTATAGAAGAGGGGTCGCTTTTTCCGTTAGGCCTCGATCCGATCGATGCTTACCATCATTCATCGCCGGCCAACGACTTTTGAACCAAGATCTCGCGCGGAGATTCTGAGCCGCAATTTCAACGGCCAGTGATCCGATTGATCCCTCCATCGATTGGCCCGATGGAGCGATCGATCAGTGATCGCATGCCGATTCGTGCGACTACATTCTCGGCTCATTTATCGTTGACACCGATCGCCAATCGCTTGGGCCGATCGATGATAACATCACGACTTCCATCAAAGCGATCGGGATGGTTTCAACTCGACTCGATCGAGCACCACGATCGATCGATACATCGTATCGATCATCGATACTTATTAAGTGTGAGTAATTTACACTTGATTTTACACCCTAGACCTAGACTTGACCTTCTAACTCTTCCTTCAGCCTTACGCCTACCTTCAAGAGTTTCCTTCGGCCTTGTCATGTCTTGGGCTGCTGTGCAATACGTAACCTTTACGCCGCCAAGACTCCAAGCTTGGACTTATGCTGCCAAGACCTTACTTTGGACTTCCTTTGCCAAGGTTCACTTGGACTTTATGTTGCCAAGACTACAAGCTTGGTCTTACACTGCCAAGTCCATCCCTTGGACTTTCCTTGCCAAGATCATACTTGGTCTTCCTTTGCCAAGGTACACTTTGGACTTTACGCTGCCAAGACTACAAGCTTGGTCTTATGCTGCCAAGTCCGTCCCTTGGACTTTCCTTGCCAAGATCATACTTGGACTTCTCTTTTACCAAGGCTTCATCCTTGGATTTCCCTGTCACTTAAACATATTTGCAATTAGATCACAAAATATTGCCTAACTTAGATGATTATCCAAACATCAAAACATATATAAATGCTTGGAGCATTATTGCACCAACAATCTCCCCCTTTTTGATGTTTGGCAATCATTTAAGTTAGGTCTTTAAAAATACGCACATAATCATATTTTCAATATGAATTATAACTTAAACACTCCTTCTCCCCCTTTGACATACATCAAAAAGAGAAGGATTCAAACATGAAAGAATTAATGTGTTGGATCTTGGACTAAGGTATAAGATTGAAATGAAGCTCCCCCTTAATCCAAGATATGCTTTATAATGTGTAAACAATATTTGAAGCAAAGAATAACAAAACTTCAAAAAATTCAGTCCTAACTTTGCACCAACAATGGATTTTGGGGATTAAAAAGATATAATTTATGAAACTCCCCCTAAAACACTGCAATAAACAGTCCTAAAACTTTGTGTGCACGCAATATTATCATACTATAGTTTTAGGACATCAAAGATACACTAAATATCAAAAAATGGAGCTATTTATCAGAAAATACAGTGTATCAGTCGACTGGTTTTTGAACCAGTCGACTGCTACGCCTGAAATCGAAATTTTAGCCTTTTCAGGCCAACTTCAGAAATGTGTTAGAAATTCTAGAAACCTCGAAAAATCACGAAATTTTGTGTACACATTTCTGAGATCATACTTTATTAAGGAAAAATAGTTTGAAAAATATATGTTTTCCAGATTTCAATATTGATACAAACTTGGAACCTAACAAAAGTTTTAAAGATTTTGCAAACTTTGTATCACTTTTATGTTCCACTTGAAAACTGTTTTTCAAAATATGATGAACATAGTTTAAACTATATATAATTTGGAATTTCCAACCATGTTCTTAGAGCTATGTATTCATTACTTGAATACAAGCCTTCCCAATGATTGGTCCATAAGGTATTTATGTCTCTAGATGTGTCATTGGCTCATAGTAATGCATCATAACAAGCATGATGAGCCAAGTACACCTTCCCTATCATCTCACATGTTTCTAAGTGTCTCAATACAAAAATCAAGGTTTCTTAAGGCTTTTGTGAGATGTATCAAGGTATAACGCTAACATACAAATATAGGATCATGCATACCTAGAATTTTACTCTACAAAGCACATACCAAGCTCTCTCCTTAGTGATGAAAATTCAGTTTCGGGAAGAGCTTTGGTGAAGATATCAGCAAGGTTGGACTTAGATTCTACATAATTTAGTTCAATGTCCCCTCTTGCCATATGATCTCTTATGAAGTGATGTTTTACTTCAATGTGCTTGGTCCTAGAGTGATGTATCGGATTTTTGGTCAAAATAAACTTTAATGTTAGAGTAGTGTAGCTCATAGTCCACAAGAGTATGCCTCATCCAAAGTAATTGAGCTACACAACCACCCATAGCCAAATAACTAGGGAGGATCCAAGAAATTGGCATCCACCACTAGTACTCTTCCTATCCAATTTGCACCCGGCATAATCGGAATCGGTATAGCCAAGCAATTCAAACGACCTAGTCCTAGGATACCAAAGTCCTACATTTAGGGTGCCTTTAATATATCTTAAAATTCTCTTAACGGCTACTATATGTGATTCTTTGGCACAAGATTGATATCTTGCACACATACCTACCGCAAATAAGATATCGGGTCTACTAGCGGTTAGGTATAGTAGGCTACCAATCATACTCCTATAAAGTTTAAGATCAATTGATTTACCTTCATGATCACTATCTATTCTAGTGCTAGTGGCCATAGGAGTGGTTACAATTTTGGCATTTTCCAAACCAAATTTCTTGATCATTTCATTTGCATATTTGGTTTGATAAATGTGAATCCCTTCATTAGTTTGCTTGACTTGTAAACCTAGGAAAAAGGTAAGCTCTCCAACTAAACTTATTTCAAATTCATTTTCCATGTTTTTTATAAAATCTTGGAGAAGATCATCATTTGTTGACCTAAAAATAATGTCATCAACATATACTTGGGCTATGAATATATCCTTTAATGTTGACTTTATAAACAACGTTTGATCTACTTGGCCTCTTCTAAAATCCTTAGAAATTAAGAAAGATGACAATCTTTCATACCATGCCCGAGGAGCTTGTTTTAACCCATATAATGCTTTCCTAAGCTTACATACATGGTTTGGATAATCTATATTCTCAAATCCAGGTGGTTGCTCTACATATACTTCCTCCTTAATATAACCATTTAAGAATGCCGATTTAACATCCATTTGGTAAAGTTTAAATCCCATATAGGAAGCATACCCTAAGAGAATTCTAATAGATTCTAACCTAGCAACCGGGGCATAAGTCTCATCATAGTCAAACCCCTCAACATGATTAAATCCCCTAGCAACCAACCTAGCCTTATTTCTAGTGATATTTCCTTGGTCATCTAGCTTATTCCTAAAGACCCATCTTGTAGTAATTATGGTGCTATCATTGGGTCTAGGTACTAACTCCCATACTTGACTCCTCTCAAATTGAGTCAATTCATCTTGCATTGCCAAAATCCAATCCGGATCATGTAATGCATCATTGATCGATTTGGGCTCAATTTGTGAAATGAGAGCTACTTGACTAGTAGGAGGTCTATGAAATGACCTAGTTCTTACTCCTTGAGATAGATCTCCTACTACTAGGTCAAGTGGATGATCTTGATGAATTCTTAGGGTTCTAGAAGGTGTTTCAAATTGATCATAGTTATCTTCCACCCTCCTTTCATCATCGGAATCTCCTCTTCCTCCCCCTTGATCATTACCCCTAATGGTCAAATTTTGAAGTTTTTGGGTAATGTCTTGATTAGTGTCATTAATATCCTTATCAATGGAGGACTTTCTAGGTTAGGTACTAGTGGTTTCATCAAATTGAACATTAGAAGATTCCTCAATCCCTTGGATTCTCTTATTGTAGACTCTATATCCTCTACTTGTAGATGAGTATTTAACTAGGATTCCCTCATCCGCTTTCGATTCAAATTTTCCTAAGTTATCTTTGGTGTTTAAAATATAAACCTTATATCCAAAGACTTTGAAATAATGAATTGTGGGAATAGTCCCATTCCATAATTCAAATGGTGTTTTTCCTAAAAACCTATGAATTTGAACCCTATTTTGGATATAGCAAGCGGTATTAACCGCTTCCGCCCACAAGTAGCTAGGAAGTGAATATGCATTAAGCATAGTCCTAGCCGCCTCTTATAGAGCACGATTTCTCCTTTCCACCACCCCATTTTGTTGGGGTGTTCTAGGACAAGAGAACTCATGCTTGTACCCTTGCTCTAAACAAAATTGTGAAAATTTTGAGTTCTCAAATTCACCACCATGATCACTACGGATCCGGTTGATTTTGAGACTCTTTTCATTTTCAACCCTTTTACTAAATCCTATGATTATTTCTAAGGTATCATCCTTATGTTTCATAAAGTATACCCAAGTATATCTAGAAAAATCATCTACTATAACCAAACAATATTTGTTACCACTTAAAGATGGAGTACTATGGCAATCAAATAAGTTAAGATGCAATAATTCTAATGGTAAGGAAGTATTAGTTAAGGTTTTACCTTTGTGTGATGCCTTTGTTTGTTTTCCTTCTTGGCATGCATCACACATTTTGTTCTTGACATACTTGATCTTTGGTAGCCCTTTGACCAACTCCATCTTGGGTACCTTGGCTATGTTTTTCATGTTGATGTGCCCCAATCTCCTATGCCATAGCCAACTTTCTTCTTCTTTTGCAACAAGACACTTAGTAGAAATGTTAGAAGCATATGAAAGATCAACATAATAAATATTTGACTTCCTATATCCCACTAACATACAATCATTTAATTCCTTGTGCCTAATCATGCATTTAGAGGATTCAAACGAGACATGATAGTTTGCATCACAATGTTGACTAACACTTAATAAATTAAATTTCATATTTTCAACTAGTAAGACTTTGTGAATGACAATTTTAGGGGATACCTCAATTGTACCTCTACCTAATATCTTGAGTTTTCCACTATTCCCAAAGGACACCGCTCCCTTCTTCACATACTTAATTGTGGAGAACTTGCTCACATCCCCGGTCATATGTGTTGAGCAACCGCTATCCACAATCCACATACCTTGCTCTCCTACCTAAATCACATGAAAAACACAATCTTTTGGTACCCAAACATTTGGACCGGTAACATTAAGTAAAAACTTCTTAGGTACCCATGCTTTCTTAACCTTTCCCTTAATGGTTGCTTTCCTATTAATCAATGAAATATAAGCAACTTCTTTTTCTTTTGGCTTATATCCTAAACCGACCTTGTTGTAAATGGCTTTTTGTCGACTAAGGATCATATCAAGACATTTTGAGCCATTTGAAAATTTTTCTAAACATGTTTTTAATTCACTAACCTCATCCTTAAGTTTGTCATTTTCTTCCTTAAGCATGCAAGAATCAACATGTGAAGGTTTTTCATTCCTAATGGCCTTTAGTTCTACCTTCATGCTCTTAACCTTAGATTTAGACTTATCTAGAGCTTCTTTAATATAGGCAATTGATTTATAGAGAAGCTTAACTTTGGGAGAGTTCATTACCTCATCGTCACTAGATGACGATTCATCACTTGAGGAGTCTTCTTGGCTTGATGTATCGGAATCATCTCCTAGGGCCATGAGTGCCACATGGCGTGTGATGTGACAAAGCTCATCATCGGAGGAGGAGTCTTCAACACTTGGTGTGTCCCATGTGGTTTGAGCTACCATAGCCTCCTTCTTCTTCTTCTCCTTCTTGTCATTCTTTTTCTTTTCTTTTTCCTCCTTCTTCTTTAGCTCCAGGCAATTTGGCTTTATGTGCCCCTTCTTGTTGAGAACATGGAAAATCACATTGTTATTGAAACTTGAATTACAACTAAACTTACCTTTTGAAGAATGAGACCACTTCCTTGCTTCTCTACTCTTGAACTCCTTTGATTTCCTATAGAGCTTCTTGACAAAATTGGCCATCTCACTAGATGAGTCTTCATCACTACTTGAGTTATGCTCCGATTTGGATGATGATGATACTTCTTTTCTTTCCTTCTTCTTCTTTTCCTTCTTTTCAACAAATAGAGCTAAACTCTTTTCCTTAGAGGACATGTTAGTTTGCTCATGTAATTCAAACTCACAAAATAATTCATCAATTTTAATTTGAGAAAGATCCCTAGTTACCTTAATGGCATCAACTATAGAAGTCCATAAAGAATTTCTAGGAAATGCTTGAAGTATGTATCTTACCAAGTCCCGGTTGTCAACTCGCTCACCTATGATGTGAAGTCCATTCACAATCTTCTTGAACCTTCCATGCATTTGGCTTACGGTTTCATGCATCTTCATTTGGAATGCTTGAAGTTGTCCAATTAGTAGGTCCTTCTTGGCCCTCTTTGACTCCTTGGAACCTTCATTTAGCTCAATGAACTTTTCCCATAACTCCTTGGCGGATTCGAAAGGCCCCACCTTGTTGAGTTGCTCCATGGTAATGCCACATTGAATGGTGAGTACCGCCTTTGCATTTGATTCAAATTTCTTATTTATTTCCCTTGTCCAATCCTTGCTTGGAATAGGATTTCCATGTTCATCCACCGGTTCCTCAAAGACATCTACAATGCTATGCCAAATTTCAATATTACTCATTAGATAGTACTTCATCCTACCTTTCCAATACGCAAAATGACTCCCATCGAAGAGCGGTGGCTTGGCGGTGCTATATCCCTCTTGAAGAGCCATTGATGCCTTGGTTGATGGTGAGATCTTCCAAGCTATCCGGGCTCTGATACCACTTGTTAGGATCTTTGTAATGGCTAGAGGGGGGGGTGATTAGCCTTTCTCCGTTTCTACAAGCAAGTTAGCGGAAGCAATACAAATACGAATATGAATACAAGTAAGAAAACGATGAAAGCAACGCTAACACCCGATGTAAGTGGTTCGGAGATGACGCTCCTACTCCACGGCAATCCGTAAGGTGGATTAGTCCTAGCCAAGCTTCACTATATTCTCCTTTGGATGAACCAAGGTGGAGAAACCTTTCTTACAATGCTCTCCTCTTCTTTACAATGATGGATGATTAAGAACTAGAGAAGAGGAGGTTTTGAATTGCTAAAACACTTGGGAAAGCTTGGTGAGCACGAGGGAGTAGTTAGGAATGAGAGCACTAGCTTCACCAAGCTCCCCAAGGCCCCTTTTTATAGAAGAGGGGTTATTTTTCCCGTTGGGCCTCGATCAGTCGACTGATGCTTACCATCAGTCAACTGCCACCGAAGCCAACGACTTTTGAACCAAGATCTCCGCGGAGATTCGTAGCTGCAATTTCCAATGGCCAGGTGATCAGTCGGTGATCCTCCATCGATGATCGATGGAGCGATCAGTGATCGGATCGCAGCCGCATCGAAAGTACTACATTACTCGCGCTCGTTTTGCGTTGATCGATCGGCCCGTTGGCGGTCGATCGATGGTAACATCGATCATTGCCATTGTCAGCAGCGATCGATGGTCGTGGTTTCAACACTGGCTCGATCGAGCACTGACGGCCGATCGATACATCGTATCAGTCGACTGATACTTATCAAGTGTGAGTAATTTACACTTGATTTTACACCCTAGACCTAGACTTGACCTTCTAACTCTTCCTTCAGCCTTGCGCCTGCCTTCAAGAGTTTACTTCGGCCTTGTCATGTCTTGGGTTGCCAAATGCTTGGACTTTACGCCGCCAAGACTCCAAGCTTGGACTTATGCTGCCAAGACCTTACTTTGGACTTCCTTTGCCAAGGTTCACTTGGACTTTATGCTGCCAAGACTACAAGCTTGGTCTTACGCTGCCAAGTCCATCCCTTGGACTTTCCTTGCCAAGATCATACTTGGTCTTCCTTTGCCAAGGTTCACTTTGGACTTTACGCTGCCAAGACTACAAGCTTGGTCTTATGCTTCCAAGTTCGTCCCTTGGACTTTCCATGCCAAGATCATACTTGGACTTCTCTTTTACCAAGGCTTCATCCTTGGATTTCCCTGTCACTTAAACATATTTGCAATTAGATCACAAAATATTGCCTAACTTAGATGATTATCCAAACATCAAAACATATATAAATGCTTGGAGCTTTGTTGCACCAACACTTTCGCCACCAATCTAGCCTTATAGGTAATCACATTACCATCCATGTGGGTTTTCTTCTTGAAAACCCACTTGCACCCTATAGGCTTTATGCCTTCAGGTGGGTCAACCAAGTTCCAAACTTGGTTTTCATACATGGAATTCATTTTCGACTTCATGGCTTCAAGCCACTTATCCCTTTCTGAACTTGTTAGAACTTCTTCATAACTGGTAGGCTCCTCATCATCAATGAGTAACACGTCGTTTGATTCACTTATGAGAAATCCATATCTCTCAGGAATATTGCGTGTTCTACCAGATCTACGATGATGTGGTGTCTCAATAGGTCCAGCCGATGGCTCATAACTATGAGTTATTGGCTATGGTGCATCACCATGTATCTCATCAATGTCTATTTGAGTCTCTCGAGCCTCCTCAAGCTCAATGACACTCCCACTATTTTCTTGCAAGAGAAACTCTTTCTCTAGAAACACAGCATGCCTTGAAACAAACAACTTTTGTTCCACTGGATGATAGAATTGGTAATCCCTTGTTTCCTTAGGGTATCCAATAAATAGATATTTATCAGACTTAGAATCCAATTTATTTGATGCAGTCCGCTTCACATAAGCAGGACAATCCCATATCTTCAAGTAAGATACATGAAGTTTCATACTATTCCATATCTCATATGGAGTAGTTGAGACCACCTTAGTTGGCATTCTGTTTAACAAGTAAACAGCTGTCTGAAGTGCATCAGCCCAAAAGGACTTGGGAAGATTCGCATGATTCATCATTGCCCTGACCATGTCCAACAAGGTCCGATTACGCCTCTCAGATACACCATTATGTTGCGGTATATATAGCGGAGTCCTTTGAGACAATATACCATTGTCTCTTAGATAATCTAGAAACTCTTGACTTAAGTATTCACCACCTCGATCCGATCGAAGTATTTTAATACTCTTGTCATGTTGTTTCTCTATTTTATTTCTGAATTCTTTGAACCTTTCAAAGGCTTCAGACTTGTGTTTCATCAAGAACACATACCGAAACCGTGAGTGATCATCGGTGAAGGTAATGAAGTAGCTATATCCTCCTAAAGGTTGAGTTAACATAGGTCCACATACATCAGTATGTATTAGACCTAGTAACTCTCCCATCCATTGACCTTTTCCTGTAAAAGGTAACTTAGTCATCTTGCCTTTTAAGCATGATTCACATGCATTGTATGAATTCAATTCAAACGAGTCCAGAATTCCACATCGGTGTAATTTGGACATGCATTTCTTGCTTGCATGGCCAAGACGACATTGTAACATGTAGGAGTCTAATTGATTATCCTTTCGAGCATGCTTGTTGCTTGCTTCAATATTGAAAATGTCACTGGATACGTCCACCGTATAAATACCATTGCTCAAAGTTCCAGTCCCATAAAGTACGTCATTCAAAGTTATATAACAACAATTGTTACTAAACGTCAAATAGTAACCATTTCTATTTAAGCAGGAAATAGAAATAATGTTCTTTATTAGAGAAGGAACATAATAGCAATTGTCCAGTTCTAAGACTAGTCCACTAGGGAGCTTCAGCAAATAAGTTCCAATGGCGACCGCAGCAACCTTTGCTCCATTGCCAACTCACAAATTTGACTCCCCTCTGACGATTCTTCTTCTATTCCTTAGCCCCTATACATCATTACATATATGTGAGCCACACCCAATATCCAATACCCAAGTGTCTAAGGAAATAGAATGACAATCAATAACGAAGATACCTAAAGAGGATGGGGCATCAGATGCCTTCTTCTTCTTCACGGACTCAAGATAAATCTTGCAGTTTCTTCGCCAGTAGCCTTCCTTGCCATAATGATGGCAAGTGCTCTTTTGTGCTGGTTCTGCCTTCTTAGCCTTCTTATTCTTCCTTTTCTTCTGTTCCTTTTCCTTCATCTTAGAACCTTTCTTCGAGGAATCAACTAACATAACCACCTTCTCCTCATGCTTCATAGAAGGAAGGCTTCACAGTCTTCAGCATATTGAGGAGCTCAGGAATAGTGGATTCTAATTTGTTCATCTGATAGTTCATCACAAATTGTGAGAAACTCTTGTGCAAACAATGCAGAATTAAGTCAATACTTAATTCATGATCCATCACAAACCCGAGGGTGGCCAGCCGCTCGATGTACCCATTCATCTTTAGCACAAACTGCACTACAGATGAACCTTCTTGCATCTTAGAGGTGAAGAGGAGCCTGGAGACTTCGAACCTTTCGGATCTCGCTTGCTCATCAAACAACTCATGAAGATGGAAGACTATGGTATTATCATTCATATGCTCATGCTGCTTTTGCAGATCGGGTACCATCGCAGCTAGCATGATACAACTCCCCAGTTCAGAATTTGACACATGTTTCTGATAGGCCAACAATTGGTCTGGAGTTGCATCGTCCCTAGGACGGTTGGGAAGAGACTCTTCAAGGACATACGCAAGCTTTTCTGCCTTGAGAACAATTCTCAAGTTTCTAATCCAGTCAAAGAAGTTAGGCCAATCAATTTGTTTCAATCTAAAATAGTGCGCAAATTCAAAGACGTCATGATCAATCGATTAACCTAGAAATACAAAATGAGCATATATGAGAAAGATGATTTAAAATGCATCAATATACATTCATAAATCCCATTCATTTTTTTGAATTTCAAAAATGCCAAAATGACTTCGGGAGATCGTAGGTCCATCTCTGAATGGGCTGATATCCAACATAGATATGAACAACCTTTGAGAGAGTCCAACAAGCCATTCGTAGCTACGATGGTAGGTATCAAATATACCGATTGCATATCACATATATGCAACTATCATAATGTGCTATCAAATAATTGAATGTTTACACATACATCGAGTTCTTAACTCATTAACAATTATGAATCATATGCATAGCATCCAACTTCACCTCCCTTCACATCGACCTTGGAGAGAGTCCAACAAGCCAATGCTCTAGGTTAAAGCCAACCCATTAATCGAGAAATAGTTTTAATATGGTTAGAGCACATTCAACCAATTAGCCCAGCTTGGAGAGAGTCCAAAAACCAAAGCTAACGATTGACCTCTGACTCTTACCATATTAGTATTAAACTATTTCATGGTTTAAACATGTTCAGGTTCGAGCCGAGCTTGGAGAGAGTCCAACAACCCAAACAGGAAACAGAACTCTGGTTCTAACCATATTAATGTATGGTGTAGGATTTAATATTATGTTAGGGTTTTTATGTCTCATCCTCTTTACATGACATGACATACATGACATACATCTACATGTCACGACATGCATGACATAATGATATGCATCTAATGCAATTACATGACATACAATTATGGCATGTACTTAATTTACTTATATGTCATAACTATTTATGGAAACAAAATATGTATAAGATTTGATTACAAAAATCAAATCATGATTAAATTAGGAAACAAATTTCCAAATCTAATCACATATTTTATTTATGGAAGGTCTCAATTAAAGAAAGTCAAATTTAATTTAGGAAATAAATTTCTTAAATTGTCAAAACTATTTATGGAAATCAAATATATTTTAGATTTGATTTCTCAAATCAAATCATAATTAAATTAGGAAACAAATTTCCAAATCTAATCAAATATTTTATTTATGGAAAGTGTTAATTTCCATAAATACTTCTAACTTTCCAAAAGTAGAAGATTTCCATAAATACTTCTAGACTTTCCAAAATTAGAAAATTTCCATAAATACTTCTAAACTTCCAAAAGTAGAAAATTTCCATAATCACTTTTCTTCATCGCGAAAGTGAGATCCTTAACTCGATAAGAACCGATCGCTTCATATTTTGATCGCCTAATTCCTGCCACCGAGAGTAGTGGTCTGGTGACTGACGCTCGATAGTTGTCACGCACTTTCGAGCCACCGAGGCCTCAGCAATACGTAACCGAACGAAATAGTACAACATGTGTAGACATAATCGTAGTTTCAAATTTTACAATAAAAAGAAATTATTCTACGTATACCTGACGTATCACATGTAGCGGGAAAGGCATCAACCGGAGCGACTCTCGCTAGAATTGCCTTTATCCGTATCCACGCCGAGTATCATCGCGATGACTTCACAAAGACACAAGCTTCGTATTCGTACGAGTCACTGGCCTCGTGTCGAAGATGATGTGATCGAGAGAATATCACAATCCGAATCAAAATTCGGATCCAAAACCAAGTCCCCAAAACTCGCTTCTCCGGAGAGGTATTCGTCAACCGTTTGACGAATCCTTCGTCCTCCACCTATGAGGATTACTGGAGATCGAATCCCTAGCAAGGTAGTCGCTATCGGAGCTCCAAACGTCGTCCAAATGATGCTCCGACAAGAAGGAAACAAGATGTCCAGAAAATAGGACAACTTTGTTGGAGAACTTGCGTCGGCCAAATAAGGAAAGCTAGATGCTCACCTTGTCGTCGGAGCCAAGGAAGATCACCGGAGCTCCTCCGACAGCATCTAGACGTCAGCAAGTGGGAAGGACGACAACTACTAGATGCCGATAGGAGAGGCTTGGGCGGTGGTGGGTGGCGGCAAAGGGTTGGGCGCCGGCTAGACAAGGAGAAGAGAGAGAGAGGGGGCGACAAGATTAGGGTTGGGCTTTAACAAAACCCTTAAGCCCTATTTTATAGAGAACAAATTCTCCTTTTGGTTATTGGTTCATAACTAAAAACCCGTTAACCCGCTCCATTAATTTAAGTTAAAATAAATCAAACCAATTTGGTCTATTTTAAGTTAAAACAAATCGAACCAACTTTAGTTCATCCGTTTAAAACAAACCAAACCCCTTTGGTTTATTTTTCACCATTGGATTAGAACCAAACCAATTTGATTAATCCATCATGTCTTCGTAATACACGACCCATCCATGGTTCCATTGCTACTGAAATGATTTCATGCTTGATCCTTGTTTGGTCCAACCAAACCTAGTTTCTCTCGGTCTGAGAATCTTATTCTCAAGCTCGTTTTAAAACCTTCGGATTACTCTCGTTATGCGTATGACCAAATAGGTTCTCGGTTTATGTCGGCCATCTATAATTAACCATTAATTATAGAACGATCATGAGTGGAACCTAGTAGTACATCATAATCCCCAATTAACCGAAAAGATCAACGGTTGATCCAGAACTATTTCTGAAAGCCTTTAGCAGCTATAATGATTCGTGCCCCATTCCCTTCATTCACCTTATACCCACTTGGTTCAGGACATGGTCTATAGTGTCAGTCTCCACTAGGTTGACTATGTCACACCTAGCCCAAGTATCATTTCCTCATCCTACGGATTCTAGTTACTCTACATGTATCCAAGAGTACCTTACTCTAAACATATAATGCTTTCGCCAAAGGCTTTAGTAACAATCTGACGAGAGGCCATGGGTATATATCTCCTCGCAAGAAGTGGTGAATCCTTTATAGGTTATTCAAACACCTTCGATCACTTTGACTTATACCCAATCATCCCGGGTCCACATCTCCTCAGAGATGCTTGCTTAAGATGTCAAAGCATAAGTCTTCATGACCAAGATGACTTGAATACCGCAAGTCAAAGGAACATCGCACTTAAGCTGCAGTAAGAACTTAATTGACATATCAATATATGCAGAGAACCATATGAAGTTTTACAGCTGGTCACTCCAATGAACTAGTTATCATAACTAGCATCCACGATTAACTCTGGACATCGCAATGTCTCCAGCCTGTGAGAATCAGCTGCTTGGACACACCAAGGAGTATACCTCGTGCTAGTCTCGACAGAATTGATGGTGTCCAAATCCATCAATTCATCGACTAGGGATAACTCCAATACATCAAAATTACACATGTAGAGATACTCACTAGTTATGATCCAATCATAAATTCTCTCATGCTGTGAATCGTGTTGGATCGAAAGTGTCGCTAGAGGGGGGGGTGAATAGCGATACGATGTCGTTAAAAAACTTTTGCAATAAGTAAAAAGCAAGTAGAGAGTGCACAGCGGAAATATAAAGTAGACAAGATATTTTTACGTGGTTCACAATCTTTCGATTGCTAATCCACGGCCCTAGTGATCCTTGATCACGTACGGAGGGCAATTCACTAAAACCACTCCTCCTCGTTGGAGGTAGGAGCAACGATTACAAAAAGAAATCAAGGCAAAGGGACACTCCCCCTTTCCTTGTTACGATTAAAGCACAAAGACAATTTAAAGAAGTAGAACTTAAATAAATATACCGACAACTCTTATAAGTAGAAGATGTAGCTTTCGTTGTCGGCGGCACTTCGTCGTAGCAAATGTGAGTAGTAGTAGCGGCGTTACGACGGCGTATTGAGAGCTCTTGAATTCTTGTTATTTGCTTGGCTTGAACATGTCTATTTATGGATATTGATCTATGAATTTAGACATAGGTAGTGTCCAAGGTGAGGTTCTTATCCCCCAAGACTTGTTCATCCACATCCTTTGCGCCAACTCAAGGATGAGGTGTTTCATCCAACCACCTTGTGCCACCTCCAACCTCCTTGTGCGCCAACTCAAGGATGAGGTGTTTCATCCAACCACCTTGTGCCACCTCCAACCTCCTTGGGCGCCAACTTGAGGATGAGGTGTTTCATCCAACCACCTTGTGCCACCTCCAACCTCCTTGGCGGACTTGTTGGAGCCATTCAACTTGTGCCACATCATGGGAGCCAACCATCTTGTGCCAACTCACCTTATCTTGGGCGTCCACCACAAGGAAGCTTGGTGATGGTTTGGATGTCCACCTTGATGCCACATCACCCTTTGTACCAAAACACGAGTCAAGTCCAAATTCACCCCCTTGAAATTCGAGCTCTTCTCGAGGCTGGAACTTGACTAGCAGTTGACTGTAGTCAAAGGGTTTTGGACTGCAGTACAAGTTAGCTTAAAATATAAAGTACGATGGTTCTAACCATTTGATCTCGACCTAGACCTTCCATTGGAGGTATTGGGTCGGATCTACGCTTAACGACCTTGCTTCGCTTTCACACGAGCTTACCTTGTAGCCTCGCTTCCGGTCTTCACCCGAGTACCTCGGCTTCCTCCGAAGTCCCTCTGGCGTTGCCCGACCACCTCGGTTCCCACCGGGTGTCGCAGACCTTCCGCTCAACTTTAGCATTTACGCACATAATTGAGCTCGTAAGATAACAAATATACCCTTAACTATTGAGCCTTTTGCCATAATCAAAATACCGGTTCGACTTTGGTGCCCACTGCACCAACAATCTCCCCCTTTTTGATTCATGGCAAACCGACACAAAAGTTAAGGAAAAATTAAGCTAGCATAATGATTAAGCATGAATGAGCTAGCATAATGATTAAATATGAATGAGCTAGCATAATGATTAAATATGAATGAGAAATATTATTGTTTCAAGTTCTCCCCTTTGAGGTAACCTCCCCCTTGACCGAAGGTGAGTTCTTGAAAAATAATTTTTACTCCCCCTTAATAGTTGCTTAAGTAATCGGAATTACTTAATATAAAAGGTAATAATTTTGTTTACTTTCTTCCCCTTTAATTTTGGTTAAAAATATATTTTTGTGTTTGTAAGTCCAAGCTATTTACAAATATATATATATATATATATATATATATATATATATATATATATATATATATATATATATATTTTTTTTTTTTTAAAAAAAATTAATAATAATAATAAGCTTGAAAATATGTTCATCTAAAATGTACAACTCCGGTTGGACTTGATTGATATAGAATGATCAATAAGTCTTGAAGGAGTTGATTAATTTTAAATAATTATACTCCATGGTTCATGTCGATGCACTGAATCTACATACTGGAACCGGAGTAAGGTCCTAACATCTCACGCCCGTCTCGTGGCTAAGTACACAAACACATTAGTCCTATGTGTTGTGAGATGTGTTGGCTCCTTAAATCTATAGGTATATGATTTCTAAGGTAAGACTTAGGCTAATTTCATAAAAAGAAGCAAAAGTAGAGTACATATATAGAAAAATTTAAATCCTACTCTATTACGCACATACCTAACTTTCGTCTTAATAAACTAAATTCGGCTTCGGGTAGTGGTTTGGTGAAGATGTCCGCTAGGTTTGATTTGGACTCAACATACTCTAGTTGTATAGTTCCATTAGTTACATGTTCCCTAATGAAGTGGTGTTTAACTTCTATATGTTTTGTCCTAGAATGACATATTGGATTTTTAGTTAAGTTAATTGAACTAATGTTATCTATGTAGGTTTTAATGTTGTTAAAGATTAAGCTAAAGTCTTGGAGAGTGTGCTTCATCCACACGAGTGAGAGACACACTCACCCATCGCATAGCGTATTCGGCCGGTGGTAGATAAGGCAACGCAATCTTTGCTTCCTCTGCATCAACTTACTATACTCGGCCGAGGATTTGACAACAACCACTCGTGCTCTTTCTATCGAGTTTACTACGGCATAGTCGGTCAGATGCGATTAGATTAAACTCGGTAGATCTAGGGTACCAAATACCTCGTTTAGCGTGCCCTTTAGATATCTAAGGATCGCTTGACTAGGGTTAGGTGAGACTCCTTGGCACGAGGTTTGTAACCTTGCGCACATACTTACAGCGAATAAAATGTCGGGTCGGCTCGCGGTTAAGTATAGGAGACTTCTATTCGCTCTATAGTATTTTAGGTCAGCGGGTTTTCCTTCTACATCTTCGTTTATATTAACATTAGTTGCCATAGGTGTATTGATTATTTTAGCATCTTGCATTCCAAATCGATTTATTAAGTCCTTAGTATATTTTTGTTGATGTAAATATATTCCATCTTTAGTTTGTTTAATTTGTAAACCTAAGAAGAAACTTAACTCTCCCACTAAATTCATTTCAAATTCACTTTCCATAAGTGAGATGAATTCGTTTAGCAGGATCGAGTTGGTAGTTCCAAAAATTATATCATCTACATAGATTTGGGCTATAAAGATTTCTTTTCCTACGGTTTTAACGAATAAGGTTGGGTCGACTAAACCTTGGTTGAATCCTTTGGACTTAAGATAGATCGAAAGCCTTTTCGTACCAAGCTCTTGGGGCTTGTTTGAGTCCATATAGGGCTTTCTTAAGTCTAAGGACATGGTCGAGTTTATCTAGATTTTGAATCCGGGAGGTTGGTAGCGTAAACTTCTTCCTTAATGTATCCATTCAAAAATGCTGACTTGACATCCATTTGAAACAATTTAAAACCTCGATGTGCAGCATATGCTAACAACATTCGGATGGACTCTAGTCTGGTCTCATCGTAATCTAAACCTTCGACTTGACTAAACCCTTTTGCGACTAACCTAGCTTTATTTCTAACTACTTCACCTTTATCATCAAGTTTATTTCGAAATACCCACCTTGTTCCAATAATTGATTTTTCTTTAGGTGGTGGTACTAATTCGGAACTTCATTTCTAGTGAATTGAGCTAGCTCTTCTTGCATAGCAATAATCCAGTCGGGATCAAGAAGTGCTTGTTCAATAGTTTTGGGTTCGATTTTGGAAATTAACGAGATTTGACTAAGGTTTCGATATGAAGCTCTAGATCGAACCCCAAAATTTGGATCACCTATAACTTGATTGATAGGATGATTTGTTTGAGTCTTAGTGTGACTCGGGTTAGGGTCATCTATCACTTGGTCGATAGGATGACTTGGGTGAGTTCTAGTTTGACTTGGGTTAGAGTCATCTATCACTTGGTCGATAGGATGACTTGGGTTAGGATGAGATTCAAGTTCAAGATCAGAGTCGGGTTCGCTATAAGTTGATTTGCTAGTTGGTTTTGTTAAGGATTGAACGGGTTCGTGTCCTTCGTCGAAAACTATATTAATGGTTTCTTCGACTCTAAGAGTGTCGTGATTGTATACCCTATAAGCTCCATCGGTGGTTGAGTATCCTAGAAAGGTTCCAGAGAGGTTTTGGATTTGAATTTCTAGGTAATCCTTAGTGTTTAAGATATGTACCTTGCATCCAAATACCCTAAAGTACTTGATGTTCGGTATTTTATCGTGATAAATCTCGCAGGTCTTTTGGTGCCTCTTACCATATGATCCTATTTTGGACATAGCAAGTCGTACTCAACTACCTCGCCCAAAATCTATCTGCAGGTTATACTGCTTAACATTGTCCTAGCGGCTTCTCAGAGGGTTCATTTTTCTAGCAATACGCAACTGATGTTGTGGGGTTCTAGGACATGAAAACTCATGGTGGTATCCGTTTAGGTTACGTAAATCTGTAAACCCGTGGTTTTCGAATTCACCACCATGATCGCTTCTAAGTCTTTTAATCTTAAGGTTCTTTTGATTTTCGATTAACCTACAAAGATTGATTAGTTGGTCTAGGTATCATTTTTATGTTTGATAAACCTAACCCAAGTAAATCTAGAATAGTCGCCAATTATGACTAAGCAAAATTGACTACCATTGAGTGACTTAGCTCCATGTGAATCAAATAGATCCATGTGTAGGAGCTCAAGAACACTTTTGGTTCGTTCTTGATTAGTTAATTGATGTTGTGTCCTAGATTGTTTACCTTGTTGACAAGCATTACATATTTTATTATCCAAGTTGTTTAGTTTAGGCAAACCTATAACCAAGCCACTCGACTCATCTTGTGGACGAGTCTTAAAAGTGCAGTGTCAGTCTTGATTGCCATAACCAAGATTCCTCTTCTTTGTGTCATAAGACACTTGGTTGAGGAGTTGGGTAAATTTATTGTGTAGATGTTGCTACTCCTAGTTCCTTTAAGTATTATTTTAGATGTTGCATTTATTTTGATTACGCATTCATTTTCTAGAAATATGACCTTATAATTGTTATCACACAATTGGCTTACACTAAGTAAATTATATTGAAAGTTTTCTACTAATAAGACATTTTGAATTGTAAAGTTAGAGTTGAGCTCAATATCACGATCCGATGATTTTGAGCTTGCCGTTATTTCCAAGGCTACCGATCCTTGTCGTTTGAATCGTAACTCAAAATTTGAGTTGATCCCGGTCATGTGCTCGAGAGAACAACCGCCCAACATCCATTGATCCTACACATAAGGTAGTTGGATCGGATATTGGAATTACTAAAGGGTTGTTTGTAAGTTTTTAAACCTAAATCATCTCACCAATATCTACATGATCAAAACATGTTATTCTTATGTGTTATTGTGAGATGACTTTCAATTTTACTTGATTAATTTTAATGAATTTAAATTAACCAACATTAGGTTAGATTCGAATTTAGTCTAAGCTCATCAAGTAATCTTTTCAAGAGATTAGCTTCCAGGTCGTGGCGAGGCACAGAGGCCTTCTTTGATCGGAACAACGACCACTTCCTTAGACAAAGCTAATTTCAAGAAATTGATAACTCGACTTACTTGAGACTACGTCTTGGTCTAACTAGTTATTTTTGAAAAGAGGCTCCCGAGGCTCAATCTTTCGTAGGATTTTAGTTGGTTTATTTTTGAATAGAGGCTCCCCGAGGCTCAATCTTTTCGCAGGTTTTTAGTTGGTTATGAGTCCTATCTAACCATTCTAAAAATAAAGGAAAAACTAAGCATGCAATTTCTAAGACTTAACAAAAATACATTTTGTATTGGCTCCCCCTGGACCATTGAATCGAGTGGGTCTATTCACATAGTGAATTTGGTCCTTGGGAACCCAAAACATGTTAGATCCTAAAGTTGAAATCAAAGTGGTCTTAGGGACCCATGCTTGGACATTTTTCTTATGTTGGTTTACTATAGACAAATATGACTTATTGGTTGTATTTGAGTTAAACCCGAGTCCGGCCTTGTTGTACACGGCCCTTTGTGATCCAAGTAAGAGGTCAAGTCCCTTGGATCCCAAAGTGAACCTTTCCAACGTGTTCCTAAGGTCTTCGACTTGTGTTTTCAAAAGCGAGTTCTCAACTTCAAGCTTTTCAACTTGAGTTGAGTCCTCCTCTTGAATACGAGTAGTCGAAGAGGTTAGGGAGACCTCATGTTTGAGAAGGTTAACCTCCTCAATTAGGGTCTCGACCTTGGACTCGGACTTAGCTAGTTTCTTATTTAAAAATTTAATTGCACCATACAAAGTATTAAGTAACGACCGACTTACCCTTAATGATTCTTTTGAACCGGATACGGATCCGTGGTTTGTCTTGAATGGAAGCTCATCATCGGATTCGGACTCGGACTCTTCTTCGGTTTCGGAGTCGTGCTCGGTCGGCTTGGCCATTAGAGCTTGGATATCGTCTTCTTCCTCCGACAACTCCTCCCAAGTAGCGTTTAGCGCTTTCTTGGTCTTTGATGCGTTATTCTTTAGCTTTGGGCACTCGGACTTGATGTGACCGAACCTGTTGCACTCATAGCATCTAAAATTAGAAGTATTTGAATGCGTTGTTGGTCGTTTTCGTCTCTTGATCATCTTCCGAACTAGATTGACTAGTTCGGATTCTATTTCGGAGTCTACTTCCGATTCGGACTCGTCTTCTTCCTTCGGGGGTGGCTTGCTTGCGGGCTTCTTCTTCTTGGAACCTGCAACTAACGCAATACTCTTCTCGGCCTGGACCACGTTAGTTTGCTCATGTAATTCAAGTTCCGAAAACAATTCGTCTAACCTAATTTTAGAAAGGTCCTTGGAGACCTTGTAGGCATCGACCATGGATGCCCACAAGGTGGTCCTAGGAAACGAGTTAAGAGAATACCTGATAAGGTCGCGATTCTCGACCTTTTGTCCGATGGCATGGAGTTGGTTGACGATGTCTTGGATACGAGCATGTAGTTGAGTTGCGGTCTCGTTTTCCTGCATTTTCAAGTTATACAATTTATTTAAAAGTAAATCTCTTTTACATACCTTCGTGTCGTTGGTGCCTTCGTGTAGTTCCACTAGCTTGGTCCATAAGTCCTTTGCACTAATGAAGGGGCCGACGCGGTTGAGCTCTTCCTTGGACAACCCACATTGCAAGATTTGAGTTGCCTTGGCATCGGCTTCTACTTGTTTTTTCATGGAATTTGACCATTGATCGTAACCCAAAGATTCACCATCTTCATTAATAGGAAGTGTGAAACCGGTTTGGATTACGATCCACATCTCGATTTGGGTTTTAAGAAAGCATTCCATCCGACCCTTCCAATAACGAAAGTCATTACCGTTGTAAAACGGGGGTCGGGCGGTGCTAAACCCTTCGAGATGGGCCATTTAAAAACAAGAAGAAGAACGACGAAAAGAATCTTGCAAAACACACACGGAAAGAATATTCCAAGACTTTCGTCTTGGATTAGTAAAAGGGAAGTAAAAAGATATATAAAATGTAACTTGCAAAAAGAAATAAACAATCAAATGCGAATGTCGTTGAAGTTCCGGAGGACAACCTTACTCGGGATCTAACCGAAGGACAACCTTATCCGGATCCTAAAGCCTCTAATGCAATTCTATATGTAGGAGAAGATAAGCAAGTGAAATAATTATAAAAACAGAAATAAATAAAAAAATCTGTAAAAAAAGAAAAACAAAGCTAGATTGGTGGTTTCACGAATCTCTTAGCTCGATACCAATTGTTGGATCGAAAGTGTCGCTAGAGGGGGTGAATAGCGATACGATGTCGTTAAAAACTTTTGCAATAAGTAAAAAGCAAGTAGAGAGTGCACAGGAAATATAAAGTAGACAAGATATTTTTACGTGGTTCACAATCTTTCGATTGCTAATCCACGGCCCTAGTGATCCTTGATCACGTACGGAGGGCAATTCACTAAAACCACTCCTCCTCGTTGGAGGTAGGAGCAACGACAAAAGAAATCAAGGCAAAGGACACTCCCCTTTCCTTATTACGATTAAAGCACAAAGACAATTTAAAGAAGTAGAACTTAAATAAATATACCGACAACTCTTATAAGTAGAAGATGTAGCTTTCGTTGTCGTGGCACTTCGTCGTAGCAAATGTGAGTAGTAGTAGCGGCGTTCTGACGGCGTGTTGAGAGCTCTTGAATTCTTGTTATTTGCTTGGCTTGAACATGTCTATTTATGGATATTGATCTATGAATTTAGACATAGGTAGTGTCCAAGGTGAGGTTCTTATCCCCAAGACTTGTTCATCCACATCCTTTGCGCCAACTCAAGGATGAGGTGTTTCATCCAACCACCTTGTGCCACCTCCAACCTCCTTGTGCGCCAACTCAAGGATGAGGTGTTTCATCCAACCACCTTGTGCCACCTCCAACCTCCTTGGGCGCCAACTTGAGGATGAGGTGTTTCATCCAACCACCTTGTGCCACCTCCAACCTCCTTGGGCGCCAACTTGTTGGAGCCATTCAACTTGTGCCACATCATGGGAGCCAACCATCTTGTGCCAACTCACCTTATTTTGGGCGTCCACCACAAGGAAGCTTGGTGATGGTTTGGATGTCCACCTTGATGCCACATCACCCTTTGTACCAAAACACGAGTCAAGTCCAAATTCACCCCCTTGAAATTCGAGCTCTTCTCGAGGCTAGAACTTGACTAGCAGTTGACTGTAGTCAAAGGGTTTTGGACTGCAGTACAAGTTAGCTTAAAATATAAAGTACGATGGTTCTAACCATTTGATCTCGACCTAGACCTTCCATTGGAGGTATTGGGTCGGATCTACGCTTAACGACCTTGCTTCGCTTTCACACGAGCTTACCTTGTAGCCTCGCTTCCGGTCTTCACCCGAGTACCTCGGCTTCCTCCGAAGTCCCTCTGGCGTTGCCCGACCACCTCGGTTCCCACCGGGTGTCGCAGACCTTCCGCTCAACTTTAGCATTTCTGCACACTTAATTGAGCTCGTAAGATAACAAATATACCCTTAACTATTGAGCCTTTTGCCATAATCAAAATATCGGTTCGACTTTGGTGCCCACTGCACCAACAAATCGTATCATGGGCATTCAGTAAATGAGTTTAAGATCTAATCAAATACATAAAAACATGTATACTCAAATAGTTAATCTTCATTTATCATATAAATGGTTCAAACATAAGGCGATTGCCTTAGGACATCTCTCATATATTACTAACATCCCTCTCCTTGGCAATTGTATCATATAATCTTCCTTCTTCTCCTTTCATGAGACTTGTTAAATTTAAAATTCTTTAAAGCATGCCTCACCTTCCTTACCATATAAGCGTCTTCATTGCTATTCATTGAAAAGGAAGATTCTTCATTCGATGAGGAAGGTGGAGTCTCCTTCTTCTTCTCTTTGTCGGCTATTAGTGCTACTCCCCTTGACTTTGTGCTTGGTTCTTCAATTATGCCTTCAAGCCTAATTTCATGTAATTCCATGGTGGAAAAAAAATTCTTCTAGAGTACTTACCTCTAGATTCTATGAGATATAGAAGGAGTCTACCATGGAGATCCATTTGTATGACCGGGGGAATGCATTTATAGCCTTCATGATCATATCCCGATTTGACAGCTTCTCACCTACACTTGTTAAACAATTAATTATTTGTTTAAACCGAGAATTTAGGGACAATACCTTTTCTCCTTTGTCGAGTTTGTTATTGTTCAATTGAGAGCGTAGAATGTCTCTTCTTGCGATTTTTGCTTCGGAGGTGCCTTCATGAAGCTCCACTAGCTTCTCCCACATATCTTTTGCACTTGAGCACTGGCCAATTCTATTTATCTCTTGTTGAGGAAGCACGTTGAAGAGGTGATGCTTGACTTTCAAATTCACTAAGTCCTCCTCTCTTTGCTTTTTTGTCCATCTCGATTTCTCTATCGGCTTTCCTTCTTCATCCCTAGGTATTTCAAAACCACTTTCCATGATTAGCATGATATCGAAGTTAGTCTCGAAAACTACCTCCATTATCTTCTTCAACCAAGAGAAGTCACCTTCGAATTTGGGTGGATGAATGTTGGAGCCGACCATTTTTGTTGTGTTTGTTGCAGCGGTGAGTCCGATGACAAGCAACCTTGGCTTTGATACCACTTGTTGGAGGATCGTGGCCTGGCTAGAAGGGGGGTTGAATAGCCCCGATGTCATAGATGGAAATCGCTCGCGTCTTAATTGTCTACAAAGGGAATTAGCATAGTGGAAATGCTAAAACAAAAACAATTAAGACAAACACAAAGAGAAAAGAGATGTAAACGCTAATGCCAAGATGTAACGTGCTTCACAACCCTTCCCGCTAGTCCACGGACGATTCGTATGGCGAATCATTCCCTCAACAATCCATTAGTCTTTCCTTTAGCCCAAGCTAGGTGGAGGTAACCTCTTTACAAGAATCTCTCCCTTCTCATAAATAATATGAATGAAAATAACGAATAAAGGAGTAAAACACTTGGAAGACGTGAGAGCACTTAGAGCATGAATAGGAGTGGAAGCATTAGCCTCCCAAAGCCACCCAAGCCCTCTTTTTATAGAGAAGAGCGATTTCTTCCCATTGGTCTTGCAGCGGTCTTGCAGCAGTCGACTGCTGCATGTCAATATTCGACTATCACCATTCCAACGACCTCTGACCACATCAGATCACGATTATTGTAGTCCAACGGTAGGCTTGACAATTGACTAATGCGTCCTAACGCCTCGTGTAGCCCGATCGATTGCTCGGACCACCTTCGATAGTCGTGATCGATGCGTGATCGCCATCCTTGGCGATCCAACTGGGCTAGAAACCCACCAGTCGAACACCAGTTGAGTTCCATCGACTCAGAGCAGTCGATTGCTATCTATAGGAGTCGACTGGCGTCCGATAAAACCTCAAACAAAACACTTGTTTGACCATCCGACTTAACCAAACGTCGAGTAAAACCTCAAACCTAAGTTTGAGCATCCGACACTTGACTTAGCCATTCGGCCAAGTTCACCTATGAGCTACCGTTACAATCGCTCAATCTCTCATCTCCCTTGGAGTCCCTCACCGAAGCTCTCTTTGTCCAGCCATGTCCCTTGAATGCACCAAACACACGACTTTTGCAATGCCATCCTTCACGTCTCGCCTTGAAGTCTGCTTCCTTTGGCTTCACTCCAATGCTCCTCGTCTAACGATCCCTCGGATGCACCAAGCACACGACTTCTACAATGTCATCCTTCACCGACTCAAGGACCCGAGCCATGAGATGGTGAACCCACCAATGCTATCATCAAGCTAGCTCATGTGTGATTTACTAAGTCATACACAACTTAAACACACATATCAAATCAGCATAATCAACATAACTTAAATCCTTTGCCAAACACATCAAAACCAAACAATACTTAGGTTGATTGCCCTAACACTTAGATGCTTCCTTCCTTTTCCTTCTTCTCAATTTGGATTTCTTTCCTTTTTTGTTCGTTCCTACCATCAAAACTAAACCATCCTCGGGTTGACTCAAGTTATCCCATTCATGTAATAGAATTAATTTATCCCATAATTCTTTAGAATTTTGAACCGACCAGACTCGACTTAGCTCATCATTTGTAAGTCCGCATTGCAAGGTGTTTAAAGCCTTGTAATTGACTTGAGCCTTTTTCCTAATGTTTGCGGTCCATATCTCCGATTCTAACAACTCACCCAATGTTAGTAATATATGAGAGATGTCCTAAGGCAATCGCCTTATGTTTGAACCATTTATATGATGAATGAAGATTCACTATTTTAGTATACATGTTTTCATGTATTTGATTAGATCTTAAACTCATTTACTGAATGCCCACAATACGATTCACAGCATGAGAGAATTTGTGATTGGATCACAACTAGTGAGTATCTCTACATGTGTAATTGTGATGTATCAGAATTATCCGTAGTCGATGAATTGATGGATTTGGACACCATAGATTCTGTCGAGACTAGCACGAGGTATACTCCTTGGTGTATCTAAGCAGCTGATTCTAACTGGCTGGAGACATTGTGATGTCCAGAGTTAATCGTGGATGCTAGTTATGGTAACTAGTTCATTGGAGTGACCAGTCGTAAGACTTCATATCGTTCTCTGCATATATAGATATGTCAATGAAGTTCTTACTGCAGCTTAAGTGCGATGTTCCTTTGACTTGCAGTATTCAAGTCATCTTGATCATAAAGACTTATGCTTTAACAACTTAAGCAAGCATCTCTGAGGAGATGTGGACCCGGGATGATTTGGTATATGTCGAAGTGATCGAAGGTGTTTGAATTGCCTATAAAGGATTCACCACTCCTTGCGAGACCCATGGCCTCTCGTCGGATTGTTACTAAAGTCTTTGGCCAAAGCATTACATGTTTAGAGTAAGGTACTCTTGGATACATGTGCAGTAACTAGAATCCGTAGGACGAGGAAATGATACTTGGGCTAGGTGTGACGTAGTCAACCTAGTGGGGATTGACACTATAAACCATGTCCTTAACCAAGTGGGTATAAGATGAGTGAAGGGAATGGGGCACGATTTATTGGAGTTGCTGAAGGGTTTCAAAAATAGTTTTGGATCAACCGTTGATCTTTTTGGTTAATTGGGGTTCATGATGTACTACTAGGTGCCACTCATGATCGTTCTGTAATTAATGGTTAATTATAGACAACCAACATAAATCGAGAACCTATTTGGTCACATACACAACGAGTATAATCCGAAGGATTTAAAACGAGCTTGAGAATGAGATTCTCAAACCGAGAGAAACTAGGTTTGGTTGGACCAAACAAGGAGCGAGCATGAAATCGTTTCAGTCGCAATGGAAGCGTGGATGGGCCGTGTCTTATGAAGACATGATGGATGAACCAAATTGGTTTGGTTCTAATCCAATGGTGGAGAATAAACCAAAGGGGTTTGGTTTGTTTTAAATGAATGAACCAAAGTTGGTTCGGTTCGTTTTAACTTAAAATAGACCGAATCGGTTTGGTTTATTTTAACGTAAATTAATGGAGCAGGTTAACGGGATTTTGGTTATGATCCGATAACCATTAGGAGAATTTGTTCTCTATAAAATAGGGCTTAAGGGTTTTGTGAAAACTTAATCCAAGCAATAACTAGTTGCCGCCCACCCCTCCTCTCCTCTAGTGGTCGGCGCCCAACCCTAACCACCGCCCAGCTTTGTGTCACCGTCAAAGTTTGTTGCCGGCGTCCAAGCTTCAGCCGGTGATCCTCCGGTGACCCTCCGATGATCTTCTTTGGGTCCGGCGACAAGGTGAGCATCTAGCTTCCTTATTTGGCCGGCCCTATTCCTCCACCAAAGCTGTCCAGTTTTCTGGACAGCTTGTTTATTTAGTGTTGGAGCGTCGTTTGGATGACGTTCGGAGATCCAATAGAGGCTTCCTAGCCGGGGATTCAATCTCTGGTAATCCTCAGAGGTGGAGGATGAAGGATTCGTCAAACGGTTGACGAATACCTCTCCGGAGAAGTGAGTTTTTGAGGACTCGTTTTGAATCTGAATTTTGATTCGGATTGTGATCTTCTCTCGATCACATCGTCTTTGACACGAGGCTAGTACCACGTACGAAGACGAGGTTCGTGACTTTGTGAAGTCATCGCGAAGATACTCGGCGTGGATATGGATAGAGGCGATTCTAGCGAGGATCGCTCCGGTTGATGCCTTTCCCGCTACACGTGATACGTCAGGTATACGTAGTATAAATTTCCTTTTATTGCAAAATTTTAAATTGCGATTATGTCTACACATGTTGTACTATGCATGCGTGTGGTGTGTGTGTTGTAATAAATTAGATTTATTATTTTTATTTCTTCCGTTGTGCACATGTTTATGAAACATGTTCGAACACACACTCGCTGCGGTGCCGGAAACCTAACACCCAAGTCGTCTACCGGAGCTATAAACCCTTTCCTAATCGAAAACCAAACCTCTAGGTCGGTTTTCAAGTAATATTCCATTCACCTTTTCCACGAGGGAAAATCCTTTCCGTTAAAGAGAGGAGGGCAAACGATGCTTAGACCCTCTAAATGTGACTTTATTAAATTTAATTTAAATTAATTAAACTTCATAATTATTCGTAGAGTTGTTTAAATAAAAAATTATTCTAAATGCAATAATTTATGAAAATTATTCTAAGTGTAGAGAGTTAATAAAAATATTATTCTAAGTGCAAAAATTAATAAAGATTTTCTTAAATGTAAAAAATTAATAAAATTTCCAAAATACAAAAAATTAATAAATACTTTTCTAAATGAAGAAAATTAATAAATGCTTTCCTAAATACAGAAAATTAATAAATACTTTCCTAGATGCAGAAAATTAAGAAATGCAAAAAATTAATAAATACTTTCCTAAATGCAAAAAATTAATAAATACTTTCCTAAATGTATAAAATTAATAATATTTAAATCAAAACTGCAGAAAATTAAATAAATATTCTAAAATGCAAAAAAAATTTAATTATTCTAAATTGCAAAAAATTATTCTAAATATTATTCTAATGCAGAAAATTATTTTAATTATTCTAAATTGTAGAAAATTAATGTAGATATTATTATAAATTGTAGAAAATTAATCTAAATATTATTCTATTGCATAAAATTATTTTAGTTACTCTAAATTTCAGAAAATTAATCTAAATATTATTCTAATGTAGAAAATTATTTAAAATTTATTCTATCCAAGAAAAATTAATTAAAATTATTTTAAGGAAGAAAAAATAATTAAAATTATTCTAAAGTTAGAACAAATATTTAAAAATTATTCTAATGCTAGAACAAATAAAGAAAATTGATCTAATGCTCTCGATGGTGGTTGCACCAAATTCAGAGTGCCACCACTCTGATTCCAACTGTAGGATCACGATAATCTGAGGGAGGGGGTGAATCTCAGATTTAATAATTTTCTTATATTTTAAAGCTTATTTTATATTATCAAATTATGAGTATGTAGGGGAAATTAAATACAATTTTGACACAACCAGTTTACTTGGTTCACAACCATAACTGGGTTGCTACTCCAAGGCCCATAGGTCTTCCTAGAGCTATCTCGACGGGCAATCACTATAGTACCCTCCTATTCGAGAACTCTCGACTTTTGAGGGGTTCGCTTTTTATAAAGGCAAGAGATGGGTAATGTTAGTAATATATGAGAGATGTCATAAGGCAATCGCCTTATGTATGAACCATTTATATGATAAATGAAGATTCACTATTTGAGTATACATGGTTTCATGTATTTGATTGGATCTTAAACTCATTTACTGAATGTCCACGATACGATTCACAGCATGAGAGAATTTGTGATTGGATCACAACTAGTGAGTATCTCTACATGTGTAATTGTGATGTATCGAAATTATCCCTAGTCGATGAATTGATGGATTTGGACACCATCAATTCTGTCGAGACTAGCATGAGGTATACTCCTTGGTGTATCCAAGCAACTGATTCTCACTGGCTGGAGACATTGTGATGTCCGGAGTTGATCGTGGATGCTAGTTATGGTAACTAGTTCATTGGAGTGACCAGCCGTAAGACTTCATATGGTTCTCTGCATATATATATATATATATATATATGTCAATGAAGTTCTTACTGTAGCTTAAGTGGGATGTTCCTTTGACTTGCGGTATTCAAGTCATCTTGATCATAGAGACTTATGCTTTGACATCTTAAGCAAGCATCTCTAAGGAGATGTGGACCCGGGATGATTGGGTATAAGTCGAAGTGATCGAAGGTGTTTGAATAGCCTATAAAGGATTCACCACTCCTTGCGAGGAGATGTATACCCATGGCCTCTCGTCGGATTGTTACTAAAGTCTTTGGCCAATGCATTACATGTTTAGAGTAAGGTACTCTTCGATACATGTGGAGTAACTAGAATCCATAGGACGAGGAAATGATACTTGGGGTAGGTGTGACGTAGTCAGCCGAGTGGGGACTGACACTATAGACCATGTCCTGAACCAAGTGGGTATAATATGAGTGAAGGGAATGGGGCACGAATCATTCGAGCTGCTGAAGGGGTTCAGAAATAGTTCTGGATCAACCGTTGATCTTTTCGGTTAATTGGGGATCATGATGTACTACTAGGTGCCACTCATGACCATTCTATAATTAATGGTTAATTATAGAAGGCCAACATAAACAGAGAACCTATTTAGTCACACACACAACGAGCGTAATCTGAAGGATTTCAAACGAGCTTGAGAATGGGATTCTCAGACCGAGAGAAACTAGGTTTGGTTGGACCAAACATGGAGCGAGCATAAAATCGTTTCAGTCGCAATGGAAGCGTGGATGGGCCGTGTCTTATGAAGACATAATGGATGAACCAAAATGGTTTGGTTCTAATCCAATGGAGGAGAATAAACCAAAGGGTTTGGTTTATTTTAAACGAATGAACCAAAAGTTGGTTCGGTTCGTTTTAACTTAAAATAAACCATCATGGTTTGGTTTATTTTAACTTATATTAATGGAGCGGGTTAATGGGCCTTATGGTTATGATCCAATAACCATTAAGAGAATTAGTTCTCTATAAAAGAGGGCTTAAGGGATTGTTAAGCCCTAATCCAAAAACCCTAGCTTAAGTTGCCGCCCACCTCATCCCCTCTAAGAGTTGGCGCCAACCTCCATTGCCGCCCAGCCCTTGTGCCGCCGTCAAAGTTGTTGCCGGCGTCCAAGCTTCGGTCGGTGATCCTCCGACAACTCTCCGGTGTTCTCCTTTGGGTTTGGCATCAAGGTGAGCTTCATCCTACCTTTTTGGCCGGCCCTATTTCCTCCACCAAAGCTGTCCAGTTTTCTGGACAGCTTGTTCTCTTCTCGTCGGAGCGTCATTTGGACGATGGTTAGAGCTCCGATAGCGCCTAACTTACCGGGGATTCGATCTCCGGTAATCGTCTGAGGTTGAGGACGAAGGATTCGTCAAACGGTTGACGAATACCTCTCCGGAGAAGCGAGTTTTGAGGACTCGTTTTTGGATCCGAATTTGGATTCGGATCGCGATCATCTCTCGATCACATCGTCTTCAACACGAGGCTAGTAACCCGTATGAAGATGAAGCTCGTGGCTTAGCGAAGTCATCTTAAGGATACTCGGCGTGGATACGGATAAAGACGATTCTAGCGAGGATCGTTCCGGTTGATGCCGTTCCCGCTACACGTGATACGAAAGGTATACGTAGTTAAATTTCCTTTATTGCAAAATTTAAATTTATGGTTATGTCTACACATGTTGTACTATGCATGCGTGTGATGTGTGTGTTGTAATAAATGTAGATTTATTATTTTTATTTCTTCCGCTGTGCACATGTTTGCGAAACATGTTCGAACACACACTCGCCGCGGTGCCGGAAACCCAACAGTGGTATCAGAGCCCAGGTTGTGTTTCGACATAATCGTAAAATTGTTTTGCGATAGTCATAATGTTATTTCTAGAAATTTTCTACTTTTGGAAAGTTAGAAGTATTTATGGAAATTTTTCAATTTTGGAAAGTCTAGAAGTATTTATGGAAATCTTCCACTTTTGGAAAGTTGGAAGTATTTATGGAAATTAATATTTTCATAAATAAAATATCAGATTAGATTTTGGAAATTTGTTTCCTAATTTAATCTTTATTTGATTTGGAAAATCAAATCTTAAAAATATTTTATTTCCATAAGTAGTTTTGATGATTTAGGAAATTGGTTTCCTAAATAGATTTTCCTTAATCAACTATTTCCACAAATAAAATATGTGATTAGATTTGGAAATTTGTTTCCTAATTTAACCATGATTTGATTTGGAGAATCAAATCTTAAACATATTTTATTTCCATAAATAGTTATGACATATAAGGAAATTATGTACATGACATAATTGTATGTCATGTAATTGCATTAGATGCATAGCATTATGCCATGCATGTCGCGACATGTAGATGTATGCCATGCCATGTAGATAATAGTTATTTGCATGCAAAGAGGATGAGACATAAAACCCTAACTCAATATTAAAGCCTACACCTTCCATTAATATGGTTAGAACCAGAGTTCTGCTTCTTGTTTGGGTTGTTGGACTCACTCCAAGCCCGGCTCGAACCTGAACATGTTCAAATCATTGGAATAGTTTAACTCTAATATGGTAAGAGTCAGAGGTCAATCGTTAGTGTGGGTTGTTGGACTCACTCCATGCCTGACTAATTGGTTGAATGCGCTCTAACCATATTAAAACTATTTCGTGATTAATGGGTCGGCTCTAACTTGGAGCATCGATTTGTTGGACTCACTCCAAGGTCGATGTGAAGAGAGACGAAGTTGGGTGCTATGCATATGATGCATACTTGTTAATGTGTTAACAACCCGATGTATATGTGAACATTCAATTAGTTGATAGCACATTGTGATAGTTGCATATACGTGATATGCAATCGGTATAGTTGATACCTACCGTCATAGTTATGAATGGCTTGTTGGACTCTCTCTAAGGTTGTTCATATCTATGATGGATATTAGCCCATTCGGAGATGGACCTACGATCTCCCGAAGTGATTTTGGGGTTTTTGAAATTCGAAAAATGAATGGGATTTATAAATGTATATTGATGCATTTTAAAATCATTTTCTCATATATGCTCGTTTTGTATTTCTAAAATTGATCATGATGTCTTTGAATTTGCGTTCCATTTTGGATTCGAATAAATTGACTGGGCCGAACTTCTTGGACTAGCTTAGAAATTTGAGAATTGTTCTCAAGGTGAAAAGCTTGTGTATGTCCTCGAAACGCCTCTTCCCGCCCATCCTAGTGACGATGCAACTCCGGACCAATTGTTGGTCTATCAGAAACATGTGACTGATTCTGAACTGACAAGTTGCATCATGCTAGCCGCGATGGAACCCAAGCTACGGAAGCAGCATGAGCATATGGATGCTCATGTCGTAGTCCTTCATCTTTATGAGTTGTTTGATAAGCAAGTGAGATTCGAAAGGTTCGAAGTCTCCAAGCTCCTCTTCACCTCTGAGATGCAAGAAGGTTCATCTGTGGTACTGCTCAACATGTCGAAGACTGTGCAGCCTTCTGAGAAGCATGAGCATGGAATGGTCTTGTTAGTTGATTCCTCGAAAAAAGGTTCTAAGAGGGAGTCAAAGGAACAGTAGAAGGGGAAGAAGAAAAAGGCTAAAAAGGCAGAACCAGCTCAAAATGGCACTTGCCATCATTATGGCAAGGAAGGCCATTGGCGAAGAAATTACAAGATTTATCTTGAGTCTGTGAAGGAGAATAAGGCATCGGATGCCCCATCTTCATCAGATATCTTCGTTATTGATTGTCATTCTTTTTCCTCAGACACTTGGGTATTGGATACTGGGTGTGGCTCCCATATATGTAATGACATACATGGGCTAAGGAATAGAAGAAGACTCGTCAAGGGAGAGTCAAAATTTACGTGTTGGGAATGGAGCAAAGGTTGCTGCACTCGCCATCGGAACGTATTTGTTGAAACTCCCTATAGGACTTGTCTTAAAACTGGACAATTGCTTTTATGTTCCTTTGTTGATAAAGAACATCATTTCTATTTTTTGTTTAAATAGAAATGGTTACCATTTGACTTTTAGTAATAATTGTTGTTACATAACTTTGAATGGAGTTCTTTATGGGACTGGAACTTTAAGCAATGGTATTTATACATTGGACATATCCAGTGACATTTTCAATATCGAAGCGAGCAACAAGCATGCTCGAAAGGATAATCAATTAGACTCCTATATGTGGCATTGTCGTCTTGGCCATGTAAGCAAGAAATGCATGTCCGAATTACACCGATGTGGAATTCTAGAATCGTTTGAATTGGATTCATACGATACATGCGAATCATGCTTAAAAGGCAAGATGACTAAGTTACCTTTTACAGGAAAAGGTGAACGAGTGGGAGAGTTACTAGGTCTAATACATACTGATGTATGTGGACCTATGTCAACTCAAGCTTTAGGAGGCTATAGCTACTTCATTACCTTTACCGATGATCACTCACGGTTTGGGTATGTGTTCTTGATGAAACACAAGTCTGAAGCCTTTGAAAGGTTTAAAGAATTCAGAAATGAAGTAGAGAAACAACATGACAAGAGTATTAAAATACTTCGATCGAATCGAGGTGGTGAATACTTAAGTCAAGAGTTTCTTGATTATCTAAGAGACAATGGCATATTGTCTCAATGGACTCCGCCATATACACCAAAGCATAATGGTGTATCTGAGAGGCGTAACCGGACCTTGTTGGACATGGTTAGGTCAATGATGAATCATGCGAATCTTCCCAAGTCCTTTTGGGGCTATGCACTTCAGACAGTTGTTTACTTGTTAAACATAATGCCAACCAAGGTAGTCTCTACTACTCCATATGAGATATGGAATAGTAAGAAACCTCATGTATCTTACTTGAAGATATGGGGTTGTCCTGCTTATGTGAAGTGGACTGTATCAGACAAATTGGATGCTAAGTCTGATAAATGTCTATTTATTGGATACCCTAAGGAAACAAGGGGTTACCAATTCTATCATCCAGTGGAACAAAAGGTGTTTGTTTCAAGGCATGCTGTGTTTCTAGAGAAAGAGTTTCTCTTGCAAGAAAACAGTGGGAGTGTCGTCGAGCTTGAGGAGGCTCGAGAGACTCAAATAGACATTAATGAGATACCTGGTGAAGCACAACAATGACAACTCATAGTGATGAGCAATCGGCTGGACCTATTGTAACACCACATCTTCGTAGATCTGGTAGAACACGCAATATTCCTGAGAGATATGGATTTCTCGTAAGTGAATCGAACGACGTGTTACTCATTGATGATGAGGAGCCTACGAGTTATGAAGAAGTGCTGACAAGTTCAGAAAGGGATAAGTGGCTTGGTGCCATGAAGTCGGAAATGGATTCCATGTATGAAAACCAAGTTTGGAACTTGGTTGACCCACCAGAAGGCATAAAGCCTATAGGGTGCAAGTGGGTTTTCAAGAAGAAAACCGACATGGATGGTAATGTGATTACCTATAAGGCTAGATTGGTGGCGAAAGGATATCGTCAAAAACAAGGTGTTGATTATGACGAAACCTATTCGTCTGTAGCTATGCTTAAATCCATTCGATGCTCCCGCCATAGGGCTCATTATGATTATGAGATATGGCAGATGGATGTGAAAACAGCTTTCCTTAATGGAAACCTGCTCGAGGACGTGTATATGATACAGCCTGAGGGTTTCACATCGGTCGATAAAACCAAGGTATGCAAATTGTGACGGTCCATTTATGGATTGAAGCAAGCATCCAGGAGCTGGAATATCCGTTTTGATGAGACAATCAAAAAGTTTGATTTCTCACAAAATCCAGACGAACCTTGTGTGTACAAGAAGGTTAGTGGGAGGCAATGTGTTCTAGTATTGTATGTCGATGACATATTACTTATAGGAAACATGTTTCAATCTTACAATGCTAAGGTTTGGTTATCCAAGACATTCTCCATGAAAGACTCGGGAGAAGCAACCTACATCCTCGGGATTAAGATCTATAGAGATAGATCGAAACGGTTGCTTGGTCTTTCGCAGTCTACATATATAGACCGAGTGCTAAAGAGGTTTAGCATGTCGGAATCCAAGAAAGGTTTCCTACCCATCAGGCATGGGGTATACCTTTCGAAGTCTATGTGTTCACGCACAGAAGACGAGAGGATTTGCATGAGTAAGATTCCGTATGCATCCGCAATAAGATCTATCATGTATGCTATGTTATGTACGATACCTGATGTATCGTATGCTCTAAGTGTCACGAGTAGATACCAGTTTGATCCAAGAATGGATCTTTGGGTGACTGTTAAGACGATCCTTAAGTACTTCAGAAGAACTAAGGATACATTCCTAATATATGGAGAAGGGTACATGGTGATACGTGGGTATACGGATGTTACCTGCATGCATAAGGATGATTCCATGTCTCACCGGGTATGTATTCACCTAGAATGGAGGCGCAATAAGTTGGAAAGGTTCCAAGCTTGACACTATAGCGATTCTCGCCACTAAGGCGTAATACATCGCAGCTTGGAAGCAAAGAAGGAAGCATTTGGATCAAGAAGTTCATCTCTCGAACTTGATGTGGTCTCATCAATGATCCAAACATGTGCTTCGCCGCTATCATCTGATCAGAGAGATCATTAGTAGGAAGGAAATACAAATCGAGAAAATTCCCACTGAAAGGAACTTAGCGGATCCTTTGACTAAGGCATTACCTCAAAATAAGTTCGAGGGTCATGTTCGAGCTTATGGTATCGATACCGTGAGCGATTGGCATTAGGCCAAGCGAGTCCGTTAGTAATATATGAGAGATGTCCTAAGGCAATCGCTTTATGTATGAACCATTTATATGATAAATGAAGATTCACTATTCGAGTATACATGTTTCATGTATTTGATCGATCTTAAACTCATTTATCAATGTCCACGATACGATTCACAAAGATGAGAGAATTTGTGATTGATCACAACTAGTGAGTATCTCTACATGTGTAATTGTGATGTATCGAATTATCCCTAGTCGATGAATCGATGGATTCGACACCATCAATTTCGCCGAGACTAGCACGAGGTATACCTCGTGTATCCAAGCACCGATTCTCACCGGGCCGAGACATAGTGATGTCCGAGTTAATCGTGATGCTAGTTATGGTAACTAGTTCATCGAGTGACCAGCCGTAAGACTTCATATGGTTCTCTGCATATATAGATATGTCAATGAAGTTCTTACTGTGGCTTAAGTGCGATGTTCCTTTGACTTGCGGTATTCAAGTCATCTTGATCATGTAGACTTATGCTTTTACATCTTAAGCAAACATCTCTAAGGAGATGTGGACCCGGGATGATTGGGTATAAGTCGAAGTGATCGAAGGTGTTTGAATAGCCTATAAAGGATTCACCACTCCTTGCGAGGAGATGTATACCCATGGCCTCTCGTCGGATTGTTACTAAAGTCTTTGGCCAAAGCATTACATGTTTAGAGTAAGGTACTCTTCGATAAATGTGGAGTAACTAGAATTTGTAGGACGAGGAAATGATACTTGGGGTAGGTGTGACGTAGTCAGCCTAGTGGGGACTGACACTATAGACCATGTCCTGAACCAAGTAGGTATAAGATGAGTGAAGGGAATGGGGCACGAATCATTCGAGCTGCTGAAGGGTTTCAGAAATAGTTTTGGATCAACCGTTGATCTTTTCAGTTAATTGGGGATCATGATGTACTACTAGGTGCAACTCATGATCGTTCTATAATTAATGGTTAATTATAGACGACCAACAAAAATCGAGAACCTATTTGGTCACACGCACAACGAGCGTAATCCGAAGGATTTATAACGAGCTTGAGAATGGGATTCTCAGACCGAGAGAAACTAGGTTTGGTTGGACCAAACATGGAGCGAGCATGAAATCGTTTCAGTCGCAATGGAAGCGTGGATGGGCCGTGTCTTATGAAGACATAATGGATGAACCAAAATGGTTTGGTTCTAATCCAATGGAGGAGAATAAACCAAAGGGTTTGGTTTATTTTAAATGAATGAACCAAAAGTTGGTTCGGTTCGTTTTAACTTAAAATAAACCATCATGGTTTGGTTTATTTTAACTTATATTAATGGAGCGGGTTAATGGGCCTTATGGTTATGATCCAATAACCATTAAGAGAATTATTTCTCTATAAAAGAGGGCTTAAGGGATTGTTAAGCCCTAATCCAAAAACCCTAGCTTAAGTTGCCGCCCACCTCATCCCCTCTAAGAGTTGGCGCCAACCTCCATTGCCGCCCAGCCCTTGTGCCGCCGTCCAAGTTGTTGCCGGTGTCCAAGCTTCGGCCGGTGATCCTCCGACAACTCTCCAGTGTTCTCCTTTGGGTTTGGCATCAAGGTGAGCTTCATCCTACCTTTTTGGCCGGCCCTATTTCCTCCACCAAAGCTGTCCAGTTTTCTGGACAGCTTGTTCTCTTCTCGTCGGAGCGTCGTTTGGATGACGGTTAGAGCTCCGACAGCGCCTAACTTACCGGGGATTCGATCTCCGGTAATCCTCTGAGGTGGAGGGCGAAGGATTTGTCAAACGGTTGACGAATACCTCTCCGGAGAAGCGAGTTTTGAGGACTCGTTTTTGGATCCGAATTTGGATTCGGATCGTGATCATCTCTCGATCACATCGTCTTCAACACGAGGTTAATAACCCGTACGAAGACGAAGCTCGTGGCTTAGCGAAGTCATCCTAAGGATACACGGCGTGGATACGGATAGAGACGATTCTAGCGAGGATCATTCCGGTTGATGTCGTTCCCGCTACACGTGATACGAAAGGTATACGTTGTTAAATTTCCTTTATTGCAAAATTTAAATTTACGGTTATGTCTACACATGTTGTACTATGCATGCGTATGATGTGTGTGTTGTAATAAATATAGATTTATTATTTTTATTTCTTCCACTGTGCACATGTTTGCGAAACATGTTCGAACACACACTCGCCGCGGTGCCGGAAACCCAATAGGTAACACACTACCCTCTCTTGAAGTTAAGGACACAAGCGAATAAATAAAGAAATTTATGAGCTACTTTATATCGACACAAATGAAAGCTTGGATGTAGGCATGTGATGTCGGAAAAGCGCCTTTGTGAGGAGTCAAAGCTTTTGTGAACGAGAGTAAATTTTTACAACACTTCGACGTAGTAGTAGTGTTCACCTTGGATCTGGTCGAGCACTTGTTTTATAAACATTTTCTAGTCGATTGGAATGCCTTCCAGTTGACTTCACATCAGCTCATCGATATGGAACGTCTGGTCTCGCAGTCGACTGAAACCTCTCTAGTCGACTCCAGGTCACCCATCTCCGCATTGGGAAGTTTCCCTCTTCAGTCGATAGAAACTCCTTAGTCGACTGAAACACTTTCCAACTACGGTGCCAGATCTTCAACTGATCACCAACTAATCTTGTCAAGTGTGTATCCAGTCAACTGAACCAAACAGAGTCGACTGGACTTCAGTCGACTGATCCCTACAAAATGAGATTAGCACAAATAGATAAAGTGAAACATGATAGCAGTAGTAATACTGCTCGATCTCGACTACTAAGTCCCATGCGGACTTTCCATCGGATCGACACCTAGCTTTGTCCTATTAAAGAGGACTCGACCTCATCTCTTCACTCGAGGCTTACCTATCGGTTGCCTGCCAGACTTATCACTCTTGACATCCAATCTGACCCACCAGGTCTTCCACTAGCTGTCCAGTTTGCCTGGCCCAATTGGAATTTTTGCTGATTGTCCGGTCTCCTGACCCAACCGGTCTTCATGCCACATGTCTGGTCCACACAACCCATTTGGTCTTCATGCCTGGTGTCCGGTCCTCCTGATCTGTCAAGTCAACTGCCTAGTACCCGGTCAACACGACCTGCTAGGACTTCTTGTTAAGTCTGCACACTTAACACGAATATTAGAACACATGTAATTCCTAACTTTAACTACGGTTCATACATCAAAACCAAGGAGTGATGCTCACTGCATCAATAGACACTCCCACCTGAGATCGAGTCTCCAAAAATTTTACTAATGAAGGCCCTGACATATCATGCAATAGTCCAACCTTCAGGCTAGAAACTTATGATGAATCACCTCCGACCACCAGAGATTACATATGATGAGGCGATCATTTCGAAGGGAGCAGCATGGAACTACCTTGATCACATCAAGAAAGAACTCACCTACATTCAATCCATCCCACTCCCAGTGTGGATGTTAAAGCTGAATCTTCTTCAACCACCAGGAAGGGATTTCTTTCGGAGCACTCCACGATCAGCTTGGCTTCTTCTACTGAATCTTCTTCAATCGCCAGGATCTCAGGGAAGTTTGCTCCATCTCATCTTCTTTTGTTTTCATTGTATATACATTTTTTTTACTTTATTTGTTTTTGTTTTACTTGTTATGTTTCATTTATTGAGTTTTTGTTTTGTCATTGTTTTGAAATAAATTTCCTATGCATTCCTTTATATCATCTTAGAAGTCGTGAAAGCTAGTTGAATTTGATTGTCGAATTTTGGGATTTATTGACTTGAATGGATTATTTTATTGCATATGGTTACTACTTGGTGATGGATTATGTGTTGATAGATTGAAATGGTTTTTTTTCATTCCTAGTGGGGATTATGCCTATTTTTATTGCTTGTGTGTGGTGCACTTGTGGTTATTGTAACTCTAGAACTTGCTTTGATTCTTTTGAGACCACACAACCATAGGCTTGCATGATTACTATGAAGGCAATCTCACTAGTTTTCCTTTACTACTTTTGTTGCCACATGCTACTCAAATAATTTTTATATCATACATCATGTCATTTTCATTATTCATTCTATTGCCTTTCTATTCCTACATCATGTCATTTCTTCTTTATTTCTATTTTTGGATGTGGAATATTGGATGTTCCATGATGAGTTTTTACCGGGACGGGCAAAAGTATAAGTGTGGGGGAGAGAGTAGGAATTCAATGTAAGCATAGACATGTCGTGCTTGATCACCATGGATAAGTCGTGTTTTTATTTTTATAGCTGAGCTTGATGTTTTTTTAGAGCATAGGGAAGTGCATTGCATATCAAGAAAAAAAATGGAAAAAATATTGAAAAAAAAGAAAAAAAACATTTGGCCAAAATAATAAATGCAGTAAAAAAAATCTTTGACATGTTGTGCAGTTTTTTTTATATGTGTGATAGTATTTTTGTGATAGACATCCCTTATTGCAACTATTGAGAGATTTATTGTATATTATATATGGATTTGTATTGTGAAAGTGATAGAGGTTGTTTACATGTTTAGTGAATTGTGAAAAGCTAGCTTGGATGAAAACTTTTGGGGCATTGCTTTCTTGTACTCATCTATGTAGCATTCCAGTATTTCCATATCTTCTCTTATTTCTTTAGCTATTTCATTTATTACCTTTCTTTCCTTGCACACATACTATCATTTTCTTGCATTAATATTTCCTTTACATTTCTAATAAGCCTTCAATGATTGTGCATTCTTATGTGTATATAGTGGTGAAGGTAGAAGAAAAACAAACATATGGTAGTGCATAAACCATGAGTAGCTTGAGTGAACTCCACTATTATATGCTTATGAGAGCGAGAGAAACCACCACCTATCTTGTGAGGCTTAATCATTCATAGTCTATTTAGGATGGATTGAAGTCACCATGTTTGTTAACCTGTGTAAAACTTGAGTCCATGATTGCTTGAGTCTTTGAGATTTGACAATCCTAGGTAACTTTCTTTCACGATGTTCTATGTATGCTTGGGAATTGCTAGGGAAAAATATCTTCAATTTACTTTTAGTTTTCTTTGCTTGCTCGGGACGCGCAAGAATAAGTGTGGGAGAATTGATAACTGTCATTTTATCGTATTATTTTGGTCCTTAATATCAATGTTTCTATCCTCTTAAGTAATTTATTGTTGATTATTAACATGTTTTATGAGTTTGGATTCATTTTGGACCTTATTGTAAATTTTCCTAAATTTTGGACTTATATATAAATTTTTTCTTTGTTTGTAGGAGATTGAGATGAGCCAATGGACTAGAATCAAGTTGGATCAAATATGGCTTCATTTAGGATCATAACGGGCATTTCAAGTTGATTTAATCTGAGCCCTTTATCAAGATCAAAGGCAATCTAATCAAGAGATCAAATTTGAGCAATATGGACCATCCGATGAAAGCGTCTTGATTCTGAGCCATCTATCTAGATTTGGAGAGATCTAGTCCATGCATTTAGATCTGGATATCTTATCCCTTCATCCAGATTCAATCGATCATCATTGTCCATTCAGATTGATCATATCCTTTCATTCAAAATCGGAGAAATCCTAACCATTGGATGCATAACCTCCTTAATTTATTAATCAGGGATTTAACCCTAGCTTTAATGGATGGCTAAGATTGAAGGACATTTGATCGAACGACTACAAAAATTCAGCTTATAAATCAACATTTCCTCATTCGCCCAAAAAGAATCGAACGAGAAGAAGCAACTGTGACTTTCTTCCCCAAATCGCGTAAGTAGCGACATATTCCTCTTCGCGGCGGCGACAGATTCTGGCATCCCATCTCCGGCGACCCTTCCCCCCATCCAATCGGTGTCATCCCATCTCTCCTCTGTATCGGCAGAAACTCTACTGCGGTGGATTGGCAGTGGAGTTTAAGCAGGGGCGGAGGAGTTCCGATGATCACCATCAGCAGCAATCTACGGTGGTAACATCCTTTCCCCAATTCATCCGACACCCCCTCTACATCGGCAGAACACAACAACTGTGGTTCGGTTCCATAGCTTCAGCGATAGAGTTTTTCGACCATCTTCACGGCAGCACCACACCGCCTATGATCGGAGTTGAGACGCTTCAGTTGGACGTGGTTCGAATGGCTAAGGTAACTCCTATTATGGTTGTTCGGCAGAATTTCTTTCTAGCTCCGACAGCCTCTCGATTTCCAAATTTCGGCGGCAACCCCAATTTCCAGTGCCAGTGAAGACCCTTAGACGACCACTATTCCGATTCCATTCCTTCCTGCGGCCATAGTTTGGTCGCTCCGCCTTTAAAATCCATCCCTTAGCTGCGGTGGTTCGGCAGCTCCGTCATCCATCGCCGGAGTAGTGGCAGTCATCAACCCTATCAGCTCTTGTTGGAGTAATTCTCTGACAAGGAGATCCGCTTCATCATCCGCCAAAGGGGGCCATTCTGGTCATCGTCGTCGTCGGAGATGGAGGTCCCTTCTCTGAGTGTTGTGGATCATCAGTTTATCTTTGGAATTCATGATGAATTAAACTGTTATCACCCTTTGATTGTTATCACTATAGTTACATTTGTAGTTTAAGCTGATGAATTCATATTTTAATTTGGATGTTAGTCTATAGTTTGTCTTGGAGTTAATTAGTAGTTGTAGGAACGTCGGTGACCACTAGAGGGGGTGTGAATGGCGCATTCGTTCGCTCGATGGAATTTCTTTGTGCTTGATAGTCTACAACACTTGTTATGTGCAGCGGAAATAAAGATAATAAAACAATAACAAAAACACAAGCACACAATTACACAATCGATATAATGTGGTTTGGAACCTTAGGGTTCCTACTCCACGGATTGATATTGAATGAGTTCTAGCGATACAAATACCACCACTAATAAAAAAACTCCTTCTCGACAACAAATCAGAGGTAGAAAAACCTCGTACAAGGATTACAAAAGGAATACAAGAAATATACAAGCAAATATGAATTAAATACAACAAAAGAAGTAAAGAACACTTTACAAAATTCTTTTGAATGCTTGCTTGTTTGATTGCTTGAGCCGCACTTGAAGACCCTGACTTGCACCAGCAAATCGCTCCAAATCGCCCAAGAAATCGCTGCCAAAATCCTCCTCCATGAGCTCCTTTTAAAGTTGTAACTCGGGCTGGATTCCGTCTAGAAGTCGACTGATCGAGACCATCAGTCGACTGCTCTTGTAGCCATTGTTAAACAACAACTCAATCCATGTCGGATAAGTTACAACGGATACACCATCAATCGACTGATCATACCTATCAATCGACTGATCACGCCTTCACTCGACTGTCAAACCCTAGCAGTTGACTAGGAGATATTCTGTGCCCGTGTCCTCGACCATCAGTCGACTGACCTCCATGTCAGTCGACTGATCAAGCCATCAGTCGATTGCCAAGGCCATGCAATCGCAGTTGAATGCCAGTCAACTGGTCATAATCTCAGTCGATAGATCAGAGTTAACTCCGCTGTCAAGTGTCAAAACACTTGACCAGTCGACTGACAAACCTCAAACATGAGGTTTAACCCTAAGTATGATGCCCTCATACTTGCTAGACTACCCTTAGCCAAGACCTAAGCCTTCTAGCCACGTCCATCGGCCTCATGCCTATTGGATCCCTCCAAGTCATCCATGAAGCGTGCGCTCGCGCTCAACGCCTGCAAGTGCACGGATGTCAACAAGTAATAAAGATTATCGATCCCACAGGGACTGGAATTCAAATACCAAATATTTTCAGTGGTTGTAATTGTTCGGACGTAACTCTAAGAGGTTTCGATTGGTGAGGGTTGTTGGTGGACTTTACTCTATACGGTGTCACACAGAGGAGGAAAGGAGTGTGCCAAGGTCTTCAAAGGTGATTCTAGGACTTCGGTTTCGCTTGTGTATCACAAAATAATGTTGTCAATTGATGTTGTATAGAAGTTTAGCTATGATTTTGTCGAAGGGACATCATACACTCTCCCGCAGAGCCGCCGCATCTACTGGGAGCTATCTCCGCCTAAAAGGATGGGATAGACGGTACGAGGATGCCGAATCAATCCCTACGATGAACCATTTCTGATTTCATCGTACCCTTCTACCTACAGTTACAAGGGATCAATTTTATCCCTAGGTTCCTTATATAAAATCCATTAAATCTTAAATACAAGGGTTGTCACCCCTCGTATCGATTAAGCACAACAGATAGAAAGCCAAACACGCATAGATATAGTAAAGAAACAACTACCAATTGTCAAATCAAATTCAAAGGCAAAATTTAACATGAACCAACATTGTAATGTGCACACAAACTACTCCCTAATCGTAGAATCGAAAGTACTACTCCATGTATATGAAGGAAGAATCACAAAGCATGTCTATGTTCGAATACATAAGGAATAAAATGCAGGAACAAAGAATTGCAATGCTTTCGTGGTCTTCTCTCCGGCGTTGAAGTGTAAGGCATGGACCTCCGATGGCGTTCCTCCTCCCCGTTGTGAGTTATCAAAGTTTTTTAGAGCTTCGGCATGCCATCCTAGCCATCGTGCCTCCCCCTAGGGTTTGGGCGGAGCCATTCTTATATAGACATCGCCTCAGACTGCTACAAAATCTGGAAAAAGCCCTAGTCGTGCAAATCTGGCAGGCCGCCACACGGCCGTGTGTTTCCACATAGCCAGGCTGTGTGCGGCCCTGGGGTGTTGATCTCGCCCATTGGGCATGGCCGTGTGAATCCACACATCCTGGGTGTGTCCCACTCTGCGTCTAGCTGCGAAATGACCTTCTTTTGCTCCGAAAGTGCATCTTTTTAACCTGAAATGCTAACTTGCACACAAAAGTCCAAGGAGCATACTTTCGAACCAAAAAATAGGAAATGCGTGCAAAATAGAGTAACATATTCATGAAACTAACATGAAATGTAACAAGATGTGAGCAAAAACTACTCCTAAAATCCTATATATTTTGCTCACATCACTTTTCCCAGACTTAAATCTTTGCTTGTCCTCAAGCAAACCTCAGTCCCATGAAATTTTAAAAAATATTATTCCATAATTAGCATGTTAACTAAATTTATAAAGTGGTATTTGCAATCAAAGAAAAATAAATATGTTCTAGAAAATCACTAAGTTAGCTCCTCGTGCTCGTGCTAGGCGAATCATTCTTACGGGTACCCGTTCCATGGTGAGGTAAGTCGTCATCCCATAGCTTTCCTAAGGTTTCCGGCTCTTAGGCACTTACCTGCCCAAAGCGAGGGTCATTCCCTAGATCTAGCATAAAGTCTCATAGGCGTGCTCAGTATTGAGAGAAATTGATAGGTGTTTTCCTAGTAACCTAACTCGGTCTCAAAGGGGCACCTAGCCATTTCCACCCACGACAACTGTTTTTTGATCCCTCATAATCTTCTCTCCCCTTTTTTTTTCTTTGTTTTCTTTTTCATTTCTCTTTTTTTTTCTCTCTCTCTTGTTTTCCTTTTCTTTTATTTCTCGGCTCACTTGGATTTTGATTTTTTTGAATGGGCTTACACAATCTGAGCATCTCCAGTAACTAAAATACTAAACCTAGAGTCACATATGGATTCTAAAGTACTAGACTACGGAGATGAATCATAACTCGTTATGTACTAGATTCTCCCTTTCAGAATGTTCGACATGTGTAAGTGTAAAAATAAAGCTAACCAGTGTAAGTCTAGAACATTCAATAGAGCGAATAAAATAAAATACCACGAGATAAATGAGGTTATGCTACCTATGGGAACAACTCATGCAAGCGACTTTCAAAAATACTACTGAGGTAGCTTTCTAGATAGCAAAAATTAAGTACTGAAAGAAACTCAACAACTCATGCATGAATAAATGAATGAAAATACCAGAAAAGAAACTATTGCTAGAAAACAAAACAAAATAAACTTTAGGTTACCCCCCCCCAGACTTAAAGGAAAATATACCTCTAGTATGGTGGACGAGGTGGAAAGTCTGGGAGCCTCGACATCTCTGGATCTTGGGAGAACCTATTGCTGAGCCACTGATGTCACATGTACATGTGGTCAATCTGGGAGCTGGTGGATGCAGTGGCTACTGGGTGCTCCTCCTCCCTAGCCCACTGCGCCTGCTGGGCATGCATTTGCTGCCGCATCTTCCTGCGGTGGGCGGCTTCATCCTGGAGATGAACAACCTCTTCCTGGAAGTATATGCGGGCCTCGTCGTAGAACTCCTCAGCCCGCTGGAAGTGCTCCCGAAATCCCTGGAACTCCACCTGCTGGTAGGCGCTCTACTCCTCCCATCGCTGCCTCTGTGTCTACTACTCAGTGTAAATGTTGTCGAGGCACGATCGGAACTCCAAGAAATCATAGGCCGACGTATCTGCATCCAGCTCAAAAGTAGAAAAAGGTGGTGGTGTAGGTGCAAGCTCATGTCGGCGTGGACTAGGTGGGCTCCTATGCACATGTGGACTGAAGGGAGATTGATATAAAGGTGGAGAGATGGGCACCGATGTGGAGGATCCCTCATATGGAGGGGACTCCACTATCAGGTCCAAGCGCTAGTTGGTGCATGTAGTGATGGTGGTATGATCAGGGTCGGGGAACCTAAGGGCCGTCAGATTTTTCCTTACAAAGCATAAGGAGCCTCCTTCTCTCACAATCATCTTCATGGACATGCAGACTCCTAGGTCGATCCTAGGGCTCCCCTCTATACTCTCTGATGTTGTGTAATCGTACCCCATCCTATGGCAAATGTGGGTAAGTAGGCCTCCCACATTAATCTCTCCTCGTGATGCTTTACCCATCTTCACTAAGTGTCTGATGAAGTGGGACCCTACATCGATGCTACTCCTTTCTTGTAGCATATCCCATAGGCAAAGCAGCTTGCTAGCTCTAACTACACCGTCACTCTCCCCACGACCAAATATAGTACTTGCCATGATGCGGTGGAGGTATCGAAAGACGGGGTTTTGGAGGCACGACGCTTTGGCCCTAGAAGGGTCATAAGCATGCTCTCCCATCAACTCGGTCCAACATTCCTGAGAGTTGAACCCAATAGGGGTTCTTCTCTCTCCCCCACTCAGCAAGCCAAAGCATGAGTTATATTGGTGAAGGGTCCACTCATGCTCAATGTTAAAAAGCCTAAAAGTTATCCTACCCTCCTCGCTCTCTCTACCCATTAAAATTTCCAACTCTAAGGAACTTAAAAATTCTAGAACTATCCTAGGGTATGTTGGGTGCCTTATTCCCATCATCTCTTCCCACCCCATTTTTGCAAATAGGACTTGAATATCACCCAACAACCCTAAAGACTCTAGCAATTCTTCATCTAAGTATCTAGTAGCAGTGAGTTTATGAGTAGAGAGCATATTATATCTATCTCTATGTTCATTATTGTGAAAAAAAGAGTGGGTAGGGCGTTACCCTCCTCCAGAGCTTGAGGGTCATCGGCTCTCCTTGTTCGTTGCTCCGAGGTACCGGATCGAGGTGCTACTTGCTTGGTCCTCCTCATCCTTGCTCCTTTTGGCTTCCTTAGAGGTTCAAAGTGTTTTTAGATAGTGGGGAAGACGAAATCACACGGCTAGGGCAAGAGCTTTCGAAGCACACAGTGCAAATGGGGTGAAAACACACGGCTCACCCCTTTTAACCTCGCACAACACGGCCATGTGAAAACACACGACCAGGCCGTGTGTGCCTCGGGTCAGTCAGGCACGGCTATGGGAAAATACACGGCTAGGCCGTGTGCCGCCATTTCTCTCCCCGTTTTGCATCAGAGCTCGAATTCTCTCACACCTTTCTCCATGTAGGTTAATATGGATTTTATTTTTGCCTAGCAAAGTTCTTTTCAGTCCTAACTCTAAATGGGATGGAAATCAAAACTAAAATCAAACAAATGCAATGCAAATCAAAGGGAAATCTAAAACTAAACTTGGGTTGCCTCCTAAGAAGTGCTTTGTTTAAGGTCGTTTAGCTCGACCGCACTCCACTATCAACTTGGCTCTGGAGGTTCAGTGAACCTCCATTCATCCATCTCGAGAGCTTCATCTGGTGGCCCTGACTTCATTCTACTAATCGTGAAGTCGTCGAGGTAGGGAGCCCTGTGCTCCGAAAGGCTAAAGAGGATGATCTCCCCATCTATCTCGTGGGAGATCTGGTGTGCCTTCACATCAATGCACGCCCCTGCAGTCGCTAGAAAAGGACTTCCCAGAATGATGGGATTCTGGGGATTTGGTCCTGTGTTCAGTATGATGAAGTCCGTGGGTATCACAAAATCCTCAATCACCATAGGCACGTGTGGTAGCATGCCAACGGGCTTCTTGATCATGTCGTCCGCTATACGTATATGTATACCCGTTGGTTGTATATTACCCAATCCCATCTCCAGGTAGAATGCATAGGGAATAACACTCACTGATGACTCCAAGTCGCATAGATCTTCGTCGAAGCTCTCCCCATAAATTGAGCAGGGGATAACAAATTCACTGGGGTCCTCAAGCTATAATAGAATCTTCTCTTCAAACTTATCTTGGTCAAGTAGGGTGGTAATCATGGTTGCACACCCCTTGACGAATTTGCTACTCTGCCCCACTCCTTCCTCTTTACTTTGACTCACCGGAGAGCTCTTCACAGGTTGCGACACGGTTTGGGCTATCTGGGCCACTTGCGTCTCCAACATCCTGGTATGACTTGCAAGGCCGTCAACGATGACCTTCAAGTCTCTGAGTGATTCTTCAGACTTCTGATGTTGACGATGAAATTCCTCATTGGCCTTAGTTTGGATAGCGATGAAGTCCTCCATCATCAGTTCCATTCTGGACTTCTGTGGTCGCTGCCCATAGCCCTGCTGCTGCCCATACCCTCCTGATGGTTGGGAGGTTCCCGAGTTATTCTTATAGGAGAAATTCGAGTGATTCCTCCATCTGAGATTGTAGGTATTGGAGTATGGGTTATTGGGCCTTTGGTTGTAGTCCCCAACCGCGTCAATATGCTCAATTTGCTCGTCTGAGGTCCCCTGCCCTCTATATGGTCCTCTTGATATGCTGCCGCTCCCTCTCCAAAATCAATGGACGTGCAAGCAGATGAAGGATTCAAAGATTCAAACTGTCTGCTGAGTTAGTCCATTCTTGCTGCAAGGTGGTCCATGGAGTTTACTGTGTATCATCCCGCTGCAGGTGTAGGTTAACCACGTTCGGAAGCCCATTGATGGTGGTTCTGGGCCACCTCTTCTATAAGATCCTCTGCCTCCTCTTCGATAAGCTCCTCTGCCTCCTCTATGGTCTTGTCCATCAGTGCTCCTCCGGCAGCAAAATCTAGGGACATCTTCGTGGCGTACGCGATCCCATTGTATAAGATGTGGATCACTAGCCACCTCTCCAGTCCGTGGTGGGGGCATTGGTAGAGTAGCCCCTTGTAGCGATCCAAAGCTTCGAACAAGGACTCCTCTTTCTGGCGAAAGCTCGTGATGAGATGGCGTATGTGAGCAGTCTTACTTAGTGGGAAGTATTTATTAAGAAACTGCTGCTCACATTGCTCCCATGTAGTGATGCTACCAGAAGGTAGGGAGTGAAGTCATGCCTTAGCCTTATCCCATAGTGAAAACGGGAACAGGCTCAGGTGGATCGTGTCAGTAGGGACTCCATTAATTTTCATCGTCGAGCAGATTTCAAGAAATGACTCAAGGTGCTAGTTCAGGTCTTCAGTCGTAGTTCTTTCGAATTGACTCTGTTGGACCATATGTATAAGTGTCGGCTTCAGCTCAAAGTTATTTGCCAAAATAGATGGTCCATCTATACTCGGCCAGAATCCTCTAGTGCTAGGAGTTGCATAGTCCTACAGAGGTCGGCTACCTATGTCCACCTCGGATGCAGCTTGATCCTCCATCCTTTGCTGCTCTGCTCTGTGTCGATGAAAGGTTCGCTCAATTTCTAAGTCGATCGGAATTAGACCTTCCGATCCTAATCGTCTAAGCATACGACGAACCAAGCCACAAAATTAGGAGTGCTAACCTAATTCTAAGAGCAGAAAATAAGACAATCTAGCTAATCAAAATCTAAGAAGCAAAAAGGAAATAAAAACAACTACTGCTAGAATTAAATAAAATAAAAAATAATAGAAAATTAAAAACTAAAGCTAAATATGAAATATATAAGACTAAAGAAAATAAAGTAAACTAGAAAGAAAATAAAACAAGTAAATAAATCTAATCCTAAGTCTGATCCAATTTACCACCGTTCGATTCGATATCTAATCACTGAGTCCCCAGCAACGACGCCAAAAACTTGATGCGTACGAACGCGACCTCAAATCTCGCGACAAAGGCCATCGAGGACTCAAAGTGCACGCTCGTGCTCAACGCCTGCAAGTGCACGGATGTTGTCAAGTAATTAAGATTATCAATCCCACAGTGACTGGGATTCGAATACCAAATATTTTCAGTGGTTGTAATTGTTTGGATGTAACTCTAAGTGGTTTCGATTTGTGAGGGCTGTCGGTGGACTTTACTATATACGGTGTCACATGGAAAAGGAAAGGAGTGTGCCGAGGTCTTCAAAGGTGATTCTAGGACTTCGGTTTCGCTTGTGACAAAACAATGTTATCAATTGGCATTGTCTAGACATTTAGCTATGGTTTTGTGGAAGGGACATCATACACTCTCCCACAGAGCCGCCGCATCTACCAGGTGCTATCTCCACCTAAAAGGACGGGATAGATGGTACGAGGATGCCGAATCAATCACTATGAAGAACCATTTTTGATTTCATCATACCCTTCTACCCACAGTTACAAGGGATCAGGTTTACCCCTATGTTCCTTAGAGAAAATCCCCTAAATCTTAAATACGAGGGTTATCACCCCTCGTATCGCCTAAGCACAACATATAGAAAGCCAAACATGCATAAATATAGTAAAGAAACAACTACAAATTGTCAAATCAAATTCAAAGATAGAATTTAACATGAACCAACATTGTAACGGTGCACATATGCTACTCCCTAATCCTAGAATCGAAAGTACTACTCCATGTATATGAAGGAAGAATCACAAAGCATGTCTATGTTCGAATACATAAGGAATAAAATGTAGGAACAAAGAATTACAATGCTTTTGTGGTCTTCTCTCCGGCGTTGAAGTGCAAGGCATGGACCTCCGGCGGTGTTCCTCCTCCCCGTTGCGAGTTACCGATGCTTTTTAGGGCTTCGGTGTGCCATCCTAGCCGTCGTGCCTCCCCCTAGGGTTTGGGCGGAGCCATCCTTATATAGACATCGCCTCGGACTGCTGCAAAATCTAAAAAAAGCTCTAGTCGTGCAAATCTGGTGGGCCGCCACACGATCGTGTGTTTCCACATGGCTAAGCTGTGTGCGGCCCTGGGTGCTGATCTTGTCCATTGGGCACGACCGTGTGAATCCACATGCCCTGGTCGTGTCCCACTCTGCGTCTAGCTGCGAAATGTCCTTCTTTTGCTCCGAAAGCGCATCTTTTTAACCCGAAATGCTAACCTGCACACAAAAGTACAACGAGCAGACCTCCGAACTAGAAAATAGGAAATGCGTGCAAAATAGAGTAACATATGCATGAAACTAACATGAAATGTAACAATATGTGAGCAAAAACTACTCCTAAAACCCTATATGTTTTGCTCACATTACTTGTTCTTCCAAATGCTTGCCTTTAGGTGCTTCTATCGGCTATTGTCATGCTAACATGGTCTATACTGCCAAGGTTCATTTGGGCTTACGCTGCCAAGACACACGCTTGGACTTTACACTACCAAACCATTGGACTTATGCTGCCAAGACTCCACTTTTGGACTTTACGCCGCCAATATCAATCCTTGGACTTTCCAAATGCCAAGTACCCATTACTTGGACTTTCCCTTGCCAACCCATGTTAAACTTTCCATGCGAACCCATGTTGGACTTTCCATTTGCCAAGACTCAAGCTTGGACTTTCCCTTGCCAAGACCCATTCTTGGACTTTCCATGCCAACCCATGTTGGACTTTCCATTTGCCAAGACTCAAGCTTGGACTTTCCCTTGCCATGTGTCCCACTTGGACTTCTCCATCATGGTAAACCCCAAGTCAACCCATTGTCAAACAACGGTCAACTCCTTTGTCAAACATCAATGTCAAACATCAAAACACTTCTCGAGTCCAACTTGAGTCTTGTCAATCTTGACCTGGTCCAATTGCACCAACAATCTTCCCCTTTTTGATGTTTGACAAAAAACAAATACCTTTGAGTTAGAACACTAACTCAACCCAATCCTCCCAACTTTCCAAATTGGGAATTCCCAAATTCTTTCCCTTTTTGACATACATAAAAAAGGCTCTCCCCAAGGGTGTCAATGTCTAATATCCCAATGAGATCTTACAATCTTCCTCTTCTTCCAAAAACATCTAGGATGCCTTCACTCTTCCTAGTGATAAGTCCCATATCACTAAAGAGAGGCAATCCTCACTTCTCTAAAAACTCAAAATTCACCCCCTCATGAGGAAGAATATATCCATCATCCCATGATGGATAACCTCCCCCTAAAGGCTGGCTCCCCCTTGACCATTGCACCAACAATGTCCTTGGAGAGTCCCGAAGCCTATAGGAACACTAAACCATCAAAATTAATGTTAAAAGTTCAACCTTGAACTTTCGCACACCTTAAACTTGTTACACTCCCAAATAACTCTCCTAATCCATATCCAATGGATTTTCACCCTTTCCAATGCTTTCCAAAGCATATCCTAGTGTTAGGAGCAATTAGGGTAGCCTAAGATAGCTGAAACATGGGCTAAACATCTTTGTTTACTCGAAATCAACGTTGCTAGTCGACTATGTCAACCATCAGTCGACTGACCTTGACTTCAGTCGACTGCCAATAGCGGTAGTCGATTGATTTCTACAAATGCAAAAAATTCAGTTTCATAAATTGAAATTACGAAAATCATAAGTAATTATACATAATTCAAAAAATCATGAAAATTTCATATATATAATACTTATATCAATCATTATGGGTGATCAATATTGTAAAAAAAAAAAATACCCATAAAATATTGAGATTGACACAAAGTTCAAAAACATTGAAAAGTTCAAAGTTTTGACCCAACTTTGTATCAACTCTATCAATGGTGATTGCTATCAAAAGATAGACTTCACCAAGGTTTTCTAAAATGATTTTAAAATGTTTTTAAAACCTTATATTCAACCATGGTCTATGGGCTTAATGAACATGACTTGTACATAAGCTTTTCTCATGATTCATCCATGGTATAACATGAGTTTGAGTTCATCTAGATGCAAAAACTATGCACCTTGAACTCAACTTATTTCCTAGCATCTCACATGTGTCTAGGATGTTTGAAAACACACACATGTCAATTTGATGTGAGATGTGGGGGTTGTTCATCCTAATCTATGGTCTCATGCATATTCTAAGGCAACACTACTTGATTCCCTTATACATGAGACTTCAAGTCATGCCAATTTTCGTTAAATCAATTTTCATAAATCCTAAATGCATGAATGATGATTATGACATAAATAATAGCATAAATAAGCATGTGCCAAAAATCATGATGTCATGGCATATGAAGACAATCTAAATGACATAGAAACAAACCCTAAGCATAATCATGACATTTAATGAAAAAAAAAACATATGATGTCATGACATGTTATATGACAATCAAGGCATGACAAATAAGATGTGAAGGTATAAAAATACCTAAGTTTTAGTATTAATTGTCATTTGTTAGAATTATGTTCATTTTTCCATATTACTACTTATCTCCCATGTGTGCCAAAAACCCAAAATGACACACTATGACCTCCAAACCTAGTTTCTACCAATTTGATCAATTTTTCATAGTTCTCAAAATATATTGGCATATCTTAAAAACCTTTAGTATTAAAATTCAACCTTATTTTTAAGGTACCCATAACCTTAAAAATGACCTAAAGTACCACCTTTACCAAGGTTAGGTTAACTACCTATCCATTCAAGGTTGACACATCCTAACCCATCTAGCGTGAGTCGATCATGCTCCTAGGAACCCAAAATGTATTTGAGCTCCTTGGATTAATTAGGTATTCACTAGGGATAACTTCCCTTGATACCCTCCTAATGACCCTCCTAGGCTTAGAATCCTTGGTCATTTGGGTCTTGCCTAGGTTAACTCTAGGGGTAACTCCCCTTGTAACCTTCTTAGTGGCCTCCCTAGGTTTCCTTGAAACCTTAGCCATTAGGTAGACTCCATGGTTACCCTTAGGGATAAATTCCCTAGTAACCTTGGCTCTCCTAGACCTAGGTTGAGTTCCATAATCAAATGGAACATTGTTGTAGGTCTCCTTGGGCTTAGGTTTGTGACCCAAGCCTTTCTTGCCCTTGGATGAGTCATGCCTCCTAGACCCTAGGCATTGACTCATATACCCTAAATTTTGACTATTTAACCCTTGCATTTGATTTTGCATCTTTCTAAGGGTCTTTTCCAATTTTTCAAGTTTTGACCTCAAAACTTGATTTTCAAATTCTAATTGCCCAATTTTTGAGTTTTCATTTAGTCTTTGGGCATTACCATTTCTTCTAGGCATATGCCTACCCTTTTTAGAGTTAATGCCTAAATGGTTTTCTACCTTCCTAATTGACTCCTTAGGTAGAATGGGTCTAGAGTTTTTGTTTCTAGATTTGTCCTTAGGTAAAGTAGGTCTAGTATGATCCTTAGACCTAAAATTACAATATTTTGCACCTAAGCAAAAATACTTATTATTACTAGCATGGTTTTCATGAACAATAGAAAGGGAATTGAAAGCATGCTTTTTAACATTAAACATAGAAGGTGCATTATTAAAATATACCTTAGGGTTTGCCTTAGAGGCTCCTTCTACATGTGATGCTCCTTCTTGAGTCTTCTTCCTCCCCCTAGGGCATTGGCTCCTATAATGCCATTTTTTATTGCACTTGAAGCATATTACATGCTCCTTTCTTTTCTTAGTGGGGACAACAACATCCTTGACCTTTGCCGCCGGTTAAGCCATTTTGGCTCTTTTCGGGCACTTACTCTTGTAATGCCCGGCTTCCCTACACTCAAAGAAAATTAAATGATTTTTATTTTTAACAAAATTGCTTGAGTTACCAAGGTTAATGGTGGTGGAATTTTGGACTTCTTCATCTTCTCGACCGGAGGTAGATGGTTCCTTTTGAATTTGCTCCGGTGTGGAAATTCTCTCCTCCCCCTCAATCCTAGAGGTGGAGGCTTCTCTTACTTCTTCCACCTCCTCTTCCTCCTCGGATGTCGACTCCTTCTCAACTTCCAAATTCTCACTTTCTTGTGAGGATGAACTTGCTTCTTCGGCCTCTTCCTCCAATTGAGACAATGATGGTTTTTGTTCCTTGGGCTCCTCTATTTCTTGAGCCGGTGATGGGTTTTCATGATATTTCGCCAACTTACTCCAAAGGTCCTTGGAGTATTTTCAATCTCCTATCTTGACCAAAATATCATTAGGAATTACACTAAGTAATATACCCATTAACTTATTATTTATATTGAAGTATCGGAGTTGCTCCTCGCTCAACTTCTTCTTCTTGAGTATTTTCCCATTCTCATCCTTGGAGCATCAAACCCTACTAAAACACTAATCCAATTGTCATATTCACACATAAGAATATACATCATTCTACCTTTCCAATATGCAAAATCTTTGCGGTCGAAGGAAGGTGGAATGTTGATGTCATCACCCAATTTATCTTGAAAATCCATCTTGCCCTCTAGCGCGCTCCCTTAGATGTGAAGCTGGTGAAGAGCTCCCATATATGATACCAATTGTAGGAACGTCGATGAGAGCTAGAAGAGGGGTGAATGGCAAGTTCATTTGCTCAATAAAATTCATTTGTGCTTGATCGTCTACAACACTTGTTCTGTGCAGTGGAAATAAAGATAATAAAGCAATAACAAAAACACAAGCACACAATTACACAATCAATATAACGTGGTTCGTAACCTTAGGGTTCCTACTCCACGAATTGAGCTCAAATGAGCTATAGTGATGTAAATACCACCACTAATCAAAAACACTCCTTCTCGACAACAAGTCGGAGGCGGAGAAACCTCGTACAAGGATTACAAAAGTAATACAAGAAAATATGAGTCAAATACAACAAAAGAAGTAAAGAACACTTTACAAAACTCTTTTGAATACATGCTTTTTTGATTGCATGAGCCACACTTAAAGACCCTGATTTGCACTAGCAAATCGCTCTAAATCGCCTAAGAAATTAGTGCCAAAATCCTCCTCCATGAGCTCCTTTTAAAGCTACAACTCGGGCTATATTCCATCTAGTAGTCGACTGATATAGACCATCAGTCGACTGCTCCTGTAGCCGTTGTGAGATAATGACTCGATCCACATTGGATAAGTTTCAACGGATACACCATCAGTTGACTGATCATGCCTTCACTCGAATGCCAAACCCTAGTAGTCAACTCGGAGACAATCTGTGCCCGTATCCTTAACCAGCAATCGAATGACCTCCATGTCAGTCGAATGATCAAGCCATCAGTCGACTGTCCAATGCTGGAAGTCGACTGCCAAGGTCACGCGGTCGCAGTCGAATGCAAGTCGACTCCCGACCAGTCGACTGGTCATAATTCCAGTCGACTGATAAGAGTCAACTCAACTTCCAAGTGTCAAAACACTTGACCAATTGACTAATCATAACCTCAGTTGACTGACAAACCTCAAACATGATGTTTAACCCCAAGTATGATGCCCTCATACTTGCTAGACTACCCTTAGCCTAGACCTAAGCTTTCTATCCACCTCCATCAGCCTCATGCCTATTGGATCCTTCCAAGTCTTCCATGACTTGTTCATTCATACACTATCCTCTAGGTGCTTCCATTGACTATTGTCATGCTAACGTGGTTTATACCGCCAGGGCACATTTGGGCTTAGACTGCTAAGACACACGCTTGGACTTTATGCCGCTAAACCATTGGACTTATGCTACCAAGACTCCACCCTTGGACTTTACGCCACCAATATCAACCCTTGGACTTCCCAAATGCCAAGTACCCATGACTTGGACTTTCCCTTGCCAACCCATGTTGGACTTTCCATGCCAACCCATGTTGGACTTTCCATTTGCCAAGACTCAAGCTTGGACTTTACCTTTCCAAGACCTATGCTTGGACTTTCCATGCCAACCCATGTTGGGCTTTCCATTTGCCAAGACTAAAGCTTGGACTTTCCCTTACCAAGTGTCCCACATGTACTTCTCCATCATGGTCAACCCCAAGTCATCCAACTAGTCAACCCATTATCAAACAACGGTTAAACTCCTTTGTTAAACATGAATGTCAAACATCAAAAAACTATTCGATTCCAACTTGAGTCTGGTTAATCATGACCTGGGCCGATTGCATGAATAGTAGTTTCATTTGGATGTTTAGTTGTAGTCTAATTAGGATGTTTAGTTTTCAGTTTAATTTATTGTTAATGAGTTTGACTGCTATTTCCATTAGTTAGGAGTGTTTAATAATAGGTTAGATTTATTTAATGTTTTCTTTACACTCATGTTATTTTTCATTTGAATTGGTGTTTAAATTCCTACATTGTCTTTATGTTTTTGAATGCTCTTGTTTGAATGCTTAGTTTACATCTTTAATTTTGTTATCTTCGTAGTTTAGTTAGATTAAGGTTTTAATTACTTGTATTGTCTTTCATTCAGTAGGATTAGACTTTTACATTCCAAACCCCATTTATAATAGAAAACACAAAGCAATAATTAATAATCCTAAGACTACTGTTCTATCAATTACACTCATTGGGAAACGATCCGGGCCATTCACTATGCTATATTAGTATAGAGAGGGTTTGTTGATTAATTTTGTAATGGAACCATGACACAAACTACCGTTATCAGTCCCTTGAAAAATTTACCATAGACTCAAATACTTTGAAAATGATTATAGGGAGCCAAAGGGCAAGTTTCAATAAGAAGGCCTTAGGATATAAGGGATCAAAGGATGAAAAGGCATACCATTGTTTATTTGCTAGGGGGCAATCAAAAACAACAATGGTAGCTAGAAAGTGGATTCCTAAGGAATACTTGGTAAACCCTATTGGAAAGAATCTATATTGGGTACCCAAGTCAATCCTTAAAGGATAGAAAAACCTAGGTTAGTCAACCATATTTGAATTTATTTCTTATCTTGCTAAATGGTTGACTTATGATCATGATGGGTGAAAATGGAGTATACTTAACCTTTGAAGCATTGCATGAAAATTTTTGGTTAAGTAGAATTACCTAGTTACAACTCACAAAACACTATAAGGATAACTTGATTGATAAACATAGCCATGGGTGAGATGTTAGGTTGATACAAATGATTCACTAATGCTTATGACATTTTGATGAGTCATTAGGTGTATCATGATATAGCAATCATTGACCAACTATGGGGAAAGCCAATGTTTAACTCATGAACATCTTGCCCAAAGATCATAGTTGGATATTTTTGATATTTAAAAACAATTCATGTTTTGAAAACTTTGAGGTAATGCCTTGAAACATTTAAAGGAAAAATTGGATTTCCAAGTTGATACAATATTAAGAAATTTTAGAACTTTTGAAATTTTGCCTAATGTTTGAAAATTTTATGCATTTTCATGAAAAATTATTTTCCCATGATATAGGAACTCATAAGAAATGTGTTCCCCAAATTTCATGATTTTTTGAATTTTTCTGAATTTTTCGTGCATTTTTTATGTTGGCTTCAGAAATTTGATTTTAGCATTATCAAATGCCAATCGACTGAAGCTTGATACCAGTCAACTGCTACTTGTAAAATCAAAATTTTGGTTTTTCAAATCTGTTTTTAGTGTTTTATATTCCCATAATTCTTGATACCACCTTGTATAAGCTTGTTTGATCTTTTTGATGGTGTCAAAGGGGGAGAATATTAAGGTTTAAGTTAAACATCTTAGAGCATGTGTTAAGGGGGAGCTTGATATTCATGCTTTACTTTCCTTAAGTAGTTTTACCTAACTTAAACATATTTCCACACATCAAAAAGGGGAAGATTGTTAGGGCAATCAACCCAAGTATGATCTTGGTTTTGATGTGTGTGTCAAAGAGTTTAAGTTATGATTTCTATGCTTTTGATGTGTGTGTTGAAGTTGTGCAGGACTTGGTGAATCACACATGAGTAGCTTTATGAAGCATTGGAAAGTTCACTCTTTTCATGGCTCGGGTCCTTGAGTTGGTGAAGGATGTCACGGGGAGAAGCCGTGAGCTTAGTGCATCTGAGGGACTGCCGGACAAGAAACAATGGAGTTGAGCCAAAGGAAGTAGACTTCGGGGCAAGATGCGAAGGATGGCACAAGGAGAAGCTATGAACTTAGAGCATCTGAGGGATGCAGGTTGAAGGAAGAGAGCTTCGATGGAAGACTCCATGGAAGATGAGAGTTGAGCGATTGTAACCTGGGGTGGGGTAGTTAAACTTAGGTGAACTTGGCCAAATGGCTAAAATCAAGTGTCGGATGCTCAAACATCTTTGTGTAAGGTTTTACCTTATGCCCATCGACTGATATAGGTATCAGTCGACTGGTCAAGCAGTTGACTTCTATCGATTGAGGTGTTGTCGCCCATTAGTCGACTACTAGGGTTTAGCAGTCGACTGGTCCATCATCAGTCTACTGCCATATCCTGACAGTCGACTATTATAAGTGGACACGGGCAAAAAACCTCTCATAGTCGACTAATCAGAGTCCCAGTTTTTGGGATGTATACTGAAAAGTCTATCTTTTGTATGAACATCTTTATATTTGAAATAAGAATCACAAGATTATTGTTTGCATATTTATGGTTATGCATATTGTCTAATACATTATATTGTAGATAACATGGTGTGTAGTGTCACACGGGAGATCATGTTATCAGTTACTTGTAAAGTATAAGTAAAGGCTCACAACCGAGATGGTCATGGACAAACTATTGGAATGGTTGTAGTGTGATTTGGTATTGGTTTGTCTTGACCATAGAAAAACACTAGTACACTTTGTGTGTATTGAGCAGGACTGACTTAGAGGTGATTCGATTTATTGCTAACTACATAATTGAATTGGACCTCGGATATTATGTTGTACATGGTCTTAATCCCGATATAATAATGGGCACATATACTTAGTATTTATTTCTTTGATTTACCAATGGGCGAGATTTATAGAGTAAATCGATAGGCTCAGTAAGTTGGGAAATGATATTATTTATATGGTGTGTCGTTGATTATAGGAGGAAACCGTGTCCTATATATTAGGATGATGATGTCCCCTTGAGGAGCTCATAAGGTTCATCATGTAAACCCTGCAGGTGGACTTGGTCCGACATGATGATAAGGTTGAGTGGTACTACTCATGGAGCTAGATGTTGATTAATTAATTGTCAGTAAATTAATTAATTGACGGACATTCGAGAAACACAGGGAGATAAATATACAAATAATATATGGAGACCATATTAACTTATGGGGTTGGTAATGTAGATCAATGATAATCCTCTAGTGGAATGGATTATCATTAATGGAACGGACTTTATGTGGGCTTGATTCATTGGGTGGCCAAGATCCAACTCCTCCTCATGGTCCCTATTGTAGCCTATTAAACCCCTCATTGAGCCTAGATCCGATGATGGAAAATGAAACTCTAGATTCGACGGTGGAGATTAAATATCTAGATCCGACGGTGGAGATTAAATCTTTAGATCCGATGGTGGAGATTAAATCTTTTGATCCGACGATTGAGATTAAATCTCTAGATACGATGGTTGAGATTAAATCCCTAGATCCGACGTTGGAGATTAAAAAGAGGCTTAAGCCTAGCTCTATAAAAGGAGGCTTAAGTGGTGGGCGGCAAGAACATTGAAGGGAGATTAGGGTTTTGGCTTTGGGCGGCTAGGGTTTGGAGGAGTCTTGGGCAGCAAGATTTGTTAGGGTTGTTGCCGGCGCCCATTTTCCTCTTCTCAACCATGGTCGGTGCTCATCCTCTTCTTTTCTCCATCCTTGGCCGACGGTGACAAGGGTTAGGGTTCTTCCCTTGGAGCTCTTTGTCGGCGCCCACTCCATCTTCTTCATCTTATTGTCTTGACTGCTGAAGAGTACAAATATGTACTCTTCAAAGAGTGCCCTCCTAAGCCTGCAGATGATTCTGGAGAAAAGAGGAAGGAGAGTTATAAGAAGTGGATCAAGGCTGATGAGATGGCGCGATGTTACATTTTGGCTTCTATGTCAAATGTTTGGCAACATTAGCATCAAGTTATGCCCACTGCTTATGACATGATACTCAATCTCAAAGAGCTTTTCGGACACCAGAATCGGGCTACTAGGCAGGAAGCCATGAGGAACTTGATGACGACCACCATGATTGAGGGAACACCCGTGAGGGATCATGTTCTCAAGATGATGCTTCATTTGAATGAGCTATAAGTCCACGGAGCTGAGATCGATGGGGAAACCAAGGTCGATATCATTCTCCAGTCTCTACCTAGGAGTTTTGAGCAGTTTTGCCTGAACTACAACATGAATAAAAGGTTGTATTCGTTGGCAGAGCTTCTGACAAAAATTCAAGCGACAGAGGGGCTATTTCATCAGAGTGCTCAGGCACAGGCCATGGTTTCTCAAAAGGTTTCTACTTCTAAGCCGAAAGGCAAGAAGAAGAAGAAACAAGCTGGGACAAAGGTGGCGAGAGGACCTCAAGGAGGAGTGAAGAAGCCGAAAGGCAAGTGCTTCAGTTTCAAGCAGACTGGACATAGGAAGAACGACTGATCCAACCGGAAGAAGAACAAACGTATATCTTTTGGTCTAGTTGTTGAAACATGTTTAGCGGTGTTATCTACCGGCACCTGGTGTGTAGATACGGGAGCCACTGATCATGTTTGCAATACTTTTCAGGGGTTCTAGGAAACCAGACGACTAGCTGAAGGGGAGATTACCGTCTACTTGGGTGATGCTACGAAGGTAGCGGCTGTTGTAGTGGGAGATGTTTATTTGTCTTTTGAGAGGAATAAAGTTTTGGTTTCTAAATTATTTATGGATGGAAATTCTATTTCTTTTAATGACAGAGTTGTTATAAAAAAAAATAAGGAGATTATCTATTCTGGTGCATTGATAGGAAATTTATATTCACTTGAACCAAAAGCTCCTACGATGCAAATAGAAATAAATAACTCATCTTCTAATTCCAATAAGAGAAAAGAATCTTCCAAAATGAACCAAACATATCTTTGGCATCTAATGCTAGGTCATATTAACCTAAGCAGAATTCAAAGGTTGATAGCTTATGGACCTCTGGGTTCATTAGTGGTGGAAGATTTCCCAACTTGCGAATCTTGCTTGGAAGGTAAAATGACCAAGAGGCCTTTTAAGCACAAGGGGTATAAAGCCAAAGATGTGTTGGAATTGGTTCATTCTGATTTGTGTGGTCCTATGTCTATCCAGGAAAGAGGTGATTTTGAATATTTTGTCTCTTTTATAGATGATTATTCAAGGTATGGATACATTTACTTGATGCGCCGTAAGTCTGAATGCTTTGACAAGTTCAAATAATTCAAGGCTGATATGGAGAAACGTAAAGGTAAAAGTATCAAGACACTACGATCTGATCGTGATAGTGAGTACCTCTTGGGACAGTTTAAAAATAACTTATCAGAGGTTGGGATTCAATCCCAGTTGTCTGCACCTGACACTCCCCAGTAGAATGGTGTAGCAGAGCGAAGGAATAAAACTCTTATGGAGATGTTGAGATCGATGATGAGTTATTCTGAGTTGCCAGATTTGTTCTGGGGATATGCTCTAGATACGACAGTGTATATTCTGAACTTGGTACCATCTAAATCAGTGCCTTCTACTCCAACAGACTTGTGGACTGGGCGAAAGCCTAGTCTGAGACATATACGGATTTGGGGGAGTCCAGTACATGTGCTGAAGGCAGATGCTGGTAAATTGGAACCTCGTACAGAAGTGCGCATGTAAATAGGCTATCCTAGAGGAACGAAACGTAGTTTGTTTTATAGTCCTAGAGATCAGAGGGTGATCATTAGCACGAATGCCAGATTTCTAGAGGAAGACTATTTGATGAACCACAAGCCCATGAGTAAGATTGTTCTGGAGGAACTAAGAGGGGAAGTAACTACTTCAGTACCACCGGTACAAGAGGATATACCATATGTCACTGCACCGCATGTGATAGAGGATACACAGGTGATACCTCATCGTAGTGGGAGGGTTGTTAGACAGCCTGATAGATTCATGTTCTGGGGAGAATCTTTTGATTTGATCCCTAGCGAACATGAACCTGATCCCTGGACATATCACGAGGCGATCCAAGATAAAGATGTGGAATCTTGGCAAAGTACGATGAATTCTGAGATAGAATTTATGGTTTCAAATCAGGTTTGCGAGCTAGTAGAACCACCCAATGGTGTAAAAGCCATTGGATGCAAGTAGATCTACAAAAGAAAGAGAGGAATAAATGGGAAGGTTGAGACCTTCAAAGCAAGGCTTGTTGCGAAGGGGTATACTCAGAAAGAGGGTATCGATTATGAGGAGACCTTTTCGTCAGTAGCCATGCTTAAGTCTATCCGGATTCTCTTATGTATTGCTGCTCATATGAATTATGAGGTATGGAAGATGGATGTCAAGACATCTTTCCATAATGGAAGTCTTGCGGAGAACATCTATATGAAGCAACCAGAGGGATTCATTGCAAAGGGCAAAGAGCATCTTGTGTGCAAGCTTAATCGGTCCATTTATGGATTGAAGCAAGCTTCGAGGTCTTGGAACATCCTCTTTGATGAGGTAATCCAGTCTTATGGATTTATTCAAAGTCCAGATGAGTCTTGTGTATACAAGAGATGTGACGGAAATGTAGTGGTATTTTTTGTACTATATGTAGATGACATTTTGTTAATTGGCAACAATGTCAAGGTGTTATCGGACGTAAGTGTATGGTTGTCCAAAAAGTTTGATATGAAGGACTTGGGAGAAGTCGGACACATCCTTGGGATCAAGGTTATAAGGGATCACAGGAAAAGTATGTTGTGCTTATCTCAAGCATCATACATAAACACCAATATGGATCATTTTAGCATGCAAAACTCCAAGAAAGGTTTTCTACCTTTCAGGCATGGAGTTCCTTTATCTAAGGAGATTTATCCTAGAACATCTAAGGAGATAGAGGAGATGAAGGCAGTTCCTTATGCTTCGACAGTGAGAAGCCTCATGTATGCCATGCTATGTACGAGACCGGATATCTTCTTTGCCGTGGGCATGGTTCGAAGATATCAGAGTAATCCAACACAGGGTCATTGGACTGCTGTAAAGCATATATTAAAGTACCTGAGATGGACTAGGGATTATATGCTGGTATACCAGGCAGATCAATTACTCCCTGTGGGTTACATAGATTCTGACTTCCAATTAGATAGGGATAACAGTAAGTCTACCTCAAGTTTTGTGTTTACTTTGGGAAGTGGAGCAATTGTATGGAGGAGTGTCAAGCAGAAATTCGTGGCGCACTCTACCATGGAAGCTGAGTATGTGGCGACCTCTGAGGTGGCCAAAGAATTTGTGTGGCTCAGGAACTTCTTGATGGACTTGGATGTGATTCCTGGTTTGCCAATAACTTTCACAATTTGTTGTGATAATAGTGGTGCAGTTGCAAACTCGAAGGAACCACGAGCCCATAAGGCAAGTAAACACAAAGAGCGCAAGTACCACCTGATACGAGAAATCATAAAGTGAGGAGAAGTTGATGTGGCCAAGATTGCATCAGAGGATAACCTGGAAGATCCTTTAACTAAGGCCCTTCTAGCGAGAGCTTTTGATAGGCATGTGGAGGGAATGGGAATCAGATGTATGGCAGTATGAGGACAACATAGTCTTTTAGTATAAGTTGGAGATTGTTGGGATGTATACTGAAAAGTCTATCTTTTGTATGAACATCTTTATCTTTGAAATAAGAATCACATGATCATTATTTGCATATTTATGGTTATGCATATTGTCTAATACATTACATTGTAGATAACATGGTGTGTAGTGTCACACGGCAGATCATGTTATCAGTTCCTTGTAAAGTATAAGTAAAGGCTGACAACTGAGATGACAATGGATAAACTATTGGAATGGTTGTAGTGTGATTTTGTATTGATTTGTCTTGACCATAGAATCACACTAGTACACTTTGTGTGTATTGAGCAGGACCAACATACAGGTGATTCGATTTATTGCTGACTACATAATTGAATCGGACATCGGATATTATGTTGTACATGCTCTTAATCCCGATATAAAAACGGGCACATATACTTAGTATTTATTTCTTTGATTTACCAATAGGGGAGATTTATAGAGTAAATCGATAGACTCGGTAAGTTGGAAAATGATATTATTTATATGGTGTTTTATTGATTATAGTAGGAAATCGTGTCCTATATATTAGGATGATGATATCCCCTTGAGGAGCTCATAAGGTTAATCATGAAAACCCTGCAAGTGGACTTGGTCCGGCATGATGATAAGGTTGAGTGGTACTACTCATGGATCTAGATGTTGATTAATTAATTGTCAGTAAATTAATTAATTGATGGACATTCGAGATCTTAAACACGGGGAGATAAATGTATAAATAATATATGGAGCCCATATTCACTTATGGGGTTGGAGAGGTAGATTAATGATAATCCTCTAGTGGAATGGATTATCATTAATGGATCGGACTTTATGTGGGCTTGATCCATTAAGTGGCCAAGATCTAACTCCTCCTCATGGTCTTTATTGTAGCCTATTAAAACCCTCATGGAGTCTAGATCCGATGATGGAAAATGAAATTCTAGATCCGACGATGGAGATTAAATCTCTAGATCCGACGGTGGAGATTAAATCTTTAGATCCGACGGTGAAGATTAAATCTCTAGATTCGACGATTGAGATTAAATCTCTAGATATGACGGTTGAGATTAAATCCCTAGATCCGACGCTAGAGATTAAAAGGAGGCTTAAGCCTAGCTCTATAAAAGGAGGCTTAAGGGGTGGGTGCCAAGAACATTGAAGAGATATTAGGGTTTTTGCTTTGGGCGACTAGGATTTAGAGGAGTCTTGCGCGGCAAGACTTGCTAGGGTTGTTGCCGGTGCCCATCTTCCTCTTCTCAACCTTGGCTGGTGCTCATCCTCTTGTTTTTTCCATCCTTGGCCGGCGGTGACTAGGGTTAGGGTTCTTCCCTTGGAGCTCTTGGTCGGCGCCCACTCCATCTTCTTTATCTTATTCTCTTTGGGCCGGTGGCAAACATCAAGCTTGGAGCTTGATGGTTGGTCCTAGATAGGCGAAGAGTTTTGTTTCATTCTTCACTTTGTTCGGAGCGAGCAAGGAAGGGAAGAGCGTGTTCTAGGAGGCTTCGACTTTTGGAAGATCGTCGCCCACACGACGTCCAAAAGGAGGAAGGACATACAATAGAAGATCGAGAGGTATAATGCTTGATTATGAATCTTTTCTTATTCTATGCATGTTGTATGCTTTGTTATGTGGCTAATTTACTTGGACCCCGAATAGAAACACAAAAATCGGTGATTCGTACATCATCTATTTCACAGCTAATCGTAGAATAGAGGTTGGTTGCTTGAACAACAAGTTTGTTCAAGTGACCACTCAAATCGAATAGCATGCCGATGGAACGATTGCTTGGGTAATCCATCTTTGTCAAGGATAATTTTTTTTATCCGGGGACGTATATGGGATCGCCATGAGCAAGCAACCGAGTTGATGTGGGAAGCGAAGTTTCATACCTTCAATTTGTATCAGAGCCAAGGTTTCCAATTTTGTGTGTTTAGGATTCAGTTACTTTTATGCACTTTTCATATATTATATGCTGGATAATTTTAGGATGTGTGTAGGTTAACTTTTAGGTTGCATGCATAGGATCCAATTATTATGGTCATATGTGTGTATGTGATTGTAAGTGTGTAATTATATATTATTTGAATCCTCGGGGTTGACGAGGCTAGCATTTAATTTTTGTAATTAAGTACGACATTGTTTAGCCACTCATTTATTTTAGTTTACTTTCGATCTAGATTTCATGTACACTCCTTCGTGGAGTATAGGATCGATCGATGTAAATTAAAATAGTTATTCTCGGCTCAGTTCTCCGGATGGCTTGTACATGGCGTAGGGAGGAGCTGACGAGATGGCGATATGACGGGAGGCATATTGGAGACAAAAGCTATAATAGTTGGAAAATATTTTTTTTTCATATTTATTGCTTCTTGTTTGATATGCATGTTGTATGGCACGCCCGCCCTTCCTGTAATCTAGAGGGGGAGGAAGGGTGACATGACGTGATCATACATACGTGCATATACAGCGGAAGAATTTAAACTTTAAAAAAAAACAAAAAACATGGAACAAGCATTTACCTTCAACCATGAAAATAACTCAACATTCTTAACCATGTAACAGATGAACATTTACTAAGCATGCATAATCATTTCATAAGGACACTACTTGGTTCAAGTTCATGATAATCTACATAATGGAGTTATGGGATCCTAAATATAGGTATAGAGTACATTGACATCAATGAGGCATTCAAAGTATCATCTAGGTACATGGTTCTCCATCACTTAACAATTCAATCAGGATAATAAGGTTCTTAGAAATTCTTTAACTAAATCAAGTGCTTAACATGCCAAGGTTTCATAAAACATAACGAGTATAGTTTCACATCAAGTATAACCCACAAAACAAGTCTAAGTTAACACCAAGTAGCAACCATCAAAACATCAAGTAGTGATCAACTCTTAACAACTAACATGCAAAACATTAAAACATGCATAAGTCTTGGAACATAAAACAGATCGCTTCCACCATGCCACTGCTACACACATTTTGCCCCTCCTGCTGCTCCCTTTAATTTAGACATTCTTTACCCGTTTCTGTAGTACAAGGGAAACATGAAACTATAAGCACATAGGCTTAGTAAGATCCTTTCCTACTCATAAAAGCCATACATCAGGTATTAGAAATAGAGTAGTGACATGTTCATCTAGACAACATATAGGCATAGCATTCATATAAAAGTCTTGACATGATCATTTAGGAACATAAGACTATAATTCATAAAAACATTGACATGTTCATCTAGACACATATAGGCATAGCATTCATATAAAAGTATTGACATGATCATTTAGGAACATAAGACTAGAATTCATAAAAACATGATAATTTCATAGACATGAAATGGGTATACGCAAGAGATTCTTTAAAAACATATATTTTATAGGTACTTAAACATAAATCTAAACATTAGGGCCCAGAATTGTACCACATACATCATTTTGCACGCATCCCTAAATAGATCCGAGATAGCTAATCCCGAATCTACTAGGTACTAGGCCCGTACTACAACCGTCGACCTAGGGGCAACATAGGAGCCCATCCCGTACTAGGTCCGTACTATGACCGTCGACCTAGGGGCACATAGGAGCCCATCCCATGGACCTTGATATGGTCCGGTACAAGCCATACAAAAGTAAAATAGCATATCATGTTCCTTATCATAACATAAAGAGTGCTCTTAGTCCCCATTCATAGGGAAACATCTCTTAGGCATTTTATCATACATACTTGTACATCATGACAAAATAAGCATAACATAAGCATACATTAATACAATTAACATGGACATGAGGTAGTGGAATAAACAAATCATGATATCATAAAGTCTAACTATCATCATGTCAACATCACATATATATATATATATACATCATGGCATAGAAGATCATTAGTAAACATAAGCATGTTTTAAGGATGATAACCAATACAATCACATACTCCCAAACATGGGGGATTTTTAGCAACCATAGAGGGGCTTGGAATCTCTTCCTAACCCTAATTCTTGGTCTTGGCCGAAACCCCTAATGGAGGTTTTAAGAAAACAAACTCTCAAACATACTAACACAAGGACTAACTAACATCATGTTAACATCATATATACATATAGCATGGCATGGAAGATCATTAGTAAGCACAAACATGGTCTTGGCCAAAACTCTAATAGAGGTTTTAAGGATTCAAATACTCAAATAACTTACACAAAGCCTAACTAACATCATGTTAACATCTTATATACATGTAGCATGACATGGAAGATCATTAGTAGGCACAAACATGGTCTTGGCTGAAACCTTAATAGAGGTTTTAAGGATTCAAATACTCAAACAACTTACACAAAGCCTAACTAACATCATGTTAACATCTTATGTACATGTAGCATGCCATGGAAGATCAATAGTAGGCACAAAGATGGTCTTGGCCGAAACCCTAATGGAGGTTTTAATGATTCAAATACTCAAGCAACTTACACAAAGCCTAACTAACATCATGTTAACATCTTATATACATGAAGCATGGCATGGAAGATCATTAGTAGGCACAAACATGGTCTTGGCCGAAACCCTAATGGAGGTTTTAAGGATTCAAATACTCAAAAAACTTACACAAAGCCTAACTAACATCATGTTAACATCTTATATACATGTAGCATGGCATGGAAGATCATTAGTAGGCACAAACATGGTCTTGGCCGAAACCCTAATGGAGGGTTTAAAGATTCAAATACTCAAACCACTTACATAAAGCCTAACTAACATCATGTTAACATCAAATATACATGTAGCATGGCATGGAAGGTCATTAGTAGGCACAAACATGGTCTTGGCCGAAACCCTAATGGAACTTTTAAGGATTCCAATACTCTAACCACTTACACAAAGCCTAACTAACATCATGTTAACATCATATATACATGTATCATGGCATGGAAGATCATTAGTAGGCACAAACAAGGTCTTGGACGAACCCCTAATGGAGGTTTAAGGATTCAAATACTTAAACCACTTACACAAATCCTAACTAACACCATGTTAACATCATATATACATGTAGCATGGCATGGAAGATCATTAGTAGCCCAAACATGGTCATGGCCGAAAACTTCCATGTGGGTTTTTAAGAATTCAAACACTAAAAACAACTTGTACTGTAGGTGAGGGGATGATTTACATCCTTTCGCTTGGTTTTCTATAAGAACTATACCCTTGGTGTCAAGACAAGGCCTCCTTTATCTTCTTGAATTTTCAAAAATGGAAGAAGGAGATGAAGGGGGTTCGGTGGAGGAAGAAGAAGAAGGAAGGAGAGAATGATTTGTTGTTCTCTTGCCTCCTCACTTACTCCTATTTATTCTAAGTGAAGGTGTCCCTTTGACTCCCCTACCCTTATCTATCCTTTCTCATACCCTTCTAATAGCACACACTTGCTGGGCTTCTAGTTATCACATGCATTTTAAGGTTTAGCTACTTGCATGGAGGTTCAGAGTTCAAACCGTGGGCCATGCATCCTTTTTGGCTCTATTCTCGTTTATTTTTGAAAGAGCCCACATAAAAGCCCATTATAATCATGCAACAATTCTTATAAAATTTGCTAGGAATTTTATGGGCGTTACAGTCCTTCATATCTTTTAAAAGTTTCATCCTTGAAACTTAGAACAACTCTGGATACTTCTGTTTCATGTCCTCCTCACGTTCCCATGTGGCTTCTTCGTACCATTGACATTGCCACAGGACCTTCACTAAGGGCACCTCTTTATTCCTTAGTCTTTTGACTCCTCGGTCTAGTATCTGGATCGATCGACTTTCATAACTTAGGTCCCCTTGAACTTGCACTGTTTGTGGCTCAATCACTTTGTCTGTACTGGAAATGCACTTCTTGAGTATCGAAACGTGGAACACGTTGTGAATAGCCGACATCTCTTGAGGCAGCTCTAGCTCTTAAGCTACCTTGCTGACTCTCTTTAGTATCGGATACGGTCCCACATAGCGTGGACTCATCTTACCCTTCCTTCCGAATCTCATCACTCCCTTCATAGTGGCTACCTTGAGGAATACTGAATCCCCAACTTTGAATTCCAACAGTCTACACCGCATATCCGCATATCTCTTTTTTCGGCTCTAAGCAGTTTCAATCTTTTGGCGGATGTTCTGTATAGCTCGGGTGGTGTCATCAATGAAATCTGTTTGGAGTCCCATCCCCTTCTTTTCACCACCCTCGTACCAGCACATAGGAGATCTACATCTCCTCCCGTATAGAGCCTCGTAGGGCATCATTCCAATAGTAGCTTGGTAGCTATTATTGTAGGCGAATTCTGCCAAGCATAAGTATCGGCACCAGCTCCCTTTGAAATCCAAGGCGCAAGCTTGTAACATATCCTCCAGTACTTGGTTCACCCTTTCTGTCTGTTCGTCGGTCTGAGGATGAAAGACAATACTGAATAATAGCTTCATGCCAAGGGCCTTCTGAACACATTCCCAGAAATGGGAGATAAAGCGACCATATTTATCAGAAATGATGGTCTTAGGAATCCCATGTAGTCTGATAATTTCCCTGGCATATAATTGAGCCAGTTGCTCCGTCGAGTAGGTCATCTTGATTGCTAGGAAGTGGGCAGACTTCGTCAATCTATCCATGATCACCCATATAGCGTCATATCCGTTCATCATCTTGGGTAGTCCTGAGAAGAAATCTATAGAAATATCTTCCCATTTCAATTCTGGAATTTGGATTGGCTGCAGTGTTCCTCTAGGTCTCTGGTGTTCTGCTTTAACCCTCTGGCAGGTTAGGCAGGTACTGACATACTGAGCCACATCTCTTTTCATACCGAACCACCAGAATTTCCATTTCAGATCTCGGTACATCTTTGTGGATCCAGGATGCATCGCATAGGGTGTTCTGTGAGCTTTCTCAAATATCCTCTTCCATAACTCTGGATCGTCGGGAATACATAAGCGATCCCTGAGGTATAGTACTCCGCTGTCAGCGATACGAAACCCATCATCCTTTCCTTCTAGGACCCCTTGCTTGATCCTTTGGATGCTCGGGTCACGGACTTGCTTTTCTAATATATCGTCGAACAACGTCGGTGCTATCATCATGGTAGAAAGTCGTCCGGAAATGATTTCAACCCTGTAACACATAATTTCCCTTTCTAGGGGCCGAATAATATCGATAGAGACATCAAAGTGGCACCGGACTTCCTGCTGAGTGCATCGACCACTTTGTTCACTTTTCCTCGATGGTAGAAGATCTCACAGTCATAGTCCTTGACGAGCCATCTGCGTTGTCTCATGTTTAGGTCTTTCTGTGTGAAGAAATATTTCATACTCTGGTGATCTGTATAAATCCTACACTGAGCTCCATATAGATAATGCCTCCATGTTTTGAGAGCAAAGACCACGGCCGCTAGCTCTAGATCATGAGTGGGATAATTCCTTTCATGTTCCTTGAGTTGCCTAGAGGCGTAGGCAATGACCTTGCCATTCTGCATGAGTACAGCTCCGAGTCCCAACTTGGAAGCGTCGCTATACATGTCGAAGCCTTCATTACTGTCTAGAAGAGTAAGGATTGGAACACTGGTCAGTCTCCTATTCAATTCCATGAAATTCTTCTCGCAAGCGTCCGTCCATTCATACTTTTTGTTCTTTTTGGTGAGAGCTGTCATAGGGGTGGCAATTCTAGAGAAGTCCTTTACAAACTTTCTATAGTAGCCTGCTAGCCCAAGGAAGCTTCTGATTTCGTTGGCATTCTTTGACCTCTTCCAGTTACTTACATCTTCAATCTTTATTGGGTCTACCATCACTCCATGCTTGGATATAACGTGACCCAAAAATGATACTTGATCGAGCCAGAACTCGCATTTTGAGAACTTTGTATACGGCTGCTTTTCCTGAAGAATCTGCAATACCATATTCATGTGTTCAGCGTGCTCTTCTTGGGTCCTTGAATATATCAGGATATCATCGATGAAAATGATCACAAATTTGTCGAGGAATGCCGAGAATACCTGATTCATCAGATCCATGAACATAGCAGGTGCATTCGTCACTCCGAAAGGCATAACTACAAACTCATAATGTCCGTATCTTGTTCGGAAAGTCATCTTCGGTATATCATCTGGTTTCACTTTCACTTGATGATAGCCAGACCTCAGATCAATCTTAGAGAAGACGGTGGCACCCTTTAACTGGTCGAACAGGTCGTCAATCCGTGGTAAAGGGTACCTGTTCTTGATCGTCACATTATTTAGTTCTCGGTAGTCTATGCACATTCGCATAGACCCATCTTTCTTCATTACCAACAGTACTGGAGCTCCCCATGGAGAGCGACTTGGGCGTTTAAGTCCCTTGTCAAGTAACTCCTATAGCTGTCCCTAGAGTTCCTTCAATTCAACCGGCTCCATACTGTAAGGTGCTTTAGAAATCAGATTAGTACTAGGAATTAATTCGATCTCAAATTCAATTTCTCTATTAGGGGCTAACCCTGGTAGTTCATCTGGGAATACCACTGGGTAGTTGCATACAACCCTTGACATCTTCTAGCTTCTGGTCCTTGGCTTGACTTGTATCAACCGCATGTGCTAGAAACCCAGTGCATCCACTGTCTAACATCTTGCATGCCTTTAGAGTTGATAAATATTTATTGATTCTTTTCCTTGGCTCTCCAATAAATTAAAACATAGGTTCTACCTTCGGCTGGAAAACCACTTATCTTTTACGATACTCGATTGAAGCACCGTACTTACTTAAGAAATCCAAGCCCAATATGATATCATAATCCTGCATGTCGAGCACTATCAGATCATAGTAGAGTTCTCTGTCTGCGATTCTGATGGGTGTGGCTCGCAGTATATGAGTAGATGGCATCACTTCTTCCAAGGGCAGTGTCGTTAAGAACTTGCGATCTAAAGCTTGTGGTGGCATGTCCATCTTCTTCGTGAAAGGTGTAGAGACAAACAAGTGTGTTGCCCCAGTATCAAATAATACAGTAGCATGCTTACAGAAAATAAATATATGACCTGTGACAACCGTAGAAGCGCTCGCCACATCTTCTTTGGTGAGAGAGAATACCCTGACATTCGTCGTAACTAGCAGGGCTTCCAATCTCCCTTGGCTTATCTGAGTACCTTCGATTGCAGCCTGCATCTGGTGTAGCTATGGAGGAGCACCCCTGTACTCGGTATACTTCTGAGGAGGTGCCTGAACCTAATTAGGGTAGTCCTTGACTCTGTGCCCTTCCAGTCCACAGTTGAAGCATCTATTCGTGCCCTTGTAGCACACTCCAGGATGTATCTTCCTGCATGTAGTACACTGAGGGATCTTGGGGTGCTTGTTCGCTGGACCACCTTTAAAGTCATTCCATTGCTTTCTCTTGCCATTGTGGTTTCCTTTCCATGTACTCTGGGTTTTCTGAGCACCTGACTGGGCTTGGCTCTTGCCTTCACTTAGTGCCTTCTTTTGCTGGTTAATATTTTTTAGGTAGTGCTCGGTGATCAGGGCACTACTGAACAACTCCTCTGCGGTTTGCGGTCTATTAACTCCGCCGGCCACGTTCAGAGATATCTCGGGTCGGAGCATCTTCAGCATGAGTCTGACCCTTTTTCTTTTTGTACTGACCAACTCTGGGCATAGGTGCGCGAGCCATTTAAATCTTTTCACAACTTCATTAACTGAGAGGTCACCTTGCTGGAACCCTGTGAACTCGTCGTAATGCCTGTTTGTCACCCGCATATGGAAGAATTCTTCGAAAAATTCATATTCAAAGTCCGTCCATCTCATTTGATTCACTTGCCTCCTTGCTTTAAATCTTTCCCACCACAATCAGGCATCTCCCGAAAGACAAAATAATGCATAGTTAATCTTTTCATGTTCGGGCCAATCCAGTAGCTCTACGATGCTTTCCACAGTCTTGAACTAGGCCTGGGCGTCCCATGGTTCACCAGTATCAGAGAAATTTTCCGGCTTCAGCCTCTGCCACTGGATTAGGTACGCTTCTTGTCAAACTATCGGGCCGGGGCCTGCTGGTGCGGCGGTAGGATTTCCTCGTTGGTTCATTAAAGAATTTAACACTTGCTGTTGCTCTGTGACTTGACGCTGGAGTTCAGTAACCACATGCATAAGATCAAGTAAGGGGTACTATCTCATCGACTCTATTACTGCGTGTTCCAGCCATGCTTATCTTCACATATTATAATAAGGCTAGCATAAGATTATCATACATATATTTATGCATATTTAACTAAAAGCATTCCTTATCATACATAAAAGAAATAGAGTAGGCATAGAATTTTTTACTTGGAGCGGCAGGATAGGAGCTTGATGTGTGTGTAGTGGAAAGGCAGATCTGCTCTGATACCAACCTGTCACGCCCGCCCTTCCCGTAATCTAGAGGGGGAGGAAGGGCGACGCGACGCGATCATACATACGTGCATATACAACGGAAGAATTTAAACTTTAGAAAAAAACCATAAAACATGGAACATGCATTTACCTTCAACCATGCAAATAACTCAACATTCTTAACCATGTAACAGATGAACATTTACTAAGCATGCATAATCATTTCATAAGGACACTACTTGGTTCAAGTTAATGATAATCAACATAATGGAGTTATGGGAGCCTAAATACAGGTATAGAGTACATGGATATCAATGAGGCATTCAAAGTATCATCTAGGTACATGGTTCTCCATCACTTAACAATTCAATCAGGATAATAAGGTTCTTAGCAATTCTTTAACTAAATCAAGTGCTTAACATGCCATGGTTTCATAAAACATAACGAGTATAGTTTCACATCAAGTATAACCCTCAAAACAAGTCTAAGTTAACACCAAGTGGCAACCATCAAAACATCAAGTAGTGATCAACTCTTAACAACTAACATGCAAAACTTCAAAACATGCATAAGTCTTGGAACATAAAACAGATCGCTTCCACCATGCCACTGCCACACATACTTTGCCACTCCTGTTGCTCCCTTTAGTTTAGCCATTCTTTACCCTTTTCTGTAGTACAAGAGAAACATGAAACTATAAGCACATGTTGGGATGTATACTGAAAAGTCTACCTTTTGTATGAACATCTTTATTTTTGAAATAAGAATCACATGATCATTGTTTGCATATTTTTATGCATATTGTCTAATACATTACATTATAGATAACATAGTGTGTGGTGTCACATGGGAGATCATGATATTAGCTCCTTGTAAAATATAAGTAAAGGCTCACAATCGAGATGACTTTGGACAAACCATCGGAATGGTTGTAGTGTGATTTGGTATTGGTTTATCTTGACCATAGAATCACACTAGTGAACTTTGTGTGTATTGAGCAGGACCGACTTAGAGGTGATTCGATTTATTGCTGACTACATAATCGAATCGGACCTCGGATATTATATTATACATACTCTTAATCCCGATATAATAACGGGCACATATACTAAGTATTTATCTCTTTGATTTACCAATGGGAGATATTTATAGATTAAATCTATAGGCTCGGTAAGTTGGGAGATGATATTATTTATATGGTGTACCGTTGATTATAGGAGGAAACTGTGTCCTATATATTAGGATGATGATGTCCCCTTGAGGAGCTCATAAGGTTCATCATGTAAACCCTGCAGGTGGACTTGGTCCGACATGATGAAAATGTTGAGTGGTACTACTCAAGGAGTTAGATGTTGATTAATTAATGGTCAGTAAATTAATTAATCGATAGAGATTCGAGATCTTAAACACGGAGAGAAAATGTACAAATAATATATGGAGCCCATATTAACTTATGGGGGTTGGTGAGGTAGATCAATTATAATCCTTTAGTGGATTGGATTATCATTAATGGATCGGAATTTATGTGGGCTTGATCCATGGGTGGCCAAGATCAAACTCCTCCTCATGGTTCCTATTGTAGCCTATTAACACCTCATGAAGCTTAGATCCAATGGATAGAAACAAAACTCTACATCCAAAGGTAGAGATTAAATCTCTAAGATCCGACGGTTGAGATTAAATCTCTAGATCCGACGGTTGAGATTAAATCACTAGAACCAATGGTGAAGATTAAACCAAGGCTTATCCCTAACTCTATAAAAGGATGGAATAGGGGTGGGCGGCAAAACAAAATTAGAGAAAAGGGGGCTAGGGTTTTAGGCGGCAAGAGCAAGGGAGGCTTAGGGTTTTGGGTGGCCACAATTAAGGAAAGATGTTTTTCTTCTTCTTCTTCCTTTGGTGGCCGGCACCCTTCTTCCCTCTTATCTCCTTGGCTTGGCCAGCGCCCAAGCTTCTCCCTTTCATCTATGGCTTATGATGGATGGCATTAGGGTTGCTTCCCTTGGGTGGCAAGCAATCCTAGTTGGGTTAGGAATAGGAGTGGGCGGGTAGGGTTAGGTTTGGGGGTTAATGGTGGGCGGCAACAAGTGGAGGAGGGATTCTTCTTCTTCCCTCTACCTTGGCCGAAGCTCAATCTATTCTTCTTCCCTTCGTCTTTGGCCGGAAATTAGGAGATCTTAGTTTAGGGTTTGGGCGGCAACAAGGAGGAGGATTGCTTTCCTTTCTCTTCTCCAAGTGTTGGTCGGCGCCCATGCCCTCTTTGATTCTCCTTTGGCCGGTTACCATACTCCATGTTCTCTTCCTTGGCCGGCGGCAACATCGAGTTTATTGACTTGGTGGCCGGTTCTAGATAGGAAGATGAGTTTTGTTTTATGATCTTCCTTTATTCGGAGTGAACAAGGAAAGGAAGATTGGTGATCTAGGAGGCTTCAACTTTTGGTAGAACATCGCCCACACGACGTCCGAAAGGAGGAAGGACATACAATAGAAGATCAAGAGGTATAACAAGAGGTATAATCTTGTTTATTTTGATTAGTGTTCTTTTGTATTATGTTTATAATTGTTTTTTAATTATATGCATGTTTTTTGTGGATGTTTACTTTATGTATGTGGCTAAATAATACTTGGATCCCGAACATAAACACAAAAGACAGCTATCCAGACATCATCTATTCCGCGGCTACTTGTAGAATAGAGCTTGGTCGCTTGAACAACGAGTTTGTTCATGTGACCTCTCTAAACGAATAGCACGACGATGACTTGGTTGTTTGGGCAATCTCTTTTGTCTAGGATTAAATTTTTTTAATCCATGGACATCGAGGGGATCGCCTTGAACAAACGACCAAAGTGAAGTAGGAAGCGAAGTTTCTTCTCAGGAACTCGATAAGCAAACACCTTCAATTGGTATCAGAGCCAAGGGTTCTGATTTTGTGTGTTTTAGATTCGGTTAATTTTATGCACTTTTCATATATTATATGTGTCGGATAATAGTAGGATATACGTAGGTTAACTCTTTGGTTGCAGGCATAAGATCCGACTATTATGGTCATATGTGTGTATGTGATTGTATGTGTGTAAATGTTTATTTTGTTGAATCCTCGGGGTTGACGAGGCTAGTATTTGATTTTTTATAAATTAGATATGACATTGTTTAGCCACTCTTTATTTTATTTTACTTTCGATCTAGATTTTATGTACACTCCCTCGTGGAGTATAGGATCGATGGATGTAAATTAAAATAGGTTTTAGTCTCGGCTCAGATCTCCGGATGGCTCGTACATGGCGTAGGAGGAGCGGATGAGATGACGATGCACAGGAGACATATTGAAGATAAAAGCCAGAATAGTTGGAAAATTTTTATGTTTCATATTTATTGCTTTTTGTTTGATATGCATGTCGTAGGATAGGAAAATTCCTCAATTTCAAATTACTAAGTGGGAGAGAGATATTTTTATAAATTCCCACGGCCTCCATTACGATTTGACAAGTGATGCAAACAAACTTGTGCGTCAGCTTTGAGTGCCTTCCTCCCCATCGGATGAGTTTGTTTGCAGATCACATGGTCAAATATGATTATAGGGAATTATCAAGGAGCGTGTGTACTTCCCCATCGGAAGGCACATAACCCGAGATAATTACCTTGGTACCGAGTAATGGTAAACACTTAGATACTAATATAAGTATCCTCTCCATCGGAGTCACTGCTTTTATTTGTAGGGCCAAAGAGGAACCAACTATTAATTTTACTTGTCAAAAAGTTAGGTTGACAAGATAGCAAAATTAATGGGTAAAACCTCCTCATACAAATGTAGAATTCGTATACGTCCACACGATCGTGGCATGCGATATTCTCGGTGTATAGAGGTGTTGGTCGATTTTAAAAATTTATTGTTTGAGGATTCAATAATTATTTGAAATCTAAAGTAATGATCTATGTGATTCTTAGGATTTTCATAAATGACGTTCATTCCACTTGTTGTGATACTAAAGGAAAATAAGTTTACTGTACCCAAATTATGATGATTGGAAAAGAATCTAAATATTGTCTTAATTGTTGAGGAGTACAAATATGTACTTTTCGAAGAGTATCCTCCTAAGTTTGCGAATGAGCTGAAAGTCCATGGAGCTGAGATTGAAGGGGAAGCCCAGGTCGATATAATTCTCCAGCCAACAGAAAGGCTTGCTCAGACTCAGACCATGGTTGGCCAAAAGGTTTCTACTTCTAAGCCAAAAGGCAAGAAGAAGAAGAAATAAGGTGGAGCAAAGGTGGTGGGAGGAACTCAAGGACGAGTGAAGAAGCTGAAAGGCAAGTACTTCACTTGTAAGCAGGATGGACATTGGAAGAAGGACTGTCCCAATCCGAAGCAGAACAAAGGTATATACTTTGGTCTAGTCATTGAAATATGGTTAGCGGTGTTATCTACAAGTACCTGGTGTGTAGATATGGGAGCCTCTGATCATGTCTGCAATACTTTGCAGGGGTTCCAAGAAACCCGATGACGAGCTGAGGGAGAGATTACCATTTACTTGGGTAATGCCACGAAGGTTGCGGCTATTACAGTGGGAGATGCTTTATTTATCTTTTGAGAAAAATAAAACTTTGGTTCTGAAAAATTCCCTTTATGTACCTTTATATAGAAAGAATTTATTTTCAGTTTCTAAATTGTTTATGGATGGATATTCTATTTCTTTTAATGACAGAGTTGTTATAAAAAGGAATAGGGAGAATATCTGTTCTGGTACATTGATAGGAAATTTGTATACACTCGAACCAAAAGCTCTCACGATGCAAATAGAAGTTAATGACTCATCTTCTAATTCCAATAAGAGAAAAGAACCTTCGAAGATGAACCAAACATATTTTTGGCATCTTAGGCTTGGTCATATTAACCTAAGCAGAATTCAAATGTTGAAAGCTGATCTACCTTTGGGTTCATTAGTGGTGGAGGATCTCCCAACCTGCGAATCTTGCTTGGAGGGTAAAATGACCAAGAGGCATTTTTCAAGGCCAAGGGGTATAGATCCAAAGATGTGTTGGAATTGGTTCATTCTAATTCGTATGGTCTTATGTCTATCCAGGCCAGAGGTAGTTTTGAATATTTCATCTTTTTCACAGATGATTATTCAAGATATGGATGACACTACGATCTGATCGTGGTAGTGAGTACCTCTTGGGATAGTTTAGGAATTACTTATCAGAGGCTGAGATTTAATCCCAATTGTTTGCACCTGGCACACACCAGCAGAACGGTGTAGCAAAGAGAAGAAATAGGACTCTTATGGAGATGGTTAGATCGGTGATGAGTTATTTTGAGTTTTCAGATTCGTTCTGGGGATATGCTCTGGATACAGCGGTGTACAATCTGAACTTGGTTCCATCTAAATCAGTGCCTTCTACTCCCATAGAATTGTGGACTGGGAGAAAGCCTAGTTTAAGACATATTTGGATATGGGGGAGTCCAACACATGTGTTGAAGGCAGATGCTGGTAAGTTGGAACCTCGTAAAGAAGTACGCATGTTCGTTGGCTACCCTAGAGGAACAAAGGGTGGTTTGTTTTATAGTCCTAGAGATCAGAGGGTGATCGTTAGCACGAACGCCAAATTTCTAGAGGAAGACAATGTGATGAGCCACAAGGCTAAGAGTAAAATTGTTCTAGAGGAATTAAAAGGGGGAGTCACTTCTTCAGTACCACCGGTACAAGCGGATATACCACAAGTCACTACACCGCGTGTCGTAGAGGATACACAGGTGACACCTCGTCGTAGTGGGAGGGTTGTTAGACATCTTGATAGATTCATGTTCTTGGGAGAGTCTTCTGATTTGGTCCTTGGCGAACATGAACCTAATCCCTTGACATATGACGAGGCAATCCAAGATAAAGATACAATATCTTAGCTTAATCGGTCCATTTATGGATTGAAGCAAACTTTGAGGTCTTGGAACATTCGCTTTGATGAGGTAATCCAGTCCTATGGATTTATTCATAGTCCGGATGAGTCTTGTATATACAAGAGATGTGACGGAAACGTATTGGTATTTCTTGTACTATACGTAGATTACATTTTGTTGATTGGCAACAATATCAAGGTGATATTGGACGCAAGGGTATGGTTGTCCAAACAGTTTGATATGAAGGACTTGGGAGAAGTGGGACACATCCTTGGGATCAAGGTTATAAGAGATCGCATGAAAAGAATGTTGTGCTTATCCCAAGCTTCATACATAGACATGATTATGGATCATTTTAGCATGCAGAACTCCAAGAAGGGTTTTCTACCTTTTAGGCATGGAGTTCCTTTATCTAAGGAGATGTGTCCTAGATCATCTGAGGAGATAGAGGAGAAGAAGGTGGTTCCTTATGCTTCGGCAGTAGGAAGCCTCATGTATGCGATGCTATGTACGAGACCAGATATCTACTTTGTCGTGGGCATGGTCAACAGATATCAGAGTAATCCTGGACAGGGACATTAGATTGCGGTAAAGCATATATTTAAGTATCTGAGAAGGACTAGGGATTATATGCTAGTTTACCAGGCTGACCAATTACTCCCTATGGGTTACACGTATTCCGACTTCCAATCTGATAGGGATAACAGTAATTCTACCTCAGGTTTTGTGTTTACTTTGGGAGGTGGAGCCATTGTATGGAGGAGTGTCAAGAAGAAATGCGTGGCGGACTCCACCATGGAAGCTGAGTATGTGGCAGCCTTTGAGGCGGCCAAAGAAGCTATGTGGCTCAGGAACTTCCTGATGGACTTGGATGTGATTCCTGGTTTGCCCAGAACTATCACAATTTATTGTGATAATAGTGGTGTAGTTGCAAACTCGAAGGAACCACGAGCCCATAAGGCAAGTAAATACATAGAGCGTAAGTAGCACCTGATACGAGAAATCATAAAGGAGGTAGAAGTTGCTGTCGCCTAGATTGCATCAGAGGTTGACCTGGTAGGCTCTTTCAATAAGTCCCTTCTAGCGAGAGCTTTGATAGGAAAGTGGAGGGAAGGGGAATCAGATGTATGACAGTATGAGGACAGCATAGTCTTTTAGTATGAGTGGGAGATTGTTAAGATATATACTGAAAAGTCTATCTTTTATATGAACATCTTTATTTTTGAAATAAGAATCGCATGATCATTGTTTGCATATTTTTATGCATATTGTCTAATACATTACATTGTAGATAACATGGAGTGTGGTGTCACACAGGAGATCATGTTATTTGCTCCTTGTAAAGTATAAGTAAAGGCTCACAACCGAGATAGCTTTGGACAAACCATCGGAATGGTCGTAGTGTGATTTGGTATTGGTTTGTCTTGACCATAGAATCACACTAGTGCACTTTGTGTGTATTGAGCAGGACCGACTTAGAGGTGATTCGATTTATTGTTGACTACATAATCGAATCGGACCACGGATATTATATTGTACATACTCTTAATCCCAATATAATAACGGGCACATATACTTAGTATTCATCTCTTTGATTTACCAATGGGTGAGATTTATAGATTAAATCGATAGGTTCGGTAAGTTGGGAGATGATATTATTTATATGGTGTGCCGTTGATTATAGGAGGAAACAGTGTCCTATATATTAGGATGATGATGTCCCCTTGAGGAGCTCATTAGGTTCATCATGTAAACCCTGCAGGTGGACTTGGTCCGACATGATGAAAAGGTTGAGTGGTACTACTCATGGAGTTAAATGTGGATTAATTAATGGTCAGTAAATTAATTAATCGACGAACATTCAGATCTTAAACACTGGTAGAAAATGTACAAATAATATATGCAGCCCATATTAACTTATGGTTATGGTGAGGTAGATCTATGATAATCCTTTAGTGGATTGGATTATCATTAATGGATCGGACTTTATGTGGGCTTGATCCATGGGTGGCCAGGATCCAACTCCTCCTCATGGTCCCTATTGTATCCTTTTAACACCTCATGAAGCTTAGATGCAATTGATAGAAACAAAACTCTAGATCCAAAGGTAGAGATTAAATCTCTAAGATCCGACGGTTGAGATTAAATCTCTAGATCCGACGGTTGAGATTAAATCCCTAGAACCAATGGTGGAGATTAAACCCAGGCTTATCCCTAACTCTATAAAAGGATGGAATAGGGGTGAGCGGAAAAACACAATTAGAGAAAAGGGGGCTAGGGTTTTGGGCGGCAAGAGCAAGGGAGGCTTAAGGTTTTGGGTGGCCACAATTAAGGAAAGATGTTCTTCTTCTTCTTCTTCCTTTGGTGGCTGACACCCTTCTTCCCTCTTCTCTCCTTGGCTTGGCTGCCGGCCAAGCTTTTCCCTTTCAACTATGGCTTATGATGGATGGCATTAGGGTTGCTTCCCTTGGGTGGCAAGCAATCCTATTTGGGATAGGAATAGGAGTGGGCGGCTAGGGTTATCTTTGGGGGTTGATGGTGGGCTGCAACAAGTGGAGGAGGGATTCTTCTTCTTCTTCCTAAGGTTAGCCGGCCTCACTTCTTCTTCCCTTTACCTTGGCCGGAGCTTAACTTATTCTTCTTCCCTTCATCCTTGGTCGAAAATTAGGAGATCTTAGTTTAGGGTTTGGCTAGCAACAAGGAGGAGGATTGCTTTCCTTTCTCTTCTCCAAGTGTTGGCTGGCACCCATGCCCTCTTTGATTCTCCTTTGGCCGGTTACCATACTCCATGTTCTCATCCTTGGCCAGCGGCAACATCGAGTTTATTGACTTGGTGGCCGGTTCTAGATAGGAAGATGAGTTTTGTTTTATGATCTTCCTTTGTTCGGAGTGAACAAGGAAAGGAAGATTGGTGATCTAGGAGGCTTCAACTTTTGGTAGAACATCGCCCACACGACGTCCGAAAGGAGGAAGGACATACAATAGAAGATCAAGAGGTATAACAAGAGGTATAATCTTGTTTATTTTGATTAGTGTTCTTTTGTATTATGTTTATAATTGTTTTTTAATTATATGCATGTTTTGTGTGGATGTTCACTTTATGTATGTGGATAAATAATACTTGGATCCAGAACATAAACACAAAAGTCGGAGATCCGGACATCGTCTATTCTGCGGTCACTCGTAGAATATAGCTTGGTAGCTTGAACAACGAGTTTGTTCAAGTGACCTCTCTAAACGAATAGCACGACGATGACTTGGTTGTTTGGGCAATCCCTTTTGTCTAGAAGTAAATTTTTTTAATCCGGGGACATCAAGGGGATCGCTATGAACAAACGACCAAAGTGAAGTAGGAAGCGATGTTTCCTCTCACAGACTCGATAAGCAAACACCTTCCGCACATAGGCTTAGTAAGATCCTTTCCTACTCACAAAAGCCATATATCAGGTATTAGATATAGAGTAGTGACATGTTAATCTAGACAAAATATAGGCATAACATTCATATAAAAGTCTTGACATGATCATTTAGGAACATAAGACTAGAATTCAAAAAAACATTGACATGTTCATCTAGACACATATAGGCATAGCATTCATATAAAAGTCTTGACATGATCATTTAGGAACATAAGACTAGAATTCATAAAAACATGATAATCGCATAGACATGAAATGGGTATATGAAAGATGTTCTTTGAAAACATATATTTTATAGGTACTTAAAAATAAATCTCAACATGAGCGCCCAACATTGTACCACCTACATCATTTTGTGCGCATCCCTAAATAGATCCAAGGTAGCTAATCCCGAACCTACTAGGTACTAGGCCCGTACTACGACCGTCAACCTAGGGCAATGTAGGAGCCCATCCCGTACTAGGTCCGTACAATGACCGTCGACCTAGGGGCACATAGGAGCCCATCTCATGGACTTTGCTTGGCTCCGGTACAAGCCATACAAAAGTAAAATAGCATATCATGTTCCTTATCATAACATAAAGAGTGCTCTTAGTCCCCATTCATAGGGAAGCGTCTCTTAGGTATTTCATCATAAAAACTTGTACATCATGACGCAATGAGCATAACATAAGCATACTTTAATACAATTAACATGGACATGAGGTAGTGGCATAAACAAATCATGATATCATAAAGTCTAACTATCATCATGTCAACATCACATATATATATATATATATTCATTAGTAAGCATAAGCATGTTTTAAGGATGATAACCAATACCATCACATACTACCTAACATGGGGGATTTTTAGCAACCATAGAGGGGCTTGGAATCTCTTCCTAACCCTAATTCTTGGTTTTGGCCGAAACCCCTAATGGAGGTTTTAAGAAAACAAACTCTCAAACATACTAACACAAAGCCTAATTAACATCATGTTAACATCATATATACATATATCATGGCATGGAAGATCATTAGTAAGCACAAACATGGTCTTGGCTGAAACCCTAATAGAGGTTTTAAGGATTCAAATACTCAAACAACTTACACAAAACCTATCTAAAATCATGTTAACATCTTATATACATGTAGCATGGCATGGAAGATCATTAGTAGGCACAAACATGGTCTTGGCCGAAACCCTAATAGAGGTTTTAAGGATTCAAATACTCAAACAACTTACACAAAGCCTAACTAACATCGTGTTAACATCTTATGTACATGTAGCATGGCATGGAAGATCATTAGTAAGCACAAACATGGTCTTGGCCGAAACCCTAATAAAGGTTTTAAGGATTCAAATACTCAAACAACTTACACAAAGCCTAACTAACATCATGTTAACTATTGGTGCAATCGGCCCAGGTTGACTCGAGTTTGACTCGAGCAGTACCTTGATAGTATTTTGATGATGGACAAAACTCATGACATGGGATTGTCATAGGAAAGTCCAACATGGGGTTGGCATGGAAAATCCAAGCATGGAGCTTGGTGTGGAAGTCCAAGGGGGAAGCCTTGGCATGGGAAAGTCCAAAGCATTGCGAAGCCGTGCGCTTAGTGCTTGGCATGGGAAAGTCCAAAGCATTGCAAAGCCGTGCGCTTGGTGCTTGCTGAGAAATGCATTGCGAAGCCGTGCGCTTGGTGCATTTGTGAAGTCTTGAGGACTTGGTAAGTTCACTAGGCTCGGGGTCCTTGAGTCGGTGAAGCGGTGCGCTTGGTGCATCCGAGGGACCGTCGGACGGGGAGCGAATGGAGTGAGCCCAAGGGGAAGCATACTTTTAGGGTATGAGACACGAAGGATGGCGTTACGAAGTCGTGCGCTTGGCGCATCCGAGGGACGTAGGCCGAGGGAAGAGAGCTTCGATGGGGAACTCCATGAGGGATAAGGTGGACTTGGCCAAGTGGCTAAGACTGAGTGTCGGAGGCTCAAACTTGATGTTTGAGGGTTTACCCGACGGTCGGATGCTCAAACAACTTGGTGTTTGAGGTTTTGCCCGACATCAGTCGACTGGCATAGGTGTCGGTTCGACTGATCCAAGTCGACTAGGGTTCGACTTGTGTAAGGCTAGGGTTTTGTGCTTAGCGATCGCATGGATGGCCGATCGCGCGGATGGGATACGATCGGTGATGGGAGTGTCGCGAGCACAGAACGCCCCATAGCCGACTGGGCAGTCAACTACTAGGTCACCAGTTGACTGATGGGCATCATCAGTCGATTGGTAGGTGATCCGTTGGAACTTGTCTGACGTGGATCTGGCCGTTGTGAGACAACGACTACAGGGGCAGTCGATTGGGGCCTTTTGGCAGTCGACTACTAGGTGTGAAAACAACTCGATGCAGGTTATAAAAGGAGCTCGAGATGGAGGTTTTTGCAATGGTTTTTCTGGAGCTATTGGAGGGGAATTGCTGCTGCATTCCAGTCCTTCAAGAGCCAATCAAAACAAGCAACAAACAAGTGATCAAAAGCAATCGGTGAAAAGTGTTTCTTTTGTATTGTATTTGTATTCTTGTTTGTATTTGTATATTATTGTTGTAATTGCTTGTGAGAGGTTTCTCCACCTCCGACGTGTAGTCGAGAAGGAGTTTAGTTAGTGTCGTGCGCATAACTAGAACTCGGTGAGCTCGCCCGTGGAGTAGGAACCATTTGGTTTCGAACCACGTATATCTTGTGTTGTGTGATTGTGTATTGTTGTTAGTTTCATTATTATTGTTATTCCACTGCGCTAACAACAATCGTAGACAAGCAACGCAACGAGAACGAGCGAATTCCGACATCCATCGTAAGAGGGCTATTCACCCCCCTCTAGCCGGCCAATCGATACCCAACATTAACATCTTATATACATGTAGCATGGCATGAAAGATCATTAGTAGGCATAAACATGGTCTTGGCCAAAACCCTAATGGAGGTTTTAAGGATTCAAATACTCAAACAACTTACACAAAGCCTAACAAACATCATGTTAACATCTTATATACTTGTAGAATGACATGGAAGATCATTAGTAGGCACAAACATGGTCTTGGCCGAAACCCCAATGGAGGTTTTAAGGATTCAAATACTCAAACCACTTACACAAAGCCTAACTAACATCATGTTAACATCATATATACATGTAGCATGTCATGGAAGATCATTAGTAGGCACAAACATGGTCTTCGCCGAAACCCTAATGGACATTTTAAGGATTCAAATACTCAAACCACTTACACAAAGCCTAACTAACATCATGTTAAAATCATATATACATGTAGCATGGCATGGAAGATCATTAGTAGGCACAAACATGGTCTTGGCCGAAACCGTAATGGAGGTTTTAAGGATTCAAATACTCAAACCACTTACACAAAGCCTAACTAACATCATGTTAACATCATATATACTAGTAGCATGGCATGGAAAATCATTAGTAGCCCAAACATGGTCATGGCCGAAAACTTCCAAGGGGTTTTTAAGAATTCAAACACTAAAAACAACTTGTATTGTAGGTGAGGGGATTACTTAAATCCTTTCTCTTGGTTTACTATAAGAACTATACCCTAGGTGTCAAGACAAGGCCTCCTTTATCTTTTTTAATTTTAAAAAATGGAAGAAGGAAATGAGGGGGGTTCGGTGGAGGATGAAGAAGAAGGAAGGAGAGAATGATTTGTTATTCTCTTGCCTCCTCACTTACTCCTATTTATTCTAAGTGAAGGTGTCCCTTTGCCTCCCCTACCCTTATCTATCCTTTCTCATACCCTTCTAACAGCACACCTTGCTGGGCTTCTGATTATCAAATGCATCTTAAGGTTTAGTTACTTGCTTGGAGGTTCAGGGTTCAAACCCTGGGCCCTGCATCTTTTTTGGGTCTATTCTCTTTTATTTTTGAAAGAGCTCACCTAAAAGCCCATTATAATCATGCATCAATTCTTATAAAATTTGCTAGGAATTTTATGGGCGTTACATCGTAGGCTAGGAAAATTCCTCAATTTTAAATTACTAAGTGGGAGAGGGATATTTTTATAAATTCTCACGGCCTCCATTACGATTTGACATGTGATGCAAACAAACTTGCGCATCGGCTCTGAGTTCCTTCGTCCCCATCGGATGAGTTTGTTTGCGGATCACAGGGGCGAATATGGTTATAGGAATTTATTAAGAAGAGTGTGTACTTCCCCGTCGGAAGGCACATAACCCGAGATAATTACCTTAGTACCAAGTAATGCTGAACACTTAGATGCAAATGTTAGAATGTATACTGAAAGCCTAGCTCTTTTTGTATGAACATTTTATTTTGAAATAAGAATCACATGATCATTGTTTGCATTTTATATATTCATTATATATGTGTGCATATTGTCTAAATATTTTACATTGTAGATAACATGGTGCTTGGTGTGGCTGTAAGATCATGTTATCGACTGTAAAATATAAGTAGAGGCTCACAACCAAGATGGTTTTGGACAAACCATTGGCATGGTTGTAGTGTAGCTTGGTATTGTTTTATCTTGAACATAGAGTTACACTAGTACACTTAGGTGTATTGAGCATGACCGAAATAGAGGTGATTCAATTTAGTGCTGACTACATAATTGAATCGGACCTCGGATATTATGTTGTACATACTCTTAATCCCGATATAATAACGGGCACATGTACTTAGTATTTATTTCTTTGATTTACCAGTGGGTGAGATTTAGATGGATTAAATCAATATGCCCGATAAGTTGGGAAATAATATTATTTACATGGTGTGCCGTTGATTATAGGAGGAAACCGTGTCCTATATATTAGGTTGATGATGTCCCCTTGAGGAGATCATAAGGTTCATCATGTAAACCCAGCTGGTTGACTTAGTCAACATGATGATAAGGTTGAGTGGTACTACTCGAGGAGTTAGATGTTAATTAATTGATGGTCAGTAAATCAATTAATTGACGGATATTCGATATCTTAAACACGGGGAGATTGATGGACAAATAATATATGGAGCCCATATTGATTTATGGGGGTTGGTGAGGTAGTTCAATGATGATCCTCTAGTGGAATGGAACATCATTGATGGATCAAGTTTGTGTGGTTCCGATCCATCGGGTGGCCAAGACCCAACTCCTCCTTATGGTCCCTATCGTAGCCTAATATAATCCTTATGAAGTCTAGATCCAAGAATGTAAAACAAAACCTAGAACCAACGGTTGGATTAAATCCATAGATCCGATGGTTAGGATGAAATCCTTGATCCGACGGTTGGGATGAAATCCTTGATCCGACGGTTGGGATGAAATCCTAGATCCTACGGTTGGGATGAAATCCTAGATCCTACGGTTGGGATGAAATCCTAGATCCGACGGTGGAGATTAAATCCCTAGATCCGACGGTGGAGATTAAATCCCTAGATCCGACGGTGGAGATTAGAGGAGGCTTAATCCTAAATTCTAGAATTAGGGTTTGGCTCATCCATGGGTTGGGCGGCAACAAACCCTAGAGGAGTTAGGGGTTGGGCGACAAGAATATAGGAGTTAGTTCCTATATTTTAGGCTAACCAACTTTCTCCTAAATTCTATAAATATATGGCTTAGGGTTGGGCGAAAGAAAATATAGAAGTTGGTTCGAATTGAAGTTAGGGTTTAGGCTCTTATCAAGGTGGGCGGCTAGGGTTTGGAGATAGAGCTTGGGCGGCAACCTTTCTCCTTCATTGATTGTTGCCGGCGCCCATTCTTCTCCATCAAGGCTTGGCCGGCGTCCATCTTATAGACCTCTCCTTTCTTCCTTGGCCAGCTCTCATTCTTCTCCTTTAATCCTTGGTGGCCGGTGGTTCCAAGCTTCTTGGTGGCGGCCATCCATTAGGGGCGGCAACTTTGTTTCAAAGTTGGCGGAGTTCATTCATTCGTTCCTTGGCGTGTTACATCAAACTTCTTTGCTTGGTGGCCGGTTCTAGAAAGGAAAAGGTTTTGTTCGTTTTTCTCTTTGTTCGCAGTGGACAAGGTAGAGGAGAACTCGATCTAGAAAGCTTCTACTCGTGGAGGATCTTCGTCCACACGTCGTCCACGAGAGGGATAGGACATACGGTAGAAGATCGTGAGGTATAAAGTTATTTTAACTTTATGTACAGATCTGAGCATGTTCTTATTTGTTTTGATTATGCATGTGTGTGTGTGCAAATATATTGTATAATCATGGACCCCGAAGACAAACACAAAAACCGATCCGTCCGGCCGTCTCTTCCGCGGCTAATCAACTAGAAGAGTAGAGTTGCTTGAACAACTAGTTTGTTCGAGCGACCACTCAAGTTGTTAGCACGACGACGAAATGGTGTTGCTAAGGAAGCTCATCCCATCCGGATTAATCCTTTCATCAGTGAAAATTTTAATTCGGGGACATGGGAGCCAATGAGCATCCGAAGCGAGATATTCCCTACAATTGGTATCAGAGCCACGGTTTCCGGTTTTGTGTGTTTTGGATTCGGTTAATTTTTATGCATTTTTCATATATTATATGTGCCGGATAATAGTAGGATATGCGTAGTTTAACTCTTTGGTTGCAGGCATAAGATCCGACTATTATGGCCATGTGTGTGTATGTGAATGGATGTGTGTAAAAATTTATTATTTGAATCCTCGGGGTTGACGAGGCTAGATTAGTATTTAATTTTTGTAATTAAATACGGCATTGTTTAGCCGCTCATTTTAGTTTACTTTCGATCTAGATTATTTGTACACTCCTTCGTGGAGTATAGGATCGATGGATGTAAATTAATATGATTGATCTCGGCTCGGAACTCTTTGGTGACTTGAGCACGGGAAAAGATGGAGCGGACGAGGTGGCGACACGACGGGATGCGTATTGGAGAACAATGCCATAATAGTTGGAAAAATTCTGATTTTTCCATATTTATTGCTTATATGTTTTATATGCATGTTGTGTTTGTTTTAAAATTCCTCGATTTCAATTTACTAAGTGGGAGAGGGACATTTTAATTAATTCCCGCGGCCTCCATTACAATTTGACGTGTGATGCAACAAACTTGCGCGTTGGCTCTGAGTGCCTTCCTCCCCATCGGATGGGTTTGTTTGCGGATCACTAGGTCAAATAATGGTTGTAGGAAATTATCTAGGAGCGTGTGTACTTCCCCATTGGTAAGGCACATAATCCGAAATAATTCCCTTAGTACCGTGTAATGGTGCACACTTAGATGCAAATAAAAAGTATCCTCCCCATCGGAGTCACTGCTTTTATTTGTAGGGCTAAAGAGGAACCAACTATTAATTTTATTTGTCAAAAAGTAAGGTTGACAAGATAATAAAATTAATGGGTAAAACCTCCTCTTACAAATGTAGAATTCGTATACGTCCACACTATCGTGGCATGCGATATTCTCGGTGTTTTGAGGTGTTGGTTGATTTCGGGATTTTATTGTTTTGAGGAATCAATATTATTTGAAATCTGATATTTTTTGATAATTGTGATTTTTAGGATTTTCAAATGGCTTTCAACCCACTTGCTGTTGGGTTTCCGGCACCGCGGCGTGTGTGTGTTCGATCATGTTTCGTAAACATGAGCACAACGGAAGCAATAAAAATAATAAATATTCCTATTTATTACAACACACACAACACACGCATGCTATTACAACAAGTGTAGATATAACCGTAAATTAAAATTGCAATAAAAGAAATTAAACTACGTTATACCTTCCGTATAACGTGTAGCGGGAACGGCATCAACCGGAACGATTCTCGTAAGAATCGTCTCTATCCGTATCCACGCCGAGCTCCTCGGGATGACTTCGCCAAGCCACGAGCTTCGTCTTCGTACGGGTTACTAGCCTCGTGTTGAAGACGACGTGATCGAGAGATGATCACGGTCCGAATCCAAATTCGGACCTAAAACAAGTCCTCAAGACTTGCTTCTCCGGAGAGGTATTCGTCAACCGATTGACGAATCCTTCGTCCTCCACCTCAGAGGATTACCGGAGATCAAATCCCCGGTATGTTATCCGCTGTCGGAGCACTAACCGTCGTCCAAACGACGCTCCGACAAGAGGAGAAGAAGCTGTCCAGAAAACTGGACAGCTTTGGTGGAGGAAATAGGCGCCGGCTAAAGAAGAGATGGAGGCTCACCTTTACACCGAACCCAAGGGAGATCACCGGAGGGTCGCGGAGGTTCACCGGCCGAAACTTGACGCCGACAAGGAGATGGCGCAGCTCAATCAAGTTGGCGGCGGCCCTTGTTGTTGACGCCAACAACAAGGAGGATGGGTTGGCGACCACTTTGTGATTAGGTTTAGGGTTAGGGTTTAATCCCTATTTTATAGAGAACTAATTCTCTTAGTGGTTAATGGATCATATCCATAAAGCCCGTTAACCCGCTCCATTAAGATAAGTTAAAATAAACCAAACCATGATGGTTTATTTTAAGTTAAAACGAACCGAACCAACCTTTGGTTCATTCGTTTAATATAAACAAAACCCTTTGGTTTATTCTCATCCATTGGATTAGGACCAAACCATTTTGGTCCATCCATTATGTCTTCATAAGACACGGCCCATCCACGCTTCCATTGCGACTGAAACAATTTCATGCTCGCTTTATGTTTGGTCCAACCAAACATAGTTTCTCTCGGTCTGAGAATCCCATTCTCAAGCTCGTTTTAAATCCTTTGGATTACACTCGTTGTGCGTGTGACCAAATAGGTTCTCGGTTTATGTTGGCCGTATATAATTAACCATTAATTATAGAACGATCATGAGTGACACCTAGTAGTACATCATGATCCCCAATTAACCGAAAAGATCAACGGTTGATCCAGAACTATTTCTGAAACCCTTCAGCAGCTCGAATGAATCGTGCCCCATTCCCTTCACTCATCTTATACCCACTTGGTTCAGACATGGTCTATTGTGTCAGTCCCCACTAGGCTGACTACGTCACACCTAGCCCAAGTATCATTTCCTCGTCCTACGGATTCTAGTTACTCCACATGTATCGAAGAGTACCTTACTCTAAACATGTATTGCTTTGGCCAAAGACTTTAGTAACAATCCGACGAGAGGCCATGGGTATACATCTCCTCGCAAGGAGTGGTGAATCCTTTATAGGCTATTCAAACACCTTGATCACTCGACTTATACCCAATCATCCGGGTCCACATCTCCTTAGAGATGTTTGCTTAAGATGTCAAAGCATAAGTCTCCATGATCAAGATGACTTGAATACCGCAAGTCAAAGGAACATCGCACTTAAGCCACGAAGAACTTCATTGACATATCTATATATGCAGAGAACCATATGAAGTCTTACTTTGGTCACTCCAATGAACTAGTTACCATAACTAGCATCCACGATTAACTCCGGACATCACTATGTCTCCGGCCAAAGGAGAATCACCGCTTGATACACCAAGGAGTATACCTCGTGCTAGTCTCGACAGAATTGATGGTGTCCAAATCCATCAATTCATCGACTAGGATAATTCCGATACATCACAATTACACATGTAGAGATACTCACTAGTTGTGATCCAATCACAAATTCTCTCATGCTGTGAATCGTATCGTGGACATTCAGTAAATGAGTTTAAGATCCAATCAAATACATAAGACATGTATACTCAAATAGTGAATCTTCATTTATCACATAAATGGTTCATACATAAGGCGATTGCCTTAGGACATCTCTCATATATTACTAACAGACTCCCACTTGGCCTAATGCCAATCGCTACGGTATCCAATACCATAAGCACCAACATGACCCTCAAACTTACTTTGAGGTAATGCTTTAGTCAAAGGATCCGCTAAGTTCCTTTCAGTGGGAATTTTCTCGATTTGTATTTCATTCCTACTGATGATCTCTCTGATAAGATGATAGCGGTGAAGCACATGTTTGGATCATTGATGAGACCACATCAAGTTCAAAGATGAACTTCTTGATCCAAACCGCTTCCTTTGCTGCTTCCAAAGCTGCAATGTATTCTGCCTTAGTGGCAGAATCCGCTATAGTGTCTTGTTTGGAACCTTTCCAACTCACTGCGCCCCCATTCAAGGTGAACACGATCGGTGAGACTGAATCATCCTTGTCCGCTCGGAAGCCGCATCCGTATACCCGCGTATCACCATGTCCCTTCTCCATATATTAGGAACACATCCTTAGTTCTTCTCAAGTACTTAAGGATCGTCTTAACACGCCAATGATCCATTCTGGATCGGGGATCGTATCTGCTCGTGACACTCAGAGCATACGATACATCGGGCCTCGTACATAATATAGCATACATGATAGATCCTATTGCGGATGCATAGGGAATCTTACTCATGCAAATCCTCTCGTCTTCTGTGCGCGGACACATAGACTTCGAAAGGTGTACCCCATGCATGATAGGCAGATAACCTTTCTTGGATTCCGACATGCTAAACCTCTTTAGCACTCGGTCTATATATGTAGACTGCGAAAGACCAAGCAACCGTTTCGATCTATCTCTATAGATCTTAATCCCGAGGATGTAGGTTGCTTCTCCTAGGTCTTTCATGGAGAATGTCTTGGATAACCAAACCTTAACTGACTGTAAGATTGACACATCGTTTCCTATAAGTAATATGTCATCGACATACAATACTAGGAACACGACTGCACTCCCACTAACCTTCTTGTACACACAAGGTTCGTCTGGATTTTGTGAGAAATCAAACTTTTTGATCGTCTCATCAAAATGGATATTCCAGCTCCTGGATGCTTGCTTCAATCCATAAATGGATCGTCGCAATTTGCATACCTTGGTTTTATCAACCGATGTGAAACCCTCAGGTTGTATCATATACACGTCCTCGAGCAAGTTTCCATTAAGGAAAGCTGTTTTCACATCCATCTGTCATATCTCATAATCATAATGAGTCGCTATGGCCAGGAGCATCCGAATGGATTTAAGCATAGCTACAGGCGAATAGGTTTCGTCATAATCAACACCTTGTTTTTGACGATATCCTTTCGCCACCAATCTAGCCTTATAGGTAATCACATTACCATCCATGTCGGTTTTCCTCTTGAAAACCCACTTGCACCCTATAGGCTTTATGCCTTCAGGTGGGTCAACCAAGTTCCAAACTTGGTTTTCGTACATGGAATCCATTTCCGACTTCATGGCACCAAGCCACTTATCCCTTTACGAACTCGACTTCTTCATAACTGGTAGGCTCCTCATCATCAATGAGTAACACGTCGTTCGATTCACTTATGAGAAATCCATATCTCTCAGGAATATTGCGTGTTCTACCAGATCTACGAAGATGTGGTGTTACAATAGGTTCAGCCGATTGCTCATCACTATGAGTTGTCGGCTGTTGTGCTTCACCAGGTATCTCATTAATGTCTATTTGAGTCTCTCGAGCCTCCTCAAGCTCGACGACACTCCCACTGTTTTCTTGCAAGAGAAACTCTTTCTCTAGAAACACAGCATGCCTTGAAACAAACACCTTTTGTTCCACAGGATGATAGAATTGGTAACCTCTTGTTTCCTTAGGGTATCCAATAAATAGACATTTATCAGACTTAGCATCCAATTTGTACATCGTCATCCGCTTCACATAAGCAGGACAACCCCATATCTTCAAGTAAGATACATGAGGTTTCTTACTATTCCATATCTCATATGGAGTAGTTGAGACTACCTTGGTAGGCATTCTGTTTAACAAGTAAACAGCTGTCTGAAGTGCATAGCCCCAAAAGGACTTGGGAAGAGTCGCATGATTCATCATTGATCTGACCATGTCCAACAAGGTCCGGTTACGCCTCTCAGATACACCATTATGCTGTGGTGTATAGGGCGGAGTCCATTGAGACAATATGCTATTGTCTCTTAGATAATCAAGAAACTCTTGACTTAAGTATTCACCACCTCGATCCGATCGAAGTATTTTAATACTTTTGTCATGTTGTTTCTCTACTTCATTTCTGAATTCTTTGAACCTTTCAAAGGCTTCAGACTTGTGTTTCATCAAGAACACATACCCAAACCGTGAGTGATCATCGGTGAAGGTAATGAAGTAGCTATAGCCTCCTAAAGATTGAGTTGACATAGGTCCATATACATCACTATGTATTATGCCTAGCAACTCTCCCACTCGTTCACCTTTTCCCGTAAAAGGTAACTTAGTCATCTTGCCTTTTAAGCATGATTCGTATGTATCGTATGAATCCAATTCAAACGATTCCAGAATTCCACATCGGTGGAATTCGGACATGCGTTTCTTGCTTACATGGCCAAGATGACAATGCCACATGTAGGAGTCTATTTGATTATCCTTTCGAGCACACTTGTTGCTCGCCCGATATTGCAAATGTCCTTTGGATACGCCCAACGTATAAACACCATTGCTTAAAGTTCGGTCCATAAAGAACCCCATTCAAAGTTATGTAACAACAATTGTTACTAAACGCGTCAAATGGAAACAATTTCTATTTAAACAAGAAATAGAAATGATGTTCTTTATCAACGAAGGAATATAAAAGCAATTGTCGTTCTAAGACAAGTCCCGCAGGAGTTTCAATAAATACGTTAGATGGCGAGTGCGAACCTTTGCTCCATTCCCAACACGCAAATTTGACTCTCCTTGTGAGTCTTCTTCTATTCCTTAGCCCATGTATGTCATTACATATATGTGAGCCACACCCAATATCGAATACCCAAGTGTCTGAGGAAATAGAATGACAATCAATAAAGAAGATTTCTGAAGATGGGGCATCCGATGCCGTCTCCTTCTGCACGGACTCAAGATAAATCTTGTACTTTCTTCAAGAATGGTTCTCCTTGCCATAATGATGGCAAGTTTCCTTTGTGCTAGTTCTACCTTCTTAGCCCTTCTCTTCTTTCCTCTTCTGTTTCCTTTGACTTCCTCTTAGAACCTTTCTTGAGGAATCAACTAACAAAGACTTGTCTACATGCTTCTCGAGAAGACTCCACGGTCTTGATATTGGCGTACCACAGATGAACCTCCTAGCATCTCGAGGTGAAGAGGAGCTTTGAGACTTCGAACCTTTCGAATCTCACTTGCTCATCAACCAACTCACAAAGATGAAGGACTACGATATGAGCATCCATATGCTCATGCTGCTTTCGTAGCTTGGGTTCCATCGTGGCTAGCATGATGCAACTCATTTGTTCAGAATCACTCACATGTTTCTGATAGGCCAACAATTGGTCCAGAGTTGCATCGTCACTAGACGAAGCGAGAAGAGCGCGCGAGGACATTTGCAAGTTTTTCAACCTTGAGAACAATTCTCAAGCTTCTAAGCTAGTCCATGAAGCTCGGCCCAGTCAATTTATTTGAATCCAAAAATGCAACGCAAATTCAAACACATCATGATCAATATATTAACTTAGAAATACAAAACGAGCATATATGAGAAAATGATTTTAAAATGCATCAATATACATTTATAAATCCCATTCATTTTTCGAATTCAAAAACCCCAAAATCACTTCGGGAGATCGTAGGTCCATCTCCGAATGGGCTGATATCCATCATAGATAAGAACAACCTTGGAGTGAGTCCAACAAGCCATTCTTAGCTATGATGGTGGGTATCAAGTATACCGATTACATATCATGTATATGTAACTATCACAATGTGCTATCAACTAATTGAATGTTTACACATACATTGGGTTGTTAACACATTAACAAGTATGCATCATATGCATAGCACCCAACTTCACCTCTCTTCACATCGACCTTGGAGTGAGTCCAACAAATCGATGCTCCAAGTTAAAGCCGACCCATTAATCGCGAAATAGTTTTAATATGGTTAGAGCGCATTCAACCAATTAGCCAGGCTTGGAGTGAGTCCAACAACCCAAACTAACGATTGACCTCTGACTCTTACCATATTAGAGTTAAACTATTCCAATGATTTGAACATGTTCAGGTTCGAGCCGGGCTTGGAGTGAGTCCAACAACCCAAACAAGAAACAGAACTCTGGTTCTAACCATATTAATGGAAGGTGTAGGCTTTAATATTGAGTTAGGGTTTTATGTCTCATCCTCTTTGCATGCAAATAACTATTATCTACATGGCATGGCATACATGGCATACATCTACATGTCACGACACGCATGGCATAATGTTATGCATCTAATGCAATTACATGGCATACAATTATGTCATGTACATAATTTCCTTATTTGTCATAACTATTTATGGAAATAAAATATGTTTAAGATTTGATTCTTCAAATCAAATCATAATTAAATTAGGAAACAAATTTCCAAATCTAATCACATATTTTATTCATGGAATTATTTGATTAAGGAAAATCTATTTAGGAAACCAATTTCCTAAATCTTTAAAACTACTTATGGAAATAAAATATTTTAAGATTTGATTTCCCAAATCAAATCATGATTAAATTAGGAAACAAATTTCCAGAATCTAATCAAATATTTTATTTATGGAAAATATCAATTTCCATAAATACTTCCAACTTTCCAAAAGTGGAAGATTTCCATAAATACTTCTAGACTTTCCAAAATTGAAAAATTTCCATAAATACTTCTAAATTTCCAAAATTTAGAAAACTTCCAGAAATACATTATGACTATCGCAAAACCACTTTACGATTATGTCGAAACACAACCTGGGCTCTGATACCACTGTTGGGTTTCCGGCACCGCGGCGTGTGCGTGTTCGATCATGTTTCGTAAACATGAGCACAGCGGAAGCAATAAAAATAATAAATATTCCTATTTATTACAACACACACAACACACACATGCTATTACAACAAGTGTAGACATAACCGTAAATTAAAATTGCAATAAAAGAAATTAAACTACGTTATACCTTCCGTATGACGTGTAGCGGGAACGGCATCAACCGGAACGATTCTCGTAAGAATCGTCTCTATCCGTATCCACGCCGAGCTCCTCGGGATGACTTCGCCAAGCCACGAGCTTCGTCTTCGTACGGGTTACTAGCCTCGTGTTGAAGACGACGTGATCGAGAGATGATCATGGTCCGAATCTAAATTCGGACCTAAAACAAGTCCTCAAGACTTGCTTCTCCGGAGAGGTATTCGTCAACCGATTGACGAATCCTTCGTCCTCCACCTCAGAGGATTACCGGAGATCAAATCCCCGGTATGTTATCCGCTGTCGGAGCACTAACCGTCGTCCAAACGACGCTCCGACGAGAGGAGAAGAAGCTGTCCAGAAAACTGGACAGCTTTGGTGGAGGAAATAGGCGCCGGCTAAAGAAGAGATGGAGGCTCACCTTTACACCGAACCCAAGGGAGATCACCGGAGGGTCGCCGGAGGTTCACCGGCCGAAACTTGGACGCCGACAAGGAGATGGCAGCAGCTCAATCAAGTTGGGCGGCAGCCCTTGTTGTTGACGCCAACAACAAGGAGGATGGGTTGGGCGGCCACTTTGTGATTAGGTTTAGGGTTAGGGTTTAATCCCTATTTTATAGAGAACTAATTCTCTTAGTGGTTAATGGATCATATCCATAAAGCCCGTTAACCCGCTCCATTAAGATAAGTTAAAATAAACCAAACCATGATGGTTTATTTTAAGTTAAAACGAACCGAACCAACCTTTGGTTCATTCGTTTAATATAAACCAAACCCTTTGGTTTATTCTCATCCATTGGATTAGGACCAAACCATTTTGGTCCATCCATTATGTCTTCATAAGACACGGCCCATCCATGCTTCCATTGCGACTGAAACAATTTCATGCTCGCTTTATGTTTGGTCCAACCAAACATAGTTTCTCTCGGTCTGAGAATCCCATTCTCAAGCTCGTTTTAAATCCTTTGGATTACACTCGTTGTGCGTGTGACCAAATAGGTTCTCGGTTTATGTTGGCCGTCTATAATTAACCATTAATTATAGAACGATCATGAGTGACACCTAGTAGTACATCATGATCCCCAATTAACCGAAAAGATCAACGGTTGATCCAGAACTATTTCTGAAACCCTTCAGTAGCTTGAATGAATCGTGCCCCATTCCCTTCACTCATCTTATACCCACTTGGTTCAGGACATGGTCTATTGTGTCAGTCCCCACTAGGCTGACTACGTCACACCTAGCCCAAGTATCATTTCCTCGTCCTACGGATTCTAGTTACTCCACATGTATCGAAGAGTACCTTACTCTAAACATGTAATGCTTTGGCCAAAGACTTTAGTAACAATCCGAGAGAGGCCATGGGTATACATCTCCTCGCAAGGAGTGGTGAATCCTTTATAGGCTATTCAAACACCTTCGATCACTTTGACTTATACCCAATCATCCCGGGTCCACATCTCCTTAGAGATGTTTGCTTAAGATGTCAAAGCATAAGTCTCCATGATCAAGATGACTTGAATACCGCAAGTCAAAGGAACATCGCACTTAAGCCACAAGAAGAACTTCATTGACATATCTATATATGCAGAGAACCATATGAAGTCTTACGGCTGGTCACTCCAATGAACTAGTTACCATAACTAGCATCCACGATTAACTCCGGACATCACTATGTCTCCAGCCAGTGAGAATCAGCTGCTTGGATACACCAAGGAGTATACCTCGTGCTAGTCTCGACAGAATTGATGGTGTCCAAATCCATCAATTCATCGACTAGGGATAATTCCGATACATCACAATTACACATGTAGAGATACTCACTAGTTGTGATCCAATCACAAATTCTCTCATGCTGTGAATCGTATCGTGGATATTCAGTAAATGAGTTTAAGATCCAATCAAATACATAAGACATGTATACTCAAATAGTGAATCTTCATTTATCACATAAATGGTTCATACATAAGGCGATTGCCTTAGGACATCTCTCATATATTACTAACACTTGCTATGATTTTAAAAGAAAACAAACTTACTGGTCCAAACTACATTGATTGGAAAAGAAACCTGGATATTGTCTTAACTGCGGAGGAGTACAAATTTGTACTCTTCGAGGTCTGTCCTCCTAAGCCCACAGATGACTCTGATGAAAAGGAGAAAGAACATTATAAGAAATGGGTTAAGGCAGATGAGATGGCATGGTGTTACATTTTGGCATCTATGTCAAATGTGCTGCAACATCAGCATCAGGCCATAGCCACAGCTTATGACATGATGTTCAATCTCAAGGAACTTTTCGGACATCAGAGTAGGGCGGCTAGGCAGGAGGCAATGAGAAACTTGATGACGACCACCATGGTCGAGGGAACACCCGTTAGGGACCATGTTCTCAAGATGATGGCTCATCTTAATGAGATGGAAGTCCTCGGAGCTGAGTCGATGAGGAAACCCAGGTCGATATCATTCTCCAGTCTCTGCCTAGGAGTTTTGAGCAGTTCCGCCTCAACTACAACATGAACAAGAGGTTGTATTCGTTAGTGGAGCTTCTGACAGAACTCCAGGCGGCAGAGGGGCTTTTTCGTCAGAGTTCTCAAGCCATGGTCGCTCAGAAGGTTTCTTCCTCTAAACCGAAAGGTAAGAAGAAGAAGAAGCAAGGTAGAGCGAAGAAAGTGGCAGTGGGACCCCAGGCAGGAGTGAAGAAGCCGAAAGGCAAGTGCTTCACTTGCAAACAGACTGGACATTGGAAGGCGGACTGTCCTCGCCGAAAGAACAAAGGTATATCTTCTTGTTTAGTTGTTGAAACATGTTTAGCGGTGTTATCTACCAGTGCCTGGTGTGTAGATACATGAGCCACTGATCATGTCTGCAATACTTTGCAGGGGTTCCAGGAAACCCGACGACTAGCTGAGGGAGAGAGTTACCAGTCTACATGGGCAATGCTTCAAAGGTGGCGGCTATTGTGGGAGACGTTTATTTATCTTTTGATAGGAATAAAGTTTTGGTTTTAAGAAATTGTCTTTATGTACCTACTTTTAGAAAGAATTTAATTTCAGCTTTCTAAATTGTTTTTGGATGGGTATTACATTTCTTTTAATGTGAGTTGTTATAAAAAGGAATAGGGAGATTATCTGTTCTGGTACATTAGTTGGCAATTTATATACTCTTGAACCAAAAACTCCCACGATGCAAATAGAAATAAATAGCTCATCTTCTAAATCTAATAAGAGAAAAGAACCTTCGCAAATGAACCAAACATATCTCTGGCATCTGAGGCTTGGTCATATTAACCCAAGTAGAATTCAAAGGTTGATAGCTGATGGACCTTTGGGTTCATTAGTGGTGGAGGATCTCCCAACCTGCGAATCTTGCTTGGAAGGTAAAATGACCAAGAGGCCTTTTAAGGCCAAGGGGTATAGAGCTAAAGATGTGTTAGAACTGGTTCATTCTGATTTGTGTGGTCCTATGTCTATCCAGGCAAGAGGTGGTTTTGAATATTTCGTCTCTTTTATAGACGATTATTCAAGATATGGATACATTTACTTGATAAGTCCGAATGCTTTGTGAGTTCAAAGAATTCAAGGTGATGTGGAGAAATGTCAAGGTAAAAGTATCAAGACATTACGATCTGATCGTGGTGGTGAGTACCTCTTGGGAGAGTTTAGGAGTTACTTATCAGAGGCTGGGATTCAATCCCAATTATCTGCACCTAGCACACCCCAGCAGAATGGTGTAGCAGAGCGAAGGAATAGGACTCTTATGGAGATGGTGAGATCGATGATGAGTTATTCTGAGTTACTGCTTGCTCGGGGTTTGCTCTGGAAACAGCAGCACACATTTTGAACTTGGTTCCATCTAAGTCAGTACCCTCTACTCCCACAGAGTTGTGGACTGGGCGAAAGCCTAGTCTAAGACATATTCGGATTTGGGGTAGTCCAGCACATGTGCTGAAGGGAGATGCTGGTAAGTTGGAATCTCGTACAGAAGTGTGCATGTTTGTTGGCTACCCCAAGGGAACGAAAGGTGGTTTATTTTATAATCCTAGAGATCAGAGGGTGATCGTTAGCACGAACGCCAGATTTCTAGAGGAGGATTATGTAATGAACCACAAGCCCACGAGTAGGATTGTTCCCCGACTTGATACCTACAAGAGGAGACACCACAAGTCACTGCACGCTGCGTGTCACGAGCATACACAGGAGGCACCTCGTCGTAGTGGGAGGTTGTTAGACAACCCGATGATTCATGTTTTTGGGAGAGTCTTGGACTTAGTCACCCAGTGAACATGAACTGATCCTGGACTTATGATGAGGCACTCCAAGATAGAGATGCGTATCTTGGCAAAGTGCGATGAATTCAGAGATAGAATCTATGGATTCTAATCAGTCTGAGCTAGTAGAGCCACCCGATGGTGTAAAAACCATTGGATGCAAGTGGATCTACAAGAGAAAGAGAGGAGTAGACGGGAAGGTTGAGACCTTCAAAGCTAGGCTTGTTGCGAAAGGATATACTCAGAAAGAGGGTATCGATTATGAGGAGACCTTTTCGCCGGTAGCTATGCTTAAGTCTATCCGGATTCTCTTATCTATAGCTGCTCATATGGATTATGAGATATGGCAGATGGATGTCAAGACAGCTTTCCTTAACGGAAGTCTTGAGGAGAACATCTATATGCGGCAACCAGAGGGATTCATTGCTAAAGGCAAAGAGCATCTTGTATGTAAGCTTAATCGGTCCATTTATGGATTGAAGCAAGCTTCTAGATCTTGGAACATCCGATTTGATGAGGTAATCCAGTCATATGGATTTATTCAAAGTCCGAATGAGCCTTGTGTATACAAGAGATGTGACGGAAACGAAGTGGTGTTTCTTGTACTATACGTAGATGACATTTTGTTAGTTGGCAACAATATCAAAGTATTATCAGACGTAAGGGTATGGTTGTCAAAACAGTTTGACATGAAGGACTTGGGAGAAGTGGGACACATCCTTGGGATCAAAGTTATAAGGGATCGCAAGAAAAGGATGTTGTGCTTGTCTCAAGCTTCATATATTGACACTATCCTTGCTCGTTTTAGCATGCAGAACTCCAAGAAAGGTTTTCTACCTTTTAGGTATGGAGTTCCTTTATCTAAAGAGATGTGTCCCAAAACATCAAAGGAGATAGAGGACATGAAGGCGGTTATGCCTTCGAGAGGAAGCCTTATGACGCTTATGCTATGTATTTAGACCGGATATCCGCGCTGGGCATGGTTAGCGATATCGAGTAATCTCGACAGGGACATTGGATCGCGGTGATAAAGCATATATTGAAGTACCTGAGAAGGACTAGGGATTATATGCTGGTTTACCGGGCAGATCAATTAGTCCCTGTGGGTTACACGGATTCGGATTTCCAATCAGATAGGGACAAGAGTAAGTCTACCTAGGGGTTTGTGTTTACTTTTGGAGGTGGAGCCATAGTATGGAGGAGTGTCAAGCAGAAATGCGTGGCGGACTCTACCATGGAAGCTGAGTATGTGGCGACCTCCGAGGCAATGCAAGGAAGTGTATGGCTCAGAACTTCTTGATGGACTTGGATGTGATTCTGGTTTGCCCGTAACTATCACAATTTATTGTGATAATAGTGGTGCGATTGCAAACTCGAAGGAACCATGAGCCCATAAGTGAGTAAACACATAGAGCGCAAGTACCACCTTATACGAGAGATCGAAAGCGAGGGAAGTTCTTGTCGCCAAGATTGCATCGAGAGGATAACCTGGCGGATCCATTCACTAAGGCCCTTCCAGCGAAAGCGTTTGATAGGCATGTGGAGGACATGGGGATCAGATGTATGGCAGAGAGATGACGACATAGTCTTTTAGTATAAGTGGGAGATTGTTAGAATGTATACTGAAAGCCTAGCTCTTTTTGTATGAACATTTTATTTTGAAATAAGAATCACATGATCATTGTTTGCATTTTATATATTCATTATATATGTGTGCATATTGTCTAAATATTTTACAATGTAGATAACATGGTGCTTGGTGTGGCACAGAAGATCATGTTATCAGTACCTTGTAAAATATAAGTAGAGGCTCACAACCAAGATGGTTTTGGACAAACCATTGGCATGGTTGTAGTGTAGCTTGGTATTGTTTTATCTTGAACATAGAGTTACACTAGTACACTTAGGTGTATTGAGCAGGACCGAAATAGAGGTGATTCAATTTAGTGCTGACTACATAATTAAATCGGACCTCGGATATTATGTTGTACATACTCTTAATCCCGATATAATAACGGGCATATGTACTTAGTATTTATTTCTTTGATTTACCAGTGGGTGAGATTTAGATGGATTAAATCAATATGCCCGGTAAGTTGGGAAATAATATTATTTACATGGTGTGCCATTGATTATAGGAGGAAACCGTGTCCTATATATTAGGTTGATGATGTCCCCTTGAGGAGCTCATAAGGTTCATCATGTAAACCCAGCTGGTTGACTTAGTCAACATGATGATAAGGTTGAGTGGTACTACTCGAGGAGTTAGATGTTAATTAATTGATGGTCAGTAAATCAATTAATTGACGGACATTCGATATCTTAAACATGGGGAGATTGATGGACAAATAATATATGGAGCCCATATTGATTTATCGGGGTTGGTGAGGTAGTTCAATGATGATCCTCTAGTGGAATGGAACATCATTGATGGATCAAGTTTGTGTGGTTCCGATCCATCGGGTGGCCAAGACCCAACTCCTCCTTATGGTCCCTATCGTAGCCTAATATAATCCTTATGAAGTCTAGATCCAAGAATGTAAAACAAAACCTAGAACCAACGGTTGGATTAAATCCATAGATCCGATGGTTAGGATGAAATCCTTGATCCGACGGTTGGGATGAAATCCTTGATCCGACGGTTGGGATGAAATCCTAGATCCTACGGTTGGGATGAAATCCTAGATCCTACGGTTGGGATGAAATCCTAGATCCGACGGTGGAGATTAAATCCCTAGATCCGACGGTGGAGATTAAATCCCTAGATCCGACGGTGGAGATTAAATCCCTAGATCCGACGGTGGAGATTAGAGGAGGCTTAAGCCTAAATTCTAGAATTAGGGTTTGGCTCATCCATGGGTTGGGCGGCAACAAACCCTAGAGGAGTTAGGGGTTGGGCGGCAAGAATATAGGAGTTAGTTCCTATATTTTAGGCTAACCAACTTTCTCCTAAATTCTATAAATATATGGCTTAGGGTTGGGCAAAAGAAAATATAGAAGTTGGTTCGAATTGAAGTTAGGGTTTAGGCTCTTATCAAGGTGGGCGGCTAGGGTTTGGAGATAGAGCTTGGGCGGCAACCTTTCTCCTTCATTGATTGTTGCCGGCGCCCATTCTTCTCCATCAAGGCTTGGCCGTCGTCCATCTTATAGACCTCTCCTTTCTTCCTTGGCCAGCTCTCATTCTTCTCCTTTAATCCTTGGTGGCCGGTGGTTCCAAGCTTCTTGGTGGCCGGCGCTCATCCATTGGTGGCCGGCGGCAACTTTGTTTCAAAGTTGGCCGGAGTTCATTCATTCGTTCCTTGGCCGGTGGTTACATCAAACTTCTTTGCTTGGTGGCCGGTTCTAGAAAGGAAAAGGTTTTGTTCGTTTTTCTCTTTGTTCGCAGCGGACAAGGTAGAGGAGAACTCGATCTAGAAAGCTTCTACTCGTGGAGGATCTTCGTCCACACGTCGTCCACGAGAGGGATAGGACATACGGTAGAAGATCGTGAGGTATAAAGTTATTTTAACTTTATGTACAGATCTGAGCATATTCTTATTTGTTTTGATTATGCATGTGTGTGTGTGCAAATATATTGTATAATCATGGACCCCGAAGACAAACACAAAAACCGGCGATCCGTCCATCGTCTCTTCCGCGGCTAATCAACTAGAAGAGTAGAGTTGCTTGAACAACTAGTTTGTTCGAGCGACCACTCAAGTTGTTAGCACGACGACGAAATGGTGTTGCTAAGGAAGCTCATCCCATCCGGATTAATCCTTTCATCAGTGAAAATTCTAATTCGGGGACATGGGAGCCAATGAGCATCCGAAGCGAGATATTCCCTACAGCAAATAAGAGTATCCTCGCCTTCGGTGTCACTGCTTTTATTTGTAGGGCAGAAGAGGAACCAACTATTAATTTTATTTGTCAAAAAGTTAGGTTGACAAGATTGTAAAATTAATGGGTAAAACCTCCTCTTACAAATGTAGAATTCGTATACATCCACACTATCGTGGCATACGATATTCTCAGTGTTTTGAGTTGTTGGTTGATTTAAAAAATTTATTGTTTGAGGAATCAAAATTTTTTTGAAATCTAATGTTTTGATCTATGTGATTCTTAGGTTTTTCAAAATAACTTTTAACCTGCTTGCTGTGATACTGAATGAAAATAAACTTACTGGACCCAATTATGTTGATTGGAAGAGAAATCTTGATATTGTCTTGACTACTGAAGAGTACAAATATATACTCTTCGAAGAGTGCCCTCCTAAGCCTACGGATGATTATTGAGAAAAGGAGAAGGAGAGTTATAAGAAGTGGATGAAGGCTGATAAGATGGCACGATGTTACATTTTGGCTTCTATGTAAATGTATTGAAACATCAACATCAAGCTATGCCCACTTCTTATGACATGATGCTCAATCTCAAATTCTTTTCGGACACCAGAATCGGGCTGCTAGGCAGGAAGTCATGAGCAACTTGATGATGACCACCATGATCGAGGGAACACCCGTGAGGGATCATGTTCTCAAGATGATTGCTCATTTGAATGAGCTAGAAGTCCTCGGATCTGAGATCGATGGGGAAACCTAGGTCAATATGATTCTCCAGTGTCTACCTAGGAGTTTTAAGCAGTTTCACCTGAACTACAACATAAATAAATGGTTGTATTCATTGGTGGAGCTTCTGATAGAACTCTAGGTGGAAGAGGGGCTATTTCGTCAGAGTGCTCAGGCGCAGGCCAAGGTCGCCCAAAAGGTTTCTACTTCTAAGCCAAAAGGCAAGAAAAAGAAGAAACAAGCTAGGAAAAAGGTGGCGGGAGGACCTCAGATAGGAGTGAAGAAGCCGAAAGGCAAGTGCTTCACTTCCAAGAAGACTGAACACTGGAAGAAGGACTGCCCCAACCGGAAGCATAACAAAGATATATCTTTTGGTTGAGTCGTTGAAACATGTTTAGTGGTGTTATCTACCGGCACTTGGTATGTAGATACGGGAGCCACTGATCATGTCTGCAATACTTTTCTGGGGTTCTAGGAAACCAGATGACTGGCTGAAGGGGAGATTACTGTCTACTTGGGTGATACTACAAAGGTAGCGGTTGTTGCAGTGGGAGATGTTTATTTGTCTTTTGAGAGGAATAAAGTTTTGGTTCTGAAAAATTGCCTTTATGTACCTTTATTTAGAAAATATTTGATTTCGGTTTCTAAATTGTTTATAGATGGATATTCTATTTCTATTAATGACAGAGTTATTATAAAATGGAATAGGGAGATTATCTGTTCTGGTGCATTCATAGGAAATTTATATACACTTAAACCAAAAGCTCCTACGATGTAAATAGAAGTAAATAACTCATCTTCTAATTCCAATAAGAGAAAAGAACCTTCGAAAATGAACCAAGCATATTTTTGGCATCTAAGGCTAGGTCATATTAACCTAAGCAGAATTCAAAGGTTGATAGCTGATGGACCTCTTGGTTTATTAGTGGTGGAAGATTTCTCAACCTGCAAATCTTGCTTGGAAGGTAAAATGACCAAGAGGCCTTTTAAGGCCAAGGGGTATAGAGCCAAAGATGTGTTGTAATTAGTTCATTCTGATTTGTATGGTCCTATGTCTATCCAGGCAAGAGGTGGTTTTGAATATTTCGTCTCTTTTATAGATGATTATTCAAGGTATGGATACATTTACTTAATGCGCCACAAGTCTGAATGCTATGACAAGTTCATAGAATTCAAGGCTGATGTGAAAAAACGTAAAGGTAAAAGTATCAAGACACTACGATATGATGGTGGTGGTGAGTACCTCTTGGGAGAGTTTAGGAATTACTTATCAAAGGCTGGGATTCAATCCCAATTGTCTGCACCTGGCACACTCCAGCAGAATGGTGTAGCAGAGCAAAAGAATAGGACTCTTATGGAGATGGTAAGATCGATGATGAGTTTTTCAAAGTTGCCAGATTCGTTCTGGGGATATGCTCTAGATACGACAGTGTATATTCTAAACTTAGAACCATCTAAATCAGTGCCTTCTACTCCCACAAAATTGTGGACTTGGCGAAAGCCTAGTCTAAGACATATTCGGATTTGGGGGAGTCCAACACATGTGCTGAAGGCAGAAGCTGGTAACTTAGAACCTTGTACAGAAGTGCACATGTTCGTTGGCTATCTTAGGGGAACGAAAGATGGTTTGTATTATAGTCCTAGAGAACAAAGGGTGATCATTAGCACGAACGCCAGATTTTTAGAGGAAGACTATGTGATGAACCATAAGCCCATAAGTAAGATTGTTCTAGTGGAACTGAGAGGGGAAGTAACTACTTCAGTACCATCGCTACAAGAGGATATACCATAAGTCACTGCACCACGTGTCACAGAGGATACACAAGTGATACCTCATCGTAGTGGGAGGGTTGTTAGACAGCCTGATAGATTCATGTTCTTGGGAGAATCTTCTGATTTGATCCTTGGCGAACATGAACCTGATCCCTGGACATATAACGAGGCGATCCAAGATAAAGATGCAGTATCTTGGCAAAGTGCGATAAATTCTGAGATAGAATCTATGGATTCAAATCAGGTTTCGGAGCTAGTAGAACTACCCAATTGTGTAAAAGCCATTGGATCCAAGTGGATCAACAAAAGAAAGAGAGGAATAGACGAGAAAGTTGAGACCTTCAAAGGAAGGCTTGTTGCGAAGGGGTAAACTTAGAAAGAGGGTATCGATTATGAGGAGACCTTTTCGCCTGTAGTCATGCTTAAGTCTATCCGGATTCTCTTATGTATTGCTGCTCATATGGATTAAGAGGTATGGAAGATGGATGTCAAGACATCTTTCCTTAATGGAAGTCTTGAGGAGAACATCTATATGAAGCAACCAGAGGGATTCATTGCAAAGGGCAAAGAGCATCTTGTGTGCAAGCTTAATCGGTTCATTTATGGATTGAACCAAGCTTTGAGGTCTTAGAACATCCACTTTGATGAGGTAATCCAGTCTTATGGATTTATTCAAAGTCCGGATAAGTCTTGTGTATACAAGAGATGTGACGGAAATGTAGTGGTATTTCTTAAACTATACGTAGATGACATTTTGTTAATTGGCAACAATGTCAAGGTGTTATCGGACGTAAGGGTATGGTTGTCCAAAAAGTTTGATATGAAGGCCTTGGGAGAAGTGGGACACATCCTTGAGATCGAGGTTATAAGGGATCGCAGGAAAAAGATGTTGTGCTTATCTAAAGCATCTTACATAGACACCATTATGGATCGTTGTAGCATGCAAAATTCCAAGAAAGGTTTTCTACCTTTCAGGCATGGAGTTCCTTTATCTAAGGAGATGTGTCCTAGAACATCTAAGGAGATAGAGGAGATGAAGGTGGTTCCTTATGCTTCGGCAGTAGGAAGCCTCATGTATGTCATGCTATGTAAGAGACCGGATATCTGCTTTGCCGTGGGCATGGTTAGCAGATATTAGAGTAATCTAGGACAGAGACATTAGACTGTGGTAAAGCATATATTGAAGTACCTGAGAAGGACTAGGGATTATATGCTAGCATACCAGGCAGATCAATTACTCCCTATGGGTTACACACATTCTGACTTCCAATTAGATAGGGATAACAGTAAGTCTACCTCAGGTTTTGTGTTTACTTTAGAAGGTGGAGCCATTGTATGAAGGAGTGTTAAGCAGAAATGCATGGCGAACTCTACCATGGAAGCTGAGTAAGTGGCGGCCTCTGAGGCGGCCAAAGAAGTTGTGTGGCTCAGAAACTTCTTGATGGACTTGGATGTGATTCCTGGTTTTCCCAGAACTATCACAATTTATTGCGATAATAGAGTTTGCAGTTGCAAACTCGAAGGAACCACGAGACCATAAGGCAAGTAAACACATAGAGCGCAAGTACCACCTAATATGAGAAATCATAAAGCGAGGAGAAGTTGTTGTGTCCAAGATTGCATCAGAGGATAACCTGAGAAGGACTAGGAATTATATGCTGGTTTACCAGGGAGACTAATTACTCCCTGTGGGTTACACGGATTCTGACTTCCAATCTGATAGGGATAACAGTAAGTCTACCTCAGGTTTTGTGTTTACTTTGGGAGGTGGAGCCATTGTATGGAGGTGTGTCAAGCAGAAATGCGTGGCGGACTCTACCATGGAAGTTGAGTATGTGGTAGCCTCTGAGGAAGCCAAAAAAGTTATGGCTCAGGAACTTCCTGATGGACTTGGATGTGATTCCTGGTTTTCCCAGAACTATCACAATTTATTGTGATAATAGTGGTGCAGTTGCAAACTCGAAGGAACCACGAGCACATAAGGCTAGTAAACACATAGAGCACAAGTACCACCTGATATGAGAAATCGTAAAGAGAGGAGAAGTTGTTGTAGCCAAGATTGCATCAGAGTATATCCTGGCAGATCCTTTCACTAAGGCCCTTCCGGCGAGAGCTTTTGATAGGCATGTGGAGGGAATGAGGATCAGATGTATGACAGTATGAGGACAACATAGTCTTTTACTATAAGTGGGAGATTGTAGGGATGTATACTGAAAAGTCTATCTTTTGTATGAACATCTTTATTTTTGAAATAAGAATCACATGATCATTGTTTGCATTTTTATGGTTATGCATACTGTCTAATACTTTACATTGTAGATAACATGGTGTGTGGTGTCACACGGGAGATCATGTTATCGGCTCCTTGAAAAGTATAAGTAAAGGCTCACAACCGAGATGCCTTTGGACAAACCATCGGAATGGTTGTAGTGTGATTCGGTATTGGTTTGTCTTGACCATAGAATCACACTAGTGCACTTTGTGTGTATTGAGCAGGACCGACTTAGAGGTGATTTGATTTATTGCATACTACATAATCGAATCAGACCTCAGATATTATATTGTACATACTCTTAATCCCGATATAACAACGGGCACATATACTTAGTACTCATCTATTTGATTTACCAATGGGCGAGATTTATAGATTAAATCGATAGGCTCGGTAAGTTTGGAGATGATATTATTTATATGGTGTGCAATTGATTATAGGAGGAAACCGTGTCCTATATATTAGGGTGATGATGTCCCCTTGAGGAGCTCATAAGGTTCATCATGTAAACCCTGTTGGTGGACTTAGTCTGGCATGATGAAAAGGTTGAGTGGTACTACTCATGGAGTTAGATGTTGATTAATTAATAGTCATTAAATTAATTAATCGACAGACTTTCGAGATCTTAAACACGGGGAGAAAATGTACAAATAATATATGGAGCCCATATTATCATATGGGGGTTGGTGAGGTAGATCAATGATAATCCTTTAGTGGATTGGATTATCATTTATGGATCGGACTTTATGTGGGCTTGATCGATGGGTGGCCAAGATCCAACTCCACCTCATGGTTCCTAATGTAGCCTATTAACACCTCATGAAGCTTAGATCCAATGGATAGAAACAAAACTCTAGACCCATAGGTAGAGATTAAATCTCTAAGATCCGACGGTTGAGATTAAATCTCTAGATCCGACGGTTGAGATTAAATCCCTAGAACCAATGGTAGAGAATAAAAGGAGGCTTATCCCTAACTCTATAAAAGGAGCTTGATGGGTTGGCGTGGAGGATCAATCAAGAGAAGCTATGGTTTTGGAGTTGGCGGCAAAGCTAGGGTTAGGGTTTTTTGAGGGTGGCATCACCAAATAAGGAAGGTGATTACTTTCTTCTTCTTCCTTCAAGGTGGCCGGTGTCCAGCTTATTTTCCCAGCTTTTTCCAGCCATTGTCTGATGTCCAAACCTCTCCTCTCCTTCTCCTTGAGTGGTGGAAACAAGACTTAGGGGTTTCCCTTGGTGTCTTTGTTGGATTCCATCATCATCTCCTTCTCCTTGTTGGACGGCGGCAAGGATTGTCTTTGCTCTTTGTTGGTTGGCTTTAGGAAGGAGAAGAACCTTGTTTCTATTCTTCCTCTTGCTTTGGAAGAGCAAGGAAGGTAGATTTGCGATCTTGGAGCTTCGACTTTTGGTAGGTCGTCGCTCACACGACGTCCGAAAGGAGGAAGGTCATACATTAGAAGATCGAGAGGTATACCTATTATCTATTCTCTTTTGTTACTTGCTTGTTTTTGTTTTTCAACTATGAGCACGATATAAATCTGTATATGGCTAAATAATACTTGGATCCCGAGCGTAAACACCAAAACCAGCGATCCGGACATCGTCTATTCCGCGGTTACTCGTAGAATAGAGGATGGTCACTTGAACAACGAGTTTGTTCAAGTGACCTCTCTAAATGAATAGCACGACGATGACTTGGTTGTTTGGGCAATCCCTTTTGTCTATGATTAAATTTTTTAAATCCGGGGACATCGAGGGGATCGCAATGAACAAACGACCAAGGTGAAGTAGGAAGCGAAGTTTCCTCTCACTAACTCGATAAGCAAAACCCTTCATATTGTTCTGGAGGAACTGAGAGCGGAAGTCACTACTTCAGTACAACTGATAGAAGAGAATATACCACAATTCACTTCACCGCGTGTCACAGAGGATACACAGGTGATACCTCGTCATAGTGGGAGGGTTGTTAGACAGCCTTATAGATTCATGTTCTTGGGAGAATCTTTTGATTTGATTCCTGGCGAACATGAACCTGATCCCTGGACATATGACGAGGCAATCCAAGATAAAGATGCAGCATCTTAGCAAAGTGCAATGATTTCTGAGATAGAATCTATGGATTCAAATCAGGTCTGGGAGCTAGTAGAACCACCCAATGGTGTAAATGCCATTGGATGCAAGTGGATCTACAAAAGAAAAAGAGAGGAATAGATGGGAAGGTTGAGATATTCAATGCAAGGCTTGTTGCGAAAGGGTATACTCAGAAAGAGGGTATCGATTATGAGGACACCTTTTCGCCAGTAACCATGCTTAAGTCTATCCGAATTCTCTTATGTATTGTTGCTCATATAGATTATGAGGTATGACAGATGGATGTCAAGACAGTTTTCCTTAATGGAAGTCTTGAGGAGAAAATCTATATGAAGCAACCAGAGAGATTTATTGCAAAGGGCAAAGAGCATCTTGTGTGCAAGCTTAATCGGTACATTTATGGATTGAAGCAAGCTTCGAGGTCTTGGAACATCTGCTTTGATGAGGTAATCCAATCTTATGTATTTATTCAAAGTCCAGATGAGTCTTGTGTATACAAGAGATGTGACGGAAACATATTGGTATTTCTTGTACTATACATTGATGGAATTTTGTTAATTGGCAACAATGTCAAGGTGTTATTGGACGTAAGGGTATGGTTGTCTAAACAATTTGATATGAAGGACTTGGGAGAAGTGGGATACATCCTTGGGATTAAGGTTATAAGGGAACGCAGGAAAAGGATGTTGTGGTTATCTCAAGCATCATACATAGACACCATTATGGATCATTTTAGCATGCAAAACTCCAAGAAAGGTTTTCTACCTTTCAGGCATGGAGTTCCTTTATCTAAGGAGATGTGTCCTAGAACATCTAAGGAGATAGAGGAGATGAAGGAAGTTCCTTATGCTTCGGTAGTAGGAAGCCTCATGTATGCCATGCTATGTACGAGACCGGATATCTGCTTTGTCGTGGGCATGGTTAGCAGATATCAGAGTAATCCAGGACAGGGACATTGGACTGTCGTAAAGCATATATTGAACTACCTGAGAAGGACTAGGGATTATATGCTGGTATAACAGGCACATCAATTACTCCCTGTGGGTTACATAGATTTCGACTTCCAATCAGATAGGGATAATAGTAAGTCTACCTCAGGTTTTGTGTTTACTTTGGGAAGTGGAGCCATTGTATGGAGGAGTGTCAAGTAGAAATGTGTGGCGGACTCTACCATGGAAGCTGAGTATGTGGCGGCCTCTGAGGCTTCCAAAGAAGCTGCGTGGCTCAGGAACTTCTTGATGGACTTGGATGTGATTTCTGGTTTGCCCAAAACTATCACAATTTATTGTGATAATAGCGGTGTAGTTGCAAACTCGAAGGAACCACAAGCCTATAAGGCAAGTAAACACACAGACCTTCGCTCGCGGAGTGAAATTGTTCGAAAAGTAAAAATCTAAAGGTTTCGATTGCGCGGGTTGTCGTGGCACACACTCTACGCATCTGGGACAAGAGTGTAAACCCTTTCTGAGACAGGCTAGCAACCACGCCAAGGTCTCTTTCCACTCTATACGAGATCAGCAATACGTAAAGATTGTTGGGTTGTATACTGAAAAGTTTATCTTTTGTATCAACATCTTTAGTTTTGAAATAAGAATCACATGATCATTGTTTACATATTTATGGTTATGCATATTGTCTAATACATTATATTGTAGATAACATGGTGTGTAGTGTCACACGGGAGATCATGTTATCAGTTCCTTGTAAATTATAAGTAAAGACTCACAACCGAGATGGTTATGGACAAACTATTGGAATGGTAATAGTGTGATTTGGTATTGGTTTGTCTTGACCATAGAATCACACTAGTACACTTTGTGTGTATTGAGCAGGACCGACTTAGAGGTGATTCGATTTATTGCTGACTACATAATTGAATCGGATCTCAGATATTATGTTGTACATCCTCTTAATCCCGATATAATAATGGGCACATATACATAGTATTTATTTTGTTGATTTACCAATGGGCGAGATTTATAGAGTATATCGATAGGCTCGGTAAGTTGGGAAATAATATTATTTATATAGTGTGTCATTGATTATAGGAAGAAACCGTGTCCTATATATTAGGATGATGATATCCCCTTGAGGAGGTCATAAGGTTCATCATGTAAACCCTGCAGGCTTAAGCCTAGCTCTATAAAAGGAGGCTTAAGGGGTGGGCGGCAAGAACATTGAGGGGAGATTAGGGTTTTGGCTTTGGGCGGCTAGGTTTTGGAGGAGTCTTTGGCGGCAAGACTTGCTAGGGTGTTTGCTGGCGTCCATCTTCCTTTTATCAATCTTGGCCAATGCTCATCCTCTTCTTTTCTCCATCCTTGGGCGGCGGTTACTAGGGTTAGGGTTCTTCCCATGGAGCTCTTGGTCGGCACCCACTCCATCTTCTTCATCTTATTCTCTTTGGGCCGACGGCAAACATCAAGCTTGGATCTTGATGGTTGGTCTTGATAGAAGAAGAGTTTTGTTTCATTCTTCCCTTTGTTCGGAGCGAGCAAGGAAGGGAAGAGCGTGTTCTAGGAGGCTTCGACTTTTTGAAGATCATCGCCCACACGACGTCCAAAAGGAGGAAGGACATACAATAGAAGATCTAGAGGTATAATGCTTGTTTATGAATCTTTTCTTATTCTATGCATGTTGTATGTTTTGTTATGTGGCTAATTTACTTGGACCCCATATACAAGCACAAAAATCGGCGATCCGTACATCATCTATTCCGTGTCTAATCGTAGAATAGAGGTTGGTTGCTTGAACAACATGTTTGTTCAAGTGGACACTCTAATCGAACAGCGATGGAACAGTTGCTTGAGTAATCCTTCTTTGTCAAGGATAAATTTTTTTTTATCCAGGGACGTAGACGGGATCGCCATGAACAAGCGACTGAGATGATGTGGGAAGCGAAGTTTCCTACCTTCACCATTGGATTGTGACGACCGTTGATCAGGCGAGTCAGAAGTTGTCAGAGTCGACTACTGCATATCCAATGGGAAAAGAGCCTCCTCTCTATAAAAGGAGGACTTGGGAGCCTTGAGGTGGCTAATGCTTTCACTCTAAATCATACTCTCAAGGTGCCACCATTTCTAAGTGTTTTTACTCCCCTCTTATCTAATCTTACCTCTATAATTTTTTAAGAGGGAGAGTTTGTTTTAAGAAGGTCTTCTCCACCTTGTGTTGATCTAAAGGAGGAAATAGTGGAATGGTTGAAGGAGTGACCCACCTAATGGATTGTCATGGATTAGCGGCAAGAGGCCATGAAGCACGTTAAAGTTTTGTGTTATTATTGTCTTCTTTACTTTTGTTTTAGCCTTAATTTTATTTATGTTTGTATTATTATTATTCCACTACGCTAACAAGTGTGTAGACAATCAAGAATGAACGAATTCCATCGAGCAACAATTAAGCTATTCATCTCCCCTTCTAGCCGGGCCATCGATCCTAACAACGGTTTGCTACTTAATGACCTATGAGATACAGACCATTTAAGATGTCTTTAATTCAAGTATGAAATTGATTAGCATTTTCACTATCTAACATTTTGGAATTAAAAAGTTTATTTAATAGCATGTCTCTTTTTTCTATTTTTATATCACTAAACCCTTCATGCAAATCTATCAATTTATCCCATAATTGTTTAACATTCTTAAATGGTCCAACTCTATTAAGCTCTTATTTTGTAAGTCCACATTGCAAGGTGTTAATGGCCTTGTAATCGACTTGAGATTTTCTCCTATTTTCTAAGGTTCATTTCTCCGAATCTAGCAACTCCCTCGAGTCGTCTACTCAATCCATGAAACCTTTCCTAATTAAAAACCAAACATCTAGATTCATTTTCAAAAACCACTCCATTCGCTTCTTCCAATAGCTAAAGTCCTTTCCGTTAAATAGAGGTGGGCGAATGATGCTATAACCCTCTAAATGCATCATTTTTAATTTGCTAAACATTTGCATAAAATTTAAAATAATGCAAAAATTAAACTAAGACAAGAATGACAAAAATTAAAGAAAATTTTTGGTGGTTGCACTAAAATCGAAGCACCCTCGCTCTGATACCAATTTTAGGATTGTAAGTTTCGAGAGATGGAGGTGAATATCAGAGTAATAAATTTTTATTTTTATTTTTTTTTAATCAAAGTAATGCAGCAGAAAATATAAACAAAATAAAGCAAGTGAACAAGTCTTTTTTACTTGGTTCACAATCTGAGTCGGGTTGCTACTCCAAGGCATGTGACTCACCAAGAGTCACCTCATTGGGCAATCTACTAAAGTCCCTACGAATTTAGAACCATCGATCTTGGAGGGTTTCTCTTTTTACAAAGAATAGAGGATTAGGTACAAGCTACCGCTACCCTCTTGAAATTAAGCACAAGCAAGCGAAAATACAAGCAATAAACAAAAGTATACCAACAACTAAAGTATGAAAATGGAGCTTTGTTGTCGGGGTTGCGAAGTTGTGATGTGACAAAGATCTTGTTGGGAGTATGAGGAATACAATAAAAGTCCCACATTGATAAGACATGGAAAAGATCATGTGCTTATAAGATAAAAAGATATCGCCATTGGCATGAGGCCTTTTGGGTAAAGCCCAAAAACAAAACCATGAGGGTTTAGGCCAAAAGTGGACAATATCATGTCATTGTGGAGATATGTGGATCTTATAGGCACTAACAATTGGTATTAGAGCCATGGTCTATGTCAAACCATGAACCTTGAATGAAGGAAGTAGAGCTCCCATGTCCGGATCAAGATAACCAAACACCAGGTAGGAAGCCCAATTGGGTCGAAAGGACCGAACAATCGCAGAAGTCCAGGTTGGGCGGAAAGGGCTAGACAAGCGTAAAGTCCACCGGTGTCGAGGACCGACGGTTAAGGTGAAGTCCTAGTGGGTTGAGGATCTGACATCAAATAGAGGAAGTCCTTCAAGGAAGGATAGGCTTGAGGGGGCTCAATATGGTCCTTCGTTTGAGGGGGGGGGGTTGTTGGGAGTATGAGGAATACAATCAAAGTCCCACATTGTAAGACCTGGAAAAGATCATGTGCTTATAAGATAAAAAGATATCTCCATTGGCATAAGGCCTTTTTGGTAAAGCCCAAAAACAAAACCATGAAGGTTTAGGCACAAAGTGGACAATATCATGTCATTGTGGAGATATGTGGATCTTATAGGCACTAACAGATCTTGTGGACAACAAACGAAGTAGCATCACTTGGATGATTAGTAGTAATCCTTTTATCAGAGTTGACCCTTCATTTCATTTATAAGCTCTTTCTATTCACTAGGACCATCCTCTAGTCGACTTCATATCAGCCCATTGATATGGTATTCTGGCCTTTCCAATCGACTAGGTCTGGTCTAGTTGGCTCCAAGTCAGCTGGATCCACTCCTCCATAGTTCTGGAATTTTCCTATCCCAGTTGCCTGGACCTAGTCTAGTCGACTGGAACACCTGCCATCTCTATAGCAAGATCTCTAATCGAATAATAGCTCACTTGCCAACTTGGCATCCTAGTCACTTAGACCTAGTCTAGTTGGTCAGAGGCACCTAGACTCTGTCCAGTCGCCTGGAGACCTACAACACAGAGTTAGCATAATACAAAATAATATTACACTTGGTAGTAGTAATACTGTCCAATCTCGACTTCTGAGTCGAACACAGACCCTCTGTCAAATTGATGCCTACCTTGTCCCCAATTGAGGACTCGACCTTACCTCTTCACTCGAAGCTTACCTATCAGTTATCAAGTCGGACTTACCTGGCTTGACATCCAATATGACTCACCAAGTCTTCATGCCAGTTGTCCTATATCCTTGACCCTACTGGGCTTCTAATGCATGAGAGCACGCCTCCAAATCTCCGACCAACATCGCCAAGGATTTGAAGTGCACACTCGTGCTCAACGCCCGCAAGTGCATGGTTGTCATCAAGTAAAAATTTATGTATCGATCCTACATGGATTGTGATTCGACTACCATTTATTCAGTGAATGTGATTTGTTCGGAGTAAATCTCTTGCGAGTCAGGTGCGAGGTCGACCATGGTCCTGGCTCAAATATAGTGTCACTTGGAGAAAGCAAAGGGGGGCTCAAAGTTTCTTAAAGGATTCTAGGATTTCGATTTCACTTGTGTATTATTGAATATGCTATCAATTTAATGCTACTTGTATCTATAGTTAAGATCTTGTGGGAGGATAATCATGTGTTATCCTGGTGAAGTTTTGCTTCTATCGAGAACTACCTATTCCGAGCCAAGTATCCCTATTGAATCATCAGAGCTCAGGAGTTTGATATCTTTCGGAGCCCCCTCTCACTAGGGTCCCTCCACCTTTCTAGAGTTGATGTCTCTTAGTTTGGGCCTTCTACTAGAATAGATTCTTCGAGTTCTAGGATGTCCTATTAATCCCTATGAAGAGGTGGATCATATTTCATATCCTACCCTTTCATATTTAGTTATATATGAGAGATGTCCTAAGGCAACCGCCTTATGGTTGTACCATTTATTTGATAAATGAAGATTTACTATTTGAGTATACATGTTTTCATGTATTTGATTAGATCTTAAACTCATTTATTGAATGTCCGCAATACGATTCACAGCAAGAGAGAATTTGTGATTGGATCACAACTAGTGAGTATCTCTACATATATAATTGTGTTGTATTGTAATTATCCCTAGTCGATGAATTGATGTATTCGGACACCATCGATTCTGTTGAGACTAGCACGAGTTATACTCTTTGGTTTATCCAAGCAACTGTTTCTCACTGGCTGGAGACATTGGGATGTTCGAAGTTAATCGTGGATGCTAGTTATGGTAACTAGTTCATTGGAGTGACTAGTTGTAAGACTTCATATGGTTCTCTGCATTTATGGATATGTCAATGAAGTTCTTACTGCAGCTTAAGTGCGATGTTCCTTCGACTTGGGGTATTCAAGTCATCTTGGTCATGAAGACTTATGCTTTGACATCTTAACCAAGCATCATTGAGGAGATGTGGACCTGAGATGATTGGGTATAAGTCGAAGTGGCCGAAGGTGTTTGAATAACCTATAGAGGATTCACCACTCCATAGAGGAGATGTATACCCTATGGCCTCTCATCGGATTGTTACTAAAGTCTTTAGCTAAAGCATTACATGTTTAGAGTATAGTACTCTTGGATACATGTGCAGTAACTAGAATCTGGAAGAAGAGGATGTAATACTTAGGATAGGTGTGACATGGTCAGCCTAGTGGGAACTGACACAATGGACCATGTCCTGAACCAAGTGGGTATTAGATGAGTGAAGTGAATGGGGAACGACTCACTGTAGCTGCTGAAGAGTTTCAGAAGCGTTCTAGGATCAACCGTTGATTTTTTGATTAATTGGGGATCATGATGTACTACTAGGTGCCATTGACGATCGTTCTATAATTAATGGTTAATTATAGACGACTAACATAAACTGGGAAACTATTTGGTCACACGCACTACTAGTGTAATCCGAAGGATTTAAAACGAGCTTGAGAATAGGATTCTCATATCGAGAGAGACATGGTTTGTTTGGACCAATAAAGCGTGAGCATGAAATTGTTTTAGTCGCAACGGAAGCATGGATGGGCCGAGTCTTATAAAGATATGATGGATGAACCAAATTGATTTTGTTCTCATCCAATGGTGGAAAATAAACCAAAGGGGTTTGGTTTGTTTTAAACGAATGAACCGAAATTGGTTCGGTTAGTTTTAACTTAAAATAGACCAACGCGGTTTAGTTTATTTTAACTTAAGTTTTTGGAGAGGGTTAACGGATTTTGGTTATGAACCAATAACCATTAGAAGAATATGTTCTCTATAAAAACACGGCTTAAGGCTTTTGGAATTAATCGGTTCAAGGTTTTGGAAACCCTAGCCTCCTCTCCTCTTCCTTCTCTAGAGTTGCCACCCAACCTTGTTACCACCGTCCTCCTTGGCCGGACCACCCTAGCTGCCGTTGGCCTCCACCTGATGTCGGCCATCCTCCGACCATCCTCCCTTGGCTCAGGTGACCAAGGACCAGCTGACCATCTTCTTTTGCCAACACCAACTCCTCCACCACAAACTGGTAAGTTTTCGATAGCTTGTTGTCCCTTGCGTGGAGAGGTCATTTGGTCATTGTTTTCTGCTTCGGCAGCGATCTACTTGTCGGGGATTGGATCTCCTACAATCCCCTTTGGTGAAGGACCAAGGTTTCATCAATTGGTTGACGAAAATCACTTCCGAGAAGCGAGTTCGTGGAACTCAGTTTTTGGACACGAATTTGATTCAGATTGTGATCGTCTCTCGAATCACAACGACTTCAACGTGAGGCTAGTACCTCTCGTGAAGTCGGGGCTCGTGGCTTTGTGAAGTTATCCCGATGATACTCGACGTGGATATGGATAGAGGCGAAACTCGTGAGGGTTGCTTGGTTGATGTCATTCCCGCTTCACGTGAATCGTCAGGTATACCAAGAGTAGTTATTCTTTATTGGAAAATTTGAAATGACAAATATGTCTAAACTTGATGTATTCTTGCATGCGTGTGGTGTGTGTGTTGTAATAAATTAGTTTATTAATTGTTTTTTCTTCCGCTATGTGCATGTTTACGAAACGTGTTCGAACACACACCCACGTCGATTGTCGGGGATGAAGGGGTTTTTGCTTATCGAATCCGTGAGGGGAAACATCACTTCCCACTTCACCTTGGTTGCTTGATGATGGCGATCCCTACGATGTCCCCGGATTAAAAAAATTTAATCCTAGACAAAAGGGATTGCCCAAACAACCAAGTCATCGTCGTGCTATTCGTTTAGAGAGGTCACTTGAAAAAACTAGTTGTTCAAGCGACTATCCTCTATTCTACGAGTAGCCGTGGAATAGACGATGTCCGGATCGCCGGTTTTCGTGTTTATGCTCGGAATCCAAGTATTATTTAGCCATATACAGATTTATAACATGCTTATAATTGAAAAACAAAAACAAACAAGAAACAAAAGAGAAAAGAGAATAGATATACCTCTTGATCTTCTAATGTATGACCTTCTTCCTTTTGGACATCGTGTGGGCGACGATCTACCAAAAGTCGAAGCACCTAGATTGCAAATCTTCCTTCCTTGCTCTTCCAAAGCAAAAGGAAGAATAGAAACAAGGTTCTTCTCCTCCCTAAAGCCAACCAACAAGGAACAAAACAATTCCTTGCCGCCGGCCAACTAGGAGGAGGAGAAGATGATGGAAAACAACCAAGACACCAAGGGAAGCCCTAAATCTTATTTCCACCACCTAAGGAGAAGGAGGAGAGAGGCTTGGATGGCGGACAAAGGCTGTAAGAGGGATGGAAAACAAGATGGACGTCGGCCACCTTGAAGGAAGAAGAAGAAAAGGAATTACCTTCCTTATTTGGTGCCGCCCAAGCCCAAACCCTGATTCCTAAGCCCTTGCCGCCAACTCCAAAAACCCTAGCTCTCTTGATGTGTTCTCCATGCCAAGCCCATGCCCTCCTTTTATAGTGTTAGGGATGAGTCATGAATTAATCTCCTCCATTGGTTCTAGGGATTTAATCTCAACCGTCGGATCTAGAGATTTAATCACAACCGTCGGATCTTAGAGATTTAATCTCTACCTATGGATATTAGAGTTTTGTTTCTATCCATTGGATCTAAGCTTCATGAGGTGTTAATAGGCTACATTGGGGACCATGAGGAGGAGTTAGATCTTGGCCCACCCATGGATCAAGCCCACACAAAGTCCGATCCACTAATGATGATCCAATCCATTAAAGGATCATCATTAATCTACCTCAACAACCCGCATATGATAATATGGGCTCCATATATTATTTGTACATTTTCTCTCTGTGTTTAAGATCTCGAATGTCCGTCGATTAATTAATTTACTGACCATTAATTAATCAACATCTAACTCCATGAGTAGTACCACTAAACCTTTTCATCATGCCGGACCAAGTCCACCTGCAGGGTTTACATGATGAACCTTATGAGCTCCTCAAGGGGACATCATCATCCTAATATATAGGACACAGTTTCCTCCTATAATCAACGGCACACCATATAAATAATATCATCTCCCAACTTACCAAGCCTATCAATTTAATCTATAAATCTCGTACATTGGTAAATCAAAGAGATGAGTACGAAGTATATGTGCCCGTTATTATATCGGGATTAAGAGTATGTACAATATAATATCTGAGGTCCGATTCGATTATGTAGTCAGCAATAAATCGAATCACCTCTAAGTCGGTCCTACTCAATACACACAAAGTGCACTAGTGTGATTCTATGGTTAAGACAAACCAATACCAAATCACACTACAACCATTCCAATGGTTTGTCAAAAGCCATCTCGGTTGTGAGCCTTTACTTATACTTTTCAAGGGGCCGATAACATGATCTCCCGTGTGACACCATACACCATATTATCTACAATGTAAAGTATTAGACAATATTGCATAACCATAAAAATATGCAAACAATGATCATGTGATTCTTATTTAAAAATAAAGATGTTCATACAAAAGATAGAATTTTCGGTACACATCCCTACAATCTCCCACTTATACTAAAAGACTATGCTGTCCTCAAACTGCCATACATCTGATCCCCATTCCCTCCACATGCCTATCAAAAGCTCTCGCCGAAATGGCCTTAGTGAAAGGATCTGCCAGGTTATCCTCTGATGCAATCTTGGCCACAGCAACTTCTCCTCTTTTTACGATCTCTCGTATCAGGTGGTACTTGGGCTCTATGTGTTTACTAGCCTTATGGGCGCATGGTTCATTGGAGTTTGCAACTGCACCACTATTATCACAATAAATTGTGATAGTTCTGGGCAAACCAGGAATCACATCCAAGTCCATCAGGAAGTTCCTGAGCCATACAGCTTCTTTGGCCGCCTCAGAGGCCTCCACATACTCAGCTTCCATGGTGGAGTCCGCCACGCATTTTTGCTTGACACTCCTCCATACAATGGCTCCACCTCCCAAAGTAAACACAAAACCTGAGGTAGACTTACTGTTATCCCTATCAGATTGGAAGTCGGAATCCGTATAACCCACAGGGAGTAATTGGTCTGCTCGGTAAACTAGCATATAATCCCTAGTCCTTCTCAGGTACTTCAATATATGTTTTACTGCAGTCCAATGTCCCCGTCTTGAATTACTCTGATATCTGATGACCATACCCATGACAAAGCAGTTATCTGGTCTCGTACAGAGCATCGCATACATTAGGCTTCCTATTGCCGAAGCATAAGGAACCACCTTCATCTCCTCTATCTCCTCAGATGATCTAGGACACATCTCCTTAGATAAAGGAACTCCATGCCTGAAAGGTATAAACCCTTCTTGGAGTTTTGCATGCTAAAATGCTCCATAATCGTGTCTATGTATGAAGCTTGGGATAAGCACAACATCCTTTTCCTACGATCCCTTATAACCTTGATCCCAAGGATGTGTCCCACCTCTCCCAAGTCCTTCATATCAAACTGTTTGGACAACCATACCCTTACGTCCGATAACACCTTGATATTGTTGTCAATCAACAAAATATCATCTATGTATAGTACAAGAAATATCACTACGTTTCCGTCACATCTCTTGTATACACAAGACTCATCCGGACTTTGAATAAATCCATAAGACTGGATTACTTCATCAAAGTGGATGTTCCAAGACCTTGAAGCTTGCTTCAATCAATAAATGGATCAATTAAGCTTAGACACAAGATGCTCTTTGCCTTTAGCAATGAATCCCTCTGGTTGCTTCATGTAGATGTTTTCCTCAAGACTTCCATTAAGGAAAGCTGTCTTGACATCCATCTGCCACACCTCATAATCCATATGAGCTGCTATGCATAAGAGAATCTGAATAGACTTAAGCATGGCTACCGACGAAAAGGTCTCCTCATAATCGATACCCTCTTTCTGAGTATACCCCTTCGTAACAAGCCTCGCTTTGAAGGTCTCAACCTTCCCATCTATTCCTCTCTTTCTCTTGTAGATCCACTTGGCTCCAATGGTTTTTACACCATCGAGTGGTTCTACTAGCTCCCAGACCTGATTTGAATCCATAGATTCAATCTCAGCATTCATTGCACTTTGCCAATATAGTGCTTCTTTATCTTGGATTGCCTCGTCATAAGTCCAGGGATCAGGTTCATGTTCACCAGGGACCAAATCAGAAGATTCTCCCAAGAACATGAATCTATCAGGCTATCTCACAACCCTCCCACTACGACGAGGTATCACCTGTGTATCCTCTGTAACACGCGGTGGAGTGACATGTGGTATATCCTCTTGTACCGGTGGTACTAAAGAAGTGACTTCCCCTTTTAACTCCTCCAGAACAATTTTACTCTTGGGTTTGTGGCTCATCACATAGTCCTCCTCTAGAAATTTGGCGTTCGTGCTAACGATCACCCTCTGATCTCTAGTACTATAAAACAATCCACCCTTCATTCCCCTGGGATAGCCAACGAACATGCGTACTTCTGTACGAGGTTCCAACTTACCAGTATCTGCCTTTAGCACATGTGCTAGACTCTCCCATATTCGAATATGTCTTAGACTAGGCTTTCGCTCAGTCCACAATTCTATGGGAGTAAAAGGCACTGATTTAGATGGAACCAAGTTCAGAATGTACACCGTCGTGTCTAGAGTATATCCCCAGAACGAATCTGGCAACTCAGAATAACTCATCATCGATCTAACCATCTCCATAAGAGTCCTATTCCTTCGCTCTGCTGGGGTATGCTAGGTGCAGTCAATTGGGATTAAATCCCAGCCTCTGATAAGTAGTTCCTAAACTCTCCCAAGAGGTACTCACCACCACGATCAGATCGTAGTGTCTTGATACTTTTACCTTGACCTTTCTCCACATCAGCCTTGAATTCTTTAAACTTGTCAAAGCATTCAGACTTGCAGCGCATCAGGTAAATGTATCTATATCTCAAGTAATTGGCTTATAAAAGAGATGAAATACTCGAAACCACCTCTGGCCTGGATAGACATAGGACCACAAAAAATCAGAATGAACCAATTCTAACACATCTTTGGCTCTATACCCCTTGGCCTTAAAAGGCCTCTTGGTCATCTTACCCTCCAAGCAAGATTCACAGGTTGGGAGATCCTCCACCACTAATGAACCCAAAGGTCCATTAGCTATCAACCTTTGAATTATGCTTAGGTTAATGTGACCAAGCCTAAGATGCCAAAGATATGTTTGGTTCATCTTCGAAGGTTCTTTTCTCTTATTTGAATTAGAAGATGAGTTATTAATTTCAATATGCATCGTGGGAGGTTTTGGTTCAAGTGTGTACAAATTTCCTATCAATGTACCCAAACAGATAATGTCCCTATCTCTTCTTATAACAACTCTATCATTAAAAGAAATAGAAATCCATCAATAAACAATTTAGAAACTGAAATTAAATTCTTTCTAAATAAGGGTACATAAAGGCAATTCTTAAGAACCAAAAGTTTATTTTTCTCAAAAGATAAATGAACGTCTCCCATCGCAGAATACCGCCACCTTCGTGGCATCGCCTAAGTATACAGTAATCTCCCCTCTAGTCTGGTTTGAACCCGCAAAGTATTGCATACATGATCAGTTTCTCCCGTATCTACATACCAGGTGACGGTAGATAACACCGCTAAACATGTTTCAACGACTAGACCAAAAGATATACCTTTGTTCGCTTTGGGTTGGGGCAGTCCTTCTTCCAAAGGTCCACCGACAAGTGAAGCACTTGCCTTTCAGCTTCTTCACTCCTCCCTGAGTACCTCCCGCCGACATCACCCCAGTTTGTTTCTTCTTCTTCTTGCCTTTTGGCTTAGAAGTAGAAACCTTTTGGGTCACCATGGCATGTTCCTGAGCACTCTGACGAAATAGCCCCTCTGCCGCCTGGAGTTCTGTCAGAAGTTTCGCCAATGAATACAACCTCTTGTTCATGTTGTAGTTCAGGCAAAACTGCTCAAAACTCCTACGTAGAGACTGAAGTATGATATCGACTTGGGTTTCCCCATCGATCTCAGCTTCAAGGACCTCCAGCTCATTCAAATGAGCCATCATCTTGAGAACATGATCCCTCACGGGTGTTCCCTCGATCATGGTGGTCGTCATCAAGTTTCTCATGGCTTCTTACCTCGCAGCCCGATTCTGGTGTCCGAAAAGCTCCTTGAGATTGAGCATCATATCATAAGCAGTAGGCATGACTTGATGCTGATGTTGGAGTACATTTGACATAGATGCCAAAATGTAACACCGTGCCATTTCATCGGCCTTGATCCAGTTCCTATAGCTCTCTCTCTCCTTTTCCCCAAAATCATCTGTAGGCTTGGGAGGCCACTCTTCGAGGAGTACATATTTGTATTCCTCAGCAGTCAAAACAATGCCTAGATTCCTCTTCCAATCTACATAGTTGGGTCCAGTAAGTTTGTTCTCTTTTAGTATCACAGCAAGTGGGTTGAAAGTCATTTTGAAAGAAAACCTATGAATCACATAAATCAAAACATTATATTTTCAAAAATTATTGATTCCTCAAACAATAAAATTTTAAAATCAACCAACATCTCTAAACACCGAGAATATCGTATGCCACGATAGTGTGGACGTATACGAATTCAACATTTGTAAGATGAGGTTTTACCCATTAATTTTACTATCTTGTCAACCTAACTTTTTGACAAGTAAAATTAACAGTTGGTTCCTCTTTTGCCCTACAAATAAAAGTAGTGACTCCGATGGGGAGGATACTTATATTTGTATCTAAGTGTTCACCATTACTCGGTACCAAGGTAATTATCTCGGGTTATGTGCCTTCCGATGGGGAAGAACACACGCTCCTTGATAATTCCCTATAACCATATTTGACCATGTTATCCGCAAACAAACTCATCTGATGGGGAGGAAGGCACTCAGAGCAGACGCGCAATTTTGTTTGCATCACTTGTCAAATCGTAATAGAGGCCGTGGGAATTAAAAAAAAAATTCCCTCTCCCACTTAGTAATTTGAAAATGAGGAATTTTCCTAGCCTACGACATGCATATCAAACAAAAAGAAATAAATATGAAAAATAAATTATTTTCCAACTATTATGGCTTTTGTCTTCAATATGTCTCCCGTCGCATCACTATCTCGTCCGCTCCTCCTATGCCATGTACGAGCCATTCGGAGATCCGAGCCAAGACTAAAACTTATTTTAATTTACATCCATCGATCCTATACTCCACGAGGGAGTGTACATGAAATCTAGATTGAAAGTAAAATAAAATAAAGAGTAGCTAAACAATACCGTATTTAATTTACAAAAACTAAATACTAGCCTCGTCAACCCCGAGGATTCAACAAAATAAATATTTACATAAATACAATCACATACACACATATGACGATAATAGTCGGATCTTATGCCTGCAACCAAAGAGTTAAACTATGCATATCCTACTATTATCCGGCACATATAATATATGAAAAAGTGCATAAAAATTAACCGAATCCTAAACACACAAAATCGGAAACCTTGGCTCTGATACCAATTGAAGGGGTTTTTGCTTATCGAATCTGTGAGGGGAAACTTCGCTTCCCACTTCACCTAGGTTGCTTGATGATGGCGATCCCTTCGATGTCTCTGGATTAAAAAAATTTAATCCTAGACAAAAGGGATTTCCCAAACAACCAAGTCATCGTCGTGCTATTCGTTTAGAGAGGTCACTTGAACAAACTAGTTGTTCAAGCGACCATCCTATATTCTATGAGTAGCCGCGGAATAGACGATGTCTGGATCGCCGGTTTTCTTGTTTATGCTCGGGATCCAAGTATTATTTATCCATATATAGATTTATAACATGCTTATAATTGAAAAACAAAAACAAGCAAGAAACAAAAGAGAAAAGAGAATAGATATACCTCTTGATCTTCTAATGTATGACCTTCCTCCTTTTGGACGTCGTGTGGGCGACGATCTACCAAAAGTCGAAGCACCTAAATCACAAATCTTCCTTCCTTGCTCTTCAAAAGCAAAAGGAAGAATAGAAACAAGGTTCTTCTCCTACCTAAAGCCAACCAAAAAGGAACAAAATAATTCCTTGCTACTGGCCAACTAGGAGGAAGAGAAGATGATGGAAAACAACCAAGACACCAAGGGAAGCCTTATATCTTGTTTCCACCACCTAAGGAGAAGGAGAAGAGAGGCTTGGCCGCTGGCCAAAGGATGGAAGAGGGCTGGAAAACAAGATGGACGCCGGCCACCTTGAAGGAAGAAGAAGAAAAGGAATTACGTTCCTTATTTAGTGCCGCCCAAGCCCAAACCTTAATTCCTAAGCCCTTGCCGCCAACTCCAAAAACCCTAGCTCTCTTGATGTGTTCTCCATACCAACCCCATGCCCTCCTTTTATAGAGTTAGGGATAAGTCATGAATTAATCTCCTCCATTGGTTCTAGGGATTTAATCTCAACCGTCGAATCTAGAGATTTAATCTCAACCGTCAGATCTTAGAGATTTAATCTCTACCTATGGATATTAGAGTTTTGTTTCTATCCATTGGATCTAAGCTTCATGAGGTGTTAATAGGCTACATTAGGGACCATGAGGAGGAGTTGGATCTTGGCCACCCATTGATCAAGCCCACATAAAGTCCGATCCACTAATGATGATCCAATCCACTAATGAATCATCATTGATCTACCTCACCAACCCCCATATGATAATATGGGCTCCATATATTATTTGTACATTTTCTCCCCATGTTTAAGATCTTGAATGTTCGTCGATTAATTAATTTACTGACTATTAATTAATCAACATCTAACTCCATGAGTAGTACCACTCAACCTTTTCAACATGTCAGACCAAGTCCACCTGCAGGGTTTACATGATGAACCTTATGAGCTCCTCAAGGGGACATCATCATCCAAATATATAGGACACGGTTTCCTCCTATAATCAACGACACACCATATAAATAATATCATCTCCCAACTTACCGAGCCTATCAATTTAATCTATAAATCTCGCCCATTGGTAAATCAAAGAGATGAGTACTAAGTATATGTGCTTGTTATTATATCAGGATTAAGAGTATGTACAATATAATATCTGAGGTCCGATTCGATTATGTAGTCAGCAATAAATTGAATCACCTCTAAGTCGCTCCTGCTCAATACACACAAAGTGCACTAGTGTGATTCTATGGTCAAGCCAAACCAATACCAAATCACACTACAACCATTCCGATGGTTTGTCCAAAGCCATCTCGGTTGTGAGCCTTTACTTATACTTTTCAAGGGGTCGATAACATGATCTCCCGTGTGACACCGCACACCATGTTATCTACAATGTAAAGTATTAGACAATATTGCATAACCATAAAAATATGTAAACAATGATCATGTTATTCTTATTTCAAAATAAAGATGTTCATACAAAAGATAGACTTTTCAGTATACATCCCTACAGGGGAAACCCAATAGTGGTATCAGAGCCCGACTGTGTTCCGACATAATCGTAAAATTGTTTTGCGATAGTCATAATTGTATTTTTGGAAATTATATACTTTTGAAAAGTTTAGAAATAATTATGGAAATTTTAATTAGTAAAGAAATTCAATTTGAAAATTTTCTAATGTGATTAGAAAATTACAATTTAGGAAATTTGTTTCCTTAATTAATATTTTCCATAAATAAAATATGTGATTAAATTTGGAAATGTGTTCCCTAATTTAATCAATATTTGATTTGGGAAATCAAATCACAAACATATTTTATTTCCAAAATTAGTTATGACAAATAAGGAAACTATTTGTACGTGCCATAATTGTATGTCATGTAATTGCATTAGATGCTTAATATTATGCCATGCATGTCGTGACATGTAGATAATAGTTATTTTCATGAAAAGGAGGATGAGACCTGAAACCCCTTACACAATATTAAAGCCTACACCTTCCATTAATATGGTTAGAACCAGAGTTTCGTTTCTTGTTTTGGTTGTTAGACTCACTCCAAGCTCGGATTGAACCTGAACATGTTCAAATCATTGGAATAGTTTAACACTAATATGGTAAGAGTCAGAGGTCAATCGTTAGTTTGGGTTGTTGGACTCACTCCAAGCCTGGCTAATTGGTTGAATGCACTCTAACCATATTAAAACTATTTCACGATTAATGAGTCGGCTCTAACTTGGAGCATCGATTTCTTGGACTCACTCCAAGGTCGATGTGAAGAGAGGTGAAGTTGGGTGCTATGAATATGATGCATACTTGTTAATGTGTTAACAACCCAATGCATGTGTGAACATTCAATCAGTTGATAGTACATTGTCATAATTACATATACGTGATATGTAATCGGTATACTTGATACCTACCATCATAGCTAAGAATGGCTTTTTTGACTCGGTGAGATGATAGTATGATAGGGAAGCGAAGTCCCGTGTGTCCAAGTTAGATAAGGCGTATCTAGCTCGGTGCACTCGACTAAGTGGAACTGGCTGAAGCTACCTTGCCGTATCCTTAACTAGTTAGACCAGGAGCTGATCTTAGGTGAATCAAGTTATTATTTTCTCGAACTTGGCTTTGTCTAAGTGGTCGTTATTACGATCAAAGAAGGTTTGTGTGCCTCGCCATGACCTGGAAGCCAATTTCTTGAAAAGGTGACTTGTCAAGCTTAGGTTTAAATTAGAATCTAACCCAAGGTGGATTAGTTTCAATTCATTAAAATTAATCAAGTAAAATTGAAGTCATCTCACAAGAACACATAAGGATAACGTGTTTGATCATTTAGAAATGGGTGAGATGATTTAGGACTAATAATCTTTAATCAACCTTTAAAATTCCAATATCTGATCCAACTACTATATGTGTACGATCAATGGATGTTGAACAGTGGATGCTCCCAACATATGACCGGAGACCAACTTAAATTTTTGAAGCTTAGATTCAAACGACAAGGATCGGTAGCTTTTGGAAACAACGACAATCTCAAAATCATCGGATCAGGTGATATTGAGCTAAATTCTAATTTCACAATTCACAATGTTTTATTAGCTGAAGATTTTCAATGCAATTTACTTAGTGTAAGTCAATTGTGTGATAACGACTATAACGTTATATTCTTAGAAAATGAATGCTTAATTAAAAAAAATGAATCCTCTAAAATAATACTTAAAGGAACTAGGAATAGCAACATCTACAGAATTAACTTACCCAACTCCTCAACCAAGTGTCTTATGACACAACAAGAGGAATCTTGGTTGTGACACCAACGACTTGGCCCCTCGCACCTAAGACTCGTTCACAAGATGAGTCAGAGTGGTTTAGTCAAAGGATTGCCTATCCTCAACAACTTAGACAATAAAATTTGTAATGCTTGTCAACAAGGTATACAACCTAGTGCACAACATCAACTAACTAATCAAGAACGAACAAAAACTGTGCTTGAGCTTTTACACATGGATCTATTTGATTCTCATGGAGCCAAGTCACTAAATGGTAGTCAATTTTACTTACTCATAATTGACGACTATTCTAGATTTCCCTAGGTTAGGTTCCTTAATCACAAAAGTGATACCTTAGACCAACTCTGTTGGAATGTATACTGAAAGCCTAGCTCTTTTTGTATGAACATTTTTATTTTGAAATAAGAATCACATGATCATTGTTTTCACTTTATATTTATTATATGTGTGCATATTGTCTAATACTTTACATTGTAGATAACATGGTGCTTGGTGTGGCACAGAAGATCATGTTATCAGTCCCTTATAGAATATAAGTAGAGGCTCACAACCATGATGGTTTTGGACAAACCATTGGCATGGTTGTAGTGTAGCTTGGTATTGTTTTGTCTTAAACATAGAGTTACACTAGTACACTTAGGTGTATTGAGCAGGACCGACATAGAGGTGATTCAATTTATTGTTGACTACATAATTGAATCGGACCTCGGATATTATGTTGTACATGCTCTTAATCCCGATATAAAAATGGGCACATGTACTTAGTATTTATTTCTTTGATTTACCAAAGGGTGAGATTTATATGAATTAAATAAATATGCCCGGTAAGTTGGGAAATGATATTATTTACATGGTGTGTCATTGATTATAGGAGGAAACCGTGTCCTATATATTAGGTTGATGATGTCCCCTTGCCCCCAGGGCGATGGCGTGACGGTAAGGCACGAAGTTCTCCTCTGAGCATCCAGGGGTCGATTCCAGCCTGGCACCGCGCGCTGTGCGAATGGAGGTGCACGATGCCCCTTCGTCGCAGCGTGGTCGCACCCTTCTGGGCAGCACGAGTCCTAACGCGTCGGGCCACACGTCACCCTGATTTACCCTCGTTGACCCATGGGGACTCTAGTCGAAGGCCGTGGGGCAGGGCCGGTCAGCCATCAGGATTAGTAGGGAAGAGAAATCGTACCTGATACCTGATGTAAATCAAAAAAAAAAATAGATGATGTCCCCTTGAGGAGCTCATAAGGTTCATCATGTAAACCCTGCAGGTTGACTTAGTCAACATGATGATAAGGTTGAGTGGTACTACTCGAGGAGTTAGATGTTAATTGATTGATGGTCAGTAAATCAATTAATTGCGATTATTCGATATCTTAAACACGGGAGATGGATGTACAAATAATATATGGAGCCCATATTATCATATGGGGGTTGGTGAGGTAATTCAATGATGATCCTCTAGTGGAATGGAACATCATTGATGGATCAAGTTTGTGTGGTTCCGATCCATCGGGTGGCCAAGATCCAACTCCTCCTCATGGTTCCTATTGTAGCCTATTAACACCTCATGAAGCCTAGATCCAATGATGGAAAACAAAACTCTAGATCCGATGGTTGAGATTAAATCCCTAGATCCGACGGTTGAGATTAAATCTCTAGATCCGACGGTTGAGATTAAATCTCTAAATCCGACAGTTGAGATTAAATCCCTAAAACCAATGGAGGAGATTAAACCATGGCCTAAACCTAACTCTATATATATGGGCTTAGGCTTGGGCGGCCAAAGGATGGAAAACCTAATTGAGATAAGGATTAGGTTAAGGGGCTTTGGCTTGGGCGGCAAGAAAAAGGATGAGGCTAGGGTTTTTGGGTGGCCACAATTAAGGAAAGGTATTCTTCTTCTTTTTCCTTTGGTGGCTGACACCTTTTCTTCCTCCTTCCTCCTTGGTTTGGCCAGCGCCCAAGCTTTTTCCCTTGATCTATGGCTTGTGGTGGATGAGATTAGGGTTGCTTCCCATGGGCGACAACAAATCCTAGTTGGGATAGGAATAGGAGTGGCGGCTAGGGTTAGGGTTTTGTTGTTGGTGTTGGGCGGCAGCAAGGAGAGGGAGCTTCTTCTTCTTCTTCCTAATGATGGCCGACCCCTCTTCCTTCTTCCCTCTACCTTAGCCAAAGCTCAATCTATTCTACTTCCCTTCATCCTTAGCCGGAAATTAAGGAGAGCCTAGTTTAGGGTTTGGGCGGCAACAAGGAGAAGGGGTGTTTTCTTTCTTCTTCTCCAAGTGTTGGCCGGCGCCCATGCCCTTGTTGTTTCTCTTTTGGTTGGTTTCCATACTCCATTTTATCTTCCTTAGTCGGTGGCAACATCGAGTTTATTGACTTGGTGGCCGGTTCTAGAAAGGAAGATGAGTTTTATTTTAGGATTTTCCTTTGTTCCTAGTCAACAAGGAAAGGAAGATTGGTGATCTAGGAGGCTTCAAGTTTTGGTAGATCGTCGCCCACACGACGTCCAAAAAGAGGAAGGACATACAATAGAAGATCAAGAGGTATAACAAGAGGTACAATCTTGTTTATTTTGATTAATGTTCTTTTGTATTATGTTTATAATTGCTTTTCAATTATATGCATGTTTTGTGTGGATGGTTACTTGCTTGTATTTGTTTTTCCAAATATAAGCATGTTATATTTCTGTAAATGGCTAAATAATACTTGAATCCCGAGTATAAACACAAAAACCGACGATCCGGACATCGTCTATTCTGCGGCTACTCGTAGAATAGAGGTTGGTCGCTTGAACAACTTGGTTGTTCAAGTGACCTCTCTAAACGAATAGCACGACGATGACTTGGTTGCTTTGGCAATCCCTTTTGTCTAGGATTAAATTTTTTTATTCCGGGGACATCGAAGGGATCACCATGGTCAAGTCGACGAGGTGAAGTGGAAAGCGAAGTTTCCCCTCACGGACTCGACAAGGAAACCCTTCAATTGGTATCAGAGCATCGGTTTTTGGTTTTGTGTGTTTAGGATTCGGTTAATTTTTATTCACTTTTTCATATATTATATGTGCCGGATAATAGTAGGATATGTGTAGTTTAACTCTTTGGTTGCAGGCATAAGATCCGACTATTATGGCCATATGTGTGTATGTGATTGTATGTGTGTAAATATTTATTTTGTTGAATCCTCGGGGTTGACGAGGCTAGTATTTAGTTTTATGTAAATTAAATACGACATTGTTTAGCCACTCTTTATTTTATTTTACTTTCGATCTAGATTTCATGTACACTCCCTCGTGGAGTATAGGATCGATAGATGTAAAATAAAATAGGTTTTAGTCTCGGCTCGGATCTCCGGATGGCTCGTACATGGCGTAGGAGAAATAGGACTCTTATGGAGATGGTTAGATCGATGATGAGTTATTCTAAGTTGCCAGATTCATTCTAGGGATATGCTCTAGATACGGCAGTGTACATTCTGAACTTGGTTTCATCTAAATGAGTGCCTTCTACTCCCAAAGAATTGTGGACTGGGCGAAAGTCTAAGACATATTCGAATATGGGGGAGTCCAACACATGTGCTGAAAGGTAGATGCTGGTAAGTTGGAACCTTGTATAGAAGTACGGATGTTCGTTGCCTATCCTAGAGGAACGAAGGGTGGTTTGTTTTATAGTCCATGAGATCAGAGGGTGATTGTTAGCATGAATGTCAGATTTCTAGAGGAAGACTTTGTGATGAGTCACAAGCCCAAGATTAAAATTGTTCTAGAGGAATTAAAAGGGGAAGTCACTTCTTCAGTACCACCGGTACAAGAGGATATACCACAAGTCACTGCACCGCGGGTCATAGAGAATACACAGGTGATACCTCGTCGTAGTGGGAGGGTTGTGAGACAGCCTGATAGATTCATGTTCTTTGGAGAATCTTCTGATTTGGTCCCTGGTGAACATGAACCTGATCCCTGGACATATGACGAGGCAATCCAAGATAAAGATGCAGCATCTTGGCAAAATGCAATGAATACTGAGATTGAATCTATGGATTCAAATCAGGTTTGGAAGCTAGTAGAACCACCCGATGGTATAAAAACCATTGGATGCAAGTGGATCTATAAAAGAAAGAGAGGAATAGATGGGAAGGTTGAGAACTTCAAAGTGAGGCTTGTTGCGAAGGGGTATACTCAAAAAGAGGGTATCGATTATGAGGAGACCTTTTTGCCAGTAGCCATGCTTAAGTCTATCTGGATTCCCTTATGCATAGCAGCTCATATTGATTATGAGGTGTGGCAGATGGATGTCAAGACAGCTTTCCATAATGGAAGTCTTGAGGAAAACATCTATATGAAGCAACCAGAGGGATTCATTTCTAAGGGCAAAGAGCATCTTGTATGTAAGCTTAATCGGTCCATTTATGGATTGAAGCAAGCTTCGAGTTCTTGGAACATCTGCTTTGATGAGGTAATCCAGTTTTATGGATTTATTCAAAGTCCGGATCAGTCTTGTGTATACAAGAGATGTGACGAAAACGTAGTGGTATTTCTTGTACTATACGTAGATGACATTTTGTTGATTGACAACATTATCAAGGTGTTATCGGACGTAAGGGTATGGTTGTCCAAACAGTTTGATATGAAGGACTTGGGAGAGGTGGGACACATCCTTGGGATCAAGGTTATAAGGGATCGCAGGAAAAGGATGTTGTGCTTATCCCAAGCTTCATACATAGACACGATTATGGATCGTTTTAGCATGCAGAACTCCAAGAAGAGTTTTCTACTTTTCAGGCATGGAGTTCCTTTATCTAAGGAGTTATGTCCTAGAACATTTGAGAAGATAGAGGAGATAAAAGCAGTTCCTTATGCTTCGGCAGTAGGAAGCCTCATATATGTGATGCTTGTTGGGTTTCCGGCACCGCGACGTGTGTGTGTTCGATCATGTTTCGTAAACATGAACACAGCGGAAGCAATAAAAATAATAAATCTACATTATTACAACACACACAACACACGCATGCATATTACAACAAGTGTAGACATAACCGTAAATTTAAATTTGCAATAAAAGGAAATTTATCTATGTTATACCTTTCGTATGACGTGTTGCGGGAACTGCATCAACCGGAATGATCATCGCTAGAATCGTCTCTATCCGTATCCACGCCGAGTTCCTCGGGATGACTTCGCTAATCCACGAGCTTCGTCTTTGTATGGGTTACTAGCTTCATGTTGAAGACGACGTGATCGAGAGATGATCACGATCCGAATCCAAATTCGGATCCTAATACGAGTCCTCAAAACTCGCTTCTCCGGAGAGGTCTTCGTCAACCGATTGGCGAATCCTTCATCCTCCACCTCAGAGGATTACCGGAGATCCAATCCCGGGTAGTTTAGCCACTGTCGGAGCTCTAACCGTCGTCCAAACGACGCTCCGACGAGAGGAGAAGAAGCTGTCCAGAAAACTGGACAGCTTGGTGGAGGAGTAGGCACCGGCCAAAACAAGGAAGCCAAGTGCTCGCCTTTTCACCGAAGCCTAGGAAGATCACGGGAGGGTCGCCGGAGGATCACCGGCTGAAGTTTGGACGCCGGCAAGGAGCTAGATGGCAGCACAACAAGCTGGGCGGCAATGGAGGTTGGGTGGCACAACTAGGTTGGGCGCCACAACTAGGTTGGGCGGCACAACTAGGTTGGGCGGCAACTCCAAGCTAGGGTTTTGGATTAGGGCTTAATTATCCATTAAGCCCTCTTTTATAGAGAACTAATTCTCTTAATGGTTATTGGATCATAACCATTAGGCCCGTTAACCCGCTCCATTAAGATAAGTTAAAATAAACCAAACCATGATGGTTTATTTTAAGTTAAAACGAACCAAACCAACTTTTGGTTCATTCGTTTAAAATAAACCAAACCCTTTGGTTTATTCTCCTCCATTGGATTAGAACCAAACCATTTTAGTTTATCCATTACGTCTTCATAAGACTCGGCCCATCCACGCTTCCACTGCGACTGAAACGATTTCATGCTCGCTTTATGTTTGGTCCAACCAAACCTAGTTTCTCTCGGTCTGAGAATCCCATTCTCAAGCTCGTTTTAAATCCTTTGGATTACGCTCATTGTGCGTGTGACCAAATAGGTTCTCGGTTTATGTTGGCCGTCTATAATTAACCATTAATTATAGAACGATCATGAGTGGCACCTAGTAGTACATCATGATCCCCAATTAACCGAAAAGATCAACAGTTGATCCAGAACTATTTCTGAAACCCTTCAACAGCTCGAATGATTCGTGCCCCATTCCCTTCACTCATCTTATACCCACTTGGTTCAGGACATGGTCTATAGTGTCAGTCCCCACTAGGCTGACTACGTCACACCTAGCCCAAGTATCATTTCCTCGTCCTACGGATTCTAGTTACTGCACATGTATCGAAGAGTACCTTACTCTTAACATGTAATGCTTTGGCGAAAGACTTTAGTAACAATCCGACGAGAGGCCTTGGGTATACATCTCCTCGCAAGGAGTGGTGAATCCTTTATAGGCTATTCATGTAACGCCCGTAAAATTCCTAGCAATTTTATAGGATTTTTTGGCTTGATGATCATGGGCCTTGGGTGGGCCTTTTTCCAAAACAAAAGAAAATAAGCCAAAAATGGATGCAAGACCTAGGAATTGAACTCCAAACCTCTAGAGATAGCCAAACCCTATAGATGCACCCACTAACCAGAAGCCCAATACGATGTTATCATTAGAGGAAGGGGGGGGATTATAGATAAGTGTTATAAAGGCAAATGAAGAGGCATGGAAGAAGAGAAGAGAAACTTCTCTTCCTCCCTTTATAAAGAAGAGGGAAGGTTCTAATTTGCCACTTCCTCTCTTCTTCTTCTTCTTCTTCTCACCGAATTCTCTCCCTCTCCATTTCCCACTTTTGGCTGAACCTCATCCAAGCAAGAAAGCAAAGGCTAGGTTGGTTCTTTAGGTTATCTTCCCCACCCAAAGCAAAGCGAAGGATGTAAGTATCCCTCACCTGCATACGAGTAGTTTCGTTTGATGTTTGTAAAAGAAAATCTATATGTTATATCTAACTAAGCTATGTTTTAGTTTATCAATGAAGTTGTATGCTAAGATTAGGAGGTATATGATGATGTTAACATGAAAAAAAAAAGGATTAGGTTAGAAGCTAACCCTAATAGCCCCTAGAGCCTATTCGGCCATGCCATGATTTTAGGGTTCTAATGAAGCTCTATGCCATGTTTTTGTAACTATATGATGATGTTAGGATTAAGATGGATTAAGGCAAAAGTTAACCCTAAAAAAAAACCCTACTTGGACCATTCGGCCAACCTAGGTTTTGGGTGAACAAATGAAGTTTAATCCATATGTTATATGCAAATGAAGTTGTTGTTATATGAAATGAATTAGGTTGTTGTTATATGAAATGAATTAGGTTAAAGGTTAACCCAAAAAACCCTACTTGGACCATTCGGCCAACCTAGGTTTTGGGGTGAACAAATGAAGTTTTAATCCATATGTTATATGCAAATGAAGTTGTTGTTATATGAATGAATTAGGTTAAAGGTTAACCCTAAAAACCCTACTTGGACCATTCGGCCAACCTAGGTTTTGGGGTGAACAAATGAAGTTTTAATCCATATGTTATATGCAAATGAAGTTGTTGTTATATGAAATGAATTAGGTTAAAGGTTAACCCTAAAAACCCTACTTGGACCATTCGGCCAACCTAGGTTTTGGGGTGAACAAATGAAGTTTTAATCCATATGTTATATGCAAATGAAGTTGTTGTTATATGAAATGAATTAGGTTGTTGTTATATGAAATGAATTCGGTTAAAGGTTAACCCTAAAAACCCTACTTGGACCATTCGGCCAACCTAGGTTTTGGGTGAACAAATGAAGTTTTAATCCATATGTTATATGCAAATGAAGTTGTTGTTATATGAAAACAATTAGGTTGTTGTTATATGAAATGAATTAGGTTAAAGGATAACCCTAGAAGACCCTATGGACCATTCGGCCATCATGCATTTTGGGGATTAGATGAAGTCTTAATATAAGTCTTATGTGCATATGAATTTGTTGTTAAGTTAAATGAATAGGTTAACATGTGTTTTATGTTGGGTGAATTCATGTTGACTTGTGATATCAAATAATGCTAGACAAAGATAACATGCCTTAGGTTTGTGTTTACTTACTTTTGATGCCATGCCTTTTTGCCATGTCTATGTGTATGCTATGTTTGAAATATGTTATGAAATGGAAGAAGATAGGATTATGAAATGAAACAAAACGATATGTACACGACATGAATATGACATGATGATGAAATGAAGAATGATATGTTATGAAATGAAGAATGGCATGTTTACGAAATGAAAGATGATATGTCCATGAAGGGAAGCATGATGTGTTATGAAATGAAGTATGCTATGTTTGCAAAATGTAAGCTATGTTATAAAATAAGCATATAAGTATTTTACCTTCTGCATGGCTTGTACCAAGACCCTAACAGGGTCCAAGAAGGGATGGGCTCCTAAGATGCCCTAGGTCGATGGAATAAGACTCGGGCCTAGGATGGGCTTCTATGTATAATTGCCCCTAGGTCGATGGAATAAGACTCGGGCCTAGTACGGGATGGGCTCCAAGATGCCTTAGGTCGATGGAGTAAGACTCGGGCCTAGGATGGGCTTCTACGCTATGACGATTGCCCTAGGTCGACGGACTAAGATCGGGCCTAGTAACCTATTAGGTTCGAGACTTGCTACCTCGGGCCTATTTAGGGATGCGCGCTATGATAATGAAGAAGTGGTACAATGCCGGGCCCAAATATGTTGAGATTTATATTTACGTACCTATAAAATATGTTTTCAAAAGCATCTCGCATATGTTACATGATTAGATTGTTATGTTTGATATGCCATGTTGATATGTTACATATGAAGTATGTTATGTTTGATATGCCATGTTGATATGTTACATATGAAGTATGTTATGTTTGATATGCCATGTTGATATGTTACATATGAAGTATGTTATGTTTGATATGCCATGTTGATATGTTACATATGAAGTATGTTATGTTTGATATGCCATGTTATGTCACTATGCTACATATGATGTATGTTATGTTTGATAGGTCATACCTATATGTTTTATGTTATGTTGATTTGCTACGTTACATATGTTATATGTTATGTTTAAATAAGTCCTAGACGTACATGACATGATGCTATGTTATAGATGATACATGTTATGCTGCCATGCTATGGATGAGATATGTTATGTTTACTCACGTTATTTATGCTACATGTTAAGTTAATTACGCCATGTATGTTACATGTTATGTGGCTTATATGTTATGAATGTTACATGCTTATATGTTATGAATGGTACATGCTATGATTAATGTCGATATATGGTTTTTGTGAGTAGGATCGATCTTACTAAGCCTATGTGCTTATAGTTTATCTTTCCTCTCAGATAAGGGTAAGGGATGGATAAACTAAAGGAAGCAGCAGGAGGGGCCAAATGTGTGTGGCAGTGGCATGGTGGAGAAGATCCGTTAGGTTTATATATATATGTTTACCTATGATGATGATGTTTATGGATGTCCTTACTTATGTCTCAGTATGACAACGATGGTTACGAACCTGAACTAAGCACTAAGTATCTATCTAAGTTATAATGCATGCTCTATGTTAATAAGAAGAAGTAAGAAGAAGTATCTATATATGTTATGATGCATGCCCTATGTGAAGAAGAAGAAGTGTATATATATATATATATATATATATATATATATATATATATATATATATATATATATATATATATATATATATATATATATATATATATATATATATGTCAACGCATGTTTATGTTATAAAAGAAAAAAAATGTCTAAAGTCTTCCGCTGTAAGAAGTACGAAATATGTATTAAGTCTTCCGCTGTATGTATGTATGTATGTATGTAGATGGTCACGCCACGCCTCCGTTCTGGGTCCGAAAAGGGCGGACAGTTGGTATCAGAGCGGATCTGCCTTTCCACTACACACACATCAAGCTCCAAATCCTGCCGCTCCAAGTAAGAATTCTATGTCTTCTCTAATGTTGTGAATTTGTTTTCCATGTATGATAGGAAATGCTTCTAGCTTAAATATGCATGAAAATATGTATGATACCCTTATGCTTGTGCTTGTATGATATAAAATACCTTAAGCTTAAACTATGCATGAGAACATGAATGATGCCTTAAGCTTAAAATGACTTTATGTTAGCTTTAGTCTAAGTATGCATAGGGAAACGAACGAAAACGTATACTAGCTTCACAAGAAACACTTGTGATTGGCCAAAGGGGTCAAAGGTAGACAAGTTAGGTAAATCAAATTTGATCAAAAAAAAAAAATATTATGAGGAGTTGATTTTCGTAATCAATTGTGTGAGGTCTATGCTCATATAAATTGAATTAAGCGCCGCATCGTTAGTCGCTTCAATCGACTTCAATTATTTCAATTTCAGATGGCACGGACGATGACTACAATGACCCGTCGTGATGTGTTACGAAACAAATTGAGGGAAGCTATTGAAGAGATAGTTTATAAACCTAATGGTGGGGTCAACGGACACATAAAAAGGCTCGATGGTCTTTTTAGGAGACTCGAACAGCAGGAGTTTCCGTTACTAGACAATTATCGGATATGGGCCTTGGTACGCTCTCTCCCAAATGATCTCATGGTAGTCACAAGATCATGTATGGGGCCGCTATGAAGGGCGGATAACATATGCTGAGTTGTGCTGGGAACTACTGGAGCACAAGGTTCAAGAGAATCCTGTGGTAGCTGGCCTCGAAAAGAATGAAGAGAGTTCCACAAACCGTCAACTTATTGGCCATCCTGAGACTACCCTAATGAGGCCAAGGAAGATAGGATTAAACATAATTACAACTGCACTAGGGTTTGTCCTAGTGGGAGTCATAATAAACTATCTTCTCAAGTAGTTTTGTTCCGATTAGAAATAAGGAATGTTATATATTAACATTTTTCTTTTCTGAACGTATGAATAAGAAATAATGAGCTCGTTTCCTGTGAGCTCGTTTCCTTTGAAATTAGTGATTAGTTTATTACATGGGATGTATGAGGTATAGTTGATTTGATTGGGACTCGGAGCTGTACTTATGCAGAATGGCAAGGTCATTGCCTACGCCTCTAGGCAACTCAAGGAACACGAAAGGAATTATCCCACCCACGATTTAGAGCTAGCGGCCGTGGTCTTTGCTCTCAAAACATGGAGGCATTATCTCTATGGAGCTCAGTGTAGGATCTATACAGACCACCAGAGTCTGAAATATTTCTTCACACAGAAGGACCTGAACATGAGACAGCGCAGATGGCTCGAGCTCGTCAAGGATTATGACTGCGAGATTCTTTACCATCCGGGGAAAGCTAACAAGGTGGCTGATGCACTCAGCAGGAAGTCCTGCGCCACCTTGATGTCCCTATCAGTGTTATCTCGACCCTTAGAAAAAGAGATTATGCGTTACGGGGTTGAAATCATCTCCGGACAGCTCTCGACCATGACGATAACACCGACGCTGTTCGATGATATACTGGAAAAGCAAGCCCGTGACCCAAGCCTTCAGAGGATCAAGCAAGAGGTCCTAGAAGGAAAGGACGACGAGTTTCGGATCTCTGATAGTGGAGTACTCTACCTCAGGGATCGCTTGTGTATTCCCGACGATCCAGAATTGCGGAAGGAGATATTTGAGGAAGCTCACAGAACTCCTTATGCGATGCATCCTGGAACCACCAAGATGTACCAAGACCTAAAACGAAAGTTCTGGTGGTTCGGAATGAAAAGAGATGTGGCTCAGTATGTCAGTACTTGCCTGACCTGCCAGAGGGTTAAGGCAGAACACCAGAGACCTGGAGGAACACTGCAGCCGATCCAGATTCCAGAATGGAAATGGGAGGACATTTCTATGGATTTCATCTCAGGATTGCCCAAGACGACAAATGGTTATGATGCTATATGGGTAATTGTGGACAGATTGACGAAGTCCGCCCATTTCTTAGCAATCAAGATGACCTATTTGTTGGGAGTATGGGGAATACAATCAAAGTCCCACATTGGTAAGACATGGAAAAGATCATGTGCTTATAAGAAAAAAGATATCTCCATTGGTATGAGGCCTTTTGGGTAAAGCCCAAAAATAAAATCATGAGGGCTTAAACCCAAAGTGGACAATATCATGCCATTGTGGAGATATGTGGAGCTTATAAGCACTAACAATTGGTATCAGAGCCATGGTCCATGTCAAGCCATGAACCTCGAACGAAGGAAGTTGAGCTCCCACGTCCGGATCAAGAGAACCAGACATCATGAAGGAAGTCTAGTTGGGTCGGGGGGACCGAACAACTGGCAGGAAGTCCTGGTGGGTTGAAGATCGGACATCAAGCAGAGAAAATCCTTCGAGGAGGGATAGGCTTGAGGGGGGGCCCAATGTGGTCCTTCGTTTGAGGGGGGGATTGTTGGGAGTATGGGGAATACAATCAAAGTCCCACATTGGTAAGACATGGAAAAGATCATGTGCTTATAAGAAAAAAGATATCTCCATTGGTATGAGGCCTTTTGGGTAAAGCCCAAAAATAAAACCATGAGGGCTTAAACCCAAAGTGGACAATATCATGCCATTGTGGAGATATGTGGAGCTTATAAGCACTAACACTATTCGACGGAGAAACTGGCTCAGTTATATGCTAGGGAAATTATCAGACTACATGGAATTCCTAAGACCATCATTTTTGACAGAGATGGTCGCTTTATCTCCCATTTCTGGGAATGGGTTCAGAAGGCCTTAGGCACAAAGCTATTGTTCAGTACTGCCTTCCATCCCCAGACGGACGGACATACCGAAAGAGTAAATCAAGTACTGGAGGATATGTTACGAGCCTGCGACCTGGATTTCAAAGGTAGCTGGTGTCGATACTTATGTTTGGCAGAATTCGCCTACAATAATAGCTACCAAGCTACTATTGGAATGGCACCCTACGAGGCTCTATACGGGAGGAAATGTAGATCTCCCATATGCTGGTACGAGGGTGGTGAAAAGAAGAGGATGGGACCCCAGACGGATTTCATCGACGACACCACCCGAGCTATACGGAACATCCGCCAGAGAATTGAAACTGCTCAGAGCCGACAAAAGAGCTATGCGGATATGCGACGTAGACCGTTAGAATTCGAAGTTGGGGATCTAGTATTCCTCAAAGTGGCTCCTATGAAGGGAGTGATGAGATTCGGAAGGAAGGGTAAACTGAGTCCACGCTATGTGGGACCGTATCCGATATTGTAGAGGATTGGCAAGCTAGCTTACAAGCTAGAGCTGCCTCAAGAGATGTCGGCTATTCACAACGTGTTCCATGTCTCTGTGCTCAAGAAATGCATTTCCAGTACGGACCAAGTGATCGAGCCACAACAAGATAAGTTCAAGAGGACTCGAGTATTGAAAGTCGGCCTATCCAAATACTAGACCGAGAAATCAAGAGGCTAAGGAACAAAGAGGTGCCCTTAGTAAAGGTCCTGTGCGTAATCAATCAGCATTTGAGGAAGCTACCTGGGAACGCGAGGAGGACATGAAGCAGAAGTACCCACAATTGTTCTAAGTTTCGAGGACGAAACTTTTAAAAGGTATGAAGGATTGTAACGCCCGTAAAAATCCTAGCAAATTTACAGGAATTTTTGGCTTGATGATCATGGGCCTTGGGTGGGCCTTTTTCCAAAACAAAAGAAAATAAGCCAAAAATGGATGCAAGACCTAGGAATTGAACTCCAAACCTCTAGAGATAGCCAAACCCTATAGATGCACCCACTAACCAGAAGCCCAATAGGATGTTATCATTAGAGGAAGGGGGGGGGGATTATAGATAAGTGTGATAAAGGAAAATGAAGAGGCATGGAAGAAGAGAAGAGAAACTTCTCTTCCTCCCTTTATAAAGAAGAGGGAAGGTTCTAATTTGCCACTTCCTCTCTTCTTCTTCTCACCGAATTCTCTCCCTCTCCATTTCCCTCTTTTGGCCGAACCTCATCCAAGCAAGAAAGCAAAGGCTAGGTTGGTTCTTTAGGTTATCTTCCCCACCCAAAGCAAAGCGAAGGATGTAAGTATCCCTCACCTGCATACGAGTAGTTTCGTTTGATGTTTGTAAAAGAAAATCTATATGTTATATCTAACTAAGCTATGTTTTAGTTTATCAATGAAGTTGTATACTAATATTAGGAGGTATATGATGATGTTAACATGAAAAAAAAAAAGGATTAGGTTAGAAGCTAACCCTAATAGCCCCTAGAGCCTATTCGGCCATGCCATGATTTTAGGGTTCTAATGAAGCTCTATGCCATGTTTTTGTAACTATATGATGATGTTAGGATTAAGATGGATTAGGGCAAAAGTTAACCCTAAAAAAAAACCCTACTTGGACCATTCGGCCAACCTAGGTTTTGGGTGAACAAATGAAGTTTAATCCATATGTTATATGCAAATGAAGTTGTTGTTATATGAAATGAATTAGGTTGTTGTTATATGAAATGAATTAGGTTAAAGGTTATCCCTAAAAACCCTACTTGGACCATTCGGCCAACCTAGGTTTTGGGGTGAACAAATGAAGTTTTAATCCATATGTTATATGCAAATGAAGTTGTTGTTATATGAAATGAATTAGGTTAAAGGTTAACCCTAAAAACCCTACATGGACCATTCGGCCAACCTAGGTTTTGGGGTGAACAAATGAAGTTTTAATCCATATGTTATATGCAAATGAAGTTGTTGTTATATGAAATGAATTAGGTTAAAGGTTAACCCTAAAAACCCTACTTGGACCATTCGGCCAACCTAGGTTTTGGGGTGACCAAATGAAGTTTTAATCCATATGTTATATGCAAATGAAGTTGTTGTTATATGAAATTAATTAGGTTGTTGTTATATGAAATGAATTAGGTTAAAGGTTAACCCTAAAAACCCTACTTGGACCATTCGGCCAACCTAGGTTTTGGGTGAACAAATGAAGTTTTAATCCATATGTTATATGCAAATGAAGTTGTTGTTATATGAAATGAATTATGTTGTTGTTATATGAAATGAATTAGGTTAAAGGATAACCCTAGAAGACCCTATGGACCATTCGGCCATCATGCATTTTGGGGATTAGATGAAGTCTTAATATAAGTCTTATGTGCATATGAATTTGTTGTTAAGTTAAATGAATAGGTTAAAATGTGTTTTATGTTGGGTGAATTCATGTTGACTTGTGATATCAAATAATGCTAGACAAAGATAACATGCCTTAGGTTAGTGTTTACTTACTTTTGATGCCATGCCTTTTTGCCATGTCTATGTGTATGCTATGTTTGAAATATGTTATGAAATGGAAGAAGATAGGATTATGAAATGAAACAAAACGATATGTACACGACATGAATATGACATGATGATAAAATGAAGAATGATATGTTATGAAATGAAGAATGGCATGTTTACGAAATGAAAGATGATATGTCCATGAAGGGAAGCATGATGTGTCATGAAATGAAGTATGCTATGTTTGCAAAATGTAAGCTATGTTATAAAATAAGCATATAAGTATTTTACCTTCTGCATGGCTTGTACCAAGACCCTAACAGGGTCAAAGAAGGGATGGGCTCCTAAGATGCACTAGGTCGATGGAATAAGACTCGGGCCTAGGATGGGCTTCTATGTATAATTGCCCCTAGGTCGATGGAATAAGACTCGGGCCTAGTACGGGATGGGCTCCCAGATGCCTTAGGTCGATGGAGTAAGACTCGGGCCTAGGATGGGCTTCTACGCTATGACGATTACCCTAGGTCGACGGACTAAGATCGGGCCTAGTAACCTATTAGGTTCGAGACTTGCTACCTCGGGCCTATTTAGGGATGCGCGCTATGATAATGAAGAAGTGGTACAATGCCGGGCCCAAATATGTTGAGATTTATATTTACGTACCTATAAAATGTGTTTTCAAAAGCATCTCGCATATGTTACATGATTAGATTGTTATGTTTGATATGCCATGTTGATATGTTACATATGAAGTATGTTATGTTTGATATGCCATGTTGATATGTTACATATGAAGTATGTTATGTTTGATATGCCATGTTGATATGTTACATATGAAGTATGTTATGTTTGATATGCCATGTTGATATGTTACATATGAAGTATGTTATGTTTGATATGCCATGTTGATATGTTACATATGAAGTATGTTATGTTTGATATGCCATGTTATGTCACTATGCTACATATGATGTATGTTATGTTTAATAGGTTATACCTATATGTTTTATGTTATGTTGATTTGCTACGTTACATATGTTATATGTTATGTTTAAATAAGTCCTAGACGTACATGACCTGATGCTATGTTATAGATGATACATGTTATGCTGCCATGCTATGGATGAGATATGTTATGTTTACTCACGTTATTTATGCTACATGTTAAGTTAATTACGCCATGTATGTTACATGTTATGTGGTTTATATGTTATGAATGTTACATGCTTATATGTTATGAATGGTACATGCTATGATTAATGTCGATATATGGTTTTTGTGAGTAGGACTGGATCTTACTAAGCCTATGTGCTTATAGTTTATCTTTCCTCAGATCGCAGATAAGGGTAAGGGATGGATAAACTAAAGGGAGCAGCAGGAGGGGCCAAATGTGTGTGGCAGTGGCATGGTGGAGAAGATCCGTTAGGTTTATATATATATGTTTACCTATGATGATGATGTTTATGGATGTCCTTACTTATGTCTCAGTATGACAACGATGGTTACGAACCTGAACTAAGCACTAAGTATCTATCTAAGTTATAATGCATGCTCTATGTTAATAAGAAGAAGTAAAGAAGAAGTAAGAAGAAGTATCTATATATGTTATGATGCATGCCCTATGTGAAGAAGAAGAAGTATATATATATATATATATATATATATATATATATATATATATATATATATATATATATGTCAACGCATGTTTATGTTATAAAAGAAAAAAAAATGTCTAAAGTCTTCCGCTGTAAGAAGTACGAAATATGTATTAAGTCTTCCACTGTATGTATGTATGTATGTATGTACGGTCGCGTCACGCGCCGCCCCTCCGGGTTCTGGGTCCGGAAAGGGCGGGCGTGACAATTCAAACACCTTCGATCACTTCGACTTATACCCAATCATCCCGGGTCCACATCTCCTTGGAGATGTTTGCTTAAGATGTCAAAGCATAAGTCTCCATGATCAAGATGACTTGAATACCGCAAGTCAAAGGAACATCGCACTTAAGCTACAGTAAGAACTTCATTGACATATCTATATATGCAGAGAACCATATGAAGTCTTACGGCTGGTCACTCCAATGAACTAGTTACCATAACTAGCATCCACGATTAACTCCGGACATTACTATGTCTCCAGCCAGTGAGAATTTGCTGCTTGGATACACCAAGGAGTATACCTCGTGCTAGTCTCGACGGAATTGATGGTGTCCAAATCCATCAATTCATCGACTAGGGATAATTCCGATACATCACAATTACACATGTAGAGATACTCACTAGTTGTGATCCAATCACAAATTCTCTCATGCTGTGAATCGTATCGTGGACATTCAGTAAATGAGTTTAAGATCCAATCAAATACAAAAACATGTATACTCAAATAGTGAATCTTCATTTATCATATAAATGGTTCATACATAAGGCGATTGCCTTAGGACATCTCTCATATATTACTAACAGACTCCCACTTGGCCTAATGCCAATCGCTATGGTATCCAATACCATAAGCTCGAACATGACCCTCAAACTTATTTTGAGGTAATGCCTTAGTCAAGGGATCCGCTAAGTTCCTTTCAGTGGGAATTTTCTCATTTTATATTTCGTTCCTACTGATGATCTCTCTGATAAGATGATAGCGGCGAAGCACATGTTTGGATCATTGATGAGACCACATCAAGTTCAGAGATGAACTTCTTAATCCAAACCACTTCCTTTGCTGCTTCCAAAGCTGCAATGTATTCTGCCTTAGTGGCAGAATCCGCTAGAGTGTCAAGCTTGGAACCTTTCCAACTTATTGCGCCTCCATTCCAGGTGAATACATACCCAGACAAACACATGGAATCATCCTTGTCTGTCTGGAGCTGGCATCCGTATACCCACGTATCACCATGTACCCTTCTCCATATATTAGGAACACATCCTTAGTTCTTCTCAAGTACTTAAGGATCATCTTAACAGCCACCCAATAATCCATTCCTGGATCAGACTGGTATCTGCTCGTGACACTCAGAGCATACGATACATCGAGCCTCGTACATAACATAGAATACATGATAGATCCTATTGCGGATGCATAGGGAATCTTACTCATGCAAATCCTCTCGTCTTTTGTGCGCGGACACATAGACTTCGAAAGGTGTATCCCATGCATGATGGGTAGGAAACCTTTCTTGGATTCCGACATGCTAAACCTCTTTAGCACTCGGTCTATATATGTAGACTGCAAAAGACCAAGCAACCGTTTTGATCTATCTCTATAGATCTTAATCCCGAGGATGTAGGTTGCTTCTCCCAGGTCTTTCATGGAGAATGTCTTGGATAACCAAACCTTAATCGATCAGAAGATCAAACATCGTTTCCTATAAGTAATATGTCATCGACATATAATACTAGGAACGCGATTGCACTCCCACTAACCTTCTTGTATACACAAGGTTCGTCTGGATTTTGTGAGAAATCAAACTTTTTGATTGTCTCATCAAAACGGATATTCCAGCTCCTGGATGCTTGCTTCAATCCATAAATAGACCGTCGCAATTTGCATACCTTGGTTTTATCAACCGATGTGAAACCCTCAGGCTGTATCATATACACGTCCTCAGTAGGTTTCCATTAAGGGAAGCTGTTTTCACATCCATCTGCCATATCTCATAATCATAATGAGCCGCTATGGCCAGGAGCATCCGAATGGATTTAAGCATAGCTACAGGCGAATAGGTTTCATCATAATCAACATCTTGCTTTTGATGATATCCTTTCACCACCAATCTAGCCTTATAGGTAATCACATTACCATCCATGTCGGTTTTCCTTTTAAAAACCCACTTGCACCCTATAGGCTTTATGCCTTCAGGTGGGTCAACCAAGTTCCAAGCTTGGTTTTCATACATGGAATCCATTTCCGACTTCATGGCACCAAGCCATTTCTCCCTTTCTGAACTTGTCAGCACTTCTTCATAACTGGTAGGCTCCTCATCATCAATGAGTAACACGTCGATCGATTCACTTACGAGAAATCCATATCTCTCAGGAATATTGCATGTTCTACCAGATCTACGAAGATGTGGTGTTACAATAGGTCCAGCCGATTGCTCATCACTATGAGTTGTCGGCTGTTGTGCTTCACCAGGTATCTCATCAATGTCTATTTGAGTCTCTCGAGCCTCCTCAAGCTCGATGACACTCCCACTGTTTTCTTGCAAGAGAAACTCTTTCTCTAGAAACACAACATGCCTTGAAACAAACACCTTTTGTTCCACAGGATGATAGAATTGGTAACCCCTTGTTTCCTTAGGGTATCCAATAAATAGACATTTATCAGACTTAGCATCCAATTTGTCTGATACAGTCCGCTTCACATAAGCAGGACAACCCCAAATCTTCAAGTAAGATACATGAGGTTTCTTACTATTCCATATCTCATATGGAGTAGTTGAGACTACCTTGGTAGGCATTCTGTTTAACAAGTAAACAGCTGTCTGAAGTGCATAGCCCCAAAAGGACTTGGGAAGAGTTGCATGATTCATCATTGACCTGACCATGTCCAACAGGGTCCGGTTACGCCTCTCGGATACACCATTATGCTGTGGTGTATATGGCGGAGTCCATTGAGACAATATACCATTGTCTCTTAGGTAATCAAGAAACTCCTGACTCAAGTATTCACCACCTCGATCCGATCGAAGTATTTTAATACTTTTGTCATGTTGTTTCTCTACTTCATTTCTGAACTCTTTGAACCTTTCAAAGGCTTCAGACTTGTGTTTTATCAAGAACACATACCCAAACCGTGAGTGATCATCGGTGAAGGTAATGAAGTAGTTATAGCCTCCTAATGCTTGAGTTGACATAGGTCCACATACATCAGTATGTATTAGACCTAGTAACTCTCCCACTCGTTCACCCTTTCCAGTAAAAGGTAACTTAGTCATCTTGCCTTTTAAGCATGATTCGCATGTATCGTATGAATCCAATTCAAACGATTCCAGAATTCCACATCGGTGTAATTCGGACATGCGTTTCTTGCTTATATGGCCAAGACGACAATGCCACATATAGGAGTCTATTTGATTATCCTTTCGAGCACGCATGTTGCTTGCTTTGATATTGAAAATGTCACTGGATACGTCCAACGTATAAATGCCATTACTCAAAGTTCCAGTTCCATAAGTACCCCATTCAAAGTTATATAACAACAATTGTTACTAAACGTCAAATGGAAACCATTTCTATTTAAACAGGAAATAGAAACAATGTTCTTTATTAGAGAAAGAACATAATAGCAATTGTCCAGTTCTAAGACTAGTCCACTAGGGAGCTTCAGCAAATAAGTTCCGATGGCGACCGCAGCAACCTTTGCTCCATTGCAAACTCGCAAATTTGACTCCCCTTTGACAAGTCTTCTTCTATTCCTTAGCCCATGTATGTCATTACATATATGTGAGCCACACCCAGTATCCAATATCCAAGTGTTTGAGGAAATAGAATGACAATCAATAACGATGATATCTGAAGAAGATGGGGCATCTGATGCCTTATTCTTCTTCACGGACTCAAGATAAATCTTGCACTTTCTTCGCAAATGGCTCTCCTTGCCATAATGATGGCAAGTTTCCTTTTTGTGCTAGTTCTACCTTCTTAGCCTTTCTCTTCTTTCCCTTCTGCTGTTCCTTTGACTTCCTCTTAGAACCTTTCTTCGAGGAATCAACTAATAGCACCGTCCCCTGCTCATGCTTCTCAGAAGACTCTACAGCCTTCAGCATATTGAGCAGTACCACAGATGAACCTTCTAGCATCTCAGAGGTGAAGAGGAGCTTTGAGATTTCGAACCTTTCAAATCTCACTTGCTCATCAACCAACTCACAAAGATGAAGGACTATGATATGAGCATCCATATGCTCATGCTGCTTTCGTAGCTTGGGTTCCATCGCGGCTAGCATGATGCAACTCATTTGTTTAGAATCACTCACATGTTTCTGATAGGCCAACAATTGGTCCAGAGTTGCATCGTCACTAGGATGGGCGGGAAGAGGCGCTTCGAGGACAAACGCAAGCTTTTCCACCTTGAGAACAATTCTCAAGTTTCTAAGCTAGTCCAAGAAGTTCGACCCAGTCAATTTATTTGAATCCAAAATGGAACGCAAATTCAAACACATCATGATCAATCTTAGAAATACAAAGCGAGCATATATGAGAAAGATGATTTTAAAATGCATCAATATACATTTATAAATCCCATTCATTTTTCGAATTTCAAAAACCCCAAAATCACTTCAGGAGATCGTAGGTCCATCTCCGAATGGGCTGATATCCATCATAGTTATGAACAACCTTGGAGAGAGTCCAACAAGCCATTCATAACTACGACGGTAGGTATCAACTATACCGATTGCATATCACGTATATGCAACTATCACAATGTGCTATCAACTAATTGAATGTTCACACATACATCGGGTTGTTAACACATTAACAAGTATGCATCATATGCATAGCACCCAACTTCACCTCCCTTTACATCGACCTTGGAGAGAGTCCAACAAGCTAATGCTCCAGGTTAAAGCCAACCCATTAATCGGGAAACAATTTTAATATGGTTAGAGCGCATTCAACCAATTAGCCCAGCTTGGAGAGAGTCCAACAACCAAAGCTAACGATTGACCTCTGACTCTTACCATATTAGTATTAAACTATTCCATGGTTTGAACATGTTCGGGTTCGAGCCGGGCTTGGAGAGAGTCCAACAACCCAAACAAGAAACGGAACTCTGGTTCTAACCATATTAATGGAAGGTGTAGGCTTTAATATTGTTTAAAGGTTTTTATGTCTCATCCTCTTTGCATGCAAATAACTATTATCTACATGGCATGGCATACATGGCATACATCTACATGTCATGACACACATGGCATAATGTTATGCATCTAATGCAATTACATGGCATACAATTATGTCATGTATATAATTTCCTTATATGTCATAACTATTTATGGAAATAAAATATGTTTAAGATTTGATTCTCCAAATCAAATCATAATTAAATTAGGAAACAAATTTCCAAATCTAATCACATATTTTATTCATGGAATTATTTGATTAAGGAAAATCTATTTAGGAAACCAATTTCCTAAATCATTAAAACTACTTATGGAAATAAAATATTTTAAGATTTGATTTCCCAAATCAAATCATGATTAATTTAGAAAATAAATTTCCAGAATCTAATCAAATATTTTATTCATGGAAAATATCAATTTCCATAAATACTTCCAACTTTCCAAAAGTGGAAGATTTCCATAAATACTTCTAGACTTTCCAAAATTGAAAAATTTCCATAAATACTTCTAAATTTCCAAAATTAGAAAATTTCCAGAAATACATTATGACTATCGAAACCATTTTTACGATTATGTCAAACACAACCTCGGGCTCGATACATCGCTGGTTTCCAAGATCACAAGGCAGGTGTGTTCGATCATGTTTCGTAAACATGAACACAATGGAAGCAATAAAATAATAAATCTACATTTATTACAACACACACAACACACGATGCATATTACAACAAGTGTAGACATAACCGTAAATTTAAATTTGCAATAAAAGGAAATTTATCTACGTTATACCTTTCAGATGACGTGTAGCGGAACGGCATCAACCGAACGATCCTCGCTAGAATCGCCTCTATCCAGATTCATGCCGAGTTCCTCGATGACTTCGCTAAGCCACGAAGCTTCGCCTCTTCAGACGGGTTACTAGCCTCGTGTTGAAGACGACGTGATCGAGAGATGATCACGATCCGAATCCAAATTCGGATCCTAATACGAGTCCTCAAAACTCGCTTCTCCGAGAGGTATCGCCAACCGATTGACGAATCCTTCGCCCTCCACTCAGAGGATTACCGAGATCAATCCCCGAAGTTAGCCTCTGTCGGAGTTTCCAACCGCCGCCCAAACGACGCCCGACGAGGAGAAGAAGCTGTCCGTAAAACTGACAGCTTGGTGGAGGAGTAGGCGCCGCCAAAACAAGGGAAGAAGTGCTCACCTTTTCACCATAGGAAGATCACGGAGGGTCGCCGAGGATCACCGCTGAAGCTTGACGCCGCAAGGAGCCGATGGCAGCACAACAAGCTGGGCATAATGGAGGTTGGGCGGCACCAAAGGGTTGGGCGGCAACTCAAGCTTAGGGTTTTGGATTAGGGCTTAATTATCCATTAAGCCCTTTATAGAGAACTAATTCTCTTAATGGTTATTGGATCATAACCATTAGCCCGTTAACCCGCCTCCATTAAGATAAGTTAAAATAAACCAAACCATGATGGTTTATTTTAAGTTAAAACGAATCAACCAACTTTTGGTTCATTCGCTTAAAATAAACCAAACCCTTTGGTTTATTCTCCTCCATTGATTAGAACCAAACCATTTTGGTTCATCCATTATGTCTTCATAAGACTCGCCCATCCACGCCCCATTGCGATCAAACGATTTCATGCTCGCTTATGTTTGGTCCAACCAAACCTAGTTTCTCTCCCGAGAATCCCATTCTCAAGCTCGCTTTAAATCCTTTGGATTACGCCGCAGCGTGTGACCAAATAGGTTCTCGCTTTATGTTGGCCGCCTATAATTAACCATTAATTATAGAACGATCATGAGTGGCACCTAGTAGTACATCATGATCCCCAATTAACCTAAAAGATCAACTGCTGATCCGTAACTATTTCAAACCCTTCAAGAGCCGAATGAATTCGTGCCCCATTCCTTCACTCATCTTATACCCACGACATGGTCTATTGTGTCGGGCCCTCACTAGGTCGACTACGTTACACCTAGCCCAAGTATCATTTCCTCGTCCTACGGATTCTAGTTACTGCACATGTATCGAAGAGTACTTTACTCTAAACATGTAATGCTTTGGCCAAAGACTTTAGTAACAATCCGACGAGGCCATGGGTATACATCTCCTCGCAAGGAGTGGTGAATCCTTTATAGGCTATTCAAACACCTTCGATCACTTCGACTTATACCCAATCATCCTGGGTCCACATCTCCTTAGAGATGTTTGCTTAAGATGTCAAAGCATAAGTCTCCATGATCAAGATGACTTGAATACCGCAAGTCAAAGGAACATCGATTTTGCTTACAAAGAACTTCTTCATTGACATATCTATATATGCAGAGAACCATATGAAGTCTTACGGCTGGTCACTCCAATGAACTAGTTACCATAACTAGCATCCATGATTAACTCCGGACATCACTATGTCTCCATCCAGTGAGAATCTGCTGCTTGGATACACCAAGGAGTATACCTCGTGCTAGTCTCGACGGAATTGATGGTGTCCAAATCCATCAATTCATCGACTAGGGATAATTCCGATACATCACAATTACACATGTAGAGATACTCACTAGTTGTGATCCAATCACAAATTCTCTCATGCTGTGAATCGTATCGTGGACATTCAGTAAATGAGTTTAAGATCCAATCAAATACAAAAACATGTATACTCAAATAGTGAATCTTCATTTATCATATAAATGGTTCATACATAAGGCGATTGCCTTAGGACATCTCTCATATATTACTAACAATGCTATGTACGAAACTAGATATCTGCTTTACCGTGGGCATGGTTAGTAGATATCAGAGTATTCCAGGATAGGGACATTGGACTGTGGTAAAGAATATATTGAAGTACCTGAGAAAGACTAGGAATTATATGCTAGTTTACCAGGCAGACCAATTACTCCCTGAGGGTTACATGGATTCTGACTTCCAATCAGATAGGGATAACAGTAAGTCTACCTCAGGTTTTGTGTTTACTTTGGGAGGTGGAGCCATTGTATAGAGGTGTGTCAAGCAGAAATGCGTGGCGGACTCTACCATGGAAGATGATTATGTGGAAGCCTCTGAGGCAGCCAAAGAAGCTGTGTCGCTCAGGAACTTCCTGATGGACTTGGATGTGATTCCTGGTTTTCCCAGAACTATCACAATTTATTGTGATAATAGTGGTGCAGTTGCAAACTCGAAGGAACCACGAGCCCATTAGGCTAGTAAACACATAGAGCACAAGTACCACCTGATACGAGAAATCGTAAAGGAGGTAGAAGTTGCTGTCACCTAGATTGCATCAAAGGAGGACTTGCTAGACCCTTTCACTAAGACCCTTCTAGCGAGAGCTTTGATAGGCATGTAAAGGAAAGGAGAATCAGATGTATGGCAGTATGAGGACAGCATAGCCTTTAAGTATAAGTGGGAGATTGTTGGGATGTATACTGAAAAGTCTATCTTTTGTATGAACATCTTTATTTTTGAAATAAGAATCACATGATCATTGTTTGCATATTTTTATGACTATGCATATTGTCTAATACATTACATTGTAGATAACATGGTGTGTGGTGTCACACGGGAGATCATGTTATCGGTTCCTTGTAAAGTATAAGTAAAGGCTCACAACCTAGATGGCTTTGGACAAACCTTTGGTATGGTTGTAGTGTGATTTGGTTTTGGTTTGTCTTGACCATAAAATCACACTAGTGCACTTTGTGTGTATTGAGCTTGACCGACTTAGAGGTGATTCGATTTATTGCTGACTACATAATCGAATCGGTCCTCAGATATTATTTTGTACATGCTCTTAATCCCGATATAATAACGGGCACATATACTTAGTATTCATCTCTTTGATTTACTAATGGGCGAGATTTATAAATTAAATCGATAGGCTCGGTAAATTGGGAGATGACGTTATTTATATGGTGTACCATTGATTATAGGAGGAAACCGTGTCCTATATATTAGGATGATGATGTCCCCTTGAGGAGCTCATAAAGTTCATCATATAAACCCTGCAAGTGGACTTTGTCTGGCATGATGAAAAGATTGAGTGGTACTACTCATGGAGTTAGATGTTTATTAATTAATGGTCAGTAAATTAATTAATCGACGGACATTCAAGATTTTAAACACGGGAAGAAAATGTACAAATAATATATGGAGCCCATATTAACTTATGGGGGTTGGTGAGGTAGATCAATGATAATCCTCTAGTGGAATGGATAATCATTAATGGATCAGACTTTATGTGGGCTTGATCCATTGGGTGGCCAAGATCCAACTCTTCCTCATAGTCCCTATTGTAGCCTATTAAAACCTCATGATGCTTAGATCCAATGGATAGAAACAAAACTCTAGATCGAAAGGTAGAGATTAAATCTCTAAGATTCGACGGTTGAGATTAAATCTCTAAATCTGACGGTTGAGATTAAATCCCAAGAACCAATGGTGGAGATTAAAACAAGGCTTATCCCTAAACTCTATAAAAGGAGTCTTAGGGTTTGCGTGGAGGGAAATTGGAAGAAAAGGGCATTGGAGTTGGCGGCAAGAAGCAAGGGGCTAGGGTTTTGGAGCTTGGCGACACCAAATAAGGAAATAGTTTCCTTATCTTCTTCTTCCTCAAGCTTGCCGGCGCCCATTGAAACCCTTCCAGCCCTTGGCCGGCGTCCAAACTCCCTCCTCTCCTTCTCCTTGGCCAGTGGAACCAAGGCTTAGGGTCCTCCCTTGAAGCTTTTGGCCGACAACCACTCTTCTCCCTTCTCCTTGTTGGCCGGCGGCAAGCAATCTCCTTGTTGCTTGTTGGTTTGCTATAGGAAGGAGAAGAGTATTGTTTCTATTCTTCCTCTTGCTCAAAATGAGCAAGGAAGGAAGATTAGCGATCTAGGAGCTTCAACTTTTGGTAGATTGTCACCCACACGACGTCCGAAAGGAGGAGGTCATACATTAGAAGATCAAGAGGTATATCGATTCTCTATTCTCTTTTATAACATGTTTGTATTTATTTTTCAATTATGAGAAAGATATATATTGTTTGTGGCTAAATAATACTTGGATCCCAAACATAAACACAAAAATTGACTCTCCGTACATCGTCTATTCCATGGCTACTCGTAGAATAGAGGTTGGTCACTTGAACAACAAGTTTGTTCAAGTGACCTCTCTAAACGAATAGCACGACGATGACAAGGTTGCTTGGGTGTTCACTTTTGTCTAGGATTAAATTTTTTATCCGGGGACATCGATGGGATCGCTATGAACAAGCGACCGAGTTGAAGTGGGATGCGAAGTTTCCCCTCACAGATCAACCCTTCATTTACGTCAATGACCATTCCTACTGTCGCTAAAAATGGTCATCCAAGAATTATGAAGATTTTCGGGTCTTCTTCCATTTTCAAGACAAACAAATCTGTGGGCAGTGTAAAATCTCCCACCCTGACAGGAACATCTTCTAGACTCCCCAGTGGGTATCAGTACGAGTGGTCGGTGAGCTGTAATGTCATAGTCGTCAATTTTAAATTCACTAGACCTAATTTTTTGCATAATGTGTATGACATCAAACTCACACTAGCGCCTAAGTCACAAAATTCCATACTAATCATGGTCATTCCTATATGACATGGAATATAGAAACTCCTTGGATCTTTTAGTTTCTGAGTGGTCCCATTCTGAAGATAAGCACTAGATTCCTCTGTCGGGGCCACTGTCTCTAACCACTCGACCTTCCTGCGATGTGCCAAAATATCTTTTATAAACTTCGCAAATTAGGGCATTTGGTGCAAAGCTTCGAGTATTGGTACTTCCACTGAGATTGATTTCAACATGTTTACAAATTTCCCAAACTCAACATCTCTCTCTGTGTTGGTTAGTCGCTGTGTGAACGGTACTATCATGGGTGGTTGAGTCCTTGTGGAAGGTTCATGCTCCATTTTTTCGGCTCCTTCCCTCATGGTCTCCTCAGGAGGTTCTTTTACCTTTGAGCCTTGTTCCGGCTTAGCAACTAATTTGCTCGGTAATTCCTTCATAATCCTTCCACATCGTAGCGTCACCGCTTTGCATTGCTCCACTGGATTATCTTCAAATTTTCCTGGTAGTCAGCTCGGTGTTCTAACAGACTGGCTAGCGATCTATGCTATCTGAATCTCCAACATCTTTTGTCGACTAGCGAGGTCATTCACAGAAGATTTTAACTCTTCCAGTATCACTTTTGTCTGCGAATGCCGACACTGGAATTCAGTGTTTGCCTTTTGTTGTGTTTGAATGAAGTTCTCCATCATTTGTTCAAGTCGAGATTTTGGTGGTTGTTGTTGCCCACCACCCTGCTATCTGTACTCACCCAACTATTGGAAATTTCCTGAATTATTCTTATATGAAAGGTTCGGGCGGTTCCTCCATCTGGGATAGTACATGCTCGAATATGGATTGTTGGGCCTTTGATTATACTCGCCCATCGCATCAACATACTCAACTTGCTCTTCATAGTTGCTCTGCCCTCCACAATAGGCTTCCTGGAATGTCATTACTCCATCACTAAAGGAATTGGTTGCACATACAAAAGCAGGGGATAGGGAGTCAAACCGTTTGCTCATTGCATTCATCCTCGCCGATAGATGATCGATGGAGTTAATGACATATCTTTCGGCTGCAGGTGTTGGGTGACAATGTTGGGAAGCCCATTAATAGTGATTTTGGGCCACCTTCTCAATTAGTTCTTCTGCATCCTCAATAGTCTTATTCATCAAAGCTCCTACTGTAGTAGAATCTAAGGAAACCTTCGTGGCATACATGATCCCATTATAAAATATGTGGATCACCAGCCACCTCTCGAGACCATGATGGGGAAACTAATGAAGTAACCCTTTGTAGTGATCCCAGGCTTCGAAATGGGACTCCCCTTCCTTTTGGCGGAAGCTAGTGATCAGGTGGCGCATTTGAGCTATCATACTCAGTGGAAATAACTTATTCATAAACTTTCACTCACACTGCTCCCATGTGGTGATGCTTCTTGAAGGCAAGGAGTGCAACCATATCTTCGCCTTGTCCCTTAGTGAGAATGGGAAATGGTTCAAACGAATCACATTTGTAGGGTACTCCATTGAATTTCAAGGTTGAGTAGATTTCTAAGAACGTCTCTAGGTGTCGGTTAGGGTCTTTAGTTGTAGCTCCTCTGAATTGGCTTTGATGGACTATGTGTATGAGTGCAGGCTTTAGTTTAAAATTATTGGATGTGATTGATGGTCCAACTATATTAGGTCTATATCCTCTAGCACTAGGAGGTGCATAATCCCGCAAACAATGACTACCTATGTTTGCCAAAGGAGCGTCATGTTCCTACATATCTCTCTGTTCAACTCTCCTTCGATGATAAGTTCTGTCTATTTCTAAGTCTACCAGAAGCAGATTTCCAAATCTTATGCGTCTGTTCATAGGATAAACCAAGCTATGCAATCAAGAGTGTGTATGCTACTTATTGAAAGGAAATCAAATAAACTAAAAGTAATGAACCAAATAAAGAAAACCTAAAAACTGGATTAAAGCTAACTTAAATTGGAAATGAAATATGACTAATGAAATAAATATAAACTGAATATAGATAACAAAAATCTAAAACTATATAAACTGAAATAAAGTAAAACTAGAAAGCAAATCTAATCTAGGTCCACTGCAAAATATTTACTTTCGATCCAATATCAAATCTACAGTCCCTACTGATGGCGCCAAAAACTTGATGCATGCGAGCACGTCCCCAAATATCCGGCCAAAATCGCCAAGGATTTTGAAGTGCGCACTCGTACTCAATGCCCGCAAGTGCATGGTTGTTGTCAAGTAAAAATTTATGAATCAATCCCACAAAGACTATGATTCGAGTACTGTTTAACCAGTGAATGTGGTTTGTTCGGAGTAAATCTCTTGCAAGTCAGGTGTGAGTTAGACGATGGTCCTGGTTTAAATGCGGTGTCACATGGAGAAAGCGAAGGGGGGCTCAAAGTTTTTAAAAGGATTCTAGGATTTTGGTTTCACTTGTGTGTTGTTGAATATTCTATCAATTTAATGCTCCTAGGATCTCTAGTTATGATCTTGCGGGAGGATCATCGTGTGTTATCTCGATGAACTTTTGCTTCTACCGGGAAGTACCTATTCCTAGCCAAGTTTCCCTTTTGAATTGTTAGAGCTCAGGGGGTTGATATCTGTGGGAGCCCCCTATCACTGGGGTCCCTCAACTTTTCTAGAGTTGATGTCTCTTACTTTGGGCCTTCTGCTAGAATAGGTTCTTGGGGTTCTAGGATGTCCTATTAATCCCTATGAAGAGGTGGATCATATTTCATATCCTACTTCCTATGTTTATGGGAGGGAGGATGACTGTAAGGTTCCTCCTTGGTTCTCCTAGACTTTGATGCAAAGGCTTTCCACACATGTATCGACTTCGTGCAGTAGAAATAGAATAAAAATATAACTTTCATTGATCTAAACAACATAAATTGCAAATATATTCAAAGGCAACGAATACATATTTGAACTATCATGTCCAACATACACAAGCTAGTTCCTAATCCTAGAATCGAAGTATCTACTCCATGAATAAAGAAGAATAAACACAAGACATCTGTTTATGAATCATTACAATCCAATTAGTTGTAAGAAAAGAGATAACACGTTCAGGTGGATCCAATGTATGCCTTGGTCGCTCTTCAAGGTGTTGGAGGGTCTATTTGGATCTTTGTGCCGCTTCCTTCCACCCCGTTGCGAGCCTCCGGTGCTTCTTAGGGCACCTTCTTGCCATCCTAGCCGTCGGACCTCCCACTTTTAGGTTTTGGCGTGCCTTTCCTTATATAGGGTGCACCCCGACTTTCCTTAATTACCCATAAACCCTAATTTGCATAAGTCGCGTTGACACCACAATGTCGTATGGAATCTACACAATCGATCATGTGGAGGGTTGGAAATAAACTCTGAATATGGCTTCAGGAATAGGCATGACCATGTAAATTTCACATGACCAGCCATGTCTTCCTTTGGAACTCTTTTTTAATGCAATCCTTCTCGTCCAAAGCGTGCATGTGTCTTACTAACACGACTAGAGCATGCTTGCCCTTCTTGAGCTCCTTTTGTAGAGGAATTTTTGCCTCCAAAATGTCGTTCTACGAGTAAAAATAGCAAATACAGATCTCTGAACTAGAAAATTGAAAATAGGTGCAAACTAAAGGAAATATGCATCAAACAAGTATGAAATGCAATGAGGTGTGTGCTAAAACTACTCCAAAAATCCTATATAATTTGCACACATCAGCTTCCTGTCGACTTTTTGATCTCCCTGACCCAATGAGTCTTCTGCCAGATGTCCAATCCACTCGACTCAAATGGACTTCATGCTTGGTGTCTGAACCTCTAGATCTATCAAGACTCTTGCCTAGTATCAAGTCATCATTGTTAGTAATATATGAGAGGTGTCCTAAGGCAATCACCTTATGGTGAACCATTTATATGATAAATGAAGATTCACTATTTGAGTATACATGTATTTTATTAGATCTTAAACTCATTTAATGAATGTCCACAATACGATTCACAACATGAGAGAATTTATGATTAGATCACGACTAGTGAGTATCTCTACATCTATAATTGTGATGTAATAGAATTATCCCTAGTCGATGAATTGATGGATTTGGACACCATCAATTCTGTCGAGACTAGCACGAGGTATACTCCTTGGTGAATCCAAGCAGTTGATTATCACTGGCTGGAGAAATTGTGATGTCCGAAGTTAATCGTGGATGTTAGTTATGGTAACTATTTCATTGGAGTGACCAGCTGTAAGACTTCATATAGTTCTCTTCATATATGGATATGTTAATGAAGTTCTTCCTATAGCTTAAGTGCGATGTTCCTTTGACTTGAAGTATTCAAGTCATCTTAGTCATGAAGACTTATACTTTGACATCTTAAGCAAGCATCTCTGAGGAGATATGGACCCGGGATGATTGGGTATATGTCGAAGTGACCGAAGGTGTTTGAATAGCCTATAAAGGATTCACCACTCCTTGCGAGGGGATGTATACCCATGGACTCTCGTCGGATTGTTACTAAAGTCTTTGGCCAAAGCATTACATGTTTAGAGTAAGGTACTCTTGGATACATGTGCAGTAACTAGAATCTGTAGGACAAGGAAATGATACTTGAGCTAGGTGTGACGTAGTCAGCCTAGTGGGGACTGACACTATAGACCATGTCTTGAACCAAGTGGGTATAAGATGAGTGAAGGGAATGGGGCACAAATCATTATAGTTGTAGAAGGGTTTCAGAAATGGTTCTGGATCAATCGTTAATTTTTCATTTAATTGGGGATCATGATGTACTACTAGGTGCCACTTATGATCATTCTATAATTAATGGTTAATTATAGACGGCCAACATAAACCGAGAACCTATTTGGTCACACACACAATGAGCGTAATCCAAAGGATTTAAAACGAGCACGAGAATGAGATTCTCAGATTGAGAGAAACTAGGTTTGGTTGGACCAAACAAGTAGCGAGCATGAAATTGTTTCAGTCGCAATTGAAGCATGGATGGGCCGAGTCTTATGAAGACATGATGGATGAACCAAATTGGTTTGGTTCTAATCCAATGGTGGAGAATAAACCAAAGGGATTTGGTTTGTTTTAAATGAATGAACCAAAGATGGTTTGGTTCGTTTTAACTTAAAATAGACCAACTCGGTTCGGTTTATTTTAACTTAAGTTATTGGAGTGGGTTAACGGGTTTTGGTTATGAACCAATAATCGTTAGAAGAATTTGTTCTCTATAAAAACATGGCTTAAGGGTTTTTTCATTGATAACTTGTGTGTTGGAAAACCTAGCCACCCTCTCCCTCTCTTCTCCTTGCCTCTGCCCAAGCTCTCCATGCCACCAGCCCTTGTGCCATGGTCCACCTTGCTGCCGGTGTCCAAGCTTCTGCCGGCGATCCTCCGGTGACCCTCCGGCGACTTCCCTTGGCTCCGGTGACCAAGGTGCAGCCGGCCATCCTCCTTTGGGCGGGCGCAACTCCTCCACCAAGCTGTCCAATTTTCTAGACAGCTTCTTTCTTTTGTGTCGTAGTGTCATTTGGATGATGTTTTGAGCTCCAACAGCGGCTACTTAACTGGTGATTCGATCTCCGATAATCCTCATAGGTAGAGGATGAAGGATTCGTCAATCGGTTGACGAATACTTCTCCAGAGAAGCGAGTTTTGGGGACTCATTTTCAAATCTGAATTTTGATTCGGATTGTGATCTTCTCTCGATCACATCGTCTTCGACACAAGGCTAGTGACTCCTACGAAGATGAGGCTCATGGCTTTGTGAAGCCATTCCGAGGATACTCGGCGTGGATACGGATAGAGGCGATTCTAGCGAGAGTCACTCCGATTGATGTCATTCTCACTGCATGTGATACGTCAGGTATAACTAGAGTAATTTCCTTTATTGCAAAATTTGAAACTACGATTATGTCTACACATGTTGTACTATGCATGTGTGTGATGTGTGTATTTTAATAAATTATATTTATTGCCTTTTAATTCTTCCATTGTGCACAAGTTTATGAAACATATTTGAACACACACTCGCCGCCGTACCGAAAACCCAACAATCATGACCTACTAGGACATTCATATTAAGCCTGCACACTTAACATGCACATTATATCACAAGCTTATCCTGACTTTAAACCATGGTTCATACATCAAAAGTCAGGAGTAGTCCTCTGTGTACCAACAAGTACACCTACTCAAATTGTGAGCAATCATCAATGAAGGTAATGAAGTAGCTATAACCTCCTCGTGCTTGAGTCGACATCGGTCCAGATACATTGGAATGTACAAGTCCCTAAATATCAAGCTCTAGTTCACCTTTTTCCTAAAATTATAACTTTGTCATCTTGTTTTTTAGACATGAATTGCATGTGTCATATAAATCCAATTCATAAGACCACAAAATGTCAAGCCTGTCCAATTTGGGGATGCGATCCTTACTAATATGGCCAAGATGACAATGTCACATATAGGAGGTTAATTGATTATCTTTTTTAGTACGTTTGCTACTCAGTTCGATATTGAATACTTCGTTGGATATATCTAACATATAGATTCCATTGTTTAATATTCTCATTCCATAAAGAACATCATTCCACAGTATGTAACAATAATTTTTACTAAATGTCAAATGGAAATATTTTCTATTTAAATAAGAAATAGAAACAATATTCTTTATTAATGAAGGGATGTAAAAACAATCATCCAACTATAAATCTAATCCATTGGGAAGAGGAAACAAAAAAGTCTCTATGGCTATAATAGCAACTTTTGCTCCATTGACAACCCTTAGATTTGCTTCTCCCTTAACTAGTCTTCTACTATTTTTCAACCCTTGTATGTCATTACATATGTGAGAGGCACACTCGGTATCCAATACCTAAGTGTGAGAAGAAATAATATGACATTCAATAATGAATATATCTGAAGTAGATTGCCGATCAAATATCTTCTCCTCCTTCAGGGATTCTAGATAATGCTTACAGTTTCTTGTCCTATGTCCCATTTTTAGTGCATACCACATTGTAGATGAACCCTCCTGCATCTATGAGTGAAAGAGGAGCTTTGTGATCTTGAACCTTTTGCATCTCGCTTGCTCATGAAGCAACTCACTGAGATGGTAGACAATGGTGTACGCATCTAAATTCTCATGTTGTTTTTGCAATTCAGGAGGCATCGAAGCCAATATGATGCCATACGCTAGCTCCGAATTAGCAACATATTTCTGATAGGCCAACATTTGTTCACCAGAATCATTATCTACAAGATGTTCAGGAAGACCCTCTTCAAGGTCATAGGCTATATTTTCAACCTTGAGAACAATTCACAAGCTTCATAGCCAGTCTAAAAAGTTTGGCCTAGTAAGTTTATTTATAAATCGAACACAAATTAATCGAGGTCGCCATCCTATTCTACCTTAATAATCTAGAGATACAATTAGAGTGTATAAGAGAGATGAGTTTGTAATGTAAAAAATTTACATTAATTATAACTCCCACTATTTTATTTAAATTCAAGAGCCCTAACATTAAATTCGAGAGAGGGTAGGTTTTCTCCTAGTGTGTTGATATCTGCTATTGCTAAGAACAATCTTAGAGAGAATCCAACAAGCCATTCTTAGTTCTAACAGTAGGTATCAATAATACCCATTATAATACATTCATATAACTACCCCTTTATACTATCAAATAATTGAATATTCACATATATATTGGTGTAATCGACCCAGGTCATGATTGACCAAACTCGAGTGGGGCTCGAGTAGGGTTTTGATGTTATACAGTGGTTTACAATGTGGTTTGACCTTATGACTAGTGGATGGTATGGGACATCCAAGGTAATATGAGGGAGACTATTGAAGAAATTCAAGTCGGTCAAGGTTAATTAGACACTTGGTGTGGAGAAGTCCAAGTATGGTGACTTGGCAAGGAAAAGTCTAAGTATGTATACTTGGAAAGGGAAAATCCAAGTCGGTCAAGGGAGACCGGGCACTTGGTGTTGGAAAGACCAACGATGATTTATCACTACAATAAAAATAGAAAATAGAAACGAAATATTAGTAACGATATATTAATTCGTCGTAAAAACTAAACATTTACAACAAATCATCACAAATAATCTTTTATTTGCGACGAAAATTTAGTTTTCCATCGCTAACATAATATACATTTACGAGGATATAAACATATTCGTCGTAAATTGATACTTAGCGATGGAATATATAAGTATTCGTCGTAAATAACTTAGCAACGACCAATGATATTTCTTAGTAAAACCTTCAGTCGAGCTGTCAGTCGACTTAACTCGATTCCATGGCCAACCAATGTTTGGCAGTCGAGTTGTCAATCTCGCCAGTTGACTGACAATTGGCAATGAAATATTTAAATTTCGTCACGAAAGATTCAATCGATCCGCCAGTCGAGTTTACTCGATTCTGTGGCCCGACATTTTTAGGGTTTAGCGATGAAATTTTAAATTTTCATCGCTAAGACAATAAATATTAGCGACGAATAAATCTATATCGTCGCTAATATATGCAAAATAACCCTACCCTACACTGAATCTCCCATTTTCTCCACGCAATCGACTTCCTCTCTTCCGGCGAATTTATGATATCTGGCGATTCTCTGTCGATTCTCCGGTGATTCTCCGTCGGACTCTTCGGCGACCAGCTTCGGCGATTGCTCCGGTACCCTAGCTAGCTTCCGCTTGCGCGTGACTTTCTAGCTTCTTGGTGCTTATCTCTTTGACAACCAGCTCCGGCGACAACTCCGACCTCATTCTCTAGCTCCGGCCTCCGATCTCTTCTTCCAGCTCGGGCCTCCGACCTCTTCTTCCAGCTCGGTCTCCGACTCTGGCTTCTTCTCGACGCTGTCTCAAGTTCATCCACGCGAAGAATTAGGTTTTCTCGAATTCTTTTCTCATGGTTTATAATACATTTAGGGTTTATTTTATATTGTTGTTATGATTAGATGATAAATTTATCATTTAGATGATGGATTTAGGAATTTGTTATGGTATAAGGTTATTGTATATTAATCATATATCATTAGGATTTTGAATGGGATTAGATAAAGAATTTAGGGTTTTTTTTATCATTTAGATTTCAACTTATTCATGGTAAAATTAAACTCAATTTGTGTAATTGAATGGGAGTCATCTTTCTACACTAGGGTACTACCTAACCTTGCTGATCCAAAGCTAGCCATTTTTAAATTCATGGACCTTGTGCTCAACAATAGTATCTCAATCTTGGTTAAGAGCTCATTGTGTGTTGTTTTTCATAAGATTGACTGCTTTATTGTGTGTTGTTTTTCGCAAGACACACTGTCTCAAGTTAGAGGATAAGTTTAGGATTTTCTTATTCTTAGATTATAATGTTCAATGACAAACAAGAATTATAATGCAAATTGTATGTTATGTTGTGTGAGATTTAAATTATAATTGTTTTAATTTTTTTGTATGTGATAACTACACTTAAGTGTAGGGATGTATACTGAAAAGTCTATCTTTTGTATGAACATCTTTATTTTGAAATAAGAATCACATGATCATTGTTTGCATATTTTTATGGTTATGCATATTGTCTAATACTTACATTGTAGATAACATGGTATGTGGTGTCACACGAGAAATCATGTTATCGACTCCTTGAAAAGTATAAGTAAAGGCTCACAACCGAGATGACTTTGGACAAACCATTGGAATGGTTATAGTGTGATTTGGTATTGGTTTGTCTTGACCATAGAATCATACTAGTGCACTTTGTGTGTATTGAGCACGACCGACTTAGAGGTGATTCGATTTATTGCTGACTACATAATCGAATCGGACCTCGGATATTATATTGTACATGCTCATAATCCCGATATAATAATGGACACATATACTTAATATTCATTTCTTTGATTTACCAATGGGCGAGATTTATAGATTAAATTGATAGGCTCGGTAAGTTGAGAAATGATATTATTTATATAGTGTGTCATTGATTATAGGAGGAAACCGTGTCCTATATATTAGGATGATGATGTCCCCTTGAGGAGCTCATAAGGTTCATCATGTAAACCCTGCAGGTGGACTTGGTCCGGCATGATGAAAAGGTTGAGTGGTACTACTCATGGAGTTAGATGTTGATTAATTAATGGTCAGTAAATTAATTAATCAATGGACATTCGAGATCTTAAACACGGGGAGAAAATGTACAAATAATATATGGAGCCCATATTATCTTATTGGGGTTGGTGAGGTAGATCAATGATAATCCTTTAGTGGATTGGATTATCATTAATGGTTCGGACTTTATGTCGGCTTGATCCATGGGTTGCCAAGATCCAACTCCTCCTCATTGTCCCTAATGTAGCCTATTAAAACCTCATGAAGCTTAGATCCAATGGATGGAAACAAAACTCTAGATCCAAGGGTAGAGATTAAATCTCTAAGATCCGACGGTTGAGATTAAATCTCTAGATCTGACGGTTGAGATTAAATCCTTAGAACCAATGGTGGAGATTAAAATGAGGCTTATCCGTAACTCTATAAAAGGAGAACAAGGGGTTGGCGTGGAGGATCAATAAAGAGAATCTAGCATTTTGGTGGTTGGCGCCAAGAGAAAGGAGCTAGGATTTTGGCTTGGGCGACACCTAATAAGGAAAGATTTCCTTGCCTTCTTCTTCTTCCTCAAGCTGCTGGCGCCCCTTGAGCTCCTTCCAGCCCTTGGCCGGCATCCAAACTCCCTCTTCTCCTTCTCCTTGGCCGGTGGAACAAAGGTTTAGGGTCCTCCCTTGAAGCTTTTGGCCGGCAACCCTTAATCTCTTCTTCCTTCTTGGCCGGAGGCAAAGCTCCATCCTTGGAGGTTGTTTGTTGGTTGAAAGAAGGAATAGATCTTTGTTTCTATTCTTCCTCTTATTCGGAATGAGCAAGGAAGGAAGATTGGCAATCTAGGAGCTTCAACTTTTGGTAGATCGTCGCCCACACGACGTCCGAAATGAGGAAGGCCATACATTAGAAGATTGAGAGGTATATCTATTCTCTATTCTCTTTTGTTACTTGCTTATATTTGTTTTTTCCATTATGAGCATGATATAATCTGTTTGTGGCTAAATAATACTTGGATCCCGAACATAAATACAAGAGCCAGCGATCCGGACATCGTCTATTCCGCGACTACTCATAGAATAGAGGTTGGTCGCTTGAACAACAAGTTTGTTCAAGTGACCTCTCTAAACGAATAGCACGACGATAACTTGGTTGTTTGGGCAATCCCTTTTGTCTAGGATTAAATTTTTTTAATCCGGGGACATCGATGGGATGCCATGAATAAGCAACCGAGGTGAAGTGGGAAGCGAAGTTTCCCCTCACGGACTCGATAAGCAAAAACCATCATTAAGTTGATAAATTATTTAATATATGTTTCACCAGGTAAAAAAATATGGATAAAAATTGGATAACGATTCATAACTAGATTAGTCCTGAATATATAAATGGGTTGAATAAATTTATGAGTATGACAGAAAATTACATGATCAGTCTGAATTTATAGAAAATTCATTGTCCATGTTGACGGTGTGGCAATTTGTTTCAGTTTGAATTGGATTATGTGCGAGGGCATCTGTATAGGTGGGGATTCGATAGACTATATAAAGTCTGGAACTTTCATGGAGAAGCTTCTACATCATCCAGTAGTATAAATAATGTCGATCAAGATGAGAATGATTTTGATGCTGAAGTAGATGATTTCGAAGACAATTTTGAAGACATGTTTACTGATTTACAAAATGAAAAAAATATAACCAACAATGAGCCTCAATTAGATGATATAAATGAAAACAGAAATGCAAATGATTGTAGATGAAGTTATATTTCAATGTTGGAAGAAGCACAAAAAGAACTCTATCCCAATTGTACAAGTTTTTCGGTTTTCAATTTTGTGGTGAAGCTAATGCATGTGAAGGTGTTAACTGGCCGGAGCAATAAATCTTTTGATATGTTACTTCAGTTATTGCAAGAGGCATTTACTAAACCGAATGTGATTCCAAACTCTTATTATGAAGCCAACAAATTATTGAAAGAGTTAGGATTGACATATGAGAAGATACATGTTTGTATGAATGATTGTATATTATTTTGGGATGAGCACGAGAATAAGGATGAATGCCCAATGTGCAAGGAGCCCAGATACAAGTACGAAGGGATGAATAAGAAAAAGAACCCTCAAATAATTCTTCGATATTTTCCTCTGAAATCGAGACTTAAGAGGTTGTTTATTTCAAAACATATGGCTAAAGAGATGAGATGACATAAAGAAAAGTGAGTTGAAACAGATGGTATATTAAGACACCCAGTTGATAGTGAATCATGGAAAGAATTTGCCAATTCACATGAAATATTTACAGGTGATCCATGAAATATTCACTTAGGGTTGGCTACTGATGGGTTTAATCCATTTGGAAACATGTTAAATGTTTATAGTATGTGGCCTGTTATACTTGTGAATTATAATTTACCACCATGGAAAATGATGAAGCCACCATATATGATTATTGCTATGTTAATTCCTGGGCCTAGATCACCTGGCAAAGAGATAGATGTATACCTACGACCTCTGATAAACGAACTGAAGGAGCTATGGGATGATGGGATGGAAGCTTATGATGCATCGACTGAACAAGCCTTTCAATTACATGTTGTTGTGATGTGAACCATTCACGACTTTCCAGCATATGGAATAGTTTATGGATGGAGCATAAAAGGCTATAACGCATATCCAATATGTCTGAATGAAACCAAATCTCAAGGATTAAGGAGTAAAATATGCTACACATGTCACCGTTGATTCTTGCATGTGCAACACCCATGGCGTGAAATAAAGATTTCAATGGAAAGGTTGAAAAAGAAGGACCACCACGAGTAATGAATGGATATGAGATTTTAGCACAGCTAGATGCCTTACCCCAAGTGACATTCAGTAAGCATCCTTCGTTCAGTAAAAAATGACAAGAATCTTCGGATGATACAAATTGGGTAAAGAAGTCTATATTTTTTGAGTTACCATATTGATCAGGTTTAAAGTTGAGACACAATTTATTTGTGATGCATATTGAAAAGAATGTCTGTGATACTTTAATTGGCACATTATTAAATATAGATGGAAAGTCAAAGGAGACTCTCAAAGCAAGATTAGACTTGCAAGATATGGGGATAAGAAGTGAGTTGCATTTACAGTCGGTAGAAGATAAATTCAGGAAGTCATATGAAAGTTACACGTTGACATTGGAAGAAAGGCGTGAATTTTGTCAATTTTTGAAATCGGTTAAGTTTCCAGATGGGTATGTTGCCAATATATCTAGACATGTAAATACAAATGAAGGAGAGATATATGGACTAAAATCACTTGATTGTCATGTATTGTTGCAAAGATTACTTCCAATTGTTGTACGTAAATTTTTCTAAAAGACATATGTAGCCCACTGATTGAGCTATGTGATTTCTTCAAAATGATCACTGCAAGATCTTTACACACAGTGGACATATTTAAAATTGAGAAGAAAATAGTCTTGATAATGTGTAAGATGGAACGAATATTTCCTCAAGCATATTTTGACATTATGGTCCATTTGACAGTTCATTTACCTCGTGAAGCTATGTTGGCTGGGTCAGTTTCGTCACGATGGATGTATCCCTTTGAGCGATATTTAGGAAGGCTAAAAAAATATGTCCGTAATAAAGCATGACCTGAAGGATCTATTGCAGAGGGGTATATTGTAAATGAGGACTTAACTTTCAGTTTGTTATATATGAGTCAAATTGAGACAAGTTTTTTTAGGCCAGAACGGAATAAAGATATCCAGCCATCAAAATGCAAATTAAGTGTTTTCTCATAGGAAACAAGAGTCTTTGGCAACCAACAAAGTCTAAAATTGCCATTGTCATTGTTTAAGAAAGCACATTGGTACATTCTGAACAATTGTAAAGAAGTCGACCAATATCGAAAGTAAGTGTTTACATTAAGTTATTACTTTAATTCTATTTCATTCACAGAGTTTAAATTTATTATGTTTTATACAGTGAGCATCTACAACTTGTGTCCCAAAAGGTTCATGTTGATTAAGTGATGCAAAATCACGAGCGAGATTTCCCACTGTAGTTTAGGGATAAAATTATAGCGCTAAAAAATTTAACAAATTCAAAGATCACAGATGAGTTGTATTATTTAGCAATGGGACCTAATGCTGAAGTTCAACTATATGATGCATGCAAAGTAAATGGGATTCGATATCATACGACATCCCATGATTCATGCAGAACTACTCAGAATAGTGGGGTCAGTGTACCATCCTGTGACGATGGGGACAATTTGGATTTTTTTTGGCGAGTTGAAGGATGTGGTCCAAATATTTTATTCTTTCATGTATAAAGTTTAATTATTTTGGTGTGAATGGTTCCAATGTAATCCAAAAAAAAAATCGTTGGTGGAAGAGTATAATCTCTTGTGTATTGATACTTCTAAAACATGGTATGATGATGCCCCATTCATTTTGGCTAACCAAGCAAATCAAGTATATTATTTGAATGATATCAAATGTGGAGGTCATTAGAAGGTCGTGCAAAGGGTTCACCACCGAAATATATACGAAGTAACTGAAGTTGATGAAGTGTCTGAAGATTTTGAAGGTGGTAATATCTTAATCATTGAGCCAAACGAAGAGATTTCACCCAATGATTCAACTTCAGTAGTTGGTGAAGACTTAGCAATAACTACACTTTGTCGATTAGATGTTGAGCATCACCAAATTAATATGGTAAATGCACAAGTTGATCTGGATATGGGCGCTCAAAGTAATCGTATTGTTGTTGATGATGATAGTAAAATTGATAGTGAGGCGGATGATTATTTATCCTTTTCAGATGATGATAGCGATTAGATGTATGTACTGATGGTGCAGGGGCACTAGATAATCGAACCTGTGTTTTGATTATGGCAAAGACACAAAGTTAAGTCTACATTGTTATCTCACGAGCTAAATCAAGTGTGCAGAAAAGTGTTAAAGCTGGAGCTGAAGGCTAGCGACACCCGGAGGAAGCCGCGGTGGTCGGGCAACACTCGAGTGACTTTGGAGGGAGCCGAAGGAATCGAGTGGAAGGCCGGAAGCTAGAGCTACTATCGAGGTAAGCTCGTGTGAGTGAGAGATTGTAAGGTCGTGTCCTCTTTACGGGGATGACCGTAGGCGACGATCCGACTAAGACTTCCTGTGGAAGGTCTAGGTCGAGATCGGACGGTTAGAAACCGTCGTATTTATCATTTTTCGAGCTAACCTCTTATTGCAGGGAAGTGGTTAGCGGTCATTCTTTGGAAAATGGAAGCGATCGTGATGCCCATCACGATCGATGGAGGCATCGATCGTGATGGCGACGATTCAGCTTTTGCACTAGGTCAAAACGGATAACGTTTGACGCGGCTACTTCGCGATAAAATTTGGACAACTTCATGATCCGTTCCGAAATAAGAGGAGACAAATTCAGAGGCCAAAGTCTATAAAAGAAGGGGAGGATTCCATCTCCAAATCACATCAAGTTTATTCATCAAGTGCTCCTACAATGCCAACGCTCCAACATCGTCATAACGCCGACGCGACGTCAAGTTTCGATCTTCTTCATCGGCAGCAGAATCAAGTAATATTTTTGATATTGTATTCTTTGTTTTTCTTCATAACGAGGTGAGGTAGGCTTGTTGCCTCATCCTCGTATATTCGGTTTTGTGATCGTTGTCTCCTACCTCCAACGAGGAGGAGACGTTATAGTGCTTTGCCCTCCGTACGCGGTCTAGGACCGATAGGGCCTTGGAGTAGCAACTGCTGGGTTGTGAACCAAGTAAAATAAACGTGTTCATTTATTTTGTGCTGTGCTTACTTTGCATATCGAACGAACGAAAAAGAAAAGATTTACCATCGCTATTCACCCCCCTCTAGCGACGCTTCTCGATCCAACATGTACATGGTATTTATATTGTTCTTCATTTATAATTCATGTATTTAATATAATCTTTTATTATATGTCGATCTGTATATAATGATTTATATTACAGCTATGCCACCTAAGAGAATTAAGCGCCCCCCAGTTGTACCTACGCCTGACGATGATAGTGCTCCTGCTCCTAATGGTTAGTTATGTGATTTTATATATGTATATTTTGTTTTCTATTTATTTAACTTGTTAATTGTTAACATTCTTTGATTTATAGTTCATTCGACACGTAGAGAGACACAAGGCACACACTCCAATCAGCTCTGATGGTAAATCGAGGAACGGGGTAGATTACCCATTACCTTCTGTAAGAGTGATGGTCACCCTATCGGGACAAATGCAGCTGCTTTTATGACAGAGTTAGGGTTGTCAATTAAGAAGTTCACTCCCTTACAAGCTAAGAGCTGGAAGCATATCCCCATGGATAATAAACAGATGATATATGACTGATTAGCAGTAAGTACAAGTAATTTGATATTTATATAATCAACCATCATTCGTTAATAAATTTCAATATTGGTATTTTTTTCAGGTGGCTTTCAATATCAGTTTTGCAGATGAGGCAATGTCGGTAAGAAAGGAGACCGACAAGCTAATGAGTGCAAGGTATAGAGACAATAGAAATAAGATGCACACTCATTATAAGACCCTACTGCATCTTCCCCCTACCGAGCACCGACATCATATGCCGATCGAGTATTGTGAGACGCAAGAAGATTGGAACTATATGTGTGATATGTTTGAATCAGAGAAATTTCTGGTAACTCAATCTATACAAATTAAAATATTTATTCTATAACTCATGTTTTATGTTTTATCTTAACAAATTTTTATATTGTAGACACAATCGGCAATAAATGCCCAAAATCGAGCACAACTACCATTTACCCATCAAGATGGCTCCAAATCATTCGTCCAATATAGTTATGACGGTATAAGTACAAACTTTATAGTTACAATATATTTTGATATTTAAATATTAATACATTATAATATTTTTTAGACCGATCAGTCTTAGAGAAAAGATTGGATTATTTTCTTCAATACAACCCACTGCAACTCGTCAAAAGGGTGGAGTGGGGAGAGAGCCGAGGCTGCATACGTAAGATATAATTCGTAAAATTTAGTAAAGTTATTTTTAAATTTGCATAATTATTTGTAAATATATTAATAATATGTTTGTTATTCTTAAGGTGATATGGCGAGACTGCGATATGAACACATCCAATCACAAGAAACTAGAGATGACATTGATGATGTTCATATTGCAGATCAGATTTGTGATCAAGTCCTCAGTGTTCACTGTGGATATATTAGAGGACTTGGAAGTGGGCCAAAACCAGTTAGGTCCACTTCTTCAGATGTCATTTCCTCCTCCAGAACAACTAACGCAGCATTGCGTGAACAACTTCAATCCGCCAAGCAAAGATTAGAAGGGATGGAAGAGGAGCAAGCAAACACTCGGGCTCAATTAGCTAGCACCCAAGATGAGTTGGCATCAATGAGATCAAGTCAAGATATGTTTGAAGCAATTCTGAATCAGCTTGCACCTGGAGCATTACAATCATTGATACACGAGTCATCTTCAACTCCACCTCCTCCTCCATCTTAGAGTTTGTAACATTTAATGTTTTTGCATTTGAATACTATGGATTTGTGAAATTGGATTTTTTGGAGTTTAAATTTGATGTTTTGCACCATAAATTCGATGTTATGTTTGTCGTTTTTAAATGTATATGTTGGTTGTATTATTTGAGTTGTATGTTGTTATATTAAATTATTATTGATATTGTATTACAGGATTTCATATACAAATTAAATGAATTCTAGAAATGTATTTTCAGGGTTAGCGACAAATATTTTCCATTTCGTCGCTAACCATCGATATACGGCATCAGAAATTTGAGGTTTAATGACGACATTAGTAATTTCTTCGCTAAAGTTTTGTGTATCAGACGAGGTGCTGGTTTACACACTCGCTTGCTGCAGAACATTAGTGACGAAACTTATATATTTCATTGCAAATAAGTCTCCAGTCGAGTCATCAGTCGAGAGTCTCCCTATAAGATACGAAAAAAAATAATAAAATAAAATACACCTTGTTAATGGAGAAATTGCCTTATAAAAAAATTTCTCAGGAGTTCACAGAATTTTTTTCAGATTCAAAAGAGGTATATAGGAGGAAGATTGAGGCTTAAATAGGGATTGGGTTAGACTTGAGCTAGCTCAATTCAGTTGACCAGTTTTAAAGCTTTCACGAGTCTGAACCCGATTTCCTTCTCCTTAAGCCCGACCCGTTTTCTCATCGCGATGCCTTTTCCTTTTCCCCGCGATCCCCTTATTCCCAATCCACATGATTTCTTCTTCTTCCCCATATCTCCCGATCATTTCTACCCTTTTTGATTGCCCCGGCCACATACGCGATCATCGACGACTGCCCTAGCTCAGTCAGCCGCTTGCTTCGATTTGCTCCGCCGACATCTTCCCTCTTCCACTGGCCACCATTGTCTGCCTCGTTGTCGCCGTGAGTTGACCTGCTGCCATGCTGCCACCCCGACACCTTTTCTCCACCATGCAACACCGTTTATTCCGATATCCTTGCCACCGAAGCCTCTCCCTTTCGATCTCGGCGACAGCAAGCTCTTCCAGCTTGCCTCGGCACAAAGGATGACCTCCACGACCACCGAACAAGCTCGATCGGCCACCTGCCACAGTGGGTCACTTCGTGATGTGAGCGGAGCATCGGCTGTGAGCAGGGTCATCGGCACCACCTGTTTCATCGACCATCTCGGCCGACCACGCGGTGCCAATAGCAACGTCGGTGCTGCTCGATCCCTACTCTAGACGTGGGATCGATTCGTCATTGTTGTCATTTTTTTTTCGACAGATGATCTGCCTGAAGCTAACTCCTCTGATCCCTCGGATCCATCGACAACAGGCTCCGATGAGTTTTCTTGACAAGGACATTGAACTCAACGACAGTGAGAGTTGACACCTTTCCTTCAGCCACCACCACGGGAATACAGCTTAGATCGGCATTGTCATTTCTGTAGGTGAGCATCGCCGATGTTGATACTCTTCCCTAGCAGAGTTAGTCATTCTGGCTCGATTGTTTAGTTGTTTAGCTTGGATCTATGTGTTTGGGAAGTGTGTGGAGCTTGATAGTCACCGATGAATAGGGGATTGGTGAAGGAGCAATGGCTGTGGATTTCAAGGGTTGGTAAGTCCTATATTAATCTATAGTTTTGGTTAGATTTCTGGTTTCACCAATAATTGGGAGTGGTTGATTTCAGTATTGTGTTGGTTTGGCCATGTTGATGAATTATGAGCTTGAGAGCTCAGATCTGATGGGTTATGGTAGAGATTTGAGGAGTTGTGGTATGTGATCAGTTTTGATATTAAGATGATATAGATTTGTTCTGTGTTGCTGAAGACTCGATTAGGTTAATTGGATCAATCTAGTTGATCGAGATACCAAGTTGATGTAGGGTTTGATTCAGTCATTAGATGTATGATGACACTTAACTGTATTCTATTGTTACAGGACTTTGATTATGATAGATACATGGATGTGGAGATGGATAACACGGATTACAAAGCAGGTGGGTAATATCTACCCTGGTTAGGTAGTTTTGATATGAATCTGGTGCATGAATTTGGACTTATGCAATTACTTTGATCTTAGATCCACTCTTATTTAATCATATGCTTGTACTACCTTGACCTTTGAGATATATTGCTGTTACTTCATTGATTATCTAGCACGGATAGGAACTATAAACCCTATTATTTGTTAGCTAATGGATGTTCAGTAAGTACAGGTGGTTAGTGATTATCTTTGTGACCTCAGATTGGGTTACTGTATTACATCATTATGTTGGGATGTATACTGATAAATATATCTATTGTATGAACATCTTTATTTTGAAATAAGAATCACATGATCATTGTTTGCATATTTATGGTTATGCATATTTCCTAATACATTACATTGTAGATAACATGGTGTGTGGTGTCACACGGGAGATCATGTTATTGGCTCCTTGTAAAGTATAAGTATAGGCTCACAACCGAGATGGGTTTGGACAAACCATTGGTATGGTTGTAGTATGATTTGGTATTGGTTTGTCTTGACCATAGAATCACACTAGTAAACTTTGTGTGTATTGAGCAAGACCGACTTAGAGGTGATTCGATTTATTGCTGACTACATAATCGAATCGGACCTCAGATATTATATTATAGATACTCTTAATCCCGATATAATAACGGGCAAATATACTTAGTATTCATTTCTTTGATTTACCAATGGGCGAGATTTATAGATTAAATCGATAGGCTCGGTATGTTGAGAAATGATATTATTTATATGGTGTGTCATTGATTATAGGAGGAAACCATGTCCTATATATTAGGATGATGATGTCCCCTTGAGAAGCTCATAAGGTTCATCATGTAAACCCTGCAGGTGGACTTGGTCCGGCATGATGATAAAGTTGAGTGGTACTACTCATGGAGTTAGATGTTGATTAATTAATGGTCAGTAAATTAATTAATCGATGGACATTCGAGATCTTAAACACAGGGAGAAAAATGTACATATAATATATGGAGCCCATATTAACTTATGGGGGTTGGTGAGGTAGATCAATGATAATCCTTTAGTGGATTGGATTATCATTAATGGATCGGACTTTATGTGGGCTTGATCCATTGGGTGGCCAAGATCCAACTCCTCCTCATGGTCCCTATTGTAGCCTATTAATACCTCATGAAGCCTATATCCAATGGATGAAAACAAAACTCTAGATCCAAAGGTAGAGATTAAATCTCTAGATCCGACGGTTGAGATTAAATCTCTAGATCCGACGATTGAGATTAAATCTCTAGATCCGACGGTTGAGATTAAATCCCTAGAACCAATGGTGGAGATTAAAACTAGGCTTATTCCTAACTCTATAAAAGGAGAGGTGGGGGTGGGCGGCAAGATGAATTCCAATAGAGATAGGATTAGGGTTAAGGGGCGGCAATCTTGACAGATTAGGGTTATGGGTGTAGGCGTCACCAAATAAGGAAAGGTTTTCCTTTTATTCTTCTTTTTCCTTGGTGGCCGGTGCCCAAACCAGCCCTTCCCTCCCTTGGCCGGCGTCAAAACCTAGTCCTTCTCCTCTCCTTGGCCGGTGGAAACAAGTCTTAGGGTCTTCCCTTGGAGCTCTTGGCCGGTAACTATCTTCATCATCTTCTCCTTGTTGGCTGGCAGTAAGCACCTAGGTTGGTGTTTGTTAGTTGGCTAAAGGAAGGAGAAGGGTTTTGTTTCTTAGTCTTCCTCTTGTTCGGAGCGAGCAAGGAAGGAAGATTGGTGATATAGGAGCTTCAACTTTTGGTAGATCGTCGCCCACACGACGTCCAAAAGGAGGAAGGACATACAATAGAAGACCAAGAGGTATAACGTTTGTTTATATTCTTTTGTAAGTTGTCTATATTTGTTCTTCAATTATATGAATGTTATATATTCTGTTTTGTGAATAAATATACTTGGACCCCGAACATAAACACAAAAGTCGGCGATCCGTACATCGTTTATTCCTCGGCTATTCGTAGAATAGAGGTTGGTGGCTTGAACAACAAGTTTGTTCAAGTGACCACTCTAATCGAATAGAACGACGATGAAACGGTTGCTTGGGTGATCCCTTTTGTCTAGGATTAAATTTTTTAATCAGGGGACATAGATGGGATCACCGTGAACAAGCGACCGAGTTGAAGTGGGAAGCGAAGTTTCCTACCTTCACACTAGTGTTAGGTGATGGATTATATTATGGAGTCGATTGTTGTATCGTATACTTATTAGTTGTGCATCTATGGTGGATCTAGTTGTCTATGTATAGATAAGTGTGTGGTTGACAGTATGTGGCCATGGACTAGAGGTTCTAGCGTGATGGTATATCCATTATTGATTGTGTGCCTGTGTATGGTTATATGGACAGTCGATAGTATCTCGCTACTAACTAGGGGTCTTAGCGTGGTTGACTGTCAGATATGTATGACTTTTTGTGCGATAGAGAGAGTCTTGTGGATTGTATTCCTTGTATAGTTTACTTTTTGTTGACAAGGACTCCCTGTGGGATAGGGAGTGTGTCGAGGATACATGTATGGAGCTATGCATCATTATATTGCATGCATGCTGGCGATTAGGTCTCCCTTGTGGTTGAGAGAATCGTTAGTCATCCTGCCATCCCGACCACTCGGGATAGTGTTTGCAGGGTTGAGTGCACAACATTATTGTGAGTGCCATTCTCGGCCACTATGGATGGTGGTAGCTGGAGATGCGCACTTGGCCACTGTGTGGAGTGGTAGTTAGCGCACTCACCCACTATAGACGGTGGTCATGTGATGTGTAGTTGTCCTGGGTGCGGTGCTAGTCAACTCATGGGTAGGGACGAAGCGGCTAGCAGCAGGGACCCCCGTGTGAGTAGCATATAGCTCTATGGAGGCAAGCTATTGTTTCATACTACCCAACTCGGTCACTCGAGAGTGGTGGCGACTGGAGTCGGGATAGTTGTCATGTCGTGCCACCCTGGTCATACTGGGGTCGTGGTTGGACGGGTCCATAGACATGGCCATGCATATGCATTGCTGATATATATGTATGCATGTATTCGATATGTGTTTTACATATGCCTATGAGATGCTGCATTTGTTTGCTGTATATGTTTGTACATCATGATACATGTCATTTGAATATTATATACTGTTGTGTGTTGAGCATGATATATGTGTTGGTCTAGACTATTGTATGCATGTGATTCGCGTCATGTTATAGTGTGGTATGGACCGGGATGTTATTACAGGTGATTATATACTATTCATATGTCTGAGTATTGGTCATGTATGAGATTGACTTGGTATGTTATATGGGTTATGTTATTGTAAATCTGTTCAGGGTGATATAGCTTATGATGTTGTAGACTGTCAGGTACGTTGGTACATTACTTCATGTTCAGTTGATCAGTTTAGTATATACATTGAGTATGACTATACTGTGGTTACTTGTTACTAGTTTTGGATAGAATTGTATGTCTATTGGACTCATGCTGTATACCTGTAGATCTTCACATGTATACTTGTAGATCTCTATATCCTTATATATTGTTCATGCACTTTCTATATATTACCCCTGAGTTTATACTCACCACCCCGGACCTTGGGTTTCTTGTCGCCCAGGTAACAAGTAGAAGATTCCTTGGACATTCGGAGCTCCGCCAGCTGATCCCATCTCACACCAAACAATTGGGGGTTTCCACGTATTTGTTTCCGCTGTCATTTTGTATTATAGCCATGTATAATCAGTGTTGTATTTGGTTGTTGGTTTGTATGTTCTTTTTGATGTAGTATGTTAGAGTGGCACCAGTGTGCACCTTTGTGTTGTTGTCGATGTATTGTTTAGTATTGTCCATATATATGTCATGTAGTTGTGGGCCTACGGGCCTTGTATTAACCCGATATATTGCCACGTACAGGGGAGATGTTGTCCGTTTACTTTTTGGCACAGCATACTCTCGGGGTGTGACACTCCTGATTCTTTGGCTGGCCAAAAAAAGACAATCGAGTCATTTCTTGTGACAATCGACTGATATTTAGCGACGAAATGAGGTTATTTCATCGTTAATGAGTCAGTCGAGTTACTGATGGAGTCTCTCCTGATTATGTGGCAGGACAAAAAATTGGTAGTCGACTGCTTTATTAGGTCACTCGACTGATGTTTAGCGATGAAATTGTGATATTTCATCGTGAATATCGCTTATTTTTCCTCTTTCCAACATTCAGGATTTTGCGATGAAAGTTTTATTTTTTGTGATGTTTTTTATTTCGTCGATAATATTAATGACGAAAAAGTCTTAATTAGTCGCTAATTTGTCTTTGCGACATGCTTATTATGATGACTCTAGCGATGAAATTATTTTGTCAAAAATTTTATTTAGTAGCGAATTTTTGGTATTAGCAATGAAATTTTTTCGTCGCTATTTTCCATTTTTGTTGTAGTGTAGCGATGGAAGTCCCGACAGGTCTGGGAGACCATGCTTGGCAAGTGAAGTCTCAGATGAGCAGTCTTAGCAAATGAAGTCTCGAACGGGGAGTCTTGGTAGTGAAGTCCTGGAGGTGTGGCCTCTTGGCAAAGGTAAACCCGAGAGCATGATGATAGACGATGGAACCACTTGAAGGTTAGCGCAAGGATGAAGAGTCACAGACTCGAGGGATCCGAGAGGCGTGAGGATGATAGAAGTGGATTGAAGGATTAGGTTTAGGCCTAGGGTGAGTATCAAGTATGAAGGGATCATACTTGGAGTGTTAAATCTCAGTGTTGAGGTATAACAATCGACTACCAATTCTGTTCAATCGACTGAGCTTCGTTTGTAGGCAAATAGAAGCAAGGTGACCTCGACTGGGTTGTAGTCGAGGCGGCACCTCGACTGGTAAGGTGGAGTCAAGCGGTGGGACTTTGAATGTCGAGATAGTGCTATGGAAGCACTCGACCAACACCTCGACTAAACTCCCTCGAATAGACCACTCAACCAGCACCTCGACTAAACTGCCTCGAATGGACCACTCAACTAGCACCACGACTGGATCTGATAGTGGGCATGATAGCAACCACTCAGAAGCGAGGCAGACTCGACTAGTGCATCGATTAGGTGCTAGTCGAGGTGGCACCTCGACTTGATCACTCGACTAGCACCTCGACTGGATCTAGCATAGGCATGAAAATAGCTGATCAGAAGCAAGGCAAACTCGACTAGTGCCTCGACTAGGGTATCAGTCAAGGCGGTGCCTCGACTGGCGAAGTGACCATTGTGCTGTAATGTTCAGAATCGAGAGGCTTCGACGGGGCCTTATAAGAGGAGGCTATGGACGTCTTCAAGAGAGGTTAGAGAAGCGATTTGAGGCGAAGTGCTACTGCATTTCAAGATCTTCAAAATCATCCCAAAACAACCAAAAAGCAAGCATTCAAAACCCCTAACTTGTAAAATGTGTTCACTTGTTTTTCATTTGCTTTTGTAATTATTGTATTTTCTTGTTGTATCTTGTTCTTATTGTTGTAAGAGACAAGTAAGAGGTTTCTCCACCTTCGGTGTCACCGAGGAGGAGAAGTTTGATAGTGGTGGTGTGCATCACTAGAGCTCGCTAGGGCTTGACCGTGGAGTAGGAAATAGTGTTTTGAACCACATAAAATTAGTGTATCGTGCTTTTGGTGTGTATTTGTATGTGTATTTGTATTTTCACTGTGTACTAATGATTGTAGAAAAGCATGATGAATCCAAGCAAAGAAATCGACGAATCGCTATTCACCCCCTTCTAACTATGCCAACGTTCCTACAAGTGGTATCAGAGCAAGGCTGCTCTTCAATCGGACTAATAGCCGAGGGAGCTAGAATGTTTAATTCATGTTGGACTCTAGAATGGACCAATGGATTTTGCATAGTGGTTGCTCTAGACACATGACTGGAGATAGTCAAAAGATCACAGAATTAAAACTCAAGAACCTAGGTTCAATAGCCTTTGAAAACAATGGCAAACTTAAGGTAATTGGATCAGGTAACATTGAATTGAAATCAAATTTTATTATACAGAATGTTTTGCATGTAGAAAAATTCAAATTTAATCTACTTAGTATAAGTCAGTTATGTGATGTTCGATATGATGTAAATTTCTATCAAATGAATGTTTGATTAATAATATTGAAAATTCAAACATATTACTTACAAGAGTGAGGGATAAAATATCTATTCAATAAATTTAATAAGATCTTCAATCAAGTGTCATTTAACAAAACAAGTGGAAAGTTGGTTTTGGCATAGGAGACTTGCTCACATCAACTTTCGGCATATAACTAAATTAAGTGAAACTAACTTAGTTAGAGGTTTACCTAAAATAAAAAATGTTGAAAGTAAAGTTTGTAATGCTTGCCAATAAAGAAAAATAATCAAATCTCAACATAAACTAACTAATCAAAGTCGAACAAGTTCAATACTTGAATTAATCCAATTAGACTTATTTAATTCACATGGAGTAAAATAACTAAATAGAAATTTGTATTATTCAGTAATAATAGATGATTACTTTAGGTTCACATGGGTAAAAATCTTAAAACAAAAAGATGAATCATTTAAAATATTTAAAAATTTTAGTAAACAAATAGAAAATGAAAAAGACCTTAAGATAAAGAGAATAAGAAGTGATAATGGAGGAGAATTTAAAAATAAAAAATTTATGACAATGTGTCTAGAAAATGGATATCACCATGAATATTCATGCCCTAGAACACCTCAACAAAATGGAATAGTAGAAAGGAAAAATACAACTCTACAAGGAGCCGCTGAATTAATGTTAAATGATTACAATTTACATAGTTATTTATGGGTTGAAGCTATAAACACCGAATGTTATGTGCAAAATAGAATAACAATAAATAAAATACATAATAAAACATCTTATAAAATTTTTAACAATAAAATACCGACAATAAAATATTTAAGAGTATTTTGTGTTGGTGCAGGGGAACCAGATAGTCAAACCTATGTTTTGATTATGGCAAAGACACAAAGTTAAGCATATATTATTATCCCACGAGCTGAATCAAGTGTGAAGGAATGCTAAGCCAAAGGTCAGCGACACCCATAGGGAACCGTGGTGGTCGGGCGACACCGGGAGAACTTCAGAGGGAGCCGAAGAAATCAGGTGGAGACCGGAAGCAAAACCTATGTTTTGAATTGCACTTGAAGCATATGATGTGCTCCTTGTCTTTAGGTGTTGGGGAACCGACATCTTTGACTTTTGGTGCCGGTGGAGCTTTCCTAATCTTCTTTGGGCACTTGTTCTTATAGTGCCCAAATTCCCTACACTCAAAACACATAAGATTATTTTTATTTTGAATTACGGTGTTTGAGTTACCTAGGGTGGTTGTGGTGATTGGAGTGGATTCTTCATTCCTCCCGAAGGTTGAGGCTTCTTCTTTGTTTTGTTCCAGCTCCGGTGTGGATGGTCTCTCCCCCTCAATCATAGAAGTGGATGCTTCTTCCACCTCTTCTACTTCCTTCTCCGATCCGGAAGTTGACTCCTCACTTTCTTGTGAGGATGATGAAGCTTCCTCTTTGATCTCCTCCTCTTCCAAATCTTCTTGGACCGATTCGGGATTGTCCTTGAACTTGACCAACTTGTTCCACAACTCCTTGGCATCCCTATAGCTTCCTAATCTAGACAAAATGTCGTTAGGTATCAAATTAACCAACATTTTTGTTACCTTAACAGTTGTCTTGAATTTTTCCCCTTGCTCCTCGGTCCATCGCTTCTTTTTGAGGATTTCGCCGTTCTCTCCTCTCGGAGCATCAAAACCTATAATCACGGCAAACCAATTTTCTATATTCGACATTAGAAAATATTCCATGCTACCTTTCCAATACGCGAAATCTTCGCGGTCAAAAGCGGGTGGAGTCACTATGTCATCGCCCCATCTTTCTTGAAGATCCATCGTCTTCCCTCTAGCTTCTTTGCTCCCAGTTATTAATCCATTGAAGAGCCACCAGACTCTGAAACCAATTGTTGGAGACTTGAGTCCGCTAGAGGGGGGTAAATAGTGTCACGTGATCGTTCGAAGATGGAATTCGTTCGCATGATCGTCTCTACAAAACTCGTTATGCGCAGTGGAATAGTAATAATAAAAGCAATAACGAGATGAAACTACCACGAACACAAAGATACAATCACAACACGCACGATATAATATCGTTTGGAACTGAAAGGTTCCTACTCTACAGATTGGATTCGTACGAACCCTAGCGATGCCACAAACACCACTAAGCAATAAACTCCTTCTCGACAACAAGTCGAAGGTGGAGAAACCTCGTACAATGAATTACAACAAGTAATACAAAGTAAACAACCAAATAAAAGTGAAAATGTAAAGAACACTTTACAAACTAGGGTTTTGAGCGCTTGCTTGTCGGTTGCTTGGATGAGCTTGAAGGACACTGAAATGCACCTGCAAATCGCCTCACCAAAGCTCCCAAAGAACTGATAATGAAATCCTCCATGTTCTCCCCTTTTTATCTTGCGTCGATTTGGATTCCACTTTGCGATCGTACCATAATTCCCGATCGCCAACCACACCGCTGAGACAACGGCTCAATCCACATTGGACAAGTTCCAACGGGACTCTTGGCGATCGCCAATATTGGCGATCGTGCCGATGCACATGGTATTGCCCGATCGGCTCACGGAGCGATCGCTCGTAACTCACCTGGTAGTCGACTGCCGTCCCTTGGCAATCGAATGTCAGTCGACTGCTCCAATGAGCAGTCGACTTCCAGAGCAATTCCAGCTCTTAAACGGCAGTCGAACTCAAGTCGACTCACGGCAGTCGAACCGGCCATAATGCCAGTCGACTGCCAACCTCAACGATGAGGTTTTAACCCAAGTATGGTGTCCCCATATTCGCTAGACCACCCTTAGCCTAGACCTAAGCCTTCTAGCCACCTCCATCAACCTTACGCCTCTCGGATCCCTCCAAGTCATCCATGACTTGTTCATCCATCACGCTAGCCTTCAGGTGCTTCCATCGGCTATGTCAAGCTAACGGTGTCTACACCACCAAGGCACATTGGACATACGCCGCCAAGACTCCGCTTGGACTTTACGCCGTCAATATCAAACCCCTTGGACTTCTCAAATGCCAAGACTCAAGCTTGGACTTTCCCTTTCCAACCCATGTTGGACTTTCCATGCCAAGACCCATGCTTGGACTTTCCCTTGCCAACCCATGTTGGACTTTCCATGCCAAACCCCATGCTTTGACTTTCCTTGTGCCAAGTACTCAAGACTTGGACTTTCCCAAATGCCAAGTGTCCCACTTGGACTTTCCATGCCAAGTACCCATGACTTGGACTTTACCTTGCCAAGACCCATGCTTGGACTTTCCCATAATCACATGGTCAATCCCTAGTCAACCATCAAAGACTCCCTCGTGTCAAACTCGAGTCTGGTCAATTATAACCTGGGTCGATTGTATAAACAATCTCCTCAACATATTAACCGACATCAATGTCAAGCATACTATGTCAAACATCAAAACATCACTGGGGTCAAACTCGAGTCTGGTCAATCGTGACCTGGGCCGATTGCACCAACAATCTCCCCCTTTTTGATGTTTGACAAAACAAACATTGAGTTAGGCCCCTAACTCAAATTTCCTTACCAATTATCCTAAATTGGTAATCCCAAACATTTTATAAAACTTCTCCCCCAAACATTCTCCCCCTTTTTGACTAACATCAAAAAGGTTATCTCTCCAAGGAGGTCAATATCTCATGTCCCAATGAGATCTTACAATCTCCCCCTTGGTCCAAAAATACCTAGGATACCTACCATCTTCCTAGTGATAAGTCCCATATCACTCAAAAGAGGTAATCCTATCTACTCTCCCAATTTCCAAATTGGGTCTCTCAAAAACCCATCAATTTTCCCAATTGATGATACTCTCCCAAAAACTTCTCCCCCTTCAAGAAGAGAAACAAATCCATCATCCCAAGATGGATAACTCCCCCTAAAGGCTTGCTCCCCCTTGACCATTGCACCAATAATGTCCTTGGGAAGTCCCTAAGCCAATAGGAACTCTAAACCATCAAAATTAAGGTTCTAAGTTCAAACATGAACTCTCCTCACCTTAAATTTGATACATTACTCTAACACCTCTCCTAATCCATATCCAATGGATTTTCACCCTTTCTTTGGCTCCCTCCGAAGTCACTCGAGTGTCGTCCGACCACCGCGGCTTCCTCCAGGTGTCGCTAGCCTTCAGCTCCAGCTTTAGCACTTTTCTGCACACTCGATTTAGCTCATGAGATAACGATATAAACTTAACTTTGTGTCTTTGCCATAATAAAAATACAGGTTTGATCATCTGGTGCCCCTGCACCAACAGAAACAACTAATGTAATATTTGATGAAGAGGAACTCAATAATGATCAAAGAAACAGAAGAAATAATAATCAAAAAGGGGTAAATAAAACCATACAAGAAGAAGAAGAAGAACCCCAACATCAAGAAAACTTGAAGACACCTAGAATTAATCTAAACCATCCAATTGAACAAGTATTAGGAAACTCAACTCTAGGAGTTCAGACCAGGTCAACCTTAAGAAATGTAAGTCAAATAGAATTAATATCGAAAATAGAATCAAAATCAATAGATGAGGCTTTGCATGATACTGATTCGGTAATAGCCATGGAAGAAGAACTAGCACAATTTGAAAGAAATGAAGTATGGAAATTAGTATATCATAGACTCTAAATGGGTATTTAGAAATAAATTTGACCATCAAGGAGAAATCATAAGGAATAAAGCTTGATTAGTAGAAAAAGGGTTTAGTCAAGTAGAAGGGTTAGATTATGATGAAACTTATGCCCCAGTAGCTAGGCTTGAGTCAATTAGGATGTTGCTAGCCTATGTGGCACACAAAGGATTCAAGCTATACCAAATGGATGTTAAGTCTGCTTTCTTAAATGGAGTAATAAAAAATGAGGTATATGTAATTCAAACTCTAGGTTTTGAAAACATAGAATACCCTAATCATGTATACAAATTGAAAAAGGTCTTGTATGGACTAAAACAAGCTCCTAGAGCTTGGTATGAAAGATTATCTTCATACTTAATTTCAAAAGGCTTTAGACAAGGTAAAATTGACTCAACCCTCTTCATGAAAACTTTGGACATAGATATTTTTTTTGCTCAAGTATATGTCGATGATATAGTGTTTGGATGAACAAATTCAAATTTTTTTTAAAAGAATTCATAATGTTAATGGAACAAGAATTTGAAATGAGTCTAGGAGTGTTAAACTTGATTTTAGGCAAACAAATAAAACAAACAAAAGACGGAAACTATATATATCAAAACAAATATGCAAGAGAGTTAATTAAAAAATTTGGAATGGAAAAAGAAAAAGCAATAAAAACACCCATGGCAACAAACATAATATTAGATAATGACAAAGAAGGAAAGCCTGTAGATCTAAAGCACTATATAAGTGTCATAGGTAGTCTATTATACTTAATTGCATGTCGACCTGACATACTATTTGCAGTAAGTATGTGCACTAGATATCAAACTTGTGCTAAGGAATCACATCTAACACATATTAAAAGAATCCTAAGATACATTGAAAGAATAATTAATGTAGGAATGTGGTACCCAAGAACTAATAACTTTGAGTTAGTAGGATACTCTGACTAAGACTATGCTGGGTGTAGACTAGATAGAAAGAGTACTAGTGGAGGGTGTCAATTCTTAGGATCGTGTTTGGATAGTTGGTTTAGCAGAAAGCAACATTGTGTTGCTCTATCCACAACTGAAGCCGAATACATCTCATTAGGAGAATGTGTGGCACAATTATTGTGGATGATGCAAAGACTTAAAGATATTGAATTAGAATACAAAAATGTCAAAACATTAGTTGATAACATAAGTTAAATAAACTTGCCGAAAAATCCAATCCATCACTCATGCACAAAACATTTTGATGTTAAACATCACTTTGTAAGAGATCATGTGGCCAAGGGGAGTATTGAACTCGATTATGTCGAGTCCAAGTCTAATATTGCTGACATTTTTACTAAACCACTTCCATAAGCTGAGTTTAATATCATTATAAGACAACTAGGGTTATGCTTAGTAGATTAGGCTTCATTAATGTTCAAAATCTATTTTTTTTACTAACTAATATTATTTTCCTTTCTTAAAGAAAAATTAACAATTGATCTAGCCTAGGTTAAGTTTAGATTTCATGATCCTATAGACCTAGGTAAGCTTTCGCATCTCACAAAACACCTAGGACTACCTATTTGTGTATTGAGCCATGAAGAACGGCGTAAGATGCTAGGACTGCACTGCATGTTCCAGATGTAGATTCAGTGCATCAACATGAACCAAAATGGCGTTTAAAAAGAAAATAGATCACTTCAGTGACTAACTCGAATCCAAAGCTTGATGATACTTCTATATCATTTGAGTATTACAAGAGTTAGAAATTTACTTTAAGGACAATTTTTAGATGTTTATTTTCAATATATTATTTAAACAATTAATGACTCATGCTTGGACAACTTCTATTGAATTTACTTTTAACATTATTAAAACATTTAAGGGGCAGGAGATTAGAAAGATAATAGTCAAATGTTAAGGTTATATTTTGAAAATTTTGTTGCTTCAATATTTTAAAAGGCATAGTTTCAAATAAATGTGTTGGTGCAGAGAGCACCACTTCTTAGTTTTGATGTATGAACCATAGTTAAAGTTAGGAATTACTTGTGGTTTGATATATGTGTTAAGTTTTGGTGCAGTGGGCACCAAAGTCGAACCGGTATTTTGATTATGGAAAAAGGCTCAATAGTTAAGGGTATATTTGTTATCTTACGAGCTCAATTAAGTGTGCAGAAATGCTAAAGTTGAGCGGAAGGTCTGCGACACCCGGTGGGAACCGAGGTGGTCGGGCAACGCCAGAGGGACTTCGGAGGAAGCCGAGGTACTCGGGTGAAGACCGGAAGCGAGGCTACAAGGTAAGCTCGTGTGAAAGCGAAGCAAGGTCGTTAAGCGTAGATCCGACCCAATACCTCCAATGGAAGGTCTAGGTCGAGATCAGATGGTTAGAACCATCGTACTTTATATTTTAAGCTAACTTGTATGCGGTCCAAAACCCTTTGACTACAATCATTGCTAGTCAAGTTCGACCTCGAGAAGAGCTCGAATTTCAAGGGGTGAATTTGGACTTGACTCGTGTTTTGGTACAAAGGGTGATGTGGCATCAAGGTGGACATCCAAACCATCACCAAGCTTCCTTGTGGTGGACGCCCAAAATAAGGTGAGTTGGCACAAGATGGTTGGCTCCCATGATGTGGCACAAGTTGAATGGCTCCAACAAGTTGGCGCCCAAGGAGGTTGGAGGTGGCACAAGGTGGTTGGATGAAACACCTCATCCTCAAGTTGGCGCCCAAGGAGGTTGGAGGTGGCACAAGGTGGTTGGATGAAACACCTCATCCTTGAGTTGGCGCCCAAGGAGGTTGGAGGTGGCACAAGGTGGTTGGATGAAACACCTCATCCTTGAGTTGGCGCACAAGGAGGTTGGAGGTGGCACAAGGTGGTTGGATGAAACACCTCATCCTTGAGTTGGCGCAAAGGATGTGGATGAACAAGTCTTGGGGGATAAGAACCTCACCTTGGACACTACCTATGTCTAAATTCATATATCAATATCCATAAATAGACATGTTCAAGCCAAGCAAATAACAAGAATTCAAGAGCTCTCAACACGCCGTCGTAACGCCGCTACTACTACTCACATTTGCTACGACGAAGTGCCGCCGACAACGAAAGCTACATCTTCTACTTATAAGAGTTGTCGGTATATTTATTTAAGTTCTACTTCTTTAAATTGTCTTTGTGCTTTAATCGTAACAAGGAAAGGGGGAGTGTCCCTTTGCCTTGATTTCTTTTTGTAATCGTTGCTCCTACCTCCAACGAGGAGGAGTGGTTTTAGTGAATTGCCCTCCGTACGTGATCAAGGATCACTAGGGCCGTGGATTAGCAATCGAAAGATTGTGAACCACGTAAAAATATCTTGTCTACTTTATATTTCCGCTGTGCACTCTCTACTTGCTTTTTACTTATTGCAAAAGTTTTTTAACGACATCGTATCGCTATTCACCCCCCCCTCTAGCGACACTTTCGATCCAACATTAAGTGTGCAGACTTAATAGGAAGTCCTAGTAGGTCAAGCAAACCAAATACTAGGCAAAGTATGGAAAGTCCTAGTAGGTCGTATTGACGGGATACTAGGCAGAAGACTTGACAAATGAGGAAGACCAGACATTAGGTAGGAAGTCTAGGTGGGTCAGGAGATCGGACATTTGGCATGAAGTCCAAATTGGTCAGGGAGACCGGACAGGTGGCGGGAAGCCCTGGTGGGTCGATCGGATGTCAAGTATGGTAAGTCCGACAGGATAGCCGACAGCTAAGCCTCGATTGAATAGGTAAGATCGAGTCCTCAGTAGGGGGACAAAGCTAGGCGTCGATTTGACGGATAGTCTGTGTGGGACTAAGTAGTTGAGATCGAGTAGTATTACTACTACTTTTATATTATATATTGTTTGTTTTTGCTAATCTCGTTTTGCAGGGAATAGTCGATTGAATGGATTCTAGTCAACTAAAGTTCATTTGACTGAGTATGGTCGAGTCGACTGGATACCCAGTTGGCAAGATTAGCTAGTGATTGATCAAAGATCTAGTAGCCCATACGGAAAGAGTTTCAATCGATTGGGGAGGTCCAATCGACTAGAAAGGCAAACTTTCCGATGCAGAGCCAGGTGATCTAGAGTCAACTAGAACATGTCCAGTCGACTGGGAAGGTCGAAGTACAATATTGACGGACTCATGTGGAGTCGATTGGAGAGCATTCCAGTTGACTCACTACAAAAAAAAAAATAGCGATGAAATAGGCCAACGAAAATAATTTGTTGTAAATCTACAACAAAATATTGCACAAATTACAAATTTCATTGCAAATTTGTAATGAAATTTCCAACAAAATTTTTTTTGTTGGAAACTTAGTTAGATTAGCAACAAATTAAATTTTCGTCGCAGTTTTGTAACGAATTTTATTTTTCGTCGAAAATTTGCGACGAAAAATCAATTTCATTATAAAATTTAGGAACGAAATATAAATCCGTCGCAGAATTTGGCAATGAATTATAAATTTATTGAAAAATTTTGCAACGAATTATAAATTTTTTAAATATCAATTATGAATTAATAATTCGTTGCAAAATTTTGCGACGAATTTATATTTCGTTGCTAAATTTTGGAACGAATTCATAATTCATTGCAAATTCTTCAATGAAAATATAATTCGTTGCAAAATTTTGCAATTATTTCATAATTCGTTTGAAATTCTATGACAAATATGGCGATGAAATATTTTCAACGAATATTTTAAAATATTCAGGGAAAAAAAACCATTGGTGGGAATTAAGTAATTTGCGACGAATTTAATATTCGTCGCTAATTTGGTGACAAATTTAATTTTCATTGCCAATTTTGCAATGAAAAATAAATTTCATCGCAGAATTTTGCAATGAAATGTAAATTCATCGTAAAATTTGCAATGATTTAATAATTTGTTGCAAATTTAGCTATAAAATTTTTTTCATTGGTAATTTTAATTGGCGACGAATACTGTATTCATCACCAAATCAGCAATGAATACTGCAACGAATTAGAAATCATCCTCGATGTGAGATATCGAGAAATAAAATAAGAATAAATATCCCTTATTATTCAATAAATTATCTTTTGGAATTTTTCAGGGATTTTTACATATTTCTTTGCATTTAAACGGAATTCTTATGGCGTTTCTAAGAAGATAGAATTAATAGGCTTTGATGAAGCCTATTTAGTTATGGAGTAATTTGCTTAATTAATAAATGATTAATTAACCTAATCCTAAGGTTAGATTATCTTATATATATATATATATATATATATATATAAACTAAACCTATTTTCCTCGATACCTATTCATCACCGCCACTCCCTGTTTTCCCTTTCTCATCACGATTCCTCTCTTCCTCACCGTCATCGTCTCCATCCACGAGCTATAGCCACACTGGTCGCTTTGTCTCCGCTCCAACCATTTCTAGCCTATCTCTGACCATCGCAGCAAGCTCCGGAGCGAATTTAGCAGCTATCGCAGACGACCATCACCTGCTGTCATCGTCGTGAGCTCGAGCTACCATCGCTGCCGAGAGGAAGAACTACCATCATTTTCCTCCACCGTTTCTTCTTCTTTTCCTCCGCCGCTGCCTCTGTTCAGTCTGTTGCTGACTTGCCTCTGACCAACGGAGTAGCCTGCCAGCAACATTGGCGACCCTACGATCTTAGCTCAGCAAGATGTGCATCATCAACTCCTTATTGTGATTCGTCGATCTAGACGAGGGGCACCTTTAGCTGACTCTACACTATTAGCAGCAGTGTGGGTTGCCACACTCAGATCTACCATCGGGGCATTTCTTTTGTTGTGAGTCATCGTGTGTCGCCTCCTCCTTATTGTTTCCTTGTCCCGATCTATCGATCCAGGTGACAATGAAGGTGGATGAGCTCTCATGCCTGTGTTGTTGCCGCTACCATCTTCAGCGGGTGTTGAACGTACGGGTGTTGCACGTGATTGTGATGAAAGGGCAGTAAGGTTGAGGATTGGAATTTGGGTAAGTTGCTGAGGTCTTGATGTTGAATAGAATGTTATAGTATGAGCAGATTTATTTGTGGATTAATAACCCATAGTTGGTGTATAGTGATTACAGGTTTCGACAGTTAGTTTCCTTCTAGATTTGTTGTGAGGAAAGTGGAACGATGCGAGGTAAGTATAGATTCGAGTGTTCACTGAATTATAGCTATCATATGATAATTATAGTTGATGTTGTAGTTGAATGGTTGAATTATATCGGTGATTAGTGGAGACTAGTTTTATGTTAGTTATATTGGTATTCTACGGTTTCAGGACCTTGAAACAAGGCAGAGTTCTCATATGTGAAGACAATTAGTGTTCTACATATCAGGTGGGGAATTTTCTACCCTGGTTAGGTAGTTGTTAAATCTTGGTGCATGTGATTTTACATTGATTACACCTATATCTTGACTCCATTCCTATTTTTCTGTTGCTTACTACTTAGTGTTTGTACTTTGAGATGCTCTATTGTTGATATTACATTTCATTCATCATTGTTATGAATTACATATCTGGTGGTATGTGGACCTTGTTGGGTTTCCCCGGTATTGACGTGGGTGTGTGTTCGAACATGTTTCGTAAACGTGCACATAGCGGAAGAAAAAATAAGTAATAACTAACTTATTACAAAAGACACACCACACGCATGCATAGGATACAGCATGTGTAGACATAGTCATCATTTCAAATTTTGTAATAAAAGAAAACTTATACTAGGCATACTTGACGAATTACGTGAAGCGGAAATGACATCAACCAAGTGACCCTCGTGAGTTTTGCCACTATCCGTATCCATGCTGAGTATCATCGAGATAGCTTTACAAAGCCATGAACCCCAACTTCATGAGAGGTACTAGGTTCACATTGAAGTCGTCGTGATCAGAGAGACGATCACAATCCGAATCCAATTCGGATCTAAAAACAAGTTCCACGAACTCGCTTCTCGGAAGCAGATTTCGTCAACCGATTGATGAAACTTCGTTCCTCCACTAAAGAGAAATGTTGGGGATCCAATCCTCGGCTAGGAGGTCGCTGCCAGAGTTCCAAATGCTGGCTAAACAATGCTCTCATCACAAAAGAAATAAGCTATACAAGAGGGCAGCTTGGTGGAGGAAGGTCGCCGGCCAATCATAGATGGTCGGTGGTAACCAAGGGGATCCGGCGGCTGGTGGCAGACCGACGGTTGGGCTACTGGCCGGCGGTGGTGGCTGGCCGACTCTTGGAGCTTGGGTAGCGGCAAAGCTTGGGCGACACCAAGCATGGGTGGCACACAATAAAAGGAGAGGGAAGGGAGAAAACAACAAGGGTTTCGCAAACCTTGAACCGATTTATTCTAGGATATCTCTCAGCCCCCGTTATTTATAGAAAACGCATCTCTTATCCATTAAGAGACATTTTCTCAAGGCCTCTTCTCTAAAACCTTTTCTCAAGAAACCTTTTCTCAAAGGGTTATTGGTTCACAACCAAAACCCGTTAACACACTCCATTAACTTAAGTTAAAATAAATTAGACCACGTTGGTCTATTTTAAGTTAAAACGAACTGAACCAATTTCGATTCATTAGTTTAAAACAAACCAAGCCCCTTTGGTTTATTTTCCACCATAGGATTAGAACCAAACCGATTTGGTTCATCCATCACGTCTTCATAAGACTCGGCCCATCCATGCTTTTGATGCAACTAAAGCAATTTCATACTCGCTCTTTGTTTTGTCCAACAAAACCAAGTGTCTCTCGATATGAGAATCCTATTCTCAAGTTCATTTTAAATCCTTCAGATAACACTCATTGTGCGTGTGACCAAATAGGTTCCCAATTTATGTTGGTCGTCTATAATTAACCAATAATTATAGAATGATCAAGAGTGGCACCTAGTATTACATCATGATTCCCAATTAACCAGAAAATCAACGGTTGCCCCAGAACAACTTCTGAAAGCTTTCAGCAGCTATAGTGAAACGTTCAACATTCCCTTAACTCATCTTATACCCACATGGTTCTTGACATGGTCCATTTTGTCAGTCCCCACTAGGTTGACTATGTCACACCTAACCCAAGTATTACTTCCTCGTCCTCCGGATTCTAGTTATTACACATGTATCCAAGAGTACCATACTCTAAACATGTAATGCTTTAGCCAAAGACTTTAGTAACAATCCGACGAGAGGCCATAGGGTATACATTCCTCGCAAGGAGTGGTGAATCCTCTATAGGCTATTCAAACACCTTCAGGTATTTCAACTTATACCCAATCATTTCGGGTCCACATCTCCTCAGAGATGCTTGCTTAAGATGTCAAAGCATAAGTCCCCATGACCAAGATGACTCGAATACTACAAGTCAAAAGAACATCACACTTAAGCTACAGTAAGAACTTCATTGACATATCCATATATGCAGAGAACCATATGAAGTCTTACACCTAGTCACTCCAATGAACTAGTTACCATAACTATCATCCACGATTAACTTCGGACATCCTAATGTCTCCAGCTAGTGAGGAACAGCTGCTTAGATAAACCAAAGAGTATAACTCGTGCTAGTCCCAACAGAATTGATGGTGTCTAAATACATCAATTCATTGACTAGGGATAATTCCAATACATCAGAATTACACATGTAGAGATACCCACTAGTTGTGATCCAATCACAAATTCTCTCATGCTGTAAATCGTATTGCTGACATTTAGAAAATGAGTTTAAGATCCAATCAAATACATGAAAACATGTATACTCAAATAGTGAATCTTCATTTATCAAATAAATGGTACAACCATAAGGAGATTGCCTTAGGACATCTCTCATATATCACTAATAAGCTCCCACTTGGCCTAATGCCAATCACAATGGTATCCAATACCATAAGCTCTAACATGACCCTCAAACATACTTTGAGGTAAGGCCTTAGTTAAAGAATCTGCTAAGTTCCTTTCAGTGGGAATCTTCTCGATTTGTAATTCCTTCCTACTTATGATATCTCTGATCAAAAGATAGCGGTGAAGTACATGTTTGGATCGTTGATGTGACCTTGTCTTTTTTGCCTGTGCAATAGCTCAATTGTTGTCACAGTAAACAGGTATCGCTTCAAAAATGGTTGGAACCACACCAAGTTCAGAGATGAACTTGTTGGGATGTATACTAAAAAGTCTATCTTTTGTATGAACATCTTAATTTTTGAAATAAGAATCACATGATCATTGTTTGTATATTTATGGTTATGCATATTGTATGATACATTACATTATACATAACATGGTGTGTAGTGTCACACGGGAGATCATGTTACCAGTTCCTTATAGAGTATAAGTAGAGGCTCACAACCGAGATGGTTTTGGATAAACCATTGGTATGGTTGTAGTATGATTTGGTATTGGTTTGTCTTGACCATAGAATCACACTAGTAAACTTTGTGTGTATTGAGAAGAACTGACTTAGAGGTGATTCAATTTATTGCCGACTATATAATTGAATCGGACCTCAGATATTATGGTGTACATGATCTTAACCCCAATATAATAACTGGCAAATGTACTTAGTATTTATTTCATTGATTTGCCAATGGAAGAGATTTATAGATTAAATCGATAGACTCGATAAGTTGGGAAATGATATTATTTACATGGTGTGCCATTGATTATAGGAGGAAACCATCTCCTATATATTTGGATGATGATGTACCCTTGAGGAGCTCATAAGGATCATCATGTAAACCCTACAGGTGGACTTGGTCCGGCATGATGATAAAGTTGAGTGGTACTACTCATGGAGTTAGATGTTGATTAATTAATTATTAGTAAATTAATTAATTGATAAATATTCGATATCTTAAACATGGGGAGATATTTGTGCAATTAATATATGGAGCCCATACTTATTTATGGGGGTTGGTGAGGTAGATCAATGATAATCCTCGAGTAGAATGGATTATCATTAATGGATCGGACATTATGTGGGCTAGATCCATTGGGTGGCCAAGATCCAACTCCTCCTCATGGTCCCTATTGTAGCCTATTAAAACCCTCATGAAACTTAGATCCAACGAACACGATTAAATGGAGTCTTGGACGAAATCTATAAAAGGAGGATAGGAGGCTTGGGCAGCAATGAAGAGAATTGGATTCTAGGGTTTGCTCTCCTTTGCTTGGGCGACAAAACAAGAAGCTAGGGTTTTTTGGTTGGCGTTGGAGGCGGCTAGGGTTTCCTTCTTCTATTGGGTGGTGGAAACCTAAGGAAGCCTCTCCTTTGGCCGGCGATAACAATAACAAGGGCTCTCTCCATTGCCGGTGCCTCCTTTCCCCTTCTCTTTCTCCTTTGGCCGGTGGATCCTTGTTCTTTGGGAAGGGCCAACATCTTCTCCTTCTTCCTCTCCTTGGCCAACTGCAACATCCAAGATACATGGCTTTGTGGTCGGTGCTAAATAGGAGAAGAAGGCTGCGTGCTTTCTTCCCATTATTCGGAGCGAGCAAGGAAGGAATGAACGTGATCTAAGAAGTTTCATCTCTTGGAGGATCAGGTCCGACACAACGTCCAAGAGGAGGATAGGACATACAATAGAAGACCAAGAGGTAAACAAGAGGTATAATTCTTGTTTTGGTTTCCTTTTGTTTATTTATATTATGTATGTAATTGCATGTGGCTAATTTACTTGGACCCCGAAGATAAACACAAAAATCGGCTATCCGTACATCATCTATTCTGCGGCTAATCGAGGAAAAGAGTTAGGTTGCTTGAACAACAAGATTATTCAAGAGACCACTCTAATCGAATAGCACGATGATGGATCGATTTCTTGGGTAATCCGTCATTGTCTTGGATTGATTTTTTTAAATCCAGGGACATAGATGGGTTTGCCATGCACAAGTGACTGCGGTGCGAAGTGAAGCTTCGGTTCCAACCTTCAATTGGTATCAGTGCCACAATTTTCGGTTTTGTGTGTTTAGGATTTGATTACTTTTATGCACTTATCATATATTGTATGTGCCGAATGATAGTAGGATGTGCATAGGCAAACTTTTTGGTTGCAGGCATAAGATCCAACTATTATGGTCATATGTGTGTGTATGTGATTGGATGTGTGTAATTGTAATATTATTTGAATCCTCGAGGTTGACGAGGCTTGTATTTAATTTTTGTAATTAAGTATGACATTGTTTAGCCACTCTTTTATTTTAGTTTACTTTCGATCTAGATTTCATGTACACTCCTTCGTGGAGTATAGGATCAATGGATGTAAATTAAAATAATTGTTCTCGACTCGGATCTCTAGATGCCTTGTACATGGTGTATGGAGGAGCGGACAAGATGGCGACACGACGGGAGGCATATTGGAAAACAAAAGCCATAATAGTTGAAAAATATTTTTTTTTCAAATTTATTGCTTCTTGTTTGATATTCATGTTGTGTGCTAGGAAAATTCCTCATTTTAAATTACTAAGTGGGAGAGGGATATTTTTAAAAAAAAATTCCCATGGCCTCCATTATGATTTGACATGTGATGCAAACAAACTTGTGTGTCGGCTCTGAGTGCCTTCCTCCCCATCGAATGAGTTTGTTTTGCAGATCACAGGGTCAAATATGGTTATAGGAAATTATTTTGGAGCATGTGTACTTCCCCATTGGAAGACACATAATCCGAGATAATTGCCTTGGTATCGAGTAATCGTGAACACTTAGATGCAAATTAGAGTATCCTCCCCATCGGAGTCACTGCTTTTATTTGTAGGGCCGAAGAAGAACCAACTATTAATTTTTTTTGTCAAAAAGTTAGGTTGACAGGATAATAAAATTAATGGGTAAAACCTCCTCTTACAAATGTAGAATTCGTATACGTCCACACTATCGTGACATACGATATTCTTGGTGTTTTGAGGTGTTGGTTGATTTTAAAATTTTATTGTTTGAGGAATCAATCAATTTTTGAAATCTAATGTTTTGATCTATGTGATTCTTAGGTTTTTCAAAAATGACTTTAAACCCACTTGCTGTGATACTAAAGGAAAATAAACTTACTGGACCCAATTATGTTGATTGGAAAAGGAATCTAGATATTGTCTTGACTGTTGAGGAGTACAAGTATGTACTCTTCGAAGAGGGTCCTCCAAAGCATGCAGATGATTCTGGGGAAAAGAAGAAAGAGAGTTATAAAAAGTGGATTAAGGCTGATGAGATGGTGCGGTGTTACATTTTGGCTTCTATGTCAAATGTATTGCAACATCAGCATCAAGCCATGCCCACTGCTTATGACATAATGCTCAAGCTCAAGGAACTTTTCGGACACCAAAATCGGGCTACGAGGTAGGAAGCCATGAGGAACATGATGACGACCACCATGGTCAAGGGAACACCCATGAGGGATCATGTTCTCAAGATGATGGCTCATTTGAATGAGCTGGAAGTCCTTAGAGCTGAGATCGATGGGGAAACCCAAGTCAATATCTTTCTCCAAACTCTACCTAGGAGTTTCGAGCAGTTTCACCTGAACTACAACATGAATAAGAGGTTTTATTCGTTGACGGAGCTTATGACAGAATCCAGGTGGTAGAGGGCCTTTTACGTCAGATTGCTCAGGCTCAGGCCATGGTTGCTCAGAAGATTTCGACTTCTAAGCCGAAAGGAAAGAAGAAGAAGAAACAAGGTGGAGCAAAGGTGGTGGGAGGATCTCAGGGAGGAGTGAAGAAGCTGAAAGAAAAGTGCTTCACTTGCAAGCAGACTGGACATTAAAAGAAGGACTGCCCCAACCAAAAGAAGAACAAAGGTATATCTTTTGGTCTGATCGTTGAAACATGTTTAGCGGTGTTATCTACCGGGACCTGGTGTGTAGATACGGGAGGCAATGATCATGTCTACAATACTTTGCAGGGGTTCTAGGAAACCAGACGACTAGATGAGGGGGAGATTACCATTTACTTAGGCGATGCTACGAAGGTGGCGGTTGTTGCAGTGGGAGATGTTTATTTATCTTTTGATAGAAATAAAACTTTGGTTCTAAAAAATTTCCTTTATATACCTTTATTTAGAAAGAATTTAATTTCGGTTTCTAAATTGTTTTTGGATGGATATTCTATTTCTTTTAATGATAGAGTTGTTATAAAAAGGAATAGGGAGATTATCTTTTATGGTGCATCGATAGGAAATTTATATACTCTTGAACAAAAAGCTCCCACGATGGAAATAGAAGTGAATAACTCATCTTCTAAATCTAATAAGAGAAATAAACCTTCGAAAATGAACCTAACATATCTTTGGCATCTAAGGTTAGGTCATATTAACCTAAGAAGAATTCAAAGGTTGATAGCCGATGGACCTTTGGGTTCATTGATGGTGGAAGATTTCCCAACCTGCAAATCTTTCTTGGAAGGTAAAAAGACCAAGAGGCCTTTTAAGGCCAAGGGGTATAAAGCCAAAGATGAGTTGGAGTTGGTTCATTCTGATTTGTGTGATCCTATGTCTCTCCAGGCTAGAGGTAGTTTTGAATATTTTGTCTCTTTTATAGATGATTAGTCAAGATATGGATACATTTACTTGATGAGCCGCAAGTCTGAATGCTTTGACAGGTTCAAAGAATTAAAGATTGATATGGAGAAACGTCATGGTAAAAGTATCAATACATTATGATCTGATCATGGTGGTGAGTACCTCTTGGGAGAGTTTAGGAATTACTTATCAGAGGCTGGGATTCAATCCCAATTGTCTGCACCAGGCACACCCCAGCAGAATGGTGTAGTGGAGCGAAGGAATAGGAATCTTATGGAGATGGTTAGATCGATGATGAGTTATTTTGAGTTGCCAGATTCGTTATGGGGGAATGCAGTGAATACAACAGTGTATATTCTGAACTTGGTACCATCTCAATCAGTGCCTTCTACTCCCACAGAATTATGGACTGGACGAAAGCCTATTCTGAGACATATTCGGATTTGGGGGAGTCCAGCACATGGGCTGAAGGTAGATGCTAGTAAGTTGGAACATCGTACAGAAGTGTGCATGTTCATAGCCTATTTTAGAGGAACGAAAGGTCGTTTGTTCTATAGTCCTAGAGATCAGAGGGTGATCATTAGCATGAATGCCAGATTTTTAGAGGAAGACTATGTGATGAACCACAAGCCCATGAGTAAGATTGTTCTGGAGGAATTGAGAGGGGAAGTCACTACTTCAGTACCAACGATACAAGAGGATATACCACAAGTGACTGCACAACGTGTCATAGAGGATACACAGGTGATACCTTGTCATAGTGGGAGGGTTGTTAGACAGCCTGATAGATTTATGTTCTTGGGAGAATCTTCTAATTTGGTCCCTGGTGAACATGAACATGATCCCTAGACATATGACGAGGCAATCCAAGTTAAAGATGTGCTATCTTGGCAAAGTGAAAAGAATTCTGAGATAGAATCTATGGATTAAAATCAGGTCTGGGAGCTAGTAGAACCACCCAATGGTATAAACACCATTGGATGTAAGTGGATCTACAAAGGAAAGAGAGGAATAGATGGGAAGGTTGAGACCTTCAAAGCGAGGCTTGTTGCGAAAGGGTAAACTTAGAAAGAGGGCATCGATTATGAGGAGACTTTTTCGCCGATAGCCATGCTTAAGTCTATCCGAATTCTCTTATCTCTTGTTGCTCATATGGATTATGAGGTGTGGCAGATGGATGTCAAGACAGCTTTCCTTAATGGAAGTCTTGAGGAAAACATTTATATAGAGCAACTAGAGGGATTCATTGCAAAGGGCAAAGAGAATCTTGTGTGCAAGCTTAATCGGTCGATTTAAGGATTGAAGCAAGCTTCGTGATCTTGGAACATCCACATTGATGAGGTAATCCAGTCTTATGGATTTATTCAAAGTCCGAATGAGTCTTGTGTATACAAGAGATGTGACGGAAACGTAGTGGTATTCCTTGTACTATACGTAGATGACATTTTGTTAATTGGCAACAATGTCAAGGTGTTATCGGACATAAGGGTATGGTTGTCAAAACAATTTGATCTGAAGGACTTAGGAGAAGTGGGACCCATCCTTAGGATCAAGGTTATAAGGGATCGCAGGAAAAGGATGTTGTGCTTATCTCAAGCTTCATACATAGACACCATTTTGGCTCATTTTAGCATGCAAAACTCCAAGAAATGTTTTCTACCTTTTAGGCATGGAGTTCTTTTATCTAAAGAGATGTGTCCTAGAACATCAAAGGAGATAGAGGAGATGAAGACGGTTCTTTATGATTCGGCAGTAGGAAGCCTCATGTATGCTATGTTATGTATGATGCTGGATATCTACTTTGCCGTGGGCATGGTTAGCAGATATCAGAGTAATCCACGAAAATGATATTGGACTTCGATAAAGCATATATTAAAGTACCTGAGAAGGACTAGGGATTATATGCTGGTATACCAGACAAATCAATTACTCCCTGTGGGTTACACAGATTCCAACTTCCAATCAGATAGCGATAGCAGTAAGTCTACCTCGGGTTTTGTGTTTACTTTGGGAGGTGGAGCCATTATATGGAGGAGTGTCAAGTAGAAATGCATCGCGGACTCCACCATAGAAGCTGAGTATGTGGCAGCCTCTGAGGCGGCCAAAGAAGTTGTATGGCTCAGGAACTTCTTGATGGACTTGGATGTAATTTCTGGTTTGCTCAGAACTATCACAATTTATTGTGATAACAGTGGTGCAGTTGCAAACTCGAAGGAATCACAAGCCCATTGTTGGATCGATCGGATTGCTAGAGGGGGGGGGTGAATAGCGATAGAAATTTTTCGTACTAATTCGTTTTAAAAAAAACTTATATGCAGCGGAAAGATAAACAAAAAAAAAAAAAGAGACAATAGACACAAAGGTTTTACTTGGTTCGTAGCCGAAGGCTACTACTCCAAGGCCCTAGTGGTCCTTGACCACGTACGGAGGGCAAACTACTAAAAAGCTCCTCCTCGTTGGAGGTAGGAGTTAGACGGATACACAATATGATAAAATCTCAAGGTAGAGGGACACTCCCCCTCTCCTTGATATGATTTAAAGCTCGAAATAAGAACAACTTATAACCTGAAATATGATTCAAACTTTTGTTACCGACGACTTCAAAGGATGGAGGTTGAAGCTCTAGTCGTCGTCTCGGCAACGCTTCGTCGTAGGGATGTCGGAGAGTCGGAGCGTATCGGAAGCACTTGGAAGCTTTTTAATTGATGAAAAACCCTAAGACAAGCCCTCCTTTTATAGCCTTTGAGCCCCTCATCGAATGAGTCTTCAACCAATTACAAATGGACACAAAAACTCCTTGAAATGAGGTGATAAGCCTTGACTCCTCGAATCTGATCATTGACCATCTGATCGATGGCCATCATCGATGGTGATCGGGCAGATCACCGATCCGACCTTCGACCGGTCGATCGATTGAGCGAATGAGTCCTCCAAGCTGGCAATCGACTGATGCTTGCTGCAAGTCAAAGTAAGCTCAACAAAAACATAATTTCGACGGTCGTCGACCGTCCGATCTCGACCTAGACCTTCTATAGGATGTCTTTGGTCGGATCTACGCTTAAGATCATCCCCGTAACGAGGATACGACCTCACTTACGCTCGCACACACGAGCTTACCTCGATACTTACTTGTTGCTTTTGCTTCCGGCCTTCCACTCGATTCCTTCGGCTCCCTCCGAAGTCACTCGAGTGTCGCCCGACCACCGCGGCTTCCTCCGGGTGTCGCTAGCCTTCAGCTCCAGCTATAGCAATCTTATGCACACTCGATTCAGCTCGTGAGATAACAACATGAGCTTAACTTTGTATCGTTTGCTAAAATCAAAACTCAGGTTTGACTTAGGTTCCTACTGCACCAACACTCATAAGGCAGGTAAACACATAGAGCGCAAGTACCACCTGATACGAGAGATCGTAAATCGAGAAGAAGTTGTTATAGCAAAGATTGCATCAGATAATAACCTGGCAAATCCTTTCACTAAGGCCCTTCCAGCGAGAGATTTTGATAGGCATGTGGAAGGAATGAGAATCAGATGTATGGCAGTATGAGGACAGAATAGTCTTTTAGTATAAGTGGGACATTGTTGGGATATATACTGAAAAATCTATCTTTTGAATGAACATTTTTATTTTTTAAATAAGAATCACATGATCATTGTTTGCATATTTATGGTTATGCATATTGTCTAATACATTATATTGTAGATAACATGGTGTGTAGTGTCACATGAGAGATCATGTTATTAGTTCCTTGTAGAGTATAAGTAGAGGCTCACAAGCGAGATGGTTTTGGACAAACCATTGGTATGGTTGTAGTGTAATTTAGTATTAGTTTGTCTTGACCATAGAATCACACTAGTACATTGTGTTTGTATTGAGCAGGACCGACTAGAGGTGATTCAATTTATTGCTGACTATATAATTGAATCGGACCTCAGATATTATCGTGTACATGCTCTTAATCCCAATATGATAACGGGCACATGTACTTAGTATTTATTTCTTTGATTTGCTAATGGGCGAGATTTATAGATTAAATCGATAGGCTCGATATGTTGGAAAATCATATTATTTACATGGTGTGCCATTGATTATAGAAGGAAATTATGTTCTATATATTAGGATGATGATGTCCCCGTGAGGAGCTCTTAAGGATCATCATGTAAACCCTGCAGGTGGACTTGGTCCGGCATGATGATAAGGTTGAGTGGTACTACTCATGAAGTTAGATGTTGATTAATTAATTGTCAGTAAATTAAATTATTAATGGACATTCGATATCTTAAATACGAGGAGATATTTGTACAATTAATATATGGAGCCCATATTTATTTATGGGGGTTGGTGAGGTAGATCAATGATAATCCTCTAGTGGAATGGATTATCATTAATGGATCGGACTTTATGTGGGCTAGATCCATTGGATGGACAAGATCCAACTCCTCCTCATGGTCCATATTGTAGCCTATTAAAACCCTCATGAAACTTAGATCCAACGGACATGATTAAATGGAGTCTTGGGTGAAATCTATAAAAGGAGGATAGGAGGCTTGGGTGGCAATTAAGAGAATTGGGTTCTAGGGTTTGCTCTCCTTGGCTTGGGCGACAAAACAAGAAACTAGGGTTTGTTAGTTGGCGTTGGAGGCGGCTAGGGTTTCCTTCTTCTATTGGGCGGCGGAAACCTAAGGAAGCCTCTCCTTTTGCCGGCGACAACAACAACAAGGGCTCTATCCATTACCGACACCTCCTTTCCCCTTCTCTTTCTCCTTTGGCCGGCGGTTCCTTGTCCTTTGGGAAGGGCCGGCATCTTCTCCTTCTTCCTCTCCTTGGCCGGCAGCAACATCCAAGATAGGAGGCTTGGTGGTCGGTGCTAGATAGGAGAAGAAGTGTGTGTGCATTCTTCCCTTTTTTTGGAGCGAGCAAGGAATGGAAGAACGTGATCTAGGAAGTTTCATCTCTTGGTAGATCTTTGCCCACACAACATCCAAGAGGAGGATAGAACATACAATAGAAGACCAAAAGGTAAATAAGAGGTATAATTCTTGTTTTGGTTTCCTTTTGTTTCTTTATATTATGTATGTAATTTCATGTGACTAATTTACTTGGACCCCTAAGATAAACACAAAAACCGGCAATCCATACATCATCTATTCCATGGCTAATCGAGGAAAAGAGTTAGGTTGATTAAACAATAAGTTTGTTCAAGAGACCACTCTAATCCAATAGCACGATGATAGATCGGTTGCTTGGGTAATCTGTCATCGTCTTGGACTAATTTTTTTTAATCTGGGGATGTAGATGGAATCACCATGCACAATCGACTGAGGTACGAAGCGAAGCTTCAGTTCCAACCTTCAGAATTTATTGATCCAAATCGCTTCTTTTACTACTTCTGAAGTTGCGATGTATTATGCCTCAATGGTAAAATCTGCTATAGTGTCTTGCTTGGAGCTTTTCCAACTTATTGCGCCTCCATTCAAGGTGAATATGTACCTAGACTGAGACCTAGAATCATCCCTGTCTGTCTGGAAGATGGCATCCGTATACCCGCGTATTACCATATCACCCTCTCTATATATTAGGAACACATCCTTAGTTCTTCTTAAGTACTTAAGGATTGTCTTAACAATCGCTCAATGATCCATTCCTGGATCAGATTGGTATCTACTCATGACACTTAGAGCATACGATACATCAAGCCTCGTACATAACATAGCATACATGATAGATCCTATTGCGGATGCATAGGGAATCTTACTCATGCAAATCCTCTCGTCTTCTGTGCGCGGACACATAGACTTCGAAAGGTGTATCCCATGCCTGATGGGAAGGAAACCTTTCTTGGATTCCGACATGCTAAACCTCTCTAGCACTCATGTAGACTGTGAAAGACTAAGCAACCGTTTCGATCTATCTCTATAGATCTTGATCCCGAGGATGTAGGTTGCTTCTCCCAGGTCTTTCATGAAGAATGTTTTGGATAACCAAATTTTAACTGACTGTAAGACAGATATATCATTTCCTATAAGTAATATGTCATCAACATACAATACTAGGAACACGATTGCACTTCCACCAACCTTCTTGTACACACAGGGTTTGTCTGGATTTTGTGAGAAATCAAACCTTTTGATTGTCTCATCAAAACGGATATTCCATCTCCTGGATGCTTGCTTCAGTCCATATATGGATCGTCAAAGCTTGCATACCTTGGATTTATCAACCGATGTGAAACCCTCGGGTTGTATCATATACACGTCCTCGAGTAGATTTCCATTAAAGAAAGTCATTTTCACATCCATTTTCCCTATCTCATAATCATAATGAGCCACTATGGCCAGGAGCATCCGAATGGATTTAAGCATAACTACTGGTGAATAGGTCTCGTCATAATCAACACCTTGCTTTTGACGATAGCCTTTTGCCACTAATCTAGCCTTATAGGTAATAACATTACCATTAATGTCAGTTTTCTTCTTGAAAATCCACTTGCACCCTATAGCCTTTATGCCTTCAGGTGGGTCCACCAAGTTCCAAACTTGAATTTCATACATGGAATCCATTTCCGACTTCATGGCATCAAGTCATTTGTCCCTTTCTAAACTTTTCAGAACTTCATCATAATTGATAGGATCCTCATCATCAATGAGTAACACGTCATTCGATTCGCTTACGAGAAATCCAAATCTCTCAGGAATGTTGTGTATCCTACCAGATCTATGAAGATTTGGTGTCACAATAGGTTAAGTCGATGTCTCATCACTATGAGTTATCGGTTGAGGTGCTTGACCAGGTATCTCATTAATGTATATTAGAGTCTCTTCAACCTCCTCAAGTTCAATGTCACTTCCACTATTTTCTTGCAAGAGAAACTCTTTCTCTAGAAACACAACATGCCTTGAAACAAATACCTTTTGTTCCACAGGATGATAGAATTGGTAACCCCTCGTTTCCTTAGGGTATCCAATAAATAGATATTTATCAGACTTAGCATCCAATTTGTCTGATACAGTCTGATTCACATAAGCAGGACCACCCCATATCTTCAAGTAAGATAAATGAGATTTCTTACTATTCTATATCTCATATGGAGTAGTAGAGACTACCTTGGTCGGGACTCTGTTTAGCAAGTAAACAGTTTTCTGAAGTGCATAGCCCCAAAAGGACTTGGGAAGATTCGCGTGATTCATCATCGACCTGACCATGTCCAACAAGGTCCGCTTTCACCTCTTAGATACACCATTAAGCTGTGGTGTATACGATGGAGTCCATTGAGATAATATACCATTGTCTCTTAGATAATCTAACTCTTGACTCAAGTATTCACCACGTCGATCCGATTGAAGTATTTTAATACTCTTGCCAAGTTGTTTCTCTACTTCATATCTGAATTCTTTGAACCTTTCAAAGGCTTCAGACTTTTGTTTCATCAAGAACACATACCCAAACCATGAGTGATCATCGGTGAAGGTAATGAAGTAGTTATAGCCTCCTAGAGTTTGAGTTGACATAGGTCGGCATACATTAGTATGTATTAGACCAAGCAACTCTCCCACTAGTTCAACTTTTTGTAGGGAATTGCTTACCGCTTTGGTTGCTCGTGCATGACGATCCTATCTACGTACCCGGATTAAAAAAAATTAATCCTTGATGAAGATGGATTACCCAAGCAACCGAACCATCATCGTGCTATTCAATTCGAGTGATCTCTTGAACAAACTTGTTGTTAAAGTAGCCTAACTTTTTTCCACGATTAGCTGCGGAATAGATGATGTACGGATCGCCAGTTTTTATGTTTATCTTCAGGGTCCAAGTAAATTAGCCACATACAATTACATACAAATTACATAGAACACGAAAGAAACTTAAACAAGAATTATACCGCTTGTTTACCTCTTGATCTTCTATTGTATGTCCTATTCTCCTCTTGGATGTTGTGTGGGCAACGATCCTCCAAGAGTTGAAGCCTCCTAGATCCTGTATCTTCCTTTCCCTTTTCGCTCTGAACAAAATAAGATAACCAACACACTTCTTCTCCTTTCTAGTGTCGACCATCAAGCAACCTAGCTTGGATGTTGCCACCGGCCAAGGAGAGGAAGAAAGGGAGATGGGCGTCGGCCAAGAGAGAAACTCTTGTTGCCGCCGGCCAAGACTTGAGGGAAGAAGGAGCCACCCTAGTAAAGGAGAAGGAGAAGCCGGCCAAGATCAAAGGAGAAGAAGAAACCCTTATCCTTTTCTTGTGTTGCCACGACCCTAAGGGAGAAGCCAACCAAGTTGCTGCCCAACCCTTGAAACTCAAAACCCTAGCTCTCCAAATAACTCTTGCCACCCAAGCATTGAAAAAAAACTATCCAAAACTTATTTTCGCCCAAGCCTTGGAAACTAATATATAGATTTCATCCAAGTCTCCTTTTAATCGTGTCCATTGGATCTAAACTTCTTGAGGGATTTAATAGGATACAATAGTGACCATGAGGAGGAGTTGGATCTTGGCCACCTAATGGATCCGACCCACATAAAATCTAATCCATTAATGATAATACATTCCACTAGAGGATTATCATTGATCTACCTCACCAACCCCCATAAATAAATATGGGTTCCATATATTAATTGTACAAATATCTTCCCATGTTTAAGATATCGAATGTTCGTTAATTAGTTAATTTATTGACAATTAATTAATCAATATCTAACTCCATGAGTAGTACCACTCAACCTCATCATCATGCCCAACCAAGTCTACCTGCAGGGTTTACATTATGATCCTTATGAGCTCCTCAAGGAGACATCATCATCCTAATACATAGGACATGGTTTCCTCCTGTAATCAATGGCACACCAATTAAATAACATCATTTCCCAACTTACCGAGCTTATCGATTTAATCTATAAATCTCGCCCATTGGTAAATCAAAGAAATAAATACTAAGTACATGTGCCCTTTATTATATCAGGATTAAGAGCATGTACACCATAATATCTGAGGTCTGATTCAATTATGTAGTCAGCAATAAATTGAATCACCTCTAAGTCGGTCCTGCTCAATACAAACAAAGTGGACTAGTGTAATTCTATGGTCAAGACAAACCAATACCAAATTACATTACAACCATACCAATGGTTTGTCCAAAACCATCTCGGTTGTGAGCCTCTACTTATACTCTACAAGAAACTGATAACATGATCTTCTATGTGACACCACAAACCATGTTATCTACAATGTAATGTATCAGACAATATGCATAACCATAAATATGCAAACAATTATCTAGTGATTCTTATTTCAAAAATAAAGATGTTCATACAAAGGCTAGGCTTTCAATATACATCCAAACAATCTCCCACTTATACTAAAAGACTATGTTATCCTCATACTGTCTTACATCTGATTCCCATTCCCTTCACATGTCTATCAAAATCTCTCATTGGAAGGGCATTAGTGAAAGGATCTGTCAGGTTATCCTCTGATGCAATCTTGGCGACAACAACTTCTACCCTCTTTATAATCTCTCATATCAGGTGGTACTTGCGCTCTATGTGTTTACTTACCTTATGGGCTCATAGTTCCTTCGAGTTTGCAACGACACCACTGTTATCACAATAAATTGTGATTTTTTTGGGCAAATCAAGAATCACATCCAAGTCCATCAAGAAGTTCCTGAGCCATACAACTTCTTTGACTGCCTCAGAGGCTGCCACATGCTCAGCTTCCATGGTGGAGTCCGCCATGCATTTTTGCTTGACACTCCTTCATACAATGGCTCCACCTCCCAAAGTAAACACAAAACCTGAGGTAGACTTACTTTTATCCCTATTTGATTGGAAGTCGGAATCTGTGTAACCCACAGGGAGTAATTGATCTACCTGGTATACCAGCATATAATCCCTTGTCCTTCTCAGGTACTTCAATATATGCTTTACCGCATTCCAATGTCCCTGTCCTAGATTTCTCCGATATCTACTAATCATGCCCGCGGCAAAATAGATATCCAACCTCGTACATAACATAGCATACATGAGGCTCCCTACTGCCGAAGCATAAGGAACCACCTTCATCTCCTCTATCTCCTTTGATGTTCTAGGACACATCTCTTTAGATAAAGATACTCCATGCCTAAAAGGTGGAAAACCTTTCTTGGAGTTCTGCATGCTAAAACGAGCCAAAATAATGTCTATGTATGAAGCTTGAGATAAGCACAACATCCTTTTCCTGCGATCCCTTATAACCTTGATCCCACGGATGTGTCCCATATCTCCCAAGTCCTTTATATCAAACTGTTTGGACAACCATACCCTTACGTCCGATAACACCTTGACATTATTGCCAATTAACAAAATGTCATCTACGCATAGTACAAGAAATACCACTATGTTTCCGTCACATCTCTTGTATACACAAGACTCATCCGGACTTTGAATAAATCCATAAGACTGGATTACCTCATCAAAGCAGATGTTCCAAGATCTCGAAGCTTGCTTCAATCCATAGATGGACCGATTAAGCTTGCACACAAGATGCTCTTTGCCCTTTGCAATGAATCCCTCTGGTTGCTCCATATAGATGTTTTCCTCAAGACTTCCATTAAGGAAAGTTGTCTTGACATCCATCTGCCACACCTCATAATCCATATGAGCAACAATATATAAGAGAATTCGGATAGACTTAAGCATGGCTACCGGCAAAAAGGTCTCCTTATAATTGATACCCTCTTTCTGAGTATACCCTTTCGCAACAAGCCTCTCTTTGAAGATTTCAACCTTCCCATCTATTCCTCTCTTTCTTTTGTAGATCCACTTGCATCCAATGGTCTTTATACCATTGTGTGATTCTACTAGCTCCCAGACCTAATTTGAATCCATAGATTCTATCTCTGAATTCATTGCACTTTACCAAGATACCGTATCTTTATCTTGGATTGCCATTTTATATGTCCAGTGATCAGGTTCATGTTCGCCAAGGACCAAATCAGAAGATTCTCCCAAGAACATAAATCTCTTAGGCTATCTAACAACCCTCCCACTACGGCGAGGTATCATTTGTCTATTCTCTGTGACACGCGGTGCAGTTACTTGTGGTATATCCTCTTGTACTAGTGGTACTGAAGTAGTGACTTTCCCTCTCAATTCCTCCAGAACAATATTACTCATGGGTTTGTGGTTCATCACATAGTCTTCCTCTAAAAATCTGGCATTCGTGCTAACGATCACCCTCTGATCTCTAGGACTATAGAACAAACCACCTTTCGTTCCTCTAGGATAGCCTATGAACATGCGCACTTCTGTACGAGGTTCCAACTTACCAGCATATGCCTTTAGCACATGTGTTGGACTCCCCCAAATCCGAATATGTCTCAGACTAGGCTTTCGCCCAATTCACAATTCTGTGGGAGTAGAAGGCACTGATTCAGATGGTACAAATTTCAGAATATACACTGTTGTATCAAAAGCATACCTCAGAATGAATCTGGTAACTCAGAATAACTCATCATCGATCTAACCATCTCTATAAGAGTCTTATTCCTTCGCTCCGCTACACCATTCTGCTAGGGTGTGCCAGGAGCAGACAATTGGGATTGAATCCCAGCCTGTGATAAGTAATTCCTAAACTCTCCCAAGAGGTACTCACCACCACGATGTGATCGTAGTGTCTTGATACTTTTACCTTGACGTTTCTCCACATCATCCTTGAATTCTTTGATCCTTTCAAAGCATTCAGACTTGCAGTGCAACAAGTAAATGTATCCATATCTTTTATAATCGTTTATAAAAGAGATGAAATATTGAAAACCACCTCTAGCCTGGATACACATAAGACCACACAAAGCAGAATCAACCAATTCCAACACATCTTTGGCTCTATACTCCTTTGCCTTAAAAGGCCTCTTGGTCACTTTACCTTCCAAGAGAGATTCGCAGGTTGGGAAATCTTCCACCACTAATGAACCTAAAGATCCATCAGCTATCAACCTTTGAATCCTACTTAGGTTAATATGACCTAACCTTAGATGCCAAAGATATGTTTGGTTCATTTTCGAAGGTTCTTTTCTCTTATTAGATTTAGAAGATGAATTATTTATTTTTATTTGCATCATGGGAGCTTTTGTTTCAAGGGTATATAAATTTCCTATCATTGCACCAGAACAGATAATCTCCCTATTCCTTTTTATAACAACTCTGTCATTAAAAGAAATAGAATATTCATCCAAAAACAATTTAGAAATCAAAATCAAATTCTTTCTAAATAAAGGTACATAAAGGCAATTTTTTAGAACCAAAGTTTTATTCCTATCAAAAGATAAATAAACATCTCCCACTGCAACAACCACCACCTTCGTAGCATCGCCCAAGTAAACGGTAATCTCCACTTCAAGGCCTGAGCACTCTGACGAAAAAGGCCATCTACCACCTGGAGTTCTATCAGAAGCTTCACCAACGAATACAACATCTTGTTCATGTTGTAATTCAGGCGAAACTGCTCAAAACTCCTAGGTAGAGATTGGAGAATGATATCACCCTGAGTTTCCCCATCGATCTTAGCTCCAAGGACTTCTAGCTCATTCAAATGAGCCATCATATTGAGAACATGATCCCTCATGGGTGTTCCCTTAACCATGATGGTCGTCATCAAGTTCCTCATGGCTTCCTGCCTAGCATCCCAATTCTGGTGTTTGAAAAGTTCCTTGAGATTGAGCATCATGTCATAAGCAGTAGGCATGGTTTGATGCTGATGTTGCAATACATTTGACATAGAAGCCAAAATGTAACACTGTGCCATCTCATCACCCTTTATTCACTTCTTATAACTCTTTTTCTCCTTTCCCCCAGAATCATCCATAGGCTTAGGAGGACACTCTTTGAGAAGTACATACTTGTACTCCTCAACAGTCAAGACTAGACCCAGATTCTTTTTCCAATCCACATAGTTAGGTCTAGTAAGTTTATTTTCCTTTAGTATCACAGGAAGTGAGTTGAAAGTTATATTTGAAAAATCTAAGAATCACAAAGATCAAAACTTTAGGTTTCAAAAATTTATTGATTCCTCAAACAATAAAATTTTAAAATCAACCAACACCTCAAAAACCAAGAATATCGTATGCCACGATAGTGTGGACGTATATAAATTCTACATTTGTAAGAGGAGGTTTTACCGATTAATTTTACTATCCTGTCAACCTTACTTTTTGACAAATAAAATTAATAGTTGGTTCCTCTTTAGCCCTACAAATAAAAGCAGTGACTCCGATGGGGAAGATACTCCTATTTGCATCTTAGTGTTCACCATTACCCGATACTAAGGCAATTATCTCAGATTATGTGCCTTCCGATGGGGAAGTACACACGCTGTTAAATAATTTCCTATAACCATATTTGACCTAGTGATCTCCAAAACAAACTCATCCGATGGGGAGGAAGGCACTCATAGACAACGCGTAAGTTTGTTTGAATCACATGTCAAATTGTAATGGAGGCCATGGGAATTTTTTTTATAAAATATCCCTCTCCCACTTAGTAATTTAAAATGAGGAATTTTCCTAGCACACAACATGCATATCAAACAAGAAGCAATAAATATGAAAAAAATATTTTCCAACTATTATGGCTTTTGTTCTCCAATATGTCTCCTATCGTGTCGCCATCTCGTCCGCTCCTCCATACACCATGTACAAGCCATCTGGAGATCCGTGCCAAGAACAATTATTTTAATTTACATTCATCGATCCTATAATCCACAAAAGAGTGTACATGAAATCTAGATCAAAAGTAAACTAAAATAAAAGAGTGGCTAAACAATGTCGTACTTAATTATAAAAATTAAATACTAGCCTCATCAACCCCAAGGATTCAAATAATATTACAATTACACACATCCAATCACATACACACACATATGGCCATAATAGTTGGATCTTATGCCTGCAACCAAAAAGTTACCCTACGCACATCCTACTATTATCCGACACACATAATATATGATAAGTGCATAAAAGTAACCGAATCCTAAAGACACAAAACTAGAAACCTGGCTCTGATACCACTTGTAGGGAATTGCTTCCCAGTTCAGTTGCTCGTGCATGGAAATACTATGTCCCTGGATTTAAAAAAATTAATCCTTGATGAATACGGAATACCCAAGAAACTGATCCATCATCGTGCTACTCGATTCAAGTGATCTCTTGAACAAAATTATTGTTCAAGCAACCTAACTCTTTTCCTCAATTAGCCGCGGAATAGATGATGTACCGATCGTCGGTTTTTGTGTTTATCTTCGGGGTCCAAGTAAATTAGCCACATACAATTACATACAAATTACATAGAACAAGAAACAAACTTAAACAAGAATTATACCTCTTGTTCTTCTATTGTATGTCCTATCCTTCTCTTGAACGTTGTGTGGGCAATGATCCTCCAAGAGTTGAAGCCTCCTAGATCGCGTATCTTCCTTTCCTTGTTAGCTCCGAACAAAAGAAGATAACCAACACACTTCTTCTCATATCTAGTGCCGACCACCAAGCAAACTAGCTTGGATGTTGCCACCGGCCAAGGAGAGGAAGAAAGGGAGATGGGCGCCGGCCAAAAGAGAAACTCTTGTTGCCACCGGCCAAGACTTGAGGGAAGAAGGAGCCTCCCTAGGAGAGGAGAAGGAGAAGCCGGCCAAGATCAAAGGAGAAGAAGAAACGCTCCTCCTTTTCTTGTGTTTCCACCGACCCTAAGGGAGAAGCCAACCAAGTTGCCGCCCAACCCTTGAAACTCCAAACCCTAGCTCTCCAAATAACTCTTGCTTCCCAAGCCTTGAAACAAAACTATCCAAAAGTTATTTTCGTCCAAGCCTTGGAAACTAATATATACATTTCATCCAAGCCTCCTTTTAATAGTGTTCGTTGGATCTAGACTTCCTGAGGATTTTAATAGGCTACAATAGGGACCATGAGGAGGAGTTGGATCTTTGCCACCTAATGGATCCAACCGATATAAAATCCGATTCATTAATGATAATCCATTCCACTAGAGGATTATCATTGATCTACTTCATCAACCCCCATAAATAAATATAGGCTCCATATATTAATTGTACAAATATCTCCCCATGTTTAAGATATCGAATGTCCGTTAATGAATTAATTTACTTACAATTAATTAATCAACATCTAACTCTATGAGTAGTACCACTCCACCTCATCATCATGCCCGACCAAGTCCGCTTGTAGGGATTACATGATGATCCTTATGAGCTCCTCAAGGGGACATAATCATCCTAATACATAGGACACGATTTCCTCCTATTATCAATGGCACACCATGTAAATAATATCATTTTCCAACTTACCCAGCCTCTCGATTTAATCTATAAATCTAGCCTATTGGTAAATCAAAGAAATAAATACTAAGTACATGTGCTCGTTATTATATCGGGATTAAGAGCAGGTACACCATAATATCCGAGGTCTGATTCAATTATGTAGTAAGCAATAAATTGAATCACCTCTGAGTCAGTCCTGCTCAATACACACAAAGTTTACTAGTGTAATTCTATGGTCAAGAGAAACCAATACCAAATTACACTACAACCATACCAATGGTTTATCCAAAACCATCTCGGTTGTGAGCCTCTACTTCTACTCTACAAATAACTGATAATATGATTTTCCGTGTGACACTACACACCATGTTATCTACAATGTAATGTATCAGACAATATGCATAACCATAAATATGCAAACAATGATCATGTGATTCTTATTTCAAAAATAAAGATGTTCATATAAAGGCTAGGCTTTCCGTATATATTCCAACACTTTTCCAGTAAAAGGTAACATGGTCATCTTGCCCTTTAAGCATGATTCGCATGTATCGTATGAATCTAATTCAAACGATTCCAAAATTCACATCGGTGTAATTCAGACAAGCGTTTCTTACTCACATGACCAATATGACAATGCCACATGTAGGAGTCTAATTGATTATCTTTTCGAGCATGCTTGTTGCTCACTTCGATATTGAAAATGTCACTGGATACATCCAACGTATAAATACCATTGCTTAAAGTTCCAGTCCCATAATAAATGTCATTCAAAGTTATGTAACAACAATTTTTACTAAAATTTAAATGGTACTCATTTCTATTTAAACGAGAAATAAAAATGATGTTCTTTATCAATGAAGGAACATAAAAGCAATTGTCCAGTTCTAAGACAAGTCCTATATTGAGTTTCAATAAATACGTTCCTATGGCGAGTGCAGCAACCTTTGCTCCAATCCCAACACGTAAAATTGACTCTCTCTTGACAAGTTTTCTTCTATTCCTTAGCCCATGTATGTTATTACATATATGTGAACCACACCCGGTATCCAATACCCAAGTGTCTAAGGAAATAGAATGATAATCAATAACGAAGATACCTGAAGAAGATGGGGCATCATATGCCTTATTCTTCTTCACAAAATCAAGAAAAATCTATTGGGATATATACTAAAAAGTCTATCTTTGGTATGAACATTTTTATTTTTGAAATAAGAATCACATGATCATTGTTTGCATATTTATTATTATGCATATTGTCTAATACATTACATGGTAGATAACATGGTGTGTAGTGTCACACGGGAGATCATGTTATCAGTTCCTTGTAAAGTATAAGTAAAGGCTCACAATCAAGATGGTTTTGGACAAACCATTGGTATGATTGTAGTGTGATTTGGTATTAGTTTGTCTTGACCATAGAATTACACTAGTACACTTTGTGTGTATTGAGCATGACCGACTTAGAGGTGATTCGATTTATTGCTGACTACATAATTGAATCGAACCTCGGGTATTATGGTGTACATGCTCTTAATCTCGATATAATAACAGACACATGTACTTAGTATTTATTTCTTTGATTTACCAATGGGCGAGATTTATAGATTAAATCGATAAGCTCGGTAAGTTGGGAAATGATATTATTTACATGGTATGTCATTGATTATAGGAGGAAACCATGTCCTATATATTAGGATGATGATGTCCCCTTGAGGATCTCATAAGGTTCATCATGTAAACCCTATAGGTGGACTTGGTCTTGCATGATGATAACGTTGAGTGGTTCTACTCATGGAGTTAGATGTTGATTAATTATTTGTCAGTAAATTAATTTATTGACGGATATTCGAGATCTTAAACACGGGAAGATATTTGTACAATTAATATATGGAGCCCATATTTATTTATGGGGGTTGGTGAGGTAGATCAATGGTAATCCTCTAGTGGAATGGATTATCATTAATGGATCAGACTTTATGTGGGCTAGATCCAATGGGTGGTCAAGATCCAACTCCTCCTCATGGTCCCTATTATAGCCTATTAAAACCCTCATGAAGCCTAGATCCGATGATGGAAAATGGAACTCTAGATCCGATGGTGGAGATTAAAAGGAGGCTTAAGCCTAACTCCATAAATAAGGCTTAAGGCTTGGGCGGCAAGAGAGAACAAGGGATTCTAGGGTTTGCTCTCCTTCGCTTGGGCGACAAGAAACCCTAGGAGAATTAGGCTTTGGAGCTAGGTTTGGGCAGTGGCAAGAAGTGGAGGAGGTCTTAGAGTTCTTCTACCTCTCTTCCTAAGGTTTGGCCGGCGCTACATCTCCTTCACTTGGTGGACGACGCTCCTTCCTTGACGGAAAGACTGGTGGTTCTTCTTTCTTCCCCAAGTGGTCGGCGGCAACCTTTCTTCAGGGTTGATTGGCGCTCCTTCATCCACTCCTTGGCCGGCAGTAGCATCAAGCTCCCTGGCTTGGTGGCCGGTCCTAGATAGGAGAAGAAGTTTTTTTTTATTCTTCCCTTTGTTCGGAGCGAGCAAGGAAGGGAATAACGTGATCTAGAAGGCTTTGACTTTTCGAAGAACGTCACCCACACGACGTCCAAAAGGAGGAAGGACATACAATAGAAGACCTTGGGTTAATAAGAGGTATAATTCTTGTTTATGTATGTTTTATTATTCTATGCAAGTTGTATGTATTGTATTTGGCTAATTTACTTGGACCCCGAAGACAAACACAAAAACCGGTGATCCGTACATCGTCTATTCCATGGCTAATCGTAGATAAGAGGTAGGTTGTAACGCCCGTAAAATTCCTAGCAATTTTACAAGAATTTTTGGCTTGATGATCATGGGCTTTATGTGGGCCTTTTTCCAAAATAAAAGAAAATAAGCCAAAAATGGATGCAAGACCTAGGAATTGAACTCCAAACCTCTAGAGATAGCCAAACCCTATAGATGCACCCACTAACCAGAAGCCCAATAGGATTACATCATTAGAGGAAGGGGGGGGGGGATTATAGATAAGTGTGATAAAGGTAAATGAAGAGGCATGGAGAAAGAGAAGAGAAACTTCTCTTCCTCCCTTTATAAAGAAGAGGGAAGGTTCTAATTTGCCACTTCCTCTCTTCTTCTTCTTCTTCTCACCGAATTCTAGCTCCCTCTCCACCTTTGGCCGAACCCCATCCAAGCAAGAGAAGGCTAGGTTTTGGTCTTCCTTAGGTCATCTTCCCCACCCAAAGCAAAGCGAAGGATGTAAGTATCCCTCACCTGCATACGGGTAGCTTCGATTGCTATTTTGTAAAAGAAACTCATATGATATATTCGGCCAAAATGAAGTTTTGGGTGTTTTATTGAATTTATATGTCATGTTTGTAAGAAGAAGATGTCGTTAGGAAGTAGATGATGATGTTAGGATGGAAAAAGGGTTTAGGTTAAAAGCTAACCCTAATAACAACTAAGGTTAATTCGGCCAAGCTATGATTTAGGGTTTCCATGAAGTTATATGCTATGTTTTAGTAACTATATGATGATGTTAGGATTTAAAATGAATTAGGACAAAAGCTAACCCTATTAGTCACTAAGGTTCATTCGGCCAACCTAGGTTTTGGGTGAATAAATAAAGTTTTAACCCATGTTTATATGCAAATGAAGTTGTTGTTATATGAAATGAATTAGGTTAAAGGTTAACCCTAAAAACCCTACTTGGACCATTCGGCCAACCTAGGTTTTGGGTGAATAAATGAAGTTTTAATCCATATGTTATATGCAAATGAAGTTGTTGTTATATGAAATGAATTAGGTTAAAGGTTAACCCTAAAAACCCTACTTGGACCATTCGGCCAACCTAGGTTTTGGGTAAACAAATGAAGTTTTAATCCATGTTTTATATGCAAATGAAGTTGTTGTTATATGAAATGAATTAAGTTGTTGTTATATGAAATGAATTAGGTTAAAGGTTAACCCTAAAAACCCTACTTGGACCATTCGGCCAACCTAGGTTTTGGGTGAATAAATGAAGTTTTAATCCATGTTTTATATGCAAATGAAGTTGTTGTTATATGAAATGAATTAGGTTAAAAGATAACCCTAGAAGACCCTATGGACCATTCGGCCACCATGAATTATGGGTGATTAAATGAAGTCTAATTCATGTTCTATGTGCAAATGAAGTTGTGGTTGTGTTAAATGAATTAGGAGGAAGGATAACCCTAGAAACCCCTATGGACCGTACGACCATCAAGTATTTTTGAGAATTAAATTAAGTTTTAATTTAAGTCTTATGTACATATGAAGTTGTTGTTAAGTTAAATGAATAGGTTAACATGTGTTTTATGTTGGGTGAATTCATGTTGATTTGTGATACTAAATAATGCTAGATGAAGATGACATGCCTTAGGTTAGTGTTTACTTACTTTTGCCTTATGCCATGTCTATGAGTATGCGATATTTGAAATATGTTATGAAATGGAAAAAGATAAGATTATGAAATGAAAACGAAACGATATGTTCACGACATAAATATGACATGATGATGAAATGAAGAATGATATGTTATGAAATGAAGAATGGTATGGTTATGAAATGAAAGATGATATGCTCATGAAGTGAAGCATGAAATGTTATGAAATGAAGTATGCTATGTTGCAAGATGAAATAAGCTATGTTATAAAATAAGCATATAAGTATTTTACCTTCTGCATGGCTTGTACCAAGACCTTAACAAGGTCCAAGAAGGGATGGGCTCTATGATGCCCTAGGTCGATGGAATAAGACTCGGGCCTAGGATGGGCTTCTATGTATGATTGCCTCTAGGTCGATGGAATAAGACTCGGGCCTAGTACGGGATGGGCTCCAAGATGCCTTAGGTCGATGGAGTAAGACTCGGGCCTAGGATGGGCTTCTACGCTATGACGATTGCCCTAGGTCGACGGACTAAGATCGGGCCTAGTAACCTATTAGGTTCGAGACTTGCTACCTCGGGCCTATTTAGGGATGCGCACTATGATAATGAAGAAGTGGTACAATGCCGGGCCCAAATATGTTGAGATTTATATTTACGTACCTATAATATATGTTTTCAAAAGCATCTTGCATATGTTACATAGTTAGATTGTTATGTTCACATGCCATGTTGATATGTTACATATGAAGTATGTTATGTCTGATATGCCATGTTATGTCACTATGTTACATATGATGTATGTTACGTTTGATATGCCATGTTATGTCACTATGTTTTAGTCATACATATATGTTGTATGTTATGTTGATTTGCTACGTTACGTATGTTATATGTTATGTTTAATTAAGTCCCAAAGGTACATGATATGATGCTATGTTATAGATGATACATGTTATGCTGCCATGCTATGGATGAGACATGTTATGTTTACCCACGTTACTTATGCTACATGTTAAGTTGATTACGCCATGTATGTTACATGTTATATGGCTTATATGTTATGATTGTTACATGCTTATATGTTATGAATGTTACATGCCATGATTAATGTCGATACATGGTTTTTGTGAGTAGGACTGGATCTTACTAAGCCTATGTGCTTATAGTTTATCTTTCCCTCGTACTGCAGATAATGGTAAGGGATGGATAAACTAAAGGGAACAGCAGGAGGGGCCAAATGTGTGTGGTAGTGGCATGGTGGAGAAGATCCGTTAGGTCTATATATATGTGTTTACCTATGATGATGATGTCTATGGATGTCCTTATTATGTCTGCTTATGATGGTGATGTTTAAGAACTTGAACTAAGCCCTAAGTATCTATCTAAGTTATAATGCATGCTCTATGTTAATAGGAAGAAGTAAAGACGAAGTAAGAAGAAGTATCTATATATGTTATGATGCATGCTCTATGTGAAGAAGAAGAAGTATATATATATATATATGTCAATGCATGATTATGTTTTAAAAGAAAAAAAAAATGTATAAAGTCTTCCGCTGTAAGAAGTACGAAATATGTATAAAGTCTTCCGCTGTATGTATGTATGTATGTATGTATGTATGTATGCGGTCACACACGTAGCGCCTCCGGATCTGGTCCAAAAAGGCGGCGTGGCAGTGTATCAGAGCGGATCTGCCTTTCCACTACACACACATCAAACTCCAAATCCTGCCGCTCCAAGTAAGAATTCTATGTCTACTCTAATTTTATTAATTTTGTTCATGAATGATAAGAAATGTTTTTTTAGCTTAGATATGCATGAATATAGGTATGATAGTCTTATGCTTGTGTATGATAAGGAATGCTTTTCGTCAAAATATGCATGAAAATATGTATGATACCCTTATGCTTGTTCATATATGATATAAAATACCTTAAGCTTAAACTATGCATGAGAGCATGAATGATGCCTTAAGCTTAAAATGACTTTATGTTAGCTTTAGTCTAAGTATGCGTAGGTCAACGAACGAAAACTTATACTAGCTTCACAAGAAACACTTGTGATTGGCCAAAGGGGTCAAAGGTAGACAAGTTAGGTAAATCAAAATTGATCAAAAAAAAAAAAATTTTATTACGAGGAGTTGATTTTCGTAATTAATTGGGTGAGGTCTATGCTCATATAAATTGAATTAAGCTTCTGCCAGATCGTTAGGTTTGCTTTCAGCATCGACTTCACTTATTTCAATTTCAGATGGCACGGACGATGACTACAATGACCCATCGTGATGTGTTACGAAACAAATTGAGGGAAGCTATTGAAGAGATAGTTTATAAACCTAATGGTGGGGTCATCAGACACATAAAAAGGCTCGATGGTCTTTTTAGGAAACTCGAGCGACAGGAGTTTCCGTTACTAGACAATTATCGGATATGGGCCTTGGTACGCTCTCTTCCAAATGATTTCATGGTAGTTGCGCATCACGTATGGGGCCGCTATGAAGGGCGGATAACATATGCTGAGTTGTGCTGGGAACTACTGGAGCACAAGGTTCAAGAGAATCCTATGGTAGCTGGCCTCGAAAAGAATGAAGAGGGTTCTACAAACATTCAACTTATTGGCCAGCCTGAGACTACCCTAATGAGGCCAAGGGAGATAGGACTAAAAATAATTACAACTGCACTAGGGTTTGTCCTAGTGGGAGTCGTAATAAACTATCTTCTCAAGTAGTCTTGTTTCGATTAGAAATAAGGAATGTTATATATTAACATTATTCTTTTCTGAACGTATGAATAAGAAATGATGAGCTCGTTTCCTATGAGCTCGTTTCCTTTGAAATTAGTGATTAGTTTATTGCATGGGATGTATGTTGTATAGTTGATCAATGTCGGTTAGATTGGGACATACGAATGATGAGTGGAAACGAAGTTGCCGCTTCATGTTGTAAACCAATTCAAATTGACATTGAGTCAATCAGAGATCGTGATGTGACCTCGATCGTGGCCGTGAAGAGATTCAACTGACTCGCATGCCTATACCCAGAGTTGGTCAGCACGGAAAGAGAAAGGGGCAGACTCATGCTGAAGATGCTCCGACCAGAAATAGCTCTGAATGTGGCCGGCGGAGCTCATAGACCGCAGACCGCAGAGGAACTGTTCAGTAGTGCCCTGATTACCGAGCATTACCTGAACATGAGACAGCGCAGATGGCTCGAGCTCGTCAAGGATTATGATTGTGAGATTCTCTACCATCCGGGGAAAGCTAACAAGGTGGCTGATGCACTCAGCAGGAAGTCCTGCGCCACCCTGATGTCTCTATTAGTGTTATCTCGGCCCTTAGAAAAAGAGATTATGCGTTACGGGGTTGAAATCATCTCCGGACAGCTCTCGACCATGACGATAACACCGACGCTGTTCGATGATATACTGGAAAAGCAAGCCCGTGACCCAAGCCTACAGAGGATCAAGCAAGAGGTCTTAGAAGGAAAGGACGATGGGTTTTGGATCTCTGATAGTGGAGTACTCTACCTCAGGGATCACTTGTGTATTCCCGACGATCCAGAATTACGGAAGGAGATATTTGAGGAAGCTCATGGAACTCCTTATGCGATGCATCCTGGAACCACCAAGATGTACCAAGACCTAAAACGAAAGTTCTGGTGGTTCGGAATGAAAAGAGATGTGGCTCAGTATGTCAGTACTTGCCTGACCTGCCAGAGGGTTAAGGCAGAACACCAGAGACCTGGAGGAACACTGCAGCCGATCCAGATTCCAGAATGGAAATGGGAGGACATTTCTATGGATTTCATCTCAGGATTGCCCAAGACGACAAACGGTTATGATGCTATATGGGTAATTGTGGACAGATTGACGAAGTCCGCCCATTTCTTAGCAATCAAGATGACCTATTCGACGGAGCAACTGGCTCAGTTATATGCTAGGGAAATTATCAGACTACATGGAATTCCTAAGACCATCATTTCTGACAGAGATGGTCGCTTTATTTCCCATTTCTGGGAATGTGTTCAGAAGGCCCTAGGCACGAAGCTATTGTTCAGTACTGCCTTCCATCCCCAGACGGACGGACAGACCGAAAGAGTAAATCAAGTACTGGAGGATATATTACGAGCCTGCGCCCTGGATTTCAAAGGTAGCTGGTGCCGATACTTATGTTTGGCAGAATTCGCCTACAATAATAGCTACCAGGCTACTATTGGAATGGCACCCTATGAGGCTCTATAAGGGAGGAAATGTAGATCTCCCATATGCTGGTACGAGGGTGGTGAAAAGAAGAGGATGGGACTCCAGACGGACTTCATTGACAACACCACCCGAGCTATACGTAACATCCATCAGAGAATTGAAACTGCTTAGAGCCGACAAAAGAGCTATGCGGATATGCGGCGTAGACCGTTAGAATTCGAAGTTGGGGACCTAGTATTCCTCAAAGTAGCTCCTATGAAAGGAGTGATGAGATTCAGAAGGAAGGGTAAACTGAGTCCACGCTACGTGGGACCGTATCCGATATTGCAGAGGATTGGCAAGGTAGCTTACAAGCTAGAGCTGCCTCAAGAGATGTCGGCTATTCACAACGTGTTCCATGTCTCTGTACTCAAGAAATGCATTTCTAGTGCGGACCAAGTGATCGAGCCACAAACAGTACGAGTTCAAGAGGACCTGAGTATTGAAAGTCGGCCTATCCAGATACTAGACCGAGAAATCAAGAGGCTAAGGAACAAAGAGGTGCCCTTAGTAAAGGTCCTGTGGAAGAATCAACGGTACGAGGAAGCTACCTGGGAACGCGAGGAGGACATGAGGCAGAAATACCCAGAATTGTTCTAAGTTTCGAGGACGAAACTTTTAAAAGGTATGAAGGATTGTAACGCCCGTAAAATTCCTAGCAATTTTACAAGAATTTTTGGCTTGATGATCATGGGCTTTATGTGGGCATTTTTCCAAAATAAAAGAAAATAAGCCAAAAATGGATGCAAGACCTAGGAATTGAACTCCAAACCTCTAGAGATAGCCAAACCCTATAGATGCACCCACTAACCAGAAGCCCAATAGGATTACATCATTAGAGGAAGGGGGGGGATTATAGATAAGTGTGATAAAGGATAATGAAGAGGCATGGAGAAAGAGAAGAGAAACTTCTCTTCCTCCCTTTATAAAGAAGAGGGAAGGTTCTAATTTGCCACTTCCTCTCTTCTTCTTCTTCTTCTCACCGAATTCTAGCTCCCTCTCCACCTTTGGCCGAACCCCATCCAAGCAAGAGAAGGCTAGGTTTTCGTCTTCCTTAGGTCATCTTCCCCACCCAAAGCAATGTGAAGGATGTAAGTATCCCTCACCTACATACGGGTAGCTTCGATTGCTATTTTGTAAAAGAAACTCATATGATATATTCGGCCAAAATGAAGTTTTGGGTGTTTTATTGAATTTCTATGTCATGTTTGTAAGAAGAAGATGTCGTTAGGAAGTAGATGATGATGTTAGGATGGAAAAAGGGTTTAGGTTAAAAGCTAACCCTAATAACCACTAAGGTTAATTCGGCCTAGCTATGATTTAGGGTTTCCATGAAGTTATATGCTATGTTTTAGTAACTATATGATGATGTTAGGATTTAAAATGAATTAGGACAAAAGCTAACCCTATTAGCCACTAAGGTTCATTCGGCCAACCTAGGTTTTGGGTGAATAAATAAAGTTTTAACCCATGTTTATATGCAAATGAAGTTGTTGTTATATGAAATGAATTAGGTTAAAGGTTAACCCTAAAAACCCTACTTGGACCATTCGGCCAACCTAGGTTTTGGGTGAATAAATGAAGTTTTAATCCATATGTTATATTCAAATGAAGTTGTTGTTATATGAAATGAATTAGGTTAAAGGTTAACCCTAAAAACCCTACTTGGACCATTCGGCCAACCTAGGTTTTGGGTGAACAAATGAAGTTTTAATCCATGTTTTATATGCAAATGAAGTTGTTGTTATATGAAATGAATTAGGTTAAAGGTTAACCCTAAAAACCCTACTTGGACCATTCGGCCAACCTAGGTTTTGGGTGAATAAATGAAGTTTTAATCCATGTTTTATATGCAAATGAAGTTGTTGTTATATGAAATGAATTAGGTTAAAAGATAACCCTAGAAGACCCTATGGACCATTCGGCCACCGTGAATTATGGGTGATTAAATGAAGTCTAATTCATGTTCTATGTGCAAATGAAGTTGTGGTTGTGTTAAATGAATTAGGATGAAGGATAACCCTAGAAACCCCTATGGACTGTACGACCATCAGGTATTTTTGGGAATTAAATGAAGTTTTAATTTAAGTCTTATGTACATATGAAGTTGTTGTTAAGTTAAATGAATAGGTTAACATGTGTTTTATGTTGGGTGAATTCATGTTGATTTGTGATACTAAATAATGTTAGATGAAGATGACATGCCTTAGGTTAGTGTTTACTTACTTTTGCCTTATTCCATGTCTATGAGTATGCGATATTTGAAATATGTTATGAAATGGAAAAAGATAAGATTATGAAATGAAAACTAAACGATATGTTCACGACATAAATATGACATGATGTTGAAATGAAGAATGATATGTTATGAAATGAAGAATGGTATGGTTATGAAATGAAAGATGATATGCTCATGAAGTGAAGCATGAAATGTTATGAAATGAAGTATGCTATGTTGCAAGATGAAATAAGCTATGTTATAAAATAAGCATATAAGTATTTTACCTTCTGCATGGCTTGTACCAAGACCTTAACAAGGTCCAAGAAGGGATGGGCTCCTATGATGCCCTAGGTCGATGGAATAAGACTCGGGCCTAGGATGGCCTTCTATGTATGATTGCCCCTAGGTCGATGGAATAAGACTCGGGCCTAGTACAGGATGGGCTCCAAGATGCCTTAGGTCGATGGAGTAAGACTCGGGCCTAGGATGGGCTTCTACGCTATGACGATTGCCCTAGGTCGACGGACTAAGATCGGGCCTAGTAACCTATTAGGTTCGAGACTTGCTACCTCGGGCCTATTTAGGGATGCACGCTATGATAATGAAGAAGTGGTACAATGCCGAGCCCAAATATGTTGAGATTTATATTTACGTACCTATAATATATGTTTTCAAAAGCATCTTGCATATGTTACATAGTTAGATTGTTATGTTCACATGCCATGTTGATATGTTACATATGAAGTATGTTATGTCTGATATGCCATGTTATGTCACTATGTTACATATGATGTATGTTACGTTTGATATGCCATGTTATGTCACTATGTTTTAGTCATACATATATGTTGTATGTTATGTTGATTTGCTACGTTACGTATGTTATATGTTATGTTTAATTAAGTCCCAAAGGTACATGATATGATGCTATGTTATAGATGATACATGTTATGCTGCCATGCTATGGATGAGACATGTTATGTTTACCCACGTTACTTATGCTACATGTTAAGTTGATTATGCCATGTATGTTACATGTTATATGGCTTATATGTAATGAATGTTACATGCCATGATTAATGTCGATACATGGTTTTTGTGAGTAGGACTGGATCTTACTAAGCCTATGTGCTTATAGTTTATCTTTCCCTCGTACTGCAGATAAGGGTAAGGGATGGATAAACTAAAGGGAGCAGCAGGAGGGGCCAAATGTGTGTGGTAGTGGCATGGTGGAGAAGATCCGTTAGGTCTATATATATGTGTTTACCTATGATGATGATGTCTATGGATGTCCTTATTATGTCTGCTTATGATGGTGATGTTTAAGAACTTGAACTAAGCACTAAGTATCTATCTAAGTTATAATGCATGCTCTATGTTAATAGGAAGAAGTAAAGAAGAAGTAAGAAGAAGTATCTATATATGTTATGATGCATGCTCTATGTGAAGAAGAAGAAGTATATATATATATATATATGTCAATGCATGATTATGTTTTAAAAGAAAAAAAAAATGTATAAAGTCTTCCGCTGTAAGAAGTATGAAATATGTATAAAGTCTTCCGCTGTATGTATGTATGTATGTATGTACGGTCGCGTCACGCGCCGCCCCTCCGGATTCTGGGTTCGAAAAAGGGCGGGTGTGACATAGGTTGCTTGAACAACAAGTTTGTTCAAGTAACCACTCTAATCGAATAGCACGACGATGGATCGGTTGCTTGGGTAATCCCTATTTGTCAAGGATTATTTTTTTTTTAATCCGGAGACATAGATGGGATAGCCATGCACAAATGACCGAGGTGGGAAGAGAAGCTTCGGATCCACACCCCTTCAAGTTGTATCAGAGCCACGGTTTCTAGTTTTGTGTGTTTATAATTCGGTTAATTTCATGGACTTATCATATATTGTATGTGTCGGATAATAGTAGGATGTGCGTAGTCTAACTTTTTGGTTGCAGGCATAAGATCCATCTATTATGGACATATGTGTGTGTTTGTGATTGGATGTGGGTAATATTATTTGAATCCTCGGGGTTATCGAGGCTAATATTTAATTTTTGTAATTAAGTATGGCATTGTTTAGCCACTCTTTTATTTTAGTTTACTTTCGATCTAGATTTCATGTACACTCCTTCGTGGAGTATAGGATCGATGGATGTAAATTAAAATAATTTTTCTCTGCTCGGATTTCCGGATGGTTTGTACATGGCGTAGGGAGGAGCGGACGAGATGGTGATACGACGGGAGGCATATTGGAGAACAAAAGTCATAATAGTTGGAAAATATTTTTTTTTCATATTTATTGCTTCTTGTTTGATATGCATATCGTGTGCTAGGAAAATTCCTCAATTTTAAATTACTAAGTGGGAGAGGGATATTTTTTTAAATTCCCACTACCTCCATTACGATTTGACATGTGATGCAAACAAACTTACGTGTCGGCTCTGAGTACCTTCCTCCCCATCAGATGAGTTTGTTTTACGGATCACAGGGTCGAATATGATTATAGAAAATTATTTAGGAGCGTGTGTACTTCCCCATCGGAAGGCACATAACCCGAGATAATTGCTTTGGTACCAAGTAATGGAGAACACTTAGATACAAATAGGAGTATTCTCCCCATCGGAGTCACTGCTTTTATTTGTAGGGCCAAAGTGGAACCAACTATTAATTTTATTTGTTAAAAAGTTAAGTTATTAAGATAGTAAAATTAATGGGTAAAACCTCCTCTTATAAATATAGAAATAGTATACGTCCACACGATTGTGGCATACGATATTCTCAGTGTTTTAAGGTGTTAGTTGATTTTAAAATTTTATTGTTGGAGGAATCAATAATTTTTTGAAATCTAATGTTTCGATTTATGTGATTCTTAGGTTTTTCAAAAATGACTTTAAACCCGCTTGCTGTGATACTAAAAGAGAATAAACTTACTGGACCCAATTATGTTGATTGAAAGAGGAATCTTGATATTGTCTTGACTGATGAGGAGTACAAATATGTACTCTTCGAAGAGTGACCTCCTTAGCCTGCGGATGATTCTAGGGAAAAAGAGAAGGAGAGTTATAAGAAGTGGATAAAAGCTGATGAGATGGCGTGGTGTTACATTTTGGCTTCTATGTCAAATGTATTGCAACATCAGCATCAAGCCATGCCCACTTCTTATGACATGATGCTCAATCTGAAGGAGCTTTTCGGACACCAGAATCGGGCTGCTAGGCAGGAATCCATGAGGAACTTGATGACGACCACCATGATCAAGGGAACACCCGTGAGGGATCATGTTCTGAAGATGATGACTCATTTGAATGAGTTGGAAGTCCTTGGAGCTTAGATCGATGGGGAAACCCAGGTCGATATCATTCTCCAGTCTCTACCTAGTAGTTTTGAGCAGTTTCGCCTGAACTATAACATGAATAAGAGGTTTTATTTAATGGCAGAGATTCTGACAGAACTCCAGGCGGCAGAGGGGCTTTTTCATCAGAGTGCTTAGGCTCAGGCTATAGTTGCCCAATAGGTATCATCTTATAAGAAAAAAGGCAAGAAGAAGAAAAAATAAGGTGGGGCAAAGGTGGCGAGAGGATCTCAGGGAGGAGTGAAGAATCTGAAAGGCAAGTGCTTCACTTGCAAGCAGACTGGACATAGGAAGAAGGACTACCCCAACTGGAAGCAGAACAAAGGTATATCTTTTGGTCTAGTCGTTGAAACATGTTTAGCGGTGTTATCTACCGGCACCTTGTGTGTAGATACGGGAGCCACTGATCATGTCTGCAATACTTTATAGCGGTTCCAGGAAACCAGATGATTGGCTGAGGGGGAGATTACCATTTACTTGGGCGATGCTACGAAGGTGGCGGTTGTTGTAGTGAGAGATGTTTATTTGTCTTTTGATAGAAATAAAACTTTGGTTCTGAGAAATTACCTTTATGTACCTTTATTTAGAAAGAATTTTATTTCGGTTTCTAAATTGTTTATGGATGGATATTCTATTTCTTTTAATGACAGAGTTGTTATAAAAAGGAATAAGGTGATTATCTGTTCTGGTGCATTGATAGGAAATTTATATACCCTTGGACCAAAAGCTCCCACAATGCAAATAGAAGTAAATAACTCATCTTCTAATTCTTATAAGAGAAAAAAACCTTCAAAAATGAACCAAACATATCTTTGGCATCTAAGGTTTGGTCATATTAACCTAAGTAGAATTCAATGGTTGACAGCTGATGGACCTTTGGGTTCATTAGTGTTGGAAGATTTCCCAACCTATGAATCATGCTTCGAATGTAAAATGACCAAGAGGCCTTTTAAGGCCAAGGGGTATAGAGCCAAAGATGTGTTGGAATTTGTTTATTCTGATTTGTGTGGCCCTATGTCTATCAAGGCAAGAGGTGGTATTGAATATTTTTTCTCTTTTATATACGATTATTCAAGATATGGATACATTTACTTGATGCACCGCAAGTCTGAATGCTTAGACAGGTTCAAAGAATTAAAGACCGATGTGGATAAACGACAAGGTAAAAGTATCAAGACACTACGATTTGATCATGGTGGTGAGTACCTCTTGGGAGAGTTTAAGAATTATTTAATAGAGGCTGAGATTCAATCCCAATTGTTTGCACCTGGCACACCCGAGCAGAATGGTGTAGCGGAGCGAAGGAATAGGACTCTTATGGACAAGGTTAGATCGATGATGTGTTATTCTGAGTTGACAGATTTGTTCTGGGGGTATGCTCTAGATATGATAGTGTATATTTTGAACTTGGTACCATCTAAATCAGTGCCTTCTACTCCCACAGAATTGTGGACTGGGCGAAAGCCTAGTCTGAGACATATTCGGATTTGGGAGAGTCCAGTACATGTGCCGAAGGCAGATGCTGGTAAGTTGGAACCTCGTACAGAAGTGTGCATGTTCGTTGGCTATATTAGAGGAATGAAAGGTGGTTTGTTTTATAGTCCTAGAGATCAGAGGGTGATAGTTAGCATAAATGCTAGATTTCTAGAGGAAGACTATGTGATGAACCAAAAGCCCATGAGTAAGATTGTTCTGTAGGAATTGAGAGGGGAATTCACTACTTCAGTACCATCGGTACAAGTGGATACACCACAACTGACTGCATCGGGTGTCACAGAGGATACACAGGTGATACCTCATCGTAGTGGGAGGGTCTTTAGACAGCCTGACAGATTTATGTTTTTGGGAGATTCTTCTGATTTGGTCCCTGGCGAACATGAACCTGATCCCTGGACATATGACGAGGCAATCTAAGATAAAGATGTAGTATCATGGCAAAGTGCGATGAATTCTAAGATAGAATCTATGGATTCAAATCAGGTCTGGGAGTTAGTAGAACCACCCAATGGTGTAAAAACCATTGGATGCATGTGGATCTACAAAAGAAAGAGAGGAATAGACGACAAGGTTGAGACCTTGAAAGCATGGCTTGTTGCAAAAGGGTATACTCAAAAAGAGGGTATCGATTATAAGGAGACCTTTTCGCCGATAGCTATTCTTAGGTCTATCTAGATTTTCTTATGTATTGCTACTCATTTGGATTAGGAGGTGTGGCAGATGGATATCAAGACAACTTTCCTTAATGGAGGTCTTGAGGTAAACATCTATATGGATCAACCAGAGAGATTCATTGTAAAGGGCAAAGAGCATCTTGTGTGCAAGCTTAATCGGTCCATTTATGGATTAAAGCAAGCTTCGAGATCTTGGAACATCCGCTTTGATGAGGTAATCCAGTCTTATGGATTTATTCAAAGTCCGGATGAGTCTTGTGTATACAAGAGATGTGACGAAAACGTAGTGGTATTTATTGTACTATATGTAGATGACATTTTGTTAATTGATAACAATGTCAAGGTCTTATTGAACGTAAGGGTATGGTTGTCCAAACAGTTTGATATGAAGAACTTGGGAGAAGTGGGACACATCCTTGGGATCAAGGTTATAAGGGATCGTATGTAAAGGATGTTGTGCTTATCTCAAGCTTCATACATAGACACCATTTTGGCTCGTTTTAGCATGCAGAACTCCAAGAAAGGTTTTCTACATTTTAGGCATGGAGTACCTTTATCTAAACAGATGTGTCCTAGAACATCAAAAGAGATAGAGGAGATGAAGGCAGTTCCTTATGATTCAGCGGTAGGAAGCCTCATGTATACTATGCTATGTACGAGATCGGATATCAGCTTTGTCGTTGGCATGGTTAGCAGATATCAGAGTAATCAAGGACAAGGACATTGGATTGCGGTAAAACATGTTGGTGCAGGGGCACTAGATAATCGAACCTGTGTTTTGATTATGGCAAAGACACAAAGTTAAGTTTATATTGTTATCTCACGAGCTAAATCAAGTGTGCAGAAAAGTACTAAAGCTGGAGCTGAAGGCTAGCGACACCCGGAGGAAGCCGTGGTGGTCGGGCGACACTTGAGTGAATTCGGAGGGAGCCGAAGGAATCGAGTGGAAGGCCGGAAGCAAGAGCTACTATCGAGGTAAGCTCGTGTGAGTGAGAGATTGTAAGGTCGTGTCCTCTTTACGGGGACGACCGTAGGCGACGATTCGACTAAGACTTCCTGTGGAAGGTCTAGGTCGAGATCGGACGGTTAGAAACCGTCGTATTTATCATTTTCCGAGCTAATCTCTTCCGCAGGAAGCGGTGCGGTCATCACCGGACATTAGGCGATCATTATCGATCGTGATGAGATGCATCGATCGATATCATCGATCGTGATGAGAGGCATCGATCGGTGATGGCGACGATTCAGCTTTTGCGCTAGGTCAAAACGGATAACGTTTGACGCGGCCACTTCGCGATAAAAATTTGGAAAAATTCATGATCCGTTCCAAAGAAATAGGAGACAAATTCAGAGGCTAAAGTCTATAAAAGGAGGGGAGGATTCATCTCCAAAGATCATCAATTATTCATCAAGTGCTTCTACAACGCCAACGCTTCAACACCGTCATAACGCCGACGCGATGACAACCTCAGATCTTCTTCGTCGGCAGCAGATTCAAGTAATATTTTTGATATTATATTCTGTGTTTTTTATCTTCATAACGAGGTGAGGTAGGCTTGTTGCCTCATCCTCGTGTATTCGGTTTTTGTAATCGTTGTCTCCTACCTCCAACGAGGAGGAGACGTTTTAGTGCTTTGCCCTCCGTACGCGGTCTAGGACCGATAGGGCCTTGGAGTAGCAACCGCTGGGTTGTGAACCAAGTAAAATAAACGTGTTCATTTATTTTCCGCTGTGCTTACTTTGCGTATTGAACGAACGAAAAAGAAAAGATTTACGATCGCTATTCACCCCCCCCCTCTAGCGACGCTTCTCGATCCAACAAAACATATATTAAAGTACCTGAGAAGGACTAGGGATTATATGCTGGTATAACAGGAAGATCAATTACTCCCTGTGGGTTACACAAATTCCGACTTCCAATCAGATAGGGATAATAGTAAGTCTACCTCAGGTTTTGTGTTTACTTTGGGAGGTGGAGCCATTGTATGGAGGAGTGTCTAGCAGAAATGCATGGCAAACTCTACCTTGGAAGTTGAGTATGTGGCAGCCTCTGAGGCGGCCAAAGAAGATGTATGGCTCAGGAACTACTTGATGGACTTGGACGTGATTCCTAGTTTGCCTTGAACTATCACAATTTATTGTGATAATAGTGGTGCAGTTGCAAATTTGAAGAAACCACGAGCCCATAAGGCAAGTAAACACATAGATCGCAAGTACCACCCGATACAAGAAATCGTAAAGCGAGGAGAAGTTATTGTAGCCAAGATTGCATCTGATGATAACTTGGCAGATCCTTTCACTAAAGCATTTCTAGCGAGAGCTTTTGATAGGCATGTGGAGGGAATGGGAATCAAATGTGTGGCAATATATGGACAGCATAGTCTTTTAGTACAATTGGGAGATTATTAGAATGTATACTGAAAAGTCTATCTTTTGTATGAACATCTTTATTTTTGAAATAAGAATCACATGATCATTGTTTGCATATTTATGGTTATGCATATTGTCTAATATATTAAATCGTAGATAACATGGTGTGAAGTGTCACACGGGAGATCATGTTACCAGTTCCATGTAAAGTATAAGTAAAGGCTCACAACTGAGATGGTTTTGGACAAACCATTGGTATGGTTGTAGTGTGATTTGGTATTGGTTTGTCTTGACCATAGAATTACACTAGTACACTTTGTGTATTGACCAGGACTGACTTAGAGGTGATTCGATTTATTGCTGACTACATAATTGAATCGGACATCAGATATTATGGTGTACATGCTCTTAATCCCGATATAATAACAGGCACATGTACTTAGTATTTATTTCTTTGATTTACCAATCGGCGAGATTTATAGATTAAATTGATAAGCTCGGTAAGTTGGGAAATGATATTATTTACATGGTATGTCATTGATTATAGGAGGAAACCGTGTCCTATATATTAGGATGATGATGTCCCCTTGAGGAGCTCATAAGGATCATCATGTAAACAATGCAGGTGGACTTGGTCTGGGATGATGATAAGATTGAGTGGTACTACTCTATGGAGTTAGATGTTAATTAATTAATTGTCAGTAAATTAATTAATTGACGGACATTATAGATCTTAAACAAGGGGAGATATTTATACAATTAATATATGGAGCCCATATTTATTTATGGGGGTTGGTGAGGTAGATCAATGATAATCCTCTAATGGAATGGATTATTTGTTGGAATGTATACTGAAAGCCTAGCTCTTTTTGTATGAACATTTTTATTTTGAAATAAGAATCACATGATCATTGTTTGCACTTTGTATATTTATTATATGTGTGCATATTGTCTAATATTTTACATTGTATATAACATGGTGCTTGGTATGGCACAGATGATCATGTTATCAGTATCTTGTAGAATATAAGTAGAGGCTCACAACCAAGATGGTTTTGGACAAACCATTGGCATGGTTGTAGTGTAGCTTGGTATTGTTTTGTCTTGAACATAGAGTTACACTAGTACACTTAGGTGTATTGAGCAGGACCGACATAGAGGTGATTCAATTTGTTGCTGACTACATAATTGAATCGGACCTCGGATATTATCTTGTACATGCTCTTAATCCCGATATAATAACGGGCACATGTACTTAGTATTTATTTCTTTGATTTACCAGAGGGTGAGATTTAGATGGATTAAATCAATATGCCCGGTAAGTTGGGAAATGATATTATTTACATGGTGTGCCGTTGATTATAGGAGGAAGCCGTGTCCTATATATTAGGTTGATGATGTCCCCTTGAGGAGCTCATAAGGTTCATCATGTAAACCCAGCTGGTTGACTTAGTCAACATGATGATAAGGTTGAGTGGTACTACTCGAGGAGTTAGATGTTAATTAATTGATGGTCAGTAAATCAATTAATTGACGGACATTCGATATCTTAAATACGGGGAGACGAATGTACAAATAATATATGGAGCCCATATTAATTTATGGGGGTTGGTGAGGTAGTTCAATGATGATCCTCTAGTGGAATGGAACATCATTGATGGATCAAGTTTGTGTGGTTCCGATCAATCGGGTGGCCAAGATCCAACTCCTCCTTACGGTCCCTATCGTAGCCTAATATAATCCTCATGAAGTCTAGATCCAAGAATATAAAACAAAACTCTAGAACCAACGGTAGGGATTAAATCCCTAGATCCGATGGTTAGGATGAAACCCTAGAACAAACGGTTGGGATTAAATCCCTAGATCCGATGGTTAGGATGAAACCCTAGATCCGACGGTTGGGATGAAACCCTAGATCCGACGGTTGGGATGAAATCCTAGGTCCGACGGTTGGGATGAAATCCTAGATTCGACAGTTGGGTATAAACCCTAGATCCGACGGTTGGGATAAAACCCTAGATCCGACGGTGAAGATTAAATCCCTAGATCCGACGGTGGAGATTAAAGGAGACTTAAGCCCAATTCTATAAATAGAGGGCTTAGGATGGGCGGCAAGATGGTTAAATTGGAGTTAGGGTTTTAGGTTGGGCGGCTAGGGTTTGGAAGCTTTGGCTTGGGCGGCAACTCTTGGACAAGTGGCCAGCGCCCATCTTCTTCCATCAAGACTTGGCCGACGCCCATCCTCTTGGTCCCTCTCTTATTCCTTGGCCGGCGGCAACCTCTCTTCAAGGTTGGTCGGCGTTCACTTCTCCATTCTCTCCAAGGTGGCCGGCGGTTCCCCTTACATTGGTGGCCGGCGCTTCATCCATTCGTTCCTTGGTTGGCGGTTACATCAAATTCCCTTGCCTGGTGGCCGGTTCTAGAAAGGAGAAGTTTCGTTGGTTCTTCTCTTTGTTCGCAGCGAACAAGGAAGGGAAGAACGTGATCTAGAAGGCTTCTACTCGTGGAGGATCTTCGCCCACACATCGTCCACGAGGAGGATAGGACATACGGTAGAAGATCGTGAGGTATAAAAGTTTTACAACTTTATTTTCTGATCTTAGCATGTTCTTTTATGTGTTGATTATACAAGTGTGTGTATGTATATATTTTGTATAATCATGGACCCCGAAGACAAACACAAAAACCGGCGATCCGTCCGTTGTCTCTTCCGCGGCTAACCAACTAGAAGAGTTGTGTTGCTTGAACAACTAGTTTGTTCAAGCGATCACTCAAGTTGTTAGCACGACGACGAATAGATTGTGCTCAGGAAACTCATCCCATCCGGATTAGTTCTTTCATTAGTGAAAATTTTAATCCGGGGACATGGGAGCCAATGAGCCTCCAAAGCAACTCCCTTCATTTGGTATCAGAGCCACGGTTTCCAGTTTTGTGTGTTTTGGATTCGGTTACTTTCATGCACATATCATATATTGAGTATGCCAGATAATAGTAGGATGTGCGTAGGCTAACTTTTTGGTTGCAGGCATAAGATCCGACTATTATAGCTATTTGGTTGTATGTGATTGTTTTGTGTGTGATTGTATGTATATTATTTGAATCCTCGGGGTTGACGAGGCTAGATTAGTATTTAATTTTTGTAATTAAATACGGCATTGTTTAGCCGCTCATTTTAGTTTACTTTTGATCTAGATTATTTGTACACTCCTTCGTAGAGTATAGGATCGATGGATGTAAATTAAAATGATATATCTCGGCTCGGATCTCTTTGGTGACTTGCGCACGGAAAAAGATGGAGCGGACGAGGTGGCAACACGACGGGATGCGTATTGGAGAACAATGCCATAATAGTTGGAAAAATTCTGTTTTTTTCCATATTTATTGCTGATTTGTTTTATATGCATGTTGTGTATGCTTTAAAATTCCTCAATTTCAATTTACTAAGTGGGAGAGGGATATTTTAATTAATTCCCGCGGCCTCCATTACAATTTGACGTGTGATGCAACAAACTTGCGCGTTGGCTCTGAGTGCCTTCCTCCCCATCGGATGGGTTTGTTTGCGGATCACTAGGTCAAATAATGGTTATAGGAAATTATTTAGGAGCGTGTGTACTTCCCCATCGGTAAGGCATATAATCCGAAATAATTCCCTTAGTATCGTGTAATGGTGCACACTTAGATGCAAATAAAAGTATCCTCCCCATCGGAGTCACTGCTTTTATTTGTAGGGCTAAAGAGGAACCAACTATTAATTTTATTTGTCAAAAAGTAAGGTTGACAAGATAATAAAATTAATGGGTAAAATCTCCTCTTACAAATGTAGAATTCGTATACGTCCACACTATAGTGGCATGCGATATTCTCGGTGTTTTGAGGTGTTGGTTGATTTTGGAATTTTATTGTTTTGAGGAATCAATAATATTTGAAATCTAATATTTTGATCATTGTGATTCTTAGGTTTTTCAAATGGCTTTCAACCCACTTGCTGTGATATTAAAAGAAAATAAACTTATTGGACCAAACTATATTGATTGGAAAAGAAATTTGGATATTGTCTTAACTACGGAGGAGTACAAATTTGTACTCTTTGAGGTCTGTCCTCCTAAGCCCACCGATGACTCTGATGAAAAGGAGAAAGAACGTTATAAGAAATGGATCAAGGCAGATGAGATGATGCGGTGTTACATTTTGGCATCTATGTCAAATGTGCTGCAACATCAGCATCAGGCCATGGCCACAGCTTATGACTTGATGTTCAATCTCAAGAAACTTTTCGGACATCAGAGTAGGGCGGCTAGATAGGAGGCGATGAGAAACTTGATGACGACCACCATGATAGAGGGAACACCCGTTAGGGAACATGTTCTCAAGATGATGGCTCATCTTAATGAGATGGAAGTCCTCAGAGCTGAGATCGATGGGGAAACCCAGGTCGATATCATTCTCCAGTCTCTGCCTAGGAGTTTTGAGCAGTTCCGCCTCAATTACAACATGAACAAGAGGTTGTATTCGTTGGCGGAGCTTCTGACAGAACTCCAGGCGGCAGAGGGGCTTTTTCGTCAAAGCGCTCATGCCATGGTCGCTTAGAAGGTTTCTTCTTCTAAACCGAAAGGTAAGAAGAAGAAGAAGCAAGGTGGAGCAAAGAAAGTGGCAGTGGGACCTCAGGCAGGAGTGAAGAAGCTGAAAGGCAAGTGCTTCACTTGCAAGCAGACTAGACATTGGAAGGCGGACTGTCCTCGCCGAAAGAACAAAGGTATATCTTCTTGTTTAGTTGTTGAAACATGTTTAGCGGTGTTATCTACCAGTGCCTGGTGTGTAGATACAGGAGCTACTGATCATGTATGCAATACTTTGTAGGGGTTCCAGAAAACCCGACGACTAGCTGAGGGAGAGATTACCGTCTTCATGGGCAATGCTTCAAAGGTGGCGGCTATTGCAGTGGGAGACGTTTATTTATCTTTTGATAGGAATAAAGTTTTGGTATTGAGAAATTGTCTTTATGTACCTACTTTTAGAAAGAATTTAATTCCAGTTTCTAAATTGTTTATGGATGGATATTCTGTTTCTTTTAATGACAAAGTGGTTATAAAAAGGAATAGGGAGATTATCTGTTCTGGTACATTAGTTGGCAATTTATATACTCTAGAACCGAAAACTCCCACGATGCATATAGAAGTGAATAACTCATCTTCTAAATCTAATAAGAGAAAAGAACCTTCGCAAATGAACCAGACATATCTTTGACATCTAAGGCTTGGTCATATTAACCTAAGCAGAATTCAAAGGTTGATAGCTGATGGACCTTTGGGTTCATTAGTGGTGGAGGATCTCCCAACATGCGAATCTTGCTTAGAAGGTAAAATGACCAAGAGGCCTTTCAAGGCCAAGGGGTATAGAGCCAAAGATGTGTTAGAATTGGTTCATTCTGATCTGTGCGGTCCTATGACTATCCAGGCTAGAGGTGGCTTTGAATACTTCGTCTCTTTTATAGACGATTATTCAAGGTATGGATACATTTACTTGATGCACTGCAAGTCTGAATGCTTTGACAGGTTCAAAGAATTCAAGGCTGTTGTGGAGAACCGTCAAGGTAAAAGTATCAAGACACTGCGATTTGATCGTGGTGGCGAGTACCTCTTGGGAGAGTTTAGGAGTTACTTATCAGAGTCTGGGATTCAATCCCAATTATCCGCACCTGGCACACCCCAGCAGAATGGTGTGGCGGAGCGAAGGAACATGACTCTTATGGTGATGGTCAGATCTATGATGAGTTACTCTGAGTTACCTGATTCATTCTGGGGGTTTGCTCTGGAAACAACAACACACATTCTGAACTTGGTTCCATCTAAGTCAGTACCCTCTACTCCCACAGAGTTGTGGACTGGGCGAAAGCCTAGTCTAAGACATATTCGGATTTGGGGTAGTCCAGCACATGTGCTGAAGGGAGATGCTGGTAAGTTGGAATCTCGTACAGAAGTACGCTTGATTGTTGGCTACCCTAAGGGAACGAAGGGTGGTTTATTCTATAGTCCTAGAGATCAGAAGGTAATCATGAGTACGAATGTCAGATTTCTAGAGGAGGACTATGTAATGAACCACAGGCCCACGAGTAGGATTGTTCTTGAGGAGTTGACAGGGGAAGTCCCGACTTCAGTACCACCAGTACAAGAGGAGATACCACAAGTCACTGCACCGCGTGTCACAGAGCATACACAGGAGGTACCTCGTCGTAGTGGGAGGGTTGTTAGACAACCCGACAGATTCATATTTTTGGGAGAGTCTTCAGACTTAGACCCTGGTGAACATGAACCTGATCCCTGGACATATGACGAGGAACTCCAAGATAGAGATGCGGTATCTTGGCAAAGAGCGATGGATTCAGATATAGAATCTATGGATTCTAATCAGGTCTGGGAGCTAGTAGAACCACCCGATGGTGTAAAAGCCATTAGATACAAGTGGATCTACAAGAGAAAGAGAGGAGTAGACGGGAAGGTTGAGACCTTCAAAGCTAGGCTTGTTGCGAAAGGGTATACTCAGAAAGAGGGCATCGATTATGAGGAGACCTTTTCGTCGGTAGCTATGCTTAAGTCTATCCGGATTCTCTTATCTATAGCTGCTCATATGGATTATAACATTTGGCAGATGGATGTCAAGACAGCTTTCCTTAACGGAAGTCTTAAGGAGAACATCTATATGCGGCAACCAGAGGGATTCATTGCTAAAGGCAAAGAGCATCTTGTATGTAAGCTTAATCGGTCCATTTATGGATTGAAGCAAGCTTCTAGATCATGGAACATCCACTTTGATGAGGTAATCCAGTCATATGGATTTATTCAAAGTCCGGATGAGCCTTGTGTATACAAGAGATGTGACGGAAATGTAGTGGTGTTTCTTGTACTATACGTAGATGACATTTTGTTAGTTGGCAACAATATCAAAGTGTTATCAGACGTAAGGGTATGGCTGTCCAAACAGTTTCACATGAAGGACTTGGGAGATGTGGGACACATCCTTGGGATCAAAGTAATAAGGGATCGCAAGAAAAGGATGTTGTGCTTATCTCAAGCTTCATATATTGACACTATCCTTGATCGTTTTAGCATGCAGAACTCCAAGAAAGGTTTTCTACCTTTTAGGCATGGAGTTCCTTTATCTAAAGAGATGTGTCCCAAAACATCAAAGGAGATAGAGGACATGAAGGTGATTCCTTATGCTTCAGCAGTAGGAAGCCTTATGTATGCTATGCTATGTACAAGACCAGATATTTGCTTTGCTGTGGGCATGGTTAGCAGATATCAGAGTAATCCTGGACAGGGACATTGGACTGCGGTAAAGCACATATTGAAGTACCTGAGAAGGACTAGGGATTATATGCTGGTTTAACTGGCAGATCAATTAGTCCCTGTGGGTTACACGGATTTAGATTTCCAATCAGATAGGGACAAGAGTAAGTCTACCTCGGGGTTTGTGTTTACTTTTGGAGGTGGAGCCATAGTATGGAGGAGTGTCAAGCAGAATTGCGTGGCGGACTTTACCATGGAAGCTGAGTATGTGGCAGCCTCTGAGGCAGCCAAGGATGTTGTATGACTCAAGAACATCTTGATGGACTTGGATGTGATTCCTAGTTTGCCCAGAATTATCACAATTTATTGTGATAACAGTGGTGCAGTTGCAAACTCGAAGGAACCACGAGCCCATAAGGCGAGTAAACACATAGAGCGCAAGTACCACCTTATACGAGAGATCGTAAAGCGAGGAGAAGTTGCTGTCACCAAGATTGCATCAGAGGATAACCTGGCAAATCCATTCACTAAGGCCCTTCCAGCGAAAGCATTTGATAGGCATGTGGAGGACATTGGGATCAGATGTATGGCAGTGTGATGACAACATAGTCTTTTAGTATAAGTGGGAGATTGTTGGAATGTATACTGAAAGCCTAGCTCTTTTTGTATGAACATTTTTATTTTGAAATAAGAATCACATGATCATTGTTTGCACTTTGTATATTTATTATATGTGTGCATATTGTCTAATATTTTACATTGTAGATAACATGGTGCTTGGTGTGGCATAGAAGATCATGTTATCAGTATCTTGTAGAATATAAGTAGAGGCTCACAACCAAGATGGTTTTGGACAAACCATTGGAATGGTTATAGTGTAGCTTGGTATTGTTTTGTCTTGAACATAGAGTTACACTAGTACACTTAGGTGTATTCAGCAGGACCGACATAGAGGTGATTCAATTTGTTGCTGACTACATAATTGAATCGGACCTCGGATATTATCTTGTACATGCTCTTAATCCCGATATAATAACGGGCACATGTACTTAGTATTTATTTATTTGATTTACCAGAGGGTGAGATTTAGATGGATTAAATCAATATGCCCGATAAGTTGGGAAATGATATTATTTACATGGTGTGTCATTGATTATAGGAGGAAACCATGTCCTATATATTAGGTTGATGATGTCCCCTTGAGGAGCTCATAAGGTTCATCATGTAAACCCAGCTGGTTGACTTAGTCAACATGATGATAAAGTTGAGTGGTACTACTCGAGGAGTTAGATGTTAATTAATTGATGGTCAGTAAATCAATTAATTGACGGACATTCGATATCTTAAATATGGGGAGATGAATGTACAAATAATATATGGAGCCCATATTAATTTATGGGGGTTGGTGAGGTAGTTCAATGATGATCCTCTAGTGGAATGGAACATCATTGATGGATCAAGTTTGTGTGGTTCCGATCCATCGGGTGGCCAAGATCTAACTCCTCCTTATGGTCCTTATTGTAGCCTAATATAATCCTCATGAAGTCTAGATCCAAGAATATAAAACAAAACTCTAGAACCAACGGTAGGGATTAAATCCCTAGATCCGATGCTTAGGATGAAACCCTAGAACCAACGGTTGAGATTAAATCCCTAGATCCGACCGTTGGGATGAAACCCTAGATCCGACGGTTGGGATGAAACCCTAGATCCGACGGTTGGGATGAAATCCTAGATCCGACGGTTGGGATGAAATCCTAGATCCGACGGTAGGGAATAAACCCTAGATCCGACGGTTGGGATAAAACCCTAGATCCGACGGTGGAGATTAAATCCCTAGATCCGACGATGGAGATTAAAGGAGGCTTAAGCCCAATTCTATAAATAGAGGGCTTAGGTTGGGTGGCAAGATGGTTAAATTGGAGTTAGGGTTTTAGGTTGGGCGGCTAGGGTTTGGAAGCTTTGGCTTGGGCGGCAACTCTTGGACAAGTGGTCGGCGCCCATCTTCTTCCATCAAGACTTGGCCGGCGCCCATCCTCTTGGTCCCTCTCTTATTCCTTGGCCGGCAGCAACCTCTCTTCAAGGTTGGCCGACGTTCACTTCTCCATTCTCTCCAAGGTGGCCGGCGGTTCCCCTTACATTGGTGGTCGGCGCTTCATCCATTCGTTCCTTGGCCGGCAGTTACATCAAACTCCCTTGCTTGGTGGCCGGTTCTAGAAAGGAGAAGTTTTGTTGGTTCTTCTCTTTGTTCGCAGCGAACAAGGAAGGGAAGAACGTGATCTATAAGGCTTCTACTCGTGGAGGATCTTCGCCCACACGTCGTCCATGAGGAGGATAGAACATACGGTAGAAGATCGTGAGGTATAAAAGTTTTACAACTTTATTTTCTGATCTTAGCATGTTCTTTTATGTGTTGATTATACAAGCGTGTGTATGTATATATTTTGTATAATCATGGACCCCGAAGACAAACACAAAAACCGGCGATCCGTCCGTCGTGTCTTCCGCGGCTAACCAACTAGAAGAGTTGTGTTGCTTGAACAATTAGTTTGTTCAAGCGATCACTCAAGTTGTTAGCACGACGACGAATAGATTGTGCTAAGGAAACTCATCCCATCCGGATTAGTTCTTTCATTAGTGAAAATTTTAATCCGGGGACATGGGAGCCAATGAGCCTCCGAAGCAACTCCCTTCATTATTATTAATGGATCAGACTTTATGTGGGCTAGATCCATTGGGTGGCCAAGATCCAACTCCTCCTCATGGTCCCTATTGTAGCCTATTAAAACCTTGATGAAGCCTAGATCCGTTGTTGGAAAATGGAACTCTTGATCCGACGGTGGAGGTTAAATCTCTAGATCCGATGGTAGAGATTAAATCTCTAGATCCGACGGTTGAGATTAAATCTCTAGATCTGATGGTTGAGATTAAAAGGAGGCTTAAGCCTAACTCTATAAATAAGGCTTAGGTCTTGGGCGGAAAGAGAGAGCAAGGGATTCTAGGGTTTGCTCTCCTTATCTTGGCTGGCAAGAAACCCTAGGAGAATTAGGGTTTGGAGCTAGGTTTGGGCGGCGGCAAGAAGTGGAGGAGTTCTTAGGGTTCTTCTACCTCTCTTCCTAAGGTTGGGCCGGCGCAACTTCTCCTTCCCTTGGTTGTCGGCGCTCCTTCCTTGAAGGAAAGACTGGTGGTTCTTCTTTCTTCCCCAAGTTGTCGGCGGCAACCTTTCTTCAAGGTTGGCCGGCACTCCTTCATCCACTCCTTGACCGGCGGCAACATCAAGCTCCTTGGCTTGGTGGTCGGTCCTAGATAGGAGAAGAAGTTTTGTATTATTCTTCCCTTTATTCGTAGCGAGCAAGGAAGGGAAGAATGTGATCTAGGAGGCTTCGACTTTTTGAATATCATCGCCTACACGATGGCCAAAAGGAGGAAGGACATACAATAAAAGACCTTGAGGTAAACAAGAGGTATAATTCTTGTTTATGTATGTTTTCTTATTCTATGCAAGTTGTATGTATTGTATGTGGCTAATTTACTTCGACCCCGAAGACAAACACAAAAACCGGCGATCCGTACATCATCAATTCTGCGACTAATCGTAGATAAGAGGTAGGTTGCTTGAACAACAAGTTTGTTCAAGTAACTGCTCTAATCGAATAGCACGACAATGGATCAGTTGCTTGGGTAATCCCACTTCGTCAAGGATTTTTTTTTTAATTCGGGGACGTAGATGGGATCGCCATGCACAAGCGACCGAGGTGGGAAGCGAAGCTTCGGATCCACACCCCTTCAAGTGGTATCAGAGCCACAATTTCCGGTTTTGTGTGTTTAAAATTCAGTTAATTTTATGTATTTATCATATATTGTATGTGTCGGATAATAGTAGGATGTGCGTAGGCTCACTTTTTGGTTGCAGGAATAAGATCCAACTATTATAGCTATATGTGTGTCTATGTGATTGTATGTGTGTAATATTATTTGAATCCTCGTGGTTGATGTGGCTAGTATTTAATTGTTGTAATTAAGTACGACATTGTTTAGCAACTCTTTTATTTTAGTTTACTTTCGATCTAGATTTCATGTACACTATTTTGTGGAGTATAGGATCGATGGATGTAAATTAAAATAATTTTTCTCAGCTCGGATCTCCGGATGGCTTGTACATGGCGTAGGGAGGAGCGGACGAGATGGCGATACGACGGGAGGCATATTGGAGAACAAAAGCCATAATAGTTGGAAAATATTTTTTTTTCATATTTATTGCTTCTTGTTTGATATGCATGTCGTGTGCTAGGAAAATTCCTCAATTTTAAATTACTAAGTGGGAGAGGGATATTTTTTTTTTAAATTCCCACGGCCTCCATTACGATTTGACATGTGATGCAAACAAACTTGCGCGTCGGCTGTGAGTGCCTTTCTCCCCATCGGATGAGTTTGTTTTGCGGATCACAGGGTCGAATATGGTTATAGGAAATTATTTAGGAGCGTGTGTACTTCCCCATCGGAAGGCACATAACCCGAGATAATTGCCTTGGTACCAAGTAATGGTGAACACTTAGATGCAAATAGGAGTATCCTCCCCATCGAAGTCACTGCTTTTATTTGTAGGGCCGAAGAGGAACCAACTATTAATTTTTTTTGTCAAAAAGTTAGGTTGACAAGATAGTAAAATTAATGGGTGAAACCTCCTCTTACAAATGTAGAATTTGTATACGTCCACACGATGGCATACGATATTCTCGGTGTTTTGAGGTTTTAGTTGATTTTAAAATTTTATTGTTTGAGGATTCAATAATTTTTTGAAATCTAATGTTTTGATCGATGTGATTCTTAGGTTTTCTAAAAATGACTTTCAACCCGCTTGCTGTGATACTAAAAGAGAATAAACTTACTGGACCTAATTATGTTGATTGGAAGAGGAATCTTAATATTGTCTTGACTGCTGAGGAGTACAAATATATACTCTTCGAAGAGTGTCCTCCTAAGCCGGCGGATGATTCTATGGAAAAGAAGAAGGAGAGTTACAAGAAGTGGATAAAGGCTGATGAGATGGCATGGTGTTACATTTTGGCTTCTATGTAAAATGTATTGCAACATCAACATCAAGCCATGCCCACTGCTTATGACATGATGCTCAATCTCAAGGAGCTTTTCGGACACCAGAATCGGGTTGCTTGGCAGGAAGCCATGAGGAACTTGATGACGACCACCATGATCGAGGGATCATGTTATCAAGATTATAGCTCATTTGAATGAGTTGGAAGTCCTTGGAGCTGAGATCGATGGGGAAACCCAGGTCGATATCATTCTCCAGTCTCTACCTAGGAGTTTTGAGCAATTTGTCCTCAACTACAACATGAATAAAATGTTGTATTCATTGGCGGAGATTCTGACATAACTCCAGGCAACACAGGGGCTTTTTCGTCAGAGTGCTCAGGCTCAGGCCATGGTTGCTCAAAAGGTTTCTGCTTATAAGCCGAAATGCAAGAAGAAGAAGAAACAAGGTGGGGCAAAGGTAGCGGGAGGATCTCAGGGAGGAGTGAAGAAGTCGAAAGGCAAGTGCTTCACTTGCAAGCAGACCGGACATTGGAAGAAGTAATGCCCCAACCGGAAGCAGAACAAAGGTATATCTTTTGGTCTAGTCATTGAAACATGTTTAGCGGTGTTATCTACTGGCACCTGGTGTGTAGATACGGGAGCCACTGATCATGTCTGCAATACTTTACAGCGGTTCCAAGAAACCAGACGACTGGCTGAGGAGGAGATTACCGTTTACTTGGCCTATGCTACGAAGGTGGCGGCTGTTGCAGTGGGAGATGTTTATTTGTCTTTTGATAGAAATAAAACTTTGGTTCTGAGAAATTTCCTTAATGTACCTTTATTTAGATAGAATTTGATTTCGATTTCTAAATTATTTATGGATGGATATTCTATTTCTTTTAATGATAGAGTTGTTATAAAAAGGAATAGGGAGATTATCTGTTCTGTTGCATTAATAGGAAATTTATATACCCTTGAACCAAAAGCTCCCGCGATGCAAATAGAAGTAAATAATTCATCTTCTAATTCTAATAAGAGAAAAGAACCTTCGAAAATGAACCAAACATATCTTTGGCATCTAAGCTTAGGTCATATTAACCTAAGTAGAATTAAAAGGTTGATAATTGATGGACCTTTGGGTTCATCAGTGGTGGAAGAATTCCCAACCTGCGAATCTTGCTTGGAAGGTAAAATGACCAAGAGGCCTTTTAAGGCCAAGGGGTATAGAGCCAAAGATGTGTTGGAATTTGTTCATTCTGATTTGTGTGGTCCTATGTCTATCCAGGAAAGAGGTGGTTTTGAATATTTTATCTCTTTTATAGATGATTATTCAAGATATGAATACATTTACTTGATGCGCCGCAAGTCTGAATGCTTTGACAGGTTTAAAGAATTCAAGGCAGATGTGGAGAAACATCAAGATAAATGTATCAAGATACTATGATCTGATCGTGGTAGTGAGTACCTCTTGGGAGAGTTTAGGAATTACTTATCAGAGGCTGGGATTCAATCCCAATTGTTTGCACCTGGCACACCCCAACAGAATGGTGTAGCGGAGCGAAGGGATAGGACTCTTATGGACATGGTTAGATCAATAATGAGTTATTCTGACTTCTCAGATTCATTCTAGGGGTATGCTATGGATAAGCCAGTGTATATTCTGAACTTGGTACCATCTAAATCAGTGCCTTCTACTCCCACAGAATTATGGACTGGGCGAAAGCTTAGTTTGAGATATATTTGAATTTGGGGGAGTCCACCACATGTGCTCAAGGCAGATGCTGGTAAGTTGGAACCTCGTACAAAATTGCGCATGTTCGTTGGCTATCCTAGAGGAACGAAAGGTGGTTTGTTTTATAGTCCTAGAGATCAGAGGGTGATCGTTAGCACGAATGCCAGATTTCTAGAGGAAGACTATGTGATGAACCACAAGCCCATGAGTAAGATTGTTCTGGATGAATTGAGAGGGGAAGTCACTACTTCAGTACCACCGGTACAAGAGGATATACGACAAGTGACTGCATCGCGTGTCATAGAGGATAGACAAATGATACCTCGTCGTAGTGGGAGGGTTGTTAGATAGCCTGACAAATTTATATTATGGGGAGAATCTTCTGATTTGGTCCCTTACGAACATGAACCTGATCCCTGGACATATGACGAGGCAATCCAAGATAAAGATGCAGTATCTTGGCAAAGTGCGATGAATTCTGAGATAGAATCTATGGATTGAAATCTGGTCTGGGAGCAAGTAGAACCGCCCAATGGTGTAAAAACCATTGAATGTAAGTGGATCTACAAAAGAAAGAGAGGAATAGATGGGAAGGTTGAGACCTTTAAAGCAAGACTTGTTGCGAAAGAGTATACTCAGAAAGAGGGTATCGATTTTGAGGAGACATTTTTATCGGTAGCTATGCTTAAGTATATCTGGATTCTCTTATGTAATGCTGCTCATATGGATTATGAGGTGTGGCAGATGGATGTCAAGACAACTTTCCTTAATGGAAGTCTTGAGGAAAACATCTATATGGAGCATCTAGAGGGATTCATTGCAAAGGGCAAAGAGCATCTTTTGTGCAAGCTTAATCTGTCCATTTATGGATTGAAGCAAGCTTCGAGATCTTGGAACATCTGCTTTGATGAGGTAATCTAGTCTTATGGATTTATTCAATGTCCGGATGAGTCTTGTGTATACAAGAGATATGACAGAAACGTAGTGGTATTTCTTATACTATACGTAGATGATATTTTGTTAATTGACAACAATGTCATGTTGTTATCGGATGTAAGGGTATGGTTGTCCAAACAGTTTAATATGAAGGACTTGGGAGAAGTGGGACACATCCGTGGGATCAAGGTTATAAGGGATTGCAGGAAAAGGATTATGTGCTTATCTCAAGCTTCATACATAGACACCATTTTGGCTCATTTTAGCATGTAGAACTCCAAGAAACATTTTCTATTTTTTAGGCATGGAGTACCTTTATCTAAAGAGATGTTTCCAAGAACATCAAAGGAGATAGAGGAGATGAAGGCGGTTCCTTATGCTTCGGCAGTAGGAAGCCTCATGTATACTATGCTATGTACGAGATCAGATATTTGCTTTGCCATTGGCATGGTTACCGGATATCAATGTAATCTAGGATAGGGATATTGGATTGCGGTAAAGCATATATTAAAGTACCTTAGAAGGACTAGGGATTATATGCAGGTATACCAGGTAGATCAATTACTTCATGTGGGTTACACAGATTTCGATTTCCAATCAGATAGGGATAACAGTAAGTCTACCTCAGGTTTTGTGTTTACTTTGGGAGGTGGAGCCATTGTATGGAGGACTGTCAAGCATAAATGCATGGCGGACTCTACCATGGAAACTGAGTATGTGACAACCTTTGAGGCGGCCAAAGAAGCTTTATGGCTCAGGAACTTCTTGATGGACATGAACGAGATTCTTGGTTTGCCCAGAACTCACATAATTTATTATGATAACAGTGGTGCAATTGCAAATTCGAAGGAACAACAAGCCCATAAGGCAAGTAAACACATAGAGTACAAGTACCACCTGATACGAGAAATCATAAAGCGAGGAGATGTTGTTGTAGCCAAGATTGCATCAGAGGATAACTTGGCAGATCCTTTCACTATGGCCCTTCCAGCGAGAGCTTTTGATAGGCATGTAGAGGGAATGAGAATCAGATGTATGACAGTATAAGGACAGTATAGTCTTTTATTATAATTGGGAGATTGTTAGAATGTATACTGAAAAGTCTATCTTTTGTATGAACATCTTTATTTTTAAAATAAGAATCACATGATCATTGTTTGCATATTTTTGGTTATGCATATTGTCTAATACATTATATCGTAGATAACATGGTGTGTAGTGTCACACGGGAGATCATGTTATCAGTTCCTTGTAAAGTATAAGTAAAGGCACACAATCGATATGGTTTTATACAAACCATTGGTATAGTTGTAGTGTGATTTGGTATTGGTTTGACTTGATCATAGAATTACACTAGTACACTTTGTGTGTATTGAGCAGGACCGACTTAGAGGTGATTCGATTTATTGCTGACTACATAATTGAATTGGACCTCGGATATTATGGTGTGCATGCCCTTAATCTCGATATAATAACAGGCACATGTACTTAGTATTTATTTCTTTGATTTACCAATGGGCGAGATTGATAGATTAAATCAATAGGCTCGGTAAGTTGGGAAATGATATTATTTACATGGTGTGTCGTTGATTATAGGAGGAAACCGTGTCTTATATATTATAATGACGATGTCCTCTTGAGAAGGTCATAAGGTTCATCATGTAAACCCTGCAGGTGGACTTGGTCCGACATGATGATAAGGTTGAGTGATACTACTCATGGAGTTAGATGTTGATTAATTAATTGTCAATAAATTAATTAATTGACAGACATTTGAGATCTTAAACACAGGGAGATATTTGTACAATTAATATATGGAGCCCATATTTATTTATGGTGGTTGGTGAGGTAAAGCAATGATAATCCTCTAGTGGAATGGATTATCATTAATGGATCAGACTTTATATGGGCTAGATCCATTGGGTGGCCAAGATCCAACTCCTCCTCTTGGTCCCTATTGTAACCTATTAAAACCCTCATGAAGCCTAGATCCGATATAGAAAATGGAACTCTAGATCCGATGGTGGAGGTTAAATCTTTAGATCCGACGGTAGAGATTAAATCTCTAGATCCAACGGTTGAGATTAAATCTCTAGATCCGACGGTGGAGATTAAAAAAAGGCTTATGCCTAACTCTATAAATAAGGCTTAGGGCTTGGGCGGCAAGAGAGAACAAGGGATTCTAGGGTTTGCTCTCCTTAGCTTGGGCCGCAAGAAACCCTAGGAGAATTAGAGTTTAGAGCTTGGTTTGGGTGGAGGCAAGATGTGGAGGAGGTCTTAGGGTTCTTCTCCCTCTCTTCCTAAGGTTTGGCCAGCGCAACTTCTCCTTCCCTTGGTGGTCGGGTCTCCTTCCTTGAAGGAAAGACCGGTGGTTCTTTTTTCTTCCTCAAGTGGCCGGTAGCAACCTTTCTTCAAGTTTGTCCGACGCTTTTCATCCACTCCTTGGCCGGCGTCAACATCAAGCTCCTTGCCTTGGTGGTCGGTCCTAGATAGGAGAAGAAGTTTTGTTTTATTCTTCCCTTTGTTCAGAGCGAGCAAGAAAGGAAAGAATGTGATCTAGGAGGCTTCTACTTTTGAAAGATCGTCACCCACACGACGTCCAAAAGGAGGAAGGACATACAATAGAAGACCTTGAGGTAAACAAGAAGTATAATTTTTGTTTTTGTATGTTTTCTTATTCTATGCAACTTGTATGTATTGTATGTGGCTAATTTACTTGGACCCCAAAGGAAAAACAAAAACCGACGATCCATACTTCGTTTATTCCACGACTAATCGTAGATAAGAGGTAGGTTGCTTGAACAACAAGTTTGTTCAAGTGACCGCTCTAATTGAATCGCACGATGATGGATCTGTTGCTTGGGTAATCCCTCTTCATAAAGGATTAATTTTTTTAATTCAAAGACGTAGATGGTATCGCCATGCATAAGTGACCGAGGTGGTAAGCGAAGCTTCGGATCCACACCCCTTCAAAATCTTGTAGTTTCTTCGCCAATGGCCCTCCTTGACACATGATGGCAAGTGCCCTTTTTAGATAGTTTTACCTTTTTAGCCTTTTTCTTCTTCCCCTTCTGTTGTTCCTTTGACTTCCTCTTAGAACCTTTCTTCGAGGAATCAACTAACAACACTGTCCCCTACTCATTCTTCACAGAAGGTTCCATAGTCTTCACCATGTTGAGCAGTACCACAGATGAACCTTCTTGCATCTCAGAGGTGAATAGGAGCTTGGAGACTTCGAACGTTTCGGATCTCACTTGCTCATCAAACAACTCATAAAGATGAAAGACTATGGTATGAGCATCCATATGATTATGATGCTTCCGCAGCTCAGGTACCATCATGGCTAGCATGATGCAACTCACTAGTTCAGAATCACTCACATGTTTCTGATGGGCCAACAATTGATCCGGAGTTGCGTCATCACTAGGACGGGCGGGAAGAGATGCTTTGAGGACATACCAAAGATTTTAATCCTTAAGAACAATTCTCAAGTTTCTAAGTCAGTCCAAGAAGTTCGGCCTAGTCAATTTATTCGAATCCAAAATAGAGTGCAAATTCAAAGACATCATGATCAAGCGATTAACCAAGAAATACAAATCGAGCATATATGAGAAAATGATTTTACAATGCATCAACATACATTTATAAATCCTATTCATTTTTTGAAATCAAAAACCCCCAAAATCTATTTGGGAGATTGTAGGTCCATCTCCGAATGGGTTGATATCCAACATAGATAAGAACAACCTTAGAGAGAGTCCAACAAGCCATTCTTAGCTACGACGGTAGGTATCAAGTATACCAATTGCATATCACATATATGCAACTATCACAATGTGATATCAACTAATTGAATGTTCACACATACATCGGGTTGTTAACTCATTAACAAGTATGCATCATATGCATAACACCCAACTTCACCTCCCTTCACATCGACCTTGGAGAGAGTCCAACAATCCGATGCTCCAAGTTAAAGCCGACCCATTAATCGCAAAATAGTTTTAATATGGTTAGAGCACATTCAACCAATTAGCCAAGCTTGGAGAGTGTCCAAAAATCCAAACTGACGATTGACCTCTGACTCTTACCATATTAGTAATAATCTATTCCAATGGTTTGAACATGTTCAAGTTCGAGTCGGGCTTGGAGACAGTTCAACAACCCAAATAAGAAATGGAACTCTGGTTCTAACCATATTAATGAATGGTGTAAGCTTTAATATTCTGTAAGGGCTTTAAAGTATCATCCTCTTTTCATGCAAATAACTATTATCTATATGACATAACACGCATGACATACATATGTGCATCTAATTCATCTACATGACATACAATTATGGCATGTACAAGTAGTTTCCATATTGTCAAAATTAATTTTGGAAATAAAATATGTTTGCGATTTGATTTCCCAAATCAAATCCCGATTAAATTAGGAAACAAATTTCCAAATTTAATCACATATTTTATTTATGGAAAATATTAATTAAGGAAATTCAAATTTAATTTAGGAAACAAATTGCCTAAATTGTAATTTCCTAATCATATTATAAAATTTCCAATTTAAATTTCTTTAATAATTAAAATTTCCATAATTATTTCTAAACCTTCCAAAAGTTGAAAATTTCCAAAAATATAATTATGACTATCGCAAAATAATTTTATGATTATGTCAAAACACAGTCAGGCTCTGATACCACTGTTGGGTTTCCCTAGCACCAACGTGGGTGTGTGTTCGAACATGTTTCGTAAACATGCACACAGTGGAAGCAAAAATAAGTAATAACTAACTTATTACAACACACACATCACACGCATGCAAAGGATACAACATGTGTAGACATAATCGTCATTTCAAATTTTGCAATAAAAGAAAACATATAGTAGTCATACCAGACGAATTACGTGAAGCAGGAATGACATCAACCAAGCGACCCTCGTAAGTTTCACCTTTATCCGTATCCACGCCGAGTATCATCGGGATAGCTTCACAAAGCCACGAGCCTCGACTTCACATGAGGTACTAGCTTCACGTTAAGTCATTGTGATCCGAGAGATGATCACAATCAGAATCCAATTCGGATCTAAAAATGAGTTCAACGAACTCGCTTCTTAGAAGCGAATTTCATCAACTGATTGACGAAACTCCGTTCCTCCACTAAAAGAATTTTTGGGGATCCAATCCTCGACAAGGAGGTCGCTGTCGAAGTTCCAAATGGCGGCTAAACAATGCTCTCATCACAAAAGACACACACTGTTGAATCAAATATGGCCGTCGATAGCCAAGTGGAGCTGGGGGGTAGTGGTAGACCGACAGTGGGGATGCTGGCCAGTGGTTGGGGCTGCAAGCCGACGGTGGTGGCTAGCCGACGGTTGGAGCCAGGGCAATGGCCAAGCTTGTGCGACACACAAGAAAAGGAGAGGGAGAGGGGATAAAATGGCTAGGGTTTCACAAACCTTGAACCGATTAATTCCGGGATAGTGTTTCTATTCAGTTATTCTTGATATGAGGAGGAGAATGAACAACATCTGAGGATAGTGTTGGAGACATTGCGACGGGAGCAACTGTATGCCAAGTTTAGTAAGTGTGCATTCTGGTTATCCTAAGTGGGTTTCTTGGACACGTGGTGTCCAAAAAAGGTATTTCTGTAAATCCCCATAAAATCGAGGCGATTAACAGTTGGGAGAAGCTAAAATCAGTTCACGAGGTCCATAGTTTCCTTGGTCTGGCCGAGTATTATTGAAGATTGGTGGAGGGATTCTCCTGTATTGCCATGCCACTCACTCGCTTGACCCAAAAGGGGGGTCAAGTTCACCTGGTCAGAGGTTTGTGAAACTAGCTTTCAAGATCTGAAACAGTGGCTAATTTCTGCACCAATATTAGTGATTCCTTCCGGTGCTGATGGGATGAAACTATATACTGACACTTCTATCCAAGGGTTGGGTGCAATTCTGATGCAGTCCAATCGTGTGGTATCTTATGCTTTCCCTCAACTAAAGGATCACGAGAGGAATTATCTAGTGCACGATCTAGAATTAGCAGCAATCCTTTTCGCATTGAAAATATGGAGACACTATCTGTATGGGATTACCTTTGAGATCTACACAGACCATAAAAGTCTGAAATATCTGTTCACATAGAAAGAGCTGAACCTAAGACAGAGACGGTGGATGGAATATCTGAAGGATTACGACTGCACAATCCATTATCATCCGGGAAAAGCTAATGTGGTAGAAGATACGCTAAGAAGGATGTCTCATGGGGTTTTGGCCTGTCATCTGACAACAGTTACCGATTTAATTTGATAGTTCTCAGAGTTAGGATTTTTTGAAAAAGGTCAAACATCCCGGGGAGTATTAGTATCTATGCTTGCCCAGTCTACTATTGCTGAGAAGATCAAGGAAGAACAAGTTAGTGATCAACATCTGCAGTTCTTGAGCAATACAATAGACGCAGAATGACAGACAGATTTTTCGAGTGACGAGAATGGAGTACTTCATTTCCGTGGACGATTTTGTGTTCCGGACACGCATCCTATTAAGGAAGAGTTGCTACATGAAGCACATCATTTGAGATTTGCTATACATCCTAGTGGTACTCGGATGTACCGAGATTTGAAACGCTTATACTGGTGGAATGGTATGAAGATAGATATTGAAGACTTTGTTGTTCGATGTTTAATATGCTAGCAGGTGAAGGCTAAACATCAGAGACCCAGTGGATTGCTTCAGGAAATTCTGATTCTGGAATGGAAGTGGGAGCATATCACTATGGATTTTATTACGGGATTGCCTAGAACCCGTAAAGGACATGATGCGATTTGGGTGATCGTGGATTGGTTAACCAAATCTGCTCACTTTCTACCTATTCATGGGGCAGACTTGTTGGATCGTCTGGCAGAGTTGTACTGTCGAGAGATTATCAGATTTCATGGCGTACCTTTGAGTATCATATCCGATAGAGATCATAGATTTACTTCATGATTTTGGCAGAGTCTTCAGCAGGCTATGGGCACAAAGCTTTGTCTCATTATAGCATTTCATCCACAGACAGATGGTCAGTCGGAGCGCACCATTCAGACTTTGGAGGACTTATTGAGGTCTTGTGTTATGGATTTCGGAGGTAGTTGGGAGGACCATGTCCATTTAGTGGAATTTGCCTATAACAATAGTTACCACTCTTCTATACAGATAGCTCCTTTCGAGGCATTATATGACAGACCTTGTAGATCTCATATATTATGGGTGGAAGTTGGAGAATGACAGTTGCTGGGCCACAAAGTATCCAGTATGATGCTGAGTTGGCGCACGTCATTAAACGGCGGTTATCAGAGGTGCAGGATCGACAGAAGAGTTATGCAGATCGGAGGCGAAGGCCTTTGGAATTATCAGTAGGAGATCATGTATTTCTACATGTTTCACCTACAAAGGGAGTCAAAAGATTCAGGCTAAAGGGGAAATTAGCTCCATGCTATATTGAACCATTTGAGATATTGGAGCGAATTGGGGGTGTGGCCAACCGGTTAGCCTTACCTCCGACTCTTGCAAGTGTACATAACATATTTCATGTGTCTATGTTGAGGAAATACATGCCACATTCTGACCATGTTCTGAAAGATGTACCGATTCCACTCCAACCTAATGCGACATATGAGGAGATTCTAGTGATAATTCTTGGTCACAAGGAGCGTCAGTCGCGAAAAAAACCATCTGACTTGTATAGATTGGACGACAACATCATACTGATGAGGAGGCTGCATGGAAGTTAGAGGATACTATCTGAGCTCAATTCCCTCATCTATTTACTTGAAGTATGTAGTAGTTCAAGAAATTTCTTGAATTTATTATTTCATATAAGTATGATATTTGAGGACCAAATTTTTATAAGTGGGGGAGAATGTAAAATATCACAAATAAATGGTGATAGAATAATATCGTTATAATTCTTTCATTAGAGAATTTATTATTGGAATAATTAAATTAATGGGGTGAATTAGGGATTAATTAAACCTAACCTAAGTTTAGGGCTTATATAAGGGGATCCGGGTTTTTTTTAAGAGATTCAAGTTTTCCCCGTTTTGGTTTTTTCTTTTTCTTCCTTTTCATCTCCACCACACGCGAGTTTCTTCCTCGCGATCTCCTCCATGTGACCTTGCTTTCTCGCAACTTTCTCCCCCGCCACATCTCCAATCCTCGGACAACTCTCCCTCCCCTTCTACAAGCGATGACCGTCTACCCTCGATGGTGCCCACGGACGCACCGGTAGTGAGGTTGTGCGCGGTTAGTAGTCAGCGTTGGTGGCAGCTTCATCGTGTTCTGATTGGGAGTCTCTCTTCGCGATCTCTGCCGGAGCAAGTACAACAACTTGGGATTAGAGCAGCGGCAAATTCTGTCGGTGAACAGGGCAGTTAGGTGGAAGTGCTGCCAACGAACTTGAAATTGGGTATATTTCCTTGCTTCCTCTTTTCTCTTCTATTCATGGTGTTTTCTATGCATCACAGTGTTGGATGGAGCGTTGATGCGAGTTGGGAATCAAGGGAAGCGATGGTAGTTGGATCGGTGGAGTAGGCTGGACGGAGGTTGCGCTGCTGTGAGTGATAGAAGAAGGCTTGGTTGAGTTTTGTGTGTGTCATCTAGGGTTAGGTTGGATTCATATTTCTTTTTGTGAATTGTTGATAGCAAAATGATCGGTGAGATGATATGTATATTGTTTTGGAGTTGTAAATAGGTTTGATGTAAATTAATGGTAGCAGATTGGTTTGGTGCGGTGCTCTGCATATGTTACAAATGAATCTGTGATGGTTGGATGCAAACTGGTGGTGGCTGATAAAGGGGACCTATGGTGAGGAAGTCGAGAGTTCAATGGAGAGGTTGGTTATTGTGAATCGACAATGGAGGATTGAGGGTTTCTAATTCGTATTCAATAAAAGGATGCGAATATAAGAACAATATGGTAGTTAATTAGTATGTTGTCGTGTGCTTGAATTAATCATAGTTGATGATATTTGCAGGACGTGGATATGAGGCCGGTCCGTGAGCGTGAGAATTATCGGTACGAGCTTCATATCATGTGGGTAATATTTCCTACCCTGGTCAGGTAGTTGGTTATTATAGGTGCATGAGCTTATATATTGTTAATCTTGTACCTTGACTCCACACATGTTATTCTGTGCTTGATACTTAATCTTTGCACTTAATATATACTATTGTTGTTGTCATATTTCGATCATCGTTGCTATAAATTTTCTATGCTATGGTTTATAGATCTTTAGATGCTTAACCATGTGTGTGTAGCTGAGTATTGTTGGGATGTATACTTAAAAGTCTATTTTTTGTATGAACATCTTTATTTTGAAATAAGAATCACATGATCATTGTTTGCATATTTTTTATGCAATATTGTCTAATACGATACATTGTAGATAACATGGTGTGTGGTGTCATACGGGAGATCATGTTATCGGCTCCTTGTAAAGTATAAGTAAAGGCTCACAACCGAGATGGCTTTGGACAAACCATCGGAATGGTTGTAGTGTGATTTGGTATTGGTTTGTCTTGACCATAGAATCACACTAGTGCACTTTGTGTGTATTGAGCAGGACCGACACAGAGGTGATTCGATTTATTGCTGACTACATAATCGAATCGGACCTCAGATATTATTTAGTACATGCTCTTAATCCCGATATAATAACGGGCACATATACTTGGTACTCATCTCTTTGATTTACCAATGGGCGAGATTTATAGATTAAATCGATAGACTCGGTAAGTTGGGAGATGATATTATTTATATGGTGTGTCGTTGATTATAGGAGGAAACCGTGTCCTATATATTAGGATGATGATGTCCCCTTGAGGAGCTCATAAGGTTCATCATGTAAACCCTGCAGGTGGACTTGGTCCGGCATGATGAAAAGGTTGAGTGGTACTACTCATGGAGTTAGATGTCGATTAATTAATGGTCAGTAAATTAATTAATCGACGGACATTCGAGATCTTAAACATGGGGAGAAAATGTACAAATAATATATGGAGCCCATATTATCATATGGGGGTTGGTGAGGTAGATCAATGATGGACCTTTAGTGGATTGGACCATCATTAGTGGATCGGACTTTATGTGGGCTTGATCCATGGGTGGCCGAGACCCAACTCCTCCTCATGGTCCCTAATATAGCCCATTAACACCTCAAGAAGATCAGATCCAATGGATAGAAACAAAACACTATGATCCATTGGTAGAGATTAAATCTCTAAGATCCGACGGTTGAGATTAAATCTCTAGATCTGACGGTTGAGATTAAATCCCTAGAACCAATGGAGGAGATTAATTCATGACTTATCCCTAAACTCTATAAAAGGAGGACATGGGGTTGCCGTGAAGAACAATTGAAGAGAGGCTTAGGTTTTCTAGTTGGCGGCAAGACTAGGGTTAGGGTTTTAGGAGGGTGGCGGCACCAATTAAGGAAAGAAATTCCTTTTCTTCTTCTTCCTCCAAAGGTGGCCGGCATCCAGCTGCTTTTCCAGACCTGTTCCAGCTCTTGGCCGGCGGCAAAACCTCTCTTCTCCCTCTCCTTAGGTGGTGGAAACATGATATAGGGTTTCCCTAGGTATCTTGGTTGTCTCCCACCACCATCTCCTTCATTTACTTGGCCGGCGGCAAGGAAGGGATTGATTCCTTGTTGGTTGAGTTTTGGAAGGAGAAAGACATTGTTTCTTTTCTTCCTCTTGCTTGGGAAAAGCAAGGAAGGAAGTTTTGCGATCTAGAAGCTTCGACTTTTGGTGGATCGTCGCCCACACGACGTCCAAAAGGAGGAGGGTCATACATTAGAAGACCAAGAGGTATAACTATTCTTCTATCTCTTTTATTCATTGCTTGTGTTTGTTTTTCAAAATATAAGCATGTTATATTTCTGTAAATGGCTAAATAATACCTTGGATCCCGAGTATAAACACAAAAACCGGCGATCCGGACATCGTCTATTCCGCGGCTACTCGTAGAATAGAGGATGGTCGCTTGAACAACTAGTTTGTTCAAGTGACCTCTCTAAACGAATAGCACGACGATGACTTGGTTGCTTTGGGAATCCCTTTTGTCTAGGATTAAATTTTTAATCCGGAGACATCGAAGGGATCACCATGGTCAAGCAACCGAGGTGAAGGGGAAACAAAGTTTCCCCTCACGGATCAACCCCAACAAGTATAGATGTTGATTTGACTTGTGTCATTAGGAACAATCATCCTGGGGTGGATGATGTCCTTAATGTAAAGTTTTTGATTGTATCACCTTATCTTTTGCTGTATAACTATTACAGATCATATGTTTGTACATGGTAGTGTGGGTGTCGACGGTGTGTCGCTATGCACTGGAAGTCCTAGCATGGTCGATGGTTAGTTGTATATGACTCTCTGAGGGATAGAGAGTGTGTTGTGGATGTATGTATATGTGGTTGCACATTCATTCCATTTGCATGAATGTTGGCAACTTGGTCTCCCTTGTGGTTGAGAGGGTCGTCAGTCATCCTGCCTCCATAGTTACTTATGATAGTAGTAACTGGTGTGAAGGCAGTGTTAGGGCAATCTCTTGCCGTAATATGGTTTTGATGGTGTGACAAAGGGTTTAAGTTAGTGGGTTATGTGATTTGATATGTGCGTTGAAGTCGTGCAGGACTTAGTAATTCGCACATGGAGCCTTGGCGGGTTCACCCTCACAACCTCCGTCCTTGAGTCGGTGAAGGATGACTTTACGGAAGTCGTGCGCTTGGAGCATCCGAGGGACCGCCGGACGAGATGACTTGAAGTGAAGCCAAGGAAGCAGACTTCGGAGGCAAGAGACGCGAAGGAGCATTGTAGAGTCGTGCGCCTGATGCTGCCGAGGGACGTGGCCGCGAACGAAGAGAGCTTCGGTGAGGGACTTCGAGTGAGATGAGAGAATGAGTGAAATGTAAGTAGCTCATTAGGTGAACTTGGCCGAGTGGCTGAGTGTCGGAGACTTGACCGCAAGGGTTAAGGTTTACCCGACCGTCGGAAGCTCAAACTTATGTTAAGTTTGAGTTTCACACGTCACCAGTTGACTGCCATGTCACGGCAGTCGACTTCTCTGAGTCGAATGAAGTTCGACTCGTATCCGACTGATGGGTTTATGCCCAGCAATGATGAGAGGATATCCCAGGGAACCGCTCGTAGCCGGCGTCGACTCTGAGGAAGAGCGTGATCACGAGGTCCAGTGATCGCGCCAAGAGTTCTGTTGGACTACAATGGTCGGGATCAGACGTGTTCGGAGGCCGTTGTAGTGACGGCAGTCGACTGCCAAGGGCAGCAGTCGACTGGTGGCGGCCAACGGGAAAAAATCTGCCCTCTCTATAAAAAGAGAGGGTGTAAGCCTTTGAGAGGCTAATGCTTATGCTCTAAGTGATCTTCCTAGTGCCTCACAAGCTCTAAACTCTTCTTACTTGTTTTTACTCCATTCTTATTGTAAGAAGAGTGATCTTGATTGTAAAGGTTACCTCCACCTAGCTTGGTGCAAAGGAGAGACCAATAGTGATTGGCTTTGGAGGAGTGATTCACCTCGGACGAATCGGGATCATGGATTAGCGGCGTAGCCGTGAACCACGTTACATCTTATTGTTAGCGTTTGTATTTTCATTTATTGCTTTGTCTTTATTGTTTATGCTTCCGCTTGCACTAACGATTGTGTAGACGAGCAAACGAACGCGAGAATTCCAACATCCATGGGAAGAGGGCTATTCACCCCCCTCTAGCTGACCGTACCGATCCCCTACAAGTGGTATCAGAGCAAAGGAAAGCTTGTCGAGGACTAACCGCCACAATAAGCAACTTTCAAAATGGCTGGCTCCAACATCCATCCTCCGAAGTTTGAAGGAGAATTCGCTTGGTGGAAGAAGCGAATGGAGGTATTTTTCGAAACGGATTTTGATATAATGATTACAATGGAATCCGGTTTCATTTTGCCTAGGGATGAAGAGGGGAAGCCAATAGAGAAATCTAGGTGGACCAAAAGGCAAAGGGAAGAGCACCTTGCAAATTCAAAAGCCAAGCATCATCTCTTCAATGTGCTCCCCCAACAAGAAATCAACCGAATAGGAGAATGCCTAAGCGCCAAGGAGATGTGGGAGAAGCTAATTGAGCTTCATGAAGGCAGAACCGAGGCAAAGCTAGCATGGAGAGATCTTCTCCGCTCCCAACTATCCAACATTAAATTAGAAAAGGGAGAAAAGGTAACTTCTTTGCATTCTAGATTCAAAGAAATTTTAATTGGTCTAACAAGTGTAGGAGAAAAGCTCTCCAACCTGGATATGGTAATGAAGGCCATAGATGCCTTTCCCCGGTCCTCAAGATGGAGCTCCATGGTGGATTCATTTTACATCTCCAAGAACTTGGAAGTAAGTAGCTTGGAGGAATTTTTCTCAACAATGGAGCTCCACAAAACTAGGCTTGAAGGAATACAAGAAGAGCCTAGAGTTCAACCCTCAAGAGGAGTAGCTTTGATAGCAAACAAGGGGAAGAAGAAGATGGAAATCACCTCCTCCTCCGATGATGAAGCATCCTCATCCTCCTCCATGGATAGCACGGAAGAAGCCTACATGGTAAGGAAGGTAAGGCGTGCATTTAAGAATTTTAGATTTGATAAATCTCATGATAGGAATAGAAGACCAAGGGGGAAGGTCATATGCTACAATTGCCAAGGAGAGGGGCACATAAGGGATAATTGTCCCCTCCTAAACAAGAGCAAAGAAGAGAGGAAAAAGAAAGAAGAAAAGAAGAAGAAAAAGGGGAGCAAGAAAAAGAAGGAGGAGGAGAAGAAGACAAAAGAAAAGGGGAAGACCAAAGCTCTAAAGGCAAGGACTTGGGATGACCCATCCTCATCCTCCTCATCATCATCGGATGAGGAGAATGCCTTTGTCACCAATTTGGCCTTGATGGCCTTTGATGACTTGGATTGCTCTTCATCCGAAAATGAAGGATCAAGCTCAAGAGGAGAGAGCTCAAGTGAAGGGGGAGCTTCTACATCCTCCTCATCCGAAGAAGAAGAAGAGGATATGGAAACTATGGTAACGAAAGCCTCTCCTAAGAAAATAGTTTCCATAATTTCTAGTTTAACTAAGGACTTATTTGGAATGAAAAAGAAAAATAAAAGCATGCTTAATCAAATTAAGGCATTAGAAAATAAGCTAGAAAATGCATGCTTAAATGATAATATTTCTTCTAGCTTAAATGATGCATGCTCACATGACCTTTATGTGCCATTAGATGTTAGTGATGCATGTATAAATGAAAATAGGGCCTTAAGGGAAAAGGTAGATTATTTAACAAAAGCCCTAGAAAAATTCACAATTGGCTCCAACACATTGAACATGATCTTAGGGAGCCAAAGGGCAAGTTTCAACAAAAAGGGCCTAGGCTACAAGGAAAAGAAAAATGAAAAGGCCTACAAATGCCTAATAGCTAGGGGACAAGATAAGAAGAAAGTAATAGCTAGGAAAATGGATCCCCAAGGAATACTTAGTGAACCCAATAGGAAAGAACTTATTTTGGGTTCCAAAATCCATCCTTAAGGGTTAGAAAACCCCTAGGGTAGTCAACCACATGGACCTAACCTATATCATATTTTGGTTGACTTAAGATGACGGGACAACATTTTTTAGATAGTGTTGGGTGATGATAATGTGCCCATAAATAGATAATAATGCTTAAATCATGATGATTAATGTAATTGCTATGTATGATAGCATTCATGATTTATGCTATTGATATTTGGCACATAATCATGGGAAATAGGGTTGAATCATGCTTTAGGTGATACTTTGTTTATTATCATCTTATAATACCTAATGCATGATTATTATTCAATAAATACATAAATTTCATGCTCATAATGTAGAATTAATTGACATATGCCTTTATGATCATGATGATTGTTAGGTTGATACTTAACCTTGATAGAATTGTATGAATATGATGGTTAAGTATATACAAATACCCCCTAGGATGCATCTCACACTCACTATAGGCTAACTTGATTGCAAACTTAGCATGGGTGAGATGTTAGGATGATACAAATGTCCACTAATGCCTATGGCATTTAGATGATCATTTAAAGTATCAACATAGCAAATAATAGACCAATCATGGGGAAGGCTTATGTTTAATTCATAGACATATTGCCCAAAGATCATGGTTGGATATTTCATATGTTTTCGAAACAATTTCTTAATCTAAAATCTAAGTATTCATGTTTTGAAACAATTCAAAGCAAGACTAGGTGTTAAAATGGATACTCTTATGACCAAAAACCTAGTAGTTTTTAAAGCTTTTGGATTTTTGGTAAATACGTGGAAATATAATGATTTTTCATGAAAACATATTTTTCCCTGATAGATATACTTAAAAGAAATGTGTTTCCAAAATTTCATGATTTTTCGAATTTTTTGGAATAAAAAATCGTAATTTTAATCCATTCTACCGATCCATACATATATAGCAATGATCGATAACCTGAAAAACAGCCAAATATTTTTTGATTTCAGATTTTAATCAAGTTTTTGGGTTTCTCTTTCTATTATACTTGATGCCATGAGTTTATAAATTAGGATTAATCTTTTTGATGGTGTCAAAGGGGGAGAAATGTATGTTTAAGTAAAGGGGAACATATTTAGGGGGAGAATATTTTTATGGGGAGTTTCATGGATTAAGGGGGAGTTGCATGTTGCTATATCATGTTTATCTTTACATGCTTTCTTACCTTAGAATTTATATCAAATATTTTTACCTAACTTAAACGGATTGCCACACATCAAAAAGGGGGAGATTGTTAGGGAAATCTCTTGCCGTAATATGGTTTTGATAGTGTGGCAAAGGGTTTAAGTTAGTGGGTTATGTGATTTGATATATGCATTGAAGTCGTGCAGGACTTAGTAATTCGCACATGGAGCCTTGGCGGGTTCACCCTCACAACCTCCGTCCTTGAGTCGGTGAAGGATGACTTTGCGGAAGCCATGCTCTTGGAGCATCCGAGGGACCGCCGGACGAGATGACTTGAAGTGAAGCCAAGGAAGCAGACTTCGGAGGCAAGAGACGCGAAGGAGCATTGCAGAGCCGTGCGCCTGATGCTGCCGAGGGACGTGGCCGCGAACGAAGAGAGCTTCGGCGAGGGACTTCGAGTGAGATGAGAGAATGAGTGAAATGTAACTAGCTCATTAGGTGAACTTGGCCGAGTGGCTGAGTGTCAGAGACTTGACCGCAAGGGTTAAGGTTTACCCGACCGCCGGATGCTCAAACTTATGTTAAGTTTGAGTTTCACACGGCACCAGTCGACTGCCATGTCACGGCAGTCGATTGCTCTGAGTCGAATGAAGTTCGACCGTATCCGGATATCGCCGCAGAACGTAGCCGATCGGGCCGATCGACTACGGAGGCAATGATCGACCGTGAGGTCCATCGGGCCGACCGCTAAGAGTTCCGCGGACTACAACGGCCGATCCGACGTGTTCGAGGTCGTTAGAGGACGATGACCGATCGCCAAGGGCAATGATCACCGTGGCGCTAACGGAAGAAATCAGCTCTCTCTATAAAAAGAGAGGCTGTAAGCCTTTGAGAGGCTAATGCTTATGCTCTAAGTGATCTTCCTAGTGCCCCACAAGCTCTAAACTCTTCTTACTTGTTTTTACTCCATTCTTATTGTAAGAAGAGTAATCTTGATTGTAAAGGTTACCTCCACCTAGCTTGGTGCAAAGGAGAGACCAATAGTGATTGGCTTTGGAGGAGTGATTCACCTCGGACGAATCGGGATCGTGGATTAGCGGCGTAGCCGTGAACCACGTTACATCTTATTGTTAGCGTTTGTATTTTCATTTATTGCTTTGTCTTTATTGTTTATGCTTCCGCTTGCGCTAACGATTGTGTAGACGAGCAAACGAACGCGAGAATTCCAAGATCCATGGGAAGAGGGCTATTCACCCCCCTCTAGCCGACCGTACCGATCCCCTACAGGCAGTTCATTGGTTGTGCCGCACTCGGCCACTATTGATAGCGGTCGTTGGGTTGTCTGTAGTTGTATTAAGTGTGTGGCACTCGACCACTCATGGGTAGTGTATATCGGAGTGGCCAGCAGCAGGGACCCCAGTTGTGTAGCTTATAGCTCTTGAGCTTATCGCTACTTCTTCCTACTGCCCACTCTCCCACTCGATAGCAGTGGTTGTTGTTGAGTTGGGACAATTGTCATGTCGTGCCACCTAGGCCACACAGGGGTCGTGGTAGTGAGTGGGGTGCGCAGGCATGACCATGCATTTGCATTGACATGTGTGAGGGCATTTGTATATATATACATATACATATATTTATGTATATATATAGATATGTGTGTTAGTGTGAGCAGTATATATAGATACAGTCTATATATATATGTTTGTTGTGTTGTTGCATTTGTTTGTGCTATGTATGTTGCATTTGGTTGTACAACATCTTGAATGTTATTTGCTTAGTCTGTATTGGTTATGTGTCGTATACCAGTGTACGAGTTGGGTAGACTGATGTATGCCTTTGACCAATATCATGATGTTGAGTAGTTAGAGTCAGATTCGTTGTGGTGTTTGTTGTAGAATGTAAGTAAGAAAGATTGTCGATTACAGAGGTAGTTTTACTATTACCGGTTGTATGTGCTATATTGCGTATATGTGCCCAGGTTGTATGTGAAGGGAGTTTCGCTTCACTTCGGTCGCTTGTGCATGGCGATCCTATCTCACGTCCCCAGATTAAAATTTTATTAATTAAAACTAATCCGGACAGAGATGGATTACCCAAGCAACCGATTCATCATCATGCTATTCGATATAAGTGGTCGATTGAACAAACTTGTTGTTCAAGCAACCGAACCCTTTTCCTCGATTAGCCGAGGAATAGATGATGAACGGATCGCCAGTTTTTGTGTTTATGATCGGGGTCCATGTTAATCAACAACATGCAAAATACAAAATAAAAAGAATTAAAATTAAACAAGATTATGCCTCTTGTTTTACCTCTTGATCTTCTATTGTATTCCTATCCTCTTCTTGGACGTCGTGTGAGCGATGATCTTCCAAGAATTGAAGCCTCTTAGACCACGTATCTTCCCTTCCTTGCTCGCTCCGAACAAGGGAAGAAAACCCTCCCTTCTTCTCCTGTCTTGTGCCGAACACAAAGCCTTCTCCTCTTCTCCTTGCTTGTACCGACCACCAAAGCTCCAAGAAGTGGTGTCCGCCACCCCTAAAGAGAGGAGAGAAGATTGAGGAAGGGAGAACCCCCTTCCTCCTTGCTTGTTGCCGCCGGCCCTAGGAGAGGGAGAGGAGGCGCTGACCCTTGCTTGGGGAAAGGAGGCACCGACCCTAGGGAGAGGAAGAAGGAGTGCCGGCCAAAAGAAAGGAAGAAAAGGAAACCCTAATCCTCTCTTGCCGCCGACCCTAGAAGAAGCAAAACCCTAACTTCCTCCCTTGCTTCTCCACCTCCTTTTATAGATCTAGGCTTCATGAGGTATTTATAATAGGCTACAATAGGGATAATGAGGAGTTGGATCTTGGCCACCCAATTGATCTGAACCACATATAACCCGATCCATTAATGATGATCCATTCCACTAGAGGATCATCATTTATTTACCTCACCAACCCCCATAATTAAATATGGGCACCACATTTTATTTGTACAAAATATCTCCTCATGTTTAAGATATCGAATGTCCATTAATTAATTAAATTACTAACAATTTAATTAATCAATATCTAACTCTATGAGTAGTACCACTCATCCTTATCATCATGTTGGACCAAGTCCACCTTTAGGATTTACATGATGAACTTTATGAGCTCCTCAAGGGGACATCATCATCCGAGTGTATAGGACACGGTTTCCTCCTATAATCAATGACACACCATGTAAATAATATTATTTCCCAACTTACTAGGCCTATCGACTTAACACATAAATCTCGCCCATTGGTAAATCAAAGAAATGAATACTAAGTACCTGTGCCCGTTATTATATCGGGATTAAGAGCTTGTACACCATAATATCTGAGGTCTAATTCAATTATATAGTTAGTATAAATTGAATCACCTCTAAATCGGTCCTGCTCAATACACACAAAGTGTACTAGTGTAATTCTATGGTCAAGATAAATTAATACCAAAATATACTACAACCATGCCAATGATTTGTCTAAAACCATCTTGGTTGTGAGCCTCTACTTATACTCTACAAGGAACTGATAACATGATCTTCTGTGCGACACGACACACATCATGTTATCTACAATATAAAGTATCAGACAATATACATAAATATAAAATGCAAACAATGATCATGTGATTCTTAATTTAAAATGAAGATGTTCATGCAAAAACTTGGCTTTTAGTATATATCCCAATAATCTTTCACTTATACTAAAAGACTATGCTTCCATCAAATGACCATATATCTGATTCCCAATCCCTCCACATGTCTATCAAAATCTCTCGCTGGAAAGGCCTTAGTGAAAGGATCTTCGAGGTTATCCTCTAATGGAATCTTGGCAACAACAACTTCTCCTCGCTTTACAATCTCTCGTATCAGATGGTACTTGCGCTCTATGTGTTTACTTGCCTTATGGGCTTGTGATTCCTTTGAGTTTGCAACTGCACCACTGTTATCACAATAAATTGTGATAGTTCTGGACAAATCAGGAATCACATCCAAGTCCATCAAGAAGTTCCTGAGCCATATAGCTTCTTTGGCTGCCTCACTGGCTGCCACATACTCAGCTTCCATGGTGGAGTCCGCCACACATTTCTGCTTGACACTCCTCTATTCAATGGCTCCACCTCCCAAAGTAAACACATAACCCGAGGTAGACTTACTGTTATCCCTATCTGATTGGAAGTCAAAATCTGTGTAATCCATAAGGAGTAATTGATTTGTCTAGTATACCAGCATATAATCCCTAGTCCTTCTCAGGTACTTCAATATATGATTTACTGCAGTCCAATCTCCCTGTCCTAGATTACTCTGATATCTGCTAACCATGCCCACGGCAAAGCAGATATCCAGCCTCATACATAACATAACATACATGAGGCTTCCTGCAACCGAAGCATAAGGAACCGCCTTCATCTCCTCTATCTCCTTTGACGTTCTTGGACACATCTCTTTAGATAAAGGTACTCCATGCTGAAAAGGTAGAAAACCTTTCTTGGAGTTCTGCATGCTAAAATAAGCTAGAATTGTGTCTATGTATGAAGCTTGAGATAAGCACAACATCCTTTTCTTGCGATCCCTTATAACATTAATCCCAAGGATGTGTCCCATTTCTTCCATGTCCTTCATATCAAATTATTTGGACAACCATACCCTTATGTCTGATAACACTTTAACATCGTTGCCAATGAGTAAAATGTCATCCACATATAGTACAAGAAATACCACTACATTTCCGTCACATCTCTTGTATACACAAGACTCATCCGGACTTTGAATAAATCCATATGACTGGATTACCTCATCAAAGCGGATGTTCCAAGATCTCGAAGCTTGCTTTAATCCATAAATGGACCGATTATGCTTGCACACAAGATGCTCTTTGCCCTTTGCAATGAATCCCTCTGGTTGCTCTATATAGATGTTTTCTTCAAGACTTCCATTACGGAAAGATGTCTTGACATCCATTTGCCAAACCTCATAATCCATATGAGCAGCAATAGACAAGAGAATTCGGATAGACTTAAGCATGACTATCAGCGAAAAAGTCTCCTCATAATCAATACCCTCTTTCTGAGTATACCCTTTCGCAACAAGTCTTGCTTTGAAGGTCTCTACCTTCCCGTCTCTTTCTTTTGTAGATCCACTTGCATCCAATGGCTTTTACACCATTGGGTGGTTCTACTAGCTCATAAACCTGATTTGAATCCATAGATCCTATCTTAGAATTCATCGCCCTTTGCCAAGATACCGCATCTTTATCTTGGAGTTCATCGTCATATGTCCAGGGATCAGGTTCATGTTTGTCAGGGACCAAATTAGAAGATTCTCCCAAGAACATAAATCAATCAGGTTGTATAACAACCCTCCTACTACGATGAGATAACACCTGTGTATCCTCTGTGACACACGGTGCAGTCACTTGTGGTATTTCCTCTTGTACCATTGGTACTGAAGCAGGGACTTCCCCTCTTAATTCCTCGATAAGAATCTTGCTCATGGGCTTGGGGTTCATCACATAGTCTTCCTCTAAAAATCGAGCATTCATGCTAACGATCACCCTACGATCTCTAGGACTATAGAACAAACCACCTTTCATTCCTCTAGGATAGCCTACGAACAGGCGCACTTTTGTACGATATTCCAACTTTTCAGCATCTCCCTTCAGCACATGTGCTGGACTACCCCAAATTTGAATATGTCTCGGACTAGGCTTTCACCCAGACCACAATTCTCTGAGAGTAGAAGGTACTGATTTAGATGGTACCAAGTTCAGAATATACTGTTGGATCGATCGGATCGCTAGAGGGGGGGGGGTGAATAGCGATAGAAATTTTTCTTTCGAATTCGTTTCAAGACAAATATACGCAACGGAAAAATAAACAAAAATAAAATACAATAGACACAAAGGTTTTACTTGGTTTGTAGCCGAAGGCTACTACTCCAAGGCCCTAGTGGTCCTTGACCACATACGGAGGGTATTCTACTAAAAAACTCATCCTCGTTGGAGGTAGGAGTTAGACGGATACACAAAATGAAAAAAGCTCAAGGTACTCCTTGATATGATTTAAAGCTTGAAAAGAAGAACAACTTATAAACTGAATTATAATTCAAACTTTTCGTTACCGATGACTTCAAAGGTTGGAGGTTGAAGCTCTAGTCGTCGTCTCGACAGCGCTTCGTCGTAGGGATGTCGGAGAGTCGGAGCGTATCGGAAGCACTTGGAAGCTTTTTTTTTTAATTGAAAAACCCTAAGACAAGCCCTCCTTTTATACCCTTTGAGCCCCTTTTCGAGAGGAACCCTAGCCAATCAAAATTGAGCACCAATCTCCTTGATGGGGTGATAAGCCTTGACTCCTCGAATCTGATCATTAACCATCAGTCGACTGATGGCCATCATCAGTCGACTGATGGTAGCATCACGAAAGTGTCGACCTTTGGCGATCGTTTGACGACAATGAGTCCTCCAAGCCGGGCAATGATCGATGCTAGCTGTAGGGCAAAGTTAGCTCAAAGAAAACATTATTTCGATGGCCTTCAACCGTCCGATCTCGACCTAGACCATCGATGGGATGTCTCTGGTCGGATCTACTCTTAAGATCATCCCCGTAAGGAGGATACGACCTCACTTATGCTCGTACACACGAGCTTACCTCGATACTTACGTGTTGCTTTTGCTTCCGGCCTTCCACTCGATTCCTTCGGCTCCCTCCGAAGTCATTCGAGTGTCGCCCGACCACCACGACTTCCTCCGAGTGTCGCTAGCCTTCAGCTCTAGCTATATCAATCTTCTGCACACTCGATTCAGCTCGTGAGATAACGATATGAGCTTAACTTTGTATCGTTTGCTATAATCAAAACCCAGGTTCGACTTAGGTGCCTACTGCACCAACAATCTCCCCCTTTTTGATTTATGGCAAACCCACATACAAAGTTAAGAAAGACAAATTAAGTGCATTAAGTAAACTGAGTAAGAGATATGCATGAATGTGCAGGAGTATATAAAAACTCTTTTTCAAGTGCTCCCCCTTGAGGAATCCTCCCCCTTGACCGAGGGTGAGTACTTGAGAAAGAGTTTTAACTCTTCCCCTTGATATTTGCTACTAAAAAAGAATTAAGTAACCGAAATCACTTAATATTGGCCATAGGGTTTTAAAAAAATTCTAAGTTAAGAATTAAAAAAAAAATGATTTCTTAACCTTGGCCTTTACTTTCATTTTGGTAACAAATTAACTAAGAGTTAAGTAAATTACTTTTTGTATTGTTAACGAAAACAAGTTAACTAAATGTGTTTAAGTTAAGAATTCCCTTAACTTGTTTTGTTAACTTAAAGTTAAGTAAGTAAGCCTTGGCCATAAAAAAAAATGATCCCTTAACATTGGCCTTTTTCTCCCCCTTTTGCCATATATTGAAAAGAGTGAGGGTGTGTGTGGGAAAAAAATAAGTTTTAATTTTAAAGTCCAAGCATGTTCCACATTATTTCGAAAATAATATACTGAAAATAATTTCATCTATAAAATGTTCGACTCATATTTGGCTTGATTGATATGAAAGATCAACCAGTCCTGGTCAGAGTCGGTTAGTATGTATGATTATACTCCGTGGTTCATAGCGATGCACTAGCTCTACATATGGAACCAGGAGTAAGGTCCTAACATCTCACGCTTATCTATGTGGCTAAGTACACAAACACATTAGTCCTATGTGTTGTGAGATGTATTGGCTCCTTAAATCTATAGGTGCATGATATCTAAGGTATGTCCTATACTACTTTCATAGAAATGAAATTAAAGAAATAGTAGTAAGAACATATAATTTGCAAGTACCTATTCTATTACGCACATGCCCAATTTTCGTCTTAATAGACTAAATTCGGCTTCGGGTAGGGGTTTAGTAAATAGGTCTGCCAAGTTAGACTTCGATTCGACGTATTCGAGTTGTATGGCTCCGTTGGCCACATGTTCTCGAATGAAATGGTGTTTGACCTCTATATGTTTGGTCATAGAGTGACATATCGGATTCTTTGTAAGATTAATTGAACTAATGTTATCTACATGAAGTTTAGTATTCATAAAGTCTAACTTAAAGTCGCGGAGAGTGTGCTTCATCCAAAGAAGCTGCGTGACACACTCACCCATCGCGATGTATTCGGCTTCGGTGGTAGATAGAGCAACACAGTGTTGCTTCCTACTGCACCAACTCACTAACTCGAGCCGAGAAGTTGACAACAACCACTCGTACTCTTTCTATCGAGCTTACTACCGGCATAGTCCGAATCGGAGTAGCCGGTTAGTTCGAACTCGGTAGATCTAGGATACCAAATACCGACATTAAGTGTACCCTTAAGATATCTAAGGATACGCTTAACTAGGGTTAGGTGAGACTCCTTAGCACAGGTTTGAAACCTGGCGCACATACTTACTGTGAATAGAATGTCCGGTCGACTCACAGTTAAGTATAGGAGACTTCCTATTGCACTCCTATAGTACTTTAAGTCAATGGACTTACTTTCTAGGTCTTCTCCTATGTTAACATTAATTGCCATTGGGGTGTTTATTATCTTAGCGTCTTGCATTCCAAATCTTTTAATTAACTCCTTAGTGTATTTTTGTTGATATAGGTATATACCATCCTTAGTTTGTTTAATTTGTAGACCTAAAAAGAAACTTAACTCGCCTACCAAGTTCATTTCGAACTCACTTTCCATTAGTGGAACGAACTCGTTTAGTAAGGCTGAGTTAGAGGTTCCAAAAATTATATCGTCTACGTAAATTTGAACTATGAATATTTCTTTGCCTAAGGTTTTTACGAAGAGAGTTGGGTCAACTAAGCCTTGGTTAAACCCTCTTGACTTAAGATGGATTGAAAGTCTCTCGTACCAAGCTCAAGGAGCTTGTTTAAGTCCATAGAGAGTTTTCTTAAGTTTTAGAACATTGTCGGGTTTATCTAGATTTTCGAATCCGGGGGGTTGGCTAACATAAACTTCTTCTTTAATGTATCCATTTAGGAATGTCGACTTAACATCCATTTGAAACAGCTTAAATCCTTGATGTGTGGCATAAGCTAGCAACATTCGAATGGATTCGAGTCTAGCTACTGGGGCATAGGTTTCGTCGTAATCTAAGCCTTCGACTTGACTAAACCCTTTGGCGACTAACCTAGCCTTGTTTCGAACTACTTCACCTTTATCATCAAGCTTATTTCGAAACACCCACCTTGTTCCAATTATCGTTTTGTCTTTAGGTGGTGGTACTAATTCTCACACTTCATTCCTAGTAAATTGAGCTAGCTCTTCTTGCATTGCAATAATCCAATCGGGATCAAGAAGAGCTTGTTCAATTGATTTGGGTTCTATCTTTGAAATTAAGGAAATTTGACTAAGGTTCCTATAGGATGCTCTAGTTTGAACTCCTAGATTAGGATCTCCTATCACTTGATCGATAGGGTGGTTAGTTTGAATCCTAGATTGGGTTGGGTTTGTGTCACCTAATGCTTGATCAATTGAGTGACTTGGTTGAACACTAGTTTGACTCGGATCACTTGTCACTTGGTCGACAAGAGAAGTTGGTTGATGTGGATTAGACTCGATCTCAGGGTCGGAGACGAGTTTGGTATCAGTGGGCTCAACACTTGGGGTCATTAAGGGTTTTGTAGGTTCGGGTACTTCATCGAACACTACATTAATAGTTTCTTCAACTTTAAGGGTATCATGGTTATATACCCTATAGGCCCTACTCGTGGTTGAGTATCCTAAGAAGATTCCAGTGGAGGTTTTGGATTTGAATTTCCCTAGGTGGTTCTTAGTGTTTAAGATATGTACTTTACATCCAAATACCCTAAAGTACTTGATGTTGGGTACTTTATTGTGATAAATCTCGTACGAGGTCTTAAGGTGCCTCTTTACCATAAGGATCCTATTCTGGACATAGCAAGCCGTGCTAACGGCTTCTGCCCAAAACCTATCAGGTAGGTCGTATTCGTTCAACATGGTCCTAGCGGCTTCTTATAGAGTTAGGTTTTTCCGCTCCACTAGGCCATTTTGTTGAGGGGTCCTAGGGCAAGAGAATTCATGGTGGTATCCATTTACAGAAGTCGGTGAACCTTTGATTTTCGAATTCACCACCATGATCGCTTCTAAGTCTTTTAACCTTAAGGTTTTTTTGATTCTCGATTAATTTGAATAGATTGATTAATTGATCTTGGGTATCATTTTTATGTTTGATGAACCTAACCCAGGTAAACCTGGAGTAGTCGTCAATTATGACTAAGCAATATTGACTTCTATTGAATGACTTGGCTCCATGTGAATCGAATAGATCCATATGCAGGAGTTCAAGTACACTTGAGGTTCGTTCTTGGTTAGTTAACTTGTGTTGTGTCCTAGGTTGTTTTCCTTGTTGACAAGCATTACAGATTTTATTAACCAAATTGTTGAGGTTGGGTAAGCCTCTGACTAAGCCACTCTGACTCATCTTGTGGACGAGTCTTGGGTGCGAGTGACCGAGTCGTCGGTGCCACAACTATGATTCCTCTTCCTGTGTCATAAGACATTTGGCTGAGGATTTGATTAAGTTAATTGTATAAATGTTATTTGTCCTAGTTCCTTTGAGTATTGTTTTAGCTATTTTATTTTTTTTAATTACACATTCATTTTCTAAAAATACGACCTTATAGTTATTGTCACATAATTGGCTTACGCTAAGCAGGTTATATTCAAAATTTTCTACAAGTAATACATTTTTAATAACAAAATTCGAGTTAAGCTCGATATCACCTGATCCGATGATTTTGAGCTTGCCGTTATTCCCAAAGGCTACCGATCCTTGTCGTTTGAATCGAAGCTTTGTGAATTTGAGTTGATCCCCGGTCATGTGTCGGGAGCAACCGCTGTCCAACATCCATTGATCCTACACACAAGGTGGTTGGATTGGATGTTCGAATTTTTTTTTTAAAAAAAAATTGGTTGCAAGTTGTTAAACCTAGGTCATCTCACCTGTGTCTATATGATCAAGCATGTTATACTTATGTGTTTTTTGTGAGATGATTTCCAATTAAGTTGATTAAGTGCATTTAGGTTCAAGTAATTTTATGTTAGATTTGGATTTGACCCTAGGCTTGTCAAGTTTACCTTTTCAAGATCATGGCTTCCAGGTCGTGGCGAGGCACAGGGGCCTTCTTTTATCGGATCATCAACCACTTCCTTAGACAAAGCCATTTTCAAGAAAATGATGACTTGACTCACCTAAGACTATTTCCTAGTCTAACTGGTTATTTTTGAAAAGAGGCTCCCCGAGGCTCAATCTTTTTGAAGGATTTTAGTTGGTTATGTAGTGTTCTAAGTGAGTTCACAAAAACAAAACAAAAAAATTCTAAGCATGCAATTTCTAAGTTAAAGCACAAACATGTTTTGTACTGGCTCCCCCTAGACTGTTAAATCGGTTCGGTCTATCCACATAGTGGATTTGGTCCTTGGGAACCCAGTACGGGTTGGATCCTAGAGTTGAAATCAAAAAGTTCTTAGGGACCCATGCTTGGACATGTTTCCTATGTCGACTTACAATAGACATATACGACCTATTAGTCGTGTTTGAGTTAAAACCTAGTCCAGCCTTGTTGTACACGGCCCTTTGAGATCCAAGTAGGAGGTCAAGTCCTTTGGATCCCGAAGTGAACCTTTCCAACGTGTTCCTAAGATCTTCAACTTGACTTTTCAAGAGAGAGTTCTCAACTTCGAGCTTTTCAACTCGAGTTGAATCCTTCTCTTGAACTCGACTAGTCGAAGAGGTTAGGGAGACCTCGTGTTTGAGGAGTTCAACCTCCTCAACAAGGGTTTTGACCTTGGACTCAGACTTAGCTAATTTCCTAGACAAAAACCTAACCGTATTATGTAAAGTATTAAATAAAGTTCGACTCACTTTAAGGGTATCTTTTGAACCGGATGCATATCCGTGGCTTGACTTGAAGGTAGCTTCGTAGTCCGAGTCATCCTCAGGTTCTGACTCAACTTCAGATTCGGTCTTCGTGTCTAACTCAATTGATTTTGCCATGAAGACGTGGTCTTCGTCTTCTTCGGATGACGCTTCTTCCCATGTCGCGTTGAGGGCCTTCTTGTGCTTAGGTGCTTGGTGGTTGAGCTTGGGGCACTCGGACTTGATATGTCCAAACCTGTTACACTCATAACACCTAATATTAGAACTTTTAGGCTTACCTTGGTTGGGTCGAGTCGTGGTTCGCTTTCGTCCCTTGGCTATCCTTTGAGCTAGGTTTATTAGTTCGGCAGTCAACTCCGGGTCAACTTCTTCTTCGGACTCGTCTTCCTCCTCGGTTGGTGGTGGCTTGCTTGCGATTTTCTTCTTCTTTGAACCTGCAAACAAGGCTATACCCCTCTCGGGTTCCGAGTTGGACTGCTCATGTAATTCGAAATCAGAAAAGAGTTCATCTAACCTAATTTTAGAAAGATCCTTGGAGACTTTGTAGGCGTCGACCATGGATGCCCACAAGGTAGTCCTTGGAAAAGAGTTTAGAACATACCTTATAAGGTCACGGTTTTTGACCTTTTGCCCGATTGCGTGTAGGTTGTTGACTATGTCTTGGACACGGGCGTGGAGTTGCGTCGCGGACTCGTGTTCCTGCATGTTTAGGTTATATAGTTTATTGAAAAGAAGATCACGCTTACATACCTTGCCTTCATCGGTCCCTTCGTGTAGCTCCACTAGTTTCGTCCAAAGATATTTTGCGCTTATGAAGGGACCGACGCGATTTAGCTCCTCCTTGGATAGGCCTCATTGGAGGATTTGTGTTGCCTTGGCGTCGGCTTCGACTTGTCGTTTTGTCGCAATGGTCCATTGATCATAATCCAAGGAGTCACCCACTTCATTAGTCGGAAGTGTGAAACCCGTTTGGATTATGATCCACATATCGATTTGGGTTTTGAGAAAGCATTCCATCCGACCCTTCCAATAACGGAAGTCATCTCCGTTGTAAAATGGAGGTCAGACGGTGCTAAAACCCTCGAGATGGGACATTAGAACAAAAGATAAAAAGAGACGAAGACGAAGAAACTAGCAACGACAAAAACACAAAAACACGTACCAAGACTCGCGTCTTGGATTAGTAGTGCGGGAGAAAAACTTAACAAAGCGGAATAAAATAAAAAAAAACAGAATTAAAAGAAAAAAAAATAAATCTGTAAAAATGGCTAGATTGGTGGTTTCACCAAATCTTAGCAACCCCCGGCTCTGATACCAATTGTTGGATCGATCGAATCGCTAGAGGGGGGGGTGAATTGCGATAGAAAATTTTCTTTCGAATTCGTTTCAAGACAAATATACGCAGCGGAAAAATAAACAAAAATAAAAGACAATAGACACAAAGGTTTTACTTGGTTCATAGCCGAAGGCTACTACTCCAAGGCCCTAGTGGTCCTTGACCACGTACGGAGGGCAATCTACTAAAAAACTCCTCCTCGTTGGAGGTAGGAGTTAGACGGATACACAAAATGAAAAAAGCTCAAGGTAGAGGGACACTTCCTCTCTCCTTGATATGATTTAAAGCTTGAAAAGAAGAACAACTTATAAACTGAATTATAATTCAAACTGTTCGTTACCGATGACTTCAAAGGTTGGAGGTTGAAGCTCTAGTCGTCGTCTCGACAGCGCTTCATCGTAGGGATGTCGGAGAGTCGGAGCGTATCGGAAGCACTTGGAAGCTTTTTTTTTTAATTGCAAAACCCTAAGACAAGCCCTCCTTTTATAGCCTTTGAGCCCCTTTTCGAGAGGAACCCTAGCCAATCAAAATTGAGCACCAATCTCCTTGAAATGGGGGTGATAAGCCTTGACTCCTCGAATCTGATCATTGACCATCAGTCGACTGATGGCCATCATCAGTCGACTGATGATAGCATCAGTCGAGTGCTGACCTTTGGCAGTTGACTGTTTGACGGCAATCGAGTCCTCCAAGCTGGCAGTCGACTGATGCTAGCTGCAGAGCAAAGTTAGCTCAAAGAAAACATTATTTCGACGGCCTTCGACCGTCCGATCTCGACCTGGACCATCGATGGGATGTCTCTGGTCGGATCTACGCTTAAGATCATCCCCGTAAGGAGGATATGACCTCACTTACGCTCGCACACACGAGCTTACCTCGATACTTACGTGTTGCTTTTGCTTCCGGCATTCCACTCGATTCCTTCGGCTCCCTCCAAAGTCATTCGAGTGTCGTCCGACCACCGCGGCTTCCTCCGGGTGTCGCTAGCCTTCAGCTCCAGCTATATCAATCTTCTGCACACTCGATTCAGCTCGTGAGATAACGATATGAGCTTAACATTGTATCGTTTGCTATAATCAAAACCCAGGTTCGACTTAGGTGCCTACTGCACCAACATATACACTGTCATTTCCATAGCATACCCCCATAACGCATCTGGTAACTCAGAATAACTCATCATCGATCTAACCATCCCCATAAGAGTCCTATTCCTTTACTCGACCACACCATTTTGCTGGGATGTACACGGTGCAGACAGTTGGGATTGAATCCTAGCCTCTGATAAGTAACTCCTAAACTCTACCAATAGGTACTCACCACCACGATCACATCGTAGTATCTTGATACATTTACCTTGACATTTCTCCACATCAGCCTTAAATTCTTTTAACCTGTCAAAGCATTCAGACTTGTAGCTATTGGGATGTATACTGAAAAGTCTATCTTTTGTATGAACATCTTTATTTTTGAAATAAGAATCACATGATCATTGTTTACATATTTTTGTGGTTTTGCATATTGTCTAATACATTACATTGTAGATAACATGGTGTGTGGTGTCACACGGGAGATCATAATATCGGGTCCTTGTAAAGTATAAGTATAGGCTCACAACCGAGATGGCTTTGGACAAACCATTGGTAAGGTTGTAGTGTGATTTGGTATTGGTTTGTCTTGACCATAAAATCACACTAGTACACTTTATGTGAATTGAGTAGGACCAACTTAGAGGTGATTCAATTTATTGTTGACTACATAATCGAATCGGACCTCAGATATTATATTGTACATACTCTTAATCCCGATATAATAACGGGCGCATATACTTAGTATTCATTTCTTTGATTTACCAATGGGCGAGATTTATAGATTAAATCGATAGGCTCGATAAGTTAGGAAATAATATTATTTATATGGTGTGACATTGATTATAGAAGGAAACCGTGTCCTATATATTAGGATGATGATGTCCCCTTGAGGAGCTCATAAGGTTCATCATGTAAACCTTGCAGGTGGACTTGGTCCGGCATGATGAAAAGGTTAAGTGGTACTACTCATAGAGTTAGATGTTGATTAATTAATGGTCAATAAATTAATTAATCGATGGGCATTCGAGATCATAAACATGGGGAGAAAATGTACATATAATATATGGAGTCCATATTAACTTATGGGGGTTGGTGAGATAGATCAATGATAATCCTTTAGTGGATTGGATTATCATTAATGGATCGGACTTTATTTGGGTTTGATCCATTGGGTGGCCAAGATCCAATTCCTCCTCATGGTCCCTATTGTAGCCTATTAATACCTCATGAAGCTTAGATCCAATGGATGAAAATAAAACTCTAGATCCAAAGGTAGAGATTAAATCTCTAGATCCGACGGTTGAGATTAAATCTCTAGATCTGATAGTTGAGATTAAATCCCTAGAACCAATGGTGGAGATTAAAACAAGGCTTGAGCCCAACTCTATAAATAGAGAATTATGGTGGGCGGCAAGGCTTGAAGGCTTAGGGGATTAGGGTTTGCTTCCCTTGGGCGGCAAGCATCCTAGTTAGGTTAGGATTCGGAGTGGGCGGCAAGGGTTTGGGTGTTGGATGGGGCGGCAACACGAGGAGAAGCTCTTTTCTTCTTCTTCCTAAGGTGTTGCCGACAACCTATCCTTTTTCCCTCTACTTTGGCTAGTGCTCAACCTATCCTTCTTCCCCTCTTCCTTGGTCGGCAACTAGGAGAGCTAGGGTTAGGGTATTGGGCAGCTACAAGGTGAAGATTGGTTTCCTTTTTCTTCTCCAAGTGTTGGCCGGTGCCTATGCTCTCATTGATTCTCTTTTGGCCGGTTCCCATACTCCATTATCTCTTCCTTGGCCGGCGGCAACATCGAGTCTATTGACTTGGTGGCCGGTTCTAGATAGAAAGAAGAGTTTTGTTTTATGATCTTCTTTTGTTCGGAGTGAACAAGGAAAGGAAGATTGGTGATCTAGGAGGCTTCGACTCTTGGAAGATCGTCGTCCACACTGTTAGAATGTATAGTTAAAGCCTAGCTCTTTTGTATGAACATTTTTATTTTGAAATAAGAATCACATGATCATTGTTTGCACTTTATATTTATTATATGTGTGCATATTGTCAAATACTTTACATTGTAGATAACATGATGCTTGGTATGGCACAGAAGATCATGTTATCAGTTCCTTGTAAAATATAAGTAGAGGCTCACAACCAAGATGGTTTTGGACAAACCATTGGCATGGTTGTAGTGTACCTTGGTATTGTTTTGTCTTGAACATAGAGTTACACTAGTACACTTAGGTGTATTGAAAAGGACCGACATAGAGGTGATTCAATTTATTGTTGACTACATAATTGAATCGGACCTCGGATATTATGTTGTACATGCTCTTAATCCCGATATAATAACGGGCACATGTACTTAGTATTTATTTCTTTGATTTACCAAAGGGTGAGATTTATATGGATTAAATCAATATGCCCGGTAAGTTGGGAAATGATATTATTTACATGGTGTGCCATTGATTATAGGAGGAAACCGTGTCCTATATATTAGGTTGATGATGTCCCCTTGAGGAGCTCATAAGGTTCATCATGTAAACCCTGCAGGTTGACTTAGTCAACATGATGATAAGGTTGAGTGGTACTACTCGAGGAGTTAGATGTTAATTGATTGATGGTCAGTAAATCAATTAATTGACAGACATTCAATATCTTAAACACGGGGAGATGGATGTAAAAATAATGTATGGAGCCCAAATTAATTTATGGGGGTTGGTGAGGTAATTCAATGATGATCCTCTAGTGGAATGGAACATCATTGATGGATCAAGATTGTGTGGTTCCGATCCATCGGGTGGCCAAGATCCAACTCCTCCTCATGGTCCCTATCGTAGCCTAATATAAACCTCATGAAGCCTAGATCCAATGATGGAAAACAAAACTCTAGATCCGACGGTGGAGATTAAATCTCTAGATCCGACGGTTGAGATTAAATCTCTAGATCCAACGGTTGAGATTAAATCTCTAGATCCGACGGTGGTGATTAAATCTCTAGTTCTGACGGTTGAGATTAAATCTCTAGATTTGACGGTTGAGATTAAAACCCTAGAACCGATGGTGGAGATTAAAACAAGGCTTAAGCCCAACTCTATATAAGGTGGCTTAAGTTGTGCGGCAAGCAAGGTTGTTGGTTGGTTTTGGAGATTAGGGTTTTGCCTATCAATAGCTTGGGCGGCAAGAAACTCTAAGGAGGAAACCCTAAAGAGATTAGGGTTTGGTTCTTTGGTTGGCCGGCTAGGGTTTCGAAACTAAGGTGGGCGGCAACTATAGGAGAGGTGTTCTTCATCCTCCTAAGGTGTGGTTGGCTCCTACCTCTTCTTCCCTCTACCTTGGTCAGGGCTCAACCGATTCCTCTTCTCTTCTTCTTTTCCTCTTGGCCGGTGGCACAAAGGAGCTAGGGATTGTTCACTTGTTCGGTTCCTTGGTTGGCCATCTTGTTCTCCTTTTCATGGGGCTGGCAGCATCAAGCCTTTGTGGCTTGGTGGTTGGCTCAAGCAAGAAGGGAAGGAGAATTCTTCTTTCTTTTGATTGAAGAAGATCTAGGAAGCTTCAACTTGTAGAGGATCTTCGCCCACACGAAGTCTACAAGGAGGTTAGGACATACGATAGAAGATCAAGAAGTATAAAAGTTTTACAAGTTTTATTATTGATCTTTGCATGTTCTTATTAATATGTTTGTATGTGTTGATTATACATGTCTACATCCATATGTATTTGTATAATCATGGACCCCGAAGATCAACACAAAAACCGGCGATCCGTCCGTCGTCTATTCCGCTGCTAACCGACTAGAAGAGCTTGGTTGCTTGAACAACTAGTTTGTTCAAGCGATCGCTCAAGTCGTTAGAACGATGACGAATTGGTTGAGCTCAGGAAACTCATCCCATCTGGATTAGTTTTCATTAGTAAAAATTTTAATCCGGGGACATGGGAGCCAATGAGCCTCCGAGGGAGCCAATGAGCCTCTGAGCACAATGTCATCAAATTGGTATCAGAGCAACGGTTTTCGGTTTTGTGTGTTTTGGATTCGGTTACTTTCTCGCACTTATCATATATTGTGTATGCCAGATGATAGTAGGTTGTGCGTAGCATAACTTTTTGGTTACAGGCATAAGTTCCAACTATTATGGCTATATATGTGTGTATGTGATTGCATGTGTGTGTGATTGTATATTATTTGAATCCTCGGGGTTGACGAGGCTAGATTAGTATTTAATTTTTGTAATTAAATACGACATTGTTTAGCCGATCATTCTAGTTTACTTTCGATCTAGATAGTTTGTACACTCCTTCGTGGAGTATAAGATCGATGGATGTAAATTAAAATGATATATCTCGGCTAGGATCTCTTTTGTGGCTTGCGCACGGAAAAGGTGGAGCGGACGAGGTGGAGACATGGCGGGACGCATATTGGAGAACAAAGCCATAATAGTTGGAAAAATTCTATTTTTTCTATATTTATTTCTGATTTGTTTTATATGCATGTTGTGTGTGCTTGAAAATTCCTCATTTTCAATTTACTAAGTGGGAGAGGGATATTTTAATTAATTCCCGCACCCTCCATTACAATTTGACGTGTGATGCAACAAACTTGCGTGTTGGCTCTGAGTGCCTTCCTCCCCATCAAATGGGTTTGTTTACGGATCACTAGGTCAAATATGGTTATAGGAAATTATTTAGGAGCGTGTGTACTTCCCCATCAGTAAGGCACATAATCCGAGATAATTCCCTTAGTATCGTGTAATGGTGCACACTTAAAAGCAAATAAAAAGTATCCTCCCCATCGGAGTCACTGCTTTTATTTATAGGGTCAAAGAGGAACCAACTATTAATTTTATTTGTCAAAAAGTAAGGTTGACAAGATAATAAAATTAAAGGGTTAAACCTCCTCTTACAAATGTAGAATTCGTATACGTCAATACTATTGTGGCATGTGATATTCTCGGTGTTTTGAGGTGTTGGTTGATTTCGAAATTTTTTTGTTTAAGGAATCAATAATTTTTTGAAATCTAAAGTAATGATCTATGTGATTCTTATGATTTTCAAAAATGACTTTCAGTCCACTTACTATGATACTAAAGGAAAATAAACTTACTGTACATAATTATGTTGATTGGAAAAGGAATCCTGATATTGTCTTAACTGCTAAAGAGTGTCCTCAAGCCATGGTTGCTCAAAAAGGTTTCTACTTCTAAGCCGAAAGGCAAGGAGAAGGAGAAACAAGGTGGAGCAAAGGTGGTGGGAGGATCTCAGGGAGGAGTGAAGAAGCTGAAAGGCAAGTACTTCACATACAAGCAGGATGGACATTGGAAGAAGGACTGTCCCAATCCAGAGAAGGACAAAGATATATCCTTTGGACTAGTCGTTGAAACATGATTAGTGGTGTTATCTATCGGCACCTGGTGTGTAGATACGGAAGCCACTGATCATGTCTGCAATACTTTGCAGGGGTTCCAGGAATCCCGACAACTAGCTAAAGGGTAGATTAACATTTACTTGGGCAATGCCACAAAGGTGGCGGCTATTGCAGTGGGTTATGTACCTTTATTTAGAAAGAACTTAGTTTCAGTTTCTAAATTGTTTATGGATGGATATTCTATTTCCTTTAATGACCGAGTTGTTATAAAAGGAATAGGGAGAATATCTGTTCAGGTACATTGATAGGAAATTTGTATGCACCTGAACCAAAACCTCCCACGATGCATATAGAAGTTAATAACTCATCTTCGAATTTCAATAAGAGAAAAGAACCTTGGAAGATGAACCAAACATATCTTTGGCATCTAAGGCTTGGTCATATTAACCTGAGTAGAATTCAAAGGTTGATAGCTGATGGACCCTTGGGTTCATTAGTGGTGGAAGATTTCCCAACCTGCGAGTCTTGCTTGGAAGGTAAGATGACCAAGAGGCCTTTTAAGGCTAAGGGGTATAGAGCCAAAGATGTATTGGAATTGGTTCATTCTGATTTGTGCGGTCCTATGTCTATCCAGGCTAGAGGTGGCTTTGAATATTTCGTCTCTTTTATAGATGATTATTCAAGATATGGATATATTTACTTGATGCGCCGCAAGTCTGAATGCTTTGATAGGTTCAAAGAATTCAAGGTTGATGTGGAGAACCGTCAAGGTTAAATTATCAAGACCCTACGATCTGATCGTGTTGGTGAGTACCACTTGGGAGAGTTTAGGAATTTCTTATCAGAGGATGGGATTCAATCCCAATTATATGCACCTGGCACACCCCAGCAGAATGGTGTAGTGGAGAGAAGGAATATGACTCTTATGGAGATGGTTAGATCGATGATGAGTTATTCTGAGTTACCAGATTCGTTCTGGGGGTATGCTTTGGATACGGTAGTGTATATTCTGAACTTGGTTCCATCTAAATCAGTGCCTTCTACCCCGATAGAATTGTGGACTGGGTGAAAGCTTAGTCTGAGACATATTCGGATATGGGGGAGTCCAGCACATGTGTTGAAGGCTGATGCTGGTAAGTTGGAACCTCGTACAGAAGTGTGCATGTTCGTGGGCTACCCTAGAAGAACGAAAAGTGGTTTGTTTTATAATCCTAGAGATCAGAGGGTGACGTTAGCACGAATGCCCGATTTCTAGAGGAAGACTTGTTGGGTTTCCGGCACCGCGGCGTGTGTGTGTTCGATCATGTTTCGTAAACATGAGCACAGCAGAAGCAATTAAAATTAATAAATCTATATTTATTACAACACACACAACACACGCATGCTATTACAACAAGTGTAGACATAACCGTAAATTAAAAATTGCAATAAAAGAAATTATCTACGTTATACCTTTCGTATGACGTGTAGCGGGAACGGCATCAACCGGAACGATCCTCGTAAGAATCGTCTCTATCCGTATCCACGCCGAGCTCCTCGGGATGACTTTGCTAAGTCACGAGCTTCGTCTTCGTACGGGTTACTAGCCTCGTGTTGAAGACGACGTGATCGAGAGATGATCACGATCCGAATCCAAATTCGGATCCTAAAACGAGTTCTCAAAACTCACTTCTCCGGAGAGGTATTCGTCAACCGTTTGACGAATCCTTCGTACTCCACCTCAGAGGATTACTGGAGATCAAATCCCCGGTAAGTTAGCCGCTGTCGGAGCACTAACCGTCGTCCAAACGACGCTCCGACGAGAGGAGGAGAAGCTGTCCAGAAAACTGGACAACTTGGTGGAGGATATAGGCGCCGGCCAACCAAGGAAAGAAAAGCCTCACCTTGATGCCAAACCTATAGGGGATCACCGGAGGGTCGCCGGAGTGTTCACCGGCTGAAGCTTGGTCGTCGGCAATGACTTGGACGGCGGCACAAAGGCTGGGCGACGGCACTTAGGGTTGGGCGCCGAATTCACCAACAAGGGGTGGGCGGCAACTCTATGTTGGGCGGCAACAACTCGATTAGCGTTTTTTTGGATTAGGGTTTAAGCCCTATTTTATAGAGAACTAATTCTCTTAATGGTTAATGGATCATATCCATAAAGTCCGTTAACCCGCTCCATTAAGATAAGTTAAAATAAACCAAACCATGATGGTCTATTTTAAGTTAAAACGAATCGAACCAACCTTTGGTTCATTCGTTTAATATAAACCAAACCCTTTGGTTTATTCTCATCCATTGGATTAGAACCAAACCATTTTGGTCCATCCATTATGTCTTCATAAGACATGGCCCATCCACGCTTCCATTGCGACTGAAACAATTTCATGCTCGCTTTATGTTTGGTCCAACCAAACATAGTTTCTCTCGGTTTGAGAATCCCATTCTCAAGCTCGTTTTAAATCCTTTGGATTACACTCGTTGTGCGTGTGACCAAATAGGTTCTCGGTTTATGTTGGCCGTCTATAATTAACCATTAATTATAGAACGATCATGAGTGGCACCTAGTAGTACATCATGATCCCCAATTAACCGAAAAAATTAACGGTTGATCCAGAACTATTTCTGAAACCCTTCAGTAGCTCGAATGAATCGTGCCCCATTTCCTTCACTCATCTTATACCCACTTGGTTCAGGACATGGTCTATTGTGTCAGTCCCCACTAGGCTGACTACGTCACACCTAGCCCAAGTATCATTTCCTCGTCCTACGGATTCTAGTTACTCTACATGTATCGAAGAGTACCTTACTCTAAACATGTAATGCTTTGGCCAAAGACTTTAGTAACAATCCGACGAGAGGTCATGGGTATACATCTCCTCGCAAGGAGTGGTGAATCCTTTATAGGCTATTCAAACACCTTCGATCACTTCGACTTATACCCAATCATCCCGGGTCCACATCTCCTTAGAGATGTTTGCTTAAGATGTCAACGCATAAGTCTCCATGATCAAGATGACTTGAATACCGCAAGTCAAAGGAACATCGCACTTAAGCCACAGTAAGAACTTCATTGACATATCTATATATGCAGAGAACCATATGAAGTCTTACGGCTGGTCACTCCAATGAACTAGTTACCATAACTAGCATCCACGATTAACTCCGGACATCACAATGTCTCGGCCGGTGAGAATCAACCGCTTGGATACACCAAGGAGTATACCTCGTGCTAGTCTCGGCCGAATTGATGGTGTCCAAATCCATCAATTCATCGACTAGGATAATTCCGATACATCACAATTACACATGTAGAGATACTCACTAGTTGTGATCCAATCACAAATTCTCTCATCTTTGTGAATCGTATCGTGGACATTCAGTAAATGAGTTTAAGATCCAATCAAATACATTAAACATGTATACTCAAATAGTGAATCTTCATTTATCATATAAATGGTTCATACATAAAGCGATTGCCTTAGGACATCTCTCATATATTACTAACAGACTCACTTGGCCTAATGCCAATCGCTACGGTATCAATACCATAAGCTCTAACATGACCCTCAAACTTACTTTGAGGTAATGCTTTAGTCAAAGGATCCGCTAAGTTCCTTTCAGTGGGAATTTTCTCGATTTGTATTTCGTTCCTACTGATGATCTCTCTGATAAGATGATAGCGGCGAAGCACATGTTTGGATCGTTAATGAGACCTTGGCTCTTTCGCTGTCAATTGCTCCATTGTTGTCGCAGAGACCGTATTGCTTCAACAATGGCCGAATCACACCAAGTTCATGAACGAACTTCTTGATCCAAACCGCTTCCGCCCAGGCGCAATATATTCTGCCTGGTAGAATCCGCTCTGATCTCTTGTTTGGAACTTTTCCAACTCACGCGCCCCATTCAAGGTGAACACGATCTAGACCGAGACATGGAATCATCCTTGTCATGCGGAAGCCGCATCCGTATACCAGTATCACCATGTCCCCTTCTCCATATATAAGGAACACATACTTAGTTCTTATCAAGTACTTAAGGATAGTCTTAACAGCCGCCCAATGATCCATTCCTGGATCGGATTGGTATCTGCTCGTGACACTCAGAGCGTACGATACATCGGGCCTCGTACATAACATAGCATACATGATAGATCCTATTGCGGATGCATAGGGAATCTTACTCATGCAAATCCTCTCGTCTTCTGTGCACGGACACATAGACTTCGAAAGGTGTTTCCCATGCCTGATGGGCAGATAACCTTTCTTGGATTCCGACATGCTAAACCTCTTTAGCACTTGGTCTATATATGTAGACTGCGAAAGACCAAGCAACCGTTTCGATCTATCTCTATAGATCTTAATCCCAAGGATGTAGGTTGCTTCTCCCAGGTCTTTCATGGAGAATGTCTTGGATAACCAAACCTTAACTGACTGTAAGATTGACACATCGTTTCCTATAAGTAATATGTCATCGACATACAATACTAGGAACACGACTGCACTCCCACTGACCTTCTTGTACACACAAGGTTCGTCTGGATTTTGTGAGAAATCAAACTTTTTGATCGTCTCATCAAAACGGATATTCTAGCTCATGGATGCTTGCTTCAATCCATAAATGGATCGTCACAATTTGCATACCTTGGTTTTATCAACCAATGTGAAACCCTCAGGTTGTATCATATACACGTCCTCGAGCAGGTTTCCATTAAGGAAAGTTGTTTTCACATCCATCTGCCATATCTCATAATCATAATGAGCCGCTATGGCCAGGAGCATCCGAATGGATTTAAGCATAGCTACAGGCGAATAGGTTTCGTCATAATCAACTCCTTGTTTTTGACGATATCCTTTCGCCACCAATCTAGCCTTATAGGTAATCACATTACCATCCATGTCGGTTTTCTTCTTGAAAACCCACTTGCACCCTATAGGCTTTATGCCTTCAGGTGGGTCAACCAAGTTCCAAACTTGGTTTTCATACATGGAATCCATTTCCGACTTCATGGCACCAAGCCACTTATCCCTTTCTGAACTTGTCAGCACTTCTTCATAACTGGTAGGCTCCTCATCATCAATGAGTAACACGTCGTTCGATTCACTTACGAGAAATCCATATCTCAGGAATGTTGCGTGTTCTACCAGATCTACGAAGATGTGGTGTTACAATAGGTCCAGCCGATTGCTCATCACTATGAGTTGTCGGCTGTTGTGCTTCACTAGGTATCTCATCAATGTCTATTTGAGTCTCTCGAGCCTCCTCAAGCTCGACGACACTCCCACTGTTTTCTTGCAAGAGAAACTCTTTCTCTAGAAACACAGCATACCTTGAAACAAACACCTTTTGTTCCACAGGATGATAGAATTGATAACCCCTTGTTTCCTTAGGGTATCCAATAAATAGACATTTATCAGACTTAGCATCCAGTTTGTCTGATACAGTCCGCTTCACATAAGCAGGACAACCACATATCTTCAAGTAAGATACATGAGGTTTCTTACTAGCCCATATCTCATATGGAGTAGTAGAGACTACCTTGGTCGGGATTCTGTTTAACAAGTAAACAGCTGTCTGAAGTGCATAACCCCAAAAGGACTTGGCAAGAGTCGCATGATTCATCATTGACCTGACCATGTCCAACAAGGTCCGGTTACGCCTCTCAGATACACCATTATGCTGTGGTGTATAGGGCGGAGTCCATTGAGACAATATGCCATTGTCTCTTAGATAATCAAGAAACTCTTGACTTAAGTATTCACCACCTCGATCCGATCGAAGTATTTTAATACTTTTGTCATGTTGTTTCTCTACTTCATTTCTGAATTCTTTGAACCTTTCAAAGGCTTCAGACTTGTGTTTCATCAAGAACACATACCCAAACCGTGAGTGATCATCGGTGAAGGTAATGAAGTAGCTATAGCCTCCTAAAGCTTGAGTTGACATAGGTCCACATACATCAGCATGTACTAGACCTAGTAACTCTCCCACTCGTTCACCTTTTCCGGTAAATAGTCATCTTGCCTTTTAAGCATGATTCGCATGTATCGTATGAATCCAATTCAAGCGATTCCGAATTCCACATTGGTGTAATTACGGACATGCGTTTCTTGCTTATATGGCCAAGACGACAATGCCACATATAGGAGTCTATGTGATTATCCTTTCGAGCATGCGTGTTGCTCGCTTTCGATATTGAAAATGTCACCGAATCGTCCAGCGTATAAATGCCATTACTCAAAGTTCGATTCCATAAAGTACGCCATTCAAAGTTATATAACAACAATTGTTACTAAGCGTTAAATGGAAACCATTTCTATTTAAGCGGAAATAGAAACAATGTTCTTTATTAGAGAAGGAACATAATAGCAATTGTCCGGTTCAAGACTAGTCCACTAGGAGCTTCAACAAATAAGTTCCGATGGCGACAACCTTTGCTCCATTGCCAACTCGCAAATTTGACTCCCCTCGACAAGTCTTCTTCTATTCCTTAGCCCGTATGTCATTACATATATGTGAGCTACACCCGATATCCAATACCCAAGTGTCTAAGGAAATAGAATGACAATCAATAATGAAGATACGAAGAGGATGGGGCATCGGATGCCTTCTTCTTCTTCATGGACTCAAGATAAATCTTGCGATTTCTTAGCGATGGCCTTCCTTGCCACAATGATGGCAAGTGCCCTTTAATAGTTCCCTTCTTTGCCTTTTTCTTTCCTTTCTTCTTCATTCTTTTGCCTTCCTCTTAGAACCTTTCTTTGAGAATCAACTATGAGAACACTTCTCCTCATGCTTCTGAAGGCTCCACGGTCTTGACATATTAAGGAGCTCGGGAATGGTGGATTCCAATTTGTTCATCCGATAGTTCATCACAAATTGCGAGAAGCTCTTGGGCAAACAATGCAGAATTAAGTCAATACTTAACTCATGATCCATCACAAAACCGAGGGTAGCTAGCCGCTCGATGTACCCGTTCATCTTTAGCACAAACTGCACTACAGACGAACCTTCTTTCATCTTCGTAGTGAAGAGGAGCCTAGAGACCTCGAACCTTTCGGATCTCGCTTGCTCATCGAACAACTCATGAAGATGGAAGACCATAGTATTAGCATCCATATGCTCATGCTGCTTTTGTAGCTCAGGTACCATCGCCGCTAGCATGATGCAACTCGCCAGCTCAGAATCTGCCACATGTTTCTGATAGACCAACATTTGGTCTGGAGTTGCATCATCCTTAGGACGGTCAGGAAGAGGCTCTTCAAGGACATATGCAAGCTTTTCCGCCTTGAGAACAATTCTCAGGTTTCTAAGCCAATCCAGGAAGTTAGGCCCAGTCAGTTTGTTCGAATCCAAAATAGTGCGCAAATTCAAAGACGTCATGATCAATTTATTGACCTAGAAATACAAAACGAGCATATATGAGAAAATAATTTTAAAATGTATCAATATACATTTATGAATCCCATTCATTTTTCAAATTTCAAAAACCCTTAAAATCACTTCGGGAGATCGTAGGTCCATCTCAGAATGGGCTGATATCCATCATAGATAAGAACAACCTTGGAGTGAGTCCAACAAGCCATTCTTAGCTATGATGGTGGGTATCAGGTATACCGATTACATATCATGTATATGTAACTATCACAATGTGCTATCAACTAATTGAATGTTTACACATACATTGGGTTGTTAACACATTAACAAGTATGCATCATATGCATAGCACCCAACTTCACCTCTTTTCACATCGACCTTGGAGTGAGTCCAACAAATCGATGCTCCAAGTTAAAGCCGACCCATTAATCGCGAAATAGTTTTAATATGGTTAGAGCGCATTCAACCAATTAGCCAGGCTTGGAGTGAGTCCAACAACCCAAACTAACGATTGACCTCTGACTCTTACCATATTAGAGTTAAACTATTCCAATGATTTGAACATGTTCAGGTTCGAGCCGGGCTTGGAGTGAGTCCAACAACCCAAACAAGAAACAGAACTCTGGTTCTAACCATATCAATGGAAGGTGTAGGCTTTAATATTGAGTTAGGGTTTTTATGTCTCATCCTCTTTGCATGCAAATAACTATTATCTACATGGCATGACATACATGGCATACATCTACATGTCACGACACGCATGGCATAATGTTATGCATCTAATGCAATTACATGGCATACAATTATATCATGTATATAATTTCCTTATATGTCATAACTATTTATGGAAATAAAATATGTTTAAGATTTGATTCTCCAAATCAAATCATAATTAAATTAGGAAACAAATTTCCAAATCTAATCACATATTTTATTCATGGAATTATTTGATTAAGGAAAATCTATTTAGGAAACCAATTTCCTAAATCATTAAAACTACTTATGGAAATAAAATATTTTAAGATTTGATTTCCCAAATCAAATAATGATTAAATTAGGAAACAAATTTCTAGAATCTAAACAAATATTTTATTTATGGAAAATATCAATTTCCATAAATACTTCCAACTTTCCAAAAGTGGAAGATTTCCATAAATACTTCTAGACTTTCCAAAATTGAAAAATTTCCATAAATACTTCTAAATTTCCAAAATTTAGAAAATTTCCATAAATACATTATGACTATCGCAAAACCATTTTTACGATTATGTCGAAACACAACCTGGGCTCTGATACCACTGTTGGGTTTCCGGCATCGCGGCGTGTGTGTGTTCAATCATGTTTCGTAAACATGAGCACAGCGGAAGCAATTAAAATTAATAAATCTATATTTATTATAACACACACAACACACGCATGCTATTACAACAAGTGTAGACATAACCGTAAATTAAAATTTGCAATAAAAGAAATTATCTACGTTATACCTTTCGTATGACGTGTAGCGGGAACGGCATCAACCGGAACGATCCTCGTAAGAATCGTCTCTATCCGTATCCACGCCGAGCTCCTCGGGATGACTTCGCTAAGTCACGAGCTTCGTCTTCGTACGGGTTACTAGCCTCGTGTTGAAGACGACGTGATCGAGAGATGATCACGATCCGAATCCAAATTCGGATCCTAAAACGAGTTCTCAAAACTCGCTTCTCCGGAGAGGTATTCGTCAACCGTTTGACGAATCCTTCGTCCTCCACCTCAGAGGATTACCGGAGATCAAATCCCCGGTAAGTTAGCCACTGTCGGAGCACTAACCGTCGTCCAAACGACGCTCCGACGAGAGGAGGAGAAGCTGTCCAGAAAACTGGACAGCTTGGTGGAGGATATAGGCGCCGGCCAACCAAGGAAAGAAAAGCCTCACCTTGATGCCAAACCTATAGGGGATCACCGGAGGGTCGCCGGAGTGTTCACCGGCTGAAGCTTGGTCGCCGGCAATGACTTGGACGGCGGCACAAAGGCTGGGCGGCGGCACTTAGGGTTGGGCGCCGAATTCACCAACAAGGGGTGGGCGGCAACTCTATGTTGGGCGGCAACAACTCGATTAGCGTTTTTTTGGATTAGGGTTTAAGCCCTATTTTATAGAGAACTAATTCTCTTAATGGTTAATGGATCATATCCATAAAGCCCGTTAACCCGCTCCATTAAGATAAGTTAAAATAAACCAAACCATGATGGTCTATTTTAAGTTAAAACGAACCGAACCAACCTTTGGTTCATTCGTTTAATATAAACCAAACCCTTTGGTTTATTCTCATCCATTGGATTAGAACCAAACCATTTTGGTCCATCCATTATGTCTTCATAAGACACGGCCCATCCACGCTTCCATTGCTACTGAAACAATTTCATGCTCGCTTTATGTTTGGTCCAACCAAACATAGTTTCTCTCGGTCTGAGAATCCCATTCTCAAGCTCGTTTTAAATCCTTTGGATTACACTCGTTGTGCGTGTGACCAAATAGGTTCTCGGTTTATGTTGGCCGTCTATAATTAACCATTAATTATAGAGCGATCATGAGTGGCACCTAGTAGTACATCATGATCCCCAATTAGCGAAAAATAAAACGGTTGATCCAGAACTATTTCTGAAACCCTTCAGTAGCTCGAATGAATCGTGCCCCATTCCCTTCACTCATCTTATACCCACTTGGTTCAGGACATGGTCTATTGTGTTAGTCCCCACTAGGCTGACTACGTCACACCTAGCCCAAGTATCATTTCCTCGTCCTACGGATTCTAGTTACTCCACATGTATCGAAGAGTACCTTACTCTAAACATGTAATGCTTTGGCCAAAGACTTTAGTAACAATCCGACGAGAGGCCATGGGTATACATCTCCTCGCAAGGAGTGGTGAATCCTTTATAGGATATTCAAACACCTTCGATCACTTCGACTTATACCCAATCATCCCGGGTCCACATCTCCTTAGAGATGTTTGCTTAAGATGTCAAAGCATAAGTCTCCATGATCAAGATGACTTGAATACCGCAAGTCAAAGGAACATCGCACTTAAGCCACAGTAAGAACTTCATTGACATATCTATATATGCAGAGAACCATATGAAGTCTTACGGCTGGTCACTCCAATGAACTAGTTACCATAACTAGCATCCACGATTAACTCCGGACATCACAATGTCTCGGCCGGTGAGAATCACCGGCTTGGATACACCAAGGAGTATACCTCGTGCTAGTCTCGGCGAATTGATGGTGTCCAAATCCATCAATTCATCGACTAGGATAATTCGATACATCACAATTACACATGTAGAGATACTCACTAGTTGTGATCCAATCACAAATTCTCTCATCTTGTGAATCGTATCGTGGACATTGAAATGAGTTTAAGATCCAATCAAATACATTAAACATGTATACTCAAATAGTGAATCTTCATTTATCATATAAATGGTTCATACATAAGGCGATTGCCTTAGGACATCTCTCATATATTACTAACAAGACTATGTGATGAACCACAAGCCCAAGAGTAGGATTCTTCTAGAGGAATTAATAGGGGAAGTCCCTACTTCAGTCCCACCGGTACAAGAGGATATACCACAAGTCACTGCACCGCGTGTCACAGAGGCTACACAGGTGATACCTCGTCGTAGTGGGAGGATTGTGAGACAGCCTGATAGATTCATGTTCTTGGGAGAGTCTTCGGACTTGGTCCATGGCGAACATGAACCTGATCCCTGGACATATGACGAGGCACTCCAAGATGAAGATGCGGTATCTTGGCAAAGAGCAATGAATTCTGAGTTAGAATCTATGGATTCTAATCACGTCTGGGAGCTAGTAGAGCCACCCGATGGTGTAAAAGCCATTGGATGCAAGTGGATCTACAAAAGAAAGAGAGGAGTAGACGGGAAGATTGAGACCTTCAAAGCTAGGCTTGTTGCGAAAGGGTATCGATTATGAGGAGTCTTTTTCACCGGTAGCTATGCTTAAGTCTATCCGAATTCTCTTATCTATAGCTGCTCATATGGATTTTGAGATTTGGCAGATGGATGTCAAGGCAGCTTTCCTTAACGGAAGTCTTGAGGAGAACATCTATATGTAGCAGCCAGAGGGATTCATTGCTAAAGGCAAAGAGCATCTAGTGTGTAAGCTTAATCGGTCCATTTATGGATTGAAGCAAGCTTCGAGATCTTTGAACATCCATTTTGATGATGTAATCCAGTCATATGGATTTATTCAAAGTCCGGATGAGCCATGTGTATACAAAAGATGTGACAGAAACGTAGTGGTATTTCTTGTACTATACATAGATGACATTTTGTTAGTTGGCAACAATATCAAAGTGTTATCAGATGTAAGGTTATGGTTGTCCAAACAGTTTGACATGAAGGACTTGAGAGAAGTGGGACACATCCTTGGGATCAAGGTGATAAGGGATCGTAAGAAAAGGATATTGTGCTTATCTCAAGCTTCATACATTGACACTATCTTTGCTCGTTTTAGCATGCAGAACTACAAGAAAGGTTTTCTACCTTTTAGGCATGGAGTACCTTTATCTAAAGAGATGTGTCCCAAAATATCAAAGGAGATAGAGGAGATGAAGGTGGTTCCTTATGCTTCGGCAGTAGGAAGCCTCATGTATGTTATGCTATGTACGAGACCAGATATCTACTTTATCGTGGGCATGATCAGCATATATCAGAGTAATCCTGGACAAGGACATTGGACTGCGGTAAAGCATATATTGAAGTACCTAAGAAGGACTAGGGATTATATGCTGGTTTACTGGGCAGATTAATTAGTCCATGTGGGTTACACGGATTCTGATTTCCAATTAGATAGGGACAACAGTAAGTCTACCTCGGGGTTTGTGTTTACTTTTGGAGGTGGAGCCATAGTATGGAGGAGTGTCAAGCAGAAATGCGTGGCGGACTCTACCATGGAAGCTGAGTATGTGGCAGCCTCTGAGGCAGCCAAGGAAGCTGTATGGCTCAGGAACTTCCTGATGGACTTAGATGTGATTCATGGTTTGCCCAGAACTATCATAATTTATTGTGATAATAATGGTGCAGTTACAAACTCGAAGGAACCATGAGCCCATAAGGCTAGTAAACACATAGAGCGCAAGTACCACCTGATACGAGAAATCGTAAAGGAGGTAGAAGTTGCTGCCGCCTAGATTGCATCAGAGGATGACTTAGTAGACCCTTTCACTAAGGCCCTTCTAGCGAGAGCTTTGATAGGCATGTGGAGGGAAGGGGAATCAGATGTAAGGCAGTATGAGGACAACATAGTCTTTTAGTATAAGTGGGAGATTGTTGGAATGTATACTGAAAGCCTAGCTCTTTTGTATGAACATTTTTATTTTAAAATAAGAATCACATCATCATTGTTTACACTTTATATTTATTATATGTGTGCATATTGTCTAATACTTTACATTGTAGATAACATGGTGCTTGGTGTGGCACAGAAGATCATGTTATCAGTCCCTTGTAAAATATAAGTAGAGGCTCACAACCAAGATAGTTTTGGACAAACCATTGGCATGGTTGTAGTGTAGCTTGGTATTATTTTGTCTTGAACATAGAGTTACACTAGTACACTTAGGTGTATTGAGCAGGACCGACATATAGGCGATTCAATTTATTGCTGACTACATAATTGAATCGGACCTCGGATATTATGTTGTACATGCTCTTAATCCCGATATAATAACGGGCACATGTACTTAGTATTTATTTCTTTGATTTACCAAATGGTGAGATTTATATGGATTAAATGATATTTTATATATGGTGTGTCGTTGATTATAGGAGGAAACCGTGTCCTATATATTAGGTTGATGATGTCCCCTTGAGGAGCTCATAAGGTTCATCATGTAAACCCTGCAGGTTGACTTAGTCAACATGATGATAAGGTTGAGTGGTACTACTCGAGAAGTTAGATGTTAATTGATTGATGGTCAGTAAATCAATTAATTGACGGACATTCAATATCTTAAACACGGGGATATGGATGTACAAATAATGTATGGAGCCCATATTAATTTATGGGGGTTGGTGAGGTAATTCAATGATGATCCTCTAGTGGAATGGAACATCATTGATGGATCAAGTTTGTGTGGTTCCGATCCATCGGGTGGCCAAGATCCAACTCCTCCTCATGGTCCCTATCGTAGCCTAATATAAACCTCATGAAGCCTAGATCCAATGATGGAAAACAAAACTCTAGATCCGACGGTGGAGATTAAATCTCTAGATCTGACGGTTGAGATTAAATCTCTAGATCCGATGGTTGAGATTAAATCTCTAGATCCGATGGTGGAGATTAAATCTCTAGTTCCAACGGTTGAGATTAAATCTCTAGATCCGACGGTTGAGATTAAAACCCTAGAACCAACGGTGGAGATTAAAACAAGGCTTAAGCCCAACTCTATATAAGGTGGCTTAAGGTGGGCGGCAAGCAAGGTTGTTGGTTGGTTTTGGAGATTAGGGTTTTGCCTATCAATAGCTTGGGCGACAAGAAACCCTAAGGAGGAAACCCTAAGGAGATTAGGGTTTGGTTCTTTGGTTGGGCGGCTAGGGTTTGGAAGCTAAGGTGGGAGGCAACTATAGGAGAGGTGTTCTTCTTCCTCCTAAGGTGTGGCCGGCTCCTACCTCTTCTTCCTTCTACCTTGGTCGGGGCTCAACCGATTCCTCTTCTTTTCCTCTTGGCCGGCGGCACAAAGGAGTAGGGATTGTTCCCTTGTTCGGTTCCTTGGTTCGCCATCTTGTTCTCCTTTTCTTGGGGCCGGCGGCATCAAGCCTTTGTGTCTTGGTGGTTGGCTCAAGCAAGAAGGGAAGGAGAATTCTTCTTTCTTTTGATTGAAGAAGATCTAGGAAGCTTCAACTTGTAGAGGATCTTCGCCCACACGAAGTCTACAAGGAGGTTAGGACATACGATAGAAGATCAAGAGGTATAAAAGTTTTACAAGTTTTATTATTTATCTTTGCATGTTCTTATTAATATGTTTTTATGTGTTGATTATACATGTCTACATCCATATGTATTTGTATAATCATGGACCCCAAAGATAAACATAAAAACCGACGATTCGTCCATCGTCTATTCCGCGGCTAACCGACTAGAAGAGCTTGGTTGCTTGAACAACTAGTTTGTTCAAGCAATCGCTAATCCTCTCTTGCCGACGACCCTTGAAGAAGCAAAACCCTAACTTCCTCCCTTGCCTCTCCACCTCCTTTTATATATCTAGGCTTCATGAGGTATTTATAATAGGCTACAATAGGGACCATGAGGAGGAGTTGGATCTTGGCCACCCAATGGATCCAAACTACATATAACCCGATCCATTAATGATGATCCATTCCACTAGAGGATCATCATTGATCTACCTCACTAACCCCCATAATTAAATATAGGCTCAACATATTATTTGTACATAAATATCTCCCTATGTTTAAGATATCGAATGTTCATTAATTAATTAAATTATTGAAAATGTAATTAATCAATATCTAACTCCATGAGTAGTACCACTCATCCTTATCATCATGTTGGACCAAGTCCACCTGCAGGATTTACATGATGAACTTTATGTTCTCAAGGGGACATCATCATCCTAGTGTATAGGATACAGTTTCCTCTTATAATCAACGACATACCATATAAATAATACTATTTCCCAACTTACCAGGCCTATCGACTTAACACATAAATCTCGCCCATTGGTAAATAAAAGAAATGAATACTAAGTACATGTGCCCGTTATTATATCGGGATTTAGAGCATGTAAACCATAATATCTGAGGTCTGATTCAATTATATAGTCAGTATAAATTGAATCACCTCTAAATCAGTCCTGCTCAATACACACAAAGTGTACTAGTATAATTCTATGGTCAAGATAAACCAATTCCAAATTACACTACAACCATACCAATGGTTTATACAAAACCATCTTGGTTGTGAGCCTCTACTTATACTCTACAAGGAATTGATAACATGATCTTCTGTGCGACATCACACACCATGTTATCTACAATATAAAGTATCAGGCAATATGCATAAATATAAAATGCAAACAATGATCATGTGATTCTTATTTTAAAATGAAGATGTTCATGCAAAAGCTAGGCTTTTTGTATACATCCCAACAGTATGAGTTTGGGGTGTTGCATATCTTTAGGTATGTCAATACATTATGCTGCTTAGGTGATCTTTAAGTATACACATTAATCATATTATATTGGTAGTTACCTATTATATCTTTAGATATTTATATTATATTTGATATGCATGTACTATCCTTTTATATTACCACTGAGTTTTATACTCACCACCACAGACCCTGGATTTCTTGTCGCTCAGGTAACAGGTAGCTGACTTCGTGATGGGCTTGGAGTGTCCTGGCTTTGGAGTTATTCATTTTTTTTCTTGTTGCTAGATGTTTCTTATTATGGACTTGGATTTATATTGCGGTTCGAAGTATTGGACATTGTTAATGTTGCATTGGTGTTCTGGTTTATTTTCGATACTTTCTAATTTATAGTTAGTCATACCGCTATGCAGTTTGTTTGAGTTTGTAACTCTTGGTGATGCTTTCCACTGTGATTTTAGCTGTATACGATTATATATGTTGTGTAGATGTGGCCGAAAAGCTTGTATCAACAGAGAATTGTACCACGTATAGGAGAGATATTGTCCATTTTTTGGGCTTGGCATACTCTCAGGGCTTAACAATTTAGAACTTAATTGAGATTAATTAGTTTAATTTAGCTTAACTAAACCTAATAGACTTAAATCAAAATTAATAAATTTACCTTAACAACTTACCTTAATTTAATTCAACTCAACTTAATTTACTATACTTAAACTTAATTTATTAAACTAAACAAACATACCTAAATAAACAAATTTACTTAAACTTAACAAAACTCAATTTATTATACTCAACCAAACTTAATATACTTAACTTAACAAACTACTTAATAAATTTTCTTAAACTTAATTTAACTAAATTAAAACAAACTTAGTTGACTCACTAAACTAAACGTAATTAACCTATTAAATTAAACTTAATCATCTAATCGATTCAATCCAACTAACTTAATCAAATCAAAACAATTAAGTAAATAAATAAAACCAATTAAATCAAATTAAACATAAAAATCAATCAAAATTGAAAATATCTGAATTCAATTGACTGAATTAATTTCAGCCGACTCAAAAAGAGTCGAATGAAACATCTTCAGTTGCCTCCGAGTATCGGTAAGGTAAAACGCGACTACAATCGACTGAAATATATTCAGTCGAATGAAATGAAATGGTAGATAAAGTTTTGGTGGTAAAGTAAATGGTAAAATTAATTATAGTAGACTGAAACAAGTTCAGTCGACTAGACTATTTCCAATCAACTAGATTTTATCTATAAGAACAACGCCAAGCCACACCAAAAACAACCACAATCACCACAAATCCATCACGAAAACCCTAATTCAAGACTTCCAAAGCATTTAGGTCATCATATTTCTTTAATATCATCCAAAATGCCAAGGTAATAAGTCTAAAACTTTAGTTTAAATTACTTTCAATAAATATTAAATAATTATAATTCAAATAGAGGTAAAAGAAGAGCTGTTGAGATTGAGTAATCGACTCCATGCTTGGATATTAGGTTCCCTACTGAGGGGCATAGGATTAGCTTTGAGAACACACTCTATACTCCTATGCCTACTCGATATATTAGCAAATAATATTTTAGTAAATCATGCATGCTTAGCATAGATTTCATAATGCATTATGGGTTAGAAAAATTGGTTTATTGCAAAAACTCTATTAACATAGACTTATGTGTAGAGTTTTTCAATAATTTTAGTAAAATTAATGATCTTGCATATTCGACTATAGTACAGTGTAAGGACTTTGTCATTACCCCCTCTATGTTGATAAAGCATTTAGAACTCATGCATTCAACATGCCCGATTGAATGCTTTCCATCCACGGAGTTACCGTAAGGTGACCCCTACTCTCATATTACATTAGATAGGATACATATGCATCTATTTGGTGAAGAAATAACTCCGTCTGTGAATATCTTTAGTTCCACTAGACTCATAGTACAGGACTGTTAGAGCAATCAACCCATGTGATGTGGTTTTGATGTGTGTGGCAAAGTGTTTAAGTTAGGATTGATATGGATTTGATACGTGCGTTGAAGTCATGAAGGACTTAGTAATTTTCACATGGATGGAGCATTGGCAAGATTCACCATCTCATGACTCAGTCCTTGAGTCGGTGAAAGATGCCTTGCGGAAGCCGTGCGCTTGGTGCATCCAAGGGACCGCCGAACGAGAAGCATTGGAGTGAAGCCAAAGGAAGTAGACTTCAGAGCAAGACGTGAAGGATGGCACTGCGAAGCTGTGTGCTTGGCGCATCCAAGTGATGTGGCTGGACGAAGATAACTTCAAGGCGAGGGACTCGAAGGGAATGAGATTGAGCGATTGTAACCCGGGACGGGGTAGCTCGTAGGTGAAACTTGGACAAACGACTAAGTGTCAGATGTGTATTTCCCGACACCAGTCAACTGCTATAGGTAGTAGTCGACTACTCCAAGTCGACTAGAGACTCGACTGGTGTTTGAGTCTCCATTCTGTCCAAACAGTTGATTGCCAGCTTGTGACAGTCGATTGCTAGCTCCATCAGTCGACTACCAAGATGAGCAATCGATTGATGTCGAGGGTTTCGAGCACAGAATGTTGGAGAGTTGATTGCTCAGTTCGAGCACTCGACTGTCGGCTCCATCAGTCAACTGATGTGGGAGCCATTGGATAAAATCCAATGTTGAAGAAGCCATTGTGAGGCAACGGCCACAGTAGCAGTCGACTGATGGCTTCATCAGTCGACTGCTCGAGGCCTAACGGGAAGAAATGCTTCTTCTCTATAAAAAGGAGCCTTGGGTTATCTTGGGAGGCTAATGGTTCATTGCTAAACATCTCCCAAGTGCCCTAAATGATTTTCCTCCTCTTCCTTGTGTTTAATTTCATCTTATTTTAAGAGGAGATAATTCTTATAAGAAAGGTTACCTCCACCTATCTTTGTGCATAGGAGAGATTAGTGGAAAGCTTAAGGTGTGATTCACCTTGGAACGAATCGGGTAATGGACTAGCGGCAAGGGTCGTGAACCACGTTATATCAGTTTGTTAGCATTGCCTCTTGTATTGTCTTTTATTATTCTGCTTGCGCTAATCATATTTGTAGACGATCAAGAACGAATGAATTCCACCGTACACGAAAGAGGGCTATTCACCCCCCCCCCTCTAGCTGTGCACCAACGTTTCAACAAGTTGTATTAGAGCCAAGTTGCTTGTCACCAGACTCACCGCCGCAACAAGCAGGACATCAAAAATGGCCGGCTCCAACATCCATCCGCCAAAGTTTGAGGGGGAATTTGCGTGGTGGAAGAAGCATATGGAGGTATTTTTCGAAACAGATTTTGATATCATGTTAATAATGGAATCCAATTTCGATATACCTAGGGATGATGAGGGGAAGTCAATAGAGAAAACAAGGTGCACCAAGAAGTAAAGGGAGGAGCACCTTGCAAACTCAAAAGCCAAGCACCACCTTTTCAACATGCTCCCCCAACAAGAAATAAACCGAATTGAAGAGTGTTCAAGTGACAAGGAAATGTGGGAAAGATTGGTAGAACTTCATGAAGGCACTTCCGAGGCGAAGCTTGCAAGAAGAGACCTTCTCCACTTCCAATTCAACAACATCAAACTCGATAAAGGAGAGAAGGTATTATCACTAAACTCTAGATTCAAAGAAATAATTAATGGATTGTCTAGTGTAGGTGAAAAGCTCTCCAACTAGGATATGATCATGAAGGCTATAGATGTCTTTCCCCGGTCCTCAAAGTGGAGCTCCATGTTGGACTCCTTCTACATTTCAAAGAATCTAGAGGTAAGTACTCTAGATGAATTTTTCTCTACTATGGAATTGCATGAAACACAACTTGAAGGCGTAGTAGAAGAGCCAAGGAGCCAACTAAGGGGAGTGGCACTAATAGCTAAGAAGGGAAAGAAGAAGAAGATGCCTTCACCTTCCTCATCCGATGAAAATTCATCTTCCTCCTTCATGGATAGCATGGAAGAGGCCTACATGGTAAGGAAGGTAAGACATGCACTTAAAAATTTTAAATTTAACAAATCTAATGATAGGAGGAGAAGGCCGAGGCGAAAAATCATTTGCTACAATTGCCAAGGAGAGGGACATATAAGGGATGATTGTCCCCTCTTGAACAAGAGTAAAGAAGAAAGGAGGAAGAAAGAAGAAAAGAAGAAGGGGAGAAGGAGGATGAAAAGAAACCAAAGGAGAAAGGGAAGGCTAAGGCACACAAGGCTACTTGGGATGATCCGTCATCATCATCCGAAGAAGAAGAAGCCTTCACAAACCTTGATCTAATGGGAATAGATTATTTGGACTCCACCTCCTCCTAGGAAGAAGAAAGAAGCACTAGTGAGGAGGAGAGCTCGAGTGAAGGGGGAGCGTCCTCATCTTCATCCTCATCATCGAAAGAGGATTGGGTAAGTAAGGTAATGAAACTACCCTCTCATGAAGTAATTTCTATGATTTCTAGCCTAACTAAGGACTTGTTTAGGGCTAAAAAGAGAAATAAATGCATGCAAAATGAAATTAAAGCCAAGAGGAAAAACTAGAAAATGCATGCTCACAAAATGATTACATTCCTTTTAATGTTAGTGATGCATGTATGGATGAAAATAAAGACCTAAGGGAAAAGGTAGACCATTTAACTAAGGCCCTAGAGAAATTCACTATAGGCTCCAACACTTTGAACATGATCATAGGGAGCCAAAGGGCAAGTTTCAATAGGAAAGGCCTAGGTTATAAAGGAAATAAAAATGAAAAGGCCTATCATTGCCTAATTGCTAGGGGTCAAGCCAAAAATAAAATGATAGATAGAAATGTTAGTGCATATAAGATCCACATATCTCCACAATGGTATGATATTGTCCACTTTAGGCCCAAGCCCTCATGGTTTTGTTTTTGGGCTTTACCCAAAAGGCCTCATACCAATGGAGATATCTTTTTTCTTATAAGCACATGATCTTTTCCATGTCTTACCAATGTGGGACTTTGATTGTATTCCCCATACTCTCAACAATCCCCCCCTCAAACGAAGGACCACATTGGGCCCCCCCTCAAGCCTATCCCTCCTCGAAGGATTTTCTCTGCTTGATGTCCGATCTTCAACCCACCAGGACTTCCTGCCAGTTGTTCGGTCCCCCCGACCCAACTAGACTTCCTTCCTGATGTCTGGTTCTCTTGATCCGGACGTGGGAGCTCAACTTCCTTCGTTCGAGGTTCATGGTTTGACATGGACCATGGCTCTGATACCAATTGTTAGTGCCTATAAGATCCACATATCTCCACAATTGTATGATATTGTCCACTTTGGGCCCAAGCCCTCATGGTTTTATTTTTGGGCTTTACCCAAAAGGCCTCATACCAATGGAGATATCTTTTTTCTTATAAGCACATGATCTTTTCCATGTCTTACCAATGTGGGACTTTGATTGTATTCCCCATACTCTCAACAAGAAAATGGATCCCTAAGGAATTTTTAGTGAACCCTATAGGGAATAATTTATATTGGGTTCCCAAATCCATCCTTAAGGGTTAGGAAAACCTTAGGATAGTCAACCATGAGTGGACTTTTTTTTATATCATATTATTTCGTTGACTTAGGATGATGAGGGTTATAAGTTTTTAAATTGAGTATTGGGTGATGATAATGTTATCATGATATGGAATTATAATCATATTTGATTTTTGATCATTATTTGCAATTATTGATAACAGTTGATCATGATTGATAATACATGTTTTATGATCACATTGGGTGTTGTAGGATTTAGATACTTAACCTTGATAGAATTGCATGAAATTTATGGTTAAGTACAAATACCTTTAGAAACATTTCACATCCCACTATAGGCTAACTTGATTGAGAACATAGCAATGGGTGAGATGATAGGATGATACAAATGGTCCAGTAATGCTTATGGCATTTAGATGGTTCATTAAGTGTATCAATAGATTAATCATAGACCAACTATGGGGAAAGCAAATATTTAATCAATGGACATATTTCCCATAGATCATAGTTGGATATTTTAAATGTTTTAAAACCATTTTATGTGTCATAAATAGTGAGTTCATGTTTTGAAAATTTTCAAGGCAAAACTAGGCCTCAAAGATGATACAAACCTAGACTTTTTGCAACTTTTGAGTTTTTGCCTAATTTTCAAAAATAAAATGAATTTTCATGAAAAATTATTTTTCACTGATAAAGGAACTCACTAGAAATATGTACTTCAAATTTCATGATTTTCAAATTTTCTATAATTTCTGGTGCATTTCTGAAATTCATTAGAAAAATTAGAAAAACCTAAAAATTGAGTGTCAGTCGACTGATTGAATGATTCAGTCGACTGATGTACTGTGCACGAGCACAGTAACTTGTTTTATCAGGTTTTGAGTGGTTTTTCGGTATTTTTCTTCCTTAGACTTGATTTCATGCGTGTATAACATTTATATAATATTTTTGATGGTGTCAAAGGGGGGGGGGCGAAATGATGGGTTTAAGTTAATCATGCTAAGGTAAAATTTTGCATGTCTTAAGGGGAAGTTTCATGTTTAAGGGGGAGTTTTGATACTCATGTTATTTACATGCTTTCTTGCCTTATGTTTTATGTTATTATTTTTACCTAACTTAAACAGATTGCCACACATCAAAAAAGGGGAGATTGTTAGAGCAATCAACCCATGTGATGTGGTTTTGATGTGTGTGACAAAGAGTTTAAGTTAGAATTGATATGGATTTGATATGTGCGTTGAAGTCATGCAGGACTTAGTAATTCGCACATGGATGGAGCATTGGCAAGATTCACCATCTCATGACTCCACTACAAAAAAAACAGTCATTAGCGACGAATTTAGCGACGAATTTTAAAAAAAAATTCGTTGCAAAATAAATTAGCGACGAATTTAGCGACAAAAATATTTTTGTTGCAAATAAAGCGTCACAAATAATAGCGACAAAATTAGCGACGAAATTTTGCGACGAATTTTAGCGATGAAAATTAGGGACGAATTTAAAATTTTGTTGCAGATGTTACCACGATTTCAAAAATTCGTCACAAATTTCGTCACAAAAATTCGCGACGAATTAAAAATTTGTCGCTAATTTGCGACGAATTAATTTTTTCGTTGGTATTTTTCGCGACGAAATAAGAAATTCGTTGGTAAATTTGCGACTGATACAAAATTGTCACAAATTTCGTCGTTGAATTTGTCGCTAAATTCGTCGCAAAAAACCAAATTTTGCGACGAATTAATTTTTTCATTGAAAATTTTTGCGACGAAATAAGAAATTCGTTGGTAAATTTGTGACTAATACAAATTTGTTGCAAATTTCGTCGCTAAATTCGTCGCAAAATTCGTCGCAAAGTTCAATATTTTGCGACTAATTTTTTTCGTTGCAAAAATTTACGATGAATTTAATTTTCATCGCAAAATTCATTGCAAAATTTGTCGCAAGTTGGATTCATTGCTAAATTCGTCGCTAATTTGCGACGAAAATTTAATTCATCGCAAAAGTCATCGCAGATTTCTCAGAATTTTGCAACGAATTTATATTTTTGTCGCTAAATAAAAAAATTTTTAACAGATTTTATCCGTTTCGATATTCTATCGTATATACAAATTTTCACACACATACAACAAAACACAATAAGTTCTAATATTCAAATAAATACATTTAATACAAACAAAACACACACACATTCAATACAACAAAATAATATTCAATCATATCCAAATAAATACAAAGCAACACAATCAGTTAAGAACAATACAACATTCCAAATAAAAAGTTATATCCTTTAACATTTCAAACATCAACATAGTTCTGATATTCAAATAACAATGTCTACAAAAGATCTAAACACATGGGAAAGAAAAAAGAAAAGAGAATCTGGTAAGCTCTGCCGACATATTTTCTACCTGCATTAGAAAAGAAACAAAAAAAAAGTATCATGCATTAAAAAAAAACTATATACTAACACGAAAATAAATATGCAAAGACTTACAATGATGTGCAGGTAGAAAACCGCCATAGGGATTAACTTCATCGATCATTCCTGTTTTAAGCAAAATAAACAAACTCAATAAACTAAAAAATTTTAAAAGTACTAATTAAAAACATGCATACAATATCATCATCGTCGCCACCATCATTGTCATGACTCGGAGGAATATGACTTGGACCAGAACTAAATTGCTGAAACTGTCGCATAAGAAAGGCTTGTTGTCGTCGCATTTCTATCATTTCTTGATCCCTTTGTGAGTTTTGTTGTTGTATTTCTAGAATTTGCTGATCTCTTTCATGTATTATGCCCTTCAAATTGCTAACCTCCTCAGTTAAGTTATGTATCTATGCCGCTACTGCTGGTGGAGTAGAAGAAATAGATCTACGAGGAGCATTATGCATTTTGCTCAGAGAACCCATACCTAATATCCTTCCCCCTTTTGATCCTCCACTCGCCTCAAGCCATAAATCCAAATTATTACTAACAGATGGCTCAGATCCCTCAGTATCACCGTCATCTCCTGAAATTCTCTGAGATGAGGATAACTGATCATATCTCTCCTATACAAAATTAAAATTTTAATCAGAGCATTTACATAACTAACATAATTAAAGTTATAAAGTAAGTTTAAAGATTAATTCAAACCTTAATTGCTCGAGCTCTATCTCCACTCCAAGTTTTATCTTTTTTTTGGAAAGTGTGAACGAAAGTATCTATAAATTCCGGCTCCTTTCCCAATTCCTTAGACTAAATATAAGAATGTTAGAAATAAAATAATAATCTGAAATATATTTAAAAACTAATTATAGAATTTAAAAATTATCAATCTACGTGAATGCTCCTCGATATTTATAGATCCTCCCGCATATGTTGCAGATAAGTCTCCAGAATTACAAGCTTGATTTAATTTATTCTGTTGACTTCTTTTTTTGCTCTCATCAGATTGCCAATAATTGGAGATTTTACTCCAATTTTCTGACGTGACACAGGCGGGTTTTTTTCCAGTAGATTTGGCATGACTCAATACATGCTGGATATGATCGCCACATTTTTTTTAAAAAATTCTTTTAACTTCCAAGTCTTGAGTAGGGTCCCAAATAAATCTCCGCTGAGATGGAAATAAAACAATTGATTATATAATCACTTTTATAATATATAAAAAATGAATCAATTATACCTGAAACTCGCACCACCATAATTCTTTTGTAGGTCCTGGCGTGCTGGAGTATGACAAAGAGTCTCCTCTCCAATAGTTATTCACAATTTTATTGATCTCGCGAATAACAGGTTCATAATTTTCAAACCTACGATAAAGTGAAAAAAAATTGAATAAATAATTAAGATAATTTAAAAATTTTAATACTTATATTACTTACGAATCTCCCATCGGAAATATATATGGTCGACTTTCGATGTTCTCAGTAGAGGAGTGTCTGGCGGGTACATGTGAATCGACAAGGTCGCGTAATGAGATGGTAATCAAGTACGATCATGTGAAGGTCCAGGCAGATCAGGAGGGAAAGTAGGTATAGTGTTGGCAGGCGGTGGATAAGTCTGGCCACTACTAGTACTCTGCCTCTGGCCCACCACGCAAACTATCAACAAAAAACAAAATTAGAATAAAGAAAATAAAACTTTTATGCTTAATGAAGAACATGAAAAACTTACAATATGCATAATGAAGATATGAGAGACTGCGACTGCGCTAAGCTACGATGATTTCACCACTGATAACCTATAAGAACAAAATATACAAAACATACAGAGACAAAAGATATAAATTTAACAATGAGACATTATATAAACAAATAATTGAGCTAAGAAAATTTGTAAAATTATAGTTTAAAACTAAAATTATATATAAAAAAACTTACCCTAGACGTCAAATTTCAAAGTCCTCATTATCATCTTCCTCATCCTCATCAGTATCCTCATCCTCGGTCTCCTCCTCCTCTTCCTCCTCGTCCCCCTCCTCCTCCTCCCCCTCTTCCTCTTCATCATTATCATCAATTTCAGTTGCATCCACGTTTATCACTACTCCGCTGGGATCTCGTAACGTTGGAATTATATATTCCTCAGTATGAAACATATTTGTAACTTTGTCTTGTTGATATGCAATGTCTTTCTAGCGCTCTTCAATTTTTTTCCGTGCTTTTGTTTTACAAACAGCCCACCATTCATTTTTGTCACGCCTCAAACTAGGATATGGAACATAGAAAACTTGAATCGCTTGTTGTGCCAAAATAAATGGTTCATATCTCTTATAAAATCTTTTATGATTTATTTCAACCAAATTATACTGTGGATGCACCTTCATCCCTCTGACGGGGTCAAACCAGCGACACATAAATAAGATAACTCGCATTTCTGGACCAGGATAATCAATCTCTATAATTTCATCCAGCAAACCATAAAATTCATTGCTTGCACCTCCATCATTGGAAGACTGAACACATACTCCACTATTCATTGTACTCTTTCCATTTCCATATTCTTGAGTGTGGAAATTATATCCGTTTATGAAATATGCTGGCCAAGTGCGTACCATTGCTTTTGGACCCCATGATAGATGGATTAGCAATTCTTGCTGAACGTGAGTTTGATTAGCATAAACCTATACTCAAATGAAAATGATATTTATTTAAAAGTTAAGATATGTGTAAACAAAAATGAGGTAATTAAAACTGCTTACATATGATTTGAACCATGGTGCAAATTCCTGATCGCAGAAGTGATCAAAGTCACGTGTCGGGATTTCAGAGTATAAGTTTTGGAAAATCCTATAATAAAAAATTGTATTATAACATAAACAAATTAACACTTGACGAAGAAATAGGAAATATATACTAACTCGAAATATGGCGATACTTCTGGACAATTAAGTAAAACATATGTCTGGGCTGCCCGCCATTCTTGATCAGTTAAGTATCGTTGCTTACACGGTCCACTTGGTCGACCAAGATAATTAAAAATTGAGAATGAATTCAAATTGGGATCGACAGGACCTTCATCATTCCTTCCGGATTTCCGTCTTTTGGTCTGAACGTGAGGCTCAAATAATATGATGCAAAATTTGTTACTTCTCCACAATATATGCATTCACAATAGAGGCTTCAACATGTGCCTTATTTTTCACTTTTTTCTTCAAATGATATAAGAATCTGATTGTAATATAACAAATTGTATTAGAAATGAATATATAAAAAAATTAAACATTTTTATGCAATATTAACGAAATATAGAATATGCGAATTATACCTTTCAAAAGGTATACATCCATCGATAATGAACTGGTCCTCCAACTTTGGCCTCATATGGCAAGTGAACCAAAAGATGTTCCATTGAATCAAAAAATGCAGGCGGAAAAATCCTTTCTAAATTGCACAAAATGATTGGAATGTCTCTCTCTAACTTCTCCATGTGTGAATATCCCAAAACTGTTGAGCATATATCATGAAGAAAAATACTTAACTCTGTAATGGCACCCCAGATAAAATTCTGTAAGAGTTCTTTAAAGGCAATAGGAATAAGTCTTTCCATGAATATATGACAATCATGGCTTTTCAAACCCATCAATTTGCATTCCTTCATATCGACACATCTCCCAAGATTAGAAACATACCCATCAGGAAATCTCAATGACTTCAACCATTCACAAACAACATGTCTCTGTTCCTTATTCAATGTATAAACTGCCTTTGGTTTTGGTCCTCTACTATTTTCATCAACATCAAGGGTGGGTCGTTTGCAAATGAGTCGCATATCTTTTCTTGCATTCAGATTATCTTTTGTTTTTCCGGTGATATCCATCACTGTATTTATCAGATTATCAAAAATATTCTTCTCAATATGCATAACATCGAGATTATGATGAATCAAATTACTAAACCAATACGGTAACTCCCAAAATATACTTCGTTTGGTCCATTTATGGTTGCTTCCATATTCATAAGTTGTACCATGTGGCTCTTCAATAACAGATGGAAAGTGAAGAACTCAGACAAATATCTTGACCACCAATCTCAATGGCGGAGGTGTTCTTTCAATTCGATTCCTCGTGAATTCATCTTTATTCCTTCTGAAATTATGATTTAGTGGTAAAAATTGTCCTGATAATCAAAATAACTTGGCTTCTTACCATGCTTCAATCTAATCGACTTTGATCTCTCCATACATATTGGGCATCCTAAGATCCCTGCAGTACTCCAACCTGATAGCATACCATAAGCCGGAAAGTCATTTATGGTCCAAAGAAGAGCAGCCTTCATTACAAACATCTGATTAGTATGAACGTCGTATGTAGGAAAACCTTCATCCCATAGTTGTTTTAGCTCTGCAATCAATGGTTGCATATAAACATCTATTAACTTCTTCGGATTTTTTGGGCCAGGCACAACCAATGTTAAAAACATATACGGTGTTTTCATGCACATCCCAGGCAGAAGATTATACGAAGTTAATATAACTGGCCAACAAGAATAGTGTCTTCCTGATTTACCAAATGGAGCAAATCCGTCAGCACAGAGACCTAACCTAATATTTCGAGTCTCCTTCGCAAAATCAGGATATGTTCTATCAAAATTTTTCCACACCTCTGCATCTGATGGATGACACATTAGTCCCTCTTCTGTTCGATGATTTGCATGCCAAGTCATGTGTTCAGCAGTTGTCTTTGATGCATAAAGCCTTTGTAACCTAGGAGTTAAAGGTAAATAAAACAACTGACTATATCTGCTTCCTACTAGTGCTCTTGTACCTATCTTGATTACAAAATTTACAAACATCCACATCTGCATCATCTCCCCAATATAACATACAACCATCTCTACACACATCAATTCTTTCCACTGGGAGACCTAATTCTTTCATCAGTTTTTTTATACTGTACAAATCATTGGGCAGTATATGATCACGCGGCAATGCCTCTTCAAAATCTTGAACAAAATTATTAAAATACTCTTCAGACACATTATGCTCTGCCTTGACATTCAACATTCTTGCGGTGAACGATAGTTTAGTGTGAGTCTCACAACCAGCCCATAAAGGTGCATCTGCAGCACTCAACACCTCCTGAAATTTAAGATATGCTTCATTATTCATATTCTGACCGATATCTGTTACTTGCACCTCTTCCAAGGGTGATGCATTAGTAAACATTTGCTCAACTGTTGGAGGACAACTTGAAGTTGCACCTTGTGATTGGGGAATCAAATTCGGGCCCGCTACATCATATATCATCCTCTGATATGGATTTAATTGATTATAATCACTTTGATCCCTAGAGACTTGTGTGTTGTGTCTATCATAAACTTCATCAGATATAAATGGTTCACCATGACATGTCCAGTTATAGTAATTTGCAACGAATCCAAATCTACAAAGATGCTCTGAAACTTTGCTAGACGGTAAAAATCTACCATTGTGACACTTTCTGCACGGACACCTTATCTGATTACCATCCATAAACTCAACATTACTAGCTGCGAAATTTAAAAACTCTTGCAACCCACTCATAAATTCATCAGTTAAACCCCGACGTTCAGGTAAATTCCTATTATACATCCAACTCCTTTCACGCTGCATTTTGTCTGTTTTCAATCAATTATATTAATATCAACTCCTAGAAATTACAATAATATGAATATACAGTTAGTTCACATACGAATTCACTATGTTTAACAATCTTTAAACATAACCGAAAAAGGACAACAGTTGTATAGAAAGCTTACTGTTAATTTAGGTTTAAACATTTTGGGATGTTTAAACCTGAAATGTTAAACAACTTAAGTTGATTGTGACAATTAATATCACAAATGAACACATTCCAAGGTAATGTGTGGTGTTAGAGATGGTTGCATGTGGGATAGTGTGGCTACCATTGGGCCTCACATTCTTCTGATTAGGAATGGTTCAAATTATGTGTTGGGGTTTCAGTCTTAACGAGGACATCAGGACATAAAATGGGGGTGATTGTGACAACCCGAATTTAGTGTCAAATTGTGAATTGTGGGCTAATAATATAGAGAAGCTTTATAAGCTTAGATGAGAGAGTTATTATTAACATAGGTCTAGAAGTTTTGTTAATCGACCAATTCTCTCATCTAAGCAAGCAGTGACAACAAACTAATCAAATTTATTGAACATGAAAGATACTCATTGCAATTATGCCATTTAGGTCAAATTATTGTTGTAGATGTATAACAATCGTCGCAAATGAGACAGCTCAAAATATATCACCACAAGTTAATAGTAATCTAATAAGCCTTAAACACTAGCTCCCCCACCACCACTGACTTTAAGATGCTTGTAATTTCTCAGGTAGATGTGCATGATTTGCTCATCTAAGCCTTATAAACTGCTTGTTTTATCCCATAACTTCCTATATGTGACTAAACAAAATCATAAAATATTTCTTCCAACTTAGTACTTAGTATTATTTGGTATGTGAACCAAAATGGCAAATTAGTAGCTTAAAGCTTATGTAGTTTTACAGTTAACTATATATAGTTACAGAATAAATAGGATAACAGCATAAAGCTTCTGTAGTTAATTATGGAGTTAAATATAGGAAAAAAAATAAATTTATACCACTAGTGCCTGCAGGCGTCTCCGAGCCGACGATTGGTTAACTGGAAGGCGGACGCCAGTACCGGGTAAGGAGGCGGACGCGACGGCCGCAGGAAGGCGCACACCGGCATCGGCGGTGGAGGCTACGGCCGGTACCGCAAGGCGGGCGGCCGCGCGAGGAGGCCGGAGGGGCTCGCCACCGGGGCACGCGACGACAAGGGCGGCCGAAGGTAGCGGGCCGGCTCGCACCGGCAGGGTCGGGGTCGGGTCGCGGCCGGTCGCCGCAGCGGGGGCACACGCCGGACAAGGCACCGCAAGCGTAGCGGCGCTGCCGGCTCGCGGTCGGCCGCCGGGGCCGCGGCGCGGTCGCCGCGGGCGTGGGGGCACGCGCCGCACGAGGGGGCACCGCAGGTAGAAGCGGCCACGGCTCGCGGCGGGCCTAGGGGCGCGTCGGCCGGCCGCCGTGGCGGGGCACGCGCCGGACGAGGGGGCGCCGCCGCGCTGCGGCGCGCGGCGACTTGCAAAACTTAGGTCAGGGTAAAGTTAATTAAATTTTGCAATGAATCTTTGTATTCGTTGCAAATTTGCAACGAATCCAAAGATTCGTTGCAAAATAAAAAAAAAATAAACGTTGTTTTTTTTTAAATTTGCAATGAATCCACGGATTCGTTGCAAATAAAAAAAAATATACTTAACGTTATAAAAAAATTTAATATTTTTTTTTTGCAACGAATCCACGGATTCGTTGCAAAAATTTGCAACGAATCCAGGATTCGTTGCAAAAATTTGCAACGAATCCAGGATTCGGTGCAAAATTGCAACGAATTTTATTTTTTCATTGCAAAATTGCCGACGAAAATTTATTTCTTTACAAATTTGCGACTAAACCTAAAATTCGTTGCTATATTTGTTGCAGATTTGCAACGAAAATAATTCATTGCTAAATTTCGTCGCAAAAAAACTGTTTTTTTGTAGTGCTCGGTCCTTGAGTCGGTGAAAGATTCATTGTGGAAGTTGTGCGCTTGGTGCATCTGAGGGACCGCCGGATGAGAAGCATTGGAGTGAAGCCGAAGGAAGTAGAGTTCAGGGCGAGATGCGAAGGATGGCATTGCAAAGCCGTGATCTTGGCGCATCCGAGGGATGTGACCGGACGAAGAGAACATCAAGGCGAGGGAATCCAAGGGAATGAGAGTGAGCGATTATAACTCAGGATGGGGAAGCTCGTAGGTGAAACTTGGTCAAATGGCTAAGTGTCGAATGGGTATTTCCCGACACCAGTCGACTGTTATAGGTACCAGTCGACTGCTCCAAGTTGACTGGAGACTCAACTGGTGTTCGAGACTCCGTTCTGGCCGAACAGTCGACTTCCAACTTGTGGCAGTCGACTGCTAGCTCCATCAGTCGACTGCCAAGGGGAGCAGTCGACTGATGTCGAGGGTTTCGGGCAAAAAATGTTGGAGAGTCGACTGATCAGTTCAAGCACTCGACTGTTGGCTCCATCAGTCGACTGATGGGACAATCAGTCGATTGATGTGGGAGCCGTTGGATGAAATCCAATGTTGAAGAAGCCGTTGCGAGGCAACGACAACAGCAGCAGTCGACTGATGGCTTCATCAGTCGACTGCTCGAGGCCCAACGGAAAGAAAGGCTTGTTCTCTATAAAATGGAGTCTTGGGTTATTTTAGGAGGCTAATGGTTTATTGCTAAACGTCTCCCAAGTGACCAAAACGATTTTCCTTGTCTTCCTTGTGTTTAATTTCATCTTATTGTAAGAGGAGAGAATTCTTGTAAGAAAGGTTACCTCCACCTAGCTTTGTGCAAAGGAGAGATTAGTGGAAAGCTTAAGGCGTGATTCACCTTGGAAAGAATCGGTTTGTGGACTAGCGGCAAGGGTCGTGAACTACGTTATATCGGTTTGTTAGCATTGCCTCTTGTATTGTCTTTTATTATTCCGCTTATGCTATTCATATTTGTAGACAATCAAGAACGAGTGAATTCCACCGTACACATAAGAAGGCTATTCACTCCCCTCTAGCCATCCATCGATGTTCCAATAAGGACTATGCCCTATACCGAGTCATAGTGAACTGCATTCTGCCACTCACCACTAGGGACATCACTATGATGCACCCTTATCACTCATTTTTACTTTATGCATTTAGTCATAGGTTAGATATGGACATTAGCTTACAGATGTTTCATTTCATTATTTACCATTCTAAGTCAGTTACCAGCAGGAAGGCGCATTTGCCTTACTGCCATGTCATCACATCACTCTTAGCTGCATTAGGGTTTGATGTTACTACATGTAACATCAAACAGCTTACTGAGTACAACATGATAGGGTCTAGGTAGTTTGGTTTAGCAAAAGTAGGTTTAGATGAAAATAATATCCTTGCATGAAAGAGAGATAGTCTTCATCCACAGCCACAGCCTGAGCCGGAGCAGGAGCCAGAGATTGACCCCGACCACCACTCCGAGTCTGAGCATCAGGAAGCCCCAGGATTTGACAGTCTATCACCATTTATTGGGATTCCATCACCTCCTACCATAGTAGAGAGATTATTTAGGTTTGAGGATATGATGCACCACCAGGAGTAGCAGCATCTTGAGATGATGTAGATATTGCAGGCGCAGAGAGAGGATCAATGAGAAATGATGGAGCTTCTTAGGTCTTGGGGCATGGGTACTCCTCCTCCACCTTCTTCTACTGACTAGGAGTGTTATGTCACTTATTGCTATTTGGACATAATAAATTTTATCTTTAAATCTTGTGTGTGACTTGTTTTATGTTTTGTAGATTAGGATATTTTCATGCTTAATATTCAAAAAAATTTTTAAAGTAATATTATATTATTTTTTTAAAGAAAATTGAAAAACTTCAGTGACTAACTCTAATTCAAAGCTTGATGATTAATTCTATATCATTTGAGCTAGTAAATAATTGGATATTTGCTTTAAGGATGATTTTTAGATGTTTATTTTTAAAATCTAAATATAATATTTAGGAATTCATGCTTGGACATATTCCCTATCATTTTTGCATCAACTTAAAAAAAATTGAAATTTTTTAAAATCATAAAAATAAGTTGTTATTCAGGGGGAGTTTTGAAAATGTTTGAAAAGTTTTGAAAAGTTTGAAAATTTTTGAAAAGTTTGAAATTTAAAAAAAAATTATGGAAATTGTTGAAAATTTTTGAAAGTCTTTAATTTTGAAAATTTTAAGGGGGAGTTAGAAATATTGTTTGAAAATTTTTGAAAAGTTAAAAAAAAAAGGGTGGGGGAAGTTGACAATTTAAAAAAAAACTTAAATTAAGTTTTTGAAATCAGATTAATTTCAAGGGTGAAATATTTGTAAACTTAATTTTTGAAATTGATAATTTCTTATTTTTGTGAAACTTCGACTCTCCACTACATCATTTTGGCATTTTAAAATTGATCTTTATTTTGATGTATGCCAAAGTGGGAGAGAAGAGAGATAAAGTTAGAAAAGAAAGAGATTTATTGAAAGGAAGATGTAAAAATTTGATAAGGCTTTATGTATCTATTATACATGTCAAAATTTGATAGTTCATCTCTTATACAAGTCAATATTTGGATATTGGTATTTGATTCTCCTAACTTTAATTGATGTGTTGTCATACATCGAAAAGGGGGAGATTGTTGATGCAGTGAGCATCACTCCTTAGTTTTGATGTATGAACCATAGTTTAAAGTTAGGATTTACTTGTGTTCTAATATCAGTGTTAAGTATGCAGGCTTAACAGGAAGTCCTAGTAGGTCGTGTTGACCAGATACTAGGCATGTATCTTGACAGATCAGGAGGATTGGATACCAAGCATGAAGTCCCAAAGGGTCGCATGGACCGGACATCTGGCATGAAGATCGATTGGGTTAGGAGATCGGACAATTGGAAAAAAGTCCAACTGGGTCAGACAGACCGGACAGTTGGTGGAAGCCCTAGTGATTTAGATTGGATGACAAGAGTGGTAAGTCCGGCAGGTAGTCGGTAGATAAGCCTCGAGTGAAGAGGTGAGGTGAGTCCTCTTTAGGGGGACAAAGCTAGGCGTCGATCCAACGGAAAGTCTGCGTGGGACTTAGTATTCGAGATCTAGCAGTATTACTACTGCTATCACATTTTATATTATGTATTTGGGCTAATCTTGTTTTGTAGGGATCAGTCGACTGAATGGATTCGAGTCTACTGAAGTACAGTCGACTAGATATGGATCAGTCAACTGGATACCTACTTTGCAAGATCAGCTGGTGATTGATCAGAGATTTGGCAATGCAGATGGAAAGGGTTTCAGTCGACTGAAGGGTTTGAGTCGACTGAAGAGGCAAATTTCCCAATGCGGAGTCGGGTGATCTGGAGTCGACTGGAGAGGTTTCAGTCGACTGGAAGACCAGAAGTTCCTAATCGACAGGCGGATGTGGAGTCAATCGGAAGGCATTCCAGTCAACTGGAAAAAGTTTATAAAACAAGTGCTCGATCAGCTCCGAATAGAGAATCAGAACTACGTCAAAGTGGTGCTGAAATTCTTGCTCGTCCACAACATTTCTTATTCCACAACAAGGCGACCTTCTGACACTCTGCGACTACCTCAATGATCATTTAGTGTCGGTATAACATTCTTGTATTTTTAATTCATTATTTTCGCTTAATGTACTTAACATCAAGAGTGGGAAGTCTATTACCCAACTTTGTAAGGATGTATACTGAAAAGTCTACCTTTTGTATGAACATCTTTATTTTGAAATAAGAATCACATGTTCATTGTTTGCATATTTTTATGGTTATGCAATATTGTCTAATACTTTACATTGTAGATAACATGGTGTGTGGTGTGACACAGGAGATCATGTTATCGGTCCCTTGAAAAGTATAAGTAAAGGCTCACAATCGAGATGGCTTTGGACAAACCATCGGAATGGTTGTAGTGTGATTTGGTATTGGTTTGTCTTGACCATAGAATCACATTAGTGCACTTTGTGTGTATTGAGCTGGACCGACTTAGAGGTGATTCGATTTATTGCTGACTACATAATCGAATCGGACCTCATCTCTTTGATATAATAACGGGCACATATACTTAGTACTCATCTCTTTGATTTACCAATGGGCGAGATTTATAGATTAAATCGATAGGCAGGGTAAGTTGAGAGATAATATTATTTATATGGTGTGCCGTTGATTATAGGAGAAAACTGTGTCCTATATATTAGGATGATGATGTCCCCTTGAGGAGCTCATAAGGTTCATCATGTAAACTTTGCAGGTGGCCTTGGTCCGGCATGAGGAAAAGGTTGAGTGGTACTACTCATGGAGTTAGATGTTTATTAATTAATGGTCAGTAAATTAATTAATCAACAGACATTCGAGATCTTAAACACGGGGAGAAAATGTACAAATAATATATGGAGCTCATATTATCATATGGGGGTTGGTGAGGTAGATCAATGATGATCCTTTAGTGGATTGGATCGGACTTTATGTGGGCTTGATCCATGGGTGGCCAAAATCCAACTCCTCCTCATGGTCCCTAATATAGCCTATTAACACCTCATGAAGCTTAGATCCAATGGATAGAAATAAAATTCTAAGATCCATAGGTAGAGATTAAATCTCTAAGATCCGACGGTTGAGATTAAATCTCTAGATCCGACGGTTGAGATTAAATCCCTAGAACCAATGGAGGAGATTTATTCATGACTTATCCCTAACTCTATAAAAGGAGGGGAAGGGAGTTGGCATGAACAACATTGAAGAGAGCTAGGGATTGGGCGGCAAGAAGGTGAATCCTAGTTGAGATAGGATTAGGGTTAGGGTTTGGAGGCTAGGGCGGCACCAAATAAGGCAAGGTTTCCTTTCTTCTTCCTTGTCCATTGGCCGGCGTCCAGCTTCTTTCTAGGCCTTTTCCAGCCCTTGGATGATGCCCAAAAGCTCCCTTCTCCTTCTCCTTAGGTGGTGGAAACAAGATATAGGGCTTCCCTTGGTGTCTTGATTGTTTTCCATCATCTTCTCCACCTTCTAGTTGGCCGGCGGCAAGGAGATTGTTTGCTCCTTGTTGGTTGGTTTTATGGAGAGGAAAAGCTTGTTTCTACTATTCCTCTTGCTTTGGAAGAGCAAGGAAGGAAGATTTGTGATCTAGGAGCTTCGACTTTTGGTAGATCGTCACCCACACGACGTCGAAAAGGAGGAAGGTCATACATTAGAAGATCGAGAGGTATACCTATTCTACTTTCTTCTTTTGTTTGTTGCTTGATTTTGTTTTTAAATTATAAGCATGTTATAAATCTGTAAATGGATAAATAATACTTGGATCCCGAGCATAAACACAAAAACCGGCGATCCGGACATCGTCTATTCTGCGGCTACTCGTAGAATAGAGAATGGTCGCTTGAAAAACTAGTTTGTTCAAGTGACCTCTCTAAACGTATAGCACGACGATGGCTTGGTGGTTTGGGCAATCTATAGGGGATCGATCGGCCGGCTAGAGGGGGTGAATAGCCCTTTGTCATTGGATGGTGGAATTTGCTCGTCTACACAATTGTTTGCGCATGCGGAATACTAATAAAGACAAGCAAATAAACAATGAAAAATACAAACAATGCTAACACGAAATATAATATGGTTCACGGCTACACTACTAATCCATGGTCCCTGATTCGTCCTCGGTGAATCACTCCACAACCAAATCACTATCGGTGTCTCCTTTGCACTAAGCTAGGTGGAGGTAACCCTTACAACTCAAAGTCACTCCTTCTTTTACAATAGATGTTGTTGGAATGTATACTGAAAGCCTAGCTCTTTTTGTATTAACATTTTATTTTGGAATAAGAATCACATGATCATTGTTTTCACTTTATATATTTATTATATATGTGTGCATATTGTCTAATATTTTATATTGTAGATAACATGGTGCTTGGTGTGGCACAGAAGATCATGTTATCAGTCCCTTGTAAAATATAAGTAGAGGTTCACGACCAAGATGGTTTTGGACAAACCATTGGCATGGTTGTAGTGTAGCTTGGTATTGTTTTGTCTTGAACATAAAGTTACACTAGTACACATAGGTGTATTGAGCAGGACAGACATAGAGGTGATTCAATTTAGTACTGACTACATAATATATTCGGACCTCGGATATTATGTTGTGTATGCTCTTAATCCCGATATAATAACGGGCACATGTACTTAGTATTTATTTCTTTGATTTCCCAGAGGGTGAGATTTAGATGGATTAAATCAATATGCCCGGTAAGTTGGGAAATGATATTATTTACATGGTGTGTCATTGATTATAGGAGGAAACCGTGTCCTATATATTAGGTTGATGATGTCCCCTTGAGGAGCTCATAAGGTTCATCATGTAAACCCAGCTGGTTGACTTAGTCAACATGATGATAAGGTTGAGTGGTACTACTCGAGGAATTAGATGTTAATTAATTGATGGTCAGTAAATCAATTAATTGACGGACATTCGATATCTTAAACACGGGGAGATTAATGTACGAATAATATATGAAGCCCATATTAATTTATGGGGGTTGGTGAGGTAGTTCAATGATGATCCTCTAGTGGAATGGAACATCATTGATGGATCAAGTTTGTGTGGTTCCGATCCATCGGTTGGCCAAGACCCAACTCCTCCTTATGGTCCCTATCGTAGCCTAATATAATCCTTGTGAAGTCTAGATCCAAGAATGTAAAACAAAACCTAGAACCAACGGTTGGGATTAAATCCCTAGATCCGATGGTTAGGATGAAACCCTAGAACTAACGGTTGGGATTAAATCCCTAGATCTGATGCTTAGGATGAACCCCTAGAATCGACGGTTGGGATTAAATCCCTAGATCCGACGGTTGGGATAAAACCCTAGATCCGACGGATGGGATGAAACCCTAGATCCGACAGTTGGGATGAAATCCTAGATCCGACGGTTGGGATGAAACTCTAGATCCGACGGTTGCGATGAAACCCTAGATCCGTCAGTGGAGATTAAATCCTTAGATCCGACGGTGGAGATTAAAGGAGACTTAAGCCCAATTCTATAAATAGAAGGCTTAAGCTTGGGCGGCAAGAATAATTGAATTGGAGTAGGGTTTGGCTCTTCTCAAAGTGGGCGGCTAGGGTTTGGAGCAAAATCTTGGGCGGCAACCATCTTCCTTCTCCTTGTTGCCGGCGCCCATCTTCCTCCATCAAGACTTGGCCGGCACCCATCCTCTAAGCCTCTCTCTTATTCCTTGGCCGGCGGTTCTCCTTCAATTGGTGGCCGGCGTTCACTCCTCCATACTCTCCAAAGTGGCCGGCAGTTCTCCTTCCATTGGTGGCCGGCGCCTCATCCACTTGTTCCTTTGCCGGCGGTTGCATCAAATTCTCTAATTTGGTGGCTGGTTCTAGAAAGGATAGGTATTTGTTGGTTCTTCTCTTTGTTCACAGCGGACAAGGAAGGGAAGAACGTGATCTAGAAGGCTTCTACTCGTGGAGGATCTTCGTCCACACGTCGTCCACGAGAAGGATAGGACATACGGTAGAAGATCGTAAGGTATAAAGTTTTATAACTTTATTTTCAGATATGAGCATGTTCCTTTTAGTGTTGATTATACATGTGTGCGTATGTATATATATTGTATAATCAAGGACCCCAAAGACAAACACAAAAACCGGTGATCCGTCCGTCGTCTCTTCCGCGGCTAATCAACTAGAAGAGTTGGGTTGCTTGAACAACTAGTTTGTTCAAGCGACCACTCAAGTTGTTATCACGACGACGAATAGGTTGTGCTGAGGAAACTCATCCCATCCGGATTAATTCTTTCATTAGTGAAAATTTTAATCCGGGGACATGGGAGCCAATGAGCCTCCGAAGCAACCCCCTACAAGTGGTATCAGAGCCACGGTTTTTGGTTTTGTGTGTTTGGGATTCGGTTAATTTTTATGCACTTTTTTCATATATTATATGTGCCGGATAATAGTAGGATATGCGTAGTTTAACTCTTTGGTTGCAGGCATAAGATCTGACTATTATGGCCATATGTGTGTATGTGATTGGATGTGTGTAAATATTTATTATTTGAATCCTCGGGTTTGACGAGGCTAGATTAGTATTTAATTTTTGTAATTAAATACGGCATTGTTTAGCCACTCATTTTAGTTTACTATCGATCTAGATTATTTGTACACTCCGTCGTGGAGTATAGGATCGATGGATGTAAATTAAAATAGCTTAATCTCGGCTCGGATCTCTTTGGTGACTTGCGCACGGGAAAAGATGGAGCGGACGAGGTGGCGACACGACGGGATGCATATTGGAGGACAATGCCATAATAGTTGGAAAAATTCTGTTTTTCCATATTTATTGCTTATTTGTTTTATATGCATGTTGTGTATGTTTTAAAATTCCTCATTTTCAATTTACTAAGTGGGAGAGGGACATTTTAATTAATTCCCGCGACCTCCATTACAATTTGACGTGTGATGCGAACAAACTTGCGCGTTGGCTCTGAGTGCCTTCCTCCCCATCGGATGGGTTTGTTTGTGGATCACTAGGTCAATTAATGGTTATAGGAAATTATTAAGGAGCGTGTGTACTTCCCCATTGGTAAGGCACATAATCCGAAATAATTCCCTTAGTATCGTGTAATGGTGCTCACTTAGATGCAAATAAAAAGTATCCTCCCCATCGGAGTCACTGCTTTTATTTGTAGGGCCAAAGAGGAACCAACTATTAATTTTATTTGTCAAAAAGTAAGGTTGACAAGATAATAAAATTAATGGGTAAAACTTCCTCTTACAAATGTAGAATTCGTATACGTCCACACTATCGTGGCATGCGATATTCTCGGTGTTTTGATGTGTTGGTTGATTTAAGAATTTTATTGTTTTTGAGGAATCAATAATATTTGAAATCTAATATTTTGATCATTGTGATTTTTAGGATTTTCAAATGGCTTTCAACCCACTTGCTGTGATTTTAAAAGAAAACAAACTTACTGAACCAAACTACATTGATTGGAAAAGAAACTTGGATATTGTCTTAACTGCGGAGGAGTACAAATTTGTACTCTTCGAGGTCTGTCCTCCTAAGCCCTCCAATAACTCTGATGAAAAGGAGAAAGAACGTTATAAGAAATGGGTCAAGGCAGATGAGATGGCGCGGTGTTACATTTTGGCATCTATGTCAAATGTGCTGCAACATCAGCATCAGGCCATAGCCACAGCTTATGACATGATGTTCAATCTCAAGGAACTTTTGGACATCGAGTAGGGCGGCTAAGCGAGAGGCAATGAGAAACTTGATGGCGACCACCATGATCGAGGAACACCGTTAGGGATCATGTTCTCAAGATGATGGCTCATCTTATGAGATGGAAGTCCCTGAGCCGAGATCGATGGGGAAACCTGTGTCGATATCATTCTCTAGTCTCGCCTAGGAGTTTTGAGTAGTTCCACCAACTACAACATGAACAAGAGGTTGGCGGAGCTTCGATGTAACTCCAAAGCGCAGAGGGGCTTTTTCGTTAAAGTGCTCAAGCCACGGTCGCTCAGAAGGTTTCTTCCTCTAAACCGAAAGGTAAGAAGAAGAAGAAGCAAGGTGGAGAGAAGAAAGTGACAGTGGGACCTCAGGCAGGAGTGAAGAAGCCGAAAGGCAAGTGCTTCATTTGCAAGCAGACTGGACATTGGAAGGCGGACTATCCTCGCCGAAAGAACAAAGGTATATCTTCTTGTTTAGTTGTTGAAACATGTTTGGCGGTGTTATCTACCAGTGCCTGGTGTGTAGATACAGGAGCCACTGATTATGTCTGCAATACTTTGCAAGGGTTCCAGGAAACCCGACGACTAGCTGAGGGAGAGATTACCGTCTTCTTGGGCAATGCTTCAAAGGTGGCGGCTATTGCAGTGGGAGACGTTTATTTATCTTTTGATAGGAATAAAGTTTTGGTTTTGAGAAATTGTCTTTATGTATCTACTTTTAGAAAGAAATTAATTTCAGTTTCTAAATTGTTTATGGATGGATATTCTGTTTCTTTTAATGACAAAGTGGTTATAAAAAGGAATAGGGAGATTATCTGTTCTGGTACATTGGTTGGCAATTTATATACTCTTGAACCGAAAACTCCCACGATGCATATAGAAGTAAATAACTCATCTTCTAAATCTAATAAGAGAAAAGAACATTCGCAGATGAACCAAACATATCTTTGGCATCTAAAGCTTGGTCATATTAACCTAAGTAGAATTCAAAGGTTGATAGCTGATAGACCTTTGGGTTCATTAGTGGTGGAGGATCTCCCAACCTGCGAATCTTGCTTGGAATGTAAAATGACCAAGAAGCCTTTCAAGGCAAAGGGGTATAGAGCCAAAGATGTGTTAGAATTGGTTCATTCTGATTTGTGCGGTCCTATGTCTATCCAGGCAAGAGGTGGTTTTGAATATTTCGTCTCTTTTATAGACGATTATTCAAGATATGGATACATTTACTTGATGCGCCAAGAAGTCCAATGCTTTGACAGTTCAAAGAATTCAAGGTCATGTGGAGAACCGCCAAGGTAAAAGTATCAAGACATTACGATCCGATCGTGGTGGCGAGTAATTTTGGGAGAGTTTAGGAGTTACTTATCGAGGCTGGGATTCAATCCCAATTGTCCGACTGCACACCCCAGAATGGAATGGTGTGGCGGAGCGGAACAGGACTTTCATGGAGATGGTCGATCGACGATGAGTTATTCGAGTTACCGATTCTGCTCGGGGTTTGCTCGAAACAAGCAACACATTCTCAACTTGGTTCCATCTAAGCCGTCAAGACTTCTACTCCCATTGTAGTTGTGGATCGGCAAAGCCTAGTCTAAGACATATTCGATTTAGTAGTCCAAAGACATGTGTCCAAGGGAGACAGAGTCGAATTGCATGTAATGTAAGCACGCTTATTTGTTGGATACCCTAAGGGAATGAAGGGTGGTTTATTCTATAGTCCTAGAGATCAGAAGGTGATCGTGAGTACGAATGCCAGATTTCTAGAGGAGGACTATGTGATGAACCACAAGCCCACAAGTAGGATTGTTCTTAAGGAGTTAACAGGGGAAGTCCTGACTTTAGTACCACCGGTACAAGAGGAGACACCACAAGTCACTGCACCGCGTGTCACAGAGTATACACAAGAGGCACCTCGTCGTAGTGGGAGGGTTGTTAGACAACCTGAGAGATTCATGTTTTTGGGAGAGTCTTCGGACTTAGTCCCTGGTGAACATGAACCGGATCCCTGGATATATGACGAGGCACTCCAAGATAGAGATGCGGTATCTTGGCAAAGTGTGATGAATTCAGAGATAGAATCTATGGATTCTAATCAGGTCTGGGAGCTAGTAGAACCACCCGATGGTGTAAAAGCCATTGGATGCAAGTGGATCTACAAGAGAAAGAGAGGAGTAGACGGGAAGGTTGAGACCTTCAAAGCTAGGCTTGTTGCGAAAGGGTATACTCAGAAAGTGGGTATCGATTATGAGGAGACCTTTTCGCCGGTAGCTATGCTTAAGTTTATCCGGATTCTCTTATCTATAGCTGCTCATATGGATTATGAGATTTGGCAGATGGATGTCAAGACAGCTTTCCTTAACGGAAGTCTTGAGGAGAACATCTATATGCGGCAACCAGAGGGATTCATTGCTAAAGGCAAAGAGTATTTTGTATGTAAGCTTAATCGGTCCATTTATGGATTGAAGCAAACTTCCAGATCTTGGAACATCCGCTTTGATGAGGTAATTCAGTCATATGGATTTATTCAAAGTCCGGATGAGCCTTGTGTATACAAGAGATGTGACGGAAACGTAGTGGTGTTTCTTGTACTATATGTAGATGACATTTTGTTAGTTGGCAACAATATCAAAGTGTTATCAGACGTAAGGGTATGGTTGTCCAAACAGTTTGATATTAAGGACTTGGGAGAAGTGGGACACATCCTTGGGATCAAAGTTATAAGGGATCGCAAGAAAAGGATGTTGTGCTTGTCTCAAGCTTCATACATTGACACTATCCTTGCTCGTTTTAGCATGTAGAACTCCAAGAAAGGTTTTCTACCTTTTAGGCATGGAGTTCCTTTATCTAAAGAGATGTGTCCCAAAACATCAAAGGAGATAGAGGAAATGAAGGCGGTTCCTTATGCTTCGGCAGTAGGAAGCCTCATGTATGATATGCTGTGTACGAGACTGAATATCTGCTTTGCCGTGGGCATGGTTAGCAGATATCAGAGTAATCCTTGATAGGGACATTGGACTGCGGTAAAGCATATATTGAAGTACCTGAGAAGGACTAGGGATTATATGCTGGTTTACCGGGCAGATCAATTAGTCCCTGTGGGTTACACAGATTCGGATTTCCAATCAGATAGGGACAAGAGTAAGTCTTCCTTGGTGTTTGTGTTTACTTTTGGAGGTGGAGCAATAGTATGGAGGAGTGTCAAGAAGAAATACGTGGCAGACTCTACCATGGAAGCTGAGTATGTGGCAGCCTTTGAGGCAGCCAAGGAAGTTGTATGGCTCAGGAACTTCTTGATGGACTTGGATGTGATTCCTGGTTTGCCCAGAACTATCACAATTTATTGTGATAACAGTGGTGCAGTTGCAAACTCGAAGGAACCACGAGCCCATAAGGCGAGTAAACACATAGAGCGCAAGTACCACCTTATACGAGAGATCGTAAAGCAAGGAGAAGTTGTTGTCGCCAAGATTGCATCAGAGGATAACCTGGCGGATCCATTCACTAAGGCCCTTCCAGTGAAAGCCTTTGATAGGCATGTGGAGGACATGGGGATCAGATGTATGGCAGAGTGATGACGGCATAGTCTTTTAGTATAAGTGGGAGATTGTTGGAATGTATACTGAAAACCTAGCTCTTTTTGTATGAACATTTTATTTTGGAATAAGAATCACATGATCATTGTTTTCACTTTATATATTTATTATATATGTGTGCATATTGTCTAATATTTTACATTAAAGATAACATGGTGCTTGGTGTGGCACAGAAGATCATGTTATCAGTCCCTTGTAAAATATAAGTAGAGGCTCACGACTAAGATGGTTTTGGACAAACCATTGGCATGGTTGTAGTGTAGCTTAGTATTGTTTTGTCTTGAATATAAAGTTACACTAGTACACATAGGTGTATTGAGCAGGGCCGACATAGAGGTGATTCAATTTAGTACTGACTACATAATTGAATCGAACCTCGGATATTATGTTGTACATGCTCTTAATCCCGATATAATAACGGGCACATGTACTTAGTATTTATTTCTTTGATTTACCAGAGGGTGAGATTTAGATGGATTAAATCAATATGCCCGGTAAGTTGGGAAATGATATTATTTACATGGTGTGTCGTTTATTATAGGAGGAAACCGTGTCCTAAATATTAGGTTGATGATGTCCCCTTGAGGAGCTCATAAGGTTTATCATGTAAACCCAGCTGGTTGACTTAGTCAACATGATGATAAGGTTGAGTGGTACTACTCGAGGAATTAGATGTTAATTAATTGATGGTCAGTAAATCAATTAATTGACGGACATTCGATATCTTAAATACGGGGAGATTAATGTACGAATAATATATGGAGCCCATATTAATTTATGGGGGTTGGTGAGGTAGTTCAATGATGATCCTCTAGTGGAATGGAACATCATTGATGGATCAAGTTTGTGTGGTTCTGATCCATCGGGTGGCCAAGATCCAACTCCTCCTTATGGTCCCTATCGTAGCCTAATATAATACTTGTGAATCTAGATCCATGAATGTAAAACAATACCTAGAACCAACGGTTGGGATTAAATCCCTAGATCCGATGGTTAGGATGAAACCCTAGAACCAACGGTTGGAATTAAATCCCTAGATCCGATGGTTAGGATGAAACCCTAGAATCGACGGTTGGGATTAAATCCCTAGATCCGACGGTTGGGATAATGTTAGAATGTATACTGAAAGCCTAGCTCTTTTCTGTATGAACATTTTATTTTGAAATAAGAATCACATGATCATTGTTTGCATTTTATATATTCATTATATATGTGTGCATATTGTCTAATATTCTACATTGTAGATAACATGGTGCTTGGTGTGGCACAGAAGATCATGTTATCAGTCCCTTGTAAAATATAAGTAGAGGCTCACAACCAAGATGGTTTTGGACAAACCATTGGCATGGTTGTAGTGTAGCTTGGTATTGTTTTATCTTGAACATAGAGTTACACTAGTACACTTAGGTGTATTGAGTAGGACCGACATAGAGGTGATTCAATTTAGTACTGACTAAATAATTGAATCGGACCTCGGATATTATGTTGTACATTCTCTTAATCCCGATATAATAACGGGCACATGTACTTAGTATTTATTTCTTTAATTTACCAGGGGGTGAGATTTAGATGGATTAAATCAATATGCCCGGTAAGTTGGGAAATAATATTATTTACATGGTGTGCGTTTGATTATAGGAGGAAACCGTGTCCTATATATTAGGTTGATGATGTCCCCTTGAGGAGCTCATAAGGTTCATCATGTAAACCCAGCTGGTTGACAGTCAACATGATGATAAGGTTGAGTGGTACTACTCGAGGAGTTAGATGTTAATTAATTGATGGTCAGTAAATCAATTAATTGACGGACATTCGATATCTTAAACACGGGGAGATTAATGTACAAATAATATATGGAGCCCATATTAATTTATGGGGGTTGGTGAGGTAGTTCAATGATGATCCTCTAGTGGAATGGAACATCATTGATGGATCAAGTATGTGTGGTTCCGATCCATCGGGTGGCCAAGACCCAACTCCTCCTTATGGTCCCTATCGTAGCCTAATATAATCCTTGTGAAGTCTAGATCCAAGAATGTAAAACAAAACCTAGAACCAACGGTTGGGATTAAATCCCTAAGATCCGATGGTTAGGATGAAACCGTAGAACCAACGGTTGGGATTAAATCCCTAAGATCCGATGGTTAGGATGAAACCCTAGAATCGACGGTTGAGATTAAATCCCTAGATCCGACGGTTGGGATGAAATCCTAGATCCGACAATTAGGATGAAATCCTAGATCCGACGGTTGAGATGAAACCCTAGATCCGACGGTTGGGATAAAACCCTAGATCCGACGGTGGAGGTTAAATCCCTAGATCCGACGGATGAGATTAAAGGTGGCTTAAGCCCTATTCTATAAATAGGTTTAGGGTTGGGAGGCAAGGATAAGAGAAGGAGATTGGTTTTCGAATTAGGGTTAGGGTTTGGCTCATCTTCCATTGGGCGGCTAGGGTTTGGGCGGCTACAAGCTTGGGCGGCAAGCTAGGGTTTGGCCGGTCATCCATCTCTTCTCCTCCTTGGTTTTGGGCGGCACTCTTCCCTTTTCCTTTCTCCTTGGCCGGCGGTTCTCCATCCATTGGTGGCCGGCAATCATCTTCCTCCAATCTCTCCAAGGTGGCCAGCGGTTTCCATTCATTTGGTGGTGGCCGTGATCATCCACTTGCTCCTTGGCCGGCGGTTGCACCAAATTCCCTAATTTGGTGGTCGGTTCTAGATAGGAAAGGTATTTGTGATTGCTTCTCTTTGTTCGCAGCGGACAAGGTAGAGAAGAAAGTGATCAAGAAGGCTTCAACTCGTGGAGGATCTTCGTCCACACGTCGTCTACAAGAAGGATAGGACATACGATAGAAGATCGTAAGGTATAAAATTGTTTTTAACTTTATTTACAGATCTGAATATGTTCTTTAATATTTTGATTATGTATGGGTATGAATGAATATATATTGTATAATCATGGACCCCAAAGACAAACACAAAAACCGGTGATCCATCCGTCGTCTTTTCCGCGGCTAACCAACTAGAAGAGTTGTGTTGCTTGAACAACTAGTTTGTTCAAGCGACCACTCAAGTTGTTATCACGACGACGAATAGGTTGTGCCAAGGAAGCTCATCCCATCCAGATTAAATCTTTCATTAGTGAAAATTTTAATCCGGGGACATGGGAGCCAATGAGCCTCCGAAGCGACATCCCAAAAATTGGTATCAGAGCCACGGTTTCCGGTTTTGTGTGTTTTGGATTCGGTTAATTTTTTTATGCATTTTTCATATATTATATGTGCCGGATAATAGTAGGATATGCGTAGTTTATCTTTTTGGTTGCAGGCATAAGATCCGACTATTATGGCCATGTGTGTGTATGTGAATGGATGTGTGTAAAAAAATTTATTATTTGAATCCTCGGGGTTGACGAGGCTAGATTAGTATTTAATTTTTGTAATTAAATACGACATTGTTTATCCGCTCATTTTAGTTTACTTTCGATCTAGATTATTTGTACACTCCTTCGTGGAGTATAGGATCGATGGATGTAAATTAAAATGTTTTATCTCGGCTCGGAACTCTTTGGTGACTTGCGCACGGGAAAAGATGGAGCGGACGAGGTGGCCACACGACGGGATGCATATTGGAGGACAATGCCATAATAGTTGGAAAAATTCTGTTTTTTCCATATTTATTGCTTATTTGTTTTATATTCATGTTGTGTGTGATTTAAAATTCCTCATTTGCAATTTACTAAGTGGGAGAGGGATATTTTAATTAATTCCCGCGGCCTCCATTACAATTTGACGTGTGATGCGAACAAACTTGTGTGTTGGCTCTGAGTGCCTTCCTCCCTGCGGACGGGTTTGTTTGCGGATCACTAGGTCAAATAATGGTTATAGGAAATTATCTAGGAGCATGTGTACTTCCACAGCGGTAAGGCACATAATCCGAAATAATTCCCTTAGTATCGTGTAATGGTGCACACTTAGATGCAAATGAAAGTATCCTCCCCATCGGAGTCACTGCTTTTATTTGTAGGGCCAAAGAGGAAACAACTATTAATTTTATTTGTCAAAAAGTAAGGTTGACAAGATAATAAAATTAATGGGTAAAACCTCCTCTTACAAATGTAGGTTTCGTATACGTCCACACAGCGTGACATACGAAATTCTCGGTGTTTTGAGGTGTTGGTTGATTTCAAGATTTTATTGTTTTGAGGAATCAATAATATTTGAAATCTAATATTTTTTATCATTGTGATTTTTAGGAATTTCAAATGGCTTTCAACCCACTTGCTGTGATTTTAAAAGAAAACAAACTTACTGGTCCAAACTACATTGATTGGAAAAGAAACCTGGATATTGTCTTAACTGCGGAGGAGTACAAATTTGTACTCTTCGAGGTCTGTCCTCCTAAGCCCACCGATGACTCTGATGAAAAGGAGAAAGAACATTATAAGAAATGGGTTAAGGCAGATGAGATAGCGCGGTGTTACATTTTGGCATCTATGTCAAATGTGCTGCAACATCAGCATCAGGCCATAGCCACAGCTATGACATGATGTTCAATCTCAAGGAACTTTTCGGACATCAGAGTAGGGCGGCTAGGCAGGAGGCAATGAGAAACTTGATGATGACCACCATGGTCGAGGGAACACCCGTTAGGGATCATGTTCTCAAGATGATGGCTCATCTTAATGAGATGGAAGTCCTCGGAGCTGAGATCGATGGGGAAACCCAGGTCGATATCATTCTCCGCCTCGCTTAGGAGTTTTGGCGTTCCGCCTCAACTACAACATGAACAAGAGGTTGTATTCATTGGCGGAGCTTCTAATGTAACTCCAAAGCAGAGGGGCTTTTCGCCGAGTTCTCAAGCCATGGTCGCTGTAAGGTTTCTTCCTCTAAACCGAAAGGTAAGAAGAAGAAGAAGCAAGGTGGAGCGAAGAAAGTGGCAGGAGGACCTCAGGCAGGAGTGAAGAAGCCGAATGGCAAGTGCTTCACTTGCAAGCAGACTGGACATTGGAAGGCGGACTGTCCTCGCCAAAAGAATAAAGGTATATCTTCTTGTTTAGTTGTTGAAACATGTTTAGCGGTGTTATCTACCAGTACCTGGTGTGTAGATACAGGAGCCACTGATCATGTCTGCAATACTTTGCATGGGTTCCAGGAAACCCGACGACTAGCTGAGGGAGAAATCACCGTCTTCATGGGCAATGCTTCAAAGGTGGCAGCTATTGTAGTGGGAGACGTTTATTTATCTTTTGATAGGAATAAATTTTTGGTGTTGAGAAATTGTCTTTATGTACCTACTTTTAGAAAGAATTTAATTTCAGTTTCTAAATTTTTTTTGGATGGATATTCTGTTTCTTTTAATGACAAGGTGGTTATAAAAAGGAATAGGGAGATTATCTGTTCTGGTACATTGGTTGGCAATTTATATACTCTTGAACCAAAAACTCCCACGATGCATATAGAAGTAAATAACTCATCTTCTAAATCTAATAAGAGAAAAGAACCTTCGCAAATAAACCAAACATATCTTTGGCATCTAAGGCTTGGTCATATTAACCTAAGTAGAATTCAAAGGTTGATAGTTGATGGACCTTTGGGTTCATTAGTGGTGGAGGATCTCTCAACCTGCGAATCTTGCTTGGAAGGTAAAATGACCAAGAGGCCTTTCAAGGCCAAGGGGTATAGAGCCAAAGATGTGTTGGAAATGGTTCATTCTGATTTGTGCGGTCCTATGTCTATCCAGGCAAGAGGTGGCTTTGAATACTTCATCTCTTTTATAGACGATTATTCAAGGTATGGATACATTTACTTGATGCGCCACAAGTCTGAATGCTTTGACAAGTTCAAAGAATTCAAGGCTGATGTGGAGAACCGTCAAGGTAAAAGTATCAAGACATTACGATCTGATCGTGGTGGTGAGTACCTCTTGGGAGAGTTTAGGAGTTACTTATCAGAGGCTGGGATTCAATCCCAATTGTCTGCACCTGGCACACCCCAGCAGAATGGTGTAGCGGAGCGAAGGAATAGGACTCTTATGAAGATGGTCAGATCGATGATGAGTTATTCTGAGTTACCCGCTTGCTCGGGGTATGCCTGGATACTGCAAATGTATACTCTGAACTTGGTTCCATCTAAATCAATACCTTCTACCCCTGTAGAATTGTGGACTGGGCAAAAGCCTAGTCTGAGACATATTCGGATATGGGGGAGTCCAGCACATGTGCTGAAGGCTGATGCTGGTAAGTTGGAACCTCGTACAGAAGTATGCATGTTTGTTGGCTACCCTAAGGGAACAAAAGGTGGTTTATTTTATAATCCTAGAGATCAGAGGGTGATCGTTAGCACGAACGCCAGATTTCTAGAGGAGGATTATGTAATGAACCACAAGCCCAAGAGTAGGATTGTTCTTGAGGAGTTGGCAGGGGAAGTTCCGACTTCAGTACCACCGGTACAAGAGGATACCCCACAAGTCACTACACCGCGTGTCACAGAGCATACACGGGAGGTACCTCGTCGTAGTGGGAGGGTTGTTAGACAACCCGATAGATTCATGTTTTTGGGAGAGTCTTCGGACTTAGTCCCTGGTGAACATGAACCTGATCCCTGAACATATGACGAGGCAATCCAAGATAGAGATGCGGTATCTTGGCAAAGAGCGATGAATTCAGAGATAGAATCTATGGATTCTAATCAGGTCTGGGAGCTAGTAGAGCCACCCGATGGTGTAAAAACTATTGGATGCAAGTGGATCTACAAGAGAAAGAGAGGGGTAGACGGGAAGGTTGAGACCTTCAAAGCTAGGCTTGTTGCGAAAGGGTATACTCAGAAAGAGGGTATCGACTATGAGGAGACCTTTTCACCGATAGCTATGCTTAAATCTATCCAGATTCTCTTATCTATAGCTGCTCATATGGATTATGAGATATGGAAGATGGATGTCAAGACAGCTTTCCTTAACGGAAGTCTTGAGGAGAACATCTATATGCGACAACCAGAGGGATTCATTGCTAAAGGCAAAGAGCATCTTGTATGTAAGCTTAATCGGTCCATTTATGGATTGAAGCAAGCTTCTAGATCTTGGAACATCCGCTTTGATGAGGTAATCCAGTCATATGGATTTATTCAAAGTCCGTATGAACCTTGTGTATACAAGAGATGTGACGGAAACGTAGTGGTGTTTCTTGTACTATACGTAGATGACATTTTGTTAGTTGGCAACAATATCAAAGTGTTATCAAACATAAGGGTATGGTTGTCCAAACAGTTTGACATGAAGGACTTGGGAGAAGTGGGACACATCCTTGGGATCAAAGTTATAAGGGATCGTAAGAAAAGGATGTTGTGCTTATCTCAAGCTTCATATATTGACACTTTCCTTGCTCGTTTTAGCATGCAGAACTCCAAGAAAGGTTTTCTACCTTTTAGGCATGGAGTTCCTTTATCTAAAGAGATGTGTCCCAAAACATCAAAGGAGATAGAGGACATGAAGGCGGTTCCTTATGCTTCGGCAGTAGGAAGCCTTATGTATGCTATGTTATGTACGAGACCGGATATCTGCTTTGCCGTGGGCATGGTTAGCAGATATCAGAGTAATCCTAGACAGGGACATTGGACTGCGGTAAAGCATATATTGAAGTACCTGAGAAGGACTAGGATTATATCGGTTTCTGCAGGGCATCAATTAGTCCTCGTGGGTTACTGATTCGATTTCCAATCGATAGGGACAAGAGTAAGTCTACCTCGGGTTTGTGTTTACTTTTGGAGGTGGAGCCATAGTATGGAGGTGTGTCAAGGTAAATGCGGACTCTACCATGGAAGTGAGTATGGCAGCCTTCTAAGGCGCCAAGGAAGTCAGATGGCTCAGGAACTTCTTGATGGACTTGGATGTGATTCCTAGTTTGCCCAGAACTATCACAATTTATTGTGATAACAGTGGTGCAGTTGCAAACTCAAAGGAACCACGAGCCCATAAGGCGTGTAAACACATAGAGCGCAAGTACCACCTCATACGAGAGATCGTAAAGCGAGGAGAAGTTGTTGTCGCCAAGATTGCATCAGAGGATAACCTGGCAGATCCATTCACTAAGGCCCTTCCAGCGAAAGCGTTTCATAGGCATGTGGAGGACATGGGGATCAGATGTATGGCAGAGTGATGACAGCATAGTCTTTTAGTATAAGTGGAAGATTGTTAGAATGTATACTGAAAGCCTAGCTCTTTTCTGTATGAACATTTTATTTTGAAATAAGAATCACATGATCATTGTTTGCATTTTATATATTCATTATATATGTGTGCATATTGTCTAATATTCTACATTGTAGATAACATGGTGCTTGGTGTGGCACAGAAGATCATGTTATCAGTCCCTTGTAAAATATAAGTAGAGGCTCACAACCAAGATGGTTTTGGAAAAACCATTGGCATGGTTGTAGTGTAGCTTAGTATTGTTTTATCTTGAACATAGAGTTACACTAGTACACTTAGGTGTATTGAGTAGGACCGACATAGAGGTGATTCAATTTAGTACTGACTAAATAATTGAATCGGACCTCGGATATTATGTTGTACATTCTCTTAATCCCGATATAATAACGGGCACATATACTTAGTATTTATTTCTTTAATTTACCAGGGGGTGAGATTTAGATGGATTAAATCAATATGCCCGGTAAGTTGGGAAATAATATTATTTACATGGTGTGCCGTTGATTGTAGGAGGAAACTGTGTCCTATATATTAGGTTGATGATGTCTCCTTGAGGAGCTCATAAGGTTCATCATGTAATCCCAGCTGGTTGACTTGGTCAACATGATGATAAGGTTGAGTGGTACTACTCGAGGAGTTAGATGTTAATTAATTGATGGTCAGTAAATCAATTAATTGACGGACATTCGATATCTTAAACACGGGGAGATTAATGTACAAATAATATATGGAGCCCATATTAATTTATGGGGGTTGGTGAGGTAGTTCAATGATGATCCTCTAGTGGAATGGAACATCATTGATGGATCAAGTATGTGTGGTTCCGATCCATCGGGTGGCCAAGACCCAACTCCTCCTTATGGTCCCAATCGTAGCCTAATATAATCCTTGTGAAGTCTAGATCCAAGAATGTAAAACAAAACCTAGAACCAACGGTTGGGATTAAATCCCTAAGATCCGATGGTTAGGATGAAACCCTAGAACCAACGGTTGGGATTAAATCCCTAAGATCCGATGGTTAGGATGAAACCCTAGAATCGACAGTTGAGATTAAATCCCTAGATCCGACGGTTGGAATGAAATCCTAGATCCGACGATTAGGATGAATTCCTAGATCCGACGGTTGAGATGAAACCCTAGATCCGACGGTTGGGATAAAACCCTAGATCCGACGGTGGAGGTTAAATCCCTAGATCCGACTGATGAGATTAAAGGAGGCTTAAGCCCTATTCTATAAATAGGTGCTTAGGGTTGGGCGGCAAGGATAAGAGAAGGAGATTGGTTTTCGAATTAGGGTTAGGGTTTGGCTCATCTTCCATTGGGCGGCTAGGGTTTGGGCGGCTACAAGCTTGGGCGGCAAGCTAGGGTTTGGCCGGTCATACCTCTCTTCTCCTCCTTGGTTTTGGGTGGCACTCTTCCCTTTTCCTTGCTCCTTGGCCGGCGGTTCTCCATCCATTGGTGGCCGGCAATCATCTTCCTCCAATCTCTCCAAGGTGGCCGGCGGTTTCCATTCATTTGGTGGCCGGCGCATCATCCACTTGCTCCTTGGCCGGCGGTTGCACCAAATTCCCTAATTTGGTGGTCGGTTCTAGATAGGAAAGGTATTTGTGATTGCTTCTCTTTGTTCGCAGCGGACAAGGTAGAGAAGAAAGTGATCAAGAAGGCTTCAACTCGTGGAGGATCTTCGTCCACACGTCGTCCACAAGAAGGATAGGACATACGATAGAAGATCGTAAGGTATAAAGTTGTTTTTAACTTTATTTACAGATCTGAATATGTTCTTTAATATTTTGATTATGCATGTGTATGAATGGATATATATTGTATAATCATGGACCCCGAAGACAAACACAAAAATCGGCGATCCATCCGTCGTCTTTTCCGCGGCTAACCAACTAGAAGAGTTGTGTTGCTTGAACAACTAGTTTGTTCAAGCGACCACTCAAGTTGTTAGCACGACGACGAATAGGTTGTGCCAAGGAAGCTCATCCCATCCGGATTAAGTCTTTCATTAGTGAAAATTTTAATTCGGGGACATGGGAGCCAATGAGCCTCCGAAGCGACATCCCAACAGATAAACCCTAGATCCGACGGATGGGATGAAACCCTAGATCCGACGGTTGGGATGAAATCCTAGATCCGACGGTTGGGATGAAACTCTAGATCCCACGGTTGGGATGAAACTCTAGATCCGACGGTTGGGATGAAACCCTAGATCCTACGGTGGAGATTAAATCCCTAGATCCGACGGTGGAGATTAAAGGAGGCTTAAGCCCAATTCTATAAATAGAAGGCTTAAGCTTGGGCGGCAAGAATAATTGAATTGGAGTTAGGGTTTGACTCTTCTCAAAGTGGGCGGCTAGGGTTTGGAGCAAAAGCTTGGGCGGCAACCATCTTCCTTCTCCTTGTTGCCGGCGCCCATCTTCCTCCATCAAGACTTGGCCGGCGCCCATCCTCTAAGCCTCTCTCTTATTCCTTGGCCGGCGGTTCTCCTTCCATTAGTGGCCGGCGTTCACTCCTCCATACTCTCCAAAGTGGCTGGCGGTTCTCCTTCCATTGGTGGCCGGCGCCTAATCCACTTGTTCCTTGGCCGGCAGTTGCATCAAATTCTCTAATTTGTTGGCCGGTTCTAGAAAGGATAGGTATTTGTTGGTTCTTCTCTTTGTTCACAGCAGACAAGGAAGGGAAGAACGCGATCTAGAAGGCTTCTACTCGTGGAGGATCTTCATCCACACGTCGTCCACGAGAAGGATAGGACATACGGTAGAAGATCGTAAGGTATAAAGTTTTATAACTTTAATTTCAGAACTGAGCATGTTCCTTTTAGTGTTGATTATACATGTGTGCGTATGTATATATATTGTATAATCAAGGACCCCTAAGACAAACACAAAAACCGGCGATCCGTCCGTCGTCTCTTCCGCGGCTAATCAACTAGAAGAGTTGGGTTGCTTGAACAACTAGTTTGTTCAAGTGACCACTCAAGTTGTTAGCACGACGACGAATAGGTTGTGCTAAGGAAACTCATCCCATCCGGATTAATTCTTTCATTAGTGATAATTTTAATCCCGGGACATGGGAGCCAATGAGCCTCCGAAGCAACCCCCTACAGATGTGAAAGAAAGCTAAGAGAAGGAGTTTAAATCTTGTAGAGCACTTGGATGGTCACTTAGAGCATAAGCATTAGCCATCCAAAAGCCCACACCCTCTCTTTTTATAAGGTGGGATGATTTCTTCCCGTTGACCACCACCAGTCGACTACTGCCCTTGGCAGTCGAATGCCGCCACTTCAACGGCCTCCGAACACGTCGGATCCCCACCGTTGTAGTCCAACGGAACACTTGGCAGTCGACTGATGGATCCCATCAGTCGACTGTTGCCTCCGTAGTCAACTGCCCAGTCGGCTACAAGTGGTTCTGTGGCCAAACCCTCTTAATCAGTCGACTGTTGGCCCAAAATGACTCAGTCGGATACTAGTCGAACCTATTCGACTCAGAGCAGTCGACTGCTGTTCCATGGTAGTCGACTGACGTCGGGAAAACTCATCTGACACTTAGCCATTCGGCCAAGTTCATCTAATGAGCTACTTACAATTCACTCATTCTCTCATCTCACTCGAAGTCCCTCGCCGAACCTCTCTTCGTTCACGGCCACGTCCCTCGGCAGCATCAGGCGCACGACTTTGCAATGCTCCTTCGCATCTCTTGCCTCCGAAGTCTGCTTCCTTGGCTTCGCTTCAAGTCATCTCGTCCGGTGGTCCCTCGGCAACATCAAGCGTATGATTCTGTAATGCTCCTTCTCCGACTTAGGCACGAGGTTGTGAGTGGTGCACCCGCCTATACTCTATGTGCGAATTACTAAGCCCTGCAAGACTCTAACGCACATATCAAATCATAATCAAAACCTAACTTAAACCGTTTGCCACACACATCAAAACCATATTACAGCAAGAGATTGCCCTAACAATCTCCCCCTTTTTGATGTGTGGCAATCCGTTTAAGTTAGGTAAAAATATTTGATAAAACTATTAAGGAAAGAAAGCATGTGAATAACATGATTAGAAACTCTCTCCCTTAATGCATGAAACTCCCCCTAAATATATTCCCCCTTGCTTAAACATATACAATTCTCCCCCTTTGACACCATCAAAAATATTTAAACAATGTTTAAACAAGCTTGGCATCAAGTCTAGAGGTAAACAAAAGTCAAAACATGCCTTAAAATCGGATACAAAGGGTTATTGGGCATATTATCAGGCTACCAGTCGACTGGCAGATGGATTTCAGAATTTCTGATTTTCCGGGGTGAATTTCAGAAACGCATAAAAAATTCTATAAAATTCAAAAAAACATGAAATTTGGGGAACACATTTCTTGTAAGTATATATATCAATGAAAAATAGTTTTTCATGAAAAATCATTATATTTTCAGAGATTTGCCAAAAATCCAAAAGCTTTAAAAACCACTAAGTTTTTGAACAAGTTAGATCAAGTTTAACACCTAGTTTTGGTTTGAATTGTTTCAAAACATGAACACACAGATTTTAAAGAAAGAATTTGTTGTGAAAACATGTGAAATATCCAACCATGATCTTTGGGCAATATGTCTATGAATTAAACATAAGCCTTCCCCATGATTGGTCTATTATTGCAATTTTGATACTTTAAATGACCATCTAAATACCATAGGCATTAGTAGACATTTGTATCATCCTAACATCTCACTCATGCTAAGTTTTCAATCAAAGTAGCCTATAGTGAGTGTGAGATGAATCCTAAAGATATTTATATATACTTAACCATTATTTTCATGCAATTCTATCAAGGTTAAGTATCATCCTACCATTCCACATGATCATAAAGATGTATATGAATTAATTTCACATTATGATCATGAAACAAATGTATTCATCAAATTGTGATCATGCATTAGGTATTATATCATGATAATAAAGCAAATATCACCTAAATCATGATTTATCTATTTATAGGTGCATTATCATCACCTAACACTATTTCAAAAATGTTGTCCTGCCATCCTAAGTCAACCAACATATGATATAGGTAAATTGCATATGGTTGACTACCCTAGGGTTTTCCTAACCCTTAAGGATGGATTTTGGAACCCAAAATAAGTTCTTTCCTATTGGGTTCACTAAAAATTCTTTAGGGATCCATTTTCTAGCAATTACCTTCTTTTTGTCTTGACCCCTAGCAATTAGGCATTTGTAGGCCTTTTCATTTTTCTTTTCTTTGTAACCTAGGCCTTTCTTATTAAAGCTTGCCCTTTGGCTCCCAATTATCATGTTCAAGGTGTTTGAGCCTATAGTAAACTTTTCTAGGGCTTTGGTCAAATAGTCTACCTTTTCCCTTAAAGCCCTATTTTCTTCTATGCATGCATCATTAACATCCAAAGGCATATAGTTATCATGTGAGCATGCATCATCATCATTATCATTAAAACATGCTTTTTCTAATTTTTGCTCTAAATCTTTAATTTGATCAAGCATGGTTTTATTTTTCTTCTTTGCTCTAAATAAATCCCTATTGAGGCTAGAAATCATAGACATTATTTGCTTAGGTGGTAGATTCATTACCTCACTTACCAAATCCTCTTCTGATGATGAGGATGTAGAGGAGGCTCCCCCTTCACTTGAGCTCTCACCACTTGAGCTTGATCCTTCATTTTCGGAGGAGGAGCAATCCAAGTCGTCAAAAGCCATTAGGGCTAAGTTGGTGACAAATGCATTCTCCTCTTCCGATGATGAGGAAGATGATGAGGAGGGGTCATCCCAAGTCCTTGCCTTTAAAGCCTTGGTCTTCCCCTTTTCTTTGGCCTTCTTCTCTTCTTCCTTCTTTTTGCTCCCCTTTTTCTTCTTCATTTCTTCCTTCTTCTTCCTCTCTTCTTTGCTCTTGTTTAGGAGAGGACAATTGTCCCTTATGTGTCCCTCTCCTTGGAAATTGTAACAAATTACCTTTCCCCTTGGTCTTCTCCTCCTATCATTAGATTTATTAAAATGAAAACCTTTTAATGCACGTCATACCCTCCTTACCATATAGGCTTCTTCCATGCTATCCATGGAGGAGGAGGAAGATGCTTCATCGGAGGAGGAGGTGATCTCTATCTTCTTCTTCCCCTTGTGTGCCATCAAGGCTACTCCTCTTGAAGGTTGAAACTTTGACTCTTCTTGTATTTCTTCAAGCCTCATTTCATGGAGCTCCATTGTTGAGAACAACTCCTCCAAGGTGCTCACTTCTAGGTTCTTGGACATGTAGAAGGAGTCCACCATTGAGCTCCACTTTGATGACCGGGGAAAAGTATCAATTGCTTTCATGAGCATGTCGCGGTTGGAGAGCCTTTCTCCTACACTTGTTAGTCCAATCAAAATTTCCTTAAACCTAGAATGCAATGATGTTACCTTTTCTCCCTTTTCTAATTTGATGTTTGATAGTTGGGAGCGGAGGAGGTCTCTTCTTGCAAGTTTGGCCTCCGAGGTACCTTCATGAAGTTCTACTAGCTTCTCCCACATCTCCTTAGCACTAGAGCATTCCCCAATCCGATTAACTTCTTGTTGGGGGAGTACATTGTAAAGGTGGTGCTTGGCCTTTGAATTTGCCAAATATTCTTCCCTTTGCCTCTTGCTCCACCTTGATTTTTCCAATGGCTCCCCATCTTCATTCCTAGGCATCTCGAAACCGTTTTCCATTATCAATAAAATTTCAAAGTCGGCTTCAAAGAATACCTCCATTCTCTTTTTCCACCAAGAGAATTCGCCTTCGAATTTTGGTGGGTGAATGTTTGAGCCGGCCATCCTTGAATGTGCTTGTTGTGGCGGTTAGTCCTCGACAAGCTTTCCTTGGCTTTGATACCACTTGTAGGGGATCGATCGGCCAGCTAGAGAGGGGTGAATAGCCCTTTGTCGTTGGATGGTGGAATTTGCTCGTCTACACAATTGTTAGCGCAAGCGGAATACTAATAAAGACAAGCAAATAAACAATGAAGACTACAAACAATGCTAACACAAAATATAACGTGGTTCACGGCTACGCCGCTAATCCACGGTCCCCGATTCGTCCTTGGTGAATCACTCCGCAACCAAATCACTATCGGTCTCTCGTTTGCACTAAGCTAGGTGGAGGTAACCCTTACAACTCAAAGACACTCCTTCTTTTACAATAGATGTGAAAGAAAGCTAAGAGAAGGAGTTTGAATCTTGTAGAGCACTTGGATGGTCACTTAGAGCATAAGCATTAGCCATCCAAAAGCCCACACCCTCTCTTTTTATAGAGAGGGCTAATTTCTTCCCGTTGGCCGCCACCACGATCGCCGCTCTTGGCGATCGTCACTTCAACGGCCTCGAACACGCCGGATCCCGACCGGTTGTAGTCGGAACACTTGGCGATCGATGATTGATCCCATCACGATCGCGCTCAGAGTCGAATCATTGCCTAGCCGGCTACGAATGGTTTTGTGGCCAAACCCTCTTAATAAGTCGACTGCTGCCTTCAACAGTCGACTGATGGTCTTGGCAGTCGACTGCCTACATATGGCAGTCGACTGCTAGCCCCAAAACAACTCAGTCGGATACCATTCGAACCTATTCGACTCAGAGCAGTCGACTGCTATTCCATGGCAGTCGACTGATGTCGGGAAAACTCATCCGACACTTAGTCATTTGGCCAAGTTCACCTAATGAGCTACTTACAATTCACTCATTCTCTCATCTCACTTGAAGTCCCTCGCCGAAGCTCTCTTTGTTCGTGGCCACGTCCCTCGGTAGCATCAGGCGCATGACTCTGCAATGCTCCTTCGCGTCTCTTGCCTCCGAAGTCTGCTTCCTTGGCTTCGCTTCAAGTCATCTCGTCCGACGGTCCCTCGGCAGCATCAAGCGCACAACTCTGCAATGCTCCTTCTCTGACTCAGGCATGAGGTTGTGAGTGGTGAACCCGCCTAGGCTCCATGTGCGAATTACTAAGCCTACAAGACTCCAACGCACATATCAAATCATAATCACAACCTAACTTAAACCCTTTGCCACACACATCAAAACCATATTACGACAAGAGATTTCCCTAACACAATGCCTTTTGTCTAGGATTAAATTTTTTTAATCCGGAGACATCGAAGGGATCGCCAAGGACAAGCTACCGAGGTGAAGTGGGAAGCGAAGTTTCCCCTTACGGACTCGATAAGGAAAACCCTTCAATTGGTATCAGAGCCAAGGTTTCTGGTTTTGTGTGTTTAGGATTTGGTTAATTTTTATGCACTTTTTCATATATGATATGTGTCGGATAATAGTCGGATATGCGTAGTTTAACTCTTTGGTTGCAGGCATAAGATCCGAATATTATGGTCATATGTGAGTATGTGATTGTATGTGTGTATTTTGTTGAATCCTCGGGGTTGACGAGGCTAGTATTTAATTTTTTATAAATTAGATACGACATTGTTTAGACACACTTTATTTTAGTTTACTTTAGATCTAGATTTCATGTACACTCCCTCGTGGAGTATAGGATCGATGGATGTAAATTAAAATAGGTTTTAGTCTCGACTCGGATCTTCGGATGGCTTGTACATGGCGCAGGAGGAGCGGACGAGAAGGCATTGCGACGGGAGGCATATTGAAGACAAAAGCCATAATAGTTGGAAAATAATTTATTTTCATATTTATTGCTTTTTGTTTGATATGCATGTCGTAGGCTAGGAAAATTCCTCAATTTCAAATTATTAAGTGGGAGAGGGAATTTTTTTAAAAATTCCCACGACCTCCATTACGATTTGACAAGTGATGCAAACAAACTTGCGCGTCGGCTCTGAGTGCCTTCCTCCATATCGGATGTGTTTGTTTGCGGATCACAAGGTCAAATATGGTTATAGAGAATTATCAAGGAGTGTGTGTACTTCCCCATCGGAAGGCACTTAACCCGAGATAATTACCTTGGTACCGAGTAATGGTGGACACTTAGATACAAATATAAGTATCCTCCCCATCGGAGTCACTAATTTTATTTGTAGGGCCAAAGAGGAACCAACTATTAATTTTTCTTGTCAAAAAGTTAGGTTGACAAGATAGTAAAATTAATGGGTAAAACCTCATCTTACAAATGTAGAATTCATATACGTCCACACTATCGTGTCATACGATATTCTCGGTGTTTTGAGGTGTTGGTTGATTTTAAAATTTTATTGTTTGAGGAATCAATAATTTTTTGAAATCTAATGTTTTGATTTATGTGATTCTTAGGTTTTCTTTCAAAATGACTTTCAACCCACTTGTTGTGATACTGAAAGAGAACAAACTTACTGGACCCAACTATGTTGATTGGAAGAGGAATCTAGACATTGTCTTGATTGCTGAGGAATACAAATATGTACTCCTCGAAGAGTGCCCTCCCAAGCCTGCAGATGATTCTGGGGAAAAGGAGAGAGAGAGCTATAAGAAGTGGATCAAGGCCGATGAGATGGTGCGGTGTTATATTTTGGCATCTATGTCAAATGTACTGCAACAACAGCATCAAGCCATGTCCACTGCTTATGACATGATGCTCAATCTCAAGGAGCTTTTCGGACACCAGAATCAGGCTGCGAGGCAAGAGGCCATGAGAAACTTGATGACGACCACCATGATCGAGGGAACACCCGTGAGGGATCATGTTCTCAAGATGATGGCTCATTTGAATGAGCTGGAGATCCTAGGAGCTGAGATCGATGGGGAAACCCTGGTCGATATCATACTCTAGTCTCTACCTAGGAGTTTTGAGCAGTCTCGCCTAAACTAGAACATGAACAAGAGGTTGTATTCATTGGCAAAACTTCTGATAGAACTCCAGGCGGCAGAGGGATTATTTCGTCAGAGTGCTCAGGCGCATGTCGTGGTGACCCAAAAGGTTTCTACTTCTAAGCCGAAAGGCAAGAAGAAGAAGAAACAAACTGGGGCGAAGGTAGTGGGAGGTACTCAGGGAGGAGTGAAAAAGAAGAAGGGCAAGTGCTTCACTTGTAAGCAGACTGGACACTGGAAGAAGGACTGCCCCAACCGCAAGAACAAAGGTATATCTTTTGGTCTAGTCGTTGAAACCTATTTAGCGGTGTTATCTACCGGCACCTGGTGTGTAGATACGGGAGCCACTGATCATGTCTGCAATTCTTTTACAGGGGTTCCAGGAAACCAGACGACTGGCTGAAGGGGAGATTACCGTGTACTTGGCCGATGCCACGAAGGTGGCGCCTGTTACAGTGAGAGACGTTCATTTATCTTTTGAGAAAAATAAACTTTTGGTTCTTAAGAATTGCCTTTATGTACCCTTGTTTAGAAAGAATTTAATTTCAGTTTCTAAATTTTTATGGATGGATATTCTATTTCATTTAATGACAGAGTTGTTATAAGAAGGAATAGGGACATTATCTGTTCGGGTGCATTGATAGGAAATTTGTACACACTTGAACCAAAAGCTCCCACGATGCAAATTGAAGTTAATAACTCATCTTCTAATTCCAATAAGAGAAAAGAACCTTCGAATATGAACCAAACATATCTTTGGCAACTTAGGCTTGGTCACATTAACCTAAGCAGAATTCAAAGGTTGATAGCTGATGGACCTTTGGGTTCATTAGTGGTGGAGGATCTCCCAACTTGTGAATCTTGCTTGAGGGGTAAGATGACCAAGAGGCCTTTTAAGGCCAAGGGGTATAGAGCCAAAGATGTGTTAGAATTGGTTCATTCTGATTTGTGTGGTCCTATGTCTATCCAGGATAGAGGTGGTTTTGAGTATTTCATCTCTTTTATAGACGATTACTCGAGATATGGATACATTTACCTGATGCGCCGCAAGTCTGAATGCTTTGACAAGTTCAAAGAATTCAAGACTGATGTGAAGAAATGTCAAGGTAAAAGTATAAAGACACTACGATCTGATCGTGGTGGTGAGTACCTCTTGGGAGCATTTAGGAACTACTTATCAGAGGCTGGGATTCAATCCCAATTGACTGCACCTGGCACACCCCAGTGGAATGGTGTAGCAGAGCGAAGGAATAGGACTCTTATGGAGATGGTTAGATCGATGATGAGTTATTTTGACTTGCCAGATTCGTTCTGGGGATATGCTCTAGATACAGTGGTGTACATTCTGAACTTGGTTCCATCTAAATCAGTGCCTTCTACTCCCACAGAGTTGTGGACTGGGCGAAAGTCTAGTCTAAGACATATTCGGATATGGGAGAGTCCAGCACATGTGCTGAAGGCAGATGCTGGTAAGTTGGAATCTCGTACAGAAGTAGGCTTGTTCGTTGGCTATCCTAGAGGAACGAAGGGTGGCTTGTTTTATAGTCCTAGAGATCAGAGGGTGATCATTAGCACGAACGCCAGATTTCTAGAGGAAGACTATGTGATGAGCCACAAGCCCAAGAGTAAAATTGTTATGGAGGAGTTAAAAGGGGAAGTCACTTCTTTAGTACCGCTGGTACAAGAGGATATACCACATGTCACTGTACCGTGTGTCACAGAGGATACATAGATGATACCTCGTCATAGTGGGAGGGTAGTGAGACAGCCTGATAGATTCATATTCTTGGGAGAATCTTCTGATTTGGTCCCTGCCAAACATGAAACTGATCCCTGGACATATGACGAGGTAATCCAAGATAAAGATGCAGTATCTTGGCTAAGTGAAATGAATGCTGAGATTGAATCTATGGATTCAAATCAGGTCTGGGAGCTAGTAGAACAACCCGATGGTGTAAAAACCATTGGATGCAAGTGGATCTACAAGAGAAAGAGAGGAATAGATGGGAAGGTTGAGACCTTCAAAGCGAGGCTTGTTGCGAAGGGGTATACTCAAAAAGAGGGTATTGATTTTTAGGAGACCTTTTAGCCGGTAGCCATGCTTAAGTCTATCCGGATTCTCTTATGCATAGCAGCTCATATGGATTATGAGGTGTGGCAGATGGATGTCAAGACAACTTTCCTTAATGGAAGTCTTGAGGAAAACATCTACATGAAGCAACCAGAGGGATTCATTGCTAAGGGCAAAGAGCATCTTGTATATAAGCTTAATCACTCCATTTATGGATTGAAACAAGCTTCGAGGTCTTGAAAAATTCGCTTTGATGAGGTGATCCAGTCTTATGGATTTATTCAAAGTCCTGATGAGTCTTTTGTATGCAAGAGATGTGATGGAAACATAGTGGTATTTCTTGTACTATACGTAGATGACATTTTGTTGATTAACAACAATATCAAGGTGTTATCGGACGTAAGGGTATGGTTGTCCAAACAGTTTGATATGAACGACTTGGGGGAGGTGGGACACATCCTTGGGATCAAGGTTATAAGGGATCGTAGGAAAAGGATGTTGTGCTTATCACAAGCTTCATACATAGACACGATTATGGAGCGTTTTAGCATGCAGAACTCCAAGAAGGGTTTTCTACCTTTCAGGCATGGAGTTCCTTTATATAAGGAGATGTGTCCTAGATCATCTGAGGAGATACACGAGATGAAGGTTGTTCCTTATGCTTCGGCAGTAGGAAGCCAATGTATGCGATGCTCTGTACGAGACCAGATATCTTCTTTGCCATGGGCATGGTCAACATATATCAGAGTAATCCAGGACAGGGACATTGGACTGCGGTAAAGCATATATTGAAGTACATGAGAAGGACTAGGGTTTATATGCAGGTTTACCAGGCAGACCAATTTCTCCCTGTGGGTTATACGGATTCTGACTTCCAATCTGATAGAGATAACAGTAAGTCTACCTTAAGTTTTGTGTTTACTTTGGGAGGTGGAACCATTGTATGGAGGACTGTCAAGAAGAAATGCGTGGCGGATTCCACCATGGAAGCTGAGTATGTGGTAGCCACTGAGGCGGGCAAAGAAGTTGTGTGGCTCAGGAACTTCCTGATGGACTTGGATGTGATTCCTGGTTTCCCCAGTACTATCACAATTTATTGTGATAATAGTGGTGCAGTTGCAAACTCAAAGGAACCACGAGCCCATAAGGCTAGTAAACACATAGAGCGTAAGTATAGGCTCACAACCGAGATGGCTTTGGACAAACCATCGGAATGGTTGTAGTGTGATTTGTTATTGGTTTGTCTTGACCATAGAATCACACTAGTGCACTTTGTGTGTATTGAGTAGGACCGACTTAGAGGTGATTCGATTTATTGCTGACTACATAATCAAATCAGACCTCAGATATTATATTGTACATACTCTTAATCCCGATATAATAACGGGCACATATACTTAGTACTCATCTCTTTGATTTACCAATGGGAGAGATTTATAGATTAAATCGATAGGCTCGGTAAGTTGGGAGATGATATTATTTATATGGTGTGCCGTTGATTATAGGAGGAAACCGTGTCCTATATATTAGGATGATGATGTCCCCTTGAGGAGCTCATAAGGTTCATCATGTAAACCCTGTAGGTGGACTTGGTCCGACATGATGAAAAGGTTGAGTGGTACTACTCATGGAGTTAGATGTTGATTAATTAATGGTCAATAAATTAATTGATCGACGGACATTCGAGATCTTAAACACGGTGAGAAAATGTACAAATAGTATATGGAGCCCATATTATCATATGGGGGTTTGTGAGGTAGATCAATGATGATCCTTTAGTTGATTGGATCATCATTAGTGGATCGGACTTTATGTGGGTTTGATCCATGGGTGGCAAAGATCCAACTCCTCCTCATGGTCCCTAATGTATCCTATTAACACGTCTTGAAGCTTAGATCCAATGGATAGAAACAACATTCTAAGATCCATAGGTAGAGATTAAATCTCTAAGATCCGACGGTTGAGATTAAATCTCTAGATCCGACGGTTGAGATTAAATCCCTAGAACCAATGGAGGAGATTAATTCATGACTTATCCCTAACTCTATAAAAGGAGGGCAAGGGAGTTGGCATGAACAACATTGAAGAGAGCTAGGGTTTGGGTGGCAAGAAGGTGAATCCTAGTTGAGATAGGATTAGGGTTAGGGTTTGGAGGCTAGGGCGGCACCAAATAAGGCAAGGTTTCCTTTCTTCTTCCTTGTCCATTGGCCAACATCCAACTTCTTTCCAGAACCTTTCCAGCCGTTGGCCAGTGCCCAAAATCTCCCTTCTCCTTCTCCATAGGTGGTGGAAACAAGATATAGGGCTTCCCTTGGTGTCTTGATTGTTTTCCATCATCTTCTCCACCTTCTAGTTGGCCGGCGGCAAGGAGATTGTGTGCTCTTTGTTGGTTGGTTTTAGGGAGGAGGAAAAGCTTGTTTCTACTCTTCCTCTTGCTTTGGAAGAGCAAGGAAGGAAGATTTGCGATCTAGGAGCTTCGACTTTTGGTAAATCGTCGCCCACACGACGTCCAAAAGGAGGAAGGTCATACATTAGAAGATCGAGAGGTATACCTATTCTTCTTTCTTCTTTTGTTTGTTGCTTGTTTTTGTTTTTCAATTATAAGCATGTTATAAATCTGTAAATGGCTAAATAATACTTGGATCCCGAGCATAAACACAAAAACTGGCGATCCGGACATCGTCTATTCCCCGGCTACTCGTAGAATAGAGGATGGTTGCTTGAACAACTAGTTTGTTCAAGTGACCTCTCTAAACGAATAGCACGACGATGGCTTGGTGGTTTGGGCAATCCCTTTTGTCTAGGATTAAATTTTTTTAATCCAGAGACATCGAAGGGATCGCCATGGACAAGCTACCGAGGTGAAGTGGGAAGCGAAGTTTCCCCTCACGGACTCGATAAGCAAAACCCTTCAAACTCAAATCTTTGTAAATAGTGAAACCCTCCAAAGTCGAGAGTTCTCGAGTCGGAGGGGATTTATTGATTGTCCATTGAGGTAGCTCTCGGAAGAGCTATGTGCCTTGGACTTACAACCCAGTTAGGGTTGTGAACCAAGTAAAAAAAATGTTATTATTTTCCAGTGCATACTCACAATAGTTTTCAAAATATTCTAATAGTTTTAAAATAAATTTTTTAATCTCTAAGATTCACCCCCCTCTCTCGGAGAAACACGATCCTACATGATTGACTAGGGAATTATGTATCATATTCTATTAATAATAAAGGCAAAGTTTGGTTATTATATTTACTTCATGCTTGTGCCAGCCGAATAAATATAATTGTTCCCTAGAAAGTAGGTTCTTATCTAGAGCACATCACTTGGTAAATTTGATTGTGAGAGGCTGTAGAGAACACTATTCTTAAATATTTGCTAGTCAAACATTCATATACAAGGGCAATATTAATGCATTGATACTAGCATGTAGGTCAATTGATGACTTGATCTCACAAGTCATGGATATGTGATATCACCTTGACACATGGGTATATATTAGAGAATATATACTGAATTGACCCGCCATGAGAAAGTTTTATGGATTTTCATATGAGTGTTATAAACTTTCTCATAGTGACTATTGGTAAGATTAGTCCTTAGACCTAAAATAACTATGGTTCCCTACATAAGGAGTTATGTACTTTGGTATCGTCAAAAGTCACCCATAATAGGGTAAACTATAAAGGCGATCACTAGGTATGTAATAAATTATGCGGAGGGATGTGAGTGATATAGATGGGATCTATCCCTCCCATATGATGAGAGTGATATTTTTAGGCCTCTTGATTGAGTAGGACCACAAAATGCATGGTCATGCTCTAATGCGTCAATATGAGATATTGAGCTCATTTGTTTGAGTGAGTCTACTTGGAGATCAAGAGCACAAAGATTGATAAGAGGATGACACGATCTATACCTCATTGATCAATCTTGATATTGAGGATAGAAGGACAAGGTTATATATTATAGTAGCCACAGTAAGGTTATGTCGGATCTCGACATTCTTGCCACTTGGGTAGCAATGATGCATTGCTAGATGTCACTCATTGCTTGTGTTTCTAAAAGGGTTTTAGAAACATTACCAACGTTGTATGAACTTATTGGGTCACACACAAAGAACACGTTATTTTTGAGATAGGATCATCTTAGTTTGACTAAATAATCATTAGTTAATTGAATGGACAAGAATGAGTCAGACTCATTGCTTGACCAAACTTGAGGTGGACTCAAATTGATTTAATTTGAGTTAGACTCAAATGAAACCAATTTAAGAAGGCAAATGGGAAGGGGTTCAACATTGCATACAAATGGGACTTAATGCATGCAAATGGGACTTATTGCATGCAATGGAATTTAAAAGGACTCATTAACATTACATGCAAATGGGCTGAATGCATGCAATTGGGATTTGAGAAGTTTCCTCAATGTTGCATGCAAATGGGATTAATGCATGCAATTGGGATTAATGCATAAAAAGGGGATTAGAGAAGTCTCCTCAACGTGAGTGAGTGGGGGGATCCTCTCTTTGTCGTGTATCCTATTACCTTTTCCCTTCTCCCTTATTGGCAAAAAACTTGTCTTTGGTGGAGAGTCTTTTATGTGGTTGCTAGCTCAACCAAAGGTTTCATCTCCTTCTTCAATAAAGTGTTCATGTGGATACCGTAGAGGTGCGACCATTCTGATCGTGCTAAGATCCATCATCAAGGAGTTGCTATCGGGATTGCGAAGGGATACACTACAAAGGTAACTTCTCATCTAAGGGGTAGTTAAAAGAAAAGATTTCATTTATGCATACAAAAGGATCTCTAGAGGGATCAAGTTTTTTTTTCATTGCATTTGAGATCGTTTTCGCAACAGATCACAATAGTGGTATCAGAGCCAATTATGAATACTAGAGATTGTTGTATGTCATTTTATATGTGATAAAAATTTGAATAAGAAGTTTATTATAAGTGCATTCACGATTGTTTGGGTGATTTTGTGCAACAATATTTGCATGACATATTTATTGATCGAACAACATGTTTATCGTTCAGATCTATGACCCAAAATTGCTATGAACAGTGCAAAGCAAGGGTCTCAAGTTGATTATGATGGACTAAGGGCACCGACTCATTCAAAGTTTTGTTAAAATAAAGTTTTACTCCAGGGGCACTGCCCCCTGCACCCCGAAAGGGGTGCTGCCCCTTGACCCCGCTTGCTAACTGGCTAGCGGGACCACCGTGTCGTAGCGGCTTAAAAGTCATTTTTAGCATCATAATAAAATCTGCATGACATAGATATTTTTGAATTATGTATGCCATGGTGCATGGATATGGCCCTTAACCCCGATGAGATTGTGGTTGTGTTGCGTGTGAATGTTGTAATTCATAATATGGCCTACGTGTCGTGCCTTCCTCTCTATTTTTCCTAGCTGTAAATAAAATGAGATTTAGACTCGAATATAACTCGAGTATTCTTATTTTGAAATGTAGGAAATGAGGAGTGAAAAATGTTAGTAATATATGAGAGATGTCCTAAGGCAATCGCCTTATGTATAAACCATTTATATGATAAATGAAGATTCACTATTTGAGTATACATGTTTTATGTATTTGATTGGATCTTAAACTCATTTACTGAATGTCCACGATACGATTCACAGCATGAGAGAATTTGTGATTGGATCACAACTAGTGAGTATCTCTACATGTGTAATTGTGATGTATCGGAATTATCCCTAGTCGATGAATTGATGGATTTGGACACCATCAGTTCTGTCGAGACTAGCACGAGGTATACTCCTTGGTGTATCTAAGCAGCTGATTCTCACTGGCTGGAGACATAGTGATGTCCGGAGTTGATCGTGGATGCTAGTTATGGTAACTAGTTCATTGGAGTGACCAGTCGTAAGACTTCATATGGTTCTCTGCATATATAGAAATGTCAATGAAGTTCTTACTGTGGCTTAAGTGCGATGTTCCTTTGACTTGCGGTATTCAAGTCATCTTGATCATGGAGACTTATGCTTTGACATCTTAAGCAAACATCTCTAAGGAGATGTGGACCCGGGATGATTGGGTATAAGTCGAAGTGATCGAAGGTGTTTGAATAGCCTATAAAGGATTCACCACTCCTTGCGAGGAGATGTATACCCATGGCCTCTCGTCGGATTGTTACTAAAGTCTTTGGCCAAAGCATTACATGTTTAAAGTAAGGTACTCTTCGATACATGTGGAGTAACTAGAATCCGTAGGACGAGGAAATGATACTTGGGCTAGGTGTGACGTAGTCAGCCTAGTGGGGACTGACACAATAGACCATGTCCTGAACCAAGTGGGTATAAGATGAGTGAAGGGAATGGGGCACGATGATTCATTCGAGCTCTTGAAGGGTTTGAAATAGTTACGGATCAGTTGATCTTTTGGTTAATTGGGGATCATGATGTACTACTAGGTGCCACTCATGATCGTTCTATAATTAATGGTTAATTATAGACGGCCAACATAAACCGAGAACCTATTTGGTCACACGCACAACGAGTGTAATCTAAAGGATTTAAAACGAGCTTGAGAATGGGATTCTCAGACCGAGAGAAACTATGTTTGGTTGGACCAAACATAAAGCGAGCATGAAATTGTTTCAGTCGCAATGGAAGCGTGGATGGGCCGTGTCTTATGAAGACATAATGGATGGACCAAAATGGTTTGGTTCTAATCCAATGGATGAGAATAAACCAAAGGGTTTGGTTTATTTTAAACGAATGAACCAAAAGTTGGTTCGGTTCGTTTTAACTTAAAATAAACCATCATGGTTTGGTTTATTTTAACTTATCCTAATGGAGCGGGTTAACGGGCCTAATGGTTATGATCCAATAACCATTAAGAGAAGTAGTTCTCTATAAAAGAGGGCTTAAGGGATAATTAAGCCCTAATCCAAACCCTAGCCCCCTTGAGTTGCCGCCCACCTCCACCTTGGAGTGAATTGGCGCCAACCCTAAAGCTGCCGCCGCCCAGCTTGTGTGCAGCCGTCCAAGTCTTTGCCGGCATCCAAGCTTCAGCCGGAGAACCTCCGGCGACCCTCCGGCGATCTCCTTTGGGTTCGGTGATAAGGTGAGCTTCCATCTTTCCTTAGCCGGCCTCTATTCCTCCACCAAAAGCTGTCCAGTTTTTCTGGACAGCTTGTTTCTTTGTTGTTGGAGCGTCGTTTGGACGACGGTTAGTGCTCCGACAGCGGCTAACTTACCGGGGATTTGATCTCCGGTAATCCTCTGAGGTGGGGGACGAAGGATTCGTCAAACGGTTGACGAATACCTCTCCGGAGAAGCGAGTTTTGAGAACTCGTTTTAGGATCCGAATTTGGATTCGGATCGTGATCATCTCTCGATCACGTCGTCTTCAACACGAGGCTGGTAACCCGTACGAAGACGAAGCTCGTGACTTAGCGAAGTCATCCCGAGGAGCTCGGCGTGGATACGGATAGAGACAATTCTTACGAGGATCGTTCCGGTTGATGCCGTTCCCGCTACACGTCATACGAAAGGTATAACGTAGATAAATTTCTTTTATTGTAAATTTTAATTTATGGTTATGTCTACACTTGTTGTAATATGCATGCGTGTGTTGTAATAAATATAGATTTATTATTTTTAATTGCTTCCGCTGTGCTCATGTTTACGAAACATGATCGAACACACACACGCCGCGGTGCCGGAAACCCAACAAAAAATCCATTGGAGGATGAAGTTACAAGAAGGATGCCGACAACACACAACAACCAAAGGACGCACTTGGAGAAGATGCTATCCCTAGGTTTACCAATCGCTCTTCTCATTGGCTTGAGGAGATCATAGATTTGGGTTATTACCATGTCACGCTTAAGCTTATATGTTGTTGATATATGCTTTGTGTATATGTGATGCATGTTAGATAATAATGTTATCTTAATTAAGTCAATATAGATATGCCTACCAAAGTTTGATACTCACTTCTACCTCGATCATTTGTTGTTGGGTTTGCCAAACCAAAATGACACATTTTATCTTGGTAGAGTGCCAATGGATAATTGTGATGTCCCGCTATTGAACTTTGGGTGTGACTTAACTAAGTTATTTCAATTAGATTGAGAACTTAGAGGCATATCCTAAAAGTTAGGAAGATAGGGTAAGAGAACAATTATACTAAGTCTTGGGCGATTAGCCAAAGCTAACTCAAGAAGATGTGTAATGTGGATCTTGACCCTTTGCCTTCTAAAGAGTTGCATAAAATGTAATTGGTGAAATATTGCCTACCTAATCATACTAATATTTGGGTGATTAGCCAAAGCTAACTCAAGGTGAGGTATGATGTGGATCTTGTCCCATATAAATTTGTAGTTGTTGGGTTGGGAGCTAGTATTGTGCGCAAAAGGCATTTGCCTACATCCATGACTATCCCCTACCGAAGCTCTGTAATTTAGTGGGAGCATCATTTAATTAAAAGGCTATTTAAATGATTTAGATATGATACTTATTTATGCATTTTACTGGTGTAGATCACCATGTCATCTAACGCGTCAAATACTCTCTCTCTGTGATTTGTCCTTGAGAAGCACATGCTCAACCGAGCTAATTTCCTAGACTCGTACAGAAAATTGAGGATTGTCCTAAAGAAAGAACAAAAATTATACATCCTAGAGCAACCTCTTCCTGAAGCATCGACCACGACTGCCACTCATGCGGAGAAAGATGCTTACAAGAAGCATCAGGATGATGCACTAGATGTATCCTACCTAATGCTTGCCACCATTAACTCTGAGCTTCAGAAGGAACATGAGAACTTGGATGCACATGATATTGTTGTTGGGTTTCCGGCACCGCGGCGTGTGTGTGTTCGATCATGTTTCGTAAACATGAGCACAGCGGAAGCAATAAAAATAATAAATACTCCTATTTATTACAACACACACAACACACGCATGCTATTACAACAAGTGTAGACATAACCGTAAATTAAAATTGCGATAAAAGGAAATTAAACTACGTTATACCTTCCGTATGACGTGTAGCGGGAACGGCATCAACCGGAACGATTCTCGTAAGAATCGTCTCTATCCGTATCCACGCCGAGCTCCTCGGGATGACTTCGCCAAGCCATGAGCTTCGTCTTCGTACGGGTTACTAGCCTCGTGTTGAAGACGACGTGATCGAGAGATGATCACGGTCCGAATCCAAATTCGGACCTAAAACAAGTCCTCAAGACTTGCTTCTCCGGAGAGGTATTCGTCAACCGATTGACGAATCCTTCGTCCTCCACCTCAGAGGATTACCGGAGATCAAATCCCCGGTATGTTATCCGCTGTCGGAGCACTAACCGTCGTCCAAACGACGCTCCGACGAGAGGAGAAGAAGCTGTCCAGAAAACTGGACAGCTTTGGTGGAGGAAATAGGCGCCGGCTAAAGAAGAGATGGAGGCTCACCTTTACACCGAACCCAAGGGAGATCACCGGAGGGTCGCCGGAGGTTCACCGGCCGAAACTTGGACGCCGACAAGGAGATGGCAGCAGCTCAATCAAGTTGGGCGGCAGCCCTTGTTGTTGACGCCAACAACAAGGAGGATGGGTTGGGCGGCCACTTTTTATTAGGGTTTTGGGATTAGGGTTTAAGCCCTATTTTATAGAGAACTAATTCTCTTAATGGTTAATGGATCATATCCATAAAGCCCGTTAACCCGCTCCATTAAGATAAGTTAAAATAAACCAAACCATGATGGTTTATTTTAAGTTAAAACGAACCGAACCAACCTTTGGTTCATTCGTTTAATATAAACCCTTTGGTTTATTCTCATCCATTGGATTAGGACCAAACCATTTTGGTCCATCCATTATGTCTTCATAAGACATTGCCCATCCACGCTTCCATTGCGACTGAAACAATTTCATGCTCGCTTTATGTTTGGTCCAACCAAACATAGTTTCTCTCGGTCTGAGAATCCCATTCTCAAGCTCGTTTTAAATCCTTTGGATTACACTCAGCAGCGTGTGACCAAATAGGTTCTCGCTTTATGTTGGCCGCCTATAATTAACCATTAATTATAGAACGATCATGAGTGGCACCTAGTAGTACATCATGATCCCCAATTAACCAAAAGATCAACTGATCCGTAACTATTTCTCAAACCCTTCAAGAGCGAATGAATCGTGCCCCATTCCCTTCACTCATCTTATACCCACTTGGTTCAGACATGGTCTATTGTGTCCCTCACTAGGTCGACTACGCCACACCTAGCCCAAGTATCATTTCCTCGTCCTACGGATTCTAGTTACTCCACATGTATCGAAGAGTACCTTACTCTAAACATGTATTGCTTTGGCCAAAGACTTTAGTAACAATCCGACGAGAGGCCATGGGTATACATCTCCTCGCAAGGAGTGGTGAATCCTTTATAGGCTATTCAAACACCTTCGATCACTTCGACTTATACCCAATCATCCCGGTCCACATCTCCTTAGAGATGTTTGCTTAAGATGTCAAAGCATAAGTCTCCATGATCAAGATGACTTGAATACCGCAAGTCAAAGGAACATCGACTTAAGCCACAAAGAAGAACTTCATTGACATATCTATATATGCAGAGAACCATATGAAGTCTTACTACTGGTCACCCAATGAACTAGTTACCATAACTAGCATCCACGATTAACTCCGACATCACTATGTCTCCACCAAAGGAGAATCACCGCTTGATACACCAAGGAGTATACCTGCGTAAACTCTCGGCTGCACTGATGGTGTCCAATCCATCAATTCATCGACGCGAGATAATTATACATCACAATTACACATGTAGAGATACTCACTAGTTGTGATCCAATCACAAATTCTCTCATCGTAGAATCGTATCGTGGACATTCAGTAAATGAGTTTAAGATCCAATCAAATACATTAAACATGTATACTCAAATAGTGAATCTTCATTTATCATATAAATGGTTCATACATAAGGCGATTGCCTTAGGACATCTCTCATATATTACTAACAATTGTTGACCACATGAAACAACTATATCAAGGGCAAGCTAGGCACGAACGATTTGAGGTGTCTAAGGCCCTATTTGCATGCAAGATGCAAGAATGAACTCCTGTAGGAACTCACGTACTCAAGATGATTGGATATGAAGAGAACCTTGAGAGACTAGGATTTCCACTGGGCCAAGAATTGGCCACTGACCATATCCTGCGATCATTGTCGGAAGGGTATAGTCAATTTTTCATGAATTATAACATGAATGAAATTGACATGCCACTGCCTGAGATGCTCAGCATGTTGAGAACTGTTGAACCTAATCTCAAGAAAACAAAGAATAGTAACGTACTGATGGTTAAAAAGGGAAAAGTCAAAAGGAAGCTTAAAGGCAAGGGTAAGACCCAATCCAAAGGCAAGGCCAACTCTACTACATTAAAGGCTAAAGGCGAGGTGTCTAAGGAAGGGGACTGCTTCCACTGCGATGAGACCGGGCATTGGAAGAGGAACTGCAATTTATACCAAGTGGATGTTAAGAAAAAGAGAAGTGAGACTTCTGCCTCAGGTATATATATTATAGAAGTTAATTTATCTATTTCATCTTCATGGGTAATAGATACCGACTGTGCATCACACATTTGTACTAATGTGCAGGGCCTAAAAAAGAGTAGATCATTAACAAAGGGCGAAGTGGTCCTATGAGTAAGCAATGGTGCAAGAGTTGCTGTCATATATGTAAGAACATACTCTTTCTCTTTGCCCACGGGGCTTATTTTGGAACTAGAAGAGTGCTATTGTGTGCCTACTTTAACTAAGAACATTATCTCTGTTTCTTGTTTCGACAAGAGAGGTTTCTCATTTATGATAAAGGATAAATATTGTTCTATTCATTTAAATGATATATTCTATTGCAACACATTTCTTATGAATGGACTCTATGTTCTGGACTTTGAAAACTCAATCTATAACATAAATACCAAATGATTCAAATCAAATGATTTGAACCAAACATATCTCTGCCTTTGTCGCCTAGGTCACGTAAATGAGAGTCGCATATCTCAGCTCCATAAGGATGGATTATATGACTCATTTTATTTTGAATCATATGAGACATGTAAATCTTGTCTTGTAGGCAAGATGACCATGACTCCATTTAGTGGACATGGAAAAAGAGCGACAGAATTTTTTAGGACTCATACATACTGATGTTTGTGGCCCTTTCAATATCGCTGCTAGAGGAGGCTATCATTACTTCATCACTTTTATCGATGGTGTCAGCAGATATGACTATGTGTATCTCATGAAACACAAGTCAGAATCCTTTGAAAAGTTAAAAGAATTCAATAGTGAAGTATAAAACCAACTTGGAAAAAGTATTAAGATGCTTCAATTAGATCGAGGTGGTGAATAACTTTGCCAACAGTTTCGTGACCACCTTACTGAGTGTGGGATCATATCTTAACTCACTACACATGGAACACCACAGTGGAATGGTGTATTCGAACGAAGAAATCATACTTTATTAGATATGGTTCGATCGATGATGAGTCAGACTAATCTCCCTACTTCCTTTTAGGGATTCACTCTAGAGACGATTGTCTTTACACTTAACTGTATTCCATCAAAAGCTATCATAAAGATACCATATACGATATGGACTGAGAAGAGTCCCAAAATATCTTTTAAGATGATTTGGGGTTGTTAGGCTTATGTTTGATGTCAAGTCTCCGATAAACGAGGCCCCAAATTAGACAAATGTAACTTTGTAGGATATCCCAAAGAAACGAAGAGATAATACTTTTACAATCATATACAAGGCAAAGTGTTTGTCGCTAGAAATGACATATTTCTAGAAAGAGAGTTCATTTCTAGAAGAACTAGTGGGAGTAAAATCCATCTTGAAGAATTTCATGATATAAATAGCACTGAGGCCTTGATGGAAATTGACTAGGCACCACAAAGTGTTGTGGATGATGAGATTTTTGCACAAGAAGTTGTGGATCAACAACCTATTCAAGTAGACCAACATCTTCATTGGTCTAATAGGATACGTCGTCAGCCTAAAAGATATTCTTTTCTCTTGTCTGACCATGATGATGTTATGCTTCTTGAGTTGAACGAGCCTACATCCTATCAGAAAGTTGTGAGGAGCCCAGATTCTGAGAAATGTCTAGAGGCCATGAGGTCTGAAATGCAATCCATGTATACAAATCAAGTATCGACTTTGGTTGATCCACCTGAAGGGGTCAAACCCATTGGGTGTAAGTGGGTCTTTAAGCGAAAGACTGACATGGACGGTCTTATGCATACCAATAAAAAGAGATTGGTAGCTAAAGGTTTCAAGCAGATTCATGGTATTGACTATGACGAAATTTTTTTACCAATTGTGATGCTTAAGTCTATTCGGATCATGCTTGCTATTGCATCTTACCGTGATTATGAGATCTAGCAAATGGATGTCAAAACTGTGTTTCTGAATGGAAACCTACTCGAGGATTTGTACATGACACAACCTAAGAGTTTTATTGATCCAAAGCACGCTGGAAAGGTATACCAGCTGCAAAGGTCCATTTATGGTTTAAAGCAAACATTTAGAAGTTGGAATCTTCGATTCCATGATGCGATCAAAGAGTTTGGTTTCATCAAGAATGAAGATGAACCCTTTGTCTACATGTTTACTGGGAGCACAGTGATTTTTCTCATCTTATTTGAAGATGACATACTTCTCATTGGAAACGATATCCTTATGCTGCAGTCTGTGAAGACATGGCTTGAGAATTGTTTCTCAATGAAAGACTTAGGAGAAGCAGCCTATATATTGGGCATCAAGATCTATAGAGATAGATCTAAGGGACTTCTTAGCCTAAGTCAGAGTACATACATTGACAAGGTGCTAAATCATTTTGCCATGCAGAATTCCAAGAAGGGATTTCTGCTAATATCACATGGTATGAGTCTTTCGAAGACTCAATGTCCCTCTTCTAAGGAGGAGAGAGACAACATGGATTAGATCCCTTCTGCATCTGCTATAGGGTTTATCATGTACGCCATGCTTTTTACTTGCCCCGATGTCTCGTATGCTTTGAGCATGATGAGCAGATACCAGTCAGATCCAGGTGACATCCACTAGACAGTTGTCAAGAACATTCTTAAGTACTTACGAAGGATGAAAGAATATTTCTTGATATTTGGAGGCGATGAGGAGCTAGCTGTAAAGGGTTACAGTGATCCAAGCTTCCAAACTGATAGGAATGATTTTAGATCGCAGTCAGGGTATTTATTTTGCATGAATGGTGGTGCTATGAGCTAGAAGAGTTCGAAGCAAGATGTAGTCACAGATTCTACAATAGAAGGTTAGTATATTGTTGCGTCTAATGCAGCAATGGGGGATGTTTGGATCCGTAAGTTCATCAGTGAACTTGTGGTGGTTCCTAGCATAACAGACCCTATAGACCTTTATTGTGATAACAATAGGGCTATTGCACAAGCTAAGGAACCTCACTCTCATTAGCGATCCAAACACATATTGCAGTGGTTCCATCTCATTTGATAGATCATCGATAGAAAAGATGTGAGGATATGCAAAGTACCGACAAATGCTAACATCGTAGATCCTTTGACCAAGGCTTTGACACAGAAAAAGCATTATGGTCATACTAGATAACGAGTATTAGATATTACAGTAATTAACACTAGTGCTAGTGGGATATTGTTAGTAGTAAACCCTAGAGCCAATTATGTGATGATTGAGTAGGGACTTATCTATCATATTCTATTAATAATAAAGGCAAAGTTTAGTTATTATATTTACTTCATGCTTGTGAAAGCCGAATAAATATAATAATGTCCTAGAAAGTACGTTCTTATCTACAACATGTCAATTGGTAAAATTAATTGTGAGAGGCTGTAGAGAACACTATTCTTAAATATTCCTAGTCAAATATTAATATACAAGGGCAATATTAATGCATTGAGACTAGCATGTAGGTCAATTGATGACTTGATCTCACAAGCATTGGATATGTGATATCACGTTGACACATGCGGATATATTAGAGAATATATACTGAATTGACCTGCCATCAGAAAGTTTCATAGATCATCATATGTGTGTCATAAACTTTCTCATAGTGACTATTGGTATGATTAGTCTTTAGACATGAAATCACTATGGTTCCTTACATAAAAAGTTATGTACTTTGGTATCATCAAATGTCACCCATAATAGGGGGGTCTATAAAGGCGAACACTAGGTATGTAATAAATTATGCGGAGGGATGTGATTGATGTAGATGAGATCTATCCCTTACATATGACGGGAGTGATATCTTTAGGCCTCTTGATAGAGTCAGACCATGAAATGCTTGATCATGCTCAAATGAGTCAATATGAGATATTAAGCTCATTTTTTTAGTGTGTCTACTTGCCGATCAAGAGCACAATGATTGATAAGATGATGACACAATCATTGCCTCATTGATCGATCTAGATATCGAAGATAGAAGGATAAGGTTATATATTATAGTAGCCATAGTAAGGTTATGTCGGATCTCGACATTCTTGCCACTTGGGTAGCAATGATGCATTGCTAGATGTCACTCATTGCTTATGTTTCTAAAAGGGTTTTTGAAACATTACCAACATTGCAAGAACCTATTGGGTCACACACAAAAAACACATTATTTTGGAGATATGATCATCTTAGTTTGACTAAATGAATCATATGTTAATTGAATGGATTAGAATGAGTCAGACTCATTGCTTGGCCAAACTTGAGTTGGACTCAAATTGATTTAATTTGAGTTAGACTCAAATGAAACAAATTGAAGAAGGTAAATGAGAAGGGGTTCAACATAACATGCAAATAGGACTTAATGCACAAAAATGGGATTTATTGCATGCAATGGAATTTAAAAGGACTCATTAACGTTGCATGCAAATGGGATTAATGCATGCAATTGGGATTTGAGAAGTTTCCTCAACGTTGTATCCAAATGGGACTAATGCATGGAAATGGGAGTTAATGCATGCAAATGGGATTAATGCATAAAAAGGGGATTGGAGAAGTCTCCTCGATGTGAGTGAGTGGGGTGATCCTCTCTTTGTCGTGTATCCTTTTCCCTTTTCCCTTCTCCTTTCTTATTGGCCAAAAACATGTCTTTGGTAGAGAGTCTTTTGTGTGGTTGCTAGCACAACCAAAGGTTTCAGCTCCTTCTCCAAGAAAGTATTTGTGTGGATACCGTAGAGGCACGACCATTCTGATCATGCTAAGATCCATCATCAAGGAGTTTCTTTCGGGATTGTGAATGGCTACACTACAAAGGTAACTTCTCAAGTAAGGTGTAGTTAAAAGAAATGATTTCCTTTATGTATACAAAAGGATCTCTGGTGGGATCAAGTTTATTTTCGCAGCATTTGTGATTGTTTTCGCAATAGATCCCAACAGTGGTATTAGAGCCACTTGTGTATATATAAAGACCATTGTATGTCATTTTATATGTGATATAAAATTTGAATAAGAAGTTTATTATGACTGCATACACGATTGTTTGGGTGATTTTGTGCTACAACATGTGCATGACATATTTGTTGATCAAACAACATGTTTGTCGTTCGGATCGATCACCCAAAATTTCTACGAACAATGCCAAGCAAGGGTCTCGGGTTCATTATAATGGCCTAAGAGCAGCGACTCATTCAAAGAGTTGTTAAAATAAAATTTTGCTCTGGGGCACTACCCCTGCACCCCGCAAGGGGTGCAACCCCTTGACCCCCACCCCCGCCCCGCTAATGTTTAGAATCATAATAAAATGTACATGTCATAGGTCTTTTTGAATGATGTATGCCATGGTGCATGGTTATGGCCCTTAACCCTAATGAAATTGTGGTTGAGTTGCGTGTGCATGTTGTAATTCATAATACGACTTGCTTGTCATGCCTTCCTCTCTATTTTTCCTAGTTGTAAATAAAACTAGATTTAGACTCGAATGTAACTCGAGTATTCTTATTTTGTAATGTACGAAATGAGGAGTTAAAAATCCATTGGTGGATGAAGTTACAAGAAGGATGCCGACAACACACAAAAACAAAAGGACACACTTGGAGAAGATATTATTCATAGGTTTACCAATCGCTCTTCTCATTGTCTTGAGGATATCGTAGATTCGGGTCATTACCATGTCACGCTTATGCTTATATGTTGTTGATATGTGCTTTGTGTGTATGTGATGCATGTTAGATAATAATTTTATCTTAATTAAGTCAATATATATGTGCCTACCAAAGTTTGATACTCACTGCTACCTCGATCATTTGTTATTGGGTTTGCCAAAGCAAAGTGACACATTTTCTCTTGGTAGAGTGCGAGTGGAAAATTGTGATGTACCTTTATTGAACTTTGGGTGTGACTTAACTAAGTTATCTCAATTAGATTGAGAACTTAGAGGCATATCCTAAATGTTAGGAAGATAGGACAAGAGAACAATTATTCTAAGTCTTGGGCGATTAGCCAAAGCTTACTCAAGATGAGGTGTAATGTGAATCTTGACCCACCCTTTCTCTTCTAAAGAGTTGCATAAGATGTAATTGGTGAAATATTGCCTACCTAATCATACTAATTTTTGGGTGATTAGCCAAAGCTAACTCAAGGTGAGGTATGATGTGGATCTTGTCCCACATGGATTTGTAGCTGTTGGGCTGGGAGCTAGTAGTGTGGGCAAAAGGTGTTTGCCTACATCCATGACTATCTCCTATCGAAGCTCTGCGATTCAGTGAGAGTATCATTTAATTAAAGGCCTAATTAAATGATTTAGATATGATACTTATTGATGCATTTTACTATTGTAGATCACCATGTCATCTAACACGTCAAATACTCTCTCTCTCTGCGATCTTTCCTTGAGAAGGACAAGCTCAATGGAGCTAATTTTCTAGACTGGTACAGAAACTTGAGGATCATCCTCAAGCAAGAACAAAAACTATATGTCCTAGAATAACCTCTTCCTGAAGCACCTGCCACTACCTCCACTCGTACAGAGAAAGATGCTTACAAGAAGCATCAGGATGATGCACTAGATGTATCCTGCCTAATGCTTGCCACCATGAACTCTAATCTTCAGAAGAAACATGAGAACATGGATGCACATGATATGGTTAAGCACCTGAAACAACTATATCAAGGGTAACCTATGTTGGAGATCCTTGAATTGCTAGAGGGGGGTGAATAGCCTCTCTTGACTTCTACAATTAAGTTAGCAGAAGAAAAAACAAGTATAGATTAAATCAAAAGACAAAAAGAACACAACCGCTAACAAGGGTGTTTAACATGGTTCAGAGATTATGCTCATACTCCACAGCGATCCGTAAGGTGGATCTACCCTAGCGAGTCTTCACTAAGATCTCCTTTTAATGATCACACCAAGGTGGATAAGCATTCTTTACAATACACTCCTCTTTTTATAAATGATAGAAGTGAGAAATAGAGAAGAGGAGATTAAAACACAATAAAAATCTTGAGAAGACTTGGAGAGCTTGAGAGTAGAGTCAGGAATGAGAGCACTAGCCCTCTCAAGCTCCCCAAGGCCTTCTCTTATAGAGAAGAGGTTGATTTTCCCATTGGGGTTGCAGCAGTCGACAGATTGAGCCATCAGTCGACTGATGTTGTAGCTAACCTCATCCAATAACTTCTGACGAAGCCTGATCTGCGGTCATCACACCTCAATGGAACCTTGATCTGTCGACTGATCACACTAGAAGTCGACTGATAGAGCCATCAATCGATTGCTCCAAGCAATCAATCAACTCAAAATATTTATGTGCCCGTTGTGCACTTATAACAGTTGACTGCTAGGGTATAGCAGTCGATTGATGGTGGACCAGTCAACTGCCAAGCTCTAGCAATCGCCTGTTGGACCACAGAACTTAGTTGATGTCAGTAGACTGACTGATCAGTCGACTAGGACAAAGCACCAGTAGATTGACACAGTTCAAGTATAATCAAATCATACTTGAAATCGACTCCCTATACCTATACTCAACCTTCTAGCTCTTCCTTTAGCCTTGCGCCTCTAGGATCCCTCCGAGTCTGCGACCCCTTCATCCTTGCACTTGCTTCTAAGAGCTTCCCTCGATTTTGTCATGTCTCGGGTTTCTCTTTTGCCAAAGTCCGCTTGGACTTTACGCTGCCAAGACTACATGCTTGGACTTACACTGCCAAGACCTTGCCTTTGGACTTCCTTGCCAAGGTTTGCTTGGACTTTACGCCGCCAAGACTACATGATTGGACTTATGCTGCCAAGACCTTCCCTTGCCAAGATCACACTTGGACTTTTCTTTACCAAGTTTTCACACTTGGATTTTACTTTCACTTAACACATTCACGGTTAGATCACAAATATTGTCTAACTATAAATGATTATTCAAACATCAAAATACATAAATGCTTGGGGCATTGTTGCACCAACAAGATAGGTACAAACGGTTTGAGGTGTCTAAGACCCTATTTGCATGCAAGATGTAAGAAGGAACTCCTGTAGGAACTCACGTACTCAAGATGTTTGGGTATGTAGAGAACCTTGAGAGACTAGGATTTCCACTGGGCTAAGAATTGGCCACTGACCTTATCCTACAATCATTGCCGGAAGAGTATAGTCAATTTGTCATGAACTATAACATGAAGGAAATTGACAAGTCTTTGCCTGAGATGCTTAGCATGTTGAGAACTATTGAACCCAATCTAAAGAAAACTAAGACTAGTAACATACTAATGGTTAAAAAGGGAAAAGGAAAAAAGGAAGCCTAAAGGCAAGGGTAAGACACAAGCCAAAGGCAAGGCCAACTCTACTACATTAAAGGCTAAAGGCGGGGTGTCTAAGGAAGGGGACTGCTTCCACTGCGGTGAGATCGGGCATTGGAAGAGGAACTGCATGTTATACCAAGAGGAAGTTAAGAAAAAGAGAAGTGAGACTTCTCTGTCAAGTATATATGTTGTAGAAGTTAATTTATCTATTTCTTCTTTATGTGTATTAGATACCGATTGTGCATCACACATTTGCACTAATCTGCAGGGCCTAAGAAAGAGTAAATCATTAACAAAAAGCGAAGGGGACCTATGAGTAGGCAATGGTGCAAGAGTTTCTACCATAGCTGTAGGAACATACTCTTTATCTTTGCCCACTGGGCTTATTTTGGAACTAGAGGAGTGCTATTGTCTGCCTACTTTAACTAAGAACATTATCTCTGTTTCTTGTTTGGACAAGAGAGGTTTCTCGTTTATAATAAAGGACAAATATTGTTCTATTCTTTTAAATGATATGTTCTGATGCAGCGCATTTCATATGAATGGACTCTATGTTCTGGACTTTTAAAACCCAATCTATAACATAAATACCAAACGATTTGAACCAAACATATCTCTTGCATTATCACCTGGGTCACGTAAATGAGAGTCGGATATCCCAGCTTCATAAGGATGGATTACTAGACTCATTTGATTTTGAATCATATGAGACATACGAATCTTACCTTCTAGGCAAGATAACCAAGACTCCATTTAGTGGACATGGCGAAAGAGCGACAGACTTGTTAGGACTCATACATACAGATGTATGTGGCCCTTTCAATATCACTGCTAGAGGAGGCTATCATTACTTCATCACTTTTATTGATGATGTCAGTAGATATGGCTATGTGTATCTCATGAAACACAAGTCAGAATCCTTTGAAAAGTTCAAAGAATTCAAGAGTGAAGTACAAAACCAACTTGGCAAAAGTATTAAGATGATTCGATCAAATCGAGGTCGTTAATACCTTAGCCAACAGTTTTGTAACCATCATACTGAGTGTGGGATCATATCTCAACTCACTCCACCTGGAATACCACAGTGGAATGGTGAATTCGAATTTTGAAATCATACTTTATTAGATATGGTACGATCAATGATGAGCCAGACTGATCTACCTACTTCCTTCTGGGGATTCGCTCTAGAGATGGCTGTCTTTACACTTAACTGAGTTACATATAAAGTTGTCATAAAGAAACCATATAAGATATGGACTGGGAAGAGTCCGAAAATATCTTTTATGAAGATGTAGGGTTGTGAGGCTTATGTTCGATGTCAAGTCTCCGACAAATTAGGCCCCAAATTAGACAAGTGCTATTTTGTAGGATATCCCAAGGAAAAGAAGGGATATTACTTTTACAATCCCATACAAGGAAAAGTGTTTCTCGCTAGAAATGACGTATTTCTAGAAAGAGAGTTCATTTCTAAAAGAACTAGTGGGAGTAAAATCCATCTCGAAGAAGTTCAAGATATAGATAGCACTGAGGCCTTGATGGAAATTGAACAGGCACGAGAAAGTGTTATGGATGATGAGATTGTAGCACAAGAATTTGTGGAGCAACAACCTGTTTAAGTAGACCAACCTCTTCGTAGGTCAAATAGTGTAGGTCATCAGCCTGAGAGATATTCATTTCTCTTGTCTGAACATGATGACGTTATGCTTTTTGAGTTGAATGAGCCTACATCCTATCAGGAAGCTGTGATGAGCCTAGATTCTGAGAAATGACTATAGGCCATGAGGACCGAAATGGAATCCATGTACACTAACCATGTATGGACTTTGGTTGATCCACCTGAAGTGGTCAAACCCATTGGGTGTAAGTGGGTATTTAAGAGGAAGATTGACATGGAAGGTCTTATGCATAGCTATAAAGAGTGATTGGTAGCTAAAAGTTTCAAGCAGATTCATGGTATTGACTATGACGAAACTTTTTCACCAGTTGCGATGCTTATGTCTATTCGAATCATGCTTTCTATTGCAGCCTACCATGATTATGAGATCTGGCAAATGGATGTCAAAACTGTATTTCTGAATGGAAACCTACTCGAGGATGTGTAGATGACACAACCTAAGAGTTTTGTATATCCAAAGCACGCTGGAAAGGTATCCAAGCTACAAATGTCCATTTATGGTTTAAAGAAAGCATCTAGAAGCAGGAATCTTTGATTCGATGATGCGATCAAAGTGTTTTGTTTCATCAAGAATAAAGATGAACCCTGTGTCTACAAGAGGGTTAGTGGGAGGACAGTGATTTTTCTCATCTTGTATGTGTTGGATCGATTTGAAATGCTAGAGGGGGGTGAATAGCGTTAAAACTTTCTTTTTGTTCGTTCATTTAAAAATCGAGTAGATAACTAATTTGCAGTGGAAAAGATAAGCAATAAAAAGAGAAGACAAATATTTTACTTGGTTCGTAGCCTTCGGCTACTACTCCAAGGCCCTAGTGGTTCTTGACCATGCACGGAGGGCAAAACACTAACCGAACTCCTCCTCGTTGGAGGTAGGAGTTAATCGATACAAGAAAGAACAAAAACTTGAGGTAGAGGGACACTCCCCCTCTCCTCGTATACGACAAAAGCTCCGAAACAAGTAAATAAACAACTGATATAAATCTAATACCGACGTACAAAAATTAAAGAAAATTAAACCTAGACCTCGGAAAAGAAAGACTTCGTTGTCGAAGAGTTGTAGCTTTGCGGAGGCTTTTGGAAGCTTGTAATTGATGAAGAAACCCTAGGATTAGCCCTCCTTTTATAGCCTTTGAGCCCCTTTTCGAGAGGAACCCTAGCCAATCACAATTGATCACCAATCTCCTTGAAATGGGGTGATAAGCCTTGATTCTTCGAAGCTGATCATTGACCATCAGTCGACTGATGGCCATCATCAGTCGACTGATGGAAGCATCAGTCGAGTGCTGACCTTCGGCAGTCGACTGATTGATGGCAGTCGAGTCCTCCAAGATGGCAGTCGACTGATGCTTACTGCAAGTCAAAGTTAGCTCAAAGAAAACATTATTTCGACGGCTTTCGACCGTCCGATCTTGACCTAGACCATCGATGGGATGTCTTTGGTCGAATCTACGCTTAAGACCATCCTTGTAAGGAGGAAACGACCTCACTTACGCTCGCACACACAAGCTTACCTCGATACTTACCATGTCGCTTTTGCTTCCAGCCTTCCACTCGATTCCTTCGGCTCCCTCCGAAGTCACTCGAGTGTCGCCCGACCACCGCGGCTTCCTCCGGGTGTCGCTAGCCTTCAACTCTAGCTATAACAATCTTCTGCACACTCGATTCAGCTCGTGAGATAATGACATGAGCTTAACTTTGTATCGTTCGCTATAATCAAAACTTAGGTTCGACTTAGGTGCCTACTGCACCAACAATCTCCCCCTTTTTGATTTATGGCAAACCCACATACAAAGTTAAGTAAATAGCAAGAATGAAGAATAATGTGCATTAGAAACAAACAAAAAATAAAGAAGATTAAGTTGGAGTAGTAAGAATTTTCTTCAAGTACTCCCCCTTGAGGAAACCTCCCCCTTGACCGAAGGTGAGTCTTGAAGAAAGACCTTAATCCTCTCCTTTGAGGGTTGCTTTAAGTAATTAACATTACTTAAAGTTGGCCTTAGTAAAACATTTAAGTTAAAAGTTCTTCTTAACTTGGCCCTTTCTCCCCCTTAAGTAAAACATTAAGGGCATAATGTTTAAAAAATAAGTAAAACGTTGATGGCACAAATAAGTTTAAGTTAAGAATTCTCTTAACTTGGCCTTTAATAAGTTTTCAAAACTTAAAGTTAACTTTTGGTTTAAATATAAAGTAAGAGTTAAGTTATCAAAAAAAATTTGACCCCTTAACTAAGTAAGAGTTAAGTTATCAACCCTTAACTTTAGTCCTTAAGTTAACAAGAAAAATTTGTCCTTAAGTTAACAAGAAAAAAAGAAAAATTTTGACCCCTTAACTTTAGCCTTTCTCCCCCTTTTGCCATATATCGAAAAGAGTGAGGGTGTGTGTGGAAAACAAAAAATACGTGTTAAATTTAAAATCCAAGCATGTTCCACATTATTTTGAAAATAATATACTGAAAATAAGTTCATCTATAAAATGTTAGACTCATATTTGGCTTGATTGATATAAAAGATCAACCAGTCCTGGTCAGAGTCGGTTAGTATGTATGATTATACTCCGTGGTTCATGGCGATGCACTAGCTCTACATCTGGAACCAGGAGTAAGGTCCTAACATCTCACGCCCATCTACGTGGCTAAGTACACAAACACATTAGTCCTATGTGTTGTGAGATGTATTGGCTCCTTAAATCTATAGGTGCATGATATCTAAGGTATGTCCTATGCTAGTCCCATAAAAATGAAATTTAAGAAATAGTAGTAAGAAAATATAATTTGCAAGTTCCTATTCTATTACGCACATGCCCAATTTTCGTCTTAATAGACTAAATTCGGCTTCTGGTAGGGGTTTAGTATATAGGTCTGCTAAGTTAGACTTCGATTCGATGTATTCGAATTGTATGGCTCCGTTGGCTACATGTTCTCGAATGAAATGGTGTTTGACCTCTATATGTTTGGTCCTAGAGTGACATCTCGGACTCTTAGTAAGATTAATTGAACTAATGTTATCTACGTGAAGTTTAGTATTCGTAAAGTCTAACTTAAAGTCGCGAAGAGTGTGCTTCATCCAAAGAAGTTGAGTGACACACTGACCCATCGCGATGTATTCAGCTTCGGTGGTAGATAAGGCAACACAGTGTTGCTTCCTACTGCACCAACTCACTAGACTCGAGCAGAGAAGTTGACAACAACCACTCGTGCTCTTTCTATCGAGCTTACTACCGGCATAGTCCGAATCGGAGTAGCCAGTTAGTTCAAACTCAGTAGATCTAGGATACCAAATACCGACATTAAGTGTACCCTTTAGATATCTAAGGATACGCTTGACTAGAGTTAGGTGAGACTCCTTGGCACAAGTTTGAAACCTTGCGCACATACTCACTGCAAATAAGATATCAGGTCGGCTTGCAGTTAAGTAAAGGAGACTCCCTATTATGCTCCTATAGTATTTTAAATCAATTGGGTTTCCAATTACATCTTCTTCTATATTAACATTAGTTGCCATTGGAGTATTAATAATTTTAGCGTCTTGCATTCCAAAGCGTTTAATTAATTCCCTAGTATATTTGCGTTGATGTAGGTATATCCCATCTTTAGTTTGTTTAATTTGTAATCTTAAGAAGAAACATAATTCTCCTACTAAATTCATTTCAAATTCACTTTCCATAAGTGAAATAAACTCATTTAGTAGGATTGAGTTGGTGGTTCCGAAAATAATATCATCTACGTAGATTTGGGCTATGAATATGTCTTTACCTAAGGTTTTTACGAAAAGGGTTGGGTCAACTACACCTTGGTTAAAGCCTTTGGACTTAAGATAAATCGAAAGTCTCTCGTACCAAGCTCGCGGAGCTTGTTTAAGTCCATAAAGAGCTTTCTTTAATCTAAGGACATGATCGGGTTTGTCTAAACTTTCGAAACCGGGGGGTTGACTAACATAAACTTCTTCTTTAATGTATCCATTTAGGAATGTAGATTTCACATCCATTTGAAACAACTTAAATCCTCGATGTGATGCATATGCTAATAGCATTCGAATGGACTCTAATCTAGCTACTGGGGCATAGGTCTCGTCGTAATCTAAACCTTCGACTTGACTAAACCCTTTAGCAACTAGTCTAGCTTTATTTCTAACTACTTCACCTTTATCATCAATTTTATTTCTAAACACCCACCTTGTTCCAATGATTGTTTTATCTTTAGGTGGTGGTACTAATTCTCATACTTCGTTCCTAGTGAATTGAGCCAACTCTTCTTGCATTGCAATAATCCAATCGGGATCAAGAAGAGTTTGGTCAATAGTTTTGGGTTCAATTTTAGAAATCAAAGCTATTTGACTAAGGTTTCTGTATGAGGCTCTAGTTCGAACTCCTAGACTTGGATCACCTATCACTTGGTCGATAGGATGATTCGTTTGAGTCCTAGTTGGATTTGGATTTGAGTCTACAACTTGATCCATAGGATGTCTTGTTTGAGTTCTAGTTTGGTTTGAGTCATCTATCACTTGGTCGATAGAGTGACTTGGTTGACATAGGTTAGGATTAACACTAGACCTGATCTATGGATCAGAGTTAGGTCTAGTATGAGTCAGCTCGCTAATTGGGGTTGCCGGGGGCTTTGTAGGTTCGTGTCCTTCATCAAATACTACATTGATAGTCTCCTCGACTCTAAGGGTGTCGTGGTTATATACTCTATAAGCTCTACTTGTAGTCGAGTATCCTAGAAAGATTCCGGTCGTGGTTTTGGATGTAAATTTCCCTAGGTAATCTTTAGTGTTTAGGATATGTACCTTACACCCAAATACCCTAAAGTACTTGATGTTAGGTATTTTATCGTGATAAATCTCGTATGAGGTCTTAAGGTGCCTCTTTACCATAAGGATCCTATTCTGGACATAGCATGTCGTACTCACGGCTTCGGCCCAAAACCTATTGGGTAGGTTATACTCATTAAGCATTGTCCTAGCGGCTTCTTGTAGGGTTCTATTTTTGCGTTCTACTAGACCATTTTGTTGTGGAGTTCTAGGGCAAGAGAACTCATGGTGGTATCCATTTAGGTTACAGAATTTTGTAAACCTATGGTTTTCGAATTCACCACCATGATCAGTCCTAAGTCTTTTGATTTTAATGCTTTGTTGATTTTCTATTAACTTAAATAGGTTGATTAATTGATCTAGGGTATCACTTTTGTGTTTGATGAACCTAACCCAAGTAAATCTAGAGTAGTCATCAATAATGACTAAACAGAATTTACTTCCGTTAAGTGACTTAGCTCCGTGTGAATCAAATAGATCCATGTGTAGGAGCTCAAGCACACTTTTGGTTCGTTCTTGACTAGTTAGTTGATGTTGTGTCCTAGATTGTTTACCTTGTTGACAAGCATTACATATTTTATTATCCAAGTTGTTCAGGTTAGGCAAACCTCTGACTAAATCACTCTGACTCATCTTGTGGATGAGTCTTGGGTGTGAGTGACCGAGTCGTCGATGCCACAATCATGATTCCTCTTGCCGTGTCATAAGACACTTAGTTGAGGAGTTAATTAAGTTGATAGTGTCAATGTTGTTATTTCTAGTCTCTTTAAGAATTGTTTTAGAGGTTTCGTTTGTATTAATTACACATTCATTTTCTAGAAATATGACCTTATAGTTATTATCACACAATTGGGTTACACTGAGAAGATTATATTGAAAATTTTCTACTAATAAAATGTTTTGAATGACAAAATTTGAGTTAAGCTCAATATCACCTGATCCGATGATTTTGAGCTTGCCGTTATTTCCGAAGGCTACCGATCCTTGTCGTTTGAATCGAAGCTTCGAAAACTTGAGTTGATCCCCGGTCATGTGTCGGGAGCAACCACTGTCCAACATCCATTGATCCTACACGCAAGGTAGTTGGATCGTATATTGGATTTATTAAAAATTGGTTGAAAATTATTAACCTAAATCATCTCACCCATGTCTACATGATCAAACATGTTAATCCTATATGTTCTTGTGAGATGACTTCAAATTTTAGTTGAATTAAATTTAGTGACTTAAACACTTGTCAACCTTGCGTTAGATTCGGATTTGACCTTAGGCTCATCAAGTCACCTTTTCAAGATCATGGCTTCCAGGTCGTGGCGAGGCACAGAGGCCTTCTTTGATCGGAACAACGACTACTTCCTTAGATAAAGTCATTTTCAAGAAAATAGAGACTTGACTCACCTAAGACCACTTCCTGGTCTAACTAGTCTAGGATACGGCGAGGTAGCTTCAGCTAGTTCCGCTTGGTCAAGTGCACCGAACTAGATACGCCTTATCTAGCCCGAATACACAAGACTCCGCTTTCCTAACGTACTATCATCTCGCTGCATCCTGGTACTATGTTATCAAGTATTGACGAGTTATAGTCCTATCTAACCATTCTAAAAATAAAAATCAAACTAAATAAAAACCTAAACATGCAATTTCTAAGTTAAAACACAAACAAATTTCGTACTAGCTCCCCCTGGACCGTTGAAACGATTCGGTCTCTCCACATAGTGGATTTGGTCCTTCGAAACCCAGTACTGGTTTGATCCTAAGTTTGAAATCAAGGTGGTCTTAGGGACCCATGCTTGGACACGTTTTTTATGTCGACTTACAATCGACATATACGACTTATTGGTCGTGTTTGAGCTAAACCCTAGCCCGGCCTTGTTGTACACGGCCCTTTGCGATCCAAGTAGGAGGTCAAGTCCTTTGGATCCCAAAGTAAACCTTTCCAACGTATTCCTAAGATCTTCGACTTGACTTTTCAAGAGTGAGTTCTCAACTTCGAGTTTTTCAACCCGAGTTGAGTCCTTCTCTTGAACTCGACTAGTCGAATAGGTTAGGGAGACCTCGTGTTTGAGGAGTTTAACTTCCTCAACTAGGGTCTCGACCTTGGACTCGGACTTAGCTAACTTTTTATTTAAAAACTTAATTGCACTATAAAGTGTAGTAATAAGAGACCAACTTACCTTGATTGTATCTTTTGAACCGGATGCGTATCCGTGGCTCGTCTTGAATAGTGCTTCGCAGTCTGACTCGTCTTTGATTTTCGATTCAAGTTCCGGTTCTGACTCCATCTCCGATTCCACTGGTTTAGCCATGAGGACTCGATCATTACCTTTTTCCTCGGAAGCTTCTTCCCAAGTAGCGTTAAGTGCCTTTTTGTGTTTTGGTGCCTTGCTCTTGAGTTTTGGGCATTCGGACTTAATGTGTCCAAACCTATTGCATTCATAACATCTTATGTTTGAACTTTTAGGCTTACCTTCGTTGGGTCGAGTGACGTCTCGTTTTCGGCCCTTGACTATCCTCCGAACTAGGTTGACTAGTTCGGCCTCCATTTCCGAGTCGACCTCCGAATCGGACTCATCCTCTTCTTCCTTCAGGGGTGGCTTACTGGCGGTTTTCTTCTTTGAACCTGCAAATAGTGCTATACCTTTCTCGGGTTCCGAGTTAGACTGCTCATGAAGTTCGAAATCAAAAAAAAGTTCATCTAATATATGTTTAGAGAGATCCTTGGAGACCTTGTAGGCATCGACCATGGATGCCCACAAGGTAGTCCTCGGAAAGGAGTTTAGGACATACCTTATAAGGTCGCGGTTTTCGACCTTTTGTCCGATTACGTGTAGATTGTTGACTATGTCCTGGACGCAAGCGTGGAGTTGCATTGCCGTTTCATGTTCCTGCATTTTTAGATTATATAATTTATTAAATAGAAGGTCGCGCTTACATACCTTGGCTTCATCGGTCCCTTCGTGTAGCTCCACTAGCTTTGTCCATAGGTCCTTTGCGCTGATGAAGGGGTCGACGCGATTTAACTCCTCCTTGGACAAGCCACATTGGAGGATTTGTGTTGCCTTGGCATCGGCTTCGACTTGTCGTTTTGTCGCAATGGTCCATTGATCATAACCCAAGGATTCACCCACTTCGTTAGTCGAAAGTGTGAAACCTGTTTGTATTATGATCCACATATCGATTTGGGTTTTGAGAAAGCATTCCATCCGACCTTTCCAGTAACGGAAATCATCTATGTTGTAAAACGGATGTCGGACGGTGCTACAACCCTCGAGATGGGCCATTGGAACAAAAAACAAGGAGACTAAAATGAAAACCTAGCAACGACAAAAACACACGAAAGTACCAAGACTTGCATCTTGGATTAGTAGTGCGGAAGAAAATCTAACAAAAAGAGATAAAACAGAATTAAAAAAAATAAAAAATTTGTAAAATGGTTAGATTGGTGGTTTCACCAAATCATAGCAACCCCCGACTCTGATACCAATTGTTGGATCGATTTGAAACGCTAGAGGGGGGGGTGAATAGCGTTAAAACTTTCTTTTTGTTCGTTCGTTTAAAAACCGAGTAGATAACTAATTTACAACGGAAAAGATAAGCAATAAAAAGAGAAGACAAATATTTTACTTGGTTCGTAGCCTTCGGCTACTACTCCAAGGCCCTAGTGGTCCTTGACCATGCACGGAGTGAAAAACACTAACCGAACTCCTCCTCGTTGGAGGTAGGAGTTAATCGATACAAGAAAGAACAAAAACTTGAGGTAGAGGGACACTCCCCCTCTCCTCGTATATGACAAAAGCTCCGAAACAAGTAAATAAACAACTGATATAAAGCTAATACTGACATACAAAAATTAAAGAAAATTAAACCTAGACGTCGGAGAAGAAAGACTTCGTTGTCGGAGAGTTGTAGCTTTGCGGAGGCTTTTGGAAGCTTGTAATTGATGAAGAAACCCTAGGATTAGCCCTCCTTTTATAGCCTTTGAGCCCCTTTTCGAGAGGAACCCTAGCCAATCATAATTGAGCACCAATCTCCTTGAAATGGGGTGATAAGCCTTGACTCCTCGAAGCTGATCATTGACCATTAGTCGACTGATGGCCATCATCGATCGGTGATAAGGCGACATCGATCGATCTTGACCTGGCAATGATCGGTGATTGTGGCGATCGAGTCCTCCAAGTGGCGATCGGCCCGATGCTTGCTGCAAGTCAAAGTTAGATCAAAGAAAACATTATTTCGACGGCCTTCGACCGTCCGATCTTGACCTAGACCATCGATGGGATGTCTTTGGTCGGATCTACACTTAAGACCATCCCTGTAAGGAGGATACGACCTCACTTACGCTCGCACATGAGCTTACCTCGATACTTACCATGTCGCTTTTGCTTCCGGCCTTCAATTCGATTCCTTCGGCTCCCTCCAAAGTCACTCGAGTGTCACTCGACCACCGCGGCTTCCTCCGGGTGTCTCTAGCCTTCAACTCTAGCTATAGCAATCTTCTGCACACTCGATTCAGCTCGTGAGATAACGACATGAGCTTAACTTTGTATCGTTTGCTATAATCAAAACTCAGGTTCGACTTAGGTGCCTACTGCACCAACAGTATGTAGATGACATACTTCCCATTGAAAATGATATCCCTATGTTTCAGTCTGTGAAGACTTGGATTGGGAATTATTTCTCAATGAAAGACTTAGGAGAAGCAACCTATATATTAGGCATCAAGATCTATAGAGATAGATGTAAGAGACTTCTTGGTCTAAGTCAGAGTACATACATTGATAAGGTTCTAAATTATTTTGCCATGCATAATTCCAAGAAGGGATTTCTTCCAATGTGACATGGTATGAGTCTTTCGAAGACTCAATGTCCCTCTTCTAAGGAGGAGAGAGATTGCATGGATCAGATCCCTTATGCATCTGTTATAGGGTCTATCATGTACGCCATGCTTTGTACTCGGCCCGATGTCTCGTATGCTTTGAGCATGATGAGTAGATACCAGTCAGATCCAGGTGAAAGTTAGTAGACAGCTGTCAAGAACATTCTTAAGTACTTACAAATTAAAGGATGAATGAATATTTCTTGATTCCTAGAGGCGATGAGGAGATAGTTGTAAAGGGTTATAGTGATTCAAGCTTCCAAACCGATAGGAATGATTTTAGATCGCAGTTAGGGTATCTATTTTGCCTGAATGGTGGCTCTGTGAGCTGGAAGAGTTCGAAGCAAGACACAGTCATAGATTCTTCAATAAAAGTCGAGTATATTGATGCGTCTGATTCGACAATGGGGGTTGTTTGGATCTGAATGTTCAGCACTGAACTTGGGGTGGTTCCTAGCATTACGAACCCTATAGACTTCTATTGTGATAACAATGAGGCTATTGCACAGGCTAAGGAACCTTGCTCTCATCAGCGATCCAAACACATACTACGACAGTTCCATCTCATTCGAGAGATCATCGATAGAGGAGTTGTGAGGATATGCAGAGTATTGACGGATGCTAACATCGCATATCCTTTGACCAAGGCTTTGGTAGAGAGAAAGTATGATGGTCATACTAGGTGACTGGGTATTAGATATTACAGTGATTAACACTAGTGCTAGTGAGAGATTGTTAGTAGTAAGCCCTAGAGGCAATTATGTGATGATTGACTTGGGACTTATGTATCATATTTTATTAATAATAAAGGCAAAGTTTGGTTTTTATATTTACTTCATGCTTGTGTCAGCCGAATAAATATAATAATTTCCTAGAAAGTAGGTTCTTATGTATAGCACATCAATTGGTAAAATTGATTGTGAGAGGCTGTAGAGAACATTATTCTTAAATATTCCTAGTCAAGCATTAACATACAAGGGCAATATTAATGTATTGAGACTAGCATGTAAGTCAATTGATGACTTGATCTCACAAGCATTGGATATGCGATATCACGTTGACACATGGGGACATATTAGAGAATAAATACTTAATTGACCCACCATGAGAAAGTTTAATGGATTGTCATATGTGTGTCATAAACTTTCTCATAGTGACTATTGGTATGATTAGTCCTTAGACCTGAAATCACTACGGTTTCCTACATAAGGAGTTATGTACTTTGATATCATCAAATGTCACTTGTAACAGGGTGGACTATAAAGGCGATCACTAGGTATGTAATAAATTATGTGGAGGGATGTGAGTGATGTAGATGGGATCTATCCCTCCCAAATGACGAGAGTGATATCTTTAGGCCTCTTGATAGAGTTAGACCACAAAATGCATGACCATGCTCAAATAAGTCAATATGAGATATTAAGCTCATTTTTTTGAGTGTGTCTACTTGGCGATCAAGAGCACAAAGATTTATAAGAGGATGACAAGATCTATGTCTCATTGATCGATCTAGATATCGAGGATAGAAGTACATGGTTATATATTATAGTAGCTGCAGTAAGGTTATGTTGGTTCTCGACATTCTTACCACTTGGGTAGCAATGATGCATTGCAAGATGCCACTTATTGCTTATGTTTTTAAAAGGGTGTTAGAAACATTTCCAACGTTGCAAGAACCTATTGGGTCACACACAAATAACACATTATTTTGGAGAACGGATCATCTTAGTTTGACTAAATGAATCATTAGCTAATTGAATGGGCTATAATGAGTTAGACTCACTACTCAGCCAAACTTTAGTAGGACTCAAATTTATTTAATTTGAGTTAGACTTAAATGAAACAAATTGAAGAAGGCAAATGATAAGGGGTTCAACGTCGCATGCAAATGGGACTTAATGCATGCAAATGGGACTTAATGCATGCAAATGGGATTTATTGCATGCAATTGAATTTAAAAGGGCTCATTAACATTGCATGCAAATGGGATTAATGCATGCAATTGGGATTTGAGAAGTTTCCTCAACGTTGCATGCAAATGGGATTAATGCATAAAAAGGGGATTGGAAAAGTCTCCTCAATGTGAGTGAGTGGGGTGATCCTCTCTTTATTGTGTATCCTTTTCCCTTTTACCTTCTCCCTTCTTCTTGGCCAAAAACTTGTCTTTAGTGGAGACTCTTTTGTGTGGTTGCTAGCACATCCAAAGGTTTCATCTCCTTCTCTAAGAAAGTGTTTGTGTGGATACTGTAGAGGTGCGACCATTCTGATCGCGCTAAGATCCGTCATCTAGGAGTTGCTGTCGGGATTGCAAAGGGCTACGCTACAAGGGTAACTTCTCAACAAAGGTGTAGTTAAAAGAAATGATTTCCTTTATGTATACACATGAATCTCTAGAGGGATCAAGTTTTTTTTCCCACTGTGTTTGCGATTGTTTTCGTAACAAATCCCAACAGGTTTGGATGGTCATCTTCTTCACTTGATCAATTTCTGAACTACATTGACTAGCTTTATTTTCATTGCTTCTTCCAAGTTAGAGTCGTATTCATCATCTTCGTGAGTGGGTGGCTTGCCTTTTCCTTTCTTTTGTACTGCAAGTAAAGCAATACCTTTCTCTACCAGGGCCGAGTTAGACTATTCATGAAGCTCAAATTAAGAAAACATTTCTTCTAACCTAATTGTAGATAAATCTCTATATACTTTGTAAGTATCAACCATGGATGCCCACAAAGTTGTCCTAGAAAAGGCTCTTAGAGCATACCTAATTATATCATGGTTCTCCACCTTCTGTCTAATGGCATGAAGACCATTTATTATGCCTTTGATGCGAGTATGAAGTTGGCTCGCATTCTCATTATTCTGCATTTTCAAATTGTATAACTTATTAACCAACAAGTCTCTTTTATATACCGTTGCATTAGATGTCCCTTCATGAAGTTCAGTAAGCTTGTTCCATAGGTCCTTCGTGCTGATGAATGGACAAATGTGGTTGAGCACCTCCTTAGATAGACCGCATTGCAAGATTTGAGTGGTCTTTGAATCGACTTTAACCTATCACTTCATTGCATTGTTCCACTTATCGCAGTCCTAAAACATACCTTCATCATTCGTCGATAGATTAAACCACGTCTAAATAATGATCCACATCTCAACTTGTGTCTTAAGATAGCACTTCATCCGACCCTTCCAATAACGGAAGTCATCTCCGTTAAAGAACAGAGGTTGGACGGTGTTGTATTCTCAAGATGGGCTATTTAGATCCCTTGTAAAGACAAAAACACAAAAAGTATTCCAAGACTTGGTCTTGGATTAGTAGTGCGGGAGAAAAACTAAAACACAATAAAATAGAAAGAAAAAAATTTGCTCAAGATGGTGGTTGCACCGAAATTGAGCTCCCCTAGCTCTAATTCCAATTGTAGGATCGTAAGACGTGCTAGAGGGGGGAGGTGAATAGCATCAAAACTTTTCTTTTGAAAAAACTCGTAATCAAAGTATGGTCGAAGCAAAAGACAAATAAAGTAATACAAAACACGAACACAAATAATTTTTACTTGGTTCACAGTCGCGAGGGTGTTAATCCAAGGTATGTGTGATCCTTGATTACTTTCGAGGGGGTAATCAACTAAAGAAGTCTCTTCCTCGTTAGAGATAAGAGACAAGATGATTACACGAGATTAAAAGGCCAGTAACAACCTTACTGGTCATTATACAAATTAAGTACAACAAAGAAAATTACAAGATGGAACTAATATACTGACAATTAAAGATGAAAGTAGAAGCGTGGTCAGAGTAGTCTTGTAGCACGAGAGAGTACAATCGGAGAGCATGACCACTTAGGAGCATTAGATATTTAGGGTTTGTGACCATCACTCCTTTTATAGAACTTCCTAGGCTTTCAAGATCATCATTTTTGTCAAGATCTAGATCTAGATAAAAACTCTATCCGGAAATCTTATCTTTGAGGTGACCTTTTACTCTTGTACACGATCATTGCTCCTATTACCGATCGATTAGCCTCGATCATTCTTGATCCTCGATCATTGTTGTACTTGAGTTTCCATCCTATCACCTGCATCACAAGATTAATACAATGTATACAATAATAGTGATGATGAAATTCTTAGACCGTACGATATTGACTTCAACATTCCCTCGGATGCCTTAGTTGGATCGACACTTATGGTTGTCCTCATATTGAGGATGTGACCTCACCATCGCTTCTCACCCGGAGCTTACCTTGCTTTACCTTTTAGCCCTTTGTCATGTTGCTTAGCATTTGATCTTTAACCACCATTCCTCCTGATGTCTTTGAGCCTGGCTAAGACTACTTAAGTTCTACACACTTAACATAGCGTATTAGATAACAATATGACTTAACTTTGAACCTTTGTCATTATCAAAACTCCGATATGATTATCTGATGCCCCTGCACTAACACGGTTCTCTTGATCTGTCAAGTCTTTTGCCTAGTATCCGATCAACATGACATGCTAGGACTTTCCTGTTAAGCCTGCACACTTAACGTGCATATTAAAACACAAGTAATTCCTAATTTTAACTATGGTGCATACATCAAAACTAAGGATTGATGCTCCATGCATCAACAATCTCCCCATTTTTGATGTATGAAAACAAATCAGTTAAAGTTAGGAAAATCAATTTATAATGTATCAAGTTCAAGTGCATCAAGTTCAAGTATTTCAAGTTTAAGTCCATATGCAATGAATGAAATCATGAAATGTATTCTTGATATCAAGTAGATGTATTAACTTTAAATTTTACTTTAAACTATTCTCTCTCTTTGATACTAACTTTAAACCTCCCTCTCCCCCTTTGGCATACATCAAAATACCATTATCTCTCAAATGTCAAAATTCAAGATTTGAAAATTTAACAAAAGTGAGTTCAATGTATTAGCTTTCTACACAGACAAGATTGGTTTAAGATAACCGCTAAGTTTATGAAATTGCTTAAGTATGTTACTTTTGACAAAGTATATTAGCTTTAAAAACTCCACAAGCATTTCAAAATACCTAAGCTTTTCAACATACTTAAGCTTTTCAAAGCATTTTAAAGTACTCGAGCTTTTCCAAAAGACTTAAGATTTTTAAAGTTCATAAGCATTTCAAAGGATTTTAAATAGACATAAGCTTTTCAAAATATTTAGATTTTATAAGCTCTTTATGACTTAGGCTTTTCAAGCTAAGCTAAAATGAGCTTGTCAAAGTAAGCTAATTCATAAAAGATTTTCAAGATAAGCTTTTAGAAAATAAGATTTTCAAGCTAAGTCATATAAGCTTTTAGAAAATAAGAATTTCAAGCTAAGTCATATAAGCTTTTAAGAAAATAAGATTTTTTAAACTAAGACAAATAAGGTTTTCAAGATAAGCTTTTAGAAAATAAGATTTTCAAGCTAAGTCATATAAGCTTTTAGAAAATAAGATTTTCAAGATATATAAGTGTTTCAAAATCTTAAAATATAAGAAGATTTCTAAAATTTTGAAAACATCTTACAGAAAATTTCTCCCCTTCAATAAAAACTAAGTGTTTTAAAAAAAATAATTTCCCTTTAATTGTTTCTTCCCCCTTAAGTCAAAGCTTTCTCGCTAAAATTTCAAAACTCTATTTTTAAAAATTGTTTAAATTTACAAAACTCCCCCTTCACTTATGCTTTCAAAAATATCATTCTCAAACGATAGAAATAAAACTTCAAATATTTAAGTGCATTTATTTGAAACCATAACTTCCATGCATTTGAAAAAAATTGATAATTTCTCAAAAGTACTTAAAATAGTTTTCAAAATAAATCCTTAACTAATAACTTGAAGTTATGCAAAACTTGAGTTCTTTTAAAAACTTAAGTTCACTTGTCTCACTTAAGTATAGAATTCCCTCAAAAAGTCTCTTCAAAAAGTTTCTTTCGAAGACCTAATCTCTCTCTTTCAATTGTTTGAAAATATCCCATATTAAAATATACTTTATAGATTTTCAATAAGAATTTCCGAGATAATTTGAAAACACTTAACTCATGAAAATACATGCTTTCTATAAAACATTTTTGAAAGCCTTTTCAAAATATGTTAAATTCTAATTCATGTTTTAAACCCTCTTTTTAATTTTGAATGGGTATTAATAATTTTGTAATACATATCTTTTAAGCTCCCCCTACATTCTTAATCTCAATTAATATGCTTTAAAACTCTAGTTCTCAATTTAAATCCATTATTATAACCCCATGTTTTGAAAATATTTTAATAGGTTTGACCACAAAATTTATTTAAATTCAAATTTTCTTGAATTTAACCTTCATTTTGAAAATAATTTGAATAAAATTTTATCATGAACATAGGATTTAATTCATTTTGACTTTTAAACTTCAAAATAGTTTGTAAATAAAATAATTTTTGACAAAAATAATTTGTAGTTTTTTCAAAATAACATTGCCCAGTCTCCCCCCTTGAGTTAACCTTATTCACCTCACCCAATCTAAATTCTCAATACATGTTTATCCTATGGGTTTTGTGAGATGAGGGTCCATTCTTATCTTGATTAATTTTAATGAAAATTTTAAAAATTTTAAACTTGTGTTAGATTCAAGTTTAGCTTGGGCTTATCAAGTAAATTTTTCAAAACTGACTTCCAAGTAGTGGCGAGGCATATGACCTTCTTGGATATTAGGTGGACCACTTCATAAGACAAAGTCAATCAAGGAATCAAGTACTTGACTCGTTTTAGACTAAACTTTGGTCTAACTAGTTAAAGACCTAGTGAGTTAGCTTCGATTAGTTCCACTCAACTTAGTGCATCAGGTCGTGGCAAGGCATATGGCCTTATTGGATACCAGGTGGACCACTTCCTAGACATGCACTTTGAAGAGCTTCTCTAACTTACTATACGTTCATTTCGTTTTAGTACTAGAATGTTCAAATCTAAACTACTTTGTTTCCTATCTAGTCCATTCTAAATTAAGCAAGTAAAGCTAACTAAGCATGCAATAGTTCAATTAAGAGAAGTAACAAGTAATGATCTAGCTCCCCCTAAGCCATAACTCAATTGATTTTTATTCACTAAGTTAATTTGACTCTTGGGGACCAAAAATTGGTTTGATCCATCTTGGTTGACTAAGTTAGAGTTAGGAACCCATGCTTGGGCTCGACTATTAGCATTTCAGCTAAATAATGACATCTATGATTTGTAGGATGATTTAGCCTTGAATCCGAGTCTAGACTTTTTGTACATGACTCGTTGAGACCCAAGCATCATGTTGAGATACTTGGCGCTCGAGCTGAACCTTTCCAACATTCCGGTGAGATCTCCTACTTGCCTTTTTAGCATAGAGTTCTCTTCCTCAAGCTTTGCAACTTGAGTTGAGTATCGATCCTCAACTTGGCAAGTCGAAGTTTTTGAGTTGACTTGCTCCTTAAGTACTTGAACTTCGTTAAGGAGTGGGTCTACTCGGTTCTCGAACTTAGCTAATTTCCTACCTAGGCATGCAATGATGTTATACAGTTTATCTTCTAAGGGAGAAGTTACCTCATATAGTCCTTTAGAAATGGATATGAATTTGTGGTTTATCTCGGACTTGGACTCAGACTCTGACTCAGACTCGGAACTTATTCGGCCTCGGACTCGTTTGCAGCCATGAATGCTACAAAGCTTCTCTTTAGCTCTTCCATGTCTGACTCCTCTAAAGACGACTTGTCCCAAGTCACCTTTAGTACCTTCTTCTTCTTTTCCTTCTTGGAATTCTCTTTGATTTTTATGTTTGTGCTCTCCGACTTGTAGTGACCCTTCCCGTTGCATTCGTAGCATGTCACTTCCGATCTGGGTCTTGGTTTGTTCTCGGCCACCTTCTTGGCATCTCTCTTAGTGAACCTCTTCTTCGGGTTAAACATTTTTCCGACCATGTTCACTATCCGTTCCTCTCCATTTAGGTCCGATTTTGACTCGTCTTCGGACTCACTCTTGGTTTTCTTTTCCTTTCTAATCGAACCTACCACAAAAGTTATACCATTCTCGGTTTGACCCGAGTTGGCATGTTCGTGTAGTTCAAGTTCGCAAAATAGTTCATCTAGTCTAATTAAGGAAAGATCCCGGGAGACCTTATGGACATCGACGATGGATGCCCATAAGGCATTCTGAGGAAATACCTTAAAGGTGTACCTAATTATATCCCTATTTTCAATGTGATGACTTATTAGGTGCAGTCCATTTAATATGTCTTTTATCCTAGTGTGAAGTTGACTTGCATTTTCATTTTTCAACATTTTACAATTAAATAATTTATTAAGAAACATGTCTCTTTTAGCTATTCTAGTGTCATTAGTGCCTTCATGTAATTCTATTAATTTATCCCAAAGTTCCTTAGAGTTTTTGTTAGTGTCAGCCCTTAGTGTCAATCATGAGATGATTTATTAGGGATCATATGTATCATATTTCATTAATAATAGGCAAAGATTGATTATTATATTTACTTTTGCATGTGCCAGTAAATAAATATAATAATGCCCTTGAATAGTAGGTTCTAATCTATAGTATATCAATTGGTAGAATTGATTATGAGAAGTTGTAGAGAAACTATACTTAAACATTTCTAGTCAAGTATTGTATTAATAGACAAAGGGATATATTGATACATTGAGATTAGCATGTAGGTCAATGGATGACTTGATCTCACAAGTCATGGATATGTGATATCACATTGACACATGGGTATATATATTGGAGAATATATGTACTGAATTGACCCGCCATGAGAAAGTTTCATAGATCATTATATGAGTGTTATAAACTTTCTCATGTGACTATTGGTATGAATAGTCCTTAGACCTGAAGTCACTAGGGTTCCCTACAAAGGAGTTATGTACTTTGGTATTGTCTAACGTCACCTGTAACAAGGTTCATTATAACAGTGATTGTTGGGTATGTAACGAATTATGCGGAGGGATGTGAGTGATGTAGATGGGATCTATCCCTCCCATATGACGGGAGTGATATCTTTGGCCTCTTGATAGAGTATGACAACGAAATGCATGCCCATGCTCAAATGAGTCAATATGAGATATTGAACTCATTTATTTGAGTGACTCTACTTGGGGATCAAGAAACATAAAGATCGATAAGGGGATGACATGGTATATGCCTCATTGATTGATCTAAGATATCAAGGATAGAAGGACACCGTCATACATGATAATAGTCACGGAAAGGTTGTCGGATCTAGACTTTCTTGTAACTTTGGTAGCAATGATGTATTTCTAGATGTCGCTCATTGCTTATGTGTCTAAAAGGGGTTTTAGACACATTGCCAACGTTACAAGAGCCTATTGGGTCACACATGTTGGTGCAATCGCCTCAGGTCACGATTGACCAGACTCGAGTTTGACTCGAGTGATGTTTTGATGTTTGACAAAGTGGTTTGACAAAGTGGTTTGACATTGATGTTTGACGTTGATGTCGGTTAGTGTGTTGGGGAGATTGTTTATACAATCGATCCAGGTTATAATTGACTTTGATCGTTGACCAAGGTTGACCATGTGATTGTGGGAAAGTCCAAGCATGGGTCTTGGCAAGGTAAAGTCCATGTCATGGGTACTTGGCATTTGGGAAAGTCTAAGTCTTGAGTACTTGGCATGAGAAGTCCAAGCATGGGTCTTGGCGAATGAGAAGTCCAAGCATGGGTCTTGGCAAATGGAAAGTCCAAGCATGGGTCTTGGCATGGAAAGTCCAACATGGGTTGGCAAGGGAAAGTCCAAGCTTGAGTCTTGGCATTTGGGAAGTCCAAGGGGATTGATTTTGGCAGCGTAAAGTCCAAGCGGAGTCTTGGCGGCGTAAGTCCAATGTGCCTTGGCGGTGTAGACACCGTTAGCATGACATAGCCGAGGGAAGCACCTGGAGGCTAGCGCGATGGATGAACGAGTCATGGATGACTTGGAGGGATCCGAGAGGCGTGAGGCTGATGGAGGTGGCTAGAAGGCTTAGGTCTAGGCTAAGGGTGGTCTAGCAAGTATGGGGGCACCATACTTGGGTTAAAACCTCATGTTTGAGGTTGGCAGTCGACTGGCAATATGGCCGGTTCGACTGTCGTGAGTCGACTTGAGTTCGACTGCCAATTTAGAGCTGGAATTGCTCTGGCAGTCGACTGCTCATTGGAGCAGTCGACTGATGTCTACGGCAGTCGACTGCCAAGGGTCGGCAGTCGACTGCTAGTTCTGTGTCGAGCACAGAACGCTTCGTAGCCGACTGGCCAGTCGACTACGGGCGTTGGCAGTCGACTGCCAATGTTGGCAGTCGACTACCAAGAGTCTCGTTGGAACTTGTCCAACTTGGATTGAGTCGTTGTCTCACAGCTACAGTGCTGGCAGTCGACTGGGGACTTGTGGCAGTCGACTGCTAGGCGGAAATCTAGCCCGATGGAGGATAAAAGCAGCTGTTCGTGGAAGGCTCAAGAATCAGTTCTTTGGGGGCTTTGGTGAGGCGATTTGAAGGCAATTTACAGGTGCATTTCAGGGTTCTTCAAGCTCATCCAAGCAACCGACAAACAAGTGCTCAAAACCCTAGTTTGTAAAGTGTTCTTTACATTTTCACTTGTATTTGCTTGTTTACTTTGTATTACTTGTTGTAATTCATTGTACGAGGTTTCTCCACCTTCGACTTGTTGTCGAGAAGGAGCTTTAGTGCTTAGTGGTGTTTGTGGCATCGCTAGGGTTCGTACAAACCCAATTCGTGGAGTAGGAACCGTTACGGTTCCGAACCACGTTATATCATGCGTGTTGTGATTGTATCTTGTGTTTGTATTTGTTATTGTTTATTCCACTGCGTACTAACAAGATTGTAGACAAGCAACGCGAACGAATTCTATCTACGAATGGTCAAACGCTATTCACCCCCCTCTAGCGGCGTCAAATCCTCTACAATTGGTATCAGAGCCCGGGGCTCTTCAACGGATTAACAAGCGGGAGCAAGACGCTAGAGGGTAAAAGATGGAAGTCCAAGATCAATTAGGTTGGGACATCAACACACCGGTGCCCTACACCCTATACGGACGAGAAGGATTCAATTCTTGGAAGGGAAGAATTGAGGATTTTATTATGATGAGAGACTTTGAGGAATGGTCCATTTTGATGGATGGATTTGAATATACAAGAGGACCAAGAGGTGGATTCCTCAAGAAGAAGAGATGGACCGAAGAGCAAGTTCAAGCATCCGAGAAAAATGATAAGGTGATAAAATTTTTAATTGATTTAATGCCTAATAATATCTTGTGTATGTTAGGTAATTATGTAGATGCTAAAGAGTTATGGAGCCAAGTGGCAAAGCTCCATGAAAACTCATCATCGGTCCAAGAAGAAGAAGAAGAAGAGGAGTGCTCACCCTCTCAAGCTCAAGAAAGTTCACCATCAATTCAAGAAGATAAGGAGGGTGAAGAAGAGAGATCATCCTCACAAGGAAGTGAGGATTCGGAGGTTGATAGGGAATCAACATCCGGATCGGAAGAGGTGGAGGAAGTGGAAGAAGCATCCACCTCGAGGATTGAGGGGGAGGAGAGAACCTCCACTCCGGAGCAACAAGAAGAAGCTTCCACATCCGGTCAAGATGAAGAAGCTCAAACTTCGACACCTTCCGCCTCAGACCTAGGTAACTCAAACATATGTGTTAATAATAAAATGCATATAATATGTTTTGAGTGTAGGGAGTATGGGCATTACAAGAGCAAATGCCCGAAGAAAGTCAAGAAAGCTCCTCCGGTGCCTAAAAGTCAACAAAAGTCAAAGGATGCCGGTCCCCCAACATCTAAAAGCAAGGAGCAAGTCATTTGCTTCAAATGTCGGCAACCGGGACACTACCGGAATCAATGCCCAATGGGGAAAGAGAAGAAGACTCAAAGGGGATCATCACTTGTAGGGTGAGCTAAGGCTAACCCTAAGGTATATTTCGGTAATGCTCTTTAAAATTCTTATAGTAAATAGCATGCTAGAAATAATTTTAGCAATCTTGCTATTTATCACAAAGAGCATGTTAGACATAAGGAATTGTGTCTAGGAGCCAAAAATATCTACCTTTCTAAAAGGGAGAAATTTGGGACAAATGTCCCTAAAAACAACTTATCTAAGGACAAACCTAGGTCAAATAACTCTAGAAAAACTTTACCTAGGGAGACCATTAGAAAGGTGCAAGAGCACCTAGATCTAAATCCTAAATGGACTAGGCATATGCCTAGAAAGTCTCATGCCCATGGTTTAAATCAAAATTCTAAAATTGGGAAATTAGAATTAGAGAATCAAGTCTTGAGGTCAAGGCTTGAAAAACTTGAAAATACCCTAAATAAGATACAAAATCAATTTAAAGGGTCTAGTGGTCAAAATCAAGGGTCCAAAAGTCAAAGTCAACACCAAGGACCTAAGAGTCAAAAGTCAACCAAAGGCAAGCAAGGTTTGGGTCACAAACCTAAGCCTAAGGTAGCTTACCATAGTGTTCCATTTGATTATGGGACACAAACTAGGTCTAGAAAGACCAAGGTCAATAGGGAAGTCATCCCTAGAGTTGACCAAAGGGTGTGCCTAGTGGCCAGGGTTTCTAGGAAATCTAGGGTGGCCACTAAGAAGGTTGCAAGGGGAGTTACCCCTAGAGTCAACCTAGGTAAGACCCAAATGACCAAGGCTAATAAGCCTAGGAGGGTCATTAAGAAGGTATCTAGGGAGGTTATCCCTAACGAATACCTAATTAACCCTAGGAGCTCAAATCGGTTTTGGGTTCCTAAGATCGTGATTGATTCACGCTAGATGGGTTTAGGGTGTGCCAACCTTGATTGGATGGGTAGTTAACTCAACCATGGTAAAGGTGACACTTTAGGATATTTTCAAGGTTGTGGTTACCTTGGAAATAGATTTGAATCAATATCCTAAAAGATTTTAGGATGTGCCAATGCATTTTTGAAATTGAGAAAAATCAATTAAATTGGCACAATTTAGGTTTAGATGTTAGTGTGCCATTTTGGGTTTTTGGCACACTAGGGAGATTAATGATAATATGGCAAAATATATCTAATTATATCAAATGGCAATTAATATTAAAATTTAGGTATTACTATACCTATATATTTTATATGCCATGCTTTGATTGTTATATGCCATGTCATGACATCCTGCCTATTTCTATGATTTTATATGTCATGATTAAGCTTAGGTTTAAGGATTTAAATGTCATGTGTTTTAGATTTCATCTTATGCCATGACATCATGATTATGAGCATATGCTTATTAATATCATCATTAATGTCATAATCATTCATGCATTTAAGAAAATTTTTGATTGAAATTGATTTAAGGACAATGGCATGACTTGGAGTCCCATTTATAAGGGAATCAAGTAGAGTTGCCTTAGGAAAATGCATGAAACCCTAATTTAGGGAGAACAAAACCCATATCTCACATCACATTGACATGTATGTGTATTTATACACCCTAGATACATGTGAGATGCTAGGATATGAGTTAAGTTCAAGGTGCATAGTTTTTGCATCTAGTTGAACCCAAACTCATTTTAACTCAACTTGTGGATCATTGGGAGAGCATGTGTACAAGTCATGTACATAGAGCCCAAGGAATATGATCCAAAATAAGGTTTTGAAATCATTTTAAAATCATTTTTAAAAACCTTGGTGAAGCCTATCTTTTGATAGCAGTCACCATTGATGAGATTGATACAAAGTGAGCTAAAACATTGAAGTTTTTCTTCATTTTTGGATTTTATATCAATTTTGATATTTTATGGGTAAAATAATTTTCAAATATTTTTCACCCATTGTGTGTGTCATAAGTACTATACGTATGAATTTTCACGATTTTTTGAATTACGTATAATTGTTTATGAATTTTCAAAATTCATTTCTGATAGTTGAAAATCGAGATTTTCAGTTATCGATCGGTAACTGTAGCATTCGGTGATGAGATGTGATCGTGATTATTGTCGAGTCATTGAACAAGGTTGGTTTAGCTCATTTTCAACCATGGTAAAGGTACCTAACCACGTCTAACCCTAGGATATGCTTTAGGAAGCATTATAAAGGGTGAAAATCCATTTGATATGGATTAGGAGAGGTGTTAGGTCAAAGTATCAAATTTAGGGTGTGGAAAGTTCAAGTTTGAACTTTGAACCTTAGTTTTGATGGTTTAGAGTTTCTATTGGCTTAGGGACTTCCCAGGGAGATTGTTTGTGCAATGGTCAAGGGGGAGCAAGCCTTTAGGGGGAGTTATCCATCTTGGGATGATGGATGTGTTTCTCTTCTTGAAAGGGGGAGAAGTTATTGGGAGAGTATCATCAATTGGGAAAATTGATGGGATTTTGAGAAACTCAATTTGGAAATTGGGAGAGAGTATAGGAGTGCCTCTCTTGAGTGATAAGGGACTTATCACTAAAAAGATGGTAGACATCCTAGGTATTTTTGGATTAAGGGGGAGATTGCAAGATATCATTGGGACAATGAGACATTGACCTCCTTGGAGAGATAACCTTTTCGATGTTAGTTAAAAAGGGGGAGAAGTTTTGGGAGAGTATTTGGGATTACCAATTTGGGATAATTGGTAAGGAAATTTGAGTTATTGGCCTAACTGAAGGTGTGTTTTGTCAAACATCAAAAAGGGGGAGATTGTTGGTGCAATCGGCCCAGGTCACGATTGACTAGACTCGAGTTTGACTCGAGTGATGTTTTGATGTTTGACAAAGTGGTTTGACATTGATGTTTGATGTTGATGTCGGTTAGTGTGTTGGGGAGATTGTTAATACAATCGATCCAGGTTATAATTGACTTTGATCGTTGACCAGGGTTGACCATGTGATTGTGGGAAAGTCTAAGCATGGGTCTTGGCAAGGTAAAGTCCAAGTCATGGGTACTTGACATTTGGGAAAGTCCAAGTCTTGAGTACTTGGCATGAGAAGTCCAAGCATGGGTCTTGGCGAATGAGAAGTCCAAGCATGGGTCTTGGCAAATGGAAAGTCCAAGCATGGGTCTTGGCATGGAAAGTCCAACATGGGTTGGCAAGGGAAAGTCCATGCTTGAGTCTTGGCATTTGGGAAGTCCAAAGGGAATGATTTTGGCAGCGTAAAGTCCAAGCGGAGTCTTGGCGGCGTAAGTCCAATGTGCCTTGGCGGTGTAGACACTATTAGCATGACATAGCCGAGGGAAGCACCTGGAGGCTAGCGCGATGGATGAACGAGTCATGGATGACTTGGAGGGATACGAGAGGCGTGAGGCTGATGGAGGTGGCTAGAAGGCTTAGGTCTTGACTAAGGGTGATCTAGCAAGTATGGGGGCACCATACTTGGGTTAAAACCTCATGTTTGAGGTTGGCAGTCGACTGGCAATATGGCCGGTTCGACTGCCGTGAGTCGACTTGAGTTCGACTGCCAATTTAGAGATGGAATTGCTCTGGCAGTCGACTGCTCATTGGAGCAGTCGACTGATGTCTACGGCAGTCGACTGCCAAGGGTCGACAGTCGATTTCTAGTTCTGTGTCAAGCACAGGCGGCCGTAACCAAGGCGATCGACTACGGGCGTTGGCGATCAGCGCCAATGTTGGCGATCGCGCCAGAGTCCGTTGGAACTTGTCCAACGTGGATTGAGCCGTTGTCTCACAGCTACAGTGCTGACAGTCGACTGGGGACTTATGGCAGTCGACTTCTAGGCGGAAATCCAGCCCGATAGAGGGTAAAAGCAACTGTTCGTTGAAGGCTCAAGAATCAGTTCTTTGGGGGCTTTGGTGAGGCGATTTGAAGGCGATTTGTAGATGCATTTCAGGGTCCTTCAAGCTCATCCAAGTAACCGACAAGCAAGCGCTCAAATCCCTAGTTTGTAAAGTGTTCTTTACATTTTCACTTGTATTTGCTTGTTTACTTTGTATTACTTGTTGTAATTCATTGTACGAGGTTTCTCCACCTCCGACTTGTTGTCGAGAAGGAGCTTTAGTGCTTAGTGGTTTTTGTGGCATCGCTAGGGTTCGTACAAACCCAATCCGTGGAGTAGGAACCGTTACGATTCCGAACCACGTTATATCGTGCGTGTTGTGATTGTATTTTGTGTTTATATTTGTTATTGTTTATTCCGCTGCGTACTAACAAGATTGTAGACAAGCAACGCGAACAAATTCCATCTACAAATGGTCAAACGCTATTCACCCCCCTCTAGCGGCGTCAAATCCTCTACAACACACAAATGGCATTCTATTTTGGAGATGGTTTTTTTTAGTTGAGTAAAAGAACAATTGAGCAAATGGCCAAGACTTGAGTTAGACTCAAGCTGGTTGAACATGAGTTAGACTCAAGTTAAACAATGGAAGATGATTCATCATGCAGAAAATCCAAGGGTCATCTATCACTTTGCATGATTAATGTCATTAATCATGCAAGAGAATACCATGGGCCTTGGTATTCATGATGAGGAGATGAAAGGTTTTATGCATTGATGAAAGGGAATACCAAGGGTCATGGTATTCATTAGGAGATAAGGGAGTTGACAGCTTTTGGGGTTAAGTAAGCCTTTCAAAGTGAAAGTTTGGGGGCTTTTGGTTTTGGGCGCGTAAGCCAAGGTGCAAGCCAAGAGCTCCTCTCCTTCTTCTCCTTCTTTTCGTCCAAGTGTTCTTGGTGGTTTTCTAGTGTTACTAGCACAACGTGACTCCAAAACTGCTAAATGTCAGTGTGGATACCATGGAGATACGGTTGTCCTTACCGTATTGAGATCCGAGAGCACTTAGATTAGCGGGATTGCGAAGGGCTCGCATCGAAGGTATACTTCTTCTTCTAGGTAAGATCTAGATAAAGTAGGATAATCGAAGTGACTTATATGTTTTGCATAGATCTCTGGAGGGATCCGATTTATATTTTATTTCCACTGCGGTTGTGTGAAGTATTCACCCATGATATTATGAATGTCATGATTCGTATTTTCCCTACAGTTTTCAAAGGGTCCGACTCTATTGAGTTCTTCTTTAGTTAGTCTGCATTGCAAGGTATTACGGGCCTTGTAATCGACTTGAGTTCATTTCCTAATGTCCGCAGTCCATTTCTCTAGATCTAACAACTCTTTCGAGTCGTCTACCAGAGGAACGAAGCCTTTTCTAATTGAAAATCAAACCTCGAGGTTGGTTCTCAAAAAGAACTTCATTCGCCTCTTCCAATAAGAAAAGTCATTTCCATTAAAGAGAGGAGAGTGAAGAGTTCTATATCTCTCTAGGTGTGACATTTTCTATTTCTATTAAATAAAATGCAGAATAGTTTTCAAAAAATTTACATTAGTGCAAAGTTTTAAACTAAACAAAATAAAACAAGATTGACAATTGTACTAAAAACTTATTCTAGTGCAAAAATAAAAACTTATACTAAACCAAGCAAGATGAACAAATATTAGAAAAATTAATTTGATGAAAAAATTAAAACTAAAGAACTAAAACACAAGTAAAGAAAATTTTTCTTCGCTCTCTTGGCGGTTGCACAAAAATTAGAGTGCCCCCGCTCTGATACCAATTGTAGGATCACTAGTTCCGAGAGAGGAGGGGTGAATCTCGAAATATAAAAAATTCTCTTTTTACCTTTTAGCTTTTGAAAACTATTCTTTTAATCTTTTGAAAGCAAGAGTAATTTGAAGCAGAAATGTAAAGAAAGTAAATAGCACAAGATTGTTTACTTGGTTCACAACCCTACTTGTGTTGCTACTCCCAGGCTTGCGACTCTTCGAGAGTCGCCTCGATGGGCAATCCACTAAAGTCCTCCGAATCGAGAACTCTCGATCTCAGAAGGTTTCGCTTTTTAAAAATAATAAAGGGTAAGGTACAAGCCACCTATCCTTTTGAAGTTAAGTACAAACAAAGCAAAATTACAAGAAATTACAAGTTATATTGACAACTTAAGATTATGAATGAAGCTTGGTTGTCAATGTTACGGCTTGACGATGATCTTGTAGACAACGGATTATTGCAACAACACTTTGACATATGAGCAAATGATCCTTCAGAGTTGGTCATCCATTTCATATATATTTTCCACTCGACCTTGTCCAGTCGACTCCGGGTCGTCTAGCTTTGCTTTCCCATAGTTCGGGAAATTTTATATCCCGGTCGACTAGACCTCTCCTGTCGACTAGAACTCTTTCCATCTTAGTCACACAATCTTCCATCGATCACCAACTGTGTTTCCAACTCGACATCCCAATCGATTGGACCATTCCTTGTCGACTGGACCTCAGTCGACTGGAAACCAATCAGTTGACTGGATACCTGTAAAATAGTGTTAGCAAAAAACACACTATGTAATGAAATGGAAGTAGTAATACTGTCCGATCTCAACTTCTTAGTCTCATACGGACTATCTGTCGGATCGACGACTGCCTTGTCCCCCTACAGAGGACTCAACCTCACATCTCCACTCGAGGCTTACTTGTCGGTTGCCCAGCTAGACTTACCATTCTTGACATCTGATCAGACCCACCAGGGCTTCCTGCCAGCTATCTGATCGCCCTGACCCAGCTAGACTTCATGTCGGTTGTCTAGTCTTTTAACTCAACCGGTCTTTATGCTAGATGTCTGGTCTTCTGACCCATCTAGACTTCCTTTCTGATGGTCAATCCTCCTGATTTGTCAAGTCTTCTACCTAGTATGTGGTCAACACGACCTACTAGGACTTTCCTATTAAGCCGCACACTTAACATGCATATTAAAAAACAAGTAATTCTTAACTTTGACTATGATTCATACATCAAAACTAAGGAGTGATGCTCCCTACATCAACACCTTGCAGAGGTAACAAATCAGCTAATGTCACTACAGTTAGAGTGCACTAATATTGTAGATTCCCTTGTGTTGGAGGATTGTAGCTCGGCTAGAAGGGGGGTTGAATAGCCTAGATGTTTGTCGATGGAAATTGTTCTCTTAATTGTCTACAATCAAGGTTAGCGCAGCGGAATATAGATAATAAAGCTAACAACAAAAACAATTAAGCTAAACAAATGGAGAGAAGAGGCAATCACAAACACGCAATGTAACGTGGTTCACGACCATTGCCACTAGTCCACGGACGATTCGTATGATGAATCACTCCCTCAAACCAATCAATAAACTTCCCCTTTGCTCAATCAAGGTGGAGAAGAAACCTTCTTACAAAATCCTCCCTCTTACAATATGATTTAGATGATAAAAAGGAAGAGGAGATTTGGGACATTTAGGGAACTTGGGGAGGACTAAGGAATGAAGCATTATCATCCCCAAGGCCCTCACCTTTTCTCTTTATAGAGAGAAGATATTTCTTCACGTTGGGTATGTGACAGTCGACTGCTACATGTCACCAGTCGACTATAATTGTTCCAACAGTTTCAGACGATGCTAGATCACGATCGTTGTAGTCCAACAATAGCTTTGACAGTCGACTGGTGCTATCAGCAGTCAACTGCTACTTGCATAGTTGACTGATCATCCGGCTACGAGCGGTTCTGTACCCGTGTTCACCTTCATCAGTCGACTGTCATTCCTTGGCAGGTCCCTACTAGTGTAGCAGTCGACTGTCATCCCTTGGCAGTCGATTACTGGGCCAAAAACGCTTCAGTTGAATACCAGTCGAGCACCAGTCGAGTGCCATCGACTCAGATCTATCGATTGCTATCTATAACAGTCGACTGGTGTCGGGTAAAACCTCAAACAAATACTTGTTTGAGCATCCGATGGTCGAGTAAACCTCAAACCTAAGTTTAAGCATCCAACACTTGACTTATCCATTCGGCCAAGTCACCTATGAGCTACCGTTACAATCGCTCAATCTCTCATTCCCCTTGGAGTCCCTCACCGAAGCTCTCTTCGTCCGACCGCATCCCTCGGATGCACCAAGAACCCAACTTCTACAATGCCATACTTCGCGTCTCTCCCTGAAGTCTGCTTCCTTTGGCTTCACTCCAATGCTCCTCGTCCAGCAGTCCCTCGGATGCACCAAGCGCACGACTTCGGCAATGCCATCCTTCACCGACTCAAGGACCTGAGCCATGAGATGGTGAACCCACCAATGCTATCATCAAGCTAACTCATGTGTGATTTACTAAGTCCTGCACAACTTAAACACACATATCAAATCAACATAAACATCCTAACTTAAACCTTTGCCACACACATCAAAACCAAATCATACTTGGGTTGATTGCCCTAATAATCTCCCCCATTTTGATGTGTGGAAACCATGTTTAAGTTAGGTAAAACATTAACCAAATACATAAAGAAGGAAAACATGTAAAACAAATATGAGTATCAAAACACTCCCCCTTAATACATGCAACTCCCCCTTAACACATGCTATTTTCTCCCTTAGCATGATTAACTTAAACTCAACATTTCTCCCCCTTTGTCACCATCAAAAATATTAAACATGTTAGGGCAATCAACCCATGTGATATGGTTTTGATGTGTGTGGCAAAGGGTTTAAGTTAGGATGATTGAATTTGATATGTGCGTTGGAGTCTTGTAGGACTTCGTAATTCGCACATGGAGCTTAGGCAAGTGTCACCACTCACAACCTCGTGCTTGAGTCGACGAAGGAGCATTGCAGAGCCATGTGCTTGATGCTACCGAGGGAATGTTGGAAGAGATGACTTGAAGTGAAGCCAAGGAAGAATACTTCGAGGGCAAGAGACACGAAAGAGCATTGCAGAGTCGAGCGCCAGATGCTGCCAGGGACGTGGTCGTGAACGAAGAGTGCTTCGGTGAGGGACTTCAAGTGAGATGAGAGAATGAGTGAATTGTAAGTAGCTCATTAGGTGAACTTGGCTGAATGGATGAGTGTCGGAGGCTCGACCGCAAGGGTTGAGGTTTACACGACCGCCGGAAGCTCAAACGTATGTAAGGTTTGAGTTTTACCATGCACCAGTCGACTGCCATGTCATGACAGTCGACTGCTCCCAGTCGATCGACAATTGACTTGTGTGGCTGATGAGTCAAGTCGACATCAGTCGACTGATAGCACTGTGCATGGGCACATAAGCTAGTCGAGCTCGTGGGTCACTCGACTTGAAGTCGACATCAGTCGACTGATGTTAACATCAGTCGACTGATCATAGGACTGTTGGAAAATCAGTTGTGGATCCTGCAAATTTGGCCTGGTCATAAGTCATTGGAGTCAACATCAGTCGATTGATGAAAGCATCAATTGACTGATAGTGCTCAACGGGAAGAATTGCTTTCTCTCTATAAAAAGAGAGGGTGGGGGTTTTTAGCTGGTTAATCTTCATGCTCCAAACATCTTACTATGTGCCCCATAAATCATAGACTCCTTCTTCTAGTTTCTTTCACATCTATTGTAAAAGAAGGAATGTTCTTGAGTTGTAAAGGATTACCTCCACCTTGCTTGGGCTAAAGGGAGAGACCAATAGTGGATTGGTTCCTGGGTGATTCACCTGAGACGAATCGGACCATGGATTAGCAGCGAGGTCGTGAACTACGTTATATCTTGTTTGTTAGCATTGTTTATCTTTTGTTTGTTCTTAATTATCTTTGCTTTATATTTTTACTCTTGCGCTAACATTAATTGTAGACGATTAAGAATGACTTCCGCCCATACAACGAAATAGGGCTATTCACCCCCTCTAGCCGGCCACCATCATTCCTACAAGTGGTATCAGAGCCAAGGAAGCTTGTCAAGGACTAACCGCCACAACAAGCACAATCAAAGATTACCGGCTCCAACATTCACCCACTAAAATTTGAAGGAGAATTCTCTTGGTGGAAGAAGAGAATGAAGGTATTCTTTGAAACTGACTTTGAAATTCTATTAATAATGGAAAATGGTTTCGAGATACCTAGGAATGAAGAAGGGAAGCCAATTGAGAAGGCTAGATGGACTAAAAGGCAAAGGGAGGAGTACTTGTCTAACTCAAAGGCAAAGCACCACCTCTATAATGTACTCCCCCAACAAGAAGTAAATCGGATAGGAAAATGTGCAAGCGCCAAGAAAATGTGAGAGAAACTCATAGAACTCCATGAAGGAACTTCCGAGGCCAAGCTTGCAAGGAGAGACCTCCTCCACTCCAAACTAACAAACATTAAACTTGAAAAGGGAGAAAAGGTAACCTCACTACACTCTCGGTTTAAAGAAATATTAATTGGGCTAACAAGTGTAGGAGAAAAACTTTCGAACCGGGATATGCTCTTGAAAGCAATCGATGCTTTTCTCTGGTCATCGAAATGGAGCTCAATGGTGGACGCCATCTACATGACGAAGAATTTAGAAGTGAGCACCTTGGAGGAGTTCTTCTCAAACATGGAGCTCCATGAAACAAGGCTTGAAGGAATAAATGAAGATTCAAGTATCAAGCCATCAAGAGGAGTTGTCTTGGTAGCCAACAAGGGGAAGAAGAAGAAGATAGAGATTTCCTCCTCATCCGATGAAGCATCTTCCTCATCCTCCATGAATAGAAATGAAGATGCTTTTATGGTAAGGAAGGTAAGGCGTGCCTTAAAAAATTTAAAATTTAACAAATCTTATGATAGGAGAAGGCACAAGAGGAAGATCATATGCTACAATTGCCAACAAGAGGGGCATATAAGAGATGAGTGTCCCCTCTTGAACAAAAGTAAAGAAGAGAGGAAGAAGAAAGAGGAAAAGAAAAAGGGGAGCAAGAAGAAAAAGGAAGAAGAGAAGAAGGCTAAAGAAAAAGGGAAGGCCAAGGCACTAAAAGCAAGGACATGGGATGATCCCTCTTCATCATCATCATCGGAAGAGGAAAATGGCTTTGTCACAAACTTGGCTCTAATAGCATTTGATGATCTAGACACCTCCTCCTCCGAACAAGAAAAATCAAGCACAAGTGAGGAGAGCTCTAGTGAAGGGGGGGGGGGGGGGCTCATCATCATCCTCCTCATCCGAAGAAGAAGATATGGAGACTATGGTAGCGAATCTCTCACCCAATAAAATAGTTTCCATGATTTCTAGCCTTACTAAGGATTTATTTAGGGCTAAGAAAAAGAACAAATGCATGCTTGATCAAATTAAGGATCTAGAAAATAAACTAGAAAAAGCATGTTTAAATGTTAATGATGATGATGCTTGCTCACATGATCTTTACATGCCTTTTGATGTTAATGATGCATAAAATAGGATGCTAAGGGAAAAGGTAGATCACTTGACCAAAGCCCTAGAAAAATTTACAATAGGCTCCAACACCCTTAATATGATTATAGGGATCCAAAGGGAAAGCTTTAATAGGAAAGGCCTAGGATATAAGGGAAAGACTAATGAAAAGGCCTATAAATGTTTAATTGCTAGGGGTCAAAGAAAAAATAAGACAATTGCTAGAAAATGGATCCCTAAGGAATATTTAGTGAACCCCATAGGAAAGAACTTGTATTCGGTTCCTAAATCCATCCTTAAGGGTTAGGAAAACCCTAGGATAGTCAACCATAAGGATTTTACTTATATCATATTATTTGGTTGACTTAGGATGGTGGGGACTTAATTTTTGAAATAGTGTTGGGTGATGATAATGTGCCCATAAATTGATAATAATGCTTAAATCATGATAGTTAATGTAATTGTTATATATGTTTGCAATCATGATTTATGATCTTGACATTTAATATATAATCATGGGCAATAGGGTTTAAATCATGATATAAGTGATACATGAATTATTATCATGATTTTATACCAAATGCATGATTACAATTTGATTGATAGATTTGTTTCATTATTATAATGTGAAATCAATGCATATATGTTTTTATGATCATATGATATGTTAGGGTGATACTTAACCATGGGTAGAATTGCATGAATTTGAAGGTTAAGTACATAAATACCTTTAGGAACATCTCACATTCACCATAAGGATAACTTTGATTGAAAACATAGTATGAGTGAGATGATAGGATGATACAAATAGCCCACTAATGCCTATGACATTTAGATGGTCATTTTAAGTATCAAAATAGTAATAATAGACCAATCATGGGGAAGACTTATGTTTAATTCATAGACATATTACTCAAAGATCATGGTTGGATATTTCTAATGTTTTCAAAACCATTTCTTACTTTAAAATTTGTGCCTTCATATTTTGAAACAATCTAAAGCAAAACTATGTGTTGAAATGGATACAAACTTGATCAAAACACTAGTTATTTTTGAAGCTTTTGGATTTTTGGCAAATCATTGAAAATATAAGTAATTTTCATGAAAAATCATTTTTCACTGATAAAGGACTTTAAAAGAAATGTGTTTTCAAACTTTCATGATTTTTTGAAATTTATAGTGCATTTCTGAATTTCGTCAAGAAAAATCGAAAACTCAGATTTTTGCATGCCACGGTCAGTAGTCTCAACCCGATCGATGTACTATATCTGCGAGACAGTAACCTGATTTCATCAGGTTTTGTTTGGTTTTTGGTATTTTTTTTTCCTCCTTAGAGTTGATACCTTGGACTATGACATTTGGAAAATATTTTTTAATGGTGTCAAAGGGGGAGAAATAGGGAAGTTTAAGTTAATCACGCTAAGATGGAAAATTTAGCATGTCTTAAGAGGGAGTTGCATGTTTAAGGGGAGTTGTTATACTCATGTTTTTACTTACATGCTTTCCTTGCTTATGCTTATTGTTTTTTGTTTACCTAACTTAAACGGATTGCCACACATCAAAAAGGGGGAGATTGTTAGGGCAATCAACCCATGTGATATGGTTTTGATGTGTGTGGCAAAAGGTTTAAGTTAGGATGATTGGATTTGATATGTGCATTGGAGTCTTGCAAGACTTAGTAATTTGTACATGGAGCTTAGGCAAGTGCAACCACTCACAACCTCATGCTTGAGTCGGCGAAGGAGCATTATAGAGTCGTGCGCTTGATGATGCAAAGGGACCACCGGACGAGATGACTTGAAGCGAAGCCAAGGAAGCAGACTTTGAGGGCAAGAGACGCGAAGGAGTATTGCAGAGCCATCCGCCTGATGCTACTGAGGGATGTGGTCACGAACGAAGAGAGCTTCGATGAGGGACTTCAAGTGAGATGAGAGAATGAGTGAATTGTAAGTAGCTCATTAGGTGAACTTGGCCGAATGGCTGAGTGTCGGAGGCTCGACCGCAAGGGTTGAGGTTTACCCGACCGCCAAAAGCTCAAACAGATGTAAGATTTGAGTTTTACCAGGCACTAGTCGGCTGCCATGTCATGGCAGTCGACTGCTCCAAGTCGATCGACAATTGACTGGTGTGGCTGATGAGTCAAGTCGACATTAGTCGACTGATAGCACTATGCACGGGCACAGAAGCTAGTTGAGCTCGCGGGTCACTCGACTGGAAGTCGACATCAGTCGACTGATGTTAACATCAGTCGACTGATCATATGACTGTTGGAAAATTGGCCACGGATCTCGCTAATCCGGCCTGGTCAGAAGATGTTGGAGTCAAAATCAGTCGATTGATGAAAGCATCAGTCGAATGATAGTGCTCAACGGGAAGAATTGCTTCCTCTCTATAAAAAGAGAGGGTGGGGGCTTTTAGCTTGTTAATCTTCATGCTCCAAACATCTTACTAAGTGCCCCACAAAGCATAGACTCCTTCTAGTTTCTTTCACATCTATTGTAAAAGAAGGAGTGTTCTTGAGTTGTAAAGGTTTACCTCCACCTTGCTTGGGCTAAAGGGAGAGACCAATAGTGGATTGATTTCGCAGTGATTCACCGGAGACAAATCGGACTGTGGATTAGCGGCGAGGCCGTAAACCATGTTATATCTTGTTTGTTAGCATTGTTTATATTTTATTTGTTCTTAATTATCTTTTCTTTATATTTTTCCTCTTGCACTAACGTTAATTGTAGACGATTAAGAACGACTTCTGCTCATACCATGAAAGAGGGCTATTCACCCCCCTCTAGCCGGCCACCATCGTTCCTACAAAACATATGTCATATAAGATGGCATAAAAATCTTAATGGAATAAAAAATATCAAAACATCCTGAAAACCACACAAAGCAAGTTACTATGCACATTTACAGTCCATCAGTCGACTGGTTCAGATAACCAGTAGATTGGCACCTGATTTCTAGCCTTTTTTGATTTCCGAACCCAAGTTCAGAAATGCATTAAAAATTCCAAAAAATCCAAAAAAATATAAAATTTTGGGAACACATTTATTATGAGTCCCTTAATCAATGAAAAATGTTTTTTTTTTCAAGAAAAAGCATTCATTTTTTAAAAATTTGGCAAAAACTCAAAAGTTATAAAAACCTTCAATCATCTTATCAACTTTGAAAACTAGTTTTTCCTTAAGTTGTTTTAAAACATCAATTCACTGTTTGCAAAACATAAAATGGTTTTAAATCATTTAAAATATCCAACTATGATCTATGGGCAATAGATCCATTGATTTAACATTTGCTTTCCCCATAGTTGGTCTATGATTGCTATGTTATGATACACCTAAAAACCCATCAAAATGTTATAAGCATAAGTGAGTCATTTGTATAAACCTAACATCTCACCCATTGCTATGTTTTCAATAAAGTTAGCCTATAGTGGGTTGTGAAATGTAACTAAAGGTATTTATACTTAACCAAAATTTCATGCAATTTCTACCAAGGTTAAGTATTTGTCTTCCAAAAACAACCAACATGATCATAAATCAATCATCATCACCCAACATCATAAGTCAACCATTTAGCTTGATATATAAAATAAATTCACTTATGGTTGATTATCTTAGGGGTTTCCTAACCCTTAAGGATTGACTTGGAAACCCAATATAAATTCTTTCCAATGGGGTTCACCATGTACTCCTTTGGGATCCATTTCCTAGCTACTATTGTTATTTTGGATTGTTTCCTAGCAATTAAACAATGGTAAGCCTTCTCATTCTTTGATCCCTTATAACCTAGGCCCTTCTTATTGAAACTAGCCCTTTAGCTCCCAATAATCATGTTTAGGGTGTTGGAGCCAATTGTGAATTTCTCAAGAGCCTTAGTTAAATAATCTACCTTTTCCCTTAAGGCCTTATTCTCTTTTACACATGCATCATTAGTATTAGAAGAAATAGTATTATCATCTTGTGAGCATGCATTCTTCAATTTTTCTTCTAGATCCTTAATTTAATCAAGCATGCATTTGTTTTTCTTTTTCTCCCTAAATAAATCCCTAGTTAAACTAGAAATCATAGAAATAATCTTTTTGGGAGGGAGATTTGTTACCTCACTTATCCAATCTTCTTGTTCCGAATCCGATGAGGATGCTCCCTGTACACTTGAGCTCTCCTCCTCACTTGTGCTTCCTTCTTCTTGCTCATAGGAGATGGAGTCCAAGTCATCTATCCACATTAGTGCGAGGCTTGTGAATACTTCTTCTTCCTCTGATGAGGATGGATCGTCCCATGTCGCCTTTAGGTTCTGGGGCTTTGACTTCTCCTTTTTCTTGGACTTCTTGTCTTCTTTCTTTTTGCCTTTCTTCTTGCTATCATTTTTCTTCTCTTCCTTGCTCTTGTTTAATTGGGGGAACTCATCCCTCATGTGTCCCTCTCCTTGGAAATTATAACAAATGACTCTCCTCCTTCTCCTATCATGAGATTTGTTAAATTTAAAATTCTTTAAAGCACGTCTCACCTTCCTTACCATATATGCTTCTTCATTGCTATTCATGGAGGCGGAAGATTCTTCATCAGATGAGGAGGGTGGAGTCTCCTTCTTCTTCTTTCCTTTGTTGGGCACTAATGCTACTCTCCTTGATAGCTTGATTGGATCTTCTACTATACCTTCAAGCCTAGTATCATGCAATTCCATGGTGGACAAAAATTCTTCTAGAGGACTTACCTCTAGATTCTTTGAAATATAAAATGAATCCACCATGGAGCTCCATTTTAAAGATTGGGGGAATGCATCTATGGCCTTTATGATCATATCTCTATTGGAGAGCTTCTCCCCTACACTTGATAACCCATTAATAATTTCTTTAAATCTTGAATGCAGAGAAAGTACCTTTTCTCCTATATCTCGTTTTATATTGTTGAGTTGAGATCGGAGAAGGTCCCTTCTTGCAAACTTGGCTTTGAAGGTGCCTTCATGAAGCTCTATCAATTTTTTCCACATTTCCTTGGCAATTGAGCACTCTCCAATTTGGTTGATTTCTTGTTGAGGGAGCACATTGAAAAGATGGTGCTTGGCCTTTGAATTTGCAAGGTGCTCCTCTCTTTGCTTCTTAGTCCATCTCGATTTCTCTAATAACCTTCCTTCTTCGTCCCTAGGCATCTCAAAATCGTTTTCCATAATTAACATTATATCAAAGTCGGTTTCAAAGAATACCTCCATTCACTTCTTCCACTAAGCGAAGTCTCCTTCGAATTTTGGCAGATGAATGTTCGAGCTGGTCATTTCGTTATCGTTCTTCTTTTGGCGATGAGTCCATCAACAAGCTCCTCGCTCTAATACTACTTGTTGGAGGATCGTGGCCCAGCTAGAAGGGGGGTTGAATAGCCTAGATGTTCGTCGATGGAAATCATTCGCTTAATCATCTACAATCAAGGTTAGCACAGCGGAATATAGATAATAAAGCTAACAACAAAAACAATTAAGCTAAACAAATGGAGAGAAGAGGCAACACACAAACACGCTGATGTAATATGGTTCACGGTCCATGCCTCTAGTCCACAGATGATTCGTATGGCGAATCACTCCCTCAAACCAATCACTAAACTTCTCCTTTCCTCAATCAAAGTGGAGAAGAAACCTTCTTACAATATTGTCCCTCTTACAATATGATTTAGATGAGAAGAAGGAAGAAGAGGTTTGAGACATTTAGGGCACTTGGGGAACACTTAGGAATGAAGCATTAGTATCCCCAAGGCCCTAACCCTTTTTCCTTATAGAGAGAAGAGAATTCTTCCCATTGGGCATGCGGCAGTCGACTGTTGCATGTCAGCAGTCGACTGTCGCCGTTCCAACAACTTCTAACGATGCCAGATCATGACCGTTGTAGTCCAACTAAGCCTTGGCGGATCAGCTACTATCGTGATCGATTGCTTCTTGCGTAAATGTGATCGATCGGCTATGGCGGTTCGTGCCCATATTCACTTTCATCGATCATTGCAATTCCTTGGCGATCATTGCTCATGGGCAGAGGCCATCCCATGATCATTCGCAAGAAACCCTTCAATCGAACACTAGTTGAGTGCCATCGACTAAGATCAGTCGACTGCTATCTATAGCAGTCGACTGGTGTCAGGTAAAACATCAAACAAATACTTGTTTGAGTATTCGATAGTCGGGAAAACCTCAAACCTATGTTTGAGCATCCGACACTTAACTTAGACATTCGACCAAGTTCACCTTTGAGTTACCATTACAATTGCTCAATCTCTCATCTCCCTTGGAGTCCCTCACCGAAGCTCTCTTCGTCCGACCACGTCGCTTGGATGCACCAAGCGCACGGCTTCTGCAATGTCATCCTTCGTGTCTCGCCTGGAAGTCTGCTTCCTTTAGCTTAACACCAATGCTCCTCGTCTGATAGTCCCTCAGATGCACTAAGCGCACAACTTCCGCAATACTATCCTCCACCGACTGAAGGACCCGAGCCATGAGATGGTGAACCCACCAATGCTATCATCAAGCTAACTCATGTGTGATTTACTAAGTCATGCACAACTTAAACATACATATCAAATCAACATAAACATCCTAACTTAAACCTTTGCCACACACATCAAAACCAAACCATACTTGGGTTGATTGCCCTAACACCTTGGTCAAAAGGCCCTTGCTGTTTCCAAAGAAAGGGATGTGCTTAAAGCTGCTCTCACCGCCCAAATATCTACTAAAGAGACTTACTGAAAAATGCGAGAATAAGAAATGATAGACAAACTTAGTAAGAAGGCAACATACATATTTATAATGGCCTTTGAAGGATCTAACAAATAGTTTGAGGATCGAGGCCACTTCCTCAAGGAGATGATAATAGATTTCTAAGTGTAGAGGCAACTCTCACAAGATATCCCACAAAGGCCTTCGACTTGCAATGAATCTATTTGTTTTTGTAATGAAACTGTGACCTTTTAATGTAATATTACAATTGTACTCTCTTAGATTAAGAGTGTCCCATTTTTCATTTCTACTATATTATTTGATTGGTATTACAATAGTATTAAGGATTTTGCCACTAGGTCGGTCGAACCTCCACACCTTAATTAGGCCTAGTTAACATCTCCTTTGTGCCAATTGACTTATACTAGTACGTTATGAGAGAATATATCATGGACATCTTTGCAAAATGCCCCATCTGATGTGTTTATCTTCATGTCATTAACACCAAAAAGGGAGTGTGGTATTTACCCATACTTAGCAATTTAATTGACGTAACCTTTCACCTTCCCTTTTTAATATGCGAAGCTCTTCAACTTCTACCTTGTCCCTTCCCCAAAAACTATTGTAGCACCTCCTTCCCCTTTATAAATATCTCTTCCCACAGATCATTTATTCTCATACTTCATACTTCCTTTATATCTCTAAGCACCCTCCCGTAGAAAGGAACAACTTCATGTTGGGTTTCCGGCACCGCGGCGTGTGTGTGTTCGATCACGTTTCGCAAATATGAACACAGCGGAAGCAATAAAAATAATAAATCTACATTTATTACAACACACACAACACACGCATGCATATTACAACAAGTGTAGACATAACCGTAAATTTAAATTTGTAATAAAAGGAAATTTATCTACGTTATACCTTTCGTATGACGTGTAGCGGGAACGACATCAACCGGAACGATCCTCGCTAGAATCGTCTCTATCCGTATCCACGCCGAGTTCCTCGGGATGACTTCTCTAAGCCACGAGCTTCGTCTTCGTACGGGTTACTAGCCTCGTGTTGAAGACGACGTGATCGAGAGATGATCACGATCCAAATCCAAATTCGGATCCTAATACGAGTTCTCAAAACTCGCTTCTCCGGAGAGGTATTCGTCAACCAATTGACGAATCCTTCATCCTCCACCTCAGAGGATTACCGGAGATCGAATCCCCGGTAAGTTAGCCGCTGTCGGAGCTCTAACCGTCAACCAAACGATGCTCCGACGAGAGGAGAAGAAGCTGTCCAGAAAATTGGACAGCTTGGTGGAGGAGTAGGCACCGGCCAAAACAAGGAAGCCAAATGCTCACCTTTTCACCGAGGCCTAGGAAGATCACCGGAGGGTCGCCGGAGGGTTCACCGGCTGAAGCTTGGACGCCGGCAAGGAGATGGACGGCGGCAAAACAAGCTGGGCGGCACACCTAGGGTTGGCGCCGAAATCTCCAAGGATGAGGTGGGCGGCAACCTTAGGGCAAGGGTTTTGAATTAGGGCTTAATTATCCATTAAGCCCTCTTTTATAGAGAACTAATTCTCTTAATGGTTATTGGATCATAACCATTAGGCCCATTAACCCGCCCCATTAAGATAAGTTAAAATAAACCAAACCATGATGGTTTATTTTAAGTTAAAACGAACCGAACCAACTTTTGGTTCATTCGTTTAAAATAAACCAAACCCTTTGGTTTATTCTCCTCCATTGGATTAGAACCAAACCATTTTGGTTCATCCATTATGACTTCATAAGACACAGCCCATCCACACTTCCATTGCGACTGAAACGATTTCATGCTCGCTTTATGTTTGGTCCAACCAAACTTAGTTTCTCTCGGTCTGAGAATCCCATTCTCAAGCTCATTTTAAATCCTTCGGATTACGCTCGTTGTGCGTGTGACCAAATAGGTTCTCGGTTTATGTTGGCCGTCTATAATTAACCATTAATTATAGAACGATCATGAGTGGCACCTAGTAGTATATCATGTTCCCCAATTAACCGAAAAGATCAACGGTTGATCCAGAACTATTTCTGAAACCCTTCAGCAGCTCGAATGATTCGTGCCCCATTCCCTTCACTCATCTTATACCCACTTGGTTCAGGACATGGTCTATTGTGTCAGTCCCCACTAGGCTGACTACGTCACACCTAGCCCAAGTATCATTTCCTCGTCCTACGGATTCTAGTTACTCCACATGTATCGAAGAGTACTTTACTCTAAACATGTAATGCTTTGGCCAAAGACTTTAGTAACAATCCGATGAGAGGCCATGGGTATACATCTCCTCGCAAGGAGTGGTGAATCCTTTATAGGCTATTCAAACACCTTCGATCACTTCGACTTATACCCAATCATCCCGGGTCCACATCTCCTTAGAGATGTTTGCTTAAGATGTCAAAGCATAAGTCTCTATGATCAAGATGACTTGAATACCGCAAGTCAAAGGAACATCGCACTTAAGCTACAGTAAGAACTTCATTGACATATCTATATATGCAGAGAACCATATGAAGTCTTACGGCTGGTCACTCCAATGAACTAGTTACCATAACTAGCATCCACGATTAACTCCGGACATCACAATGTCTCCAGCCAGTGAGAATCAGCTGCTTGGATACACCAAGAAGTATACCTCGTGCTAGTCTCGACAGAATCGATGGTGTCCAAATCCATCAATTCATCGACTAGGGATAATTCCGATACATCACAATTACACATGTAGAGATACTCACTAGTTGTGATCCAATCACAAATTCTCTCATGCTGTGAATCGTATCGTGGACATTCAGTAAATGAGATTAAGATCCAATCAAATACATGAAACATGTATACTCAAATAGTGAATCTTCATTTATCATATAAATGGTTCATACATAAGGCGATTGCCTTAGGACATCTCTCATATATTACTAACAGACTCCCACTTGGCCTAATGCCAATCGCTACGGTATCCAATACCATAAGCACTAACATGACCCTCAAACTTACTTTGAGGTAATGCTTTAGTCAAAGGATCCGCTAAGTTCCTTTCAGTGGGAATTTTCTCGATTTGTATTTTATTCCTACTGATGATCTCTCTGATAAGATGATAGCGGCGAAGCACATATTTGGATCATTGATGAGACCACATCAAGTTCAAAGATGAACTTCTTGATCCAAACCGCTTCCTTTGCTGCTTCCAAAGCTGCAATGTATTCTGCCTTAGTGGCAGAATCCGCTATAGTGTCAAGCTTGGAACCTTTCCAACTTATTGCGCCTCCATTCCAGGTGAATACATACCCAGACTAAGACATGGAATCATCCTTGTCTGTTTGGATCTGGCATCCGTATACCCACGTATCACCATGTACTCTTCTCCATATATTAGGAACACATCCTTAGTTCTTCTTAAGTACTTAAGGATCGTCTTAACAGCCGCCCAATGATCCATTCCTGGATCGGACTGGTATCTGCTCGTGACACTCAGAGCGTACGATACATCGGGCCTTGTACATAACATAGCATACATGATAGATCCTATTGCGGATGCATAGGGAATCTTACTCATGCAAATCCTCTCGTCTTCTGTGCGCGGACACATAGACTTCGAAAGGTGTACCCCATGCCTGATGGGTAAGAAACCTTTCTTGGATTCCGACATGCTAAACCTCTTTAGCACTCGGTCTATATATGTAGACTGCGAAAGACCAAGCAACCGTTTCGATCTATCTCTATAGATCTTAATCCCGAGGATGTAGGTTGCTTCTCCCAGGTCTTTCATGGAGAATGTCTTGGATAACCAAACTTTCACTGACTGTAAGATTGAAACATCGTTTCCTATAAGTAGTATATCATCGACATACAATACTAGGAACACGACTGCACTCTCACTAACCTTCTTGTACACACAAGGTTCGTCTGGATTTTGTGAGAAATCAAACTTTTTGATTGTCTCATCAAAACGGATATTCCAGCTCCTGGATGCTTGCTTCAATCCATAAATGGACCGTCGCAATTTGCATACCTTGGTTTTATCAACCGATGTGAAACCCTCAGGCTGTATCATATACACGTCCTCGAGCAGGTTTCCATTAAGGAAAGCTGTTTTCACATCCATATGCCATATCTCATAATCATAATGAGCCGCTATGGCCAGGAGCATCCGAATGGATTTAAGCATAGCTACAGGCGAATAGGTTTCGTCATAATCAACACCTTGCTTTTGACGATATCCTTTCGCCACCAATCTAGCCTTATAGGTAATAACATTACCATCCATGTCGATTTTCTTCTTGAAAACCCACTTGCACCCTATAGGCTTTATGCCTTCAGGTGGGTCATCCAAGTTCCAAACTTGGTTTTCATACATGGAATCCATTTCCGACTTCATGATACCAAGCCACTTATCCCTTTCTGAACTTGTCAGCACTTCTTCATAACTGGTAGGCTCCTCATCATCAATGAGTAACACGTCGTTCGATTCACTTACAAGAAATCCATATCTCTCAGGAATATTGCGTGTTCTACCAGATCTACGAAGATGTGGTGTTACAATAGGTCCAGCCGATTGCTCATCACTATGAGTTGTCGGCAGTTGTGCTTCACCAGGTATCTCATCAATGTCTATTTGAGTATCTCGAGCCTCCTCAAGCTCGACGACACTCCCACTGTTTTCTTGCAAGAGAAACTCTTTCTCTAGAAACACAGCATGCCTTGAAACAAACACCTTTTGTTCCACAGGATGATATAATTGGTAACCCCTTGTTTCCTTAGGGTATCCAACAATTATACATTTATCAGACTTAGCATCCAATTTGTCTGATACAGTCTGCTTCACATAAGTAGGACAACCCCATATCTTCAAGTAAGATACATGAGGTTTCTTACCATTCCATATCTCATATGGAGTAGTTGAGACTACCTTGGTAGGCATTCTGTTTAACAAGTAAACAACTGTCTGAAGTGCATAACCCCAAAAGGACTTGGGAAGAGTCGCATGATTCATCATTGACTTGACCATGTCCAACAAGGTCCGGTTACGCCTCTCAGATACACCATTATACTGTGGTGTATAGGGCGGAGTCCATTGAGACAATATGTCATTGTCTCTTAGATAATCAAGAAACTCTTGACTTAAGTATTCACTACCTCGATCCGATCGAAGTATTTTAATACTCTTGTCATGTTGTTTCTCTACTTCATTTCTGAATTCTTTGAACCTTTCAAAGGCTTCAGACTTGTGTTTCATCAAGAACACATACCCAAACCGTGAGTGATCATCGATGAAGGTAATGAAGTAGCTATAGCCTCCTAAAGCTTGAGTTGACATAGGTCCACATACATCAGTATGTATTAGACCTAGTAACTCTCCCACTCGTTCACCTTTTCCAGTAAAAGGTAACTTAGTCATCTTGCCTTTTAAGCATGATTCGCATGTATCGTATGAATCCTATTCAAACGATTCCAGAATTCCACATCGGTGTAATTCGGACATGTGTTTCTTGCTTACATGGCCAAGACGACAATACCACATGTAGGAGTCTAATTGATTATCTTTTCGAGCACGCTTGTTGCTCGCTTCGATATTGAAAATATCACTGGATACGTCCAACGTATAAACACCATTGCTTAAAGTTCCAGTCCCTTAAAGAACTCCATTCAAAGTTATGTAACAACAATTGTTACTAAAAGTCAAATGGTACCCATTTCTATTTAAACAAGAAATAGAAATGATGTTCTTTATCAACGAAGGAACATAAAAACAATTGTCCAGTTCTAAGACAAGTCCTGTAGGGAGTTTCAACAAATGCGTTCCAATGGCGACTGCAGCAACCTTTGCTCCATTCCCAACACGCAAATTTGACTCTCCCTTGACGAGTCTTCTTCTATTCCTTAGCCTATGTATGTCATTACATATATGTGAGCCACACCCAATATCCAATACCCAAGTGTTTGAGGAAATAGAATGACAATCAATAACGAAGATATCTGAAGAAGATGGGGCATCCGATGCCTTGTTCTTCTTCACGGACTCAAGATAAATCTTGCACTTTCTTCGCAAATGGCTCTCCTTGCCATAATGATGGCAAGTTTCCTTTTGTGCTAGTTCTACCTTCTTAGCCCTTCTCTTCTTTCCCTTCTGCTGTTCCTTTGACTTCCTCTTAGAACCTTTCTTCGAGGAATCAACTAACAGTACCGTCCCCTGCTCATGCTTCTCAGAAGACTCCACAGTCTTTAGCATAATGAGCAGTACCACAGATGAACCTTCTAGCAGCTTAGAGGTGAAGAGGAGCTTTGAGACTTCGAACCTTTCGAATCTCACTTGCTCATCAACCAACTCACAAAGATGAAGGACTACGATATGAGCATCCATATGCTCATGCTGCTTTCGTAGCTTGGGTTCCATCGCGGCTAGCATGATGCAACTCATTTGTTCAGAATCACTCACATGTTTCTGATAGGCCAACAATTGGTCCAGAGTTGCATCGTCACTAGGACGGGCGGGAAGAGGCGCTTCGAGGACATTTGCAAGCTTTTCAACCTTGAGAACAATTCTCAAGCTTCTAAGCCAGTCCATGAAGCTCGGCCCAGTCAATTTATTCGAATCCAAAATGGAATGCAAATTCAAAGACATCATGATCAATTTTAGAAATACAAAACAAGCATATATGAGAAAATGATTTTAAAATGCATCAATATACATTTATAAATCCCATACATTTTTCGAATTTCAAAAACCCCAAAATCACTTCGGGAGATCGTAGGTCCATCTCCGAATGGGCTGATATCCATCATAGTTATGAACAACCTTGGAGAGAGTCCAACAAGCCATTCATAACTACGACGGTAGGTATCAACTATACCGATTGCATATCACGTATATGCAACTATCACAATGTGCTATCAACTAATTGAATGTTCACACATACATCGGGTTGTTAACACATTAACAAGTATGCATCATATGCATAGCACCCAACTTCACCTCCCTTTACATCGACCTTGGAGAGAGTCCAACAAGCCGATGCTCCAGGTTAAAGCCAACCCATTAATCGGGAAATAGTTTTAATATGGTTAGAGCGCATTCAACCAATTAGCCCGACTTTGAGAAAGTCCAACAACCAAAGCTAACGATTGACCTCTGACTCTTACCATATTAGTATTAAACTATTCCATGGTTTGAACATGTTCGGGTTCGTGCCGGGCTTGGAGAGAGTCCAACAACCCAAACAAGAAACGGAACTCTGGTTCTAACCATATTATTGGAAGGTGTAAGCTTTAATATTGTTTAAAGGTTTTTATGTCTCATCCTCTTTGCATGCAAATAACTATTATCTACATGGCATGACATACATGGCATACATCTACATGTCACGACACGCATGGCATTATGTTATGCATCTAATGCAATTACATGGCATACAATTATGTCATGTATATGTTTCCTTATATGTCATAACTATTTATGGAAATAAAATATGTTTAAGATTTCATTCTCCAAATCAAATCATAATTAAATTTGGAAACAAATTTCCAAATCTAATCACATATTTTATTCATGGAATTATTTGATTAAGGAAAATCTATTTAGGAAACCAATTTCCTAAATCATCAAAACTACTTATGGAAATAAAATATTTTAAGATTTGATTTCCCAAATCAAATCATGATTAAATTAGGAAATAAATTTCCAGAATCTAATCAAATATTTTATTTATGGAAAATATCAATTTCCATAAATACTTCTAACTTTCCAAAAGTGGAAGATTTCCATAAATACTTCTAGACTTTCCAAAATTGAAAAATTTCCATAAATACTTCTAAATTTCCAAAATTAGAAAATTTCCAGAAATACATTATGACTATCGCAAAACCATTTTTACAATTATGTCGAAACACAACCTGGGCTCTGATACCATTGTTGGGTTTCCGGCACCGCGGCGTGTGTGTGTTCGATCACGTTTCGCAAACATGAACACAGCGGAAGCAATAAAAATAATAAATCTACATTTATTACAACACACACAACACACACAACACACACATGCATATTACAACAAGTGTAGACATAACCGTAAATTTAAATTTGCAATAAAAGGAAATTTATCTACGTTATACCTTTCGTATGACGTGTAGCGGGAACGGCATCAACCGGAACGATCCTCGCTAGAATCGTCTCTATCCGTATCCACGCCGAGTTCCACGGGATGACTTCTCTAAGCCACGAGCTTCGTCTTCGTACGGGTTACTAGCCTCGTGTTGAAGACGACGTGATCGAGAGATGATCACGATCCGAATCCAAATTCGGATCCTAATACGAGTTCTCAAAACTCGCTTCTCCAGAGAGGTATTCGTCAACCAATTGACGAATCCTTCGTCCTCCACCTCAGAGGATTACCGGAGATCGAATCCTCGGTAAGTTAGCCACTGTCGGAGCTCTAACCGTCGTCCAAACGATGCTCCGACAAGAGGAGAAGAAGCTGTCCAGAAAACTGGACAGCTTGGTGGAGGAGTAGGCGCCGGCCAAAACAAGGAAGCCAAGTGCTTACCTTTTCACCGAGGCCTAGGAAGATCACCGGAGGGTCGCTGGAGGGTTCACCGGCTGAAGCTTGGACGCTGGCAAGGAGATGGACGGCGGCACAACAAGCTGGGCGGCACACCTAGGGTTGGCGCCGAAATCTCCAAGGATGAGGTGGGCGGCAACCTTCGGGCAAGGGTTTTGGATTAGGGCTTAATTATCCATTAAGCCCTCTTATATAGAGAACTAATTCTCTTAATGGTTATTGGATCATAACCATTAGGCCCGTTAACCCGCTCCATTAAGATAAGTTAAAATAAACCAAACCATGATGGTTTATTTTAAGTTAAAATGAACCGAATCAACTTTTGGTTCATTCGTTTAAAATAAACCAAACCCTTTGGTTTATTCGCCTCCATTGGATTAGAACCAAACCATTTTGGTTCATCCATTATGTCTTCATAAGACACGGCCCATCCACGCTTCCATTGCAACTGAAACGATTTCATGCTCGCTTTATGTTTGGTCCTACCAAACTTAGTTTCTCTCGGTCTGAGAATCCCATTCTCAAGCTCGTTTTAAATCCTTCGGATTACGCTCGTTGTGCGTGTGACCAAATAGGTTCTCGGTTTATGTTGACCATCTATAATTAACCATTAATTATAGAACGATCATGAGTGGCACCTAGTAGTACATCATGATCCCCAATTAACCGAAAAGATCAACGGTTGATCCAGAACTATTTCTGAAACCCTTCAGTAGCTCGAATGATTCGTGCCCCATTCCCTTCACTCATCTTATACCCACTTGGTTCAGGACATGGTCTATAGTGTCAGTCCCCACTAGGCTGACTACGTCACACCTAGCCCAAGTATCATTTCCTCGTCCTACGGATTCTAGTTACTCCACATGTATCGAAGAGTACCTTACTCTAAACATGTAATGCTTTGGCCAAAGACTTTAGTAACAATCCGACGAGAGGCCATGGGTATACATCTCCTCGCAAGGAGTGGTGAATCCTTTATAGGATATTCAAACACCTTCGACCACTTCGACTTATACCCAATCATCCCGGGTCCACATCTCCTTAGAGATGTTTGCTTAAGATGTCAAAGCATAAGTCTCCATGATCAAGATGACTTTTATACCGCAAGTCAAAGGAACATCGCACTTAAGCTACAGTAAGAACTTCATTGACATATCTATATATGCAGAGAACCATATGACGTCTTACGGCTGGTCACTCCAATGAACTAGTTACCATAACTAGCATCCACGATTAACTCCGGACATCACAATGTCTCCAGCCAGTGAGAATCAGCTGCTTGGATACACCAAGGAGTATACCTCATGCTAGTCTCGACAGAATCGATGGTGTCCAAATCCATCAATTCATCGACTAGGGATAATTCCGATACATCACAATTACACATGTAGAGATACTCACTAGTTGTGATCCAATCACAAATTCTTTCATGCTGTGAATCGTATCATGGACATTCAGTAAATGAGTTTAAGATCCAATCAAATACATGAAACATGTATACTCAAATAGTGAATCTTCATTTATCATATAAATGGTTCATACATAAGGCGATTGCCTTAGGACATCTCTCATATATTACTAACACTTCAGTCAATTACTCCCACCTCAGATATTCCCGTACCCTAGCAAGGACTCGTGAAGAATATAGAACTCTTAAGTGGCACCACCTCTCTCAAATGATGCCTCTAGTTACTTCCCCCTCATATATTCCTGCAGAGGAGAAGATCATTCGAGAGACCCCTTAATTTTTCTTTTATTAGGATGTACCTCTTATTTTCTCTCACAGAGTAATTGTGTCTACTTTCATGACTTTAAATAAATATGTTATGCTACTACTTCTATGATTTTATAATTTGCACTGTACTTCATAAAGACTTTCAAAATTGTATAATTGACACCACGTACCTCTTTTCTTGGAGATTATACTGTCAGAATTATTTCCTTTATCTCCCTATACACCATGCACAATGATATCATCAATTTGAAAATGAGCTTCAAAAATACACCAGATATAATATATACCTCCAAATTACATAATAAAAACCACATTGAAAGCTTATGAATAGCTTCAGTCAGTTGAGGTGCATGCTCGCCATCAACCCCCTATAGCTTTTACTTTTAACCCACCGCCTTCAATACACCACCACATAGGGATAGTTGAGGTACAACCAAAGCCAAATTGAATGAGAAGGTAGACTGACTCAAGGACTTACAAATTGCCTTGGCTGGCCATAGAAATATACTCTATCATTCTTCTAAAGTAAATCCTAACTTAAACCCAACTCCTCCGTTCTGCCACCTCACAGGGACAGTAGCTTCAACTAATACCGAGCTGTAATAAAAGTGAAGAAATATACTCCATCATTATTTCAAAGTGAATTCTACCTTAAACCCGTCTCCTCCTGTCCCGCCCACCCCTTTTTTTCCCCTCGTAATCTATAGGGGTTGGAAGGGTAGCACGATGTGATCATACATACATACATTTACAGCGGAAGACTACATGCATTTACAGTGGAAGACTTCAAACTTTTTTTTTCTTTTTAAAACATAAAGCATGAAACATGGAGCATGCATAATCATCTCATAAGTACTTAGTTCCAGTTCATGATAATCAACTTAAAGGACACCAAGTAGCAACCATCAACATCAAGTAGAGTTCAACTCTTAACAACTAACATGCAAACTTAAAGGGAAACATGCATAAGTCTGGGAACATAAACAGATCTCCTCCACCATGCAACTATCACACACACTTTGCCCCTCCTACTGCTCCCTTTAGTATAGCCATTCTTTACCCTTAACTACAGTACAAGGGAACATGAAACTATAAGCACATAGGCTTAGTAAGATCCTTTCCTACTCACAAAAGCCATACATCAAGAATTATACATAGAGTAGTGACATGATCATTTAAGGACATACAAACATAGCATATATATAAGAGTAATGACATGAGCATTCAAGAACATATAAGCATAACATACATATAAGAGAAATGACATGAGCATTCAAGAACATATAAGCATAGCATACATATAAGAGTAATGACATGATCATTCAAGAGCATATAAGCATAGCATACATATAAGAGAAATGACATGAGCATTCAAGAACATATAAGCATAGCATTCATATAAACATACAAGAACATATGAGCATAGCATTCATATAAACATACAAGAACATATAAGCATAGCTTTCATATAAACATCATAATCACATAGACATAAAAAGGGGTATATGCAAGATGGTCTTTGAAAATATATATTTTATAGGTACTTAAATATACTCTCAACATATTGGGCCCGACATTGTACCACATGCATCATCATCATTGTGCGCTTCCCTAAATAGACCCGAGGTAGCTATTCCCAAACCTACTATGGTACTAGGTCTGTACTATGTCTGTCAACCTAGGGGTAACATAACATAGAAGCCCATCCTAGACTCGAACTATGTCCGTCGGCCTAGGGCAACTTAGGAGCCAATCTCGTACTAGGTCCATACTATGACTGTCGACCTAGGGGCACGTAGAAGGCCATCCTTTGGTCCTTGTTAGGGTCCGGTACAAGCCATGCAAAAAGTAAAATAGCATATCATGTTTCTTATCATAACATATCACATTTCTTTTCATATCATATCATGTTCCTTCTCATAGCATATCATGTTCCTTCTTCATAATATATCATATTTCTTTTCATAACATATCATGTTCCTTATCATAGCATATCATGTTCCTTCTTCATAACATATCATATTTCTTTTTATAACATAAAGAGTGCTATTAGTCCCCATTCATAGGGAAACATCTCTTAGGCATTTTCATCATACATACTTGCTCATAATGATGCAATGAGCATAACATAATCATACATTCATACAATTAACATGGCAATGAGCATAACATAATCATACATTCATACAATTTATATGGACATAAGATAGTGACATAAACCAATCATGCTATCATAAAGTCTAACTAACATCATATTAACATCTTATATACATGTAGAATGGCATGGAAGATTATTAGAGGGCATGAGCATGGGTTGGCCGAAACCCTAAGGGAGGGTTCTTAAGAATTCAACACTAAAAAAATTTGTACAAGGTCTACCTAACATCATACTAACATCATATACATATACAGAATGGCATGAAACATCATGAACAAGCATAACATGGTGTGGCCGAAACTTCATGGGGGTTCTAATAAAATTTAAACCCTAAACAACTTGTACAAGATCTAACTAACCACATGTTAACATCCATTACATATAGATCATGGCATGGAATACCATTATGAGCAAAACTACGACTTGGCCGAAAGTTTCAAGGGGGCTTTGGGATCAAACACTCAATTCAAGCCTAACTATCAACATGTTATATTCATCTACATACAAAACATGCCATGGAAACATATAGATCATAGCATGGAGGACCATTAGGAGCATAAATAGGTCTTAGCCGAAAGTTTCAAGGGGCCTTGGGATCAAACACTCAAATCAAGCCTAGCTATCAACATGTTATCTTCATCTACATACAAAACATGGTATGGAAACATATAGATCATAGCATGGAAGACCATTAGAAGCATAAATAGGTCTTGGACGAAAGTTTCAAGGGGGCTTTGGGATCAAACACTCAATCAATCCTAACTATCAACATGTTATCTTCATCTACATACAAAACATGGCATGGAAACATATAGATCATAACATGGAAGACCATTAGGAGCATGATTAGGTCTTGGTCGAAAGTTTCAAGGGGCTTTTGGGATCAAACACTCATATCAAGCCTATCTATCAACATATTATCATCATATTCATACAAAACATGGCATGGAAAAATCATTGGAAGCATGAAGGAGTCTTGGCTGAGAGTTTCAAAAGGATTCTTAAGCAACCGACAACCGAAACAACTTGTACTGCAGGTGAGGGGATACTTATATCCTTTCGCTTGTTTAGTAATAGAATATACCCTACGTAGTGATTCCAAGACTAGAGCTTTCTTCTTGCTTGGTTGGTTTTCGGAAATGGAAGAAGGGGAAGCTAGGGTTTGTTGGTGCAGTAGGCACCTAAGTCGAACCTGAGTTTTGATTATAGCGAACGATATAAAGTTAAGCTCATGTCATTATCTCACGAGCTGAATCGAGTGTGCAGTAAATTGCTATAGCTGGAGTTGAAGGCTAGCGACACCCGGAGGAAGCCGCGGTGGTCGGGCGACACTCGAGTGACTTCGTAGGGAGCCGAAGGAATCGAGTGGAAGGCCGAAAGCAAAAGCAACATGTAAGTATCGAGGTAAGCTCGTGTGTGCGAGCGTAAGTGAGGTCGTATCCTCGTTACGGGGATGATCTTAAGTGTAGATCCGACCAAAGACATCCTATAGATTGTCTAGGTCGAGATCGGACGGTCGACGACCGTCGAAATTATGTTTTTGTTGATCTAACTTTGACTTGCAGCAAACATCATGAACAAGCATAACATGGTGTGGCCAAAACTTCATGGGGGTTCTAATAAAATTTAAACCCTAAACAACTTGTACAAGATCTAACTAACCACATGTTAACATCCATTACATATAGATCATGGCATGGAATACCATTATGAGCACAACTACGACTTGGCCGAAAGTTTCAAGGGGGCTTTGGGATCAAACACTCAATTCAAGCCTAACTATCAACATGTTATATTCATCTACATACAAAACATGCCATGGAAACATATAGATCATAGCATGGAGGACCATTAGGAGCATAAATAGGTCTTAGCCGAAAGTTTCAAGGGGCCTTGGGATCAAACACTCAAATCAAGCCTAGCTATCAACATGTTATCTTCATCTACATACAAAACATGGTATGGAAACATATAGATCATAGCATGGAAGACCATTAGAAGCATAAATAGGTCTTGGACGAAAGTTTCAAGGGGGCTTTGGGATCAAACACTCAATCAATCCTAACTATCAACATGTTATCTTCATCTACATACAAAACATGGCATGGAAACATATAGATCATAACATGGAAGACCATTAGGAGCATGATTAGGTCTTGGTCGAAAGTTTCAAGGGGCTTTTGGGATCAAAAACTCATATCAAGCCTATCTATCAACATATTATCATCATATTCATACAAAACATGGCATGGAAAAATCATTGGAAGCATGAAGGAGTCTTGGCCGAGAGTTTCAAAAGGATTCTTAAGCAACCGACAACCAAAACAACTTGTACTGTAGGTGAGGGGATACTTACATCCTTTTGCTTGTTTAGTAATAGAATATACCCTACGTAGTGATTCCAAGACTAGAGCTTTCTTCTTGCTGAATCGGCCCTTTATGGTTGGGATGCTGGGTGTCATACAATCGGGCTTCCCTAAAAAGCTTTTGGAACCACATATGGGTGACTAAAATGTTAGTAAAGCCTATAAGACAAGCAACATACGTAACTGGAACGTGCAATAAATTGCTTTAGCTGGAGTTGAAGGCTAGTGACACCCGGAGGAAGCCGCGGTGGTCGGGCGACACTCGAGTGACTTCGTAGGGAGCCGAAGGAATCGAGTGGAAGGCCGGAAGCAAAAGAAACATGTAAGTATCGAGGTAAGCTCGTGTGTGCGAGCGTAAGTGAGGTCGTATCCTCGTTACGGGGATGTTCTTAAGCGTAGATCCGACCAAAGACATCCTATAGATGGTCTAGGTCGAGATCGGACGGTCGACGACCGTCGAAATTATGTTTTTGTTGAGCTAACTTTGACTTGCAGCAAGTATCAGTCGACTGCCAGCAATCACTCGAATGCCGTCAATCAGTCGACTGCCGGAGGTCAGCACTCGACTGATGCTGCCATCAGTCGACTGATGGTCAAAGGATCAGCCTCGAGGAGTCAAGGTTTATCACCAAATTTCAAGGGGAGTGGTGCTCAATTGTGATTGGCTAGGGTTCCTCTCGAAAAGGGGCTCAAAGGCGATAAAAGGAGGGCTAAACCTAGGGTTTTATCATCAATTCTAAGTGCTCAAAAGCCTCCACAACGCTGCGACTCTCCGACAACTCTACGACAACGAAGTGCTGCCAACAACCCTAGTTTAAGTCCTATCTTCGAGTTGTTGGTATAATCTTGTCTTGTCATTTCTTTTAATCTTGCAATTAGTTTGTTAATCGAGGCTTTCTATCGTTGCATTTTCATTTTAATACAAGAGAGGGTTTGTCTCTCTATCTTGTGCTTCGAAAGTTTTTTTGTAATCGTAAACTCCTACCTCCAACGAGGAGGAGTGTTTTAGTGAATTGCCCTCCGTACACGGTCTAGGACCGTTAGGGCCTTGGAGTAGTAGCCGAAGGCTACGAACCAAGTAAAAAACTATTTGTCTCTTTTAATTTTTATTTACATTTCTGCTGCCTATATTTGTCTTGAAACAAATTCGAAAGAAAAAGTTTTTTTTCGCTATTCACCCCCCCTCTAGCGATCCGCTTCGATCCAACAATTGGTATTAGAGCCGGGGGCGCTTAGATTTGGTGAAACCACCAATCTAACATTTTTTACAGATTTTTTTTTCGTTCGTTTAAATTTTTCTCCCGCACTACTAATCCAAGACAAAGTCTTGGTACTCTTCGTTTGGTTTTGTTTTGCAAGTATTCGCTTTTGGAGTAGCCGACGGTCAAACGGGCATAACTTTTCGTACAAGTTGACCCACGACACGGTCTACCTACCAAATCGAAGCCCTCGCAGAGATCTACACTTCTTATGGGGGTTTACCCCCGTAACTAGTTGTTTTCATCCTCAAAAATCGACGTTTAGTAGCCTTTCGGGGACATCGAAGGTTGACAGTACTTACTTTTTATTTAGTTTCTTATTTCTTTGCTTAACTTTCTATTTTTTTGTTTGTTTCTTTTTATTTCCCACACTACTAATCCAAGACACAAGTCTTTGTACTTTCGTGTGTTTTTGTCGTTGCTAGGTCTTCTTTTTAGTCTCCTTGTTTTTTGTTCTAATGGCCCATCTCGAGGGTTTTAGCACCGTCCGACCTCCGTTTTACAACGAAGATGATTTCCGCTACTGGAAAGGTCGGATGGAATGCTTTTTCAAAACCCAAATCGAGATGTGGATCATAATCCAAACGGGTTTCACACTTCCGACTAATGAAGTGGCTGACTCCTTGGATTATGATCAATGGACCGTTGCAACAAAACGACAAGTCGAAGCCGATGCCAAGGCAACACAAATCCTCCAATGCGGCTTGTCCAAGGAGGAGTTAAATCGCGTCGGCCGCTTCATAAGCGCAAAAGATCTTTGGACAAAACTAGTGGAGCTACACGAAGGGACCGATGAAGCCAAGGTATGTAAGCGCGACCTTTTATTCAATAAATTATATAATCTAAAAATGCAGGAGTCTGCAACGCAACTTCACGCCCGAGTCCAGGACATCGTCAACAACCTACATGCAATCGGGCAAAAGGTCGAAAACCACGACCTTATAAGGTATGTTCTAAACTCTTTTCCGAGGACTACCTTGTGGGCATCCATGGTCGACGCCTACAAGGTCTCCAAGGACCTTTCTAAAGTTAGAATAGACGAATTATTCTCAGATTTCGAATTACATGGGCAGTCCAACTCGGAACCCGAGAGGGGTATAGCCTTGTTTGCAGGTTCAAAGAAGAAGAAAATCACAAGCAAGCCACCACCAACCGAGGAGGAAGACGAGTCCGAAAAAGAAGTTGACCCGGAGTTGACTGCCGAACTAATGAACCTAGCTCGAAGGATAGCCAAGGGACGAAAGAGAACCATGACTCGACCGAGCTAAAGTAAGCCTAAAAGTTCTAATATTAGGTGTTATGAGTGTAACAGGTTTGGACATATCAAGTCCGAGTGCCCCAAGCTCAACCACCAAGCACCTAAGCACAAGAAGGCCCTCAACGCAATATGGGAAGAAGCGTCATCCGAAGAAGACGAAGACCACGTCTTCATGGCGAAATCGATTGAGTCAGACACGGAGACCGAACCTGAACTTGAGTCAGAACCTGAGGATGACTCGGACTACGAAGCTACCTTCAAGTCAAGCCACGGATACACATCCGGTTCAAAAGATACCCTTAAAGTGAGTCGAACTTTATTTAATACTTTACATAATACGGTTATGTTTTTGTCTAGGAAATTAGTTAAGTCTGAGTCCAAGGTCGAGACCCTGGTTGAGGAGGTCAAACTCCTCAAACACAAGGTCTCCCTAACCTCTTCGACTAATCAAGTTCGAGAAGAGGACTGGTGAAAAGCTCGAAGTTGAGAACTCTCTCTTGAAAAGTCAAGTTGAAGATCTTAGGAACACGTTGGAAAGGTTCACTTCGGGATCCAAAGGACTTGACCTCCTACTTGGATCTCAAAGGGCCGTGTACAATAAGGCTGGACTAGGGTTTAACTCAAACACGACTAATAGGTCATATATGTCGATTGTAAGTCGACATAGGAAACATGTCCAAGCATGGGTCCCTAAGAACTTTTTGATTTCAACTCTAGGATCTAACCCGTACTGGGTTCCCAAGGACCAAATCCACTATGTGGATAGACCGAACCGATTCAACGGTCTAGGGGGAGCCAGTACAAAACATGTTTGTGCTTTAACTTAGAAATTGCATGCTTAGATTTTTTTTTTTAACTTGTGAACTCACTTAGAACACATACATAACCAACTAAAATCCTTCGAAAAGATTGAGCCTCGGGGAGCCTCTTTTCAAAAATAACCAGTTAGACCAGGAAATAGTCTTAGGAGAGTCAAGTCATCATTTTCTTGAAAATGACTTTGTCTAAGGAAGTGGTCGATGATCCGATAAAAGAAGGCCCCTGTGTCTCGCCACGACCTGGAAGCCATGATCTTGAAAAGGTAAACTTGACAAGCCTAGGGTCAAATCCAAATCTAACATAAAATTACTTGAACCTAAATGCACTTAATCATCTTAATTGGAAGTCATCTCACAAAAAACACATAAGTATAACATGCTTGATCATATAGACACAGGTGAGATGACCTAGGTTTAAAAACTTACAACCAATTTTTTAAAAAAAATATATAAAAAATCTAACATCCAATCCAACCACCTTGTGTGTAGGATCAATGGATGTTGGACAGCGGTTGCTCCCGACACATGACCGGGGATCAACTCAAATTCACGAAGCTTCGATTCAAACGACAAGGATCGGTAGCCTTTGGGAATAACGGCAAGCTCAAAATCATCGGATCAGGTGATATCGAGCTTAACTCGAATTTTGTTATTAAAAATGTATTACTTGTAGAGAATTTTGAATATAACCTGCTTAGCGTAAGCCAATTATGTGACAATAACTATAAGGTCTTATTTTTATAAAATGAATGTGTAATTAAAACAAATAAAACAGCTAAAACAATACTCAAAGGAACTAGGATAAATAACATTTATACAATTAACTTAATCAAATCCTCAGCCAAATGTCTTATGACACAGGAAGAGGAATCATGGTTGTGGCACCGACGACTCAGTCACTCACACCCAAGACTCGTCCACAAGATGAGTCAGAGTGGCTTAGTCAGAGGCTTACCCAACCTCAACAATTTGGTTAATAAAATCTGTAATGCTTGTCAACAAGGAAAACAATCTAGGACACAACACAAGTTAACTAACCAAGAACGAACCTCAAGTGTACTTGAGCTCTTGCATATGGATCTATTCGATTCACATGGAGCCAAGTCACTCAATAGAAGTCAATATTGCTTAGTCATAATTGACGACTACTCCAGGTTTACCTGGGTTAGGTTCATCAAACATAAAAATGATACCCTAGATCAATTAATCAATCTATTCAAATTAATCGAGAATCAAAAAAATCTTAAGGTTAAAAGACTTAGAAGCGATCATAGTGGTGAATTCGAAAATCAAAGGTTCACCGACTTCTGTAACCTAAACGGATACCACCATGAATTCTCTTGCCCTAGGACCCCTCAACAAAATGGCCTAATGGAGCGGAAAAACCGAACTCTACAAAAAGCCACTAGGACCATGTTGAATGAATACGACCTACTTGATAGGTTTTGGGCAGAAGCCGTTAGCACAGCTTGCTATGTCCAGAATAGGATCCTTATGGTAAAGAGGCACCTTAAGACCTCCTATGAGATTTATCACAATAAAGTACCCAACATCAAGTACTTTAGGGTATTTTGATGTAAAGTACATATCTTAAACACTAAGAACCACCTAGGGAAATTCAAATCCAAAACCTCCACCGGAATCTTCTTAGGATACTCAACCACGAGTAGGGCCTATAGGGTATATAACCACGATACCCTTAAAGTCGAAGAGACTATTAATGTAGTGTTCGATGAAGTACCCGAACATACAAAACCCTTAATGACCCCAAGTGTTGAGCCCACTGATACCAAACTCATCTCTGACCCTGAGATCGAGTCTAATCCACATCAACCAACTTCTCTTGTCGACCAAGTGACAAGTGATCCGAGTCAAACTAGTGTTCAACCAAGTCACCTCATTGATCAAGCATTAGGTGACACAAACCCAACCCAATCTAGGATTCAGACTAACCACCCTATCGATCAAGTGATAGGAGATCCTAATCTAGGAGTTTGAACTAGAGCATCCTATAGGAACCTTAGTCAAATTTCCTTAATTTCAAAGATAGAACCCAAATCAATTGAACAAGCTCTTCTTGATCCCGATTGGATTATTGCAATGCAAGAAGAGCTAGTTCAATTTACTAGGAATGAAGTGTGGGAATTAGTACCACTACCTAAAGACAAAATGATAATTGGAACAAGGTGGGTGTTTCGAAATAAGCTTGATGATAAAGGTGAAGTAGTTAGAAACAAGGCTAGGTTAGTCGCCAAAGGGTTTAGTCAAGTCAAAGGCTTAGATTACGACGAAACCTATGCCCCAGTAGCTAGACTCGAATCCATTCGAATGTTGCTAGCTTATGCCGCACATCGAGGATTTAAGCTGTTTCAAATGGATGTTAAGTCGACATTCCTAAATGGATACATTAAAGAAGAAGTTTATGTTAGCCAACCCCCCGGATTCGAAAATCTAGATAAACCCGACCATGTTCTAAAACTTAAGAAAGCTCTCTATGGACTTAAACAAGCTCCTCAAGCTTGGTACGAGAGACTTTCAATCCATCTTAAGTCAAAAGGGTTTAACCAAGGCTTAGTTGACCCAACTCTCTTCGTAAAAACCTTAGGTAAAGAAATATTCATAGCTCAAATTTACGTAGACGATATAATTTTTGGAACCTCTAACTCAGCCTTACTAAATGAGTTCGTTTCACTCATGGAAAGTGAGTTCGAAATGAACTTGGTAGGCGAGTTAAGTTTCTTTTTAGGTCTACAAATTAAACAAACTAAGGATGGTATATACCTATATCAACAAAAATACACTAAGGAGTTAATTAAAAGATTTGGAATGCAAGACGCTAAGGTAATAAACACCCCAATGGCGATTAATGTTAACATAGGAGAAGACCTAGAAAGTAAGTCCATTGACTTAAAGTACTATAGGAGCGCGATAAGAAGTCTCCTATACTTAACTGCGAGTCGACCCGACATCCTATTTGCAGTGAGTATGTGCGCCAGGTTTCAAACCTGTGCTAAGGAGTCTCACCTAACCCTAGTTAAGCGTATCCTTAGATATCTAAAGGGTACACTTAATGTCGGTATTTGGTATCCTAGATCTACCGAGTTCGAACTAACCGGCTACTCCGATTCGGACTATGCCGGTAGTAAGCTCGATAGAAAGAGCACGAGTGGTTATTGTCAACTTCTCGGCTCGAGTCTAGTGAGTTAGTGCAGTAGGAAGCAACACTGTGTTGATTTATCTACCACCGAAGCCGAATACATCGCGATGGGTGAGTGTGTCATGCAGCTTCTTTGGATGAAGCACACTCTCCGCGACTTTAAGTTAGACTTTACGAATACTAAACTTCACGTAGATAACATTAGTTCAATTAATCATACAAAGAATCCGATATGTCACTCTAGGACCAAACATATAGAGGTCAAACACCATTTTATTCAAGAACATGTGGCCAACGGAGCCATACAACTCGAATACGTCGAATCGAAGTCTAACTTGGCAGACTTATTTACTAAACCCCTACCCGAAGTCGAATTTAGTCTATTAAGATGAAAATTGGGCATGTGCGTAATAGAATAGGTACTTGCAAATTATATGTTCTTACTACTATTTCTTTAATTTCATGGAACTAGCATAGGACATACCTTAGATATCATGCACCTATAGATTTAAGGAGCCAGTACATCTCACAACACATAGGACTAATGTGTTTGTGTACTTAGCCACGTAGATGGGAGTGAGATGTTAGGACCTTACTCCTGGTTCCAGATGTAGAGCTAGTGCATCGCTATGAACCACAGAGTATAATCATACATACTAACCGACTCTGACCAGGACTGATTGATCTTTCATATCAATCAAGCCAAATATGAGTCGAACATTTTATAGATGAACTTATTTTCAGTATATTATTTTCAAAATAATGTGGAACATGCTTGGACTTTAAAATTAAAACTTGTTTTTATTCAAGACACACTCTCACTTTTTCGATATATGGCAAAAGAGGGAGAAAAAGGCCAAAGTTAAGGGATCAATATTTTTTTTTAAGGCTTACTCAAACTTTAACACATTTAGTTAACTTGTTAACAGAAAACAATTTACTTAACTTTTAGTTAACTTGTTAACAAAATGGAAGAAAAGGCCAAGGTTAAGAAATCAATTTTTTTGATTTCTTAACTTAAAACTTATTTTAAACACTATGGCCAATATTAAGTAATTTCGGTTACTTAATTCTTTTTTAGTAGCAAATATCAAGGGGGAGAGTTAAAACTCTTTCTCAAGTACTCACCCTCGGTCAAGGAGGAGGTTTCCTCAAGGGGGAGCACTTGAAAAAGAGTTTTTATACTCCTACACATTCATGTATATCTCATACTCTTTTTGCTTAATTTATTTTTCTTAACTTTGTATGTGGGTTTGCCATAAATAAAAAAGGGGAAGATTGTTGGTGCAGTAGGCACCTAAGTCGAACCTGAGTTTTGATTATAGAAAACGATACAAAGTTAAGCTCATGTCATTATCTCACGAGCTGAATCGAGTGTGCAGTAAATTGCTATAGCTGGAGCTAAAGGCTAGCGACACCCGGAGGAAGCCACGATGGTCGGACGACACTCGAGTGACTTCGTAGGGAGCCGAAGGAATCGAGTGGAAGGCCGGAAGCAAAAGCAACATGTAAGTATCGAGGTAAGCTCGTGTGTGCGAGCGTAAGTGAGGTCGTATCCTCGTTACGGGGATGATCTTAAGCGTAGATCCGACCAAAGACATCCTATAGATTGTTTAGGTCGAGATCGGACGATCGACGACCGTCGAAATTATGTTTTTGTTGAGCTAACTTTGACTTGCAGCAAGCATCGATCATTGCCGGCTTGGAGAACTCATTGCCGTCGTCGATCATTAGGAGGTCGGCCTCAGCGATCTTGCCATCGATCGGTGATGATGACCATCAGTCGACTAATGGTCAAAGGATCAGCCTCGAGGAGTCAAGGTTTATCACCAAATTTCATGGGGAGTGGTGCTCAATTGTGATTGGCTAGGGTTCCTCTCGAAAAGGGGCTCAAAGGCTATAAAAGGAGGGCCAAACCTAGGGTTTTATCATCAATTCTAAGTGCTCAAAAGCCTCCGCAACGCTGCGACTCTCCAACAACTCTACGACAACAAAGTGCTGCCAACAACCCTAGTTTAAGTCCTATCTTCGAGTTGTTGGTATAATCTTGTCTTGTCATTTCTTTAAATCTTGCAATTAGTTTGTTAATCGAGGCTTTCTATCGTTGCATTTTCATTTTAATAGAAGAGAGGGTTTGTCTCTCTATCTTGTGCTTCGAAAGTTTTTTTGTAATCGTAAACTCCTACCTCCAATGAGGAGGAGTGTTTTAGTGAATTGCCCTCCATACACGGTCTAGGACCGTTATGGCCTTGGAGTAGTAGCCGAAGGCTACGAACCAAGTAAAAAACTATTTGTCTCTTTTAGTTTTTATTTATATTTTCGCTGCGTATATTTGTCTTGAAACGAATTCGAAAGAAAAAGTTTTTTTTCGCTATTCACCCCCCCTCTAGCGATCTGCTTCGATCCAACAGGGTTTCGGTGGGGAAGAAGAAGAGAAGGAGGAGAATGCCAACTTTGTTTCTCTTGTCTCCTCATACTCCTATTTATTCACTTGAAGGTGTCCCTTAGCCTCCCTTACCCTTATCTATCATTTTCCATACCCTTCTAATAGCACAACCCTACTGGGCTTCTGGTTATTGGATGCATTCTAAGGTTTAGTTATCTACTTGAGTCTTAGGGTTCAAACCCTGGGCCTTGCATCCTTTTTTGCTCTATTTTCTTTTATTTTTGAAAGAGGCCACATAAAAGCCCATTATGATCATGCAAAAATTATCGTAAAATTTCTAGAAATTTTGTGGGCATTACACCTCCATTCTGCCACTACACAGGTACAGTACCTTAAGATAATGCTGAGTTGTAATAAGAATGAAGAAATATATTTCGTCGTTATTCCAAAGTGAATTCTACCTTAAATCAGACTCCTCTATTCCACCACCTCATGGGGACAGTAGCTTCGTCTCATGCTGAGCTATAATAAAAGTGAAGAAATATACTTTGTCATTATTCCAAAGTGAATCCTACCTTAAACTCATCTCCTCCGTTCTGCCACCGCACGGGGACAGTAGTTTCAGCTCATGTTGAGCTGTAATAAAAGTAAAGAAATATACTCCACTATTCTTCCAAAGTGAATCCTACCTTAAACCCAACTCCTCCGTTCCACCACCGCACGGGGGTAGTAGCTTCGGCTCATGCCGAGCTATAATAAAAGTGAAGAAATATACTTCGTCGTTCTTTCAAAGTGAATCCTACCTTAAACCCGTCTCCTCCACTCCTCCACTCCTCCACCGCACGGGGACAATAGCTTCAGCTCATGCCGAGATGTAATAAAAGTGAAGAAATATAGTCCTCCATTGTTTCAGAGATAATCCTACCTTAAACCTGACTCCTTCGTTTTGCCACCGCACAGGGACAATAGCTTCGACTCAAGCTGAGGTGTAATAAAATTGAAGAAATATACTCTATTGTACTTCTAAAGTGAATTCTACCTTAAATCCAACTCCTTTGATCTACCACCACACAGGGATAGTAACTTTGGCTCATGCCAAGTTGTAATAAGAATGAAGAAATATACTTTGTCGTCCTTCCAATGTGAATCCTACCTTAAACCAGACTCCTCCGTTCCACCATTGCATAAGGATAGTAGCTTCGGCTCATGCCGAGTTGTAATAAAAGTGAACAAATATACTCCGACATTATTCCAAAGTGAATCCAATCTTAAACTCGACTCGTCCATTCCGCTACCGCATAGGGACAATAGGTTCGGCTATTGCCGAGCTGTAAGAAGAATGTAGACCTGACCAAAGGGTTTACCTTGGCAAGGCATAGAAATATACTTCGCCAAAACCTTCTGTCACCAACTCCATAATCAGGTTTCTTATGTTACAAATTTATAACCTGACCCATTAACTAACTGTCACTTGGGCTTCGCCCATCACATAATACCCCCGTAGTAGGCCTTCTTCCTTTCACAAAAAATTCTCCACTACTCTTTAAATAGGGTTTTCTATCTTCTCCCCTCTATTCCTTCAAATTCTCTAGTGCTTAAGTGTCCCCTACCATCACTATCTAGCTTAAGAATTCCCCCTCCCTTCTGTGTATAACAACTTCACTTCCTTTTTCTCAAAGATGAAAGTTGCCATGCTAAGCACTGCTCGTCGGAAGATGCAAAAGAAACACGCTGACGCCATAAGAACATCCGCTAGCCCCTCCCCCTCATTAGCTGCACTGACCATCAGCGACCCTCCTTTTACTACTCCTTTGCATGCCCATGCTTCTTCCCTTCCAATGGTAATATCACTTTTACCTTTGCCACATCTTTCTAACACCATCTCCTTCTATGAACCACTAGAAAGACTTGCTCCACCCTCAACATCACAAAACCCTAATTCCCTTTCCCCTTCACTTTCCCTCTAAAGAAACTGCCTCTACTAATGAGCTCTTCCCCATCACCTCTTTGCCTTCGCTAGTAGAATTCCACTCCATGTCCTCACCACCTTCATCTACAGTTCTTCCTGCCCCTTCCCCTCCATTAGCCCCAAGGAGTCGGGATCCTTCTTCCCTAATATAGAACCCTAATTCCTCCACTCTTCCTTTCTCCCCTACCACAGAAATTGCTCTCAATAGTAATAACTTGTCTCCCATTGTTTCTTAGATACTCCCGTCACCACCCTATCTTTCTTTACAAAAGATTTCCCTAGACTCTACTTCAAATCTACCTCTTGTTAGCATCTCCCAGCTCCTCTTTGAGATTCCCCTTTTTCTCACCTCCGAAGCAATTAGATATTCTGAGACAATGACATCTTCCTCCAATTCAATATGTGATTTAATGCCACTTTCTCTCCTTCCTTCCCCTTCACTATCTTCAAGAGATTTGCGCATCATACATCAAGAAGAGTTGACATCCTGAATGGAAAGTATGTCGCATGCCCTTGAGCTGGTAATTTCTTCTAAACCTTTCTTTCATTTAAGTTTGAATGAATTCTATTTTCTAACCCATAGTACATAGGCTATGATAAATTATCAGAAGCTAAGACACTCCTTATCCTAATATCAAACTCAAGTCAATTAGTAAACCACGCTTTATACTCAAGCCATTATAATGGCTCAAGAGACAGCTCGACAATGGGAGAATTCCCTCCTTTAAGAATTATATTTATGTTGTGCTCAACTGGAAGAGACCCAATTACAACAGAAGAAGAGTGAAGAGATAATATCAGACTTGAAGAGCTAGCTAGCCAAGGAAATCTGTAGGAATTTGGATTTACGGGCATAAAGAAACAGTGCCTTTTCTCAAGTGATGAGACATGAGGTTTCTCTGCAGCAAGTAAAGTATGATGTTGCTCATTCTATAACTCATTCAATAGCTATAAGGGATGTATCTTCTTCTATCCATCAGGATATGGTGGAAATGTCCAAGATTCTTCATCATGAATATACTTCTCATGCCCATGATATGCGGATCCTTGTCGTAACCCTCAACCAAACATCTCATTGCTATCGCCACCTCTACAAAGACTTCATAGAATATCGAGAGCATTGTATTAAATTTCACTAGGATGTAGAGACTTTTGAGAAGCAAAGGGAGGAACTTTTGATGCCTCTTATGCAAGCTACTTTCCAAGATGGTTTGAACAAAGTAGTTCAGCAATATGTTGAGCAAGGATTTCCCCTTGCCTAGTAGCCATCCCCCTTTCTGAATTGGAAAATTGATTTTAAACATTATCCTCCTGAGCATTTTAAAATGTAGCCTCATTCTTCCCTCTTTATATAATTGTAAACATTGGATATCATTGTGGTATGAGAGTTGATGCTACATTGCAACTTTCTTGTTTATTTAAAATACAAGTACACAAGTATAAGACTAAAATTTCTTTCCTTTTTTGCCTTCTGCTTACACCTTCTCATCTTCAAAAGTAAAAATGTTTCAAGTGTACTGTGTTCCAGGGTCTAGGAAACATTTTACCTTCAGTATCTTGGAGATAATATTCAGCTCGAGCAACCCATCGAACAATCTTGTAAGGACCCTCCCAATTAGGGGATAGCTTCCCAGGGTCCCTCGTAGGGTTGGTTTTATGTAGACCCATGACCCCTACTTGAAACATTCGAGGTATCACCTTTTTGTTAAAAACTTGTTGTATTCTCTACTTGTACGCTTCAACTCGGATTCAACCTTGTTCTTGCTTTTCCTCCACTAGATCTAGCTCAATACTTCTTAGTATTTGATTTTGATCTGATTCATAAATTTGAACTCAGCCACTATTTACAAGAGCCTCCACAGGTATAACAACCTTGGTCCCATATACTAAGCTGAAAGGTGTCTCTCCTGTCACTGCCTTAGGTGTAGTGCGATATGCCCACAATATTCCTAGGAGCTCATCCATCCAATTCCCCTATTTGACTCCTAATTTAGCCTTTAACCCTTGAATAATAATCCCATTAACTACTTCTACCTGTCCATTGGCTAGGGGGTGAGCCACTGAGGTAAAAGCCTATTGAATATTGAGACTTTTACAACATTTCTGAATTTTTTGCCCCTGGAACTGGCGTCTATTATCACTGACCAACTTCCTTGGAACTCTATATCTGCAAACAATATTCTTCCATAAGAACTGTATCACCACATCCTCTATGATCTTAGCTAGAGGTTTAGCTTCCACCCATTTGAAAAAATAATCCACAGCTACCAACAAAAACTTTTTCAGTGAAGGAGTTGTGGGCATCAGACCGACTATGTTCATTCCCCACTTATCAAAAGGACAGGAAGCAACTACAACCTTCATCATCTTGGTGGGGAAGTGAAGTCCAAGGGTTGATATTGGTGGCGTAAATTCCAAGCATCAGTCTTGGCAGTATAAGTCCAATGGTTGGAGGCATAAAGTCTAAGTGGTAGTCTTAGCAGTGTAAGCCCAATGTGCCTTGGCAGTGTAGATCAGCTTAGCATGATAATAGCTGATAGAAGAATGTGAAGGCTTGCTTATGGATGAATAAGTCATGGATGACTTGGACGGTTCCAATAGGCGGCAGGCTGATGGAGGTGGCTAGAAGGCCTAGGTCTAGGCTAAGTGTGGTCTATCAAGTATGAGGGCATCATACTTGGGGTTAAACCTCATGTTTGAGGTTAACAATTGACTGGGGCTTTGGATTAGTCGACTGGGAATATTGCCAGTCGAACTGATTAGAGTCGACTAGTGTTCAACTGAAGGAAATAGCCTGGCAATCGACTGATGGCTTGAACAGTCGACTGCCATGGATGGCAGTCGACTGCTGGTTATGTAACGCCCGCCCTTTTCCAGACCCTGAATGTCCGGAGGGGCGGTGCGTGACGCGACCGTACATACTTACATTACATACAGCGGAAGACTTTATGCATACTTCTTAATTCTTACAACGAAAGACTTTAGACATTTTTTTTTCTTTTTTTTCTTTTTTTTAAAACATAAACATACATTGACATATATATATATATATATATATATATATATATATATATATATATATATATATATATATATATATATATAGATATATATATATATATATATTCTTCTTCACATAGAGCATGCATCATAGCATATATAGATACTTCTTCTTACTTCTTCTTTACTTCTTCTTATTAGCATACAACATGCATCATAACATAGATAGGTACTTAGTGCTTAGTTCAAGTTCTTAAACGACACCATCATAAGCAGGCATAATAAAGACATCCATAGACATCATCATCATAGGTAAACACATATATATGTAGACCTAACAGATCTTCTCCACCATGCCACTACCACACACATTTGGCCCCTCCTGCTGCTCCCATTAGTTTATCCCTCCCTTACCCTTATCTGCAGTACGAGGGAAAGATAAACTATAAGCACATAGGCTTAGTAAGATCCTGTCCTACTCACAAAAACCATACATCGACATTAATCATGGCATGTAGCATTCATAACATATAAGCGATATAATGTGTAACATACATGGCATCATCAACTTAACATGTAGCATAAGTAACATAAGTAAATATAACATGTATCACCCATAACTTAGCGGCATAACATGAATATATGCTTAACCAACATAACATGCATCGTATGTAACTTAGTAACGTAAACATCATAGCATATCCTCAAACATAACAGGTAACGTATATAACATAAGCATGTAAACATTCCTAACATATCATCAAACATAACATGTAAACATATATAACATAAGCATGTAAACATTCCTAACATATCATCAAACATAACATGTAAACATAGCATCATATCATATCATCAAACATAACATGTAACGTATATAACATAAGCATGTAAACATTCCTAACATATCATCAAACATAACATGTAAACATAGCATCATATCATATCATCAAACATAACATGTAACGTATCTAACATAAGCATGTAGACATTCCTAACATATCATCAAACATAACATGTAAACATAGCATCATATCATATCATAAAACATAACATGTAACGTATCTAACATAAGCATGTAGACATTCCTAACATATCATCAAACATAACATGTAAACATAGCATCATATCTGTTAGTGAAAGCCCTAGAGCCAATCATGTGATGATTGTTGTATGGACTTTATTGTATCATATTCCTATTTATAAAGGCATGGTTATTATATTTACTTGTATTGGTGCCAAATAACTAAATATAATAATGTCCTTGAGTAGTAGGTTCTTATATATATCAATCGATTGGTTGAATCGATAATGAGATGATATAGAGAACACTACTCTTAATCATTCCTAGTCGAGTATTAACATTCAGGGACAATGTTAATGTGTAGAGACTAGCATGTAGGTCAACAAGATGACTTGATCTCACAAGTCATGGATATGAGATATCAAGTTAACACATGGGTATGCATTGGAGAATGTATACTGAATGACCCGCCATGAGAAAGTATCATGGATCGTTATATGAGTGTCATATACTTTCTCATGTGGCTATTAGTATGACTATTAGTCCTTAGACCTGAAGTCACCATGGTTCCCTACATAATGAATTGCATACTTTGGCTTCGTCAAACGTCACCCGTAAATGGGTAGACTATAAAGGCGATTACTGGGTATGTAACAAATTATGCAGAGGGATGTAAGTGATGTAGATGGGATCTATCCCTCCTTTATGACGGGGGTGACATCGATATTCTTGATAGAGTGAGACCACGAAGTGCATGACCATGCCCAAATGAGTCAATATGAGATATTGAGCTCATTTGATTAGAGTGAGTCGACTTGGAGTTCAAGATTTAGATTGTACCGAGGATGACACGGTCTATGCCTCGATTGGTCAATCTAGATGTCAAGGATAGAGGGACATTGTCACATATTGTGAGAGTCACAATTAGTAGTCGCAAAGGTTATGTTGGAGCTCAACATTCTTGTAACTTGGGTAGCAATGATGTGTTGCTAGATATCGCTCATTGCTTATGTTCCTAAATCGGTTTAGGGACATTGCCAACGTTACAAGAACCTATAGGGTCACACACATAAGAGCAATTAGATGGAGATTAGGTTCATATGATGAACCATGAGGATTAGGTTCATGGGATGAACCAAATTGGATTAAGAGTAATCCAAATTAGACTAATTGAGTTAGACTCAAGTTGATTCAAGTGTTGAATGAGTCTAATTGAGATTTGATTCATCAAATCAATTTAAATTAATGAATAGAGATTCATTATATTAAATTGACTTGAGTCAAGTGGTTAGATTTGATCAACCATGGGAGATTAGAGGTCAAGTTTGACTTGACTTGAGAGGGAAGATGAAAGGTCAAGTTTGACTTGACCAAATGCCATGTCATGATGATGACTAGGCATGGCCGGCCAATGATGATGCTCCACATCATCATTGACTTTGTCAGTGGTGCCACCTCATGAGGAGACCAAGGGACATGGGAGTTACATGCATGCATGTAACTCCCTCTCCTTGAAGTGGCCGACCACTTTAGGGGTTTCATTAGATGAAATTCATTTGGGTGAGTTAATTCCAACTTCATCTTCTTCCTTGGAACCTTTTCTCTCAAGCTCTCCCTCTCCCATCCCTCTGTTTGGCCGAACCAACCAAGGAGTGCTAGCACACTCAAGGTTGAGTTTTCTCCACCTATTGCTTGTGTGGATACCATAGAGGAGTGTGCACTTGACACTCTCGAGTTCCGGCGAACTTTTGGACGAGCGGGATAAGCGAAGGGCGTCGCTACGAGGGTAACGTTCTAACCTCTTAGATCTAAGGTAGATCTAGGATTTCTGTAAGCACATACATGTAATTATAATTTTTATACTTCGCACGGATCCATGGCCGGGGCTTCCGAGGTTTCCGCAACGCAAAAAGCGGTTTTTGCGGCTCGGAAAAACCCAATAGTGGTATCAGAGCCACGTGCGAAGCATGTATGTGTTTCGTTTTTGTAGTTTTTATATTAGATATAAAAATTACAGATTTATATGTTTCTGTAAAATTTCTTATTTTATAGAATTTTTGGGTATTTTTCTCGTAGAGTCGAAGCAACGAGTGTTGGGACACTCGTAGGCTTCAACCGTCGAGAAAAACTCTCCGAATCGGCGAGTTCTCTCTTTAGGTTTTTGGGACAGTGACTTAAGTCACTGTAAGATCATTGTAGGGACACTCGCGAAGTTTATTTTGCGAGTAGGGGCGCTGCCCCTATCCCCGAAAGGGGCCATGTCCTTGATCGCGGAAACCGCTTAGCGGGACCGTTTCGGAGGGGTGACTCATAAATTCAAAATAAATTAGGAAAAATTATAGAAATTTTCTGTAAAAATACATAATTTAGAATTATGTATAATTCTGTGATTGTCATGGCCCAATAACCCGATTGGATTGGATTATGTGTGTTGTAATTCATAATACGGCCTGTGTGCCGTTTTGTGGTTGTGCGTGTTGTAAAGTGTTTGCGACCTGCGCGTCGCACCTCTTCTTTTAATATTCTAGTTGTAAATAGTTTTAGACTCGAATGTAACTCGAGTTTCGTATTTGTAATGTACAAAAATGGAGCGGTGGAAAGTCCACTTGAAGACGAGCTTACGAGAAGGGTGACGACGACACATGGCGGTCAAAGGAAGCGCTTGGAGAAGCTGCTAGCCTTAGGTAGACCGTCCGATCTTCTCATTGGCTTGAGAAGATCGTAGTAGGGCCATGACTATATCACATTTAATTATATATATATATATATGTTGATATATATATATATATATATATATATATATATATATATATATATATATTTAATTGATTTTGCTTGTATGTATGTGATGCATGCTAGTAGAATAATGTTTGTATGTATATGATGCATGCTAGGTTAATTTTCTTGTATGTATATGATGCATGCTAGAATAATTAATGTATGTATATGATGCATGCTAATATAGGATAATAAAGGCCTAAATGCGTATAAGATACACATTACGATTAGATTAGATCATAATCGAATCAACTCGAAAATGCCTACCGAGCCTTGATACCCATCACTACCTCGATCATTTGTCGTTGTTGAATCTGCCAAAGCAGAGCAACACATATTATCTTGGTAGGGTGCGGAGGGACAATCTTGGTCCCGCCTATCACGACTCGGGTTAGAGTAAGCTCAATTAGATTGAGCAAAACTAGTTAACTCAATTGGATCGAGTAGAACTATAGGCATATTCCAATCGTTGGAAAGATATGTTAAGATCGCATTTACACTAAATCTTGGGTGATTTAGCCAAAGCTAACTCAAGGTCTTTTGTAAATGTGGGTCTTAATCCTATAAACAAGAGTTGCATAGAGATGTAATCGGTAATGTGTTACCCACCGATCGTACTAAGTCTTGGGCGATTTAGCCAAAGCTAACTCAAGACTTAGTATGATGTGGATCTTGTCCCGCAAGAATTATAGCTAGTTTGTATGAATCTAGTAAAAGTGGTTTGACCACATCCATAACTCGATTCTACAAAATTCCTATAATTTAGTGGGAGCATCATTTGATTAAAGGCCTAATTAAATGATAAAAGGAATATGATATTAATTCTCTGCATTGTATGTTGTAGATAACTATGTCGACAAACACGAACACTCTCTCTCTGCGTTCTGTCCTTGAGAAGGATAAGCTCAATGGAGTGAATTTCCTGGACTGGTACAGGAACCTGAGAATTGTTCTCACCCAAGAAAGGAAGGCATGCGTCTGGAGCGGCCCATTAGGAGGCACCTCCGCCCAATGCCTCGCGAGCTGACAAAGATGCTTACAAGAAGCATCAAGATGATGCATTAGATGTGTCATGTCTAATGCTCGCGACCATGAACTCTGAGCTTCAGAAGCAACACGAGTTCATGAATGCTTATGATATGGTTGGACATCTTCGTCAACTATATCAAGGACAAGCTAGGCATGAGAGATATGAAGTCTCTAAGGCATTATTTGGGTCCAAAATGCAAGAAGGGACTCCTGTAGGTACATATGTACTCAAGATGATTGGAGATGCGTAGAAAACCTACAAAGTGGGATTCCCACTTGGCCAGAGGCGCCCTTGACCTAATCTTGCAATCTTTGCCACAAGCCTTCAATCAATTTGTCATGAATTATAACATGAATGAAATTGATAAGCCATTACTGAAATGCTCGGCATGTTGAGAAGCTATGAGCTTAACCTTAGAAGAAGTAAATCGACACCATTTTGATGGTGCGAGAAAAGAAGGCAAGAGCAAGCCTAAAGGTAAGGGAAAGTCCCAAGCCAAGGGCAAAGGCAAAGAACTTAAACCCAAAGGAGGGATAGCCAAGGAAGGGGCTTGCTTCTTCTGCAAGGAAGCAGGACACTGGAAGCGTAACTGCAAGGCATACCTGGAAGATCTTAAGAAGAAGAGAAGTGAGACTTCTACTTCAGGTATAAATGTTATAGAGTCAATCTATCTATTTCTTCATCATGGGTATTAGATACCGGATGTGTATCTCACATTTGTACCAATGTGCAGGCGCTGAGAAATAGCAGGGCATTGACAAAGGGCGAGGTGGACCTACGAGTAGGCAATGGAGCAAGGGTTGCTGCTGTTGCTGTAGGAACTTATGATCTATCTCGCCCTCCGGGCTTGTATTAGAATTAGATGAATGTTGTTATGTACGCCTTAACTAAGAACATCATTTCAGTTTCTTGTTTGGACAAGAAAGGTTTTTCATTTATAATAAAGAACAAATGTTGTTCAGTTTATTTAAATGATATGTTCTATTGTAGTGCACCTCTAATGAACGAACTCTACTTTCTAGACTTAGAGAGCCCTATCTATAACATAAGTACCAAGAGGTTCAAGTCAAATGAGTTGAACCAAACCTATCTCTGGCATTGTCGCTTAGGTCACATAAATGAGAGTCGCTTATCTCAGCTCCATAAGGATGGGTTTGATTTTGAATCATATGAGACATGCGAGTCTTGCCTTTTAGGCAAGATGACCAAGACTCCCTTTAGTGGACATAGCGAAAGAGCAACAGATTTGTTAGGACTTATACATAGTGATGTATGTGGTCCTTTCAATGTTGCTGCTAGAGGTGGTTACAGGTACTTCATTACATTTACTGATGACTTCAGTAGATATGGTTATGTGTATCTTATGACACATAAATCTGAATCCTTTGAAAAGTTCAAAGAATTCAAGAATGAAGTACAAAACCAGCTTGGCAAGAGTATTAAGATACTTCGATTAAATCGAGGTGGTGAATACCTTAGCCATGAGTTTCGTGACTATCTAGCTGAGTGTGGGATTCTATCCCAACTCACTCCTCCTGGAACACCACAGTGGAATGGTGTATCCGAAAGGAGGAATCGTACCCTATTGGATATGGTACGATCTATGATGAGTCACACAGATCTTCCTATATCCTTTTGGGGATATGCTCTCGACACAGCAGCCTTTACCCTTAACCGTGTACCATCCAAGGCTGTGGTAAAGACACCATATACGATATGGACAGGGAAAAATCCCAAGATGTCTTTTATGAGGATTTGGGGTTGTGAGGCTTACGTTCGACGTCATGTCTCAGACAAACTGGGACCCAAATTCGATAGGTGCTATTTTGTTGGATATCCCAAGGATACAAAGGGATATTACTTCTACATTCCCAGTCAGCACAAAGTGTTTGTGGCAAAGACTGAGGTTTTTCTAGAAAGGGATTTTGTTTCTAGAAAAACTAGTGGGAGTATCTTCGATCTTGAAGAAATTCAAGATAAGGACCATAGCACTGAGGCCTTGATGGAGGTTGAACAGGAACCACAAAGTGTTGTGGGTGATGAGGTTGTTGCACAAAGAGTTGTGGAACAACCACCTGTTCAAGTAGACCTACCTCTTCGCAGGTCTGATAGGGTACGTCGTCAGCCTGAGAGATACTCATTTCTCTTATCTGACCATGATGACGTTATGCTCATTGAGAATAAGCCTACCTCCTATCAGGAAACTGTGATTAGCCCAGATTCTGAGAAATGGCTAGACGCCATGAGATCCGAGATGGAATCCATGTACACTAACCAAGTATGGACTTTGGTTGATCCACCTGAAGGGGTCAAACCCATTGGGTGTAAGTGGGTCTTTAGGAGAAAGACTGACATGGATGGACTTACGCATACCTATAAGGGCCGATTGGTGGCTAAAGGTTTCAAGCAAATTCATGGTATTGACTATGATGAAACCTTTTCTCCAGTGGCGATGTTTAAGTCCATTCAGATCTTGCTTGCTATTGCAGCATACCACGATTATGAGATCTGGCAGATGGATGTCAAAACCGCATTTCTGAATGGAAACTTACTCGAGGATGTGTACATGACACAACCTGAGGGTTTTGTAGATCCACAGCATACTGGGAAGGTATGCAAGCTGCAAAGGTCCATTTATGGGCTAAAGCAAGCTTCTCGGAGCTGGAATCTTCGATTCGATGATGCGATCAAACAGGTTGGTTTCATCAAGAATGAAGATGAACCCTGTGTCTACAAGAGGGTTAATGGGAACACAGTTGTGTTCCTTGTATTGTATGTGGATGACATACTACTCATTGGGAATGACATCCCTTCACTACAGTCTGTGAAGACTTGGCTGGGGACGTGCTTCTCAATGAAGGACTTAGGTGAAGCAGCCTGTATTCTAGGCATAAAGATCTATAGAGATAGATCTAAGAGATTGCTTGGCCTAAGTCAGAGTACATACATTGACAGATGTTACTTGGTTTGCCATGCAATTCCAAGAAAGGACTTACGCAATGTCACATGGTGTGAGTCTTTCGAAGACTCAAAGTCCCTCTTCTAGAGAGGAGAGAGACCGCATGGATAAGATCCCTTACGCATCTGCTATAGGATCTATCATGTACGCCATGCTGTGTACTCGTCCTGATGTCTCGTATGCTTTGAGCATGACGAGTAGATACCAGTCAGATCCAGGTGAGCGTCACTGGATAGCAGTCAAGAATATTCTTAAGTACTTGAGAAGGACTAAAGAATATTTCTTGATATTTGGAGGCGATGAGGAGCTAGTCAGAAGGGTTACATGATGCCGACTTCCAAACCAGGATGATTATAGATCGCAGTCAGGGTTCGTGTTTTGCTTGAATAGGTAGCACTGTGAGCTGGAAGAGTTCCAAGCAGGACACAGTTATTGATTCTACAACAGAGGCCGAATATATCGGTGCTTCCATCTCATTCGTGAGATTGTCGATCGAGGAGATGTGAAGATTTGCAGAGTACCCACAGAGGCTAACATCGCAGATCCCTTGACCAAGGCTTTGGCACAGAAAAAGCATGATGGTCACACTAGGTCATTGGGTATTAGATACTACGATGATTGGCACTAGTGCTAGTGGGAGATTGTTAGTGAAAGCCCTAGAGCCAATCATGTGATGATTGTTGTATGGACTTTATTGTATCATATTCCTATTTATAAAGGCATGGTTATTATATTTACTTGTATTGGTGCCAAATAACTAAATATAATAATGTCCTTGAGTAGTAGGTTCTTATCTATATCAATCGATTGGTTGAATCGATAATGAGATGATATAGAGAACACTACTCTTAATCATTCCTAGTCAAGTATTAACATTCAGGGGACAATGTTAATGCGTAGAGACTAGCATGTAGGTCAACAAGATGACTTGATCTCACAAGTCATGGATATGAGATATCAAGTTGACACATGGGTATGCATTGGAGAATGTATACTGAATGACCCGCCATGAGAAAGTATCATGGATCGTTATATGAGTGTCATATACTTTCTCATGTGGCTATTAGTATGACTATTAGTCCTTAGACCTGAAGTCACCATGGTTTCCTACATAATGAATTGCATACTTTGGCTTCGTCAAACGTCACCCGTAAATGGGTGGACTATAAAGGTGATTACTGGGTATGTAACAAATTATGCAGAGGGATGTGAGTGATGTAGATGGGATCTATCCCTCCTATATGATGGGGGTGACATCGATATTCTTGATAGAGTGAGACCACGAAGTGCATGGCCATGCCCAAATGAGTCAATATGAGATATTGAGCTCATTTGATTAGAGTGAGTCTACTTGGAGTTCAAGATTTAGATTGTACCGAGGATGACACTGTCTATGCCTCGATTGGTCAATCTAGATGTCAAGGATAGAGGGACATTGTCACATATTGTGAGAGTCACAATTAGTAGTCGCAAAGGTTATGTTGGAGCTCAACATTCTTGTAACTTGGGTAGCAATGATGTGTTGCTAGATACCACTCATTGCTTATGTTCCTAAATCGGTTTAGGGACTTTGCCAACGTTACAAGAACCTATAGGGTCACACACATAAGAGCAATTAGATGGAGATTAGGTTCATATGATGAACCATGAGGATTAGGTTCATGGGATGAACCAAATTGGATTAAGAGTAATCCAAATTAGACTAATTGAGTTAGACTCAAGTTGATTCAAGTGTTGAATGAGTCTAATTGAGATTTGATTCATCAAATCAATTTAAATTAATGAATAGAGATTCATTATATTAAATTGACTTGAGTCAAGTGGTTAGATTTGATCAACCATGGGAGATTAGAGGTCAAGTTTGACTTGACTTGAGAGGGAAGATGAAAGGTCAAGTTTGACTTGACCAAATGCCATGTCATGATGATGACTAGGCATGGCCGGCCAATGATGATGCTCCACATCATCATTGACTTTGTCAATTGGTGCCACCTCATGAGGGAGACCAAGGGACATGGGAGTTACATGCATGCATGTAACTCCCTCTCCTTGAAGTGGCCGGCCACTTTAGGGGTTTCATTAGATGAAATTCATTTGGGTGAGTTAATTCCAACTTCATCTTCTTCCTTGGAACCTTTTCTCTCAAGCTCTCCCTCTCCCATCCCTCTCTTTGGCCGAACCAACCAAGGAGTGCTAGCACACTCAAGGTTGAGTTTTCTCCACCTATTTCTTGTGTGGATACCATAGAGGAGTGTGCACTTGACACTCTCGAGTTCCGACGAACTTTTGGATGAACGGGATAAGCGAAGGGCGTCGCTACGAGGGTAACGTTCTAACCTCTTAGATCTAAGGTAGATCTAGGATTTCTGTAAGCACATACATGTAATTATAATTTTTATACTTCGTACGGATCCGTGGCCGGGGCTTCCGAGGTTTCCGCAACGCAAAAAGCGGTTTTTGCGGCTCGGAAAAACCCAACAATATCATATCATCAAACATAACATGTAACGTATCTAACATAAGCATGTAGACATTCCTAACATATCATCAAACATAACATGTAAACATAGCATCATATCATATCATAAAACATAACATGTAACGTATCTAACATAAGCATGTAGACATTCCTAACATATCATCAAACATAACATGTAAACATAGCATCATATCATATCATAAAACATAACATGTAACGTATCTAACATAAGCATGTAGACATTCCTAACATATCATCAAACATAACATGTAAACATAGCATCATATCATATCATCAAACATAACATGTAACGTATCTAACATAAGCATGTAGACATTCCTAACATATCATCAAACATAACATGTAAACATAGCATCATATCATATCATCAAACATAACATGTAACGTATCTAACATAAGCATGTAGACATAACAATCAGCAGGTAAACATATGCAGGATGTTTTGAAAACATATATTTTAGGTACGTAAATATAAATCTCAACATATTTGGGCCCGGCATTGTACCACTTCTTCATTATCATAGCGCGCATCCCTAAATAGGCCCGAGGTAGCAAGTCTCGAACCTAATAGGTTTCTAGGCCCGAGTCTTATTCCATTGACCTAGGGGCAATCGTCATAGCGTAGAAGCCCATCCTAGGCCCGAGTCTTACTCCATCGACCTAAGGCATCTTGGAGCCCATCCCGTACTAGGCCCGAATATTATTCCATCGACCTAGGGGCAATCATACATAGAAGCCCTTCCTAGGCCCGAGTCTTATTCCATCGACCTAGGGCATCTTAGGAGCCCATCCCTTCTTTGACCTTGTTAAGGTCTTGGTACAAGCCATGCAGAAGGTAAAATACTTATATGCTTATTTGTACAACATAGCTTATTTCATTAACATAGCATGGCATACTTCATTTCATAACACATCATGCTTCATTGCATTAACATAGCATAGCATACTTCATTTCATAACACATCATGCTTCATTTCATTAACATAGCATAGCATACTTCATTTCATAACACATCATGCTTCATTGCATTTAACATAGCATAACATACTTCATTTCATAACACATCATGCTTCATTTCATTAACATAGCATAGCATACTTCATTTCATAACACATCATGCTTCATTTCATTAACATAGCATAGCATACTTCATTTCATAACACATCATGCTTCATTGCATTTAACATAGCATAGCATACTTCATTTCATAACACATCATGCTTCATTTCAACTCCTAACATCATCATATAGTTACCAAAACATAGCATGAAACTTCATTGAAACCCTAAAAGCATGGCTTGGCCGAATGGGTCTTGGTGGCCATTAGGGTTAGCTTTTGTCCTAATTCATTTTAACTCCTAACATCATCATATAGTTACCAAAACATAGCATGAAACTTCATTGAAACCCTAAAAGCATGGCTTGGCCGAATGGGTCTTGGTGGCCATTAGGGTTAGCTTTTGTCCTAATTCATTTTAACTCCTAACATCATCATATAGTTACCAAAGCATAGCATGAAACTTCATTGAAACCCTAAAAGCATGGCTTGGCCGAATGGGTCTTGGTGGCCATTAGGGTTAGATTTTGTCCTAATTCATTTTAACTCCTAACATCATCATATAGTTACCAAAGCATAGCATGAAACTTCATTGAAACCCTAAAAGCATGGCTTGGCCGAATGGGTCTTGGTGGCCATTAGGGTTAGATTTTGACCTAAACCCTTTTTCCATCCTACATCATCATCTAGTTACTAAAACATAGCATATAACTTCATGGAAACCTAAAATCATAGCTTGGCCGAATATAACATTTAGATTTCTTTTATAAAACATCAAACGAAGCTACTCGTATGCAGGTGAGGGATACTTACATCCTTCGCTTTGCTTTGGGTGGGGAAGATGACCTAAGGAAGATCAAAACCTTGCCTTCTCTTGCTTGAATAGGGTTCGGCCAAAGGTGGAGAGGGAGCTAGAATTTCGGTGAGAAGAAGAAGAAGAAGAGAGGAAGTGGCAAATTAGAACCTTCCCTCTTCTTTATAAAGGGAGGAAGAGAAGTTTCTCTTCTCTTCTTCCATGCCTCTTCATTTACCTTTATCTCACTTATCTATAATCCCCCCCCTTCATCTAATGATGTAGTCCTATTGGGCTTCTGGTTAGTGGGTGCATTTATAGGGTTTGGCTATCTCTAGAGGTTTGGGGTTCAATTCCTAGGCCTTGCACCCCTTTCTGGATTATTTCTTTTATTTTTGGAAAAAGACCCACCCAAGGCCCATGATCATCAAGCCAAAAATTCCTGTAAAATTGCTAGGAATTTTACGGGCGTTACAATCCTTCATACCTTTAAAAAGTTTCGTCCTCGAAACTTAGAACAATTGTGGGTACTTCTGCTTCATGTCCTCCTCGCGTTCCCAGGTAGCTTCCTCGTACCGTTGATTCTGCCACAGGACCTTTACTAAGGGCACCTCTTTGTTACTTAGCCTCTTGATTTCTCGGTCTAGTATTTGGATAGGCCGACTATCAATACTCAGGTCCTCTTGAACTTGTACTGTTTGTGGCTCGATCACTTGGTCCGTACTGGAAATGCATTTCTTGAGCACAGAGACATGGAACACGTTGTGAATAGCCGACATCTCTTGAGGCAGCTCTAGCTTGTAAGCTACCTTGCCAATCCTCTGCAATATCGGATACGGTCCCACGTAGCGTGGACTCAGTTTACCCTTCCTTCTGAATCTCATCACTCCCTTCATAGGAGCCACTTTGAGGAATACTAGGTCCCCAACTTCGAATTCTAACGGTCTACGCCGCATATCCGCATAGCTCTTTTGTCGGCTCTGAGCAGTTTCAATTCTCTGGCAGATGTTATGTATAGCTCGGGTGGTGTTGTCGATGAAGTCCGTCTGGAGTCCCATCCTCTTCTTTTCACCACCCTCGTACCAGCATATGGGAGATCTACATTTCCTCCCGTATAGAGCCTCGTAGGGTGCCATCCCAATAGTAGCTTGATAGCTATTGTTGTAGGTGAATTCTGCCAGACATAAGTATCGGCACCAGCTACCTTTGAAATCCAGGGCGCAGGCTCGTAACATATCCTCCAGTACTTGATTCACATTTTCGGTCTGTCCGTCCGTCTGGGGATGGAAGGCAGTACTGAACAATAGCTTCGTGCCTAGGGCTTTCTGAACACATTCCCAGAAATGGGAAATAAAGCGACCATCTCTGTCAGAAATGATGGTCTTAGGAATTCCATGTAGTCTAATAATTTCCTTAGCATATAACTGAGCCAATTGCTCCGTCGAATAGGTCATCTTGATTGCTAAGAAATGGGCGGACTTCGTCAATCTGTCCACAATTACCCATATAGCATCATAACCGTTTGTCGTCTTGGGCAATCCTGAGATGAAATCCATAGAAATGTCCTCCCATTTCCATTCTGGAATCTGGATCGGCTGCAGTGTCCCTCCAGGTCTCTGGTGTTCTGCCTTAACCCTCTGGCAGGTCAGGCAGGTACTGACATACTGAGCCACATCTCTTTTCATTCCAGACCACCAGAACTTTCGTTTCAGGTCTTGGTACACCTTGGTGGTTCCAGTCTACCCAGCATTGTTCAACTATATCATACACATCCCATGCAATGAACTCATCATCAATTTCAAAAAAAGAAACGACTTGTCGTCTCTTATTCACATCTCTTATTCATATTTTCCAATCAGAAGGAAAAATGTTAACATATAACATTCCTTATTTCCAAATTAAACCACAGCAACTATTTGAGAAGATAGTTCATTATGACTCCCACTAGGACAAACCCTAGTGCGGTCGTAATTATTTTTAGTCCCATCTTCCTTGGCCTCACTAGGGTGGTCTTCGGCTGGCCAATAAGTTGACTGTTTGCAGATCCCTCTTCCTTCCTCTCGAGGCCAGCTACCACCGGATTCTCTACCACAGGCTTCTCTTGAACCCTGTGCTCCAGCAGTTCCCAGCACAACTCCGCATAGGTTATCCGCCCTTCATAACGGCCCCACACGTGGTGTGCAACTACCATGAACTCACTTGGCAGGGAGCGGACCAAGGCCCATATCTTATAGTTGTCCAGTAACGGAAACTCCTGCCGCTCGAGTCTCCTAAAAAGACCATCGAGCCTTCTCATGTGTCCGATGACCCCACCATCTAGTTTATAGACTATCTCTTCAATAGCTTCCCTTAATCGGTTTCGTGACACATCACGACGGGTCATGGTAGTCATCGTCCGTGCCATCTGAAATTGAAATAAATGAAGTCAGTACAAAACCGACCAACCCGTATGAAACCGGCTTAATTCAATTCAGATGAACATAGACCTTACACAATTAATTATGAAAAATCAAATTTTCGTAACAAAATTTATTTTATTTATTTGTTTATATATATATATATATATATAGATATATATATATATATATTTTTGTAATTAAACTAAGGCCAGCATAAGGTCGTTTTAAGCTTAAGGCATCATTCATGTTCTCCTGCATAATTTTAAGCTTAAGGTATTTTATATGAACAAGCATAAGGGTATCATACATATTTTCATGCATATTTAGCTAGACACATTCTTTATCATACACTTATCTTTATATATTATAATAAGGCTAGCATAAGTTTATCCTACATGAATTCATGCATATTTAATCTTAAGGCATTTAACATCATATACGAACAAAATAAGCTAAAGGCATTTTATGTCATACATGAACAAAATAAGCTAAAGGAATTTCATATCATACATGAATAAAATAAGCTAAAGGCATTTCATATCATACATCAATAAAATAAGCTAAAGGCATTTCATATCATACATCAATAAAATAAGCTAAAGGCATTTCATATCATACATGAATAAAATTAGAGTAGACATAGAATTCTTACTTGGGCGGCGGATTTGGAGCTTGATGTGTGTGATACCACTGTAACGCTACTCTTTTCGAGAATGTCAGGGGCGTGCATGACAAATACATACATTACATACAATGAAGACTTTATGCATACTTCTTAATTCTTGCGTGAAGACTTTAGACATTTTTTTTTCTTTTTTTTTTTTTAAAACATAAACATGCATTGACATATATATATATATATATATATATATATATATATATATATATATATATATATATATATATATATATATATATATATACTTCTTCTTCTTCACATAGAGCATGCATCATAGCATATATAGATACTTCTTCTTACTTCTTCTTTACTTCTTCTTATTAGCATAGAACATGCATCATAACATAGATAGGTACTTAGTGCTTAGTTCAAGTTCTTAAACGACACCATCATAAGCAGGCATAATAAAGACATCCATAGACATCATCATCATAGGTAAACACATATATATGTAGACCTAACGGATCTTCTCCACCATGCCACTACCACACACATTTGGCCCCTTCTGCTGCTCCCATTAGTTTATCCCTCCCTTACCCTTATCTGCAGTACGAGGGAAAGATAAACTATAAGCACATAGGCTTAGTAAGATCCTGTCCTACTCACAAAAACCATACATCGACAATAATCATGACATGTAGCATTCATAACATATAAGCGATATAATGTGTAACATACATGGCATCATCAACTTAACATGTAGCATAAGTAACATAAGTAAATATAACATGTATCACCCATAACTTAGCGGCATAACATGAATATATGCTTAACCAACATAACATGCATCGTATGTAACTTAGTAACGTAAACATCATAGCATATCCTCAAACATAACAGGTAACGTATATAACATAAGCATGTAAACATTCCTAACATATCATCAAACATAACATGTAAACATATATAACATAAGCATGTAAACATTCCTAACATATCATCAAACATAACATGTAAACATAGCATCATATCATATCATCAAACATAACATGTAACGTATATAACATAAGCATGTAAACATTCTTAACATATCATCAAACATAACATGTAAACATAGCATCATATCATATCATCAAACATAACATGTAACGTATCTAACATAAGCATGTAGACATTCATCAAACATAACATGTAAACATAGCATCATATCATATCATAAAACATAACATGTAACGTATCTAACATAAGCATGTAGACATTCCTAACATATCATCAAACATAATATGTAAACATAGCATCATATCATATCATCAAACATAACATGTAACGTATCTAACATAAGCATGTAGACATTCCTAACATATCATCAAACATAACATGTAAACATAGCATCATATCATATCATAAAACATAACATGTAACGTATCTAACATAAGCATGTAGACATTCCTAACATATCATCAAACATAACATGTAAACATAGCATCATATCATATCATAAAACATAACATGTAACGTATCTAACATAAGCATGTAGACATTCCTAACATATCATCAAACATAACATGTAAACATAGCATCATATCATATCATCAAACATAACATGTAACGTATCTAACATAAGCATGTAGACATTCCTAACATATCATCAAACATAACATGTAAACATAGCATCATATCATATCATCAAACATAACATGTAACGTATCTAACATAAGCATGTAGACATAACAATCAGCAGGTAAACATATGCAGGATGTTTTGAAAACATATATTTTAGGTACGTAAATATAAATCTCAACATATTTGGGCCCGGCATTGTACCACTTCTTCATTATCATAGCGCGCATCCCTAAATAGGCCCGAGGTAGCAAGTCTCGAACCTAATAGGTTTCTAGGCCCGAGTCTTATTCCATCGACCTAGGGGCAATCGTCATAGCGTAGAAGCCCATCCTAGGCCCGAGTCTTACTCCATCGACCTAAGGCATCTTGGAGCCCATCCCATACTAGGCCCGAATCTTATTCCATCGACCTAGGGGCAATCATAGATAGAAGCCCTTCCTAGGCCCGAGTCTTATTCCATCGACCTAGGGCATCTTAGGAGCCCATCCCTTCTTGGACCTTGTTAAGGTCTTGGTACAAGCCATGCAGAAGGTAAAATACTTATATGCTTATTTGTACAACATAGCTTATTTCATTAACATAGCATGGCATAGTTCATTTCATAACACATCATGCTTCATTGCATTAACATAGCATAGCATACTTCATTTCATAACACATCATGCTTCATTTCATTAACATAGCATAGCATACTTCATTTCATAACACATCATGCTTCATTGCATTTAACATAGCATAGCATACTTCATTTCATAACACATCATGCTTCATTTCATTAACATAGCATAGCATACTTCATTTCATAACACATCATGCTTCATTTCATTAACATAGCATAGCATACTTCATTTCATAACACATCATGCTTCATTGCATTTAACATAGCATAGCATACTTCATTTCATAACACATCATGCTTCATTTCAACTCCTAACATCATCATATAGTTACCAAAACATAGCATGAAACTTCATTGAAACCCTAAAAGCATGGCTTGGCCGAATGGGTCTTGTGGCCATTAGGGTTAGCTTTGTCCTAATTCATTTTAACTCCTAGCATCATCATATAGTTACCAAAACATAGCATGAAACTTCATTGAAACCCTAAAATCATGGCTTGGCAGCACATGTAACTGAACATTAGGGTTAGCTTTTGTCCTAATTCATTTTAACTCCTAACATCATCATATATAGTTACCAAAGCATAGCATGAAATCATCAAAACCCTACCTAAAAGCATGGCTTGGCGAATGGGTCTTGGTGGCCATTAGGGTTAGATTTTGACCTAAACCCTTTTCCATCCTACATCATCATCTAGTTACTAAAACATAGCATATAACTTCATGGAAACCTAAAATCATAGCTTGGCCGAATATAACATTTAGATTTCTTTTATAAAACATCAAACGAAGCTACTCGTATGCAGGTGAGGGATACTTACATCCTTCGCTTTGCTTTGGGTGGGGAAGATGACCTAAGGAAGATCAAAACCTAGCCTTCTCTTGCTTGGATAGGGTTTGGCCAAAGGTGGAGAGGGAGCTAGAATTTCGGTGAGAAGAAGAAGAAGAAGAGAGGAAGTGGCAAATTAGAACCTTCCCTCTTCTTTATAAAGGGAGGAAGAGAAGTTTCTCTTCTCTTCTTCCATGCCTCTTCATTTACCTTTATCTCACTTATCTATAATCCCCCCCCTTCATCTAATGATGTAGTCCTATTGGGCTTCTGGTTAGTGGGTGCATCTATAGGGTTTGGCTATCTCTAGAGGTTTGGGGTTCAATTCCTAGGCCTTCCACCCCTTTTTGGCTTATTTCTTTTATTTTTGGAAAAAGGCCCACCTAAGGCCCATGATCATCAAGCCAAAAATTCCTATAAAATTGCTAGGAATTTTACGGGCGTTACAGGTTTGGGTTGTGGGAGCAGAATGCTTGGTAGCCGATTGGTCAGTCGGCTATGGCCCTGGCAATTGACTGTTGTGTTATGGCAGCCCACTGCAAGTATAACCATTGGATTGGATGCTGACATGGATTAAGCAAGTCTCACAATCATATTGTTGGTAGTCGACTAGGGCCTTACGATAGTCGATTGCCAGGCACAAATCTAGCCTGATGCAAGCATAAAAGGAACAGTTCGTGGAGGATTTGGACAGTGATTTTGTTGGGCGATTTGGAGGGGATTTGCTGTTGCAATCCAGACCTTCAAGGCTAGTCCAAGGCGATCAACAAGCAAGCATTCAAAGCAAAGTGTTGTAAAGTTTTCTTTACTTATTTTTCGTATTTACTTTGTATTTTCTTGTTGAATTTTGTATTACTATTGTAATCGGTTGTACGAGGTTTCCCCACCTCTGGATTATTCCAAGAAGGAGTATTTATTAGTGGTGAGTGCATCACTAGAGTCATTGAGCTCGACCCGTGGAGTAGGAACCTTGAGGTTCTGAACCACATTATATCACATGTATTTGTGTTTGTATTTGTTTCTACATTTGTATTTCTATATTACACTATGCTAATGATGATTGTAGAGAAAAACGAACGAATTCCATCTCGCAACGTCAAACACGCTATTCACCCCCCTCTAACGACGGTCAAATTCCCAACAAGTGGTATCATAGCGAGGCCGCTCTTCATTTGGTTTAACAACCAAGGGAGCACGCTAGAGGGCAAGCTGGATCATCAAGAGAAATTGGGTGACGACATCAACATTCCACCGTCCTTCGACCACGAAGATTTCGCATATTGGAAAGGTAGAATGATGGACTTTCTTATTTGCAATTTTGATAATTGGATTAGTGTCATAGTAGGTTTCGACACTCCAAAGGATAAAGAAGGAAGAAAACTCAAGAAGAAGAATTGGAGCAAAGATCAACTCCGATACTTCAACATAAATAATAAGGTAATGGGTATATTACATAGCGTAATTCCTAATGATATATTGTGTATGATAGGAGATTGTAAAGATGCCAAGGAGCTTTGGAGAAAGTTGGAAAGATATCATGAAAACCCATCACCACCACATGAAGTAGAAGAGGAGTCCAAGGAGGAGTGCTCATCCTCTCAAGCTCAAGAAGGAGCAAGCACATCTTCATCCCAAGAGCTTGAGGAATCGGAGGTTGATAGGGAATCAACATCCGGATCGAAAGAGGTGGAAGAAGTGGAAGAAGCCTCCACCTCTACGATTGAGGGGGAGGAGAGACCATCTACTCCGGAGCAAGGGCAAGAGCTAGAAGAGTCATCTACTTTCGGGAGAAGTGTTGAACAAGCTCAAGAGGCCCTCACCATCCCCCTAGGTAACTCAAGCAATTTAGTCAAAAATAAAAATCATATAATTTGTTTTGAGTGTAGGGAAAATGGGCACTATAAGAGCAAGTGCCCTAAAAAGATCAAGAAGCCTCAACCGGTGCCAAAGGTCAAGGATACCGGTGCCCCAATTAGGAAGAGCAAGGAGCATGTGGTGTTCTTCAAGTGTGAACAACCGGGGTATTATAGGAGTCAATGCCCTAGGGGGAAAAAGAAGGGGCAAGAAGGAGCTACACAAGTAGGGGGGGGTGCTTCCAAAGCAAACCCTAAGGTATATTTTAATGCACCTTCAAGTTCTAGGTTTAAAAAGAATGTTTTTAGTACTCTTGCTATTACTCATGAAAAGAATGCTAGTAAAAATAGGCTTTATTGCTTAGAAGCTAAACATGTCAACTTTAGAAATAAGGAGAAATTTGAGACTAATGTCCCTAGAAAAATTCAACCTAAGCAGTCTATTAGGAAGGTAGAAAACCATCTAGTTTTTAACTCTAAAAACCATAGACATATGCCTAGGAAGGGTAATAATACTCAACGAAATAATGGGCCCACAAAATTTGAGAAATTAGAGCTAGAGAATCAAGTTTTGAAGTAAAAGCTTGAGAAGTTGGAGAAGACCCTTAGGAAGATGCAAAATTTAATTAAAGGATCAAATAGTCAAAACCTAAGGTGTAAGAGGCAAGAACCATCTAGGAGGCAAGGTTTGGGTCACAAGACTATGTCCAAGAAGGTAATGCCTACTTACCACAATGTTCCATTTGATTATGGAATTAGTACTAGGTCTAGGAAAACCAAGGTCACAAGGGAAGTCATCCCTAGAGTTGACCATGGTAGGTGCCTAGTGGCTAAGGTTTCAAGGAAACCTAGGGAATCCACTAAGAAGGTTACAAGGAGAGTCACCCCTAGAGCTAACCTAGGCAAGACCCAAATGACCAATGCTATCAAGCCTAAGAGGGTCATTAGGAGGGTATCTAGGGATGTTATCCCTAAGGAATACATATTAAAGCCAAGGAGCTCAAATAGGTTTTGGGTTCCTTGGAGCGTGATCGATTCACGCTAAATGGGTTAGTGTGTGCCAACTTTAAATGGATGGGTAGTTAACCTAACCATGGTAAAGGTGGCATTTTAGGTCATTTTCAAGGTAATAGGTACCTTGAAAATGTGGTTTGAATTTATATCCTAAAGGATTTTAGGATGTGCCGATATATTTTGAGAATTATGAAAAATCAATCAAATTGGCACAAACTAGGTTTAGAGGTAATAGTGTGCCATTTTTGGTTTTTGGCACACTTGGGGGATTAAGGATAATATGGCAAAATGGGTTTAATTCTAACAAATAGAAATTAACACTAAAATTTAGGTATTATATACCTTTATATTTTATTTACCATGATTGATTTGTCATATGCCATGTCATGACATTATATTTATTTTTATCATATAATATTTCATCATCATGCTTAAGTTTTAGTTTTAGTGTCATGTATGTTTAGGATTAAATCATATGCCATGACATCATGATTATTGGCATTGCTTTATTTATGCTATCATTTATGCCATGATCATATTTCATGTGTTAATAAAATTGATTTAAGGAGTATGACATGACTTGAAGTCCCATGTATAAGAGAATCAAGTAGTGTTGCCTTAGAAAAATGCATAAAACTTTAGATTAGGATAACCAAAAACCACATCTCACATTACATTGACATGTGTGTGTTTTCAAACACCCTAGACACATATGAGATGCTAGGAAATGAGTTAAGTTCAAGGTGCATAGTTCTTGCATGTAGATGAACTCAAACTCATCTAATACCATGGTGGATCATGGGGAAAGCTAATGTGCAAGTCATATGAATTGAGCCCATTGATCATGATCCAATGTAGGTTTTCAAAAACATTTTAAAAAGATTTTATAAAATCTTGGTGAAGTCTATCTTTTGATAACAATTACCATTGATGAAATTGATAAAAAATAGGGCCAAAACATTAAACTTTTCAATGGTTTTAAACTTTGTGTCAATCTCAGTATTTTATGGGTATTTTATTTTTCAAATAATTTTCACCCATAATGATTGTTATAAGTAGTATACGTATGAAGTTTCAAAATTTTTTAAAATAAGTATATTTACTTATGTGTTTCTAAAATTCAGATTCTGATTTTTGAAATTCTGCATTTGCTGAAATCAGTCGACTGCCGCTTATGGCAATCGACTGGTGACTGTAAGAGTCGACTGCCAAAGCTGATTTCGGATAAACAAGGATGTTCAGCCCATATGTAATCTATGTTAGGCTACCCTAATTGCTCCTAACCCTAGGATATGCTTTAGAAAGCATTGGAAAGGGTGGAAATCCATTGAATATGGATTAGGAGAGTTGTTGGGGTGTATATTGAATTTTAAGGGAGGTGAAAGTTCAATGTAGAATCTTTGCCCTTAATTTCTATTGTTTAGTGTTCCTATAGGCTTAGGGACTCTCCAAGGACATTGTTGGTGCAATGGTCAAGGGGGAGCAAGCCTTTAGGGGGAGGTTATCCATCCTGGGATGATGGATGTGTTCTTCCTCATGAGGGGAAGAATTTTGGGAGAATGTGAGATGTCCAATTTGAAAATTGAGAGAGTTTGTAGGATTGTTTTTCTTGAGTGATATGGGACTTATCACTAGGAAGAGTAAAGGTATCCTAGATGTTTTTTATCCAAGGGGGAGATTGTAAGATCTCATTGGATATGAGATATTGACCTCCTTGAGGAGAATCTTTTTGATGTATGTCAAAAAGAGGGAGAATTGATGGGAAAATCAATGGGAGAATTTGAGATTACCAATTTGGGAGAATTGGTAAGGAGAATTGAGCTAGTGTTCTAACTCAAAGGTGTTTGGTTTTTGTCAAACATTAAAAAGGGGGAGATTGTTGGTGCAATCGACCCAGGTCACGATTGACCAGACTCGAATTTGACTCGAGCGATATTTTGATGTTCGACAAGATGTATGACAATGTGATTGTCATGGGAAAGTCCAAGTCATAGGTAGATGGCATGGAAAGCCCAAGTAAGACACTTGGCAATGGGAAAGTCCAAGTCATGGGTAATTGGCATGGAAAGTCAAAGCTTGAGTCTTGACAATTGGAAAGTCCAACATGGGTTGGCATGGAAAGTCCAAGCATGGGTCTTGGCAAGGGAAAGTCTAAGCTGTACTCTTGTAAAATGTAAAGTTTAACATGGGTTGACAAGGGAAGTCCAAGGGTTGATATTGGTGGCGAAAAGTCCAAGCATGAGTCTTAGCAGCATAAGTGTTGGATCGAGCGGATCGCTCTAGGAGGGGGTGAATAGCGATAAAAAATTTTCTTTGAATTCGTTCGGTAAAACATGAGTAGACACAGCGGAAGATAAAAAATAAGAAACAATAGACATGAGGGTTTTACTTGGTTCGTAGTCGAAGGCTACTACTCCAATGCTCTAGTGGTCCTTGACTACATACGGAGGGCAAAAACACTAAACGAACTCCTCCTCATTGGAGGTAGGAGTTAAACGAATACAAAAATCAAGAAAGAATAAAGGTAGAGGGACACTCCTCCTCTCCTTGATATGATTTAAAGCTCGAAATAAGAACAACTTATACAAATTAAAGCTTATACCGATGACTTTTTGAATACTTGAATCTTGGAGCTTGAGTCGTCATCTTGGCAGTGCTTCGTCATAGGGATGTCGGAGACTCGTAGCGTATCGAAAGCACTTGGAAGCTTTTGAATTGATGAAAACCCCTAGAACAAGCCATCCTTTTATAGCCTTTGAGCTCCTCATCGAATGGGTCTTTAACCAATCACAAATGGGCACAAAGCTCTTTGGAATGAGGTGATAAGGCTTGACTCCTCGAAGTTGATCCTTGACCATCAGTCGACTGATGTCCATCATCAGTCGACTAATGGCAACATCAGTCGAGTGCTGATCATGGGTAGTCGACTGATGGACGACAGTCGAGTGCTCTAACCTGGCAGTCAATTGATGTTGGCTGAAATCAAAAGTTAGCTTAACAAAAACATTATTTTGACAGCCTCCGACCGTCCGATCTCGACCTAGACCATCCATGGGATGTCTTGGGTCGGATTTATGCTTAAGACCATCCCCGTAAGAAGGAAACGACCTCACTTACGCTCACACACACGAGCTTACCTCGATACTTACTTTGTAGCTCTTGCTTCTGGCCTTCCACACGATTCCTTCGGCTTCCTCTGAAGTCACTCGAGTGTCGCCCGACCACCGCAGCTTCTTCTGGGTGTCACTAGCCTTCAGCTCTAGCTTTAGCACTTTTCTGCAAACTCGATTTAGCTCATGAGATAACAATATGAGATTAACTTTGTATCGTTTGCTATACTCAAAACTCAGGTTCGACTTAGGTGCCTACTGCACCAACAATCTCCCCCTTTTTGATCTATGGCAAACCCACATACAAAGTTAAGAAAATAATATGCATGAAGAATAATATACATGAGAAACAATAATAATAAAGATTAAGTAAGAGTAATAAGGATTTTCTTCAAGTACTCCCCCTTGAGAGAGGGTGAGTCTTGAAAGAAGATCTTAATCCTCCCCCTTGATGGTTGCTATTTAGGAAGAGTTTAAGTAATTAACATTACTTAAAGTTGGCCTTAGTAAATTACTTAAAGGTGGCCTTAGTAAAATGTTTAAAGTTAAGAGGACTTCTTAACTTGGCCCTTTATTTCCTTTTTGTTAACTCAACCAAGTTAAGATACAAAAATTAAAGTTAAGTAAACATTTGGCCATGTGAATGAAGTAAAATTTTGATTTGTCCATGTGAATGAAGTAATTTGATTTGGCCATGATTTGGCCATGTGAATGAAGTAAAATTTTGATCCCTTAACTTTGGCCTTTTTCTCCCCCTTTTGCCATATATTGAAAAGAGTGGGGGTGCTTGAAAAAATATAGGTATTAAATTTTAAGTCCATGCATGTTCCATATTATTTTGAAAATAATATACTGAAAATAAGCTCATCTATAAAATGTTCGAGTCTTATTTGACTCGATTGATATACAAAAATCAACAAATCCTGGTCAGAGTCGATTAAAATATCTTATTATACTCCGTGGTTCATGGTAATGCACTAGTTCTACATCTGAAACCGGGAGTAAGGTCCTAACATCTCACGCCCATCTACGTGGCTAAGTACACAAACACATTAGTCCTATGTGTTGTGAGATGTATTGGCTCCTTAAATCTATAGGTGCATGATATCTAAGGTATGTCCTATGCTAGTTCCATGAAAAGTAAGAGATAGTAATAAGAAAATATAATTTTTAAATTACAATTCTACCACGCACATGCCCAATTTTCATCTTAATAGACTGAATTCAACTTCGGGTTGGGGTTTAGTAAATAGGTCTACCAAGTTGGACTTCGATTCGACGTATTCGAGTTCTATGGCTCCGTTGGCCACATGTTCTCGAATGAAATGGTGTTTGACCTCTATATGTTTGGTACTAGAATGACATATTGGATTCTTAGTTTGGTTAATTGAGCTAATGTTATCTACGTAAATTTTAGTATTCATAAAGTCTAACTTAAAATCTCGAAGAGTGTACTTCATCCTAAGAAGCTGAGTGACACACTCACCCATAGCGAAGTATTCGGCTTTGGTGGTAGATAAGGCAATATAGTGTTGCTTCCTACTCACCAACTCACTAGACTCAAGCCGAAAAGTTGACAACAACCACTCGTACTCTTTCTATCGAGCTTACTACCAGCATAGTCTGAGTCGGAGTAGCCGGTTAGTTCAAACTCGGTAGATCTAGGGTACCAAATACCGACATTAAGTGTACCCTTTAGATATCTAAGGATATGCTTGACTAGATTTAGGTGAGACTCCTTGGCACATGTTTGGAACCTTGCGCACATACTTACTGCAAATAAGATATCAGGTCGGCTTATAGTTAAGTAAAGGAGACTTCCTATCACGCTCCTAGAGTGTTTTAAGTCTAATGGATTTCCGGTTACATCTTCTTCTATATTTACATTTGTTTCCATTGGGGTATTAATAATTTTAGCGTCTTGTATTCCAAAGCATTTAATTAATTCTCTAGTATATTTGCATTGATGTAGGTATATTCCATCTTTAGTTTGTTTAATTTGTAGACCTAAGAAGAAACTCAACTCACCTACTAAATTCATTTCAAATTCACTTTCCATAAGTGAAATGAATTCGTTTAGTAGGATCGAGTTGGTGGTTCCGAAGATGATATCGTCTACGTAAATTTGGGCTATGAATATGTCTTTATCTATGGTTTTTACGAAAAGGGTTGGGTCAACTAAACCTTGGTTAAATCCTTTGGACTTAAGATAAACCGAAAGCCTCTCGTACCAAGCTCGAGGAGCTTGTTTGAGTCCATAGAGAGCTTTCTTTAATCTAAGGACATGGTTGGGTTTTTCTAGACTTTCGAAACTGGGTGGTTGGCTAACATAACTTCTTCCTTAATATATCCATTTAAGAATGCTGACTTTACATCCATTTGAAACAACTTAAATCCTCGATGTGCAACATATGTTAAAAGCATTCGAATGGATTCTAATCTAGCTACTGGGGCATAGGTCTCGTCGTAATCTAGACCTTCGACTTGACTAAATCCATTAGCGACTAATCTAGCTTTATTTCTAACTACTTCACCTTTATCATCAAGTTTATCTCTAAACACCCACCTTGTTCCAACGATTGTTTTATCTTTAGGCGGTGGTACTAATTCCCATACTTCGTTCCTAGTGAATTGAGCCAACTCTTCTTGCATTGCAATAATCCAATCGGGATCAAGAAGAGCTTGGTCAATAGTTTTAGGTTCAATTTAGGAAATCAAGGAGATTTGACTAAGGTTTCTATAAGACGCTCTAGTTCGAACTCCTAGGCTTGGATCACCTTCACTTGGTCGATAGGATGATTCGTTTGAGTCCTAGTTTGATTTGGGTTTGAGTCATCTACCACTTGGTTGATAGGATGACTAGTTTGAGTCCTAGTTTGATTTGGGTTTGAGTCATCTACCACTTAGTCGATAGAATGACATGGTTGACATAGGTTAGGATTAATACTAGACTTGATCTCCGGATCAGAGTTGAGTCTGGTATGAATCGGCTTGCTAATTTGGGTTGCCGGAGGCTTTGTAGGTTCATGTCCTTCATCAAATACTACATTGATAGTCTCCTCGACTCTAAGGGTGTCATGGTTATATACTCTATAAGCTCTACTCGTAGTCGAGTATCCTAGAAAGATTCCAGTTGAGGTTTTGGAAGTAAATTTCCCTAGGTAATACTTAGTGTTTAAGATATGTACCTTACACCCAAATACCCTAAAGTACTTGATGTTAGGTATTTTATCGTGATAAATCTCGTACGAGGTCTTAAGGTGCCTCTTTAACATACGGATCCTATTTTGGACATAGCATGCCGTTCTAACGGCTTCAGCCCAAAACCTATCAGGTAGGTTATACTCGTTTAACATTGTCCTAGCGGCTTCTTGTAGGATTCTATTTTTACGTTTTACTAGGTCATTCTGCTGTGGGGTTCTAGGACATGAGAACTCATGGTGGTATCCATTTAGGTCAAAGAATTCTGTAAACCTGTAGTTCTCGAATTCACCACCATTATCACTCCTAAGTCTTTTGATTTTAAGGTTTTGTTGATTTTCTATTAGTTTAAATAGGTTGATTAATTGATATAGGGTATCACTTTTGTGTTTGATGAACCTAACCCAAGTAAATCTAGAATAGTCGTCAATTATGAATACATCGCTTCCCACTTCAACTCGGTCCCTTGTTCATGGAAATCCCTTCTACGCCCCCGGATAAAAAAAAATTATCTTTGACAAGAGGGATTACACAAGCAACCATGTCATCGTCGTGCTATTCGATTAGAGTAGTCACTTGAACAAACTTGTTGTTCAAGTAACCAATCTCTATTCTACGAATAGCCGCGGAATAGACGATGTACGGATCGCCGTCTTTTGTGTTTATGTTCGGGGTCCAAGTTATATTAGCCACAAAAAAGAATATATAACATTGATATAATTGAAAAACAATTATAAACATGTTACAAAAGAAAATAGACAATCAATATACCTCTCGATCTTCTATTGTATGACCTTCCTCCTTTTGGACGTCGTGTGGGCGACGATCTACCAAAAGTTGAAGCTCCTAGATCACCAATCTTCCTTCCTTGCTCGCTCCAAACAAGAGGAAGTATAAAAAAAAGACCCTTCTCCTTCCTTTAGCCAACCAACAAGCACCAAGCAAGATGCTTGCCGCCGGCCAACAAGGAAAAGGGATGAGAAGGATGGATGCTAGCCAAGAGCTCCAAGGGAGGACCCTAAGCCTTGTTTCCACCGGCCAAGGAGAGGAGAAGAGCTAGCTTTGGACGCCGGCCAAGGGAGGGAAGGCTGGTATGTGCGTCGGCCACCAAGGGAGAAAAAGAAGATAAGGAAAAGCTTTCCTTATTTGGTGCTGCCAACCCCAAATCCTAATCTCCAAGCTTGCCGCCCACCTTAACCCTAATCCTATCTCTAATGGGATTCCTCCTTGCCTCCCACCCCTCCTCTCCTTTTATAGAGTTAGGGATAAGCCTTGTTTTAATCTCCACCATTAGATCTAGGGATTAAATCTCAACCGTCGGATCTAGAGATTTAATCTCAACCGTCGGATCTAGAGATTTAATCTCTACCTTTGGATCTAGATTTTTGTTTTCATCCATTGGATCTAGGCTTCATGAGGTATTAATAGGCTACAATATGGACCATGAGGAGGAGTTGGATCATGGCCACCCAATGGATCAAGCCCACATAAAGTCCGATCCATTAATGGTAATCCAATCCACTAAAGGATTATCATTGATCTACCTCACCAACCCCCATAAGTTAATATGGGCTCAATATATTATTTGTACATTTTTCTCCCCGTGTTTAAGATCTCGAATGTCCATCGATTAATTAATTTACTGACCATTAATTAATCAACATCTAACTCCATGAGTAGTACCACTCAACCTTTTCATCATGTCGGACCAAGTCCGCCTGCAGGGTTTACATGATGAACCTTATGAGCTCTTCAAGGGGACATCATCATCCTAATATATAAGACACGGTTTCCTCCTATAATCAATGGCACACCATATAAATAATATCATTTCCTAATTTATCGAGCCTATCGATTTAATCTATAAATCTCGCCCATTGGTAAATCAAAGAAATGAATACTAAGTATATCTGCCCGTTATTATATCGGGATTAAGAGTATGTATAATATAATATCTGAGGTCTGATTCGATTATGTAGTCAGCAATAAATCGAATCACCTCTAAGTCGGTCTTGCTCAATACACACAAAGTGTACTAGTGTGATTCTATGGTCAAGACAAACCAATATCAAATCACACTACAACTATACCAATGGTTTGTCCAAAGTCATCTCGGTTGTGAGCCTATACTTATACTTTATAAGGAGCCGATAACATGATCTCCCGTGTGACACCACACACCATGTTATCTGCAATGTAATGTACTAGATAATATGCATCACCATAAATATGCAAACAATGATCATGTGATTCTTATTTCAAAATAAAGATGTTCATACAAAAGATAGACTTTTCAGTATACATCCCAACAATCTCCCACTTATACTAAAAGACTTTGCTGTCCTCAAACTGCCATACATCTGATTCCCATTCCCTCCACATGCCTATCAAAAGCTCTCGGCGGAAGGGCCTTAGTGAAAAGATCTGCAAGGTTATCCTCCGATGCAATCTTGGCCACAACAACTTCTCCTCTCTTTATGATTTCTCCTATCAGGTGGTACTTGCGCTCTATGTGTTTACTTGCCTTATGGGCTCGTGGTTCCTTCGAGTTTGCAACTGCACCACTATTATAACAATAAATTGTGATAGTTATGGGCAAACCAGGAATCACATCCAAGTCCATTAAAAAGTTCCTTAGCCACACAACTTCTTTGGCCGCCTCAGAGGCTGCCACATACTCATCTTCCATGGTGGAGTCCGCCACGTATTTCTTCTTGACACTCCTCCATACAATGGCTCAACCTCCCAAAGTAAACACAAAAACTGAGGTAGACTTACTGTTATCCCTGTCTGATTGGAAGTCGGAATCTGTGTAACCCACAGGGAGTAATTGGTCTGCCTGGTAAACTAGCATATAATCCCTAGTCCTTCGCAGGTACTTCAATATATGCTTTACCGCAGTCCAATGTCCCTATCCTAGATTACTTTGATATCTGCTGACCATGCCCACGGCAAAGCAGATATCTGGTCTCGTACATAGCATCATATACATGAGGCTTCCTACTGCCGAGGCGTAAGGAACCACCTTCATCTCCTCTATCTCCTCAGATGTTCTAGGACACATCTTCTTAGATAAAGGAACTCCATGCATGTAAGGTAGAAAACCATTCTTGGAATTTTACATGCTAAAACGATCCATAATGGTGTCTATGTTTGAAGCTTGAGATAAGCACAACATCCTTTTCTTACGATCCCTTATAACCTTAATCCCAAGGATGTGTCATGTTGGGGATCGGTATGGCCGGCTAGAGGGGGGTGAATAGCCCTTTTCATTTGGATGCCGGTATTTGCTCGTCTACAAAACTAATTAGCGCAAGCAGAAGACTAATAAAGATAAGCAAATAGAAATACGAGAAAACAAACGCTAACAAAGAATGCAACGTGGTTCACGGCTACGCCGCTAATCCACGGTCCCCGATTCGTCCTCGGTGAATCACTCCGCTAAACCAATCCACTAAATGGTCTCTCCTTTGCACCAAGCTAGGTGGAGGTAACCTTTACAATCAAGATCACTCTTCTTACAAATAGAATGGAGTAAAAGCGAGTAAGAAGAGTTTAGAGCTTGTGGGGCACTAGGAAGATCACTTGGAGCATGAGCATTAGCCTCTTAAAGGCTTACACCCTCTCTTTTTATAGAGAGGGCTGATTTCTTCCCGTTGGCCGCCATCAGTCGACTGCCGCCCTTGGCAGTCGACTGCCGTCACTACAACGGCCTCCGAACACGTCGGATCCCGACCGTTGTAGTCCAACGGAACACTTGGCGATCATCGGACCTCACCGATCTTGTTGTCCCCGTAGTCGATCGCCCGATCGGCTCACGGCGGTCTTGCTCGCGATATCCTCTGGCGATCATTGCCATTCCATGGCGATCATGCTGGACATAAACCCATCGATCGGATACGGTCGAACTCACTCGACTCGGAAGCGATCATTGCCATTCCATGGCAGTAGACTGGTGCCGTGTGAAACTCAAACTTAACATAAGTTTGAGCTTCTGGCGGTCGGGTAAACCTTAACCCTTGCGGTCATGTCTCCGACACTCAGCCATTCGGCCAAGTTCACCTAATGAGCTACTTACATTTCACTCATTCTCTCATCTCACTCGAAGTCCCTCGCCGAAGCTCTCTTCGTTCGTGGCCACGTCCCTTGGCAGCATCAGGTGCACGACTCTGCAATGCTCCTTCGCGTCTCTTGCCTCCGAAGTCTGCTTCCTTGGCTTCACTTCAAGTCATCTCGTCCGGTGGTCCCTCGGATGCTCCAAGCGCACGGCTTCCGCAAAGTCATCCTTCTCCGACTCAAGGACCGAGGTTGTGAGGGTGAACCCGCCAAGGCTCCATGTGCGAATTACTAAGTCCCTGCAAGACTCCAACGAACATATCAAATAAACATACCAACCTAACTTAAACCCTTTGCCACACCATCAAAACCATATTACGGCAAGAGATTGCCCTAACAATCTCCCCCTTTTTGATGTGTGGCAATCCGTTTAAGTTAGGTAAAAACATTTGATATAAATTCTAAGGTAAGAAAGCATGTAAAGATAAACATGATATAGCAACATGCCACTCCCCCTTAATCCATGAAACTCTATGGCATCATATATTTCTCCCCCTAAAATAATTAACTTAAACATAAAATATTTCTCCCCCTTTGACACCATCAAAAAGATTAACACTAAGTTATAAGCTCATGACATCAAGTATAATGGAGGGAAAATACCAAAAACATGATTAAAATCTGAAATCAGAAAATTGCAGGATGATTTTCAGGTGAGCGATCATTGCTATCGATGATGGTCGTGGCACAATTGATTCCAAATTAGATTTTACAGTATGCATTAAAAATTCCAGAAAATTCGAAAACTCATGAAATTTGAGGAGCATATTTCTATTAAATATATCTATCAAGGAAAAATAGTTTTTCATGAAAAATCATTATATTTTCTGAGATTTGCAAAAAATCCAAACACTTGAAAAACCACTAGTTTTTGAGCATGTTAGTATCCAATTTTAACACCTAGTCTTGCTTTGAATTGTTCCAAAACATGAATACATAGATTTTAGATTAAAGAATTGTTTTGAAAACATATGAAATATCCAACCATGATCTTTGGGCAATATGTCTATGAATTAAACATAAGCCTTCCCCATGATTGGTCTATTATTGCTATGTTGATACTTTAAATGACCATCTAAATGCCATAGGCATTAGTGGACATTTGTATCATCCTAACATCTCACCTATGCTAAGTTTGCAATCAAGTTAGCCTATAGTGAGTGTGAGATGCATCCTAGGGGGTATTTGTATATACTTAACCAATATATTCATGCAATTCTATCATGGTTAAGTATTAACCTAACAATTAACATGATCATAATGACATATATGAATGAATTCTACATTATGATCATGAAACTCATGTATTCATCAAATAATAGTCATGCATTAGGTATTATATGATGATAATAAACAAAGTATCACCTAAAGCATGATTCAAACCTATTTCTCATGATAACGTGCCAAATTTCAAAAACATAAATCATGATTGCAAATATACATAGGGATTACATTAATCATCATGATTTAAGCATTATTACCTATTTATGGGTACGTTATCATCACCCAACACTATCTAAAAAATGTTGTCCCGTCATCCTAAGTCAACCAAAATATGATATAGGTTAGGACCATGTGGTTGACTACCCTAGGGTTATTCTAACCCTTAAGGATGGATTTTGGAACCCAAAATAAGTTCTTTCCTATTGGGTTTACTAGATATTCCTTGGGGATCCATTTCCTAGCTATTACCTTCTTTTTATCTTGTCCCCTAGCTATTAGGCATTTGTAGGCCTTTTCATTTTTCTTTTCCTTGTAGCCTAGGCCCTTTTTGTTGAAGCTAGCTCTTTGGCTCCCTAAGATCAAGTTCAATGTGTTGGAGCCAATTGTGAATTTTTCTAGGGCTTTGGTTAAATAATCTACCTTTTCCCTTAAGGCCCTATTTTCATTTATACATGCATCACTAACATCTAATGGCACATAAAGGTCATGTGAGCATGCATCATCTAAGCTAGAAGAAATATTATCATTTAAGCATGCATTTTCTAGCTTATTTTCTAAATCCTTAATTTTATCTAGCATGCTCTTATTTTTCTTTTTCATGCCAAATAAGTCCTTAGTTAAACTAGAGATTATGGAAACTATTTTCTTAGGAGAAGCATTTGTTACCATAGTTTCCATGTCTTCTTCTTCTTCTTCGGATGATGAGGATGTAGAAGCTCCCCCTTCATTTGAGCTCTCCCCACTTGAGCTTGATCTTTCATTTTCGGATGAAGAGCAATCCAAGTCATCAAAGGCCATCAAGGCCAAATTGGTGACAAAGGCATTCTCCTCATCCGATGATGATGAGGAGGATGAGGATGGGTCATCCCAAGTCCTTGCCTTGAGAGCTTTGGCCTTTCCTTTTTCCTTTGTCTTCTTCTCCTCTTCCTTTTTCTTCTTGCTCCCCTTTTTCTTCTTCTTTTCTTCTTTCTTTTTCTTCTCTTCCTTGCTCTTGTTTAGGAGAGGACAATTGTCCCTTATGTGCCCTTCTCCTTGGCAATTGTAGCATATGACCTTCCCCCTTGGTCTTCTATTCCTATCATTAGATTTATCAAATCTAAAATTCTTAAATGCACGTCTTACCCTCCTTACCATATAGGCTTCTTCGGTGCTATCCATGGAGGAGGAGGAAGACGCTTCGTCATCGGAGGAGGAGGGGATTTCCATCTTCTTCTTCCCCTTATTTGCCAACAATGCTACTCCTCTTGAGGGTTGAATTCTAGGCTCCTCTTGTATTCCTTCAAGCCTAGTTTCGTGGAGCTCCATTGTTGAGAAAAATTCCTCCAAGGTACTTACTTCCAAGTTCTTGGAGATGTAGAACGAATCCACCATGGAGCTCCACTTTGAGGACCGGGGAAAGGCATCTATAGCCTTCATGAGCATGTCCCGGTTTGATAGCTTCTCACCTACACTTGTTAGCCCAATTAAAATTTCTTTAAACCTAGAGTGTAGTGAGGTTACCTTTTCTCCCTTTTCTAGTTTTATATTGGATAGTTGGGAGCGGAGGAGGTCTCTCCTTGCTAGCTTGGTCTCGGATGTGCCTTCATGGAGTTCTATAAGCTTCTCCCACATCTCTTTGGTGCTAGCACATTCTCCGATCTGGTTGATCTCTTGTTGGGGGAGCACATTGAAAAGATGATGTTTTGCCTTTGAGTTCGCAAGGTGCTCCTCTCTTTGCTTCTTAGTCCATCGTGATTTTTCGATTTGTTCACCCTTTTCATCCCTAGGCAACTCGAACCCATTTTCCATTATTAGCATAATATCAAAATCGGTCTCGAAGAATACCTCCATTCTCTTTTTCCACCAAGAGAATTCGTCGTCGAACTTCGGTGGGTGGATGTTTGAGCCGGCCATTTTGAATGTTGCTTGTTGGGGCGGTTAGTCCTCGACAAGCTTTCCCTGGCTCTGATACCACTTGTTGGGGAACGGTATGGCCGGCTAGAGGGGGGTGAATAGCCCTTTTCGTTTGGATGCCGGTATTTGCTCGTCTACAAAACTAATTAGCGCAAGCGGAAGACTAATAAAGATAAGCAAATAGAAATACTAGAAAACAAACGCTAACAAAGAATGTAACATGGTTCACGGCTACGCCGCTAATCCACGGTCCCCGATTCGTCCTCGGTGAATCACTTCACTAAACCAATCCACTAAATGGTCTCTCCTTTGCACCAAGCTAGGTGGAGGTAACCTTTACAATCAAGATCACTCTTCTTACAAATAGAATGGAGTAAAAGCGAGTAAGAAGAGTTTAGAGCTTGTGGGGCACTAGGAAGGTCACTTGGAGCATGAGCATTAACCTCTTAAAGGCTTACACCCTCTCTTTTTATAGAGAGGGCTGATTTCTTCCCGTTGGCCGCCATCAGTCGACTGTCGCCCTTGGCAGTCGACTGCCGTCACTACAACGGCCTCCGAACACGTCGGATCCCGACCGTTGTAGTCCAACGGCACACTTGGCAGTCGACTGCTGGACCTCACCACCGATCATCGCCCCCGTAGTCGATCGCCTGGCCACGAGCGGCTCTGCGATTCGCGATATCCTCGTCGATTGCCATTCCATGGCGATCGGGCATAAACCCATCACCGATCAGATACGGTCGAACTCACTCGATTCGGAAGCGATCATTGCCGCCATTCCATGGCAGTCGACTGGTGCCGTGTGAAACTCAAACTTAACATAAGTTTGAGCTTCCGGCGGTCGGGTAAACCTTAACCCTTGCGGTCAAGTCTCCGACACTCAGCCATTCGGCCAAGTTCACCTAATGAGCTACTTACATTTCACTCATTCTCTCATCTCACTCGAAGTCCCTCACCGAAGCTCTCTTCGTTCGTGGCCACGTCCCTCGGCAGCATCAGGCACACGACTCTGCAATGCTCCTTCGCGTCTCTTGCCTCCGAAGTCTGCTTCCTTGGCTTCACTTCAAGTCATCTCGTCCGGCGGTCCCTCGGATGCTCCAAGCGCACGGCTTCCGCAAAGTCATCCTTCTCTGACTCAAGGACCGAGGTTGTGAGGGTGAACCCGCCAAGGCTCCATGTGCGAATTACTAAGTCCCTGCAAGACTCCAACGCACATATCAAATAAACATACCAACCTAACTTAAACCCTTTGCCACACCATCAAAACCATATTACGGCAAGAGATTGCCCTAACATGTCCCACTTCTCCCTAGTCCTTCATATCAAACTATTTGGACAACCATACCCTTACGTCCGATAACACCTTGATATTGTTGCCAATTAACAAAATGTCTTCTACATATAGTACAAGAAATACCACTACGTTTCTGTCACATCTCTTGTATACACAAGACTCATCCGAACTTTGAATAAATCCATAAGACTGGATTACCTCATCAAAGCGGATGTTCCAAGACCTTGAAGCTTGCTTCAATCCATAAATGGACTGATTAAGCTTACATACAAGATGCTCTTTTCCCTTTTCAATGAATCCCTCTGGTTGCTTCATATAGATGTTTTCCTCAAGACTTCCATTAAGGAAAGCTGTCTTGACATCCATCTGTCATACCTCATAATCCATATGAGCAGCAATGCATAAGAGAATCCGGATATACTTAAGCATGGCTATCAACGAAAAGGTTTTGTCATAATCGATACCCTCTTTCTGAGTATACCCCTTCGCAACAAGCCTTGCTTTGAAGGTCTCAACCTTCCCGTCTATTCCTCTCTTTCTTTTGTAGATCCACTTGCAACTAATGGTTTTTACACCATCGGGTGGTTCTACTAGTTCGCAGTTCTGATTTGAATCCATAGATTCAATCTCAGTATTCATTGCACTTTGCCAAGATACCGCATCTTTATCTTGGATTGCCTCATCATATGTCTAGGGATCAGGTTCATGTTAACTAGGGATCAAATCAAAACATTCTCCCAAGAACATGAATCTATCAGGCTGTCTCACAACCCTCCCACTACGACGAGGTATCACCTGTATATCCTCTGTGACACGCGGTGCAATGACTTGTAGTATATCCTCTTGTACCGGTGGTACTGAAGAAGTGACTTCCCCTTTTAATTCCTCCAGAACAATCTTACTCATGGGCTTGTGGTTCATTACATAGTCTTCCTCTAGAAATCTGGCGTTCGTGCTAACGATCACCCTCTGATCTCTAGGACTATAAAAAAAACCTCCTTTCGTTCCTCTATGATAGCCAACGAACATTCGTACTTCTGTACGAGGTTCCAACTTACTAGCATCTGCTTTCAGCACATGTGTTGGACTCCCCCAAATCCGAATATGTCTTAGACTAGGCTTTCGTCCAGTCCACAATTCTGTGGGAGTAGAAGGCACTGATTTAGATGGAACCAAGTTCAAAATGTACACTGCTGTATCTAGAGCATATCCCTAGAACGAATTTGGTAACTCAGAATAACTCATCATCGATCTAACCATATCCATAAGAGTTCTATTCATTCGCTCTGCTACACCATTCTGTTGGGGTATGCCAGGTGCAGACAATTGGGATTGAATCCCAGCCTCTGATAAGTAATTCCTAAACTCTCCTAAGAGGTACTCACCACCACGATTAGATCGTAGTGTCTTGATACTTTTACCTTGACGTTTCTCCACATCAGCCTTGAATTCTTTGAACTTGTCAAAGCATTCAGACTTGCGGCGCATCAAGTAAATGTATCTATATCTCGAATAATCATCTATAAAAGAGACGAAATACTCAAAACCACCTCTAGCCTGAATAGACAAAGGACCACACAAATCAGAATGAACCAATTCTATCACATCTTTAGCTCTATACCCCTTGGCCTTAAAAGGCCTCTTGGTCATTTTACCCTCCAAGCAAGATTCGCAGGTTAGGAAATCTTCCACCACTAATGAACCCAGAGGTCCATCAGCTATCAACCTTTGAATTCTACTTAGGTTAATATGACCAAGCCTAAGATCCCAAAGATATGTTTGGTTCATCTTCGAAGGTTCTTTTCTCTTATTGGAATTAGAAGATGAGTTATTAACTTCTATTTGCATCGTGGGAGCTTTTGGTTCAAGTGTGTACAAATTTCCTATCAATGCACCAGAACAGATAATCTCCCTATTCCTTTTAATAACAACTTTGTCATTAAAAGAAATAGAATATCCATCCATAAACAATTTAGAAATCGAAATTAAATTCTTTCTAAATAAAGGTACATAAAGGTAAATCTTAAGAACCAAAACTTTATTTTTCTCAAAAGATAAATAAACATCTCCCACTGCAATAGCCGCCACCTTCGTGGCATCACCCAAGTAAATGATAATCTCCCCTTCAGCTAGTCGTCGGGTTTCCTGGAACCCCTGCAAAGTATTGCATACATGATCAGTGGCTCCTGTACCTACACACCAGGTGCCGGTAGATAACACCGCTAACCATGTTTCAACGACTAGACCAAAGGATATACCTTTGTTCTGCTTCTGATTGGGACAGTCATTCTTCCAATGTCCATCCTGCTTGCAAGTGAAGCACTTGTCTTTCGGCTTCTTCACTTGTCCATGAGATCCTCCCACCACCTTTGCTCCACCTTGTTTCTTCTTCTTCTTGCCTTTCGGTTTAAAAGTAGAAACCTTCTGAGCAACCTTGGCCTGAGCCAGAGCAAGCCTTTCTGTGGACTTGAGAATGATATCGACCTGGGTTTCCCCATTAATCTTAGCTCCAAGGTCTTCCAGCTCATTCGCAGGCTTAGGAGAACACTCTTCGAAGTGTACATACTTGTACTCCTTAGCAGTTAAGACAATGTCAAGATTCCTTTTTCCAATCAACATAATTATGTACAGTACATTTATTTTCCTTTAGTATCATAGCAAGGGAACTGAAAGTCATTTTTTAAAAACCTAAGAATAACATAGATCAAAACTTTAGATTTTAAAAAATTATTGATTCCTCAAACAATAAAATTTTAAAATCAACCAATACCTCAAAACACCGAGAATATCGTATGCCACGATCGTGTGGACGTATACGAATTCTACATTTGTAAGAGGAGGTTTTACCCATTAATTTTACTATCTTGTCAACCTAACTTTTTGACAAATAAAATTAATAGTTGGTTTCTCTTCGGCCCTACAAATAAAAGCAATGACTCCGATGGGGAGGATACTCCAATTTGCATCTAAGTCTTCACCATTACTCGATACCAAGGAAATTATCTTGGGTTATGTGCCTTCCGATGGGGAAGTACACACGCTCCTATATAATTTCCTATAACCATATCTGACCCTGTGATCCACAAACAAACTCATCTGATGGGGAGGAAGGCACTCAGAGCCGACGCGCAAGTTTTCTTGCATCACATGTCAAATCATAATGGAGGCCATGAGAATTTATAAAAATATCCCTCTCCCACTTAGTAATTTAAAATTGAAGAATTTTCTAGCCTACGACATGCATATCAAACAATAAGCAATAAATATGAAAAATAAAATTTTTTCCAACTATTATGGCTTTTGTCTTCAATATGTCTCCCATCGTATCGTCATCTCGTCTGCTCCTCCCTATGCCATGTACAAGCCATCCCGAGATCCGAGCCAAGAAAAACTATTTTAATTTACATTCATCGATCCTATACTCCACGAGGGAGTGTACATGAAATATAGATTGAAAGTAAACTAAAATAGAAAGAGTGGATAAACAATGTCGTATCTAATTTATAAAAATTAAATACTAGCCTCAACAACCCCGAGGATTCAACAAAATATACAATTACACACAGACAATCACATACACACATATGACCATAATAGTTGGATCCTATGTCTGCAACCAAAGAGTTAACCTACACATACCCTACTATTATCTGACACATATAATATATGAAAAGTGTATAAAAGTAACTGAATCCTAAACACACAAAACCGGAAACTGTGTCTCTCATACCACTTGAAGGTAGGAAACTTCGCTTCCCACTTCAACTTGGTCGCTTGTTCATGATAATCCCTTTTACGTCCCCAGATAAAAAATATTTATCCTTGACAAGAGGGATTACCCAAGCAACCATGTCATCGTCGTGCTATTCGATTAGAGTAGTCACTTGAACAAACTTGTTGTTCAAGTAACCAACCTCTATTCTATGAATAGCTGTGGAGTAGACGATGTATGGATCGCCGAATTTTATGTTTATGTTCGGGGTCTAAGTTATATTAGACACAAAACACAATATATAACATTCATATAATAGAAAAACAAATATAAACATGTTCCAAAAGAAAATAGACAATCGATATACCTCTCGATCTTCTATTGTATGATCTTCCTCTTTTTAGACGTCGTGTGGGTGACGATCTACCAAAAGTTGATGCTCCTAGATCACCAATCTTCCTTCCTTGCTCGCTCCGAACAAGAGGAAGTATAGAAACAAGACCCTTCTCCTTCCTTTAGCCAAGCAAGATGCTTGCCGCCGGCCAACAAGGAAAAGGGATGAGAAGGATGGATGTCGGCCAAGAGCTCCAAGCGAGGACCATAAGCCTTGTTTCCACCGGCCAAAGAGAGGAGAAGAGCTAGCTTTGGATGCCTGCCAAGGGAGGGAAGGCTGGTATGGGCGCCGACCACCAAGGGAGAAAAAGAAGATAAGGAAAAGCTTTCCTTATTTGGTGCTGCCAACCCCAAATCCTAATCTCCAAGCTTGCCGCCCACCTTAACCCTAATCCTATCTCTAATGGGATTCCTCCTTGCCGCCCACCCCCTCCTCTCCTTTTATAGAGTTAGGGATAAGCCTTGTTTTAATCTCCACCATTGGTTCTAGGGATTTAATCTCAACCGTCGGATCTAAAGATTTAATCTCAACCGTCGGATCTAGAGATTTAATCTCTACCTTAGGATCTAGATTTTTGTTTCATCCATTGGATCTAGGCTTCATGAGGTATTAATAGGATACAATATGAACCATGAGGAGGAGTTGTATCTTGGCCACCCAATGGGTCAAGCCCACATAAAGTCCGATCCATTAATGATAATCCAATTCACTAAAGGATTATCATTGATCTACCTCACCAACCCCCATAAGTTAATATGGGCTCCATATATTATTTGTACATTTTTCTCCCCGTGTTTAAGATCTCGAATGTCCATCGATTAATTAAATTTACTGACAATTAATTAATCAACATCTAACTCCATGAGTAGTACCACTCAACCTTTTCATCATGCTGGACCAAGTCCACCTGCAGGGTTTACATGATTAACCTTATGACCTCCTCAAGGGGGCATCATCATCCTAAAATATAGGACACGTTTTCCTCCTATAAACAATGACACACCAGATAAATAATATCATTTCCCAACTTATCGAGCCTATCAATTTAATCTATAAATCTTGCCCATTGGTAAATCAAAGAAATGAATACTAAGTATATGTGCCCGTTATTATATCGGGATTAAGAGTATATACAATATAATATCTGAGGTCCGATTCGATTATGTAGTTAGCAATAAATCGAATCACATCTAAGTCGGTCCTGCTCAATCCACAGAAAGTGTACTAGTGTGATTCTATGGTCAAGACAAACCAATACCAAATCACACTACAACCATACCAATGGTTTGTCCAAAGCCATCTCGGTTGTAAGCCTATACTTATACTTTACAAGGAGCCGATAACATGATCTCCCGTGTGACACCACACACCATGTTATCTACAATGTAATGTATTAGACAATATGCATCACCATAAATATGCAAACAATGATCATGTGATTCTTATTTCAAAATAAAGATGTTCATACAAAAGATAGACTTTTCAGTATACATCCCAACAATGACAAATGTTTATAAGTAGGCCCCACACATTAATCTCTCCTCTCGCCGCTTTGCCCATTTTCACTAAGTGTCTAATGAAATGGGACCCTACATCAATGATACTCTTTTCTTGTAGCATGCCCCATATGCAAAGCAGCTCACTTGCTCTCACTACACCATCACTCTCGCCACGATCAAAAATAGTACTTGCCATGATTCGGTGCTGGTATCAGAAAATGGGGTTTTGAAGGCGCGATGCTTTTGCCCTAGAAGGGTCATAAGCGTGCTCTCCTATCAATTCGGCTCAAAAGTTCTGAGAGTAAAACCCAAGAGGGGTTCTTTTCTCTCCCCCACTAGGCAAGCCAAAGCATGTGTTCCATTGGTGTAGTGTCCATTCATGCTCAATGTTAAATATTCTAAAGGTAATCCTACCCTCTTCGCTCTCTCTTCACATTAGGATTTCCACTTCCAAAGAACTCAAGAATTCTAGAACTATCCTAGGGTATGTGGGGTGTCTTATTCCCATTATCTCTTCCCACCCAATTTTTTCAAATAGGGCTTGAATTTCACCAAACAAACATAGGGATTCTAAGAGATCTTCATCAAGGTACCTAGTAGCGGTGATTCTTCTAGTAGAGAGCATATCAAATCTTTCCCTATGCTCATTATTGCGAAAGAGAAGGGTTGGAAAGGCGTTACCTTCCTCCGGTGCTTTATGGGCTTCCGTTCTCCATGTCCTTCGCTCCGAAACTTTGGATCGAGATGCTACTTCCTTGGTCCTCCTCATCCTTACTTTTTTTGGGCTCCCTTGAGGGTTGGAAAGGCTTCTAGGTGCTGGGGAAGAAGGATCCACACGGCTAGGGCAAGAGAAATCAAAACACACAGTGCATTTGGGGTGGAAACGCACGGCGTGCCCTACTTAACCTCACTTGCCACGACCATGTGAAAACACATGGCCAAGCCATGGGCACCTCAGGTTAGTCCTACATGGCCATGTGAAAACACACGGCCAGGCCGTGTGCCCCCCATTTTTCTCCTTTTGTGCACAACGGTCCGAATTTTCTCACACGCCTTGCCGTGTAAGCTAAAATTGATTTTTATTTTTACCTAGCAAGTTCTTTCTAGCCCTAATGCTAAACGAAATGGAAATCAAAGTTAAAATTAACCAAATGAATGCAATACAATAAAAAGGAAACCTAAAAACTAAACTTGGGTTGCCTCCCAAGAAGCGCATTGTTTAAGGTCTTTTAGCTCGACCACACTCCATCATCAACTTGGCTCCAGAGGTTCTGTAAATCTCTATTTATCTGTCTCAGGATTGACATCTGGTGGGCTCAAATTTACCCTGCTAAAAGTGAAGCCATCTAGGAAGGGAGTTCTACACTCTAACAGATTGAAGAGGATGATCTCCCTGTCTACCTCCAATGAGATCTTGTGCACTTTTACGTCTATGCACGCCCCCTCAGTTGCCAGAAAAGGTTTTCCCAAGATGATGGGATTCTGGGGATCTGGTCCTGTATCGAGTATAATAAAATCTGAATGTATCATGAAGTTCTTGACAACCATAGGCACATGTGCTAGTATGCTGACAGGTTCCTTGACTGAGTCATCCCCCATACGATTACCAAGGTTCGCTGGTTAGAGCAAATTCAATCCCATCTTCAAATAGTATGTGTAGGGCATCACACTTACTGATGACCCCAAGTCGCATAGTGCTTCATCGAAGCTTTCCCCATAAATCAAGCAGGGCATAACAAATTCACTTGGGTCCTCAAGTTGGGTGGAATTTTATCTTCAATTTCGGCTTGGTCAGGTAGGGTGGAAACCATGGCTACACACCCCTTGGCGAATATGGTTCTTTGTGATACTCTCTCGCTGCACACTCTTTCTTCCTTAACTTGACTCAGCTCGGGTAATGCTAGAGAGCTCTCCATAGGTTGTGACATGTTTAGGCTATCTGGGCCACCTGTGTCCCCAACATCCTTGTGTGACTTGCAAGACCATCAACGGTGGCCTTCAAGTCTCTGAGTGAATCCTCTATTTTATGATGTTGGCGGCGAAACTCTTCATTGGCCTTCGTTTGGGTAGCAATGAAGTCTTCCATCATCAATTCTAACCTAGACTTATATGGTTGCTGCTGCCCATACCCTCCTGATGGTTGGAAGTTTCTCGAGTTATTCCGATAGGAAAAATTCGGGTGGTTCTTCCATTCGGGATTGTAGGTACTGGAGTATGGGGTGTTGGGCCTTTGATTATAATCCCCAACCGCATCACAATGCTCAATCTGCTCTTCTGAGCCACTCTGCCCTCCATAGGAGTCCTCTCGATATGCTGCTGCTCATTCTCCAAAGCCAATGGCCACACATGCAGATGCAGGATTTATAGAGTTGAACCGTCTGCTAAGCGCGTCCATCCTCGCTGCTAGGTGGTCCACTGAGTTGATAGCATATCGTCCTATGGCAGGAGCTGGGTGACTACATTCGGAAGCCCATTGATGGTGGTTCTAGACCACCTCTTCTATCAACTCCTCTGCTTTCTCGATAGTCTTGTTCATAAGTGCTCCTCCTGCAGCAAAATCGAGGGACATCATTGTGGCGTATGTGATCCCATTATAGAAGATGTGGATCACCAGCCACCTTTCCAGTCCATGGTGGGGGCATTGGTAAAATAACCCCTTGTAGCGATCCCAAGCTTTAAATAAGGACTCCCCTTCCTTTTGACGGAAGCTTGTGATTAGATGGTGCATGTGAGCAGTCTTGCTTGGTGGGAAGTATTTATTCAAGAACTTATACTCACATTGCTCCCATGTAGTAATGCTTCCCAAAGGCAGGGAGTGAAGTTATACCTTAGCCTTATCCTACAATGAGAATGGGAATAGGCTCAGACGGATCGCGTCTACAGGGACTCCATTTATCTTCATCGTCAAGCAGATTTCCAAAAATGTCTCCAGGTGTCGATTCAGGTCTTCAGTCGCAGCTCCTCCGAATTGACTCTGCTAAACCATGTGTATGAGTGTCGGTTTCAGCTCAAAGTTGTTTGCCTAAATGGACGGTCCTGCTATGCTCGGCCTAAATCCTCTAGCGCTTGGGGCTGCATAATCCCGCAGAGGTCGGCTACCTATATTCACTTCGGATGCAGCTTGGTCTTTCATCTTCTTCTGTTCAGCTCTCCGACGATGATAGGTTCGTTCGATTTCGAGATCAATCGGAATCAGGCCATCCAATCCTAGGCGTCTAAGCATATGAAGAACCGAGCCACAAAATTAGGAGTATTTACCTAATGTTTAGAAACAATAAATAAACAAATCTAGCAAACTAAATCAAAAAGCCAATAAGAAAATGTAGAACTACTGCTATAATAAAATAAAAACTAAATCTAGATATGGAAAATCTAAAATAGAAGTAAATAAAGTAAAATAAAAAGAAAGTAAAGCAAGTAAATAAATCTAATCATAAGTCCGATCCAATTATCCACTTCTTGATTCGATATCGAATCAATCAGTCCCTGGCAACGTCGCCAAAAACATGATGCACGCGAACGCGACCTCAAATCTCATGACAGAGACCATCGAGGACTCGAATCGCACGCTCGCACTCAATGCCCGCAAGTGTACGGATGTCGTCAAGTAATAAAAAGATTTATCGATCCCACAGGAATTGAGATTTGAGTACCGATCTATTCGGTGGACGTTATTGTTCAGAAGTCAAATCTAATATTTGTGATTACGAGGGTTGTCGACGGTCCTAACTCAATATGGTGTCACACGGAAGAAGAAAAGGCTTGTTGTGAGTCTTTGGAAGAGATTCTAGGATTTCGGTTTCGCTTATGTGTCACAAAATATGCTATCAATTGAGTATTGTCTAAACATCTAACTATGGCCTTGTGGAAGGGACATCATACACTCCCATGATGAGCCTTCGAATCTATCGGGAGCTACCTCTGTCTTACAAGGACAGGATAGGCGGTACGAGGATGTCGATCAATCCCTGTGATGAATCGTTTCCAATTCTATTGCACCCTTCTATCCACAGTTATAGGAGATGAAGCCAACCCCTAGGTTCCTCTTTAATTCCCCTAAGTCTTAGAAACGAGTGTTGTCACCCCTCGTATCGGCTAAGCACAGTAGATAGAAAACCAAAATACATTGATATCGGTATAAACTAATACCAATTGCAAATACAAACTCAAGAACTGAATTTAATTTGGAATAACATGTTCTACGCACACAAACCACTCCCTATTCTAAGAATCGAAGAAACTACTCCATAAATATGAGAGGAGAAACACAAAGCACGTTCATATTCGAATAAACAATAGATAACATGCAAAGAACTGAAATTACAATGCAATATGGTTTTCTCTCCGTCATTGAAGTGCATAACTTGGATCTCCGGCGGCCTTCCTCCTCCCCGTTGTGAGTCCCCGAAGCTTTTTAGGGCTTCGGAGTGTCGTCCCAGCTGTCATGTCTCCCCCCTAGGATTTGGGCATAGCTTTTCTTATATAGACATCACGCCGGATCCTCGTGAAATCTAGAAAACCCCCTAGTCACGTCAAGTTGCCTGGCTGCCACACGACCGTGTGAAAACACATAGCCAGGCCATGTGTAAGGTTGTGGCGGTCATTTTCGAACCCTGGACATGGTCGTGTGTAGCCACACGCCCATGTCATGTCCCACTCTCTGTCCAGCTGCCAAATGCCTCTTTTTTTCTCCAAAAGCGCACCATTTTCGCCATGGAATGCTATCCTGCACACAAAAGTACAAAGAGCATATCTCCGAACCAGAAAATAGGAAATGCATGCAAAATAAAGTAGAATATGCATGAAACAAACATAAAATGAAATGAGATGTGAGCGAAAACTACTCCTAAAACCCTATATGTTTTGTTAACATCAATGTCCTAGGAGTGGAGAATTCATGTTTGTACCCTCGTTCTAGATAAAAATCCTTAAACCTCATGTTTTCAAATTCTCCTCCATCTTCGCTTCTAATTGTTTTAATTGTTGCATTTTTTTTATTCTCAATTCTTCTACAAAAAGAGATAAAAATTTCTAGTGTTTGGTCCTTATGTTTGAGAAAGAAAGTCCAAGTATATCTAGTATAATCATCTACTACCACCAAGCAATATCTACTACCATTCAGAGATTTAGTTGAGCTACTATCAAACAAATCCATGTGCAATAAATCTAAAGCACTTGAGTACTTACAGTGTTTTTGCTTTTGTGTGATCCTTTTACTTGTTTACCTTTTTGACATGCATCACATCGTTTGTCCTTCTCGTACTTGAGCAATGGTAGTCCACACACAAGTTCATTCTAAGGTAACCTCTTAATGTTCTTCATGTTGACGTGTGTGAGTCTTCGATGCCACAACCATGATTCATCTTCTTTAGACAAAAAGCACTTCACATGCATGTTAGTAGTACTACTAAACTGAACTTGATAGATATTCTCCTTCCTACTGCCTACTAACATGGTAGTGTTGGATTCATTATGTATAATTAGGCATTGAGTTGAATAAAATTCAACTCTATACCCTTCATCACATAATTGACTAACACTCAAAAGATTAAAAGTCATTCCTTTAACTAGCAAGACATCCTTAATCCTGTTGAGAGTATGGGGAATACAATCAAAGTCCCACATTGGTAAGACATGGAAAAGATCATGTGCTTATAAGAAAAAAGATATCTCCATTGGTATGAGGCCTTTTGGGTAAAGCCCAAAAATAAAACCATGAGGGCTTAGACCCAAAGTGGACAATATCATGCCATTGTGGAGATATGTGGATCTTATATGCACTAACAATTGGTATCAGAGCCATGGTCCATGTCAAGCCATGAACCTCGAACGAAGGAAGTTGAGCTCCCACGTCCGGATCAAGAGAACCAGACATCAGGAAGGAAGTCTAGTTGGGTCGGGGGGACCGAACAACTGGCAGGAAGTCCTGGTGGGTTGAAGATCGGACATCAAGCAGAGAAAATCCTTCGAGGAGGGATAGGCTTGAGGGGGGGCCCAATGTGGTCCTTCGTTTGAGGGGGGGATTGTTGAGAGTATGGGGAATACAATCAAAGTCCCACATTGGTAAGACATGGAAAAGATCATGTGCTTATAAGAAAAAAGATATCTCCATTGGTATGAGGCCTTTTGGGTAAAGCCCAAAAATAAAACCATGAGGGCTTAGACCCAAAGTGGACAATATCATGCCATTGTGGAGATATGTGGATCTTATATGCACTAACAAATCCTAAATTGTTCGGAAATAAAAATGTCTCCTACTCCTATGACTTTTAGTTTACCACTATTACAAAAAGAAACAACACCTCTATTTCTGTTTTTAATTGTAGCAAACTTTGAAGAGTCCCTGGTCATCTGCTTGGAGCATCCACTATGCACAAACCATATCATCGGACACTCCCCCTTGACCGGTACCTACTCAAACACGATATACAAGATCTTTTGGAACCCAGATTTTGGGTCCATTAGCATTCACAACATATTGCTTAGGAATCCAACCTTTAGTTACTTTAGCTCTAACACTATGAGTTCTATTAAATAAAGACATGAAGCTAAATTCCTTTTGTTTCAATTTGTACCCTATTCTAGCTTTGTTATAGACTGCCCTTTGGGCATCTTGAATCATATTAAGAGTTTTAGAGCTCATTGTGAACTTCTCAAGTGTGCACTTGAGATCATCAACCTGTGCTCTCAAAGAGTTGTTCTTTTCTCTAAGTCCCTCAACCTAAGAAGTATTAGTCCTATTTACTTCAGAAATTGAGTTAAGGTTTCTAAGTTCCTCCACCTCAGATTTCAAAACCTTAACCTTATTCTTGAATCTATTTAAAGCATTAGTTAAACATGTTATCATTTCATATAACTTGTCAAGTTCAGAAGAAGTTACCTCATCATCATCAGATGATGATGTGTCTTCCAGTGATGTTCCAGTCTTACTTTCATCTTCCTTTGAATCTGAATAGTTAAGAGCCATTAGAGCAGCATGCTTGGTTCCTTTTTCTTGAACTTCCACCTCTGAGGAGCTGGAAGAAGATTCGTTCCACGTCCCCTTCAATGCCTTCTTCCTTCTTGGCTTGTCCTCTTTCTTTATGAGTTCAAGACACTCACTTTTAATGTGCCCTTCCTGTTACATTCAAAACATACAACATCAGTTTTGCTTCTGAATTTAGTTTATGTCTTACCTTTCTTCTTGTCAGCGAAAATTTTCTTCACATCCTTCTTGTTGTATTTCCTACTTCTCCTCATCACTCACCTGCAATAAAAGAAATACCTTTCTCTTTTGGACCCTTATTAGCCTGTTCATGTAGCTCCATTTCACAAAATAATTCATCTAGTTTTACTGTTGATAAATCCCTTGACACTTTGTAGCCATCTACCATAGATGAGCACAAAGCATTTCAGGGAAAAGATTTTAGAACATACCTTATCGTATCTCAATTTTCTAGACTTTCTCCAACCGAATGAAGACCATTTAATAGTTCCTTGAATCTCCCATGTAGTTCACCAATAATGTCGCCATCCCTCATAGCAAAGTTTTCTAGCTGGTTCATATAGAGATCTCGTTTCGCTATTCTCGAGTCTCTTTTTCCTTCATTGAGCTCTATCAGTTTAGTCCAAAGGTCTTGAGCACTACTGAACGAGCAAATTTTGTTGAGCTGGTCCTTTGCTAAGCCACATTGCAGAGTTACGGTGGCCTTGTCATTTGCTTGCGCCTTGCGTCTTTGTTCAACAATCCACTGTGTAGATTCAAGGATCCTTCCTTCTACGTCCATTGGTTGTGTGAAGCCTTCCGTGACGGAGAACCACATATCTATCTCAGTCATGAGATAGTATTCCATTCGTCTTCGCTAGTATTGAAAGTTGGTTCCATCGAAGAAGGGAGCTCGGTTTGTGTTGTAGCCCTCTTGCAATGCCATTTGAGCTTGCACTTGTAGTTGTGAATCCAGAGAAGAGAACCAAGCTCTGATACCACTTGAAGTATCATTAGCATCGCTAGAAGGGGGGTTGAAAAGTGTCGATCATCGTCACTGGAAGTTCCACATGAAAATAACTTATTCAACAATAAGGAGCGGAAACAAAAAGAGAAAGAAAAACAGCACACACACAAGAACACAGTTTTTTACTTGGTTCATAATTCCCCCACAAACTGCTATGTCCAATGCCTACCTCTACTCTTTCTCTTTCTCAAAAAGAGCTCCTAAGGTCGATAAACCCCTTAAAATAAACTTACAAAAGTTACAACAGAACTTATAGAAGAAACTGTTTGAGAAGAGCAAGATTATAATGTGCAGTAGTAGCTAAGGCTTCTTCTCTTCACTCTCTTGATTGCCTTTGAGGATTATTGGAGCTTGGAGGATGAAGGAAAACCACAAGAGAATCACTTCAGAGAGAGTTGTGAATAGTAGTGTCGAGGATGTCCAAAAAAAGCTAGAGAAAACCTTTATAACGGACACGATTATGGCTTTTTGCGCCAGCACAGTCAACTCGCCTCGACTAGCGCCTCGACTATCGTTTGATTACCGTAGCTAATGGTAAGTTTTCCCCCTCAATTTTGACTTATTGCCCAATGTACATAGGTCCAGTCGAGGTGATGGTTCATCGCCTCGATTGATACCATCAGTCGGGCTCACAGTCGAGCTCACCTCACCTCTGTTTAACTGAATAGAACATCAGTCGAGGTGTCACCTCGACTGTTATGGGTTTAAGCTCAAGTTATGCTACCTCAGTCGAGGAGGCAGTCGACTTTGCCTTGTTTCTATTCGATTGAACAAAGCAACAGTCAAGGCGCTGCCTCGACTGCTATAGATTTCTTCTCAAGTCATGCCACCCCAGTCGAGGTGACAGTCGACTTCGCCTTGCTTCTGTTCAAATGAACGAACCAACAGTCGAGGTGGCACCTCGACTGGCATTGCTTCCTCAGCAACCGCGAGGTCAGTCGAGCTAAGTCCTAAAACCCTACTAACCACGTCTAGTAAAGGTGTCACCTTGACTGGGAAAGATTTAGATTGGTCCTGAGCTCTGAGCTCAGCGACTCGTCGAGAGTATCAAGTACTTGTCGAGGTGCTGCCTCAACTACTACCTTGAACCTTGTCTATTTCAACCCTTCTAGACCTGAAGCCATGCCTAGGAAGAGTTCTACCCTATACTTCTTAACTGATGCCTGTGAACCACTATTCATAGGTCTTTTGTGCCAAGAATATCTTCCGGGACTTCATCCGCCAAGACTTCTCATTCGGGTCTTCACTTGCCAAGACTCCTCGTCCAGGACTTCACTTGCCAAGACTTCTTGCCCGGGTCTTCACTTACCATGACTTCTCATCCGGGTCTTCACTTGATAAGACTCCTCATTTGGGACTTCATTGCCAATACTCCTTGTCCGGGACTTCATTTGCCAAGACTCCTCATCTGGGATTTCATTTGCTAAGAATCCTAGTACGGGACTTCATCACCTTGCATCCAGTCCTCGAGCTAGAAGGAATTTCCTAGAAATACATCTCAACCAACCGTGTGAGATAACACATAATTATCACCTTGACTTAAACCCTTATCAAACACCAAAACATCATTTGGGCCTGATTCCACCAACAATGGAGACTAAACTAGTCAATCTAGTTTGAAAGATCATCAAGCGTAGAAGGCGACCAACCAAGCCAACGATGTAGAAGAAACCCAACTCGAGTCAAAGCTACAAGTGCTATGAGTGCAATAAGAAGGGGCACTTCAAGTCCGAATGCCCGAATCTAAAGAAAAAAAAATCAAAAATCAAGAAAGCACTCAATGCAATGTGGGAGGAATGATCGGAGGAAGAAGAAGACCAAGTCAACAACTTAGTCTTCGTGGCAAGACTGACAGAGTTTGAGTCCGAGTCTGAGTTTGAACGTGAAACCAACAATGAGTCCGAGTCCGATTCTGGATCCAACACCAAGCTCGAATTCAAGATAAGCCACGAATCCGTATCCGGTTCAAAAGAATCAATCAAGGTGAGTCGGTCATTAATTAACACTTTATATTATGGCATTAAATTTTTGAATAAAAAATTAACTAAATCTGAGTCTAAAGTTGAGCCGTTGCTTAAGGAGGTTAAACTCCTTAAGCATAAGGCTACCCTAACCCCTTCAACTAGTCAAGTTCAAGAGGGAAACTTAACTCAAGTTAAAAAACATGAGGAAGAGAATTCTCTCTTGAAGGGGCAAGTTCAAGGGCTTAGGAAGTCATTGGAAAGGTTCACATTTGACTCTAAGGGTCTTAACCTACTTCTTGGATCGTAAAGAGTCATGTACAACAAGATCGGACTCAGGTTTAGGACAATAAATAGATCATATATGTTAATCGTAAATCATAATAGTAGAAGAATCCAAGCATGGGTCCCTAAGACCAATTTAACATTGCAATTAGATTCGACTAGGTATTAGGTTCCCAAAGATCAAATCCACTATGTGAATAGACAGTATCACTTCAATGGTCTAGGGGGGAAATACAAAAATTGTTTGCTTAATTACTTGATTAATTTAGTCTTGAATGCTTAGTTGCTTAACTTAGAATGGTTAGATAGGAAATGGTTAATTAATCTTGACAACATAGTATCAGAATGTTGTGAGATGATAGTACATTAGGGAAATGAAGTCTTGTGTATTCGAGTTAGATAAGGAGTATCTAGCTTGGTGCACTTTGCTAAGTGGAACTGACTAAAGCTACCTCACCACATCCTAAAATAGTTAGACTAGGATTTAACCCTAAAGTAAATTAAGTGTACAATTTCTTAAGTTGGCTTTGTCTAAGGAAGTGATCATCATTCCTATCAAAGAAGGCCTCTGTGCATTTCCATGACCTGGAAGTCCTCTTTTAAAATGTTCACTTAACTAACTAAAAGTTAAATCCTAATATTTCCCAAGTTTAGTTAATTTTCAATTCATTAAAATTAACTAAGTAAAATTGAAAGTCATCTCACAATACCCATAAAGTTAACATGTGTTGTTTGTATTGAGACACATAAATGGGTGAGATGTTAAGGACAATTAAATTAAAAATAACATAATTTTTTAAATATTTTTAAAATCTACAAAAGTTTTTATACTTAATTTTTGAAAATCTATAGTTAAAATTTGAGATTTTTTTTACTAACATAACAAGCATACATTCAAAATATAACTTTTATAAAATTAAATACATAAGCCTTTAATATCTTGAGTATTTTTTTCAAATTTTACTTTACAAGAGTTATAATAAAATCTTTCACAAAAGAAAAGTAAGTTTAACATTGTTGGTGCAGGATCTAGAAACCTAGGCTCATAAATGTTAAAGGGAGTTGAATATGTTATGTCAAATTGATTAGAATGTTTTAAAATTCTATTTTTGGTAAAAGTAAAGGACCCATGCTTGAAAATATTGTTCAAACTTTAACCTTAAAAATGCACCCTACATAAAATTATTTTTGATATATGGCAAAGGGGGAGAGAGGTTAACTATTTGTTCGAAAAGTTAAAGAGGTTAACTATTTTTTTCAAAAAGTTAAGAACTTAGTATTTGTTTTTCAAAACTCACCTAGGGTCAAGCGGGAGGTAACCTTAAAGGGGTGGTTCTGAAAAATGTTAATGCTTACTGTTCTCTTAACTTTGAATTGGTTTGCCATAGATCAAAAAGGGGGAGATTGTTAGCACAGGGGCTCCAGATAATCGAACCTAGGGTTTTGATAATGGCAAAGATTCAAAGTTAAGCTATCTTGTTATCTTATATGTTATCCTAAGTGTGTAGGTAATGTATTAGACTTTGCTAAGGTCAAAGATGCTAGGAGAATCTCAGGACGAGAAACCTTGGTAGTTAAGTAACCGAAAGCTAAGCAACAGGTCAAAAGGACCAAAGGTAAGCGAGGTAAGAACCGTGTGTGGAGAGGATAGGTCACATCTTCAATACGGGGACAACCGTAAGCGATGATCTGACTAAGGTTTCCAGATGAAGGCCAAAGTCAAGATCAGACAGTCTAGGACTGTCAAACTGCATGTCATTATGCATTTCTTGTGTTAACCTTATATTGCAGGTGTCAGGTTGGATTCTCAAGTGTAGGAGTCGACTGGAGGTTTCAGCAGTCAACTAGGGCAATCGACTACCAATAAGATCAGTTGACTGATGTCCGCAAGAAGGACGAAGTGTCACCTCAAGCATAAGATTTACAGTAAGGTTTTATATAGATCTGAATCCAGATCTAGATCTGAACGTGCTAGGGTTTGGAAAAGCTATAAAAGAAGGGGTGAGTTACCCCTCATTCATTAACAAAAGGCTCCCAAAGTTCACCATCAATCGAAAGATTTCTTTCACATGCGATGATGCCATAATGCCGACCGAGCTCCCATTCTTGTCTTTTAATGTCGATACATGTCATTTAGTTGTTTTTATTACTTGCTAAGAGGAGAGGTAGATTTGTTACCTTGGTCCTCTACATCTTTTGTAATCGTTTGTCTCTTACCTTTAATGAGGAAGAGATTTTAGTGTTTGCCCTTCGAAAGTGATCAAGCTTCTCAGGGCCTTGAATTAGTAGTCGGTTGGATATAAACCAAGTAAAAAAACCCTTGTGTCTTTTGTTTGTATTTTTTTTTCTACTGCGAGGTTTTTTTAAAATAGAAAAGAAAATTTTGAATATGTTATTCACCGCCCCGTTCTAGCGTCTTTTCGATCCAACACTAACTTCTTGACTCGACCCAGCTTCCCGAGCTGTCCTTTCCCGACTCGGCTCTCCACCTTTTTCTCGAGCTATTCTTCCCCGGTTCGGCACCCGATCCACTCTCTGAGTTACTTCCCTCCAAGTTCAACACTTACTCCGCCCCTTTGAGTTACTTCTTTTCACTTAAATATATTATTGCAGTATCAGAAAATTTTGAAGAAAACTTGAAAATATTTTAGAAATATCTAAAAAAAAACTTTTTAAAAAACAATAATATGTTGAAAACTTGCTAAACATTATGAAATCACTTGTTTATAATACATGATTAAACTAATGTTTTGCCATTATTTTCAATCGGTTAGTATGGATTCATAAGCTTTTGATATATGGCAAAGGAGGAGTAAGAGGTAATGTTAATATAAATTTGGAAGTGCTTTCTCTCCAAAAATAATGCTTAAAGAGACATAACATTGAGGGGTAGTTTGTTAAAAAATAAACTTGTTTCATTTATACTTTTTTAATGGTAATTGATTTCCTTAACTTTGTAGAGTATTGTTATAAATCAAAAAGGGAAAGATTATTGATGTAGAAAGCACCAGATAATTGAACATGTATTTTGATGTTGGCAAAAGTTTAAAGTTAACTGTTTGTTATGATATGATGCATACATTAAGTGTGAAGGATTGAACAAAAAAAGCCCTAGTAGATTGGTTGGATTAACTAGGCAAGTGGAATCCCTAATAGGTTATTGTTGGGACCGTTTTGAACGCTAAAGGGGGATGAATATTGATTTTTGATTCTTCGATTCGTTCGTTATCGTGCTTGTCTACAAATGTTAGTAATACACAGCGGAAACACCATAAAGCATAAACAAAATAAACAAGACAATCATACACGCACAACGCTGGATTTTACGTGTTTCATAACCTACGATTCCTACTCCACGACCGAGCTTAGTGATCCACACCCATTAACTCTTCTCCTTCTCGGAAATAATACGAAGGTGGAGAAACCTCTTACAATGGAGTTTACAACAAGAAATACAACCAAACAACAAGTGTAAAGAATAAAAATGAAAGGCAACAACAAATACGTTACACAAAAATGATTGAATACTTGATTACTTGTTGGTTTCTTTATAAAGAATTGGGAGGTCTGGAATGCAATAGCAATTGCCCTCCAAGAGCTCCAAGAACTGTTGGCCTTCCTTCTACTTGTCGTTCTACATTTAAGTCACATGTCAGGTAGATTTTCTATTGTCCAGTCGACTTGTCTTACCTATTAGGGAAATCAACCCAAGTATGATCTTGGTTATGATGTGTGTGGCAAAGGGTTTAAGTTAGGATGAGAATGTTTTGATGTGTGTGTTCACGTTGTCCAGGACTTGGTGAATCACACATGGTTTACTTGATAAAGCATTGGCAAGTTCATCGTCTCATGGCTCGGGTCCTTGAGTCGGTGAAGGATGGCACAAGGAGAAGCCATGAGCTTGGTGCATCCAAGGGATTGCAGGACAAGGAGCAAATGGAGTGAATTCAAAGGAAGCAGACTTCAAGGCAAGACACGAAGGATGCCATGGGAGAAGCCACGAGCTTAGTGCAACTGAGGGACGTAGGCCGGAGGAAGAGAGCTTCGGTGAGGGACTCTATGGGAGATGAGAGTTGATTGATTGTAACCCGAGATGGGGTAGCTCAAGTTAGGTGAACTTGGACAAATGACTAAGATCAAGTGTCGGATGCTCAAACATGGTGTTTGAGGTTTTACCCTAGGGCGGATGCTCAAATAACTTTTTGTTTGAGGTTTTATCTAACAACAGTTGACTGATATAGATATTAGCCGACTGGTCCGAGTTGACTGCTAGTTGACCAGTGCCAACTAGGGTTTTATGGCCCAACAGTCGACTGCCAAGGGCTGACAATCGACTGCTCCACCATCAGTCCATTTCCATAAGCTGGCAGTCGACTTTTATAAGTGGACACAGGCACAAAAACATTTTGAGTCGACTGATTCTAATTACTCAATCAGTCGACTGCTAGTGTGATCGATTATCGCCGAGTGTGTCATTGGGGACGATGGCGCAAATCGTGCATGGTCAAGTCATTGGAGCAGCAAGGATCGATGGCATGCACAGCCATCTTGTTGCATGCCAGAGGAAGAAACCCCTCTTCTCTATAAAAAGAGGGGTTGGGAGCCTTGGGGCAGCTAATGCTTTAACACCTAAACTTGTCTTAAGCCTCCCTATAGTTTCTAAGTGATTCTTCTCCTCTCCTCTTCTATTTTCATCTCTATCATATTATAAGAAGGAGAGGTTGTGTAAGAAGGTTTCTCTCCAACTTGTTTGAGCTAAAGGAGAAGTTAGTGGATTGGTTGAGGGAGTGATTCGCCTAACGGATCGTTGTGGATTAGCGGCAAGGGTCGTGAACCACGATACATCGACTTGTTTGTATTGCTTCTCTTTACTTTGTTTTAGTCTTAATTGTCTTTAGTATTATTGTTAGTATTCCACTGCGCTAACAAGATTGTAGAGGATTAAGAATGAGCGAAGTCCATCGAGCATTGTCGGCTATTCATCCCCCCCCTCTAGCCAGGCCACGATCCTTCAACAAGTGGTATCAGAGCAAGGAGCTTGTCAATGGACTCATTGCCGCAACAAGCACAACAACAATTGTCGGCATGAACATCCACCCGCCTAAGTTCAAAGGAGACTTCTCATGGTGGAAAAAGAGGATGGAGGTATTCTTCAAAACCGATTTTGATATATTATGTTCATTATGGAAAGTGGTTTTGAGGTGCCTAGGGATGAAGAAGGGAAGCCCATTGAAAAATTGAGATGGACCAAGAAGCAAAAGGAGGAACACCTAGCAAACTCAAAAGCCAAGCACCACCTCTTCAATGTTCTTCCTCAACATGAGATCAATTGGGTTGGAGAATGCTCGAGCGCCATGGAGATGTGGGAGAAGCTTATTGAGCTTCACGAAGGCACATCCGAAGCAAAACTCGCAAGAAGAGACCTCCGATCACAACTCAACAACATAAAATTGGATAAAAGAGAAAAGGTACTATCTTTGCATTCTAGGTAAGGAAATCATTAATGGTTTATCAAGTATAGGGGAGAAGCTTTCAAACTGAGACATGATTATGAAAGACATCGATGCATTCCCCCGATCATCAAAATGGAGCTCCATGGTGGATTCCTTCTACATCTCAAGCAATCTAGAGGTTAGTACTTTAGAAGAATTCTTTTCAACCATGGAACTTCACGAAACTTGCCTTGAAGGAATAGTAGAAGAACCAATCACACAATCAAGGGGAGTAGCGCTTGTAGCAAACAAGGGAAAGAAGAAGAAGACCACACCCTCCTCATCTGATGATGAATCATCTTCTTCAATGGTTAGCAATGAGGAGGCATATATGGTAAGAAAGGTAAGGCGTGCTCTAACAATATTTAAATTTAACAAATCTAATGATAGGAGAAGGAGGACTAAAAAAATCATTTGCTACAATTGCAAAGGAGTAGGACACATGAAAGTAGAAGAGGTGGAAGAGACCTCCACCTCTAGGATTGAGGGGGAGGAGAGAATTCCCACACCTGAGCATCCTCAAGAAGAGCCTTCAACATCCTGTCAAGATGAAGAAGCTCAAAATTTGGCTTCCACCACGGACCTAGGTAACTCAAGCAATTTGGTTTTAAATAAAAAATATATAATTTGCTTTGAATGTAGGGAAAGTGGGCATTACAAGAGCAAGTGCCCAAAGAGAGTAAGAAAAGCTCCACCAGCACCTAAAAGTCAAGAGAAGTCAAAGGAAGCTGGAGCCCCGAAAATTAAAAGCAAGAAGCACGTGGTGTGCTTCAAGTGTCACCAAGAAGGACATTATAGGAGTCAATGTCTTACGGGGAAGAAGGAGGGGTAAGAAGGTGCAACTCATGTAGGGGGAGCTAAGGCTAACCCTAAGATATATTTCAATAATGCACCTTCTAAGTTTAAAAGTCAAAAGCATGCTTTTAATTCTCTTGCTATCTCTCATGAAAAGCATGTTAGAAATAACAAATATTTTTGTTTAGGAGCGAAAAGTGTCCACTTAGGAAATAAGGAGAAATTTGGGATTAATGTACCTAAAAAGACCTTACCTAGGGAATCCATCAAGAAAATAGAAGACCACCTAGGTTTTAACCCCAAATGGACTAGACATATGCCTAGGAAAAACAATGTCCAAAGACCAAATCAAAATTCAAAAATTGGACAATTAGAATTAGAGAACCAAGCCTTGAGGTCAAGGCTTGAAAAACTTGAAAAGACCCTTAGAATTATACAAAATCAAGTTAAAGGGTCAAAGGGACAAAGTCAAGAGTCTAGGACTAAGAGTCAACACCTAGGACTTAAGAGACAAAAGTCAACCATGGGAAAGAAGGGTTTGGGTCACAAACCTAAGCCTAAAGTGGCTTATCATAGTGTTCCATTTGATTATGGAACATAAACTTGGTATAGAAAGACCAAGGCCAATAGGGAAGTCATCCCTAGAGTTGACCATGGTGTGTGCCTAGTGGCTAGGGTTTCAAGGAAACCTAGGGAAGCCACTAAGAAGGTTGCAAGGGGAGTCACTCCTAGAATCAACCATGGCAAAACTCAAATGACCAAGGCTAATAAGCCTAGAAGGGTCATTAGGAAGGTATCTAGGGAGGTTATCCCTAAGTAATACCTAGTTAACCCTAGGAGCTCAAATAGGCTTTAGGTTTCTAAGAGCGTGATTGATTCACGCTAGATGAGTTTTGGGTCTGCCAACCTTGATTGGAAAGGTAGTTAACCTAACCATGGCAAAGGTGGCACTTTAGGTAATTTTCAAGGTTATGGGTACCTTGGAAATAGATTTGATTTTATGATCCTAAAACACTTTAGGATGTGCCAATATATTTTTGGAATTATGAAAAATCAATTAAATTAGCACAATTTAGGATTAGAGTTCATAGTGTGTCATTTTGGGTTTTTGGCACACTAGGGAGAAAAGTGATAATATGGCAAAATATACTTAATTATATCAAATGGAAACTAATATTAAATTTTAGGTATTGTTATACCTATACACTTTATATGTCATACTTGATTTGCCATTTAACATGCCATGACATCATATCTATGTTTAATCATTTAATGTGTCATGATCATGTTTAGAATTAAGGTTTAATGCCATGTGTTTTAGATTATATCATATGTCATGACATCATGATCATTTGGCCATGCTTAATTATGCTATCATTTATACCATGATCATTCATGTATTTAATTTGATTAAAATTAATTTAAGGACAATGGCATGACTTGGAGTCCCATTTATAAGGGAATCAAGTAGGGTTGCCTTAGAAAAATGCATGAACCCCTAGATTAGGAGAACCAAAACCCACATCTCACATTAAAATTGACATGTATATGTTTTTATACACCTTAGATACATGTGAGATGCTAGGATATGAGTTAAGTTCAAGGTGCATAGTTTTTATATCTAGATGAACCTAAACTCATTTTATCTTAATGATGGATCATTGGGAAAGCTTGTGTACAAGTCATGTACATTAAGCCCAAAGAATATGATCCAATATAGGTTTTTAAAATCATTTTAAAATCAATTTAGAAAACCTTGGTGAAGTCTATCTTTTGATAGCAATCACCATTGATGAAGTTGATACAAAGTGAGCTAAAACTTTGAAGTTTTTCTTCACTTTTAAATTTTGTATAAAGTTTGATATTTTATGGGTAAAATATTTTTCTTTCATTTTTCACCCATTGTATTGGTCATAAGTATTATACATATGAATATTCACGATTTTTTGATATATGTATAATTATTTATGAATTTCTGAAATTCAACTCTGATAATTGAAAATCAGATTTTTGATTATCGATCATTGCCTTGGTGGCGATCGACTAATGGGAGTGTGATCGTGATGAGTGGCGGTCATTGAGTTGATTTCAGGAAAACAAGGTTTGTTTACCCCATTTTCAGTCATGTTAAAGTTCTCTAACCACTCCTAACCCTAGGATATGCTTTGGGAAGCATTATAAAGGGTGAAAATCCATTGGATATGGATGAGGAAAGGTGTTAGGGTGATGTATCAATTTAAGGTGTTGGAAAGTTCAATGTTGAAATTCCAACCTTTTATTTTTTTGATGGTTTAGAGTTCCTATTGGCTTAGGGACTTCCCAAGGATATTTTTAGTGCAATGGTCAAGGGGGAGCAAGCCTTTAGGGGGAGGTATCCATCATGGGATGATGGATGGTATTTTTCCTCTTGAGGGGAAAAATGGGATTTTGAGATACTGAATTTAGAAATTAGGAGAGTGTATAGGATTGCCTCTCTTGAGTGATATGAGACATATCACAAGGAAGATGGTAGGCATCCTAGGTATTTTTGGACCAAGGGGGAGATTGTAAGATCTCATTGGGACATGAAGCATTAACCTCCTTGGAGAGAACCTTTTTGATGTTAGTCAAAAAGGGGGAGAACTTATTGGGGGAATGACATCAATTGGGAAAATTGATGGGGATGATTGGTTTTAGTTAGATGGTCTAACTAAATGGCTTGTTTGGTGTTTGTCAAACATCAAAAAGGGGAAGATGTTGGTGCAATTAGCCCAGGTCACGATTGACCAGGACTCGAACTTGACTCGAGAGAAGTTTTGATATTCGACAAAAACATATGACAATGTGATAGTCATGGGAAAGTCCAAGTCTTGGGTATTTGGCAATGGAAAGTCCAACATATGGGTTGGCAAGGAAAAGTCCAGGCATGGATCTGTTAGTAATATATGAGAGATGTCCTAAGGCAATCGACTTATGTTTGAACCATTTATATGATAAATGAAGATTCACTATTTGAGTATACATGTTTTCATATATTTGATTAGATATTAAACTCATTTACTGAATGTCCACGATACGATTCACAACATGAGAGAATTTGTGATTGGATCACAACTAGTGAGTATCTCAACATGTGTAATTGTGATGTATCGAAATTATCCCTAGTCGATGAATTGATGGATTTGGACACCATCGATTCTGTCGAGATTAGCACGAGGTATACTCCTTAGTGTATCCAAGCAATTGATTCTGACTGGCTGGAGACATTGTGATATCCGGAGTTAATCGTGGATGCTAGTTATCGTAACTAGTTCATTGGAGTGACTAGCCATAAGACTTCATATGGTTCTCTGCATATATAGATATGTCAATGAAGTTCTTACTGCAGCTTAAGGGCGATGTTCCTTTGACTTGCGGTATCCAAGTCATCTTGATCATAAAGACTTATGCTTTGACATCTTAAGCAAGCATCTCTGAGGAGATGTGAACCCAGGATTATTGGGTATAAGTCGAAGTGATCGAAGGTGTTTGAATAGCCTATAAAGGATTCACCACTCCTTGCGAGGAGATGTATACCCATGGCCTCTCGTCGGATTGTTACTAAAGTCTTTGGCGAAAGCATTACATGTTTAGAGTAAGGTATTATTCAATACATGTGCAGTAACTAGAATCCGGAGGACGAGGAAATGATACTTGGGTTAGGTGTGACGTAGTCAACCTAGTAGGGACTGACACTATAGACCATGTCCTGAACCAAGTTGGTATAAGATTAGTGAAGGGAATGGGGCACGATTCATTGTAGCTGCTGAAGGGTTTCAGATATAGTTCTGGATCAACCGTTGATCTTTTCAATTAATTGGGGATCATGATGTACTACTAGGTGCCACTCATGATTGTTCTATAATTAATGGTTAATTTTAGATGGCCAACATAAACCGAGAACCTATTTGGTCACATGCACAACGAGCGTAATCCGAAGGATTTAAAACGAGCTTGAGAATGAGATTCTCAGACCGAGAGAAACAAGGTTTGGTTGGACCAAACAAGGAACGAGCATGAAATCGTTTCAGTCGCAATGGAAGCGTGGATGGGCCATGTCTTATGAAGACATAATGGATGAACCAAATTGGTTTGGTTCTAATCCAATGGTGAAGAATAAACCAAAGCGGTTTGGTTTGTTTTTAACGAATGAACCAAAGTTGGTTCGGTTCGTTTTAACTTAAAATAGACCAAATCGGACAGCTTGTTTATTTCGTGTCGGAGCATCGTTTGGACGAAGTTTGAAGCTCCGACAGTGGCTTCCTTGCTGGGGATTCGATCTCCGATAATCCTCATAGGTGGAGGATGAAGGATTCGTCAAATGGTTGACGAATACCTCTCCGGAGAAGCGAGTTTTTGAGGACTCGTTTTGAATCCGAATTTTGATTGGGATTGTGATATTCTCTCGATCACATCGTATTCGACACGAGGCTAGTAACACGTACGAAGACGAGGCTCGTGACTTTGTGAAGTCATCCTGAAGATACTCGGTGTGGATACGGATAGAGATGATTCTAGCAAGGATTGTTCCGGTTGATGTCTTTCCCGCTACACGTGATACGTCAGGTATACATAGTATAAATTTCCTTTTATTGCAAAATTTAAATTTACATTTATGTCTACACATGTTGTAGTATGCATGTGTCTGGTGTGTGTATTGTAATAAATTAGATTTATTATTTTATTTCTTCCGCTGTGCACATGTTTACGAAACATGTTCAAACACACACTCGCCGCGGTGCCGGAAACCCAACAGTGGTATCAGAGCCCAGGTTGTGTTTCGACATAATCGTAAAATTGTTTTGCGATAGTTGTAATGGTATTTATGGAAATTTTCTATTTTGGAAAGTTAGAAGTATTTTTTGAAATTTTTAATTTTGGAAAGTCTAGAAGTATTTATGGAAATCTTCTACTTTTGGAAAGTTAGAAGTATTTATGGAAATTGATATTTTCCATAAATAAAATATTTGATTAGATTTAGAAATTTATTTCCTAATTTAATCATGATTTGATTTGGGAAATCAAATCTTAAAATATTTTATTTCCATAAGTAGTTTTGATGATTTAGGAAATTTGTTTCCTAAATTGACTTTCCTTAATCAACATTTTTCACAAATAAAATATGCGATTAGATTTGGAAATTTGTTTCCTAATTAAATCATGATTTTATTTATAGAATCAAATCTTAAACATATTTTATTTCCATAAATAGTTATGACAAATAAGGAAATTTTGTACATGTCATAATTGTATGCCATGTAATTGCATTAGATGCATATCATTATGCCATGCGTGTCGTGACATGTAGATATATGTCATGTATGTCATGTCATGTAGATAATAGTTATTTGCATGCAAAGAGGATGAGACATAAAAACCTTTACTCAATATTAACGCCTACACCTTCCATTAATATGGTTAGAACCAGAGTTCCGTTTCTTGTTTGGGTTGTTGGACTCTCTTCAAGCCCGGCTCGAACCCGAACATGTTCAAACCATGGAATAGTTTAATATTAATATGGTAAGAGTCAGAGGTCAATCGTTAGCTTTGGTTGTTGGACTCTCTCCAAGCCGGGCTAATTGGTTGAATGTGCTCTAACCATATTAAAACTATGTCTTGATTAATGGGTTGGCTTTAACCTGGAGCATCGGCTTGTTGGACTCTCTCCAAGGTTGATGTGAAGGGAGGTGAAGTTGGATGTTATGCATATGATCCATACTTGTTAATGAGTTAACAACCCGATGTATGTGTGAATATTCAATTATTTGATAGCATATTGTGATAGTTGCATATATGTGATATGCAATCAGTATATTTGATACCTACCATCGTAGCTATGAATGGCTTGTGGGACTCTCTCCAAGGTTGTTCATATCTATGATGGATATCAGCCCATTCGAAGATGGACCTACGATCTCCCGAAGTGATTTTGGGGTTTTTGAAATTCGGAAAAATGAATGGGATTTATGAATGTATATTGATGCATTTTAAATCATCTTTATCATATATGCTCGATTTGTATTTCAAGGATAATTGATTGATCATGATGTCTTTGAATTTTCACTCTATCTTGGATTCAAATAAATTGACTGGGTCGAACTTCTTGGATTGGCTTAGAAACTTGAGAATTGTTCTCAAGGTTGAAAAGCTTGCAAATGTCCTCGAAGCGCCTCTTCCCGCCCGTCCTAGTGACAATGCAAATCTAGACCAATTGTTGGCCTATTAGAAACATGTGATTGATTCTGAAATGGCGAGTTGCATCATGCTAGCCATGATGGTACCTAAGCTGCGGAAGCAGCATGAGCATATGGATGCTCATACCATAGTCTTTCATCTTTATGAGTTGGTTGATGAGCAAGTAAGATTCGAAAGGTTCGAAGTCTCCAAGCTCCTCTTCACCTTTGAGATGCAAGAAGGTTCATCTGTGGTACTGCTGAACATGCTGAAGACTGTGGAGTCTTCTGTGAATCATGAGCAGGGGACGGTGTTGTATGTTGATTCCTCGAAGAAAGGTTCTAAGAGGAAGTCAAAGGAATAGCAGAAGGGGAAGAAAAAGGCAGAACCATCTCAAAAGGGCACTTGCCATTATTATGGCAAGGAAGGCCATTAGCAAAGAAATTGCAAGATTTATCTTGAGTTCATGAAGAAGAATAAGGCATCGAATGCCCCATCATCTTCAGATATCTTCGTTATTGATTGTCATTCTCTTTCCTCAAACACTTGGGTATTGGATACTGGTTGTGGCTCACATATATGTAATGACATACATGGGTTAAGGAATAGAAGAAGGCTCGTCAAGGGAGAGTCAAATTTATGTGTTGGGAATGGAGCAAAGGTTGTTGTACTCACCATCGAAACATATTTGTTGAAACTCCCTATAGGACTTGTCTTAGAACTGGACAATTGCTTTTATGTTCCTTCATTGATAAAGAACATCATTTCTATTTCTTGTTTAAATAGAAATGGTTACCATTTGACGTTTAGTAATAATTGTTGTTACAAAATTTTGAATGGCGTACTTTATGGAACTGGAACTTTGAGTAATGGTATTTATACGTTGGACGTATCCAGTGACATTTTCAATATCGAAGCAAGCAAAAAGCATGCTATAAAAGGAAAATCAATTAGACTCCTAAATGTGGCATTGTCGTCTTGGCCATGCAAGAAAGAAACGCATGTCCGAATTACACCGATGTGGAATTCTGGAATTGTTTGAATTGGATTCATACGATACATGCGAATCATGCTTAAAAGGCAAGATGACTAAGTTACCTTTTACAGGAAAAGGTGAACGAGTGGGAGAGTTGCTAGGTCTAATACTTACTGATGTATGTGGACCTATGTCAACTCAAGTTTTAGGAGGCTATAGCTACTTCATTACCTTCACCGATGATCACTCACGGTTTGGGTATGTGTTCTTGATGAAACACAAGTCTGAAGCCTTTGAAAGGTTCAAAGAATTTAGAAATGAAGTAGAGAAACAACATGACAAGAGTATTAAAATACTTCGATCGGGTCGAGGTGATGAATACTTAAGTCAAGAGTTTCTTGATTATCTAAGAGACAATGGTATATTGTCTCAATGGACTCCGCCATATACACCACAGCATAATGGTGTATCTGAGAGGCATAACCAAACCTTGTTGGACATGGTCAGGTCAATGATGAATCATGCGAATCTTCCCAAGTCTTTTTGTGGCTATGCACTTCAGACAATTGTTTACTTGTTAAACAGAATGTCAACCAAGGTAGTCTCCCCTACTCCATATGAGATATGGAATAGTAAGAAACCTCATGTATCTTACTTGAAGATATGGGGTTGTCCTGCTAATGTGAAGTGGACTGTATCAGACAAATTGGATGCTAAGTCTAATAAATGTCTATTTATTGGATACCCTAAGGAAACAAGGGGTTACCAATTCTATCATCCTATAGAACAAAAGGTGTTTGTTTCAAGGCATGCTGTGTTTCTAGAGAAAGAGTTTCTCTTGCAAGAAAACAGTGGGAGTGTCATCGAGCATGAGGAGGCTCCAGAGACTCAAATAGACATTGATGAGATACCTGGTGAAGCACAACAGCCGATAATTCATAGTGATGAGCAATCGGCTGGACCTATTGAAACACCACATCTTCGTAGATATGGTAGAACACGCAACATTCCTTAGAGATATGGACATCAACGACGTGTTACTCATTGATGATGAGGAGCCTACCAGTTATGAAGAAGTTATGACAAGTTCAGAAAGGGATAAGTGGCTTGAATCCATGAAGTCGGAAATGGATTCCATGTATGAAAACCAAGTTTGGAACTTGGTTGACCCACCTGAAGGCATAAAGCCCATAGGGTGCAAGTGGGTTTTCAAGAAGAAAGCCGACATAGATGGTAATGTGATTACCTATAAGGCTAGATTGGTGGCGAAAGGATATCATCAAAAGAGAGGTATTGATTATGACAAAACCTATTCGCCTGTAGCTATGCTTAAATCTATTCGGATGCTCCTGGCCATAGCGACTCATTATGATTATGAGATATAACAGATGGATGTGAAAACAACTTTCCTTAATGGAAACCTGCTCGAGGATGCGTATATGATACAGCCTGAGGGTTTCACATTGGTTGATAAAACCAAGGTATGCAAATTGTGACGGTCCATATATGGATTGAAGCAAGCATCTAGGAGCAGGAATATTCGTTTTGATGAGACAATAAAAAGGTTTGATTTCTCACAAAAACCAGACGAACCTTGTCTGTACAAGAAGGTTAGTGGGAGTGCAGTCATGTTCCTAGTATTGTATGTCGATGACATTTTACTTATAGGAAATGATGTTTCAGTCTTACAGTCAGTTAAGATTTGGTTGTTCAAGACATTCTCCATGAAAGACCTAGAAGAAGCAACCTACATCCTCGGGATTAAGATCTATAGAGATAGATCGAAACGATTGCTTGGTCCTTTGCAGTCTACATATATAGACCGAGTGCTAATGAGGTTTAGCATGTCGGAATCCAAGAAAGGTTTCCTACCCATCAGGCATGGGATACACCTTTCGAAGTCTATGTGTCCGCGCACAGAAGACGAGAGGATTTGCATGAGTAAGATTCCCTATGCATCTGCAATAGGATCTATCATGTATGCTATGTTATGTACGAGGCCCGATGTATCGTATGCTCTGAGTGTCATGAGTAGATACCAATCTGATCCAGGAATGGATCATTGGGCGATTGTTAAGACAATCCTTAAGTACTTGAGAAGAACTAAGGATGTGTTCCTAATATATGGAGAAGGGGACATGGTGATACGCGGGTATATGGATGCCAGCTTCCAGACAGATAAGGATGATTCCAGGTCTCAGTCTGGATACGTGTTCACCTTGAATGGGGGCGCAGTGAGTTGGAAAAGTTCCAAACAAGACACTGTAGCGGATTCTACCACTGAGGCAGAATACATTGCAGCTTCGGAAAAAGCAAAGGAAGCAGTTTGGATCAAGAAGTTCATTTATGAACTTGATGTGGTTCCAACCATTGTTGAAGCAATACTGGTCTACTGCGACAACAATGGAGCAATTGCACAGGCGAAAGAGCCAAGGTCTCATCAACGATCCAAACATGTGCTTCACCGCTATTATCTGATCAGAGAGATCATTAGTAGGAAGGAAATACAAATCGAGAAAATTCCCACCGAAAGGAACTTAGCGGATCCTTTGACTAAGGCATTACCTCAAAGTAAGTTTGAGGGTCATGTTAGAGCTTATGGTATTGGATACCGTAGCGATTGACATTAGGCCAAGTGGGAGTTTGTTAGTAATATATGAGAGATGTTCTAAGGCAATCGCCTTATGTTTGAAACATTTATATGATAAATGAAGATTCACTATTTGAGTATACATGTTTTCATGTATTTGATTAGATCTTAAACTCATTTACTGAATGTCCATGATACGATTCACAGCATGAGAGAATTTGTGATTGGATCACAACTAGTGAGTATCTCTACATGTGTAATTGTGATGTATCGGAATTATCCCTAGTTGATGAATTGATGGATTTGGACACCATCGATTCTATCGAGACTAGCATGAGGTATACTCCTTTGTCTATCCAAGCAGCTGATTCTCACTGGCTAGAGATATTGTGATGTCCGGAGTTAATCGTGGATGATAGTTATGGTAACTAGTTCATTGGAGTGACCAGTCGTAAGACTTCATATGGTTCTTTGCATATATAGATATGTCAATAAAGTTCTTACTGCAGCTTAAATGTGATGTTCCTTTGACTTGCAGTATTCAAGTCATCTTGATCATAAAGACTTATGCTTTGAAATCTTAAGCAAGCATCTCTGAGGAGATGTGGACTCGGGATGATTGGGTATAAGTCGAAGTGATCGAAGGTGTTTGAATAGCCTATAAAGGATTCACCACTCCTTGCGAGGAGATGTATACCCATGGCCTCTCGTCGGATTGTTACTAAATGCTTTGGCCAAAGCATTACATGTTTAGAGTAAGGTAATCTTCGATACATCTGCAGTAACTAGAATCCGTAGGATGAGGAAATAATACTTGGGCTAGGTGTGACGTAGTCAACCTATTGGGGACTGACACTATAGACCATGTCCTGAACCAAGTGGGTATAAGATGAGTGAAGGGAATGAGTCACGATTCATTGTAGCTGCTGAAGGGTTTCAGAAATAGTTCTGGATCAACCATTGATCTTTTCGGTTAATTGGGGATCATGATGTACTACTAGGTGCCACTCATGATCGTTCTATAATTAATGGTTAATTATAGACGACCAACATAAACCGAGAACCTATTTGGTCACACGCACAATGAGCATAATCCGAAGGATTTAAAATGAGCTTGAGAATGAGATTCTCAGACCAAGAGAAACTAGGTTTGGTTGGACCAAACAAGGAGCGAGCATGAAATCGTTTCAGTGGAAATGGAAGCGTGGATGGGCCATGTCTTATGAAGACATAATGGATGAACCAAATTGGTTTGGTTCTAATCCAATGGTGAAGAATAAAACAAAGGTGTTTGGTTTGTTTTAAACGAATGAACCAAAGTTGGTTCAGTTTGTTTTAACTTAAAATAGACCCAATCAGTTTGGTTTATTTTAACTTAAATTAATGGACCGGGTTAATGGGCTTTTGGTTATGATCCGATAACCATTAAGAGAATTTGTTCTCTATAAAATAGGGCTTAAGGGTTTTGTGAAAACCTAATCCAAGCAATCCCTAGTTGCCGCCCACCCCTCCTCTCCTCTAGTGGTTGACGCCCAACCCTATCCGCCGCCCAGCTTTGTGCCGCTGTCCAAGCTTCAGCCGGTGATCCTCCGGCGACCCTCCGGTGATCTTCTTTGGGTCCGGCGACAAGGTGAGCGTCTAGCTTCCTTATTTGGCTGGCCCTATTCCTCCACCAAAGCTGTCCAGTTTTTTGGACAGCTTGTTTATTTTGTGTCGGAGGGTCATTTGGACGACGTTCGGAGGTCCGACAGCGGCTTCCTTGCCGGGGATTCGATCTCCGGTAATCCTCATAGGTGGAGGATGAAGGATTCGTCAAACGGTTGACGAATACCTCTCCGGAGAAGCGAGTTTTTGAGGACTCATTTTGAATCCGAATTTTGATTTGGATTGTGATCTTCTCTCGATCACATCGTCTTCGACACGAGGCTAGTAACTCGTACAAAGACGAGGCTTGTGACTTTGTGAAGTCATCCTGAAGATACTCGGCGTGGATACGGATAGAGACGATTCTAGCGAGGATTGTTCCGATTGATGTCTTTCCCGCTACACGTGATACGTCATGTATTCGTAGTATAAATTTCCTTTTATTGCAAAATTTGAATTTACGGTTATGTCTACACATGTTGTACTATGCATGTGTGTGGTGTGTGTGTTGTAATAAATTAGATTTATTTTTTAATTTCTTTCACTGTGCACATGTTTACGAAACATGTTCAAACACACACTCGCGGCGGTGCCGGAAACCCAACAGGATCTTTGCATGGAAAGTCCAACATGGGTTGGCAAGGGAAAGTCCAAGCTTGAGTCTTGGCATTTGAGAAGTCCAAGAGGTTTGATATTGGCAGCGTAAAGTCTAAGCGGGAGTCTTGGCAGCATAAGTCCAATGGTTGGCGGCGTAAAGTCCAAGCGGAGTCTTGGCGGTGTAAGTCCAATGTGTCTTGGTGGTGTAGACACTGTTAGCATGACATAGCTGATGGAAGAACCTGAAGGCTAGCGCAATGGATGAACAAGTCATGGATGGCTTGGAGGGATCCGAGAGGTGTGAGGCTGACGGAGGTGGCTAGAAGGCTTAGGTCTAGGCTAAGGGTGGTCTATCAAGTATAGGGGAACCATACTTGGGTTAAACCTCATGTTTGAGGTGTGCCAGTCGACTGGTGCCATATGGCAATCAACTGGTGTGAGTCAACTAGGGTTTGATTGCGAGAATTTGCCTTGCAGTCGACTGCCATAGGTGGACAGTCGACTGATTGGCAGATCAGTCGACTTATGTTGTGATCAGTCGACTCGTGCTTGATATTTCGGGCACAAAATGGATTCGAACTCAACTGCTGAGGTTAGTAGTCGAGTGAAGGATTGATCAGTCGACTGATGTGCTATCCATTGGATTTTTCCAGCGTGGATTACACCGTTGTCTCACAGTAATAACGTCATCAGTTGACTGATGGTCTCGAGCAGTCGACTGATCAGCAATTTCTAGCCTAGGTTGCAGCTTTAAATGGAGCTCGTGGAGGAGGAAATCACCAACGGTTTTTAAGGGATTTTGGGGCAATTTGCTACTACAAATCAGGGTCTCCAAGTGCATTTCAAGCAACCAAAGATCAAGCATTCAAAAGAGCAATTGTAAAGTAATTTTCTTTACTTGCATTGTATTTCATTATTGTAATTGCTTGTATATGTTTCTTATTGTTGTAAGAATAGTTTGTAAGGGGTTTCTCCACCTCCGACTTGTGTCGAGAAGGAGTTATTGCATAGTGGTGTGTTTATGGCATCGCTAGAGCTCAATCCATGGAGTAGGAACGTTATCTCCGAACCACATAAAAGCTTCCATGTTAGCTTGCATTTTCGTTTCTATTATTATTGTATTTGTTGTGCTTCTGCTAATCATTTTTGTAGAAAACAAAAACAAGCTATTCACCCCCACCTCTAACTTCCAAGGATCCTCTAAAAGTAGTATTTGATACCAATTGTAGGGGAAATGTTGACCGCTAGAGGGGGGTGAATAGCGTTGTGCTCGATGAGAGATGGAATTTGTTCATGTTTTTCTACAAATTTCGTTAGCGAAGCAGAAATGGAAATAATAGTAGTAACGAAATAATACAAACACAATTACACAAGTATTTAACGTGGTTCGGAACCGAACGGTTCCTACTCCATGGATTGAGCTCTAAAGAGCTCTAGCGATGCCACACACACACCACTATGCAATAACTCCTTCTTGACACAAGTCATAGGTGAAAAAACCCCTTACAAACTATTCTTACAATAATAAGAAATAGATACAAGCAATTACAATAATGAAATACAATGCAAGGAAAGAAAACTACTTTACAATTGCTCTTTTGAATGCTTGATCATTGGTTGCTTGAAATTAACTTGGAGACCCTGATTTGCAGTAGCAAATTGCCCCAAAAGACCTAAAAAACTATTGGTGATTTCCTCCTCCACGAGCTCCATTTAAAACTACAACCTAGGCTGGAAATCACCGATCAGTCGACTGCTGAGGACCATCAGTCGACTGATGACACTGTTGCTGTGAGACAACGGTATAATCCACGCTAAAAATATCCAACGGATAGGACATCAGTCAACTAATCATGTCCATCAGTCGACTGATCGAGCCTTCACTCGACTACTAACCCCAGCAGTCGACTCTTTCGGCCCAAAATATCAAACACCCCGATCGATCACAAGATCGATCGGCCGATCACTAATCGGTCATTCACCTATGGCGCGATCGCTAGGCTAATTCCAACAGTCAAACCCTAGTTGACTCACACCAGTCGACTGTAATATGGCACCATTCGACTGGCACACCATAAACATGAGGTTTAACCCAAGTATGATTCTCTCATACTTGATAGACCACCCTTAGCCTAGATCTAAGCCTTCTAGCCACCTCCGTCTGCCTCGCGCCTCTCGGATCCCTCCAAATCATCCATTACTTGTTCATCTATTGAGCTAGCCTTCAGGTGCTTCCATCGCCTATGTCATGCTAACGGTGTCTACACCGCCAAGGCACATTGGACTTACGCCGCCAAGACTCCACTTGGACTTTACGTCGCCAACCATTGGACTTTTGCTGCCAAGACTACCGCTTGCACTTTACGCTGCCAATATCAAACCCCTTGGACTTCTCAAATGCCAAGACTCAAGCTTGGACTTTCCCTTGCCAACCCATGTTGGACTTTCCATGCCAAGACCCATGCTTGGACTTTTCCTTACCAACCCATATGTTGAACTTTCCTTTGCCAAGTACCCAAGACTTGGACTTTCCCATGACACATTGTCATATGTTTTTGTCGAACATCAAAACATCTCTCGAGTCAAGCTCCAGTCCTGGTCAATCGTGACCTGAGCCGATTGCACCAACATGAGTGTTTTTTGTTAAACAAGAGCAAGGAAGAAAGGAAGAAGAATGACAAGAAGAAAGAAGAGAAGAAGTCAAATGAGAAGGACAAAGGGAAGTCAAAAACCCACAATTTGAAAGCCACATGGGACGACTCATCTTCATCGGAAGAAATAGAAGTCGTCTCACATTTTGTACTAATGGGAATAGATGATGTAGCCTCCACCTCATCCGAACAAGAAGAAGCAAGCACAAGTGAGGAGGAGAGCTCAAGTGTAGGGGGGAGCACAAACCTGAGAATCGAAAGGAGATTGGGTAAGTGAGGTAAGAAATCTCCCTTCTCAAGATGTAATTAGCATGATTTCTAGTTTATCTAAGGATTTATTTAAGACTAAGAAAAAAAATAAATGCATGCAAAATGAAATTAGAAATATAGAAGAAAAACTCAAAAATGCATGCTCATATAATGATTTTGTTTCTTCTAGCATTAATGATGCATGTTTTGAAAAAAATAAGGTTTTAAGGGGAAAGGTAGATTATCTTAGCAAAGCCCTTGAAAAATTCACCATAGGCTCAAATACCTTGAATATGATTATAGGGAGCAAAAGGGCAAGTTTCAACAAAAAGAGCTTAGGATACAAAGGATTTAAGAATGAAAAAACATATCATTGTTTAATTGCTTGGGGGCAATTAAAAATTACAATGGTAGCTAGGAAATGGATCCATAATGAGTACTTGGTTAACCCTATTGGAAAGTGTTGGAGATTCCGAGATAATCCATAGTGGAATAAAGCGAATAAAATAATTTTATTACATCCTAGACATCCCCTGGGAGCCAGGAAAACTTGCTTTGGCATAATCACATGAAAACACACACAAGGAGAAGAGAAGTTATACCTTCGAGATTCTTTTTAATCCGTTGAAACCAAAAGCAAGACCAATGGGACTTGCCTCTATCAGTATCCACGCCGGGATCACCTGAGACAACTCCTAGAGAAGCAAGTCTTTGTCTCCGATTGGTGCTAGCCAACCGACAGAGACAAGAGAAGAGGTGAGAGAAAAAAAGGCTACCAAGGGAGAAAACCTAAAACAAAAAACCTCTTTCCAAAGATTATCAAGGGATCTATTTATAGATCTCTCGATTAGGTTATATTAAAAGGCTTAAATGAAATATATCTTACCATAATTATCCCATTATTAAGTTAAGAATAACCCAAGAGATTCCAATAAGAGAAATCTCCAAAATCGACAGAACCGTGACACGACCGTATGGATTCACACGGTCAGCCATGCCAAAAGGCACGGTCGTGCCAGGACACATGACACGGTCGTGTGTCCTTCTGGGCACCACCTAGTTTTTGCCATTTTTCGGCCAGAGCTAGGCACGGCCTATGCCAAGTTAGGCACGACCGTGTGAGGCTCTATATGGTCCGTTTAACTTCGTTTAGTGTGATATGGTGGTTCTAAGTCCAACATGGTCATAGGATGTTCCATAGCCTCCGTGTCGCACCCCCTTTGGTTTGGTCCAACTAGACATATCCTCTCTTCAACGAGAATCTCATTCTCAGACTTCTTTTACATCTCAAGATTACCCATAGTGTGTGTGACCCAATAGGTTCTCGGTTATTTTGGCAATTAATAATTGACCCCTTAATTATAAATAGATCATGAGTGGCACCTAGCAGTACTTCATGACTCCCAATTGACCGAAAAATCTAAATCAACTTCAGAACATTTTTTTAACCCTTCAGCAGCTTCAGTTGTTTGTGCTTTGTTCCTTTCACTCATCCTATACCGACTTGGTTCAGAACATAGTCTCTGTGTTCGACCCCGCTAGGATGACTATGTCACACCTAGCTCATGTTAATTTTCTTGTCCTATAGATTCAAGTTACTCCTACATGTTCCGAAGAAGATCATCTTCTTAACATGCTTGCTCTGGCTAGAGACTTCTGAGTAACAATCCTGACAAGAGGCCTAGGGTATACATCTCCTTTATCAAAAGTGATGAATCCTCTGTGGGCTATTCAAACACCTTCGATCATTTTGGCTTATACCCAATCATCCTGGAGTTACACCTACTATGTAGATGGCTGCGAAGAAGTCAAAGTACAAGGAGCCATGATCAAGGTGACTTGAATACCTCAAGTCTAAGGAAGCTCACACTCAAGTTGCAATGAGATCTTTAACGACATATAGAACCATATGAAGTCTCATAGCAGGTCACTCCAATGAACTAGTTACCATAACTAGCATCCACATGTTCACTCTTAGCATCCCTATGCTTCCATTCAGTGAGTATCGAATGCTTGGATAAACCAAGGAGCATAACATGTGCTAATCTCACAGAATCGATGATATCCAATCTCATCAATTTATCGACTAGGGATAGTTTCAATACTTGCATATTTACACATGATGAGATACCCATTAATTGTTATCCAATCACAATTTATCTCATGCTATGCATCGTATTGTGGACTTCAGTACATGAGTTTATGATCCAATCAAATACATAGATAATGTATACTCAAATAGTGAATTTTAGTAATAACTTCTAAGGTGATTGCCTTAGTACACCTCTCAATTACATCAAACTCCAACTTGGTCTACAGCCAATCGCCTTGATATCTAATACCATAGGCTTTTATATGCCTCTCGATCTTTTCTTGGGGAAGAGGCTTTTGTTGGGGATCGAACGTCTGGCTAGAGGGGGGTGAATAGCCCTTTGTCGTTGGATGTGGGTATTTGCTCGTCTAAAAAACTAATTAATGCAACAGAAACAATAAAGACAAGCAAATGCAAATACCAGAAAACAAAGGCTAACATGATAGTATAACGTGGTTGACGGCTATGCTGCTAATCCACGGTCCCCGATTCGTCCTCGGTGAATCACTCCGCCAAAACCAATCCACTAATGGTCTCTCCATTACACCAAGCTAGGTGGAGGTAACCTTTACAATCAAGATCACTCTTCTTACAATAAGAATGAATTAAAAAGCAAGTAAGAAGAGTTTAAAGCTTGTGGGGCACTTGGATGGTCGTTTGGAGTAAGAGCATTAACCATCCAAAAGCCCACACCCTCTCTTTTTATAGAGAGGAAGCTTTTCTTCCCGTTGGCCGCCACCAGTCGACTGCTGCCCTTGGTAGTCGACTGCCACCACTCCAATGGCCTCCGAACACGTCGGATCCCGACCGTTGTAGTCCAACGGAACACTTGGCAGTCGACTGATGGACCTCATCAGTCGACTGCTGCCTCCGTAGTCGACTGCCCAGTCGACTACGAGTGGTTCTGTGGCCAAACCCTTTCGACCAGTCGACTGCTGCCTTCAGCAGTCGACTGATGGTCTTGGCAGTCGACTGCTGGCCTCAAAACAACCAGTCGAATACCAGTCGAACCACGTTCGACTCAGAGCAGTCGACTGCCATTCCATGGCAGTCGACTGGTGTCGGGAAATCTCATCCGACACTTAGCCAAATGGCCAAGTTTCACCTTAGGGCTACTACCCCTTCCCGGGTTACATTCGCTCACTCTCATCTCTCGGAGTCCCTCGCCTTCTAAGTTATCTTTGTCCTCGGCCACGTCCCTTGGCAGCATCAGATGCACGACTCTGCAATGCTCCTTTGCGTCTCTTGCCTCGAAGTCTACTTCCTCCGGCTTCACTCCAAGCTCCTCGTCCGGCGGTCCCTCGGATGCTCCAAGCGCACGGCTTCCGCAAAGCCATCCTTCACCGACTCAAGGACCGAGTCATGAGTTGTGAAACTTGCCACGGCTCCATGTGCAAATTACTAAGCCCTGCAAGACTCCAATGCACATATCAAATCACACTAACACCCTAACTTAAACCCTTTGCCATACACATCAAAACCTTATCATGGCAAGAGATTGCCCTAACAATCCCTCCCTTTTTGATGTGTGGCAATCCGTTTAAGTTAGGTAAAAATATTTGATAGAAATTCTAAGGTAAGAAAGCATGTAAACATAAACATGATATAGCAACAACAACTCCCCCTTAATCCATGAAACTCCCCATACATATTTCTCCCCCTATCATAATTTACTTAAACATAATCATTTCTCCCCCTTTGACACCATAAAAAAGATTAACACTAAGTTATAAACTCATAGCATCAAGTCTCATAGAAAGAAAATACCAAAAATTGGTCTAAAACCTGAATTCGACCTTAACTAGTCTGATTTTCAGGCCACCAGTCGACTGCTATTAGTATGGCAGTGGACTGGCACAATGAATTCCGAAATTCTAATTTTCTAGGTGAAATTCAGAAATACATTAAAAATTCCAAAAAATTCTAAAAATCATGAAATTTGGGGAACACATTTATTTTAAGTATATCTATCAATGAAAAATAGTTTTTCATGAAAAGTCATTATATTTTCCGAGATTTGCCAAAAAACCAAAAGCTTTAAAAACCACTAGTTTTTGAACATGTTAGTATCCATTTTAACACCTAGTCTTGCTTTGGATTGTTTCAAAACATGAATACATGGATTTTAAAGTAAGAAATTGTTTTGAAAACATATGAAATATCCAACCATGATCTTTGGGCAATATGTCTATGAATTAAACATAAGTCTTCCCCATGATTGGTCTATTATTGCTATTTTGATACTTTAAATGACCATCTAAATGCCATAGGCATTAGTGGACATTTGTATCATCCTAACATCTCACCCATGCTAAGTTTTCAATCAAAGTAGCCTATAGTGAGTGTGAGATGCATCCTAAAGGGTATTTGTATATACTTAACCATTATATTCATGCAATTCTATCAAGGTTAAGTATCATCCTCACAATCCTCATGATCATAAAGGCATGTATGAACTAATTTCACATTATGATCATGAAACACATGTATTCATTGAATTGTTATCATGCATTAGGTATTATATCATGATAATAAACAAAGTATCACCTAAAACATGATTTAACCCTATTTCTCATAATGATGTGCCAAATTTCAAAATCATACATCATGATTGCACATATACATAGCAATCACATTGATTATCATGATTTAAGCATTATTACCTATTAATAGGTGCATTATCATCACCTAACACTATTTCAAAAATGTGTCCCGACATCCTAAGTCAACCAAAGATATGATTTAGGTCAAGTCCATATGGTTGACTATCCTAGGGTTTTCCTAACCCTTAAGGATGGATTTTGGAACCCAATACAAATTCTTGCCTATGGGGTTCACTAGAATTTCCTTAGGAATCCATTTCCTAGCAATTACTTTCTTCTTATCTTGTCCCCTAGCAATTAGGCATTTGTAGGCCTTTTCATTTTTCTTTTCTTTATAACCTAGGCCTTTCTTATTAAAACTAGCTCTTTGGCTCCCTATAATCATGTTCAATGTATTTGAGCCAATTGTAAACTTTTCTAGGGCTTTGGTTAAATAATCTACTTTCTCTCTTAAAGCCCTATTTTCTTCTATACATGCATCAATAACATCCAAAGGCATATAGTTATCATGTGAGCATGCATCATTTAAGCTAGAAGAAATATTATCATCATTTAAGCATGCTTTTTCTAGTTTATTTTCTAAGTCCTTAATTTGCTCAAGCATGCTCTTATTTTTCTTCTTAGCTCTAAATAAGTCCTTAGTGAGGCTAGAAATCATAGAAACTATTTTACTAGGTGAAAGATTAGTTACCATAGTTTCCATGTCCTCTTCTTCTTCGGATGAGGATGTAGAGGATGCTCCCCCTTCACTTGAGCTCTCTCCACTTGAGCTTGATTCTTCATTTTCGGTGGAGGAGCAATCCGAGTCATCAAATGCCATTAGAGCAAGGTTGGTGATGAAAGTGTTCTCCTCTTCCGATGATGATGAAGAGGAAGAGGAAGGATCATCCCACGTCTTTGCTTTGAATGCCTTGGCCTTCCCCTTTTCCTTTGCCTTCTTCTCCTCTTCCTTTTTCTTCTTGCTCCCCTTTTTCTTCTTCTTTTCTTCTTTCTTTCTCTTCTCCTCCTTGCTTTTGTTCAAGAGGGGACAATTGTCCCTTATGTCTCCCTCTCCTTGGCAATTGTAACAAATGATCTTCCCCCTTGGTCTTCTATTCCTATCATTTGATTTGTTAAATCTAAAACCTTTTAATGCACGCCTTACCCTCCTTACCATATAGGCTTCTTCCGTGTTATCCATGGAGGAGGAGGAGGAATCTTCGTCATCGGAGGAGGAGGGGATCTCTATCTTCTTCTTCTCCTTGTTTGCCATCAATGCTACTCCCCTTGAAGGTTGGATTCTAGGCTCTTCTTGTATACCTTCAAGCCTTGTTTCATGAAGCTCCATGGTTGAGAAGAATTCCTCCAAGGTGCTTACTTCTAAGTTCTTGGAGATATAAAATGAGTCCACCATGGAGCTCCATCTTGAGGACCAGGGAAAGGCATCTATGGTTTTCATTACCATATCCCGGTTGGAGAGATTTTCTCCTACACTTGTTAGCCCAATTAATATTTCTTTAAACCTAGAATGTAATGATGTTACCTTTTCTATTTTTTCTAATTTGATATTTGATAGTTGGGAGCGGAGGAGGTCTCTCCTTGCAAGTTTGGCTTCCGAAGTGCCTTCATGAAGTTCAACCAATCTCTCCCACATCTCCTTGGCACTTGAGCATTCCCCAATTCGGTTGATCTCTTGTTGGGGGAGCACATTGAAGAGATGGTGCTTGGCTTTTGAGTTTGCAAGGTGCTCTTCCCTTTGCTTTTTGGTCCACCTAGATTTTTCTATTGGCTTCCCTTCTTCATCCCTAGGAAAAACGAAATCGGATTCCATTGTAATCATAATATCAAAATCCGTTTTGAAAAATACCTCCATTCTCTTTTTCCACCAAGAGAAATCGCCTTCGAACTTCGGTGGGTGGATGTTGGAGCCGACCATTTTGAATGTTTCTTGTTGTGGCGGTTAGTCCTCGACAAGCTTTCCTTGGCTCTGATACCACTTGTTGGGGATCGAACGGCCGGCTAGAGGGGGGTGAATAGCCCTTTGTCGTTGGATGCCGGTATTTTCTCGTCTACAAAACTAATTAGCGCAATGGAAACAATAAAGACAAGATAATGCAAATACCAGAAAACAAACGCTAACACGATAGTATAACGTGGTTCACAGCTATGCCGCTAATCCACGGACCCCGATTCGTCCTCGGTGAATCACTCCGCCAAAACCAATCAACTAATGTATCCCCGATTCATTAGTAGAAGATCACTTGGTCTACAGCCAATCGCCTTGATATCTAATACCATAGGCTTTTATATGCCTCTCGATATTTTCTTGGGGAAGAGGCTTTGTCAAGTGATCTGCTAGATTTCTATTAGTGGAAACTTTCTCTATTTGTACATATCTTCTACTAATGATCTCTATGATCGGATGGTAATGACGTAGTACGTGCTTGGATTGCTAATGAGACTATGGTTCCTTTGCCTATGCAATGGTTCAATTGTTGTCACAGTAAACTGGTAGTGCTTCAACAATGCTCATAACTACTCCAAGTTCAGTAATGAACTTCTTGATCCAGATCGCCTCTTTTTTTGCTTCAAGAGCTGCAATGTACTCTGCCTCCATAGTAGAATCAACAACGGTGTCTTGCTTGGAACTCTTCTAACTCACCGCACCTCCATTCAAGATGAATATGTATCAAGATTGAGATTTAGAATCATCCTTATTTGTCTGGAAGCTAGCATCAGTATACCCGCTTACTACGATATCACCTCCTCCATATATCAAGAGCAAATCCTTAGTCTTTCTCAAGTACTTAAGGATTGTCTTGACAACCACCCAATGGTCCATACCATGATCCGACAGGTATCTACTCGTAATGCACAAAACGTACCATACATCGGGCCTCGTACATAACATAGCATAAATGATCGATCTGTTAGTGACATATGAGAGATGTCCAAAGACAAACGGCTTATGGTTGTACCATTTATTTAATAAATGAAGATTCACTATTTGAGTATACATGTTTTCATGTATTTGATTAGATCTTAAACTCATTTACTGAATGTCCACAATACGATTCATAGCATGAGAGAATTTGTAATTGGATCACAACTAGTGAGTATCTCTACATGTGTAATTGTGATGTATTGGAATTATCCCTAGTCGATGAATTGATGTATTCGGACACCATCAATTATGTTGAGACTAGCAAGAGTTAAACTCCTTGGTTTATCCAAGCAGTTGTTCCTCACTGGCTTAAGACATTGGAATGTCCGGAGTTGATCGTGGATGCTAGTTAGGGTTGTTGGATCGAAGCGGATCGCTAGAGAGGGGGGGTGAATAGCAATAAAACTTTTTTTTCCGAGTTCGTATCAAAAAACGAGTAGATAATTAATTGCAGCAGAAATGTAAATGTAAAGTAAAAAGAGACAAAGGAGTTTTACTTGGATCGTAGCCTTCGGCTACTACTCCAAGGCCCTAGCGGTCCTCGACCACGTACGGAGGGCAAAAACACTAAAGAACTCCTCCCCGTTAGAGGTAGGAGTTTAATCGATACAAGTAAAGCACAAAGCTTGAGGTAGAGGGACACTCCCCCTCTCCTCGTTACGATAAAAGCTCCGAAAATGAAAGTACTAAACTGAAATAAAACTCTAACCGATGTAATAAAATGAAAACAAATAAACCTAGACGTCGAAGAAGAAGCACTTCGTTGTCGGAGAAGTTGCAGCTTTGTGGAGGCTTTTGAAAGCTTAGAATTGATGATTAATCCCTAGGATTGTCCCTCCTTTTATAGCCTTTGAGCCCCTTTTCGAGAGGAACCCTAGCCAATCAAAATTGAGCACCAATCTCCTTGAAATGGAGTGATAAGCCATTACTCCTCGAAGCTGATCATTGACCATCAGTCGACTGATGGCCATCATCACCGATCGATGGCGAAGATCGGGCCGAGTCTTGACCTCCGCAATCGATCGTTTGGCAAGCCGATGAGTCCTCCAAGTTAGCTCAAAGAAAACATTATTTCGACGGCCTTCGACTGTCCGATCTCGACCTAGACCATCGATGGGATGTCTTTGGTCGGATCTACGCTTAAGACCATCCCCGTAAAGAAGATATTACCTCACTTACGCTCGCACACACGAGCTTACCTCGATACTTACCATGTTGCTTTTGCTTCCGTCCTTCCACTCGATTCCTTCGGCTCCCTCCGAAGTCACTCGAGTGTCGCCGGACCACCCGGCTTCTTCCGGGTGTTGCTAGCCTTCAGCTCTTGCTTTAGCAATCTTCTGCACACTCGATTCAGCTCGTGAGATAACGACATGTGCTTAACTTTGTATCGTTTGCTATAATCAAAACTCAGGTTTGACCTAGGTGCCTACTGCACCAACAATCTCCCCCTTTTTGATTTATGGCAAACCCACATACAAAGTTAAGTAAATAGCAAGCATGAAGAATAATGTGCATTAGAAACAAACAAAAAATAAAGAAGATTAAGTTGGAGTAGTAAGGATTTTCTTCAAGTACTCCCCCTTGAGGAAACCTCCCCCTTGACCGAGGGTGAGTCTTGAAGAAAGACCTTAATCCTCCCCTTGAGGGTTGCTTTAAGTAATTACTTAAAGTTGGCCTTAGTAAAACGTTTAAGTTAAGAGTTCTTCTTAACTTGGCCCTTTCTCCCCCTTAAGTAAAACATTAAAAATAAGTAAAACGTTGATGGCACAAATAAGTTTAAGTTAAGAATTCTCTTAACTTGGCCTTTAATAAGTTTTCAAAACTTAAAGTTAACTTTTGGTTTAAATATAAAGTAAGAGTTAAACGAAAAAATTTAAAAATTTGACCCCTTAACTTTGGCCTTTTTCTCCCCCTTTTGCCATATATCGAAAAGAGTGAGGGTGTATGTGGAAAACAAAAATAAGTGTTAAATTTAAAGTCCAAGCATGTTCCACATTATTTTGAAAATAATATATTGAAAATAAGTTCATCTATAAAATGTTCGACTCATATCTGGCTTGATTGATATAAAGATCAACCAATCCTGGTCAGAGTCGGTTAGTATGTATGATTATACTCCGTGGTTCATGGCGATGCACTAGCTCTACATCTGGAACCAGGAGTAAGGTCCTAACATCTCACGCCTATTTACGTGGCTAAGTACACAAACACATTAGTCCTATGTGTTGTGAGATGTTTTGGCTCCTTAAATCTATAGGTGCATGATATCTAAAGTATGTCCTATGCTAGTTCCATAAAAATGTAAATTAAGAAATAGTAGTAAGAAAATATAATTTGCAAGTTCCTATTCTACTAGGCACATGCCCAATTTTCATCTTAATAGACTAAATTCGGCTTCGGGTAGGGGTTTAGTAAATAGGTCTGCTAAGTTAGACTTCGATTCGACGTATTCGAGTTGTATGGATCCGTTGGCCACATGTTCTCGAATGAAATGGTGTTTAACCTCTATATGTTTGGTCCTAGAGTGACATATAGGATTTTTAGTAAGGTTAATTGAACTAATGTTATCTACGTGAAGTTTTGTGTTCGTAAAGTCTTACTTAAATTCGTGGAGAGTGTGCTTCATCCAAAGAAGCTGAGTGACACACTCACCCATCGCGATGTATTCGGCTTCGGTGGTAGATAAGGCAACATAGTGTTGCTTCCTACTGCACCAACTCACTAGACTTGAGCCGAGAAGTTGACAAAAACCACTCGTACTCTTTCTATTGAGCTTACTACCGACATAGTCCGAATCGGAGTAGCCGGTTAGTTCGAACTCGGTAGATCTAGGATACCAATTACCGACATTAAGTGTACCCTTTAGATATCTAAGGATGCGCTTGACTAGAGTTAGGTGAGACTCCTTGGCACAGGTTTGAAACCTGGCGCACATACTTACTGCAAATAAGATATCAGGTCGGCTTGCAGTTAAGTAAAGGAGACTCCCTATTACTCTCCTATAGTATTTTAAATCAATTTGGTTTCCGATTATATCTTCTTCTATATTAACATTTGTTTCCATTGGGGTATTAATAATTTTAGCGTCTTGCATTCCAAAGCGTTTAATTAATTCCCTAGTATATTTGCGTTGATGTAGGTATATTCCATCTTTAGTTTGTTTAATTTGTAATCCTAAGAAGAAACTTAATTCGCCTACTAAATTCATTTCAAATTCGCTTTCCATAAGTGAAATAAACTCATTTAGTAGGATTGAGTTGGTGGTTCCGAAAATAATATCATCTACGTAGATTTGGGCTATGAATATGTCTTTACCTAAGGTTTTTACGAAAAGGGTTGGGTCAACTACACCTTGGTTAAAGCCTTTGGACTTAAGATAAATCGAAAGTCTCTCGTACCAAGCTCGCGGAGCTTGTTTAAGTCCATAAAGCGCTTTCTTTAATCTAAGGACATGATTGGGTTTGTCTAAACTTTCGAAACCGGGGAGTTGACTAACGTAAACTTCTTCTTTAATGTATCCATTTAAGAATGCAGATTTCACATCCATTTGAAACAATTTAAATCCTCGATGTGCTGCATATGCTAATAGCATTCGAATGGACTCTAATCTAGCTACTGGGGCATAGGTCTCGTCGTAATCTAAACCTTCGACTTGACTAAACCCTTTAGCAACTAGTCTAGCTTTATTTCTAACTACTTCACCTTTATCATCAATTTTATTTCTAAACACCCACCTTGTTCCAATGATTGTTTTATCTTTAGGTGGTGGTACTAATTCCCATACTTCGTTCCTAGTGAATTGAGCCAACTCTTCTTGCATTGCAATAATCCAATGGGATCAAGAAGAGCTTGGTCAATAGTTTTGGGTTCAATTTTAGAAATCAAAGATATTTGACTAAGGTTTCTGTATGAGGCTCTAGATCGAACTCCTAGACTTGGATCACCTATCACTTGGTCAATAGGATGATTCGTTTGAGTCCTAGTTGGATTTGGGTTTGAGTCTACAACTTGATCCAAAGGATGACTCGTTTGAGTTCTAGTTTGGTTGGAGTCATCTATCACTTGGTCGATAGAGTGACTTGGTTGACTTAGGTTAGGGTTAACACTAGACCTGATTTCCGGATCAGAGTTAGGTCTAGTATGAGTCGGCTCGCTAATTGGGGTTGCCGAGGGTTTTGTAGGTTCGTGTCCTTCATCAAATACTACATTGATAGTCTCCTCGACTCTAAGGGTGTCGTGGTTATATACTCTATAAGCTCTGCTTGTAGTCGAGTATCCTAGAAAGATTCCGGTCGTGGTTTTGAATGTAAATTTCCCTAGGTAATCCTTAGTGTTTAGGATATGTACCTTACACCTAAATACCCTAAAGTACTTGATGTTTGGTATTTTATCGTGATAAATCTCGTATGAGGTCTTAAGGTGCCTCTTTACCATAAGGATTCAATTTTGGACATAGCATGTCGTACTCACGGCTTCCGCCCAAAACCTATCGGGTAGGTTATACTCATTTAACATTGTCCTAGCGGCTTCTTGTAGCGTTCTATTTTTGCGTTCTACTAGGTCATTTTGTTGTGGAGTTCTAGGGCAAGAGAACTTGTGGTGGTATCCATTTAGGTTACAGAATTCTGTAAACCTATGGTTTTCGAATTCACCACCATGATCAGTCCTAAGTCTTTTGATTTTAATGCTTTGTTGATTTTCTATTAGCTTAAATAGATTGATTAATTGATCTAGGGTATCACTTTTGTGTTTGATGAACCTAACCCAAGTAAATCTAGAATAGTCATCAATTATGACTAAGTAGAATTTACTTCCGTTAAGTGACTTAGCTCCGTGTGAATCAAATAGATCCATGTGTAGGAGCTCAAGCACACTTTTGGTTCGTTCTTGACTAGTTAGTTGATGTTGTGTCCTAGATTGTTTACCTTGTTGACAAGCATTACATATTTTATTGTCCAAGTTATTGAGGTTAGGCAAACCTCTAACTAAGTCACTCTGACTCATCTTGTGGATGAGTCTTGGGTGTGAGTGACCGAGTCGTCGGTGCCACAACCATGATTCCTCTTGTCGTGTCATAAGACACTTAGTTGAGGAATTAGTTAAGTTAATAGTGTAAATGTTGTTATTTCTAGTTCCCTTAAGAATTGTTTTAGAGGTTTTGTTTGTATTAATTACGCATTCGTTTTCTAGAAATATGACCTTATAGTTATTATCACACAATTGGCTTACACTGAGAAGATTATATTGAAAATTTTCTACTAATAAAACGTTTTGAATGACAAAATTTGAGTTAAGCTCAATTGTTAGTGAAAGCCCTAGAGCCAATCATATGATGATTGTTGTATGGACTTTATTGTATCATATTCCTATTTATAAAGGCATGGTTATTATATTTACTTGTATTGGTGCCAAATAACTAAATATAATAATGTCCTTGAGTAGTAGGTTCTTATCTATATCAATCGATTGGTTGAATCGATAATGAGATGATATAGAGAACACTACTCTTAATCATTCCTAGTCGAGTATTAACATTCAGGGACAATGTTAATGCGTAGAGACTAGCATGTAGGTCAACAAGATGACTTGATCTCACAAGTCATGGATATGAGATATCAAGTTGACACATGGGTATGCATTGGAGAATGTATACTGAATGACCCGCCATGAGAAAGTATCATGGATCGTTATATGAGTGTCATATACTTTCTCATGTGGCTATTAGTATGACTATTAGTCCTTAGACCTGAAGTCACCATGGTTCCCTACATAAGGAGTTGTATACTTTGGCTTCGTCAAACGTCACCCGTAAATGGGTGGACTATAAAGCGTCGGGTATGTAACGAATTATGCGGAGGGATGTGAGTGATGTAGATGGGATCTATCCCTCCTATATGACGGGGGTGACATCGATATTCTTGATAGAGTGAGACCACGAAGTGCATGGCCATGCTCAAATGAGTCAATATGAGATATTGAGCTCATTTGATTAGAGTGAGTCTACTTGGAGTTCAAGATTTAGATTGTACCGAGGATGACACGGTCTATGCCTCGATTGGTCAATCTAGATGTCAAGGATAGAGGGACATTGTCACATATTGTGAGAGTCACAATTAGTAGTCACAAAGGTGATGTTGGAGCTCAACATTCTTGTAACTTGGGTAGCAATGATGTGTTGCTAGATACCGCTCATTGCTTATGTTCCTAAATCGGTTTAGGGACATTGCCAACGTTACAAGAACCTATAGGGTCACACACATGAGAGCAATTAGATGGAGATTAGGTTCATATGATGAACCATGAGGATTAGGTTCATGGGATGAACCAAATTGGATTAAGAGTAATCCAAATTAGACTAATTGAGTTAGACTCAAGTTGATTCAAGTGTTGAATGAGTCTAATTGAGATTTGATTCATCAAATCAATTTAAATTAATGAATAGAGATTCATTATATTAAATTGACTTGAGTCAAGTGGTTAGATTTGATCAACCATGGGAGATTAGAGGTCAAGTTTGACTTGACTTGAGAGGGAAGTTGAAAGGTCAAGTTTGACTTGACCAAATGCCATGTCATGATGATGACTAGGCATGGCCGGCCAATGATGATGCTCCACATCATCATTGACTTGTCAATTAGTGCCACATCATGAGGAGACCAAGGGTCATGGGGGTTAAAAGCATGCAAGTAACTACCCCTCCATGAAGTGGCCGGCCCCCATTTGGGGGTTTTGTGAGTGAAAATTTATTTTGTGAGTAATCACTCATTACTTCATCTTCTTCCTTGGGAATTTTCCTCTCAAGCTCTCCCTCTCCTTCCTCTCTTTGGCCGAACCAACCAAGGAGTGCTAGCACACTCAAGGTTGAGTTTTCTTCCACCTATTGCTTGTGTGGATACCATAGAGGAGTGTGCACTTGACACTCTCGAGTTCCGGCGGACTTTGGACGAGCGGGATTTGCGAAGGGCATCGCATCGAGGGTAATGATCTTATCTCTTAGATCTAAGGTAGATCTAGGGTTTTTATACAAGCACATACATGTTTTGTTTTAATACTTCTTACGCGCGGATCCGTGGTAGGTTCGAGGTTTCCGCAACGCAGCGGTTTTGCGGCTCGGAAACCCAACAAAGGGTATCGAGCCACGTCTGAAGCATGTATGTGTTTCGTTTTTGTATTTTTATATTAGATATAAAAATTACAGATTTTTATGTTTCTGTAAATTTCCTAATTTTATAGAATTTTTGGGTATTTTTCTCGTAGAGTCGAAGCAACGAGTGTTGGGACACTCGTAGGTTTCAACCGTCGAGAAAAACTCTCCGAATCGGCGAGTTCTCGCTTTAGGTTTTTGGGACAGCGACTTAAGTCGCTGTAAGATCATTGTAGGGACACTCGCGAAGTTTATTTTTGCGAGCAGGCGCTGCCCTATCCCGAAAGGGCCATGTCCCGCGATCGCGCCCGAAACCGCTTAAGCGGACCGTTCGAGAGATGACTCATAAATTCGAAATAAATTAGGAAAAATTATAGAAATTTTCTGTAAAAATACATAATTTTGAATTATGTATGATTCTGTGATTGTCATGGCCCAATAACCCAATAGGATTGGATTATGTGTGTTGTAATTCATAATACGGCCTGCGTGCCGTTTTGTGGTTGTGCGTGTTGTAAAATGTTTGCGACCTGCGCGTCGCACCTCTTCTTTTAATATTCTAGTTGTAAATAGTTTTAGACTCGAATGTAACTCGAGTTTCGTATTTGTAATGTACAAAAATGGAGCGGTGGAAAGTCCACTTGAAGACGAGCTTACGAGAAGGGTGACGACGACACATGGCGGTCAAAGGAAGCGCTTGGAGAAGCCGCTAGCCTTAGGTTGACCGTCCGATCTTCTCATTGGCTTGAGAAGATCGTAGTAGGGCCATGACTATATCACATTTAATTATATATATATATATGTTGATATATATATATTTAATTGATTTATGCTTGTATGTATGTGATGCATGCTAGTAGAAACATGTTTGTATGTATATGATGCATGCTAGGTTAATTTTCTTGTATGTATATGATGCATGCTAGAATAATTAATGTATGTATATGATGCATGCTAATATAGGATAATAAAGGCCTAAATGCGTATAAGATACACATTACGATTAGATTAGATCATAATCGAATCAACTCGAAAATTCCTACCGAGCCTTGATACCCATCACTACCTCGATCATTTGTTGTTGTTGAATCTGCCAAAGCAGAGCAACGCATATTATCTTGGTAGAGTGCGGAGGGACAATCTTGGTCCCGCCTATCACGACTCGGGTTAGAGTAAGCTCAATTAGATTGAGCAAAACTAGTTAACTCAATTGGATCGAGTAGAACTATAGGCATATTCCAATCGTTGGAAAGATAGGTTAAGATCGCATTTACACTAAATCTTGGGCGATTTAGCCAAAGCTAACTCAAGGTCTTTTGTAAATGTGGGTCTTAATCCTATAAACAAGAGTTGCATAGAGATGTAATCGGTAATGTGTTACCCACCGATCAGTATTAAGTCTTGGGCGATTTAGCCAAAGCTAACTCAAGGCTTAGTATGATGTGGATCTTGTCCGCAAGAATTATAGCTAGTTTGTATGAATCTAGTAAAAGTGGTTTGACCACATCCATAACTCGATTCTACAAAATTCCTATAATTCAGTGGGAGCATCATTTGATTAAAGGCCTAATTAAATGATAAAAGGAATATGATATTAATCCTCTGCATTGTATGTTGTAGATTACTATGTCAACAAACACGAACACTCTCTCTCTGCGATCTGTCCTTGAGAAGGACAAGCTCAATGGAGCAAATTTCCGTACTGCAGAACACAGAATTGTTCTCACCCAAGAAAGGAAGGTATGCGTCTACAGGCCCATTCGAGGCACCTCCGCCCTTTGCCTCGCGAGCTGACAAAGATGCTTACAAGAAGCATCAAGATGATGCATTAGATGTGTCATGTCTAATGCTCGCGACCATGAACTCTGAGCTTCAGAAGCAACATGAGTTCATGAATGCTTATGATATGGTTGGACATCTTCGTCAACTATATCAAGGACAAGCTAGGCATGAGAGATATGAAGTCTCTAAAGCACTATTTGGGTCTAAAATGCAAGAAGGGACTCCTGTAGGTTCATATGTACTCAAGATGATTGGGTACGTAGAAAACCTACAAAGGCTGGGATTCCCACTTGGCCAAGAGCTGGCCACTGACCTAATCTTGCAATCTTTGCCAAGAGCCTTCGATCAATTTGTCATGAATTATAACATGAATGAAATTGATAAGCCACTGCCTGAAATGCTCAGCATGTTGAGAATCACGAGCTTAACCTTAAGAAGGGTAAATCGACCATTTTGATGGTGCGTAAGAAGAAAGGCAAGGGCAAGCCTAAAGGTAAGGGAAAGTCCCAAGCCAAGGGCAAAGGCAAAGAACTTAAACCCAAAGGAGGGGTAGCCAAGGAAGGGCTTGCTTCTTACCGCAAGGAAAGAGGACATTGGAAGCGAAGGCATACGAAGATCTTAAGAAGAAGAGAAGTGAGACTTCTACTTCAGGTATAAATGTTATAGAAGTCAATCTATCTATTTCTTCATCATGGGTATTAGATATCGGATGTGCATCTCACATTTGTACCAATGTGCAGGGGCTGAGAAATAGCAGGGCATTGACAAGGGGCGAGGTGGACCTACGAGTAGGCAATGGAGCAAGGGTTGCTGCTGTTGCTGTAGGAACTTATGATCTATCTCTGCCCTCTGGGCTTGTACTAGAATTAGATGAATGTTGTTATGTGCCTGCTTTAACTAAGAACATCATTTCAGTTTCTTGTTTGGACAAGAAAGGTTTTTCATTTATAATAAAGAACAAATGTTGTTCAGTTTATTTAAATGATATGTTCTATTGTAGTGCACCTCTAATGAACGGACTCTACTTTCTAGACTTAGAGAGCCCTATCTATAACATAAGTACCAAGAGGTTCAAGTCAAATGAGTTGAACCAAACCTATCTCTGGCATTGTCGCTTAGGTCATATAAATGAGAGTCGCTTATCTCAGCTCCATAAGGATGGGCTGTTAGACTCAATTGATTTTGAATCATATGAGACATGCGAGTCTTGCCTTTTAGGCAAGATGACCAAGACTCCCTTTAGTGGACATAGCGAAAGAGCAACAGATTTGTTAGGACTTATACATAGTGATGTATGTGGTCCTTTCAATGTTGCTGCTAGAGGTGGTTACAGGTACTTCATTACATTTACTGATGACTTCAGTAGATATGGTTATGTGTATCTTATGACACATAAATCTGAATCCTTTGAAAAGTTCAAAGAATTCAAAAATGAAGTACAAAACCAGCTTGGCAAGAGTATTAAGATACTTCGATCAGATCGAGGTGGTGAATACCTTAGCCATGAGTTTCGTGACTATCTAGGTGAGTGTGGGATTCTATCCCAACTCACTCCTCCTGGAACACCACAGTGGAATGGTGTATCCGAAAGGAGGAATCGTACCCTATTGGATATGGTACGATCTATGATGAGTCACACAGATCTTCCTATATCCTTTTGGGGATATGCTCTGGACACGCATGACCTTTACCCTTAAGCAGTGTACCATCCAAGGTGTGGTAAAGACACCATATACGATATGGACAGGGAAAAATCCCAAGATGTCTTTTATGAGGATTTGGGGTTGTGAGGCTTACGTTCGACGTCAAGTCTCAGACAAACTGGGACCCAAATCCGATAGGTGCTATTTTGTTGGATATCCCAAGGATACAAAGGGATATTACTTCTACATTCCCAGTCAGCACAAAGTGTTTGTGGCAAAGACTGGGGTTTTTCTAGAAAGGGATTTTGTTTCTAGAAAAACTAGTGGGAGTACCTTCGATCTTGAAGAAATTCAAGATAAGGACCATAGCACTGAGGCCTTGATGGAGGTTGAACAGGAATCACAAAGTGTTGTGGGTGATGAGGTTGTTGCACAAAGAGTTGTGGAACAACCACCTGTTCAAGTAGACCTACCTCTTCGCAGGTCTGATAGGGTACGTCGACAGCCTGAGAGATACTCATTTCTCTTGTCTGACCATGATGACGTTATGCTCATTGAGAATGAGCCTACCTCCTATCAGGAAGCTGTGATGAGCCCAGATTCTGAGAAATGGCTAGACGCCATGAGATCCGAGATGGAATCCATGTACACTAACCAAGTATGGACTTTGGTTGATCCACCTGAAGGGGTCAAACCCATTGGGTGTAAGTGGGTCTCTAGGAGAAAGACTGACATGGATGGACTTACGCATACCTATAAGGGCCGATTGGTGGCTAAAGGTTTCAAGAAAATTCATGGTATTGACTATGATGAAACCTTTTCTCCAGTGGCGATGTTTAAGTCCATTCGGATCTTGCTTGCTATTGCAGCATACCACGATTATGAGATCTGGCAGATGGATGTCAAAACCGCGTTTCTGAATGGAAACTTACTCGAGGATGTGTACATGACACAACCTGAGGGTTTTGTAGATCCACAGCATACTGGGAAGGTATGCAAGCTGCAAAGGTCCATTTATGGGCTAAAGCAAGCTTCTCGGAGTTGGAATCTTCGATTCGATGATGCGATCAAACAGTTTGGTTTCATCAAGAATGAAGATGAACCCTGTGTCTACAAGAGGGTTAATGGGAACACAGTTGTGTTCCTTGTATTGTATGTGGATGACATACTACTCATTGGGAATGACATCCCTTAGCTCTGATCTATGAAGACTTGGCTGGGGACGTGCTTCTCAATGAAGGACTTAGGTGAAGCAGCCAGTATTCTAGGCATCAAGATCTATAGAGATAGATCTAAGAGATTGCTTGGCCTAAGTCAGAGTACATACATTGACACGGTATTACTTCGGTTTGCCATACAGAATTCCAAGAAAGGACTTCGCCGATGTCACATGGTGTGAGTCTTTCGAAGACTCAAAGTCCCTCTTCTAGAGAGGAGAGAGACGCATGGATAAGATCCCTTACGCATCTGCTATAGGATCTATCATATGCGCCATGTTGTGTACTCGTCACGATGTCTCGTATGCTTTGAGCATGACAGTAGATACGATCGAGATCCGGTGGCGTCACATCGATAGTGGCGATCAAGAATATTCTTAAGTACTTGAGAAGGACTAAAGAATATTTCTTGATATTTGGAAGCGATGAGGAGCTAGGTCAGAAGGGTTACTGGCGATGCGACTTCAAGCCCGGCGGGATGATTACAGATCGCGATCGGGGTTCGTGTTTTGCTTGAATGGTGGCGTGGTGGAAGAGTTTGAAGCGAGGACACGATTCTTGATTCTAGCGTGAGTATATCGCTGCATCCCGAGGAAGGAGGATTTGGATCCGCAAGTTCATTACTGAGCTTGGGGTGGTTCCTAGCATTGCGAGATCCTATAGAGCTCTATTGTGACAACAATGGAGGCGATTACCTGAACTAAGGAACCTCGCTCACACCGGTGACCAAACACATACTACGGCGCTTCCATCTCATTCGAGAGATCATCGATAGAGGAGATGTGAAGATTTGCAGAGTACCCACGAGGCTAACATCACAGATCCCTTGACCAAGGCTTTGGCACAGAAAAAGCATGATGGTCACACTAGGTCATTGGGTATTAGATACTACGGTGATTGGCACTAGTGCTAGTGGGAGATTGTTAGTGAAAGCCCTAGAGCCAATCATATGATGATTGTTGTATGGACTTTATTGTATCATATTCCTATTTATAAAGGCATGGTTATTATATTTACTTGTATTGGTGCCAAATAACTAAATATAATAATGTCCTTGAGTAGTAGGTTCTTATCTATATCAATCGATTGGTTGCATCGATAATGAGATGATATAGAGAACACTACTCTTAATCATTCCTAGTCGAGTATTAACATTCAGGGACAATGTTAATGCGTAGAGACTGACATGTAGGTCAACAAGATGACTTGATCTCACAAGTCATGGATATGAGATATCAAGTTGACACATGGGTATGCATTGGAGAATGTATACTGAATGACCCGCCATGAGAAAGTATCATGGATCGTTATATGAGTGTCATATACTTTCTCATGTGGCTATTAGTATGACTATTAGTCCTTAGACCTGAAGTCACCATGGTTCCCTACATAAGGAGTTGCATACTTTGGCTTCGTCAAACGTCACCCGTAAATGGGTGGACTATAAAGGCGATTACTGGGTATGTAACGAATTATGCGGAGGGATGTGAGTGATGTAGATGGGATCTATCCCTCCTATATGATGAGGGTGACATCGATATTCTTGATAGAGTGAGACCACGAAGTGCATGGCCATGCCCAAATGAGTCAATATGAGATATTGAGCTCATTTGATTAGAGTGAGTCTACTTGGAGTTCAAGATTTAGATTGTCTGAGGATGACACGGTCTATGCCTCGATTGGTCAATCTAGATGTCAAGGATAGAGGACATTGTCACATATTGTGAGAGTCACAATTAGTAGTCACAAAGGTGATGTTGGAGCTCAACATTCTTGTAACTTGGTAGCAATGATGTGTTGCTAGATACGCTCATTGCTTATGTTCCTAAATCGGTTTAGGGACATTGCCAGCGTTACAAGAACCTATAAGTCACACACATGAGAGCAATTAGATGGAGATTAGGTTCATATGATGAACCATGAGGATTAGGTTCATGGGATGAACCAAATTGGATTAAGAGTAATCCAAATTAGACTAATTGAGTTAGACTCAAGTTGATTCAAGTGTTGAATGAGTCTAATTGAGATTTGATTCATCAAATCAATTTAAATTAATGAATAGAGATTCATTATATTAAATTGACTTGAGTCAAGTGGTTAGATTTGATCAACCATGGGAGATTAGAGGTCAAGTTTGACTTGACTTGAGAGGGAAGATGAAAGGTCAAGTTTGACTTGACCAAATGCCATGTCATGATGATGACTAGGCATGGCCGGCCAATGATGATGCTCCACATCATCATTGACTTGGTCAATTAGTGCCACATCATGAGGGAGACCAAGGGTCATGGGAGTTACATGCATGCATGTAACTCCCCCTCCATGAAGTGGCCGGCCACCATTTGGGGGTTATGTGAGTGAAAATTTATTTTGTGAGTAATCACTCATTACTTCATCTTCTTCCTTGGGAATTTTCCTCTCAAGCTCTCCCTCTCCTTCCTCTCTTTGGCCGAACCAACCAAGGAGTGCTAGCACACTCAAGGTTGAGTTTTCTTCCACCTATTGCTTGTGTGGATACCATAGAGGAGTGTGCACTTGACACTCTCGAGTTCCGGCGGACTTTTGGACGAGCGGGATTTGCGAAGGGCATCGCATCGAGGGTAACGCTCTTATCTCTTAGATCTAAGGTAGATCTAGGGTTTTTTATACAAGCACATACATGTTTTGTTTTAATACTTCTTCGCACGGATCCGTGGCCGGGGGCTTCCGAGGTTTCCGCAATGCAAAAAGCGGTTTTTGCGGCTCGGAAAAACCCAACATCAATATCACCTGATCCGATGATTTTGAGCTTGCCGTTATTTCCGAAGGCTACCGATCCTTGTCGTTTGAATTGAAGCTTCGAAAACTTGAGTTGATCCCCGGTCATGTGTCGGGAGCAACCACTGTCCAACATCCATTGATCCTACACCCAAGGTAGTTGGATCGGATATTGGATTTATTAAAAATTGGTTGAAAATTTATTAACCTAAATCATCTCACCCATGTCTACATGATCAAACATGTTAATCCTATATGTTCTTATGAGATGACTTCCAATTTTAGTTGAATTAAATTTAATGACTTAAACACTTGTCAACCTTGCGTTAGATTCGGATTTGACCTTAGGTTCATCAAGTCACCTTTTCAAGATCATGGCTTCCAGGTCGTGGCGAGGCACAGAGGCCTTCTTTGATCGGAACAACGACCACTTCCTTAGAGAAAGCCATTTTCAAGAAAATAGAGACTTGACTCACCTAAGACCACTTCCTGGTCTAACTAGTCTAGGATACGGTGAGGTAGCTTCAGCTAGTTCCGCTCGGTCAAGTGCACCGAACTAGATACGCCTTATCTAGCATGGATACACAAGACTCCGCTTTCCTAGCGTACTATAATCTCGCTGCGTCCTGGTACTATGTTATCAAGTATTGACGAGTTATAGTCCTATCTAACCATTCTAAGAAGTAAAATCAAACTAAATAAAAACCTAAGCATGCAATTTCTAAGTTAAAACACAAACAAATTTCGTACTAGCTCCCCCTGGACCGTTGAATCGATTCGGTCTCTCCACATAGTGGATTTGGTCCTTGGGAACCCAGTACTGGTTTGATCCTAAGTTTGAAATCAAGGTGGTCATAGGGACCCATGCTTGGACACGTTTTTTATGTCGACTTACGATTGACATATACGACTTATTAGTCATGTTTGAGCTAAACCCTAGCCCGGCCTTGTTGTACACGGCCCTTTGCGATCCAAGTAGGAGGTCAAGTCCTTTGGATCCCAAAGTAAACCTTTCCAACGTATTCCTAAGATCTTCGACTTGACTCTTCAAGAGTGAGTTCTCAACTTCGAGTTTTTTAACCCGAGTTGAGTCCTTCTCTTGAACTCGACTAGTCGAAGAGGTTAGGGAGACCTTGTGTTTGAGGAGTTTAACTTCCTCAACCAGGGTCTCGACCTTGGACTCGGACTTAGCTAACTTTTTATTTAAAAACTTAATTGCACTATAAAGAGTAGTAATAAGAGACCGACTCACCTTGAGTGTATCTTTTGAACCGGATGCGTATCCATGGCTTGTCTTGAATAGTGTTTCGCAGTCCGACTCATCTTCGATTTCCGATTAAGGTTTCGGTTCTGACTTCGTCTCCGATCCCACCGGTTTAGCCATAAGTACTCGATCGTTGTCTTCTTCCTCGGAAGCTTCTTCCCAAGTAGCGTTGAGTGCCTTTTAATGTTTTGGTGCTTTGCTCTTGAGTTTTGGGCATTCGGACTTAATGTGTCCAAACATGTTGCATTCATAACATCTTATGTTTGAACTTTTAGGCTTACCTTTGTTGGGTCAAGTGACGGATCATTTTCGGCCCTTGACTATCCTCCGAACTAGGTTGACTAGTTCGGCCTCCATTTCCGAGTCGACCTCCGAATCAGACTCATCCTCTTCTTCCTTCGGAGGTGGCTTGCTAGCGGTTTTCTTCTTTGAACATGCAAATAATGCTATACCTTTCTCAGGTTCCGAATTAGACTGCTCATGATGTTCAAAATCAAAAAAAAGTTCATCTAATCTAAGTTTAGAAAGATCCTTGGAGACCTTGTAGGCATCGACCATGGATGCCCACAAGGTAGTCCTTGGAAAGGAGTTTAGGACATACCTTATAAGATCGCGGTTTTCGACCTTTTGCCCGATTGCATGTAGATTGTTGACGATGTCCTGGACTTGGGCGTGAAGTTGCGTCGCGGACTCGTGTTCCTGCATTTTTAGGTTATATAGTTTATTGAATAGAAGATCACGCTTACATACCTTGGCTTCATCGGTCCCTTCGTGTAGCTCCACTAGCTTTGTCCAAAGGTCCTTTGCGCTGATGAAGGGGCCGACGCGATTTAACTCCTCCTTAGACAAGCCGCATTGGAGGATTTGTGTTGCCTTGGCGTCGGCTTCGACTTGTCATTTTGTCACAATGGTCCATTGAACATAATCCAAGGAGTCACCCACTTCATTAGTCGGAAGTATGAAACCCGTTTGGATTATGATCCACATCTCGATTTGGGTTCTGAGAAAGCATTCCATCCGACCCTTCCAATAACGGAAGTCATCTCCGTTGTAAAACGGAGGTCGGACAGTGCTAAAACCCTCAAGATGGCCCATTAGAACAAAAGAAACAAGTAGACAAAAAACTAGCAATGACAAAAACACACAAGAAAGTACCAAGACTCGCGTCTTGGATTAGTAGTGCGGTAGAAAAACTAAGCGAACGAATAAAATTCAAAATAAACAGAAAAAAAGAAAAAAAATCTGTGAAAATACTAGATTGATGGTTTCACCAAATCTTAGCACCCCCGGCTCTGATACTAATTGTTGGATCGAAGCGGATCGCTAGTGGGGGGGGGGTGAATAGCGATAAAACAGTTTTTTTTCGAGTTCGTATCAAAAACCGAGTAAATAATTAATTGCAGCGGAAATGTAAATGTAAAGTAAAAAGAGACAAAAGAGTTTTACTTGGTTCGTTGTAATGCCTGTAAAATATCTAGTCATTTTACGAGAATTTTTGGCTTTACGATAATGGGCTTTATGTGGGTTTTTTTTTCGAAAATAAAAGAAAATAGCCAAAAGAGATGCAAGGCCTAGGAATTGAACCCCAAACCTCTAGAGATAGCCAAGCCCTATAGATGCACCCACTAACCAGAAGCCCAATAGGATTATATCATTAGAGGAAGAGGGGAAATTGTAGATAAGTGTGATGAGGGTAAATGAAGAGGCATGGAAAGAGAAGAGAAACTTCTCTTCCTCCCTTTATAAAGAAGAGTGAAAGTCCCATTTGGCCACTTCTTCTTCTTCCCTCTTCTCTTCTTCTTCCTCACCGAGCTCCCTCTTCATCCTTTGGCCGAAACCCCCATTCATGCAAGGAGAAGGCTAGGTGGCTTCCATTAGGTCATCTCCCATGCAAAGCGAAGGATGTAAGATTCCCTCACCTACAGTGTATTCGTTCTTGTAGATGCATGAAAGAATAAGAAGCTTTAAGCCCTTACAAGTTTCGGCCAACCAAAGTATTTAGGGCTAGGGTTGCATGAACATGCTTCTAATGATACTATGATAAGTTATAAGCTTCATGATGGAATTTTAGGTAACAAAAACCCAAGCTTGAGCTCTTACATGTTTCGGCCAACCAAGGTATTTAGGGCTAGGGTTGCATGAACATACTTCTAATGATACTATGATAAGTTATAAGCTTCATGAAGGAATTTTAGGTAACAAAAACCCAAGCTTGAGCCCTTACATGTTTCGGCCAACCATGGTATTTAGGGCTAGGGTTGCATGAACATGCTTCTAATGATACTATGATAAGTTATAAGCTTCATGAAGGAATTTTAGGTAACAAAAACCCAAGCTTGAGCCCTTACATGTTCGGCCAACCAAGGTATTTAGGGCTAGGGTTGCATGAACATGCTTCTAATGATACTATGATAAGTTATAAGCTTCATGAAGGAATTTTAGGTAATAAAAACCCAAGCTTGAGCCCTTACATGTTTCGGCCAACCAAGGTATATAGGGCTAGGGTTGCATGAAAATGCTTCTAATGATACCATCATAAGTTATAAGCTTCATGAAGGAATTTTAGGTAACAAAAATCCAAGCTTGAGCCCTTACATGTTTCGGCCAACCAAGGTATTTAGGGCAAGGGTTGCATGAAAAGGCTTCTAAAGGAATTAGGAGATGTTATATGCTTCATGTAGAAATTTTAGGTGACAAAAAAAAATACAATGTTTGATACCTTACATGTTTCGGCCAACATTTGTTTTAGGGTTAGGGTTTCATAAAAACACCCCCCTTATGTAGTTATGCTATGTGTATGATTTTAATATGTCATGAATTATGCCTATGTGATGAATATGTTCATGATTCAATATGCTATGAAATATGCTTATGTGATGAACATGTTTATGATGTAGTATTCCATGAAATTATGCCTATGTAATGAATATGTTTATGAGGTAATATGCCATGAAATATGCCTATGTGATGAACATGTTTTATGATTTAATATGCCATGAATATGCCAATGAAATATGCTTATACGATGAACATGTTTATGCTTTAGGACCCCTTTAGGGCACTCTTATGTTATGAATGCATGTATGCTATGAAATGTCTGAGATGGAGATGCTTCCCTTTCAAGTAGGGATTAAGAGCTCTCCTTATGATAAGATAAGATGGAGATGCTTCCCTTTCAAGTAGGGATTAAGAGCTCTCCTTATGATAAGATAAGATGGAGATGCTTCCCTTTCAAGTAGGGATTAAGAGCTCTCCTTATGATAAGATAAGATGGAGATGCTTCCCTTTCAAGTAGGGATTAAGAGCTCTCCTTATGATAAGATAAGATGGAGATTCTTCCCTTTCAAGTAGGGATTAAGAGCTCTCCTTATGATAAGATAAGATGGAGATGCTTCCCTTTCAAGTAGGGATTAAGAGCTCTCCTTATGATAAGATAAGATAGAGATGCTTCCCTTTCAAGTAGGGATTAAGAGCTCTCCTTATGATAAGATAAGATTGAGATGCTTCCCTTTTTATGTTGGGGATTAAGAGCATTCTTTATGATATGACAAGAAAGAAAGGAATTAAGTATTTTACTTTGTAAGAGGTTAAGTACCCGACCCATCAGGTGGTCGTTAATTAAATCCAAAGGGACATAAGAAGACGTAAGAGGTCTTGCCCTGGTAAGACGTAAGAGGTCTTGCTCTAGTAGGTCTGGTGGCTCGCTACCCCAGCCTATTAGGGAACACGCATTATGTGGTACTTAACCTGGGGCCCCCCATGTAAGTTATGATTATGTTGAAGTATCTATATGTATATGTTTTGAAAAGAAAGGACTTTTATGAAATTGTGCATGCTTATGTTAAAGTTTATGAATGCTTATGAACTTGTCCTTTATGCATGTTTAGATTTCATGATGCTATGAATGCTTATGGTTAAGTTTAAGAATATTTGTGACTATGTACTTTATGCATGTTTAAGATTTATGATGTTACGGATACTTATGTTATGAATGCTTATGGTTAAGTTTAAAAATGCTTATGATTATGTCCTTTATGCATGTTAGATTTTATGAAGTTATGATGCTTATAGTTAAGTTTAAGAATATTTGTGACTATGTACTTTATGCATGTTTAAGATTTATGATGTTACGAATACTTATGTTATGAATGCTTATGGTTAAGTTTAAAAATGCTTATGATTATGTCCTTTATGCATGTTAGATTTTATGAAGTTATGATGCTTATAGTTAAGTTAAGAATATTTGTGATTATGTACTTTATGCATGTCTAAGATTTATAATGTTATGGATTGCTTATGTCATGAATGCTTATGTTTAAATTATGCCCTGCTTAGATTTAATTATGCTTAGCATGCTGATGTAAACTCTATGCCATGCTTAGGTTTTATTACGTGGGTATGTTGTTGATTAGTGTTGCTATGAAATACTTAGGCTATTTTTGCTAGTATGCTCATGTTTCTAATTGCTTAATGAAGTGTGTGGCTTTTGTGAGTAGGCAAGAATCTTACTAAGCTATATGCTTATAGTTTATGTTGTCCATATACTGCAGATAAAGGAAACCTGAACTAGAGGAAGTAGCAGGAAGGGTCAAGTGTGTGTGATAGTGGCATGGTGGAGAAAGACCCTATTACTATCTGCTTATATTACATGCTCAATGAACCACTTAAGACTTTGCTTCCGCTTATAAGACTTATGAATCATTAGTATCATGTTGGATGATGCTTATTTATGTTACTGTTCAATTACTTAAGAACTCATGAATGACTCTTTATGTTATGCATGTTATAAATGAGACAAGATAGGTTAACATGCTAATTATGAATATGATATGTGATGCATGTGAAAAAGAAGGTTTAAGTTATGATAACATGTTAAAGTATGTGGATTGTGAAATGATCCATATATGTTATGTAAGAAAAAAAAAAGTGTAAAGTAGTGCCGCCCTGAGAGCAGATAAGGGCGGGCGTTACAGGTTGGTATCAGAGAGGGTTCACCTTTCCACTATCACACATCAAGCCTCCATCCTGCTATTTTTCCAAGTAAGTAACTTTATGCATACCTAAATTTCTTTTATAATGAAGAATGTCTTCTATCTAGATAGAAATAATATCTCCTCATGTTTTAGTAGAATGGAACCATACTTGTGACTTAGATAGAAATAATACCTCATCGTGTTTTAGTAGAATGGAACCATACTTGTGACTTAGATAGAAATAATACCTCATCGTGTTTTAGTAGAATGGAACCATACTCGTGACTTAGATAGTAATGATACCTTACCATGCTTTATATGATGGAAACATGTTTCTAACCTAGAAATACAACTAGGAAGGATACCTTACCTTGTTTATGATAAGAAATGTCTCTAGCTTAGCCTTTAGTTTAAGTAATGCATGAATATACAAATGATAGCTTTATGCTAGCCTTAGTTTAATTACGCGTAGATGAACGAACGAAAAAAAAAACTCCTAAAATTACGAAGATTTGATTTTCATAATTATGGTGTAAGGTCTACGCTTATAGAAATTGAATTAAGCTGGTTTCGTACGGGTTAGTCGGTTTTGTACTTACTTCATTATTTCAATTTCAGATGGCACGGACGATGACTACAATGACCCGTCGTGATGTGTTACGAAACCAATTAAGGGAAGCTATTGAATAGATAGTTTATAAACCTGATGTTGGGGTCATCGGACACATGAGAAGGCTCGATGGTCTTTTTAGGAGACTCGAGCAGCAGGAGTTTCCGTTACTGGACAACTATCGAATATGGGCCTTGGTACGCTCTCTGCCAAATATTTCATGGTGGTTGCACATCACGTATGGGGCCGCTATGAAGGGCGGATAACATATGCTGAGTTGTGCTGGGAGCTACTGGAGCACAAGGTTCAAGAGAATCCTATGGTAGAGAATCCGGTGGCAGCTGGCCTCGAGAAGAATGAAGAGAGTTCTATAAACAGTCAACTTATTGGCCAGCCTGAGACTACCCTAGTGAGGCCAAGGAAGATAGGACTAAAAATAATTACAACTGCCCTAGGGTTTGTCCTAGGGGGAGTCGTAATGAACTATCTTCTCAAGTAGTTTTTTTTTGTTTAGATTAGAAATAAGGAATGTTATATGTTAACATTTTTTCCTTCTTGTCTGAAAATATGAATAAGAAATGATAAGTTCGTTTCGTTGAAATTAATGATGAGTTCATTGCATGGGACGTGTATGGTATAGTTGATCAATGTCGGTTAGATTGGAACATACGAATGATGAGTGGAAACGAAGTTGCCGCTTGATTTTGTACACCAATTCAATTTACATTGAGTCAATCAGAGACTACATGTGACCCATCAGTCGGCAAAGCCATGAAGAGATTCAACCGACTCGCATGCCTATACCAGAGTTGGTCAACACGGAAAGAGAAAGGGTCAGACTTATGCTGAAGATGCTCCGACCGGAAATAGCTCTTAATGTGGCCGGTGGAGCTCATAGACCGCAGACCACAGAGGAGCTGTTCAGTAGTGCCCTGATTTCTAAGCAATACCTGAACATGAGACAATGCTGATGCCTCGAGCTAGTCAAGGATTAGGATTGTGAGATATTCTATCATCCCGGAAAGTCCAACAAAGTGGCAGATGCACTTAGCAGAAAGTCCTGTGCCGCTTTGATGACCTTATCAATGCTATCTCAGCCCCTGAAAAGGGAAATAATGAATTACGGAATAGAGATTATTTCTGGACAACTTTCCACCATGACGATAGCATCGACATTGTTCGACGATATATTGGAAAAGAAAGATGGTGATTCAGACATCTAGAAGATCAAATAGGAAGTCCTGGAAGGAAGGGATAATGGATTCCGCATTTCCGACAGCGGACTACTATACCTCCGGGACCGGCTATGTATTCCGGATGATCCAGAATTACGGAAGAAGATACTCGAGGAATCCCATGGAACAACTTATACCATGCATCCTGGATCTACAAAAATGTATCAGGACTTAAGAGATAAATTTTGGTGGTCCGGCATGAAAAGGGATGTGGCTCGATGCGTCGGCCATCGACTGCCCGAGGTTAAGGCGAACAGCGAGAAACACAGGGGATTACTTTGCGGTCTGATTCCAGAGTGGAAATGGGAAGAAATTTCTATGGATTTCATCTCGGGATTTCCCAGAACAACAAATGGTTATGATGCTATATGGGTAATCGTAGACCGGTTGACAAAGTCTGCCCATTTCCTGGCAATTAAGATGACCTATTCGGTTGAGCAGCTAGCTCGATTATATGTCAAGGAAATTATCAGATTACATGGAGTGCCTAAGGCTATCATTTTTGATCGTGATGGCCGTTTTACCTCCCATTTTTGGGAATGTGTTCAGAAGGCTCTTGGCCCTAAGTTGAGATTGACCCTTTGCGTTTCATCCTCGCCAAGCGGTGACGAGAAAAAGTGAACAGTCTTTGGAAGATATGTTGCGGGCTTGTGCTCTAGACTTTAAGGGGAGTTGGTGTCGATATTTGTGCTTGGCAGAATTTGCTTACAACACTTGATTACTACTATTGGAATGGCACCATATGAAGCTCTATCACGGGAGAAGATCACGAGTCTCCTATCTGTTGGTACGAGGGTGGTGAAAGGAAGGAAATGGGTCTTCAGGCCGATATTATTGACGATACCACCCGAGCTATACAGAATATCCGTCGGAGAATCGAAACTGCTCAGAGCTGACCCCTATGCGGCGTAGACCATTAGAATTCGAAGTCGGGGACCTGGTATTTCTCAAAGTGACCCCTATGAAGAGAGTGATGAGATTCGGAAGGAAGGGTAAACTGAGTCCACGCTACGTGGGACCGTATCCGATATTGCAGAAGGTTGGCAAGGTAGCTTACAAGCTGGAGCTGCCTCAAGAGATGTCGGCTATACACAACGTGATCCATGTCTCTGTGCTCAAGAAATGCTTATCCAGTGCGGACCAAGTGATCGAGCCACAAACTGTACAAGTTCAAGAGGACCTGAGTATGGAAAGTCGGCCTATCCAGATACTCGACCGAGAAGTCAAGAGGCTAAGGAACAAAGAGGTGCCCTTAGTAAAGGTCCTGTGGCAGAATCAACAATACGAGGAAGCTACCTGAGAACGCGAGGAGGACATGAAGCAGAAGTACCCAGAATTGTTTTAAGTTTCGAGGACGAAACTTTTACAAGGTATGAGGGATTGTAACGCCCGTAAAATTTCTAGCCATTTTACGAGAATTTTTGTCTTTACGATAATGGGATTTATGTGGGCTTTTTTTTCGAAAATAAAAGAAAATAGCCAAAAGAGATGCAAGGCCTAAGAATTGAACCCCAAACCTCTAGAGATAGCCAAGCCCTATAGATGCACCCACTAACCAGAAGCCCAATAGGATTATATCATTAGAGGAAGAGGGGAAATTGTAGATAAGTGTGATGAGGGTAAATGAAGAGGCATGGAAAGAGAAGAGAAACTTCTCTTCCTCCCTTTATAAAGAAGAGTGAAAGTCGCATTTGGCCACTTCTTCTTCTTCCCTCTTCTCTTCTTCTTCCTCACCGAGCTCCCTCTTCATCCTTTGGCCGAAACCCCCATTCAAGCAAGGAGAAGGCTAGGTGGCTTCCATTAGGTCATCTCCCAAGCAAAGCGAAGGATGTAAGATTCCCTCACTTGCAGTGTATTCGTTCTTGTAGATGCATGAAAGAATAAGAAGCTTTAAGCCCTTACAAGTTTCGGCCAACCAAAGTATTTAGGGCTAGGGTTGCATGAACATGCTTCTAATGATACTATGATAAGTTATAAGCTTCATGAAGGAATTTTAGATAACAAAAACCCAAGCTTGAGCCCTTACATGTTTCGGCCAACCAAGGTATTTAGGGCTAGGGTTGCATGAACATGCTTCTAATGATACTATGATAAGTTATAAGCTTCATGAAGGAATTTTAGGTAACAAAAACCCAAGATTGAGCCCTTACATGTTTTGGCCAACGAAGGAATTTAGGGCTAGGGTTGCATGAACATGCTTCTGATGATACTATGATAAGTTATAAGCTTCATGAAGGAATTTTAGGTAACAAAAACCCAAGCTTGAGCCCTTACATGTTCGGCCAACCAAGGTATTTAGGGCTAGGGTTGCATGAACATGCTTCTAATGATACTATGATAAGTTATAAGCTTCATGATGGAATTTTAGGTAACAAAAACCCAAGCTTAAGCCCTTACATGTTTCGGCTAACCAAGGTATTTAGGGCTAGGGTTGCATGAAAATGCTTCTAATGATACCATGATAAGTCTTAATCTTCATGAAGGAATTTTAGGTAACAAAAATCCAAGCTTGAGCCCTTACATGTTTCGGCCAACCAAGGTATTTAGGGCTAGGGTTGCATGAAAAGGCTTCTAAAGGAATTAGGAGATGTTATATGCTTCATGTAGAAATTTTAGGTGACAAAAAAAAATACAATGTTTGATATCTTACATGTTTTGGCCAACATTGGTTTTAGGGTTAGGGTTTCATGAAAACACCCCCCTTATGTAGTTATGTTATGTGTATGATTTTAATATGTCATGAATTATGCTTATGTGATGAATATGTTCATGATTAAATATGCTATGAAATATGCTTATGTGATGAACATGTTTATGATGTAGTATGCCATGAAATTATGCCTATGTGATGAATATGTTTATGAGGTAATATGCCATGAAATATGCCTATGTGATGAACATGTTTTATGATTTAATATGCCATGAATATGCCTATGAAATATGCTTATGCGATGAACATGTTTATGCTTTAGGACCCCTTTAGGGCACTCTTATGTTATGAATGCATGTATGCTATGAAATGTCTGAGATGGAGATGCTTCCCTTTCAAGTAGGGATTAAGAGCTCTCCTTATGATAAGATAAGATGGAGATGCTTCCCTTTCAAGTAGGGATTAAGAGCTCTCCTTATAATAAGATAAGATAGAGATAAGATGGAGATGCTTCCCTTTCAAGTAGGGATTAAGAGCTCTCCTTATGATAAGATAAGATTGAGATGCTTCCCTTTTTATGTTGGGGATTAAGAGCATTCTTTATGATATGACAAGAAAGAAAGGAATTAAGTATTTTACTTTGTAAGAGGTTAAGTACCCGACCCGTCAGGTGGTCGTTAATTAAATCCAAAGGGACATAAGAAGACGTAAGAGGTCTTGCCCTGGTAAGACGTAAGAGGTCTTGCTCTAGTAGGTCTGGTGGCTCGCTACCCCAGCCTATTAGGGAATGCGCATTATGTGGTATTTAACCTGGGGCCCCCCATGCAAGTTATGATTATGTTGAAGTATCTATATGTATATGTTTTGAAAAGAAAGGACTTTTATGAAATTGTGCATGATTATGTTAAAGTTTATGAATGCTTATGAACTTGTCCTTTATGCATGTTTAGATTTCATGATGCTATGAATGCTTATGGTTAAGTTTAAGAATATTTGTGACTATGTACTTTATGCATGTTTAAGATTTATGATGTTACGGATACTTATGTTATGAATGCTTATGGTTAAGTTTAAAAATGCTTATGATTATGTCCTTTATGCATGTTAGATTTTATGAAGTTATGATGCTTATAGTTATGTTTAAGAATATTTGTGACTATGTACTTTATGCATGTTTAAGATTTATGATGGTACGAATACTTATGTTATGAATGCTTATGGTTAAGTTTAAAAATGCTTATGATTATGTTCTTTATGCATGTTAGATTTTATGAAGTTATGATGCTTATAGTTAAGTTAAGAATATTTGTTATTATGTACTTTATGCATGTCTAAGATTTATAATGTTATGGATTGCTTATGTCATGAATGCTTATGTTTAAATTATTCCCTGCTTAGATTTAATTATGCTTAGCATGCTGATGTAAACTCTATGCCATGCTTTGGTTTTATTACGTGGGTATGTTGTTGATTAGTGTTGCTATGAAATACTTAGGCTATTTATGCTAGTATGCTCATGTTTCTAATTGCTTGATGAAGTTTGTGGCTTTTGTGAGTAGGCAAGAATCTTACTAAGCTATATGCTTATAGTTTATGTTGTCCATATACTGCAGATAAAGGAAACCTGAACTAGAGGAAGTAGCAGGAAGGGTCAAGTGTGTGTGATAGTGGCATGGTGGAGAAAGACCCTGTTACTATCTGCTTATATTACATGCTCAATGAACCACTTAAGACTTTGCTTCCGCTTATAAGACTTATGAATCATTAGTATCATGTTGGATGATGCTTATTTATGTTACTGTTCAATTACTTAAGAACTCATGAATGACTCTTTATGTTATGCATGTTATAAATGAGACAAGATAGGTTAACATGCTAATTATGAATATGATATGTGATGCATATGCAAAAGAAGGTTTAAGTTATGATAACATGTTAAAGTATGTGGATTGTGAAATGATCCATATATGTTATGTAAGAAAAAAAAAGAGTAAAGTAGCGCCGCCCTGAGAGCAGATAAGGGCGGACGTTACATTCGTAGCCTTCGTCTACTACTCCAAGGCCCTAGCGGTCCTCAACAACGTACGGAGGGCAAAAACACTAAAGAACTCCTCCCCGTTAGAGGTAGGAGTTTAATCGATACAAGTAAAGCACAAAGCTTGAGGTAGAGGGACACTTCCCCTCTCCTCGTTACGATAAAAGCTCCAAAAATGAAAGTACTAAACTGAAATAAAACTCTAACCGACGTAATAAAAGAAAACAAATAAACCTAGACGTCGGAGAAGAAGCACTTCGTTGTCGGAGAAGTTGTAGCTTTGCGGAGGCTTTTGGAAGCTTAGAATTGATGATTAAACACTAGCATTGGCCCTCCTTTTATAGCCTTTGAGCCCCTTTTCGAGAGGAACCCTAGCCAATCAAAATTGAGCACAAATCTCCTTGAAATGGAGTGATAAGCCTTGACTTCTCGAAGCCGATCATTGACCATCAGTCGAGTGCTGACCTCCAGCAGTCGACTGTTTGACGGCAGTCGAGTCCTCCAAGTTGGCAGTCGACTGATGCTAGCTGCAAGGCAAAGTTAGCTCAAAGAAAACATTATTTCAACGGCCTTCGACCGTCCGATCTCGACCTAGACCATCGATGGAATGTCTTTTGTCGGATCTACGCTTAAGACCATCCCCGTAAGGAGGATACACCCTCACTTACGCTCGCACACACGAGCTTACCTCGATACTTACCATGTTGCTTTTGCTTCTGGCCTTCCACTCGATTCCTTCGGCTCCCTCCGAAGTCACTCGAGTGTCGCCCGACCACCCGGCTTCTTCCGGGTGTCGTTAGCCTTCAGCTCTAGCTTTAGCAATCTTCTGCACACTCGATTCAGCTCGTGAGATAACGACATGAGCTTAACTTTGTATCGTTTGCTATAATCAAAACTCAGGTTTGACCTAGGTGCCTACTGCACCAACAAGGGTAACTAGTACATGTTGGGTTTCCGGCACCGCGGCGTGTGTGTGTTCGATCACGTTTCGTAAACATGAGCACAGTGGAAGAAATAAAAATAATAAATCTACATTTATTACAACACACACAACACACGCATGCATAGTACAACAAGTGTAGACATAACCGTAAATTTAAATTTGCAATAAAAGGAAATTTAACTACGTTATACCTTTCGTATTACGTGTAGCGGGAACGACATCAACCGGAACGATCCTAGCTAGAATCGTCTCTATCCGTATCCACTCCGAGTATCCTTAGGATGACTTCGCTAAGCCACGAGCTTCGTCTTTGTACGGGTTACTAGCCTCGTGTTGAAGACGACGTGATCGAGAGATGATCACGATCCGAATCCAAATTCGGATCCAAAACGAGTCCTCAAAACTCGCTTCTCCGGAGAGGTATTCGTCAACCGATTGGCGAATCTTTCGTCCTCCACCTCAGAGGATTACTGGAGATTGAATCCCTGGTAAGTTAGGCGCTGTCGGAGCTCTAACCGTCGTCCAAACGATGCTCCGACGAGAAGAGAACAAGCTGTCCAGAAAACTGGAAAGCTTTGGTGGAGGAGTAGGCGCCGGCCAACCAAGGGAAGCCAAGTGCTCACCTTATCGCCACACCCAAGGGAGATCACCGGAGCACCAACCGGCAGCAGCTCGACGCCGGCGAGGGGGAAGGAAAGCTCCTTCTGGACGCCGGTTGGAGGAGAAGAGGGGGAGGCAATGGAGTTGGCGCCGACTCCTTCAAGTGGGTGGGCGGCAACTAGGTTTAGGGCTTTTGGATTAGGGCTTAATTATCCCTTAAGCCCTCTTTTATAGAGAACTAATTCTCTTAATGGTTATTGGATCATAACTATTAGGCCCGTTAACCCGCTCCATTAAGATAAGTTAAAATAAACCAAACCATGATGGTCTATTTTAAGTTAAAACGAACCGAACCAACTTTTGGTTCATTCGTTTAAAATAAACCAAACCCTTTGGTTTATTCTCCTCCAGTGGATTAGAATCAAACCATTTTGGTTCATCCATTATGTCTTCATAAGACACGGCCCATTCACGCTTCCATTGCGACTGAAACGATTTCATGCTCGCTTCATGTTTGGTCCAACCAAACCTTGTTTCTCTCGGTCTTAGAATCCCATTCTCAAGCTCGTTTTAAATCCTTTGGATTACGCTCGTTGTGCGTGTGATCAAATAGGTTCTCGGTTTATGTTGGCCGTCTATAATTAACCATTAATTATAGAACTATCATGAGTGGCACCTAGTAGTACGTCATGATCCCCAATTAACCGAAAAGATCAACGATTGATCCAAAACTATTTCTGAAACTCTTCAGCATCTTGAAAGATTCGTGCCCCATTCCCTTCACTCATCTTATACCCACTTGGTTCAGGACATGGTCTATACTGTCAGTCCCCACTAGGCTGACTACGTCACACCTAGCCCAAGTATCATTTCCTCATCCTACGGATTCTAGTTACTCAACATGTATCGAAGAGTACCTTACTCTAAACATGTAATGATTTGGCCAAAGACTTTAGTAACAATCTGACGAGAGGCCATGGGTATACATCTCCTCACAAGGAGTGGTGAATCCTTTATAGGCTATTCAAACACCTTCGATTATTTCGACTTATACCTAATCATCCCGGGTCCACATCTCCTTAGAGATGCTTGCTTAAGATGTCAAAGCATAAGTCTCCATGATCTAGATGACTTGAATACTGAAAGTCAAAGGAACATCGCACTTAAGCTACAGTAAGAACTTCATTGACATATCTATATATGCAGAGAACCATATGAAGTCTTACGGCTGGTCACTCCAATGAACTAGTTACCATAACTAGCATCCACGATCAACTCCGGACATCACAATGTCTCCAGCCAGTGAGAATCAGCTGCTTGGATACACCAAGGAGTATACCTCGTGCTAGTCTCAACAGAATTGATGGTGTCCAAATCCATCAATTCATCGACTAGGGATAATTCCGATACATCACAATTACACATGTAGAGATACTCACTAGTTGTGATCCAATCACAAATTCTCTCATGCTATGAATCGTATCGAGGACATTCAGTAAATGAGTTTAAGATCCAATCAAATACATAAAACTTGTATACTCAAATAGTGAATCTTCATTTATCATATAAATGGTTCATACATAAGGCGATTGCCTTAGGACATCTCTCATATATTACTAACAGACTCCCACTTGGCCTAATGCCAATCGCTACGGTATCCAATACCATAAGCTCTAACATGACCCTCAAACTTACTTTGAGGTAATGCTTTAGTCAAAGGATCCGCTAAGTTCCTTTCAGTGGGAATTTTCTCGATTTGTATTTCGTTCCTACTAATGATCTCTCTGATAAGATGATAGCGGCGAAGCACATGTTTGGATCATTGATGAGACCACATCAAGTTCATAGATGAACTTCTTGATCCAAACCGCTTCCTTTGCTGCTTCCAAAGCTGCAACGTATTCTTCCTTAGTGGCAGAATCCGCTATAGTGTCAAGCTTGGAACCTTTCCAACTTATTGCACCTCCATTCTAGGTGAATACATACCCAGACTGAGACATGGAATCATCCTTGTCTGTCTGGAGTTGGCATCCGTATACCCGCGTATCACCATGTCCCCTTCTCCATATATTAGGAACACATCCTTAGTTCTTCTTAAGTACTTAAGGATCGTCTTGACAGCCACCTAATGATCCATTCCTGGATCAGACTGGTATCTGCTCGTGACACTCAGAGCATACGATACATCGGGCCTCGTACATAACATAGCATACATGATAGATCCTATTGCGGATGCATAGGGAATCTTACTCATGCAAATCCTCTCGTCTTCTGTGCGCAGACACATAGACTTCGAAAGATGTACCCCATGCCTGATGGGAAGGAAACCTTTCTTGGATTCTGACATGCTAAACCTCTTTAGCACTCGGTCTATATATGTAGACTACGAAAGTCCAAGCAACCGTTTCGATCTATCTCTATAGATCTTAATCCCGAGGATGTAGGTTGCTTCTCCCAGGTCTTTCATGGAGAATATTTTGGATAGCCAAACCTTAACTGACTGTAAGATTGAAACATCATTTCCTATAAGTAATATGTCATCGACATATAATACTAGGAACACGACTGCACTCCCACTAACCTTCTTGTACACACAAGGTTCGTCTGGATTTTATGAGAAATCAAACTTTTTGATGGTCTCATCAAAACGGATATTCCAGCTCCTGGATGCTTGCTTCAATCCATAAATGGACCGTTGCAATTTGCATACCTTGGTTTTATCAACCGATGTGAAACCCTCAGGCTGTATCATATACACGTCCTCGAGCAGGTTTCCATTAAGGAAAGTTGTTTTCACATCCATCTGCCATATCTCATAATCATAATGAGCTGCTATGGCCAGGAGCATCCGAATGGATTTAAGCATAGCTACAGGCGAATAGGTTTCGTCATAATCAATGCCTTGTTTTTGACGATATCCTTTCGCCACCAATCTAGCCTTATAGGTAATCACATTACCATCCATGTCGGTTTTCTTCTTGAAAACCCACTTGCACCCTACAGGCTTTATGCCTTCAGGTGGGTCAACCAAGTTCCAAACTTGGTTTTCATACATGGAATCCATTTCCGACTTCATGGCACCAAGCCACTTATCCCTTTCTGAACTTGTCAACACTTCTTCATAACTGGTAGGCTCCTCATCATCAATGAGTAACACGTTGTTCGATTCACTTACGAGAAATCCATATCTCTCGGGAATATTGCGTGTTCTACCAGATCTACAAAGATGTGGTGTTACAATAGGTCATGCCGATTGCTCATCACTATGAGTTGTCGGCTGTTGTGCTTCACCAGGTATCTCATCAATGTCTATTTGAGTCTCTCGAGCCTTCTCAAGCTCGATGATACTCCCACTGTTTTCTTGCAATAGAAACTCTTTCTCTAGAAACACAGCATGCCTTGAAACAAACACCTTTTGTTCCACAGGATGATAGAATTGGTAACCCCTTGTTTCCTTAGGGTATCCAATAAATAGACATTTATCAGACTTAGCATCCAATTTGTCTGATACAGTCCGCTTCACATAAGTAAGACAACCCCATATCTTCAAGTAAGATACATGAGGTTTCTTACCATTCCATATCTCATATGGAGTAGTAGAGACTACCTTGGTTGGCATTCTGTTTAACAAGTAAACAGCTGTCTGAAGTGTATAGCCCCAAAAGGACTTGGGAAGATTCACATGATTCATCATTGACCTGACCATGTCCAACAAGGTCCGGTTACGCCTCTCAGATACACCATTATGCTTTGGTGTATATGGCGGAGTCCATTGAGACAATATGTCATTGTCTCTTAGATAATCAAGAAACTCTTGACTTAAGTATTCACCACCTTGATCCGATCGAAGTATTTTAATACTCTTGTCATTTTGTTTCTCTACTTCATTTCTGAATTCTTTGAACCTTTCAAAGGCTTCAGACTTGTGTTTCATCAAGAACACATACCCAAACCATGAGTGATCATCGGTGAAGGTAATTAAGTAGCTATAGCTTCCTAAAGCATGAGTTGACATAGGTCCACATACATCAGTATGTATTAGACCTAGTAACTCTCCCACTCGTTCACCTTTTCCAGTAAAAGGTAACTTAGTCATCTAGCCTTTTAAGCATGATTCGCATGTATCGTATGAATCCAATTCAAACGATTCCAGAATTCCACATCGGTGTAATTCAGACATGCGTTTCTTGCTTACATGGCCAAGACGACAATGCCACATGTAGGAGTCTAATTGATTATCCTTTCGAGCACGCTTGTTGCTCACTTCGATATTGAAAATGCCACTGGATACGTCCAACGTATAAACACCATTGCTTAAAGTTCCAAACCCATAAAGAACTCCATTCAAATTTATGTAACAACAATTGTTACTAAAAGTCAAATGGTACCCATTTCTATTTAAACAAGAAATAGAAATGATGTTCTTTATCAATGAAGGAACACAAAAGCAATTGTCCAGTTCTAAGACAAGTCCTGCAGGGAGTTTCAACAAATATGTTCCGTTGGCGAGTGCAGCAACCTTTGCTCCATTCCCAACACGTAAATTTGACTCTCCCTTGATGAGTCTTCTTCTATTCCTTAGCCCATGTATGTCATTACATATATGTGAGCCACACCCAGTATCCAATACCCAAGTGTCTGAGGAAATAGAATGACAATCAATAACAAAGATATGTGAAAAGATGGAGCATCTTATGCCTTATTCTTCTTCACGGACTCAAGATAAATCTTGCAATTTCTTCACCAATGGCCCTACTTGCCATAATTATGGCAAGTTCCCTTTTGAGCTGGTTCTGCCTTTTTAGCCTTTTTCTTCTTCCCCTTCTATTGTTCCTTTGACTCCCTCTTAGAACCTTTCTTCGAGGAATCAACTAACAACACCGTCCCCTGCTCATGCTTCTCAGAAGGCTCCACAGTCTTCAGCATGTTGAGCAGTACCACAGATAAACCTTCTTACATCTCAGAGGTGAAGAGGAGCTTGGAGACTTGAACCTTTCGAATCTCACTTGCTCATCAAACAACTCATAAAGATGAAGGACTACGATATAAGCATCCATATGCTCATGTTGCTTTCGTAGATTTGGGTTCTATCGCGGCTAGCATGATGCAACTTGTCAGTTCAGAATCAGTCACATGTTTCTGATAGACCAACAATTGGTCCGAAGTTGCATCGTCACTAGGATGGGCGGGAAGAGGCGCTTCGAGAAAATACACAAGCTTTTCACCTTGAGAACAATTCTCAAGTTTCTAAGCCAGTCCAAGAAGTTTGGCCCAGTCAATTTATTCGAATCCAAAATGGAACGCAAATTCAAAGACATCATGATCAATTTTAGAAATACAAAGCGAGCATATATGAGAAAGATGATTTTAAAATGCATCAATATACATTTATAAATCCCATTCATTTTTCGAATTTCAAAAAACCCCAAAATCACTTCGGGAGATCGTAGGTCCATCTCCAAATAGGCTGATATCCATCATAGATATGAACAACCTTGGAGAGAGTCCAACAAGCCATTCATAACTATGACGGTAGGTATCAACTATACCGATTGCATATCACGTATATGCAACTATCACAATGTGCTATCAACTAATTGAATGTTCACACATACATCGGGTTGTTAACACATTAACAAGTATGCATCATATGCATAGCACCCAACTTCACCTCCCTTTACATCGACCTTGGAGAGAGTCCAACAAGCTGATGCTCCAGGTTAAAGCCGACCCATTAATCGAGAAATAGTTTTAATATGGTTAGAGCGCATTCAACCAATTAGCCCGGCTTAGAGAGAGTCCAACAACCAAAGCTAATGATTGACCTCTGACTCTTACCATATTAGTATTAAACTATTCCATGGTTTGAACATGTTCGGGTTCGAGCCGGGCTTGGAGAGAGTCCAACAACCCAAACAAGAAACGGAACTCTGGTTCTAACCATATTAATGGAAGGTGTAGGCTTTAATATTGAGTTAGGGTTTTTTTTATGTCTCATCCTCTTTGTATGCAAATAACTATTATCTACATGGCATGACATACATGACATACATCTACATGTCACGACACGCATGACATAATGATATGCATCTAATGCAATTACATGGCATACAATTATGTCATGTACATAATTTCCTTATTTGTCATAACTATTTATGGAAATAAAATATGTTTAAGATTTGATTCTCCAAATCAAATCATGATTAAATTAGGAAACAAATTTCCAAATCTAATCACATATTTTATTTATGGAAATAGTTGATTAAGGAAAATTAATTTAGGAAACCAATTTCCTAAATCATCAAAACTACTTATGGAAATAAAATATTTTAAGATTTGATTTCTCAAATAACATCATGATTAAATTAGGAAACAAATTTCCAAAATCTAATCAAATATTTTATTTATGGAAAATATCAATTTCCATAAATACTTCCAACTTTCCAAAAGTGGAAGATTTCCATAAATACTTCTAGACTTTCCAAAATTAAAAAATTTCCATAAATACTTCTAACTTTCCAAAAGTAAAAAAATTTCCAGAAATATCATTATGACTATCACAAAACAATTTTACGATTATGTCGAAACACAACCTGAGCTCTGATACCACTGTTGGGTTTCCGGCACCGCGGCGTGTGTGTGTGTTCGATCATGTTTCGTAAACATGAGCACAGCGAAAGAAATAAAAATAATAAATCTACATTTATCACAACACACACAACACATGCATACATAGTACAACAAGTGTAGACATAACCGTAAATTTAAATTTGCAATAAAAGGAAATTTAACTACGTTATACCTTTCGTATTACGTGTAGCGGGAACGGCATCAACCGGAACGATCCTCGCTAGAATCGTCTCTATCCGTATCCACGCCGAGTATCCTTAGGATGACTTCGCTAAGCCACGAGCTTCGTCTTCATACGGGTTACTAGCCTCGTGTTGAAGATGACGTGATCGAGAGATGATCAGGATCCGAATCCAAATTCGGATCCAAAATGAGTCCTCAAATCTCACTTCTCCGGAGAGGTATTCGTCAACCGATTGACGAATCCTTCATCCTCCACCTCAGAGGATTACCGGAGATCGAATCCCCGGTAAGTTAGGCGTTGTCGGAGCTCTAACCGTCGTCCAAACGATGCTCTGACGAGAAGAGAACAAGCTGTCCAGAAAATTGAACAGCTTTGGTGGAGAGTAGGCGCCGGCCAACCAAGGGAAGCCAAGTGCTCACCTTATCGCCACACCCAAGGGAGATCACCGGAGCACCAACCGGCAGTAGCTCGACGCCGGCGAGGGGGAAAGAAAGCTCCTTCTGGACGCCGGTTGGAGGAGAAGAGGGGGTGGCAATGGAGTTGGTGCCGACTTCTTCAATGGGGTGGGTGGCAACTAGGTTTAGGGCTTAATTATCCCTTAAGCCATCTTTTATAGAGAACTAATTCTCTTAATGGTTATTGGATCATAACCATTAGGCCCGTTAACCCGCTCCATTAAGATAAGTTAAAATAAACCAAACCATGATGGTTTATTTTAAGTTAAAACGAACCGAACCAACTTTTTGTTCATTCTTTTAAAATAAACCAAACCCTTTGGTTTATTCTCCTCCATTGGATTAGAACCAAACCATTTTGGTTCATCCATTATGTCTTCATAAGACACGGCCCATCCACGCTTCTATTGCGACTGAAACGATTTCATGCTCGCTTCATGTTTGGTCCAACCAAACCTTGTTTCTCTCGGTCTGAGAATCCCATTCTCAAGCTCGTTTTAAATCCTTTGGATTACGCTTGTTGTGCGTGTGACCAAATAGGTTCTCGGTTTATGTTGGTCGTCTATAATTAACCATTAATTATAGAATGATCATGAGTGGCACACCTAGTAGTACATCATGATCCCCAATTAACCGAAAAGATCAATGGTTGATCCAGAACTATTTCTGAAACCCTTCAGCAGCTCGAATGATTCGTGCCCCATTCCCTTCACTCATTTTATACCTACTTGGTTCAGGACATGGTCTATAGTGTCAATCCCCACTCGGCTGACTACGTCACACCTAGCCCAAGTATCATTTCCTCGTCCTACGGATTCTAGTTACTCAACATGTATCGAAGAGTACCTTACTCTAAACATGTAATGCTTTGGCCAAAGACTTTAGTAACAATCCAACGAGAGGCCATGGGTATACATCTCCTCGCAAGGAATGGTGAATCCTTTATAGGCTATTCAAATACCTTCGATCATTTCGACTTATACCCAATCATCCCGGGTCCACATCTCCTTAGAGATGCTTGCTTAAGATGTCAAAACATAAGTCTCCATGATCAAGATGACTTGAATACCGCAAGTCAAAGGAACATCGCACTTAAGCTACAGTAAGAACTTCATTGACATATCTATATATGCAGAGAACCATATGAAGTCTTACGGCTGGTCACTCCAATGAACTAGTTACCATAACTAGCATCCACGATCAACTCCGGACATCACAATGTCTCCAGCCAGTGAGAATCAGCTGCTTGGATACACCAAGGAGTATACCTCGTGCTAGTCTCGACAGAATTGATGGTGTCCAAATCCATCAATTCATCGACTATGGATAATTCTGATACATCACAATTACACATGTAGAGATACTCACTAGTTGTGATCCAATCATAAATTCTCTCATGCTGTGAATCGTATCGAGGACATTCAGTAAATGAGTTTAAGATCCAATCAAATACATAAAACATGTATACTCAAATAGTGAATCTTCATTTATCATATAAATGGTTCATACATAAGGCGATTGCCTTAGGACATCTCTTTTATATTACTAACAGACTCCCACTTGGCCTCATAGGTGGAGGACCTAGGTTTCATCAATTGGTTGACGAAAACTGCTTCCGAGAAGCGAGTTCGTGGAGCTCATTTTTAGATCCGAATTTTGATTAGGATTTTTATCGTCTCTTGGATCACAACGTCTTCGACACGAGGCTAGTAAATCTTGCGAAGATGGGGATCATGGCTTTGTGAAGCTATCCCAAAGATACTCAGTGTGGATATAGATAGAGGTGATTCTAGCGAGGGTCGCTACGGTTGATATCATTCCCGCTACACGTGATATGTCAGGTATAACTAGAATAAATTTCCTTTTATTGCAAAATTTAAAATAGCGATTATGTCTACACTTGTTGTATCCTCCATGCGTGTGGTGTGTGTGTTGTAATAAAATTAGTTTATTGCTTCTTTTTACTTCCGATGTGTGCATGTTTACAAAACATGTTCAAATGCACACCCACGTCTGTGCCGGGGAAACCCATCAGTAGTATCAGAGCCAGGTTTTGTTTCGACATAATCATAAAATTGTTTTGCGATAGTCATAATTGTATTTTGAAAATTTTCTACTTTTGGAAAGTTTAGAAATAATTATAGAAATTTTAATTAGTAAAGAAATTCAAATTGGAAATTTTCTAATGTGATTAGGAAATTACAATTTAGGAAATTTGTTTCCTAAATTAAATTTGAATATTATTAATTAATATTTTTCATAAATAGAATATGTGATTAAATTTGGAAATTTCTTTCCTAATTTAATTGGGATTTGATTTGGGAAATCAAATCACAAACATATTTTATTTCCAAAAATTAATTTTGACAATATGGAAACTACTTGTACATGCATAATTGTATGTCATATAATTGCATTATATGCATATAATTATGCCATGTGTTTCGTGACATATAGATGTATGTCATGCCATGTAGATAATCGTTATTTGCATACAAAGAGGATGAGACCTTAAATCCCTTACATAATATTAAAGCCTACACGTTCCATTAATATGGTTAGAACCAGAGTTCCGTTTCTTGTTTGGGTTTTGGACTAACTCCAAGCCCGACTTGAACCTGAACATGTTCAAATCATTGGAATAGTTTGACACAGATATGGTAAGAGTCAGAGGTCAATCGTTAGTTTGGGTTGTTGGACTCACTCCAAGCCTGGCTAATTTGTTGAATGTGCTCTAACCATATTAAAACTATTTCGCGATTAATGGGTGATAACTGTCAATTTATCATATTATTTTGGTCCTTAATATCACTGTTTTAATCCTCTCGTGTGTTTAATTGTTGATTATTTTCATGTTTTATGAGTTGGATTCATTTTGGGACCTAATTGTAAATTCTCCTAAATTTTGAACTTATATGCAAAATTTGACTTTATTTGTAGGAGGTCGAGATGAGCCAATGGACTAGACTCAAGTTGGATCAAATATGGCTTCATCTAGGGCTAGAAGGATCATTTCAAACTGGATTAATCTGGACCTTTCATCAAGATCAGAGGCAATTCAATCAAAGGGTTCAGATATGTTTAATGTTGATCGTCCGATGAGATTTGATTGATCTGAGCCACCTATCCAGATCTGGAGAGATCCGGTCCATACATTTAGATCTGGAAATCTTAGTCTTTCATCCAAATTTGGTCGATCGTGATTATCCATTCAGATTGATCAGATCAATCCATTCAGAGTTGGATTGATCACAGCCATTGGATGCATTGCCTAGTTCATGGATTAATCAGATTCAATTAACCCTGCTTAAATGGATGGCTTGGATTCGATGGGCTTCAATCAGACGACCGAGGAAAAGGGTCTTTAAAAACCAACATTTTCACACTTCTTCCCCCATCGCACAGCACAGTTCCATCGCCCCCTTCATGCATGAGCAGCCAGCTTCCACCTTGCTCCTCCATCATGCGACGCCGACGCCTTTTCCTTCCACGCCCAAGCACCGCCTACCGTCTCCTTCTCCACCAATTGCAACTTCGCTAGCCCTTACCAAGCTCTGTCCCCACTGATCACCGGAGTGGGGATTCCTCTCCGTTATCAGCACCTCCAGCACCTCCGGCCAGCATATCCATAGCTCTGGCAGTGCTCCATGTTTGCGGCCAGCTCTTTCACGACAACGCTGACCTCCACCTTCCTCGATCAGCAGCCCTTTCATGCAAAATTTCTAGCATTCTCGTCTTTCAATTGTTCTTTGCCTTTTTTCGTTGAATGTTTATAATCAAATTTCCCTTTCATGTTTAGAATTTCACGTAGGTGGTTTGATTTCTTTCACGCTTACATAGTGTTCGATAAAATTCTTCTTAGAGTAATTAGGTTGTAGTTCATTACATTAGATTTAGTTTCATGCTTTACTTTACATCATGTTCATGCAGTAGGTTTCATTGATACATTGTTTATTTCATTTGGTTGTTAGTTAAATCTTTTCTTCCCTTGAGCCCTAATAGCCGCCTCCACTTTCCTTCCATCCATTTTCCTCCATGGATTCGAGGAGGAACCGCTTCATTGAGAGATTTCGACGACGTCCTCCATCTCCACAGCTCAACCACCATTTCTTTCGAATTCAAGGAGTTTCGCCCGACGACACTTCTTCGAGCTGAACCGGATCTGCGAGAGTTCGGAGCATCCATCAAACTATTGGATTCAGGAGTTTGCACCATCCCACATTCACTGATGTTTGCGGAGTCTCGATCGAGCTTCGTTGGACTTAGTCGGAAGAACTTGTTGATTCACCAGGCCTATCTTGGGTTGATTAGATAATCTATTTCCTCTTCCAGTTTTGTTGATTTACTTCCTGCATTATTTGATTTAGTTGTTGCATGTTAGTTTAGAGTTTTAATTACCTTGCAACCGTAGGTTAGAGTTCAAATCCCAAACCCCCATCTTCAATAGAAAACCCAAAGCAATAATTAGAAATTCTAAGTTTACTATTCTATCAATTACACTTGTTGGGAAATGATCCGGGCCATTCACTATGCTATATTAGTGTAGAGAGGGTTTGGTAATTAATTTGAAATGGTACAACGACAAATACCTGTTCATCAAATTTTGGCACCATTGTCGGGGAGTGTAATAGTGTTTTGTAGATTTAGGATTGTTTGTCAATTTTTCTAAAAAAATTCAAAATTCAAAAACTTGTGTTTAGGGTTGCATTCTTTTATTTCTTGCATATCCATGTACTTGGTCATGTTTATTTCCTGTGTCTTTTGATTGTGTTTGTTAATTTTTCAGGAAAGACTAGGAATCTCTTGCAACATGGATCCATATTATCAGCTAATTTGAGATCTCAGTGATTCTTACTATTCAGGCATTGGGCAACAAGAGTATTATCAACCTGAACATCAATATTATCAGTACCAGCCGCAATATCATCATCCTGTTCCTCACTATCATCAGTCTTATCAACAGGACAGGTATAATCTGATTTTTGGTACATCTTTTCATAATTTTGTTGGATCGATGCGGTTCGCTAGAGGGGGGGGGTGAATAGCGAAAGAAAATTTTTCTCGTACGAACTCGTTTTAAAAGAAAACTTATATGCAGCGGAAAGATAAGCAAAACAAAAAGTAAAGGAGACAATAGACACAAGAGATTTACTTGGTTCGTAGCCGAAGGCTACTACTCCAAGGCCCTAGTGGTCCTTGACCACGTACGGAGGGCAAATTACTAAACAAACTCCTCCTCGTTGGAGGTAGGAGTTAATCGATACAAAAAGAACTTGAGGTAGAGGGACACTCCCCCTCTCCTCGTTACGATAAAAAAGCTTCGAAGAATGTAAATGAGCAACGACACTAAAATTAAAGCCGACGTATAAAAATAAGGGAAATGAAACCTAGACGTCGGAGAAGAAGAAGCACGTTGTTGTCGGTAGCTTTGTGGAGACTTTTTGGAAGCTTAGAATTGTTAATCATACCCTAGGTTTGGCCCTCCTTTTATAGCCTTTGAGCCCCTTTTCGAGTGGGTCTTCAACCAATCACAAATGGACACCAAACCGCTTTGAGGTGGAGTGATAAGCCTTGACTCCTCGAATCTGATCATTGACCATCAGTCGACTGATGGCCATCATCAGTCGACTGATGGCAGCATCAATCGATTGATGACCTTCCTGGCAGTCGACTGATGCTTGCTGCAAGTCAAAGTTAGCTCAATAAAAACATAATTTCGATGGTCGTCGACCATCCGATCTCGACCTAGACCATCTATAAGATGTCTTTGGTCGGATCTACGCTTAAGATCATCCCCGTAAAGAGGATACGACCTTACTTACTCTCGCACACACGAGCTTACCTCGATACTTACGTGTCGCTTTTGCTTCCGGCCTTCCACTCGATTCCTTCGGCTCCCTCCGAAGTAACTCGAGTATCGCCCGACCACCGCGGCTTCCTCCGGGTGTCGCTAGCCTTCAGCTCCAGCTATATCAATCTTCTGCACACTCGATTCAGCTCGTGAGAAAACAAAATAGACTTAACTTTTGTGTCTTTGCTATAATCAAAACACAGGTTCGATTTCGGTGCCTCACTGCACCAACAATCTCCCCCTTTTTGATATATGGCAAAAACACACAAAGTTAAGGAAATTAAGTGCATGAAACAGTAAAGACAAGAAGCAAAAGTAGGAGTAGTAAAAATATTTCTCAAGTTCTCCCCTTAGAGGAACCCTCCCCCTTGACCAAGGGTGAGTACTTGAAAAAGACTTTTAGTTCTCCAAACACAAAAGTTAAGTTAGGCTTCTTAGAGTCAAAAATAAGTGCAAGTTAAGTAATCAAAAGTTAAGTCAAAAGGTTAATTATTCAAAAGGTTTAACTTTTGATTTCTTAACTTGGGCCTTTAAAGTTTTAAATTCCGAAGAGTTGAAACCTAAAACTTACTCCCCATTAACTTAGGCCAGAATCAAAGTTTTAAGTTAATTTTAAGTTAAGTTATCAATTTCAAAAATTTGAAATTGAACTTTGGCCTTTTCTTGAACCTTAACTTTGGCCTTTTCTCCCCCTTTTGACATAAATCAAGGAAAAAGTGGGGGGGTTTTAAGAAAACCCTAAGTCCAAGCATGATGATTTTAAAAATAGTATGTGAAAATAATTCATCTAAATGTTCAACTCTAGTTTGACTTGATTGAAATGATATTATCAACAAGTCCTGATTAGAGTTGGTTAATATTAGTTGCATATTTATACTCCGAGGTTCATATTGACGCACTTGATCTACATCTTGGAACCTGGACTAGGGTCCTAACATCTCACGCCCATCTACGTGGCTAAGTACACAAACACATTAGTCCTATGTGTTGTGAGATGTACTGGCTCCTTAAATCTATAGGTGCATGTTATCTAAGGTATGTCCTATGCTAGTTCCATCAAAATGAAAAATAAGAAATAGTAGTAAGAAAATATAGTTTGCAAGTTCTTATTCTATTACGCACATGCCCAATTTTCGTCTTAATAGACTAAATTCGGCTTCGGGTAGGGGTTTAGTAAATAGGTCTGCTAGGTTAGATTTCGATTCGACGTACTCGAGTTGTATGGCTCCGTTGGCCACATGTTCTCGAATGAAATGGTGTTTGACTTCTATATGTTTGGTCCTAGAGTGACATATTGGATTCTTTGTAAGATTAATTGAACTAATGTTATCTACGTGAAGTTTAGTATTCGTAAAGTCTAACTTAAAGTCGCGGAGGGTGTGCTTCATCCAAAGAAGCTGAGTGACACACTCACCCATCGCGATGTATTCGGCTTCGGTGGTAGACAAGGCAACACAATGTTGCTTCCTACTGCACCAACTCACTAGACTCGAGCCGAGTAGTTGACAACAACCACTCGTGCTCTTTCTGTCGAGTTTACTATCGGCATAATCCGAATCGGAGTAGCCGATTAGTTCGAACTTGGTAGATCTAGGATACCAAATACCGACATTAAGTGTACCCTTTAGATATCTAAGGATACGCTTAACTAGGGTTAGGTGAGACTCCTTGGCACAGGTTTAAAATCTGGCGCACATACTTACTGCAAATAAGATATCAGGTCGGCTTGCAGTTAAGTACAGGAGACTCCCTATTACACTCCTATAGTATTTTAAGTCAATGGACTTACTTTCTAGGTCTTCTCCTATGTTAACATTAATCGCCATTGGGGTGTTTATTATCTTAGCGTCTTGCATTCCAAATCTTTTAATTAACTCCTTTGTGTATTTTTGTTTGATATAGGTATATACCATCCTTAGTTTGTTTAATTTGTAGACCTAAAAAGAAACTTAACTCGCCTACCAAGTTCATTTCGAACTCACTTTCCATGAGTGAAACGAACTCGTTTAGTAAGGCTGAGTTAGAGGTTCCAAAAATTATATCGTCTACGTAAATTTGAGCTATGAATATTTCTTTACCTAAGGTTTTTACGAAGAGAGTTGGGTCAACTAAGCCTTGGTTAAACCCTTTTGAATTAAGATGGATTGAAAGTCTCTCGTACCAAGCTCGAGGAGCTTGTTTAAGTCCATAGAGAGCTTTCTTAAGTTTTAGAACATGGTCGGGTTTATCTAGATTTTCGAATCCGGGGGGTTGGCTAACATAAACTTCTTCTTTAATGTATCCATTTAGGAATGCCGACTTAACATCCATTTGAAATAGCTTAAATCCTCGATGTGCGGCATAAGCTAGCAACATTCGAATCGATTCGAGTCTAGCTACTGGGGCATAGGTTTCGTCGTAATCTAATCCTTCGACTTGGCTAAAACCTTTGGCGACTAACCTATCCTTGTTTCTAACTACTTCACCTTTATCATCAAGCTTATTTCGAAACACCCACCTTGTTCCAATTATCGTTTTGTCTTTAGGTAGTGGTACTAATTCCCACACCTCGTTCCTAGTAAATTGAGCTAGCTCTTCTTGCATTGCAATAATCCAATCGGGATCAAGAAGAGCTTGTTCAATTGATTTGGGTTCTATCTTTGAAATTAAGGAAATTTGACTAAGGTTCCTATAGGATGCTCTAGTTCGAACTCCTAGATTAGGATCTCCTATCACTTGATCGATAGGGTGGTTAGTCTGAATCCTAGATTGGGTTGGGTTTGTGTCACCTAATGCTTGATCAATGGGGTGACTTGGTTGAACACTAGTTTGGTTGGAGTCATCTATCACTTGATCAATAGAGTGACTAGGTTGACCTAGGTTAGGATTAACACTAGACCTGATCTCCGGATCAGAGTTAGGTCTAGTATGAATCGGCTCGCTAATTGGGGTTGCCGGGGGTTTTGTTGGTTCATGTCCTTCATCAAATACTACATTGATAGTCTCCTCGACTCTAAGGGTGTCGTGGTTATATACTCTATAAGCTCTACTTCTAGTCGAGTATCCTAGAAAGATTCCGGTCGTCGTTTTGGATGTAAATATCCCTAGGTAATCCTTAGTGTTTAGGATATGTACCTTACACCCAAATACCCTAAAGTACTTGATGTTAGGTATTTTATCGTGATAAATCTCATACGAGGTCTTAAGGTGCCTCTTTACCATAAGGATCCTATTTTGGACATAGCAATCCGTGCTAACGGCTTCTGCCCAAAACCTATCGGGTAGGTCGTATTCGTTCAACATGGTCCTAGCGGCTTCTTGTAGAGTTCGGTTTTTCCGCTCCACTAGGCCATTTTGTTGAGGGGTCCTAGGGCAAGAGAATTCATGGTGGTATCCATTTAGGTTACAGAAGTCGGTGAACCTTTGATTTTCGAATTCACCACCATGATCGCTTCTAAGTCTTTTAACCTTAAGGTCTTTTTGATTCTCGATTAATTTGAATAGATTAATTAATTAATCTAGGGTATCATTTTTATGTTTGATGAACCTAACCCAGGTAAACCTGGAGTAGTCGTCAATTATGACTAAGCAATATTGACTTCTATTGAGAGACTTGGCTCCATGTGAATCGAACAGATCCATATGCAGGAGCTCAAGTACACTTGAGGTTCGTTCTTGGTTAGTTAACTTGTGTTGTGTCCTAGGTTATTTTCCTTGTTGACAAGCATTACAGATTTTATTAACCAAGTTGTTGAGGTTGGGTAAGCCTCTGACTAAGCCACTCTGACTTATCTTGTGGACGAGTCTTGGGTGTGAGTGACCGAGTCGTCGGTGCCACAACCATGATTCTTCTTGCCGTGTCATAAGACACTTAGTTGAGGAGTTGGTTAAATTGATCGTATAAATGTTGTTATTTCTAGTTCCTTTAAGAATTGTTTTAGAGGTTTCGTTGGTATTAATTATGCATTCATTTTCTAGAAATATAACCTTATAGTTATTATCACACAATTGGCTTACACTAAGTAAGTTATATTCAAAATTCTCTACAAGTAATACATTTTTAATAACAAAATTCTTAAGCTCGATATCACGATCCGATGATTTTGAGCTTGCCGTTATTCCCAAAGGCTACCGATCCTTGTCGTTTGAATCGAAGCTTTGCGAATTTGAGTTGATCCCCGGTCATGTGTCGGGAGCAACCGCTGTCCAACATCCATTGATCCTACACACAAGGTGGTTGGATTGGATGTTAGATTTTTGTTAAGAAAATTGGTTGTAAGTTGTTAACCCTAGGTCATCTCACCGGAGTCTATATGATCAAGCATGTTATACTTATGTGTTTATTTTGAGATGACTTCTAATTAAGTTGATTAAGTGGATTTAGGTTCAAGTAATTTTATGTTAGATTTGGATTTAACCCTAGGCTTGTCAAGTTTACCTTTTCAAGATCATGGCTTCCAGGTCGTGGCGAGGCACAGGGGCCTTCTTTTATCGGATCATCGACCACTTCCTTAGACAAAGCCATTTTCAAGAAAATGATGACTTGACTTACCTAAAATTATTTCCTCGTCTAACTAGTTATTTTTGAAAAGAGGCTCCCCGAGGCTCAATCTTTTCGAAGGCTTTTAGTTGGTTATGTTGTTGAAAATAGGCTCCCCGAGGCTCAATTTTTTCGAAGGCTTTTAGTTGGTTATTTATGTGTTCTAAGTGAGTTCACGAAGAAAAACAAAAAAAATCTAAGCATGCAATTTCTAAGTTAAAACACAAACATGTTTTGTACTGGCTCCCCCTAGACCGTTGAATCGGTTCGGTCTATCCACATAGTGGATTTGGTCCTTGGGAACCCAGTACGGGTTGGATCCTAGAGTTGAAATCAAAGTGGTCTTAGGGACCCATGCTTGGACACATTTTTTATGTCTACTTACGATTGACATATACGACTTATTGGTCGTGTTTGAGCTAAACCCTAGTCCGGCCTTGTTGTACACGGCCCTTTGCGATCCAAGTAGGAGGTCAAGTCCTTTGGATCCCAAAGTAAACCTTTCCAACGTATTCCTAAGATCTTCGACTTGACTTTTCAAGAGTGAGTTCTCAACTTCGAGTTTTTCAACCCGAGTTGAGTCCTTCTCTTGAACTCGACTAGTCGAAGAGGTTAGGGAGACCTCGTGTTTGAGGAGTTTAACTTCCTCAACCAGGGTCTCGACCTTGGACTCGGACTTAGCTAACTTCCTAGACAAAAACCTAACCGTATTATGTAAAGTATTAAATAAAGCTCGACTCACCTTAAGGGTATCTTTTGAACCTGATGCGTATCCGTGGCTTGACTTGAAGGTAGCTTCGTAGTCCGAGTCATCCTCAGGTTCTGACTCAAGTTCGGTCTCCGTGTCTGACTCAATTGATTTCTCCATGAAGACGTGGTCTTCGTCTTCTTCGGATGACGCTTCTTCCCATGTCGCGTTGAGGGCCTTCTTATGCTTAGGTGCTTGGTGGTTGAGCTTGGGGCACTCGGACTTGATATGTCCAAACCTGTTGCACTCATAACACCTAATGTTAGAACTTTTAGGCTTACCTTGGTTGGGTCGAGTCGTGGTTCGCTTTCGTCCCTTGGCTATCCTTCGAGCTAGGTTCATTAGTTCGGCAGTCAACTCCGGGTCAACTTCTTCTTCGGACTCGTCTTCCTCCTCGGTTGGTGGTGGCTTGCTTGCGATTTTCTTCTTCTTTGAACCTGCAAACAAGGCTATACCCCTCTCGGGTTCCGAGTTGGATTGTTCATGTAATTCAAAATCCGAAAAGAGTTCATCTAATCTAAGTTTAGAAAGGTCCTTGGAGACCTTATAGGCATCAACCATGGATGCCCATAAGGTAGTCCTCGGAAAAGAGTTTAGGACATACCTAATAAGGTCGCGGTTTTCGACCTTTTGCCCGATTGCGTGTAGGTTGTTGACTATGTCTTGGACACGGGCGTGGAGTTGCGTCGCGGACTCGTGTTCCTGCATTTTTAGTGTGTACAATTTATTGAATAACAAATCACGTTTGCAAACCTTAGCTTGATCCGATCCTTCGTGTAACTCGATTAGCTTTGTCCAAAGATCCTTTGCGCTTATGAAGGGCGATTTAGCTCCTCCTTGGACAAGCCGCCTTTGGAGGATTTGTGTTGCCTTGGCATCGGCCCGACTTGTCGTTTTGTTGCAGCGGTCCATTGATCATAATCCAAGGAGTCACCCACTTCATTAGTCGGAAGTGTGAAACCCGTTTGGATTATGATCCACATCTCGATTTGGGTTTTGAGAAAGCATTCCATCCGACCTTTCCAGTAACGGAAATCATCTCCGTTGTAAAACGAAGGTCGGACGATGCTAAAACCCTCGAGATGGGCCATTAGAACAAAAAGACAAGGAGACTAAAATGAAAACCTAGCAACAAGAAAAACACACGAAAGTACCAAGACTTGCGTCTTGGATTAGTAGTGCGGGAAATAAAAAGAAATAAACGAAAAATAGAAAGTTAAGCAAAGAAATAAGAAACTAAATAAAAAGTAAGTACTCACAACCTTCGATGTCCCCGAAAGGCTACTAAACGTCGATTTTTGAGGATGAAAACAGCTTGTTACGGGGGTAAACCCCAATAAGAAGTGTAGATCTCTGCGAGAGCTTCGATTTGGTAGGTAGACCATGTCGTGGGTCAACTTGTACGAAAAGTTATGCCCGTTTGACCGTCGGCTACTCCAAAAGCGAATACTTGCAAAACAAAATCAAACGAAGAGTACCAAGACTTCGTCTTGGATTAGTAGTGCGGGAGAAAAATTTAAACAAAAAACAAATCTGGAAAAAAAAATGTTAGATTGGTGGTTTCACCAAATCTAAGCGCCCCCGGCTCTGATACCAATTGTTGGATCGATGCGGTTCACTAGAGGGGGGGTGAATAGCGAAAGAAAATTTTTCTCGTACGAACTCGTTTTAAAAGAAAACTTATATGCAGCGGAAAGATAAGCAAAACAAAAAGTAAAGGAGACAATAGACACAAGAGATTTACTTGGTTCGTAGCCGAAGGCTACTACTCCAAGGCCCTAGTGGTCCTTGACCACGTACGGAGGGCAAATTACTAAACAAACTCCTCCTCGTTGGAGGTAGGAGTTAATCGATACAAAAAAACTTGAGGTAGAGGGACACTCCCCCTCTCCTCGTTACGATAAAAAAAGCTTCGAAGAATGTAAATGAGCAACGACACTAAAATTAAAGCCGACGTACAAAAATAAGGGAAATGAAACCTAGACGTCGGAGAAGAAGAAGCACGTTGTTGTCGGTAGCTTTGCGGAGACTTTTTGGAAGCTTAGAATTGTTAATCAAACCCTAGGTTTGGCCCTCCTTTTATAGCCTTTGAGCCCCTTTTCGAGTGGGTCTTCAACCAATCACAAATGGACACCAAACCGCTTTGAGGTGGAGTGATAAGCCTTGACTCCTCGAATCTGATCATTGACCATCGATCGTGATGGCCATCATCGATCGGTGATGGCGACATCGATCGATTGATGACTTTCGCGATCGTGATACAGCGGCGAGTCCTCAGTGACGATCGGCGGATGCTTGCTGCAAGTCAAAGTTAGCTCAATAAAAACATAATTTCGATGGTCGTCGACCATCCGATCTCGACCTAGACCATCTATAAGATGTCTTTGGTCGGATCTACGCTTAAGATCATCCCTGTAAAGAGGATACGACCTTACTTACTCTCGCACACACGAGCTTACCTCGATACTTACGTGTCGCTTTTGCTTCCGGCCTTCCACTCGATTCCTTCGGCTCCCTCCGAAGTAACTCGAGTATCGCCCGACCACCGCGGCTTCCTCCGGGTGTCGCTAGCCTTCAGCTCCAGCTATATCAATCTTCTGCACACTCGATTCAGCTCGTGAGAAAACAAAATAGACTTAACTTTTGTGTCTTTGCTATAATCAAAACACAGGTTCGATTTCGGTGCCTCACTGCACCAACAAATTTTGACTCAGATTTCAGGTATAGGCATACACCACTCTATGTTCCTGAGCAGTCTCAGTGCTATCCACCCCCACCATCTATCGATACTTACATGCCTAGTTGGGGTGATCAAGCACATCAGGAAGAGGCTCAGAATTTTTCAGCTATTCAGAGTCCATTAGGAATTCAAGATGATACAGTGTGTGATGGACTACCACCATTCCAACAAGATGAGTCAACTACAGAGACACTAGAAAAGCTTTTACAGCTAGGATCATTGATGAAGCAGTAGATGCAACAGATGCAACAGTAGATGCAACAACAAATTAGTGATAGACATCGACAACAGCAACAGCAGATACATAACATGCAAATCCAGCTGGATCAAATTGCATCATCCATCAGTCAGACACAAGCACAAGATTCCTTCCAGTTTTCCTCAGAGATCATTTCTGATGGTAGTGATGTGCTTAAGGAGATGGATTGCAGAGCTGGTGATATGTATGCTCCTACCTCTGCAGCTCTACAAGACTCCTCTGCTGATGTGCATAATGATGATGTACTATTTGATTCTCAAGATAATGATGAAGTTACTTCTGTGGTGGATGACTTGCAGGATGATACTAGTGGCTTAGATTTACTCTGTGATGTTATTTGTGCCCCAGATTATATTGAAGAAAAGGAGAGGATGCGAAATACCAGTGCCCAGACTTGCCAACCAGACTAGAAGTTAAGTAAGATAGCAGCGGCAAGCAATTCTGATGAGTTGATTCCCATGGAAGTGGTGGATAGCTAGAGGCCCCCAGACTGGACACTTCCATCTCAGCCAGAGTCCCCAAGAATTTTGCTGATGAAAGCCCTGATAACAAATGCAATAATCCAACCCCAAGGCTGGACACTTTTCCTGAATCGCCTCCGACCACCAGAGATTACATATGATGAGGTGATGATATTGGAGGGAGCAGCACAGTACTATCCTGATCACACCATGAAGGTGCTCACCCCCATTCAGTCCATCCCACTCTCGGCGTGGATGTTAAAGCTGAATCTTCTTCAACCACTGGGACGGGATTTCTTTCAGAGCACTCCACTGCCTACGTGGCTTCTTCTGCTAAATCTTCTTCAACTGCTAGGACCACAGGGGAGTTTGCTCCATCTCAGCTATTTTCTTTTTCCATGTATATATGTTTCTGTTACTACATTTTCTTTTGTTTTAGTTGTTATTTTTCGGTTGTTGATAGTATTTTTGTGTGATAGTATTTTAACAAAAATACTACATGTCAAAATTTTCACAATACCTTTTTTTTTTTTTTTGACATTTAGAATCAAAACTTTTTATTTATGTGTGATAGTATTTTTGTTATTGACATCCCTTGTTGCAATCATTGAGAGATCTATTGTATATGATGAGTAGATTTTTATTGAAGAATGTGATAAGGGTTGTTTACATATTTATTGGGTTGGAAGAAAAATAATTTTAGGGAAATGCTTTCTTGTACTCATATATGTATCACTCCATTATTTCCATATCTTCCACTATTTTGTTTGTCTCTTTCATTTCTTTTTCTTGCATACACACCATCATTACTTTTATTTCATGTTTCCCTTACATTCTTAATAAGCCTTCAGTGATTGTGCATTCTTCTGTGTATATAGTGGTGAAGGTAGAAGAAAAGCAAGCATATGGTAGTTCATAATCCATAAGTAGCTTGAGTGAACTCCACTATTACATGCTTATGAGAGTGACAGAAACAACCACTTACCTTGTGAGGCTTAGTCATTCTCAGTCTATTCATAATGGATTGAAGTCACCATGTTTGTTAACCTATGTAAGATTTGAGTCCATAATTGCTTGAGTCTTGGAAATTTTAAATTCCTAGGTAACTTTCTTTCACGATCTTCTATGTATGCTTGGGAATTGCTAGGGAAATATACATTCAGTTTACTTTTAGTTTTCTTTCCTTGCTCGGGACGCGCAAGAATAAGTGTGGGGAACTTAATAACTGTCATTTTGTCATAATATTTTGGTCCTTAATATGACTATTTTAATCCTCTCGTGTGTTTAATTGTTGATTATTTGCATGTTTTATAAGATGGATTCATTTTGGGACATAATTATAAATTCTCTTAAATTTTGGACTTATATGTAAAATTTGTCTTTATTTGTAGGAGATTGAGATGAGCCAATGAACTAGACTCAAGTTGGATCAAATATGGCTTCATCTAGGGCTAGAAGAATCATTTCAAACTGGATTAATCTAGACCTTTCATCAAGATTAGAGGCAATTCAATCAAAGGGTTCAGATATGTTTAATGTTGACTGTCCGATTAGATCTGATTGATCTGAGCCATCTATCCGGATCTGGAGAGATCTGGTTCGTACATTAAGATATGGATATCTTAGTCTTTCATCCAAATTCGGTCGATCGTGATTATCCATTCAGATTGATTAGATCCATCCATTAAGAGTTGGATTGATCACAGCCGTTGGATGCATTGCCTAGTTCATGGATTAATCAGATTCAATAAACCTAGCTTAAATAGACGGCTGGGATTCGATTGGCTTCGATTGGATAGCCAAGGAAAAGGGGCTTTAAAAACCAACATTTTGGCTTTAAAAACCAACATTTTCACCCTTCTTCCCCCATCGCGCAGCACAGTTCCATCGCCCCCTTTAGCACGAGCAGCCGACGCCACCTCCATCTTCCTCTCTGGTCGCCGGAGAAGAAAGGGGATTCCCTCCTCCTCCGGTGACCGGTGGTCTCTGTTAGTAATATATGAGAGATATCCTAAGGCAATTGCCTTATGTTTGAACCATTTATATGATAAATGAAGATTCACTATTTGAGTATACTTATTTTCATGTATTTGATTAGATCTTAAACTCATTTACTGAATGTCCATAATACGATTCACAGCATGAGAAAATTTGTGATTGGATCACAACTAGTGAGTATCTCTACATGTGTAATTGTGATGTATCGGAATTATCCCTTGTCGATGAATTGATAGATTTGGACAGCATCAATTATGTTGAGACTAGCACGAGGTATACTCCTTGGTGTATCCAAGAAGCTGATTCTCACTGGCTGGACACATTGTGATGTCTGGAGTTAATCGTGGATGCTAGTTATGGTAACTAGTTCATTGGAGTGACCAGCCGTAAGACTTCATATTGTTCTTTGCATATATAGATATGTCAATGCAGTTCTTACTGCAGCTTAAGTGCGATGTTCCTTTGACTTGCGGTATTCAAGTCATCTTGATCATAAAGACTTATGCTTTGACATCTTAAGCAAGCATCTCTGAGGAGATGTGGACCCCAGATGATTGGGTATAAGTCGAAGTGATCGAAGGTGTTTGAATAGCCTATAAAGGATTCACCACTCCTTGCAAGGAGATGTATACCCATGGCCTCTCATCGGATTGTTACTAAAGTCTTTGGCCAAAGCATTACATGTTTAGAGTAAGGTACTCTTCGATACATGTGCAGTAACTAGAATCCGTAGGACGAGGAAATGATACTTGGGCTACGTGTGACGTAGTCAACCTAGTGGGGACTGACACTATAGACCATGTCCTGAACCAAGTGGGTATAAGATGAGTGAAGGGATTGGGGCATGATTCATTCGAGCTGCTGAAGGGTTTTAGAAATAGTTCTAGATCAACCGTTGATCTTTTCGGTTAATTGGAGATCATGATGTACTACTAGGTGCCACTCATGATCGTTCTATAATTAATGGTTAATTATAGACGACCAACATAAACCGAGAATCTATTTGGTCACACGCACAACGAGCATAATCCGAAGGATTTAAAACAAGCTTGAGAATGAGATTCTCAGACCGAGAGAAACTAAGTTTGGTTGGACCAAACAAGGAGCGAGCATGAAATCGTTTCAGTCGCAATGGAAGCGTGGATGGGTCGTGTCTTATGAAGACATGATGGATGAACCAAATTGGTTTGGATCTAATCCAATGGTGGAGAATAAATCAAAGGGGTTTGGTTTGTTTTAAACGAATGAACCAAAGTTGGTTCGGTTCATTTTAACTTAAAATAAACCAAATCAGTTTGGTTTATTTTAACTTAAATTAATGTAGAGGGTTAATGGGCTTTTGGTTATGATCCGATAACCATTAGGATAATTTGTTCTCTATAAAAAGAGGGCTTAAGGGTTTTATTAAGCCCTAATCCAAAACCCTAGTTGCGCCCACCTCCTCCCAGCGCCAACCTCCTTGTGCCCGCCCACCTCCTGGCGTCCCTGTGCATCCTTGCGGTCAACTGGCGGTGATCTCGGCGCTCGGTGATCTCCTTGGGTTGGCATCAAGGTGAGCTTATCTCCCTTATTTGGCGGCCCTATTCCTCCACCAAAGCTGTCCAGTTTTCTGGACAGCTTGTTCTCTTCGTCGGGCGTCGTTTGGGCGGCGGTTGAGCTCCGACAGCGCTAACTTACGAGATTCGATCTCCGGTAATCCTCTGGAGTGGAGGGGCGAAGGATTAGTCAAGCGGTTGTGAATACCTCTCCGGAGAAGCGAGTTTTTGAGGACTCATTTTGAATCCAAATTTTGATTCGGATTGTGATCTTCTCTCGATCACATCGTCTTCGACACAAGGCTAGTAACTCATACGAAGATGAGGCTCGTGACTTTGTGAAGTCATCCTGAAGATACTCGGTGTGGATACGGATAGAGACAATTATAGTGAGGATCATTTCGGATGATGTCTTTCCCGCTACATGTGATACGTCAGGTATACGTAGAATAAATTTCCTTTTATTGCAAAATTTGAAACTACAGTTATGTCTACACATGTTGTACTATGCATGCGTGTGGTGTGTGTGTTGTAATAAATTAGATTTATTATATTTTATTTCTTCCGCTATGCACATGTTTACGAAACATGTTCGAATACACACTCACCGCAGTGCCGGAAACCCAACAGTCTCCTCCATCACGCCTCCACAGTCGGGTCCCACCTTGCTCCTCAATCGCGTGATGCTGACACCTTTTCCTTCCACGCCTAAGCACTGCCTGTCATCTCCTTCTTCACCGACTACAGCTCTGCCAGCCCTTACCAAGCTCTATCGCGGTCGATCACCGAAGTGGGGATTCCCCTCTGTTATCTGCACCTCCGGCCAGCAAGTCCATAACTCCGGTAGTGCTCCATGTTTGTGGCCAGCTCCGTCAGGGCAGCGCCGACCTCCACCTTCCTCGATCAGCAGCCTTTTCGTGTAGAATTTCCAACATTCTCGTCTTTCAATTGTTCTTTGCTTTTGTTCATTGAATGTTTGTAATCAAATTTCCCTTTCACGTTTAGAATTGCATGTAGTTGGTTTGATTTCTTTCACGCTTACATAGTGTTTGATAAAATGCTTCTTAGAGTAATTAGGTTGTAGTTCATTAGATTATATTTAGTTTCATGCTTTACTTTACATCATGTTCATGGAGTAGATTTCATTGATACATTGTTTATTTCATTTGGTTGTTAGTTAAATCTTTTATTCCCTTGAGCCCTAGCAGCCACCTCCACCTTCCTTCCATCCATTTTCCTCCATGGATTCGAGGAGGAACCGCTTCATCTAGAGATTTCGGGGACGTCCTCCATCTCCACAGCTCATCCACCTTCTCTTTCGGATTCGAGGAGGAGTTCCGCCCGATGACACTTCTTTGAGCTCAACCGGATCTGCGAGAGTTCGAAGCATCCATCAAACTACTGGATTCAGGAGTTTGCACCATCCCACATCCACTGCCGTTTGGGAGTCTCAATCGAGCTTTGTTGGACTTAGCCGGAGGAACTTGTTCATTCATCGATCCTATCTTGGGTTGATTAAATCATCTATTTCCTCTTCCAGTTTTGTTGATTTACTTCCTGCATTGTTTGATCTAGTTGTTGCATGTTAGTTTAGAGTTTTAATTACCTTGTAACCGTAGGTTAGAGCTCAAATCCCAAACCCCCATCTTCAATAGAAAACCCAAAGCAATAATTAGAAATCTTAAGTTTACTATTAAATCAATTACACTCATTGGGAAACGATCCAGGCCATTCACTATGCTATATTAGTGTAGAGAGAGTTTGGTAATTAATTTGAAATGGTACCACCACAAATACCTATTCATCAATGGGTCGGCTCTAACTTGGAGCATCGATTTGTTGGACTCACTCCAAGGTCGATGTAAAGAGAGGTGAAGTTGGGTGTTATGCATATGATGCATACCTGTTAATGTGTTAACAACTCAATGTATGTGTGAACATTTAATTAGTTGATAGCACATTGTGATAGTTACATATACCTGATATGTAATCGGTATACTTGATACTTACCATCATAGCTAAGAATGGCTTGTTGGACTCACTCCAAGGTTGTTCTTATATATGTTGGATATCAGCTCATTCGGAGATGGACCTACGATCTCCCATATTGATTTTGAGGGTTTTTGAATTTCAAAAAATGAATGGGATGTATAAATGTATGTTGATGCATTTTTAAATCATTTTCTCATATATGCTCGATTTGTATTTCTAGGTTAATCGCTTGATCATGATATCTTTGAATTTGTGCTCTATTTTGGAGTCGAATAAATTGACTGGGCCAAACTTCTTGGACTAGCTTAGAAACTTGAGAACTATTCTTAAGGCTAAAAAGCTTGAGTATGTCCTCGAAGTGCCTCTTCCCGCGCCGTCCTAATGATGATGCAACTCCGGACCAATTGTTGGTTCATCAGAAATATGTGAGTGATTCTAAACTAGTGAGTTGCATTATGCTAGCCATGATGGTAGCTGAGCTGCGAAAGCAGCATGAGCATATGGATGCTCATACCAAAGTCTTTCATCATTATGAGTTGTTTGATGAGCAAGTGAGACCTGAAAGGTTCGAAGTCTCCAAGCTCCTCTTCACCTCTGAGTAGCAAAAAGGTTCATCTGTGGTACTGCTCAACATGCTGAAGACTGTGGAGCCTTCTATGAAGCATGAGCAAGGGACGGTGTTGTTAGTTGATTCTTCAAAGAAAGTTTCTAAGAGGAAATCAAAGGAATAACACAAGGGAAATAAGAAGGCAAGGAAGGTAGAACCAACTCAAAAGGGTACTTACCATTGTTGCGGCAAGGAGGGTCATTGGCGAAGAAATTGCAAGATTTATCTTGAGTCCGTGAAGAAGAATAAGGCATCCAATGCCCCATCTTCTTCAGATATCTTCATTATTGATTGTCATTCTATTTCCTTAAACTCTTGGGTATTGGATACGAGGTGTGGTTCACATATATGTAATAACATACATGGGCTAAGGAATAGAAGAAGACTCGTCAAGGAAGAGTCAAATTTATGTGTTGGGAATGGAGCAAAGGTTGCTGCACTCGCCATTGGAACATATTTGTTGAAACTCCCTACATGACTTGTCTTAGAACTGGACAATTGCTTTTATATTCCTTTGTTGATAAAAAACATTATTTCTATTTCTTGTTTAAATAGAAATGGGTACAATTTAACTTTTAGTAACAATTATTGTTACATAACTTTGAATGGTGTTCTTTATGGGATTGGAACATTAAGCAATGATATTTATACGTTGGACGTATCTAGTAACATTTTCAATATCGAAGCGAGCAACACATATGCTCGAAAAGATAATCAATTAGACTCCTACATGTGACATTGTCATCTTGGCCATGTGAGCAAGAAATGCATGCCCAAATTACACCGATGTAGAATTCTGGAATCGTTTGAATTAGATTCATACGATACATGCATATCATGCTTAAAGGGCAAGATGACCAAGTTACCTTTTACTAGAAAAGGTGAACCAGTGGGAGAGTTGCTTGGTCTAATACATACTGATGTATGCAGACCTATGTCAACTCAAGCTCTAGGAGGCTATAGCTACTTCATTACCTTCACTGATGATCACTCATGGTTTGGGTATGTGTTCTTGATGAAACATAAGTCTGAAGCCTTTCAAAAGGTTTAAAGAATTCAGAAATAAAGTAGAGAAACAACTTGGCAAGAGTATTAAAATACTTCGATCGGATTGAGGTGGTGAATACTTGAGTCAAGAGTTTCTAGATTATCTGAGGGACAATGGTATATTATCTCAATGGACTCCGCCATATACACCACAGCTTAATGGTGTATCTGAGAGGCAAAACCAGACCTTGTTAGACATTGTCAGGTCGATGATGAATCACGCGAATGTTACTAATTTCTTTTGGGGCTATGCACATCAAACATCTATTTACTTGCTAAATAGAGTCCCGACCAAGGTAGTCTCTTCTACTGCATATGAGATATGGGCTAGTAAGAAACCTCATTTATCTTACTTGAAGATATAGGGTTGTCCTGCTTATATGAAGCAGATTGTATCAGACAAATTGGATGCTAAGTCTGATAAATGTCTATTTATTGGATACCCTAAGGAAACGAGGGATTACCAATTCTATTATTCCTTGGAATAAAAGATGTTTGTTTCATGGAATGTTGTGTTTCTAGAGGAAGAGTTTGTCTTGCAAGAAAACAGTGGGAGCGTCATTGAACTTGAGGATGTTTAAGAAACTCCAGTATACATTGAGGAGATACCTGGTCAAGCACCTCAACCGATAACTCATAGTGATGAGACATCTGCTGAACCTATTATGACACCAAATCTTCATAGATCTGGTAGGACACGCAACATTCCTAAGAGATATCAATTTCTCGTAAGAGAATCGAACGATGTGTTACTCATTGATGATGAGGAGCCTACCAATTATGAAGAAGTTTTGAAAAGTTCAGAAATGGACAAATGGCTTGAAGCCATGAAGCTGGAAATGGATTCCATGTATGAAAATCAAGTTTGGAACTTGGTGGACCCACCTGAAGGCATTAAGCCTACAGGATGCAAGTGGGTTTTCAAGAAGAAAACCGACATGAATGGTAATGTGATTACCTATAAGGCTAGATTAGTGGCGAAAGGCTATCGTCAAAAGCAAGGTGTTGATTATGACGAGACTTATTCACCAGTAGCCATGCTTAAATCCATTCGGATACTCCTGACCATAGCGGCTCATTATGATTATGAGATATGACAAATGGATGTGAAAATGACTTTCCTTAATGGAAACCTACTCGAGGACGTGTATATGATACAGCCCGAGGGTTTCACATCGATCAATAAAACATAGGTATGCAAACTTCGATAGTCCATTTATGGACTGAAGGAAGCATCCAAGAGCTAAAATATCCGTTTTGATGAGACAATCAAAAGGTTTGATTTCTCACAAAATCCGGATGAACCTTGTGTGTGCAAGAAGGTTAGTGGGAGTGCAGTCGTGTTCCTAGTGTTGTATGTCGATGAAATATTATTTATACGAAACGATATATCTGTCTTACAGTCAGTTAAAATTTGGTTATCCAAAACATTGTCCATGAAAGACCTGGGAGAAGCGACCTAGATCCTCGGGATCAAGATCTATAGAGATAGATCGAAACGGTTGCTTGGTCATTTGCAGTCTACATATATAGACCGAGTGCTAAAGAGGTTTAGCATGTCAGAATCCAAGAATGATTTCCTTCCCATCAGGCATGGGATACACCTTTCGAAGTCTATGTGTCCACGCACAGAAGACCAAAAGATTTGCATGAGTAAGATTCCCTATGCATACGCAATAGGATCTATCATGTATGCTATGTTATGTATGAGGCTCGATGTATCGTATGCTCTGAGTGTCACGAGCAGATACCAATCTGATCCAGCAATGGATCATTGGGTGCCTATTAAGACAATCCTTAAGTACTTAAGAAGAATTAAGGATGTGTTTCTAATATATAGAGAGGGGGATATGGTAATACGCGGGTATATGGATGCCAACTTTCCAAACAGATAGGGATGATTTCGGGTCTCAGTTTAGGTACATATTCACCTTTAATGGAGGCACAATAAGTTGGAAAAGTGTTGGGATGTATACTGAAAAGTCTACCTTCTGTATAAACATCTTTATTTTGAAATAAGAATCACATGATCATTGTTTGCATATTTTTATGGCTATGCATATTGTCTAATACATTACATTATAGATAACATGGTGTGTGGTGTCACACGGTAGATCATGTTATCGACTCCTTGTAAAGTATAAGTAAAGGTTCACAACCGAGATGGCTTTGGACAAACCATCGGAATGGTTGTAGTGTGATTTGGTATTGGTTTGTCTTGACCATAGAATCACACTAGTGCACTTAGTGTGTATTGAGCAGGACCGACATAGAGGTGATTCGATTTATTGCTGACTACATAATCGAATCGGACCTCAGATATTATTTTGTACATGCTCTTAATCCCGATATAATAACGGGCACATATACTTAGTATTCATCTCTTTGATTTAGCAATGGGCGAGATTTATAGATTAAATCGATAGGATCGGTAAGTTGGGAAATTATATTATTTATATGGTGTGCCATTGATTATAGGAGGAAACCGTGTCCTATATATTAGGATGCTGATGTCCCTTTGAGGAGTTCATAAGCTTCATCATGTAAACCCTGCAGGTGCACTTGGTCCAGCATGATGAAAAGGTTGAGTGGTACTACTCATGGAGTTAGATGTTGATTAATTAATGGTCAGTAAATTAATTAATCGATGGACATTCGAGATCTTAAACACGTGGAGAAAATGTACAAATAATATATGGAGCCCATATTATCTTATGGGGGTTGGTGAGGAAGATCAATGATAATCCTTTAGTGGATTGGATTATCATTAATTGATCGGGCTTTATGTGGGCTTGATCCATGGGTGGCCAAGATCCAACTCCTCCTCATGGTCCCTATTGTTACCTATTAATACCTCATGAAGCTTAGATCCAATGGATGAAAATAAAACTCTAGATCCAAAGGTAGAGATTAAATCTCTAGATCCGACGGTTGAGATTAAATCTCTAGATCCGACGGTTGAGATTAAATCCCTAGAACCAATGGTGGAGATAAAATCAAGGCTTATCCCTAACTCTATAAAAGGAGGTGATAGGGGTGGGTGGCAACTTGATGGATGAGGTTTAGGGTTTGCTTCCCTTGGGTTGCAAGGAATCCTAGTTTGGTTAGGATTAGCAGTGGGCGGCTATGGTTAGGGTTTGGGAGTTAGTGGTGGGCGGCCACATGAGGAAAAGGACTCTTCTTGTTCTACCTAAGGTTTGGCCGGCACCTTCCTTCTTCCCTCTACCTTGGCCGGTGCTCAACCTATTCTTCTTCCACTCATCTTTGGCCGGAAATTAGGAGAGCTAGGTTTAGGGTTTGGGCGGCAACAAGGAGAAGGATTGCTTTCCTTTCTCTTCTCCAAGTGTTGGCCGGCACCCATGCCTTCATTGATTCTCCTTTGGCCAGCTCCCATACTCCATATTCTCTTCCTTGGCCAGCGCCAACATCGAGTTTATTGACTTGGTGGCCGGTTCTAGATAGGAAGATGAGTTTTATTTATTGATCTTCCTTTGTTCGGAGTGAACAAGGAAAGGAAGATTGGTGATCTAGGTGGCTTCGACTTTTGGAAGATCGTCGCCCACACGACGTCCAAAAGGAGGAAGGACATACAATAGAAGATCAAGAGGTATAACAAGAGGTATAATCTTGTTTATTTTGATTAGTATTCCTTTGTATTATGTTTATAATTTCTTTTCAATTATATGCATGTTATATGTGGATGTTTATTTTATGTATGTGGCTAAATAAACTTGGACTCCGAATATAAACACAATAGCTGGCGATACGTACATCGTCTATTCCGCGGCTACTCATAGAATAGAGGTTGGTCGCTTGAACAACAAGTTTGTTCAAGTGACCTCTCTAAACGAATAGCACGACGATGACTTGGTTGTTTTGACAATCTCTTTTGTCTAAGATTAAATTATTTTTAATCCGGGGACATCGATGGGATCGCCATGAACTAGGGATCGAGGTGAAGTGGGAAGCGAAGTTTCCCCTCACGAATCAATGAAACCAACCCTTCAATTGGTATCAGAGACAAGGTTTCCGGTTTTTTGTGTTTAAGGATTTGGTTACTCTTATGCATTTTTCATATATTTTATGTGTCGGATAATAGTAGGATATGCATAGTTTAACTCTTTGGTTGCAGGCATAAGATCCGACTATTATGGTCATATGTGTGTATGTGATTGTATGTGTGTAATAGTATATTTTGTTGAATCCTCAGGGTTGACGAGGCTAGTATTTGATTTTTGTAAATTTGATACGACATTGTTTAGCCACTCTTTTTATTTTAGGTAACTTTCGATATAGATTTCATGTACACTCTCTCATGGAGTATAGGATCGATGGATGTAAATTAAAAAAAAATTTAGTCTCGGCTCGGATCTCTGGAAGGCTCGTACATGGCATAGGAGGAGCAGACGAGAAGGTGATGCGACGGGAGACATATTGAAGACAAAAACCATAATAGTTGGAAAATAATTTATTTTTCATATTTATTGCTTATTGTTTGATATGCATGTCGTAGGCTAGAAAATTCCTCATTTTCAAATTACTAAGTGGGAGAGGGATATTTTTATAAATTCCCACGACCTCCATTACGATTTGACATGTGATGCAAGCAAACTTGCACGTCGGCTCTGAGTGCCTTCCTCCCCATCGGATGAGTTTGTTTGTGGATCACAGGGTCGGATATGCTTATACTGAAAAGTCTACCTTTTGTATGAACATCTTTATTTTGAAATAAGAATCATATGATAATTGTTTGCATATTTTTATGGCTATACATATTGTCTAATACATTACATTGTAGATAACATGGTGTGTGGTGTCACATGGGAGATCATGTTATCGGCTCCTTGTAAAGTATAAGTAAAGGTTTACAACCGAATTGGCTTTGGACAAACCATCGGAATGGTTGTAGTGTGATTTGGTATTGGTTTGTCTTGACCATAGAATCACACTAGTGCACTTAGTGTGTATTGAGCAGGACCGACTTAGAGGTGATTCGATTTATTGCTGACTACATAATCGAATCGGACCTCAGATATTATTTTGTACATGCTCGTAATCCCGATATAATAACGGGCACATATACTTAGTATTCATCTCTTTGATTTACCATTGAGTGAGATTTATAAATTAAATCGATAGGCTCGGTAAGTTGGGAAATGATATTATTTATATGGTGTGTCGTTGATTATAGGAGGAAACCATGTCGTATATATTAGGATGATGATGTCCCCTTGAGGAGCTCATAAGGTTCATAATGTAAACCCTGCAGGTGGACTTGGTCTGACATGATGAAAAGGTTGAGTGGTACTACTAATGGAGTTAGATGTTGATCAATTAATGGTCAGTAAATTAATTAATCGACGGACATTCGAGATCTTAAACACGGGGACAAAATGTACAAAAAATATATGGAGCCCATATTATCTTATGGGGGTTGGTGAGGTAGATCAATGATAATCCTTTAGTGGATTGAATTATCATTAATGGATCGGACATTATGTGGGCTTGATCCATGGGTGGCCAAGATCCAACTCCTCCTCATAGTCCCTATTGTAGCCCTATTAATACCTCATGAAGCTTAGATCCAATGGATGAAAATAAAACTCTAGATCCAAAGGTAGAGATTAAATCTCTAGATCCGACGGTTGAGATTAAATCTCTAGATCCGACGGTTGAGATTAAATCCCTAGAACCAATGGTGGAGATAAAATCAAGGCTTATCCCTAACTCTATAAAAGGAGGTGATAGGGGTGGGCGGCAACTTGATGGGGAGGTTTAGGGTTTGCTTCTCTTGGGTTGCAAGGAATCCTAGTTTGGTTAGGATTAGGAGTGGGCGGCTATGGTTAGGGTTTGGGAGTTAGTGGTGGGCGGCAACATGAGGAGGACTCTTCTTGTTCTAGCTAAGGTTTGGCCGGCACCTTCCTTCTTTCCTCTACCTTGGCCGGTGCTCAACCTATTCTTCTTCCTCTCATCCTTGGCCGAAAATTAGGAGAGCTAGGTTTAGGGTTTGGGCGGCAACAAGGAGAAGGAATGCTTTCCTTTCTCTTCTCCAAGTGTTGGCCGGTGCCCATGCCTTCATTGATTCTCCTTTGGCCGGCTCCCATACTCCATGTTCTCTTCCTTGGCCAGCGCCAACATCGAGTTTATTGACTTGGCACTACAACAAAAAATTGAATAGACAACGATGAAAAACCATTGTCTATTAGCCAAAAAATCTGTGGTTAATTGACCCATTGTGGAAAGTGGTTCGGGCAAAGACAACGGTGAAAAACCATTGTAGATTTAAGGAAAAGACAACGGTGAAAACCCGTTGTCTATTGGTAAAAAAATCCGTGGTAAATCGACCCGTTGTGAAAAGTGATTCGGGCAAAGACAACGGTGAAAATCCGTTGTCGTTTCAAAGATAAGAGAACGGTTTTTAACCGTTGTCTTTGACCAAACCACTATTCACAACGGGGCGATTTACCACGGATTTTTTTTTCCAATAGACAACGGTTTTTCACTGTTGTCTTTTCCTTAAATCTACAATGGGTTTTCACCGTTGTCTTTGACCGACCCCCGATTTACCACGGTTTTTTTTTTGCTCATAGACAACGGTTTTTCAGCGTTGTCATTTCTCAACGATTACTCTATAACATAATAAACCGTTGTAGATTTATAGTGTTGCATTTTTAATATAAATCATACAACATCAAAAATAATTATAGAAAACACATATATACACTCTCACTTGTAGCAATGTAAAGTACAAGGTCACATTACATTTTAAATGATCACTTTTACCGATATATATTAAAAAATACTGTGGCAAAACAACTACACATCATATGCACCAAAAGTATTTGCATAGCAAAACACTCAGACTAGTCCTTCGCGGGGAAGAATTGATTAGAGATATTATCAGAGCAGGGAGAACTCCAGTCAAGACCAGAACCAAAAGATGTATGTACATGCACTTAAATCTCTCCTAATCATCAGATATGTGATCTTGTATGCAATCAGCCCACTCCGAACGTACCTCATCAATTTCCTTTGCACCTATCACGAATTTATGAATCGCATGTGAAAAAATGAAAATGCAATTAAACGCTATGGTATCAATAAGAAAATTTGAAAATATATCTAATATTACTATTTATCGTAGGGAAGACTTGTCAAAGGATGCGGCGCCTTCAATTATCTCTCTCATATATCGTAAAACAAAATACCCGCATTGAGCTCCATCCGGTTGAAGGGGAACCTGTGATGGAAAAAAATTATAGTAGTTATTCTGATAGTAAAATTTGATACATAAATTATACACGACATAAAAAAAGTTGGCATAAGGGAAAAAAAAATTGTCATTTAATTTCAATTGTCATTAACAGCAAAGTGAGATTTATCTGATTTTTATAGAATAACTAATGACAATATCTAGAGCAAAGAAGAAGATTTGCATATTTCTTTTAATGATTTAGTAAAAGTTATGACAGGCCTACACAACCTTTGCTTACATTGAAGTAATAATAAATTTGTAATAAGAATTTACTTTTACGATAGTCCTACACAACTTTTATCATTTTTTTTCCCTCTTGCAGGAGAATACAGATGTAACGATTTACATGATCTTTCCCGAAATTCCTTGTGCCATAAAGTCACCTGATCACATGATGATTTTCAAGCTGGATTCTATTTTAAAAAATGCAACAATTAAGAGCGATAGTGAGAAAATTATTGCAATGCAAATTAGAAGGGTACTATCAGTATCGCAGGAAATTCAGAACACAATGTCAATTTACTCCAGAACACAATGTCGATTGGCAAAACACTCCAGAATAGAATAGAGTAAGTAGGCCGATCAGAGCACAATGTCAATTTAGCCACGAAAGAAGCGGATCTAGGCAAAACAAAATGTCGTGAGGAGGTCGATTAGGTTATGCTTAACAAAAATAAGGAATTTGTAGATCTAACTCGAACTAATTTGATACCCACCTCGGCCCAATTCGAATAGATCGGAGTTATCGAAGATTATCAAAATGCCTACCATGAAAATATTCATCGGTCTATGTGGATTGCATAAGCGCAGATTCTCGTAATCTCTCTTGCTAGAATCATTTATCGCCAATTAAGTCAGGCCCTTGTCTCAGTTGATCAGCTTATCCATGAGAAAGAATCCGAGGAAAGTAAATTTCATCATCTTTTGAAACAGATTATGGAAGAAAAAGGAACATGGAAGAAAAAGAAACGAGAAGGAATATGACTTTCTTTTCCGCCTATAATTGAGGGCCTTGAGAATGAAAGAAAATTAAGAAGAAGAGCTGAGTGCAAGAATGAAAGGCTCAGAGTTGAACTAGGAAAAGTTAATTCTTCACTGGTAGAAGCATGTGAAAAGCTGGAAAGTGAGAGGAAAACAAGGAAAATGATTGAACAATTCTGTGGTCAGATGATTAAAGAAATCGGTGATGACAAGGCTGAAGTAGAAGAACAGAAGCGGGAGTCTGTAAAGGCACGTGAAGAGCTGGACGAGGAGAGACAAATGCTTCTTCTCTTCATATTGAGCCAAATATCAATATGAAGAGAAGAATGCAGCTGTTGACCAATTGAGGTGCCAGCTTGAGGCATTTCTAGTAACTAAAAGAACAAAAGAAACAGAAAATGACCCATGGAATCTGATTTGTGACGGGGAAAATGATATCCCAACACAAATGGTGCACCGAAGCAGGAGCAGTAGCCTAGGTAAGCTAATTGTGGACAATAAAGATCTAGATGAAGAAAACTGCCTGGTGTAAAACATACCTTGATTATTTCCCATAAAGGGTGTTTCTTCCCGTGCTTGCCAATCTCTGTGTTGAACAATTTCAAGGTCCTTCGTAAAATCATAAAAGATTATATACTTTTAGTGCATATAGTATATATAAAAAAATTATAATAAATATTGACAATATTTTGCTACTAAAAGTTACATCTTCACAACATTCTTCCAAGTCTCATCACGATTACGCTGACTGAGAAGATCCAACAACGAAACAACCTCTTTGTGAGGATCGATGACAGTCAAAATCCAATGGAAACTACATATATACACAATAGTAATGCATGTAATTAAGCAAGTGTTTATCAAAGTAAAAAAATTAGCATTCCACCTCTATTTTACACACCCTATGTTAACTGGAACCAAAACTAGCTGGTTTGGTGGTGTGCCATTCAACCTAGCTGCCAAACCAAGGGCCCTCTTATCAACTAATGTGAAGTGACACCCAACAACATATGGATCCACAAATCTAAACCTCTCCAGCTTATTTTCCTCCTTCATCATTTTATATAAATGCCTACCATTTAAACATACAACAAAATGCATAAGACCAGGATAAATAAAACTCATAAATCAATAGTCAAAGTGTTATTACATGAAAACAATATACGTACCATATGTACACAACTATGCAATTGTATGAAATTGGTGCCAAGTTGCAGAAAGGAATGATGTCTTGAAGGCAAACACTGGCTTTGAACTTACCACCAAATACATCATACTCCAACATAAATTTCATAGACTGGTGATCATGAAGAGCACGCTTGCAATAACAATACAACAGCCATAGTGATCTAGGCATATTTGATGATTGCACTGTTAATGATTGCACATTTAGTGATTGCAATCGATGCTTCCTTTTGGCACAGTCAGGTTTTTTCCCCTTGACCTTCTAGTTTATGAAAACATATACTTGTTAGGCACTTGTATAGCTAAATTTAAATAGATTGTAGCATTTACCGAAGAATCTTGTGTTTGCATCATGTGTCTGGGCCAAGCTACATGTGATTCGATAGCATCACCAATGCTTTGACACACAGGGGTTGGAATTGGCAAAGGGGTGGTTTCATCCAATGCTTCATCAACCATTACGAAACAATGGTTCGTATGCTTACTTGGATCACCATTAAGATGCTCATCATCTCCCCCAATATTAACAATTGTACCAAAAGCTACATGGATGCCAGATTCCACACTCAATGCAACTAATTGACCCTTGTAAGACAAAACATAATGCTTGTATAAAAAATAAATGTATTTAAATTGGACATTTCAATGATATCATTAAAGATTAAAGATACCTGTAAAGGCTCAACCTCGTTAATAAACTCCATCATCACTTCGCATCCTTTCATCTCATTTGATAGACCATGATCATAGTTAAACTCATTTTCCTGCAAGGTTGGAGGAAACTTCACATTACAACTTCCCTTCTCATCATTCTCAATCTTGCATTTGCCATTTTTGAAAACCATTGCTTCTAACTTGTTTATCCGATCCTCCTACTCTAAAATTTTTTTATGTTGCTCCAACAACATATTTTGTTGATCATTAAATACGACTTCTTTGAGCATTGAGACCCCCATTTTGACAAGCCAAAGTATGTACTTGGAGTGACGTAAGCTCCAACTGGCCTTATACGCCCACCATGTTCCTTAGATTCAAGTACAACTGTTAGAATGTCTTGTGTCGGTTCACCAAGCATTAACTTTCCCTCCCTCTTTTGTAAGATACCATCATCCTGCAATTCACAAAAACATATATTGACGAATATTTGGATGGGAACCATTAACATAACAAGCCAAAATCTAAAACATTTACTTACAATTTTTGAGGTTGTTGCCTTCAGTTGATCACCAACAAACTCCCCTTCTTTATTGAGTCAGCCTTTCTTCCAAAGGATAGCTCGGTTTATTTCATTATCAGTAGATAATTCATCCTTCTAATAACAATAACAAATGAATCAATATTATTTAAATACCTCTTCGTTAAGGTATCAAATTTATTGTAAGTGATAATTAAATATTACTTACTATTGCTTCAGCTAGGCGTGCATATCCTTTGCGAGAAAGTCGATGGGGGTATTTTTTTTGGGCTCTCCTTTCCTATTGTTTCTCACTTAGTTCCTTAAAAAATAAACAAGACAACAATGCATTACCAATCACAATATTCTATTAAGAGTTCATTATTTGAGATATCAGATTTAAAAATCGTACTTTAAATTCATTAGACAAACGACTTATTACGAACTTGCTCCATATGTCTGCTGGAATATTTGATCCTGGAGGTGGCATATGCAACTTCTCTGGAGTTTTACAATTGGGATAAATATAGTTTTGCGTGAGACTGCTTTTCCATTGGCGCCACTTATCATTTGCCGAGGTCAAACATCCCTTTTTCCAAGCAACATCAACCTTGTATGCCAACTACAAATCCATAAAAAAATGGATAAACATCAAATGTTAATAAACACAAAAAAAAGTATTAGTTTATATTTGAAGAATAAAAGTATGGTCATTTATATTTTCATTCACGGCTTCCCACACACGCTCCTTGATGTCAATAGGAACATGCATTCAAGTATTGTAAGTTATTGGTGTTGGGATGTCACTTCGGAGGCTCATTGGCTCCCATGTCCCCGGATTAAAATTTTCACTAATGAAAGACTTAATCCGGATGGGATGAGCTTCCTTGGCACAACCTATTCGTCGTCGTGCTAACAACTTGAGTGGTCGCTTGAACAAACTAGTTGTTCAAGCAACACAACTCTTCTAGTTGGTTAGCCGCGGAAAAGACGACGGATGGATCGCCGGTTTTTGTGTTTGTCTTCGGGGTCCATGACTATACAATATATATCCATTCATACACATGCATAATCAAAATATTAAAGAACATATTCAGATCTGTAAATAAAGTTAAAAACAACTTTATACCTTACGATCTTCTATCGTATGTCCTATCCTTCTCGTGGACGACGTGTGGACGAAGATCCTCCACGAGTTGAAGCCTTCTTGATCACTTTCTTCTCTACCTTGTCCGCTGCGAACAAAGAGAAGCAATCACAAATACCTTTCCTATCTAGAACCGACCACCAAATTAGGGAATTTGGTGCAACCGCCGGCCAAGGAGCAAGTGGATGATGCGTCGGCCACCAAATGAATGGAAACCGCCGGCCACCTTGGAGAGATTAGAGGAAGATGATTGCCGGCCACCAATGGATGGAGAACCGCCGGCCAAGGAGCAAGGACAAGGGAAGAGTACCGCCCAAAACCAAGGAGGAGAAGAGAGGGATGACCGGCCAAACCCTAGCTTGCCGCCCAAGCTTGTAGCCGCCCAAACCCTAGCCGCCCAATGGAAGATGAGCCAAACCCTAACCCTAATTCAGAAACCAATCTCCTTATCTTATCCTTGCCGCCCAACCCTAAGCACCTATTTATAGAATAAGGCCTAAGCTTCCTTTAATCTCATCCGTCGGATCTAGGGATTTAACCTCCATCGTCGGATCTAGGGTTTTATCCCAACCGTCGGATCTAGGGTTTCATCTCAACCGTCGGATCTAGGATTTCATCCTAATCGTCGGATCTAGGATTTCATCCCAACCATCAGATCTAGGGTTTTATCCCAACCGTCGGATCTAGGGATTTAATCTCAACCGTCGATTCTAGGGTTTCATCCTAACTATCGGATCTTAGGGATTTAATCCCAACCGTTGGTTCTAGGGTTTCATCCTAACCATCGGATCATAGGGATTTAATCCCAACCGTTGGTTCTAGGTTTTGTTTTACATTCTTGGATCTTGACTTCACAAGGATTATATTAAGCTACGATAGGGACCATAAGGAGGAGTTGGGTCTTGGCCACCCGATGGATCGGAACCACACATACTTGATCCATCAATGATGTTCCATTCCACTAGAGGATCATCATTGAACTACCTCACCGACCCCCATAAATTAATATGGGCTCCATATATTATTTGTACATTAATCTCCCCGTGTTTAAGATAACGAATGTCTGTCAATTAATTGATTTACTGACCATCAATTAATTAACATCTAACTCCTCGAGTAGTACCACTCAACCTTATCATCATGTTGACTAAGTCAACCAGCTGGGTTTACATGATGAACCTTATGAGCTCCTCGAGGACATCATCAACCTAATATATAGGACACGGTTTCCTCCTATAATCAACGGCACACCATGTAAATAATATTATTTCCCAACTTAAGGCATATTGATTTAATCCATCTAAATCTCACCTTTGGTAAATTAAAGAAATAAATACTAAGTACATGTGCCCGTTATTATATCGGGATTAAGAGCATGTACAACATAATATCCGAGGTCCGATTCAATTATGTAGTCAGTACTAAATTGAATCACCTCTATGTCGGTCCTATTCAATACACCTAAGTGTACTAGTGTAACTCTATGTTCAAGACAAAACAATACCAAGCTACACTACAACCATGCCAATGGTTTGTCCAAAACCATCTTGGTTGTGAGCCTCTACTTATATTTTACAAGGGACTGATAACATGATCTTCCGTGCCACACCAAGCACCATGTTATCTACAATGTAGAATATTAGACAATATGCACACATATATAATAAATATATAAAATGCAAACAATGATCATGTGATTCTTATTTCAAAATAAAATGTTCATACAGAAAAGAGCTAGGCTTTCAGTATACATTCTAACAATCTCCCACTTATACTAAAAGACTATGCTGTCATCACTCTGCCATACATCTGATCCCCATGTCCTCCACATGCCTATCAAATGCTTTCGCTGGAAGGGCCTTAGTGAATGGATCTGCCAGGTTATCCTCTGATGCAATCTTGGCGACAGCAACTTCTCCTCGCTTTACGATCTCTCGTATGAGGTGGTACTTGCGCTCTATGTGTTTACTCGCCTTATGGGCTCGTGGTTCCTTCGAGTTTGCAACTGCACCACTGTTATCACAATAAATTGTGATAGTTCTGGGCAAACCAGGAATCACATCCAAGTCCATCAAGAAGTTCCTGAGCCATACAGCTTCCTTGGCTGCCTCAGAGGCTGCCACATACTCGGCTTCCATGGTAGAGTCCGCCATGCATTTCTGCTTGACACTCCTCCATACTATGGCTCCACCTCCAAAAGTAAACACAAACCCGAGGTAGACTTACTGTTGTCCCTATCTGATTGGAAATCAGAATCCATGTAACCTACAGGGACTAATTGATCTGCCCAGTAAACTGGCATATAATCCCTAGTCCTTCTCGGTACTTCAATATATGCTTTACATGATCCAATGTCCTGTCGGGATTACTCGATATCTGCTAACCATGCCCACGTGAAAGCGGATATCCGGTCTAAATATATAGCATAGCATACATAAGGCTTCCTACTGCTGAAGCATAAGGAACCGCCTTCATGTCCTCTATCTCCTTTGATGTTTTGGGACACATCTCTTTAGATAAAGGAACTCCATGCCTAAAAGGTAGAAAACCTTTCTTGGAGTTCTGCATGCTAAAACGAGCAAGGATAGTGTCAATATATGAAGCTTGAGATAAGCACAACATCATTTTCTTGCGATCCCTTATAACTTTGATCCCAAGGATGTGTCCCACTTCTCCCAAGTCCTTCATGTCAAATTTGTTTGGACAACCATACCCTTACATCGATAACACTTTGATATTGTTGCCAACTAACAAAATGTCATCTACGTATAGTACAAGAAACACCACTACGTTTCCGTCACATCTCTTGTATACACAAGGCTCATCAGGACTTTGAATAAATCCATATGACTGGATTACCTCATCAAAGTGGATGTTCCAAGATCTAGAAGCTTGCTTGATCCATAAATGGACGATTAAGCTTACATACAAGATGCTCTTTGCCTTTAGCAATGAATCCCTCTGGTTCGCATATAGATGTTCTCCTCAAGACTTAGTTAAGGAAAGGCAGTCTTGACATCCATCTACCAAATCTCATAATCCATATGAGCGGCTATAGATAAGAGAATCGGATAGACTTAAGCATAGCTACGGTGAAAAGGTATCCTCATAGTCGATAGCCTCTTTTACAGAGTACCCTTTACAAGCCTAGCTTTGAAGGTCTCAACCTTCTACTCCTCTCTTTCTCTTGTAGATCCACTTGCATCCAATGGTTTTACACCATCGGGTGGCTCTACTAGCTCTCGGACTGATTAGAATCCATAGATTCTATCTATGAATTCATCGCTCTTTGCCAAGATACGCATCTTTATCTTGGATTGCCTCGTCATATGTCCAGGATCGGGTTCATGTTCACGGGGACTAAGTCCAAGACTCTCCCAAAAACATGAATCTATCGGGTTGTCTTACAACCCTCCCACTGACGAGGTACCTCCGTGTATGCTCTGTGACACGCGCGGTGCGATGACTTGGGGTATCCTCTTGTGCGGTGGTCTGAAGTCGGGACTTCCTGTAACAATCCTACTCTTGGGCTTGTGGTTCATTACATAATCCTCCTCTAGAAATCGGCATTCGTGCTACGATCACCCTCTGATCTCTAGGATTATAAAATAAACCACCTTTCGTTCCCTTAGGGTAGCCAACAAACATGCATACATGCGAGGTTCCAACTTACGGACATCGACCTTGGCACATGTCTTTGGACTCCCCATATCGAATATGTCTCGGACTAGGCTTTTGCCCGATCCACACAATTCTGAGGGTAGAAGTGCTGATTTAGATGGAACCAAGTTGAGTATACATTCGTATCGGTGCATACCCCGAGGAAGCGGGTAACTCAGAATAACTCATCATCGATCTGACCATCTCCATAAGAGTCCTATTCCTTCGCTCCGCTACACCATTCTGCTGGGGTGTGCCAGGTGCAGACAATTGGGATTGAATCCCAGCCTCTGATAAGTAACTCCTAAACTCTCCCAAGAGGTACTCGCCACCACGATCAGATCGTAATGTCTTGATCCTTTTACCTTGACGGTTCTCCACATCAGCCTTGAATTCTTTGAACTTGTCAAAGCATTGGACTTATGGCGCATCAGTAAATGTATCCATATCTTGAATAATCGTCTATAAAAGAGGCGAAATATTCAAAACCACCTCTTACTGGATAGACATAGGACCGCACAAATCAGAATGAACCAATTCTAACACATCTTTGGCCCTATACCCTTGGCCTTGAAAGGCCTCTTGGTCATTTTACCTTCCAAGCAAGATTCGCAGTTTGGGAGATCCTCCACCACTAATGAACCCAAAGGTCCATCAGCTATCAACCTTTGAATTCTACTTAGGTTAATATGACCAAGCCTTAGATGCCAAAGATATGTTTGGTTCATTTGCGAAGGTTCTTTTCTCTTATTAGGTTTAGAAGATGAGTTATTTACTTCTATATCATCGTGGGAGTTTTTGGTTCAAGAGTATATAAATTGCCAACAAATGTACCAGAACAGATAATCTCCCTATTCCTTTTTATAACCACCTTGTCATTAAAAGAAACAGAATATCCATCCAAAAACAATTTAGAAACTGAAATTAAATTCTTTCTAAAAGTAGGTACATAAAGACAATTTCTCAACACCAAAAATTTATTCCTATCAAAAGATAAATAAACGTCTCCCACTGCAATAGCTGCCACCTTTGAAGCATTGCCCATGAAGACGGTGATTTCTCCCTCAGCTAGTCGTCGGGTTTCCTGGAACCCCTGCAAAGTATTGCAGACATGATCAGTGGCTCCTGTATCTACACACCAGGTACTGGTAGATAACACCGCTAAACATGTTTCAACAAGTAAACAAGAAGATATACCTTTATTCTTTCGGCGAGGACAGTCCGCCTTCCAATGTCCAGTCTGCTTGCAAGTGAAGCACTTGCCTTTCGGCTTCTTCACTCCTGCCTGAGGTCCTCCTGCCACTTTCTTCGCTCCACCTTGCTTCTTCTTCTTCTTACCTTTCGGTTTAGAGGAAGAAACCTTCTGAGCGACCATGGCTTGAGAACTCTGACGAAAAAGCCCCTCTGCAGTCTGGAGTTCTGTCAAAATCTCCGCCAACGAATACAAGCTCTTGTTCATGTTGTAGTTGAGGCGGAACTGCTCAAAACTCCTAGGCAGAGACTGGAGAATGATATCGACCTGGGTTTCCCCATCAATCTCAGCTCCGAGGACTTCCATCTCATTAAGATGAGCCATCATCTTGAGAACATGATCCCTAACGGGTGTTCCCTCGACCATGGTGGTCGTCATCAAGTTTCTCATTGCCTCCTGCCTAGCCGCCCTACTCTGATGTCCGAAAAGTTCCTTGAGATTGAACATCATGTCATAAGCTGTGGCTATGGCCTGATGCTGATGTTGCAGCACATTTGACATAGATGCCAAAATGTAACACCGCGCCATCTCATCTGCCTTAACCCATTTCTTATAATGTTCTTTCTCCTTTTCATCAGAGTCATCGGTGGGCTTAGGAGGACAGACCTCGAAGAGTACAAATTTGTACTCCTCCGTAGTTAAGACAATATCCAGGTTTCTTTTCCAATCAATGTAGTTTGGACCAGTAAGTTTGTTTTCTTTTAAAATCACAGCAAGTGGGTTGAAAGCCATTTGAAATTCCAAAAAATCACAATGATCAAAAATATTAGATTTCAAATATTATTGATTCCTCAAAACAATAAAATCCCGAAATCAACCAACACCTCAAAACACCGAGAATTTCGTATGCCACGCTGTGTGGACGTATACGAAACCTACATTTGTAAGAGGAGGTTTTACCCATTAATTTTATTATCTTGTCAACCTTACTTTTTGACAAATAAAATTAATAGTTGGTTCCTCTTTGGCCCTACAAATAAAAGCAGTGACTCCGATGGGGAGGATACTTTCATTTGCATCTAAGTGTGCACCATTACACGATACTAAGGGAATTATTTCGGATTATGTGCCTTACCACTGTGAAAGTACACATGCTCCTAGATAATTTCCTATAACCATTATTTGACCTAGTGATCCGCAAACAAACCCGTCCGTAGGGAGGAAGGCACTCAGAGCCAACACACAAGTTTGTTCGCATCACACGTCAAATTGTAATGGAGGCCGCGGGAATTAATTAAAATATCCCTCTCCCACTTAGTAAATTGCAAATGAGGAATTTTAAATCACACACAACATGCATATAAAACAAATAAGCAATAAATATGGAAAAAATAGAATTTTTCCAACTATTATGGCATTGTCCTCCAATATGCATCCCGTCGTAACCTCGTCTCCATCTTTTCCCGTGCGCAAGTCACCAAAGAGTTCCGAGCCGAGATAAAACATTTTAATTTACATCCATCGATCCTATACTCCACGAAGGAGTGTACAAATAATCTAGATCGAAAGTAAACTAAAATGAGCGGCTAAACAATGCCGTATTTAATTACAAAAATTAAATACTAATTTAGCCTCGTCAACCCCGAGGATTCAAATAATAAATTTTTTTACACACATCCATTCACATACACACACATGAGTCGGATCTTATGCCTGCAACCAAAAAGTTAAACTACGCATATCCTACTATTATCCGGCACATATAATATATGAAAAATGCATAAAAAATTAACCGAATCCAAAACACACAAAACCGGAAACCGTGGCTCTGATACCAAATTGTTGGGATGTCGCTTCGGAGGCTCATTGGCTCCCATGTCCCCGGATTAAAATTTTCACTAATGAAAGACTTAATCCGGATGGGATGAGCTTCCTTGGCACAACCTATTCGTCGTCGTGCTAACAACTTGAGTGGTCGCTTGAACAAACTAGTTGTTCAAGCAACACAACTCTTCTAGTTGGTCAGCCGCAGAAAAGACGATGGATGGATCGCCGGTTTTTGTGTTTGTCTTCGGGGTCCATGACTATACAATATATATCCATTCATACACATGCATAATCAAAATATTAAAGAACATATTCAGATCTATAAATAAAGTTAAAAACAACTTTATACCTTACGATCTTCTATCGTATGTCCTATCCTTCTCGTGGACGACGTGTGGACGAAGATCCTCCATGAGTTGAAGTCTTCTTGATCACTTTCTTCTCTACCTTGTCCGCTGCGAACAAAGATAAGCAATCACAAATACCTTTCCTATCTAGAACCGACCACCAAATTAGGGAATTTGGTGCAACCGCCGGCCAAGGAGCAAGTGGATGATGCGCCGGCCACCAAATGAATGGAAACCGCCGGCCACCTTGGTGAGATTGGAGGAAGATGATTGCCGGCCACCAATGGATGGAGAACCGCTGGCCAAGGAGCAAGGACAAGGGAAGAGTGCCGCCCAAAACCAAGGAGGAGAAGAGAGGGATGACTGGCCAAACCCTAGCTTGCCGCCCAAGCTTGTAGCCGCCCAAACCCTAGCCGCCCAATGGAAGATGAGCCAAACCCTAACCCTAATTCGAAAACCAATCTCCTTATCTTATCCTTGCCGCCCAACCCTAAGCACCTATTTATAGAATAGGGCTTAAGCCTCCTTTAATCTCATCCGTCGGATCTAGGGATTTAACCTCCACCGTCGGATCTAGGGTTTTATCCCAACCGTCGGATCTAGGGTTTCATCTCAACCGTCGAACCTAGGATTTCATCCTAATCGTCGGATCTAGGATTTCATCCCAACCTTCGGATCTAGGGTTTTATCCCAACTGTCGGATCTAGGGATTTAATCTCAACCGTCGATTCTAGGGTTTCATCCTAACCATCGGATCTTAGGGATTTAATCCCAACCGTTGGTTCTAGGGTTTCATCCTAACCATCGGATCTTAGGGATTTAATCCCAATCGTTGGTTCTAGGTTTTGTTTTACATTCTTGGATCTAGACTTCACAAGGATTATATTAGGCTACGATAGGGACCATAAGGAGGAGTTGGGTTTTGGCCACCCGATGGATCGGAACCACACATACTTGATCCATCAATGATGTTCCATTCCACTAGAGGATCATCATTGAACTACCTCACCAACCCCCATTAATTAATATTGGCTCCATATATTATTTGTACATTAATCTCCCCGTGTTTAAGATATCGAATGTCCGTCAATTAATTGATTTACTGACCATCAATTAATTAACATCTAACTCCTCGAGTAGTACCACTCAACCTTATCATCATGTTGACTAAGTCAACCAGCTGGGTTTACATGATGAACCTTATGAGCTCCTCAAGGGGACATCATCAACCTAATATATAGGACATAGTTTCCTCCTATAATCAACGGCACACCATGTAAATAATATTATTTCCCAACTTACCGGGCATATTGATTTAATCCATCTAAATCTCACCCACTGGTAAATTAAAGAAATAAATACTAAGTACATGTGCCCGTTATTATATCGGGATTAAGAGCATGTACAACATAATATCCGAGGTCCGATTCAATTATGTAGTCAGTACTAAATTGAATCACCTCTATGTCGGTCCTACTCAATACACCTAAGTGTACTAGTGTAACTCTATGTTCAAGATAAAACAATACCAAGCTACACTACAACCATGCCAATGGTTTGTCCAAAACCATCTTGGTTGTGAGCCTCTACTTATATTTTACAAGGGACTGATAACATGATCTTCTGTGCCACACCAAGCACCATGTTATCTACAATGTAGAATATTAGACAATATGCACACATATATAATGAATATATAAAATGCAAACAATGATCATGTGATTCTTATTTCAAAATAAAATGTTCATACAGAAAAGAGCTAGGCTTTCAGTATACATTCTAACAATCTCCCACTTATACTAAAAGACTATGCTGTCATCACTCTGCCATACATCTGATCCCCATGTCCTCCACATGCCTATCAAACGCTTTCGCTGGAAGGGCCTTAGTGAATGGATCTGCCAGGTTATCCTCTGATGCAATCTTGGCGACAGCAACTTCTCCTCGCTTTACGATCTCTCGTATGAGGTGGTACTTGCGCTCTATGTGTTTACTCGCCTTATGGGCTCGTGGTTCCTTCGAGTTTACAACTGCACCACTGTTATGACAATAAATTGTGATAGTTCTGGGCAAACCAGGAATCACATCCAAGTCCATCAAGAAGTTCCTGAGCCATACAACTTCCTTGGCTGCCACATATTCAGCTTCCATGATAGAGTCCGCCACGCATTTCTGCTTGACACTCCTCCATACTATGGCTCCACCTCCAAAAGTAAACACAAACCCCGAGGTAGACTTACTCTTGTCCCTATCTGATTGGAAATCCGAATCCGTGTAACCCACAGGGACTAATTGATCTGCCCGGTAAACCAACATATAATCCCTAGTCCTTCTCAGGTACTTCAATATATGCTTTACCGCAGTCCAATGTCCCTATCCAGGATTACTCTGATATCTGCTAACCATGCCCACGGCAAAGCAGATATCCGGTCTCGTACATAGCATAGCATACATAAGGCTTCCTACTGCCGAAGCATAAGGAACCGCCTTCATGTCCTCTATCTCCTTTGATGTTTTGGGACACATCTCTTTAGATAAAGGAACTCCATGCCTAAAAGGTAGAAAACCTTTCTTGGAGTTCTACATGCTAAAACGAGCAAGGACAGTGTCAATATATGATGCTTGAGATAAGCACAACATCCTTTTCTTGCGATCCCTTATAACTCTGATCCCAAGGATGTGTCCCACTTCTCCCAAGTCCTTCATGTCAAACTGTTTGGACAACCATACCCTTACATCTGATAACACTTTGATATTGTTGCCAACTAACAAAATATCATCTACGTATAGTACAAGAAACACCACTACATTTTCGTAACATCTCTTGTATACACAAGGTTCATACGGACTTTAAATAAATCCATATTACTGGATTACCTCATCAAAGCGGATGTTCCAAGATCTAGAAGCTTGCTTCAATCCATAAATGGACAAATTAAGCTTACATACAAGATGCCCTTTGCCTTTAGCAATGAATCCCTCTGGTTGCCGCATATAGATGTTCTCCTCAAGACTTTCGTTAAGGAAAGCTGTCTTGACATCCATCTGCCATATCTCATAATCCATATGAGAAGCTATAGATAAGAGAATCCGGATAGACTTAAGCATAGCTACCGGTGAAAAGGTCTCCTCATAGTCGATAGCCTCTTTCTGAGTATACCCTTTCGCAACAAGCCTAGCTTTGAAGGTCTCAACCTTCCCGTCTACCCCTCTCTTTCTCTTGTAGATCCACTTGCATCCAATAGTTTTTACACCATCGGGTGGCTCTACTAGCTCCCAGACCTGATTAGAATCCATTGATTCTATCTCTGAATTCATCGCTTTTTGCCAAGATACCGCATCTCTATCTTGGATTGCCTCGTCATATGTCCAGGGATCAGGTTCATGTTCACCAGGGACTAAGTCCGAAGACTCTCCCAAAAACATGAATCTATCGGGTTGTCTAACAACCCTCCCACTATGACGAGGTACCTCTCGTGTATGCTCTGTGACACGCGGTGCAGTGACTTGTGGGGTATCCTCTTGTACCAGTGGTACTGAAGTCGGAACTTCCCCTTCCAACTCCTCAAGAACAATCCTACTCTTGGGCTTGTGGTTCATTACATAATCCTCCTCTAGAAATCTGGCGTTCGTGCTAACGATCACCCTCTGATCTCTAGGATTATAAAATAAACCACCTTTCGTTCCCTTAGGGTAGCCAACAAACATGCATACTTCTGTACGAGGTTCCAACTTACCAGCATCAGCCTTCAGCACATGTGCTGGACTCCCCCATATCCGAATATGTCTCAGACTAGGCTTTTGCCCAGTCCACAATTCTACAGGGGTAGAAGGTACTGATTTAGATGGAACCAAGTTTAGAGTATACATTGTCGTATCCAGTGCATACCCCCAGAACGAAACAGGTAACTCAGAATAACTCATCATCGATCTGACCATCTCCATAAGAGTCCTATTCCTTCGCTCCGCTACACCATTCTGCTGGGGTGTGCCAGGTGCAGACAATTGGGATTGAATCCCATCCTCTGATAAGTAACTCCTAAACTCTCCCAAGAGGTACTCGCCACCACGATCAGATCGTAATGTCTTGATACTTTTACCTTGACGGTTCTCCACATCAGCCTTGAATTCTTTGAACTTGTCAAAGCATTCAGACTTGCGGCGCATCAAGTAAATGTATCCATACCTTGAATAATCGTCTATAAAAGAGACGAAGTATTCAAAGCCACCTCTTGCCTGGATAGACATAGGACCGCACAAATCAGAATGAACCATTTCCAACACATCTTTGGCTCTATACCCCTTGGCCTTGAAAGGCCTCTTGGTCATTTTACCTTCCAAGCAAGATTTGTAGGTTGGGAGATCCTCCACCACTAATGAACCCAAAGGTCCATCAGCTATCAACCTTTGAATTCTACTTAGGTTAATATGACAAAGCCTTAGATGCCAAAGATATGTTTGGTTCATTTGCGAAGGTTCTTTTCTCTTATTAGATTTAGAAGATGAGTTATTTACTTCTATATGCATCGTGGGAGTTTTTGGTTCAAGAGTATATAAATTGCCAACCAATGTACCAGAACAGATAATCTCCCTATTCCTTTTTATAACCACCTTGTCATTAAAAGAAACAGAATATCTATCCAAAAATAATTTAGAAACTGAAATTAAATTCTTTCTAAAAGTAGGTACATAAAGACAATTTCTCAACACCAAAAATTTATTCCTATCAAAAGATAAATAAACGTCTCCCACTGCAATAGCTGCCACCTTTGAAGCATTGCCCATGAAGACGGTGATTTCTCCCTCAGCTAGTCGTCGGGTTTCCTAGAACCCCTACAAAGTATTGCAGACATGATCAGTGGCTCCTGTATCTACACATCAGGTACTGGTAGATAACACCGCTAAACATGTTTCAACAACTAAACAAGAAGATATACCTTTATTCTTTCGGCGAGGACAGTCCGCCTTCTAATGTCCAGTCTGCTTGCAAGTGAAGCACTTGCCTTTCGGCTTCTTCACTCCTGCCTGAGGTCCTCCTGCCACTTTCTTCGCTCCACCTTGCTTCTTCTTCTTCTTACCTTTCGGTTTAGAGGAAGAAACCTTCTGAGCGACCATGGCTTGAGAACTCTGACGAAAAAGCCCTCTGCTGAGTTCTCGCTCTTATTCATGTTGTAGTTGAGGCGCTCAAAACTCCTAGGCAGAGACTGGAGAATGATATCGACCTGGGTTTCCCCATCGATCTCAGCTCCGAGGACTTCCATCTCATTAAGATGAGCCATCATCTTGAGAACATGATCCCTAACGGGTGTTCCCTCGACCATGGTGGTCGTCATCAAGTTTTTCATTGCCTCCTGCCTAGCCGCCCTACTCTGATGTCCGAAAAGTTCCTTGAGATTTAACATCATGTCATAAGCTGTGGCTATGGCCTGATGCTGATGTTGCAGCACATTTGACATAGATGCCAAAATGTAACACTGCGCCATCTCATCTGCCTTAACCCATTTCTTATAATGTTCTTTTTCCTTTTCATCAGAGTCATCGGTGGGCTTAGGAGGACAGACCTCGAAGAGTACAAATTTGTACTCCTCCGCAGTTAAGACAATATCCAGGTTTCTTTTCCAATCAATGTAATTTGGACCAGTAAGTTTGTTTTCTTTTAAAATCACAGCAAGTGGGTTGAAAGCCATTTGAAATTCCTAAAAATCACAATGATAAAAAATATTAGATTTCAAATATTATTGATTCCTCAAAACAATAAAATCCCGAAATCAACCAACACCTCAAAACACCGAGAATTTCGTAAGCCACGCTGTGTGGACGTATATGAAACCTACATTTGTAAGAGGAGGTTTTACCCATTAATTTTATTATCTTGTCAACCTTACTTTTTGATAAATAAAATTAATAGTTGGTTCCTCTTTGGCCCTACAAATAAAAGCAGTGACTCCGATGGGGAGGATACTTTCATTTGCATCTAAGTGTGCACCATAACACGATACTAAGGGAATTATTTCGGATTATGTGCCTTACCACTGTGGAAGTACACATGCTCCTAGATAATTTCCTATAACCATTATTTGACCTAGTGATCCGCAAACAAACCCGTCACGAGGAGGAAGGCACTCGAGCCAACACACAAGTTTGTTAGCATCACCGTCAAATTGTAATGAAAGCATGAATTAATTAAAATATCCCTCTCCCACTTAGTAAATTGCAAATGAGAATTTTAAATCACACACAACATGCATATAAAACAAATAAGCAATAAATATGGAAAAAATAGAATTTTTCCAACTATTATGGCATTGTCCTCAATATGCATCCGTCGTGTAGCCACCTCGTCCGCTCCATCTTTTCCGTCTTAAGTCACCAAAGAGTTCCGAGCCAAGATAAAACATTTTAATTTACATCCATCGATCCTATACTCCACGAAGGAGTGTACAAATAATCTAGATCAAAAGTAAACTAAAATGAGCGGCTAAACAATGCCGTATTTAATTACAAAAATTAAATACTAATTTAGCCTCGTCAACCCCGAGGATTCAAATAATAAATTTTTACACACATCCATTCACATACACACACATGGCCATAATAGTCGGATCTTATGCCTGCAACCAAAAAGTTAAACTACGCATATCCTACTATTATCCGGCACATATAATATATGAAAAATGCATAAAAAATTAACCGAATCCAAAACACACAAAACCGAAAACCGTGGCTCTGATACCAAATTGTTGGGATGTCGCTTCGGAGGCTCATTGGCTCCCATGTCCCCGGATTAAAATTTTCACTAATGAAAGACTTAATCCGGATGGGATGAGCTTCCTTGGCACAACCTATTCGTCATCGTGCTAACAACTTGAGTGGTCGCTTGAACAAACTAGTTGTTCAAGCAACACAACTCTTCTAGTTGGTTAGCCGCGGAAAAGACGACGGATGGATCGCCGGTTTTTGTGTTTGTCTTCGGGGTCCATGACTATACAATATATATCCATTCATACACATGCATAATCAAAATATTAAAAAACATATTCAGATCTGTAAATAAAGTTAAAAACAACTTTATACCTTAAGATCTTCTATCGTATGTCCTATCCTTCTCGTGGACGACATGTGGACGAAGATCCTCCACGAGTTGAAGCCTTCTTGATCACTTTCTTCTCTACCTTGTCCACTGCGAACAAAGAGAAGCAATCACAAATACCTTTCCTATCTAGAACCGACCACCAAATTAGGGAATTTGGTGCAACCGCCGGCCAAGGAGCAAGTGGATGATGCGCCGACCACCAAATGAATGGAAACCGCCGGCCACCTTGGAGAGATTGGAGGAAGATGATTGTCGGCCACCAATGGATGGAGAACCGCCGGAAAAGGAGCAAGGAAAGGGAAGAGTGCCGCCCAAAACCAAGGAGGAGAAGAGAGGGATGATCGGCCAAACCCTAGCTTGCTGCCCAAGCTTGTAGCCGCCCAAGCCCTAGCCGCCCAATGGAAGATGAGCCAAACCCTAACCCTAATTCGAAAACCAATCTCCTTATCTTATCCTTGCCGCCCAACCCTAAGCACCTATTTATAGAATAGGGCTTAAGCCTCCTTTAATCTCATCCGTCGGATCTAGAGATTTAACCTCCACCGTCGGATCTAGGGTTTTATCCCAACCGTCGGATTTAGGGTTTCATCTCAACCATCGGATCTAGGATTTCATCCTAATCGTCGGATCTAGGATTTCATCCCAACCGTCGGATCTAGGGTTTTATCCCAACCGTCGGATCTAGGGATTTAATCTCAACCATCGATTCTAGGGTTTCATCCTAACCATCGGATCTTAGGGATTTAATCCCAACCGTTGGTTCTAGGGTTTCATCCTAACCATCGGATCTTAGGGATTTAATCCCAACCGTTGGTTCTAGGTTTTGTTTTACATTCTTGGATCTAGACTTCACAAGGATTATATTAGGATACGATAGGGACCATAAGGAGGAGTTGGGTCTTGGCCACCCGATGGATCGGAACCACACATACTTGATCAATCAATGATGTTCCATTCCACTAGAGGATCATCATTGAACTACCTCACCAACCCCCATAAATTAATATGGGCTCCATATATTATTTGTACATTAATCTCCCCGTGTTTAAGATATCGAATGTCCACAATTATTTGATTTCTGACCATCAATTAATTAACATCTAACTCCTCGAGTAGTACCACTCAACCTTATCATCATGTTGACTAAGTCAACCAGCTGGGTTTACATGATGAACCTTATGAGCTCCTCAAGGGGACATCATCAACCTAATATATAGGACACGGTTTCCTCCTATAATCAATGGCACACCATGTAAATAATATTATTTCCCAACTTACCGGGCATATTGATTTAATCCATCTAAATCTCACCCACTGGTAAATTAAAGAAATAAATACTAAGTACATGTGCCCGTTATTATATCGGGATTAAGAGCATGTACAACATAATATCCGAGGTCCGATTCAATTATGTAGTCAGTACTAAATTGAATCACCTCTATGTCGGTCCTACTCAATACACCTAAGTGTACTAGTGTAACTCTATGTTCAAGATAAAACAATACCAAGCTACACTACAACCATGCCAATGGTTTGTCCAAAACCATCTTGGTTGTGAGCCTCTACTTATATTTTACAAGGGACTGATAACATGATCTTCTGTGCCACACCAAGCACCATGTTATCTACAATGTAGAATATTAGACAATATGCACACATATATAATGAATATATAAAATGCAAACAATGATCATGTGATTCTTATTTCAAAATAAAATGTTCATACAGAAAAGAGCTAGGCTTTCAGTATACATTCTAACAATTGGTACTTTCTCTCGAACAATCTAGCCAAGTGAACTTTGCATTTTAACTGCATTTTCCCCAATAGGCTGTCCCAGATTATTGAATTCAACTTTCAGTATAATGCCCTTATTCCTTAGCCTTGAAATATTGTCCATATGTGTAGGACCTCTACTCATTTTGTTTGATTGGGTGGCAGTGGAATCCTGTGTGCAGCCAACATTGTCCTCGTCTAATAAATCAGCGCCAATTTTTTCCTTACCCTTTTCAAGTTTTGTACCTCCTCGTTTGCTTTGATTTTTTGTCATAGAGTTGACAACCTATTAATCACAAAATCTGCACTTTGCAAATATAAGGTAAATATCATAAATTACTGATGGAGATAACAACAAAAATTAAACTTGCAACTTCTGTCTTGTGTGAGTTGACAACAAAAAATTCAGCTTTAGATTAATATAATCTACAATTGGCATGCTTAGTATCGTTATATAAAAGTTCATGAAGAGAACACATATACAAATAAGCAAGTTTATTTTCAACAGGAATATAATCATGTTGCAGTCCACACGTAGCTGAGCTTGCTAAAATATGTGCAAATATTAAGAAAAACAAATAACAAGTAAGCAACACAAAGTTGAAATTCTTACAATCTCCTGTAAGGGTTGATAAATTTGGAGGTGCAGCGACTATCACAAAGGATCAAACTGACATTTCATTATTGTGTTGCAAAATTATCTGACATATAAAGCAGTATCATTTACCAAACCAGATTTGATGCCGGTGTGGTAAACCATCATCAAATTTATGGGATAAAGAGTATCATTTACAGATAACAGATAATAGATAAAGCAGTATCATCTACCAAAACAGAAATAATCGAGTGACAAATAAAATAAAGCAATCCCATAAGATATAGCAAATTTATGGGAAAAAAATCTAATTCCAATCCAAAGTAACACAAGGTGACACAAAGACAAACCAAAACATTAACGTAGGATTTAAATTTAAATATAATTTCCACACTAAGGTAAAACATCATCAACCCAAGTTCCGTCACAATCTTCACGCATGCACGGTGGTTCATTGTCATCTAATTCATCAACATCCATTATTGGGAGCCCTCGGGAAAAACATTGATAGTTGTTGCAGTTTCTTCCAAATTATCACCAATAATATTTTCAAAGTAGTCTCTACTAGGAGTTGCAAGTGCAACAGACCATGTGGGATCTTCAGGGTCTTCAAGGTAAAAAACTTGTTTCGCTTGACTACCTAAGATGAATGAATCAGATTTAAACCCTATCCTTTTGAGGTTTACTAATGTGAAACCATGTTCATCTACTTTAATACCACCATTATTATCAACCCAACTACATTTAAACACTGGAATTCGATAGAGATGGTAATCGAGCTCCCATATTTCATCAATAACGCCATAGAATACCATGTCTGACACAATTGGATTCCTATCCTTTGTGCTAGAAAGTTGCATAGTCTTTGCAACTAAGCTTACTCTAGAATTTTGTACTACCCGCATGTCATCACGCTCTTTTGTGTGATAAGTAACCCCAACAATTAAATATGCAGAATACTTGAATACTCGCGTGCTAGGTCCATGCGCCAACCACTTTAATTGTTCAGAGATTTGATGTGTCGAATGGTTAATTGCATTTGCAACCTATAAATTGCAAAATACAAAAGTTGAATTATATATTAATCTTCATAAATTATAAATACCCCCATTAATTTGCATGTAACTTACAGTATCACACAACCACGGAATAAAAGTCCTATTGTGCTCATCTTGTAACCACTTTTTTGACTTTGCTTTTTGATGAAATGTTGCCTTCAAATGAGCCATGTGTTTGCTGTTGAAGAAACGATTAGATACTAGAATTTAATGTCGCATTTGAAAGTAGCAATGAGTTGGAGAAATTACTCGATATATGGCTCTATCTCATCATTATTTTCTAATACGTGACGATGTGCTTGCTCCCACTCCTCATGATTGGTGGAGTGCACTCGATCTCGTGATAAAGGTCTGGTAAACTCCAATTGACGATTCCTTGTTGGGATGCCAACAGTGTGCACATTAAACAGGTAGTCTGAGCAAAATTCTAGAGCCTCCTCAGCAATATAACATTCGGCTATACAACCTTCGGGTCGATTGCGGTTTCGCACATAACCTTTCAATGTTTTCATGAATCTTTCAAATGGGTACATCCATCTATACCAAACTGGTCCACACAATTTAACCTCACGTACGAGGTGAACAGTCAAATGGAGCATGACATCAAAAAATGAAGGAGGAAAATATTTTTCAAGTAAGCACAATGTTGTCACAATATCTCTTTGCATATCATCTAACTTCGACACATCTATCACTTTGCTACACAACTTGTTGAAGAAAAAGCACAATCGAGTGATAGTATATCTAACATGTTTTGGTAAGACACCACGAATGGCAACTGGAAGTAACTGTTGCATCAAAGTGTGACAATCGTGTGATTTCATACCAAAAAGTTGCAATTCCTTCATTGATACAAGGCTTCTAATATTGGATGAATAACCTGTAGGAACCTTCATTCCCAACAAGGAGCTACAAAATTTCCTTTTCTCATCTTTACTTAATGTATAACATGCTGCTGGCAAAAAAGTTTTCTAGCAACATGTGTAACTGAACGAAGCTCGACATTCATATCCACAAGGTCTAGGCGTGCTGCTAATCCATCTTTTGTTTTCCTTGGAATGCCAAGTAATGTGCTGACCAGGCTTTCACATATATTTTTCTCGATGTGCATCACATCAAGAACATGTCGGACATGTAGATGCTCCCAATATGCAAGTTCGAAGAATATTGATTTCTTCTTCCAATATGGATGACTACCATCCTCCGATGCTTGAAGTTTTCTGTTCATTTTTCCCCAACGATAATTAATTTTATTAACTATTTTGGAAATATCACGACCACTCAATGGTCTCGGTGCAATGTTAAAGTCTTGCTTCCCATCAAATGCTTTCTTTTGCCTTCGATAAGGATGGTTCTCAGGAAGAAACCTTCTATGGCCTATGAATGACATTTTTCTACTATGTTTCAATCTTTTTGCACATGTGTTTTCACCACAGATAGGACATGCATTATATCCTTTCACGCGACATCCAGAAAGGTTTCCATATGCCGAAAAGTCATTAATTATCCATAATAAGACTACCTTAAGGGTGATCTTTCTTGTCGATATGCATCATATGCTTCAATACCTTCTTCCCATAACTGCTTTAAGTCATCAATCAAAGGTGCTAGGTAAACATCAATATCATTCCCTGGCTGTTTAGGACCCGATATCAATAAAGTAAGAATCATAAATTTTCTCGTCATACACAAAAATGGAGGAAGATTGTAAGTGATCAACAAAACTGGCCAACAACTATACGTAGAACTCATCAATCTATGTGGATTTATTCCATCTGCCGATATGGCCAATCTCAAATTTCTTGGCTCATAAGCAAAATCTGGCCACTTATGGTCGACTACCTTCCAATTGGGTGAATATGCTGGATGACGCAAATAACCATCACAAGTTCTACTATCAGCATGCCAGGTTAACACCTTAGAGGTTTCTTGGTTTCTAAACATTTTTCGAAATCTTGGAATAGGTGGAAAGTACCAGAGGACCTTTGCAGGAATTTGTTCATTTACTTTTGAATTCTTGCATATCTTCCATCTTGAAAACCCACAAGTAGGACAATTGATACAATCTGCGTATTCCTTCCGATATAAGATACAATCAATAGGACATGCATGTATTTTTTCATATTCCATACCCAATACAGCCAAGGATTTCTTCGCAGCATACACTGATAAAGGCAATTCATTACCATCTGGAAGCATTTCTCCCAACAAAGAAAGAATGTCTGTGAATCCTTTATCGCTCCAACTATATTTGGCTTTCAAGTTGTACAATTTAACAATGGCAGATAACTTTGTAAATTTTGTACATCCAGAATATAAAGGTTTCTCAACATCATGGAGTAGGTTATTGAATGTAGTTGGATTCTCATCATATTCATATGTCGCATTTACCATATCTACAAGCTTCTCATCAAAGAAATTTTGTTCACCTTGTTGGCCTTGTTCACTATCATTCATTAAGTTGGTAAATGAGGGTTTTTCTCCATGCCATATCCATACTACGTATGTTAAATCCATACCATTACTTCTTAAATGAGCCCTTGTGACATCAATACTGTTCCTTCTTAGGTTACCACACATGGCACATGGACAAGATATTGCATTAGAATCACCAGAATTTTGCACTGCAAATTGCAAGAAGGACTCTACTCCATACGCATACTCAGGTGATAATCTATCCTTGAACATCCATTCTTTGTCCATTCTAGTGCATAAAAACATTAAATGACAATTAAATAAACCTTCATAATACTTAACACCACTAGATCATTAATAAAGTAGCAGTAGATGCTTCAATGTATCAAACTTATATTTCCAGGATAAGAAGGTAATATGAAGTATACTAACAAGCGCATAATTCACCCCTTTAATGCCTTCCTCGACGCATCTTCCAAAAGCTTTTTCCGCCAATAGATCTCACATCATCTTCCTAGCAATACGTAACTGGAACGGGAAGGGACATAAGCAATTGCTCAGTGAATTAAATATAAATTTCAGGGGTTGGAAGGTACTATAAAGTAAAAAATTTAAACTAAATTTATAAACATACATTTTATATTATAGAATACCGAGAGAATGGCTTCTAGAATAGATAAATACGATGTACAAATGATGATATAAGGTGAATAATCTTCATGAAGAATAAGGTTGGAACATAACTAGATTTTCTGTATGCGCAGATACCGGATTATCTGTGACAATGAGATTAAGGTTCAATGGATAGAAACAATCCAACTCAAACCTTCTTAACCAATAAAGGTTTGAAGGCACAACATGATAACCCTAAACCAAGAGTTTATGCGAACTGTTGGGACGGAATCAGGATGCTGAACAATGGACGAAGGCCGACGGACGGAGGTCGAGCAATGGCCGACGGAAAAGGAAGAGAACGAACAGAGGGCGACCAACCATGAGAATGCGGTGCGGAAGAAGATGGGATGGACGAGCACGCAACCGAGAACGGGGGAGGTTTTTTGGGAAGTAGAAACCTCGGAGGTTTTCGGAAAGTAAGAACGGTGAAGATGTTTAGGGAAGATTTATTTAACCTAACAAATTTTTAAATATATATAACAACTTTTAAAAAAAATATTGTTGTAAATATTGTTTAAAAAATATATATAAACTTTTAAATATATTGTTGTAAATGTATATATTTATAATTTAAAAAAAAAAACTTATTTCCAATAATTTAAAAAAAAATAGTATTAATAATTAAAAAAATATTTTCACCGTTGTATTATAATAATAAAATAGTATTAATAGTATTATAAACTTTTAAAATTTCATTGACAACGGTTTAAAACCGTTGTAATATTATCACAACGACAACAAAAAAATTCTCATTGACAACGGTTGATTGCACTGTTGTCCCAACTGTTGTTGAGATAAAAAAAACCTTAAAGACAACAGTTCTGGAAAACCGTTGAAAAATATGTTGTTGATTTAAAAAAAAAATGCTCAACGACAACGGATACTGTCAAACCGTTGTCTTTTGTGTTATATGGGCGCTCAAAGACAACGGTTTTGTCAAAAATCGTTGTCTTTTAACAAAAGACAACGGTTTCCCCTAAAACCATTGTCTTTGAGGTGTTGTCTTTTAGCATTTTTGTTGTAGTGTGGTGGCCAGTTCTAGATAGGAAGATGAGTTTTATTTTATGATCTTCCTTTGTTTGGAGTGAACAAGGAAAGGAAGATTGGTGATCTAGGAGGCTTCGACTTTTGGAAGATCGTCGCCCACACGACGTCAAAAAGGAGGAAGGGCATACAATAGAAGATCAAGAGATATAACAAGAGGTATAATCTTGTTTATTTTGATTAGTATTCCTTTCTATTATGTTTATAATTGCTTTTCAATTATATGCATGTTATATGTGGATGTTTATTTTATGTATGTGGCTAAATAAACTTGGACCCCGAACATAAACACAATAGCCGATGATCCGTACATCGTCTATTCCGCGGCTACTCGTAGAATAGAGGTTGGTCGCTTGAACAACAAGTTTGTTGAAGTGACCTCTCTAAACGAATAGCACGACGATGACTTGGTTGTTTGGGCAACCCCTTTTCTCTAGGATTATTTTTTTTTTAATCCGGGGACATCGATGGGATCACCATGAACAAGCGACCGAGGTGAAGTTGTAAGCGAAGTTTCCCCTCACGGATCAATGAAACCAACCCTTCAAAAAGTTCCAAGTAAGACATTATAGCGGATTCTGCCTTTGAGGCAGAATACATTGCAGCTTCGGAAGCAGCAAAAGAAGCGGTTTGGATCAAGATGTTCATCTCTGAACTTGGAGTGGTTCCAACCATTGTTGAAGCAATACCTGTCTACTGCGACAATAATGAAGCGATTGCCCAGGAAAAGGAGTCAAGGTCTCATCAGTGATCCAAACATGTGTTTCTCCGCTATCATCTAATCAGAGAGATCATCAGTAGGAAGGAAATACAAATCGAGAAGATTCCCACTGAAAGGAACTTAGCGGATCCTTTAACTAAGGCCTTACCTCAAAGTAAGTTTGAGGGTCATGTTAGAGCTTATGGTATTGGATACCGTGGTGATTGGCATTAGACCATGTGGGAGCTTGTTAGTGATATATGAGAGATGTCCTAAGGCAATCGCCTTATGGTTGTACCATTATTTGATAAATTAAGATTCACTATTTGAGTATACATGTTTTCATGTATTTAATTAGATCTTAAACTCATTTACTGAATGTCTGCAATATGATTCATAGCATGAGAGAATTTGTAATTGGATCACGACTAGTGAGTATCTCTAGATGTGTAATTATGATGTATTAGAATTATCCCTAGTCGATGAATTGATGTATTCAGACACCATCAATTCTGTTGAGACTAGCACGAGTTATACTCCTTGGTTTATCCAAGCAGTTGTTCCTCACGGGCTGGAGATATTGGGATGTCCGGAGTTGATCATGGATGCTAGTTAGGTTAACTAGTTCATTGGAGTGACTACTTGTAAGACTTCATATGGTTCTCTACATATATGGATATGTCAATGAAGTTCTTACTGTAGCTTAAGTGCAATGTTCCTTCGACTTGTGGTATTCAAGTCATCTTGGTCATGGAGACTTATGCTTTGACATCTTAAGCAAGCATCTCCAAGGAGATGTGGACCCGGGATAGTTTGGTATAAGTCGAAGTACCCGAAGGTGTTTGAATAGCCTACAAAGGATTCACCACTCTTTGCGAGGAGGTGTTAGACCAAAGCATTACATGTTTAGAGTAAGGTACTCTTGGATACATGTCCATTAACTAGAATCCGTAGGGCGAGGAAATAATACTTAAGCTAGGTGTGACGTAGTCAGTCTAGTGGAGACTGACACTATAGACCATGTCCTTAACCAAGTGCGTATAAGATCAGTGAAAGGAACGGGGCACGATTCACTGTGGCTGCTGAAGGGTTTCAGAAAAGGTTCTGGGATCAACCATTGATTTTTTGGTTAATTGGAGATCATGATGTACTACTAGGTGTCACTCATGATCATTCTAGAATTAATGGTTAATTATAAATGGCCAACATAAACCAGGAACCTATTTGGTCACACGCACAACAAGCGTAATCCGATGGATTTAAAACGAGCTTGAGAGTAGGATTCTCAGATCGAGAGAGACTAGGTTTGGTTGGACCAAAAAAAGAGCGAGTATTAAATTGTTTCAGTCGCATCGAAAGCATGGATGGGCCGAGTCTTATGAAGACATGATCGACGAGCCAAATCGATTTGGTTTGGTTTGTTTTAAACGAATGAACCAAAGTTGATTCGGTTCGTTTTAACTTAAAATAGACCAATGCAGTTTGGTTTATTTTAACTTAAGTTATTGGAGTGGGTTAACGGGTTTTGGTTATGAACCAATAACCGTTAGAAGAATGTGTTCTCTATAAAAACATGGCTTAAGGATTTTTCGTGGAGAATTAATTGGTTCAAGGGTTTTGGAAACCCTCGCCTCCTCTCCTCTTCCTCCTCTAGGGTTGCCACCCACTTCATTGGCCACCCAAGAACCTTGTGTCGCCGCCCATTGGAGTTGCTGCTCCTCCTCCTTGCCGCTGGCCATCAACCAGCCACCGGCGACTCCTTCGGCCATCCTCCCTTGGCCTCCAGTGACAAATGAGCAACCGGCTATTGAATGGCTGGCTATCTTCTCAACCAACACAAGCTGTCCAGTTTTGGACAGCTTGTTTCTCTCTTCGTAGAGAGGTTGTTTGGTCAGCGTTTTGTGCTCCGATAGCGACCTACTTGCCAGGGATTGAATCTCTGGCAATCCTCATTGCTGGAAGACCAAGGTTTCATCAATTGGTTGACGAAAACCGCTTCCGAGAAGTGAGTTCATGGAGCTCATTTTTAGATCCGATTTTGATTTGGATTGTTATCGTCTCTCGGATCACAACGTCTTCGACACGAGGCTAGTAACTCTTGCCAAGACGGGGATTGTGGCTTTGTGAAGCTATCCCAAAGATACTTGGCATGATTATTGATAGAGGCGATTCTAGCGAGGGTCGCTACGGTTGATAACATTCCCACTACACGTGATACATCAGGTATAACTAGAATAAATTTCCTTTTATTGGAAAATTTAAAATAGCAATTATGTCTACACTTATTGTATCCTCCATGTGTGTGGTGTGTGTGTTGTAATAAAATTAGTTTATTGCTTCTTTTTGCTTCTGCTGTGTGCATGTTTATGAAACATGTTCGAACGCACACCCACGTCGGTGTCGGGGAAACCCAACACGATCCTATAGATGATGCATATGGGATTTGACTCATGTGAATCCTCTCATCTTCAATGCGCGGGCACATAGACTTGGAAAGGTGAATCCCATGCCTCATGGGAATAAAACCTTTCTTTGATTCTTCCATGTTATACCGTTTTAGCATTTTTCTATGTATGTAGACTGTAGAAAGACCAAGCAACCGATTCAATCTATCTCTATAGATCTTAATCCCCAAAATATAGGTTGCTTCTCCCATGTCTTTCATGGAGAACATTTTGGACAACCAGTCCTTGACTGTTTGCAAAATAGGAATATCGTTTCCTATAATTAATGTCATCGACATACAATACTAGGAACACAACCACACTCCCACTAGCCTTCTTATACACACAGGGCTCCTCAAGATTTTGTGAGAAATCAAACTGTTTGATTGCCTAATCAAAACGGATATTCCAACTCTTGGATGCTTGCTTCAATCCATAAATGGAACGTTGAAGCTTGCATACTTTATTCTTGTCAATGGATGTGAAACCCTCAGGTTGTATCATATATACATCCTCAGACAGGTTTCCGTTAAGGAAAGTTATTTTCACATCCATTTGTCATATCTCATAATCAAAATGAGGCGCTATGGCTAGGAGTATCCAAATGAATTTAAGCATAGCTACTGGTAAAAAGGTTTCGTCATAGTCAACACCTTGTCTTTGACGATAGCCTTTTTCCACTAATGTAGCTTTATAGGTAATAATATTATCATCCATGTCAGTTTTCTTCTTGAAAACCCACTTGCACCCTATAGGCTTTATGCCTTCGGGTGGGCCTACCAAGTTCCAAACCTGGTTTTCATACATGGAATTCATTTATGATTTCATGGCTATTAGTCATCTATCCCTGTCTGAACTATTCAGTGTCTCATCATAACTAGTAGGTTCCTCATCATCTATGATCAACATGTCATTAGATTCTCTTATGAGAAATTCATATCTCTCAGGAATCCTACATGTCCTACTAGATCTATAAGGAGGTGGTGTATTTTCAGGTTCATCTATTACCTCATCCGAATGAGTAATCAACTGTGGTTCTTGACTAGGCATCTCTTCTGTGTCTATCGAAGCCTCTTGAACTATACTTAGTTCAACCTCACTCCCACTATTTTCCTATAAGAGAAACTCTTTCTATAGGAAAACAACATGCCTTAAAACAAACACCTTTTGTTCCAAGGGATGATAGAATTGGCAATCCTTCATTTCCTTAGGGTAACCAATAAATAGACACTTATCAAACTTTGCCTCTAGCTTGTCTGATACTGTCCTCTTAACATAAGCAGGACAACCCCATATCTTCAAATAAGATAAATAAGATTTTTTACTATTCCACATCTCATATGGAGTAGTAGAGATTGCCTTAGTCGGGACTCTATTTAACAAGTAAACAATGGTCTTGAGTGTGTAACTCCAAAAGATTTTTGGAAGACTTGCATGCAGCATCATTGACCTAACCATGTCCAACAAGGTCCTGTTTCACCTTTCAGCCACACCATTATGTTGTGGCGTGTAAGGTGGAGTCTTTTGGGACAAGATGTCATTATCCCTTAGATAATCTTGAAACTCTTAGCTTAAGTATTCACCACATCGATCCGATCGAAGTACTTTAATACATTTTTCAAGTTGTTTCTCTACTTCCTTTCTAAAATCTTTAATCCTTTCAAAGACTTCAGATTTGTATCTTAATAGATACAAATACCCATATCGTGAATAATCATCGATAAAGGTAACAAAGTAGTTATAGCCTCCTATGGTATGAGTTGACATTGGTTTGCATACATCGGTATGTATAAGGCCCAATACCTCAACTGCTCATTCACTCTTTCCTCTAAAAGGTAGTTTAGTCATCTTTCCTTTTAATCATGAAACACATGTGTCTAATGAATCTAATTCATAAGACTCCAAAATGCTAAGACTATGCAGTTTGGACATGCGTTCATTGCTTATATGGCCAAGATGACAATGTCATAATTGCGAGGTTAATTGATTATCTAACTTAGCACGTTTGCTATTTGATTCAATATTGAATATCTCATTGGATGTATCTAATGTGTAGATTCCATAATTTAATATCCTAGTAGCATAAAAAACACCATTTAACGTAATGTAACAACAATTATTATTAAACGTCAAATGATAAACTTTCTTATTCAAACATGAAATAGAAACAATATTCTGTATTAATGCAGGAATATAAAAATAATCATCCAACTCTAAAACTAGTCCCATAGGAAGTCACAACATATAAGTACCCTTGGCTACTTCTACAACTTTTGCTCCATTGCTAACCCTTAGATCTACTTCTCCATTAACCAATCTTCTCCTATTCCTAAGCCCCTGTATATCATTACAATATGTGAGCCACACCCAGTATCCAATACTCATGTGCTAGAAGAAATAGTATGACATTCAATAACAAATATACCTGAAGTAGATTGGGCATCAGATGCCTTTTTCTGCTTTAGTGACTCCATATACTGCTTACAGTTACTCATCCAATGCTCATCCTTGCCACAATGATGGAAGGTGCCCTTGAGAGTTATTTCTTCCTTCTTTGCCTTTTTCTTCCCTTTAGCTTTTGTTTTTGGCTTACTCATAGAACCTTTCTTTGAGGAGTTAACAAACATTACCCCCTTCTGTTCTTTAGCAACAGGTGACTCCACTATTTTGAGCATATTGATCAATTTAGGAATCGTGGACTCAATATTATTCATCTGATAGTTCATCATAAATGGTGAATAGCTACCAGTCAAATTGTGAAGAATTAAGTCAATACTTAATTCATGGTCCATGAAAAACCCCTAATGATCCCAATCGCTCAATATAGCTATTCATCCTTAGTGCAAACTGCACTGCAGATGAACCCTCAAGTTCGTGTCTGCTCATTGAACAACTCTCGAAGATGAAAGACAATTGTATTACCATCCATATGCTCATGTTGCTTATGTAACTCAGGAGGCATTGACGCTAGCATAATGCAACTCCCCATCTCAGAGTCAGCAACATGTTTCTGGTAAGCCAACGTTTGGTCACCAGATGCATTGTTTGCAAGAGGTTTGGAAAGAACCTCTTCAAGGACATAAGCTGCTTTTCAGCCTTGAGAACAATTCTTAGGTTGCGAAGCCAGTCTAAGAAGTTTGGCCCAGTCAATTTGTTATTTTCTAAAATTGAAAGTAAATTAATGGAGGTTGACATGTTGTTCTAATTAGTATCTAGACATACAAAAAGGGTGTATAAGAGAGATGAATTTATAGTAATGTAAACAATTTACATTAACAAGAAACTCCCACTATATTTATCAAATTCAATAGACCTCACTTTGAATTCGAGAGATGGTATGTGATCTCCTAGTGGGTTGATATCCATTATGACTAAGAACAACCTTGGAGAGAGTCCAAAAAGTCATTCATAGTCATAATTGTTGGGAGTATGGGGAATACAATCAAAGTCCCACATTGGTAAGACATGGAAAAGATCATGTGCTTATAAGAAAAAAGATATCTCCATTGGTATGAGGCCTTTTGGGTAAAGCCCAAAAATAAAACCATGAGGGCTTAGGCCCAAAGTGGACAATATCATGTCATTGTGGAGATATGTGGAGCTTATAAGCACTAACAATTGGTATCAGAGCCATGGTCCATGTCAAGCCATGAACCTCGAACGAAGAAAGTTGAGCTCTCACGTCCGGATCAAGAGAACCAGACATCAGGAAGGAAGTCTAGTTGGGTCGGGGGGACCGAACAACTGGCAGGAAGTCCTGGTGGGTTGAAGATCGGACATCAAGCAGAGAAAATCCTTCGAGGAGGGATAGGCTTGAGGGGGGGCCCAATGTGGTCCTTCGTTTGAGGGGGGGATTGTTGGGAGTATGGGGAATACAATCAAAGTCCCACATTGGTAAGACATGGAAAAGATCATGTGCTTATAAGAAAAAAGATATCTCCATTGGTATGAGGCCTTTTGGGTAAAGCCCAAAAATAAAACCATGAGGGCTTAGGCCCAAAGTGGACAATATCATGTCATTGTGGAGATATGTGGAGCTTATAAGCACTAACAATAATGTTAGGTATCAACAGTACCCATTATATATCAAATACATAACTATCACTTTATGCTATCAACTAATTGAATGTTCACATATACATTAGGTTATTAACTCATTAATATATATACATCCAATGCATATCACCTAATTGCACCTCTGTCCACATTGACCTTGGAGAGAGTCCAACAAATCAATGCTTTCAGTTAGGGCCGACCCATTAATCATGAGATCGAATTTAAATGATTTAAACACATCCAATTTACAAGTCAGGCTCGGAGAGAATCCAACAACCCAAACTTGAAATTAACCTCTGGTCATTACAATTTAAAATAAACATCGAATCTCAAATGAATTGAACATGCTCAATGTCACACTAGGCTTGGAGAGAGTCCAACAACCCAAACACGAAAAAGAACTCTGGTTCAACTATATTAATGGAAGGTGTTAGCCCTAATATTTTTTATGGCAATCAACCCATAAATGATGTGTCTTGATGTGTGTGGAAAAGATTTAAATTAGGTTTTTTATGGATTTGATATGTGTGTTGAACTCGTGCAGGACATAGTAATTCACACATGGTTAGCTTGACAAAGCATTGGCAAGATCACCATCTCATGACTCAGTCCTTGAGTCGGTGAAGGTCGACATTGCAAAGTCGTGTGCTTGGTGCATCTAAGGGACCGCCGAATGAGGAGAATTAGAGTGAAGCCAAGGAAGTAGAATTCAGGGCGAGACGCGAAGGATGGCATTGCGAAGCCGTGCACTTGGTGCATCTGAGAGATGTGGTCGGACGAAGAGAGCTTCAAGGAGAAGGACTCCAAGGGAGATGAGAGTGAGCGATTGTAACCCGGGACAAGGTAGCTCATAGGTGAACTTTGCTGAATGGCTAAGTCAAGTGTCAGATGTTCAACCAAAGGTTGGTTTGAGGTTTTGCCCAACACCAGTCGACTAGTATAGGTAGTAGTCGACTGCTCTAGGTCCATTGGACTCGACTGGTGTTCGACTGAACCATTTTTGGCCCAACAGTTGACTGCTCGACCATCAGTCAATTACCAAGGGATGCCAGTCGACTGATCGAGGCAATTTTGGGCACAGAAGGTTTGACAGTCGAGTGATCTCGTCAACCACTCGACTATTGGCTCCATCAGTCGACTGATGGGAAGATTAGTCGACTGATGGGAAGATCAGTCAACTGATGTGGGAGTCGTTGGTTGGAATCCAATGTGGATAAAGTCGTTGCGTGCAATGGCTACAGCAGCAGTCGACTGATGGATGCATCAGTCAATTGCTTGGTGCCCAACAGGAAGAATGACCTCTTCCCTATAAGAAGGGGCCTTGGGTCACTTGGGATGGGTAATGCTTAACCTCTAAACATCTCCCAAGTGCCCAACATGATTTTACTCCTCTTCCTTGTGTTTAATTTTATCTTATTGTAAGAGGAGTGATTCTTGTAAAAGAAAGGTTTACCTCCACCTAGCTTAGTGCAATGGAGAGACTAGTGGATTTGAAGGGAGTGATTCGCCATACGAATCGGGTCGTGGATTAGCGGCAAGGCCGTGAACCACGTTACATCGCCTTGTTAGCGTTTGTGCTTTCATTTCTCTTTGTATTTGTCTTAATTGTTTGTTTAGCTTTGTTTTCACTGTGCTAACCTAATCGTAGACAATCAAGATGTGATCGAAGTTCATATAAGGCTATTCACCCCCTCTAGCCGGCCATCGATCCTCCAACAAGTGGTATCAGAGCGAGGAGCTTGTCGCAGACTAATCGCCAACACAAGCACGACAAGAGATGGCCGGCTCAAACATCCATCCACCTAAGTTCGAAGGAGAATTTGTTTGGTGGAAAAAGCGAATGGAGGTATTCTTCGAGACCGACTTTGATATAATGTTAATTATGGAAAACGGTTTTGAGTTGCCTAGGGATGAAGAAGGGGAGCTACTGGAGAAATCGAGATGGACCAAGAAGAAAAGGGAGGAGCACCTTGTGAATTCAAAAGCAAACCACTACCTCTTCAATGTGCTCCCCCAACAAGAGATCAACCGAATTAGGGAGTGCTCAAGTGCCAAAGAAATGTGGGAGAAGCTAGTGGAGCTTCATGAAGGCACTTCCGAGGCAAAACTAGAAAGAAGGGACCTTCTCCGATCACAATTAAGCAACATCAAATTAGAAAAAGAAGAAAAAGTACTTTCTTTACATTCTTGATTCAAGGAAATAATAACCAATTTATCAAGTGTAGGTGAAAAACTCTCCAACCGGGACATGATCATGAAGGCCATAGATGCCTATCCTTGGTCATCCAAATGGAGCTTCATGGTGGACTCCTTCTACATTTCCAAGAATCTAGAGGTAAGCATTCTAGAAGAGTTTTTCTCCACCATGGAGTTGCATGAGACAAGGCTTGAAGGCATAGTTGAAGATCAAATCAAGCCATCAAGGGGAGTGACACTAGTAGCAAAAAAAGGAAAGAAGAAGAAGGAGACTCCACCCTCCTCATCCGATGAAGATTCATCTTCCTCCTCCATGGATAGTAATGAAGAAGCCTACATGGTAAGGAAGGTGAGATGTGCTTTAAAAAGTTTTAAATTTAATAAATCTCATGATAGGGGAAGAAGGCCAAGGAGAAAGATCATTTGTTATAATTGCCAAGGAGACGGACACATACGGGATGATTGTCCCCTTTTGAACAAAAGCAAGGAGGACAGGAGAAAGAAATAAGACAAGAAGAAGGGGAGCAGGAAAAAGTAAGAAGAAAGAAAATCAAAAGAAAAAGAGAAGGCCAAGACACACAAGGCGACATGGGATGATCCATCCTCATCGGAGGAAGATCAATCCTTCACAAGCCTTGCACTTATGAAAATAGAAGACTTGGACTCCACCTCCTCCTAAAAAGAAGAAACAAGTTCAAGTGAGGAAAGCTCAAGGGAAGGGGGAGCTTCATCCTCATCCTCATCATAATCGGAGGAGGAAGATATGGTAAGTATGGTAAGAAATCTTCCTACTCAAGAAATTGTTTCTATAATTTCTAGTCTTACTAGAGATTTATTTAGGAGTAAGAAGAAAAATAAATGCATGTTTGATCAAATTAAGGCCCTAGAAGAAAAACTAGCAAATGCATGCTCACATGATGATTTTATTTCTCTTAATGTTAATGATGCATATATTGAAGAAAACAAGGCCTTAAGGGAAAAGGTAGATCATCTAACTAAAGCCCTAGAGAAATTCACAATAGGCTCCAATACTTTGAACATGATAATTGGGAGACAAAGGACTAGCTTTAAGAAGAAAGGCCTAGGATATAAGGGATCCAAAAATGAGAAGGTCTACCATTGTTTGATTGCTAGGGGACAAACGAAAACAAAAATGGTAGCTAAGAAATGGATCCCAATGGAGTATTTGGTGAACCGTATTGGAAAGAACTTATATTGGGTTCCGAAGTCCATCCTTAAAGGTTAGGAAAACTCTAGGATAGTCAACCATGAGTCAACTTAATTTATAACATGTAAAATGGTTTACTTATAAGGATGTGGGTAATATTTTTTGATTTAGTGTTGGGTGATGATCATGTTGTTGGGATTTCCGAGCCGCAAAAACCACTTTTTGCGTTGCGGAAACCACGGAAACCCGGCCACGGATCCGTGCGAAGGAATAAAAAAATTAAAACTACATGTATGTTTTATGAAAAAACCTAGATCTACCATAGATCTAAATGGTGAGAGCATTACCCTCGTAGCGACGCCCTTTGCTTATCCCGCTCGTCCAAATGCTTTGCCGGATCTCGAAGAGTGTCAAGTGCACACTCCTCTACAAGTATCCACACGAACAAATGGTGGAGAGGAAACCTTAGAGTGTGCTAGAACCCTTGAGAGTTTCGGCCAAAGAGAGGATTAGAAGAGAGAGCTTGAGCGGAAGAAGATCCAAGGAAGAAGAAGATGGAGTTACCACAAAATGAATTCATCCCATGAATAACACTAAAGTGGTCGGCCACTCTTGGATGGGGGGTTAAATGAATGCATGTTACTCCAAGAGCCAATGGCTCTTGGTCTCCCTCATGAGGTTGCACCACATGATAAGAACATGATGATGTGGAACATCATCATTGGTCGTCCCACATGCCATGTCACCATGACATGGCAATTGGTCAAGTCAAAATTGATCATTCATCTTCCCTCTCAAGTCAAGTCAAATTTAACCTCTTTTCTCCCATGGTTAATCAAATCTAACCACTTGATTCAAGTCAATTTGATATAATGAATCCCTATTCATTAATTTAAATTGACTCAATGAATCAAATCTAAATTAGACTCATTCAACACTTGAATCAAATCGAGTCTAACTCAATTAGACTAATTTGGATTACTCTTAATCCAATTTAGTTCATCCCATGAACCTAATCCTCATGGTTCATCATATGAACCTAATCTCCACCTAATTTCCCTTTGTGTGTGACCCTATAGGTTCTTGTAATGTTGGCAATGCTCCTAAACCGATTTAGGAACATAAGCAATGAGCGGTATCTAGCAACACATCATTGCTACCCAAGTTACAAGAATGTTGAGATCCAACATCACCTTTGTGACTACTAATTGTGACTCTCACAATATGTGGCAATGTCCCTCTATCCTTGACATCTAGATTGACCAATTGAGGCATAGACCGTGTCATGCTCGGTACAATCTATATCTTGAACTCCAAGTAGACTCACTCTAATCAAATGAGCTCAATATCTCATATTGACTAATTTGGGCATGGTCAGCACTTCGTGGTCTCACTCTATCAAGAATAACGATGTCACTCCCATCATATAGGAGGGATACATCCCATCTACATCACTCACATCCCTCTGCATAATTTGTTACATACCCAGTAATCGCCTTTATAGTCCACCCATTTACGGATGACGTTTGACGAAGTCAAAGTATGCAACTCCTTATGTAGGGAACCATGGTGACTTCAGGTCTAAGGACTAATAGTCATACTAATAGCCACATGAGAAAGTATATGACACTCATATAATGATCCATGATACTTTCTCATGGCGGGTCATTCAGTATACATTCTCCAATGCATACCCATGTGTCAACATGATATCTCATATCCATGACTTGTGAGATCAAATCATCGTGTTGACCTACATGCTAGTCTCTACGCATTAACATTGTCCCTGAATGTTAATACTTGACTAGGAATGATTAAGAGTAGTGTTCTCTATATCATCTCATTAACAATTCAACCAATCGATTGATATAGATAAGAATCTACTACTCAAGGACGTTATTATGCTTAGTTATTTGGCACCAATACAAGTAAATATAATAACCATGCCTTTATAAATAGGAATATGATACAATAAAGTCCATACAACAATCATCACATGATTGGCTCTAGGACTTTCACTAACAATCTCTCACTAGCACTAGTGTCAATCACCGTAGTATCTAATACCCAATGACCTAGTGTGACCATCATTCTTTTTCTGTGCCAAAGCCTTGGTCAAGGGATCTGCAATGTTAGCCTCTGTGGGTACTCTACAAATATTCACATATCTTCTATCGATAATATCTCGAATGAGATGGAAGCGCTGTAGTATGTGTTTGGTCCGCTGGTGTGAGCGAGGTTCCTTAGCCTGTGCAATCGCTCCATTGTTGTCACAATAGAGCTCTATGGGATCTGCTATGCTAGGAACCACCCCAAGCTCAGTAATGAACTTGCGGATCCAAACTGCCTCCTTTGCTGCCTCAGATGCAGCGATATACACGGCTTCTGTTGTAGAATCAGCAACTGTGTCCTGCTTAGAACTCTTCCAGCTCACAGCGCCACCATTCAAGCAAAATACAAACCCTGACTGTGATCTTTAATCATCCTGGTTAGTTTGGAAGCTTACATCGTTGTAACCCTTTACAGCTAGCTCCTCATCGCCTCCAAATATCAAGATATATTCTTTAGTCCTTCTCATTTACTTAAGAATATTCTTGACTGCTATCCAATGATGCTCACCTGGATCTGACTGGTATCTACTCGTCATGCTCAAAGCATACGAGACATCAGGACGAGTATATAGCATGGCATACATGATAGATCCTATAGCAGATGCATAAGGGATCTTATCCATGCGGTCTCTCTCCTCTCTAGAAGAGGGACTTTGAGTCTTCGAAAGACTCACACCATGTGACATCGACAAAAGTCCCTTCTTGGAATTCTGCATGGCAAACCGTAGTAATACCGTGTCAATGTATGTACTTTGACTTAGGCCAAGCAATCTCTTATATCTATCTCTATAGATCTTGATGCCTAGAATACAGGTTGCTTCACCTAAGTCCTTCATTGAGAAGCATGTCCCCAGCCAAGTCTTCACAAACTGTAGCGAAGGGATGTCATTCTCAATGAGTAGTATGTCATCCACATACAATATAAGGAAGACAACTATATTCCCACTAACCCTCTTGTAGACACAGGGTTCATCTTCATTCTTGATGAAACCAAACTGTTTGATCGCATCATCGAATCGAAGATTCAAGCTACGAGAAGCTTTCTTTATCCCATAAATGGACCTTTGCAGCTTGCATACTTTTCCAGTATGTAGTGGATCTATAAAACCCTCAGGTTGTGTCATGTACACATCCTCGAGTAAGTTTCCATTCAGAAATGCGGTTTTGACATTCATCTACCAGATCTCATAATCGTGGTATGCAGCAATAGCAAGCATGATCCGAATGGACTTAAACATTGCCACTGGAGAAAAGGTTTCATCATAGTCAATACCATGAATTTGCTTGAAACCTTTAGCCACCAATCGACCCTTATAGGTATGCGTAAGTCCATCCATATCAGTCTTTCTCCTAAAGACCCACTTACACCCAATGGGTTTGCCCCCTTTAGGTGGATCAACCAAAGTCCATACTTGGTTGGTGTACATGGATTTGATCTCGGATCTCATGGCCTCTAGCCATTTCCCATAATCTAGGCTCATCACAGCTTCCTGATAGGAGGTAGGCACATTCTCAATGAGCATAACGTCATCATGGTCAGACAAGAGAAATGAGTATCTCTCAGGCTGACGACGTACCCTATCAGACCTGCGAAGAGGTAAGTCTACTTGAACAGGTGGTTGTTCCACAACTCTTTGTGCAACAATCTCATCACCCACAACACTTTGTGGTTCCTGTTCAACCTCCATCAAGGCCTCAGTGCTATGGTCCTTATCTTGAATTTCTTCAAGATCGAACGTACTCCCACTAGTTTTTCTAGAAACAAAATCCCTTTCTAGAAAAACACAAGTCTTTGCCACAAACACTTTGTTCTGACTGGGAATGTAGAAGTAATATCCCTTCATGTCCTTGGGATATCCAACAAAATACCACCTATCGGATTTGGGTCCCAGTTTGTTTGAGACTTAACGTCGAACGTAAGCCTCACAACCCCAAATCCTCATGAAAGACATCTTGGGATTTCTCCCTGTCCATATCGTATATGGTGTCTTTATTACAGCCTTGGATGGTACACAATTAAGGGTAAAGGCTACTGTGTCTAGAGCATATCCCCAAAAGGATATAGGAAGATCTGTGTGACTCATCATAGATCGTACCATATCTAATAGGGTACGATTTCTTCTTTCGGATACACCATTCCACTGTGGTCTTCCAAGAGGAGTGAGTTGGGATAGAATCCCACACTCAGCTTGATAGTCACGAAAATCATGGCTAAGGTATTCACCATCTCGATCTGATCGAAGTATCTTAATACTCTTGCCAAGCTTCTTTTGTACTTCATTCTTGAATTCTTTGAACTTTTCAAAGGATTCTGATTTATGTGTCATGAGATAGACATAACCATATCTACTGAAGTCATCAGTAAATGTAATGAAGTACCTGTAACCACCTCTAGTTGCAACATTGAAAGGGTCACATACATCACTATGTATAAGTCCTAACAAGTCTGTTGCTCTTTCGTTGTGTCCACTAAAGGGAGTCTTGGTCATCTTGCCTAAAAGGCAAGACTCACATGTCTCATATGATTCAAAATCAAATGAGTCTAGCATCCCATCCATTTAGAGCTGAGATAAGCGACTCTCATTTATGTGACCTAAGCGACGATGCCAGAGATAGGTTTGGTTCAACTCATTTGACTTGAACCTTTTGGTACTTATGTTATAGATAGGGATCTCTAAGTCTAGAAAGTAGAGTCTGTTCATTAGAGGTGCACTACAATAGAACATATCATTTAAATAAACTGAACAACATTTGTTCTTTATTATAAATGTAAATCCTTTCTTGTCCAAACAAGAAACCGAAATTGTGTTCTTAGTTAAAGCAGACACATAACAATATTCATCTAATTCTAGTACAAGCCCAGTGGGAAGAGATAGTGTTGGAATGTATACTGAAAGCCTAGCATTTTTTTATGAACATTTTTATTTTGAAATAAGAATCACATGATCATTGTTTGCACTTTATATTTATTATATGTGTGTATATTGTCTAATACTTTACATTGTAGATAACATGGTGCTTGGTGTGGCATAGAAGATCATGTTATCTGTCCCTTGTAGAATATAAGTAGAAGCTCACAACCAAGATGGTTTTGGACAAACCATTGGCATGGTTGTAGTGTAGCTTGGTATTGTTTTGTCTTGAACATAGAGTTACACTAGTACACTTAGGTGTATTGAGCAGGACTGACATAGAGGTGATTCAATTTATTGCTGACTACATAATTGAATCAGACCTCGGATATTATGTTGTACATGCTCTTAATCCCGATATAATAACGGGCACATGTACTTAGTATTTATTTCTTTGATTTATCAAAGGGTGAGATTTATATGGATTAAATCAATATGCCCGGTAAGTTGGGAAATGATATTATTTACATGGTGTGTCATTGTTATAGGAGGAAACCGTGTCCTATATATTAGGTTGATGATGTCCCCTTATGGAGCTCACAAGGTTCATCATGTAAACCCTGCAGGTTGACTTCGTCAACATGATGATAAGGTTGAGTGGTACTACTCGAGGAGTTAGATGTTAATTGATTGATGGTCAATAAATCAATTAATTGACGGACATTCGATATCTTAAACACGGGGAGATGGATGTACAAATAATGTATGGAGCCCATATTAATTTATGGGGGTTGGTGAGGTAATTCAATGATGATCCTCTAGTGGAATGGAACATCATTGATGGATCAAGTTTGTGTGGTTTCGATCCATCGAGTGGCTAAGATCCAACTCCTCCTCATGGTCCCTATCGTAGCCTAATATAATCCTCATGAAGCCTAGATCCAATGATGGAAAACAAATCCCTAGATCAGACGATGGAGATTAAATCTCTAGATCCGACGGTTGAGATTAAATCCCTAGATCCGACGGTGGAGATTAAATCTCTAGATCCGACGGTTGAGATTAAATCTCTAGATCCGACGGTTGAGATTAAATCCCTAGATCCGACGGTGGAGATTAAATCTCTAGTTCCGACGGTTGAGATTAAATCTCTAGATCCGACGGTTGAGATTAAAGCCCTAGAACCGACGGTGGAGATTAAAACAAGGCTTAAGCCCAACTCTATAAAAAGGGGCTTAAGGTGGGCGGCAAGTAGAAGTTGTTGGTTGGTTTTGGAGATTAGGGTTTTGCCTATCAATAGCTTGGGTGGCAATAAACCCTAAGGAGGAAACCCTAGAGAGATTAGGGTTTGGTTGGGCGGCTAGGGTTTGCAAGGAGAGTGGGCGGCAACAATAGGTCTTCTTCCTAAGGTGTTGGTCGGCTCCTATCTCCTTTACCTCTACCTTGGTCGGCGCTCAACCTATTCCTCTTCTTTTCCTCTTGGTCGGCAGCATAAAGGAGCTAGGGATCACTCCATTGTTCGGTTCCTTGGTTGGCCATCTTGTTCTCTCTATTCTTGGGGCCGGCGGAATCAATCCTTTGTGGATTGGTGGTTGGCTCAAGCCAGAAGGGAAGGAGAATTCTTCTTTCTTTTGATTGAAGAAGATCTAGGAAGCTTCAACTTGTGGAGGATCTTCGCCCACACGAAGTCTACAAGGAGGTTAGGACATACGATAGAAGATCGAGAGGTATAAATGTTTTTACAAGTTTTATTATTGATCTTTGCATGTTCTTATTAATATGTTTATATGTGTTGATTATACATGTCTACATCCATATGTATTTGTATAATCATGGACCCCGAAGATAAATACAAAAACCCGCAATCCGTCCGTCGTCTCTTCCGCGGCTAACCGACTAGAAGAGTTGTGTTGCTTGAACAACTAGTTTGTTCAAGCGATCGCTCAAGTCGTTAGCACGATGACGAATTGGTTGAGCTTAGGAAACTCATCCCATCCGGATTAGTTTTCATTAGTGAAAATTTTAATCCAGGGACATGGGAGCCAACGAACCTCCGAGCACAATGCCATCAAAATTGGTATCAGAGCCACGGTTTCCGGTTTTGTGTGTTTTGGATTCGGTTACTTTCATGCACTTATCATATATTATATATGTCGGATGATAGTAGGATGTGCGTAGGATAACTTTTTGGTTGCATTCATAAGATCCAACTATTATGGCTATATATGTGTGTATGTGATTGCATGTGTGTGTGATTGTATATTATTTGAATCCTCGGGGTTGACGAGGCTAAATTAGTATTTAATTTTTGTAATTAAATATGACATTGTTTAGCCACTCATTTTAGTTTACTTTAAATCTAGATTATTTGTACACTCCTTCGTGGAGTATAGGATCGATGGATGTAAATTAAAATAGTTTGTCTTGGCTCGGATTTCTTTGGTGACTTGAGCACGGGAAATGGTGGAGCGGACGAGGTGGCGACACGACGGGATGCATATTGGAGAACAATGCCATAATAGTTGGGAAAATTCTATTTTTTCCATATTTATTGCTGATTTGTTTTATATGCATGTTGTGTGTGCTTGAAAATTCTTCACTGTCAATTTACTAAGTGGGAGAGGGACATTTTAATTAATTCCAGCGGCTTCCATTACAATTTGACATGTCATGCAACAAACTTGTGTGTCGACACTGAGTGCCTTCCTCCCCATCGGATGAGTTTGTTTGTGGATCACTAGGTCAAATAATGGTTATAGGAAATTATTTAGGAGTGTGTGTACTTCCCCATCGGTAAGGCACATAATCCGAGATAATTCCCTTAGTATCGTATAATACTGCACACTTAGATGCAAATAAAAAGTATCCTCCCCATCAGAGTCACTGGTTTTATTTGTAGGGCCAAAGAGGAACCAACTATTAATTTTATTTGTCAAAAAGTATGGTTGACAAGATAATAAAATTAATGGGTAAAACCTCCTCTTACAAATGTAGAATTCGTATACGTCCACACTATCATGGCATGCGATATTCTCGGTGTTTCGAGGTGTTGGTTTATTTCGAAATTTTATTGTTTGAGGAATCAATAATATTTGAAATCTAATATTTTGATCATTGTGATTCTTAGGTTTTTCAAATGGCTTTTAACCCACTTGCTGTGATATTAAAAGAAAATAAACTTACTGGAACAAATTATATTGATTGGAAAAGAAATTTGGATATTGTCTTAACTGTAGAGGAGTAAAAATTTGTACTCTTCGAGGTTTGTCCTCCTAAGCCCACCGATGACTCTGATGAAAAGGAGAAAGAGAGTTATAAGAAATGGATCAAGGCAAATGAGATGGCGCGGTGTTACATTTTGGCATCTATGTCAAATATGCTGCAACATCAGCATCAGGCCATGGCCACGGCTTATGACATGATGCTCAATCTCAAGGAACTTTTCGGACATCAGAGTAGGGCGGCCAGACAGGAGGCTATGAGGAACTTGATGACGACCACTATGATCGAGGGAACACCCGTCAGGGACCATGTTCTCAAGATGATGGCTCATCTGAATGAGATGGAAGTCCTCGGAGCTGAGATCGATGGGGAAACCTAGGTCAATATCATTCTCCAGTCTCTGCCTAGGAGTTTTGAGCAGTTCCGCCTCAACTACAACATGAACAAGAGGTTGTATTCATTGGCGGAGCTTCTGACAGAACTCCAGGCGACAGAAGGGCTTTTTCGTCAAAGCGCTCAAGCCATGGTTGCTCAGAAGGTTTCTTCTTCTAAACCGAAAGGGAAGAAGAAGAAGAAGCAAGGTGATGCAAAGAAAGTGGCAGTAGGACCTCAGGCAGGAGTGAAGAAGACGAAAGGCAAGTGCTTCACTTTCAAGCAGACTGGACATTGGAAGGCGGACTGTCCTCGCCGAAAGAACAAAGGTATATCTTCTTGTTTTGTTGTTGAAACATGTTTAGCAATGTTATCTACAAGTACCTGGTGTGTAGATATAGGAGCCACTGATCATGTCTGCAATACTTTGCAGGGGTTCCAGGAAACCCGACGACTAGCTGAGAGAGAGATTACCATCTTCATGGGCAATTCTTCAAAGGTGGCGGCTATTGCAGTGGGAGACGTTTATTTATCTTTTGATAGGAATAAAGTTTTGGTTTTGAGAAATTGTCTTTATGTACCTACTTTTAGAAAGAATCTAATTTCAGTTTCTAAATTGTTTCTTGATGAATATTCTGTTTCTTTTAATGACAAAGTTGTTATAAAAAGGAATAGGGAGATTATCTGTTCTGGTACATTGGTTGGCAATTTGTACACTCTTGAACCGAAAACTCCCACGATGCATATAGAAGTGAATAACTCATCTTCTAAGTCTAATAAGAGAAAAGAACCTTCGAAAATGAACCAGACAAATCTTTGGCACCTAAGACTTGGTCATATTAACCTGAGTAGAATTCATAGGTTGATAGCTGATGGACCCTTGGGTTCATTAGTGGTGGAAGATCTCCCAACCTGCGAGTCTTGCTTGGAAGGTAAGATGACCAAGAGGCCTTTTAAGGCTAAGGGGTATAGAGCCAAAGATGTATTGGAATTGGTTCATTCTGATTTGTGCGGTCCTATGTCTATCCAGACTAAAAGTGGCTTTAGTAATATATGAGAGATGTCCTAAGGCAATCGCCTTATGTATGAACCATTTATATGATAAATGAAGATTCACTATTTGAGTGTACATGTTTAATGTATTTGATTGGATCTTAAACTCATTTACTGAATGTCCACGATACGATTCACAGCATGAGAGAATTTGTGATTGGATCACAACTAGTGAGTATCTCTACATGTGTAATTGTGATGTATCGGAATTATCCTAGTCGATGAATTGATGGATTTGGACACCATCAAGTTCGAGACTAGCAGGTATAGTCCTTGGTGTATCAAGCGGTGATTCTCAGCGAGACATTGTGATGTCGGAGTTAATCGTGGATGCTAGTTATGGTAACTAGTTCATTGGAGTGACCGGTAGTAAGACTTCATATGGTTCTCTGCATATATAGATATGTCAATGAAGTTCTTACTGTGGCTTAAGTGCGATGTTCCTTTGACTTTCGGTATTCAAGTCATCTTGATCATGGAGAATTATGCTTTGACATCTTAAGCAAACATCTCCGAGGAGATGTGGACCCGGGATGATTGGGTATAAGTCGAAGTGATCGAAGGTGTTTGAATAGCCTATAAAGGATTCACCACTCCTTGCGAGGAGATGTATACCCATGGCCTCTCGTCGGATTGTTACTAAAGTCTTTGGCCAAAGTATTACATGTTTAGAGTAAGGTACTCTTCGATACATGTGGAGTAACTAGAATCCGTAGGACGAGGAAATGACACTTGGGCTAGGTGTGACGTAGTCAGCCTAGTGGGGACTGACACAATAGACCATGTCCTGAACCAAGTGGGTATAAGATGAGTGAAGGGAATGGGGCACGATTCATTCGAGCTACTGAAGGGTTTCAGAAATAGTTCTGGATCAACCGTTGATCTTTTCGGTTAATTGGGGATCATGATGTACAACTAGGTGCCACTCATGATCGTTCTATAATTAATGGTTAATTATAGACGGCCAACATAAACCGAGAACCTATTTGGTCACACGCACAACGAGTGTAATCCAAAGGATTTAAAACGAGCTAGAGAATGGGATTCTCAGACAGAGAGAAACTATGTTTGGTTGGACCAAACATAAAGCGAGCATGAAATTGTTTCAGTCACAATGGAAGCGTGGATGGGCCGTGTCTTATGAAGACATAATGGATGGACCAAAATGGTTTGGTTCTAATCCAATGGATGAGAATAAACCAAAGGGTTTGGTTTATTTTAAACGAATGAACCAAAAGTTGGTTCGGTTCGTTTTAACTTAAAATAAACCATCAAGGTTTGGTTTATTTTAACTTATCTTAATGGAGCGGGTTAACGGGCTTTATGGATATGATCCATTAACCATTAAGAGAATTAGTTCTCTATAAAATAGGGCTTAAACCCTAATCCAAAAACCCAAAAAAAAATTGGAGTTGCCGCCCAACCTAGTTGTGCCGCCCACTCCCTCTCCTCCACTAGTCGGCGCCAATCCTAGGTGTGCCGCCGCCCAGCCTTTGTGCCGCCGTCCAAGTCATTGCCGGCGACCAAGCTTCAGCCGGTGAACCTCCGGCGACCCTCCGGTGATCTCCTCTAGGTTCGGTGATAAGGTGAGCTTCCATCTCTCCTTGGCCGGCCTCTATTCCTCCACCAAAAGCTGTCCAGTTTTTCTGGACAGCTTGTTTCTTTGTTGTCGGAGCATCGTTTGGACGACGGTTAGTGCTCCGATAGCGCCTAACTTATCGGGGATTTGATCTCCGGTAATCCTCTGAGGTGGAGGATGAAGGATTCGTCAATTGGTTGACGAATACCTCTCCGGAGAAGTGAGTTTTGAGAACTCGTTTTAGGATCCGAATTTGGATTCGGATCGTGATCATCTCTCGATCACGTCGTCTTCAACACGAGGCTAGTAACCCGTACGAAGACGAAGCTCGTGACTTAGCGAAGTCATCCCGAGGAGCTCGGCGTGGATACGGATAGAGGCGATTCTTACGAGGATCGTTCCGGTTGATGCCGTTCCCGCTACACGTCATACGAAAGGTATAACGTAGATAATTTCTTTTATTGCAAATTTTAATTTATGGTTATGTCTACACTTGTTGTAATAGCATGCGTGTATTTTGTGTGTTGTAATAAATATAGATTTATTATTTTTAATTGCTTCCACTGTGCTCATGTTTACGAAACATGATCGAACACACACACGCCATGCAGGAAACCCAACTTGATGGTATCGAGCCCGGTTGTGTTTCGACATAATCGTAAAAATGGTTTTGCGATAGTCATAATGTATTTCTGGAAATTTTCTAAATTTTGGAAATTTAGAAGTATTTATGGAAATTTTTCAATTTTGGAAAGTCTAGAAGTATTTATTGAAATCTTCCAATTTTGGAAAGTTGTAAGTATTTATGGAAATTGATATTTTCCATAAATAAAATATTTGATTAGATTCTGGAAATTTGTTTCCTAATTTAATCATGATTTGATTTGGGAAAACAAATCTTAAAATATTTTATTTCCATAAGTAGTTTTAATGATTTAGGAAATTGGTTTCCTAAATAGATTTTCTTTAATCAAATAATTCCATGAATAAAATATGTGATTAGATTTGGAAATTTGTTTCCTAATTTAATTATGATTTGATTTGGAGAATCAAATCTTAAACATATTTTATTTCCATAAATAGTTATGACATATAAGGAAATTATATACATGACATAATTGTATGCCATGTAATTGCATTAGATGCATAACATTATGCCATGCGTGTCGTGACATGTAGATGTATGCCATGTATGCCATGCCATGTAGATAATAGTTATTTGCATGCAAAGAGGATGAGACATAAAAACCCTAACTCAATATTAAAGCCTACACCTTCCATTAATATGGTTAGAACGGAGTTACATTTCTTGTTTGGGTTGTTGGACTCACTCCAAGCCCGGCTCGAACCTGAACATGTTCAAATCATTGGAATAGTTTAACTCTAATATGGTAAGAGTCAGAGGTCAATCGTTATTTTGGGTTGTTGGACCCACTCCAAGCCTGGCTAATTGGTTGAATGCGCTCTAACCATATTAAAACTATTTCGCGATTAATGGGTCGGCTTTAACTTGGAGCATCGATTTGTTGGACTCACTCCAAGGTCGATGTGAAGAGAGGTGAAGTTGGGTGCTATGCATATGATGCTTACTTGTTAATGTGTTAACAACCCAATGTATGTGTAAACATTCAATTAGTTGATAGCACATTGTGATAGTTACATATACATGATATGTAATCGGTATACTTGATACCCACCATCATAGCTAAGAATGGCTTGTTGGACTCACTCCAAGGTTGTTCTTATCTATGATGGATATCAGCCCATTCGGAGATGGACCTACGATCTCCCGAAGTGATTTTAAGCGTTTTTGAAATTCGAAAAATGGATGGGATTTATAAATGTATATTGATGAATTTTAAAATCATTTTCTCATATATGATCGTTTTGTATTTCTAGGTCAATAAATTGATCATGACGTCTTTGAATTTGCGCACTATTTTGGATTCGAACAAACTGACTGGGCCTAACTTCCTAGACTGGCTTAGAAACCTGAGAATTGTTCTCAAGGCGGAAAAGCTTGCATATGTCCTTGAAGAGCCTCTTCCTGACCGTCCTAAGGACGATGCAACTCCAGACCAAATGTTGGTCTATCAGAAACATGTGGCAGATTCTGAGCTGGCGAGTTGCATCATGCTAGCGGCGATGGTACCTGAGCTGCAAAAGCAGCATGAGCATATGGATGCTAATACTATGGTCTTCCATCTTCATGAGCTGTTCGATGAGCAAGCGAGATCCGAAAGGTTCGAGGTCTCTAGGCTCCTCTTCACTACGAAGATGCAAGAAGGTTCGTTTGTAGTGCAGTTTGTGCTAAAGATGAACGGGTACATCGAGCGGCTAGCTACCCTCGGTTTTTTGATGGATCATGAGTTAAGTATTGACTTAATTCTGCATTGTTTTCCCAAGAGCTTCTCGCAATTTGTGATGAACTATCGGATGAACAAATTGGAATCCACCATTCCCGAGCTCCTTAATATGCTGAAGACTGTGGAGCCTTCTGTAAAGCATGAGGAGAAGGCGGTTCTGTTAGTTGATTCCTCAAAGAAAGGTTCTAAGAGGAAGTCAAAGGAACAGCAGAAGGGAAAGAAGAGAAGGGCTAAGAAGGTAGAACTAGCACAAAAGGAAACTTGCCATCATTATGGCAAGGAGAGCCATTTGCGAAGAAAGTACAAGATTTATCTTGAGTCCGTGATGAAGGATAAGGCATCGGATGCCCCATCTTCTTCAGAAATCTTCTTTATTGATTGTCATTCTATTTCCTCAGACACTTGGGTATTCGATACTGGGTGTGGCTCACATATATGTAATGACATACATGGGCTAAGGAATAGAAGAAGACTCGTCAAGGGGAGAGTCAAATTTACGTGTTGGGAATGGAGCAACGGTTGCTGCACTCGCCATCGGAACGTATTTGTTGGAACTCCCTATAGGACTTGTCTTAGAACTGGACAATTGCTTTTATGTTCCTTCGTTGATAAAGAACATCATTTCTATTTCTTGTTTAAATAGAAATGGGTACCATTTGACTTTTAGTAACAATTGTTGTTACATAACTTTGAATGGAGTTCTTTATGGGACTGGAACTTTAAGCAATGGTGTTTATACGTTGGACGTATCCAGTGACATTTTCAATATCGAAGCGAGCAATACACGTGCTCGAAAGGATAATCAAATAGACTCCTATATGTGGCATTGTCGTCTTGGCCATATAAGCAAGAAATGCATGTCCGAATTACACGATGTGCAGTGCGGAATCGTTGAATTGGATTCATACGATACATGCGAATCATGCTTAAAAGGCAAGATGACTAAGTTACCTTTTACTGGAAAAGGTGAACGAGTGGGAGAGTTACTAGGTCTAGTACATACTGATGTATGTGGACCTATGTCAACTCAAGCATTAGGAGGCTATAGCTACTTCATTACCTTCACAGATGATCACTCACGGTTTGGGTATGTGTTCTTGATGAAACACAAGTCTGAAGCCTTTGAAAGGTTCAAAGAATTCAGAAATGAAGTAGAGAAACAACATGATAAAGTATTAAAATACTTGATCGGATCGAGGTGGTGAATACTTAAGTCAAGAGTTTCTTGATTATCTAAGACAATGGCATATTGTCTCAATGGACTCCGCCCTATACACCTGACATAATGGTGTATCGAGGCGTAGCTTAGGACCTTGTTGGACATGGTCAGTCAATGATGAATCATGCGACTCTTCCCAAGTCCTTTTGGGGCTATGCACTTGAGACTTTGTTTACTTGTTAAGCAGAATGCCTACAGTAGTCTCAACTACTCCATATGAGATATGGAATGGTAAGAAACCTCATGTATCTTACTTGAAGATATGGGGTTATCACTGCTTATGTAGAGCCGGATGTATCGGACAAATTGGATGCTAAGTCGATAAATGTCTATTTATTGGATACCCTAAGGAAACAAGGGGTTACCAATTCTATCATCTGTGGAACAAAAGGTGTTTGTTTGAGGCATCTTTGTTTCTAGAAAGAGTTTCTCTTGCAAGAAAGCGAGTGGGAGTGTCATCGAGCTTGAGGAGGCTCGAGAGACTCAAATAGACATTGATGAGATACGGTGAAACACAACGGTAAATGACTCATAGTGATGAGCAATCATTTGGACCTATTGTAACACCACATCTTCGTAGATCACGGTAGAACACGCAATATTCACGAGAGATATGGATTTCTCGTAAGTGAATCGAACGACGTGTTACTCATTGATGATGAGGAGCCTACCAGTTATGAAGAAGTGCTGACAAGTTCAGAAAGGGATAAGTGGCTTGGTGCCATGAAGACGGAAATGGATTCCATGTATGAAAACCAAGTTTGGAACTTGGTTGACCCACCTGAAGGGATAAAGCCTATAGGGTGCAAGTGGGTTTTCAAGAAGAAAACCGACATGGATGGTAATGTGATTACCTATAAGGCTAGATTGGTGGCGAAAGGATATCGTCAAAAACAAGGTGTTGATTATGGCGAAACCTATTACTTTGTAGCTATCTTAAATCCATTCGGATGCTCACGGCCATAGCGGCTCATTATGATTATGAGATATGGCGGATGGATGTAAGCGACTTTCCTTAATGGAAACACCTCGAGGGCGTGTATATCTGACTGAGGTTTCACATCGGTTGATAAAACCAAGGTATGCAAATTGCGACGATCCATTTATGGATTGAAGCAAGCATCCGAGGAATTTGGAATATCCGTTTGATGAGACAATCAAAGGTTTGATTTCTCCCACAAAATCGAGCCCGAATGTGTGTACAAGAAGGTTAGTGGGAGTGCAGTCGTATTCCTAGTATTGTATGTCGATGACATACTACTTATAGGAAACGATGTTTCAATCTTACAGTCAGTGAAGGTTTGGTTATCCAAGACATTCTCAATGAAAGACCTGGGAGAAGCAACCTACATCCTTGGGATTAAGATCTATAAAGATAGATCGAAACGGTTGCTTGGTCTTTCGCAGTCTACATATATAGACCGAGTGCTAAAGAGGTTTAGCATGTCGGAATCCAAGAAAGGTTTCTTACCCATCAGGCATGGGGTACACCTTTCGAAGTCTATGTGTCCGCGCACAGAAGACGAGAGGATTTGCATGAGTAAGATTCCCTATGCATCCGCAATAGGATCTATCATGTATGCTATGTTATGTACAAGGCCCGACGTATCGTACGCTCTGAGTGTCACGAGCAGATACCAGTCCGATCCGGGAATGGATCATTGGGCGACTGTTAAGACGATCCTTAAGTACTTGAGAAGAACTAAGGATGTGTTCCTAATATATGGAGAAGGGGATATGGTGATACGTGGGTATACGGATACCAGCTCCAGACAGACAAGGATGATTCCATGTCTCAGTCTGGGTATGTATTCACCTAGAATGGAGGCGCAATAAGTTGGAAAGGTTCCAAGCTTGACACTATAGTGGATTCTGCCACTAAGGCAGAATATATTGCAGCTTTGGAAGCAGCAAAGGAAGCGGTTTGGATCAAGAAGTTCATCTCTGAACTTGATGTTGTCTCATCAATGATCCAAACATGTGCTTCGCCGCTATCATCTTATCAGAGAGATCATCAGTAGGAACGAAATACAAATCGAGAAAATTCCCACTGAAAGGAACTTAGCGGATCCCTTGACTAAGGCATTACCTCAAAATAAGTTTGAGGGTCATGCTCGAGCTTATGGTATTGGATACCGTAGCGATTGGCATTAGGCCAAGTGGGAGTCTGTTAGTAATATATGAGAGATGTCCTAAGGCAATCGCCTTATGTATGAACCATTTATATGATAAATGAAGATTCACTATTTGAGTGTACATGTTTAATGTATTTGATTAGATCTTAAACTCATTTACTGAATGTCCACGATACGATTCACAGCATGAGAGAATTTGTGATTGGATCACAACTAGTGAGTATCTCTACATGTGTAATTGTGATGTATCGGAATTATCCCTAGTCGATGAATTGATGGATTTGGACACCATCAATTCTGTCAAGACTAGCACGAGGTATACTCCTTGGTGTATCCAAGCAGCTGATTCTCACTGGCTGGAGACATTGTGATGTCCGGAGTTAATCGTGGATGCTAGTTATTGTAACTAGTTCATTGGAGTGACCAGCCGTAATACTTCATATGGTTCTCTGCATATATAGATATGTCAATGAAGTTCTTACTATGGCTTAAGTGCGATGTTCCTTTGACTTGCGGTATTCAAGTCATCTTGATCATGGAGACTTATGCTTTAACATCTTAAGCAAACATCTCTGAGGAGATGTGGACCCGGGATGATTGGGTATAAGTCGAAGTGATCGAAGGTGTTTGAATAGCCTATAAAGGATTCACCACTCCTTACGAGGAGATGTATACCCATGGCCTCTCGTCGGATTGTTACTAAAGTCTTTGGCCAAAGCATTACATGTTTAGAGTAAGGTACTCTTCGATACATGTGGAGTAACTAGAATCCGTAGGACGAGGAAATGACACTTGGGCTAGGTGTGACGTAGTCAGCCTAGTGGGGACTGACACAATAGACCATGTCCTGAACCAAGTGGGTATAAGATGAGTGAAGGGAATGGGGCACGATTCATTCGAGCTACTGAAGGGTTTCAGAAATAGTTGGATCAGCTTGATCTTTTCGGTTAATTGGGGATAATGATGTACTACTAGGTGCCACTCATGATCGTTCTATAATTAATGGTTAATTATAGACGGCCAACATAAACCGAGAACCTATTTGGTCACACGCACAACGAGTGTAATCCAAAGGATTTAAAACGAGCTAGAGAATGGGATTCTCAGACCGAGAGAAACTATGTTTGGTTGGACCAAACATAAAGCGAGCATGAAATTGTTTCAGTCGCAATGGAAGCGTGGATGGGCCATGTCTTATGAAGACATAATGGATGGACCAAAATGGTTTGGTTCTAATCCAATGGATGAGAATAAACCAAAGGGTTTGGTTTATTTTAAACGAATGAACCAAAAGTTGGTTCGGTTCGTTTTAACTTAAAATAAACCATCATGGTTTGGTTTATTTTAACTTATCTTAATGGAGCGGGTTAACGGGCTTTATGGATATGATCCATTAACCATTAAGAGAATTAGTTCTCTATAAAATAGGGCTTAAACCCTAATCCAAAAACCCAAAAAAAAATTGGAGTTGCCGCCCAACCTAGTTGTGCCGCCCCCTCCCTCTCCTCCACTAGTCGGCGCCAACCCTAGGTGTGCCGCCGCCCAGCCTTTGTGCCGCCGTCCAAGTCATTGCCGGCGACAAAGCTTCAGCCGGGGAACCTCCGGCGACCCTCCGGTGATCTCCTCTAGGTTCGGTGATAAGGTGAGCTTCCATCTCTCCTTGGCCGGCCTCTATTCCTCCACCAAAAGCTGTCCAGTTTTTCTGGACAGCTTGTTTCTTTGTTGTCGGAGCGTCGTTTGGACGACGGTTAGTGCTCCGATAGCACCTAACTTACCGGGGATTTGATCTCCGGTAATCCTCTGAGGTGGAGGACGAAGGATTCGTCAATTGGTTGACGAATACCTCTCCGGAGAAGCGAGTTTTGAGAACTCGTTTTAGGATCCGAATTTGGATTCGGATCGTGATCATCTCTCGATCACGTCGTCTTCAACACGAGGCTAGTAACCCGTACGAAGACGAAGCTCGTGACTTAGCGAAGTCATCCCGAGGAGCTCGGCGTGGATACGGATAGAGACGATTCTTACGAGGATCGTTCCGGTTGATGCCGTTCCCGCTACACGTCATACAAAAGGTATAACGTAGATAATTTCTTTTATTGCAAATTTTAATTTACGGTTATGTCTACACTTGTTGTAATATGCATGCGTGTGTTGTGTGTATTGTAATAAATATAGATTTATTATTTTTAATTGCTTCCACTGTGCTCATGTTTACGAAACATGATCGAACACACACACGCCGCGGTGCCGGAAACCCAACACTCCCAACCTGCGAGTCTTGCTTGGAAGGTAAGATGACCAAGAGGCCTTTTAAGGCTAAGGGGTATAGAGCCAAAGATGTATTGGAATTGGTTCATTCTGATTTGTGCGGTCCTATGTCTATCCAGACTAAAAGTGGCTTTGAATACTTTGTCTCTTTTATGGAAGATTATTCAAGGTATGGATACATTTACTTGATGCGCCGCAAGTCTGAATGCTTTAACAGGTTCAAAGAATTCAAGGATGATGTGGAGAACCGTCAAGGTAAAAGTATCAAGACAGTACGATCTGATCGTGGTGGTGAGTACCTCTTTGGAGAGTTTAGGAGTTACTTATCAGAGGCTGGGATTCAATCCCAATTGTCCGCACCTGGCACACCCCAGCAGAATGGTGTGTCGGAGCGAAGGAATAGGACTCTTATGGAGATGGTCAGATCGATGATGAGTTATTCTGAGTTACCTGATTTGTTCTAGGGGTTTGCTCTGGAAACGACAACACACATTCTCAACTTGGTTCCATCTAAGTCAGTACCCTCTACTCCCATAGAATTGTGGACTGGGCGAAAGCCTAGTCTAAGGCATATTCGAATTTGGGGTAGTCCAGCACATGTGCTGAAGGGAGATGCTGGTAAGTTAGAATCTCGTACAGAAGTACGCTTGTTTGTTGGCTACCCTAAGGGAACGAAGGGTGGTTTGTTCTATAGTCCTAGAGATCAGAAGGTGATCGTAAGTACGAATGCCAAATTTCTAGAGGAGGACTATGTGATGAACCACAAGCCCATGAGTAGGATTATTCTAGAGGAGTTGACAGGGGAAGTCCCGACTTCAGTACCACCGGTACAAGAGGAAATACTACAAGTCACTGCACCGCGTGTCACAGAGCATACACAGGAGGCACCTTGTCGTAGTGGGAGGATTGTTAGACAACCCGAGAGATTCATGTTCTTGGGAGAGTCTTCGGACTTAGTCCCTGGTAAACATGAACCTGATCCCTAGACATATGATGAGGCACTCCAAGATAGAGATGTGGTATCTTGGCAAAGAGTGATGAATTCAGAGATAGAATCTATGGATTCTAATCATGTCTGGGATCTAGTAGAACCACCCGATGGTGTGAAAGCCATTGGATGCAAGTGGATCTACAAGAGAAAGAGAGGAATAGACGAGAAGGTTGAGACCTTCAAAGCTAGGCTTGTTGCGAAAGGGTATACTCAGAAAGAGGGTATCGATTATGAGGAGACCTTTTCACTGGTAGCTATGCTTAAGTCTATCCGGATTCTCTTATCTATTGCTGCTCATGAGGATTATGAGATTTGGCAGATGGATGTCAAGAAAACTTTTCTTAACGGAAGTCTTGAGGAAAACATCTATATGAAGCAACCAGAGGGATTCATTGCAAAGGGCAAAGAGCATCTTGTGTGTAAGCTTAATCGGTCCATTTATGGATTGAAGCAAGCTTCTAGATCTTGGAACATCCGTTTTGATGAGATAATCCAGTCATATGGATTTATTCAAAGTCCGGATGAGCCTTGTGTATACAAGAGATGTGATGGAAACGTAGTGGTATTTCTTGTACTATACGTAGATGACATTTTGTTAGTTGGCAACAATATCAGAGTGTTATCAGACGTAAGGGTATGGTTGTCCAAACAGTTTGATATGAAGGACTTGGGAGAAGTGGGACACATCCTTAGGATCAAGGTAATAAGGGATCGCAAGAAAAGGATGTTGTGCTTATATCAAGCTTCATACATTGACACTATCCTTGCTCGTTTTAGCATGCAGAACTCCAAGAAAGGTTTTCTACCTTTTAGGCATGGAGTACCTTTATCTAAAGAGATGTGTCCCAAAACATCAAAGGAGATAGAGGACATGAAGGTGGTTCCTTATGCTTCGGTAGTAGGAAGCCTCGTGTATGCTATGCTATTTACGAGACCAGATATCTGCTTTGCCATGGGCATGGTTAGCAGGTATTAGAGTAATCCTGGACAGGGACATTGGACTGTGGTAAAGCATATATTGAAGTACCTGAGAAGGACTAGGAATTATATGCTAGTTTACCGGGCAGATCAATTAGTCTCTGTGGGTTACACGGATTCTGATTTCCAATCAGATAGGGACAACAGTAAGTCTATCTCGGGGTTTGTGTTTACTTTTGGAGGTGGAGCTATAGTATGGAGGAGTGCCAAGTAGAAATGCGTGGCGGACTCTACCATGGAAGCTGAGTATGTGGCAGCCTCTGAGGCAGCCAAGGAAGTTGTATGGCTCAGGAACTTCTTGATGGACTTGGATGTGATTTCTGGTTTGCCCAGAACTATCACAATTTATTGTGATAACAGTGGTGCAGTTGCAAACTCGAAGGAACCATGAGCCCATAAGGCGAGTAAACACATAGAGCGCAAGTACCACCTGATACGAGAGATCGTAAAGCGAGGAGAAGTAGCTGTCGCCAAGATTGCATCAGAGGATAACCTGGCGGATCCATTCACTAAGGCCCTTCCAGCGAAAGCGTTTGATAGGCATGTGGAGGACATGGGGATCAGATGTATGGCAGTATGATGACAGCATAGTCTTTTAGTATAAGTGGGAGATTGTTGGAATGTATACTGAAAGCCTAGCTTTTTTGTATGAATATTTTTATTTTGAAATAAGAATCGCATGATCATTGTTTACACTTTATATTTATTATATGTGTGCATATTGTCAAATACTTTACATTGTAGATAACATGGTGCTTGGTGTGACACAGAAGATCATGTTATCAGTCCCTTGTAGAATATAAGTAGAGGCTCACAACCAAGATGGTTTTGGACAAACCATTGGCATGGTTGTAGTGTAGCTTGGTATTGTTTTGTCTTGAACATAGAGTTACACTAGTACAATTAGGTGTATTTAGCAGGACCGACATAGAGGTGATTCAATTTATTGCTGACTACATAATAGAATCGGACCTCGGATATTATGTTGTACATGCTCTTAATCCCGATATAATAACGGGCACATGTACTTAGTATTTATTTCTTTGATTTACCAGAGGGTGAGATTTATATGGATTAAATCAATATGCCCGGTAAGTTGGGAAATGATATTATTTACATGGTGTGTCGTTGATTATAGGAGGAAACCGTGTCCTATATATTAGATTGATGATGTCCCCTTGAGGAGCTCATAAGGTTCATCATGTAAACCGTGCAGGTTGACTTAGTCAACATGATGATAAGGTTGAGTGGTACTACTCGAGGAGTTAGATGTTAATTGATTGATGGTCAGTAAATCAATTAATTGACGGACATTCGATATCTTAAACACGAGGAGATGGATGTACAAATAATGTATGGAGCCCATATTAATTTATGGGGGTTGGTGAGGTAATTCAATGATGATCCTCTAGTGGAATGGAACATCTTTGATGGATCAAGTTTGTGTGGTTCCGATCCATCAGGTGGCCAAGATTCAACTCCTCCTCATGGTCACTATCGTAGCCTAATATAATCCTCATGAAGCCTAGATCCAATGTTGGAAAACAAATCCCTACATCCGACGGTGGAGATTAAATCTCTAGATTCGACGGTTGAGATTAAATCTCTATATCCGACGGTTGAGATTAAATCCCTAGATCCAACGGTGGAGATTAAATCTCTAGATCCGACGGTTGAGATTAAATCCCTAGTTCCGACGGTGGAGATTAAATCTCTAGTTTCGACGGTTGAGATTAAATCTCTAGATCCGACGGTTGAGATTAAAATTCTAGAACCGACGGTGGAGATTAAAACAAGGCTTAAGCCCAACTCTATAAAAAGGGGCTTAAGGTGGGCAGCAAGTAGAAGTTGTTGGTTGGTTTTGGAGATTAGGGTTTTGCCTATCAATAGCTTGGGTGGCAAGAAACCCTAAGGAGGAAACCCTAGAGAGATTAGGGTTTGGTTGGGCGGCTAGGGTTTGCAAGGAGAGTGAGCGGCAACAATAGGTCTTCTTCCTAAGGTGTTGGTCGGCTCCTATCTCCTTTCCCTCTACCTTGGTTGGCGCTTAACCTATTCCTCTTCTCCTCTTCTTTTCCTCTTGGTCGGTGGCACAAAGGAGCTAGGGATCACTCCCTTGTTCGGTTCCTTGGTTGGCCATCTTGTTCTCTCTATTCTTGGGGTCGGCGGAATCAATCCTTTGTGGATTGGTGGTTGGCTCAAGCAAGAAGGGAAGGAGAATTCTTCTTTCTTTTGATTGAAGAAGATCTAGGAAGCTTCAACTTGTGGAGGATCTTCGCCCACACGAAGTCTACAAGGAGGTTAGGACATACGATAGAAGATCGAGAGGTATAAAAGTTTTTACAAGTTTTATTATTGATCTTTGCATGTTCTTATTAATATGTTTATGTGTGTTGATTATACATGTCTACATCCATATGTATTTGTATAATCATAGACCCCGAAGATAAACACAAAAACCGGCGATCCATCCGTCGTCTCTTCCGCAGCTAACAGACTAGAAGAGTTTGGATGCTTGAACAACTAGTTTGTTCAAGCGATCGCTCAAGTCGTTAGCACGATGACGAATTGGTTGAGCTTAGGAAACTCATCCCATCCGGATTAGTTTTCATTTGTGAAAATTTTAATCCGGGGACATGGGAGCCAACGAACCTCCGAGCACAATGCCATCATATAGATCATAAGTTCCTACAGCAACAACAGCAACTCTTGCTCTATTACCTACTCGTAGGTCCACCTCGTCGTTTGTCAATGCCCTGTTATTTCTCAGCGCCTACACATTGGTACAAATATGAGATGCACATCTGGTATCTAATTCCCATGATGAAGAAATAGATAGATTGACTTCTATAACATTTATACATGAAGTAGAAGTCTAACTTCTCTTCTTCTTAAGATCTTCCAAGTATGCTTTGCAGTTACGCTTCCAGTGTCCAGCTTCCTTGTAGTAGAAGCAAGCCCCTTCCTTGGCCACCCCTCCTTTGGGTTTCAGTTCCTTTCCTTTGCCCTTGGTTTGAGACTTTCCCTTACCTTTAGGTTTGCCCTTGCCTTTCTTCTTTTGCACCATCAAAATGAAGTCATATTTTTCCTTCTTAAGGTTGAGCTCAGCAGTTCTCAACATGCTAAGCATCTCAGGCAGTGGCTTATCAATTTCATTCATGTTGTAATTCATGACAAATTGATTGTAGCTTTGTGGCAAAGACTGCAAGATCAAGTCAGTGGCCATCTCTTGGCCAAGGGGGAATCCCAATCTCTGTAGGTTTTCTACATACCCAATCATCTTGAGTACATATGGACCTACAGGAGTCCCATTTTGCATTTTGGACCCAAACAATGCCTTAGAGACTTCATATCTCTCGTGCCTTGCTTGTCCTTGATATAGTTGACGAAGATGTTCAACCATATCATAAGCATTCATGAACTCGTGTTGCTTCTGAAGCTCAGAGTTCATGGTCGCGAGCATTAGACATGACACATCTAATGCATCATCTTGATGCTTCTTGTAAGCATCTTTGTCAGCTCGTGAGGCAGTGGCAGGAGGTGCCTCTGGAATGGGCTGCTCCAAGACATACAGTTTCCTTTCTTGGGTGAGAATAATTCTCAGGTTCCTGTACCAGTCCAGGAAATTTGCTCCATTGAGCTTGTCCTTCTCAAGGACAGAACGTAGAGAGAGAGTGTTCATGTTTGTCGACATAGTAATCTACAACATACAATGCAAAGAATTAATATCATATTCCTTTTATCAATTTAATTAGACCTTTAATCAAATGATGCTTCCACTGAATTATAGGAATTTTGTAGAATCAAGTTATGGATGTGGTCAAACCTCATTACTAGATTCATACAAACTAGCTATAATTCCTGCGGGACAACATCCACATCATACTAAGCCTTGAGTTAGCTTTGGCTAAATCGCCCAAGAATTAGTATGATCGGTGGGTACATTAACGATTACATCTCTATGCAACTCTTGTTTATAGGATCAAGACCCACATATACAAAAGACCTTGAGTTAGCTTTGGCTAAATCGCCCAAGATTTAGTGCAAATGCGATCTTATCCTATCTTTCCAACGGTTGGAATATGCCTATAGTTCTACTCGATCCAATTGAGTTAACTAGTTTTACTCAATCTAATTGAGCTTACTCTAACCCAAGCCGTGATAGGCGGGACCAAGATTGTCCCTCCACACCCAACCAAGATAATATGCGTTGGTCTGCTTTGGCAGATTCAACAACTACAAATGATCGAGGTAGTGATGGGTATCAAGGACTTGGTAGGCATTTTTCGAGTTGATTCGATTAAGATCTAATCTAATCGTAATGTGTATCATATACGCATTGAGGCCTTTATTATCCTATACTAGCATGCATCACATACATACAAGCATTATCCAAGCATGCATCATATACATACAAGAAAAAATATCCAACCATGCATCATATACATACAAGAAAAAATATCCAAGCATGCATCATATACATACAAGCTTTATACGACTAGCATGCATCACATACATACAAGCATAACAATATATATATATATATATATATATATATATATATATATATATATATATACATATATAAATTATTTGTGATTAGGTCATGGCCTTACTACGATCTTCTCAAGCCAATGAGAAGATCGGATGGTCAACCTAGGGCTAGCGGCTTATTCAAGCGCCTCCTTTGACCGCCATGTGTCGTCGGCACCCTTCTCGTAACTCCGTCTACTAGTGGACTTTCCACCGCTCCATTTTGTACATTACAAATATGAAACTCGAGTTATATTCGAGTCTAAAACTATTTACAACTACAATTTTAAAAGAAGAGGCACGACGCACAGGTCGCATACCCTATACAACAAGCACAAACACAAAAACGGCACACAGGCGGTATTTTGAATTATAACACATTAACATCCAATCATATTGGGGTTCTTAGGCCATGACCATCACAGAATTATACATAATACTAAATTATGTATTTTACAAAAAATTTATATAATTTTTCCTATTTTTTTTTCATTTTTATGAGTCACATCTCCGTAACTGTCCCGCTAAGCGATTTCCGGGCGCGATCGCGGGACAAGGCCCCTTTCGGGGATAGGGGCAGCGCCCCTACTCGCAAAAATTGTTGGAGATCGAAACGGCTGGCTAGAGGGGGGTGAATAGCCCTCTTACGATGTATGTAGTAAATTGCTCGTCTACAAAAGATTAGCGCAAGTGGAATATACAAATAAAAATAGACAAAGCAAAAGATAAACAATAAAACAAATGCTAACACGATGGTATAACGTGGTTCACGGCTACGCCGCTAATCCACGGTCCGATTCGTCCAAGGTAAATCACTCCTCCAAAGTCAATCACTATTGGTCTCTCCTTTGCACTAAGCTAGGTGGAGGTAACCTTTACACAACAAGTCTCCTCTTACAAATACAATGGAAATAAGCTCAAGTAAGAGGATGAAAAGCTTTAGGGCACTTTGGGAGAAGATTGGAGCATGAACATTTGCATCCCAAAGCCCCATCCCCTTCCTCTTTATAGAGGAAGAAGGTTTCTTCCCGTTGACACAGGAGCAGTCGACTGATGTCCCAATCAGTCGACTGGTCCTGTAGCCGTTGCCCAATAACGGCCGCTTTCCACGTTGGATTTCATCCAACGGTACTGGCATCAGTCGACTGATGGCACCCATCAGTCGACTGATGTAAATCAGTCGAGTGCTCCACGAGATCGACTCCATTCTGCGTCTGCGCATTGGTCATCACCGATCGCTCCCATGAGTACGCCGATCGATCGCTCATCGATCGGCCGCCAAGGCCGGCAAAATGACTAATCAACTTGATCCAACCACATTAGACCAGTCAATCGAACCATTGACTCAGAGAAGTCGACTGCCATGACATGGCAGTCGACTGGTGTCGGGAAAACTCATCCGACACTTGGCCAAATTGCCAAGTTTCACCTAAGAGCTACCCCTTCCCGGGTTACATTCGCTCACTCTCATCCCTCGGAGTCCCTTGCCTTCGAAGTTCTCTTCGTTCGCGGCCACGCCCCTCGACAGCATCAGGCGCACGACTCTGCAATCCTCCTTCGCGTCTCTTGCCTCGAAGTCTACTTCCTCTGGCTTCACTCCAAGCTCCTCGTCCAGCGGTCCCTCGGATGCTCCAAGCGCACGGCTTCTGCAAAGCTATCCTTCACCGACTCAAGGACCGAGTTATGAGATGTGAAACTCGCCACGACTCCATGTGCGAATTACTAAGTCCTGCACGACTTCAATGCACATATCAAATCAACATAACAAACTAACTTAATCCCTTTGCCACACACATCAAAACCTAATTATGGTAAGAGATTGCCCTAACAATCTCCCCCTTTTTGATGTGTGGCAATTCGTTTAAGTTAGATAAGAACATTTGATAAAAATTTCTAAGGAAAGAAAGCATATAAACATAAACATGATATAGAAACATGCAACTCCCTCTTAATCCATGAAACTCTCTCTCCCCCTATCATAATTTACTTAAACATAATCATTTATCCCCCTTTGACACCATCAAAAAAATTAACACTAAGTTATAAACTCATGGAATCAAGTATAATAGAAGGAAAATACCAAAAATTAGTCAAAAATTTGAATTCGGCCTTAACTAGTCTGATTTGCAGGCCACCAGTCGATTGGTTCAGACTACCAGTCGACTGGCACGCGAATTTCAGAACTTTCTGATTTTCGGACAGAATTTCAGAAATGCATTAAAAATTTCAGAAAATTCGAAAAATCATGAAATTTGGGGAACACATTTCTTGTAAGATTCTTTATCAGTGAAAAATAGGTCTTCATGAAAAATCATTATATTTTTACGTATTTGCTAAAAATCCAAAAGCTTTAAAAACCACTAGGTTTTTGATCATGTGAGTATCAAGTTTAACACCTAGTTTTGGTTCCAATTGTTTCAAAACATAAATACATAGATTTTAGATTAAGAAATTATTTTGAAAACATATGAAATATGTTAGAATGTATACTGAAATCCTAGCTCTTTTTGTATGAACATTTTATTTTGAAATAAGAATCACATTATCATTGTTTGCATTTTATATATTCATTATATATGTGTGCATATTGTCTAATATTTTACATTGTAGATAACATGATGCTTGGTGTGGCACAGAAGATCATGTTATCAGTACCTTGTAAAATATAAGTAAAGGCTCACAACAAAGATGGTTTTGGACAAACCATTGGCATGGTTGTAGTGTAGCTTGGTATTGTTTTATCTTGAACATAGAGTTACACTAGTACACTTAGGTGTATTGAGTAGGACCGACATAGAGGTGATTCAATTTAGTACTGACTACATAATTGAATCGGACCTCGGATATTATGTTGTACATGCTCTTAATCCCGATATAATAACGGGCACATGTACTTAGTATTTATTTCTTTGATTTACCAATGGGTGAGATTTAGATGGATTAAATCAATATGCCCAGTAAGTTGGGAAATAATATTATTTACATGGTGTGCCGTTGATTATAGGAGGAAACCGTGTCCTATATATTAGGTTGATGATGTCCCCTTGAGGAGCTCATAAGGTTCATCATGTAAACCCAGCTGGTTGACTTAGTCAACATGATGATAAGGTTGAGTGGTACTACTCGAGGAATTAGATGTTAATTAATTGATGGTCAGTAAATCAATTAATTGACGGACATTCGATATCTTAAACACGGGGAGATTAATGTACAAATAATATATGGAGCCCATATTGATTTATGGGGGTTGGTGAGGTAGTTCAATGATGATCCTCTAGTGGAATGGAACATCATTGATGGATCAAGTTTGTGTGGTTTCGATCCATTGGGTAGCCAAGACCCAACTCCTCCTTATGGTCCCTATCGTAGCCTAATATAATCCTTATGAAGTCTAGATCCAAGAATGTAAAACAAAACCTAGAACCAACGGTTGGGATTAAATCCCTAGATCCGATGGTTGGATGAAACCCTAGAACCAACGGTTGGGATTAAATCCCTAGATCCGATGGTTAGGATGAAACCCTAGAATCGACGGTTGAGATTATATCCCTAGATCCGACGGTTGGGATGAAACCCTAGAACCGACGGTTGGGATGAAACCTTAGATCCGAAGGTTGGGATGAAATCCTAGATCCGATAGTTGGGATTAAACCCTAGATCCGACGGTTGGGATAAAACCCTAGATCCGACGGTGGAGATTAAATCCCTAGATCCGACGGTGGAGATTAAAGGAGGCTTAAGCCCTATTCTATAAATAGATGCTTAGGGTTGGGCGGCAATAAGAATCAAGAATTGGTTTTGGAATTAGGGTTTGGCTCTTGGAGAGGTGGGCGGCTAGGGTTTGGAGCTAGGGTGGGCGGCAACCATCTTCATCCAAAGTTATTGCCGGCACCCAACTTGCACCATCAATACTTGGCCGGCACCCAACCTTAAAGCTTTTCTCTTCTTCCTTGGCCGGCGGTTCTCCTCCCATTGGTGGCCGGTTCTCTTCCTCCTCCCTATTCTCCAAAAGTGGCCGGCGGCAACTCTTCTTGGAGAAGTTGGTCGGCGCATCATCCATTGCTCCTTGGCCGGCGGTTGCACCAAATTCTCTAATTTGGTGGCCGGTTCTAGATAGGAAAGGTATTTGCTAGTTCTTCTCTTTGTTCGCAGCGGACAAGGTAGAGAAGAAAGCGATCTAGAAGGCTTCTACTCGTGGAGGATCTTCGTCCACACGTCGTCCACGAGAAGTATAGGACATATGGTAGAAGATCGTGAGGTATAAAGTTATTTTAACTTTATGTACAGATCTGAGCATGTTCTTATTTGTTTTGATTATGCATGTGTGTGTATGAATATATATTGTATAATCATGGACCCCGAAGACAAACACAAAAACCGGCGATCCATCCGTCGTCTCTTCCGCGGCTAACCAACTAGAAGAGTTGTGTTGCTTGAACAACTAGTTTGTTCAAGCGACCACTCAAGTTGTTAGCACGATGACGAATAGGTTGTGCTAGGGAAGCTCATCCCATCCGAATTAATTCTTACATTAGTGAAAATTTTAATCCGTGGACATGGGAGCCAATGAGCCTCCGAAGCATCCACCTAACAATTGGTAGCAGAGCCATCGGTTTTCGGTTTTGTGTGTTTAGGATTCGGTTAATTTTTTATGCATTTTTCATATATTATATGTGTCGGATAATAGTAGGATATGCGTAGTTTAACTCTTTGGTTGCAGGCATAAGATCCGACTATTATGGCCATGTGTGTGTATGTGAATGGATGTGTGTAAAAATTTATTATTTGAATCCTCGGGGTTGACGAGGCTAGATTAGTATTTAATTTTTATAATTAAATACGGCATTGTTTAGCCGATCATTTTAGTTTACTTTCGATCTAGATTATTTGTACACTCCTTCATGGAGTATAGGATCGATGGATGTAAATAAAATGATTTATCTCGGCTCGGATATCTTTGGTGACTTGCGCACGGGAAAAGGTGGAGCGGATGAGGAGGCGACACGACGGGATGCATATTGGAGGACAATGCCATAATAGTTGGAAAAAATTTTGTTTTTCCATATTTATTGCTTATTTGTTTTATATGCATGTTGTGTATGTTTAAAATTCCTCGATTTCAATTTACTAAGTGGGAGAGGGATATTTTAATTAATTCCCGCGGCCTCCATTACAATTTGACGTGTGATGCAACAAACTTGCGCGTTGGCTTTGAGTGCCTTCCTCCCCATCGAATGGGTTTGTTTGCGGATCACTAGGTCAAATAATGGTTATAGGAAATTATTTAGGAGCGTGTGTACTTCCCCATCGGTAAGGCACATAATCCGAAATAATTCCCTTAGTATCGTGTAATGGTGCACACTTAGATACAAATAAAGGTATCCTCCCCATCGGAGTCACTGCTTTTATTTGTAGGGCTAAAGAGGAACCAACTATTAATTTTATTTGTTAAAAAGTAAGGTTGACAAGATAATAAAATTAATGGGTAAAACCTCCTCTTACAAATGTGGAATTCATATACGTCCACACTATCGTGGCATGCGATATTCTCGGTGTTTTGAGGTGTTGGTTGATTTCGGGATTTTATTGTTTTGAGGAATCAATAATATTTGAAATCTAATATTTTGATCATTGTGATTTTTAGGATTTTCAAATGGCTTTCAACCCACTTGCCGTGATTTTAAAAGAAAACAAACTTACTGGTCCAAACTACATTGATTGGAAAAGAAACCTGGATATTGTCTTAACTGCGGAAGAGTACAAATTTGTACTCTTCGAGGTCTGTCCTCCTAAGCCCTCAGATGACTCTGATGAAAAGGAGATAGAACGTTATAAGAAATGGGTTAAGGCAGATGAGATGGCGCGGTGTTACATTTTGGCATCTATGTCAAATGTGCTGCAACATCAACATCAGGCCATAGCCACAGCTTATGACATGATGTTCAATCTCAAGGAACTTTTCGGACATTAGAGTAGGGCAGCTAGGCAGGAGGCTATGAGAAAGTTGATGACGACCTCTATGATCGAGGGAACACCCGTTAGGGATCATGTTCTCAAGATGATGGCTCATCTTAATGAGATGGAAGTCCTAGGAGCTGAGATCGATGGGGAAACCCAGGTCGATATCATTCTCCAGTCTTTGCCTAGGAGTTTTGAGCAGTTCCGCCTCAACTACAACATGAACAAAATGTTATATTCGTTGGCGGAGCTTCTGACAGAACTACAAGCGACAGAGGGGCTTTTTCGTCAGAGTTCTCAAGCCATGGTCGCTCAGAAGGTTTCTTCCTCTAAACCGAAAGGTAAGAAGAAGAAGAAGCAAGGTGGAGCGAAGAAGGTGGCAACAGGACCTCAGGCAGGAGTGAAGAAGCCGAAAGGCAAGTGCTTCACTTGCAAGCAGACTGGACATTGGAAGGCGGACTGTCCTCGCCGTAAGAACAAAGGTATATCTTCTTGTTTAGTTGTTGAAACATGTTTAGCGGTGTTATCTACCAGTGCCTGGTGAGTAGATACAGGAGCCACTGATCATGTCTGCAATACTTTGCAGGGGTTCCAGGAAACCCGACGACTAGCTGAGGGATAGATTACCGTCTTCATGGGCAATGCTTCAAAGGTGGCGGCTATTGCAGTGGGAGACGTTTATTTATCTTTTGATAGGAATAAAGTTTTGGTTTTGAGAAATTGTCTTTATGTACCTACTTTTAGAAAGAATTTAATTTCAGTTTCTAAATTGTTTATGGTTGGATATTCTGTTTCTTTTAATGACAAAGTGGTTATAAAAAGGAATAGGGAGATTATCTGTTCTTGTACATTGGTTGGCAATTTATATACTCTTGAACCAAAAACTCCCACGATGCATATAGAAATCAATAACTCATCTTCTAAATCTAATAAGAGAAAAGAACCTTCGCAAATGAACCAAACTGTTGGCAATGTGCTAATTCTCGGAATGCTCATAGGCTCACATGTCCCCGGATTAAAATTTTCACTAATGAAAACTAATCCGGATGGGATGACTTTCCTAAGCACAACCAATTCGTCGTCGTGCTAACGACTTGAGCGATCGCTTGAACAAACTAGTTGTTCAAGCAACACAACTCTTCTAGTCGGTTAGCCGCGGAAGAGACGACGGACGGATCGCCGGTTTTTGTGTTTCTTATCGGGGTCCATGATTATACAAATACATGCAAATGCAAACTAGTATAATCAACATATACTAACATAAAGAACATAAGCTAGCATATCAAATAAGAACATGAAAAGAACAATAATAAAAGTTGTGAAACTTTTATACATCTTGATCTTCTATCGTATGTCCTAACCTCCTTGTAGACTTCGTGTGGGCGAAGATCCTCCACAAGTTGAAGCATCCTAGATCTTCTTCAATCCAAAGAAAGAAGAACTCTCTTTCTCTTCTTGCTTGAGCCAACCACCAATCCACAAAAGGATTGATGCCGCCGACCCCAAGAATAGAGAGAACATAATGGAAACAACTAAGGAACCGAACTAGGGACAAACCCTAGTTTTGGTGCCGCCGGCCAAGATGGAGTGAAGGGGAGAATAGGAAATCGGTTGAGCCCGGACCAAGGTAGAAGGAAGAGAAGGTAGGAGCTGGCCAAACCTTAGGAAGAAGAAGAACCCTCCTCCTATATTTGCCGCCCACCTTAGCTTCCATAACCTAGCCGCCCAACCTCCTAACCTCCTAGGGTTTCTTGCCGCCCAACCAAAGATAGGCAAAACCCTAACTCCCTTAGGGTTTCTTGCCGCCCACTTTAGGTTTGGCAAAACCCAAATCTCCAAAACCAAATCATCATCCTAGATCAAAAGGAGAAGCATGGGCGCCGGCCAAACCATGGAGGAAGGAGGAAGAAGGATGTCGGCCACCATTAGGAAGAAGAAGAAGAAGCTCCCTCTCCTTTTGTGGCCACCCAAAAACCCTAGCTCCTCCACTTTCTTGCCGCCCAAGCCAAAGCCCCTCAATTAGGTTTTCCATATTCCATCATCATCTTGCCGCCCACCCTAAGCCACCCTTTTATAGAGTTAGGGTTTTGGGCCTTGGTTTAATCTCCACTGTCGGTTCTAGGGTTTTAATCTCAACCATCGGATCTAGAGATTTAATCTCAACCGTCGGATCTATAGATTTAATCTCAACCGTCGGTTCTAGGGATTTAATCCCAACCGTCGGATCTAGAGATTTAATCTCAACCGTCGTTTCTAGGGTTTTAATCCCAATCGCCGGATCTAGAGATTTAATCTCCACCGTCGTTTCTAGGGATTTAATCCCAACCGTCGGATCTAGAGATTTGTTTTCCATCATTTGATCTAGACTTCATGAGGTTTATATTAGGCTACGATAGGGACCATGAGGAGGAGTTGGGTCTTGGCCACCCGATGGATCGGAACCACACAAACTTGATCCATCAATGATGTTCCATTCCACTAGAGGATCATCATCGAACTACCTCACCAACCCCCACAAATTAATATGGGCTCCATATATTATTTGTACATCCATCTCCCCGTGTTTAAGATATCGAATATCCGTCAATTAATTGATTTACTGACCATCAATTAATTAACATCTAACTCCTCGAGTAGTACCACTCAACCTTATCATCATGTTGACTAAGTCAACCTGCAGGGTTTACATGATGAACCTTATGAGCTCCTCAAGGGGATATCATCAACCTAATACATAAGACACGGATTCCTCCTATAATCAACGACACACCATGTAAATAATATCATTTCCCAACTTACCGGGCATATTGATTTAATCCATAGAAATCTCACCCTCTGGTAAATCAAAGAAATAAATATTAAGTACATGTGCCCGTTATTATATTGGTATTAAGAGCATGTATAACATAATATCCGAGGTCCGATTCAATTATGCAGTCAGCAATAAATTGAATCACCTCTATGTCAGTCCTGCTCAATACACCTAAGTGTACTAGTGTAACTCTATGTTCAAGATAAAACAATACCAAGCTGTTGGGGCAGTGAGGCACCGAAATCGAACCTGTGTTTTGATTATAGCAAAGACACAAAGTTAAGTCTATTTTGTTTTCTCACGAGCTGAATCGAGTGTGCAGAAGATTGATATAGCTGGAGCTGAAGGCTAGCGACACCCGGAGAAAGTCGCGGTGGTCGAGCGACACTCGAGTAATTTCGGAGGGAGCCGAAGGAATCGAGTGGAAGGCCGGAAGCAAAAGCAACACGTAAGCATCGAGGTAAGCTCGAGTGTGCGAGAGTAAGTATAGTTGTATCCTCTTTACGGGGATGATCTTAAGCGTAGATCCGACCAAAGACTTCTTATAGATGGTCTAGGTCGAGATCGGATGGTCGACGACCATCGAAATTATGTTTTTGTTGTGCTAACTTTGACTTGCAAAGAAGCATCACGATCGCTACTTGAGGACTCGACCGCTGTATCACGATCGTCGAAGGTCATCAATCGATCGATGTCGCCATCACCGATCGATGATGGCCATCACCGATCGATGGTCAATGATCAGATTCGAGGAGTCAAGGCTTATCACTCCACCTCAAAGCGGTTTGGTGTCCATTTGTGATTGGTTGAAGACCCACTCGAAAAGGGGCTCAAAGGCTATAAAAGGAGGGCCAAACCTAGGGTTTCTACAACAATTCTAAGCCTCCAAAAAGTCTCCGTTACGCTGCAACTCTCCGAAAACGAAGTCCTTCCATTCCGACGTCTAGGTTTAACTCTTATTATTCTTGTACGTCGGTATTAGTTTTTCTTGTCATTTACATTTCCGGAGATTTTATCATATACGAGGAGAGGGGGAGTGTCCCTCTACCTCAAGTTTTTGTGGTTCCTTCTTGTATCGATTAACTCCAACCTCTAACGAGGAGGAGTTCCTTTAGTCCTTTTGCCCTCCGTACGTGGTCAAGGACCACTAGGGCCTTGGAGTAGTAGCCTTCGGCTACGAACCAAGTAAAACCCTTGTGTCGATTGTTTTTTTTTATTTTTTACATTTCCACTGCAATTAACTAATTATCTCTCGAGTTTTAACGAAAGAAAAAGAAAAGGTTTTTCGCTATTCACCCTCCCCTCTAGCGAACCGCATCGATCCAACAATTGGTATCAGAGCCGGGGGCGCTTAGATTTGGTGAAACCACCAATCTAACATTTTTTTTTACAGATTTGTTTTTCGTTAGTTTAAATTTTTCTCCCGCACTACTAATCCAAGACGAAGTCTTGGTACTCTTCGTTTGATTTTGTTTTGCAAGCATTCGCTTTTGGAGTAGCCGACGGTCAAACGGGCATAACTTTTTGTACAAGTTGACCCACGACACGGTCTACCTACCAAATCGAAGCCCTCGCAAAGATCTACACTTCTTATGGGTTTACCCCCGTAACAAGTTGTTTTCGTCGTCAAAAATCGACGTTTAGTAGCCTTTCGGGGACATCGAAGGTTGTGAGTACTTACTTTTTATTTAGTTTCTTATTTCGTTGCTTAACTTTCTATTTTTCGTTTGTTTCTTTTTATTTCCCACACTACTAATCCAAGACGCAAGTCTTGGTACTTTCGTGTGTTTTTTTTTCGTTGCTAGGTCGTCTTTTTAGTCTCCTTGTTTTTTTGTTCTAATGGCCCATCTCGAGGGTTTTAGCACCGTCCGACCTCCGTTTTACAACGGAGATGATTTCCGTTAATGGAAAGGTCGGATGGAATGCTTTCTCAAAACCCAAATCGAGATGTGGATCATAATCCAAACGGGTTTCACACTTCCGACTAATGAAGTGGGTGACTCCTTGGATTATGATCAATGGACCGTTGCAACAAAACGACAAGTCGAAGCCGATGCCAAGGCAACACAAATCCTCCAATACGGCTTGTCCAAGGAGGAGCTAAATCGCGTCGGCCCCTTCATAAGCGCAAAGGATCTTTGGACAAAACTAATCGATTTACACGAAGGATCGGATCAAGCTAAGGTTTGCAAACGTGATTTGTTATTCAATAAATTGTACACACTAAAAATGCAGGAACACGAGTCCGCGACGCAACTCCACGCCCGTGTCCAAGACATAGTCAACAACCTACACGCAATCGGGCAAAAGGTCGAAAACCGCGACCTTATTAGGTATGTCCTAAACTCTTTTCCGAGGACTACCTTATGGGCATCCATGGTTGATGCCTATAAGGTCTCCAAGGACCTTTCTAAAATTAGGTTAGACGAACTCTTTTCAGATTTCGAATTACATGAACAATCCAACTCGGAACCCGAGAGGGGTATAGCCTTGTTTGCAGGTTCAAAGAAGAAGAAAATCGCAAGCAAGCCACCACCACCCGAGGAGGAAGATGAGTCCGAAGAAGAAGTTGACCCGGAGTTGACTGCCGAACTAATGAACCTAGCTCGAAGGATAGCCATGGGACGAAAGCGAACTACGACTCGACCCAACCAAGGTAAACCTAAAAGTTCTAACATTAGGTGTTATGAGTGCAACAGGTTACGACATATCAAGTCTGAGTGCCCCAAGCTCAACCACCAAGCACCTAAGCATAAGAAGGCCCTCAACGCGACATGGGAAGAAGCGTCATCCGAAGAAGACGAAGATCACGTCTACATGGCAAAATCAATTGAGTCAGACATGGAGACCGAACTTGAGTCAGAACCTGAGGATGACTCGGACTACGAAGCTACCTTCAAGTCAAGCCACGGATACGCATCCGGTTCAAAAGATACCCTTAAGGTGAGTCGAACCTTATTTAATACTTTACATAATACGGTTAGGTTTTTATCTAGGAAGTTAGCTAAGTCCGAGTCCAAGGTCGAGACCCTGGTTGAGGAAGTTAAACTCCTCAAACACGAGGTCTCCCTAACCTCTTCGACTAGTCGAGTTCAAGAGAAGGACTCAACTCGGGTTGAAAAACTCGAAGTTGAGAACTCACTCTTGAAAAGTCAAGTCGAAGATCTTAGGAATACGTTGGAAAGGTTTACTTTGGGATCCAAAGGACTTGACCTCCTACTTGGATCGCAAAGGGCCGTGTACAACAAGGCTGGACTAGGGTTTAGCTCAAACACGACCAATAAGTCGTATATGTCAATCGTAAGTAGACATAAAAAATGTGTCCAAGCATGGGTCCCTAAGACCACTTTGATTTCAACTCTAGGATCCAACTCGTACTGGGTTCCCAAGGACCAAATCCACTATGTGGATAGACCGAACCGATTCAACGGTCTAGGGAGCGATACAAAACATGTTTGTGTTTTAAATTATAAATTGCTTGCTTTGGTTTTTTGTTTTTTTCGTGAACTCACTTAGAACACGTAAATAACCAACTAAAAGCCTTGAAAGATTGAGCCTCAGGGAGCCTCTTTTCAAAAACATAACCAACTAAAGCGGGAGCCTCTTTTCAAAAATAACCATTAGACTAGGAAATAATCTTGGGTGAGTCAAGTCATCATTTTCTTGAAAATGGCTTTGTCTAAGGAAGTGGTCGATGATCCGATAAAAGAAGGCCCCTGTGCCTCGCCACGACCTGGAAGCCATGATCTTGAAAAGGTAAAATTGACAAGCCTAGGGTTAAATCCAAATCTAACATAAAATTACTTGTACCTAAATCCACTTAATCAACTTAATTGGAAGTCATCTCAAAAACACATAAGTATAACATGCTTGATCATATAGACTGTGAGATGACCTAGGGTTAACAACTTACAACCAATTTTCTTAATAAAAATCTAACATCCAATCCAACCACCTTGTGTGTAGGATCAATGGATGTTGATGTTGCTCCCGACACATGACCGGGATCAACTCAAATTCGCAAAGCTTCGATTCAAACGACAAGGATCGATAGCCTTTGGGAATAATCTACAAGTCAAAATCATCTGATCGTGTGATATCGAGCTTAACACGAATTTTGTTATTAAAAATGTATTACTTGTAGAGAATTTTGAATATAACTTACTAAGTGTAAGCCAATTGTGTGATAATAACTATAAGGTTATATTTCTAGAAAATGAATGCGTAATTAATACCAACGAAACCTCTAAAACAATTCTTAAAGGAACTAGAAATAACAACATTTATACGATCAACTTAACCAACTCCTCAACTAAGTGTCTTATGACACGGCAAGAGGAATCATGGTTGTGGCACCGACGACTCGGTCACTCGCACCCAAGACTCGTCCACAAGATGAGTCAGAGTGGATTAGTCAGAGGCTTACCAAACCTCAACAACTTGGTTAATAAAATCTGTAATGCTTGTCAACAAGAAAAACAACCTAGGACACAACACAAGTTAACTAACCAAGAACGAACCTCAAATGTACTTGAGCTCCTACATATGGATCTATTCGATTCACATGGAGCCAAGTCACTCAATAGAAGTCAATATTGCTTAGTCATAATTGACGACTACTCCAGGTTTACCTGGGTTAGGTTCATCAAGCATAAAAGTGATACCCTAGATCAATTAATCAATCTATTCAAATTAATCGAGAATCAAAAAGACCTTAAGGTTAAAAGACTTAGAAGCGATCATGGTGGTGAATTCGAAAATCAAAGGTTCACCGACTTCTGTAACCTAAACGGATACCACCATGAATTCTCTTGCCCTAGGACCCCTCAGCAAAATGGCCTAGTGGAGCGGAAAAACCGAACTCTACAAGAAGCCGCTAGGACCATGTTGAACGAATACGACCTACCCGATAGGTTTTGGGCAGAAGCCGTTAGCACGGCTTGCTATGTCCAAAATAGGATCCTTATGGTAAAGAGGCATCTTAAGACCTCGTACGAGATTTATCACGATAAAATACCTAACATCAAGTACTTTAAGGTATTTGGGTGTAAGGTACATATCCTAAACACTAAGGATTACCTAGGGAAATTTACATCCAAAACCACGACCGGAATCTTTCTAGGATACTCGACTACAAGTAGAGCTTATAGAGTATATAACCACGACACCCTTAGAGTCGAGGAGACTATCAATGTAGTATTTGATGAAGGACATGAACCTACAAAACCCCTAAGAACCCCAATTAGCGAGCCGATTCATACTAGACCTTACTCTGATCCGGAGATCAGGTCTAGTGTTAATCCTAACCTAAGTCAACCTAGTCACTCTATTGATCAAGTGATAGATGACTCCAACCAAACTAGTGTTCAACCAAGTCACCACATTGATCAAGCATTAGGTGACACAAACCCAACCCAATCTAGGACTCAGACTAACCACCCTATCGATCAAGTGATAGGAGATCCTAATCTAGGAGTTCGAACTAGAGCATCTTATAGGAACCTTAGTCAAATTTCCTTAATTTCAAAGATAGAACCCAAATCAATTGAACAAGCTCTTCTTGATCCCGATTGGATTATTGCAATGCAAGAAGAGCTAGCTCAATTTACTAGGAACGAAGTGGGAATTAGTACCACCACCTAAAGACAAAACGATAATTGGAACAAGGTGGGTGTTTCAAATAAGCTTGATGATAAAGGTGAAGTAGTTAGAAACAAGGCTCGGTTAGTCGCCAAAGGATTTAGCCAAGTCGAAGGCTTAGATTACGACGAAACCTATGCCCCAGTAGCTAGACTCGAATCCATTCGAATGTTGCTAGCTTATGCCGCACATCGAGGATTTAAGCTGTTTCAAATGGATGTTAAGTCGGCATTCCTAAATGGATACATTAAAGAAGAAGTTTATGTTAGCCAACCCCTCGGATTCGAAAATCTAGATAAACCCGACCATGTTCTAAAACTTAAGAAAGCTCTCTATGGACTTAAACAAGCTCCTCGAGCTTGGTACGAGAGACTTTCAATCCATCTTAAGTCAAAAGGGTTTAACCAAGGCTTAGTTGACCCAACTCTCTTTGTAAAAACCTTAGGTAAAGAAATATTCATAGCTCAAATTTATGTAGACGATATAATTTTTGGAACCTCTAACTCAGCCTTACTAAACGAGTTCGTTTTGCTCATGGAAAGTGAGTTCGAAATGAACTTGGTAGGCGAGTAAAGTTTCTTTTTAGGTCTACAAATTAAACAAACTAAGGATGGTATATACCTATATTAACAAAAATACACTAAGGAGTTAATTAAAAGATTTGGAATGCAAGACGCTAAGGTAATAAACACCCCAATGGCGATAAATGTTAACATAGGAGAAGACCTAGAAAGTAAGTCCATTGACTTAAAGTACTATAGGAGCGCGATAGGAAGTCTCCTATACTTAACTGCAAGTCGACCCGACATCCTATTCGCAGTAAGTATGTGCGCCAGGTTTCAAACCTGTGCTAAGGAGTCTCACCTAACCCTAGTTAAGCGTATCCTTAGATATCTAAAGGGTACACTTAATGTCGGTATTTGGTATCCTAGATCTACCGAGTTCGAACTAATCGGCTACTCCGATTCGGATTATGCCGGTAGTAAACTCGACAGAAAGAGCACGAGTGGTTGTTGTCAACTACTCGGCTCGAGTCTAGTGAGTTGGTGCAGTAGGAAGCAACATTGTGTTGCCTTATCTACCACCGAAGCCGAATACATCGCGATGGGTGAGTGTGTCACTCAACTTCTTTGGATGAAGCACACTCTCCGCGACTTTAAGTTAGACTTTACGAATACTAAACTTCACGTAGATAACATTAGTTCAATTAATCTTACCAAGAATCCAATATGTCACTCTAGGACCAAACATATAGAAGTCAAACACCATTTCATTCGAGAACATGTGGCCAACGGAGCCATACAACTCGAGTACGTCGAATCAAAATCTAACCTAGCAGACCTATTTACTAAACCCCTACCCGAAGCCGAATTTAGTCTATTAAGACGAAAATTGGGCATGTGCGTAATAGAATAAGAACTTGCAAACTATATTTTCTTACTACTATTTCTTATTTTTCATTTTGATGGAACTAGCATAGGACATACCTTAGATATCATGCACCTATAGATTTAAGGAGCCAGTACATCTCACAACACATAGGACTAATGTGTTTGTGTACTTAGCCACGTAGATGGGTGTGAGATGTTAGGACCCTACTCCAGGTTCCAAGATGTAGATCAAGTGCGTCAATATGAACCTCGGAGTATAAATATGCAACTAATATTAACCAACTCTAATCAGGACTTGTTGATAATATCATTTCAATCAAGTCAAACTAGAGTTGAACATTTAGATGAATTATTTTCACATACTATTTTCAAAATCATCATGCTTGGACTTAAGGTTTTCTTAAACCCCCCCCCCCCCCACTTTTTCCTGATTTATGTCAAAAGGGGGAGAAAGAGCCAAAGTTAAGGGCCAAAGTTAAAGTTCAATTTCAAATTTTTGAAATTGATAACTTAACTTAAAACTTTGATTCTGGCCTAAGTTAAGGGGGAGTAAGGTTTAGGTTTCAACTCTTCGGAATTGAAAACTTTAAAGGCCCAAGTTAAGAAATCAAAAGTTAAACCTTTTGAATAATTAACCTTTTGACTTAACTTTTGATTACTTAACTTGCACTTATTTTTGACTCTAAGAAGCCTAAGTTAAGTAATGCCATTTACTTAACTCATTATCTTTTGTGTTTGGAGAACTAAAAGTCTTTTTCAAGTACTCACCCTCGGTCAAGGGGGAGGGTTCCTCTAAGGGGAGAACTTGAGAAATATTTTACTACTCCTACTTTTGCTTCTTGTCTTTACTGTTTCATGCACTTAATTTCCTTAACTTTGTGTGTTTTTGACAAATATCAAAAAGGGGGAGATTGTTGGTGCAGTGAGGCACCGAAATCGAACCTGTGTTTTGATTATAGCAAAGACACAAAGTTAAGTCTATTTTGTTTTCTCACGAGCTGAATCGAGTGTGCAGAAGATTGATATAGCCGAGTCAAGGCTAGCGACACGGAGAAAGTCGCGGTGGTCGACACTCGAGTGATTTCGGAGGGAGCCGAAGGAATCGAGTGGAAGGCCGGAAGCAAAAGCAACACGTAAGCATCGAGGTAAGCTCGAGTGTGCGAGAGTAAGTAAGGTCGTATCCTCTTTACGGGGATGATATTAAGCGTAGATCCGACCAAAGACTTCTTATAGATGGTCTAGGTCGAGATCGGATGGTCGACGACCATCGAAATTATGTTTTTGTTGTGCTAACTTTGACTTGCAACAAGTATCGCCGATCGCTACTGAGGACTCGACCGCCGTGTATCACGATCATCGGAAGGTCATCAATCGATCGATGTCGCCATCACCGATCGATGATGGCCATCAGTCGACTGATGGTCAATGATCAGATTCGAGGAGTCAAGGCTTATCACTCCACCTCAAAGCGGTTTGGTGTCCATTTGTGATTGGTTGAAGACCCACTCGAAAAGGGGCTCAAAGGCTATAAAAGGAGGGCCAAACCTAGGGTTTTAACAACAATTCTAAGCCTCCAAAAAGTCTCCGTTACGCTGCAACTCTCCGACAACGAAGTCCTTCCATTCCGACGTCTAGGTTTAACTCTTATTATTCTTGTACGTCGGTATTAGTTTTTCTTGTCATTTACATTTCCGGAGCTTTTATCGTATACGAGGAGAGGGGGAGTGTCCCTCTACCTCAAGTTTTTGTGGTTCCTTCTTGTATCGATTAACTCCAACCTCTAACGAAGAGGAGTTCCTTCATTGCTTTTGCCCTCCGTACGTGGTCAAGGACCACTAGGGCCTTGGAGTAGTAGCCTTCGGCTACGAACCAAGTAAAACCCTTGTGTCGATTGTTTTTTTTATTTTTTACATTTCCGCTGCAATTAACTAATTATCTCTCGAGTTTTAACGAAAGAAAAAGAAAAGGTTTTTCGCTATTCACCCCCCCCCCTCTAGCGAACCGCATCGATCCAACACAAGCTACACTATAACCATGCCAATGGTTTGTCCAAAACCATCTTGGTTGTGAGCCTCTACTTATACTCTACAAGGGACTGATAACATGATCTTCTGTGCCACACCCAAGCACCATGTTATCTACAATGTAAAGTATTAAACAATATGCACATATATAAAGTGCAAACAATGATCATGTGATTCTTATTTCAAAATAAAATGTTCATACCAAAGAGCTAGGCTTTCAGTATACATCCCAAGAATCTCCCACTTATACTAAAAGACTATGCTGTCCTTATACTGCCATACATCTGATTCCCCTTCCTTCAACATGCCTATCAAAGCTCTCGCCAGAAAGGCCTTAGTGAAAGGGTCTACCAGGTCATCCTCTGATGCAATCTAGGCGACAGCAACTGCTACCTCCTTTACGATTTCTCGTATCAGGTGGTACTTGCACTCTATGTGTTTACTAGCCTTATGGGCTCGTGGTTCCTTCGAGTTTGCAACTGCACCATTGTTATCACAATAAATTGTGATAGTTCTGGGGAAACCAGGAATCACATCTAAGTCCATCAAGAAGTTCCTGAGCCATACAGATTCTTTGGCTGCCTCATAGGCTGCCACATACTCAGCTTCCATGGTGGAGTCCACCACGTATTTCTACTTGACACTCCTCCATACTATGGCTCCACCTCCCAAAGCAAACACAAACCCTGAGGTAGACTTATTATTATCTCTATCAGATTGGAAATCGTAAGGTAACCCACAGGAGTAATTGGTCCTAAGAACTAGCATATAATCCCTAGTCCTTCTCAGGCACTACAATATATGCTTTACCGCAGTTCAATGTCCCTGTCCTGGATTACTCTGATATCTGCTGACCATGCCTATGGCAAAGCAGATATCTGGTCTCGTACATAGCATACATTAGGCTTCCTAGTGCCGAAGCATAAGGAACTGCCTATATCTCCTCTATCTCCTCAGATATTCTAGGACACATCTGCTTAGATAAAGGAACTCCATGCCTGAAGGGTAGAAAACCCTTCTTGGAGTTTTGTATGCTAAAACGATCCAAAACCATGTCAATGTATGAAGCTTGGGATAAGAACAACAACCTTGATCCCCAAGGTTGTGACCCACTTCTCCCAAGTCCTTCATATCATACTATTTGGACGACCATACCCTTACGTCTGATAACACTTCGATGTTGTCGCCAACCACCAAAATGTCATCTACGTATAGTACAAAAATACCACTACGTTTTCGTCACATCTCTGATATACACAAGACCCATCCGAACTTTGAATAAATCTATAAGACTGGATTTACTTCCTCAAAGTGGATGTCCCAAGACTTCAAAGCTTGCTTCAGTCCATTAACGGACCGATTAAGCTTATATACAATACGCTCTTTGCCCTTAGCAATGAATCCCTCTGGTCGCTTCATGTAGATGGATTCCTCAAGACTTCCACTAAGGAATGTTGTCTTGACATCCATCTGTCACGCCTCATAGTCCATATGAGTTGCTATGCATAAGAGCTCCCAGACCTGACTTGAATCCATAGATTCAATCTCAGTATTCATTGCACTTTGCAAAGATGCTGTATTTATATCTTGGATTGCCTCGTCGTATGTCTAGGGATCAGGTTCATGTTTGCTAGGGACCAAATCAGAAGATTTGTCCAAAAACATGAATCTAAGAGGTTTTCTAACAACCCTCCCACTACGACGAGGTATCTTCTGTGTATCCTCTATGACACACGGTGCAGTGACATGTGGTATGTCCTCTTGTACCGGTGGTACTAAAGAAGTGACTTCCCTTTTTTTAACTCCTCCAGAACAATTTTACCCTTGGGCTTGTGGCTTATCACATAGTCTTCCTCTAGAAATCTGGCATTCGTGTTAACGATCACCCTCTGATCTCTAGGACTACAAACAAGTCATAATAACTCATTATCGATTTAACCATCTCCATAAGAGTCCTATTCCTTCGCTCTGCTACACCATTCTGCTGGGGTGTGCCAAGTGCAGTCAATTGGGATTGAATCCCAACCTCTGATAAGTAGTTCCTAAATTCTCCCAAGAGGTTGTCACCACCACGATCAGATCGTAGTGTCATCCACATCTTGAATAATCATCTACAAAAGATACGAAATATTCAAGATTACCTCTTGCCTAGATAGCCATAGGACCACACAAATCAGAATGAACCATTTCTAACACATCTTTGGCTCTATACCCCTTGGCCTTAAAAAGGCCTCTTGGTCATCTTACCCTCCAAGAAAGATTCGTAGGTTGGGAGATCCTCCACCACTAATGAACCCAAAGGTCCATCAGCTATCAACCTTTGAATTCTGCTTAGGTTAATGTGACCAAGCCTAAGAAGCCAAAGTTATGTTTGGTTCATCTTCGAAGGTTCTTTTCTCTTATTGGAATTAGAAGATGAGTTATTAACTTCTATTTGCATCGTGGGAGGTTTTGGTTCAAATTTCCTTTCAATGTACCTGAATAGATATTCTCCCTATTCCTTTTTATAACAACTCTGTCATTAAAAGAAATAGAATATCCATCCATAATAATTTAGAAACTGAAACTAAATTCTTTCTAAATAAAGGTACATAAAGGGAATTTTCCAGAACCAAAGTTTTATTATTTTCAAGAGATAAATAAAACTTCTCCCACTGCAATAGCCGCCACCATCATGGCATTGCCCAAGTAAATGGTAATCTCCTTCAACTAGTCATCGGGTTTCGGAACCCCGCAAATTGTTGCATATATGATTAGTGGCTCCTGTATCTACTCATCAAAGGTGCCGAGAGATATCACCGCTAATCATGTTTCAATGACTAGTCCAAAAGATATACCTATGTTCTATTTTGGATTGGGACAGTCCTTCTTCCAATGTCCATCCTGCTTGCAAGTGAAGTACTTGCCTTTCGGCTTCTTCACTCTTCCCTGAGATCCTCGCACCATCTTTGCTTCACCTTGTTTCTTCTTCTTCTTGCCTTTCGGCTTAGAAGTAGAAACTCTTTTGAGCAATGATGGCTTGAGGACACTCTTCGAAGATTGCATACTAGCAGATAAGACAATATTTGAATTCATTTCCAATCAATATAATTTGGGTACAATAAGTTTATTTCCTTTAGTATCAAAATAAGTGGACTGAAAGTCAATTTTGAAAATCCTAAGAATCACATAGATCATTACTTTAGATTTCAAAAAATTATTGATTCCTCAAACAATAAAATTTCGAAATCAACCAACACCTCAAAACACCCAGAATATCGCATGCCACGATAGTGTGGACGTATACGAATTCTACATTTGTAAGAGGAGGTTTTACCTATTAATTTTATTATCTTGTCAACCTTACTTTTTGACAAATAAAAATAATAGTTGGTTCCTCTTTGGCCCTACAAATAAAAGCAGTGACTCCGATGGGGAGGATACTTTTTATTTGCATCTAAGTGTGCACCATTACACGGTACTAAGGAAATTATTTCGGATTATGTGCCTTACCGCTGTGGAAGTACACACGCTCCTAGATAATTTTCTATAACCATTATTTGACCTAGTGATCCACAAACAAACTCATCCGATGGGGAGGAAAGCTCTCAGAGCCGACGCGCAAGTTTGTTGCATCACACGTTAAATTGTAATGGAGGCCGCGGGAATTAATTAAAATATCCCTCTCCCACTTAGTAAATTGAAAATGAGGAATTTTCAAGCACACACAACATGCTTATTATTACTGTAGATTTCAATAAAAATTATTGATTCCTCAAACAATAAAATTTTGAAATCAACCAACACCTCAAACACCGAGAATATCGCATGCCACGATAGTGTGGACGTATATGAATTCTACATTTGTAAGAGGAGGTTTAACCCATTAATTTTATTATCTTGTCAACCTTACTTTTTGACAAATAAAATTAATAGTTGGTTCCTCTTTGTCCCTACAAATAAAACTACTTTTTATTTTCATCTAAGTGTGCACCATTACACGGTACTAAGGGAATTATTTCGGATTATGTGCCTTACCGCTGTGGAAGTACACACGCTCCTAGATAATTTCCTATAACCATTATTTGACCTAGTGATCCGCAAACAAACTCATCCGATGGGGAGGAAGGCACTCAAAGCCGACGCACAAATTTGTTGCATCACATGTCAAATTGTAATGGAGGCCGCGGGAATTAATTAAAATGTCCCTCTCCCACTTAGTAAATTGACAATGAGGAATTTTCAAGCACACACAACATGCATATAAAACAAATCAGCAATAAATATGGAAAAATCAGAATTTTTCCAACTATTATGGCATTGTTCTCCAATATGCGTCCCGTCGTGTCGCCACCTCGTCCGCTCCTCCTAAGCTATGTACGAGCCAACCGGAGATCCGAGCCAAGAATAAAACCTATTTTATTTTACATCCATCGATCCTATACTCCACGAGGGAGTGTACATGAAATCTAGATCGAAAGTAAAATAAAATAAAGAGTGGCTAAACAATGTCGTATTCAATTACAAAAATTAAATACTAATTTAGCCTCGTCAACCCCGAGGATTCAAATAATATACAATCACACACACATGCAATCACATAAACACATATATCGCCATAATAGTTGGATCTTATGCCTGCAACCAAAAAGTTAGCCTACGCACATCCTATTATTATCCGGCATACACAATATATGATAAATGCGTGAAAGTAACCGAATCCAAAACACACAAAACAGGAAACCGCGGCTCTGATACCATTTGTTGGCAATGTGCTAATTCTCAAAATGCTCATAGGCTCACATGTCCCCGGATTAAAATTTTCACTAATGAAAACTAATCCGGATGGGATGAGTTTCCTAAGCACAACCAATTCGTCGTCGTGCTAACGACTTGAGCGATCGCTTGAACAAACTAGTTGTTCAAGCAACACAACTCTTCTAGTCGGTTAGCTGCGGAAGAGACGACGGACGGATCGCCGGTTTTTGTGTTTCTTATCGGGGTCCATGATTATACAAATACATGCAAATGCAAACTAGTATAATCAACATATACTAACATAAAGAACATAAGCTAGCATATCAAATAAGAACATGAAAAGAACAATAATAAAAGTTGTGAAACTTTTATACCTCTTGATCTTCTATCGTATGTCCTAACCTCCTTGTAGACTTCGTGTGGGCGAAGATCCTCCACAAGTTGAAGCATCCTAGATCTTCTTCAATCCAAAGAAAGAAGAACTCTCTTTCTCTTCTTGCTTGAGCCAACCACCAATCCACAAAAGGATTGATGCTGCCGACCCAAAGAATAGAGAGAACATAATGGAAACAACCAAGGAACCGAACTAGGGACAAACCCTAGTTTTGGTGCCGCCGGCCAAGATGGAGTGAAGGGGAGAATAGGAAATCGGTTGAGCCCGGACCAAGGTAGAAGGAAGAGAAGGTAGGAGCCGGCCAAACCTTAGGAAGAAGAAGAACCCTCCTCCTATATTTGCCGCCCACCTTAGCTTCCATAACCTAGCCGCCCAACCTCCTAACCTCCTAGGGTTTCTTGCTGCCCAACCAAAGATAGGCAAAACCCTAACTCCCTTAGGGTTTCTTGCCGCCCACTTTAGGTTTGGCAAAACCCAAATCTCCAAAACCAAATCATCAACCTAGATCAAAAGGAGAAGCATGGGTGCCGGCCAAACCATGGAGGAAGGAGGAAGAAGGATGCCGGCCACCATTAGGAAGAAGAAGAAGAAGCTCCCTCTCCTTTTGTGGCCACCCAAAAACCCTAGCTCCTCCACTTTCTTGCCGCCCAAGCCAAAGCCCCTCAATTAGGTTTTCCATATTCCATCATCATCTTGCCGCCCACCCTAAGCCACCCTTTTATAGAGTTAGGGTTTTGGGCCTTGGTTTAATCTCCACCGTCGGTTCTAGGGTTTTAATCTCAACCGTCGGATCTAGAGATTTAATCTCAACCGTCGGATCTAGAGATTTAATCTCAACCGTCGGTTCTAGGGATTTAATCCCAACCGTCGGATCTAGAGATTTAATCTCAACCATCGGTTCTAGGGTTTTAATCCCAACCGTCGGATCTAGAGATTTAATCTCCACCGTCGGTTCTAGGGATTTAATCCCAACCGTCGGATCTAGAGATTTGTTTTCCATCATTTGATCTAGACTTCATGAGGTTTATATTAGGCTACGATAGGGACCATGAGGAGGAGTTGGGTCTTGGCCACCCGATGGATCGGAACCACACAAACTTGATCCATCAATGATGTTCCATTCCACTAGAGGATCATCATCGAACTACCTCACCAACCCCCATAAATTAATATGGGCTCCATATATTATTTGTACATCCATCTCCCCGTGTTTAAGATATCGAATATCCATCAATTAATTGATTTACTGACCATCAATTAATTAACATCTAACTCCTCGAGTAGTACCACTCAACCTTATCATCATGTTGACTAAGTCAACCTGCAGGGTTTACATGATGAACCTTATGAGCTCCTCAAGGGGACATCATCAACCTAATACATAGGACACGGATTCCTCCTATAATCAATGGCACACCATGTAAATAATATCATTTCCCAACTTACCGGGCATATTGATTTAATCCATAGAAATCTCACCCTCTGGTAAATCAAAGAAATAAATATTAAGTACATGTGCCCGTTATTATATCGGGATTAAGAGCATGTACAACATAATATCCGAGGTCCAATTCAATTATGCAGTCAGCAATAAATTGAATCACCTCTATGTCGGTCCTGCTCAATACACCTAAGTGTACTAGTGTAACTCTATGTTCAAGATAAAACAATACCAAGCTACACTACAACCATGCCAATGGTTTGTCCAAAACCATCTTGGTTGTGAGCCTCTACTTATACTCTACAAGGGACTAATAACATGATCTTCTGTACCACACCCAAGCACCATGTTATCTACAATGTAAAGTATTAAACAATATGCACATATATAAAGTGCAAACAATGATCATGTGATTCTTATTTCAAAATAAAATGTTCATACCAAAGAGCTAGGCTTTCAGTATACATCCCAACACAAACATATCTTTGGCATCTAAGGCTTGGTCATATTAACCTAAGCAGAATTCAAAGGTTGATAGCTGATGGACCTTTGGGTTCATTAGTGGTGGAGGATCTCCCAACCTGCGAATCTTGCTTGGAAGGTAAAATGACCAAGAGGCCTTTTAAGGCCAAGGGGTATAGAGACAAAGATGTTAGTAATATATGAGAGATGTCCTAAGGCAATCGCCTTATGTATGAACCATTTATATGATAAATGAAGATTCACTATTTGAGTATACATGTTTAATGTATTTGATTGGATCTTAAACTCATTTATCAATGTCCACGATACGATTCACAAAGATGAGAGAATTTGTGATTGGATCACAACTAGTGAGTATCTCTACATGTGTAATTGTGATGTATCGAATTATCCCTAGTCGATGAATTGATGGATTTGGACACCATCAATTCTCCGAGACTAGCACGAGGTATACTCCTTGGTGTATCCAAGCAATGATTCTCACCGGCGAGACATTGTGATGTCCGAGTTAATCGTGGATGCTAGTTATGGTAACTAGTTCATTGGAGTGACCACCGTAAGACTTCATATGGTTCTCTGCATATATAGATATGTCAATGAAGTTCTTATCTGGGCTTAAGTGCGATGTTCCTTTGACTTGATTCAAGTCATCTTGATCATGGAGACTTATGCTTTGACATCTTAAGCAAACATCTCTAAGGAGATGTGGACCCGGGATGATTGGGTATAAGTCGAAGTGATCGAAGGTGTTTGAATAGCCTAAAAAGGATTCACCACTCCTTGCGAGGAGATGTATACCCATGGCCTCTCGTCGGATTGTTACTAAAGTCTTTGGCCAAAGCATTACATGTTTAGAGTAAAGTACTCTTCGATACATGTGGAGTAACTAGAATCCGTAGGACGAGGAAATGATACTTGGGCTAGGTGTGACGTAGTCAGCCTAGTGGGGACTGACACAATAGACCATGTCCTTAACCAAGTGAGTATAAGATGAGTGAAGGGAATGGGGCACGATTCATTCGAGCTGCTGAAGGGTTTCAGAAATAGTTCTGGATCAACCGTTGATCTTTTCGGTTAATTGGGGATCATGATGTACTACTAGGTGCCACTCATGATCGTTCTATAATTAATGGTTAATTATAGACGGCCAACATAAACCGAGAACCTATTTGGTCACACGCACAACGAGTGTAATCCAAAGGATTTAAAACGAGCTTGAAAATGGGATTCTCAGACCGAGAGAAACTATGTTTGGTTGGACCAAACATAAAGCGAGCATGAAATTGTTTCAGTCGCAATGGAAGCATGGATGGGCCGTGTCTTATGAAGACATAATGGATGGACCAAAATGGTTTGGTTCTAATCCAATGGATGAGAATAAACCAAAGGGTTTGGTTTATATTAAACGAATGAACCAAAGGTTGGTTCCGTTCATTTTAACTTAAAATAAACCATCATGGTTTGGTTTATTTTAACTTATCTTAATGGAGCGGGTTAACGGGCTTTATGGATATGATCCATTAACCATTAAGAGAATTAGTTCTTTCGGCGCCTAACTCCATTGCCGCGCCATTTTGTGCCGCCGGGCCCAACTCCTTGCCGGCCCAAGCTTCAGGCCGGTGAACCTCCGCGACCTCCGTGATCTCCTTGGTTCGGCATCAAGGTGAGCTTTTCTCTCCTTGTTTTGGCCGGGCGCCTATCTCTCTCACCAAAGCTGTCCAGTTTTCTGACAGCTTGTTCTCCTTCTCCGGAGCGCCGCTTGGACGACGGTTAGTGCCCGACAGCGCTAACTTATCGGGATTTGATCTCCGTAATCCTCTGAGGTGGAGGACGGCGATCTGGCCAAACGGTTGACGAATACCTCTCCGGAGAAGCGAGTTTTGAGAACTCGTTTTAGGATCCGAATTTGGATTCGGATCGTGATCATCTCTCGATCACGTCATCTTCAACACGAGGCTAGTAACCCGTACGAAGACGAAGCTCGTGACTTAGCGAAGTCATCCCGAGGAGCTCGGCGTGGATACGGATAGAGACAATTCTTACGAGGATCGTTCCGGTTGATGTCGTTCCCGCTACACGTCATACGGAAGGTATAACGTAGTTTAATTTCCTTTTATTGCAAATTTTAATTTACGGTTATGTCTACACTTGTTGTAATAGCATGCGTGTGTTGTGTGTGTTGTAATAAATAGGAGTATTTATTATTTTTATTGCTTCCGCTGTGCTCATGTTTACGAAACATGATCGAACACACACACGCCACGGTGCCGGAAACCCAACAGTGGTATCAGAGCCCAGGTTGTGTTTCGACATAATCGTAAAAATGGTTTTGCGATAGTCATAATGTATTTCTGGAAATTTTCTAAATTTTGGAAATTTAGAAGTATTTATGGAAATTTTTCAATTTTGGAAAGTCTAGAAGTATTTATGGAAATCTTCCACTTTTTGAAAGTTGGAAGTATTTATGGAAATTGATATTTTCCATAAATAAAATATTTGATTAGATTCTGGAAATTTGTTTCCTAATTTAATCATGATTTGATTTGGGAAATCAAATCTTAAAATATTTTATTTCCATAAGTAGTTTTAATGATTTAGGAAATTGGTTTCCTAAATAGATTTTCCTTAATCAAATAATTCCATGAATAAAATATGTGATTAGATTTGGAAATTTGTTTCCTAATTTAATTATGATTTGATTTGGAGAATCAAATCTTAAACATATTTTATTTCCATAAATAGTTATGATATATAAGGAAATTATATACATGACATAATTGTATGCCATGTAATTGCATTAGATGCATAACATTATGCCATGCGTGTCATGACATGTAGATGTATGCCATGCCATGTAGATAATAGTTATTTGCATACAAAGAGGATGAGACATAAAAACCCTTAATCAATATTAAAGCCTACACCTTCCATTAATATGGTTAGAACCAGAGTTCTGTTTCTTGTTTGGGTTGTTGGACTCTCTCCAAGCCCGGCTCGAACCTGAATATGTTCAAACCATGGAATAGTTTAATACTAATATGGTAAGAGTCAGAGGTCAATCGTTAGCTTTGGTTGTTGGACTCTTTCCAAGCTGGGCTAATTGGTTGAATGCGCTCTAACCATATTAAAACTATGTCCTGATTAATGGGTCGGCTTTGACCTGGAGCATCGGCTTGTTGGACTCTCTCCAAGGTCGATGTAAAGGGAGGTGAAGTTGGGTGCTATGCATATGATGCATACTTGTTAATGTGTTAACAACCCGATGTATGTGTGAACATTCAAATAGTTGATAGCACATTGTGATAGTTGCATATATGTGATATGCAATCGGTATAGATGATACCTACCGTCGTAGTTATGAATGGCTTGTTGGACTCTCTCCAAGGTTGTTCATAACTATGATGGATATCAACCCATTCGGAGATGGACCTACGATCTCCCAAAGTGATTTTGGGGTTTTTGAAATTCGAAAAATGAATGGGATTTATAAATGTATATTGATGCATTTTAAAAATCATTTTCTCATATATGCTCATTTTGTATTTCTAAGATTGATCATGATGTCTTTGAATTTGCGTTCCATTTTGGATTCAAATAAATTGACTGGGCCGAACTTCTTGGACTAGCTTAGAAACTTGAGAATTGTTCTCAAGGTGGAAAAGCTTGCGAATGTCCTCGAAGCGTCTCTTCCCGCCCGTCCTAGTGACAATGCAACTCTGGACCAATTGTTGGCCTATCAGAAACATGTGAATGATTCTGAAATGGTGAGTTGCATCATGCTAGCCGCGATGGAACCCAAGCTATGAAAGCAGCATGAGCATATGGATGCTCATATCATAGTCCTTCATCTTTGTGAGTTGGTTGATGAGCAAGTGAGATTCAAAAGGTTCGAAGTCTCAAAGCTCCTCTTCAACTCTGAGATGCTAGAAGGTTCATCTGTGGTACTGCTCAATATGTTGAAGACTGTGAAGTCTTCTGAGAAGCATGAGCAGGGGACGGTGTTGTTAGTTGATTCCTCGAAGAAAGGTTCTAAGAGGAAGTCAAAGGAACAGCAGAAGGGAAAGAAGAGAAGGGCTAAGAAGGTAGAACTAGCACAAAAGGAAACTTGCCATCATTATGGCAAGGAGAGCCATTTGCGAAGAAAGTGCAAGATTTATCTTGAGTCCGTGAAGAAGGATAAGGCATCGGATGCCCCATCTTCTTCAGAAATCTTCTTTATTGATTATCATTCTATTTCCTCAGACACTTGGGTATTCGATACTGGGTGTAGCTCACATATATGTAATGACATACATGGGCTAAGGAATAGAAGAAGACTCGTCAAGGGGAGAGTCAAATTTACGTGTTGGGAATGGAGCAACGGTTCTTTTCGCCATCGGAACGTATTTGTTGGAACTCCCTGTAGGACTTGTCTTAGAACTGGACAATTGCTTTTATGTTCCTTCGTTGATAAAGAACATCATTTCTATTTCTTGTTTAAATAGAAATGGGTACAATTTGACTTTTAGTAACAATTGTTGTTACATAACTTTGAATGGAGTTCTTTATGGGACTGGAACTTTAAGCAATGGTGTTTATACGTTGGACGTATCCAGTGACATTTGCAATATCGAAGCGAGCAACAAGAGTGCTCGAAAGGATAATCAAATAGACTCCTACATGTGGCATTGTCGTCTTGGCCATGTAAGCAAGAAACGCATGTCCGAATTACACCGATGTGGAATTCTGGAATCGTTTGAATTGGATTCATACGATACATGCGAATCATGCTTAAAAGGCAAGATGACTAAGTTACCTTTTACGGGAAAAGGTGAACTAGTGGGAGAGTTACTAGGTCTAATACATACTGATGTATGTGGACCTATGTCAACTCAAGCTTTAGGAGGCTATAGTTACTTCATTACCTTCACCGATGATCACTCACGGTTTGGGTATGTGTTCTTGATGAAACACAAGTATGAAGCCTTTGAAAGGTTCAAAGAATTCAGAAATGAAGTAGAGAAACAACATGACAAAAGTATTAAAATACTTCGATTGGATCGAGGTGGTGAATACTTAAGTCAAGAGTTTCTTGATTATCTAAGAGACAATGGCATATTGTCTCAATGGACTCCGCCATATACACCACAGCATAATGGTGTATCTGAGAGGCGTAACCGGACCTTGTTGGACATGGTCAGGTCAATGATGAATCATGCGACTCTTCCCAAGTCCTTTTGGGGTTATGCACTTCAGACAGCTGTTTACTTGTTAAACAGAATGCCTACCAAGGTAGTCTCAACTACTCCATATGAGATATGGAATAGTAAGAAACCTCATGTATCTTACTTGAAGATATGGGGTTGTCCTGCTTATGTGAAGCGGATGTGTATCGGATGCTAAATTGGATGCTAAGTCGATAAATGTCTATTTATTGGATACCCTAAGGAAACAAGGGTTACAATTCTATCATCTGTGGAACAAAGGTGTTTGTTTCAAGGCATCTTTGTGTTCTAGAAAGAGTTTCTCTTGCAAGAAAATAGTGAGTGTCGTCGAGCTTGAGGAGGCTCGAGAGACTCAAATAGACATTGATGAGATACGGTGAAGCACAGCGGTATGACTCATAGTGATGAGCAATCTGGACTTGTAACACCACATCTTCGTAGATCAGTAGAACACGCAATATTCTGAGAGATATGGATTTTCGTAAGTGAATCGAATGGCGTGTTACTCATTGATGATGAGGAGCCTACCAGTTATGAAGAAGTGCTGACAAGTTCAGAAAGGGATAAGTGGCTTGGTGCCATGAAGTTGGAAATGGATTCCATGTATGAAAACCAAGTTTGGAACTTGGTTGACCCACCTGAAGGCATAAAGCCTATAGGGTGCAAGTGGGTTTTCAAGAAGAAAACCGACATGGATGGTAATGTGATTACCTATAAGGCTAGATTGGTGGCGAAAGGATATAAACGTCAAAAGCAAGGTGTTGATTATGGCGAAACCTATTACTTTGTAGCTATGCTTAAATCCATTCGGATGCTCCTGGCCATAGCAGCTCATTATGATTATGAGATATGGCAGATGGATGTGAAAACAGCTTTCCTTAATGGAAACTTGCTTGAGGACGTGTATATGATACAGCCTGAGGGTTTCACATCGGTTGACAAAACCAAGGTATGCAAATTGCGACGATCCATTTATGGATTGAAGCAAGCATCCAGGAGCTGGAATATCCGTTTTGATGAGACAATCAAAAAGTTTGATTTCTCACAAAATCCAGACGAACCTTGTGTGTACAAGAAGGTTAGTGAAGTGCGATCGTGTTCCTAGTATTGTATCGATGACATATTACTTATAGGAAGCGATGTGTCAATCTTACTGATCGATTAAGGTTTGGTTATCAAGACATTCTCCATGAAAGACACAGGAGAAGCAACCTACATCCTTGGGATTAAGATCTATAGAGATAGATCGAAGCGGTTGCTTGGTCTTTGCGATCTACATATATAGACCGAGTGCTAAAGAGGTTTAGCATGTCGGAATCCAAGAAAGGTTATCTGCCCATCAGGCATGGGGAACACCTTTCGAAGTCTATGTGTCCGCACACAGAAGACGAGAGAATTTGCATGAGTAAGATTCCCTATGCATCCGCAATAGGATCTATCATGTATGCTATGTTATGTACGAGGCCCGATGTATAAATGCGCTCTGAGTGTCATGAGCGGATACCAATCCGATCGAGGAATGGATCATTGGGCGGTATTAAGGCGATCCTTAAGTACTTGAGAAGAACTAAGGATGTGTTCCTAATATATGGAGAAGGGTACATGGTGATACGTGGGTATCACGGATGCGGCTCGAGACGGAACAAGGATGATTCCATGTCTCGATGCGAGTATGTATTCACCTAGAATGGGCGCATAAGTTGGAAAGGTTCCAAGCTTGACACTATAGCGGATTACGCCACTAAGCGAGAATACATTGCGACTTTAGGCGACAAAGGCGGTTTGGATCAAGAAGTTCATCTTTGAACTTGATGTGGTCTCATCGTGATCCAAACATGCCGCCGCTATCATCTTATCGGAGAGATCATAAGTAGGAGCGAAATACAAATCGAGAAAATTCCCCTTTGAAAGGAACTTAGCGGATCCTTTGACTAAAGCATTACCTCAAAGTAAGTTTGAGGTCATGTTAGAGCTTATGGTATTGGATCTAGTAGCGATTGGCATTAGGCCAAGTGGGAGTCTGTTAGTAATATATGAGAGATGACCTAAGGCAATGGCCTTATGTATGAACCATTTATATGATAAATGAAGATTCACTATTTGAGTATACATGTTTTATGTATTTGATTGGATCTTAAACTCATTTCTTGAATGTCACGATCGATTCACGGCATGAGAGAATTTGTGATTGGATCACAACTAGTGAGTATCTCTACATGTGTAATTGTGATGTAATTATCCTAGTCGATGAATTGATGGATTTGGACACCATCGATTACAGCCGAGACTAACGAGTATACTCCTTGGTGTATCCAAGCGGTGATTCTCCTTGGTGGAGACATTGTGATGTCGGAGTTAATCGTGGATGCTAGTTATGGTAACTAGTTCATTGGAGTGACCAGTAGTAAGACTTCATATGGTTCTCTGCATATATAGATATGTCGATGAAGTTCTTCTGTGGCTTAAGTGCGATGTTCCTTTGACTTGCGGTATTCAAGTCATCTTGATCATGGAGACTTATGCTTTGACATCTTAAGCAAACATCTCAGGAGATGTGGACCGGGATGATTGGGTATAAGTCGAAGTGATCGAAGGTGTTTGAATAGCCTATAAATTCACCACTCCTTGCGAGGAGATGTATACCCATGGCCTCTCGTCGGATTGTTACTAAAGTCTTTGGCCAAAGCATTACATGTTTAGAGTAAAGTACTCTTGATACATGTGGAGTAACTAGAATCCGTAGGGCGAGGAAATGATACTTGGGCTAGGTGTGGCGTAGTCGACCTAGTGAGGGTGACACAATAGACCATGTCTGAACCAAGTGGGTATAAGATGAGTGAAGGAATGGGGCCACGATTCATTCGCTCTTGAAGGGTTTGAGAAATAGTTACGGATCAAGTTGATCTTTTCGTTAATTGGGGATCATGATGTACTACTAGGTGCCACTCATGATCGTTCTATAATTAATGGTTAATTATAGACGGCCAACATAAACCGAGAACCTATTTGGTCACACGCACAACGAGTGTAATCCAAAGGATTTAAAGCGAGCTTGAGAATGGGATTCTCGGAGAGAAACTATGTTTGGTTGGACCAAACATAAAGCGAGCATGAAATTGTTTCAGTCGCAATGGAAGCGTGGATGGGCCGTGTCTTATGAAGACATAATGGATGGACCAAAATGGTTTGGTTCTAATCCCATGGATGAGAATAAACCAAAGGGTTTGGTTTATATTAAACGAATGAACCAAAGGTTGGTTCGGTTCGTTTTAACTTAAAATAAACCATCATGGTTTGGTTTATTTTAACTTATCTTAATGGAGCGGGTTAACGGGCTTTATGGATATGATCCATTAACCATTAAGAGAATTAGTTCTCTATAAAAGAGGGCATTAGGGTTTGTTAAGTCGTAATGAAGAGGCAAACCTAATTTGGCCGCCCACCCTCCTCCTCTTGTTGGCGCCAACTCTATTGCCGCCAACCATCTCTTCCAACCGGCGACCAGCTGCTGCCATTTCCTCCTCTTGCCGGCAACGAGCTGCTGCCGGAGCTTTCCTTATTTGGCGGCCTATCCTCCACAAAGCTGTCCAGTTTTCTGGACAGCTTGTTCTCCTCTCGTCGGAGCGTCGTTTGGACGACGGTTAGTGCTCCGACAGCGGCTAACTTACCGGGGATTTTATCTCCGGTAATCCTCTGAGGTGGGGGACGAAGGATTCGTCAAACGGTTGACGAATACCTCTCCGGAGAAGCGAGTTTTGAGAACTCGTTTTGGATCCGAATTTGGATTCGGATCGTGATCATCTCTCGATCACGTCGTCTTCAACACGAGGCTAGTAACCCGTACGAAGACGAAGCTCGTGACTTAGCGAAGTCATCCCGAGGAGCTCGGCGTGGATACGGATAGAGACGATTCTTACGAGGATCGTTCAGGTTGATGTCGTTCCCGCTACACGTCATACGGAAGGTATAACGTAGTTTAATTTCCTTTTATTGCAAATTTTAATTTACGGTTATGTCTACACTTGTTATAATAGCATGCGTGTGTTGTGTGTGTTGTAATAAATATAGATTTATTATTTTTTAATTGCTTCCGCTGTGCTCATGTTTACGAAACATGATCGAACACACACACGCCGCGGTGCCGGAAACCCAACAAAAGATGTGTTAGAATTGGTTCATTCTAATTTGTGCGGTCCTATGTCTATCCAGGCAAGAGGTGGCTTTGAATACTTCGTCTCATTTATAGACGATTATTCAAGGTATGGATACATTTACTTGATGCGCCGCAAGTCTGAATGCTTTGACAAGTTCAAAGAATTCAAGGCTGATGTGGAGAACCGTCAAGGTAAAAGTATCAAGACATTACGATCTAATCGTGGTGGCGAGAACCTCTTGGGTGAGTTTAGGAGTTACTTATCAGAGGCTGGGATTCAATCCCAATTGTCTGCACCTGGCACACCCCAGCAGAATGGTGTAGCAGAGCCAAGGAATTGGACTCTTATGGAGATGGTCAGATCGATGATGAGTTATTCTGAGTTACCTGATTCGTTCTGGGGATTTGCTCTGGAAACAGCAGCACACATTCTGAACTTGGTTCCATCTAAGTCAGTACCCTCTACTCCCACAGAGTTGTGGACTGGGCGAAAGCCTAGTCTAAGACATATTCGGATTTGGGGTAGTCCAGCACATGTGCTGAAGGGAGATGCTGGTAAGTTGGAATCTCGTACAGAAGTGCGCTTGTTTGTTGGCTACCCTAAGGGAACGAAGGGTGGTTTATTCTATAGTCCTAGAGATCAGAAGGTGATCGTGAGTACGAATGCCAGATTTCTAGAGGAAGACTATGTGATGAACCACAAGCCCACGAGTAGGATTGTTCTTGAGGAGATGACAGGGGAAGTCCCGACTTCAGTACCACCGGTACAAGAGGAGATACCACAAGTCACTGCACCGCGTGTCACAGAGCATACACATGAGGCAATCCAAGATAGAGATGCAGTATCTTGGCAAAAAGCGATGAATTCAGAGATAGAATCTATGGATTCTAATCAGGTCTGGGAGCTAGTAGAGCCACCCGATGGTGTAAAAACCATTGGATGCAAGTGGATCTACAAGAGAAAGAGAGGAGTAGACGGGAAGGTTGAAACCTTCAAAGCTAGGCTTATTGCGAAAGGGTATACTCAGAAAGAGGGTATCGATTATGAGGAGACCTTTTCGCTGGTAGCTATGCTTAAGTCTATCCGGATTCTCTTATCTATAGCTGCTCATATGGATTATGAGATTTGGCAGATGGATGTCAAGACAGCTTTCCTTAACGGAAGTCTTGAGGAGAACATCTATATGCACCAACCAGAGGGATTCATTGCTAAAGGCAAAGAGCATCTTGTATGTAAGCTTAATCGGTCCATTTATGGATTGAAGCATGCTTCTAGATCTTGGAACATCCGTTTTGATGAGGTAATCCAGTCATATGGATTTATTCAAAGTCCGGATGAGCCTTGTGTACACAAGAGATGTGACGGAAACGTAGTGGTGTTTCTTGTACTATACGTAGATGACATTTTGTTAGTTGGCAACAATATCAAAGTGTTATCAGATGTAAGGGTATGGTTGTCCAAACAGTTTGATATGAAGGACTTGGGAGAAGTGGGACACATCCTTGGGATCAAAGTTATAAGGGATCGCAAGAAAAGGATGTTGTGCTTGTCTCAAGCTTCATACATTGACACTATCCTTGCTCATTTTAGCATGCAGAACTCCAAGAAAGGTTTTCTACCTTTTAGACATGGAGTTCCTTTATCTAAAGAGATGTATCCCAGAACATCAAAGGAGATAGAGGACATGAAGGCGATTCCTTATGCTTCGGCAGTAGGAAGCCTTATGTATGCTATGCTATGTACGAGACCGGATATCTGCTTTGCCGTGGGCATGGTTAGCAGATATCAGAGTAATCCTGGACAGGGACATTGGACTGCGGTAAAGCATATATTGAAGTACCTGAGAAGGACTAGGAATTATATGCTGGTTTACCGGGCAGATCAATTAGTCCCTGTGGGTTACACGGATTCGGATTTTCAATCAGATAGGGACAAGAGTAAGTCTACCTCGGGGTTTGTGTTTACTTTTGGAGGTGGAGCCATAGCATGGAGGAGTGTCAAGCAGAAATGCATGGTGGACTCTACCATGGAAGCTGAGTATGTGGCAGCCTCTGAGGCAGCCAAGGAAGCTGTATGGCTCAGGAACTTCTTGATGGACTTGGATGTGATTCCTGGTTTACCCAGAACTATCACAATTTATTGTGATAATAGTGGTGCAGTTGCAAACTCGAAGGAACCATGAGCCCATAAGGCGAGTAAACACATAGAGCGCAAGTACCACCTCATACGAGAGATCGTAAAGCGAGGAGAAGTTTTTGTCGCCAAGATTGCATCAGAGGATAACCTGGCGGATCCATTCACTAAGGCCCTTCAAGCGAAAGCGTTTGATAGGCATGTGGAGGACATGGGGATCAGATGTATGGCAGAGTGATGACGACATAGTCTTTTAGTATAAGTGGGAGATTGTTGGAATGTATACTGAAAGCCTAGCTCTTTTTGTATGAACATTTTATTTGGAAATAAGAATCACATGATCATTGTTTGCATTTTATATATTCATTATATATGTGTACATATTGTCTAATATTTTACATTGTAGATAACATGGTGCTTGGTGTGGCACAGAAGATCATGTTATCAGTACCTTATAAAATATAAGTAAAGGCTCACAACCAAGATGGTTTTGGACAAACCATTGGCATGGTTGTAGTGTAGCTTGGTATTGTTTTATCTTGAATATAGAGTTACACTAGTACACTTAGGTGTATTGAGTAGGACCGACATAGAGGTGATTCAATTTAGTACTGACTACATAATTGAATCGGACCTCGGATATTATGTTGTACATGCTCTTAATCCCGATATAATAACGGGCACATGTACTTAGTATTTATTTCTTTGATTTACCAGTGGGTGAGATTTAGATGGATTAAATCAATATGCCCGGTAAGTTGGGAAATAATATTATTTACATGGTGTTTTGTTGATTATAGGAGGAAACCGTGTCCTATATATTAGGTTGATGATGTCCCCTTGAGGAGCTCATAAGGTTCATCATGTAAACCCAGCTGGTTGACTTAGTCAACATGATGATAAGGTTGAGTGGTACTACTCGAGGAATTAGATGTTAATTAATTGATGGTCAGTAAATCAATTAATTGACGGACATTCGATATCTTAAACACGGGGAGATTAATGTACAAATAATATATGGAGCCCATATTGATTTATGGGGGTTGGTGAGGTAGTTCAATGATGATCCTCTAGTGGAATGGAACATCATTGATGGATCAAGTTTGTGTGGTTCCGATCCATCGGGTGGCCAAGACCCAACTCCTCCTTATGGTCCCTATCGTAGCCTAATATAATCCTTATGAAGTCTAGATCCAAGAATGTAAAACAAAACCTAGAACCAACGGTTGGGATTAAATCCCTAGATCCGATAGTTGGATGAAACCCTAGAACCAACGGTTGGGATTAAATCCCTAGATCCGATGGTTAGGATGAAACCCTAGAATCGACGGTTGGGATTAAATCCCTAGATCCGACGGTTGGGATGAAACCCTAGAACCGACGGTTGGGATGAAACCTTAGATCCGAAGGTTGGGATGAAATCCTAGATCCGATGGTTGGGATTAAACCCTAGATCCGACGGTTGGGATAAAACCCTAGATCCGACGATGGAGATTAAATCCCTAGATCCGACGGTGGAGATTAAAGGAGGCTTAAGCCCTATTCTATAAATAGATGCTTAGGGTTGGGCGGCAATAAGAATCAAGAATTGGTTTTGGAATTAGGGTTTGGCTCTTGGAGAGGTGGGCAGCTAGGGTTTGGAGCTAGGGTGGGCGGCAACCATCTTCATCCAAAGTTGTTGCCGGCGCCCAACTTGCACCATCAATACTTGGCCGGGGCCCAACCTTAAAGCTTTTCTCTTCTTCCTTGGCCGGCGGTTCTCCTCCCATTGGTGGCCGGTTCTCTTCCTCCTCCCTATTCTCCAAAAGTGGCCGGCGGCAACTCTTCTTGGAGAAGTTGGCCGGCGCATCATTCATTGCTCCTTGGCCGGCGGTTGCACCAAATTCCCTAATTTGGTGGCCGGTTCTAGATAGGAAAGGTATTTGCTAGTTCTTCTCTTTGTTTGCAGCGGACATGGTAGACAAGAAAGCGATCTAGAAGGCTTCTACTCGTGGAGGATCTTCGTCCACACATCGTCCACGAGAAGGATAGAACATACGGTAGAAGATCGTGAGGTATAAAGTTATTTTAACTTTATGTACAAATCTGAGCATGTTCTTATTTGTTTTGATTATGCATGTGTGTGTATGAATATATATTGTATAATCATGGACCCCGAAGACAAACACAAAAACCGGCGATCCATCCGTCGTCTCTTCCGCGGCTAACCAACTAGAAGAGTTGTGTTGCTTGAACAACTAGTTTGTTCAAGCGACCACTCAAGTTGTTAGCACGACGACGAATAGGTTGTGCTAGGGAAGCTCATCCCATCCAGATTAATTCTTTCATTAGTGAAAATTTTAATCCGGGGACATGGGAGCCAATGAGCCTCTGAAGCATCCACCTAACAAAATATCCAACCATGATCTTTGGGCAATATGTCTATGAATTAAACATAAGCATTCCCCATGATTGGTCTATTATTGCTATTTTGATACTTTAAATGACCATCTAAATGCCATAGGCATTAGTGGACATTTGTATCATCCTAACATCTCACCCATGCTAAGTTTTCAATCAAAGTAGCCTATGGTGAGTGTGAGATGCATCCTAGAGGGTATTTGTATATACTTAACCATTATATTCATACAATTCTATCAAGGTTAAGTATCATCCTAACACTCAACATGATCATAAAGACATATATGACTTAAATTCATATTATGATCATGAAACACATGTATTCATTGAATTGTTATCATGCATTAGGTATTATATCATGATAATAAACAAGGTATCACCTAAAGCATGATTTAAACCTATTTCACATGATTATGTGCCAAATATCAAAATTATAAATCATGATTCCAAACATGTGTAACAATTACATCAACTATCATGATTTAAGCATTATTATCTATTTATGGGCACATTATCATCACCCAACACTACTTCTAAAAGTGAGGTCCCACCATCCTAAGTCAACCAATATATGATATAGATGAAATGCATATGGTTGACTATCTTAGGGTTTTCCTAACCCTTTAGAATGGATTTAGGAACCCAAAATAAGTTCTTTCCTATTGGGTTCACTAAATACTCATTAGGGACCCATTTCCTAGCTATTACCTTCTTTTTATCTTGTCCCCTAGCAATTAGGCATTTATAGGTCTTTTCATTTTTCTTTTCTTTATAACCTAGGCCTTTCTTATTAAAACTTGCCCTTTGGCTCCCAATTATCATATTCAATGTGTTGGAGCCAATTGTGAATTTTTCTAGGGCTTTTGTCAAATAGTCTACCTTTTCCCTTAAAGCCCTATTTTCATCCATACATGCATCACTAACATTAAATGGGATATATTCATGTGAGCATGCATCATTTAAGCTAGAAGAAATATTTTCATTTTCATTTAAGAATGCTTTTTCTAGTTTATTTTCTAGATCCTTAATTTGATCTAGCATGCTCTTATTCTTCTTCTTAGCTCTAAAAAAATCCCTAGTTAAGCTAGAGACCATGGAAACTATTTTCTTGGGAGTTAGATTTGTTACCATAGTCTCCATGTCCTCTTCTTCTTCTTCGGATGAGGATGTAGAGGAGGCTCCCCTTCACTTGAGCTCTCTCCACTTGAGCTTGATTCTTCATTTTCGGTGGAGGAGCAATCCAAGTCATCAAAGGCCATCAATGCAAGGTTGGAGTAGACATGTTCTTCTTCTTCGGATGAGGAAGATGAAGAAACATCATCCCATGTCTTTGCTTTGAATTCCTTAGCCTTCTCCTTTTCTTTTGCCTTCTTCTCCTCTTTCTTCTTGCTCCCCTTTTTCTTCTCCTTTTCTTCCTTCTTTTTCCTTTCTTCCTTGCTCTTGTTTAGGACGGGACAATTATCCCTTATGTGTCCCTCTCCTTGGCAATTGTAGCAAATGATTTTCCCCCTTGGTCTTCTATTCCTATCATTTGATTTGTTAAATCTAAAACCTTTTAATGCACTTCTTACCCTCCTTACCATATAAGCTTCTTCCGTGCTATCCATGGAGGAGGAGGAGGATGCTTCATCATCATCGGAGGAGGGGATCTCCATCTTCTTCTTCCCCTTGTTTGCCAACAATGCTACTCCTCTTTGTTAGGGCAATCTCTTACCATGATAAGGTTTTGATGTGTGTGGCAAAGGGTTTAAGTTAGGATGATATTGTTATTTGATATGTGCGTTGGAGTCTTGTAGGACTTAGTAATTCGCACAAGGAGCCTTGGCGGGTTCACCCTCACAACCTCGTGCCTGAGCCAGAGAAGGAGCATTGCAGAGTCGTACGCTTGATGCTGCCGAGGGACCACCGGACGAGATGACTTGAAGTGAAGCCAAGGAAGCACACTTCGGAGGCAAGAGACGCGAAGGAGCATTGTAGAGCCGTGCGCCTGATGCTGCCGAGGGACGTGGCCACGAACGAAGAGAGCTTCGGCAAGGGACTTCGAGTGAGAAGAGAGAATGAGTGAAATGTAAGTAGCTCATTAGGTGAACTTGGTCGAATGGCTGAGTGTCGGAGACTTGACCGCAAGGGTTAAGGTTTACCCGACCGCCGGAAGCTCAAACTTATGTTAAGTTTGAGTTTCACACGGCACCAGTCGATTGCCATGTAATGGCAGTCGACTGCTCTTAGTCGAGTGTGTTTTACTGGTATCCGACTGATGGATTTATGCCCGTGATCGATCGCCATGGAATGGCAAATACCAGAGGATGTCGCGCAGAACCGCCGTAGCGATTGGCGTCGACTACGAGGCGTGATCGACTGGTGAGGTCCATCAGTCGACTGCCAAGTGTTCCATTGTACTACAACGGTCGGGATTCGACGTGTTCGGAGGCCGTTGGAGTGGCGGCAGTCGACTGCCAAGGGCAGCAGTCGACTGGTGGTGGCCAACGGGAATAAATCAGCCCTCTCTATAAAAAGAGAGGGTGTGGAGCTTTGGGAGGTTAATGCTCAAGTTCTAAACGACCATCCAAGTGCTCCACAAGATTCAAACTCCTTCTCTTAGCTTTCTTTCACATCTATTGTAAAAGGAGTGTGCTTGATTTGTAAAGGTTACCTCCACCTAGCTTGGTGCAAAGGAGAGACCAATAGTTATTGGCTTGAAGGAGTGATTCACCTCGAACGAATCTGTAACGCCCGTAAAATTTCTAGCAATTTTACGAGAATTTTGGCTTTATGATGATAGGCTTTATGTGGGTTTTTTTTGGGAAAAAAATAAAAGAAAATAAGCCAAAAGAAAAAAAAGATGCAAAGCCTAGGAATTGAACCCCAAACCTCTAGAGATAGCCAAGCCCTATAGATGCACCCACTAACCATAAGGCCAATAGAATTATATCATTAGAGGAAGAGGGGAATTTATAGATAAGTGGAAGAAGGGTAAGTGAAGAGGCATGACAAAGAAAAGAGAAACTTCTCTTCCTCCCTTTATAAAGAAGAAGGAAGTTTCCTTTTGGCCATTTTCTTCCTCTCCTCTTCATCCTCACCGAAACCAACCCCCCCTTCTTCTTCCTTTGGCCGAGACCCCCCTTCAAGCTAGGAGAAAGCTAGGTGACTCCCATTAGGTCATCTCTCAAGCAAAGCGAAGGATGTAAGTTTCCCCTCACCTGCAGTGTATTAGTCTCGTAAGTTAAATTTCATGTAAGAACGATGAAGTTGTAGCCCTTGTAGGTTTCGGCCAATCAAGTTTTCTTGGGCTAAGATTCATGAAAATGTTTCTAGGGAACTTCTATAGGTTGTATGCTCACTATAGGACCTTTTAAGGGACAAAAATTCCAACTTGGTGCCCTTAAAGGTTTCGGCCACCAAGGCCTTTTAGGGTTAGGGTTTTTATGACAACTCCCTCTTATGAGGTTAGGCCATGATAATGCTTATGAATGAATTTTAGGGGACAAAACCTAAGCTTGAACCCATTCCATGTTTCGGCCAACCCATATAATTAGGGTTAGGGTTGCATGAAAATGTTCCTAATGACACTAGGTTAAGTAATAATGCTTGATGAATGGACTTTAGGGGACAAAACCAAAAGTTTGAACCCATTCCATGTTTCAGCCAACCCATATAATTAGGGTTAGGGTTTCATGAAAATGTTCCTAATGACACTAGGGTAAGTAATAATGCTTATGAATGAACTTTAGGGGACAAAAGTCCGAGGATCTAACCTTACAAGATTCGGCCAACCAATGAAAGTAGGGTTAGGGTTGCATGAAAATATCTCTAATGATACTATGATTAGTTATAAGGCTTCATGAGTGAACTTTAGGGGACAAAACCCAAGCTCAAGCCCCTTACAAGATTCGGCCAACCCATGGTTTTAGGGTTAGGGTTTCATGAAAACACACACATGTAGTTGTGCTAAGGGTATGGTTTTTGTTTGTTTATATGTCATGAACTATGCTTGTGTGATGTATATGGTTATGATTCAATGCAATATGAAATAAGCTTAGGTGATGAACATGATTATGATATAGTATGCCATGAAACATACCTAGATATGGATCATGTTTTGTGATTTAATATGCCATGATTATGCCAAGGAAATAGGCTTCATGTTATGATGTAATGTGCCATGAAATAGGCTTAGGTGATGAACATGTTTTTATGATTTAATATGCCTTGAATATGCTTAGGAAGCATGCTACATGTTGATGATGTAATGTGCCATGAAATATGCTTAGGTGATGAACATGTTTTTGTGATTTAATATGCCATGAATATGCCAAGGAAATATGCTTCATGTTTATGATGTAATGTGCCACGAAATATGCTTGTATGATGAACATGTTTATACTTTAGGACCCCTTTAGGGTACTCTTATGTTATGAATGCATGTGTCCTCATGATAAGATGGAGATGCTTCCCTTTCAAGTAGGGACCAAGAGCTCTCCTTATGACAAGATGGAGATGCTTCCCTTTCAAGTAGGGATCAAGAGCTCTCCTTAAGATAAGATAAAATGGAGATGCTTCCCTTTCAAGTAGGGATCAAGAGCTCTCCTTATGATAAGATAAGATTAAGATGCTTCCCTTTTTATGTTGGGGATCAAGAGCATTTTTTATATTATGACAAGAAAAGAAAGGAATTAAGTATTTTACTTTGCAAGAGGTTAAGTACCCGACCCGTCAGGTGGTCGTTAATCAAATCCATAGGGACATAAGAAGACGTAAGAGGTCTTGCCCTGGTAAGACGTAAGAGGTCTTGCTCTAGTAGGACTGGTGGCTCGCTACCCCAGCCTACTAGGGAACGCGCATTATGTGGTACTTAACCTGGGGCCCCCCAAACAAGTTATGATGATTTTGAAGTATCTATAAGTATATGTTTTGAAAAGGAAAGACTTCTATGATTATTGTGTATGCTCATGTTAAATACTCTGAATGCTTGCAAACTATGTTCTTTACGCATGCTAGATGTTATGAAGTTATGATGATATTGAAGTATCTATAAGTATATGTTTTGAAAAGGAAAGACTTCTATGATTATTGTGTATGCTCATGTTAAATACTCTGAATGCTTGCAAACTATGTTCTTTACGCATGCTAGATGTTATGAAGTTATGATGATTTTGAAGTATCTATAAGTATATGTTTTGAAAAGGAAAGACTTCTATGATTATTGTGTATGCTCATGTTAAATACTCTGAATGCTTGCGAACTATGTTCCTTACGCATGCTAGATGTTATGAAGTTATGATGTTTAGAGTTAAGTTTAAGAATGTTGCGACTATGTACTTCATGCTAGTTTAGAATTTATGATGTGGTGAATGTTACGGGTAAGATTATGAATACTTGCGATTATGTTCTTTCTACAAGTTTAGGATTTATGTTATTACAAATGTTTATGTCCAAGTTAAACAAATGCTTATGATTATGTCCTTTATGCATGATTGGATTTCCCTGATGAATGGTCATGGTTAAGTTGAAGAATGTTTGTGCCTATGTACTTTATGTAAGGTTAAGATGTAGGATGTTACGGATGCTTAGGTTAGGAATGCTTATTGTTAAGTTTTAAAACGCTTATGAATATGTCTTTCATGCATGCTAGTTTTATGTAGTTATAAAGCTTATGTTCAAATTATGCCCTGCTTAGATTAATTATGCTTTCTATGCCATGCTCAGTTTTTATTACATGGATATGTTGTTGATCAGGGTTGCCATGAAACACTTAGGTCCTTTATGCTAGTATGCTCATGTTCTAATTGCTTGATGAAGTTTGTGGCTTTTGTGAGTAGGCAAGGATCTTACTAAGCTATATGCTTATAGTTCATGTTGTCCATATACTGCAGATAAAGGAAGTCTGCGCTAGAGGAAGTAGCAGGAGGGGCCAAGTGTGTGTGATAGTGGCATGGTGAAAGAAGACCCTATACGATCTGCTTGTATTTATATGTTCTAAGAACAACTTAAGACATTGCTTCCGCTTATAAGACTTGTGTTTAATGAGTATCATCTACTTAAGAAGGTTGGAAATGTTAGAACTCATGAACGAATCTTTATGTATGCATGTATGAAAGATATGTTACATGCTACTGATGAATATGATATGTGATGCATGTGCAAAAGAAAGTTTAAGTTATGATGGCCTGTTAAAGTACGTAGGTTGTGAGAGGATCCATATGTAGTATGTTTAAAAAAAAAAAAAAGTAACAGTAGCGCCGCCCTGAGAGCAGATAAGGGCGGGCGTTACAGAATCGGGATCGTTGATTAGTGGTGTAGCCGCGAACCACGTTACATCTTCTTTGTTAGCGTTTGTATTTTTATTTATTTCTTTGTCTTTATTGTTTATGCTTCTGCTTGCGCTAACGATTGTGAAGACGAGCAAACGAACGAGAGAATTCCGACATCCATCGTAAGAGGGCTATTCACCCCCCCTCTAGCCGGCCAATCGATCCCCAACACTCTTGAAGGTTGGATTCTAGGCTCTTCAACTATTCCTTCAAGTCTTGTTTCATGAAGCTCCATTGTTGAGAAGAACTCCTCCAAGGTGCTCACTTATAAATTCTTCGAAATATATAAGGAGTCCACCATGGAGCTCCACTTTGAGGACCGCAGAAAGGCATCTATAGCCTTCATGACCATATCCCGGTTTGATAGCTTCTCACCTACACTTGACAAACCGATTATAATTTCCTTGAAACGAGAATGTAAGAAAATTACCTTTTCTCCCTTTTCTAGTTTAATATTGTTGAGTTAGGAGCGGAGGAGGTCTCTCCTTGCTAGCTTCGCCTTGGATGTGCCTTCATGAATCTCAATTAGCTTCTCCCACATTTCCTTGGCACTTAGGCATTCTCCAATTCTATTTATTTCTTGTTGAGGAAGCACATTGTAGAGATGGTGCTTTGCTTTTGAATTTGTAAGGTGCTCCTCTCTTTGCCTCTTGGTCCACCTTGACTTTTCTATTAGATTTCTCTCTTCATCCCTAGGCAAAACTAAACCGGATTCCATTGTAATCATAATATCAAAATCCGTTTCGAAAAATACCTCCATTCGCTTCTTCCACCAAGCGAATTCTCCTTCAAACTTCCGTGGATGGATGTTGGAGCCGACCATTTTGAAAGTTGATTGTTGTGGCGGTTAGTCCTCGACAAGCTTTCCTTGGCTCTGATACCACTTGTTGGAGATCGAAACGGCAGGCTAGAGGGGGGGTGAATATCCCTCTTACGATGGATGTAGTAAATTGCTCGTCTACAAAAGATTAGCACAAGCGGAATATACAAATAGAAATAGACAAAGCAAAAGATAAACAATAAAACAAACGCTAACACGATGGTATAACGTGGTTCACGGCTACGCCGCTAATCCACAGTCTGATTCGTCCAAGGTGAATCACTCCTCCAAAGCCAAATCACTATTATTCTCTCCTTTGCACTAAGCTAGGTGGAGGTAACCTTTACACAAGAAGTCTCCTCTTACAAATACAATGGAAATAAGCTCAAGTAAGAGGATGGAAAGCTTTAGGGCACTTTGGGAGAAGATTGGAGCATGAACATTTGCCTCCCAAAGCCCCATCCCCTTCCTCTTTATAGAGGAAGAAGGTTTCTTCCCGTTGACACAGGAGCAGTCGACTGATGTCCCAATCAGTCGACTGGTCCTGTAGCTGTTGCCCAATAACGGCCACTTTCCACGTTGGATTTCATCCAGCGATCGCATCGATCGTGATGGCACCCATCGATCGTGATGTCAATCAATCTCGCGAGATCGACTCCATTCCGCGTGCGCGCGGTGTCATCGATCGATCAGCCGTTCGCCAATGATCGGGGTGTCAGGAAAACTCATCCGACACTTGGTCAAATGGCCATGTTTCACCTAAGAGCTACCCCTTCCCAGGTTACATTCACTCACTCTCATCCCTCGGAGTCCCTCGCCTTCGAAGTTCTCTTCGTTCGCGGCCACGTCCCTCGGCAGTATCAGGTGCACGACTCTGCAATGCTCCTTCGCGTCTCTTGCCTCGAAGTCTACTTCCTCTGGCTTCACTCCAAGCTCCTCGTCCGGCGGTCCCTCGGATGCTCCAAGCACATGGCTTCTGCAAAGCTATCCTTCACCGACTCAAGGACCGAGTTATGAGATGTGAAACTCGCCACGACTCCATGTACGAATTACTAAGTCCTGCACGACTTCAACGCACATATCAAATCAACATAACAAACTAACTTAAACCCTTTGCCACACACATCAAAACCTAATCATGGCAAGAGATTGCCCTAACAAAAATAAACTTTGCGAGTGTCCCTACTAGATCTTACAGTGACTTAAGTCGCTGTCCCAAAAACCTAAAGCGAGAACTCGCCGTTTCGGAGTATTTTTCTCAGTGGTTGAAGCCTACAAGTGTCCCAACACTTGTTGCTTCGACTCTTCGAGAAAAATACCCAAAAATCTATAAAAATAGGAAATTTACATAAACTTAAAAATCTGTAATTTTTATATCTAATACAAAAACTACAAATTTAAAACACAAACATGCTTCGCACGTGGCTCTGATACCACTGTTGGGATTTTTGAGCGGCAAAAACCGCTTTTTGCATTGCGGAAACCTCGGAAGCCCAGCCACGGATCCGTGCGAAGGTATAAAAAAAATAAAACTACATGTATGTGTTATGAAAAAACCTAGATCTACCATAGATCTAAATGGTCAAAGCATTACCCTCGTAGCGACGCCCTTCGCTTATCCCACTCGTCCAAACGCTTTGCCGGATCTCGAAGAGTGTCAAGTGCACACTCCTCTACAAGTATCCACACAAACAAATGGTGGAGAAGAAACCTTAGAGTGTGCTAGCACCCTTGAGAATTTTGGCCAAAGAGAGGATTGGAAGAGAGAGCTTTAGAGGAAGAAGATCCAAGGAAGAAGAAGATGGAGTTACCACAAAATGAATTCATCCCATGAATAACACTAAAGTGGCCGGCCACTCTTGGATGGGTGGTTACATGCATGCATGAAACTCCAAGATCCAATGGCTCTTGGTCTCCCTTATGAGGTGGCACCACATGATAAGTCCATGATGATGTAGAACATCATCATTGGCCGGCCCACATGCCATGTCACCATGACATGGCAATTGGTCATGTCAAAATTGACCATTCATCTTCCCTCTCAAGTCAAGTCAAACTTGACCTCTTATCTTCCATGGTTGATCAAATCTAACCACTTTATTCAAGTCAATTTGATATAATGAATCCCTATTCATTAATTTAAATTGACTCAATGAATCAAATCTAAATTAGACTCATTCAACACTTGAATCAAATTGAGTCTAACTCAATTAGTCTAATTTGGATTACTCTTAATCCAATTAGGTTCATCCCATGAACCTAATTCTCATGGTTCATCATATGAACCTAATCTCCACCTAATTTCCCTTTGTGTGTGCCCCTATAGGTTCTTGTAACATTGGAAATGTTCCTAAACCTATTTAGGAACATAAGCAATGAGCGATATCTAGCAACACATCATTGCTACCCAAGTTACAAGAATGTTGAGGTCCAACATCACCTTTGTGACTACTAATTGTGACTCTCATAATATGTGACAATGTCCCTCTATCCTTGACATCTAGATTGACCAATTGAGGCATAGACTATGTCATCCTCGGTACAATCTATATCTTGAACTCCAAGTAGACTCACTCTAATCAAATGAGCTCAATATCTCATATTGACTCATTTGGCCATGGTCATGCACTTCGTGGTCTCACTCTATCAAGAATAACGATGTCACTCCCTCATATAGGAGGGATAGATCCCATCTACATCACTGACATCCCTCTGCATAATTTGTTACATACCCAGTAATCGCCTTTATAGTCCACCCATTTATGGGTGACGTTTTACGAAGCCAGAGTATGCAACTCCTTATGTAGGGAACCATAGTGACTTCAGGTCTAAGGACTAATAGTCATACTAATAGCCACATGAGAAAGTATATGACACTCATATAACGATCCATGATACTTTCTCATGGCGGGTCATTCAGTATACATTCTCTAATGCATACCCATGTGTCAATTTGATATCTCATATCCATGACTTGTGAGATCAAGTCATCGTGTTGACCTACATGCTAGTCTCTACGCATTAACATTGTCCCTGAATGTTAATACTTGACTAGGAATGATTAAGAGTAGTGTTCTTTATATCATCTTATTATCGATTCAACCAATCGATGATATAGATAAGAACCTACTACTCAAGGACGTTATTATACTTAGTTATTTGGCACTAATACAAGTAAATATAAAAACCATGCCTTTATAAATAGGAATATGATACAATAAAGTTCTTACAACAATCATCACATGATTGACTCTAGGGCTTTCACTAACAAATGTGTGATAATAATATGGAATCATGAATATTGTTTGATTTATGATCATGATATGCAATAATTGATAATATTTGATCACGATTGATAATATATGTTTTTGTGATCATGTTGAGTATTTTTGAATGATAGATACTTAACCTTGGTAGAAATTGCATGAAAATTTTGTTAAGTATAAATACCTATAGGAACATCTCACACTCACTATAGGCTAACTTGATTGAAAACATAGCATGAGTGAGTCGTTAGGTTGATACAAATGGTCCACTAATGCTTATGGCATTTAGATGGTCATTTACATGTATCATGATAGTAATCATAGACCAACTATGGGGAAAGCAAATGTTTAATCAATTGACATATTGCCCATAGATCATAGTTGGATATTTTAAATGATTTAAAACCATTTTATTTTTTGCAAACAGCAAGTTCATGTTTTGAATAGTTTCAAGGATAAACTAAGATTTCAAGTTGATAAAAACTTTAGTTATTTTTGAACTTTTGAGTTTTTGCCTAATTTTCGAAAATAGAATGAATTTTCAAGAAAAATCATTTTTCACTAATAAAGGGACTTACAAGAAATATGTTTTAAAATTTTAATGATTTTTCAAATTTTTTAGAATTTTTAATGCATTTCTGAAGTTGGACTTTGAAAATCAGAAATTCTGAAATTTAGGTGACAGTCGACTGATGCTCTGATTCAATCGACTGATGTACTGTGCATGAGCACAGTAAGCTGGTTTATAAGGTTTTGAACTTGATTTTGGGTATTTTCTTTTCCTATACTTGATGTCATGCTTATATAACTTATGTTAGATGTTTTTTATGGTGTCAAAGGGGGAGAAATGGTTAAGTTTAAGTTAATCATGCTAGGGGGAGAAATTAGCATGTGTTAAGGGGGAGTTGCATGTATTAAGGGGGAGTTGATATTCATGTTTTATATGCTTCCTTCCTTATGTATTTTGATTAATGTTTCACCTAACTTAAACATGGTTGCCACACATCAAAAAGGAGGAGATTGTTAGGGCAATCAACCCATGAATGATGTATTTTGATGTGTGTGGCAAAGGTTTAAGTTTGGTTGTTTGTGGATTTGATATGTGTGTTGAAGTCGTGCAGGACTTAGTAATTCACACATGGTTAGCTTGACAAAGCATTGGCAAGATCACCATCTCATGACTTGGTCCTTGAAGGTAGGAAACTTCGCTTCCCACTTCAACTCGGTCGCTTGTTCACGGTGATCCCTTCTACGTCCCCGGATAAAAAAAAATATCCTTGAAAAGAGGGATTACGCAAGCTACCATTTCATCGTCGTGCTATTCGATTAGAGTTGTCATCTGAACAAACTTGTTGTTCAAGCAACCAACCTCTATTCTTCGATTAGCCGCGGAATAGACGATGTACGTATCATCGGCTTTTGTGTTTGTATTCGGGATCCAAGTATATTTAACCATAAAATAGAACATACAACATGTATATGATTGAAAAACAATTATAGACATGTTACAAAAGAATATAAACAAGCATTATACCTCTCGATCTTCTATTGTATATCCTTCCTCCATTTGGACGTCGTGTGGGTGACGATCTTCCAAAAGTCAAAGCCTCCTAGATCACCAATCTTCCTTTCTTTGCTCGCTTTGAACAAAAGGAAGAATAAGAAACAAAACTCACCTCTATCTAGAACCAACCAACAAGCTCCCAACTTGAAGCTTGCCGCCGGCCTAAAGAGAGGGAAAAGTGGGTGTCGGCCAAGAGCTCCAAGGAATCACCCTAACCCTTATTTCCACCGGCCAAGGAGAAGAGAAGGAAGGGCTTTGGATGCCGGCCAAAGAGAGGAGAGGAGAAGATGGGCGCCGGCCACCAAGGAAGAAGAAGAAGAAGGAAACTATTTCCTTATTTGTGGCCGCCCAACCTCCAAACCCTAGCCACCCAAACCCTAGCCCTTCTTCAATTGTTGTTACCGCCCACCCCCTTGCCTCTTTTTATAGAGTTAGGCACAAGCCTTATTTTAATCTCCACCATTGGTTCTAGGGATTTAATCTCAACCGTTGGATCTAGAGATTTAATCTCAACCGTCGGATCTAGAGATTTAATCTCTACCGTTGGATCTAGAGTTTTGTTTTCCAACATTGGATCTAAGCTTCATGAGGTTTTAATAGGCTACAATAGGGACCATGAAGAGGAGTTGGATCTTGGCCACCCAATAGATCAAGCCCACATAAATTCCGATCCATTAATGATAATCCAATCCACTAGAGGATTATCATTGATCTACATCACCAACCCCCATAAGATAATATGGGCTCCATATATTATTTGCACATATTTCTCCCTGTGTTTATGATCTTGAATGTCCGTCGATTAATTAATTTACTGACAATTAATTAATTAACATCTAACTCCATGAGTAGTACCACTCAACCTTATCATCATGTCGGACCAAGTCCACCTGTAGGGTTTACATGATGAACCTTATGAGCTCCTCAAGGGGACATCATCATCCTAATATATAGGACACGGTTTCCTCCTATAATCAACGACACACCATATAAATAATATCATTTCCTAATTTACCGAGTCTATCGATTTACTCTATAAATCTCGCCCATTGGTAAATCAAAGAAATAAATACTAAGTATATGTGCCCGTTATTATATCAGGATTAAGAGCATGTACAACATAATATTTGTGGTCCGATTCGATTATATAGTCAGAAATAAATCGAATCACCTCTATGTCGGTCCTGCTCAATACACACAAAGTGTACTAGTGTGATTCTATGGTCAAGACAAACCAATATCAAATCACAACACAACCATGCCAATGGTTTGTCCAAAACCATCTCGGTTGTGAGCCTTTACTTATACTTTATAATGAACTGATAATATGATCTCCTATGTGACACTACACACCATATTATCTACAATGTAATGTATCAGACAAATATGCATAACTATAAATATTCAAACAATGATCATGTGATTCTTATTTCAAAATAAAGATGTTCATACAAAAGATAGATTTTTCAGTATACATCCCAACAATCCTTGAGTCGGTGAAGGATGACATTACGAAGTCGTCCGCTTGGTGCATCTGAGGGACCGTCGGATGAGGAGAATTGGAGTGAAGCGAAGGAATTAGACTTCAAGGCGAGACGTGAAGGATGACATTGCGAAGACGTGCGCTTGATGCATCCGAGGGATGTGGTCGGACGGAGAGAGATTCAAGGCGAAAGACTCCAAGGGAGATGAGAGTGAGTGATTGTAACCCGAGACGGGACAGCTCATAGGTGAACATGGCCGAATGGCTAAGTCAAGTGTCGGATGCTCAACCAAAGGTTGGTTTGAGGTTTTCCCCAACACCAGTCGACTACTATAGGGAGCAGTCGACTGATCTAGGTCGATTAGACTCAATCGGTGTTTGACTGAATCATTTTTGGCCCAACAGTCGACTGCTAGGGTTTGGTAGTCGGCTGCTCGACCATCAGTCGACTGCCAATGTATGCCAGTCGACTGATCGAGGCAATTTCGGGCACAGAAGGTTTGGCAGTCAAGTGATGTCATCTACCACTCGACTGTTGGCTCCATCAGTCGACTAATGGGAAGATCAGTCGACTGATATGGGAGTCGTTAGTTGGAATCTAATGTGAGGAAAACATATAGAATTTTAGGAGTAGTTTTCGCTCACATCTTGTTACATTTTGCATTAGTTTCATGCATATGCTACTCTATTCTTTCATGCATTGCCTATTTTCTGGTTCGGAGGTCTGCTCGTTATACTTTTGTGTGCAGGTTAGCTTTTCTGGTGATAAAGATGCATTTTCGGAGCAAAAGGACTTTTGCTGGTAGACGCAGAGTGGGACACGACATGGACATGTGGATTCACACGGACGTGTCCGATGGGCGAAGATCAGTACGCCAGGGCCACACATGGCCTGGCCGTGTGGAAACAGATGGTCGTGTGGCGGCCCAACGGATTTACGCGACAATGGCTTTTTCCAGATTTTGCAGCGGTCCGAGGCAATGTCTATATAAGGATGGCTCCGCCCAAACCATAGGAGGGAGGCACGATGGCTAGGATGGCATGTTGAAGCCCTAAAAAGCTTCAGTAACTTACAGCGGGGAGGAGGAACGCCGCTGGAGGTCCACAACTTGCAATACAACGCTGGAGAGAAGATCACAACGCATTGTATATCTCTATTTCTGTACTTTATCTCTATTGTATTCGAACTTAAACATGTTTTGTCATTCTTCCTTCGTATTTATGGAGTAGTACTTTTGATTCTAGGATTAGGGAGTAGCTTGAGTTCATATACAATGTTGGTTCATATTAAATTCTGGCCAAAAGTTTTATTTGACAGTTGGTAGTTGTTTTTTATTATACTTTCGTGAATTTGGCTTTCTTTCCGCTGTGCTTAGGAGATAAGAGGTTGTTATAGCTCTCGCAATCTATATTTAGGAGGTTTGATTAAGGAACCTAGGGGTAAACCTGACCTCCCGTAACTGCGGGGAGAAGGGAGCAGTGGAATCGGAAATGGTCCACTGCAAGGATTGATATGGCATCCTCGTACCCTCTATCCCATCCTTTTGGGTGAGGATAGCTCCCGGTGAATGCGGCGGCTCTGCGGGAGAGTGTATGATGTCCCTTACCCAAAACCGTAGGTAGACATTTAGATGACGCCAATTGACAACATTGTTATATGGTACACAAGCGAAATCAAAGTCCTAGAATCACCTTTTCAAGACCCCGGCACACTCTTTTCCTCCTCAGTGTGACACCGCACTGAGTAGGGTCCTCCGATTGTCCTCACCAACTGACTCTCTCTAAGATTCCTTCCGAATCGAAACCACTTAGTGTATTGCTACTCGAATCCCAGTCCCTGTGGGATCGATAATCTTTATTACTTGATGACATCCGTGCACTTGCGGGCGTTGAGCGCGAGCGCACACTTTGAGTCTTCGACGGTCTCCATCACGGGATTTAAGGTCGCGACCGTGTGCATCAAGTTTTTGGCATTGTTGCCGGGGACTATCGATTCGATATCAAATCGAACGGTGGTAGATTGGATCGGACTTAGGATTAGATTATTTTATTGCTTTACTTTCTTATTAGTTTACTTTATTTGCTTTAGTTTTATTTTCCATATTTAGATTTAGTTTTTATTTTCAGTAGTAGTTTCCTGTTTACTTATTGCATCTTAGGTTTTCATTTGCTAGATTTATTTATTTTCTATTTTTAGCATTAGGATAGCACTCGTAACTTTTTGGTTTGGTTCTACACCATGAGAGATGTTAATACAGGCCACTCGACCCTTGAATGATTACATCATGCCTAAATGAAAGGCCTGGAACTTCTGCATTGTTATTCCCCGAATTCAAGCAGCAAGCTGGGAAATAAACCCTGCATTAATTGCTCTCATTCAAGGAAATAGTTTGGAGGGAGTCAGATTGAGGAACCCTATCTACACCTAGAGGAATTCTTGGCTTACTGTGGGACGGTGCAATATGAAGGAGTCCCAGCAGAGGCCATCAAGTTTATTATGTTCCCATTCTCACTAAGGGGAGGGGCTAAGCAATGGATACGCACACTACCCAAAGGAAGCATAACGACGTCGGAACAAATGGAAAACACTTTCCTAACAAAATTGTTCCCCCCCCCCCCCCCCCCCCCCCACAAACAGCCGACTTTAGGGACAAAATCCTTTCATTTGAGCAAGGACAAGAAGAGACTCTAGTCGAAGAATGGAAGAGGCTACAAGGGTTGGTGATTCGTTGGCCGCACCATGGATTACAAGAGTGGTTACTCCTCTATTTTTTTTATTCCGGAATAACTAACACATCGAAAGAACTCTTGGACACAGCTGCAGGGGGCGTGTTGATGAAGAAGAGCACAAATGACGTATATAGAATTATAGAGACAGTGGTAGGGACTCTCGAAATATGGGCTCACAGCGAGCAACACTTTCAGGGGGATCTTCCAATCAAGGGGATAGATAATACTAAAGTAGTCTACCAAGTGCAGGGAGAGGATGGAGAAAGAGAGTATTTGACGAAAGAAGACTCTGTATCTTCCGAATCAGAAGAAGAAGGAGAATCGGGGGAGGTGGCAGAAGAAAAACACACATGGCTTGAGATGAAGCCACTTCCCCACAGTTTAAAGAACGAATTTCTAGGCCCACTTGCAACCCATCCGGTGATCATAAACGCCAATTTGAGTGAAGAAGAGATAAGGAAATTGTTGAAGGTGCTCAGAACATATAAAAAAGTGCTGGGGTATACCATCGATGACATAAAAGGGGTCGTCTCTGTGCATGCATAGGATAGTACTTGAGGACGGGTGTAAGTCAACCGTTGAGTGCCAAAGGCGACTTAACCCTCATTTGCAGGAGGTGGTGAAAAAGGAAGTACTTAAGCTCTTGGACGCTGGAATAATATACCCAATTTCAGATAGTGAGTGGGTGAGTTCAGTACACATAGTCCCAAAGAAAGGTAGTACTACGGTAGTCAAGAACGAGGAGAACGAATTAATTCTGGTTCGAATGGTAACAGGGTGGAGAATGTGCATAGATTATCATAAATTAAACAAAGCAACAAAGAAGGATCATTTTCTACTTCCGTTTATCGACCAAATGCTAGAACACCTGGCTAAACATTCCTATTTTTGCTACCTTGATGGGTACTCAGGATTTTTCCAAATCTAAATCCACCCTAAAGACCAAGAGAAGACCACTTTCACCTATCCGTACGGGACCTTTGCATACAGATGGATGCCCTTCGGCCTATGCAATGCTCTAGCCACCTTCCAACGTTGTATGATAGCCATCTTTTCGGATATGATCGAACAAATTGTGGAGGTTTTAATGGATGATTTTTCAGTCTAGGGAACAAGTTTCGATGCATGCCTAAGGAATTTGGAAAGGGTTTTGCAAAAGTGTGAGGATAATAGCTTAGTGTTGAACTGGGAAAAATGCCACTTCATGGTAACTGAAGGGATAGTTCTAGGTCATAAGATATCAGGGAATGGTATCGAAGTAGACAAGGCAAAGGTCGAAGTAATATAGAAATTGCCGCCACCTAGGGATGTAAAGGGGGTTCGAAGCTTCCTGGGGCATGCGGGTTTCTATCGAAGGTTTATAAAGGATTTTTCCCAGATAACTAGACCACTGACAAATCTACTAGCTAAAGACACGGACTTTATTTTTGATCATGAATGTTTAGTGGCATTTGAAGAAATAAAGAAAGCCATAGTAACATCTCCGATAATTCACCTGCCTGACTGGAGCCTACCATTTGAGATCATGTGCGATGGTAGTGATTATGCAGTGGGGGTGGTCTTAGGGAAACGGAAGGAGAGAAAATTACATGCCATTCACTACGCCAGTAAGACCCTGAACGAGGCACAAATTAACTACACCACGACTGAGAAGGAATTACTGGCAGTTGTGTTCGCATTCGACAAATTCAGACAGTACTTGGTAGGTTCAAAAGTAGTGGTATACACCGACCATGCTGCAGTTCGTTACTTGCTAAACAAGAAGGATGCAAAACCCTACCTTATTCCCTGGATTTTATTACTTCAAGAATTTGATGTAGAAATTAGGGATAAAAAGGGCACGGACAATGTCGTGGCAGACCACCTATCACGCATGCCCATAGACCGTATGATAGAGGAAGGAGACAATGCTCAAATAGATGATGCTCTGCGGGATGATACCATAATGGCCATTAAGGTCACCACCCCCTGGTATGCAGATTTGGTAAATTTTCTTGCGGGAAGAGTGATACCACCAGAATTCATGAACCAACAAAGGAAAAGATTCTTTTCGGATGTTCGACAATACGTATGGGATGACCCCTTCCTATTCAGGAAGTGTGCAGACAGCGTCTATCGGAGGTGCGTGCCGGAAGAGGAGGTGGAGAGCATCCTTTTTCACTGCCATTCTTCCGCATATGGAGGTCATGCCGAAATTGCAAAAATGACCACGAAAGTACTTCAGTCAAGATTCTACTGGCCTAGTTTGTTTAGGGATACGCGCAACTATGTAGCTTCCTGTGACCGGTGTTAGAGAACAGGAAATATAGGAAGGAGACATGAAATTCTGGCAAGCACCATATTAGAAGTAGAACTTTTCGATGTATGGGGAGTGGATTTCATGGGACCCTTTCCCGTTTTCGATGGAAATAGATACATCCTGGTCGTGGTAGACTACGTCTCCAAATGGGTGGAGGTCGTGCCGTCACCCATTGCGATGCTAAGACCATAATAAAGATGTTCAAAAGAAACATATTCCCTAGGTTCGGAGTCCCTCGAGTAGTAATCAGTGATGGAGGATCCTACTTCATTAAAAAATAGTTTGAAAAATTGATACATAAGTATGGGGTGATCCATAGAGTCCCAACAGCGTACCACCCGCAAACTAGAAGTCAGGTGGAAATTTCGAATCGGGAAATCAAAAGTAACCTAGAGAAAATGGTAGCGGCATCACTGAAAGATTGGGCACCGAAACTAGACGATGCTCTTTGGGCTTACACACGGCTTACAAGACTCCGATGGGCATGACCCCATTCTTCTTAGTCTACGGGAAGCCTTACTATCTTCCCATTGAATTAGAACACAAGGCCTTCTGGGAAATTAAGAAACTCAACTTAGACTACGGTGCGGCGGGAGAGAAAAGGAAACTGCAATTAAGCGAATTGGACGATATTCGAAGAGATTCGTACGAGCATGCTAATGTTAGGTTTCCGCCACCGCGGTAAGTGTGTGTTCGAACATATTTCGTAAACATGTGCACAGTGGAAGAAATAAAATAATAAATCTAATTTATTACAACACACACACTACACGCATGCATATTACAACATGTGTAGACATAACTGTAAATTTAAATTTTACAATAAAAGGAAATTTATACTACGTATACCTAACGTATCACGTGTAGGTGGAAAGACATCAATCGGAACAATCCTCGCTAGAATCGTCTCTATCTGTATCCACGCCAAGTATCTTCGGGATGACTTCACAAAGTCACAAGCCTCATCTTCGTATGAGTTACTAGCCTCGTGTTGAAGACGATGTGATCGAGAGAAGATCACGATCCGAATCAAAATTCGGATCCAAAATGAGTCCTTAAAAACTCGCTTCTCCGGAGAGGTATTCGTCAACTGTTTGACGAATCCTTTGTCCTCCACCTATGAGGATTACCGGAGATCGAATCCCCGGCAAGGCTACCACTATCGGAGCTACAAACGTCGTCCAAACGACGCTCCGACAAGAAGGAAACAAGCTGTCAAGAAAACTGGACAGCTTTGGTGGAGACCTTGTGCCGGCAAAATAAGGAAAGCAATATGCTTACCTTGTCGCTGGAGCCAAGGAAGATCACAGGAGCTCCTCCAGCAGTAGCTCGACGCCGGCAAGAGGAGAGGACGGCAGCTACTGGACGCCAGCAAGGGGCTTGGGCGTGGTGGGCGGCGGCAAGAGGAGGGCGCTGACTACTCCAAGGAGAAGTGGGCGGCAACTTTAGGGTTGCAAGGATTAGGGCTTAACAAAACCCTTAAGACCTATTTTATAGAGAACAAATTCTCTTAATGGTCATCGGATCATAACCAAAAGCCCGTTAACCCGCTCCATTAATTTAAGTTAAAATAAACCAAACCATGTTGGTCTATTTTAAGTTAAAATGAACCGAGCCAACTTTGGTTCATTCGTTTAAAACAAACCAAACCCCTTTGGTTTATTCTCCTCCATTGGATTAAAACCAAACCAATTTGGTTCATCCATCATGTCTTCATAAGACACGGCCCATTCACGCTTCCATTGCGACTGAAATGATTTCATGCTCGCTCCATGTTTGGTCCAACTAAACCTAGTTTCTCTCGGTCTAAGAATCTCATTCTCAAGCTCGTTTTAAATCCTTCGGATTACGCTCGTTGTGCGTGTGACCAAATAGGTTCTCGGTTTATGTTGGCCTTCTATATTTAACCATTAATTATAGAACGATCATGAGTGGCACCTAATAGTACATCATGATCCCCAATTAACCAAAAAGATCAACGGTTGATCAAGAACTATTTCTGAAACCCTTCAGCAGCTCGAATGAATCGTGCCTCATTCCCTTCACTCATCTTATACCCGCTTGGTTCAGGACATGGTCTATAGTGTCAGTCCCCACTAGGCTGACTACATCACACCTAGCCCAAGTATCATTTCCTCTTCCTACGGATTCTAGTTACTGCACATGTATCGAAGAGTACCTTACTCTAAACATGTAATGCTTTGGCCAAATACTTTAGTAACAATCCGACGAGAGGCCATGGGTATACATCACCTCACAAGGAGTGGTGAATCCATTATAGGCTATTCAAACACCTTCGATCACTTCGACTTATACCCAATCATCCCGGGTTCACATCTCCTCAGAGATACTTGCTTAAGATGTCAAAGCATAAGTCTTTATGATCAAGATGACTTGAATACTGCAAGTCAAAGGAACATTGCACATAAGCTGTAGTAAGAACTTCATTGACATATCTATATATGCAGAGATCCATATAAAGTCTTACGACGGGTCACTCCAATGAACTAGTTACCATAACTAGCATCCACGATTAACTCCGAACATCACAATGTCTCCAGCCAGTGAGAATCAGCTGCTTGGATACACCAAGGAGTATACCTCGTGCTAGTCTCGACAGAATCAATGGTGTACAAATCCATCAATTCATCGACTAGGGATAATTCCGATACATCACAATTACACATGTAGAGATACTCACTAGTTGTGATCCAATCACAAATTCTCTCATGCTGTGAATCGTATCGTGGACATGTATAGTCAAATAGTGAATCTTCATTTATCATATAAATGGTTTAAACATAAGGCGATTGCCTTAGAACATCTCTCATATATTACTAACAAACTCCCACTTGGCCTAATACCAATCGCTACGGTATCCAATACCATAAGCTCTAACATGACCCTCAAACATACTTTGAGGTAATGCCTTAGTCAAAGGATCCGCTAAGTTCCTTTCAGTGGGGATTTTCTCAATTTGTATTTCCTTCCTAATGATGATCTCTCTGATCAGATGATAGCGGTGAAGCACATGTTTGGATCATTGATGAGACCTTGGCTCTTTCGCTTGTGCAATAGCTCCATTGTTGTCACAGTAGATCGGTATTGCTTCAACAATGGCTGGAATCACACCAAGTTCATAAATGAACTTCTTGATCCAAACCGCTTCCTTTGCTACTTCCGAAGCTGCAATGTATTCTGCCTCAGTGGTAGAATCCGCTACAGTGTCTTGTTAGGAACTTTTCCAACTCACTGCACCCGCATTCAAGGTGAACACGTATCCAGACTGAGACCTGGAATCATTCTTGTCTGTCTGGAAGCTGACATCCGTATACCCGCATATCACCATGTCCCCTTCTCCATATATTAGGAAAACATCCTTAGTTCTTCTTAAGTACTTAAGGATTGTCTTAACAGCCACCCAATGATCCATTCCTAGATCAGACTGGTGTCTACTCGTGACACTCAGAGCATACGATACATCAGGCCTTGTACATAACATAGCATACATGATAGATCCTATTGTGGATGCATAGGGAATCTTACTCATGCAAATCCTCTCGTCTTCTGTGCGCGAACACATAGACTTCGAAAGGTGTATCCCATGCCTGATGGGTAGGAAACCTTTCTTGGATTCCGACATACTAAACCTCTTTAGCACTCGGTCTATATATGTAGACTGCGAAAGACCAAGCAACCGTTTTGATCTATCTCTATAGATCTTAATCCCGAGGATGTAGGTTGCTTCTCCCAGGTCTTTCATGGAGAATGTCTTGGATAACCAAATCTTAATTGACTGTAAGACTGAAACATCATTTCCTATAAGTAATATGTCATCGACATACAATACTAGGAACACAACTGCACTCCCACTAACCTTCTTGTACACACAAGGTTCGTCTGGATTTTGTGAGAAATCAAACTTTTTAATTGTCTCATCAAAACAAATATTCCAGCTCCTGGATGCTTGCTTCAATCCATATATGGACCGTCGCAATTTGCATACCTTGGTTTTATCAACCGATGTGAAACCCTCTAGTTGTATCATATAAATGTCCTCAAGCAGGTTTCCATATCCATTTTCCATATCTCATAATCATAATGAGCCGCTATGGCCAGGAGAATCCAAATGGATTTAAGCATAGCTACAGGAGAATAGGTTTCGTCATAATCAACACCTTGCTTTTGATGATATCCTTTCGCCACTAATCTATCCTTATAGGTAATCACATTACCATCCATGTCAGTTTTCTTCTTGAAAACCAACTTACACCCTATAGGCTTGATGCCTTCAGGTGGGTCAACCAAGTTCCAAACTTAGTTTTCATACATGGAATCCATTTCCGACTTCATGGCATCAAGCCACTTATCCCTTTCTGAACTTGTCAAAACTTCTTCATAACTGGTAGGCTCCTCATCATCAATGAGTAACACGGCGTTCGATTCACTTATGAGAAATCCATATCTCTCAGGAATGTTGCGTGTTCTACAAGATCTACGAAGATATGGTGTTTCAATAGGTCCAGCCGATAGCTCATCACTATAAGTTATCGGTTGTTGTGCTTCACCAGGTATCTCATCAATGTCTATTTGAGTCTCTCGAGCCCCCTCAAGCTCGATGACACTCCCACTGTTTTCTTGCAAGAGAAACTCTTTCTCTAGAAACACAACATGTCTTGAAACAAACACCTTTTGTTCCACAAAATGATAGAATTGGTAACCCCTTGTTTCCCTAGGGTATCCAATAAATAAACATTTATCAGACTTAGCATCCAATTTGTCTGATATAGTCTGCTTCACATAAGCAGGACAACCCTATATCTTCAAGTAAGATACATGAGGTTTCTTACTATTCCATATCTCATATGGAGTAATGGAGACTACCTTGGTTGGCATTCTGTTTAACAAGTAAACAGCTGTCTGAAGTGCATAGCCCTAAAAGGACTTGGGAAGATTTGCATGATTAATCATTGACTTGACCATGTCCAACAAGGTCCGGTTACGCCTCTCAGATACACCATTATGCTGTGGTGTATATGGCGGAGTCCATTGAGACAATATACCATTGTCTCTTAGATAATCAAGAAACTCTTGACTTAAGTATTCACCACCTCGATCCGATCGAAGTATTTTAATACTCTTGTCATGTTGTTTCTCTACTTCATTTCTGAATTCTTTGAACCTTTCAAAGGCTTCAGACTTGTGTTTCATCAAGAACACATACCCAAACCGTGAGTGATCATCGGTGAAGGTAATGAAGTAGCTATAGCTTCCTAAAGCTTGAGTTGACATAGGTACACATACATCAGTATGTATTAGACCTAGCAACTCTCCCACTCGTTCACCTTTTCTTGTAAAAGGTAACTTAGCCATCTTGCCTTTCAAGCATGATTCGCATGTATCGTATGAATCCAATTCAAACGATTCCAGAATTCCACATTGGTGTAATTAGGACATGCGTTTCTCGCTTACATGGCCAAGACGACAATGCCACATGTAGGAGTCTAATTGATTATCTTTTCGAGCACGCTTGTTGCTCGCTTCAATATTGAAAATGTCACTGGATACATCCAACTTATAAATGCCATTGCTCAAAGTTTCAGTTCCATAAAGTATGCCATTCAAAGTTATATAACAACAATTGTTACTAAACGTCAAATGGTAACAATTTCTATTTAAAAAGGAAATATAAACAATGTTCTTTATTAGAGAAGGAACACAATAGAAATTGTCCAGTTCCAAGACTAGTCTGCTAGGGAGCTTCAGAAAATAAGTTCCGATGGCGACCGTAGCAACCTTTGCTCCATTGCCAACTCGCAAATTTGACTCCCCTCTTACGAGTCTTCTTCTATTCCTTAGCCCCTGTATGTCATTACATATATGTGAGCCACACCCAGTATCCAATACCCAAGTGTCTAAGGAAATAAAATGACAATCAATAATGAAGATACCTGAAGAGGATGGGGCATCAGATGCCTTCTTCTTCTTCATGGACTCAAGATAAATCTTGCAGTTTCTTCGCCAGTGGCCTTCCTTGTCACAATGATGGAAAGTGCCCTTTTGTGTTGGTTCTACCTTCTTAGCCTTCTTGTTCTTCCCTTTCTTCTGTTCCTTTGCCTTCCTCTTAGAACCTTTCTTTGAGGAATCAACTAACAGAACCGCCTTCTCCTCATGCTTTACAGAAGGCTCTACAGTCTTCAGCATATTGAGGAGCTCAAGAATAGTGGATTCTAATTTGTTTATCCGATAGTTCATCACAAATTGTGAGAAACTCTTGGGCAAACAATGCAAAATTAAGTCAATATTTAATTCATGATCCATCACAAACCCGAGGGTGGCTAGCCGCTCGATGTACCCATTCATCTTTAGCACAAACTGCACTACAGACGAACCTTCTTGCATCTTCGTGGTGAAGAGGAGCCTGAAGACTTTGAACCTTTCGGATCTCGCTTGCTCATCATACAACTCATGAAGATGGAAGACCATGGTATTAGCATCCATATGCTCATGCTGCTTTTGTAGCTCTGGTACCATCGCAGCTAGCATGATGCAACTCGCGAGTTCAGAATCTGCCACATGTTTCTGATAGACCAACATTTGGTCTGGATTTGCATCGTCCCTAGGACGGTTGGGAAGAGGCTCTTCAAGGACATATGCTAGCTTTTCTTCCTTGAGAACAATTCTCAAGTTTCTAAGTCAGTCCAGGAAGTTAAGCCTAGTCAATTTGTTTGAATCCAAAATAGTGTGCAAATTCAAAGACGTCATGATCAATCGATTAACCTAGAAATACAAAATGAGCATATATGAGAAAATGATTTTAAAATGAATCAATATACATTCATAAATCCCATTCATTTTTTGAATTTCAAAAACCCCAAAATCACTTCGGGAGATCGTAGATCCATCTCCGAATGGGCTGATATCCATCATAGATATGAACAACCATGGAGAGAGTCCAACAAGTCATTCATAACTACGACGGTAGGTATCAAATATACCGATTGCATATCACGTATATGCAACTATCATAATGTGGTATCAACTAATTGAATGTTCACACATACATCAGGTTGTTACCACATTAACAAGTATGCATCATATGCATAACACCCAACTTCACCTCCCTTAACATCGACCTTGGAGAGAGTCCAACAAGCCGATGCTCCAAGTTATAGCCAACCCATTAATCGAGAAATAGTTTTAATATGGTTAGAGCGCATTCAACCAATTAGCCCGGCTTGGAGAGAGTCCAACAACCAAAGCTAACGATTGACCTCTGACTCTTACCATATTAGTATTAAACTATTCCATGGTTTGAACATGTTCAGGTTCGAGCTGGGCTTGGAGAGAGTCTAACAATCGAAACAAGAAACGGAACTCTGGTTCTAACCATATTAATGGAAGGTGTAGGCTTTAATATTGAGTAAGGGTTTTTATGTCTCATCCTCTTTGCATGCAAATAACTATTATCTATATGGCATGACATACATGACATACATCTACATGTCACGACACACATGGTATAATGATATGCATCTAATGCAATTACATGGCATATAATTATGTCATGTACAAAATTTCCTTATATGTCATAACTATTTATGGAAATAAAATATGTTTAAGATTTGATTCTCCAAATCAAATCATGATTAAATTAGGAAACAAATTTCCAAATCTAATCACATATTTTATTTGTGGAAAGAGTTGATTAAGGAAAGTCAATTTAGGAAACCAATTTCCTAAATCATCAAAACTACTTATGGAAATAAAATATTTTAAGATTTGATTTCCCAAATCAAATCAAGTTTAAATTTGGAAACAAATTTCCAAATCAAATCAAATATTTTATTTATGGAAAATATCAATTTCCATAAATACTTCCAACTTTCCAAAAGTAGAAGATTTCCATAAATACTTCTAGACTTTCCAAAATTAAAAATTTCCATAAATACTTCTAACTTTCCAAAAGTAGAAAATTTATAGAAATACCATTATGACTATCGCAAAACAATTTTATGATTATGTCAAAACACAACCTGGGCTATGATACAACTATTGGGTTTCCAACACCGCGGCGAGTGTGTGTTCGAACATGTTTCATAAACATGTGCACAGCGGAAGAAATAAAATAATAAATCTAATTTATTACAACACACACACCACACGCATACATAGTACAACATGTGTAGACATAACTGTAAATTCAAATTTTGCAATAAAAGGAAATTTATACTACGTATACCTAACGTATCACGTGTAGCGGGAAAGACATCAATCGGAACGATCCTCGCTAGAATCATCTATATCCGTATCCACGTCGAGTATCTTCGGGATGACTTCACAATGTCATGAGCCTCTGTTGGGAGTATGAGGAATACAATCAAAGTCCCACATTGGTAAGACATGGAAAAGATCATGTGCTTATAAGAAAAAAAGATATCTCCATTGGTATGAGGCCTTTTGGGTAAAGCCCAAAACAAAAACCATGAGGGCTTAGACCCAAAGTGGACAATATCATACCATTGTGGAGATATGTGGATCTTATATGCACTAACATTTGGTATCAGAGCCATGGTCCATGTCAAGCCATGAACCTCGAACGAAGGAAGTTGAGCTCCCACGTCCGGATCAAGAGAACCAGACATCAGGAAGGAAGTCTAGTTGGGTCGGGGGGACCGAACAACTGGCAGGAAGTTCTGGTGGGTTGAAGATCGGACATCAAGCAGAGAAAATCCTTCGAGGAGGGATAGGCTTGAGGGGGGGCCCAATGTGGTCCTTCGTTTGAGGGGGGGATTGTTGGGAGTATGAGGAATACAATCAAAGTCCCACATTGGTAAGACATGGAAAAGATCATGTGCTTATAAGAAAAAAAGATATCTCCATTGGTATGAGGCCTTTTGGGTAAAGCCCAAAACAAAAACCATGAGGGCTTAGACCCAAAGTGGACAATATCATACCATTGTGGAGATATGTGGAGCTTATAAGCACTAACAGCCTCATCTTCGTATGAGTTACTAGCTTCGTGTTGAAGACGATGTGATCGAGAGAATATCACGATCTGAATCAAAATTCGGATCCAAAACGAGTCATCAAAAACTCGCTTCTCCGGAGAGGTATTCGTGAACCGTTTGATGAATCATTCATCCTCCACCTATGAGGATTACCGGAGATCGAATCCCTGACAAGGCTACCGCTGTCGAAGCTACAAACGTTGTCCAAATGACGCTCCGACAAGAAGGAAACAAGCTGTCCAAAAAATTGGACAGCTTTGGTGGAGACCTTGCGCCGGCCAAATAAGGAAAGCAATAAGCTTACCTTGTCGTCGGAGCCAAGGAAGATCACCGGAGCTCCTCCGGTAGTAGCTCGACGCCAGCAAGAGGAGAGGATGGCAGCTGCTGGACGCCGGCAAGGGGCTTGGGCAGTGGTGGGCGGCGGCAAGAGGAGGGCGCCGACTACTCCAAGGAGAAGTGGGCGGCAACTTTAGGGTTGCAAAGATTAGGGCTTAACAAAAACCCTTAAGCCCTATTTTATGGAGAACAAATTCTCTTAATGGTTATCGGATCATAAACAAAAGTCCGTTAACCCGCTCCATTAATTTAAGTTAAAATAAACTAAACCATGATGGTCTATTTTAAGTTAAAATGAACGGAACCAACTTTGGTTCATTCGTTTAAAACAAACCAAACCCCTTTGGTTTATTCTCCTCCATTGGATTAGAACCAAACCAATTTGGTTCATCTATCATGTCTTCATAAGACACGGCCCATCCACGCTTCCATTGTGACTGAAATGATTTCATGCTCGCTCCATGTTTGGTCCAACCAAACCTAGTTTCTCTCGATTTAAGAATCTCATTCTCAAGCTCGTTTTAAATCCTTCGGATTATGCTCGTTGTGCGTGTGACCAAATAGGTTCTTGGTTTATGTTGGTCATCTATAATTAACCATTAATTATAGAACGAATATGAGTGGCACCTAGTAGTACATCGTGATCCCCAATTAATCAAAAAGATCAACGGTTGATCCAGAACTATTTCTGAAACCCTTCAGCAGCTCGAATGAATCATGCCCCATTCCCTTCACTCATCTTATACCCACTTGGTTCAGGACATGGTCTATAGTGTCAGTCCCCATTAGGCTGACTATGTCACACCTAGCCCAAGTATCATATCCTCGTCCTACAGATTCTAGTTACTGCACATGTATCGAAGAGTACCTTACTCTAAACATGTAATGCTTTGGCTAAATACTTTAGTAACAATCCGATGAGAGGCCATGGGTATACATCTCCTCGCAAGGAGTGGTGAATCCTTTATAGGCTATTCAAACACCTTCGATCACTTCGACTTATGCCCAATCATCTCGGGTCCACATCTCCTCAGAGATACTTGCTTAAGATGTCAAAGCATAAGTCTTTATGATCAAGATGACTTGAATACCACAAGTCAAAGGAAGATCACACTTAAGCTGCAGTAAGAACTTCATTCACATATCTATATATGCAGAGAACCATATGAAGTCTTACGGCTGGTCACTCCAATGAACTAGTTACCATAACTAGCATCCACGATTAACTTCGGACATCACAATGTCTCCAGCCAGTGAGAATCAGCTGCTTGGATACACCAAGGAGTATATCTCATGCTAGTCTCGACAGAATCAATGGTGTCCAAATCCATCAATTCATCGACTAGGGATAATTCTGATACATCACAATTACACAAGTAGAGATACTCACTAGTTGTGATCCAATCACAAATTCTCTCATGTTGTGAATCGTATCGTGGACATTCCGTAAATGAGTTTAAGATCTAATCAAATACATGAAAACTTGTATACTCAAATAGTGAATCTTCATTTATCATATAAATGGTTCAAACATAAGGCGATTGCCTTAGAACATCTCTCATATATTACTAACAGCTAAGGCATATAAGGAAAGAACAAAGAAATGGCATGACCAACACATCTTGAGAAAGGAGTTTGAGGAAGGAGACTTAGTTTTGTTGTATAACTCCAGGTTAAATCTTTTCTCAGGAAAACTAAAATCAAGGTGGTCAGGACCGTTTCAGGTAAAAAGGGTATACCCATACGAGGCAGTGGACATATGGAGTAAAGAATCGGGGGAGATCAAGGTAAATGGACAACGATTGAAGAAGTATCTAGGGGAGTCCACAGATCCCGAGACGGATGAATGGAGGTTCACTGAACCACCAGAGCCGAGTTGATAGAAGAGTGCGGTCGAGCTAAACGACCTTAAACAAAGCGCTTCTTGGGAGGCAACCCAAGTTTAGTGTAGATTTCCCTTTTTCTATTGCATTGCATACATGTGTTAGATTTTAGTTTTGATTTCCATCACATTTAGATTTAGGAGTAGAAAAGAACTTTGCTAGGCAAAAATTAAACCCATATTAGTCTACACGACGATGTGTATGAACAAATCCGGGCTATGGTGTATGAAAGAGGCGAAAAATGGGGGCACACGGCCTAGCCGTGTGTTTTCCCACGGTCAGTCATGCCCACTTGACCAGAGGTGAACACGGCCTGGCCATGTGTTTTCACACGGCCGTGGTGCGCGAGGTTAAAAGGGGCGAGCCATGTGTTTTCACCTCATTTGTGACGTGTGCTTCAAAAGTTCTTGTCCTAGCTGTGTGATTTCGCTTTCCCCTTCCTCTAGAAGCATTTTCAACCTCTTTAGAAGCCAAAAGAAGCAAGGATGAGGAGGACCAAGACTGTAGCATCCCGATCCGGTGCCTCGGAGCGACGAACAAGAAGAGCCGACACTCCCCAAGCTCCGGAAGAGGGTAATGCCCTACCCCCTCTACTTTTCCGCAATAATGAGCGTAGAGATAGGTTCAATATGCTCTCTACTCATAAACTTACTGCTACTAGGTACTTAGATGAGGATTTGCGAGGATCTTTAGGTTTGTTGGGTGACATGCAAACCCTATTTGCAAAAATGGGGTGGGAGAGATTATGGGAATAAGGAACCTAACCTACCCTAGGATAGTTTTGGAATTTTTGAGTTCTTTAGAGGCGGAAGTTTTAACGGGTAGAGAGAGCGAGGAGGGTAGGATAACTTTTAGAATTTTTAATATTGAGCATGAGTGGACCCTTCACCAATGGAACTCATGCTTTGGCTTACCAAGTGGGGGAGAGAGAATAATCCCTAATGGGTACAACTCTGGTTTGGTTTGGACTGAGTTGACAGGGGAGCACATTTATGACCCTTCTAGGGCAAAAGCATCGCGCCTCCAAAACCCCGTATTTCGATACCTTCACCGTGTCATGGCTAGTACTATATTTGGTCGTGGAGAGAGTGACAGTGTAGTAAGAGCCAGTGAGCTGCTTTGCCTATGGGACATGCTACAAGAGAGGAGTAGCATCGATGTAGGGTCCCACTTCATCAGACACTTAGTGAAGATGGGCAAAGCAGCACACGGAGAGATCAATGTGGGAGGCCTACTTACCCACAATTGCTATAGGATGGGGTATGATTACACGGCATTGGAGAGTATAGAGGGGAGCCCTAGGATCGACCTAGGAGTATTCATGGACATGAAAATAATTGTAAGAGAAGGAGACTCCTTATGCTTTGTAAGGAAAAATCTTACGGCCCTTAGGCTCCCCGATCCGGATCGTACCACCATAGCTATATGTGTCAATTGGCGCTTAGACCTAATAGTGGAGTCCCCTCATGAGGGACCATCCACATCAGCGCCCATCTCTCCACCTTTATACCACTCTCCCTCCAGTCCACACATACATAAGAGTCCACCTAGTCCACGCCGACATGAGCCTACACCTGCGTCACCATCTTTTTCTACTTTTGAGCAGGATGCAGGTACGTCGGCATATGATTTCTCAGAGTTCCGATCGTGCCTCAACGACATTTACACTAAGCAACAGATGTAGAGGCAGCGATGGGAGGAGAAGAGCGCCTACCAGCAGGTGGAGTTCCAGGGATTCCGGGAGAATTTCCAGTGGAGAGAGGAGTTCTACGATGAGGCCCGCATATACTTCCAGGAGGTGGCTGCTCGTCGCCAGGATGAGGCAGCTTACCACAGGGAGATGCTGTTGGGATATATACTGAAAAGTCTATCTTTTGTATGAACATCTTTATTTAGAAATAAGAATCACATGATCATTGTTTGCATACTCTTATGGTTATGCATATTGTCAAAATACATTACATTATAGATAACATGGTGTGTGGTGTCACATGGGAGATCATATTATCAGCTCCTTGTAAAGTATAAGTATAGGCTCACAAGCGAGATGGCTTTGGACAAACCATTGGTATGGTTGTAGTGTGATTTGGTGTTGGTTTGTCTTGACCATAGAATCACACTAGTACACTTTGTGTGTATTGAGCAGGACCGACTTAAAGGTGATTTGATTTATTGCTGACTACATAATCGAATCAGACCTCAGATATTATATTGTACATACTCTTAATCCCGATATAATAATGAGCACATATACTTAGTATTCATTTCTTTGATTTACCAATGGGCGAGATTTATAGATTAAATCGATAGGCTCGGTAAGTTGGGAAATGATATTATTTATATGGTGTGTCGTTGATTATAGGAGGAAACCATGTCCTATATATTACGATGATGATGTCCCATTGAGGAGCTCATAAGGTTCATTATGTAAACCTTGCAGGTGGACTTGGTCCGGCATGATGAAAAGGTTGAGTGGTACTACTCATGGACTTAGATGTTGATTAATTAATGGTCAGTAAATTAATTAATCGACGGACATTCAAGATGTTAAACACGGGGAGAAAATGTACATATAATATATGGAGCCCATATTAACTTATGGGGGTTGGTGAGGTAGATCAATAATAATCCTTTAGTGGATTGGATTATCATTAATGGATCAGACTTTATGTAGATTTGATCCATTTGGTGGCCAAGAACCAACTCCTCCTCATGGTCCCTATTGTAGCCTATTAATACCTCCTGAAGCCTGTTGGGTTTCCGGCACCGCGGCGTGTGTGTGTTCGATCATGTTTCGCAAACATGAGCATAGCGGAAGCAATTAAAAATAATAAATCTATATTTATTACAACACACACAACACACGCATGCTATTACAACAAGTGTAGACATAACCGTAAATTAAAATTTGCAATAAAAGAAAATTATCTACGTTATACCTTCCGTATGACGTGTAGCGGAAACGGCATCAACCGGAACGATCCTCGTAAGAATCGTCTCTATCCGTATCCACGCCGAGCTCCTCGGGATGACTTCGCTAAGTCACGAGCTTCGTCTTCGTACGGGTTACTAGCCTCGTGTTGAAGACGACGTGATCGAGAGATGATCACGATCCGAATCCAAATTCGGATCCTAAAACGAGTTCTCAAAACTCGCTTCTCCGGAGAGGTATTCATCAACCAATTGACGAATCCTTCGTCCTCCACCTCAGAGGATTACCGGAGATCAAATCCCCGGTAAGTTAGGCGCTATCGGAGCACTAACCATCATCCAAACGACGCTCCGACAACAAAGAAACAAGCTGTCCAGAAAAACTGGACAGCTTTTGGTGGAGGAATAGAGGCCGGCAAAGGAGAGATGGAAGCTCACCTTATCACCGAACCTAGAGGAGATCACCGGAGGGTCGCCGGAGGTTCACCGGCTGAAGGTTGGTCGCCGGCAAGGAGCTGGACGGCAGCACCACAAGCTGGGCGGCAACAATATGTTGGGCGGCAACTATATGTTGGGCGGCAACTACTTGATTAGGGTTTTTGGATTAGGGTTTAAGCCCTATTTTATAGAGAACTAATTCTCTTAATGGTTAATGGATCATATCCATAAAGCCCATTAACCCGCTCCATTAAGATAAGTTAAAATAAACCAAACCATGATGGTTTATTTTAAGTTAAAACGAACCGAACCAACCTTTGGTTCATTCGTTTAATATAAACCAAACCCTTTGGTTTATTCTCATACATTGGATTAGAACCAAACCATTTTGGTTCATCCATTATGTCTTCATAAGACACGGCCCATCCATGCTTCCATTGCGACTGAAACAATTTCATGCTCGCTTTATGTTTGGTCCAACCAAACATAGTTTCTCTCGGTCTGAGAATCCCATTCTCAAGCTCGTTTTAAATCCTTTGGATTACACTCGTTGTGCGTGTGACCAAATAGGTTCTCGGTTTATGTTGGCCGTCTATAATTAACCATTAATTATAGATCGATCATGAGTGGCACCTAGTAGTACATCATGATCCCCAATTAACTGAAAAGATCAACGGTTGATCCAGAACTATTTCTGAAACCCTTCAGTAGCTCGAATGAATCGTGCCCCATTCCCTTCACTCATCTTATACCCACTTGGTTCAGGACATGGTCTATTGTGTCAGTCCCCACTAGGCTGACTCACGCCACACCTAGCCCAAGTATCATTTCCTCGTCCTCTGATTCTAGTTACTCCACATGTATCGAAGAGTACCTTACTCTAAACATGTAATGCTTTGGCCAAAGACTTTAGTAACAATCCGAGAGGCCATGGGTATACATCTCCTGCAAGGAGTGGTGAATCCTTTATAGGCTATTCAAACACCTTCGATCACTTCGACTTATACCCAATCATCCCGGGTCCACATCTCCTTAGAGATGTTTGCTTAAGATGTCAAAGCATAAGTCTCCATGATCAAGATGACTTGAATACCACAAGTCAAAGGAACATCGCACTTAAGCCACAGTAAGAACTTCATTGACATATCTATATATGCAGAGAACCATATGAAGTCTTACGGCTGGTCACTCCAATGAACTAGTTACCATAACTAGCATCCACGATCAACTCCGGACATCACTATGTCTCCAGCCAGTGAGAATCAGCTGCTTGGATACACCAAGGAGTATACCTCGTGCTAGTCTCGACAGAATTGATGGTGTCCAAATCCATCAATTCATCGACTAGGGATAATTCCGATACATCACAATTACACATGTAGAGATACTCACTAGTTGTGATCCAATCACAAATTCTCTCATGCTGTGAATCGTATCGTGGACATTCAGTAAATGAGTTTAAGATCCAATCAAATACATTAAACTTGTATACTCAAATAGTGAATCTTCATTTATCATATAAATGGTTCATACATAAGGCGATTGCCTTAGGACATCTCTCATATATTACTAACAGACTCCCACTTGGCCTAATGGCAATCGCTACGGTATCCTATACCATAAGCACTAACATGACCCTCAAACTTACTTTGAGGTAATGCTTTAGTCAAAGGATCCGCTAAGTTCTTTCAGTGGGAATTTTCTCGATTTGTATTTCGTTCCTACTGATGATCTCTCTGATAAGATGATAGCGGCGAAGCACATGTTTGGATCATTGATGAGACCACATCAAGTTCAGAGATGAACTTCTTGATCCAAACCGCTTCCTTTCTTTGCTTCCAAAGCGCAATGTATTACGCCTTAGTGGCGAGAATCCGCTATAGTGTCAAGCTTGGAACCTTTCCAACTTATTGCGCCTCCATTCGGTGAATACATACCCGGACAAAGACATGGAATCATCCTTGCATGCGGAGGTAATCCGTATACCCACGTATCACCATGTACCCTTCTCCATATATTAGGAACGCATCCTTAGTTCTTCTTAAGTACTTAAGGATCGTCTTAACAGCCACCCAATGATCCATTCCTGGATCAGACTGGTATCTGCTCATGACACTCAGAGCATACGATACATCGGGCCTCGTACATAACATAGCATACATGATAGATCCTATTGCGGATGCATAGGTAATCTTACTCATGCAAATCCTCTCGTCTTCTGTGCGCGGACACATAGACTTCGAAAGGTGTACCCCATGCCTGATGGGCAGATAACCTTTCTTGGATTCCGACATGCTAAACCTCTTTGCTTTTCGGTCTATATATGTAGCGCAAAGACCAAGCAACCGTTTCGATCTATCTCTATAGATCTTAATCCCAAGGATGTAGGTTGCTTCTCCCAGGTCTTTCATGGAGAATGTCTTGGATAACCAAACCTTAACTGACTGTAAGATTGACACATCGTTTCCTATAAGTAATATGTCATCGACATACAATACTAGGAACACGACTGCACTCCCACTAACCTTCTTGTACACACAAGGTTCGTCTGGATTTTGTGAGAAATCAAACTTTTTGATTGTCTCATCAAATGGATATTCGACTCTGGATGCTTGCTTGATCCATAAATGGATCGTCGCAATTTGCATACCTTGGTTTTATCAACCGATGTGAAACCCTCGGTGTATCATATACACATCCTCGGCGAGTTTCCATTAAGGAAAGCTTTTCACATCCATCCGCCATATCTCATAATCATAATGAGCCGCTATGGCGGGAGCATCCGAATGGATTTAAGCATAGCTACGAATAGGTTTCGTCATAATCAACACCTTGCTTTTGACGATATCCTTTCGCCACCAATCTAGCCTTATAGGTAATCACATTACCATCCATGTCGGTTTTCTTCTTGAAAACCCACTTGCACCCTATAGGCTTTATGCCTTCAAGTGGGTCAACCAAGTTCCAAACTTGGTTTTCATACATGGAATTCATTTCCGACTTCATGGCACCAAGCCACTTATCCCTTTCTGAACTTGTCAGTACTTCTTCATAACTGGTAGGCTCCTCATCATCAATGAGTAACACGTCGTTCGATTCGCTTACGAGAAATCCATATCTCTCAGGAATATTGCGTGTTCTACCAGATCTACGAAGATGTGGTGTTACAATAGGTCCAGCCGATTGCTCATCACTATGAGTTGTCGGTTGTTGTGCTTCACCAGGTATCTCATCAATGTCTATTTGAGTCTCTCGAGCCTCCTCAAGCTCGACGACACTCCCACTGTTTTCTTGTAAGAGAAACTCTTTCTCTAGAAACACAGCATGCCTTGAAACAAACACCTTTTGTTCCACAGGATGATAGAATTGGTAACCCCTTGTTTCCTTAGGGTATCCAATAAATAGACATTTATCAGACTTAGCATCCAATTTGTCTGATACAGTCCGCTTCACATAAGCAGGACAACCCCATATCTTCAAGTAAGATACATGAGGTTTCTTACCATTCCATATCTCATATGGAGTAGTTGAGACTACCTTAATAGGCATTCTGTTTAACAAGTAAACAGCTATCTGAAGTGCATAGCCGCAAAAGGACTTGGGAAGAGTCGCATGATTCATCATTGACCTGACCATGTCCAACAAGGTCCGGTTACGCCTCTTAGATACACCATTATGCTGTGGTGTATAGGGCGGAGTCCATTGAGATAATATACCATTGTCTCTTAGATAATCAAGAAACTCTTGACTTAAGTATTCACCACCTCGATCCGATCGAAGTATTTTGATACTCTTGTCATGTCATTTCTCTACTTCATTTCTGAATTCTTTGAACCTTTCAAAGGCTTCAAACTTGTGTTTCATCAAGAACACATACCCAAACCGTGAGTGATCATCGGTGAAGGTAATGAAGTAGCTATAGCCTCCTAAAGCTTGAGTTGACATAGGTCTACATACATCAGTATGTATTAGACCTAGTAACTCTCCCACTCGTTCACCTTTTCCGGAAAAAGGTAACTTAGTCATCTTGCCTTTTAAGCATGATTCGCATGTATCGTATGAATCCAATTCAAACGATTCCAGAATTCCACATCGGTGTAATTCGGACATGCGTTTCTTGCTTACATGGCCAAGACGACAATGCCACATGTAGAGTCTATTTGATTATCCTTTGAGCACTCTTGTTGCTCGCCCGATATTGAAAATGTCCTTTGGATCGTCCAACGTATAAACACCATTGCTTAAAGTTCCAGTCCCATAAAGAACCCCATTCAAAGTTATGTAACAACAATTGTTACTAAACGTCAAATGGAAACCATTTCTATTTAAACAAGAAATAGAAATGATATTCTTTATCAACAAAGGAATATAAAAGCAATTGTCCAGTTCTAAGACAAGTCCTACAGGGAGTTTCAACAAATACGTTCCGATGGCGAGTGCAGCAACCTTTGCTTCATTCCCAACACGTAAATTTGACTCTCCCTTGACGAGTCTTCTTCTATTCCTTAGCCCATGTATGTCATTACATATATGTGAGCCACACCTAGTATCCAATACCCAAGTGTCTAAGGAAATAGAATGACAATCAATAAAGAAGATTTCTGAAGAAGAAGGGGCATCCGATGCCTTATCCTTCTTCATGGACTCAAGATAAATCTTGCACTTTCTTCGCAAATGGCTCTCCTTGCCATAATGATGGCAAGTTTCCTTTTGTGCTAGTTCTACCTTCTTAGCCCTTCTCTTCTTTCCCTTCTGCTGTTCCTTTGACTTCCTCTTAGAACCTTTCTTCGAGGAATCAACTAACAGCACCGTCCCCTGCTCATGCTTCTCAGAAGACTCCACAGTCTTCAGCATATTGAGCAGTACCACAGATGAACCTCCTAGCATCTCAGAGGTGAAGAGGAGCTTTGAGACTTCGAACCTTTCGAATCTCACTTGCTCATCAACCAACTCACAAAGATGAAGGACTACGATATGAGCATCCAAATGCTCATGTTGCTTTCGTAGCTTGGGTTCCATCGCGGCTAGCATGATGCAACTCATTTGTTCAGAATCATTCACATGTTTCTGATAGACCAACAATTGGTCCTGAGTTGCATTGACACTAGGACGGGCGGGAAGAGACGCTTCGAGGACATTTGCAAGCTTTTCAACCTTGAGAACAATTCTCAAGCTTCTAAGCCAGTCCATGAAGCTCGGCCCGATCAATTTATTTGAATCCAAAATGGAAGCATAAATTCAAAGACATCATGATCAATTTTAGAAATACAAAGCGAGCATATATGAGAAAATGATTTTAAAATGCATTAATATACATTTATAAATCCCATTCATTTTTCGAATTTCAAAAACCCCAAAATCACTTCGGGAGATCGTAGGTCCATCTCCGAATGGGCTGATATCCATCATAGTTATGAACAACCTTGGAGTGAGTCCAACAAGCCATTCTTAGCTATGATGGTGGGTATCAAGTATAGATTACATATCATGTATATGTAACTATCACAATGTGCTATCAACTAATTGAATGTTTACACATACATTGGGTTGTTAACACATTAACAAGTATGCATCATATGCATAGCACCCAACTTCACCTCTCTTCACATCGACCTTGGAGTGAGTCCAACAAATCGATGCTCCAAGTTAAAGCCGACCCATTAATCGCGAAATAGTTTTAATATGGTTAGGCGCATTCAACCAATTAGCCTTGAGCTTGGAGTGAGTCCAACAACCCAAACTAACGATTGACCTCGACTCTTACCATATTAGAGTTAAACTATTCCAATGATTTGAACATGTTGAGGTTGAGTAGGGCTTGGAGTGAGTCCAACAACCCAAACAAGAAACAGAACTCTGGTTCTAACCATATTAATGGAAGGTGTAGGCTTTAATATTGAGTTAGGGTTTTATGTCTCATCCTCTTTGCATGCAAATAACTATTATCTACATGGCATGACATACATGGCATACATCTACATGTCACGACACGCATGGCATAATGTTATGCATCTAATGCAATTACATGACATACAATTATGTCATGTATATAATTTCCTTATATGTCATAACTATTTATGGAAATAAAATATGTTTAAGATTTGATTCTCCAAATCAAATCATAATTAAATTAGGAAACAAATTTCCAAATCTAATCACATATTTTATTCATGGAATTATTTGATTAAGGAAAATCTATTTAGGAAACCAATTTCCTAAATCTTTAAAACTACTTATGGAAATAAAATATTTTAAGATTTGATTTCCCAAATCAAATCATGATTAAATTAGGAAACAAATTTCCAGAATCTAATCAAATATTTTATTTATGGAAAATATCAATTTCCATAAATACTTCCAACTTTCAAAAAGTGGAAGATTTCCATAAATACTTCTAGACTTTCCAAAATTGAAAAATTTCCATAAATACTTCTAAATTTCCAAAATTAGAAAATTTCCAGAAATACATTATGACTATCGCAAAACCATTTTTACGATTATGTGAAACACAACACAGGCTCTGATACCCTTTGTTGGGTTTAAGCGCATGGCGTGTGTGTTCGATCATGTTTCGTAAACATGAGCACAGCGGAAGCAATTAAAAATAATAAATCTATATTTATTACAACACACACAACACACGCATGCATATTACAACCAGTGTAGACATAACCGTAAATTTAAATTTGCAATAAAAGGAAATTTATCTACGTTATACCTTTCGTATGACGTGTAGCGGGAACGGCATCAACCGGAACGATCCTGGAAAGAATCGTCTCTATCCGTATCCACGCCGAGCTCCTCGGGATGACTTCGCTAAGTCACGAGCTTCGTCTTCGTACGGGTTACTAGCCTCGTGTTGAAGACGACGTGATCGAGAGATGATCACGATCCGAATCCAAATTCGGATCCTAAAACGAGTTCTCAAAACTCGCTTCTCCGGAGAGGTATTCGTCAACCAATTGACGAATCCTTCATCCTCCACCTCAGAGGATTACCGGAGATCAAATCCCCGCTAAGTTAGGTGCTATCGGAGCACTAACCGTCGTCCAAACGACGCTCCGACAACAAAGAAACAAGCTGTCCAGAAAAACTGGACAGCTTTTGGTGGAGGAATAGAGGCCGGCAAAGGAGAGATGGAAGCTCACCTTATCACCGAACCTAGAGGAGATCACCGGAGGGTCGCCGGAGGTTCACCGGCTGAAGGTTGGTCGCCGGCAAGGAGCTGGACGGCGGCACCACAAGCTGGGCGGCAACAATATGTTGGGCGGCAACTATATGTTGGGCGGCAACTACTTGATTAGGGTTTTTGGATTAGGGTTTAAGCCCTATTTTATAGAGAACTAATTCTCTTAATGGTTAATGGATCATATCCATAAAGCCCATTAATCCGCTCCATTAAGATAAGTTAAAATAAACCAAACCATGATGGTTTATTTTAAGTTAAAACGAACCGAACCAACCTTTGGTTCATTCGTTTAATATAAACCAAACCCTTTGGTTTATTCTCATCCATTGGATTAGAACCAAACCATTTTGGTTCATCCATTATGTCTTCATAAGACACGGCCCATCCATGCTTCCATTGCGACTGAAATAATTTCATGCTCGCTTTATGTTTGGTCCAACCAAACATAGTTTCTCTCGGTCTGAGAATCCCATTCTCAAGCTCGTTTTAAATCCTTTGGATTACACTCGTTGTGCGTGTGACCAAATAGGTTCTCGGTTTATGTTGGCCGTCTATAATTAACCATTAATTATAGATCGATCATGAGTGGCACCTAGTAGTACATCATGATCCCCAATTAACTGAAAAGATCAACGGTTGATCCAGAACTATTTCTGAAACCCTTCAAGAGCTCGAATGAATCGTGCCCCATTCCCTTCACTCATCTTATACCCACTTGGTTGGACATGGTCTATTGTGTCACCCCACTAGGTCGACTCGTCACACCTAGCCCAAGTATCATTTCCTCGTCCTCGGATTCTAGTTACTCCACATGTATCGAAGAGTACCTTACTCTAAACATGTAATGCTTTGGCCAAAGACTTTAGTAACAATCCGACGAGAGGCCATGGGTATACATCTCCTCGCAAGGAGTGGTGAATCCTTTATAGGCTATTCAAACACCTTCGATCACTTCGACTTATACCCAATCATCCCGGGTCCACATCTCCTTAGAGATGTTTGCTTAAGATGTCAAAGCATAAGTCTCCATGATCAAGATGACTTGAATACCACAAGTCAAAGGAACATCGCACTTAAGCCACAGTAAGAACTTCATTGACATATCTATATATGCAGAGAACCATATGAAGTCTTACGGCTGGTCACTCCAATGAACTAGTTACCATAACTAGCATCCACGATCAACTCCGGACATCACTATGTCTCCAGCCAGTGAGAATCAGCTGCTTGGATACACCAAGGAGTATACCTCGTGCTAGTCTCGACAGAATTGATGGTGTCCAAATCCATCAATTCATCGACTAGGGATAATTCCGATACATCACAATTACACATGTAGAGATACTCACTAGTTGTGATCCAATCACAAATTCTCTCATGCTGTGAATCGTATCATGGACATTCAGTAAATGAGTTTAAGATCCAATCAAATACATTAAACATGTATACTCAAATAGTGAATCTTCATTTATCATATAAATGGTTCATACATAAGGCGATTGACTTAGGACATCTCTCATATATTACTAACAAAGCCTAGATCCAATGGATGGAAAAAACCTCTAGATCCAAAGGTAGAGATTAAATCTCTAGATCCGACAGTTGAGATTAAATCTCTAGATCCGACGGTTGAGATTAAATCCCTAGAATCAATGGTGGAGATTAAAACAAGGCTTATCCCTAAACTCTATAAAAGGAGGCTTTAGGGTTGGCGTGGAGAACAATCAATAAGGAAGCATAGGAGTTTGGAGTTGGCGGCAAGGCTTGGAGATTAGGGTTTGGGCTTGGCGGCACCAAATAAGGAAAGTCTTTCCATGTTTTCTTCTTCTCCATTGGTGGTCGGCGCCCATAGAAGCCTTTCCAGCCCTTGGCCGACGTCCAAAGTAGCTCTTCTCCTTCTCCTTGGCCGGTGGAACCAAGGCTTAGGGTCCTCCCTTGAAGCTCTTGGCCGGCAACCATCTTTTTCTCCCTTCTCCTTGTTGGTCGGCGCTAAGCAAGTTGCTTGTTGCTTGTTGGTTGGCTAAAGGAAGGAGAAGAGTTTTGTTTCTATTCTTCCTCTTGCTCGGAATGAGCAAGGAAGGAAGATTGGCGATCTAGGAGCTTCAACTTTTGGTAGATTGTCGCCCACACGACGTCTGAAAGGAGGAAGGTCATACAATAGAAGATCGAGAGGTATATCGATTCTCTATTTTCATTTGTTACAAGTTTATATTTTTTTTTCAATTATATGCATGATATATATTCTATTTTGTGGCTAAATATACATGGACCCCGAACATAAACACAAAAGTCAGCGATCCGTACATCGTCTATTCCGCGACTATTCGTGAAATAGAGGATGGTCGCTTGAACAACAAGTTTGTTCAAGTGACTACTCTAAACGAATAGCACGGCGATGACAAGGTTGCTTGGGCAATCCCTCTTATCAAGGATAAATTTTTTTTGGGGACGTAGAAGGGATCGCCATGAATAAGCGACCAAGTTGAAAGGGGAAGCAAAGTTTCCCCTCTCGACAAGTGGTATCAGAGCCACGATTTCCGATTTTGTGTGTTTATGATTCGGTTACTCTTATGCATTTTTCATATATTATATGTGTCGGATAATAGTAGGATATGCGTAGAATAACTCTTTGATTGCAGGCATAAGATCCAACTATTATGGCCATATGTGTGTATGTGATTGTATGTGTGTAATAGTATATTTTGTTGAATCCTCGGGGTTGACGAGGCTAGTATTTAATTTTTTGTAAATTAGATACGACATTGTTTAACAACTCTTTCTATTTTAGTTTACTTTCGATCTAGATTTCATGTACACTCCGTCGTGGAGTATAGGATCGATGGATGTAAATTAAAATAGTTTTTAGTCTCGGCTCGGATCTTCGGATGGCTCGTACATGGCGTAGAAGGAGCAGACGAGATGGCGATATGACAGGAGACATATTGAAGACAAAAGCCATAATAGTTGGAAAATAATTATTTTTCATATTTATTGCTTATTGTTTGATATGCATGTCGTAGGCTAGAAAATTCCTCAATTTCAAATTACCAAGTGGGAGAGGGATATTTTTATAAATTCCCACGGCCTCCATTACGATTTGACAAGTGATGCAAATAAACTTGCGCGTCGGCTCTAAGTGCCTTCCTCCCCATCGGATGAGTTTGTTTGCGGATCACAAGGTCGAATATGGTTATAGAGAATTATTAAGCAGCGTGTGTACTTCCCCATCGAAAGGCACTTAACCCGAGATAATTACCTTGGTACTGAGTAATGGTGAACACTTAGATACAAATATAAGTATCCTCCCCATCAGAGTCACTGCTTTTATTTGTAGGGACAAAGAGGAACCAACTATTAATTTTATTTGTCAAAAAGTTAGGTTGACAAGATAGTAAAATTAATGGGTAAAACCTCCTCTTACAAATGTAGAATTCGTATACGTCCACACTATCGTGCCATATGATATTCTCGGTGTTTTGAGGTGTTGGTTGATTTTAAAATTTTATTGTTTGAGGAATCAATAATTTTTTGAAATCTAATGTTTTGATCTATGTGATTCTTAGGTTTTCTTTCAAAATGACTTTCAACCCACTTGTTGTGATACTGAAAGAGAATAAACTTACTGGACCCAACTATGTTGATTGGAAGAGGAATCTTGACATCGTCTTGACTGCTGAGGAATACAAATATGTACTCCTCGAAGAGTGTCCTCCTAAGCATGCAGATGATTCTGGGGAAAAGGAGAGAGAGAGTTATAAGATGTGGATAAAGACTGATGAGATGGCGCAGAGTTACATTTTGGCATCTATGTCAAATGTACTACAACATCAGCATCAAGCCATGCCCACTACTTATGACATGTTGCTCAATCTCAAAGAGCTTTTCGGACACAAGAATCGGGCTGCAAGGCAGGAAGCCATGAGGAACTTGATGACGACCACCATGATCGAGGGAACACCCATGAGGGATCATGTTCTCAAGATGAAGGCTCATTTGATTGAGTTGGAAGTCCTCGGAGCTGAGATCGATGGGGAAACCCAGGTCGATATCATTCTCCAGTCTCTACCTAGGAGTTTTGAGCAATTTCACCTGAACTACAACATGAACAAGATGTTGTATTCGTTGTCGGAACTTCTGACAGAACTCCAGGCAGCAGAGGGGCTATTTCGTCAGAGTGCTCAGGCGCATGCCATGGTGACCCAAAAGGTTTCTACTTCTAAGCCGAAAGGCAAGAAGAAGAAGTAACAAACTGGGGCAAAGGAAGTGGGAGGAACTCAGGGAGGAGTGAAGAAGTTGAAAGGCAAGTGCTTCACTAGTAAGCAGACTGGACACTGGAAGAAGGACTACCCCAATCGCAAGCAGAACAAAGGTATATCTTTTGGTCTAGTCGTTGAAACATGTTTAGCGGTGTTATCTACCGGTACCTGGTGTGTAGATACGGGAGCCACTGATCATGTCTGCAATACTTTGTAGGGGTTCCAGGAAACCAAACGACTAGTTGAGGGGGAGATTACCGTGTACTTGGGTGATGCCACGAAGGTGGCGGCTATTGCAGTGGGAGATGTTCATTTATTTTTTTGAGAAAAATAAAGTTTTGATTCTTAAGAATTGTCTTTATGTACATTATTTAGAAAGAATTTAATTTTTTTTTCTAAATTGTTTATGGATGAATATTCTATTTCTTTTAATGACAGAGTTGTTATAAAAAGGAATAAGGACATTATCTGTTAAGGTGCATTGATAGGAAATTGAAGTTAATAACTCATCTTCTAATTCCAATAAGAAAAAAGAACCTTTGAATATGAACCAAACATATCTTTGGCATCTTAGGCTTGGTCATATTAACCTAAGCAGAATTCAAAGATTGATAGCTGATGGACCTCTGGTTCATTAGGGGTGGAAGATTTCCCAACCTACGAATCTTGCTTGGAGGGTAAAATGACCAAGAGGCCTTTTAAGGCCAAGGGGTATAGAGCCAAAGATGTGTTAGAATTGGTTGATTCTGATTTGTGTGGTCCTATGTCTATCCAGGCTAGAGGTGGTTTTGAGTATTTCATCTCTTTTATAGACGATTATTCGAGATATGGATACATTTACTTGATGCGCCGCAAGTCTGAATGCTTTGACAAGTTCAAAGAATTCAAGGCTGATGTGGAGAAAGGTCAAGGTAAAAGTATCAAGACACTATGATCTGATCGTGGTGGTGAGTACCTCTTGGGAGAGTTTAGGAATTACTTATCAGAGGCTGGGATTCAATCCCAATTGTCTGCACCTGGCACACCCCAGCATAATGGTGTAGCAGAGCGAAGGAATATGACTCTTATGGAGATGTTTAGATCGATGATGAGTTATTCTAAGTTGCCAAATTCGTTCTGGGGATATGCTCTAGATACGACAGTGTACATTCTGAACTTGGTTCCATCTAAATCAGTGCCTTCTACTCCCACAGAATTGTAGACTGGGAGAAAGCCCAGTCTAAGACATATTCAGATTTGGGGGAGTCCAACACATGTGCTGAAGGCAGATGCTGGTAAGTTGGAACCTCGTATAGAAGTACACATGTTCGTTGGCTATCCTAGAGGAATGAAAGGTGGTTTGTTTTATAGTCCTAGAGATCATAGGGTGATCATTAGCAAGAATGCTAGATTTCTAGAGGAAGACTATGTAATGAACCACAAGCCCATGAGTAAGATTGTTCTGGAGGAAATAAAAGGGGAAGTCACTTCTTCAGTACCACCGGTACAAGAGGATATACCATGAGTCACTGCACCGCGTGTCACAGAGGATACACAAGTGATACCTCGTCGTAGTGGGAGGGTTGTGATACAGCCTGATAGATTCATGTTCTTGGGAGAATCTTCTAATTTGGTCTCTAGCGAACATGAACCTGATCCCTAGACATATGACGAGGCAATCCAAGATAAAGATGTAGTATCTTGGCAAAGTACAATGAATACTGAGATTAAATCTATGGATTCGAATCAGGTTTGGGAGCTAGTAGAACCACCCGATGGTGTAAAAACCATTGGATGCAAGTGGATCTACAAAAGAAATAGAGGAATAGATGGGAAGGTTAATACCTTCAAAGAGAGGCTTGTTACGAAGGGGTATACTCAGAAAGAGGATATCGATTATGAGGAGACCTTTTCGCCGGTGGCCATGCTTAAGTCTATCCGGATTCTATTATGCATTGCAGCTCATATGGATTATGAGGTGTGGCAGATGGATGTCAAGACAACTTTCCTTAATGGAAGTCTTGAGGAAAACATCTATATGAAGCAACTAGAGGGATTCATTACGAAGGGCAAAGAACATCTTGTATGTAAGCTTAATCAGTCCATTTATTGATTGAAGCAAGCTTCGAGGTCTTGGAACATCCGATTTGATGAGGTAATCCAGTCTTATGGATTTATTCAAAGTCCAGATGAGTCTTGTGTATACAAGAGATGTGAGGGAAACGTAGTGGTATTTCTTGTACTATATGTAGATGACATTTTGTTAATTGGCAACAATGTCAAGGTGTTATTGGACGTAAGGGTATGGTTGTCCAAACAGTTTGATATAAAGGACTTGGGAGAAGTGGGACACATCCTTGGGATCAAGGTTATAAGGGATCGCAGGAAAAGGATGTTGTGCTTATCCCAAGCTTCATACATAGACACGATTATGGATCATTTTAGCATGCAGAACTCCAAGAAGGTTTTCTACATTTCAAGCATGGAGTTCCTTTATCTAAGGAGATGTGTCCTAGAACATCTGAGGAGATAGAGGAGATGAAGATGGTTCCTTATGCTTCGGTGGTATGAAACCTCATGTATTCGATGCTATGTATGAGACCAGATATCTACTTTGTCGTAGGCATGGTCAGCAGATATCAGAGTAATCTAGGACAGGGACATTGGACTGCAGTAAAGCATATATTGAAGTACCTGAGAAGGACTAGGGATTATATGTTGGTTTACTAGGCAGACCAATTACTCCCTTTGGGTTACACAGATTTTGACTTCCAATCAGACAGGGATAACAGTAAGTCTACCTCAAGTTTTGTGTTTACTTTGGGAGGTGGAGTCATTGTATGGAGGAGTGTCAAGCAGAAATGCGTGGCGGACTCCACCATGGAAGCTGAGTATGTAGCAGCCTCTGAGGCGGCCAAAGAAGTTGTGTGGCTCAGGAACTTCTTGATGGACTTGGATGTGATTCCTGGTTTTCCCAGAACTATCACAATTTGTTGTGATAATAGTGGTGCAATTGTAAACTCGAAGGAACCACGAGCCCATAAAGCTAGTAAACACATAAAGCACACGTACCACCTGATACGAGAAATAGTAAAGAGAGGAGAAGTTGCTGTGGCTAAGATTGCATCGGAGGATAACCTGGCAGATCCTCTCACTAAGGCCATTTCGACGAGAGCTTTTGATAGGCATGTGGAGGGAATGGGGATCAGATGTATGGCAGTTTGAGGACAGCATAGTCTTTTAGTATAAGTGGGAGATTGTTGGGATGTATACTGAAAAGTCTATCTTTTGTATGAACATCTTTATTTTGAAATAAGAATCACATGATCATTGTTTGCATATTTTTATGGTTATGCATATTGTCTAAATACATTACATTGTAGACAACATGGTGTGTGGTGTCACACGGGAGATCATGTTATCGGCTCCTTGTAAAGTATAAGTATAGGCTCACAAACGAGATGGCTTTGGACAAACCATTGGTATGGTTATAGTGTGATTTGGTGTTGATTTGTCTTGACCATAGAATCACACTAGTACACTTTGTGTGTATTGAGCAGGACCGACTTAGAGATGATTCGATTTCTTGCTGACTACGTAATCGAATCAGACCTCAGATATTATATTGTACAGACTCTTAATCCCGATATAATAACGGGCACATATACTTAGTATTCATTTCTTTGATTTACAAATGGGCGAGATTTATAGATTAAATCGATAGGCTCGGTAAGTTGGGAAATGATATTATTTATATTGTGTGTCGTTGATTATAGGAGGAAATCGTGTCCTATATATTAGGATGATGATGTCCACTTGAGGAGCTCATGAGATTTATCATGTAAACCCTGCAGGTGGACTTGGTCCGACATGATGAAATGGTTGAGTAGTACTACTCATGGAGTTAGATGTTGATTAATTAATGGTCAGTAAATTAATTAATCGACAGACATTCGAGATCTTAAACATGGGGAGAAAATGTACATATAATATATGGAGCCCATATTAACTTATGGGGGTTGGTGAGGTAGATCAATTATAATCTTTTAGTGGATTGGATTATCATTAATGCATCGGACTTTATGTGGGCTTGATCCATTGGGTGGCCAAAATCCAACTCCTCCTCATGGTCCCTATTGTAGCCTATTAATACCTCATGAAGCCTAGATCCAATGGATGGAAAAAAAACTCTAGATCCAAAGGTAGGGATTAAATCTCTAGATCCGACGGTTGAGATTAAATCTCTAGATCCGACAGTTGAGATTAAATCCCTAGAACCAATGGTGGAGATTAAAACAAGGCTTATCCCTAAACTCTATAAAAGGAGGCTTTAGGGTTGGCATGGAGAACAATCAATAAGGAAGCATAGGAGTTTAGAGTTGGCAGCAAGGCTTAGAGATTAGGGTTTGGGCTTGGCGGCACCAAATAAGGAAAGTCTTTCCTTGTTTTCTTCTTCTCCATTGGTGGCCGGCGCTCAAAGAAGCCTTTCTAGCTCTTGGCCGGTGTCCAAAGTAGCTCTTCTTCTTCTCCTTGGCTTGTGGAACCAAGGCTTAGGGTCCTCCCTTGAAGCTCTTGGCTGACAACCATCTTTTTCTCCCTTCTCCTTGTTGGCTGGCGGCAAGCAAGTTGCTTGTTGCTTGTTGGTTGGCTAAAGGAAGGAGAAGAGTTTTGTTTCTATTCTTCCTCTTTCTTGGAACGAGCAAGGAAGGAAGATTGGCAATCTAGGAGCTTCAACTTTTGGTAGATCATCGCCCACACGACGTCCGAAAGAAGGAAGGTCATACAATAGAAGATCGAGAGGTATATCGATTCTCATTTTCATTTGTTACATGTTTATATTTGTTTTTCAATTATATACATGATATATATTCTGTTTTGTGGCTAAATATACTTGGACCCCGAACATAAACACAAAAGCCAGCGATCCATACATCGTCTATTCCGCGGCTATTCGTGAAATAGAGGTTGGTCACTTGAACTACAAGTTTATTCAAGTGACTACTCTAAACGAATAGCACGATGATGACAATGTTTCTTGGGCAATCGCTCTTGTCAAGGATAATTTTTTTTTTCGGGGACGTAGAAGGGATCGCCATGAACAAGCGACCAAGTTGAAAGGGGAAGCGAAGTTTCCCCTCCCAACAGATGCGGCAGCATATGCACGCCCAACAGGCACAGTGGGCTAGGGAGGAGGAGCACCGAGCAACCGCTGCATCCACCAGCTCTCAGATCGACCACATGTATATGTGGCTTCAGTGGGTTAGCAGCAGGTTCTCCCAAGATCCAGAGATGCCCAGGCTCCCAGACTTTCCACCTCGTCCACCATATTAGAGGTATACTTTTGTTTAAGTCTGGGGGGGACCACAAAATCTATTTTGTTTTGTTTTCCTAGTAGTAGTTTCTTTTCTGATATATTCATTTGTTCATGCATGCATGAGTTGTTTAGTTCCTTTCAGTAATTAAGTTTTGGTGTCTGTAAAGTTTCCTCAGTAGTATTTTTGAAAGTTGCTTGCATGAATTATTCCCATAGGTAGCTTGACTCCATTTATCTTGTGGTATTTTATTCTATGTGCTCTATTGAATGTTCTAGACTTACACTAGTTAGCTCTGTTTTTGCATTTACACACGTCGAACAGTCTGACAGAGAGAATCTAGTACATACCTAGTTATGGTTCACTTCAATAGTCTAGTACTTTGGAATCCATAGGTGACTCTAGGTTTAGCATTTTAGTTACTGGAGATTCTCAGATTGTGTAAGCCCATTCAAAAAAATCAAAATCCCTGTGAGCTGAAAAAAAAAGATTATGAGGGATAAAAAAATAGTTGTCTTGGGTGGAAATGGCTAGGTGCCCCTTTAAGACCGAGTTAGGTTACTAGGAAACACCTCCCAGTTTCTCTCAATACCGATCACGCCTTTGAGACTTTATGCTAGATCTAGGGAAGGACCCTCGCTTTGGGCAAGTAAGTGCCTAAGAGCCGGAAACCTTAAGAAAGCTATGGGATGACGACTTAACTCACCATGGAACGGGCATCCCCTAAGAATGATTTGCCTAGCACGAGCACGAGGAGCTAACTTAGTGAATTTTTAGAACATATTTGTTTTGCTTTGATTGCAAATACCACCTGATAAATTTAGTTAGCATGATAATTATGGAACAATATCTTTTTAAAAATTTTATGGCACTAAAGTTTGCTTGAGGACAAGCAAAGATTTAAGTCTGGGGGAAGTGATGTGAGCAAAACATATAGGGTTTTAGGAGTAGTTTTCGCTCACATCTTGTTACATTTTGCATTAGTTTCATGCATATGCTACTCTATTCTTGCACGCATTGCCTATTTTCTGGTTTGGAGGTCTGCTCGTTGTATTTTTGTGTGCAGGTTAGCTTTTCTGGTGATAAAGACGCATTTTCGGAGCAAAAGAAGGACTTTCGCAGCTAGACGTAGAGAGGGACACAGCCAAGGCATGTGGATTCACACGGTCATGTCTGATGGGCGAAGATCAGCACCCCAGGGCCGCACATAGCCTGGCCATGTGGAAACACAAGGTCGTGTGGTGGCCCGACGGATTTGTACAACTAGGGCTTTTTTCGGATTTTGCAGCGGTTTGAGGCGATGTCTATATAAGGATGGCTCCGTACAAACTATAGGGGGGAGGCACGATGGCTAGGACGACACTCCGAAGCCCTAAAAATCTTCGATAACTCGCAGCGGGGAGGAGGAACGCCGCCGGAGGTCCACAACTTGCAATACAATGCTGGAGAGAAGATCACAACGCATTGCATATCTCTATTTCTGTGCTTTATCTCTATTGTATTCAAACTTAAACATGTTTTGTGATTCTTCCTTCGTATTTATGGAGTAGTACTTTTGATTCTAGGATTAGAGAGTAGCTTGAGTTCATATACAATGTTGGTTCATATTAAATTCTGGCCAAAAGTTTGATTTGACAGTTGGTAGTTGTTCTCTATTATACTTTAGTGAATTTGGCTTTCTTTCCGCTGTGCTTAGGCGATAAGAGGTGGTGACAACCCTCACAATCTATATTTATGAGGTTTGATCAAGGAACCTAGGGGTAAACCTGACCTCCCGTAACTGCGGGGAGAAGGGAGTGGTGGAATTGAAAATGGTCCACCGCAAGGATTGATTTGGCATCCTCGTACCCTCTATCCCGTCCTTTTGGGCGAGGATAGCTCCCGGTGGATGCAGAGGCTCTGCGGGAGAGTGTATGATGTCGCTTCCCCAAAACCGTAGGTAGACATTTAGACGACGCCAATTGACAACATTGTTATATGGTACACAAGCGAAACTGAAGTCCTAGAATCGCCTTTTCAAGACCCCGGCACACTCTTTTCCTCCTCCGTGTGACACCACACTGAGTATGGTCCTCCGATAGTCCTCACCAACCGACTCTCCATGAGATTCCATCCGAACAATCGAAACCACTTAGCGTATTGGTACTCGAATTACAGTCCCTGTGGGATCGATAATCTTTATTACTTGATGACATCCGTGCACTTGCGGGTGTTGAGCACGAGCGTGCACTTTGAGTCTTTGACAGTCTCCATCACGGGATTTAAGGTCGCGACCATGCGCATCAGAATTCAACGTGGATGAAGCCATTGCAAGGCAACAGCTACAGCAGTAGCCGACTGATGGATGCATCAGTCGATTGCTCGATGCCCAACGGGAAGAATGACCTCTTCTCTATAAGAAGGGGCCTTGGGTCACTTGGGATGGGTAATGCTTAACCTCTAAACATCTCCCAAGTGCCCAACATGATTTTACTCCTCTTCCTTGTGTTTAATTTCATCTTATTGTAAGAGGAGTGATTCTTGTAAAAGAAAGGTTTACCTCCACCTAACTTAGTGCAAAGGAGAGACTAGTCGAATTAAAGGGAGTTATTCCCCATATGAATCGGGTCGTGGATTAGCGACAAGGCCATGAACCATGTTACATCACCTTATTAGCATTTGTGCTTTCATTTCTCTTTGTATTTGTCTTAATTTTTTGTTTATCTTTGTTTCCGCTGCGCTAACCTAATCGTAGACAATCAAGACGCGATCGAAGTTCATATAAGGCTATTCACCCCCTCTAGTCGGCCACCGATCCTCCAACAATATTTGCACGAGGGATTTCAAATTATTATGGGTCTCATTAGGAAATAAATTTCCCGATGTGAACATGAGTCTATGCTTATGCTCTAACGATGCAGCCAACACCTTCAGTGTTTCTAGGCACATCCTCGGTATTTCCTTTTAGGTTACAAATATATTTTATATGTAAAATCAAGCATACTCTAATCTATCATATAGATAAACATGGCACAGGTATATTAAAACATCAAACTAGCTTTAAATATTCTCCAACAACATGCAATCTTTGCCAAACGAACAAGGTAGCTCTGATACCACTTGTTGGAGATTTCGAGGTCACGCGCAGCGGAATAAAGTAAATAAAACAATTTTATTACACCCTGACATCCCCTGAGGGTCAAGAAAACTTGTTTTGGCATAATAACATGAAAACACACACAAGGAGAAGAAGTTATACCTTCGAGATTCTTTTGAATTCGTCGAAACCACAAGCAAGGCCAATGAGCCTTGCCTCTATCAGTATCCACGCTGGGATCACCTGAGACAACTCCTAAAGTAGCAAGCCTTTGTCTCCTATTGGTTCTAGCCAACCGACAAAGACAAGAGAAGAGGAGAGAGGAAAAATGGCTACCAAGGGAGAAAACCTAAAACTAAAAACCTCTTTCCAAAGATTATCAAGGGATCTATTTATAGATCCCTTGATTAGGTCATCTTAGAAGGCTTAAATGGAACATATCTTACCATAATTATCCCATAATTAAGGTAAGAACAACCCAAGAAATTTCCAAAAGAGAAATCTCCAAAATTGACGGAACCGCGACACGGCCGTGTGGATTCACACGACCTTGCCAAGACACACGGCACGGTCGTGTGTCCTTCTGTGCACAGCATAATTTTTGCCATTTTTTGGCCAGAGCTAGGAACGATCCATGCCAAGTTAGGCACGATTGTCTGAGGCTTTGTATGGTCCATTTGACTTCGTTTAGGTGTGATATGGTCATGCTAAGTCAAACATGGCCATAGGAGGTTTCATAGCCTCTGTTTCGCACCCCCTTTGGTCTAGTCCAACCAGACATATCCTCTCTTCAATGAGAATCTCATTCTCAGACTTGTTTTACATCTCTAGATCACCCGTAGTGCATGTGAGCCAATAGGTTCCTGGTTATTTTGGTCATTCATATATAACCCCTTAATTATGAATAGATCATGAGTGGCACCTAGCATTTATCATGACTCCCAATTGACCGAAAAGTCTAAATCGACTTCAGAACATTTTCTGAACCCTTTAGCAGCTTCAGTTGTTCGTGCCTTGTTCCTTTCACTCATCCTATACCCACTTGGTTTAAGACATGGTTTCTATATTTGTCCCCACTAGGTTGACTACGTCACACCTAGGCCAAGTTAATTTCCTTTTCCTGTGGATTCAAGTTACTCCTACATGTTCCCAAGAAGATCATCTTCTTAACATGCTTGCTCTAGCAAGAGACTTCTAAGTAACAATCCAGACAAGAGTCCTAGGGTATACATCTCCTTTATCAGGAGTGGTGAATCCTTTATGGGCTATTCAAAAACCTTCGATCACTTTGGCTTATACCCAATCATCCCGAAGACTATATAGATGGCTACAAAGAAGTCAAAGTACAAGGAGTCATGATCAAGGTGACTTGAATACCTCAAGTCTAAGGAAGCTGGTACTCAAGCTGCAATGAGATCTTCAACGACATATAGAACCATATGAAGTCTCATAGCATGTCACTTCAATTAACTAGTTACCATAACTAGCATCAACATGTTCACTCTCAGCATCCCTATGTTTCCATTCAATGAGTACCGAATACTTAGATAAAACAAGAAGCATAACAAGTCTCATAGAATTGATGATGTCCAATCTCATCAATTCATCGACTAGCGATAGTTTCAATACTTGCATATATACACATGATGGGATACCCACTAATTGTGATCCAATCACAATTTTTCTCATGATATGCATTGTATTGTGGACTTTAGTACATGAGTTTAAGATCCAATTAAATACATAGATAATGTATACTCAAATAGTAAATTTTATTAATAACTTCTAAGGCGATTGTCTTAGGGTACCTCTCAATTACATCAGAAAGAACTTATATTGGGTACCCAAGTCAATCCTTAAAGGTTAGAAAAACCTAGGATAGTCAACCATACTTAAACTTATTTCATATCATATTAATAGGTTGACTTATGTTCATGATTGGGGATTTTGGATGATACTTAACCTTGGATAGTATTGAATGAAATTTTTGGTTAAGTATAAATACCTTAGTTACATCTCACATACACTATAAGGAGAACTTGATTGAAAACATAGGAATGGGTGAGATGTTAGGTTGATACAAATGATTCACTAATGCTTATGGCATTTTGATGAATCATTAGGAGTATCATGATATAGAAATCATTGACCAACTATGGGGAAAGTAAATATTTAATTCATGAAATTTTTTCCCAAAAATCATAGTTGGATATTTTTAATGATTTAAAAACATTTCATGTTTTGAATACTAAAAGTTTATGTTTTGAAACATTTTAAGGCATAACTAGCTTTCAAAGTTGATACAACTTTAGAAGATTTTGAAACTTTTGAGTTCTTGCCTTATGTTTGAAAATTGAATGCATTTTCATGAAAAGTCATTTTTCCATGATAGAGGAACTCATAAGAAATGTGTCCACAAAATTTTATGATTTTTCAAATTTTCTTGATTTTTTAATGCATTTCTGAAGTTGGCTTCAGAAATCAGATTTTGAGATTATCAGGTATCAGTCGACTTCCACTTGACGCCAGTCGACTGATGGCACTGTGCACGGGCACAAAAACTCAATTTTGAGTGTTTTAAGCATGTTTTAGTGTTTTTATTCCCTTAATACTTGATACCACATTATATAACATATGTATGATGTTTTTTATGGTGTCAAAGGGGGAGAAGTGTTAAGGTTTAAGTTAATCATGATTAGAGCATGTGTTAAGAGGGAGTTTGATTTCCATGTTTGATTTACATGCTTACTTTCCTTAAATTGTTTTTACCTAACTTAAACGTATCGTCACACATCAAAAAGGGGGAGATTGTTATGGCAATCAACCCAATTATGATCTTGATTTTTATGTGTGTGGCAAAGGGTTTAAGTTAGGATGTGAATGTTTTGATGTGTGTGTTCAAGTTGTGCAGGACTTGGTGAATCATAAATGGTTTACTTGATGAAGCATTTGCAAGTTCATCGTCTCATGGCTCGGGTCCTTGAGTAGGTGAAGGATGGCACGGGGAGAAGCCATGAGCTTGGTGCATCCGAGGGACCGCCGGACAAGGAGCAAATGGAGTGAAGCCAAAGGGAGCAGACTTCATGGCAAGATGCGGAGGATGGCATGGGAGAAGTCGCGAGCTTAGTGCATCCGAGGGACGTAGGCTAGAGGAAGAGAGCTTCGGTGAGGGACTCCATGGGAGATGAGAGTTGAGCGATTGTAACCCGGGACAGGGTAGCTCAAGTTAGGTGAACTTGGCCAAATGACTAAGATCAAGTGTCGGATGCTCAAACATGGTGTTTGAGGTTTTACCTGATAGTCGGATGCTCAAACAACTTGTTACTTTTGGTTTTACCCGACAACAGTCAACTGATATAAATATCAATCGATTCATCCGAGTCGACTGCTAGTTGATCGATGTCAACAAGGGTTTTGTTGCCCAACAGTCGACTGCCAAGGGTTGGCAGTCAACTGCTCCACCATCAGTCAACTGCCAAGGGCTGGCAGTCGGTTGTTATAAGTGGACGCGGGCATAGAAACATTTTGAGTTGACTAATTGCTTGGAGAAATCAATTGATGGCTCGATCAGTCGACTGCTAGTGTGATCAGTCGATTGCCCAGTGTGCCATTGGGTTGTGACAACCGTAAATCAGGCGTTGTCAGAAGTTGTTGGAATGGAAACAGTCGACTGATGGCATGCAACAGTCGACTATTGCATGCCCAATGGGAAGAAACCCCTCTTCTCTATAAAAAGAGGGGTTGGGGGCCTTGGGGCAGCTAATGCTTTAACTCCTAAACTTGTCTTAAGCTTCCCCATGGTTTCCAAGTGATTCTTCTCCTCTCCTCTTCTATTTTCATCTCTATCATATTGTAAGAAGGAGAGGTTGTGTAAGAAGGTTTCTCTCCACCTTGTTTGAGCTAAAGGATAAGTTAGTGGATTGGTTGAGGGAGTGATCCACCTAACGGATCGTCATGGATTAGCGGCAAGGGTCGTGAACTATGATACATCGACTCGTTTATATTGCTTCTCTTTACTTTGTTTTAGTCTTAATTGTCTTTAGTATTATCATTAGTATTCCGCTACGCTAACAAGATTGTAGACGATTACGAACGAGTGAAGTCCATCGAGCACTGTAAGCTATTCATCCTCCCTTCTAGCAAGGCCACGATCCTCCAACATTACCCTCAGTTGACTGTCCATAATGTTGTTGTCTCATAATGGACTAATACACGTTGAATTATAGCTAATAAGTCAACTGCTCATGCTCATCAATCGACTACCATAGCCATCAGTCGATTGCCCAAGGCCAGCAATCGACTGTAAAACCTTCTATGTCCTTTCCACTTAAACCCAGTCAGTGACCAATAAATTTCTCAATCCTAGAAGTCGACAGACAAAGCCACAGTCAACAGTAAAGCCTCAGTCGACTGCTCAACCAATCAACTTCCCGAGCCAAACTTAACTCTTGAGTGTTGAGCACTCGGCCAGTCGACTGGCCAATGTCATCAGTCGACTGATACACCTCAAACATGAGGTTTAACCCAAGTATGATCCCCTCATACTTGACACTCACTCTTAGCCTAAACCTAAGCCTTCAAGCCACTTCTATCAGGCTCACGCTCTTACGGTCCATCTGAGTCCTCCATGACTCCTTCACCCTTTGTGCTAGCCTTCAAGTGCTTCCATCAACTTCTCCATGCCATCGAATACCCTTAGCATACCCTTAGCCTGAACCTAAGGCTTCAAGCCACTTCAATCAACCTCAAGACCATATTTAGAGTTCGTGACTTCTTAGCCTTGGCCCTAGCCTTCAAGTGCTTTCATCGCCTTTGTCATGCTAACGGGTCTATTTTTGCCAAGAGGTCACGCCTCTAGGCCATCACCATGTCGCCAAACTTGGACTTTCACCGCCAAGACTACACCCTTGGACATACATGACTAAGACTACACACTTGTACTTTTCATTTGCCAAATATTCATATTTTAACTTTGTTGGTGTAATCGGCCTAGATCATGATTGACCAGACTCGAGTTTGACTCAAGCAGTATTCTGATTTTCGACAAAACATATGACAATGTGATTGTCATGGGAAGTCCAAATCTTGAGTACTTGGCATGGGAAGTCCAAGTCATGGGTACTTGGCATGGAAAGTCCAAGCATTGGTCTTGGCAATGGCAAAGTCCAAGTCTTGGGTACTTGGCATGGAAAGTCCAAGCATGAGTCTTTGCAATTGGAAAGTCCAACATGGGTTGTCATGGAAAGTCCAAGGGTGTAGTCTTGGCCACGTAAGTCCAAGTGTGTAGTCTTAGCGGTGAAAGTCCAAGTCATGGGTACTTGGCAATTGGAAAGTCTAAGGTTTGATATTAGCGGTGTAAAGTCCAAGGGTGGAGTCTTGGCAACATAAGTCCAATAGTTGGCGACATAAAGTCCAAGCATGTGTCTTGGAAGCATAAGCCCAAATGTGTCTTGGCAGTGTAAACCAGCTTAGCATGACAATAGCTAATGGAAGCACCTGAATACTAGCATATGGATGGACAAGTCATGGGTGACTTGGAGGGATCCGATAGGCATGAGGCTGATGGAAGTGGCTAGAAGGCTTAGGTCTAGGCTAAGGGTGGTCTAGTAAGTATGAGGGCATCATACTTGGTTTAAACCTCATGGTTGAGGTTTAGTAGTCAACTGGGGTTATGGACCAGTCGACTGATCAAGTGTTTTGACACTTGACAACCGAGTTGATACTAAGCAGTCGACTGGGATTATGACCAGTCGACTGCTGTGAATCAACTGGCATTCGACTACAGCAAGTAGCCTTGTCAGTTAACTGCCAACATTGGACAGTCGACTGGACTTGATCAGTCAACTGCTGCTGATGTTGGTCGTGAGGACAGAATGATCGGTAGTTGACTGAGTAGTCGATTACTGGTAATGGCAGTCGAATGCTAGTGTATCCATTTGCTTGAATGTCAATGTGAATCAAGTCTATTGTGAGACAACGACACTGTTGGCAATCAACTGCTAGGCGGAAATCTAGATCGTGCGGAGGAATAAATGGAGCTCGACGGGGAGGATTTCTATAGTGATTTTCTTGGGCGATTTGAAGGGGATAGTTGGTGTTTTCCAGTCCTTCAAGGCTAGTCCATGGCGTTCAACAAGCAAGCATTCAAAAGCACATTTGTAAAGTTTTATTTTCTTGTATTCGTGTAGTTTACTTGTATTTTCTTGTATTTCTTATTTATTGTTGTAAACGCTTGTGCGAGGTTTCTCCACCTCCAACTTGTTGTCGAGAAGGAGATTTATTAGTGGTGTGTACATCACTAGAGCTTGTTGAGCTCATCGTGTGGAGTAGGAACCCTAAGGTTCTGAACCACGTATATCTTGTATAGTGTGTGTGATTGTGTATTCTAGTTGTGCATTTTCATTATTATATATTCTGCTGCGCATTAACAAGTTTGTGTAGACAAGAACGATCGAATTCCATCGACGAACTAAAATGCACCATTCACTCCCCCCTCTAGCACTCACCGAAGTTCCTATAGACGTTTGTCTCCAAGTCTACACACATGGACTTACATGACCAAGACTACACCCTTAGACTTTTCCTTTGCAAAATATCCATACATGAACTTCCCATTGCCAAGACTACCCACTTGGACTTTTCCCTTTTCAAGAATCTATTCTTTGACTTCACCATTGCTAAGTATCGATACTTGGGTTTTCCCTTGCCAAGTCTTCAAAATTGGACTTTCACTTGAGTCTCACTCGAGCTGGGTCAACTTTGACCTGAGAGCGATTGTTCCAACAATCTCCTCCATGACAATCTTCCTCCTCTGACCTTGGATATCTCAATCATCCGCTAGTCATATGATCAACATATGGTCAAACCATATTATCAAACTCATTGTCAAACATCAAAGTGCTACTCGAGTTCTACTCGAGTCTGGTCAATCGTGACCTGGGTCGATTGCACCAATAATGTCCCCCTTTGTAATGTTTGACAATACCTTTAAGTTATGCTAACCCATAAGCCCAACTTGACTCTTCATATGCCAAAGGATAATGAAGATTTACCTAACTTAAACCCTTCATTTCTCCCCCTTTGGTACACATCAAAAAGTCTACCAAGGTTTTCATGTCTCCTCTCCTAATGAGATCCCTCATTCTCTCCCTTGGTCCAAAATCATCTTAGATGACTTCACTTTTCTTAGTGACAAAATTTTATCACTAAATGAGAGCAATCCTTCATTTTCCCCTTTTTAACCTTCATCCATCATCCCTTGATGGATAAACTCCCCCTAAAGGCTTGCTCCCCCTTGACCATTACACCAACAATGTCCTTTGAGAGTTTATAAGTCTATAAGAAATCTTAATCATCAAAAATAAGGCTAAAATTTCAAACTTGACCTTTAACCTCGCTTAAAATTTGATCTTCACCCTAATCAGCTCTCCAATTCATTTTCAATGAACATCTCACCCTTCCAATGTTTCTCTAAGCATATCATAAGGTTATGAGCAGTTAGGGTACGTAAGGGTGTTGATAACTAGCTAACAACCCTTATTCAGCCAAAATCAGTATAAGTAGTCGACTCTGTTAGTAACCAGTCGACTGCCACTACTTCCAGTTGACTGCTCCATGAGGCAGACAACTAGTTTCTACATATTGCAAAAATTAGATTTTTAGAATGAAATTTAAAAAATCATAAGTAATTATATGTTTTTCAAAAAAATCATGAAATTGCATATGTACATTACTTATGTCAAGTAAAATGGGTGAAAATAGTTTTCTAATAAAATGCCTATTATTTTGAAGGATTGATACAAAGTTCAAAACCATTGAAAACTTTAATATTTTTGCCTATCTTTGTTTGGATATTCTCAATAGTGATTGCTATCAAAAGATAAGTTTCACCAAGGTTTTCTAAAATGATTTTCAAAACTTATTTTCAAACATGGTATATGGGCTAGATGTACATGACTTGTACATTAGCTTTCCTCATGATTTATTCTTATAATTGAATGAGTTTTAAGTTCACTTTGATGTACCATTACAAGCATATGAACTTAACTCATATTCCTAACATCTCAAATGTGTCTAGGGTGTATCAATACACACATATGTCTCCTTATAGTCCTTGTGAGATGTGAGTTTTGTTCTTCCCTAATCTAAGGGTTCATACATTTTATCTAGGCATATCCATTTGATTCCTTTATCTAGGACATCAAATAATGTCATTTGTTTTTAAATCCAATTTTAATGATCTTAATGCATGGATTATAATCATGGCATATATAGATTTCATAATTAAAAATATTTTCCCATGATTCATGATGTCATGACATGATATAAATAAAACTATGTACAAGTCATGCCATTAATCAATTTAAGTACTATCATGACATTTCAAATAATCATACGAAGCATGATATCATGACATGAATTATGACAATCAAAGCATTGAAAATATATAATATCAAGGTATGAAAATACCTATGTTTTGAACCTAATTTCCATTTTCTTTTAAATACCATTTTTCCATAATGACACCTAACTCCCATGAATATGTCAAATCCCCATATTTTGGCACACCATACATCTAACCTTATTGTACCAATTTTGATCAATTTGCAATCTTCTATTAAATCCATTAGCACATCCTAAAGTCTTTTAGGACATATTTCTTATCTCATTTTCAAGGTATCACATTAACTTGAAAATACCCTAAAGTGTCAACTCTACCATGGTTAGATTAACTACCCATCCATTCAAGGTTAACACACCCTAAACCCATTTAGCGTGAGGGAATCACACTCCTAGGAACCCAATATCTATTGGAGCTCCTTGGGTTTATAAGGTACTCACTAGGGATAACTTCCCTTAGTACCTTTCTAATGACCCTCCTAGGCTTGGAAGCCTTGGTCATTGTGGTCTCATTAAGGTTAACCCTATGGATATCTTTCCTTGTAACCATCTTGATGACTTCTTATGTTTCTTTGACACCTTAGTCACTTGACTCTTATCATGGTCAACTCTAGGGATGACTTCCCTTGTGACCTTGACACTTCTAGACCTGGGACTAGTTCCATAACTATATAGAACACTTGATTTTTTACCTCTAAATTACCCAAATTTGATTTTTTTTATTAATTCCTTGGATATATTTCTTTCTTCTAGGCATATGTCTACCCTTTTTAGGGTTAATGCCTAAATTTTTCTTATCATGGTTATCTCTAGGGTTCTCTTTAGATGTTGACATGTCTTTAATCCTAAGATTATAATGATTGGCCCCTAAACAAAAATATTTATTTCTAAATTGATCCTTAGGCTTACTACTAGCATTCTTTTTATGATAAATTGCAAGTGCATTAAATTGTGATACATTACTAGCATGCTTTTTATCATGACATAAAGGAAGAACATTATTAAAATAAACCTTAGGATTTTCCTTAACTCCCCTACATATGAAGCTCCTTTCATGTCCTTACTAGGGTGACTCCCCCTAGGACATTGGCTTTGATAATGTCCCTTTTGATTGCAATAGAAACACACAATATGTTCCTTGCCTTTGCATATTGGGACTCCGACCTCCTTTACTTTCTCCTTCGCCTTAGGTGCTAATTGAGCCTTCTTCTTAATTCTTTTTGGACACTTGCTCTTGTAGTATCCTTGTTCCCTACACTCAAAGCATTTAATATGATTTTTATTTTTAATTATTGCATTTTAGTTACCTAGCTCGGTAGTAGAAGAATTTTGTCTGAAAGTAGAGGTCTCCTCTTCTTGTTCCTGCATTGAATCTCTAACCTCCCCCTCAAACCTTAAAGTGGAGGCTTCTTCCATTTCCTCTATTTTTGATGTTGAACATCTATCACCTTTCGACTCTTCAAAATCTTGTGACTTTAGGGTTTATGTTGGTGCAATCGACCTAGGTCATGATTGACCAGACTCGAGTTTGACTCGAGTAGTATTTTGTTGTTTGACAATGGGTTGCCCATTGTTTGACAATGGGTTGACTATATGGTTGAAATAGGGTTGACCATATGATGGAGAAGCCCAAGTGGGAAACTTGGCATTTGGAAAATCCAAGTCTTGTGTACTTGGCATGGAAAGTCCAAGCATTGGTCTTGACAATGGTAAAGTCAAAGTCTTGGGTACTGGGCATGGAAAGTCCAAGCATGGGTCTTGGCAATGGTAAAGTCCAAGTCTTGGGTACTTGGCATGGAAAGTCTAGACATGGGTCTTAGCAATTGGAAAGTCCAACATAGAGTTGGCAAGGGAAGTCCAAGGATGTGATATTGGCGGCATAAAGTCCAAGTTGTAGTCTTGGAGGCATAAGTCCAATGCTTAGGGGCGTAAAGTCCAAGCATGTGTCTTGGCAATGTAAGCCAAAATGTACCTTGGCGATGTAGACCCAGTTAGCATGACAATAGCCGATGGAAGCACCTGAAGGCTAGCGAATGGATGAACAAGTCATGGATGACTTGGAGGGATCCAATAGGTGTGAGGTTGATGGAGGTGGCTAGAAGGCTTAGGTCTAGGCTATGAGTGGTCTAGCAAGTATGAGGGAATCATACTTGGGTTAAACCTCATGTTTGAGGTTTATCAGTCGATTGGGGCTATTGACCAGTAGATTGGTCAAGTGGTTTGACACTTGGCAGGCGGGTTGACTCTGAGCAGTCGACTGAGGTTATTACCAGTCGACTGGTCGAGAGTCGACTGGAGCTCGACTATGGCCGAGTGGCCTTGGTAGTCGACTACCAGCTTTGGGTAGTCGACTGGCCTTGAGTAGTCAACTACTATGAAGGGCAGTCGATTGTTATTTGAGACCACGAACACAGAAAGTTTCATAGTTGGCTGGGTAGTCGATTGATAGGGCAGCAGTCGATTGATCGACTTTCCGTTGGAGTTTTTCCAATGTGTATTAAGCCATTGTGAGACAACGCAAAAATCAATCTGAGTTGCAGCTTTATAAGGAATTTAAAGAGGAGGATTTTGGCCATGGTTCTTGGGGTTATTTGAAGGGTAATAGTTGGTGCTTTCCAATCCTTCAAAGTCATTCCAACACAATCAACAAAAAAAGCAATCCAAAGTTCTTTATGTAAAGTTTTCTTTACTTGTATTTGTGTATTGCTTAGTTTACTTGTTGTATTTTTTTGTATTACTTTTGTTATCACTTGTAAGAGGTTTCTCCACTTCTGGTGTGTCACCGAGGAGTGTTTTGATTAATCGTTATGTACATCACTAGAGCTCACTATTGAGCTTGCCCCGTGGAGTAGGAACTAGGGTTACGAACCACGTTACATCTTGTGTCTTTGTGCTTGTGTATTCATGTTTGTATTTGTATTAGTATTTCTATTTCCACTGCGTACTAATGAATTGTAGAGACGAACATGAACGAATTCCATCGAGCGACGCAAAATGCTATTGCCCCCCCCCTTCTCTAGCGTGACCATCGATTCTCAACAAGTGGTATCAAAGTGAGGTCGCTCTTCAAGTTTTAACAACCAAGGGAGCATCGCTAGAGTGTGAAGAAGATAGAGGAGCCAAGCTTTAGACTAGGACGTGAAATGAACACGCCTCCTCCATATGAAGTTTTTGGAGCTAAGGGATTTGATCAATGGACAATGTGGATGGAGAATTTCTTAATGATGGACATCAAGAAGTGGTTCACCATACTAGACGGATTCAAAGAGCTAAGGAGTTCAAAGGGAGGATATCTCAAGAAGAAGAGATGGACAGAAGACCAAATTTAAAAATCCAAAATAAATGAAAAGGTAATCGATATGTTAGTCGAATCAATACCTAATGATTTATTATATAAGATAGGTGAATTTCAAGATGCCAAGGAGCTATGGAGTAAATTTGCAAAGCTTCATGAAAATCCTTCACCGGCTCAAGTAGAGGAGGGATCCAAAGAATCATGCTCATCCTCTCAAGCGCATGAGGATTCAGAGGTTGAGAGGGAATCCACATCTGGTTCGGTAGAAGATGTGGAAGAATTAGAGGAAGCCTCCACTGTTAGGATTGAGGGGGAGGAGAGACCTTCCACACCAGAGGAAGAGCAAGAAGAAGCTTCAACCTCCGGGACTGATGAAGAACCAACTCCGGTTCCCACCACCAACCTAGGTACCTCAAGCATGTTAATTAAAAATAAAAATAATATTGTATGCTTTGAGTGTAGGGAAGATGGACACCAAAAGAATAAGTGTCCAAAGCAAGTCAAGAAGACTCAACTAGGCCCAAAAGTTCATGAAAACCGTAAGGATGCTGGAGCCCCAACAATCAAAAGCAAGGAGCACATAATTTGCTTCAAATTCCATCAAAAGGGGCACTATAGAAGCCAATGTCCTAAGGGAAGACAACCTAGCAAGGGCAAGGGAGGAGCTATACATGTAGGGGGAGTTAAGGCAAATCCTAAGGTATATTTCCATAATTCTCTTGCTTTATGTAAGGATCAAAAGCATGCTTTCAATTCACTTGCAATTGTGCATAATCATAAGGAGCATGTTAGAAATAGAACTTATTGCTTAGGTGCTAAATCTTGCGATGTTAAGGTTAAGGATAAATTTAGAACCAACAACTCAAGAAAAATTCTACCTAAGGAAGCCATTAAAAAGGTAGAAAATCATTTAGGCATTAACCCTGAGAAGGGTAAGCATATGCCTAAAAGAAAGAACCATTCCCAAAAGGTTAATGAAAAATCAAAAATTGGGAAATTTGAGTTAGAGAACCAAGCCTTGTGATCAAGGCTTGAGAAATTAGAGAAGACCTTTAGGAAGATGCAAAATCCAATTCAAGGGTCAAATGGACAAAATCTAAGGTCTAGGAGGCAAGAGCCTGTAGGGGATCGATCAGTGTGTATTGGCCCGGCTATAAGGGGGTGAATAGCCCTATTTCGTTTGGTGGTGGAACTCGTCTACAAAAATGTTAGCGCAAGCGGAATACTAATAAATAAGCAAACAAAACAACAAATGCAATGACAAACAATGCTAACACAATATGTAACGTGGTTCATGGCTACACCGCTAATCCATGGTCCCCGATTCGTCCAAGGTGAATCACTCCTTTGCCAAATCCACTAGATCTCTCCTTTGCACGAAGCTAGGCGGAGGTAACCCTTACAACTCAAGAACACTCCTTTTACAATATATGTGAAAGAAAACTAAGAGAAGGAGTTTGAATCTTGTGGAGCACTTGGATGATCACTTAGAGCATAAGCATTAGCCATCCAAAAGCCCACACCCTCTCTTTTTATAGAGAGGGTTGATTTCTTCCCGTTGGTCGCCATCAGTCGACTGCTACCCTTGGCAGTCGACTGCCGCCACTACAATGGCCTCCGAACACGTCGGATCCCAACCGTTGTAGTCCAACGAATCCCTTGGCAGTCGACTGATGTAACCATCAGTCGACTGCTGCCTCCGTAGTGGACTGCCCAGTCGGCTACGAGAGGTTCTGTGCCCGTGACTTCCTCTGGCAGTCGACTGTTGGGCATAAACCCATCAGTCGGATACCAGTCAAATCGAGTTCGAATCAGAGCAGTCGTCTTCCATTACATGGCAGTAGACTGGTGCCATGTGAAACTCAAACTTAACATTTGTTTGAGCTACCGGCGGTCGGGTAAACCTCAACCCTTGTGGTCGAGCCTTCGACACTCAGCTATTCGGCCAAGTTCACCTAATGATCTACTTACAATTCACTCATTCTCTCATCTCACTCGAAGTCCCTCGTCGAAGCTCTCTTCGTTCGCGGCCACTCCCTCAGTAGCATCAAGCGCACGGCTCTGCAATGCTCCTTCGCGTCTCTTGCCTTCAAAGTCTGCTTCCTTGGCTTCGCTTCAAGTCATCTCATCCGGCGGTCCCTCGGCAGCATCAAGCGCACGGCTCTGCAATGCTCCTTCTCCGACTCAAGCATGAGGTTGTGAGTGGTGAACCCGCCAAAGCTTCATGTGTGAATTACTAAGTCCTACACGACTTCAACGCATACATCAAATCACAATAACAAGCTAACTTAAACCCTTTGCCACACACATCAAAACCATATCACGGCAAGAGATTGCCCTGACAATCTACCCCTTTTTGATGTGTGGCAATCCGTTTAAGTTAGGTAAAAATATTTGATAAAATATTAAGAAAGGAAAGCATGTGAATAACATGATTAGCAACTCTCCCCCTTAATACATGAAACTCCCCCTACATATATTCCCCCTTACTTAAACATATATTTTTCTCCTCCTTTGACACCATCAAAAATAATTAACAAAGTTTATACAGCATGACATCAAGTCATAAACCAAAAATATGCCTTAAAATCGTGTATCAATTTTGGTGGCGATCATCGCTATCGATGGTCGATAGCAATGATCGCACAATGAAATCCGAATTTCTGATTTTCTGGATGAATTTCAGAAATGCACTATAAATTCCAAAAAATTCGAAAAATAGTGAAATTTGGGGAACAGATTTCTTTTAGGGTTATTTATCAATGAAAAATAGTTTTCTATGAAAACACATTATATTTTCAATGATTTGCCAAAAATCCAAAAGCTTCAAAAACAACTAGTGTTTTGATCAAGTTTGTATCCATTTTAACATCTAGTTTTGCTTTGGATTGTTTCAAAACATGAACATGCAGATTTTAAAGTAAGAAATTGTTTTGAAAACATATGAAATATCCAACCATGATCTTTAGGCAATATGGCTATGAATTAAACATAAGTCTTCCCCATGATTGGTCTATGATTACTATTTTGATACCTTAAATGACTATCTAAATGTCATAGGCATTAGTGGATATTTGTATCATCCTAACATCTCACTCATACTAAGTTTTCAATCAAGGTAGCCTATGGTGAGTGTGAGATGCATCCTAAAGGTATTTGTATACACTTAACCATTAATTTCATGCAATTCTATCAAGGTTAAGTATCATCCTATCATTCCACATGATCATAAAGACATATATGTATGAATTTCATATTATGATCATGAAAACACATGTATTCATCAATTAATAATCATGCATTAGGTATTACATCATGATAATAAGGAAAATATCACCTAAAGCATGTTTTATCTATTTATAGGTGCATTATCATCACCTAACACTATTTCAAAAATATTGTCCCGCCATCCTAAGTCAACCAAAATATAATATAGATAAAGTCCATATGGTTGACTATCCTAGGGTTTTCCTAACCCTTTAGGATGGATTTAGGAACCCAAAATAAGTTCTTCCTATGGGGTTCACTAAATACTCCTTAGAGATCCATTTTCTAGCTATTACCTTCTTTTTGTCTTGACCCCTAACAATTAAGCATTTATAGGCCTTTTCATTTTTATTTTCTTTATACCCTAGGCCTTTCTTGTTGAAGCTTGCCCTTTGGCTCCCAATTATCATGTTCAATGTATTTGAGCCAATTGTGAATTTTTCTAGGGCTTTGGTCAAATGATCTACCTTTTCCCTTAAAGCCCTATTTTCATCCATACATGCATCATTAACATTGAAATGCATATATTGATCATGTGAGCATGCATCATCATGACTAGAAGAAATATTTTCATTTACATTTAAGCATGTTTTTTCTAATTTTTCTTCTAAGTCCTTAATTTGATCTAGCATGCATTTATTTTTTTTTTTGCCCTAAATAAGTCCTTAGTAATATTAGAAATCATGGAAACTATTTTACTAGGTGAGAGATTCGTTACCATAGTCTCCATGTCTTCTTCTTCTTCGAATGAGGATGGTGGTGAAGAAGCTCCCCCTTCACTAGAGTTCTCCTCACTTGTGCTTGATCCTTCATTTTTGGAGGAGGATGAGTCTAGGTCGTCAAAGGCCATTAGGGCAAGGTTGGAGTAGACATGTTCTTCCTCTTCAGATGATGATGATGATGAAGAGGGAGCATCCCATGTCCTTGCTTTGAGTGCTTTTGTCTTCCCTTTCTCCTTGGCTTTCTTCTCTTCTTCTTTCTTCTTCTTGCTCCCCTTCTTCTTCTTCTTTTCTTCTTTGTTTCTCTTCTCCTCCTTGCTCTTGTTCAAGAGGGGACAATAATCCCTTATATGTCCCTCCCCTTGGCAATTGTAGCAAATAATCTTCCCCCTTGGTCTTCTCCTTCTATCATTAGATTTATTAAATTGAAAACCTTTTAATGCACGCCTTACCCTCCTTACCATATAGGCTTCTTCCATGATATCCATGGAGGAGGAGGAGGATGCTTCATCGGAGTAGGAGTGGGTCTCCATCTTCTTCTTCTCCTTGTTGGCCATCAAGGCTACTCCTCTTGAAGGTTGAATTCTAGGCTCTTCTACTATTCCTTCAAGCCTTGTTTCGTGGAGCTCCATTGTTGAGAAGAATTCCTCCAAGGTGCTCACTTCTAAGTTCTTGGACATGTAGAAGGAGTCCACCATTGAACTCCATTTCGATGACCGAGGAAAAGCGTTGATTGCTTTCATAAGCATATCCCGGTTCGAAATTTTTTCTCCTACACTTGTTAGCCCAATTAAAATTTCTTTAAACCTAGAATGCAATGATGTTACCTTTTCTCCCTTTTCTAATTTGATGTTTGATAGTTGGGAGCGAAGGAGGTCTCTCCTTGCAAGCTTGGCCTCGGAAGTGCCTTCATGGAGTTCAATCAATCTCTCCCACATTTCCTTGGCACTAGAGCACTCGCCAATCTGATTGATCTCTTGTTGGGGGAGCACATTGAAAAGGTAGTTCTTGGCCTTTGAATTTGCAAGGTGCTCCTCCCTTTTCTTTTTAGTCCACCTTGACTTCTCTATTTGTTCACCCTCTTCGTCCCTAGGCATCTCAAAACTGTTTTCCATTATAAGCATAATATCAAAATCGGTTTCAAAGAATACCTCCATTCTCTTCTTCCACCAAGAGAATTTGCCTTCAAATTTTGGTGGATGAATGTTGGAGTCGGCCATTCTTGAATGTACTTGTTGTGGCGGTTAGTCCTTGACAAGCTTTCCTTGGCTCTGATACCATTTGTAGGGGATCGATCGGTGTGTATTGGCCCGGCTAGAAGGGGTGAATAGCCCTCTTTCATTTGGTGGTGGAATTTGCTCGTCTACAAAAATGTTAACGCAAGCGGAATACTAATAAACAAGCAAACAAAACAACAAATGCAAAGACAAACAATGCTAACACAATATGTAACATGGTTCACGGCTACGCCGCTAATCCATGGTCCCCAATTCGTCCAAGGTGAATCACTCCTTTGCCAAATCCACTAGATCTCTCCTTTGCACCAAGCTAGGTGGAGGTAACCCTTACAACTCAAGAACACTCCTTCTTTTACAATAGATGTGAAAGAAAACTAAGAGAAGGAGTTTGAATCTTGTGGAGCACTTGGATGATCACTTAGAGCATAAGCATTAGCCATCCAAAAGCCCACACCCTCTCTTTTTATAGAGAGGGTTGATTTCTTCCCGTTGGCCGCCATCAGTCGACTGCTGCCCTTGGCAGTCGACTGCCACCACTACAATGGCCTCCGAACACGTCGGATCCCGACCGTTGTAGTCCAACGGATCCCTTGGCAGTCGACTGATGTAACCATCAGTCGACTACTGCCTCCGTAGTCGACTTCCCAGTCAGCTACGAGAGGTTCTATGCCCGTGACTTCCTTTGGCAGTCGATTGCCATTCCATGGCAGTTGACTGGTGGGCATAAACCCATCAGTCGGATACCAGTCGAACCGAGTTTGACTCAGAGTAGTCGACTTCCATTTCATGGCGGTCGACTGGTGCCATGTGAAACTCAAAATTAACATTTGTTTGAGATTCCGACAGTCGGGTAAACCTCAACCCTTGCGGTCTAGCCTCCGACACTCAGCCGTTCAGCCAAGTTCACCTAATGAGCTACTTACAATTCACTCATTCTCTCATCTTACTCGAAGTTCCTCACTAAAGCTCTCTTCGTTTGCAGCCACGTCCCTCGGCAGCATCAGGCGCATGGCTCTACAATGCTCCTTTGCGTCTCTTGCCTTCGAAGTCTGCTTTCTTGGCTTCGCTTCCAGTCATCTCGTCTGGTGGTCCCTTGGCAGCATCAAGCACATGACTCTGCAATGCTCCTTCTCCGACTCAAGCACGAGGTTGTGAGTGGTGAACCCACCAAAGCTTCATGTGCGAATTACTAAGTGTTACACGACTTCAATGCACACATCAAATCACAATAACAAGCTAACTTAAACCCTTTGCCACACACATCAAAACCATATCACGGCAAGAGATTTCCCTAACAGAGCCATCTAGGGGCAAGAAAGATTTGGGTCATAAACCTAAGCCCAAAGAGACCTACCATAGTGTTCCATTCGATTATGGAACCATTTCTAGGTCTAGGAAAACCAAGGTTACTAGGGAAGTCATCCCTAAGGTTAAACATGGTAGATTCCTAGTGGCCCAGGTTTCCATGAAACGTAGGAAAGCCACTGAGAAGGTCACAAGTGAAGTTACCCCTAGAGTTGACCTAGGCAAGACCCAATTGATCAAGGCTTCCAAGCCTAAGAGGGTCTTTAGGAAGGTACTAAGGGAGAATATCCCTAGTGAGTACCTAGTAAACCCAAAAAACTTCAATAGGTATTGGGTTCCTAGGAGTGTGATTTCCTCACGCTAAATGGGTTAGGATATGTCAACCTTGAATGGATGGGTAGTTAACATAACCATAGCAAAGTTGGCACTTTAGGTCATTTCCAAAGTTATGGGATACCTTGGAAATAAGTTTGGATTCATATCCTAAAAGATTTTAGGATGTGCCAATTAAATTTGAGAAGTTTGAAAAATTGATCAAATTGGCACAATTAGGTTTAGAGGTCATGGGGTGTCATTTTGGGATTTTGGCACACTTGGGAGATTGATCTATTATGGCAAATTGGGTTTAATTCCAACAAATGACAATTAATATTAAAATTTAGGTATTCTTATGCCTTTACAATTTACTTGTCATATTTTGTTTGCCATTGTCATGTCATGACATCATATTCCATTTGATCTTTTAAAATGTCATAATAATGCTTAGATTTAATTTAATGTCATGTGTGTATTTAGGTTTATGTTTTATGTCATGACATCATGATTATTGGTATATATTTTTATTCATGCTATCTTATATGTCATAATCATCATTCATGCATTTAGGATTAATTAAAATTGATTTAAGGGCTATGGCATGATTTGAAGTCTCATGTATAAGGGAATCAAATAGAGTTGCCTAGAAAAATACATGAGACCTTAGATTAGGAAGAACAAAAACTCACATCTCACATTAAATTGACTTGTGTGTGTTTTCATACACCCGAGACACATGTGAGATGTTAGAAAAATGAGTTAAGTTCAAGGTGCAAGTTCTTGCATCTAGATGAACTAAAACTCATCTTATACCATGAATGAATCATTGGGAAAACTAATGTGCAAGTCATGTGCATTGACCCCATAGATCATGGTCCAATATAAGGTTTTAAAAAATATTTCAAAATCATTTTGAAAAACCTTGGTGAAACCTATCTTTTGATAGCAATCACCATTGATAAAGTTGATATAAATAGACTCAAAACAGTGAAGTTATCTTTGTTTTTGATCTTTGTATCAATCTCACTATTTAATGGGTATTTTATTTTTCAAATAGTTTTCACCCATAATGATTCACATAAGTATTATCCATATGAATTTTCATAATATTTCGAATTATGTATAATTACTTATGATTTTTCGAAATTAATTTTTTGAATATGATCTCTGCACAGTGCAGAAACCAGTCAACTAGCATTGAGGGCAGTCGACTGGTTGCTAACCGAGTCGACTGCCAAGGCTAATTTCAGGTAAACAAGGTTTATTTTGTTGGAGGATCGGTGGCCGACTAGAGGGGGGGTTAATAGCCCAATTCGACATAGATGGAAATCATTCATTCTTGCATGCTTTGTCTACAATGATCGTTAATATGCATAGCGGAAATGCAAATACGAAATACAAAAATAAACACAAACACACAATCACAATAGGCAACTGATATACGTGGTTCGGAACCTTAGGGTTCCTACTCCACAGGGTGAGTTTAACGAGCTCGAGTTATGTGCACGACACTAACCAAACTCATTCTCGACAACAAGTCAGAGGTGGAGAAACCTCGTACAAGCAATTACAACAAGTAATACAAAAGTACAATAAAAATACAAAGACAATATAAAATACAAGTAAAGAACAACTTTACAACACTTGGCTTTCATCACTTGCTTGTTGCTTACTTTGGTTTGCTCTTGAAGGTCTGGAATGTAGCAACAATTCCCCTCCAAAATCTACCCAAAAATGGTTATGGAAATCCTCCCCAAGCTCCTCCTTTTATGCTTGTCTCGGGTTGATTCCACGTCTGGCAGTCGACTACCAAAAGCCCCAGTCGAACTGCCCCTATAGTAGTTGTCTCACAACAGGTTGATCCATGCTAGAAAAACCCAACGGACCGCTCAACAAGCGACTACCAACATTGGCAGTCAACTACCAATGCTCGTAGCCGACTGCCTAGTCGGCCTCACAAGCGATAGTTCGATGCCAACCGATCGAGATTAGGCGATCAGACACTCGAACTTTGTCGACTTGGATCACCAACCGCACCTAAACCAGTAAAACCTTAAACAAACACTTTGTTTGAGCATCTGATCGTCGGGTAAAACTTCAAACATCATGTTAGAGCATCCGACACATTGTCTTAGCCACTTGGCCAAGTCCACCTCATCCTCTCATGGAGTTCCCCACCGAAGCTCTCTTCCCTCGGCCTACTTCCCTCGGATGCACCAAGCACATGGCTTCACAATGTCATCCTTCACGTCTTGCCCTCGAAGTCTGCTTCCCTTTGGCCTCACTCCATTCGCTCCCCATCCGGCGGTCCCTCGGATGCACCAAGCACACGGCTTCCGCAATGCCATCCTTCACTGACTCAAGGACCCTGAGCCTACGAGACTAGTGACCTTGCCAAGTCCTCAACACTCTTCATTTCCAAGGCTACACACTTGGACTTACCAACACCAAACCCCATGCTTGGATTTTCCATGCCAAGGCTACACACTTGGACTTTACCAACACCAAGCCCTATGCTTGGACTTTTCATGCCAAGGCTATACACTTGGTCTTCCCATGTCAACTCCATGTTGGTCTTCCAATGCCAAGCTCCATGCTTAGACTTCCCATGACACTCACATGTCATACATTTTGTCTAACATCAAAATACTATTCGAGTCAAACTCGAGTTCGGTCAATCGTGACCTGGGTCGATTGCACAAACAATCTCCCCCTTTTTGATGTTTGACAAAACCTCAAACTCATGTCTACCAATTATCCCTAATTGGCAATTCTCACATCCCAATGAGAATTCCAACTAGCCCCAATTGATAACTTCTCCCCCTTTTTGACATACATCAAAAAGGTCCTCCTCAAGGGTGTCAATATCTCATATCCCAATGAGATCTTACAATCTTCCCCTTGGTATAAAACCATCTAGGATTCCTTCAATCTTCCTAGTGATAAGTCCCATATCACTTAAGAGAGGCAATCCCTCAATTTTCCTCCCATGAGGAAAAATACACATCCATCTTCCCATGATGGATACCTCCCCTTAAAAGCTTCCTCCCCCTTGACCATTGCACCAACAATGTCCTTGGAGAGTACCTAAGCCAATAGGAACACTAAACTATCAAAATTAAGGGAAAAGATTCAACATTGAACTTTTACCTCCCTTCAAATTTGATACACACCGGCCTAAACACTTCTCCTAATCCATGTCCAATGGATTTTCACCCTTTCTAATGCTCTCTAAAGCATGTCCTAGGGTTAGGAGTAGTTAGGGAACCAAAATATAGCTGAACATGACCCTAACAAATCTTGTTTATCCAAAATCAGCATTGGCAGTTGACTCTCTCAGCTACCAGTCGACTGCCATTGTTGCCAGTTGACTGATTTCTGCAATGTGCATAAATCAACTTTCAGAAATGAAATTCTGAAATTCATAAGTAAAAATAGATATTTTGAAAAATCTTGAAAATTCATACGTAAATTACTTATAACAAACATTATGAGTGAAAAATATTAGAAATATAAAATACTCATAAACTAGTGAGATTGACACAAAGATCAAAACTATTGAAATTTTCAATATTTGGTCCTACTTTGTATCACCTCATTCAATGGTTATTGCTATCAAAAGATAGACTTCATCAAGGTTTTTCAAAATGATTTTGAAATGTTTTTAAAACCTTAAATTCCTTTTCCTAATATCTCACTTGTATCTAAGTGTATGAAACACATAAAAGTCAAGTGTTCTAGTGAAATATGGGTTTTGTTCATTTAGGGTCTCATGCATATGCTAGGCAACGCTATTTGATTCCCTTATACATGGGACTTCAAATCATGTCATTGTCCTTAACTCAATTTTATTTAATGCATGAATAATGATTATGTCATAAATGATAACATGAATAATCATGTGCCATATAATCATGATGTCATGGCATGTGATATAAACTTAAGCATACATGACATTTAAAAAATAAACCCTAAGCATGACATTTCCAATGATAAAATGTAAATATGATATCATGGCATGTTAAATGGCAATCAAAGCATGGCAAATAAAAGGTAAAGGTATAGGAATACCTAGATTTTAACATTAGTTGTCATTTGATAGAATTAAGTTTATTTTGCCATATTGACCAACTCTACAAAGTGTGCCAAAACCCAAAATGGCACACCAAGAACTTTAATCCTAATTGTGCCAATTTGATTAATTTTCAACTTCTCAAAGCACATTGGCACATCCTAAAGTGTCAACTCTATCATGGCTAAGTTAACTACCCATCTACTTAGGGTTGACACACCCTAACCCATCTAGCGTGAATCGATCACGCTCCTAGGAATCCAATACCTATTGGAGCTCCTCGGGTTAACAAGGTATTCACTAGGTATATCCCTAGATACCTTCCTAATGACCCTTTTTGGCTTTGAAGCCTTAGTCATTTGGGTCTTACCTAGGTCAACTCTAGAGGTAACTCCCCATTTGACCTTCTTAGTGGCTACCTTAGATTTTCTTGAATTTTTAGCCACTAAACACACACCATGGCTAATCTTAGGGATAACTTCCCTATTAATCTTGGTTTTCCTAGACCTAGAAATAGTTCCATAATTGAATGGAACATTATGATAAGTCTTCTTGGGGTTAGGTTTGTGACCCAAACCTTTCTTACCCATAGACGGTTCTTGCCTTCTAGGACCTAGATTTTGAGCATTTGACCCCTTAAATGAATTTGTCATAGTTGCTAGGGACTTTTCAAGTTTCTCAAGCCTTGACCTCAAGGCTTGGTTTTCTAATTCTAACTTTCCCAATTTTGATTTTTCATTGATCTTTTGGGAAAGACTCTTCCTAGGCATATGTCTATGATTTTTGGGATTAATGCCTAGATGGTTTTCTACCTTCCTAATGGACTCTCTAGGTAAAATAGGTCTAGTGTTATTAGTCCTAGGTTTGTCATTAGGTAATTTAACATGCTTGACACCTAAATAATAAAATCTATTTTTACTAGCATGCTTTTCATGATTGTTTACAATTGCAAGAGTACTAAAATAATTTCTAGCATGATTTTTAACCTTAGAACTAGAAGGTGCATTAAAATATACCTTAGGGTTTGCTTTTGAAGCTCCCCCTACTTGTGTAGCTCCTTCTTGCCCTTTCTTCCTCCCCCTAGGGCATTGCCTTCGGTAGTGTCCCCGTTGATTGTACTTGAAGCACACAATGTGCTCTTTGCTTTTCCTAGCGAGGACTCCGACATCCTTTGACTTTTAGTTGAATTTTGGTGTCGGTGCTTTTTCATTGGCCAATTTTTGGCACTTACTCTTATAATGTCCTTTCTCCCTACACTCAAAGCAAATTATATGATCTTTACTATTTGGAATTGCATTTGAGTTACCTAGGGTAGTGGAAGCCTCTTGATCTTCACTTCTCCCGAATGTAGATGCTTCATCTTGTTCTTGCTCCGGGATGGAAGATCTTTCCTCCCCCTCAATGCTAGAGGTGGAGGTTTCCTCCACTTTGGATGTTGAGCATCTCTCAACTTCCGAATCCTTGAGCTCTTGGGATGATGATGTACTTTCCTTGTCTTGATCATGGGAGTATGAACACTCTTCCTTGACATCCTTCTCTACATGTGTCGGTTCGGGAATTTCGTGGAATTTTACCAACTTGCACCATAATTCCCTCGCATCCCTATATTCACCTAGTCTAGACAAAATAGCATTAGGTATCAATTTTACTAGCATAATTGTTACCTTAATGTTTGTCTTGAATTGTTGTCGTTGCTCCTCGGTCTATCTTGACTTTCCTAACAGCTTGTTGTCTTCACCCCTAGGTACTTCAAAACCATTTTCAATGATTAGCATTGTATCGAAATCGGTTCCAAAGTATACCTCCATCCTTTTCTTCCACCATGAGAATTCTCCTTCAAATTTCGGTGGTTTGATGTTGATGCCGGCCATCTGGTTTGATTGTCGCAGCGGTGAGTCTGATGACAACCTCCTCGCTCTGATACCACTTGTTGGAGAATCTATGGACGACTAGAGGGGGTGAATATCCCAATTCGACATAGATGGAAATCGTTCGTTCTTGCGTTCTTTATCTACAATGATCGTTGATATGAGCAGCAAAAATGAAAATATGAAATACAAAAATAAACACAAACACACAATCACAATAGGCAACCAATATATGTGGTTTGGAACCTTAGGGTTCCTACTCCATGGGGTGAGCTCAACTAGCTCGAGTTATGCACACGATACTAATCAAACTCCTTCTCGACAATAAGTCAGAGGTGGAGAAACCTTGTACAAGCAATTACAACAGGTAATACAAAACTACAAGCAAAATACAAAGACAATATGAAATACAAGTAAAGAATAACTTTACAACACTTGGCTTTGATCACTTGCTTGTTGCTTACTTTGGTTTTCTCTTGAAGGTTTGGAATGCAGCAGAAATTTTCCTTCAAAATCTCCCCAAAAATGGTTGTGAAGCTCCTACTTTTATGCTTGTCTCGGGCTGATTCCATGCCTGGCAGTCGATTGCCAAAATCCCCAATTGAACTACCCCTGTAGTCGTTGTCTCACAAAAGTTCGATCCACGCTAGAAAAACCCAACGAATCGCTCAACAATCGACTGCCAACATTGGCAGTCGATTGGCAATGCCAGTAGCCGACTGCCCAGTCGGCTACCGAGTATTCTATGCTCCGACGCCAACCAGCAATCGACTACCATCCATGGCACTCGACTGTCGGTCGGGCAGTCTCAGCCACACATCAGTCGAACCCTATCAACTTGGAACAGTCGAACCAGCACCTATACTAGTCGACTGCTATTAGGTAAAACCTCAAACAAACACTTTATTTGAGCATCCGACCATCGGGTAAAACCTTAAACATCATGTTTGAGCATCTGACACTTCATCTTAGCCACTTGGCCAAGTCCACCTCATCCTCTCATGGAGTTCCCCACCGAAGCTCTCTTCCCTCGGCCTATGTCCCTCGGATGCACCAAGCGCGGCTTCACAATGTCATACTTCACGTCTTGCCCTCGAAGTATGCTTCCCTTTGGCCTCACTCCATTCGCTCCCCGTCCGGTGGTCCCTCGGATGCACCAAGCGCACGGCTTCTGCAATGTCATCTTTCACCGACTCAAGGACCCTGAGCCTACAAGACTAATGACCTTGCCAAGTCCTCAAGACTTCTCATTACCAAGGCTACACACTTGGACTTACCAACACCAAGCCCCATGCTTGGATTTTTCATGCCAAGGCTACACACTTGGACTTCACCAACACCAAGCCCTATGCTTGGACTTTTCATGCCAAGGCTATACACTTGGTCTTCCCATACCACCTCCATGTTGGTCTTTCAGTGCCAAGCCCCATGCTTGGACTTCCCATGACACTCACATGTTATACGTTTTGTCTAACATCAAAATATTGTTCGAGTCAAACTCAAGTCTGGTCAATCATGACCTGGGTCGATTGCACCAACATGTTTAGCCTAGTTTTAGCTACTTTAGGCTACCCTAACATTTCCTAACCCTAGGATATGCTTTGGAAAGCATTGGAAGGGCGAAAAACCATTAGAAATGAATTAGGAGAGTTGTTTAGGGTGGAAATCAAATTTTAAGGTGTGTTGAAAGTTCAATTTTGAACTTTTGCTCTTAATTTTGATGGTGTAGTGTTCCTATAGGCTTAGGGACTCTCCAAGGACATTGTTGGTGCAATGGTCACGGGAGAGCAAGCCCTTAGGGGAGGTTATCCATCATGGGATGATGGATGTGTATTCATCAAAAGGGGAGACATGAAGGGATTGGAAACCCTCATTGTACTCACCAAAGGGGGAGAATTGGAGAAGTAAGGATTGCCTCTTATTTAGTAATATTGGACTTTTCACTAGGAAGAGTAAATGGATCCTAGATGTTTTTGAACCAAAAGAAAGAATGTAAGATCTCATTGGTATATGAGACATTGATTCTCTTAGACTTTTTGATGTATATCAAAAATGGGGAGAATTTTGAGATTTTGTGGCTTGAGTTAGGTGGCCTAACTCAAAGGTTTTGTCAAGAATCAAAAAGGGGGAGATTGTTGGTGCAATCGGCCAAGGTCATGATTGATCGGACTCGAGTTTGGCTCGAGTAGTATTTTGATGTTTAACAATGGGTTGACTATATAGTTGAAATGGGGTTGACCATATGATGGAGAAGTCCAAGTGGGACACTTGGCATTTGGAAAGTCCAAGTCTCATGTACTTTGAATGGAAAGTCCAAGCATTGGTCTTGGCAATGGTAAAGTCCAAGTCTTGGGTACTTGGCATAGAAAGTCCAAGCATGGGTCTTAGCAATGGTAAAGTCTAAGTCTTGGGTACTTGGCATGGAAAGTCCAAGCATGGGTCTTGGCAATTGGAAAGTCCAATATGGAGTTGGCAAGGGAAGTCCAAGGGTGTGATATTGGCACCGTAAAGTCCAAGCTATAATCTTCGTGGCATAAATCCAATGATTGGCGGCGTAAAGTCCAAGCGTATGTCTTAGCAGCGTAAGCCCAAATGTACTGTGGTGCAATCGGCTCAAGTTGACTCGAGTTTGACTCGAGCAGTACTTTGATAGTATTTTGATGATAGAAAAAACTCTTGGCATGGAAAATCCAAGCATGGAGCTTGGTGTGGGAAAGTCCCACATGGGGTTGGCATGGAAAATCCAAGCATGGAGCTTGGTGTGGAAAAGTCCAAAGCATTGCGAAGCCGTGCGCTTGGTGCTTGCTGAGAAATGCATTGCGAAGCAGTGCGCTTGGTGCATGTGGGAAGTCTTGAGGACTTGGAAAATTCACTAGGCTCGGGGTCCTTGAGTCGGTGAAGGATGGAATTGCGAATCCGTGCGCTTGGTGCATCCGAGGGACCGCCAGACGGGGAGCGAATGGAGTGAGGCCCAAGAGAAGCATACTTCAAGGGCATGAGACGCGAAGGATGACATTGCGAAACCGTGCGCTTGGCGCATCCGAGGGACGTAGGCCGAGAGAAGAGAGCTTCAGTGGGGAACTCCATGAGGGATAAGGTGGACTTGGCAAAATGTATAAGACTGAGTGACGGAGGCTGAAACTTGATTTTTGAGGGTTTACCCGACGGTAGGATGCTCAAACAACTTGGTGTTTGAGGTTTTGCCCGACAGTAGTCGACTGGCATAGGTGCCGGTTCGATTAATCCAAGTCGACTAGGGTTCGACTGGTGTTAGACTATGTTTTTGTGGTTGGCAGTCAACTGCCATGGATTGGCAGTAGACTACCGAGGGATGGTAGTCGACTGATGGGAATGTCGCGAGCACAGAATGCTCCGTAGCCGACTAGGCAATCGACTACTAGGTCACCAGTCGACTGGTAGGAGATCCGTTGGAACTTGTCCAACGTGGATCTGGCCGTTGTGAGACAACGGTTACAGGGGCAGTCGACTGGGCCCTTTTGGTAGTCGACTGTTGGGTGCGAAATTAGCTTGATGCAGGTTATAAAAATAGCTCAAGACGGAGGACTTCGCCAAGACTTTTGTGAAGCTATTAGAGGGGAATTGCTGCTGCATTCCAGACCTTCAAGATCCATCTAAAGCAAGCAACAAGAAAAGGGTTCAAAGCAAGCGTTGTAAAGTATTCTTTACGTGTATTTCGTATTTGTCTTTGTATTGCTTGTATTTCATTACTTAGTGTAATTGCTTGTGAGAGGTTTCTCCACCTCCGACATGTTGTCGATAAGGAGTGGTTTAGTTAGTGTCGTGCGCATAACTAGAGCTCGGTGAGCTCGCCAGTGGAGTAGGAACCATTCGGTTCCAAACCACGTATATCTTGTGTGTTTGCGTGTGATTGTATTTGTTGTTAGTATTTATATTTATATTAGTATTCCGCTGCGCTAACAACAATTGTAGACGAGCACGGAAAGAGATCGATCGTATTCCACCGTACGATGATTGAGAGCTATTCACCCCTCTCTAACCGGCCAACAAAACCACATTGATCCCCTACATGTGGTATCAGAGCCAAGGAGCTTGTCGAGGACTAACCGCCGACACAAGCACTACAAGATGGCTGACTACAACATCCATCCACCGAAATTCGATGGAGATTTTTCTTGGTGGAAGAAAAGGATGGAGGTATATCTCGAAACCGACTTTGATTTTATGATTATTGTAGAAAATGGTTTTGAGATGCCTAGGGATAAAGACAACAAGCAAATTGAGAAGTCAAGGTGGACCCAAGACAAAATCAAGGACTTCAAGACAAATCTTGAGGTAATTAAATTACTTAGTGATTTGTTACCTAACCATATTTGGTTTAGATTGGGTGACTATTGTAACGCCCGTAAAATTCTAAACTATGCAAAGTAATTATATTGGTTTTAAGGCCATAAAAGGTTTAAAATAAAATAAAATAAAAGATTGTTGTAGGTAGGATTTGAACCATGAACCTCCTAAGAGGGAGGTAGCCTTGACACCACTAGATCCTAGGATAATTTATGGATAAGATATATAAAGAATGTACGAGACCATAGGATGATTCATGGATAAGATATATAAAGAATATACAAAGAATATAGATGGGAAGATGAGGAGTTGGTTCATCCCCTCCCATGAAAGGATGAAGAGTGTTCATTCCCTAGGTATTAAAGAGGAGAATTAAGAAAAGAGAGGAAGTAAAACCCCATTTTCCTTCTTCATTCTCCTTCTTCCTCATACTTGGCCGAATTCCCCATTTCCCCTTCCTCCCTTTTTCATCCCAAGCTCTAGAAATTTTATAAGAATTTTTGTATGATTATAATGGGCTTTATGTGGGCTCTTTCAAAAAAATAAAAGAAATAGAGCCAAAAAGGATGCATGGACTAGGAATTGAACCCCAAACCTCTAGTAGAAACCTAAGCCCTAAAGATGCATCCAATAACCAAAAGCCCAATAGGATTATGCTATTAGAGGAACATGGGAAATGATAGTTAAGGGTAAGGGAGGCTAAGGGACACTTCAAGTGAATAAATAGGGGAATGAGGAGACATGAGAAATCAAATTTGGCATCTTCTCCTTCTCTTCTTCTTCCTCACCGAAACCTATCTTCTCCCTTTCCATTTTCCGAAACCCATCCAAGCAAGAAGCAAGGCTTGGTTGCTTCCTTTAGGTTATTTTTCCAACCAAAAAGAAATGCGAAGGATGTAAGTATCCCTCACCTGCATACGAGTAGCTTTCGGTTGATTGTTTGTGTAGAAATCCCTATGATATATTCGGCCAAGCTTAGTTTTGATGATTCAATGAAGTTTTAATCCATGTTTTGTATGCATATGATGTTGTTAGTATGTTAATTGAATTAGGTTAAAAGACTATCCCTAAAAACCTACATGGACCATTCGGCCACCCCCCTTGTATTGATGCTCCAATGAAGTTTTATTCCATGTTTTGTATGCATATGATGTTATTAGTATGTTAATTGAATTAGGTTAAAAGACTAGCCCTAAAAACCTACATGAACCATTCGGCCAACCATTGTCCTTTAACATGCTCTAGGTTAGGTTAACATGTGTTTTATGTTGGGTGAATTCATGTTGACTTGTGATATTAAATGATGCTAGATGAAGATAACATGCTTTAGGTTAGTGTTTACTCACTCTTGATGTTTATGCCTAATGTCATGCCCTATGTGTATGTGATATTTAAGATACGTTATGAAATGAAATACGATATGATTATGAAATGAAAAACGATATGTTCATGAAATGAAGTATGATATGTTATGAAATGAAAAATGATATGTTCACGAAGTGAAGTATGATGTGTTAGGAAATGAAGTATGCTATGTTTGCAAAATGAAATAAGCTATGTTATAATAAAAGCATATAAGTATTTTACCATCTACATGGCTTGTACCAAGACCTTAACAAGGTCCAAAGGGATGGGCTCCTAAGATTCCCTAGGTCGATGGAGTAAGACTCGGGCCTATGATGGGCCTCTAATGTATGATTGCCCCTAGGTCGACGGACTAAGATCGGGCCTAGTACGGGATGAGCTCCAAGATGCCCTAGGTCGATGGAGTAAGACTCGGGCCTAGGATGGGCTTCTACGCTATGACGATTGCCCTAGGTCGACGGACTAAGATCGGGCCTAGTAACCTAGTAGGTTCGAGACTTGCTACCTCGGGTCTATTTAGGGATGCGCGCTATGATAATGAAGAAGTGGTACAATGTCGGGCCCAAATATGTTGAGATTTATGTTACGTACCTATAATATATGTTTCCAAAAAGCATCCTGCATATGTTTACATGATTTGATTGTTAGGTTCACATGCTATGTTGATATGTCATATATATATGTTGCATGTTATGTTTGATATGTCATGTTTATGCTGCTATGTTACATGTGATGTATGTTATGTTTGATATGTCATATATAGGTTGTATGTTACGTTGATATGACATGTATATGTTGCTATGTTTCATATGTTGTATGTTATGTTTGATTAAGTCATATATTTACATGATATGCTACTATGATATGTGTGCTACATGTTATGTTGCTTATGTTACATGCCATGATTAATGTTGATGTATGGTTTTTGTGAGTAGGACAGGATCTTACTAAGCCTATGTGCTTATAGTTTATCTTTCCCTCGTACTGCAGATAAGGGTAAGGGATGGATAAACTAAAGGGAGCAGCAGGAGGGGCCAAATGTGTGTGGTAGTGGCATGGTGGAGAAGATCTGTTATGTCCTTATATATATGTTTCCCTATGATGATGACGTTTATGGATGTCCTTATTTATGTCTCATTATGAAGATAATGTTTATGAACTTTAACTAAGCACTAAGTATCTATATATGTTATGATGCATGCTCTATGTTAATAAGAAGAAGTAAGAAGAAGTATCTATATATGTTATGATGCATGCTCTATGTTAAGAAGAAGAAGTATCTATATATGTCAATGCATGTTTATGTTTTAAAAGAAAAAAAAATGTGTCTAAAGTCTTTCGCTGTAAGTAGTAAGAAGTGTATGTATGTACGGTCGCGTCACGCGCCGCCCCTCCGGACTTCTGGTCCAAAAAGGGCGGGCGTGACAACTATAGGGATGCAAGGGAGCTATGGAATAAGATAATAAAATTCCAAGAAAATTTCCAACCGGCACAAGTAGAGGAGAATGTCGAAGAAGAAGCACCCACAACATTTGAATATGTTGATGATTTGGTGGAGACCTCCACCTCTAGCATTGAGGGGGAGGAAAGGGTTTCTATTCCGGAAAAAAGTTAAAATGAAGCATCTACCTCCGGAAGATGTGATCAAGAAGAATCCTCCACCTCCCTAGGTAACTCAAGTGTTGTTATTTTAAATAAAAATCACATAATATGCTTTGAGTGTAGGGAGAAAGGGCATTACAAGAGTAAATGCCCAAAATTGGCTAAGAAGAAAACACCGGAACCAAAAGTCAACCCAAAGTCAAAGGATGCCGGAGTCCCCACAACTAGAAGCAAAGAGCACATTGTGTGCTTTAAATGCAATCAAAAGGGGCACTACCGAAGCCAATGCCCTAGGGGGAGGAAGAAAGGGCAAGAGGGTGTATCGCATGTAGGGGGAGCTTCTAAAGCTAACCCTAAGGTAAATTTATTTAATGCACCTTCAGTTCCTAAAGTTAAAAAGCATGCTAAGAATTATTTTAGCTCTCTTGCAATCATTAATGAAAAGCATGCTAGTAGGAATAAATATGTTTGTTTAGGTGCTAAGCATGTTAGTTTCTCTAAGGACAAACCTAGGACCAATAACACTAGACCAATCTTGCCAAGGGAATCAATTAGGAGAATTGAAGAAAACTTGGGTGTTAATCCCAAGAAATCTAGGCACATGCCTAAGAAGAAAAATATTTCCCAAAAGATAAATGAAAACTTAAAATTGGGAAAATTAGAGCTAGAAAACCAAGTCTTGAGGTCAAGGCTTGAGAGAATGGAGAAAACCCTTAGTATTATTGAAAATTCAATTCAAGGGTCAAATACCCAAAAGTCAAGACCTAGGGTTCAAAAACGGTCTAAGGGCAAGGAAGGTTTGGGTCGCAAACCTAAGCCTAAGAAGACATATCATAATGTTCCATTTAATTATGGAACAATTTCTAGATCTAGAAAAACCAAGACTAATAGGGAAGTTATCCCTAAGACTAGCCATGGTATTTGCTTAGTGGCTAAGACCTCAAAGAAATCAAATGAAGTCACTAGGAAGGTCAAAGGAGGAGTCACCTCTAGAGTTGACCTAGGAAAAACCCAAAAGACTATGTCTTCAAAGCCAAAAAGGGTCATTAGGAAGGTATCTAGGGAAGTTATCCCTAGTGAATACCTTGTTAACCCAAGGAGCTCCAATAGGTATTGGGTTCCTAGGAGCGTGATCGATTCACGCTAGATGGGTTAGGGTGTGTCAACCCTAAGTGGATGGGTGGTTAACCTAGCCATGGTGAGTTGACACATTAGGATGTGCCAATGTGCTTAAGAAGTTGAAAAATGATTAAATTGACACAATTAGGTCCTAGAAGTATTGGTATGTCATTTTGGGTTTTTTGCACACTATGGGGAAAAATGACTTTAAGGCAAAATGGACTTAACACTAGAAATGGCAATTTGGATTCAACACTTAGGTATTTTATACCTTAGTACATTTTACTTGTCATGATTTATTTGCCTTACCATGTCATGACATCATTTTCACTTTTATCTATAAAAACATCATGATCATGTTTAGAATTATTTTTAGATATCATGTATGCTTAGATTTCTTTTACATGTCATGACATCATGATTTTGGCATATGCTCTTATCTATATCATATCTATGCCATAATCATCATCATGCATATAATTAAAATGGAATTAAGGACCATGGCATAATTTGATGGGAATCAAAGAACATTGCATAGAAATATGCATGAGACCATTAAAGAACAAAAACCCACATCTCACTAGATTAATTGACTTGTATGTGTTTTACACGTCTAGATAAAAGTGAGATGTTTAGGAAAAAGGAATCAAAGGTTTTAAAAAAATTTTGAAAACATTTTGAAAAACCTTGGTGAAGTCTATCTTTTGATAGCTATCACCATTGAATGGGATGATACAAAGAGGGCTCATTATTGAAGCTTTTCTTAACTTTTGGACATTGTATCAATCTCCTAATTTAGTGGGTAAAATAATTTTCAAATATTTTTCACCCATAGTGTTTATGATAAGTAATATACATACAAAATTTCAAGATTTTTAAACTTATGTATATTTACTTATGAATTTTGGAAAGTCATTTCTAAAATTCAGAAAATTGCAATGATTATCGATCATTGCGGTATACCGACCGCTACTATGGCTCGATCGATGGGGTGGCAACCGACTAATTTCTAAATTCAGTCGACTACCCAAGCTGATTTTAGGTAAACCTTGTTGGTTAGGCCCATGTTCAACTAGGTTAAGGTCCCCTAACCACTCCTAACCCTAGGATATGCTTGGGAGAGCATTAGAAATGGTGGAAATCCATTGGACATGGATTAGAAGAAGGGTTTAGAGAGAGTATAAATTTTAAGGTGGATGAGAGTTCATTGTTGAATTTTGCCTTAATTTTGATTGGTTAAATGTTCCTATTGGATTAGGGACTCTCCTAGGACATTGTTGGTGTAATGGTTAAGGGGGAGCAAGCCTCTAGGGGGAGGTATCCATCATGGGAAGATGGATGTGTATTTCCTCATGGGAGGAAAATTGGGTTGCCTCTATTTAAGTGATATGCGATCAATAGAAAGATTGTAGGCATGTGTTCCTCCAAGGGAGAGATTGTAAGATCTCATTGGGATATGAGACATTCATACCCTTGGAAAGGACCTTTTTGATGTAATGTCAAAAAGGGGGAGAAGTTACAAAGTTACTAATTAGGTTTGGAATTCTCATTTGTGATGTGAGAATTACCAATATGGGAGAATTGGTAGACTTTAGATGGTAGTTTTGTCAATCATCAAAAAGGGGGAGATTGTTGGTGCAATCGACCCAGGTTGACTCGAGTTTGACTCGAGCAGTACTTTGATAGTATTTTGATGATAGACAAAACTCTTGGCATGGAAAATCCAAGCATGGAGCTTGGTGTTGGAAAGTCCAACATGGAGTTGGCATGGAAAATCCAAGCATGGAGCTTGGTGTGGAAAAGTCCAAAGCATTGCGAAGTCGTGCGCTTGGTGCTTGGTGAGAAATGCATTGCAAAATCGTGCACTTGGTGCATGTGGGAAGTCTTGAGGACTTGGCAAGTTCACTAGGCTCGGGGTCCTTGAGTCAGTGAAGGATGACATTGCGAAGCCGTACACTTGGTGCATCTGAGGGACCGCCAGACAGGGAGCGAATGGAGTGAGGCCCAAGGGAAGCATACTTCGAGGGCATGAGACACGAAGGTTGGCATTGCGAAGCCGTGCGCTTTGCGTATCCGAGGGACGTAGGCCGAGGAAAGAGAGCTTCGGTGGAGAACTCCATGAGGGATAAGGTGGACTTGGCCAAGTGGCTAAGACTGAGTGTTAGAGGCTCAAACTTGATGTTTTAGGGTTTACCCGACAGTCGGATGCTCAAACAACTTGGTGTTTGAGGTTTTGTCTCTACGATCGGCCCGACGCATAGGTGCCGATTCGGTGATCCAAGTCAACTAGGGTTATTGTTGTTAGGCTGCGGTTTTGTGGTGCACGCCATGGATTAGCGATCGTGATGTCAACAATATCGATCGATGTTGACAACGATCCGCAGGATGGCGATCGTGATGGGAATGTCGCGCTGCAGAATGCTCGTGGTAGTCGACTACTTGGTCACCAGTCGACTGATGGGCATGATCAGTCAACTGGTAGGAGATCCGTTGGAACTTGTCCAACGTGGATATGGTCGTTGTGAGACACAGTTCTGATGATCGGGCCTTTTGGCGGTCATTGCTACCTGAAATTAAGCTTGATCACGGGTTATAAAAGGAGCTCAAGAGGGAGGATTTCGCCAAGACTTTTGTGAAGCTATTGGAGGGGAATTGCTGCTGCATTCCAGACCTTCAAGATCCATCTAAAGCAAGCATTGTAAAGTGTTCTTTACGTGTATTTCCTATTTGTCTTTGTATTGCTTGTATTTCATTACTTAGTGTAATTTCTTGTGAAAGTTTTCTCCACCTCCAATGTGTTGTCGATAAGGAGTGGTTTAGTTAGTGTCGTGCGCATAACTAGAGCTTGGTGAGCTCGCCCGTGGAGTAGGAACCATTCGGTTCCGAACCACGTATATCTTGTGTGTTTGCATGTGATTGTATTTGTTGTTAGAATTTATATTTGTATTAGTATTCTGCTACGCTAACAACAATGGTAGATGAGCACTCAACGAGAATGATCATATTCCACCGTATGACGATTGAGGGCTATTCACCCCCCTCTAGCCGGCCAACACAACCACATCGATCCCCTGCATGTACATTGGCGATGTAGACCCGATTAGCTTGACAATAGCTGATGGAAGCACCTAAAGGCTAGCATATGGATGAACAAGTCATGGATGACTTGGAGGGATCCAATAGGCGTGAGGCTGATGGAGGTGGCTAGAAGGCTTAGGCCTTGGCTAAGAGTGGTCTAGCAAGTATGAGGGGATCATACTTGGGTTAAACCTTATGTTTGAGGTTTATCAGTCGACTTGGGTTATTGACCAGTTGACTGGTCAAGTGTTTTGACACTTGGCAGCCGAGTCAACTCTGAGTAGTCGACTGGGGTTATGATTAGTTAACTGATTGGGAGTCGATTGAAGCTCGATTGTGGTTGAGTGGCCTTGGCAGTCGACTAGACTTGAGCAGTCAACTGCTATAAAGGGAAGTCGACTTCTATTTGCGGCCACAAACACAGAAAGTCTTGTAGTCGACTGGGCAGTCGACTGACTGGGCAGCAGTCGATTGCTAGGGTTTGGTAGGCGACTGATCGATTATCCGTTGGAGTTTTCTATTGTGGATTAAGCCGTTGTGAGACAATGGCTACAGGAGCATTCGACTGCTAGGTATGGGAAGTCGACTGCTAGGCGAAAATTAGCCCGAGTTGCAGCTTTATAAGGAGCTCGAAGAGGAGGATTTTGGCCATGGTTCTTGGGGTGATTTGAAGGGGAAGAGTTGGTGATTTCCAATCCTTCAAAGTCATTTCAAAGCAATCAACAAGCAAGCAATCCATAGTTCTTTGTGTAAATTTTTCTTTACTTGTATTTCTGTATTGCTTAGTTTACAAGTTATATTTTGTTTTATTATTTTTGTAATCACTTGTAAGAGATTTCTCTTCCTTCGATGTGTCACCGAGGAGTGTTTTGATTAGTGGTGGTGTGCATCACTAGAGCTCTCTTTTGAGCTCACCTCGTGGAGTAGGAACTAATGTTCCGAACCATGTTACATCTTGTGTCTTTGTGCTTGTGTATTCGTATTTATATTGTTGGAACGTCGGTGCCCGGCTAGAGTGGGGTGAATAGCCTTTCTTGTGTATGGTGGAATTTGCTCATTCTCATTCGTCTACGAATATGATTAGTCCAAGCGGAAATATAAAGCTAAAGTAAAACAATTAAGAAAAAGGAAGGCAAACGCAAACATGAAGACACAACGTGGTTCACGGCCTTGTCGCTAATCCACGCACCGATTCGTTCCAGGTGAATCACGCCTAAACCTTCACTATTCTCTCCATGGCACCAAACAAGGTGGAGGTAACATTTTCTTACAAGATCACTCTTCTTACAATAGGATTGAGATAAATGCAAGTAAGAAGAGTAGGAAAACATTTTGGGCACATGGGTGTTGTTTGGAGTTAAAGCATTAGCCTCTCCAAGTGTCCAAAGGCCTCTTCTTATAGGGAAGAGGCCATTCTTCCCGTTGAGCCAGCATCAGTCGACTGATGCCCCGATCAATCTACTACCGTTGTAGTCGTTGCCCTCTAACGACTTCTTCCACATTGGATTCCATCCAATGGCTCCCACATCAGTCGACTGATCTTTCCATCAGTCGACTGATGGAGCCATCAGTCGAGTGGTCGACGTGATCACTCGACTATTGAAGCTTCTGTGCCCAAAACCCTCGACATCAATCGACTGCTCCCCTTGGCAGTCGACTGATGGAGTGATTAGTCGGATGCCAAGAGCTGGCAGTCGACTGTTTGGCCAGAATGGAGACTCGAACACCAGTCGAGTCTCCAGTCGACTTGGAGCAGTCGACTGCTACCTATACCAGTCGACTGGTTTCGGGAAACACCCATCCGCCACTCAGTCGTTTGGGCAAGTTTCACCTATGAGCTACCCCATCCCGGGATACAATCGCTCACTCTCATTCCCTTGGAGTCCCTCGCCTTGAAGTTCTCTTCGTCCAGCCATGTCCCTCGGATGCGCCAAGTGCACGGCTTCGCAGCGCCATCCTTCATGTCTCACCCAGAAGTCTACTTCCTTCGACTTCACTCCAATGCTCCTCGTCCGGTGGTCCCTCGGATGCACCAAGCGAACGACTTCCGCAATGCATCTTTCACCGACTCAAGGACCGAGTCATGAGATGGTGAATCTTGCCAATGCTATCGTCATCCATGTGCGAATTACTAAGTCCTACATGACTTCAACGCACATATCAAATCCATAACAAACCTAACTTAAACCCTTTGCCACACACATCAAAACCACATCACATGGGTTGATTGCCCTAACATATATTTGTTAGTAATATATGAGAGATGTCCTAAGGCAATCGCCTTATGTATGAACCATTTATATGATAAATGAAGATTCACTATTTGAGTATACATGTTTTATGTATTTGATTGGATCTTAAACTCATTTACTGAATGTCCACGATATGATTCACAGCATGAGAGAATTTGTGATTGGATCACAACTAGTGAGTATCTCTATATGTGTAATTATGATGTATCGGAATTATCCCTAGTCGATGAATTGATGGATTTGGACACCATCAATTCTGTCGAGACTAGCACGAGGTATACTCCTTGGTGTATCCAAGCAGCTGATTCTAACTGGCTGGAGACATAGTGATGTCTGGAGTTAATCGTGGATGCTAGTTATGGTAACTAGTTCATTGGAGTGACCAGCCGTAAGACTTCATATGGTTCTCTGCATATATAGATATGTCAATGAAGTTCTTACTGTGGCTTAAGTGCGATGTTCCTTTGACTTGCGGTATTCAAGTCATCTTGATCATAGAGACTTATGCTTTGACATCTTAAGCAAGCATCTCTAAGGAGATGTGGACCCGGGATGATTGGGTATAAGTCGAAGTGATCGAAGGTGTTTGAATAACCTATAAAGGATTCACCACTCCTTGCGAGGAGATGTATACTCATGGCCTCTCGTCGGATTGTTACTAAAGTCTTTGGCCAAAGCATTACATGTTTAGAGTAAGGTACTCTACGATACATGTGGAGTAACTAGAATCTGTAGGACGAGGAAATGATACTTGGGCTAGGTGTGACGTAGTCAGCCTAGTGGGGGCTGACACTATAGACCATGTCCTGAACCAAGTGGGTATAAGATGAGTGAAGGGAATGGGGCACGATTTATTCGAGCTGTTGAAGGGTTTCAGAAATAGTTCTGGATCAACCGTTGATCTTTTCGGTTAATTGGGGATCATGATGTACTACTAGGTGCCACTCATGATCGTTCTATAATTAATGGTTAATTATATACGGCCAACATAAACCAAGAACCTATTTGGTCACACGCACAACGAGCGTAATCCAAAGGATTTAAAACGAGCTTGAGAATGGGATTCTTAGACCGAGAGAAACAAGGTTTGGTTGGACCAAACATGAAGCGAGCATGAAATCATTTCAGTCGCAATGGAAGCGTGGATGGGCCGTGTCTTATGAAGACATAATGGATGAACCAAAATGGTTTGGTTCTAATCCAATAGAGGAGAATAAACCAAAGGGTTTGGTTTATTTTAAATGAATGAACCAAAAGTTGGTTCGGTTCATTTTAACTTAAAATAAACCATCATGGTTTGGTTTATTTTAACTTATCTTAATGGAGCGGGTTAACGGGCCTAATGGTTATGATCCAATAACCATTAAGAGAATTAGTTCTCTATAAAAGAGGGCTTAAGGGATAATTAAGCCCTAATCCAAAAAAACCCCTAGCCCTAAGGTTGCCGCCCACCTCCTCCTTGGAGCTCTCGGCGCCAACCTATTGCCGCCGCCCAAAGCTCCTCCAACCGGCGTCCAGAAGGTAGCTTCCTTCCCCCTCGCCGGTGTCGAGCTGCTGCCTGTTAGTGCTCCGGAGATCTCCTTCAGGTTTGGCATCAAGGTGAGCTCTATCTTCCTTGGTTGGCCGGCGCCTATCACCTCCACCAAAGCTGTCCAGTTTTCTGGACAGCTTGTTCTCCTCTCGTCGGAGCGTCGTTTGGACGACGGTTAGAGCTTCGACAGTGGCTAACTTACCGGGGATTCGATCTCCGGTAATCCTCTGAGGTGGAGGACGAAGGATTCGTCAATCGGTTGACGAATACCTCTCCGGAGAAGCGAGTTTTGAGAACACGGTTTTGGATCCGAATTTGGATTCGGATCGTGATCATCTCTCCATCACGTCGTCTTCAACACGAGGCTAGTAACCCGTACGAAGATGAAGCTCGTGGCTTAGCGAAGTCATCCTAAGGATACTCGGCGTGGATACGGATAGAGACGATTCTAGCGAGGATCGTTCCGGTTGATGCCGTTCCCGCTACACGTAATACGAAAGGTATAACGTAGATAAATTTCCTTTTATTGCAAATTTAAATTTATGGTTATGTCTACACTTGTTGTAATATGCATGCGTGTGTTGTGTGTGTTGTAATAAATGTAGATTTATTATTTTTTATTGCTTCCGCTGTGTTCATGTTTACGAAACATGATCGAACACACACATGCCGCGGTGCCGGAAACCCAACAGTGGTATCAGAGCCCAGGTTGTGTTTCGACATAATCGTAAAATGGTTTTGCGATAGTCATAATGTTATTTCTGGAAATTTTCTAATTTTGGAAATTTAGAAGTATTTATGGAAATTTTTCAATTTTGGAAAGTCTAGAAGTATTTATGGAAATCTTCCACTTTTGGAAAGTTGGAAGTATTTATGGAAATTGATATTTTCCATAAATAAAATATTTGATTAGATTTTGGAAATTTATTTCCTGATTTAATCTTGATTTGATTTGGGAAATCAAATCTTAAAATATTTTATTTCCATAAGTAGTTTTAATGATTTAGGAAATTGGTTTCCTAAATAGATTTTCCTTAATCAAATAATTCCATAAATAAAATATGTGGTTAGATTTGGAAATTTGTTTCCTAATTTAATTATGATTTGATTTGGAGAATCAAATCTTAAACATATTTTATTTCCATAAATAGTTATGACATATAAGGAAATATATACATGACATAATTGTATGCCATGTAATTGCATTAGATGCATAACATTATGCCATGCGTGTCGTGACATGTAGATGTATGCCATGTATGTCATGCCATGTAGATAATAGTTATTTGCATGCAAAGAGGATGAGACATAAAACCCTTAAACAATATTAAAGCCTACACCTTCCATTGATATGGTTAGAACCAGAGTTCCGTTTCTTGTTTGGGTTGTTGGACTCTCTCCAAGCCCGGCTCGAACCCGAACATGTTCAAACCATGGAATAGTTTAATACTAATATGGTAAGAGTCAGAGGACAATCGTTAGCTTTGGTTGTTGGACTCTCTCCAAGCTGGGCTAATTGGTTAAATGCACTCTAACCATATTAAAACTATTTCTCGATTAATGGGTTGGCTTTAACCTGGAGCATCGGCTTGTTGGACTCTCTCCAAGGTCGATGTAAAGGGAGGTGAAGTTGGGTGCTATGCATATGATGCATACTTGTTAATGTGTTAACAACCCAACGTATGTGTGAACATTCAATTAGTTGATAGCACATTGTGATAGTTGCATATACGTGATATGCAATCGGTATAGATGATACCTACCATCGTAGTTATGAATGGCTTGTTGGACTCTCTCCAAGGTTGTTCATAACTATGATGGATATCAGCCCATTCGGAGATGGACCTACGATCTCCCGAAGTGATTTTGGGGTTTTTGAAATTCGAAAAATGAATGGGATTTATAAATGTATATTGATGCATTTTAAAATCATTTTCTCATATATGCTCGTTATGTATTTCTAGGTCAATAAATTGATCATGACGTCTTTGAATTTGCGCACTATTTTGGATTCGAACAAACTGACTGGGCCTAACTTCCTGGACTGGCTTAGAAACCTGAGAATTGTTCTCAAGGCGGAAAAGCTTGCATATGTCCTTGAAGAGCCTCTTCCTGACCGTCCTAAGGACGATGCAACTCCAGACCAAATGTTGGTCTATCAGAAGCATGTGGCAGATTCTGAGCTTGCGAGTTGCATCAGCTAGCGGCGATGGTACCTGAGCTGCAAAAGCAGCATGAGCATATGGATGCTAATACTATAGTCTTCCATCTTCATGAGTTGTTCGATGAGCAAGCGAGATCCAAAAGGTTCGAGGTCTCTAGGCTCCTCTTCACCACGAAGATGCAAGAAGGTTCATCTGTAGTGCAGTTTGTTCTAAAGATGAACGGGTACATCGAGCGGCTAGCAACCCTCGGTTTTGTGATGGATCATTAGTTAAGTATTGACTTAATTCTGCATTGTTTGCCCAAGAGTTTCTCACAATTTGTGATGAACTAACGGATGAACAAATTAGAATCCACCATTCCCAAGCTCCTCAATATGCTTAAGACTGTGGAGCCTTCTGTGAAGCATGAGGAGAAGGCGGTTCTGTTAGTTGATTCCTCAAAGAAAGGTTCTAAGAGGAAGGCAAAAGAATAGAAGAAAGGAAAGAAGAAAAAGGCAAAGAAGGCAGAACCAGCGCAAAAGGGCACTTGCCATCACTGTGGCAAGGAAGGCCACTGGCGAAGAAACTGTAAGATTTATCTTGAGTCCATGAAGAAGAAGAAGGCATCCGATGCCCCATCCTCTTCAGGTATCTTCGTTATTGATTGTCATTCTATTTCCTTAGACACTTGGGTATTGGATACTGGGTGTGGCTCACATATATGTAATGACATACAGGGGCTAAGGAATAGAAGAAGACTTGTCAGAGGGGAGTCAAATTTGCGAGTTGGCAATGGAGCAAAGGTTGCTGCGGTCGCCATCGGAACTTATTTGCTGAAGCTCCCTAGTGGACTAGTCTTAGAACTGGACAATTGCTATTATGTTCCTTCTCTAATAAAGAATATTGTTTCTATTTCCTGTTTAAATAGAAATGGTTTCCATTTGACGTTTAGTAACAATTGTTGTTATATAACTTTGAATAGCGTACTTTATGGAACTAGAACCTTGAGTAATGGCATTTATACGTTGGATGTATCCAGTGACATTTTCAATATCGAAGTGAGCAACACGCGTGCTCGAAAGGATAATCAAATAGACTCCTATATGTGGCATTGTCGTCTTGGCCATATAAGCAAGAAACGCATGTCCGAATTACACCGATGTGGAATTCTGGAATCGTTTGAATTGGATTCATACGATACATGCGAATCATGCTTAAAAGGCAAGATGACTAAGTTACCTTTTACTGGAAAAGGTGAACGAGTGGGAGAGTTACTAGGACTAATACATACTGATGTATGTGGACCTATGTCAACTCAAGCATTAGGAGGCTATAGCTACTTCATTACCTTCACCGATGATCACTCACGATTTGGGTATGTGTTCTTGATGAAACACAAGTCTGAAGCCTTTGAAAGGTTCAAAGAATTCAGAAATGAAGTAGAGAAACAACATGATAAGAGTATTAAAATACTTCGATCGGATCGAGGTGGTGAATACTTAAGTCAAGAGTTTCTTGATTATCTAAGAGACAATGGTATATTGTCTCAATGGACTCCGCCATATACACCACAGCATAATGGTGTATCTGAGAGGCATAACCGGACCTTATTGGACATGGTCAGGTCAATGATGAATCATGCGACTCTTCCCAAGTCCTTTTGGGGCTATGCACTTCAGACAGCTGTTTACTTGTTAAACAAAATGCCTACCAAGGTAGTCTCAACTACTCCATATGAGATATGGAATGGTAAGAAACCTCATGTATCTTACTTGAAGATATGGGGTTGTCCTGCTTATGTGAAGCGGACTGTATCAGACAAATTGGATGCTAAGTCTGATAAATGTCTATTTGTTGGATACCCTAAGGAAACAAGAGGTTACCAATTCTATCATCCTGTGGAACAAAAGGTGTTTGTTTTAAGGCATGCTGTGTTTCTAGAGAAAGAGTTTCTCTTGCAAGAAAACAGTGGGAGTGTCGTCGAGCTTGAGGAGGCTCGAGAGACTCAAATAGACATTAATGAGATACCTGGTGAAGCACAACAGCCGACAACTCATAGTGATGAGCAATCGGCTGGACCTATTGTAACACCACATCTTCGTAGATCTGGTAGAACACGCAATATTCCTGAGAAATATGGATTTCTCATAAGTGAATCGAACAACGTGTTACTCATTGATGATGAGGAGCCTACCAGTTATGAAGAAGTGATGACAAGTTCAGAAAGGGATAAATGGCTTGGTGCCATGAAGTCGGAGATAGATTCCATGTATGAAAACCAAGTTTGGAACTTGGTTGACCCACCTGAAGGCATAAAGCCTATAGGGTGCAAGTGGGTTTTCAAGAAGAAAACCGACATGGATGGTAATGTGATTACCTATAAGGCTAGATTGGTGGCGAAAGGATATCGTCAAAAGCAAGGTGTTGATTATGACGAAACCTATTCGCCTATAGCTATGCTTAAATCCATTCGGATGCTCCTGGCCATAGCGGCTCATTATGATTATGAGATATGGCAGATGGATGTGAAAACAACTTTCCTTAATGGAAACCTGCTCGAGAACGTGTATATGATACAGCCTGAGGGTTTCACATCGGTTGATAAAACCAAGGTATGCAAATTGCGACGGTCCATTTATGGATTGAAGCAAGCATCCAGGACCTGGAATATCCGTTTTGATGAGACCATCAAAAAGTTTGATTTCTCACAAAATCCAGACGAACCTTGTGTGTACAAGAAGGTTAGTGGGAGTGCAGTCGTGTTCCTTGTATTATATGTTGATGACATATTACTTATATGAAACGATGTTTCAATCTTACAGTCAGTTAAGGTTTGGTTATCCAAGACATTCTCCATTAAAGACTTGGGAGAAGCAACCTACATCCTCGGGATTAAGATCTATAGAGATAGATCGAAACGGTTGCTTGGTCTTTCACAGTCTACATATATAGACCGAGTGCTAAAGAGGTTTAGTATGTCGGAATCCAAGAAAGGTTTCCTACCCATCAGGCATGGGATACACCTTTCGAAGTCTATATGTCCGCGCACAGAAGACGAGAGGATTTGCATGAGTAAGATTCCCTATGCATCCGCAATAGGATCTATCATGTATGCTATGTTATGTACGAGGCCTGATGTATCGTATGCTCTGAGTGTCACGAGCAGATACCAGTCTGATCCAGGAATGGATCATTGGGTGACTGTTAAGACGATCCTTAAGTACTTAAGAAGAACTAAGGATGCGTTCCTAATATATGGAGAAGGGTACATGGTGATACATGGGTATATGGATGCCAGCTCCAGACAGACAAGGATGATTCCATATCTTTGTCTGGGTATGTATTCACCTGGAATGGAGGCGCAATAAGTTGGAAAGGTTCCAAGCTTGACACTATAGCGGATTCTGCCACTAAGGCAGAATACATTGCAGCTTTGGAAGCAGCAAAGGAAGCGGTTTGGATCAAGAAGTTCATCCCTGAACTTGATGTGGTCTCATCAATGATCCAAACATGTGCTTCGCCGCTATCATCTTATCAGAGAGATCATCAGTAGGAACGAAATACAAATCGAGAAAATTCCCACTTAAAGGAACTTAGCGGATCCCTTGACTAAGGCATTACCTCAAAATAAGTTTGAGGGTCATGTTCGAGCTTATGGTATTGGATACCGTAGCGATTGGCATTAGGCCAAGTGGGAGTCTGTTAGTAATATATGAGAAATGTCCTAAGGCAATCGCCTTATGTATGAACCATTTATATGATAAATGAAGATTCACTATTTGAGTATACATGTTTTATGTATTTGATTGGATCTTAAACTCATTTACTGAATGTCCACGATACGATTCACAGCATGAGAGAATTTGTGATTGGATTACAACTAGTGAGTATCTCTACATGTGTAATTGTGATGTATCGGAATTATCCCTAGTCGATGAATTGATGGATTTGGACACCATCAATTCTGTCGAGACTAGCACGAGGTATACTCCTTGGTGTATCCAAGCAGCTGATTCTCACTGGCTGGAGACATAGTGATGTCCGGAGTTAATCGTGAATGCTAGTTATGGTAACTAGTTCATTGGAGTGACCAGCCGTAAGACTTCATATGGTTCTCTGCATATATAGATATGTCAATGAAGTTCTTACTGTAGCTTAAGTGCGATGTTCCTTTAACTTGCGGTATTCAAGTCATCTTGATCATAGAGACTTATGCTTTGACATCTTAAGCAAGCATCTCTAAGGAGATGTGGACCCGGGATGATTGGGTATAAGTCGAAGTGATCGAAGGTGTTTGAATAGCCTATAAAGGATTCACCACTCCTTGCGAGGAGATGTATACCCATGACCTCTCGTCGGATTGTTACTAAAGTCTTTGGCCAAAGCATTACATGTTTAGAGTAAGGTACTCTTCGATACATGTGGAGTAACTAGAATCTGCAGGACGAGGAAATGATACTTGGGCTAGGTGTGACGTAGTCAGCCTAGTGGGGACTGACACTATAGACCATGTCCTGAACCAAGTGGGTATAAGATGAGTGAAGGGAATGGGGCACGATTCATTCGAGCTACTGAAGGGTTTCAGAAATAGTTCTGGATCAACCGTTGGTCTTTTCGGTTAATTGGGGATCATGATGTACTACTAGGTGCCACTCATGATCGTTCTATAATTAATGGTTAATTATAGACGGCCAACATAAACCGAGAACCTATTTGGTCACACGCACAACGAAAGTAATCCAAAGGATTTAAAACAAGCTTGAGAATGGGATTCTCAGACCGAGAGAAACAAGGTTTGGTTGGACCAAACATGAAGCGAGCATGAAATCGTTTCAGTCGCAATGGAAGCGTGGATGGGCCGTGTCTTATGAAGACATAATGGATGAACCAAAATGGTTTGGTTCTAATCCAATGGAGGAGAATAAACCAAAGGGTTTGGTTTATTTTAAACGAATGAACCAAAAGTTGGTTCGGTTCGTTTTAACTTAAAATAAACCATCATGGTTTGGTTTATTTTAACTTATCTTAATGGAGCGGGTTAACAGGCCTAATGGTTATGATCCAATAACCATTAAGAGAATTAGTTCTCTATAAAAGAGGGCTTAAGGGATAATTAAGCCCTAATCCAAAAAAACCCAGGTTGCCGCCCACCTCCTCCTTGGAGCTCTCGGCGCCAACCTATTGCCGCCGCCCAAAGCTCCTCCAACCGGTGTCCAGAAGGTAGCTTCCTTCCCCCTCGCCGGCATCGAGCTTCTGCCAGTTAGTGCTCCGGAGATCTCCTTCAGGTTTGGCATCAAGGTGAGCTCTATCTTCCTTGGTTGGCCGGCGCCTATCACCTCCACCAAAGCTGTCCAGTTTTCTGGACAGCTTGTTCTCCTCTCGTCAGAGCGTCGTTTGGACGACGGTTAGAGCTCCGACAGCGGCTAACTTACCGGGGATTCGATCTCCGGTAATCCTCTGAGGTGGAGGACGAAGGATTCGTCAATCGATTGACGAATACCTCTCCGGAGAAGCGAGTTTTGAGAACTCGGTTTTGGATCCGAATTTGGATTCGGATCGTGATCATCTCTCGATCACGTCGTCTTCAACACGAGGCTAGTAACCCGTACGAAGACGAAGCTCGTGGCTTAGCGAAGTCATCCTAAGGATACTCGGCGTGGATACGGATAGAGACGATTCTAGCGAGGATCATTCCGATTTATGCCGTTCCTGCTATACGTAATACGAAATGTATAACGTAGATAAATTTCCTTTTATTGCAAATTTAAATTTACGGTTATGTCTACACTTGTTGTAATATGCATGCGTGTGTTGTGTGTGTTGTGTGTGTTGTAATAAATGTAGATTTATTATTTTTTATTGCTTCTGCTGTGTTCATGTTTACGAAACGTGATCGAACACACACACGCCGCGGTGCCGGAAACCCAACAATATTTGTATTAGTATTTCTATATCCACTGCGTACTAACGAATTGTAGAGATGAACATGAATGAATTCTATCGAGTGACACAAAATGCTATTCACCCCCCTCTTGCGCGACCATCGATTCTTAACAGTTTCTTTCTTGGACTCCTCCTCAACCCTTATTGGTGAGGGATTCTTATGGAGCTTGATCAGTTTACTCCATAATTCCTTAGAATTCATAAACTCTCTTAATTTTGACAAAATATCATTAGGTAACAAATTTACTAACATCTTTGTTACTTTGTTGTTGGTCTTGGATTTTTGGACTTTCTCCTCCTTTCATTTCTTCTTCTTGAGAATTCTCCCTTTCATGTCCATCGAAGCTTCGAAACCTTACATCAAAACAATCCAATTTTCTATTTCACACATTTAAAATATTCCATCCTACATTTCCAATATGTGAAATCTTCGTGGTCGAAGGAAAGTAGAACTACAGTGCTATATCCTAATCCATCGCTGAAATCCATCTTCTCTTTTACTCCTCTAGCGCTTGCTCTTGCACCGATTAGTCCTTGAAGAGTGGCCTCACTATGATACCACTTGTTGGGACCATTTGGTGTGCTAGAGGGTGGGTAAATAGCAATTTTCGATTCTTCTATTTGTTCGTTGTCATGCTTGTCTGTAATTGTTGGTAATACACAGTGAAAACACAATAAAGCATAAACATAATAAATAAGACAATCATACACGCACAATGCCAGATTTTATGTGGTTCGTGCAGGCAATTTTTTAACTGCACAAACGTTGCCATGTATGGCAACATGTGATTGTGCGCACAAAATGCATTTAGTGCATTTCGTGTGTTGGAGTAATCCCTTTAAAAGGGTGTGAATCCAAAGGGTAAGAGGTGAAGAGGTTGTGAGAGCAAGGGGAATCATTGTAGAAGCTCTGGTGAGATCAAGAGTTGTAAGGCTATTGAGAGATTACAGAGACTTTACATCAAGGTTGGAGAATGTCCAAGGCATCAGATCTTGGTTCATGGAAGAGGAGGGATGATTTGTTTGTAATCGTTCTTCAAATAGTGAGCAAAGATCGAATGATCTCTTCCTAGAACTGTTCATCCTCCGAAGTGCGAAGAATCTGACAAAATTGTTCTAAATTCAGTATTTACAATATTGTATTTACTAAGCATTTTAAATTCATGCAACTCATATAAGATGCAATAATTCCTACATTGGTATCAGAGCAAAAGAAGGTTTGTGTCTGATTTGTATGAATTTATTTTTATAGACTGTAAATTTCACAATTCATCGCGAAGATGATGAATAATGAAAATTGTCGAGTGAAGCCCGACTGGGAAATGTAGTTACATGAGCACTTTAAGTGCTCAGAATAAGGAGCATGAAGCACTCGGTGATTTTTCAATGGTCGAGCGATAATTCCTGAGTCAAAAATTGATTGTCGCTGCATTTGTCGAATGGGAAACCAACCACTGCTTGGGTTATTCGGTAAGAAGAAATCGGGCGTACAATGCTAAAGCACTGGGTGTTTGGCACCACGTTAGGCACACAATGGCCGAGCACATTGTGCTCGGGCACACGGTGGTTAAGCATTGGCTTCTCAACACCGTGGAAAAAGTGTAATGTTTGAGCACGTGGTGCTCGGGCATGCTGTGCTCGACCCCACAGTAGGCACAAAGCGCCCGAGAAAGTGGTGCTCAGCACCGTAAGTCGAGCGATGAAGCTCTCAGGTTGAGCACTCAGGAGTACTCGAGCACTGGACAAAAGTGTTGGGCACTTGGCTCGATAGTGAAATGTACAATGCTTGTGTTGGGCATGTGGTGGTCAGGCAATAGAAGTGGACTTTGCTCCAACATTGGAAACCTCGACACTCAGGCTTTGTGCTTGACACAGAGAGACATCGCATTGCAGTGCTTAGCACGAAGCATTTATGCTCTTCCAACTGTCCAAGACAATCGTACTCGACACTCGGGGTGCTCGACTAGAGCAGTGGGTGCTCGGCCAGAGCAGTGGGTGCTCGGTCGAAGCACATTGGTGCTCGGTTATAGCATTAAGTGCTCGGATGGAGCACAAGGCGCTCAGGTTATGTGCTTGATGTTTGGGTTGTGTGCTATGTGCTCAGAATAAGTGAGCACAGTATTGATACTCAATTGAGGAGAGCTAGGGTCGGTACTCGACTGAGTGAGCACAGTGCTTCGTACTCACAAATCACTCGAAAAAAGCATGTGGTGATTAGGACGCCAAGTAGAGGTGCTCAGAATATCAGTGTTATTCTCGAGTTTGAGTAACAAAGTCGACATTGGCTGACTTGCTTAATTTGGCAATGGTCAACTGAACTCATAACTTGATTGTCGAGTAGTTGTTGGAATAACTTATACTCAGGAAAATAACTCAAAATAGGTTAAGTAAACTAGGGTTGGAAACTAGGGATGTTGAGAAGACAGAACACCACGAATGGTGCTCGAGTGCCTGGGGTACTCGGAGCAAATCGTGTGGTGTTCAAGTTCTTACGGAACACTGGCGAGTTAAGTCCCCATGGTTCCAATCAACTGGTCTAAGTTGATGGTCGACTGATAGACTATTGATTGGTGTCAGTCAACTAAATGAATTTTGAGTCGATTGAGGAAGTCTATGGGACTTCGAAGAATGTAACAATTTTGTAATGGACAATCAATCTGATATTGTAATTTGATTGTATGAAATGTCATAATCTATTTAGTATATGTGAAATGTTACCTTCTGGTGATAAGATCTTGGTAAGCATGTTGGCGGGTAGTGATTGGTCCTCTCACATGGACAATCATCTCTATTTGTTAAATACGAATAGAGGTAAGACCATTGCTTATAGGATAACTTGTGAAACTATATGTATATATAGACATACCTATAAGCTGGGTCACCTTGATATTTGGATCAAGATGAGATCATTTGACAATTGATGATCGAAGTAAATGCTTCTACCATTTACAATACATGTTTGGAGCCAGATCAAAATTCATATGTTGAATTCTGGATTAGACATTAGGAATTTCTAGATTGAAATATATACGATGTTGATTTGAGGAAAATGTGTGCTCTTTATTGGTAAAGAGAATAACATCGTAACATGTGATTCATACCACATGTGCTAAGATGATAATAACGGTAGTAGGAGAATGGATCCCTGCTTCTCGACTATGTGAGTCCTTTGAGATTATATATTGATCTCAGCATTTGTCCAGAGTGACTATTTAGTTGTTTACTTGAAGTTTTAATCAAGGCCTGCTATTTTAGCATGTAAACCTATTGACTATGGATGATTCGGTATATAGAACATGACTAGGTAAGTAACTGATTAAAATGAATGTATTTGATTTAAAAAGGAAAATTAAATAGATTTACATCTTTTGATGTTATTCACTAGTAGACCCATTTCTGTTGTGTATTGAAATGATTGTGAATATTGAATATGTAATATGCTCTTAATATGATGGTCATTTTGAGGGATTAGAGATGTTCATATTGATTTAAATAAAGATTATTTAATTTGAGTAAATAGCAAGACATAGATGTATCTAGGAAAATGGTTATGTACCATCAGGAGAATGGTCATGTACCACCTGGAGAATGACTGTGTGCCACTTGGAGAATGGCTATGTGTCATTTAGAGAATTGTTATATATCATTTGAAGAGCAGCTAAGTTAGGTGTAGCAACTTTTCTTAGCATTGATCGCTCTATGAGCAATTATGTAAGGTGTAACAACTTTCTTAACATTGAATGCTCATTGAATTCCTAAGTATGAATTGGATGTTTTTTTAGTCTTTGTGACTATTGATCTCTGTTCTTTTATTCTTTTGGGACTATGGACACTAGCTCTATTTAGTCTACGTGGCTAAATACCTCTTATTGGTCTATGTGACCATTTACCTTTATGGCTTAACTTGGATGAGTGGGAGGACAAAATGCACTTAGTGCATTTCGTGTGCTGTAGTAATCCCTTTATAAGGGTGTGCGCCCAAGCAAGCTTTAAGAGAGCAAAAGGGTAAGAGGTGAAGAGGACGTGAGAGCAAGAGGAATCACTGCAAAAGCTCTGGTGAGATCAAGAGTCGTAATGCTGCTGAGAGATTGCCGAGACTTTGCGTAAAGGTTAGAGAACATCCAAGACATCGGATCTTAGTTCGTGGAAGAGTAGGGACGATTCGTTCATAATCATTCTTCTGACGGTGAGTAAAGATCGAGAGATCTCTTCCTGTAATTGTTCATCTTCTAAAGCACGAAGAATCTAACGAATCACTATAAGTTTAGTATTTACAATACACTTTAACACTTGATTGCTTATTGGTTGCTTTGGAAAGGCTTGGAAGGTCTAGAACACAGCAGCAATTCCCCTCCAAGAGCTCCAAAAACTATTGGCCTTCCTTCTACTCGTCATTCTCCTTTTAAGTCACACGTCAAGCTAATTTTATGTCGTCCAGTTAACTAATCTTACCCCCAATCAACTGCCCACAATGTCGTTGTGTCACAATGGACTAATCCACATCGGATTATAGCCAATCAGCCAACATCTCAAGCCCATCAGTCAACTGTCAAAGCCATCAATCGATTGTAAAATCTTTTGTACTCTATCCATTTAAATCCAGTCAACTTCTCAATCCTAGCATTCTACTGCCAATGACCAGTCAACTGCTCAAATTTAGCAGTTGACTGTCATAGTCACAGTCAATAGTCGAGCCTCAGTCGATTACTTGACTAGTCGACTGGTCAAAACCCAAGTCGACTGTCTGAGCCAAATTGAACTCTTGAGTGTCGAGCACTCAATCAATCGACTAGTACACCTCAAACATGAGGTTTAACCCAAATATGATCCCTCATAATTGACACTCACCCTTAGCCTAGACCTAAGCCTTCAAGCCACTTCCATCAACCTCACCCCTCAAGGTCCATCTGAGTCATCCAAGCTCTTTCACCCTTTGCGCTAGCCTTCAAGTGCTTTCATTGGCTTCATCATGCCATCGAGGTACCCTTAGCCTAGGCCTAAGCCTTCAAGACACTTCCATCAGCCTCTAGCCTTTAGTTTGAGTCCATGACTCCTCACCCTTGTCCCTAGCATTCAAGTTCTTCTGTCAGCTTTTTCATACTAATAGATCTAGCTTTGCCAAGAGGTCGCACCTCCAAAACTTCCATTGTCAAGTCTCTAAACATGGCCTTTCTCCGCCAAGACGACACCCTTGGACTTACACGGCCAAGACTACACACTTGAACTTTTCCTTTGCCAAATATTCATATTTGGACTTTCACCGCCAAGACTACACACTTGGACTTACACGACCAAGACTACACCATTGGATATTTCCTTTGCCAAGTATCCATACTTGGACTTCCAATTGCCAAGACTACCCACTTGGAGTTTCCCTTGCCAAGAATCCATTCTTGGACTTCTCCATTTCCATATATCCATACTTAGACTTTCCCATGCCATGTCTCCAAACTTTGACTTCCACTCGTGTCTCACTCAAGCTTGGTCAACCATGACCTGAGGTCGATTGCTCCAATAATCTCCTCCATGACAATCTCCCTCATATGACCTTGGATATCCCAATCATCCACTAGTCATATGATCAACATATGGTCAAAATATATTGTCAAATACATTGTCAAACTCATTCTCAAACATCAAAACCCTACTCGAGTCCCACTCAAGTCTAGTCAATTGTGAGCTAGGCCAATGCACCAATAGTTAGTTGGACCGGAATAGGTAAGTTGAATCCCTAGTATGTCTGTTGGACCAGACTGGGCAAGTGATAACCCTAATAGGTCGACTGGAAAAGACTATGCAAACAGAAGTCTTTGCAAATCAAGGACACCATGAGTAGTCTCGATGGGACAGCAAGGACTAAACATCAGAGTGTGTCATGAAGGTCAAAGGATCGAATGCTAAGTAGGAAATCTAGACGGGTGGTGTGCGCAATTTATATAGGGGTTTAGCTATCATTTTAGCGCATATCTTACCTCATTTTTAGGGTATTCATTGCATATTATATTTGTTTACTCCACTTTTCTATTATCTTCATTCGGAGATTTGCTTTTGCTAATTTTATGTGTAGGATGACATTTTTGGAGCAAAATTTAAGCATTTTATACAGAATGGACTTTAGGGGACATGCTCTGCCCATGTCCCAAGATACAAGCACATTCTAGAAGCGAAAAGGATCAAAACATAGGCTCCAGAGTGGCACATGGTCTGTTGGATCGTTTAGAGTGGTAGAGGGGGTGAATAGCACAAAATTCTCTTCGTTCTTTTGTTCGATATAAAATACGAGTAAGAGTAAATGAAGTGGAAAGAAAATAATACTCATTTGTTTTTACTTGGTTCACAGCCTTCGACTGCTAGTCCATGGCCCTAACGGTCCTAGACCGTGTACGGAGGGAAAAACACTAAAAACACTCCTCCTCGTTAGAGGAAAGAGTAAGCGAATACAATCGATGAAAAAACTCAAGGTAGAGGGACACTCCCCCTCTCCTGGTTACGATTAAAGCACGATTAAATATAGAATTTAAGACGACAATAAGAAAGAATACCGACGACTATTAAATTAATGAAAGGTAGGCACTTGTCGGTGGAGATGCGGTAGCACTTCATCGTCGTAAGGTCGTCGTAGAAGAGTATCGTAGCGGAGGCCTTTTGGAGAGATTTTGATTATGGAAATAGGGTGGAGAACCCCTACTTTTATAGCCTTGCAAACCCTAGACGTTCACATCTTCAACCAATGAGAGCAAGCCTCCTATCCCTTCAAAAATGGATATAATCTTTGACTCTCCTCCAAACTAATCCTTGACCAACAGTCGACTGCTACCCTTACCAGTCGACTATTAGATGGATCAGTCGAATGATACAAGCCCTCAGTAGATTGATGGTAGGTTTTCCATCTACAACGAAGATTTATCTCAGAAAAATAGTTAATACAAGCAAATTAAATGGTCATCTACCATCCGATCTCGACTTAGACCTTCCAAGGGAGTTCTTGGTCGAATCGTCGCCTATGAAAATCCCCATATAGAGGACACGACCTTTTTCGCACTCATTCACACGAGCTTACCTCAACATTTACTTTGTAGCTTCTGCTTTCGATCTTCCACCTAATTCCTTCGGCTCCCTTCGAAGTCATCCCGGTGTCGCCCGACCACCACGGCTCGCTCTGGGTGTCCCTGACCTTCAGATCTAGCTTTAGCACTTTTCTGCACAGTTGATTTAGCTTGTGAGATAACAAAATGATCTTAACTTTATATCGTTTGCTATAATCAAAACTAAGGTTTGACTTAGGTGTCTATTGCACCAACAATCTCCCCCTTTTTGATCTACAGCAAACCCATACAAAGTTAAGGAAATAATATGCATGAAGAATCAAAGATTAAGTAGGGGTAATAGAGACTTTCTTCCGAGTACTCCCCCTTGAGGAAACCTCCCCCTTGACTGAGGGTGAGTCTTGATTGAATATCTTAATCCTCCCCCTTGATGTTTGCTATTTAGGAAGAGTTTAAGTAATTAATAATTACTTAAAGTTGACCTTAGTATTAAAAAATAAGTTTAAGTTAAGAAGATTTTTTAACTTGGCCTTTCTCCCCCATTCTCAAGTAAAACACTAACGTTTGGCCATAAGAATATAGAATTAAGTATCTAAGTTAAGTTATCAAAAAAAATGATGATCCCTTAATGTTGGCCTTTTCTCCCCTTTATGCCATAAATTGGAAAGAGGGGTTTTAAAAAAATATATAAGTATTAAAATTAAGTTCCAAGTCCAAGCATGTTCCATATTATTTTGAAAATAATATACTAAAAATAAGCTCATCTATTAAATGTTCAACTCTTATTTGACTTGATTGATATGAAAGATCAACAAGTCCTGGTCAGAGTTGGTTAATATATATGATTATACTCCGTGGCTCATGGCGATGCACTAGCTCTACATCTGGAACCAAGAGTAAGGTCCTAATATCTCACACCCATCTACGTGACTAAGTACACAAACACATTAGTCCTATGTGTTGTGAGATGTATTGGCTCCTTAAATCTATAGTTGCATGATATCTAGGGTAAGCCCTAAGCTAGTTCCATTAACATGAAAAGAGAAGTAAATACTAGAGTATATAAAAAGAATGTAAGTCCTACTCTATTACACACATGCCTAATTTCCATCTTAGTAGACTAAATTCGGCTTTGCGTAGTGGCTTGCAAAAAGACAGGCTAGGTTTGACTTGGATTCCACATAATCGAGTTTAATGGTTCCGTTAGCAACATGTTCTCGAATAAAGTGATGTTTAACTTCTATATGTTTTGTCCTAGAATGGCAAATAGGATTTTTGGTTAGGTTTATGGAGCTAATATTATCTATGTGAGTTTTAATATTGTTGAAGTTTAAATTAAAGTCTTGGAGAGTGTGCTTCATACAAAGAAGTTGAGCCACACACTCATCCATCGCGACATATTCAGCTTCGGTAGTAGAAAAGGCAATACAATGTTGCTTCCTACTGTACCAACTCACTAGACTTGAGCTGAGAAGTTGACAACAACCACTCATGCTCTTCCTATCGAGTTTACTACCGCCATAGTCCGAGTCGGAGTAGCCGATTAGTTCGAAATCGGTAGATCTAGGGTACCAAATACTGATGCTTAGCATGCCTTTTAGATACTTAAGGATACGCTTAATTAATGTTAGGTGAGACTCCTTAGCACAGGTTTGAAACCTTACGAACAAACTTACTGTGAATAATATGTCGGGTCGATTCACAGTTAAGTATAGAAGACTCCTTATCGCACTCCTATAGTATTTTAGGTGGATGGGATTTCTTTCTAAGTCCTCTCCTATATTGACAGTAGTTGCCATGGGTCTATTGATGGTATTGGCATCTTGCATTTCAAAACATTTAATTAATTCCCCAGTTTATTTTTGTTGATGTAAATATATTCCATCCTTAGTTTGTTTAATTTGTAGTCCTAGAAAGAAACTCAATTCACCTACTAAATTCATTTCAAATTCACTTTCCATAAGTGAAATGAATTCCTTTAGTAGAATCGAATTGGTTGTTCCGAAAATGATATCATCTACGTAGATTTTGTTGGTGCAATCGGCCCGGGTTGACTCGAGTTTGACTCGAGCAGTATTTTGATGATAGACAAAACTTATGACATGGGATTGTCATAGAAAAGTCCAACATGCAGTTGACATGGAAAATCCAAGCATGGGGCTTGGTGTGGAAAAGTCCAAAGCATAAGACTTCATAACGTCCATCTGAGTCATCCAGACTCCTTCACCCTTCGCGTTAGCCTTCAAGTTCTGCCATTGGCTTCATCATGCCATCGAGGTACCCTTAGCCTAGGCCTAAGCCTTCAAGACACTTCCATCAGCCTCTAGCCTTTAGTTCGAGTCCATGATTCTTCACCCTTGTCCCTAGCCTTCAAGTTCTTCTGTCAGCTTTGTCATACTAATAGATCTACCTTTGCCAAGAAGTCGCACCTCCAAAACTTCCATTATCAAGTCTCTAAACAAGGCCTTTCGTCGCCAAGACAACACCCTTAGACTTACACGACCAAGACTACACACTTGAACTTTTCCTTTGCCAAATATTCATATTTGGACTTTCACCGCCAAGACTACACACTTTGACTTACACGACCAAGACTACACCATTGGATATTTCCTTTGCCAAGTATCCATACTTGGACTTCCCATTGCCAAGACTACCCACTTGGAGTTTTCCCTTGCCAAGAATCCATTCTTGGACTTCTCCATTGTCAAGTATCCATACTTAGACTTTCCCTTGCCAAGTCTCCAAACTTTGACTTCCACTCGTGTCTCACTCAAGCTTGGTCAACCTTGACCTGAGGTCGATTGCTCCAATAATCTCCTCCATGACAATCTCCCTCAGATGACCTTGGATATCCCAATCATCCACTAGTCATATGATCAACATATGGTCAAAATATATTGTCAAATACATTGTCAAACTCATTCTCAAATATCAAAACCCTACTCGAGTCCCACTCAAGTCTGGTCAATTGTGAGCTAGGCCAATGCACCAATAGTTAGTTGGACCAGACTAGGTAAGTGGAATCCCTAGTATGTCTGTTGGACCGGACTAGGCAAGTGATAACCCTAATAGGTCGACTGGAGAAAACTAAGCAGACAGAAGTCTTTGCAAATCAAGGACACCATGACTAGTCTCAATGGGTCAGCAAGGAATAAACATCAGAGTGTGTCGTGGAGGTCAAAGGATCGAATGCTTGTTAGTAATATATGAGAGATGTCCTAAGGCAATCGCCTTATGTATGAACCATTTATATGATAAATGAAGATTCACTATTTGAGTATACATGTTTTATGTATTTGATTGGATCTTAAACTCATTTACTGAATGTCCACGATACGATTCACAAAGATGAGAGAATTTGTGATTGGATCACAACTAGTGAGTATCTCTACATGTGTAATTGTGATGTATCGAATTATCCTAGTCGATGAATTGATTGATCTCGACACCATCAATTCGCTGAGACTAGCACGAGGTATACTCCTTGGTGTATCCAAGCGCTTGATTCTCCGGGCCGAGACATAGTGATGTCCGAGTTAATCGTGGATGCTAGTTATGGTAACTAGTTCATTGGAGTGACCACCGTAAGACTTCATATGGTTCTCTGCATATATAGATATGTCAATGAAGTTCTTGTGGCTTAAGTGCGATGTTCCTTTGACTTGCGGTATTCAAGTCATCTTGATCATGGAGACTTATGCTTTGACATCTTAAGCAAACATCTCCGAGGAGATGTGGACCCGGGATGATTGGGTATAAGTCGAAGTGATCGAAGGTGTTTGAATAGCCTATAAAGGATTCACCACTCCTTGCGAGGAGATGTATACCCATGGCCTCTCGTCGGATTGTTACTAAAGTCTTTGGCCAAAGCATTACATGTTTAGAGTAAGGTACTCTTCGATACATGTGGAGTAACTAGAATCAGTAGGACGAGGAAATGATACTTGGGCTAGGTGTGGACGTGAGTCGACCTAGTGAGGACCGACACTATAGACCATGTCCCAACCAAGTGGGTATAAGATGAGTGAAGGAATGGGGCACGATTCATTCGAGCCAAGGGTTTCGTAAATAGTTCGATCAATCGCTGATCTTTTCGGTTAATTGGGGATCATGATGTACTACTAGGTGCCACTCATGATCGCTCTATAATTAATGGTTAATTATAGACGGCCAACATAAACCGAGAACCTATTTGGTCACACGCGACAACGAGTGTAATCCAAAGGATTTAAACGAGCTTGAGAATGGGATTCTCGCATCGAGAGAAACTATGTTTGGTTGGACCAAACATAAAGCGAGCATGAAATTGTTTCAGTCGCAATGGAAGCGTGGATGGGCCGTGTCTTATGAAGACATAATGGATGGACCAAAATGGTTTGGTTCTAATCCAATGGATAAGAATAAACCAAAGGGTTTGGTTTATATTAAACGAATGAACCAAAGGTTGGTTCGGTTCGTTTTAACTTAAAATAAACCATCATGGTTTGGTTTATTTTAACTTATCTTAATGGAGCGGGTTAACGGGCTTTATGGATATGATCCATTAACCATTAAGAGAATTAGTTCTCTATAAAAGTGGGCTTAAGGGATTGTTAAACCCTAACTAATCCAATCATCCAAACCCTAGCCGCCCAACACATTGTTGCCGCCCAGCTTGTGTTGCCGCCCAGCCCATAGCACCTCCATCCGGCGTCCAGAAGGCGGCTTCCTTCCTCCTCGCCGGCGTCGAGCTGCTGCCGGAAGAGTTCCGGCGATCCTCCTTAGGTTTGGCATCAAGGTAAGCACTTGGCTTCCTTTGTTGGCCGGCGCCTATCTCCTCCACCAAGCTGTCCAGTTTTTCTGGACAGCTTCTTCTCCTCTCGTCGGAGCGTCGTTTGGACGACGGTTAGTGCTCCGACAGCGGCTAACATACCGGGGATTTGATCTCCGGTAATCCTCTGAGGTGGAGGACGAAGGATTCGTCAAACGGTTGACGAATACCTCTCCGGAGAAGCGAGTTTTGAGAACTCGTTTTGGATCCGAATTTGGATTCGGATCGTGATCATCTCTCGATCACGTCGTCTTCAACACGAGGCTAGTAACCCGTACGAAGACGAAGCTCGTGGCTTAGCGAAGTCATCCCGAGGAGCTCGGCGTGGATACAGATAGAGACGATTCTTACGAGGATCGTTCCGGTTGATGCCGTTCCCGCTACACGTCATACGGAAGGTATAACGTAGTTTAATTTCCTTTTATTGCAATTTTAATTTACGGTTATGTCTACACTTGTTGTAATAGCATGCGTGTGTTGTGTGTGTTGTAATAAATAGGAGTATTTATTATTTTTATTGCTTCCGCTGTGCTCATGTTTACGAAACATGATCGAACACACACACGCCGCGGTGCCGGAAACCCAACAATGCTAAGTAGGAAATCTAAACGGATGATGTGTGCAATTTATATAGGTGTTTAGCTATCATTTTAGCACATATCTTACCTCATTTTTAGGGTATTCATTGCATATTATATTTGTTTACTCCTCCTTTCTATTATCTTAATTCGGAGATTTTCTTTTGCTAATTTTATGTGTATGATGACATTTTTGGAGCAAAATTTAAGCATTTTATACAGAATGAAAATTAGGGGACATGCTCTTGCCAAGTCCCAAGATACGAACACATTCTAGAAGCGAAACGGATCAAAACGTAGGCTCCAGAGTGGCACACGGTCTATTGGATCGTTTAGAGTGCTAGAGGGGGTGAATAGCGCAAAATTCTCTTCGTTCTTTTGTTCGATATAAAATGCGAGTAAGAGTAAATGAAGTGGAAAGAAAATAATATTCATTTTTTTTTACTTGGTTACCAGCCTTCGGCTGCTAGTCCAAGGCCCTAACGGTCCAAGACCGTGTACGGAGGGCAAAACACTAAAAACACTCCTCCTCGTTAGACGAAGGAGTAAGCTAATACAATCGATGAAAAAACTCAAGGTAGAGGGACACTCCCCCTCTCCTTGTTACGATTAAATCATAGTTATATACAGAATTTAAGACGGCAATAAGAAAGAATACCGATGACTATTAAATTAATGAAAGGTAGCCACTTGTCGGGGGAGATGCGGTAGCACTTCGTCGTCGTAAGGTCATCGTAGAAGAGTATCGTAGCGGAGGCCTTTTGGAGAGCTTTTGATTATGGAAATAGGATGGAGAACCCCTACTTTTATAGCCTTGCAAACCCTAGATGTTCACATCTTTAACCAATGAGAGCAAGCCTCCTATCCCTTCAAAAATGGAAATAAGCTTTGACTCTCCTCGAAACTAATCCTTGACCAACAGTCGATTGCTACCCTTACCAGTCGACTATTAGATGGATCAGTAGACTGATACAAGCCCTCAGTAGATTGATGGTAGGTTTTCCATCTACAACGAAGAGTTAGCTCGAAAAAACAGTTAATACAAGCAAATTAAATGGTCATATTCCATCCGATCTCGACTTAGACCTTCCATGGGAGGTCTTGGTCAGATTGTCGCCTAAGAATGTCCCCGTATAGAGGACACGACCTTCCTTACGCTCACTCACACGAGCTTACCTAAACATTTACCTTGTAGCTTCTGCTTTCGATCATCCACCTGATTCCTTCGGCTCCCTCCGAAGTCATCCCGGTGTCGCCCGACCCCCACGACTCGCTCTGGGTGTCGCTGACCTTCGGATCGAGCTTTAGCACTTTTCTGCACACTTGATTTAGCTTTTGAGATAACAAAATGAGCTTAACTTTATATCATTTGCTATATTCAAAACTCAGGTTCGACTTAGGTGCCTACTGCACCAACAATCTCCCTCTTTTTGATCTATGGCAAACCCATAAAAAGTTAAGGAAATAATATGCATGAAGAATCAAAGATTAAGTAGGGGTAATAGAGACTTTCTTCCAAGTACTCCCCCTTGAGGAACCACCCCCTTGACCGAGGGTGAGTCTTTAAAGAATATCTTAATCCTCCCCCTTGATGTTTGCTATTTAGGAAGAGTTTAAGTAATTAATAATTACTTAAAGTTGACCTTAGTATTAAAAAATAAGTTTAAGTTAAGAAGATTTTTCAAGTTGGCCTTTCTCCCCCTTTCTCAAGTAAAACACTAACGTTTGGCCATAAGAATATAGAATTAAGTTACTAAGTTAAGTTATCAAAAAAAATGATGATCCCTTAACGTTGGACTTTACTTCCCCTTTGGTCCATAAATTGGAAAGAGGGGTTTTAAAAAAATATATAAGTAAGTTCCAAGTTCAAGCATGTTCCATATTATTTTGAAAATAATATACTAAAAATAATCTCATCTATTAAATGTTCAACTCTTATTTGACTTGATTGATATGAAAGATCAATAAGTCCTGGTCAGAGTCGGTTAATATATATGATTATACTCCGTGGCTCATGGCGATGCACTAGCTCTACATCTGGAACCGAGAGTAAGGTCCTAACATCTCATACCCATCAACGTGGCTAAGTACACCAACACATTAGTCCTATGTGTTGTGAGATGTATTGGCTCCTTAAATCTATAGGTGCATGATATCTAGGGTAAGCCCTAAGCTAGTTCCATTAACATGAAAAGAGAAGTAAATACTAGAGTATATAAAAAGAATGTAAGTCCTACTCTATTACAAACATGACTAATTTCCATCTTAGTAGACTAAATTCGGCTTTGGGTAGTGACTTGGTAAAAAGATCGGCTAGGTTTGACTTGGATTCCACATATTCGAGTTTAATGGTTCCGTTAGCTACATGTTCTCGAATAAAGTGATGTTTAACTTCTATATGTTTGGTCTTAGAATGGCAAATAGGATTTTTGGTTAGGTTGATGGAGCTAATATTATCTATGTGAGTTTTAATATTGTTGAAGTTTAAGTTAAAGTCTTGGAGAGTGTGCTTCATCCAAAGAACTTGAGCCACATACTCACCCATCGCGACATATTCAGCTTCGGTAGTAGATAAGGCAACACAGTGTTGCTTCCTACTGCACCAACTCACTAGACTTGAGCTGAGAAGTTGACAACAATCACTCGTGCTCTTCCTATCGAGTTTACTACCGGCATAGTCCGAGTCGGAGTAGCCGATTAGTTCGAACTCGGTAGATCTAGGGTACCAAATACCGAAGCTTAGCATGCCTTTTAGATACTTAAGGATACGCTTAACTAATGTTAGGTGAGACTCCTTAGCTCAGGTTTGGAACCTTGCGCACATACTTACTGCGAATAATATGTCGGGTCGACTCACTGTTAAGTATAGAAGACTCCCTATCGCACTCCTATAGTATTTTAGGTCGATGGGCTTTCTTTCTAATTCCTCTTCTATATTGACAGTAGTTGCCATGGGTGTATTGATGGTATTGGCATCTTGCATTCCAAAATGTTTAATTAATTCCCTATTATATTTTTGTTGATGTAAATATATTCCATCCTTAGTTTGTTTAATTTGTAGTCCTAGAAAGAAACTCAATTCACCTACTAAATTCATTTCAAATTGACTTTGCATAAATGAAATGAATTCCTTTAGTAGGATCGAATTGGTTTTTCCGAAAATGATATCTTCTACGTAGATTTTGTTGGTGCAATCGGCCCGGGTTGACTCGAGTTTGACTCGAGAAGTATTTTTATGATAGACAAAACTTATGACATGGGATTGGCATAGAAAAGTCCAACATGGAGTTGGCATGGAAAATCCATGCATGGGGCTTGGTGTGGAAAAGTACAAAGCATAAGACTTCATAACGTCCATCTGAGTCATCCAGACTCCTTCACCCTTCGCGCTAGCCTTCAAGTGCTTCCATTTGCTTCATCAAGCCATCGAGGTACCCTTAGCCTAGGCCTAAGCCTTCAAGACACTTCCTTCAGCCTCTAGCCTTTAGTTCGAGTCCATGACTCCTCACCCTTGTCCCTAGCCTTCAAGTTCTTCTGTCAGCTTTGTCATACTAATAGATCTACCTTTGCCAAGAGGTCGCACCTCCAAAACTTCCATTGTCAAGTCTCTAAACATGGCCTTTCGTCGCCAAGACGACACCCTTGGACTTACATGGCCAAGACTACACACTTGAACTTTTCCTTTGCCAAATATTCATATTTGGACTTTCACCGCCAAGACTACGCACTTTGAGTTACACGACCAAGACTACATCATTGGATATTTCCTTTGCCAAGTATCCATACTTGGACTTCCCATTGCCAAGACTACCCACTTGGAGTTTTCCCTTGCCAAGAATCCATTCTTGGACTTCTCCATTGCCAAGTATCCATACTTAGACTTTCCCTTGCCAAGTCTCCAAACTTTGACTTCCACTCGTGTCTCACTCAAGCTTGGTCAACCTTGACCTGAGGTCGATTGCTCCAATAATCTCCACCATGACAATCTCCCTCATATGACCTTGGATATCCCAATCATGCACTAGTCATATGATCAACATATGGTCAAAATATATTGTCAAATACATTGTCAAACTCATTCTCAAACATCAAAACCCTACTCGAGTCCCACTCAAGTCTAGTCAATTGTGAGCTAAGCCAATGCACCAATAGTTTGTTGGACCGGACTAGGTAAGTGGAATCCCTAGTATGTCTGTTGGACCGGACTAGGCAAGTGATAACCCTAATAGGTCGACTGGAGAAGACTATGCAGACAGAAGTCTTTGCAAATCAAGGACACCATGAGTAGTCTCGATGGGTCAGCAAGGACTAAACATCAGAGTGTGTCATGGAGGTCAAAGGATCGAATGCTAAGTAGGAAATCTAGACGGGTGATGTGCGCAATTTATATAGGGGTTTAGCTATCATTTTAGCGCATATCTTACCTCATATTTAGGGTATTCATTGCATATTATATTTGTTTACTCCACTTTTCTATTATCTTCATTCGGAGATTTGCTTTTGCTAATTTTATGTGTAGGATGACATTTTTTGTGCAAAATTTAAGCATTTTATACAGAATAGACTTTAGGGGACATGATCTGGCCATGTCCCAAGATACGATCACATTCTAGAAGAGAAACGGATCAAAACATTGGCTCCAGAGTGGCACAGGTCTATTGGATCGTTTAGAGTGCTAGAGGGGGTGAATAGCGCAAAATTCTCTTCTTTCTTTTGTTCGATATAAAATGCGAGCAAGAGTAAATGAAGTGGAAAGAAAATAATACTCATTTGTTTTTACTTGGTTCACAGCCTTCGACTGCTAGTCCATGGCCCTAACGGTCCTAGACCATGTACGGTGGGCAAAACACTAAAAACACTCCTCCTCGTTAGAGGAAGGAGTAAGCGAATACAATCAATGAAAAAACTCAAGGTAGAGGGACACTCCCCCACTCCTTTTTACGATTAAAGAATGATTAAATAAAAAATTTAAGATGACAATAACAAAGAATACCGACGACTATTAAATTAATGAAAGGTAGGCACTTGTCGGTGGAGATGCGGTAGCACTTCATCGTCGTAAGGTCATCGTAGAAGAGTATCGTAGCGGAGGCCTTTTGGAGAGCTTTTGATTTTGGAAATAGGGTGGAGAACCCCTACTTTTATAGCCTTGCAAACCCTAGACGTTCATATCTTCAACCAATGAGAGCAAGCCTCCTATCCCTTCAAAAATGGATATAAGCTTTGACTCTCCTCGAAACTAATCCTTGACCAACAGTCGACTGCTACCCTTACCAGTCGACTATTAGATGGATCTGTCGACTGATACAAGCCCTCAGTAGATTGATGGTAGGTTTTCCATCTCCAACGAAGAGTTAGCTCGAAAAAACAGTTAATACAAGCAAATTAAATGGTCATATACCATTCGATCTCGACTTAGACCTTCTATGGGAGGTCTTGGTCGGATCGTCGCCTAAGAATGTCCCCGTACAGAGGACACGACCTTCCTTGCGCTCACTCACATGAGCTTACCTCAATATTTACCATGTAGCTTCTGCTTCCGGTCTTCCACCTGATTCCTTCGGCTCCCTCCGAAGTCATCCCGGTGTCACCCGACTACTATGGCTCGCTTTGGGTGTCGCTGATCTTCAGATCTAGCTTTAGCACTTTTCTGCACACTGGATTTAGCTTGTGAGATAACAAAATGAGCTTAACTTTATATTGTTTGCTATAATCAAAACATAGGTTCGACTTAGGTGCCTAATGCACCAACAATCTCCCCCTTTTTGATCTATGACAAACCCATACAAAGTTAAGTAAATAATATGCATGAAGAATCAAAGATTAAGTAGGGGTAATAGAGACTTTCTTCCAAGTACTCCCCCTTGAGGAAACCTCCCCCTTGACCGAGGGTGAGTCTTGAAAGAATATCTTAATCCTCCCCCTTGATGTTTGCTATTTAGGAAGAGTTTAAGTAATTAATAATTACTTAAAGTTGACCTTAGTATTAAAAAATAAGTTTAAGTTAAGAAGATTTTTTAACTTGGCCTTTCTCCCCCTTTCTCAAGAAAAACACTAACGTTTGGCCATAAGAATATAGAATTAAGTTACTAAGTTAAGAATTCAAAAAAAATGATGATCCCGTAACGTTGGCCTTTTCTCCCCTTTTTGCCATAAATTGGAAAGAGGGGTTTTAAAAAAATATATAAGTATTAAGTTAAGTTTCATGTCCAAGCATGTTCCATATTATTTTGAAAATAATATACTAAAAATAAGCTCATCTATTAAATGTTCAACTCTTATTTGACTTGATTCATATGAAAGATCAACAAGTCCTGGTCAGAGTCGATTAATATATATGATTATACTCCGTGGCTCTTGGCGATGCACTAGCTCTACATCTGGAACCAAGAGTAAGGTCCTAACATCTCACACCCATCTACGTGGCTAAGTACACAAACACATTAGTCCTATGTGTTGTGAGATGTATTGGCTTCTTAAATCTATAGGTGCATGATATCTAGGGTAAGCCCTAAGCTAGTTCCATTAACATTAAAAGAGAAGTAAATACTAGAGTATAAAAAAAGAATGTAAGTCCTACTCTATTACACACATGCCTAATTTCCGTCTTAGTAGACTAAATTCGGCTTTGGGTAGTGGATTGGTAAAAAGATCGGCTATGTTGTACTTGGATTCCACATATTCGAGTTTAATGATTCCGTTTGCTACATGTTCTCGAATAAAGTGATGTTTAACTTCTATATGTTTGGTCTTAGAATGGCAAATAGGATTTTTGGTTAGGTTGATGGAACTAATATTATCTATGTGAGTTTTAATATTGTTGAAGTTTAAGTTAAAGTCTTGGAGAGTGTGCTTCTTCCAAAGAAGTTGAGCCACACACTCACCCATCGCGACATATTTAGCTTCGGTAGTAGATAAGGCAACACAGTGTTGCTTCCTACTGCACCAACTCACTAGACTTGAGCTAAGAAGTTGACAACAACCACTCATGCTCTTCCTATCGAGTTTACTACCGGCATAGTTTGAGTCGGAGTAGCCGATTAGTTCGAACTCGGTAGATCTAGGGTACCAAATACCGAAGCTTAGCATGCCTTTTAGATACTTAAGGATACGCTTAACTAATGTTAGGTGAGACTCCTTAGCACAGGTTTGGAACCATGCATACATACTTACTGCGAATAATATGTCGGATCGACTAACACTTAAGTATAGAAGACTCTCTATCGCACTCCTATAGTATTTTAGGTCGATGGGCTTTCTTCCTAAGTCCTCTCCTATATTGATAGTAGTTGCCATGGGTGTATTGATGGTATTGGCATCTTGCATTCCAAAACGTTTAATTAATTCCCTATTATTTTTTTGTTGATGTAAATATATTCCATCCTTAGTTTGTTTAATTTGTAGTCCTAGAAAGAAACTCAATTCACCTACTAAATTCATTTCAAATTCACTTTCCATAAGTGAAATGAATTCCTTTAGTAGGATCGAATTGGTTGTTCCGAAAATGATATCATCTACGTAGATTTCATTGGTGCAATCGGCCCGGGTTGACTTGAGTTTGACTCGAGTAGTATTTTCATGATAGACAAAACTTATGACATGGGATTATCATAGAAAAGTCCAACATGGAGTTGGCATGGAAAATCCAAGCATGGGGCTTGGTGTGGAAAAGTCCAAAACATAAGACTTCATAACGTCCATCTGAGTCATCGAGACTCCTTCACCCTTCACGCTAGCCTTCAAGTTCTGCCATTGGCTTCGTCATGCCATCGAGGTACCCTTAGCCTAGGCCTAAGCCTTCAAGACACTTCCATCAGCCTCTAGCCTTTAGTTCGAGTCCATGACTCCTCACCCTTTTCCCTAGCCTTCAAGCTCTTCTGTCAGCTTTGTTATACTAATAGATCTACCTTTGCCAAGAGGTCGCACCTCCAAAACTTCCATCTTCAAGTCTCTAAACATGGCCTTTCGCCGCCAAGACGACACCCTTGGACTTACACAGCCAAGACTACACACTTGAACTTTTCCTTTGCCAAATATTCATATTTGGACTTTCACCGCTAAGACTACACACTTGGACTTACACAACCAAGACTACACCATTGGATATTTCCTTTGCCAAGTATCCATACTTGGACTTCCCATTGCCAAGACTACCCACTTGGAGTTTTCCCTTGCCAAGAATCCATTCTTGGACTTCTCCATTGCCAAGTCTCCAAACTTTGACTTCCACTCGTGTCTCACTCAAGCTTGGTCAAACTTGACCTGAGGTTGATTGCTCTAATAATCTCCTCCATGACAATCTCCCTCATATGACCTTGGATATCCCAATCATCCACTAGTCATATGATCATCATATGGTCAAAATATATTGTCAAACTCATTCTCAAACATCAAAACCCTACTCGAGTCCCACAAAAGTCTGGTCAATGTTGAGCTAGGCCAATGCACTATTGGTGCAGTAGGCACCTAAGTCGAACCTGAGTTTTGATTATAGCAAACGATACAAATTTAAGCTCATGTCGTTATCTCACGAGCTGAATCAAGTGTGCAGAAAATTGCTATAGCTGGAGCTGAAGGCTTGCAACACCCGAAGGATGCCGCGGTGGTCGGGCGACACTCGAGTGACTTCGGAGGGTGCCGAAGGAATCGAGTGGAAGGTCGGAAGAAAAAGCAACACAGTGAGTATCGAGGTAAGTTCATGTGTGCGAGCGTAAGTGAGGTCGTATCCTCTTTACGGGGATGATCTTAAGCGTAGATCCGACCAAAGACATCCTATAGGTGGTCTAGGTCGAGATCTGACGGTCGGAGGCCATCAAAACAATGTTTTTGTTAAGCTAACTTTGCCTTGCATCTAGCATCAGTCGACTGCCAGCTTGGAGGACTCTCATCATCCATCGATCACTCGAGGTCGAGATTCGATCGATAGCGACCATCGGTCGATGATGGCCATCGATCGATAGTCAAGGATCAGCCTCGAGGAGTCAAGCCTTATCACCATTTTTCAAGGAGTCATGTGCCAAAACTCTATTGGGTGAAGTTCCTCTCGAAAAGGGGCTCAAAGGCTATAAAAGGAGGACCAATCCTAGGGTTTCATCATCAATTCTAAGCTTCCAAAAGCCTCCGCCAAGCTACAACCTTCCGACAACGAAGTGCTTCTTCTCCGACGTCTAGGTTTATTTGTTTTCATTTTATTACGTCAGTTAAAGTTTTTATTTTAGTTTAGTACTTTTATTTCTCGGAGCTTTTATCATAACGAGGAGAGGGGGAGTGTCCCTCTACCTCAAGCTTTGTGCTTCACTTGTATCGATTAAACTCCTACCTCTAACGGGGAGGACTTCTTTAGTGTTTTTTCCCTCCGTACGTGGTCAAGGACCACTAGGGCCTTGGAGTAGTAGCCGAAGGCTACGAACCAAGTAAAATTCCCTTGTCTCTTTTTACTTTACATTTACATTTCCACTTCGTATAAGTGTTTTTGAATCGTCTACCGAAAGAAAAGAAAAAAATGGTTTATCGCTATTCACCCCCCCCCTCTAGCGATTCGCTTCGATCCAACAATTGGTATCAGAGCCGGGGGCACTTAGATTTGGTTAAACCACCAATCTAGCATTTTTTACAGATTTATTTTTCGTTCGTTTAAATTTTTCTCCCGCACTACTAATCCAAGACGAAGTCTTGGTACTCTTCGTTTGGTTTTGTTTTGCAAGTATTCGCTTTTGGAGTAGCCGACGGTAAAACGAGCATTACTTTTCGTACAAGTTGACCCACGAAACGGTCTACCTACCAAAACGAAGCTCTCGAAACTTCTTACATGGGTAAACCCTTGTAACAAGCTGTCTTCATCCCCAAAAACCATCGTTTAGTACCATTTCCGGGACATCGAAGGTTGTAAGTGCTCATCTTTTATTTTAGTTGGTTATTTCTCGTTTATTCCTTTTGTTTCTTTTGATTTCCTACATTACTAATCCAAGGTGAAGTCTTGGAACCTTTTTCGTGTTTTTTTTGTATTTTTTTGTGCAAGGTTTCCCTTCCAAATGGCCCATCTCGAGGGTTTTAGCACCGTCCGACCTCCGTTTTACAACGGAGATGATTTCCATTACTGGAAAGGTCGGATGGAATGCTTTCTCAAAACCCAAATCGAGATGTGGATCATAATCCAAATGGGTTTCACACTTCCGACTAACGAAGTGGGTGAATCCTTGGATTATGACCAATGGACCATTGCGACAAAACGACAAGTCGAAGCCGACGCTAAGGCAACTCAAATCCTTCAATGCGGCTTGTCTAAGGAGGAATTAAATCACGTCGGTCCCTTCATAAGCGCAAAGGACCTATGGACAAAGCTAGTGGAGCTACACGAAAGGACCGATGAAGCCAAGGTATGTAAGTGTGATCTTTTATTTAATAAACTATATAATCTAAAAATGCAGGAACACGAGTCTGCGACACAACTTCATGCCCGCGTCCAAGACATAGTCAACAATCTACACGCGATCGGGCAAAAGGTCGAAAACCGCGACCTTATAAGGTATGTCCTAAACTCCTTTCCGAGGACTACCTTGTGGGCATCCATAGTCGATGCCTACAAGGTCTCCAAGGATCTTTCAAAACTTAGGTTAGATGAACTATTTTCTAATTTTGAACTTCATGAGCAGTCTAACTCGGAACGAGAAGGGTATAGCACTTTTTGCAGGTTCAAGGAAGAAAACCGCAAGCAAGCCACCCCCGAAAGAAGAAGAGGATGAGTCCGATTCGGAGGTCGACTCGGAAATGGAGGCCGAACTAGTCAACTTAGTTCGGAGGATAGTCAAGGGATGAAAATGAACCGTCACTCGACCCAACGAAGGTAAGCCTAAAAGTTCAAATATTAGATGTTATGAATGCAACAGGTTTGGACATATCAAGTCCGAATGCCCAAAACTCAAGAGCAAAGCACCAAAACACAAAAAGGCACTCAACGCTACTTGGGAAGAAGCATCCGAGGAAGAAGATAATGATCGTGTTCTCATGGCTAAACCGGTGGAATCGGAGATGGAGTCGGAACCGGAACCTGAATCGGAAATCGAAGATGAGTCGGACTGCGAAGCACTATTCAAGACAAGCCACGGATACGCATCCGGTTCAAAAGATACACTCAAGGTAAGTCGGTCTCTCATTTGTACACTTTCTAGTGCAATTAAGTTTTTAACTAAAAAGTTAGCTAAGTTCGAGTCCAAGGTCGAGACCCTGGTTGAGGAAGTTAAACTCCTCAAACACGAGGTCTCCCTAACCTCTTTGACTAGTCGAGTTCAAGAGGAGGACTCAACTCAGGTTGAAAAACTCGAAGTTGAGAACTCACTCTTGAAGAGTCAAGTCGAAGATATTAGGAATACATTTGAAAGGTTTACTTTGGGATCCAAAGGACTTGGCCTCCTACTTGGATCACAAAGGGTCGTGTACAACAAGGCCGGACTAGGGTTTAGCTCAAATACGACCAACAAGTCGTATATGTCGATTGTAAGTCGACATAAAAAACGTGTCCAAGCATGGGTCCCTAAGACCACCTTAATTTCAAACTTAGGATCGAACCAGTACTGGGTTCCCAAGGACCAAATCCACTATGTGGAGAGACCAAATTGATTCAACGGTCCAGGGAGAGCTAGTACGAAACTTGTTTGTGTTTTAACCTAGAAATTGCATGCTTAGGTTTTTATTTAGTTTGATTTTCCTTTTTAGAATGGTTAGATAGGACTATAACTCGTCAATACTTGATAACATAGTACCAGGATGTGGCGAGATGATAGTACGCTAGGAAAGTGGAGTCTTGTGTATTCGGGCTAGATAAGGCGTATCTAGTTCGGTGCACTTGACCAAGTGAAACTTGTTGGTGCAATCGGCCCAGCAGTACCTTGATGGTATTTTGATGATAGACAAAACTCATGACATAGGATTGTCATGGGAAAGTCCAACAGGGGTTGGCATGGAAAATCCAAGCATGGAGCTTGGTGTGGAAGTCCAAAGCATTGCGAAGCCGTGCGCTTGGTGCTTGGCATGGGAAATCCAAAGCATTGCGAAGCCGTGCGCTTGGTGCTTGGTGAGAAATGCATTGCGAAGCCGTGCGCTTGGTGCATATGGGAAGTCTTAAGGACTTGGTAAGTTCACTAGGCTCGGGGTCCTTGAGTCGGTGAAGGATGGCATTGCGAAGCCGTGTGCTTGGTGCATCCGAGGGACCGCCGGACGGGGAGCGAATGGAGTGAACCCAAAGGGAAGCATACTTCTAGGGCATGAGACGAGAAGGATGGCGTTGCGAAGCCGTGCGCTTGGCGCATCCGAGGGACGTAGGCCGAGGGAAGAGAGCTTCAGTGGGGAACTCCATGAGGGATGTGGACTTAGCCAAGTGGCTAAGACTGAGTGTCGGAGGCTCAAACAACTTGGTGTTAGAGGTTTTGCCCGACAGCAGTCGACTGGCATAGGTGCCGGTTCGACTGGTCCGAGTCGACTAGGGTTCGACTGGTGTAAGGCTGCGTTTTGGTGCTTGGCGATCATTGCCATGGGTAGCGATCGGCTGCCGATGGCAATGATCGGTGATGGAAGTGTCGAGCAAGCGCTCGTAGCGTGGCCGTAGGCGATCGACTACTATGTCATCGATCACCCGGCCCGGCGATCAAGCAGTAGGAGATCTGTTGGAACTTGTCCGACGTGGATCTGGCCATTGTGAGACAACGGACACAGGGGCAGTCGACTGGGGCCTTTTGGCAGTCGACTGATGGGCGCGAAAACAGCTTGATGCAGGTTATAAATGGAGCTCGAGTTGGAGGATTTCGCCAAGACTTTAAGGAAGCAATTGAAGGATTTCTTTGTTGCATTCCAGTCCTTCAAGAGCCATCCAAAGCAAGCAACAAGAAAAGGGTCAAAGCAAAGATTTGTAAAGCGTTCTTTACTTGTATTTCTTGTGTCTTTGTATTTCTTGTATATTATTGTTGTAATAGCTTGTGAGAGGTTTCTCCACCTCCGACGTGTAGTCGAGAAGGAGTTTAGTTAGTGCCGTGCGCATAACTAGAGCTCGAGGAGCTCGCCCGTGGAGTAGGAACCATTCGGTTCCGAACCACGTATATCGTGTGTATTTGCATGTGATTGTATTTGTTGTTAGTATTCATATTTGCATTAGTATTCCGCTGCGCTAACAACAATCGTAGACAAGCACGCGACGAGGACGATCGAATTACGACATCCTACGAAAAGGGCTATTCACCCCCCTCTAGCCGGCCGTACCGATCCCCTACAAGTGGTATCAGAGCCAGGTTGCTCTTCAAGGACTAACCGCCGCGAAAGCACCACAAGATGGCCGGCTTCATCCATCCACCGAAATTCGATGGAGATTTTTCTTGGTGGAGGAAACGGATGGAGGTATATCTCGAAACCAATTTTGATTATATGATTATTGTAGAAAATGGTTTTGAGATGCCTAGGGATAAAAACAACAAGCAAATCGAGAAGTCAAGGTGGACCCAAGACCAAATTAAGGACTTCAAGACAAATCTTGAGGTAATAAAATTGCTTAGTGATTTATTACCTAACACTATTTGGTCTAGATTGGGTGACTATAGGAATGCGAAGGAATTATGGAAGAAAATAATGAAATTCCAAGAAAATTCCCAATCGGCACAAGTAGAGGAGAATGCCGAAGAAGAAGCACCCACAACATTTGAAGATGTTGATGATTTGGTGGAGACCTCCACCTTTAGCATTGAGGGGGAGGAAAGGCAATCTTCCATCCCGGAGCAAGAACAAGAAGCATCTACATCCGGGAGAAGTGAAGATCATGAAGAGGCCTCCACCACCTCCCTAGGTAACTCAAGCGTTATTGTTTTAAATAAAAATCACATAATATGCTTTGAGTGTAGGGAGAAAGGGCATTATAAGAGCAAATGCCCTAAATTGGCTAAGGAAAAGACATCAAGACCAAAAGTCAACCCAACGTCAAAGGATGCCGGTGTTCCCAAAATCAAGAGCAAAGAGCACATTGTGTGCTTCAAATGCAATCAAAAGGGACACTACCGAAGCCAATGCCCTAGGGGGAGGAAGAAAGGGCAAGAAAGTGCAACTCATATAGGGGGAGCTCCTAAAGCTAACCCTAAGGTACATTTAGTTAATGCACCTTTAATTCCTAGAGTTAAAAAGCATGCTAAGAATTATTTTAGCTCTCTTGCTATTATCAATGAAAAGCATGCTAAGAGAAACAATAAGGTGTATTGTCTAGGTGCCAAGCATGTTCATATGACTAAAGACAAACCTAGGACTCATAATTCTAGAAATGTCTGGCCTAGGGAGTCAATTAGAAGAGTAGAAGAAAATTTGGGTATTAATCCCAAGAAGTCTAGGCACATGCCTAAGAAGAAGAGGTTTTCCCAAAGACCTAATGAAAATTCAAAATGGGAAAATTAGAGCTAGAGAACCAAGTCTTGAGGTCAAGGCTAGAAAATTGGAGAAGACCCTAGCAATAATATCAAACTCGGTTAAGGGGTTTAATGCACAAAAGTCAAGACCTAGGAAACAAGAAACATCTAAGGGCAAGAAGGGTTTGGGTCACAAACCTATGTCCTACCACAATGTTCCATTTAATTATGGAACCACATCTAGGTCTAGGAAAACCAAGGCTAATAGGGAAGTCATCCCTAAGTCTAGCCATGGTATGTGTTTAGTGACTAAGAACTTAAGAAAAATCAAGAAAGCCACTAAGAAGGTCAATGGAGGAGTCACCTCTAGAGTTGACTTAGGAAACACCCAAAAGACTATGGCTTCAAAGCCTAAAAGGGTCATTAGGAAGGTATCTAGGGAAGTTATCCCTAGAGAATACCTTGTTAACCCAAGGAGCTCCAATAGATATTGGGTTCCTAAAAGCGTGATCGATTCACGCTAAATGGGTTAAGGCGTGTCAACCCTAAGTGGATGGGTAGTTAACCTAACCATAGTAGAGTTGACACATTATGGTGTGCCAATGTGCTTGAGAAGTTAAAAATGATTTAAATTGGCACATTTAGGTCTTAGAGGTATTGGTGTGCCATTTTGGGTTTTTGGCACACTAGGGAAATGAATGGCATTAAGGCAAAATGAATTTAATTCCTAGAAATGGCAACTTAATTTTTAACACTTAGGTATTCTATACCTTAGTATATTTTACTTGCCATGCTTTATTTTCCTTGCCATGTCATGACATCATTTTCATTTTCATCTATAAAAATGTCATGATCATGTTTAGATTTATGTTTAGATGTCATGTATGCTTAAGTTTCATTCACATGCAATGACATCATGATATTGGCATATGTTTTTATCTATATCATATCTATGCCATAATCACATCATGCATGAATTAAAATGGAGTTAAGGACTATGGCATGATTTGATGGGAATCAAAGAATATTGCCTTAGAAATATGCATGAGAACATAAACAAAACAAAAACCCACATCTCACAAAAATTTGACTTGTATGTGTTTTGCACATCTAGATATTGGTGAGATGTTTAGGAAAAAGAAAATAAAGGTTTGAAAAACATTTTGAAAACATTTTGAAAAACCTTGGTGAAGCCTATCTTTTGATAGCTATCACCATTGAATGGGATGATACAAAGAGGGCTCTTTATTGAAGCTTTTCTAAACTTTTGAACTTTGTATCAATCTCCTAATTTAATGGGTAAAATAATTTTCCAATATTTTTATCCCATAGTGTTTAGGATAAGTATTATACGTATGCATTTTCAAGATTTTTAAAATTACATTATATTTGCCTAGATTTCAAAATCCATTTCAATGTCAAAATCGAATGATTATCGACCGCCATGGATGGCAATGATCGATGGAGTGGCAAATGATCGATTTCGATTTCAATGATCGCCAAGCCGATTTCGGTAAATCTTGTTGGTTAGGCCCATGTTCAGCTAGGTTAAGGTCCCTAACCACTCCTAACCCTAGGATATGCTTGGGAGAGCATTAGAGAGGGTGAAATCCATTGGATATGGATTAGAGTTGGGTTGAGGGTGAGTATCAATTTTAAGGTGGAAGAGAGTTCATTGTTGAACTTTGCCTTAATTTTGATTTGCTAATGTTCCTATTGGCTTAGGGACTTCAAGGACATTGTTTGGTGCAATGGTCAAAGGGGAGCAAGCCTCTAGGGGGAGGTATCCACCATGGGAAGATGGATGTGTATTTCCTCATGGGAGGAAAGTTGGGTTGCCTCTCTTTAAGTGATATGGGATCACTAGAAAGATTGTAGGCATGTGTTCCTCCAAGGGAGAGATTGTAAGATCTCATTGGGATATGAGACATTCATACCCTTGGGGAGGACCTTTTTGATGTAATGTCAAAAAGGGGGAGAAGTTACCAAGTTACCAATTAGGGTTCATTGGAATTCTCATTGGGATATAAGAATTGTCAATATGGGAGAATTGGTAGACTTGAGATGGTAGTTTTGTCAATCATCAAAAAGGGGGAGATTGTTGGTGCAATCGGCCCAGCAGTACCTTGATGGTATTTTGATGATAGACAAAACTCATGACATAGGATTGTCATGGGAAAGTCCAACAGGGGTTAGCATGGAAAATCCAAGCATGGAGCTTGGTGTGGAAGTCCAAAGCATTGCGAAGCCGTGCGCTTGGTGCTTGGCATGGGAAATCCAAAGCATTGCGAAGCCGTGCGCTTGGTGCTTGGTGAGAAATGCATTGCGAAGCCGTGCGCTTGGTGCATATGGGAAGTCTTAAGGACTTGGTAAGTTCACTAGGCTCGGGGTCCTTGAGTCGGTGAAGGATGGCATTGCGAAGTCGTGCGCTTGGTGCATCCGAGGGACCGCCGGACGGGGAGCGAATGGAGTGAACCCAAAGGGAAGCATACTTCTAGGGCATGAGACGAGAAGGATGGCATTGCGAAGCCGTGCGCTTGGCGCATCCGAGGGACGTAGGCCGAGGGAAGAGAGCTTCGGTGGGGAACTCCATGAGGGATGTGGACTTAGCCAAGTGGCTAAGACTGAGTGTCGGAGGCTCAAACAACTTGGTGTTAGAGGTTTTGCCCGACAGCAGTCGACTGGCATAGGTGCCGGTTCGACTGGTCCAAGTCGACTAGGGTTCGACTGGTGTAAGGCTGCGTTTTGGTGCTTAGCGATGGCGCCATGGGTGTGATCGGTGATGTCGGCAATGATCGGCCGCTGCGTGGGATGGCGATCGGTGATGGAAGTGTCGAGAGCTGAGCGCTCCGTAGCCGATCGGGCGTCGACTAGGTCACTAGGTCACCCGATCGGCCGGCCCGATCGTGTAGGAGATCCGTTGGAACTTGTCCGATGTGGATCTGGCCGTTGTGAGACACATACGGACCAGGATCGCCTTTTAGCGAAAATACCTTGATGCAGGTTATAAATGGAGCTCGAGTTGGAGGATTTCACCAAGACTTTAAGGAAGCAATTGAAGGGGATTTGCTGTTGCATTCCAGTCCTTCAAGAGCCATCCAAAGCAAGCAACAAGAAAAGGGTCAAAGCAAAGATTTGTAAAGCGTTCTTTACTTGTATTTCTTGTGTCTTTGTATTTCTTGTATATTATTGTTGTAATAGCTTGTGAGAGGTTTCTCCACCTCCGACGTGTAGTCGAGAAGGAGTTTAGTTAGTGTCGTGCGCATAACTAGAGCTCGAGGAGCTCGCCCGTGGAGTAGGAACCATTCGGTTCCGAACCACGTATATCGTGTGTATTTGCATGTGATTGTATTTGTTGTTAGTATTCATATTTGCATTAGTATTCCGCTGCGCTAACAACAATCGTAGACAAGCACGCGATGAGGACGATCGAATTACGACATCCTACGAAAAGGGCTATTCACCCCCTCTAGACGGCCGTACCGATCCCCTACAAAACTAGCTGAAGCTACCTCGCTGTATCCTAGACTAGTTAGACCAGGAAGTGGTCTTAGGTAAGTCAAGTCTCTATTTTCTTGAAAATGGCTTTGTCTAAGGAAGTGATCGTTGTTCCGATCGAAGAAGGCCTCTGTGCCTCGCCATGACCTGGAAGTCATGATCTTGAAAAGGTGACTTGATGAGCCTAAGGTCAAATCTGAATCTAACGCAAGGTTGACAAGTGTTTGAGTCATTAAATTTAAATCAAGTAAAATTAGAAGTCATCTCACAAGAACATATAGGGTTAACGTGTTTGATCATGTAGACATGGGTGAGATGATTTAGGTTAATAATTTTCAACCAATCTTTAATAAATCCAATATCCGATCCAACTACCTTGCGTGTAGGATCAATGGATGTTGGATAGTGGTTGCTCCCGACACATGACCGGGGATCAACTCAAGTTTTCGAAGCTTCAATTCAAACGACAAGGATCGATAGCCTTCGAAAATAACGGCAAGCTCAAAATCATTGGATCAGGTGATATTGAGCTTAACTCAAATTTTGTTATTCAAAATGTTTTATTAGTAGAAAATTTTCAATATAATTTACTTAGTGTAAGACAATTGTGTGATAATAACTATAGGTCATATTTCTAGAAAATGAATGCGTAATTAATACAAATGAAACTTCTAAAACAATTCTTAAGGGAACTAGAAATAACAATATTTACACTATTAACTTAACTAACTCCTCAACTAATTGTCTTATGACACGGCAAGAGGAATCATGGTTGTGGCACCGACGACTCGGTCACTCACACCCAAGACTCATCCACAAGATGAGTCAGAGTGACTTAGTCAGAGATTTGCCTAACCGCAATAACTTGGATAATAAAATATGTAATGCTTGTCAACAAGGTAAACAATTTTGGACACAACATCAACTAACTAATCAAGAACAAACCAAAAGTGTGCTTGAGCTCCTACACATGGATCTATTTGATTCACACGGAGCTAAGTCACTTAATGGAAGTAAATTCTGCTTAGTCATAATTGATGACTATTCTAGATTTACTTGGGTTAGGTTCATCAAACACAAAAGTGATACCCTAGATCAATTAATCAATCTATTTAAATTAATAGAAAATCAACAAAGCATTAAAATCAAAAGACTTAGGACTGATCATGGTGGTGAATTCGAGAACCTTAGATTTACAGAATTCTATAACCTAAATGGATACCACCATGAGTTCTCTTGCCCTAGAACTCCACAACAAAATGGCCTAGTAGAACGCAAAAATAGAACCCTACAAGAAGCCTCTAGGACAATGTTAAATGAGTATAACCTATCCGATAGGTTTTGGGCGGAAGCCGTGAGTATGGCATGCTATGTCCAAAATAGGATCCTTATGGTAAAGAGGCATCTTAAGACCTCATACGAGATTTATCACGATAAAATACCTAACATCAAGTACTTTAGGGTATTTGGGTGTAAGGTACATATCCTAAACACTAAGGATTACCTAGGGAAATTTACATCCAAAACCACGACCGGAATCTTTCTAGGATACTCGACTACAAGTAGAGCATATAGAGTATATAATCATGACACCCTTAGAGTCGAAGAGACTATTAATGTAGTATTTGATGAAGGACATGAACCTACAAAACCCCCAGCAACCCCAATTAGCGAACCAATTCATACTAGACCTAACTCTGATCTGGAGATTAGGTCTAGTGTTAATCCTAATCTATGTCAACCAAGTCACTCTAATGACCAAGTGATAGATGACTCTAACCAAACTAGAACTCAAACGAGTCATCCTATTGATCAAGTTGTAGACTCAAACCCAAATCCAACTAGGACTCAAACGAATCATCCTATCGACCAAGTGATAGGTGATCCAAGTCTAGGAGTTCGAACTAGAGCCTCATACAGAAACCTTAGTCAAATCTCCTTAATTTCCAAAATTGAACCCAAGACTATTGACCAAGCTCTTCTTGATCCCGATTGGATTATTGCAGTGCAAGAAGAGTTAGCTCAATTCACTAGGAACGAAGTATGGGAATTAGTACCACCACCTAAAGATAAAACAATCATTGGAACAAGGTGGGTGTTTAGAAATAAACTTGATGATAAAGGTGAAGTGGTTAGAAATAAAGCTAGACTAGTCGCTATAGGATTTAGTCAAGTCGAAGGTTTAGATTACGACGAGACCTATGCCCCAGTAGCTAGATTAGAGTCCATTCGAATGCTATTAGCGTATGTGGCACATCGAGGATTTAAGTTGTTTCAAATGGATGTGAAATCTACGTTCTTAAATGGATACATTAAAGAAGAAGTTTATGTTAGTCAACCCCCCGGTTTCGAAAGTTTAGACAAACCCGACCATGTCCTTAGGTTAAAGAAAGCTCTCTATGGACTTAAACAAGCTCCTCGAGCTTGGTACGAGAGACTTTCGATTTATCTTAAGTCCAAAGGTTTTAACCAAGGTGTAGTTGACCCAACTCTTTTCGTAAAAACCTTAGGTAAAGACATATTCATAGCCCAAATCTACGTAGATGATATTATTTTCGGAACCACCAACTCAATCCTACTAAATGAGTTCATTTCACTTATGGAAAGTGAATTTGAAATAAATTTAGTAGGCGAGTTAAGCTTCTTTTTAGGTCTACAAATTAAACAAACTAAAGATGGAATATACTACATCAACGCAAATATACTAGGGAATTAATTAAACGCTTTGGAATGAAAGACGCTAAAATTATTAATACCCCAATGGCAACTAATGTGAATATAGAAGAAGATGTAATCGGAAATTAAATTGATTTAAAATACTATAGGAGCATAATAGGGAGTCTCCTTTACTTAACTGCAAGCTGACCCGATATCTTATTTGCAGTAAGTATGTGCGCAAGGTTCCAAACTTGTGCCAAGGAGTCTCACCTAACTCTAGTCAAGCATATCCTTAGATATCTAAAGGGTACACTTAATGTCGGTATTTGGTACCCTAGATCTACCGAGTTCAAGCTAATCGGCTACTCCGATTCGGACTATGCTGGAAGTAAGCTCGATAGAAAGAGTATGAGTGGTTGTTGTCAACTTCTCGGCTCGAGTCTAGTGAGTTGGTGTAGTACGGAGTCAACACTGTGTTGCCTTATCTACCACCGAAGCCGAATACATCGCGATGGGTGAGTGTGTCACTCAGCTTCTTTGGATGAAGCACACTCTCCGCGACTTTAAGTTAGACTTTACAAATACTAAACTTTACGTAGATAACATTAGTTCAATTAATCTTACTAAGAATTCGATATGTCACTCTAGGACTAAACATATAGAGGTCAAACATCATTTCATTCGAGAACATGTGGCCAACGGAGTCATACAACTCGAATACGTCGAATCGAAGTCTAACTTGGCAGACCTATTTACTAAACCCCTACCCGAAGCCGAATTTAGTCTATTAAGACGAAAATTGGGCATGTGCATAGTAGAATAGGACTTTGCAAATTATATTACTACTATTTCATACTTTTCATTTTTTCATGGAACTAGTATAGGACATACCTTAGATATCATGCACCTATAGATTTAAGGAGCCAATACATCTCACAACACATAGGACTAATGTGTTTGTGTACTTAGCCACGTAGATGGGCGTGAGATGTTAGGACCTTACTCCTGGTTCCAGATGTAGAGCTAGTGCATCGCCATGAACCACGGAGTATAATCATACAACTAACCGACTCTGACCAGGACTGGTTGATCTTTCATATCAATCACGCCAAATATGAGTCGAACATTTTATAGATGAGCTTATTTTCAGTATATTATTTTCAAAATAATGTGGAACATGCTTGGACTTTAAATTTAATACTTATTTTCCACACACCCTTCCACTTTTCGATATATGGAAAAAGGGGGAGAAAAAGGCCAAAGTTAAGGGATTAAAAATTTTCATGGCCAAAAGTTAAGTAAATGTTTACTTAACTTTAAGTTTTAAAAATTTACTTAAAAGGAAGTAAAGGCCAAGTTAAGAGAATTCTTAACTTAAACTTATTATATTTTAAACACTATGGCCAAGTGCTAATGCTTTACATAAGAAAGGGGGAGAAAGGGACAAGTTAAGAAGTCTTCTTAACTTAAAATGTTTTACTAAGGCCAACTTTAAGTAATGTTAATTACTTAAACTCTTCCTAAATAGCAATCCTCAAGGGGGAGGACTAAGGTCTTTTTTCAAGACTCACCCTCGGTCAAGGGGGAGGTTTCCTCAAGGGGGAGTACTTGAAGAAAATTCTTACTACTCCAACTTAATCTTTATTTTTGTTTTTCATGCACATTATTATTCTTCATGCATGTTATTTTTATTCATACATGCTATTTTTATTCTTCATGCATGCTATGTTCTTAACTTTGTATGTGGGTTTGCCAAAAATCAAAAAGGGGGAGATTGTTGGTGCAGTAGGCACCTAAGTCGAACCTGAGTTTTGATTATAGTAAACGATACAAAGTTAAGCTCATGTCATTATCTCACGAGCTGAATCGAGTGTGCAAAAAATTGCTATAGCTGGAGCTGAAGGCTAGCGACACCCGGAGGATGCCGCGGTGGTCGGGCGACACTCGAGTGACTTCGGAGGGAGCCGAAGGAATCGAGTGGAAGGCCAAAAGCAAAAGCAACACAGTGAGTATCGAGGTAAGCTCGTGTGTGCGAGCGTAAGTGAGGGTGTATCCTCTTTACGGGGATGATCTTAAGCATAGATCCGACCAAAGACATCCTATAGGTGGTCTAGGTCGAGATAGGATGGTCAAAGGCCGTCAAAACAATGTTTTTGTTAAGCTAACTTTTCCTTGCAGCTAGCATCAGTCGACTGCCAGCTTGGAGGACTCGACTTCCGTCCATCAGTCGACATCCTGAGGTCAGCATTCGACGGATGCTACCATCAGTCGACTGATGATGGCCATCAGTCGACTGATGGTCAAGGATCAGCCTCGAGGAGTCAAGCCTTATCACCATTTTTCAAGGAGCCATGTGCCAAAACTCTATTGGGTGAAGTTCCTCTCGAAAAGGAGCTCAAAGGCTATAAAAGGAGGGTCAATCCTAGGGTTTCATCATCAATTCTAAGCTTCCAAAAGCCTCCACCAAGCTACAACCTTCCGACAACGAAGTGCTTCTTCTCCGACGTCTAGGTTTATTTGTTTTCATTTTATTACGTCGATTAAAGTTTTTATTTAAGTTTAGTACTTTCATTTCTCAGAGCTTTTATCATAACGAGGAGAGGGGGAGTGTCCCTCTACCTCAAGCTTTGTGCTTCACTTGTATCGATTAAACTCCTACCTCTAACGGGGAGGAGTTCTTTAGTGTTTTTTCCCTCCGTACGTGGTCAAGGACCGCTAAGGCCGTGGAGTAGTAGGCGAAGGCTACGAACCAAGTAAAATTCCCTTGTCTGTTTTTACTTTACATTTACATTTCCGCTGCGTATAAGTGTTTTTGAATCGTCTACCGAAAGAAAAGAAGAAAAAGGTTTATCGCTATTCACCACCCCTCCCCTCTAGCGATTCGCTTCGATCCAACATGCACCAATAGTTAGTTGGACCGGACTAGGTAAGTGGAATCCCTAGTATGTCTGTTGGACCAGACTAGGCAAGTGATAACCCTAATAGGTCGACTGGAGAAGACTATGCAGACAGAAGTCTTTGCAAATCAAGGACACCATGAGTAGTCTCGATGGGTCAGCAAGGACTAAACATCAGAGTGTGTCATGGAGGTCAAAGGATCGAATGCTAAGTAGGAAATCTAGACGGGTGATGTGCGCAATTTATATAGGGGTTTAGCTATCATTTTAGCGCATATCTTACCTCATTTTTAGGGTATTTATTGCATATTATATTTGTTTACTCCACTTTTCTATTATCTTCATTCGGAGATTTTCTTTTGCTAATTTTATGTGTAGGATGACATTGTTGGAGCAAAATTTAAGCATTTTATTTAGAATGGACTTTAGGGGACATGCTCTAGCCATGTCCCAAGATACGAGCACATTCTAGAAGCGAAACGGATCAAAACGTAGGCTCCAGAGTGGCACACGGTCTGTTGGATCGTTTAGAGTCCTAGAGGGGGTGAATAGAACAAAATTATCTTCGTTCTTTTGTTCGATATAAAATGCGAGTAAGAGTAAATGAAGTGGAAAGAAAATAATACTCATTTGTTTTTACTTGGTTCATAGCCTTCGGCTGCTAGTCCAAGGCCCTAATGGTCCAGACCGTGTACGGAGGGCAAAACACTAAAAACACTCCTCCTCGTTAGAGGAAGGAGTAAGCGAATACAATCGATGAAAAAAAACTCAAGGTAGAGGGACACACCCCTTCTCCTTGTTACGATTAAAGAATGATTAAATACAGAATTTAAGACGACAATAAGAAAGAATACCGACGAGTATTAAATTAATGAAAGGTAGGCACTTGTCGGTAGAGATGCGGTAGCACTTCGTCGTCGTAAGGTCATCGTAGAAGAGTATCGTAGCGGAGGCCTTTTGGAGAGCTTTTGATTATGGAAATAGGGTGGAGAACCCCTACTTTTATAGCCTTGAAAACCCTAGACGTTCACATCTTCAACCAATGAGAGCAAGCCTCCTATCCCTTCAAAAATGGATATAAGCTTTGACTCTCCATGAAACTAATCCTTGACAAACATTCGACTGCTACCCTTACCAGTCGACTATTAGATGGATCAGTCAACTGATACAAGCCCTCAGTAGATTGATGGTAGGTTTTCCATCTGCAAGGAAGAGTTAGCTCAAAAAAATAGTTAATACAAGAAAATCAAATGGTCATATACGATCCGATCTCGACATAGACCTTCCATGGGAGGTCTTTGGTCGAATCGTCGCCTAAGAACGTCCCCGTACAGAGGACACGACCTTCCTTGCGCTCACTCACACGAGCTTACCTCAACATTTACCTTGTAGCTTCTGCTTCCGGTCTTCCACCTAATTCCTTTGGCTCCCTCTGAAGTCATCCCGGTGTCGGCCGACCACCACGGCTCGCTCTGGGTGTCGCTGACCTTCAGATCTAGCTTTAGCATTTTTCTGCACATTGGATTTAGCTTGTGAGATAACAAAATGAGCTTAACTTTATATCATTTGCAATAATCAAAACTCATGTTCGACTTAGGTGCCTACTGCACCAACAATCTCCCCCTTTTTGATCTATGGCAAACCCATACAAAGTTAAGGAAATAATATGCATGAAGAATCAAAGATTAAGTAGGGGTATTAGAGACTTTCTTCCAACTACTCCCCCTTGAAGAAACCTCCCTCTTGACAGAGGGTGAGTCTTGAAAGAATATCTTAATCCTCCTCCTTGATGTTTTCTATTTAGGAAGAGTTTAAGTAATTAATAATTACTTAAAGTTGACCTTAGTATTAAAAAATAAGTTTAAGTTAAGAAGAATTTTTAACTTGGCCTTTCTCCCCCTTTCTCAAGTAAAATACTAACGTTTGGCCATAAGAATATAGAATTAAGTTACTAAGTTAAGTTATCAAAAAATATGATGATCCCTTAACGTTAGCCTTTTCCCCCCATTTTGCCATAAATTGGAAAGAGGGGTTTTAAAAAATTATATAAGTATTAAGTTTAAGTTCCAAGTCCAAGCATGTTCCATATTATTTTGAAAATAATATACTAAAAATAAGCTCATCTATTAAATGTTCAACTCTTATTTGACTTGATTGATATTAAAGATCAACAAGTCCTGGTCAGAGTCGGTTAATATATATGATTATACTCCGTGGCTCATGGCGATGCTCTAGCTCTACATCTGGAACCAAGAGTAAGGTCTTAACATCTCACACCCATCTACGTGGCTAAGTACACAAATACATTAGTCCTATGTATTGTGAGATGTATTGGCTCCTTAAATCTATAGGTGCATGATATCTAGGGTAAGCCCTAAGCTAGTTCCATTAACATGAAAAGAGAAGTAAATACTAGAGTATATAAAAAGAATGTAAGTCCTACTCTATTACACACATGCCTAATTTCTGTCTTAGTAGACTAAATTCAGCTTTGGGTAGTGGCTTGGTAAAAAGATCGGCTAGGTTTGACTTGGATTCCACATATTCGAGTTTAATGGTTCCGTTAGCTACATGTTCTCGAATAAAGTGATGTTTAACTTCTATATGTTTGGTCCTAGAATGGCAAATAGGATTTTTGGTTAGGTTGATGGAGCTAATATTATCTATGTGAGTTTTAATATTGTTGAAGTTTAAGTTAAAGTCTTGGAGAGTGTGCTTCATCCAAAGAAGTTGAGCCACACACTCACCCATCGCGACATATTCAGCTTCGGTAGTAGATAAGGCAACACAGTGTTGCTTCCTACTGCACCAACTCACTAGACTTGAGCTAAGAAGTTGACAACAACCACTCATGCTCTTCCTATCGAGTTTACTACCGGCATAGTTCGAGTCGGAGTAGCCGATTAGTTCGAACTCGGTAGATCTAGGGTACCAAATACCGAAGCTTAGCATGCCTTTTAGATACTTAAGGATACGCTTAACTAATGTTAGGTGAGACTCCTTAGCACAGGTTTGGAACCTTGCGCACATACTTACTGCGAATAATATGTCGGGTCGACTATCAGTTAAGTATAGAAGACTCCCTATCGCACTCCTATAGTATTTTAGGTCGATGGGCTTTCTTTCGAAGTCCTCTCCTATATTGACAATAGTTGCCATGGGTGTATTGATGGTATTGGCATCTTGCATTCCAAAATGTTTAATTAATTCCCTAGTATATTTTTGTTGATGTAAATATATTCCATCCTTAGTTTGTTTAATTTGTAGTCCTAGAAAGAAACTCAATTCACCTACTAAATTCATTTCAAATTCACTTTCCATAAGTGAAATGAATTCGTTTAGTAGGATCGAATTGGTTGTTCCGAAAATGATATCATCTACGTAGATTTTGTTGGTGCAATCGGCCCGGGTTGACTCGAGTTTGACTCGAGCAGTATTTTGATGATAGACAAAACTTATGACATGGGATTGTCATAGAAAAGTCCAACATGGAGTTGGCATGGAAAATCCAAGCATGGGGCTTGGTGTGGAAAAGTCCAAAGCATTGCGAAGTCGTGCACTTGGTGCTTGGTGAGAAATACATTGCAAAGCCTTGCGCTTGGCGCATTTGGGAAGTCTTGAGGACTTGGCAAGTTCACGAGGCTTGGGGTCCTTGATTCGGTGAAGGATTGCATTGAGAAGCCATGCGCTTGGTGCATCCAAGGGACCATCGGACGGGGAGCGATGGAGTGAGACCCAAGGGAAGCATACTTCAAGGGCAAGAGACGTGAAGGATGGTATTGCGAAGTCATGCGCTTGGCGCATTCGAGGGACGTAGGCCGAGGGAAGAGTGCTTCAGTGGGGAACACCATGAGGGATGAGGTGGACTTGGCCAATTGGCTAAGACTGAGTCTCGGATGCTAAAACTTGGTGTTTTAGGGTTTACTCGACGGTCAGATGCTCAAACAACTTGGTGTTTGAGGCTTTACCCAACATCAGTCGACTGGCATAGGTGCCAGTCGACTGCTCCAATTCGACTAGGGTTCGACTGGTGTTCGATTGACCTAGGTCTGGCTGATCAGTCGTCCACCGAGGGATGGCAGTCGACTGATAACACCATTAGTCGCCTGATGGGGGAGATCAGTCGACTAATCGGACTGTTTTCGGCCACAAAAGGTCTTCCACTCGAGTGCTCGCGCCAGCACTCAACTAATGGGATCATCAGTTGATTGATGGGCATGATCAGTGTTAGTAATATATGAGAGATGTCCTAAGGCAATCACTTTATGTTTGAACCATTTATATGAGAAATGAAGATTCACTATTTAAGTATATATGTTTTCATATATTTGATTAGATCTTAAACACATTTACTGAATGTCCACGATACGAATCACAGCATGAGAGAATTTATGATTGTATCACAACTAGTGAGTATCTCTACATGTGTAATTGTGATGCATCGAAAATTATCCCTAGTCAATGAATTGATGGATTTGGACACCATCAACTCTGTCGAGACTAGCACGTGGTATACTCTTTGGTATATCCAAGCAGCTGATTCTCACTGGCTGGAGACATTGTGATGTCCGGAGTTAATTGTGGATGCTAGTTATGGTAACTAGTTCATTGGAGTGACCAGCCATAAGACTTCATATGGTTCTCTACATATATAGATATGTCAATGAAGTTCTTACTGTAGCTTAATTGCGATGTTCCTTTGACTTGCAGTATTCAAGTCATCTTGATCATGAAGACTTATACTTTGATATCTTAAGCAAGCATCTCTGAGGAGATGTGGACCCTGGATGATTGGGTATAAGTCAAAGTGATTGAAGGTGTTTGAATAGTCTATAAAGGATTCACCACTCCTTATGAGGAGATGTATACCCATGGCCTCTCGTCAGATTGTTACTAAAGTCTTTGGCCAAAGTATTACATGTTTAGAGTAAGGTACTCTTGGATACATCTGCAGTAACTAGAATTCGTAGGACGAGGAAATGATACTTGGGCTTGGTGTGACATCGTCAACCTAGTGGAGACTGACACTATAGACCATGTCCTGAACCAAGTGGGTATAAGATAAGTGAAAGGAATGGAGCACGAATCATTTAAGCTGTTGAAGGGTTTTAGAAATAGTTCTGGATCAACCGTTGATCTTTTCGGTTAATTGGGGATCATGATGTACTACTAGGTGCCACTTATGATCGTTATATAATTAATGGTCAATTATAGACAGCCAACATAAACCGAGAACCTATTTGGTCACCCGCACAACGAGCGTAATCCGAAGGATTTAAAACGAGTTTGAGAATGAGATTCTCAGACCGAGAGAAACAAGGTTTGGTTTGACCAAACATAAGCGAGCATGAAATCATTTCGGTCACAATGGAAGCGTGGATGGGTCGTGTCTTACGAAGACATAATGGATGAATCAAATTGGTTTGGTTCTAATCCAATGGTGAAGAATAAACCAAAAGGGTTTGGTTTGTTTTAAACGAATGAACCAAAGTTGGTTCGGTTCGTTTTAACTTAAAATAGACCAAGTCAGTTTGGTTTATTTTAACTTAAATTAATGGAGCGGGTTAACGGGTTTTTGGTTATGAACCAATAACCATTAGGAGAATTTGTTCTCTATAAAATAGGGCTTAAGGGTTTTAAGAAAGCCCTAACCCAAAAGTTGCCGCCCCCTCTCCCTCTTCTCCTCTTGTAGTCGGTACCCAAACCCTAGCCGCCGCCCACCCCTTGTGCCTCCGTCCAAGTTGTTGCTGGCATCCAAGCTTCTTCTGGCGACCCTCCGATGATCTTCCTTGGCTCCGGTGACAAGGTGAGCATCTAGCTTTCGTTATTTGGCCGGTGCAACATCCTCCACCAAAGCTGTCCAGTTTTCTAGACAGCTTGTTTCCTTCTTGTCGGAGCGCTGCTTGATTTACATTTAGAGATCCGGATACAAGCCTTAATACTATGTGTCAATTAGAGCACATGTAACTGAAACGAGGACGAAGGATTCATCAAACGGTTGACGAATACCTCTCCGGAGAAACGAGTTTTGGGGACTCGGTTTTGAATCCGAATTTTGATTCGGATTGTGATCTTCTCTCGATCACAACGTCTTCGACACGAGGCTAGTGACTCGTACGAAGATGAGGCTCATGACTTTGTGAAGTCATCCCGAAGATACTCGGCGTGGATACGGATAGAGGCGATTCTAGCGAGGGTCGCTCCGGTTGATGTCTTTCCTGCTACAGGTGATACGTCAGGTATACGTAGAATAAATTTTCTTTTATTGAAAAATTTGAAACTATGGTTATGTCTACACATGTTGTAATATGCATGTGTGTGGTGTGTGTAATGTAATAAATTAGATTTATTGCTTTTTATTTCTTCCGCTGCGCACATGTTTACGAAACATGTTCGAACACACTCGTCGCAGTGCCGGAAACCCAACAGTGGTATCAGAGCCCAGGTTGTGTTTTGACATAATCGTAAAATTATTTTGCAATAGTCGTAATTGTATTTATGGAAATTTTCTTCTTTTGGAAAGTTAGAAGTATTTATGGAAATTTTAATTTTGGAAAGTCTAAAAGTATTTATGGAAATCTTCTACTTTTGGAAAGTTCGAAGTATATATGGAAATTAACATTTTTCATAAATAAAATATTTGATTAGATTTGGAAATTTGTTTCCTAATTTAATCATGATTTGATTTGGGAAATCAAATCTTAAATATATTTTATTTCAATAATTAGTTTTGACAATTTAGGAAATTTGTTTCCTAAATTAAATTTGACTTTCCTTAATCAACACTTTCCACAAATAAAATATGTGATTAGATTTGGAAATTTTTTTCCTAATTTAATCATGATTTGATTTGAAGAATCAAATCTCAAACATATTTTATTTCCATAAATAATTATGACATATAAGGAAATTTTTGTACATGTCATAATTGTATGTCATGTAATTGCATTAGATGCATATCATTATGTCATGCGTGTCGTGACATGTAGATATATGTCATGTATGTCATGTCATATAGATAATAGTTATTTGCATGCAAAGAGGATGAGACATAAAAATCCTTACTCAATATTAAAGCCTCCACCTTCCATTAATATGGTTAGAACCAGAGTTCTTTTTCTTGTTTGGGTTGTTGAACTCTCTCCAAGCCCGGCTCGAACCCGAACATGTTCAAACCATGGAATAGTTTAATACTAATATGGTAAGAGTCAGAGGTCAATCGTTAGCTTTGGTTGTTGGACTCTCTCCAAGTCGGGCTAATTAGTTGAATGCACTCTAACCATATTAAAACTATTTCTCAATTAATGGGTTGGCTTTAACCTGGAGCATCGGCTTGTTGGACTCTCTCCAAGGTCGATGTTAAGGGAGGTGAAGTTGGGTGTTATGCATATGATGCATAATTTTAAATGAGTTAACAACCCGATGTATGTGTGAACATTCAATTAGTTGATAGTATATTGTGATAGTTGCATATATGTGATATGCAATCGGTATATTTGATACCTACCATCGTAGCTATGAATGACTTGTTGGACTCTCTCCAAGGTTGTTCATATCTATGATGGATATCAGCCCATTCAGAGATGGACCTACGATCTCCCGAAGTGATTTTGGGGTTTTTAAAATTTGAAAAATGAATGGGATTTATAAATGTATGTTGATGCATTTTAAAATTATTTTCTCATATATGCTTGATTTGTATTTCTAGGTTAATTGATTGATTATGATGTCTTTGAATTTTCACTCTAATTTGGATTCAAATAAATTGACTGGGTCTAACTTCTTGGACTGGCTTTTGGATTCAACCTGAGAATTGTTCTCAAGGTTGAAAAGCTTGCAAATGTCCTCGAAGCGCCTCTTCCCGCCCTTTCTAGTGACAATGCAACTACGGACCAATTGTTGGCCTATCAGAAACATTTGAGTGATTCTGAACAAGTGAGTTGCATCATGCTAGCCGCGATGAAACCCAAGCTGCGGAAGCAGCATGAGCATATAGATGCTCATACCATAGTCTTTCATCTTTATGAGTTGTTTGATGAGCAAGTGAGATTCGAAAGGTTCAAAGTCTCCAAGCTCCTCTTCACCTCTTAGATGCAAGAAGGTTCACCTGTGGTTCTGCTCAACATGCTGAAGACTGTGAAGTCTTCTGTGAAGCATGAGCAGGGGACGGTGTTGTTAGTTGATTCCTCGAAGAAACGTTCTAAGAGAAAGTCAAAGGAACAGCAGAAGGGGAAGAAAAAGCCTAAGAAGGCAGAACCAGCACAAAGGGCACTTGCCATCATTGTGGCAAGGAGGGCCATTGGCGAAGAAATTGCAAGATTTATCTTGAGTCCGTGAAGAAGAATAAGGCATCAGATGCCCCATCTTCTTTAGATATCTTCATTATTGATTGTCATTCTATTTCCTCAAACACTTGGGTATTGATACTGGGTGTGGCTCACATATATGTAATGACATACATGGGCTAAGGAATAGAAGAAGACTCGTCAAGGGAGAGTCAAATTTACGTGTTGGGAATGGAGCAAAGGTTGCTGCACTCGCCATCGAAATGTATTTATTGAAACTCCCTATAGGACTTGTCTTAGAATTGGACAATTGCTTTTATGTTCCTTCCTTGATAAAGAACATCATTTTTATTTCTTGTTTAAATAGAAATGGGTACCATTTAACTTTTAGTCACAATTGTTGTTACATAACTTTGAATGACGTTCTTTATGGGACTGGAACTTTAAGCAATGGTATTTATACGTTGGACGTATCCAGTGACATTTTTAATATCAAAGTGAGCAACAAGCGTGCTCAAAAAGATAATCAATTAGACTTCAACATGTGGCATTGTCGTCTTAGCCATGTGAGCAAAAAATACATGTCCGAATTACACCGATGTGGAATTCTGGAATTGTTTGAATTAGATTCATACGATACATGCGAATCATGCTTAAAAGACAAGATGACCAAGTTATCTTTTACTGGAAAAGGAGAACCGGTGGGTGAGTTGCTTGGTCTAATACATACTAATGTATGTGGACCTATGTCAACTCAAGCCATAGGAGGTTATAGCTACTTCATTACCTTCACCGATGATCACTCACAGTTTGGGTATGTGTTCTTGATGAAACACAAGTCTGAAGCCTTTGAAAGGTTCAAAGAATTCAGAAATGAAGTAGAGAAACAACTTGTCAAGAGTATTAAAATACTTCGATCGGATTGAGGTGGTGAATACTTAAGTCAAGAGTTTCTAGATTATCTGAGGGACAATGGTATATTGTCTCAATGGACTCCACCATATACACAGCATAATGGTGTATCTGAGAGGCGTAATCGGACCTTGTTGGACATGGTCAGGTTAATGATAAATCATGCGAATCTTTCCAAGTGCTTTTGGGGCTATGCACTTCAGACAGTTGTTTACTTGTTTAACAGAATGTCAACCAAGGTAGTCTCAACTACTCCATATGAGATATGGAATAGTAAGAAACCTCATGTATCTTACTTGAAGATATGGGGTCGTTATGCTTATGTGAAGCGGACTGTATAAGACAAATTGGATGCTAAGTCTAATAAATGTCTATTTATTTGATACCCTAAGGAAACAAGGGGTTACCAATTCTATCATCCTGTTGAACAAAAGGTGTTTGTTTCAAGGCATGTTGTGTTTCTAGAGAAAGAGTTTCTCTTGAAAGAAAATAGTGGGAGTGTCGTCGAGTTTGAGGAGGCTCGAGAGACTCAAATAGACATTGATGGGATACCTGGTGAAGCACAACAGCCAATAACTCATAGTGATGAGCAATCGGCTAGACCTATTGAGACACCACATTTTCGTAGATCTGGTAGAACACGCAATATTCTTGAGAGTATGGATTTCTCGTAAGTGAATTGAACGACGTGTTCATTGATGATGAGGAGCCTACCAGTTATGAAGAAGTTCTGACATGTTCAGAAAGAGATAAGTGGCTTGAAGCCATGAAGTCGAAAATGGATTCCATGTATGAAAACTAAATTTGGAACTTGGTTGACCCACCTAAAGGCATAAAGCCTATAGGGTGCAAGTGGGTTTTCAAGAAGAAAACCGACATAGATGGTAATGTGATTACTTATAAGGCTAGATTGGTGGCGAAAGGATATCGTCAAAAGCAAGGTGTTGATTATGACGAAACCTATTCGCCTGTTGCTATGCTTAAATCCATTCGGATGCTCCTGGCCATAGCGGATCATTATGATTATGAGATATGGCAGATGGATGTGAAAACAGCTTTCCTTAATGGAAACCTACTCGAGGACATGTATATGATACAGCCTGAGGGTTTCACATCGGTTGATAAAACCAAGTAATGCAAATTCCGACGGATCATATATGGATTGAAGCAAGAATCCAGGAGCTGGAATATCCGTTTTGATGAGACAATCAAAAAGTTTGATTTCTCACAAAATCCAGATGAACCTTGTGTGTACAAGAAGGTTAGTGGGAGTGAAATCGTGTTCCTAGTATTATATGTTGATGACATATTACTTATAGGAAATGATGTTCCAGTCTTACAGTCAATTAAGATTTGGTTGTCCAAGACATTCTCAATGAAAGACCTGGGAGAAGCAACCTGCATCCTAGGGATTAAGATCTATAGAGATAGATCGAAATGATTGCTTGGTCTTTCGTAGTCTACATATATAGACTGAGTGTTAAAGAGGTTTAGCATGTCGAAATCCAAGAAAGGTTTCTTACCCATCAGGCATGGGATAAACCTTTCGAAGTCTATGTGTCCGTGCATAGAAAACGAGAGGATTTGCATGAGTAAGATTCCCTATGCATCCGCTATAGGATCTATCATGTATGCTATGTTATGTACGAGGTCCGATGTATCGTATGCTCTGAGTGTCATGAGCAGATACCAGTCTGATCCAGGAATGGATTATTGGGCGACTGTTAAGATGATCCTTAAGTACTTGAGAAGAACTAAGGATGTGTTCCTAATATGGAGAAGGGTACATGGTGATACGTGGGTATACGGATGCCAGCTTCCAAACAGACAAGGATGATTCCAAGTCTCAGTCTGGGTATGTATTCACCTGGAATGGAGGCGCAATAAGTTAGAAAGTTTCTAAGCTTCATACTATAGCGGATTCTCCCTCTAAGGCAAAATACATTGCAGCTTCGGAAGCAACAAAGGAAGCAGTTTGGATCAAGAAGTTCATCTCTAAACCTGATGTGGTCTCATCAATGATCCAAACATGTGCTTCGTCGCTATCATTTGATCAGAGAGATCATTAGTAGAAAGGAAATACAAATCGAGAAAATCCAAACTGAAAGGAATTTAGTGGATCCTTTGACTAAGGCATTACCTCAAAGTAAGTTTGAGGGTCATGTCAGAGCTTATGGTATTGGATACCGTAGCGATTGGCATTAGGCCAAGTGGGAGTTTGTTAGTAATATATGAGAGATGTCCTAAGGCAATTGCCTTATGTTTGAACCATTTATATGATAAAAGAAGATTCACTATTTGAATATACATGTTTTCATGTATTTGATTAGATCTTAAACTCATTTACTGAATGTCCACGATACGATTCACAACATGAGAGAATTTATAATTGGATCACAACTTGTGAGTATCTCTACATGTGTAATTGTGATGTATCGAAAATTATCCCTAGTCGATGAATTGATGGATTTGGCCACCATCAATTCTGTCGAGACTAGCACGAGGTATACTCCTTGGTGTATCCAAGCAGCTAATTCTCACTAGCTGGAGACATTGTGATGTTTGGAGTTAATCGTGGATGCTAGTTATGGTAACTAGTTCATTGGAGTGACCAGCCATAAGACTTCATATGGTTCTCTACATATATAGATATGTCAATGAAGTTCTTACTGCAGCTTAATTGCGATGTTCCTTTGACTTGTGGTATTCAAGTCATCTTGATAATGAAGACTTATGCTTTGACATCTTAAGCAATCATCTCTGAGGAGATGTGGACCCGGAATGATTGGGTATAAGTCAAAGTGATCAAAGGTGTTTAAATAGCCTATAAATGATTCACCACTCCTTGCAAGGAGATGTATACCCATGGCCTCTCGTCGGATTGTTACTAAAGTCTTTGGCCAAAGTATTACATGTTTAGAGTAAGGTACTCTTGGATATATGTGCACTAACTAGAATCCGTAGGACGAGGAAATGCTACTCGGCCTAGGTGTGAGGTAGTCAACCTAGTAGGGACTGACACTATAGACCATGTCCTGAACCAAGTGGGTATAAGATGAGTGAAAGGAATGGAGCACGAATCATTTAAGTTGTTTAAGGGTTTCAAAAATAGTTCTGGATCAACCGTTGATCTTTTCGATTAATTGGGGATCATGATGTACTAGTAGGTGCCACTCATGATCGTTATATAATTAATGGTTAATTATAGACGGTCAACATAAACCGAGAACCTATTTGGTCACACGCACAACGAGCGTAATCCGAAGTATTTAAAACGAGCTTGAGAATGAGATTCTCAGACCGAGAGAAACAAGATTTGGTTGGACCAAACATGAAGCGAGCATGAAATCGTTTCAGTCGCAATGGAAGCGTGGATGGGTCGTGTCTTACGAAGACATAATGGATGAATCAAATTGGTTTGGTTCTAATCAAATGGTGAAGAATAAACCAAAAGGGTTTTGTTTGTTTTAAACGAATGAACCAAAGTTGGTTCGGTTCGTTTTAACTTAAAATAGACCAAATCGGTTTGGTTTATTTTAACTTAAATTAGTGGAGCGGGTTAATAGGTTTTTAGTTATGAACCAATAACCATTAAGAGAATTTGTTCTCTATAAAATAGGGCTTAAGGGTTTTGAGAAAGCCCTAACCGAAAAGTTGCCGCCCCCTCTCCCTCTTCTCCTCTTGTAGTCGGCGCCCAAACCCTAGCCGCCGCCCACCCCTTGTGTCGCTGTCCAAGTTGTTGCAAGTGTCCAAGCTTCTGCCAGTGACCCTCCGATGATCTTCCTTGGCTCCAGCAACAAGGTGAGCATCTAGCTTTCCTTATTTGTCCGGTGCAACATCCTCCACCAAAGCTGTCCAGTTTTTTGGACAGCTTGTTTCCTTCTTGTCGGAGTGTCATTTGGACGACATTTGGAGCTCCGACAATGGCTTCCTTGCCGGGGATTCAATCTTCGGTAATCCTCATAGGTGGAGACGAAGGATTCTTCAAATGGTTGACGAATACCTCTTCGGAGAAGCGAGTTTTGGGGACTCGGTTTTGAATCCAAATTTTGATTCGGATTGTGATCTTCTCTCGATCACATCGTCTTCGACACGAGGCTAATGACTCATAAGAAGACGAGGCTCATGACTTTGTGAAGTCATCCCGAAGATACTCATCATGGATACAGATAGAGGCAATTCTAGCGAGGGTCGCTCCGGTCGATGTCTTTCCCACTACACGTGATACGTCAGGTATACGTAGAATAAATTTCCTTTTATTGCAAAATTTGAAACTACGGTTATGTCTATATATGTTGTACTATGCATGCGTGTGGTGTGTGTGATGTAATAAATTAGATTTATTGCTTTTTATTTCTTCCGTTGCACACATGTTTACGAAACATGTTCGAACACACACTCGCCGCGGTGCCGGAAACCCAATAATCAGTCGACTGATGACGGATCCGTTGGCTTTTGGCCAGCGTGGATAGAGTCATTGTGAGACAATGGCTACAGGACCAGTCGACTGATGGTCAAGATCAGTCGACTGATAGGCGCAAAATCAGCTTGATACAGGTTATTAATGGAGCTCAAGATGGAGGATTTCGCCAAGACTTTAAGGAAGATTTTGAAGGAGAATTATTGTTGCATTCTAGTCCTTCAAGAGCCAACCAAAGCAAGCAACAAGAAAGTAATCAAAGCAATTGTGTAAAAGTTCTCTTTTGTATTGTCTTTGTATTTTAGCTTGTATTTCTACTGTTGTAATTGCTTGTACGAGGTTTCTCCAACTCCGACGTGTTGTCAAGATAGAGTTTAGTTAGTGTCGTGTGCATAAATACAGCTCAGTGAGCTCGCCCGTGGAGTAGGAACCATTCGGTTCCAAACCACGTATATCTTAGTGTATTGCATGTGCTTGTGTTGTTGTTAGTATTTCTATTTGTTTCTATTGTTTCTGCTGCGCTAACGACAATTATAGACAAGCGACGCACGACGAACGATCGTATTCCACCGTACGACGATTGAGGGATATTCACCCCCCTCTAGCCAGCCACCAATGTTCCAACAAGTGGTATCAGAGCCGAGGAGATTGTCACTGGACTAACCGCCGCACAATCATCGACAATGGCCGGCTATAACATCCATCCACTGAAATTTGTTGGAGACTTTTCTTGGTGGAAGAAAAGAATGGAGGTATATTTCGAAACCAATTTCGATTTCATGTTAATTATAGAAAATGATTTTGAAATGCCTAGGGATAAAGAAAACAAGCTCATTGAAAAATCAAAATGGACCGCAGACCAAATGAAGGAATTCAAGACGAATCTCAAGGTAATCAAATTACTTAGTGATTTGATCCTAGCAATATTTGGTCTAGGCTAGGTGAATATAGGGATGCTAAGGACCTATGGGACAAGGTGATAAGATTTATTGAAGAGCCCACATTGGTCCATGAAGTTGAAGAATTGCCCACCACATTTGAAGATGTTGATGATTTGGTGGAGACCTCCACCTCTTGCATTGAGGGGGAGGAGAGGTCATCTATCCCGGAAGAAGTTCAAGAAGAAGCTTCAACATTCGGGAGAAGCGAAAATTCCCTAGGTAACTCAAGTGTTGTTATTATAAATAAAAATTATATAACATGCTTTGAGTGTAGGGAACAAGGGCACTATAAAATTAAGTGCCCTAAGAAGGTGAAGAAGGTTCAACCGGCACCAAAAGTCAATAACGCCGGAGTCCACACAATTAGAAGCAAGGAGCACATTGTGTGCTTCAAATGCAACCAAAGGGGGCATTATAGAAGCCAATGCCCTAGGGGGAGGAAGAAAATGCAAGAAGGGGCATCTCATGTAGGGGGAGCTTCTAAAGCTAACCCTAAGGTAAATTTAATTAATGCACCTTCAATTTCTAGGGTTAACAAGCATGCTAGGAATTATTTTAGTTCTCTTGCAATTATTAATGAAAAGCATGCTAGTAGAAATAATAAGGTTTATTGTTTAGGTGCAAAGCATGTAAATTTATCTAAGGATAAACCTAGGACCAATAACACTAGAATTATTTTACCTAGGAAATCAATTAGGAGAATAGAAGAAAATTTGGGTATTAATCCCAAAAAGTCTAGGCACATGCCTAAGAAGAAGAGGCCTTCCCAAAAACCTAATGAACAATCAAAATTGGGAAAATTAGAATTAGAAAATCAAGTCTTGAGATCAAGACTTGAGAGAATGGAAAAGACCCTTAAGATTATATAAAATTCTATTCAAGGGTCAAATGCCCAAAAGTCAAGACCTAGGATTCAAGAACGGTCTAAGGGCAAGGAAGGTTTGGGTAACAAACCTAAGCCCAAGAAGACTTATCATAATTTTCTCTTTAATTATGGAACAATTTCTAGGTCTAGGAAAACCAAGGCTAATAGGGAAGTTATCCCTAATACTAGCCATGGTGTGTGTTTGGTGGCTAAGGACTTAAGAAAAACCAAGAAAGCCACTAAGAAGGTCAAAGGAGGAGTCACCTCTAGAGTCGACCTAAGAAAGACCCATTTGACTAAAGTGTCAAAACCAAAAATGGTCATTAGGAAGGTATCTAGGGAAGTTATCCCTAGTGAATACCTTGTTAACCCAAGGAGCTCCAATAGGTATTGGGTTCCTAGGAGCGTGATCGATTCACGTTATATGGGTTAGGGTGTGTCAACCCTAAGTGGATGGGTAGTTAACCTAGCCATTGTGAGTTGACACATTAGGATGTGCCAATGTGGTTTGAGAAGATGACAAATGATTAAATTGGCACAATTAGGTCTTAGAAGTATTGGTGTGCCATTTTGGGTTTATGGCACACTTGGGAGATAGTGGTATTAAGACAAAATAGAATTAATTCCTAGAAATGGCAATTTGGATTTTACACTTAGGTATTTTATACCTTAGTATATTTTACTTGCCATGATCTATTTGTCTTGCCATGATATGACATCATTTTCATTTTTATCTCTAAAAATGTCATGATCATGTTCTTGACTTAGTTTTATATGTCATGTATGCTAAAATTTCATTCACATGCCATGACATCATGATTTTGGCACATGCTTAGTTATATCATATATATGCCATAATCATATCATGCATAAAATAAAATTGATTTAAGGACCATTGGCATGACTTGAAGTCCCATGCATAAGGGAATCAAGTAGAGTTGCCTTATAATATGCATGAGACCATTAAAGAACAAAAACTCACATCTCACTAGAATATTTGACTTGTATGTGTTTTACACATCTAGATACAAGTGAGATGTTTAGGAAAAAGGAATTAAAGGTTTCAAAAACATTTTGAAAATATTTTGAAAAACCTTGGTGAAGTCTATCTTTTGATAGCAATCACCATTGAATGGGATGATACAAAGAGGGCTCAATATTGAAGCTTTTTCTTAACTTTTGAACTTTGTATCAATCTCACTATTTTGTGGGTAAAATAATTTTCCAATATTTTTCACCCATAATGATTGTAATACGTAATATACATACAAAATTTCAAGATTTTTCAAAATATATATATTTACTTATGAATTTCAAAAATCCATTTCTGAAAATCAAAAAACTGCAAATGCAGTTATCAGTCGACTGCCATGGAGGCCAGTCGACTGATGTGGGAAGAAGTCGATTGGTATCTAATTCAGTCGACTGATATTGTTGATTTCGGGTAAACCTTGGTGGTTAGGCCCATTTTCAGCTATGTTTTGGTCCCCTAACCACTCCTAACCCTAGGACATGCTATGGAGAGCATTAGGAAGGGTGGAAATCCATTGGATATGGATTAGGAGAAGTGTTTAGGAAGAGTATCAATTTAAAGGTGGATCAGAGTTTATTGTTGAACTTTGCCTTAATTTTGATTGTTTAATGTTCCTATTGGCTTAGGAACTTTCCAAGGACATTGTTGGTGCAATGGTCAAAGGGGAGCAAGCCTCTAGGGGGAGGTATCCATCATGGGAAGATGGAGGTGTACTTTTCCTCATGGGAGGAAAATTGGGTTGCCTCTCTTTTAGTTATATGGGACTTATCACTAGAAAGATTGTAGGTGTGTGTTCCTCCAAAAAAGAGATTGTAAGATCTCATTGGGATATGAGACATTCATACCCTTGGGGAGGACCTTTTTGATGTAAGTCAAAAAGGGGGAGAAGTTACCAAGTTACCAATTGGGTTTGGAATTCCCATTGGGATGTGAGAATTGCCAATTAAGGATAATTGGTAGACTTGAGGGATAGTTTTGTTGGTGCAATCGGCCCGGGTTGACTCGAGTTTGACTCGAGCAGTATTTTGATGATAGGCAAAACTTATGACATGGGATTGTCATAGGAAAGTCTAACATGGAGTTGGAATGGAAAATCCAAGCATGGGGCTTGGTGTGGAAAAGTCCAAAGCATTGCGAAGCCGTGCGCTTGGTGCTTGGTGAGAAATGCATTGTGAAGTCATTCGCTTGGTGCATTTGGAAAGTCTTGAGGATTTGGCAAGTTCACTAGGCTCGAGGTCCTTGAGTCGGTGAAGGATGGCATTGCGAAGCCGTGTGCTTGGTGCACCCGAGGGACCGCCGAGCGGGGAGCGAATGGAGTGAGGCCCAAGGGAAGCATACTTCGAGGGCAAGAGACGCGAAGGATGGCGTTGCGAAGTCGTGTGCTTGGCACATCCGAGGGACGTAGGCCGAGGGAAGAGAACTTCGGTGGGGAACTCCATTAGGGATGAGGTGGACTTGGCCAAGTGGCTAAGACTGAGTGTCGGATGCTCAAACTTGGTTTTTGAGGGTTTACCCGACGGTCGAATGCTCAAACAACTTGGTGCTTGAGGTTTTACCCGACATCAATCGACTGGCATAGGTGCAAATCGACTACTCCAAGTCGACTAGGGTTCAACTGGTGTTCGACTGACCAGGGTCTGGCTGATCAGTCGACTGCCGAGGGATGGCAGTCGACTGATAACACCATCAGTCGACTGATGAGGGAGATCAGTTGACTGATCGGGGTGTTTTCGGCCATAGAAAGCTTCCAGTCGAGTGCTCGCGCCAGCACTCGACTGATGGGATCATCAGTTGACTGATGGGCATGATCAGTTGACTGATGATGGATCCGTTGGCTTTTGCCCAGCGTGGATCGAGTCATTTTGAGACAATGGCTACAGGACTAGTCGACTGATGGTCACGATGAGTCGATTGATGGGTGCAAAATGAGCTTGATGCAGGTTATAAATGGAGCTCAAGATGGAGGATTTCGCTAAGACTTTAAGGGAGACTTTGAAGGGGAATTGCTGCTGCATTCCAGTCTTTAAAGAGCCAACCAAAGCAAGCAACAAGAAAGTGATCAAAGCAATTGTGTAAAAGTTCTCTTTTGTATTGTCTTTGTATTTTAGCTTGTATTTATATATTAGTGTTGTAATTTCTTGTACAAGGTTTCTCCACCTCCGACGTGTTGTCGAGAAGGAGTTTAGTTAGTGTCGTGTGCATAACTAGAGCTCGGTGAGCTCGCCCATGGAGTAGGAACCATTCGGTTCCGAACCACATATATCTTGGTGTATTGCGTGTGCTTGTGTGTTGTTGTTAGTATTTCAATTTGTTTCTATTGTTTCCGTTGCGCTAACGATAATTGTAGACAAGCGACGCACGACGAATGATCGTATTCCACCGTATGATGATCGAGGGCTATTCACCCACCTCTAACCGGCCACCAACGTTCCAACAGATTTGGGCTATAAAGATTTCCTTACCTAAGGTTTTTACGACGAGAGTCGGATCGACTAGGCCTTGGTTAAACCCTTTTGACTTAAGAAAAATTGAAAGTCTCTTGTACCAAGCTCGAGGAGCTTGTTTGAGTCCATAAAGAGCTTTTTTAGTTTAAGGACATGGTCAGATTTATCTAGGCTTTCGAATCCTAGGGGTTGGCTAACGTACACCTCTTCTTTAATAAGTCCATTTAAAAATGCTGACTTGATATCCATTTGAAATAACTTAAATCCTTGATGTGCAGCGTAGGCTAACAACATTCGGATGGATTCTAGTCTAGCTACGGGGGCATAGGTTTCATTGTAATTGAATCCTTTGATTTGACTAAAACCCTTGGCGACTAACCATGCTTTATTTCTAACTACTTCACCTTTGTCATCAAGTTTGTTTCGGAAGACCCACCTTGTTCTAATAACTGATTTATCTTTAGGTGGTGGTACTAATTCCCAAACCTCGTTTCTAGTGAATTGAGCTAGCACTTCTTGCATTGCAATAATCCAATCGAGATCAAGAAGAGCTTGTTCAATGGTTTTGGGTTTGATTTTCGAAATCAAGGAGATTTGACTAAGGTTTCTATAAGATGATCTAGTTCGAACCCCTAAGCTAGGACCACCTATCACTTGGTCGATAGGATGATTCGTTTTAATCTTAATTTGACTTGGGTTAGGGTCACCTATCACTTGGTTGACTGGATGACTTGTTGGACTTGGGTTAGGATTAATACTAGACTCGATCTCGGGGTCGGAGTCGAGTCTGGTATGAGTCGGTTCGCTAGTTGGTGTTGGTATGGGTTTTGTAGATTCGTGTCCTTCATCGAACACTACATTAATAGTCTCTTCAACTCTAAGGGTGTCATGGTTGTATACCCAAAAGGCTCTACTTGTAGTCGAGTATCCTAAAGAGATTCCGGTAGAGGTTTTGGAGGTGAACTTTCCTAGGTAATCCTTAGTGTTCAGGATATATACCTTACATCCAAATACCCTAAAGTACTTGATGTTAGGTACTTTGTCATGATAGATTTCGTACGAGGTCTTAAGGTGCCTCTTTACCAAAAGGATCCTATTTTGGACATAGCAAGCCGTACTAACTAGCTTCGCCCAAAACCTACTCGTAGGTTATACTCGCTAGCATTGGTCCTTAGCAGCTTCTTGTAGGGTTCTATTTTTACGTTCGACTAGACTGTTTTGTTGTGGGGTTCTAGGACATGAGAATTCATGGTGATATCCGTTTAGGTTATAGAAATTTATAAACCTGTGGTTTTCGAATTCACCACCATGATCGCTCCTAAGTCTTTTAATTTCAAGGTTCTTTTGATTTTCGATTAGTTTAAACAAGTTGATGAGTTGATCTAGGGTATCACTTTTATGTTTGATGAACCTAACCCAGGTAAACCTAGAATAGTCATCAATTATGACTAAGCATAATTGACTACCATTAAGTGACTTAGCTCCATGTGAATCGAATAGATCCATATGTAGGAGCTCAAGAACACTTTTGGTTCATTCTTGATTAGTTAGTTAATGTTGTGTCTTAGATTGTTTACCTTGTTGACAAGCATTACAAATTTTATTGTCTAAGTTGTTAAAGTTGGGCAAACCTCTGACTAAGCCACTCTGACTCATCTTGTGGACGAGTCTTGGGTGCGAGTGACCGAGTCGTCGGTGCCACAACCAAGATTCCTCTTGCTGTGTTATAAGACACTTGGTTGAGTTAGGTAGATTAATAGTATAGATGTTGTTATTCCTAGTTCCTTTAAGGATTGTTTTAGAGGTTTCATTTGTTTTAATTACACATTCATTTTCTAGAAATATGACCTTATAGTTATTATCACACAATTGACTTATGCTAAGTAAATTATATTCGAAATTTTCAACTAGTAAAACATTTTGAATGATAAAGTTTGAGTTGAGCTCAATATCACCTGATCCGATGATTTTGAGCTTGCCATTGTTTCCAAAGGCTACTGATCCTTGTCGTTTGAATCGAAGCTTTGAAAACTTGAGTTGATCCCTGGTCATGTGTCGGGAGCAACCACTATCCAACATCCATTGATCCTACACACAAGGTAGTTGGATCGGATATTGGAATTTAAGAGTTAGTTGAAGATTATTAGTCCTAGGTCATCTCACCCATTTTTACATGATCAAACATATTATCCTTATGTGTTCTTGTGAGATTAATTCAATTTTACTTGATTAATTTTAATGAATCGAAACTAGTCAACCTTGCATTAGATTTGGATTTGACCCTAAGCTAATCAAGTCAGCTTTTCAAGATCTTGGCTTCCAGGTCGTGGCGAGGCATTGAGGCCTTCTTTGATCGAAAAAATGACCACTTCCTTAGACAAAGACAATTTTGAGAAAATAGTAACTTGACTCACTTAAGACCACTTCCTGGTCTAACTAGTCTAGGATACGACGAGGTAGCTTCAGCTAGTTCCACTTGGCCAAGTGAACCGAACTAGATACGCCTTATCTAGATCGAGTACCCAAGACTTCGCTTTCCTAGCGTACTATTATCTCGCCGCGTCCTGGTACTATGTTATCAAGTATTTACGAGTTATAGTCCCTATCTAACCATTCTAAAAAGAAAAGAAAAAAAAACTAAGCATGCAATTTCTAAGTAATAGCACGAATAAGTTTTGTACTAGCTCCCCCTAGACCATTGAATCGGTTTGGTCTTTCCACATAGTGGATTTGGTCCTTGGGAACCCAGTACTAGTTAGATCCTAATTGAGAAATCAAAGTGGTCTTAGGGACCCATTCTTGGACATGTATTCTATTTCGACTTACGATTGACATGTACGACTTGTTAGTCGTACTTGAGCTAAACCCAAGCCCGGCCTTGTTGTACACGGCCCTTTGCGATCCAAGTAAGAGGTCAAGTCCCTTAGATCCCAAAGTGAACCTTTCCAACGTGTTCCTAAGATCTTCGAATTGACTTTTCAAAAGTGAGTTCTCAACTTCAAGCTTTTCAACTCGAGTTGAGTCCTCCTCTTGAACTTGACTAGTCGAAGAGGTTAGGGAGATCTCGTGTTTATGGAGTTTAACCTCCTCGAATAGGGTCTCGACCTTGGACTCGGACTTAGCTAACCTTCTAGTTAGAAACTTAATTGTATTGTATAAAGTACTAATGAGGGACCGACTTACCTTGAGAGTTTCTCTTGAACCGGATGTGTATCCGTGGCTTGTCTTGAATAGAGATTCGCAGTCCGACTCATCCTCGGGTTTAGATTCGGACTACGGCTCCGATTTGGTTGGTTTATCCATGAAGACGAGGTCATTGTCTTCTTCCTCTGATGCCTCTTCCCACGTAGCATTGAGTGCATTTTTGAACTTTGGTGCTTTGTTTTTAAACTTCGGGCATTCCGACATGACATGTCCGAACCTATTGCATTCATAGCACCTAACGTTGGAACTAGTTTTAGATTTACCTTCATTGGGTTGAGTGACGGGTCATCTTCGGCTCTTGATCATCCTTTGAACTAGGTTGACTAGTTCGGTCTCCATCTCCGGATTGACCTCCGACTCGTACTCGTCTTTTTATTCCTTCGGGGGTGGCTTACTTGTGGGCTTCTTCTTTTGACCTACAATAAAAGCTATACCTTTCTCAAGTACCAAGTTATACTGTTCGTGGAGCTCAAATTCTGAAATAATTCATCTAACCTAATTTTTGATAAGTCCTTAGAGACCTTGTAGGCATCGACCATGGATGCCCACAAGGTAGTCCTAGGAAATGAGTTCAAGACATACCTTATTAGGTCACGGTTTTTGACCTTTTGTCCGATGGCATGCAAGTTGTTGACGATGTCTTGTACTCAAGCGTGTAGTTGAGTCGCGGTCTCATGTTCCTGCATTTTAAAGTTATATAATTTATTAAAAAGAAGGTCCCGTTTACATACCTTTGCTTCATCGGTTCCTTCGTGCAATTCCACTAATTTAGTCTACAAGTCCTTTGCACTGATGAAGGGGCTGACACGATTAAGCTCCTTGGACAAGCCACATTGGAGGATTTGAGTCGCCTTGGCGTCATCTTCAACTTGTCTTTTTGTAGCATTGGTCCATTGGTCATAATCCAAAGATTCATCCACTTCGTTAGTTGAAAGTGTGAATCCCGTTTGGATTATGATCCACATCTCGATTTGGATCTTAAGGAAGCACTCCATCCAACCCTTCCAATAACGGAAGTCATCTCCATTGTAAAACGGAGGTCAGACGGTGCTAAAACACTCGAGATGGGTCATTGATACAAAAAGAGCAAGAAAAATGAAGAAGAAACCTAGCAACGACAAAAACAAGCGGAATGTACCAAGACTCGTGTCTTGGATTAGTAGTGCGGGAGAAAATCTAATCAAATGAAAGAGCTTGTAAAAAAATCGAAATAAACAGAAATAAAAATGAAAATAAATCTATAAAAAATCTAGATTGGTGGTTTCACCAAATCTTAGCACCCCCGGCTCTGATACCAATTGTTGGATCGTTTAGAGCGCTAGAGGGGGGGTGAATAGCGCAAAATTCTCTTCGTTCGTTTGTTCGATATAAAATGCAAGTAAGATTAAATGCAGCGAAAAGAAAATAATACTCGTTTGTTTTTACTTGGTTCACAGCCTTCGGCTGCTAGTCTAAGGCCCTAATGGTCCTAGACTGCGTACGGAGGGAAAAACACTAAAAACACTCCTCCTTGTTAGAGGAAGGAGTAAGCGAATACAATCGATGAAAAAGCTCAAGGTAGAGGGACACTCCCCCTCTCCTTGTTATGATTAAAGCATGATTAAATAAAGAATTTAAGACGACAATAAGAAAGAATACCAATGACTATTAAATTAATGAAAGGTAGGCACTTGTCGGTGGAGATGTGGTAGCACTTCGTCGTCGTAAGGTCGTCGTAGAAGAGTATCGTAGCGGAGGCTTTTTGGAGAGATTTTGATGATCGAAATAGGGTGGAGAACCCCTACTTTTATAGCCTTGCAAACCCTAGACATTCACATCTTCAACCAATGAGAGCAAGCCTCCTATCCCTTCAAAAATGGAGATAAGCTTTGACTCTCCTCGAAGTTGATCCTTGACAAACAGTGGACTACTACCCTTACCAATCGACTTCTAGATGGATCAGTCGATTGATACAAGCCCTCAGTCGACTGATGGCAGGTTTTCCAGCTGCAACAAAGAGTTATCTAAAAAAACAGTTAATACAAGCAAATTAAATGGTCATATATCATCCGATCTCGACGTAGACCTTCCATGGAGGTCTTGGTCGGATCGTCGCCTAAGAACGTCCCTGTATAGAGAACACGACCTTCCTTGTGCTCACTCACATGAGCTTACCTCAACATTTACCTTGTAGCTTCTACTTCCGGTCTTCCACCTGATTCCTTCGGCTCCCTCCAAAGTCATCCCGGTGTTGCCCGACCACCACGGCTCCCTCCGGGTGTCGCTGACCTTCAGCTCTAGCTTTAGCACTTTTCTGCACACTTGATTTAGCTCATGAGATAACAAAATGAGCTTAACTTTGTTTCATTTGCTATAATCTAAACTCAGGTTTGACTTAGGTGCCTACTGCACCAACACGGTCGACCGTGTAAATTTCATACGACCGTGTATTTTTTAGCCCGATTTTTAGCCTAGATTTCAACAATTTCTAGCCTTGCACATGGTCGGTCGTGTGGCGACGCCTCAAATTCAAGAAAATAGGGTTTTTCGAGCATTTATGGAAAGTCGGAGCCACCTCTATATATAATAAACTTGTCTAAGAGGCTAGGGATCGCGAGGATCATGAGAGGAGCCACCCTAGGGCTCCCAAGCCCTAAAAGAGAGTTGTCCAAGGGCCCCCTAATCGTTGGAGGAGGAGATCTTGATGCTTCTACTCCATATCCTAATGCAAGTTGCAGCCAAAGACTCTCTTCAATCAAGACTAAGCCCTTCTCTCTCCTTTTCTGCAATTCTTGTGGGTTGAATCTTATTTTGTCAACGTCTTATAGTTGTATTTCTATTTATGGAGTAGTTTCTATGATTCTTTGATTTGGGAGTAGTCTATCTTGATTTGTAAACATACATATGCAATGAATTCTTGTTATCTTACATTGCTTTCATTATGTATGCTTGCTTTTTATTCTATGATATGATTGTTCATGGTCCGACTTTATTGTGTTAATCCGATTTAGAAGCCTAAAAGCACTAAGTCATATTTTAGAGATATGGGGAAGGACCGAAAAAAGAACCCAACCCTCCGAACCATAGAGAATCGAGACGTGGGGGAATCAACTATGAGTGAGGAGTTAATCCGCTAGGGTTCTAGTGAAAGGTTCCCTGTGTGACTAAGGTTACCCCCCAGTAGATTTATTCACTACAATGATCCATAGGTATCATCGAATGTAATGAACATATTCTAGCAGAAGATCCAAAGTAGGAGAAATCAACTCTAGAAGTGGTATGGGATCCCAGTGATAGGGGGCTTCCCAAGGATAGCAACCCCCTGAGCTCTGACCATACGAAAGGGAAACTTGGCTAGGAATAGGGTAATCCAGTGTAGTTCCAAAAGATCAGGTCATATAAAATAGATATCCTACCTACATGAACAACCATTGAGAGTTAGGAGAAAAACATATGTTTATAATCATTTAGGTGAAACCAAAATCTTAGAATCATTCTAGGCGATCATAACAGGGATCCAGTGATAGTGGCATCCCTGTAAAAGTGATCTCCCAACTCTCTCATTTTCCTTTCGTCACTTCTTGCTTATCAACTAGTTGATACAATCTAAACAATCTATATTCACTTAGTAAACCAATACTCGATTACAAGTCCCTGTGGGATCGATATTTTATTACTTGACGACAATCGTGCACTTGCGAGTGTTGAGCGTGAGCACGCGGTTCAAGCCCTTGGCAGTCTCAACCGAAGATTTGGTGTCATGCTCGTGTGCATCAATGGGTCAGAGAGACCAAAGGTTTGACAAAGGTAAACAAGGTAAGCACTTTGTGTGGAGAGGTTCTCTTGAAAAGATGAACTAGTTAGGTCGAGTCATGTGTAGAGGACAACATTAGGCATTGATCTGACCTAGAGTTCCAAGAGAATGCCAAAGTCAAGTGATGTGAGCAAAACATATAGGGTTTTAGGAGTAGTTTTTGCTCACATCTCGTTACATTTCATACTTGTTTCATGCATATTTCACTTTGTTTTGCATGCATTTCCTATTTTTTTAGTTCATAGATCTGCTCATTGTACTTTTGTGTCTAGGACAACATTTTACATGGAGAACGACACATTCTTTGAGCAAAAGGAAGACATTTGGCTGGAGGAACAGAAGGGGACACGGCCTAGCCATGTGAATCCACACGACCATGTCCAAACCACAGATTCAGCCACCCCAACACCACACACAGCCTGGCCATGTGGATCCACACGGTCGTGTGGCGTTGGCTTATTTCGATGTGACTAGGGTTCTTTCGTGGTTCCGGGCAGCGCCGGCTTCAAGTCTATAAAAGGAAAGTCACACCCAAACCCTAGAGAGGGAGGTCGGATGGCTAGGACGGCACACCAGTGCTCTAAAAGGCACCAGAAACTCGCAACGGGGAGGAAGGAAGTGGCTAGAGGATTATAATCCGCGCTCCGACGTCGAAGAGAAGGACCAGGAGCATTGTAATTCAATTCCTATTCATCTTTTGCATTGTAATGTATGATTCTATTATTCCTTGTGTCCTTTCTTTCCCATCTATGGAGTAGAATCTTTGATTCTAGGATAATGGAGTAACTTGTGTAACATAGAGCATGCTAGTTCGAATGATAATTCTATTTATGGATTTTTATTCGCAGTTTGTGTTTGTTTGATTTGATGAAGATTGGGTTTTGGTTTTCTATCTATTGTGCATAGCCGATACAAGGGGTGACAACCCTTATATCAAAGATCTAGGAGAACTGAGGAACCTAGTGGTTGTCCTCATCTCCGGTAACCGTAGGTAGAAGAGTATGATGGAGTAGGGAACGGGACACGTTCCAACTCTTCATAAGGATTGATTTGGCATCCTCGTACCATATATCCTATCTTCACGAAAGGGTCAGCCTGGTTAGGCATAGGTAGTTCCCGGTAGAAGCGAAATCTCATCGGGAAAGGATATGATGTCCCTTCCGCAAGACCATAATTAGAGAAACAGTCAACATTTAACTGATAGCATGTTCCTTGTCGCACAAGTGAAATTGAAGTCCTAGAATCCCCTTTTGAACCTCAAACCAACCTTCACTTCCTCCGTGTGACACCGTACTTGAGTTAGGACCACCATCAACCTCGCAACCACAATCCTTAGAACTTAATTCCAAACAACAACATCCACTGAACAATCGATACTTGAATCTCAGTCTCTGTGGGATTGTTAATCTATTTATTACTTATTGACATCCGTGCACTTGCGAGCGTTGAGCGCGAGCACACGCTTCGAGTCCTCAATGGTTCCCGTCGTAAGATTTGAGGTTGCATTCGCATGCATCAAGTTTTTGGTGTCGTTGCCGGGGACTGTTGATTCAATATTGAATCAAAAGTGGATAGTTTGTGTCGGATATAGTTTAGATTTATTTTTCCTAGTCTTTATTACTTTCCAGTTTAATTTTGTAATAATTTATATTTTAGTTTTCTTCTAGATTTAGTAATTTCTAGTAGTTTATTTTTTTAGTCTCTTGCCAAAGCACTATTGTTCTTTCCTTATCTATAATTTCCTATATAAAATGATGCATGCTTACACTCCTGATCATGGTCAATTTAAGGCTGTGAGTTTTAGTAACATTTATTGTGAGCATCATGATGAAACATGGCATACCATTAACGATTGTCTGGATATATTTGAACCTTTACAATTTGAATAAGAATATTTCACCTACGATTACAACAATGGCCACAAAATGATTCCTATTCATATAGTTATGACCCTGGCTACTTAAACCCTCAGTATTGTCCACCTAAATTTCGACTGGAGTGGATGATGGAAAATTTCATTCAAATACAACAAGCAGCAAACACTGAATTCCAGCGGTGGCATTCGCAGACAGAGACTCAATATTGTTTCCCAAATGAGAACAAGAGCTATGAATCACCATGCAAATTTTACCCAGAACCAAGTCCCCACTTAGAAGCCCTGCTAGATAATTTTACTAGGAAATGCAAGGAGCATAGTCGACAATTCATGGAGTTTATGTAACGAAATCGAGCAGAAGAAGAAACCAAATGACTAAAAGGTGGCTTTGATGACTGGATTACACCTACTATGGTGGAGACTCACTTTGAACGAACGGATGAGGAAGGCATAGATGACATAGGAAGTGAAGAATGACAATCCATTTAATCACCACTTGAAGGAGAACTTGAGGATTATATAATTGATACTTTAATCGAGGAGTGCATTGCTTCAATCAAAATACCTCCTAACCTCAAGGACCCAGAGAAGCCTACCTTAACCCTCGCCGAAACTTTAGTTGCCAATAACGAATCCCTTTTAGTGATTGGTAATGATAAAATTTCATTTGACATAATAAAATCTACTGATTAATCTTTTGGTGAGGAAGTCGGTTGTGAGTTGCGTTATTTACAGCATTTGGACAAAATGGAATATTATGATCAAACTCCTACTAATTCTTTGAAGATAAGAATGCTCAATCTTGAATCAAGGAAGGCAGCTAATAAATATCTTACCCCTCAACGAGCAAGATTTAAGAGATATGGTGATGAGGGACCACAAGGAGGAGGCATAAAGTGAGCAAATATCTTGCTCCCCCACGAGCAAGATTCAAATGCATCAAGAAGGGGAGGATGAAAGATCTCTTTTGGCCATTGGAGCAAAGCTGAAGCATGGCGGTACGGTTGAGCTAGAGACCTTAAACAAGTGCTTCTTAGGAGGCAAGCCAAGTTTAGTTTTATATATGTTTTTTGACTTTATTGCATTCATGTGTATAATTTAGACTTTGATTTATGGTCACTTATGTTTTTGCAAATAGTTTAGGATTAGAAAGAACTTGCTAGGTAGAAGCAAAAATCGTTTTGAGCCCACCTAGTCCACGACGGGAACTTGCACCTGCACCACCATCTTTTTCTACTTTTGAGAAGAATATAGGTACATCTGCCTACGACTTTTCAGAGTTCTGATCGTGCCGCGATGACATATACGCCGAGCAATAGATGCAGAGGCAGCAAAGGGAGATGTAGAGCACTTATACGCAAGCAGAATTTCAAGGCTTACGGGAGCACTTCCAGCGGGCCGAGGAGTTCTACGACAAGGCCCATATACATTTCCAAGAGGAGGCTGCATATCGCCAGGAGGTTCAGCAGCACATGCATGCCCAGCAAGCCCAGTGGGCCCGAGAGGAGGAGCACAGAGAAGCTACTGCATTCACCAACTCTCAGATCGACTACATGTACATACGGCATCAGCGGCTCAGCACTAGGTTTTCTCAGGAGCCCGACATGCCAAGATTGTCGGACTTCCCACCTCGACCATCATATTAGAGGTATTGTTTCATACAAGTCTGGGGGGGACTCCAAGTTTTGATATGTTTTGTTGCTAGCAGTACTTTATTTCTTAACACTTGCATTTTAGTTTTAGTTTGCATTCATTTGTTCATCCATAGAGTATTCTTCAGCACTTAGTTTTTGCTATCTTTAACCTACCTCAGTAATATTTTTTTTAAGATCTCTTCACGAATTGTTTCCATAGGTAGTTTAACTTCATTTATCTTGTGGTATTTTATTTTATCTACTTTAATTAATGTTCTATACTTGCACTGATTAGCTTTGTTTTTACACAACACTTGACGAATATTCTAAAGGGGAGAATCCAGTACATACATAGTTATGATTCATCCCAGTAATCTAGTACCTTGGAATCCATAGATAACTCTAGATTTAGCATTTTAGTTACTGGAGATGCTCGGATTGTGTAAGCCTGTTTGGAAAAATCAAAATCACCCGTAAGTATGAAAAGAACAAAAGTTCTATTCGCAAAAAAAAAAAAAATTGTCGCGGACGGAAATGGCTAGGTGCCCCTTTGAGACCGAGTTAGGTTACTGGGGAAACACCTACCAATTTCACTCAATACCGAGCACGCTTTTGAGACTTTATGCTAGATCTAGGGAACGACTCTCACTTTGGGTAGACTAATGCCTAAAATTCAAAAACCTTAGGAAAGATATAAGATGACGACTTAACTTACCGTGGAACGATGTATCCCTTAAGAAGATTCGCTTAGCATGTACACGAGAAGCTATCTTAGTGAACCTTTAGAACATATCTATTTTTCTTTGATGGAAAATACCACAAGATAAATCTAGTTAACATGCTGAGTATGGAACAATGCTTTTTAAAATTTCATGGGACTGAGGTTTGCTTGAGGACAAGCAAAGATTTAAGTCTGGGAGAATTGATGTGAGCAAAACATTTAGGGTTTTAGGAGTAGTTTTTGCTCACATCTCGTTACATTTCATACTTATTTCATGCATATTTCACTTTGTTTTGCATGCATTTCCTATTTTCTAGTTCAGAGATCTGTTGGTTGTACTTTTGTGTGAAGGACAACATTTTACAAGGAAAATGACACATTCTTTGAGCAAAAGGAAGACATTTAGCAGGAGGAACAGAAGGGGACATGCCTAGCCGTGTGAATCCACACGGTCGTGTCCAAACCAACGATTTGACCAGCCCAGCACCACACACGGCCTGGCCATGTGGATCCACATGGTCGTGTGGTGCTGGATTATTTCGATACGACTAGGGTTCTTTCATGGCTTTGGGCAGCTCCGGCTTCAAGTCTATAAAAGGAAAGTCATGCCCAAACCCTAGCGAGGTGTTGGGATGTATACTGAAAAGTCTATCTTTTGTATGAACATCTTTATTTTTGAAATAAGAATCACATGATCATTGTTTGCATATTTTTGTGGTTATGCATATTGTCTAATACATTACATTGTAGATAACATGGTGTGTGGTGTCACACGGGAGATCATGTTATCGGCTCCTTGTAAAGTATAAGTATAGGCTCACAACCAAGATGGCTTTGGACAAACCATTGGTATGGTTGTAGTGTGATTTGGTATTGATTTGTCTTGACCATAGAATCACACTAGTACACTTTGTGTGTATTGAGCAGGACCGACTTAGAGGTGATATGATTTATTGCTGATTACATAATCGAATCGGACCTCAAATATTATATTGTACATACTCTTAATCCCGATATAATAACGGGCACATATACTTAGTATTCATTTCTTTGATTTACCAATGGGCGAGATTTATAGATTAAATCGATAGGCTCGGTAAGTTGGGAAATGATATTATTTATATGGTGTGTCATTGATTATAGAAGGAAATCGTGTCCTATATATTTGGATGATGATGTCCCCTTGAGGAGCCCATAAGGTTCATCATGTAAACCCTGCAGGTGGACTTGGTCCGGCATGATGAAAAGGTTGAGTGGTACTACTCATGGAGTTAGATGTTGATTAATTAAGGGTCAGTAAATTAATTAATCGACGGACATTCGAGATCTTAAACATGGGGAGAAAATGTACATATAATATATGGAGCCCATATTAACTTATGGGGGTTGGTGAGGTAGATCAATGATAATCCTTTAGTGGATTGGATTATCATTAATGGATCAAACTTTATGTGGGCTTGATCCATTGGGTGGCCAAGATCCAACTCATCCTCATGGTCTCTATTGTAGCCTATTAATACCTCATGAAGCCTAGATCCAATGGATGGAAACAAAACTCTAGATCCAAAGGTAGAGATTAAATCTCTAGATCCGACGGTTGAGATTAAATCCCTAGAACCAATGTTGGAGATTAAAACAAGGCTTATCCCTAACTCTATAAAAGGAGAGGAGGGGGTGGGCGGCAAGAGAATCCCATTAGAGATAGGATTAGGGTTAAGGTGGCCGACAAGCTTGAGGGTTAGGGTTTGGAGTTGGCGACACCAAATAAGGAAACTTATTCCTTATCTTCTTCTTCCTTAAGGTGGCCAGTGCCCATACAGCCCTTTCCAGCCCTTGGTCAGTGTCCAAAGCATCCCTTCTCCCTCTCTTTGTCCAGTGGAAACATAGCTTAAGGTCTTCCCTTGGAGCTTTTGGCCGGAATCCATCTTTCTCCTTCTCCTTGTTGGCCGGCAGCAAGCAATTTGTTTGTTGCTTGTTGGTTGGCTAAAGGAAGGAAAAGGGTCTTGTTTCTATTCTTCCTCTTGCTCGGAACGAGCAAAGAAGGAAGATTGGTGATCTAGGAGCTTCAACTTTTGGTAGATCGTCGCCCACACGACGTCCGAAAGGAGGAAGGTCATACAATAAAAGATCGAGAGGTATAACACTTATCTATCTTCATATGTAACATGTTTGTAATTGTTTTTCAATTAAATATGCATGATATATTCTGTTTTGTGGCTAATATAACTTGGACCCCGAACATAAACCCAAAAGTCGGTGATCCGTACATCGTCTATTCCGCGGCTATCCGTAGAATAGAGGTTGGTCGCTTGAACAACAATTTTGTTCAAGTGACTACTCTAATCGAATAGCACGACGATGACAAAGTTGCTTGGGCAATCCCTCTTTTCAAGGATAATTTTTTTTTATCTGGGGATGTAGAAGGGATCGCCATGAACAAACGACCGGGTTGAAGTGGGAAGCGAAGTTTCCCCTCTCTACAGGAGGGAGGTCGGACGGCTAGGATGGCACACCAGTGCCCTAAAAGGCACCGAAAACTCACAACGGGGAGGAAGGAAGCGGCTAGAGAATCGTAATCCGCACTCCGATGTCGAAGAGAAGGACCAAGAGCACTGTAATTCGATTCCTATTCATCTTTTGCATTGTAATGGTTTATTCTATTATGCCTTGTGTCCTTTCTTTCCTGTCTATGGAGTAGAATCTTCGATTCTAGGATTAGGGAGTAACTTGTGTAACGTAGAGCATGCTAGTTCGAATGTTAATTCTGTTTATGGATTTTTATTTACAGTTTGTGTTTGTTTGATTTGATGAAGATTGGGTTTTGGTTTTCTATCTATTGTGCATAGCCGATACAAGGGGTGACAGCCCTTGTATCAAAGATCTAGGAGAACTAAAGAGGAACTTAGTGGTTGTCCTCATCTTTAATAACCGTAGATAGAAGAGTATTATGGAGTAGGGAACGGGACACATTTCAACTCTTCATAAGGATTGATTTGGCATCCTCATACCGTCTATCCTATCTTAATGAAAGGGTCGGCCTGATTAGGCATAGGTAGTTCTTGGTAGAAGCGAAAGCTTATCGGGAAAGGGTATGATGTCCCTTCCGCAAGACCATAATTAGAGAACCAGTCAACATTTAACTGATAGTATGTTCCATGTCGCACAAGTGAAATCGAAATCCTAGAATCTCTTTTTGAACCTCAAACCAATCTTCATTTCCTCCATGTGACACCGTACTTGACTTAGGACCACTGTCAACCTCGCAACCACAATCCTTAGAACTTAATTCCGAACAACAACGTCAACTGAATAATCGATACTCAAATCTCAGTCTCTGTGGGATCGATAATCTATTCATTACTTGACGACATCTGTGCACTTGTGAGCATTGAGCACGAGTGCGCGCTTCATGTCCTCGACGATTTCCGTCGTAAATTTGAGGTCGTGTTCGTGTGCATCTTTAATATTGTGTATTTGGCTAATTTTGTGTTGCAGAACATTGGCTAACTTTGTTGTAGGATTTAATGAGCCAAAGTAGTATAAGCGACTAGATGAATTCTAGTTGGCTGGATTTCTGAGCACTTGGATGGGAACTAGGCGACTGAAGTCTTGATTCAGAGAAAAAAATGGTCCAAATGTTGGTGCAATCGACCCAGGTCACGATTGACCAGACTCAAGTTTGACTCGAGCGGTATTTTGATGTCTGACAAAATGTATGACAACGTAATTTTCATGGGAAGTACAAGTCTTGTGTACTTGGCATTGGGAAGTCCAAGTGTGTAGCCTTGGCCACGTAAGTCCAACTGTGTAGCCTTGGCGGTGAAAGTCCAAGCATTGATCTTGGCATTTGGAAAGTCCAACATGGAGTTGGCAAGGGAAGACTAAGTGTGTAGCCTTGGCATGGAATGTCCAACATGGAGTTGGCATGGAAAGTCCAAGCATGGGGCTTGGCATTTGGGAAGTTAAAGGATGTGCCTTGGCAATGTATATGTCATTAGCATGATAATAGCCAAAGGAAGCACCTGGAGGCTAGCATATGGATGAACAAGTCATGGATGACTTGGAGGGATCCACGCATGGATGAACAAGTCATGGATGACTTAGAGGGATCCGATAGGCACGAGGCTAGTGGAGGTGGCTAGAAAGCTTAGGTCTAGGCTAAGGGTGCTCTAGCAAGTATGAGGGCATCATACTTGGGGTAAACCTCATTGTTGAGATTTATCACCGACCGATATTGATAGTCAATCGATCGAGTCGATCGCGTTCGATCGCGTCGATTGCCTTGGCAAATGACTACCGTACCTTGGGCGCTTGATCGCCTTGAGTAGTCGACTACCATGGGTACTGATGGTCGCAAGCACAGAAAGCTCGATAGCTGACTAAGCAGTCGGGTACGGGCTTGGGCAGTCGATTGCTAGTGTATCCGTTGGTTGGAATGCCAACGTGGATTAAGCCGTTGTGAGACAACGGCTACAGGGGCAGTAGACTGAGGCCTTATGGTAGTCGACTGCCAGGCACAAAATTAGCTCGATGCAAGTTATAAAAGGAGCTTGAGTTGGAGGATTTTTCAGTGATTTTTGGGGAGATTTTGAAGGGGAATTGCTGCTCCATTCCAAACCTTCAAGAGCAAACCAAAGTAAGCAACAAGTAAAGTGATCGAAGCAATTATTGTAAAGTTTTCTTTATGTATATTTCATATTGTCTTTGTATTTGATTGTACTTTTTGTAATTGCTTGTACGAGGTTTCTCCACCTCCGATGTGTTGTCGAGAAGTAGTTTAAGTAGTGGTGTGTGCATCACTATAGCTCGTTGAGCTCGCCCCTTGGGGTAGGAACCCTAAGGTTCTGAACCATGTTATATCAGTTATCTTTGTGATTGTGTGCTTGTGTTTATCTTTGCATTAGCATTATTATTATTCCGCTGCACTAATGAGTATTGTAGATGATTAAGCACGATCGAGTTCCATTGAGCATCGATTTGGCTATTCAACTCCCCTTTTAGTTGGGCCATCGATCCCCTACAAGTGGTATCAGAGCAAGGCTTTTATCATCGGACTCATCGCCGGGATAAGCACACCAAATGGTCGGCATCAACATTCACCTACCAAAATTCAAAGGAGATTTTTCTTGGTGGATGAAAAGAATGGAGGTATTTTTCGAAACTGATATTGATATGATGCTAATAATTGAAAATGGTTTCGAGTTACCTAGGGATGAAGACAATAAGCTCATAGAAAAATCAAGATGGACCGAGGAGCAATGGCAACAATTCAAGACAACCGTTAAGGTAATGAAAATGTTAATAAAATTGATACCTTACGATATTTTGTCTAGATTAGGGAGCTACTGGGATTATAAGGAGTTGTGGGATAAGTTGGTCAAATACCACGAAAATCTCGAACCGACACAAGTAGAGAAGGAAGTCAAGGAAGAATCATCATCCCAAGAGCTTGAGGATTCGAAAGTTGAGAGATGCTCAACATCCGGATTGGAAGAGGAAGTCTCTACCTCTAGGATTTAGGGGGAGGAGAGGCAATCTTCTATGCTGAAGCAAGAAGAAGAACCATCTACTTCTGGTGCAAATGAAGAACAAGAGTCCCCAACCAAGGAAGGTAACTCAAATGCAATTCATAAAAATAAGGATCACATAATTTGCTTTGAGTATAGGGAAAAAGGGCATTACAAGAGCAAGTTCCCAAAATTGGCCAAAGAAAAGCATCGGCACCGAAAGTCAATGACAAGTCAAAGGATGTCGAAGTCCCTGCTAGGAAGAGCAAAGGCACATTGTGTGTTTCAAGTGCAATCAACGGGGACACTATAGAAGCCAATGTCCTAAGGGGAGGAAGAAAATCCAAGAAGGAGCATCACATGTAGGGGGAGCTTCTAAAGCAAACCCTAAGGTATCATTTATTAATGCACCTTCAAGTTCTAAGGTTAAAAAGCATAACCCCAAGAAGACCTACGACAATGTTCCATCCGATTACGGAACTATCTCTAGGCCTAGGAAAACCAAGGTTAATGGGGAGGTCATCCCTAAGATTAACCATGGTAGGTGCCTAGTGGCTAAGGTTTCAAAGAAAAATAGGGAAGCCATTAAGAAGGTTACAAGGGGAGTTAACCTAGGTAAGACCAAAATGACCAAGGCTTCAAAGCCTAGGAGGGTCATTAGGAGGGTATCTAGGGAAGTTATCCCTAGTGAATTCCTTGTAAACCTAAGGAGCTCCAATAGGTATTGGGTTACTAGGAGCATAATTGATTCACGCTAGATGGGTTAAGGTGTGTCAACCCTAAGTGGATGGGTAGTTAACCTAACCATGGTAGAGTTGACACTTTAGGACATTTTAGGATGTTCCAATGTACTTTGAGAAGTTTGAAAAATTGATCAAATTGGCACAATTAGGTCTTAGAGGTCATGATGTGCCTTTTTGAGTCTTTGGCACATTTAGGAGATAAGTGGTAATATGGCAATATGGATTTAATTCTAGAAATGGCAATTAATACTGAAATTTAGGTATTTTTATACCTTTACTTTTTATTGTCATGTCTTGTTTGTCATTGCTATGTCATGACATCATATTTCATTTTAATCATATAAAATGTCATGATCATGCTTAGGGTTAATTTTTAATGTCATGTTATGCTTAGGTTTATGTTATATGCCATGACATCATGATTATTAGCACATGTCTTATTTATGTTATCATTTATGCCAAAATCATTATTCATGCATTAATTAAAATTGAGTTAAGGATAATGACATGATTTGAAGTTCCATGTATAAGGGAATCAAATAAAGTTGCCTAGAAAATGCATGAAACCCTAAATAACCAAAATCCACATCTCACAAAAACACTTGACTTCTATGTGTCTTCATACACTTTAGATACAAGCGAGATGTTAGGAAAATGGATTAAGGTTTTAAAATCATTTCAAAACCATTTTGAAAAACCTTGGTGAAGTCTATATTTTGATAGCAATCACCATTGAAGATGATATAAAGTAGGGTCAAAATATTGAACTTTTCAATAATTTTGAACTTTGTGTCAATCTCATTATTTTATGGGTATTTTATTTTTCACCCATACTGATTGTTATAAGTATTATATATATGAATTTTCATGATTTTTAGAATTTGATTTCTAAAAACTGATTTCTGCACAGTGTAGAAATCAGTCGACAGCCATGGATGGCAGTGGACTAGTGTCAAGAGCAGTAGACTGGTAGCTGAGAGAGTCGACTATCAATGATGATTTCGAGTAAACAAGGTCTGTTTAGCCCATGTTCAGCTATTTCTAGGCTCCCTAACTGCTTCTAACCCAAGGATATGCTTTGGAAATCATTAGAAGGGTGAAAATCCATTAGATATGGATTAGGAGAATTGTTTAGGGTGTGTATCGAATTTTTAAGGGAGGTGAAAGTTCAATGTTGAATCTTTGCCCTTAATTTCGATTGGTTAGTATTCCTATAAGCTTAGAGACTCTCCAAGAACATTGTTAGTGCAATGGTCAAGGGGGAGGAAGCCTTTAGGGGGATGTTATCCATGATGGGATGATGGATGTGTTTTTCCTCATGAGGGGGAGAATGAGGATTGTCTCTCATTTATTGATATGGGACTTATTACTAGGAAGAGTGAAGGCATCCTAGATGTTTTTGGACCAAGGGAGAGATTGTAAGATTTAATTGGGATATGAGACATTAACACCCTTGGGGAGAGCCTTTTTGATCTATGTCAAAAAGGGAGAGGAGAATGTGAGACCAATTTGGGACAATTGGTAAGATTTACCAATTTGGGATATTTGGGGCATTTGAGTTAGGTTGACAAACTCAAAGGTTTTGTGGTTTTTGTCAAACATCAAAAAGGAGGAGATTGTTGGTGCAATCAGCCCAGGTCACGATTGACCAGACTCGAGTTCGACTCGAGTAGTATTTTGATGTTTGACAAAATGTATTACAATGTAATTATCATGGGAAGTCCAAGTCTTGTATACTTGGCATTGGGAAGTCAAAGTGTGTAGCCTTGGCGGTGAAAGTCCAAGCATGGGTCTCAACATTTGGAAAGTTCGACATGGAGTTGGCATGGGAAGTCCAAGTGTGTAGCCTTGGCATGAAAAGTCCAACATGGAGTTGGCATGGAAAGTCAAAGCATGGGGCTTAGCATTTGGGAAGTCCAAGGATGTGCCTTGGCAATGTAGACACCGTTAGCATGACAATAGCTGAAGGGAACACCTGGAGGCTAGCGTATGGATGAACAAGTCATGGATAACTTGGAGGGATCCGGGCATAGATGAACAAGTCATGGATGACTTGGAGGGATCCGATAGGTATGAGGCTAGTGGAGGTGGCTAGAAGGCTTATGTCTAGGCTAAGGGTGTTCTAGCAAGTATGAAGGCATCATGTTAGTTATATATGAGAGATGTCCTAAGGCAATTGCCTTATGTTTAAACCATTTATACGATAAATGAAGATTCACTATTTGAGTATACATGTTTTCATGTATTTGATTAGATCTTAAACTCATTTACTGAATATCCACAATACGATTCACAGCATGAGAGAATTTGTGATTGGATCACAACTAGTGAGTATCTCTACATGTGTAATTGTGATGTATTGGAATTATCCCTAGTCGATGAATTGATGGATTTGGACATCATCAATTCTGTCGAGACTAGCACGAGGTATACTCCTTGGTGTATCCAAGCAGCTAATTTTCACTAGCTGGAGACATTGTGATGTCTGGAGTTAATCGTGGATGCTAATTATGGTAACTAGTTCATTGGAGTGACCAACTGTAGACTTCATATGGTTCTCTGCATATATGGATATGTCCATAAAGTTCTTACTGTAGCTTAAGTGCGATGTTCCTTTGACTTGCATTATTCGAGTCATCTTGGTCATGAAGACTTATGTTTTGACATCTTAAGCAAGCATCTCTGAGGAGATGTGGACCCGGGATGATTGGGTATAAGTCAAAGTGACCGAAGGTGTTTGAATAGCCTATAAAGGATTCACTACTCCTTGCGAGGAGATGTATACCCATGGCCTCTCGTCGGATTGTTACTAAAGTCTTTGGCCAAAGTATTACATGTTTAGAGTAAGGTATGTTGGGTTTCCGGCACCGCGGCGTGTGTGTGTTCGATCATGTTTCGTAAACATGAGCACAGCGGAAGCAATTAAAAATAATAAATCTATATTTATTACAACACACACAACACACGCATGCATATTACAACAAGTGTAGACATAACCGTAAATTAAAATTTGCAATAAAAGAAATTTATCTACGTTATACTTTTCGTATGACGTGTAGCGGGAACAGCATCAACCGGAACGATCCTCGTAAGAATCATCTCTATCCGTATCCACGCCGAGCTCCTCGGGATGACTTCGCTAAGTCACGAGCTTCGTCTTCGTACGGGTTACTAGCCTCGTGTTGAAGACGACGTGATCGAGAGATGATCACGATCCGAATCCAAATTCGGATCCTAAAACGAGTTCTCAAAACTCGCTTCTCCGGAGAGGTATTCGTCAACCATTTGACGAATCCTTCGTCCCCCACCTCAGAGGATTACCGGAGATCAAATCCCCGGTAAGTTAGCCGCTGTCGGAGCACTAACCGTCGTCCAAATGACGCTCCGACAACAAAGAAACAAGCTGTCCAGAAAAACTGGACAGCTTTTGGTGGAGGAATAGAGGCCGGCTAAGGAAAGATGGAAGCTCACCTTATCACCGAACCCAAAGGAGATCGCCGGAGGGTCGCCGGAGGTTCTCCGGCTGAAGCTTGGACGCCGGCAAAGACTTGGACGGCTGCACACAAGCTGGGCGGCGGCAGCTTTAGGGTTGGCGCCGATTAACTCCAAGGTGGAGGTGGGCAGCAACTCAAGGGGGCTAGGGTTTGGATTAGTTAAAACTTCATTAGGGTTTTTGGGTTAGGGTTTAACCCCTATTTTATAGAGAACTAATTCTCTTAATGGTTATTGGATCATAACCATTAGGCCCGTTAACCCGCTCCATTAGGATAAGTTAAAATAAACCAAACCATGATGGTTTATTTTAAGTTAAAACGAACCGAACCAACTTTTGGTTCATTCGTTTAAAATAAACCAAACCCTTTGGTTTATTCTCATCCATTGGATTAGAACCAAACCATTTTGGTCCATCCATTATGTCTTCATAAGACACGGCCCATCCATGCTTCCATTGCGACTGAAACAATTTCATGCTCGCTTTATGTTTGGTCCAACCAAACATAGTTTCTCTCGGTCTGAGAATCCCATTCTCAAGCTCGTTTTAAATCCTTCGGATTACACTCGTTGTGCGTGTGACCAAATAGGTTCTCGATTTATGTTGGCCGTCTATAATTAACCATTAATTATAGAACGATCATGAGTGGCACCTAGTAGTACATCATGATCCCCAATTAACCGAAAAGATCAACGGTTGATCCCGAACTATTTACGAAACCCTTGAGCTTCGAATGAATCGTGCCCCATTCCCTTCACTCATCTTATACCCACTTGGTTCAGGACATGGTCTATTGTGTCAGTCCCCACTAGGCTGACTACGTCACACCTAGCCCAAGTATTATTTCCTCGTCCTGCGGATTCTAGTTACTCCACATGTATCGAAGAGTACCTTACTCTAAACATGTAATGCTTTGGCCAAAGACTTTAGTAACAATCCGACGAGAGGCCATGGGTATACATCTCCTCGCAAGGAGTGGTGAATCCTTTATAGGCTATTCAAACACCTTCGATCACTTCGACTTATACCCAATCATCCCGGGTCCACATCTCCTTCGAGATGTTTGCTTAAGATGTCAAAGCATAAGTCTCCATGATCAAGATGACTTGAATACCGCAAGTCAAAGGAACATCGCACTTAAGCCACAGTAAGAACTTCATTGACATATCTATATATGCAGAGAACCATATGAAGTCTTACGGCTGGTCACTCCAATGAACTAGTTATCATAACTAGCATCCACGATTAACTCCGGACATCACAATGTCTCCAGCCAGTGAGAATCAGCTGCTTGGATACACCAAGGAGTATACCTCGTGCTAGTCTCGACAGAATTGATGGTGTCCAAATCCATCAATTCATCGACTAGGATAATTCCGATACATCACAATTACACATGTAGAGATACTCACTAGTTGTGATCCAATCACAAATTCTCTCTCATGTGAATCGATCGTGGACATTCAGTAAATGAGTTTAAGATCCAATCAAATACATGAAACATGTATACTCAAATAGTGAATCTTCATTTATCATATAAATGGTTCATACATAAGGCGATTGCCTTAGGACATCTCTCATATATTACTAACAAGGTACTCTTGGATACATGTGCAGTAACTAGAATCCGTAGGATGAGGAAATGATTCTTGGGCTAGGTGTGACGTAGTCAGCCTAGTGGGAACTGACACTATAGACCATGTCCTGAACCAAGTGGGTATAAAATGTGTGAAGGGAACGGGGCATGATTCATTGTAGCTGCTAAAAGGTTTCAGAAACGGTTCTACAATCAACCGTTGATTTTTCAATTAATTGGGGATCATGATTTACTACTAGGTGCCACTCATGATCGATCTATAATTAATGGTTAATTATAGATGGCCAATATAAATCGGAAAACTATTTGGTCACACGAACAACGAGCGTAATCCGAAGGATTTAAAATGAGCTTGAAAATGAGATTCTCAGATCGAGAGAAACTAGGTTTGGTTGGACCAAACAAGGAGCGAGCATGAAATCATTTCAATCGCAACGGAAGCATGGATGGGCTGAGTCTTATGAAGACATGATGGATGAACCAAATTGGTTTGGTTCTAATCCAATGGTGGAGAATAGACCAAAGGGGTTTGATTTGTTTTAAACGAATGAACTAAAGTTGGTTCGGTTCGTTTTAACTTAAAATAGACCAACGCGGTTTGGTTTATTTTAACTTAAGTTATAAACCACTAACCGTTAGGAGAATGTGTTCTCTATAAAAACATGGCTTAAGGGTTTTTCGTGGATAACTTGTGTGTTGGAAAAACTAGCCACCCTCTCCCTCTCTTCTCCTTGTCGCCACCCAAGCATCCCATGCCGCAAGCCTTTGTGTCGCCGTCCACCTTGCTATCGGCGTCCAAGCTGCTGCCGGTCATCCTCTGGCCACCCTCCAGCGACGTCCCTTGGCTCCGGTGACCAAGGTATAGCCGTCCTTCCTCCTTTGCGCCGGCGCAACTCCTCCACCAAGCTGTCTAGTTTTCTGGACAGCTTCTTCCCTTTCGTGTCGAATAGTCATTTGGACGACGTTTGGAGCTCCGACAGTGGCTACCTTGCCGGGGATTCGATCTCCAGTAATCCTTATAGGTGGAGGACGAAGGATTCGTCAATCAGTTGATGAATACCTCTCCGGAGAAGTGATTTTTGGTGACTCATTTTCGAATCCGAATTTTGATTCGGATTGTGATCTTCTCTCAATCACATCGTTTTCGACATGAGGCTAGTGACTCTTACGAAGACGAGGCTTGTGGCTTTGTGAAGCCATCCCGATGATACTCAGTATGGATACGGATAGAGGAAATTCTAGCGAGAGTCGCTCTGGTTGATGTCATTCCCGCTGCATGTGATACGTCAGGTATAACTAGAGTAATTTTATTTTATTGAAAAATTTGAAACTACGATTATGTCTACACATGTTGTACTATGCAGGCAAGCGATTTGTGTGTTGTAATAAATTAGATTTATTGCTTTTTAATTCTTCCATTGTGCACATGTTTACGAAACATGTTCGAACACACACTCGCCGCGGTGCCGGAAACCCAACACATCATACTTGGGGTAAACCTCATTGTTGAGGTTTATCAGTCGACTGGGATATTGGACATTCGACTGATCATGAGTCAACCTGTGTTTAACTGCGACTGCATAGCCTTGGCAGTCGACTGTCAGCCTTAGGCAGTCGATTGGCCTTGAGCAGTTGACTGATGGTCGCGAACACAGAAAGCTCGGTAGTCGAATGAGCAGTCGACTATGAGCTTGGCAGTCGACTGCCAGTGTATACGTTGGCTGGAATGCCAATGTGGATTAAGTCATTGTGAGACAACAACTACAGGGGCAGTCGACTGGGGCCTTATGGCAGTCGACTGTCAGGCGCGAAATTAGCTCGATGCAAGTTATAAAAGGTTCTCAAGTTGGAGGATTTTGTAGTGATTTTTGAGGAGATTTTGAAGGGGAATTACTGCTGCATTCCAAACCTTCAAGAGAAAACCAAAGCAAGCAACAAGTAAAGCGATAAAAGCAATTGTTGTAAAGTTTTCTTTACGTGTATTTCATATTGTCTTTGTATTTGCTTGTACTTTTTGTATTACCTTTGTAATTGCTTGTACGAGATTTCTCCACCTCCGACGTGTTGTCGAGAAGGATTTTTAGTAGTGTTGTGTACATCACTAGAGCTTGTTGAGCTCGCCCCGTGGAGTATGAACCCTAAGATTCTGAACCACATTATATTGGGTGTCTTTGTGATTGTGTGCTTGTGTTTATCTTTGCATTAGCATTATTATTATTCCGTTGCACCAACGAGCATTGTAGACAATTAAGCATGAGCGAGTTCCATCGAGCGTCAATTTGGCTATTCAATCCCCCTTCTAGTCGGACTATCGATCCCCTACACCAAATACATGGAATCCACATCAGCATCAGACCACTAGATAAGGATCTAGGAGACTAGGATGGAATAATGCATGACTTGTAAGGTGGGATTAAAGTTCGGCTAGAGGAAGCCATGGAAACCTCCTTGTGCGTAGAAGGGATCCAGACAACTAGATCAAGATCGGACTCGACTAGGTCAGATATAATTGAGACCAAGTTGAAGGCACCTGGAGAGGCTTTCAGGCACCTAATTTACAAGAAAAATGGAAAATAACGACAAAATATTAACAATGAATTATTAATTCATCGCTAATATTAGGAATTAACGATGAATAACTTGATCGTCGTAAACAATGTTACATTTACGATAAAATATTCCTTTTTTGTCACAAATATAAAATATATTAGCGACAAAATATAAATATTCATCGCTAGACTATATTCTAAATGAGTATTAGCGACGATATTTAAATATCGTCGCTAATATATGATGTTTAGCGATGATATTTATAAATTCATCGCCAATGATAGCAGTCGAATTGGCCACTCGACTGGGACTTAGCGACGAAATAAATAAATATTCATCACAAACTATTCAGTCAATTGGCCAATCGAGTGAACTCGATTCAATGGCCTAACATTTTTGCTTTAGCGATGAAAATATATAAATTCGTCGCCAATAATATTAGTCAAATTGTCCACTTGACTGGTACTTAGTGATGAAAAAAATAAATATTCGTCGCTAAATATTCAGTTGATTGGCCAGTCGAGTGAACTCGATTCTGTGGCTTCGCAATTTTTTCTTTAGCGACAAAAATTTATAAATTTATTGCTAAGATAATAAATATTAGCGACGAATAAAAAAATTTCGTCGCTAATATCTGTGAAAAAATCCCTCCCCCGCTCCAATTCTCCCATTTTCTCCGTGACAGCTTCCTCTCCTTCAGTGATTCTCTGCTCTCCGGCGATTCTTCGACGACAAGCTCCGCGTAACTCTTCGGCGACAAGCTTCGTCGACAAGCCCGGTGCCCTAGCTTCCGCTCGCACGTGACTTCTTCTCGGTGCTTCTCTCCCGGTTGTCCGGCTCCGACGAGAGCTTCGGCCTCCGGCCTCCTTCTCGGCGTCGTCTCAAGCTCATCCTTCGACGCGAAGACTTAGGTCGAATTCTTTCTTCAAGATTTTAAAATGCATTTAGAGTTTTTTATATTGTTGTTATGATTAGATAATAAATTTAGAGTTTTGTTATACTCAGATGATGAATTTAGGGTTTTGTTAGGGTTTAAGGTTATTGTAGATTATATATAATTCGGGTTATGTTAGGGATTATATGATGAATTTAGGGTTTTTTATCATTTAGATTTGGATCTATTCATGGTAATCAAGCAGTAACTTATTGCTTAGATGATAAATTTGAAGATACTTTTTCAATTAGATGATGATTTTAGGATTATTTTGCAATTAGAGGATAAATTTAGGATTTTCTTATTCTTAGATTATAATATTCAATGATAAACATAGAGTCATAATGCAAATTGTAGGTTATGTTCTATGAGGTTTAAATTATAAAAGTTTTAATTATTTTGTATGTGATAACTAAATTTAAGTTACTAAATTCCTTTTGTTGAAAATTAACATAAAAATTATTTTATATATGTTTAATCAGGGTTTAAAAATATGGATAAAAGTTGGATAATGATTCAGAATCATATTAATCCTGAATATATAAATGCGTTGAATCAGTTTATGAATATGGCAGAAAATTACATGATCAGTATGAATTTATCGAAAATTCATTATTCATGTCGACGGTGTGGCAATTTGTTTCAATATGAATTAGATTATGTACGAGGACATCTTTATAGGTGGGGATTCGATAGATTATATAAAGTCTGGAACTTTCATGGAGAAGCTTCTACATCATCCAGTAGTATAAATATTTTCAATCAAGATGGAAATGATTTTGATGTTGAAGTAGATGATTTCGAAGACGATTTTGAAGACATGTTTAATGATTTACGAAATGCAGAAAATCTAAACAACAATGAGCCTCAATTAGATGATATCAATGTAAACACAAATGCAAATGATTGTAGATGAAGTTATACTTCAATGTTGGAAGAAGCACAAAAAGAACTATATCTCAATTCTACTAATTTTTCGATTTTCAATTTGCTGGTGAAGCTAAAGCATGTGAAGGTGTTAAATGGCTGGAGCAATAAATCTTTTGATATGTTACTTCAGTTATTGCAAGAGGCATTTCCTAAACCGAATGTGATTCCAAACTCTTATTATGAAGCCAAAAAATTATTAAAAGAGTTGGGATTGACATATGAGAATATACATGTCTGTAAGAATGATTGTATATTATTTTGGGATGAGCACGAGAATAAGGATGCATGTCCAGTGTGCAAGGAGCCCAGATACAAGTATGAAGGGATGTATAAGAAAAATAATCCTCAAAAAATTCTTCGATATTTTCCTCTGAAACCAAGACTTAAGTGGTTGTTTATATCGAAGCATACGACTAAAGAGATGAGATGGCATAAAGAAAAGCGAGTTGAAACAGATGGTGTATTAAGACACCCAACTGATAGTGAATCATGGATAGAATTTGCCAATGCACATGAAATATTTACAGGTGATCCACGAAATATTCGCTTAGGGTTGGCTATTGACGGGTTTAATCCATTTGGAAACATGTCAAATGATTATAGTAAGTGGCCTGTTATACTTGTGAATTATAATTTTCCACCATGGAAAATGATAAATCCATCATATCTGATTATGTCTCTTTTAATTCCTGGGCCTAAATCACCTAGAAAAGAGATAGATGTATACCTACGACCATTTATAAACGAACTGAAGGAGCTATGGGATGATGGGGTGGAAGCATATGATGCATCGACTGAACAAGTATTTCAATTACATGCTGTTGTGATGTGGACCATTAATGACTTTCCAGCATATGAAACAGTTTCTGGATGGAGTATAAAGGGTTATAAGGCATGTCCAATATGTCTGAATGAAACCAAATCACAAGGATTAAGGAGTAAAATATGCTACACATGTCACCGTCGATTCTTGAATGTGCAACACCCATGGAGTAGAAATAAAGATTTCAATGGAAAGGTTGAAAAAGAAGAACCACCACGAGTAATGAATGGATATGAAATTTTAGCGCAATTAGATGTGTTACCCCAAGTGACATTCAGTAAGCATCCTTCATTCGGTAAAAAATGGCAGCAATGTTAAGATGATACAAATTGGGTAAAGAAGTCTATATTTTTTGAGTTACCATATTGGTCAGATTTAAAGTTGAGACACAATCTAGATGTGATGCATATTGAAAAAAATGTTTGTGATGCTTTAATTGACACATTATTAAATATAGAAGAAAAATCAAAGGACACTCTCAAAGCAAGATTAAACTTGCAAGATATGAGGATAAGGAGTGAGTTGCATTTACAGCCAGTAGGAGACAAATTCAGGAAACCGTATGCAAGTTACAAGTTGACATCGGAAGAAAGCGTGTATTTTGTCAATTTTTGAAATCTATGAAGTTTTCAAATTGTTATGCTGCTAATATATCTAGACATGTGAATGAAAATGAAGGAAAGATATATGGACTAAAATCACATGATTGTCATGTATTGTTGCAAAGAATACTTCCAGTTGTTGTATGTAAATTTTTCCCAAAAGACATATGTAGCACACTAATTGAGTTATGTGATTTCTTCAAAAAGATCACTGCAAGATCACACAATGGACATATGTAGAATGGAGGAGCAAATAGTCCTGATATTGTGTAAGATGGAACGAATATTTCCTCCGACATTTTTTGACATTATGGTTCATTTGACAGTTCATTTATCTCGTGAAGCCATGTTGGCTGGGCCAGTTTCGTCACGATGGATGTATCCCTTTGAGTGATATTTAGGAAGACTAAAAAAATATGTTCATAATAAAGCACGACCTGAAGGATCTATTGTAGAGGGGTATATTGTAAATGAGGCCTTGACTTTCAGTACGTTATATATGAGTCAGATTGAGACAAGCTTTTCTAGGCTGGAATAGAATAAAGATGTTCAACCATCAATATGCAAATTAAGTGTTTTCTCATAGGAAATAAGAGTCTATGACAACCAACAAAGTCTGAAATTGCCATTGTCATTGTTTAAGAAAGCACATTAGTACATTCTGAACAATTGTAAAGAAGTTGACCAATATCAAAAGTAAGTATTTACATTAAGTTATTACTTAAATTCTGTTACATTCACATATTTTAAATTGAATAAGTTTTTATATAGTGAGCATCTGCACCTAATGTCCCAAAAGGTTCATGCTGATCAAGTTATGCAATATCACGAACAAAATTTTCCACTGTAGTTTAGGGATAAAATTATAGTGCTAAAAAATTTTACAAATTCAGATATCATAGATGAGTTGTATTATTTAGCAATGGGACCTAATGTTGAAGTTCAACTATATGATGCATACATTGTAAATGGGATTTGATATCATACGAGGTCCCGTGATTCACGTAGAACTACTCAGAATAGTGGGGGCAGCGTACCATCCTCTGACGATGGGGACATTTTGGATTTTTTTGGTGTGTTGAAGGATGTAGTTTAAATATTTTACTCTTTTAGGTATAAAGTACAATTATTTTGGTGCGAATGGTTTCAATGTAATCCCAAAAAAAACGTTGGTGGAAGAGTATGATCTCTTGTGTATTGACACTTCTAAAACATGGTTCGATGATGACCCATTCATTTTGGCAAACCAAGCAAATCAAGTGTATTATTTGAATGATATCAAATGTGGAGGTCATTGGAAGGTCGTGCAAAGGGTTCACCACTGAGAAATATACGAAGTAACTAAAGTTGATGAAGTATCTGAAGATGTTGAGGGTGGTAAAATCTTGAATATGGAGCCAAACCAAGAGATTTCATCGAATGATTCAACTTTGGTAGTCGGTGAAGACTTAGCGATAACTCAACTATGTCGATTAGATGTTGAGCATCAACAAATAAATATGGCAAATGCACAAGTGGATCTAGATATGGGCGCTCAAAGTAATCGTATTATTGTGGGCGAAGATAGTGAAATTGATAGTGAGACGGATGATTATTTATCCTTTTCAGATGATGATAACGATTAGATGTATTTACATGGTATTTATATTATTCTTCATTTATAATTCATGTATTTAATATAATTTTTCATTATACGTCGATTTGTATATATTGTTTATGTCATAGCTATGTCGCCTAAGAGAATTGAGCGCCCCCCAGTTGTGCCTACACCTGACGATGACAGTGCTCCTGCTCCTACTGGTTAGTTATGTGGTTTTAAATATGTTGATTTTGTTTACTATTTATTTAACTTGTTAATTGTTAAGGCTCTTTGATTTACAGTTCATCCGACACGTAGAGAGACACGAGGCACACACTCCGATCGGCTCCGATGGCAAATCGAGGAACGAGGTAGATTACCCATTACCTTTCGTAAGAGAGATGGCCACCTTATCGGGACAAATGCAGCTGCTTTTATGACAGAGTTAGGTCTGTCAATTAAAAAGTTCGCTCCCTACAAGCTTAGAGCTGGAAGCATATCTCCGCGGACAATAAACAGATGATCTTTGATAGATTATCAGTAAGTAGAAGTAATTTGATAATTATATAATCAGCCATCATTCGTTAATAAATTTCACTATTGGTATATTTTTTAGGCTGCTTTCAATATCAGTTTTGCCGAGGAGGCAACGTCGGTAAGAAAGGAGATTGACTGATTAATGAGTGCAAGTACAGAGACAATCGAAATAAGATGCACACTCATTATAAGAGCCTATTGCATCTTCCCCCTATCGAGCACCGGCATCATATGCCAATCGAGTTGTGTGAGACACATGAAGATTGGAACTATATGTGCGATCTGTTTGAATCAGAGAAATTTCAAGTAACTCAATCTATACCAATTAGCTGAGTTATATATAAATTAAAATATTTGTTCTACAACTCATGTTTTATGTTCTATCTTAACAAATTTTTATATTGTAGACATGATTAGCAATAAATGCCCAAAATCGGGCGCAACTACCATTTACCCATCGAGGTGGCTCAAAATCATTCATCCAATACAGTTACGATGGTGTAAGTACAAAATTTATAGTTATAGTATATTTTTTGGTATTTTTAATATTAACATATTATAATATTTTTCATACTGATCAGTCTCAGAAAAAAGATCGGATTACTTTATTTAATACAACCCACTATAGCTCGTCAAAAGGGTGGAGTGGGGAGAGAGTCGAGGCTACATACGTAAGATATAATCGATATAATTTAGTAAAATTATTGTTAAATTTGCATAATTCTTTGTAAACATATTAATAATATGTTTGTTATTCTTAGGGTGATATGGTGAGACTGCGAGATGAGCACATCCAATCACAAGAAACCGGAGATGATATCGATGCAGTTCAGATTGCAGATCAGGTTTGTGATCAAGTCCTTGGTGTTCATTCTGGATATATTAGAGGACTTGGAAGTGGACCAAAACCAGTAAATCCACTTCTTTGGATGTCGGCTCCTCCTCCAGAACAACTAATGCAGCATGGTGCACACGAACGCGACCTCAAATCTCGCAATGGAGACCGTCGAGGACTCAAAGCGCGCACTCGCGCTCAACGCCCGCAAGTGCACGGATGTCGTCAAGTAATAAAGATTATCGATCCCATAGGGACTGGGATTCAAATACCAATATACTCAGTGGTTGTAATTTTTCGAACGTGACTCTAAGAGGTTTCGGTTGGTGAGGGATGTAGGGGGACTCTACTCTATACGGTGTCACACGGATGAGGAAAGGAGTGTGCCGAGGTCTTCAAAAGTGATTCTAGGACTTCAGTTTCGCTTGTGTATCACATAACAATGTTGTCAATTGGCGTTGTCTAGACGTTTAGCTACGGTTTTATGGACGGGACATCATATACTCTCCCACAGAGCTGCCACATCTACCAGGAGCTCTCTCCGCCTAAAAGGACGAGATAGACGGTACGAGGATGTCAAATCAATCCCTACGGTGAACCGTTTTCGATTCCACCGCACCCTTCTACTCGCAGTTACAGGAGATCAGGTTTACCCCTAGGTTCCTTATATAAAATCCCCTAAATTTTAGATTGTGAGGGTTGTCACCCCTCATATCGCCTAAGCACAACATGATAGAAAGCCAAACACGCATAGATATAGTAAAGAGCAACTACCAATTATCAAATCAAACTCATAGGCAGAATTTAACATGAACCAACATTGTATGTGTACACAAGCTACTCCCTAATCCTAGAATCAAAAGTATTACTCCATGTATATGAAGGAAGAATCACAAAGCATGTCTAAGTTCGAATACATGAGGAATAAAATGTAGGAATAAAGATATACAATGCTTTCGTGGTCTTCTCTCTGACGTTGAAGTGCAAGACGTGGACCTCCGACGGCGTTCCTCCTCCCCATTGCGAGTTACCAAAGCTTTTTAGGGCTTCGGCGTACCGTCCTAGCCGTCGTGCCTCCCTCCTAGGGTTTGGGCGGAGTCATCCTTATATAGACATCGCCTCGGACCGCTGCAAAATCTGGAAAAGCCCTAGTCATGCAAATCTGTCGGGTCGCCACACGGCCAGGCCGTGTGCGGCCCTAGGGTGCTGATCTCACCCATTGGACACGATCGTGTGAATCCACATGCCCTAGCCATGTCCCACTCTACGTCTAGCTGTGAAATGTCATTCTTTTGCTCTGAAAACACGTCTTTTCACCCAAAATGCTAACCTACATATAAAAGTACAACAAGCAGACCTCCGAACCAGAAAATAGGAAATGCGTGCAAAAATAGAGTAACATATGCATGAAACTAACACAAAATGTAATGAGATGTGAGCGAAAACTACTCCTAAAATCGTATATGTTATGCTCACATCACTTCCCCCAGACATAAATCTTTGCTTGTCCTCAAGCAAACCTCAGTGCCATGAAATTTTAAAAATATATTGTTCCATAATTAGCATGTTAACTAAATTTATCAGGTGGTATTTGCAATCAAAGCAAAACAAATATGTTCTAGATGTTCACTAAGTTAGCTCCTCGTGCTCGTGCTAAGCGAACCATTCTTGGGGGATGCCCGTTCCATGGTGAGTTAAGTCATCACCCCATAGCTTTCCTAAGGTTTCCGGCTCTTAGGAACTTACCTGCCCAAAGCGAGGGTCGTTCCCTAGATTTAGCATAAAGTCTCAAAGGTGTGCTCGGTATTGAGAGAAATTGGTAGGTGTTTCCCCAGTAACCTAACTCGGTCTCAAAGGGGCACTTAGCCATTTCCACCCACGACAACTATTTTTTTATCCCTCATAATATTTTTTCTCTTCTTTTTTTTTCTTCTCTCTCTTTTATTTTTCGGCTCACTGGGATTTTGATTTTTCCAAATGGGCTTACACAATCCAAGCATCTCCAGTAACTAAAATGCTAATCCTAGAGTCACCTATGGATTCCAAAGTACTAGATTACTGAAGTGAATCATAACTAGGTATGTACTAGATTCTCCCTTTCAGAATGTTCGACATGTGTAAGTGCAAAAATAAAGCTAACCAGTGTAAGTCTAGAACATTCAATAGAGCGAATAAAATAAAATACCACAAGATAAATGGAGTTAAGCTACCTATGGGAACAACCCATGCAAGCAACTTTCAAAAATACTACTGAGGTAGCTTTACAGACAATAAAAATTAAGTACTAAAAGAAACTCAACAACTCAGGCATGAATAAATGGAAATACCAAAAAAAAACTACTACTAGGAAACAAAACATAATAAACCTTGGGGTCTCCCCCCCCCCCCCCAGACTTAAATGAAAATATACCTCTAATATGATGGACGAGGTGGAAAGTCTGGGAACCTGGGCATCTCTGGATCCTGGGAGAACCTGCTGCTGAGCCGCTGATGTCACATTTACATGTGGTCAATCTGGGAGCTGGTGGATGCAGCGGCTGCTCGGTGCTCCTCCTCCCTAGCCCACTGTGCCTGCTAGGCGTGCATGTGCTGCTACATCTCCCTGCGGTAGGTAGCCTCATCCTGGCGACGAACAGCCTCCTCTTGGAAGTATATGCGGGCCTCGTCGTAGAACTCCTCAGCCCACTAGAAATGCTCCCGGAATCCCTGGAACTCCGCCTGCTGGAAGGCACTCTGCTCCTCCCATCGCTGCCTCTGTGTCTACTGCTCATTGTAAATGTCGTCGAGGCGCGATCGGAACTCCAAGAAATCATAGGTCGGCGTACCTGCATCCTACTCAAAAGTAGAAAAAGGTGGTCGTGCAGGTGTAGGTTCATGTCGGCGTGGACTAGGTGGGCTCCTATGCACATGTGGACTGGAGGGAGAGTGTTATAAAGTTGGAGAGATGGGCGCCGATGTGGATGGTCCCTCATGTGGAGGGGACTCCACTATCAAGTCCAAGCGCCAGTTGGCGCATATAGCGATGGTGGTACGATCCGGGTTAGGGAGCCTAAGGGCCATCAGATTTTTCCTTACAAAGCATAAGGAGTCTCCTTCTCTCACAATCATTTTCATGGCCATGCACACTCCTAGGTCGATCATAGGGCTCCCCTCTATACTCTCTAATGTTGTGTAATCATACCTCATCCTATGGCAAATGTGGGTAAGTAGGTCTCCCACATTGATCTCTCCTCGTGCTGCTTTGCCCATCTTCACTAAGTTTCTGATGAAGTGGGACCCTACATCGATGTTACTCCTTTCTTGTAGCATATCCCATAGGCAAAGCAGCTCGTTAGCTCTAACTACACCGTCACTCTCCCCATGACCAAATATAGTACTGGTCATGATGCGGTGGAGGTATCGGAAGACGAGATTTTGGAGGCACGACGCTTTGGCCCTAGAAGGGTCATAAGCGTGCTCCCCCGTCAACTCGGTCCAATATTCCCGAGAGTTGAACCAAATAGGGGTTCTTCTCTCTCCCCCACTCGGCAAGCCAAAGCATGAGTTCCATTGGTGAAGGGTCCACTTATGCTCAATGTTAAAAAGCCTAAAAGTTATCCTACCCTCCTCGCTCTCTCTACCCATTAAAATTTCCGCCTCTAATGAACTCAAAAATTCTAGAACTATCCTAGGGTATGTTAGGTGCCTTATTCCCATTATCTCTTCCCACCCCATTTTTGCAAATAGGGCTTGTATATCACCCAACAACCCTAAAGACTAGCAAATCCTCATCTAAGTACCTAGTAGCAGTAAGTTTATGAGTAGAGAACATATTATATCTATCTCTTTGTTCATTATTGTGAAAAAGAAGAGTGGGTAAGGAGTTACCCTCCTCCGAAGCTTGAGGGGCGTCGGCTCTACTTGTTCGCCGCTCCGAGGCGCCGGATCGGGGTGCTACATGCTTGGTCCTCCTCATCCTTACTTCTTTTGGCTTCCTTAGAGGTTAAAAATGCTTTTAGATGGTGGGGAAGATGAAATCACACAGCTAGGGCAAGAACTTTCGAAGCACACGGTGCAAATGTGGTCAAAACACACGACTCGCCCCTTTTAACCTCGCGCGCAATGGTCGTGTGAAAACACATGGCCAGGCCATGTGCGCCTCGGGTCAGTCGAGCACGGCCATGGGAAAACACACGGCCAGGCCATGTGTCCCCATTTTTTGCCCATTTATGCACCATGGTCTAAATTTTCTCGTACACTTCGCCATGTAGGCTAATATGGATTTCATTTTTGCCTAGCAAAGTTCTTTTCTAGTCCTAACTCTAAATGGGATGGAAATCAAAACTAAAAATCAAATAAATGCATGCAATGAAATCAAAAAGGGAAATCTAAAACTAAACTTGGGTTGCCTCCCAAGAAGCGCTTTGTTTAGGGTCGTTTAGCTCGACCGTACTCCACTATCAACTCAGCTCTGGAGGTTCAATGAACCTCCATTCATCCGTCTTGGGATCTAGGGACTCCCCTAGATACTTCTTCAATGGTTGTCCATTTATCTTGATCTCCGTTGATTCTCTACTCCATATGTCCACTTCCCCATATGGGTATACCCTTTTTACCCGAAACGGTCCTGACCACCTTGATTTTAGTTTTCCTGGAAAATGTTTCAACCTGAAGTTATACAGGAGAACTAAGTCTCCTTCCTCAAACTTCCTTCCCATGATTTGTTGGTCATGCCATTTCTTGGTTCTTTCCTTATATGCCTTAGCATGCTCATATGCATCTCTTCGAATTTCGTCCAACTCGCTTAACTGCAGTTTCCTTTTCTCTACCGCCGCACCGTAGTCCAAGTTGGGCTTCTTGATGGCCTAGAAAGCCTTGTGTTCTAATTCAATGGGGAGATGGCAAGGCTTCCCGTAGACTAAGAGAAATGGGGTCATGCCTATCGGGGTCTTATAAGTTGTGCGGTAAGCCCAAAGAGCATCGTCCAGTTTCGGTGCCGAATCTTTCCGTGATGCCACTACCGTCTTCTCTAGGATACTTTTGATTTCCCAATTTGAAATTTCCACCTGTCTGCTAGTTTGTGGGTGGTACGCTGTTGAGACTCTGTGGATAACCCCATACTTATGTAGCAATTTTTCAAACTGTTTTTCAATGAAGTGGGATCCTCCATCACTGATTACTACTCGAGGAACTCTGAATCTAGGGAATATGTTCCTTTTGAACATTTTTATTACGGTCCTAACATCGCAATGGGGTGATGCCACGGTCTCCACCCATTTGGAGACATAGTCTACAACGACCAGGATGTATCTGTTTCCGTCGAAAATGGGAAAGGGCCCCATGAAATCCACTCCCCATACGTCGAAGAGCTCTACCTCTAATATGGTGCTTGCCAGCATCTCATGTCTCCTTCCTATATTTCCTGTTCTCTGACACTGATTGCAGGAAACTACATAGTTGCGTGTGTCCCTAAACAGACTAGGCTAGTAGAATCCTGACTGAAGCACTTTCGCGGCCATTTTTACAATCCAGGCATGACCCCCATATGCGAAAGAATGGCAGTGAAAAAGGATGCTCTCCACTTCCTCTTCTGGCATGCACCTCCGATATACGTTGTCTGTACACTTCCTAAATAGGAAGTGGTTGTAGGGATTTTTTTTATGCAAAATAGCATATGCACAACGGAAAAATAGGATCCCTTCCAAGTGATCCTTGCGAAAGAAAACCTCGTACAAAAAAATAAATTTCTCTAAAAGAAAAACCTATCTTATAGGAGAATATTACCTTTGTTGCGTGCCCTTTTTAATCCCGCTTCTCCTTGGGTTTGTTGGATCTTTTAGCACGTTCAATTGTCCGTGCCTCTATATGTATCCACACGAGCAAGCTCTTGTCTCACAAAAGAAACTAGAAGAGCTCTCCTTTACTTCTTGCTAGAGAAGTCCCTAAAGGAGAGGAAGGTAGGGAAAAAGAGAAAGGAAGAAGAAGACCACTCTTCTTGCTAGCCTACACTCACAAAAGCCACACAACCAAAGCCTCTCACCACCAAGCTCTCTCCAAGCCTCAAGCTTCCACCACATTGGCCGGCCACGCCATGGAGTGTTTTATAGGATTGAAAAAACCTTTCACCTCCTATCACATTCAATGCAATCAATTGCATTGAAAAATAATCAACACTCCTTGTTTGGCCGGCCACATGTGGAGAAATTCCAAAGGTCAAAACCCTTTGTCTCCTTCCACCTCATCAAGCTTAGGTGGCATGCTTATGTGGCATTCATGCATGTTGAATTAATCTTATTAATTCAATAAGCTTATGTTATCATATTGAATTAATCTCATTAAATCAATAAGGTAACATATTGAATTAATCTTATTAAATCAATTAAGCTTAGGCTATCATGATAACATATTTATTTAATCTTATTAAATTAATAAGCTTAGCATATTGAATTAATCTCATTAAATCAATAAGCTAAAATTCTCATTAAGCTTAAAGTCCAAAAACCATTTTGTACTTAAGCTTATTCCCAAATTATTCTAGTCAAACTAGAATGCACTAATTCTTCTAATCATCATGCTCTTTGTGTGTGACCCTATAGGCTCTCATAACGTTGGTAGTGGATCTAAACTCTTTTAGATACACAAGCAATGAGCGGCATCTAGCAATACATCATTGCTACCCAAGTTACGAAATAAGTCAAGATCCGACTAACCTTTCCATGACTACTATAATGTATGACCGTGTCCTTCTATCCTTGATATCAGATTGACCAATGAGGCATAGACCGTGTCATCATCGATCAATCTATGTGTTTCTTGATCCCTGAGTAAACTAACTCAAACAAATGAGCTCAATATCTCATATTGACTCATTCGAGCATGGCCATGCATTTTAGTAGTTCTACTCAATCAAGGGGCCCACAGATATCACTCCCATCATATGGGAGGGATACATCCCATCTACATCACTCACATCCCTCCGCATAATTTGTTATATACCCAGTAATCGCCTTTATGGTCCACCCTGTTATGGGTGACGTTTGACGATACCAAAGTACATAACTCCTTATGTAGGGAACCGTAGTGACTTCAGGTTTGAGGACTAATCATACCAATAGTCACATGAGAAAGTTTATGACATTCATATGACGATCCATGAAACTTTCTCATGGCGGGTCAGTTCAGTATATATTCTCTAATATATACCCATGTGTCAACTTGATATCATATATCCATGACTTGTGAGATCAAGTCATCAATTGACCTACATGCTAGTCTTTATGTATTAATATTGCCCTTGCATATTAATACTTGACTAGGAACATTTAGGAAAGTGTTCTCTACAGCCTCTCATAATCAATTCTGCCAATTGATGTGCTGTAGATAAGAACCTACTTTTCTAGGGCATTATTATATTTAATTTAGCTGGCACAAGCAAGACGTAAATATAATAACCAATCCTTTGCCTTTATAGAATATGATACAAAATGTTCCCTATTCAACCATCACATGATTGGTTCTAGGGCTATAACTAACAGTGGTCATCCCATATGTAATGCCGAACTTTTGAAAAGAATCTTTTCCTTTGTTGGGTTGTGAATGCTGGTGGTATCACTCTCCCCGCAAGAAAATTCACCAAATCTGCATACCATGGGGTGGTGACCTTAATAGCCATGAGGGTATCATCCCGCAGAGCATCGTCTATTTGGGCACTGTCTCCTTCCTCTATCCTACGATCTATGGGCATGCGCGATAAGTTGTCTGCGATGACATTGTCCGTCCCCTTTTTATCCCTGATTTCTATATCAAATTCTTGAAGTAATAAAATCCAGCGAATAAGACGGGGTTTTGCATCCTTCTTGCTTAGCAAGTAACGAATTGCAGCATTGAGGATCTACATTCTATAGGCTGCCGATACACTTGGACAAATGGACACGTTGTGAGCAAACTGGATAGAGCAATGGTGAACAAAGTGTGGATGGAGCAGGATCGGAGTAGTTTTGCTGAATTTAAAGCTCCGGGAACGATTTCAGACCATGCATCGTGCATAGTATCAGTGTTGGAGGGTGGGAGAAAGAAAAAAAGGCCATTTAAATTCTTCAACATGTGGATGGTGCATCCCAGCTTCACCCAATTAGTGGAGGACAATTGGAACAGCAATGATTTTGACATAGTAGAGGGAACAACACAATATAAGCTCAGGCACAAGCTCACAAGACTGAAAATAAATCTCCGATAGCTTAACCAACTGCACTATCAGCACATTCAATAAAGGGTTAAGCACTCACAGCAACAACTACAGGAGATGTAGCAAAGGGGCTTAGAGGAGGGGCAGATGGAAGAGGGGTACCTGATCGCGAGGAAAAGGGTGGAAACACTTGAATGGACAGAATATCTCTTCTACCTACAACGTGCCAAGCACGAGTATCTCCGGGGAGTTGATAGAAACAATTCATATTTCCATGCTTTGGTAAAGCGTAACAACAAGAGAAGGGAGGTAGTAGCTATTGAAAAGAGTAGTGGTGAAATCACATACTCGCATGAAGAAATTGTGGATGAATTTCTGACATACTTTCAAGGGCAGCTAGGAGAGCAAGGAGCCAGAATGCAATATCAAGGGGACTGCATGGATTTTGGGAGAAAACTCACTGAGGCACAGCAATCGCAAATGGTCCGGTTACCAACAGAAGATGAAATTAAAGGTGTCCTATTCGAGATTGGAGACCTCAAAGCCCCAAGATCGGATGGGTATAATTCAAAATTCTTTAAGCACTCTTGGGGTACTGTCAAGCAGGATGTAGTGGCTGCAGTTCCTCAAATCCTGGAACCACACCCTCATTATGCTAGTTCCCAAGTCTCCCCATGCCTGCAAGGTCCAAGACTATAGGCCAATCTCATGTTGCACGGTGATATACAAGATCATAAGCAAACTCCTAGCCAGCCGAATAGTAGAAGTTGCAGATCATCTCCTAGATCCTGCACAGACTGCATTCGTCAAAGGGCGCTGCATATTTGATAACATCCACCTGGCATAAAAATTAATGCGAAGTAACACTAGGAAAAGGATCTCACCGAGGTGTATACTAAAAGTGGATTTACAGAGGGCCTCCGACTAGGTGAACTGGGATTTTCTCCAAGATGTCCTCCAAGCATTGCAGTTTCCCAGCAGATTTGTTACATGGATCAAGGAGAGCATCACTAGTACTACCTTCTCGGTGGTAATCAATGGTAACATGCATGGTTCTTCGCTGGACATCGGGGCCTCAGACAAGGTGATCCCCTATCCCCCTACCTATTCGGCATGTGTATGGAATTTCTTTCAAGACTCCTAGCAAGAAGAACTAGCCGGGTAGACTTCCACTTCCACCCTAAGTGAGAGCAACTAAGAATAGAACACCTAGTATACACAGATGACCTACTACTTCTAGGACGTGGAGATGTATCAACGGTCAAGGTGCTGATGGAATGTTTATCACAATTCGCCACTATGGCAGGACTGAATGCAAATATGTCTAAATCCAACATATACATGGCGGGAGTTCAAGCAGCAACCAAGGAAAGATTACTGGCCATCACGGGTTTTCAAGAAGGAGAGATGTCATTCAGATATCTAGGAGTCCCTATCGCGTTAAAGAAACTGAAAATTGCAGACTATAGTGCACTCACGAAAGCACTTGACAGGAGGATTAACTCTTGGCCCAAAAACACACTATCATATGCCAGAAAATGTCAACTCATAACTTCAGTCCTCCAAGGAGTGGAATGCTACTGGATGTCAATACTGTCACTGCCATCAGGAGTCATAGAGAAAATTTATAGCACTTGCCGCTCATTCATGTGGTCTACAAAGAACCCCCCCCCCCCAATAGCATGGACAGAGCTATGCAAACCGAAAGAAGAAGGTGGGATGGGGTTGCGTGATTTAAAAGCATGGAATCTAGCACTCTTGGCAAAGGTGCTCTGGCGGATTCAAGACAAACAGGATACATTATGAATTAGATGGGTTCACCATACATACATACAACAAGGGGGAATATGGGAATGGCGAAGTAAGCATAAAGACTCACCCCTCATAAATGTGTTAATCGCAATCAAGGACAGCCTGCTAGCTGCTGTGGGCACCCCAGAAGGAGCATAACAATGCCTCGCTTCATGGTTTGGACAGTGCAAAGGGGGAGTACAGAGAGCATATGATCACTTCAGAGGCAAAGGTAACAGAAAAGCATGGGCAGTGACGGTATGGCAAAAAGACATCCAACCAAGCCATGCATTTACTCTATGGATGTTAGCCCAGGGCAAGCTCCCAATGCGTGCCAGGCAGGAATATTTGGAAGACAAACAATGCATTTTCTGCGGCCAAGAGGAGGAGGCATTAAACCACATCTTCTTCCAGTGTGCAGCAATTAGACAAATATGGGGGAGAGTCAGAAGATGGTTGCAAATGAGGCCAGAAATGTGCACATACCGTCATATGCTCAGGATATTCAGAATGCAATATAGAAGGGTCACTGCATTAAACAGGGTTCGTCACCTTGCCATGGCTACAATGATCCATTTGATATGGAGAACCAGAAAATCATGCCGGTTTGAAGGACTTAAATTTGATGTAGACTTGATCTTTAGAAAGGTGAAAATCCATGTGTTCAGAGCAGTAGAATACAACAAGTTCCAATTTCCACCAGGGATCACGTGAAGGCAAGTAAGTCTCCCCCCCCCCTCTCTCTCCCTCTCTCTTACTCACTCCTACTTCACACTGCAACCCTCCTTACTTACTCTCCTTTTCCCCTCAAGACCGTCTCTTGGTAAGCTCCTGCACATCCTTTACCCTCCATTTCTAAGCTCAAGGATTGCCTTCATATCCACTAAGGCAGCCTCCCATTGATTTCTTCATAAGTCAAGGGAACTACCCCCTCCCCCCCCCCTTTTCTCCTTCTTCACGGGGCAATTCTTCGCAGAGACTGCCCTTCGCAACCCCTCCTAAGGCTACTTTACAGTGGCCCTCCATAAATCCAGTGCACTACACCTCTCTTCGTTGCCTCACCACTATACCCGAGGGCAGATCCTACTGTCCCAGGGTTGTTCTCACTGTCCCAGAGTAATTCCCCCATACACAAGAGCAGGGTAGCCTACGCTCATGATCCCAGGGCACTTCTCACTGGCCAGGGCAGCTTCTCACCTATTCCCCGAGCACTTTTCACTGCCCAGGGCAGTACCCACTAAGGGGACCTCTCACTTTCCAGGGAAGTTTCTCCCTGAGCTCCTCCATGTCCAGGGTAGTACCACCTATTCAGGGCACTCCACCACCCCTCTAGGTCGCTCTCCCTGTACAAGACACTCTATCTAGGACACTTCCCCCCCCCCCATTACTCTCTCTTCAGGGCGCTCTCCCTGTCCAGGGCACTATTCCCTGTCCAGGGCGCTACTAACTGTCCATGGCGCTCTCCCTGTTCAGGGCACTATTTCCTATCCAGAGCGCTACTAACTGTCCACGGCGCTAAAAAAAAAGGCAGTTTCCTCTAGTCCAGGGCAGTTTCCTCAAGTCCAGGACAGATTCACACAAGGAGAAGGGCAGTCCCTCAAGTCTAGGGAAGTTTCCTCAAGTCCAGGGTAGATTCGCACAAGGAGAAGAGCAGTCCCTCAAGTCCAGGGCAATTTCCTCAAGTCCAGGGCATATTCGCACAAGGAGAAGGGCAGTCGCTCAAGTCTAGGCAGTTTCCTCAAGACCAGGGCATATTCACACAAGAAGACCAGGGTGACTAGGCCAGCTTTCCTCAGGTTGGTTTTCTAAGGCACAGGGCAGATTAGTCCCCAGGGCAGTTTTCCTCAAGATGGTTTCTCAAAGCAAGGCAGGGTAGATCAGCAATAGGGTGGTTCCAAGGCATTGTGCTAGGGCACTGTTCTAGGGCACGTTTCCATAGCACTGTCCCAGGGCACTACTCCTCATCCGCAGAGAGCTTCTTGGGCACTGTTCAAGGGCACTTCTCCGCAAACGAAGGGTGACCAGGGCAGTTTTTCGAAGGCTCAGGCGCCTCAAGGGTGGTCCGACAGAGGGGTTCAGCCAGTGTTTCTGGCTCAAGGCCTTCACGGTAGGTTCTCAAGTCCAGGGCACTATTATAGGGCACTTACTCCAGAGCACTATCCCAGGGCACTGCTCCTCATCTGTAGAGAGGCTCTAGGGCACTGTTCCATGGCATTGTTCCTTAACTAAAGGGCGACCAGGGCAGTTCTCTGAAGGCTCAGGCGACTCAAGGACAGTCCTGCAGGGCGGTCCAGGAAGCAGGACAGTCCGAAAGAGGGGTCCAGCCTACGCTCCTGGCTTAAGGCCTTCGCGCAGCACTTTCTTTCTTTCAAAAAAAAAAAAAAGGCAGTCCCTCAAGTCCAGGATAGTTTCCTCAAGTCTAGGGCAGATTCGCATAAGGGGAAGGGCAGTTTCCTCAAGTCCAGGGTAGACTCGCACAAGGAGAAGGGCAATCCCTCAAGTCCAGAATAGATTCGCACAAGGAGAAGGGCAGTCCCTCAAGTCCAGGGCAGTTTCCTCAAGTCCAGGGAAGATTCGCACAAGGAGAAGAGCAGTCCCTCAAGTCCAGGGCAGTTTCCTCAAGACCTGGGAAGATTCGCACAAGAAGACCAGGGTGACCAGGTTAGTTTTCCTCAGGCTAGTTTCCTAAGGCGCAGAGAAGATTAGCCCCCAAGGTGGTTTTCCTCAATCTGGTTTCTCAAAGCAAGGCAGGGCGGATCAGCAGCAGGGCGGTTCCAGGGCATTATGCCAGGGTACTATTCCAGGGCACATTTCCAGAGCACTATCCCAGGGCACTGCTCCTCATCCACAGAGAGCTTCCAGGGCACTGTTCAAGGGCACGAAGGGCAACCAGGGTAGTTTTCCGAAGGCTCAGGCGGCTCAAGGGCGGTCCGACAGGTTCTCAAGTCCAGGGCACTATTCCAGGGTACTTTTTCCATAGCACTGTCCCAAGGCACTGCTCCTCATCTGCAGAGAGGTTCTAGGGCACTGTTCCAGGGCACTGTTCTTTAACTGAAGGGCGACCAAGGCAGTTCTCCAAAAGCTCAGGCGGCTCAAGGATGATCCTGTAGGGCGGTCCGAAGCGGGGCCAGTCGAGAAGAGTCGGCTGTGCTCCTAGCGATTCTCGAAGGCTCGAGCGGCTCAGGGCGATCTGCAGGGCGGTCAAGGAAGCAGGACGGTCCAGAAGAGGGTTCCAGCCTGCGCTCCTGGCTCAAGGCCTTAGCACAGCACTTTCTTTATTTTTTTCTTTAAAAAAAACATTTTTGGGTGAATAGGCCCACCAATAATGGCCTATCCAGTCCGTAGCAAACGGCTGCGGTAAAGACACTGTAAATCCGTTTATGGATGAGGCTTGGCCAATAAGCCTAATAGAGGTGAATAGGCCCACCTGAATGGCCTATCTAGTCCATAGCAAACGGCTACGGTAAAGACAAGGCAAATCCGTTGATGGCTGGTCACTTGCCAAAAGTGACAAACGTTGTAGGGTAATCATACGAGTTGGATGGAAAAGACAGAGGCAGATGGATAGTGCAAGGAGGTACGCATGGAGAGATGGACGCAGAGGGATAGTACACATGGGCAGGGGAAACACGGCGGATGCACTTACGCTATGCACAAGTGCAGGACATGTATGAGCTAATGTACCCATGAGAGAGTTAGTGCCCATGAGAGAAGAGGTACCCATAAGAGCACATGTACACCCCCCCCCTCAGATACGTCTCAAATCTGACACATCATCAGACATGACATGAGTATGCATCCCAGGCTTTTGTATGATTCTGCTTTTCTTTGATGATATATATTTACCGTTCATCAAAAAAAAAGTAACGAACTGCAGCATAGTCGGTGTATACCACTACCTTTGAACCTACCAAGTATTATCTGAATTTGTCGAATGCGAACACAACTGCTAGTAATTCCTTCTCAGTCATGGTATAATTAATTTGTGCCCCGTTCAGTGTCTTACAGGCGTAGTGAATGGCATGTAATTTTTTCTCCTTCCGTTGCCCAAAGACTGCTCCCACTGCATAATCACTAGCATCCCACATGACCTCGAATGGTAGGCTCCAGTTAGGCGGCTGAATTATCGGGGATGTCACTAAGGCTCTCTTTATTTCCTCAAATGCCACTAAACATTTCTGATCAAAAATAAAGTTCGTATCTTTAGCTAGTAGGATTGTTAGCGGTCTAGTTATCTGGGAAAAATTCTTTATAAACCTTCGATAGAAACCTGCATGCCCAACAAAGCTTCGAACCCCCTTTACATCCCTGGGTGGCGGCAATTTCTCTATTACTTCGACCTTCACCTTGTCTACTTCGATACCATTCCCTGATATCTTATGCCCTAGAACTATCCCTTCAGTCACCATGAAGTGACATTTTTCCCAATTCAGAATCAAGCTATTCTCCTCACACCTTTGCAAAACCCTTTCTAAATTCTTTAGACATGCATCGAAACTTGTTCCATAGACTGAAAAATCATCCATGAATACCTCCATAATTTGTTCAAACATATCCGAAAAGATAGTTGACATACAACATTGGAAGGTGGTTGGGGCATTATGTTGGGCTTTTCCGGGCCGCAAAAACCGCTTTTTGCGTTGCGAAAACCCCGGAAGTCCCGGCCACGGATCCGTGCGAAGAAGTATTAAAACTAATTACATGTATGTGCTTACAAAATCCTCTAGATCTACCTTAGAACTAAGAGATAAGGATGTTACCCTTGATGCGATGCCCTTCGCAAATCCCGCTCATCCAAAGTCCGCCGGAACTCGAGAGTGTCAAGTGCACACTCCTCTATGGTATCCACACAAGCAATAGGTGGAAGAAAACTCAACCTTGAGTGTGCTAGCACTCCTTGGTTGGTTCGGCCAAAGAGAGGGAGGAGAGGGAGAGCTTGAGAGGAAAATTCCCAAGGAAGAAGATGAAGTAATGAGTGATTACTCACAAAATGAATTTTCACTCACATAACCCCCAAATGGTGGCCGGCCACTTCATGGAGGGGGAGTTACATGCATGCATGTAACTCCCATGACCCTTGGTCTCCCTCATGATGTGGCACTAATTGACCAAGTCAATGATGATGTGGAGCATCATCATTGGCCGGCCATGCCTAGTCATCATCATGACATGGCATTTGGTCAAGTCAAACTTGACCTTTCAACTTCCCTCTCAAGTCAAGTCAAACTTGACCTCTAATCTCCCATGGTTGATCAAATCTAACCACTTGACTCAAGTCAATTTAATATAATGAATCTCTATTCATTAATTTAAATTGATTTGATGAATCAAATCTCAATTAGACTCATTCAACACTTGAATCAACTTGAGTCTAACTCAATTAGTCTAATTTGGATTACTCTTAATCCAATTTGGTTCATCCCATGAACCTAATCCTCATGGTTCATCATATGAACCTAATCTCCATCTAATTGCTCTCATGTGTGTGACCCTATAGGTTCTTATAGCGTTGGCAATGTCCCTAAACCGATTTAGGAACATAAGCAATGAGCGGTATCTAGCAACACATCATTGCTACCCAAGTTACAAGAATGTTGAGCTCAACATCACCTTTGTGACTACTAATTGTGACTCTCACAATATGTGACAATGTCCTCTATCCTTGACATCTAGATTGACCAATCGAGGCATAGACCGTGTCATCCTCAGTACAATCTAAATCTTGAACTCAAGTAGACTCACTCTAATCAAATGAGCTCAATATCTCATATTGACTCATTTGGGCATGGCCATGCACTTCGTGGTCTCACTCTATCAAGAATATCGATGTCACCCCGTCATATAGGAGGGATAGATCCCATCTACATCACTCACATCCCTCCGCATAATTCGTTACATACCCAGTAATCGCCTTTATAGTCCACCCATTTACGGGTGACGTTTGACGAAGCCAAAGTATGCAACTCCTTATGTAGGGAACCATGGTGACTTCAGGTCTAAGGACTAATAGTCATACTAATAGCCACATGAGAAAGTATATGACACTCATATAACGATCCATGATACTTTCTCATGGCGGGTCATTCAGTATACATTCTCCAATGCATACCCATGTGTCAACTTGATATCTCATATCCATGACTTGTGAGATCAAGTCATCTTGTTGACCTACATGCTAGTCTCTACGCATTAACATTGTCCCTGAATGTTAATACTCGACTAGGAATGATTAAGAGTAGTGTTCTCTATATCATCTCATTATCGATTCAACCAATCGATTGATATAGATAAGAACCTACTACTCAAGGACATTATTATATTTAGTTATTTGGCACCAATACAAGTAAATATAATAACCATGCCTTAATAAATAGGAATATGATACAATAAAGTCCATACAACAATCATCATATGATTGGCTCTAGGGCTTTCACTAACACATTACATAGGCCAAAGGGCATTCGTCTGTATGTGAAGGTTCCATACGGGTAGGTGAAGGTGGTCTTCTCTTGGTCTTTAGGGTGGATTGGGATTTGGAAAAATCCTGAGTACCCGTCAAGGTAGCAAAAATAGGAATGTTTAGCCAGGCGTTCCAGCATCTGGTCGATAAACGGAAGTGGAAAATGATCCTTTTTTGTTGCTTTATTTAATTTATGGTAATATATGCACATTCTCCACCCCGTTACTGTTCGAACAAGGATCAACTCATTCTCCTCATTTTTGACTACCGTAGTACCGCCTTTCTTTGGGACTATGTGTACTGGACTCATCCACTCACTATCTGAAATTGGGTATATTATTCTGGCATCCAAGAGTTTAAGCACTTCCTTTTTCACTACCTCCTACAAATGAGGGTTAAGTCGCCTTTGTCGCTCCATGATTGACTTACACCCGTCCTCAAGTATTATCCTATGCATGCACAGAGACAGGCTTACCCCTTTTATGTCATCGATGGTATAACCCAGCACTTTTTTATATGTCCTGAGCACCTCCAGCAATTTTCTTGTCTCTTCTTTACTCAAATTGGCATTTATAATCACCGGATGGGTTGCAAGTGGGCCTAAAAATTCGTACTTTAGACTGGGGGGAAGTGGCTTCATCTCAAGCCCTGTGTGTTTTTCTTCTACCACCTGCCCCAATTCTTCCTCTTCTTCTGATCCGGAGGATAAGGAGTCTTCTTTTGTCAAGTACTCTCTCTTCTTATCCTCTCCCTGTACCTGGTAGACTACTTCAGTGCTATCTATCCCCTTGATCGGAAAAGTCTCCTGAAAGTGTTGCTCGTTGTTAGCCCATATTTCAAGAGTCCCCACCACTGTCTCTATAATGCTATATACGTCGTTTGTGCTCTTTTTCATCAACACGCCCCCCACAGCTGTGTCCAAGAGTTCTTTCGACGTGTTAGTTATCCCGGAATAAAAGACATGGAAAAGTAACCAATCTTGTAATCCATGGTGCGGGCAGCGAATCACCAGCCCCTGTAGCCTCTTCCATGCATCGACCAGAGTCTCTTCTTGCCCTTGCTCAAATGAAAGGATTTTACCCCTAAGGTAGGCTATTTTGTGGGGAGGGAAGAATTTACTTAGGAAAGTGTCTTCCATTTGTTCCCATGTCATTATACTTCCTTCAGGTAGCGCGTGTATCCATTGCTTAGCCCCTCCTTTCAGTGAGAATGGGAACATAATGAGCTTAATGGCATCTGCTGAGACTCCTTCATATTGCACCGTCCCGCAGTATGCAAGGAATTCTTCAAGGTGAAGATAGGGTTCCTCAATCTTAGTCCCTCCAAACTGTTTTCCATGAATGAGAGAAATTAATGCAGGGTTTATTTCCCAGCTTGTTGCCTGGATTTGGGGAATAACAATGCAGGAGTTCCAAGCTTTTTGTTTAGGCGCTATGTAATCTTTCAAGGGTCGAGCGGGCTGTATTAACATTTTAATCCTCTTCGATGAGAGATGCTTAATAGATCATATGCAATAGATGACTTGGAGGGTAAATCCAAAGGTTTAGTTAAGGAGAAAAGTTAGGAGTATTTACCTAATACCATGAAAAAGGTAATAAGCAAATCTAGCCAACAAAATCAAAGATAAAATAAGGAAACAGGAAACTATTGCTAAAAATAAAAACTAAATCTAAATATGGAAAATATAGAACTAAAGCAAATAAAGTAAAATAGAAAGAAAATAAAGCAAGTAAATAAATCTAATCCTAAGTCCGATCCAATTTACCACTATTCGATTTGATATCGAATCGTCGATCCACGACATGGCGGCGCCAAAACTTATGCTTGCCGGACACGACCTTAAATCTCATGATGGAGACGTCGAGGACTACTCAAAGCGCGCACTCATGCTCAACGCCCGCAAGTGCACGTATGTCATCAAGTAATAAATATTATCGATCCCACAGGGACTAGGATTCGAATACCAATATACTCAGTGGTTGTAATTGTTCGAACGTGACTCTAAGAGGTTTCGATGGGTGATGGCTGTCGGGGGACTCTACTCTGTATGGTGTCACACGGAGGAGGAAAGGACTGTGCCGAGGTCTTCAAAGGTGATTCTAGGACTTCAGTTTCACTTGTGTATCATAGAATAATGTTGTCAATTGGCGTTGTCTAGACGTTTAGCTACGATTTTGTGGAAGAGACATCATACACTCTCCCGCAAAGCCGCCGCATCTACCGGGAGCTATCTCCGCCTAAAAGGACAGGATAGATGATACAATGATGTCAAATCAATCCATGCGGTGAACTGTTTCCGATTCCACCGCACTCTTCTACCCGCAATTATAGGAGATCAGGTTTACCCCTAGGTTCCTTATATAAAATCCACTAAATTTTAGATTGCGAGGGCGGTCACCCCTCGTATCACCTAAGCACAGCATTATAGAAAGCCAAACACGCATAGATATAGTACCAATTGTCAAATCAAACTCATAGGCAGAATTTAACATGAACCAACATTGTATGTATACACAAGCTACTCCCTAATCATAGAATCGAAAGTACTACTCCATGTATATGAAGGAAGAATCACAAAGCATGTCTATGTTCGAATACATAAGGAATAAAATGCAAGAATAAAGATATACAATGCTTTCGTGGTCTTCTCTCCGGAGTTGAAGTGCAAGGCATGGACCTCCGGTGGTATTCCTACTCCCTGTTGTGAGTTACCAAAGCCTTTTAGGGCTTCAGCGTGTCATCCTAGCCATCGTGCCTCCCCCCTAGGGTTTGGGCGGAGCCATCCTTATATAGACATCGCCTCGGACCGCTGCAAAATCCGAAAAAAACCCTAGTCACGCAAATCTATCAGGCCACCACACGGTCGTGTGTTTCCACATGGCCAAGCCGTGTGCGGCCCTAGGGTGCTGATCTCGCCCATTGGACATGTCCGTGTGAATCCACATGCCCTGGTCGTGTCCCACTCTGCGTCTAGCTGTGAAATATCCTTTTTTGTCTTCGAAAATGTGTCTTTTTCACCCAAAAAGCTAACCTACACATAAAAGTACAACAAGTAGACCTCCAAACCAGAAAATAGGAAATGTGTGCAAAAATAGAGTAACATATGCATGAAACTAACACAAAATGTAATGAGATATGAGCAAAAACTACTCCTAAAACCCTATATGTTTTGCTCACATCACAGCACTGCGTGAAAAACTTCAGTCCACCCAGCAACAATTAGAGGGGGCGAAAGAAGAGCTAGCAAACACTCAAGTTCGATTTGCTAGCACCGAAGATGAATTGACATCAATGAGATCAAGACAAGATATGTTTGAAGCAATTCTGAATCGGCTTGCACCTAGAGCTTTACAATCATTTATCCATGAGTCATCTTTAGCTCCACCTCCTCCTCTATCTTAGAGTTTGTGAACATTTCTTTTTTAACCTAGTGAAATTGTGAATTTGGATACTATGAATTTGTGAAATTGAATGTTTTGGACTTTAAATTTGATGTATTTGTGATATTAGATGTTATGTTAGTTATTGTTAAATGTATATGTTGGTTTTATGGTTTGATTTGTATGTTGTTAAGTTAAATTGTGTGGTTGATATTGTATTAAAGGATTTCAAATAAAAATTAAATGAATTTTGGAAATCTGTTTGATTGTTAGCGATAATTTTTTCCAATTTTGTCACTAACGATCGATATACGGCATCAGGATTTTGAGGGTTAGCGATGAAATTTCTAATATCGTCGCTAGAGTTTGGCATATCAGTCGAGTTGCCAGTTGACACGATCGCTTGCTGTAGGAAATTAGCGATGAATTTTATAATATTCGTCGCAAAGGAGTCTCCAATCAAGGGTCTCTCGATTCTGTGGCTGGCTAAAATATAGACAGTCGAGTGATTTCTAGCGTCAATCGATTGATATTTCGAGACAAAATTGGTTTTTTCGTCGTTAACTTGTCAATTGAGTCGCTAGTCGAGTCTCTCCTGATTCTGTGGATGGCCAAAAAAATTGACAATCGACTGCTTTATTGCGTCACTCGACTGATATTTAGCGATGAATTTTGTATATTTCATCGCCAATATCAGTGATTTTCCTCTTTCTGATATTCAAGATTTTGTTATGAAATTTTTGTTTTTCGCAATGTTTTTTATTTCGTCAGTAATATTAATGACAAAAATGTATTAATTCATCGCTAATGTTTCTTAGCGACAGGCTTATTACGACGACTCTAGCGACAAAATATTTTCATCGTAAAATTCATTTAACGGCGAATTGTTGGTATTAGCGATGAAAAAATTTATGTTGTTAAGTAGGCACCAGATAATCGAACCTAAGTTTTGATTATGACAAACACAAAAGTTAAGGTTATATCGTAATTTCATGAGCTAAACCAAGTGTGCAGGAATGTTAAGCTGAGCTAAAGGTTGGCGACACTCAGAAATTCTCGGATGGAGAAACCATGGTGGACGGACGACACTGGGAGAACTTCGGAGGGAGCCGAAGAACTCAGGTGGAGACCTGAAGCAAAGCTTCAAGTCATAAAGACCTAAGGTAAGCTCGATGTAAGCTCGTGTGTGTGAGTGAATGCAAGGTCGGATCCTCCGTACGGGGACGTCCTTAGGCGACGATCCGACCAAGACTTCCCATGGAAGGTCTAGGTCGAAATCGGACGGTAATGTTGGAATGTATACTGAAAGCCTAGCTCTTTTTGTATGAACATTTTTATTTTGAAATAAGAATCACATGATCATTGTTTGCACTTTTATATTTATTATATGTGTGCATATTGTCTAATATTTTACATTGTAGATAACATGGTGCTTGGTGTGGCACAGAAGATCATGTTATTAGTATCTTGTAGAATATAAGTAGAGGCTCACAACCAAGATGGTTTTGGACAAACCATTGGCATGGTTGTAGTGTAGTTTGGTATTGTTTTGTCTTGAACATAGAGTTACACTAGTACACTTAGGTGTATTGAGCAGGACCGACATAGAGGTGATTCAATTTATTGCTGACTACATAATTGAATCGGACCTCGGATATTATGTTGTACATGCTCTTAATACCGATATAATAACGGGCACATGTATTTAGTATTTATTTCTTTGATTTACCAAAGGGTGAGATTTAAATGGATTAAATCAATATGCCCGATAAATTGGGAAATGATATTATTTACATGGTGTGTCGTTGATTATAGGAGGAAACCGTGTCCTATATATTAGGTTGATGATGTCCCCTTGAGGAGCTCATAAGGTTCATCATGTAAACCCAGCTGGTTGACTTAGTCAACATGATGATAAGGTTGAGTGGTATTATTCGACGAGTTAGATGTTAATTAATTGATAGTCAGTAAATCAATTAATTGACCGATATTCGATATCTTAAACACGGGGAGATGGATGTACAAATAATATATGGAGCCCATATTGATTTATGGGGGTTAGTGAGGTAGTTCAATGATGATCCTCTAGTGGAATGGAACATCATTGATGGATCAAGTTTGTGTGGTTCCGATCCATCGGGTGGCCAAGATCCAACTCCTCCTTATGGTCCCTATCGTAGCCTAATATAATCCTCAAGAAGCCTAGATCCAAGGATGTAAAACAAAACTCTAAAACCAATGGTTGGGATGAAACCCTAGATCTGACGGTTGGGATGAAACCCTAGATCCGACGGTTGGGATGAAACCCTAGATCCGATGGTTGGGATGAAACCCTAGATTCGATGGTTGGGATGAAACCCTAGATTCGACAGTTGGGATGAAACCCTAGATCCGATGGTTGGGATGAAACCCTAGATCCGACGGTTGAGATAAAACCCTAGATTCGACGGTGGAGATTAAATCCCTAGATCCGACGGTGGAGATTAAAGGAGGCTTAAGCCCAATTCTATAAATAGAGGGCTATGGCTTGGGCGGCAATGATGGTTCTCTTGGATTAGGGTTTTGCCTCTCAAGTGTTTTAGGCGGCTAGGGTTTTGGAAGTGGTTTGGGCGGCAACAAGAAAGGAGATTAGGGTTTCCTTCTTTTCTCCTTGGTGGTCGGCGCTCACTCCCTCTTCTTCCTTGCTTTGACCAGCCCTCTTCCTCCTCCTTTGCTCCTTGTTGGCCGGCGGTTCTCCAACTTCTTGGTGGCCGGCACTTCTCCAACTTCTAGGTGGTCGGCGGCAACATTGTCACAAGGTTGCCCGGCGCTCAACCATTCACTCCTTGGCCGGCGGTTACATCGAGCTCCTTGGCTTGGTGGCCGGTTCTAGAAAGGAGAAGGAGTTTTGCTTGGTTCTTCTCTTTGTTCGCAGCAAACAAGGAAGGGAAGAACGCGATCTAGGAGGCTTCTACTCTTGGAGGATCTTCGCCCACACGACGTCCACGAGGAGGATAGGACATACGGTAGAAGATCGTGAGGTATAAAAGTTTTACAACTTTATTTTCTGACCTTAGCATGTTCTTTTATGTGTTGATTATACAAGTGTGCATTAGTATATATTTTGCATAATCATGGACCCCGAAGACAAACACAAAAACCGGCGATCCGTCCGTTGTCTCTTCCGCGGCTAACCAACTAGAAGAGTTGTGTTGCTTGAACAACTAGTTTGTTCAAGCGATCACTCAAGTTGTTAGCATGACGATGAATTGGTCGTGCTAAGGAAACTCATCCCCTCTGGATTAGTTCTTTCATTAGTGAAAATTTTAATCCGGGGACATGGGAGCCAATGAGCCTCTGAAGTAAACCCCCTTCAAGTGGTATCAGAGCCACGGTTTCCGGTTTTGTGTGTTTTGGATTCGGTTCCTTTCATGCACATATCATATATTGAGTATGCCGGATAATAGTAGGATGTGCATAGGCTAACTTTTTGGTTGCAGGCATAAGATCCAACTATTATGGCTATTTGGTTGTATGTGATTGTTTTGTGTGTGATTGTATGTATATTATTTGAATCCTCGGGGTTGACGAGGCTTGATTAGTATTTAATTTTTGTAATTAAATACGGCATTGTTTAGCCGCTCATTTTAGTTTACTTTCGATCTAGATTATTTGTACACTCCTTCGTGGAGTATAGGATCGATGGATGTAAATTAAAATGATATATCTCGACTCGGATCTCTTTGGTGACTTGCGCACGGGAAAAGATGGAGCGGACGAGGTGGCGACACGACGGGATGCGTATTGGAGAACAATGCCATAATAGTTGGAAAAATTCTATTTTTTTCCATATTTATTGCTTATTTGTTTTATATGCATGTTGTGTATGCTTTAAAATTCCTCATTTTAAATTTACTAAGTGGGAGAGGGATATTTTAATTAATTCCCGTGGCCTCCATTACAATTTGACGTGTGATGCAACAAACTTGTGTGTCGGCTCTGAGTGCCTTCCTCCCTGCGGACGGGTTTGTTTGCGGATCACTAGGTCAAATAATGGTTATAGGAAATTATCTAGGAGCATGTGTACTTCCACAGCGGTAAGGCACATAATCCGAAATAATTCCCTTATTATCGTGTAATGGTGCACACTTAGATGCAAATAAAAGTATCCTCCCCATCGGAGTCACTGCTTTTATTTGTAGGGCCAAAGAGGAACCAACTATTAATTTTATTTGTCAAAAAGTAAGGTTGACAAGATAATAAAATTAATGGGTAAAACCTCCTCTTACAAATGTAGAATTCGTATACGTCCACACAGCGTGGCATGCGACATTCTCGGTGATTTGAGGTGTTGGTTGATTTCAGAATTTTATTGTTTTGAGGAATCAATAATATTTGAAATCTAATGTTTTGATCATTGTGATTCTTAGGTTTTTCAAATGGCTTTCAACCCACTTGCTGTCATATTAAAAGAAAATAAACTTACTGGAACAAACTACATTGATTGGAAAAGAAATCTGGATATTGTCTTAACTACGGAGGAGTATAAATTTGTACTCTTCGAGGTCTGTCCTCCTAAGCCCACTGATGACTCTGATGAAAAGGAGAAAGAAAGTTATAAGAAATGGATCAAGGCAGATGAGATGGCGCGGTGTTACATTTTGGCATCTATGTCAAATGTGCTGCAACATCAGCATCAGGTCATGGCCACAGCTTATGACATGATGTTCAATCTCAAGGAACTTTTCGGACATCAGAGTAGGGGGGCTAGAAAGGAGGCGATGAGAAACTTGATGACGACCACCATGATCAAGGGAACACCCATTAGGGATCATGTTCTCAAGATGATGGCTCATCTTAATGAGATGGAAGTCCTCGGAGCTGAGATCGATGGGGAAACCCAGGTCGATATCATTCTCCAGTCTCTGCCTAGGAGTTTTGAGCAGTTCCGCCTCAACTACAACATGAACAAGAGGTTGTATTCGTTGGCGGAGCTTCTGACAAAACTCCAGGCGACAGAGGGGCTTTTTCGTCAAAGCGCTCAAGCCATGGTCGCTCAGAAGGTTTCTTCCTCTAAACCGAAAGGAAAGAAGAAGAAGAAGCAAGGTGGAGCGAAGAAAGTGGCAGTGGGACCTCAGGCAGGAGTGAAGAAGCCGAAAGGCAAGTGCTTCACTTGCAAGCAGACTGGACATTGGAAGGCGGACTGTCCTCGCCGAAAGAACAAAGGTATATCTTCTTGTTTAGTTGTTAAAATATGTTTAGCGGTGTTATCTACCAGTGCCTGGTGTGTAGATACAGGAGCCACTGATCATGTCTGCAATACTTTGCAGAGGTTCTAGGAAACCCGACGACTAACTGAGGGAAAGATTACCATCTTCATGGGCAATGCTTCAAAGGTGGCGGCTATTGCAGTGGGAGACGTTTATTTATCTTTTGATAGGAATAAAGTTTTGGTTTTGAGAAATTGTATTTATGTACCTACTTTTAGAAAGAATTTAATTTTAGTTTCTAAATTGTTTATGGATGGATATTCTGTTTCTTTTAATGACAAAGTGGTTATAAAAAGGAATAGGGAGATTATCTGTTCTGGTACATTGGTTGGCAATTTATATACTCTTGAACCGAAAACTCCCACGATGCATATAGAAGTCAATAACTCATCTTCTATGTCTAATAAGAGAAAAGAACCTTCGCAAATGAACCAGACATATCTTTGGCATCTAAGGCTTGGTCATATTAACCTAAGCAGAATTCAAAGGTTGATAGCTGATGGACCTTTGGGTTCATTAGTGGTGGAGGATCTCCCAACCTGCGAATCTTGCTTGGAAGGTAAAATGACCAAGAGGCCTTTCAAGGCCAAGGGGTATAGAGCCAAAAATGTGTTAAAATTGGTTCATTCTGATTTGTGCGGTCCTATGTCTATCCAGGCAAGAGGTGGTTTTGAATATTTCGTCTCTTTTATAGATGATTATTCAAGATATGGATACATTTACTTGATGCGCCGCAAGTCTGAATGCTTTGACAAGTTCAAAGAATTCAAGGCTGATGTCGAGAACCGTCAAGGTAAGAGTATCAAGACCCTACGATCTGATCGTGGTGGTGAGTACCTCTTGGGAGAGTTTAGGAATTACTTATCAGAGGCTGGGATTCAATCCCAATTGTCTGCACCTGGCACACCCCAGCAGAATGGTGTAGCGGAGCGAAGGAATAGGACTCTTATGGAGATGGTCAGATCGATGATGAGTTATTCTGAGTTACCTGTTTCGTTCTGGGGGTATGCACTGGATATGGCAATGTATACTCTGAACTTGGTTCCATCTAAATCAGTACCTTCTACCCCTGTAGAATTGTGGACTGGGCGAAAGCCTAGTCTGAGACATATTCGGATATGGGGGAGTCCAGCACATGTGCTGAAGGCTGATGCTGGTAAGTTGGAACCTCGTACAGAAGTGTGCATGTTTGTTGGCTACCCTAAGGGAATGAAAGGTGGTTTGTTTTATAATCCTAGAGATCAGAGGGTGATCGTTAGCACGAACGCCAGATTTTTAGAGGAGGATTATGTAATGAACCACAAACCCAAGAGTAGAATTGTTCTTGAGGAGTTGACAGGGGAAGTCCCGACTTCAGTACCACCGGTACAAGAGGAGATACCACAAGTCACTGCACCGCGTGTCACAGAGCATACACAAGAGGCACCTCGTCGTAGTGGGAGGGTTGTTAGACAACCCGAGAGATTCATGTTTTTGGGAGAGTCTTCGGACTTAGTCCCTGGTGAACATGAACCTGATCCCTGGACATATGACGAGGCACTCCAAGATAGAGATGCGGTATCTTGCCAAAGAGCGATGAATTCAGAGATAGAATCTATGGATTCTAATCAGGTCTGGGAGCTAGTAGAGCCACCCAATGGTGTAAAAGCCATTGGATGCAAGTGGATCTACAAGAGAAAGAGAGGGGTAGACGGGAAGGTTGAGACCTTCAAAGCTAGGCTTGTTGCGAAAGGGTATACTCAGAAAGAGGGCATCGATTATGAGGAGACCTTTTCGCCGGTAGCTATGCTTAAGTCTATCCGGATTCTCTTATCTATAGCAGCTCATATGGATTATGAGATTTGGCAGATGGATGTCAAGACAGCTTTCCTTAACGGAAGTCTTGAGGAGAACATCTATATGCGGCAACCAGAGGGATTCATTGCTAAAGTCAAAGAGCATCTTGTATGTAAGCTTAATCGGTCCATTTATGGATTGAAGCAAGCTTCTAGATCTTGGAACATCCGCTTTGATGAGGTAATCCAGTCATATGCATTTATTCAAAGTCCGGATGAACCTTGTGTATACAAGAGATGTGACGGAAATGTAGTGGTGTTTCTTGTACTATATGTAGATGACATTTTGTTAGTTGGAAACAATATCAAAGTGTTATCAGACGTAAGGGTATGGTTGTCCAAACAGTTTGACATGAAGGACTTGGGAGAAGTGGGACACATCCTTGGGATCAAAGTTATAAGGGATCGCAAGAAAAGGATGTTGTGCTTATCTCAAGCTTCATACATTGACACTATCCTTGATCGTTTTAGCATGCAGAACTCCAAGAAAGGTTTTCTACCTTTTAGGCATGGAGTACCTTTATCTAAAGAGATGTGTCCCAAAACATCAAAGGAGATAGAGGACATGAAGGCGGTTCCTTATGCTTTGGCAGTAGGAAGCCTCATGTATGCTATGCTATGTACGAGACTAGATATCTGCTTTGCCGTGGGCATGGTTAGCAGATATCAGAGTAATCCTGGACAGGGACATTGGACTGCGATAAAGCATATATTGAAGTACCTGAGAAGGACTAGGGATTATATGCTGGTTTACCGGGCAGATCAATTAGTCCCTGTGGGTTACACGGATTCGGATTTCCAATCAGATAGGGACAAGAGTAAGTCTACCTCGGGGTTAGTGTTTACTTTTGGAGGTGGAGCCATAGTATGGAGGAGTGTCAAGCAGAAATGCGTGGCAGACTCTACCATGGAAGCTGAGTATGTGGCAGCCTCTGAGGCAGCCAAGGAAGCTGTATGGCTCAGGAACTTCTTGATGGACTTGGATGTGATTCCTGGTTTGCCCAGAACTATCATAATTTATTGTGATAACAGTGGTGACGTTACAAACTCAAAGGAAGCCCATAAGGTGAGTAAACACATAGAGCGCAAGTACCACCTGATACGAGAGATCGTAAAGCGAGGAGAAGTAGTTGTCGCCAAGATTGCATCAGAGGATAACCTGGTGGATCCATTCACTAAGGCCCTTCCAGCGAAAGCGTTTGATAGGCATGTGGAGGACATGGGGATCAGATGTATGGCAGTGTGATGACAGCATAGTCTTTTAGTATAAGTGGGAGATTGTTGGAATGTATACTGAAAGCCTAGCTCTTTTTGTATGAACATTTTTATTTTGAAATAAGAATCACATGATCATTATTTGCACTTTATATATTTATTATATGTGTGCATATTGTCTAATATTTTACATTGTAGATAACATGGTGCTTGGTGTGGCACAGAAGATCATGTTATCAGTATCTTGTAGAATATAAGTAGAGGCTCACAACCAAGATGGTTTTGGACAAACCATTGGTATGGTTGTAGTGTAGCTTGGTATTGTTTTATCTTGAACATAGAGTTACACTTGTACACTTAGGTGTATTGAGCAGGCCTGACATAGAGGTGATTCGATTTATTGCTGACTACATAATTGAATCGGACCTCGAATATTATGTTGTACATGCTCTTAATCCCGATATAATAATGGGCACATGTACTTAGTATTTAGTTCTTTGATTTACCAAAGGGTGAGATTTAAATGGATTAAATCAATATGCCCGGTAAGTTGGGAAATGATATTATTTACATGGTGTGCCGTTGATTATAGGAGGAAACCGTGTCCTATATATTAGGTTGATGATGTCCCATTGAGGAGCTCATAAGGTTCATCATGTAAACCCAGCTGGTTGACTTAGTCAACATGATGATAAGGTTGAGTGGTACTACTCGAGGAGTTAGATGTTAATTAATTGATGGTCAGTAAATCAATTAATTGACCAACATTCGATATCTTAAACACGGGAAGATGGATGTACAAATAATATATGGAGCCCATATTGATTTATGGGGGTTGGTGAGGTAGTTCAATGATGATCCTCTAGTGGAATGGAACATCATTGATGGATCAAGTTTGTGTGGTTCCGATCCATCGGGTGGCCAAGATCCAACTCCTCCTTATGGTCCCTATCATAGCCTAATATAATCCTCAAGAAGCCTAGATCCAAGGATGTAAAACAAAACTCTAAAACCAACGGTTGGGATGAAACCCTAGATCCGACGGTTAGGATGAAACCCTAGATCCGACGGTTGGGATGAAACCCTAGATCTGATGGTTGGGATGAAACCCTAGATCCGATGGTTGGGATGAAATCCTAGATCCGATGGTTGGGATGAAACCCTAGATCCGATGGTTGGGATGAAACCCTAGATCCGACGATTGGGATAAAACCCTAGATCCGACGGTGGAGATTAAATCCCTAGATCCGACGGTGGAGATTAAAGGAGGCTTAAGCCCAATTCTATAAATAGAGGGCTATGGCTTGGGCGGCAATGATGGTCCTCTTGGATTAGGGTTTTGCCTCTCAAGTGTTTTAGGCGGCTAGGGTTTTGGAAGTGGTTTGGGCGGCAACAAGAAAGGAGATTAGGGTTTCCTTCTTTTCTCCTTGGTGGCCGGCGCTCACTCCCTCTTCTTCCTTGCTTTGGTCGGCCCTCTTCCTCCTCCTTTGCTCCTTGGTGGCCGGCGATTCTCCAACTTCTTGGTGGCCGGCGCTTCTCCAACTTCTAGGTGGCCGGCGGCAACATTGTCACAAGGTTGGCCGGCGCTCAACCATTCACTCCTTGGCCGGCGGTTACATCAAGCTCCTTGGCTTGGTGGCCGGTTCGAGAAAGGAGAAGGAGTTTTGCTTGGTTCTTCTCTTTGTTCACAGCGAACAAGGAAGGGAAGAACGCGATCATGGAGGTGTAGGGGATCGGTACGGCCGGCTAGAGGGGGGTGAATAGCCCTCTTACGATGGATGTCGTAATTCGTTCGTTCTTCTTGCGTTGCTTGTCTACGATTGTCGTTAGCGCAGCGGAATAACAATAATAATGAAGCTAACAATACACAATCACACAACACAAGATATACGTAGTTCGGAACCGAATGGTTCCTACTCCACGGGCGAGCTCACCGAGCTCTAGTTATGCGCATGGCACTAACTATAACACTCCTTCTCGACAACACGTCGGAGGTGGAGAAACCTCTCACAAGCAATTACAATGTAATATAGAAATACAAGCAAATACATAAATACAATACACAAGAAAACTTTCACCGATTGCTTTGATCGCTTTGCTTGTTGCTTGCTTTGATTGGCTCTTGAAGGACTGGAATGCAGTAGCAATTCCCCTCCAATAGCTCCACAAAAACCGTTGCAAAAACCTCCATCTCAAGCTCCTTTTATAACCTGCATCGAGCTATTTTCGCGCCTAGCGCGATCGCGCCAAAAGGCCCGATCGCCCACGTAGCCGTTGTCTCACAACGACGAGATCCACGCGTCGGACAAGTTCAAGCGGATCACCTACCCGATCGATGATGCCCATCACCGATCGGGTGACCCAAGATCGATCGCCCGATCGGCCACGGCGAGCGCTCGCGGCTCACGACACTCCCATCACGATCGTCATCCCTCGGCGGTCGGCTGATCACGGCCGACTTCACGACCGCCAAGCACAAAACCTAGCCTTACACCGAACTCTAGTCGACTTGGATCGATCGAACCGGCATCTATGCGGTCGACCGATGTCGGCAAAACCTCAAACACCAAGTTGTTTGAGCATCCGACCGTTAGGTAAACCCTCAAACATCAAGTTTGAGCCTCTGACACTCAGTCTTAGCCATGGCCAACTCCACCTTATCCCTCGGGGTTCCCCACCAAAGCTCTCTTCCCTCGGCCTACGTCCCTCGGATGCGCCAAGCGCACGGCTTCGCAACGCCATCCTTCGCGTCTCATGCCCTAGAAGTATGCTTCCCTTTGGGCTCACTCCATTCGCTCCCCGTCCGGCGGTCCCTCGGATGTACCAAGCGCACGGCTTCGCAATGCCATCCTTCACCGACTCAAGGACCCCGAGCCTAGTGAACTTGCCAAGTTCTCAAGACTTCCCAAATGCACCAAGCGCACAGCTTCGCAATGCATTTCTCACCAAGCACCAAGCGCACGGCTTCGCAATGCTTTGGATTTCCCATGCCAAGCACCAAGCGCACGGCTTCGCAATGCTTTGGACTTTCCCATGCCAAGGCTTCCCCCTTGGACTTCCACACCAAGCTCCATGCTTGGATTTTCCATGCCAACCCCATGTTGGACTTTCCCACACCAAGCTCCATGCTTGGATTTTCCATGCCAACACCATGTTGGACTTTCCCATGACAATCCCATGTCATGAGTTTTATCTATCATCAAAATACCATCAAGGTACTACTGGGCCGATTGCACCCACAATCTCCCCCTTTTTGATGATTGACAAAACTACCATCTCAAGTCTACCAATTCTCCCATATTGGCAATTCTCATATCCCAATGAGAATTCCAACGAACCCTAATTGGTAACTTGGTAACTTCTCCCCCTTTTTGACATTACATCAAAAAGGTCCTCCCCAAGGGTATGAATGTCTCATATCTCAATGAGATCTTACAATCTCTCCCTTGGAGGAACACATGCCTACAATCTTTCTAGTGATCCCATATCACTCAAAGAGAGGCAACCCAATTTTCCTCCCATGAGGAAATACACATCCATCTTCCCATGATGGATACCTCCCCCTAGAGTCTTGCTCCCCCTTGACCATTGCACTAACAATGTCCTTGGAGAGTCCCTAAGCCAATAGGAACATTAACCAAATCAAAATTAAGGCAAAGTTCAACAATGAACTCTTTTCCACCTTAAAATTGATACTCACCCTCAACCCAACTCCTAATCCATATCCAATGGATTTCCACCCTCTCTTATGCTCTCCCAAGCATATCCTAGGGTTAGAAGTGGTTAGGGGACCAAAACATAGCTGAACATGGGCCTAACCAACAAGATTTACCCGAAATCAGCTTGGGCGATCATTGAAATCAATCGATCATTTGCCACCTCATCGATCATTGCCATCCATGGCGATCATTGATCTTCATCTGCAATTTTCAGTATTTCAGAAATGGATTTCCGAAATCCATAAGTAAATATATATAAGTTTAAAATTCGTGAAATCTCATATGCATATTACTTATCCTAAACACTATGGGTGAAAAATATTGAAAAATTATTTTACCCATTAAATTAGGAGATTGATACAAAGTTCAAAATTTTTAGAAAAGCTTCAATAATAAGCCTTCTTTGTATCATACTATTCAATGGTGATAGCTATCACAAGATAGGCTTCACCAAGGTTTTTCAAAATGTTTTCAAAAAGTTTTCAAAACCTTTATTTTCATTTTCCTAAACATCTTACAAATATCTAGATGTGTAAAACACATTCAAGGCAATTAATCTAGTGAGATGTGGGTTTTTGTTCTTTTAAATTCTCATGCATATTTTTAAGGCAATATTATTTGATTCCCATCAAATCATGTCATAGTCCTTAATTTCATTTTAATTTATGCATGATGATGATTATGGCATAATTATGATATAGATAAAGACATATGCCAAAATCATGATGTCATGGCATGTGAATGAAACTTAAGCATACATGACATCTAAACATAAATCTAAACATGATCATGACATTTTTATAGATGAAAATGAAAATAATATCATGACATGGCAAGGCAAGTAAAGCATGGCAAGAAAAATATACTAAGGTATAAAATACCTAAGTTTTAAAATTAATTTGCCACTTCTAGGAATTAAATTCATTTTGCCTTAATGTCATTCATTTCCCTAGTGTGCCAAAAATCCAAAATGGCACACCAATACCTCTAAGACCTAATTGTGCCAATTTAATCATTTTTAGACTTCTCAAAACACATTGGCACATCCTAATGTGTCAACTCTACTATGGTTAGGTTAACTACCCATCCATTTAGGGTTGACACACCCTAACCCATCTAGCGTGAATCAATCACGCTTTTAGGAACCCAACATCTATTGGAGCTCCTTGGGTTAACAAGGTATTCCCTAGGGATAACTTCCCTAGATACCTTCCTAATGACCCTTTTAGGCTTTGAAGCCATAGTCTTTTGGGTCTTTCCTAGGTCAACTCTAGAGGTGACTCCTCCATTGACCTTCTTAGTGGCTACATTTGATTTCTTTGAGGTGTTAGCCACTAAACACATACCATGGCTAGACTTAGGGATGACTTCCCTATTAGCCTTGGTTTTCCTAGACCTAGATGTGGTTCCATAATTAAATGGAACATTATAGTAGGACATAGGTTTGTGACCCAAACCCTCCTTGCCCTTAGACCGTTTGTGAACCTTAGGTCTTGACTTTTGGGTATTTGACCCTAGAATTGAGTTTTCTATGATTCTAAGGGTTTTCTCCATTCTCTCAAGTCTTGATCTCAAGACTTGGTTTTCTAACTCCAATTTCCTCAATTTTGAATTTTCATTTGGTTTTTGGGAGTTGGTTTTCTTCTTAGGCATATGCCTAGATTTCTTGGGATTAATACCCAAATTCTCTTCAATTCTTCTAATTGATTTTCTAGGTAGGATAGATCTAGTGTTTTGAGTCCTAGGTTTGTCCTTAGTTATATGAACATGCTTGGCACCTAAGCAATAAACCTTATTGTTTCTCTTAGCATGCTTTTCATTGATAATAGCAAGAGAACTAAAATAATTTTTAGCATGCTTTTTGACTTTAGGAATTGAAGGTGCATTAACTAAATGTACCTTAGGGTTAGCTTTAGAAGCTCCCCCTACATGAATTGCACCTTCTTGCCCTTTCTTCCTCCCCCTAGGGCATTGGCTTCGATAGTGTCCCTTTTGGTTGCATTTAAAGCACACAATGTGCTCTTTGCTCTTGATTTTGGGAACACCGGCATCGTTTGACTTTGGGTTGACTTTTGATGTCGATGCCTTCTTCTTAGCTAATTTAGGACATTTGCTCTTGTAATGCCCTTTCTCCCTACATTCAAAGCATATTATGTGATTTTTATTTAAAATTACAACACTTGAGTTACCTAGGGAGGTGGTGGAGTCCTCTTCACTTCTTCCGGAGGTGGATGCTTCATTTTGGCTTGGCTCCGGAGTTGAAATTATTTCCTCCCCCTCAATGCTAGAGGTGGAAGTCTCCACCAAGTCATCCACATCTTCAAATGTGGATGGGCTTTCTTCCACGGCATCTTCCTCTACTTGTGCTGATTAGGAATTTTCTTGGAATTTCATTACCTTATTCCATAATTCCCTTGCATCCCTATAATCACCCAATCTAGACCAAATAGTGTTAGGTAACAAATCACTAATCAATTTAATTACCTCGAGATTTGTCTTGAAGTTCTTGATTTGGTCTTGGGTCCACTTTGATTTTTCAATGGGCTTGTTGTACTTGTCCCTAGGCATTTCAAAACCGTTTTCTATAATAATCATATAATCAAAATCGGTTTCGAGATATACCTCCATCCGTTTCCTCCACCAAGCAAAATCTCCATCGAATTTCGGTGGAAGGATGAAGCCGGCCATTTGTAGTGCTCTCGCAGCGATTAGTCCTTGAAGAGCGACCTCGGCTCTGATACCACTTGTAGGGGATCAGTACGGCCGGCTAGAGGGGGGTGAATAGCCCTCTTACGATGGATGTCGTAATTCGTTCGTTCTTCTTGCATTGCTTGTCTACGATTGTCGTTAGCGCAGCGGAATAACAATAATAATGAAGCTAACAATACACAATCACACAACACAAGATATATGTGGTTCAGAACCGAATGGTTCCTACTCCACGGGCGAGCTCACCAAGCTCTAGTTATGCGCACGGCACTAACTATAACACTCCTTCTCGACAACACGTCGGAGGTGGAGAAACCTCTCACAAGCAATTACAATGTAATATAGAAATACAAGCAAATACACAAATACAATACACAAGAAAACTTTCACCGATTGCTTTGATCGCTTTGCTTGTTGCTTGCTTTGATTGGCTCTTGAAGGACTGGAATGCAGCAGCAATTCCCCTCCAATAGCTCCACAAAAACCGTTGCAAAAACCTCCATCTCGAGCTCCTTTTATAACCTGCATCGGTTTGTTTCGCGCCTAGCGATCGGCCAAAGGCCCGATCATTGCCCCTATGCCGTTGTCTCTAGCGGCGGATCCACGTCGGACAAGTTCCAAGCGGATCACCTACGGTCGTGATGATGCCCATCGATCATTTGGTGACCGATGGTCGGCCCGCGATCGGCTCACGAGCGTCTATGCTCGCGACACTCCCATCGGATCATTGCCATCCCTCGGCGGTCATTGCTGTCGATCGATCGGCGCCAAGCATAAAACCCTAGCCTTACACGGTCAGAACTCTAGTCGACTTGGATCGATCGAGCCGGCATCTATCGGTCGTGAACAAAACCTCAAACACCAAGTTGTTTGAGTATCCGACCGTCGGGTAAACCCTCAAACATCAAGTTTGAGCCTTCGACACTCAGTCTTAGCCACTTGGCCAACTCCACCTTATCCCTCATGGAGTTCCCCACCAAAGCTCTCTTCCCTCGGCCTACGTCCCTCGGATGTGCCAAGCGCACGGCTTCGCAACGCCATCCTTCGCGTCTCATGCCCTAGAAGTATGCTTCCCTTTGGGCTCACTCCATTCGCTCCCCGTCCGGCGGTCCCTCGGATGCACCAAGCGCACGGCTTCGCAATGCCATCCTTCACCGACTCAAGGACCCCGAGCCTAGTGAACTTGCCAAGTTCTCAAGACTTCCCAAATGCACCAAGCGCACGGCTTCGCAATGCATTTCTCACCAAGTACCAAGCGCACGGCTTCGCAATGCTTTGGATTTCCCATGCCAAGCACCAAGCGCATGGCTTCGCAATGCTTTGGACTTTCCCATGCCAAGGCTTCCCCCTTGGACTTCCACACCAAGCTCCATGCTTGGATTTTCCATGCCAACCCATGTTGGACTTTCCCACACCAAGCTCCATGCTTGGATTTTCCATGCCAACACCATGTTGGACTTTCCCATGACAATCCCATGTCATGAGTTTTGTCTATCATCAAAATACCATCAAGGTACTGCTGGGCTGATTGCACCAACAGGAGGCTTCTACTCGTGGAGGATCTTCGCCCACACGACGTCCACGAGGAGGATAGGACATACGGTAGAAGATCGTGAGGTATAAAAGTTTTACAACTTTATTTTCTGATCTTAGCATGTTCTTTTATGTGTTGATTATACAAGTGTGCATTAGTATATATTTTGTATAATCATGGACCCCGAAGACAAACACAAAAACCGGCGATCCGTCCATCGTCTCTTCCGCGGCTAACCAACTAGAAGAGTTGTGTTGCTTGAACAACTAGTTTGTTCAAGCGATCACTCAAGTTGTTAGCACGACGATGAATTGGTTGTGCTAAGGAAACTCATCCCATCCGGATTAGTTCTTTCATTAGTGAAAATTTTAATCCGGGGACATGGGAGCCAATAAGCCTCTGAAGCAAACCCCCTTCAGGTAAGTGGTCGTCAAATTCACTTATATTACTTTTGTTTTCGAGCTAACTTATTGTTGCAGTTGGAAACCCTAGTAACAGTCGACTGTTTGCTATTGGAAGTCTACTGCTGGTTGCATCAGTCGAATGATAGGGTTGATCAGTCGACTTTCATTCAAATTCCAGCTTCGATGAGAGTCAAACTTCATCCCCTCATCTTAGAATGAGGTGGCCTTTTTGGATAAAACTTGATCTCAACGTCTGGGGGGTTGGAAGGCTATAAAAGAAGGGGGGTTTCACCCCTTTAGTTCATCATTCAAGCTCTCCAAATGCCTCCTCAATGCTACTCTTCTACGACAACTCTAAGACGATGAAGCACTGTCGAAACACCGACGACACGAGCTCATCCTTAACCCTCTTAGTCATCAGTATCAGTTTCATATTTAGTTCCTTCTAATTCTTGTATTTCATTTCTTTTATCGAGCTTTTATCGTAACGAGGAGAGGGGGTTTGTCTCTCTACCTCGAGATTTCTCGAAGTTTTGTAATCGTCATCTCCTACCTCCAACGAGGAGGAGAAGTTTTAGTGAATTTCCCTGCGTACGCAGTCACGGACTGCTAGGGACTTGGATTATGTAACAGCCTAAATTTTAATTCCTATACTTTTATTTAGAGAAAAATAGAAATAAGAATAGAAAAAAAAATGGTTCGTTAGCCGAGGCTCGAACCATGAACCGTTGGTTTGGGGGAATAGGCTTCCTGCCACTAAGTCATAAGATTACCAATGAGTAGGATATAACAGAATATATCTATAGGCAAAAAAAAGGGAGAAGTTGGTTAATTTGGCGAATCATATAAAAGAGGTAATTAAGTTAAGGAAAACCCTATTTTTTTTCCTTTCCCTAAACCTCAAATGTCGACCACGCCGACCACGCCTCCTCCTCTTCTCTCCAACCGCTGACCAACCCACCTCTTCTCCCTTCCGTTTTTTCTTTCCAACCATCTCTCTCTACCTTCCATTTTTTTTAGCCCTCCCTCTCTCTCTACCTTCCGTTTTCTCAAGCCATCCCTCTCTCTCTATCTTTCGTGTTCCAACTGCCGAAGCAAGGAAGAAGATTGTCTTCTCTTTGGATAATTCAAGAGGGAGATTTTCAAGTGGGATCTCCTCAAGGACTTGGTAGAGGATCACGCTAAAGCAAAAGAACACGTAGGAGGTCTTCTCTTTACGAAATCTAACGGTATAAATTGGTGAAAAAGCGTAGGAAGTAAGTATTGCTCACCTGCAGTATAAGTAGTTATAATATGTCATTGATATGTTTTATGTGAATGTTATTTTTAGTTATATGGTTGAGCAGTTTATACGCATGTATATGAGCCAATTATACATGGTGTTTTTAGTTACATGATTTTTCCCGTTATGTCATGTTTGATTCAGTATCATGTTTAGATCCATGATAAGAATGTGATTTATGATCATGCATGTTGCAGATGAGTTGTAGCTTACAATTATATGCATGATGTAGAATAAGATGTGAAAATATTTCCTTTATAAAGAAAATTTAAAGATGCTCCCTGTTCGAATTGGGGATTAAGAGCACAATGATCTTCAGTATGCTCCCCATTTCAATTTTGGGGGTCAAGAGCATAATCATCTTTATAGTGCTCCCTATTCGTGATTTAGGGGATTAAGAGCATTTTTCAGTATGTTTAAGAATATAAGTATAAAGGAAGTATTTTACTTTTGACAGGACATGTACCGGACATCAATTTCGCCCACGGGCCAAGGCCCTCAGTTTCAGTTACCCAAATAGGTTCGGTGGTTGGCCACCCCAGCCTATTAGGAAAGCGTGCATTGGTACTATGTCGGGCCCATATTTAGGATGATTATTAATTTGAAGTATCAGTATAAGTATAAGTAAAAGTTTTCAAAGTTAATCATTCCAGTTCAGATACACTGTTTACAAGTTTTAAAATACTCAAGAGCATGGTTTATACGAGACATGTATTCAGAGATATGATTTCAAATTATGCTTTCATGTGTATCAATGTATCAAGGGTAAGAGAACTAGTTGCATGATTTCATACGTTGAATGTTTTTGTGAGCATAGAAAGTACTTACTAAGCGTTATTGCTTACAGTTTTCATATCCTTATACTGTAGATAAAGGTAAAGAAAAGCTTCAGTAAGGTGGCATAGCGGATGAAGTGCTTGGAGTGTGTGGCGACGGAACAGTGGAAATAAAAGATCCTAAGTGCAGATGTCTAAACTAGATTTTAAGTTTCTAGTTGTTTTTTTATATTGTTGAAGTTTAACTGGATTGCTTATGGTTGAGACCAAAGAATTTAAGAATAAGACAGTAAAGTAGTGACAGCTCCCCTAGTAGAGAGTGGAAAGACTAAGGGGATGTTACAAGATGGTATCAGAGCGGGTTCCGCCCTTCCGTCGCACACACATCGAGCATTATTCATGTCGCCTCCAAGTAAGCAAGTATTTATCTGCTTTATTTACTTTATGAGTAGTAAGGAATGCTTCTTTTAAGTTAAACATGCTCACCTAGAATGTTCTCTTTGAGTTAAACATGCTTTTATATATATATATATATATGAAGATGATAGACAGTAAGTAATAGAGCATACCTAGATATGTATGTGAAGATGAAAAAATAAATAAAAAAATAGTGATAATAGCCTGATAGTGGTTTCACTTTATCATCTTATGAAGAGCAGGAAATGCCTCGAGAAAGACCCCGTGGAGGACAAGAAATGAATGAAGAAGTACCACCACCTGCCTGGATGCAGATAGTCACTCAGCTCCAACAGCAAGTGGCAGAGCAGCAGTAGGTCATCAATACCTTGATGATGAATCAGTGAGAAAATCCTGTTACTCAACCAGGGACTTAGAATGTCATTCCAACTGCATCTTCTACCCCACCAGACCCACCAACAGCTCCAATGGGAGGGGTGAGACAAGAGGCCTATCTGATTCAATGGAAAAAGTTGAAGCCAGAGAGTTTTGCCGGTGCCAGTGAACCATGGGACACTCAGGCATGGTTCAAGACAATAGAGAGCATAGTGGAACTGTTGGACTGGCCTGAGAATGAGAAAGTTAAGTGCACCTCGTTCTGTCTGACCGGAGATGCCAGAATGTGGTGGGAGCGAGTAAAGGCCAAGAGGGTGGTGAACCAAATGTCATGGACGGACTTTGAGACGGAGTTCTTCGAGGAGTTCTTCCATATGCGAGTCACCAATAAGCATTATGATGAGTTCACGGAGTTCCGACAAGGGGATTTATTAGTAGATGAAGCGGTAAAGAAGTTCAATAGGTTGGCTCGCCTATGTCCGAAACTGGTCAGTACTGAGAAGGAAAGAGTTAGGCTAATGCTAAAGATGTTAAGACCGGAGATAGCTCTGAATGTGGCTGGTGGAATTAATAGACCACAGACCAATGAAGAGCTAATCAGTAGTGCGCTAATCACGGAGCATTACATGAATAGTATCAAGCACCAAAAGCTAGCCTCGACAGAAAGCAAAGGCCAGGGAAGTTCAGGAGGTCAGAAACCTTAGAGCAGTAATTCAAACTGGAAGTGAAACAACAATGTCAAGAGGAAATAGTGGAATAATGCAAAGGGAGGTTCAGCCAGTAAGCAGCCTACGTATCCTACATGTTCTAAGTGTGGGAGGAAGCATCTAGGAGTTTGCCGCCAGGGCATTAGCGGGTGTTATATATATGGTGTCGAGGGACACTTCGCCAAATAGTGCCCCACCAAGACCAATATACCTCCGCCACAGTCTACTCAGTATGGAGGTAGACCAACTCATTTATATCAGATGCAGGGAGTGCTGGAGGGTCCTTACATCAGCCAAGGAAGATTAGAGGCCCCATCAGTTACACCTAATGCCTGGATCTTCTCCCTCACCAAGGAAGAGGTAGCAAATGCTTCTACGGTAGTCACAGGTCATACACTTATCCTTAGTCAGCATGCTACCGTACTGTTTGATACTGGAGCAACCCATTCTTTCATGTCTATGGAATTTGCTAAGAAGATAGATATAACTCCGGATATCTTAGATATTCAGTTTTTAACGACCCTACCTTTGGGTGAAATAATAACATCTGCACACTGGTTGCGTGTCATGCCGGTCAGAATTTTAGACAGAGAGTTTTATAGTGATCTGGTCTTGCTGGACATGCATGACTATGATGTCATCTTTGGAATGGACTTTCTGAGTAAGTACAGTGCTTCCATTGAGTGTCGTAAGCAAAGAGTAGTGTTCCAACCCGAGACCAAGGCTAGCTTTGAGTTTATTGGAGAACCAAGGAAGAAGATTAAGAAGTTCTTGTATGCCATGGAAGCTCAGAAGATGTTAGCTGGTGGATGCACTGGGTATTTAGCACATATAGTTGATACTAAGCAAGAAAGAAGACAAAAGCTGGAAGACGTCCCAATTGTATGTGACTACCCGGGAGTATTTCCTGACGAGCTACCAGGACTAGCACCTAGAAGGGAAGTTGAGTTTGAGATCGAGGTTATTTCTGGTACCCACCCAATCTCAAAATCACCCTATCGTATGGCTCTAGCTGAATTAAAAGAGCTTCAAGAACAATTACGGGAGTTACTAGACAAGGGATTCATCCGCCCTAGTCATTCCCCGTGGGGAGCTCCAGTGTTGTTCGTGAAAAAGAAAGATGGGTCTATGAGGATGTGCATATACTACCGAGTCTTGAATCAAGTGACGATCAAGAACAGGTATCCTCTACCAAGGATAGAGGATTTATTTGATCAATTGAGGGGAGCTACAGTCTTCTCCAAGATTGACTTGCGGTCCGATTATCATCAACTAAGAGTTAAAGAGGAGGATTGATAACTACCATTTTGTCAGGTTATTTTGGTCCTTAATATCACTATTTTAATCCTCTCATGTGTTTATTTATCAATTATTTACATGTTTTATGAGTTGGATATATTTTTGGACCTTATTATAAATTCTTCTAAATTCTAGACTTATATGCAAATTTTGTCTTTATTTGTAGGAGATCGAGATGAGACAATGGATTAGACTCAGTTGGATCAAATATAGCTTCATCTAGGGCTGGAAGGATATTTTAAGTTGGATAAATCTGGACCTTTCATCATGATCGAGGGCAACTTAATCAAGAGATCAGATCTGAACAATATGGATCGTCCGTTAAAAGCGGCTTGATTCTGAGCAATTTACCCAGATCTGGAGAGATCCGGTCCATACATATTGATCTGTACATCTGAGCCCTTCATCTAGATTCGACCGATCGTGATTATCCCTTCAGATGTGGAAGATCCATTCATTCAAAGTTCGAAGAATCTAAGTCGTTGGATGCACAACCCATTATGGATTAATCAAGGCAATCAAAACCTAGGTTTAATGGATGGCTGGGATTGAAAGTTGCTTGGATCAGACGGCTACAAAAATCCATTTAATTTCTCCTTCATCGCATATTTGGAGCAGTCGGCTTCACTCTTCTTCTTGCACGTGACAAACGTCGACGCCCTCTCCTTCAGCCGCGCTCATCTCCTCCCTCGCCGGTCGCCAGAGAGGAAGGGGATCCCCTCCTTCTTCGGTGACCGGTGTCCCTCCATTTCCTCTACCACTGGCAGCCACCATTTCCGCCCATTTCACCGCCGTTCACCCGAAGCACAACCAACCTCCACCTCCGATCGGAGGTGTCATCCACAGCGCCGGCAGTCCAATTCCAGCTCCAGCTCCATCCATTTCACTCCGATAGAAGCTTCACAATTGCCAACAGCTTCCACAGATCTCTGACCAGCAGTAATTCCATATTTTCGGCATCTCTTCCAACTCCAATTTCAGAATCCTACAACAAGTTTTCCAATGTTGATGTATTTGATTGTTTCTTCGTTTGGTTTGTGTTGAATGGTTGTAATCAAAATTCCTTCCATGTTTAGATTTGTACTTAATTAGTTTAATTTGTTTCATACTTAAAAGTGTTTGGTGAAATGTCTCTTAGAGTAATTAGGTTTTAGTTGGTTATTTTAGATTTAATTTCATGTTATATTTTACTCTTATGTTATTCTGCATATTTAAATTCATGCATTTTCTTGTTTGAATGCTTAGTTTAGGTTTCTTTTAATTTCCTCGCACTCGTAGTTTAGTTAGATTAATGCTTTAATTATTTGCATTGTCTTTCATTTAGTAGGATTAGTCTTTTAAATTCCAAACCCCCATTCAGTAGGATTAGCAATAATTAGAAATCCTAAGTTTACTATTCTATCTATTACACTCGTTGGGAAACGATCCGGGCCATCCACTATGCTATATTAGTGTAGAGGGGGTTCGGTAATTAATTTGAAATGGTACCATGACAAATCATCGTTATCAAGGATATACCGAAAATAGCTTTTCGAATGAGGTATGGACACTATGAGTTCGTGGTCATGCCCTTCGGAGTGACAAATGCACCCGCTATGTTTATGGACTTGATGAATCGGGTATTTAAGGAGTTCCTTGACAATTTTGTGGTCGTCTTCATTGACAACATCCTTATCTCTTCGAGAACCCAGGAAGAACATGTCGAACACTTGAAGACAGTCTTGTAGACCCTTCAGCATAGATAGTTATATGCAAAGTTCTCCAAGTGTGAGTTTTGGCTTGATCGAATATCATTTCTGGGTCATGTTATTTCAAAAGATGGAGTTATGGTAGACCCAACAAAGATAGAAGCGGTCAGTAATTGGGGTCAACCAAAGAATGCCAATGAAGTCAGAAGCTTCCTCGGATTAGCAGGGTACTACCAGAAGTTTGTGGAAAACTTCTCAAGGATAGCTTCACCGTTGACGGTTCTTACTAGAAAGAACAAGAAGTTCGAATGGACCGAAGATTGTGAAAAGAGCTTCCTTGAATTAAAGTGGAGACTCACAAGTGCTCCAGTGCTTACCCTTCTAGAAAGTAATGAGGGATTTGACCTGTATAGTGATGCATCTAAGATGGGACTCGGAGCAGTACTTATGAAGAAGGGTAATGTCATTGCTTATGCATCTAGACAACTCAAGGACTATGAAAAGAATTACCCCATTCATGACCTTGAGTTGGCAGCAGTGGTCTTTTCTCTGAAAGTTTGGAGACATTACCTATATGGAGTCCAATGCAAGATTTACACAGATCACCAGAGTCTGAAGTATTTCTTCACTTAGAAGGATCTGAATATGCGACAGCGCAGATGACTTGAGCTAGTAAAGGACTATGACTGTGAAATCCACTACCATCCTAGAAAGGCAAACAAAGTAGCAGACGCACTGAGTAGAAAATCATGCGCCACTTTGATGTCTCTAGAAACACTATCCCAACCACTAGAGAAAGAGATAATGAATTTTGGGGTTGAGATCATTTCTGGATAGCTCTCTGCCTTGACCATAGTACCTACACTGTTTGGGGATATATTAGCAAGACAGGACAAAGATCTTAGCCTCCAAAGGATCAAGCAAGAGATCCAAGAAGGAAAGGATGAGGGATTCCGTGTCTCTGACAGTGGGGTATTATATTTGGGCGAACGCCTATGTATCCCCAAGGACCCAGACTTAAGAAAGAAGATCCTAGAAGAAGCTCATGGGACCCCATATTCGATGCATCCTAGATCCACCAAGATGTATCAAGATATGAAAGGGAAATTCTCGTGGCTTGGTATGAAGAGGGACGTGGCTAAGTATGTTAGCACTTGCCTGACATGTCAGAGAGTGAAAGCCGAACACTAGAGACCAGGAGGAGTTCTATAGCCTATCCAGATTCCACAATGGAAGTGGGAGGAAATAGTCATGGATTTTATAGTAGGACTGCCCAAAACAACCAATGGCTACGATTCTATTTGGGTAGTTGTCAATAGATTGACAAAGTCTGCTCACTTCATGCCTATCAGAATATCATACTCCATGGAACAGTTAGCCCAGTTATATGTCAAGGAAGTGATTAGACTGCATGGAGTACCTATGACCATTATCTCTGATAGAGACAGTCGCTTCACTTCACACTTCTGAGAGTGTGTTCAGATAGCCCTCGGCACTAAGCTACGATTCAGCACTGCTTTTCATCCTCAGACAGATGGGCAAACAAAAAGAGTGAATCAGATTTTGGAGGATATGCTAAGAGCTTGTGCTTTAGATTTTAAGGGAAGCTGGTGCAAATATTTGTGTTTGACAGAGTTTGTCTATAATAATAGTTATCAAACCACAATTGGAATGACACCTTATGAAGCCTTGTATGGAAGGAGATGCAGATCACCTATCTGTTGGTATGAGGGTGGCGAGAAGAAAGAAATGAGACTCAAGACTGATTTTATAAATGATGCCACCAAAGCTATAAAGAACATACGCCAACGGATAGAGATTGCCCAGAGTCGGCAGAAGAGTTATGTCGATGTTCGACGCGGACCCCTAGAGTTCCAAGGCAGAGATTCGGTGTTCATTAAGATAGCTCTTATGAAAAGGGTAATGAGGTTTGGGAAGAAAGGCAAGTTAAGTCCCAGATATGTAGGCCCTTACCTGATTACCAAGAGAGTTGGTAAAGGCGCTTATGAGCTAGAGCTACCACAGGAGATGTCATCTATCCACAATGTATTTCATGTTTCAATGCTTAAGAAGCACGTCCCAGATACCAACCAAGTGATTGAGCCACAGACGGTATAGATTCAGACAAATCTAAGATATGAAAGTCGACCTATTTAGATAATAGATCGAGCAATCAGGAAACTAAGAAATAAAGAAGTGTCGTTAGTAAAAGTCTTATGGCAAAGTCAAAGGTTTGAAGAAGCAACCTGGGAACGTGAGGATGACATGAAGCAAAAGTACCCCAAGCTATTCTAAGTTTCGAGGATGAAATTTTTATAAGGTATAAGGGATTGTAACAGCCCAAATTTTAATTCCTATACTTTTATTTAGAGAAAAATAGAAATAAGAATAGAAAAAAAAATGGTTCGTTAGCCGGGGCTCGAACCATGAACCGTTGGTTTGGGGGAATAGACTTCCTATCACTAAGTCATAAGATTACCAATGAGTAGGATATAACAGAATATATCTATAGGTAGAAAAAAGGGAGAAGTTGGTTAATTTGGTGAATCATATAAAGGGGTAATTAAGTTAAGGAAAACCCTTTTTTTTTCCTTTCCCTAAACCCCAAACGCCGACCACGCCTCCTCCTCTTCTCTCCAACCGCTGACCAACCCACCTCTTCTCCCTTCCATTTTTTCTTTCCAGCCATCTCTCTCTCTCTCTACCATTCATTTTTTTCAGCCCTCCCTCTCTCTCTACCTTCCATTTTCTCCAGCCCTCCCTCTCTCTCTATCCCTCGTGTTCCAGCCACCGAAGCAAGGAAGAAGATTGTCTTCTCTTTGGATAATTCAAGAGGGGGATTTTCAAGAGGGATCTCCTCAAGGACTTGGTAGAGGATCACGCTAAAGCAAAAAACACGTAGGAGGTCTTCTCTTTATGAAATCTAACGGTATAAATTGGTGAAAAAGCGTAGGAAGTAAGTATTGCTCACCTGCAGTATAAGTAGTTATCGTATGTCATTGATATGTTTTATGTGCATGTTATTTCTAGTTATATGGTTGAGCAATTTATACGCATGTATATGAGCCAGTTATGCATGGTGTTTTTAGTTACATGATTTTTCCCGTTATGTCATGTTTGATTCAGTATCATGTTTAGATCCATGATAAGAATGTGATTTATGATCATGCATGTTGTAGATGAGTTGTAGCTTACAATTATATGCATGATGTAGAATAAGATGTGAAAAAATTTCCTTTACAGAGAAAATTTAAAGATGCTCCCTGTTCGAATTGGGGATTAAGAGCATAATGATCTTTATGATGCTCTCCATTCGTAATTTAGGGAATTAAGAGTATTTTTTCAGTCTGTTTAAGAATATAAGTATAAATGAAGTATTTTACTTTTTACAGGGCATGTACTGGGCATCAGTTTCGCCCACAGGTCAAGGCCCTCAGTTTCAGTTACCCTAGTAGGTTCGGTGGTTGGCCACCCCGGCCTATTAGGAATGCGCGCATTGGTACTATGTTGGGCCCATATTCAGGATGATTATTAATTTGAAGTATCAATATAAGTATAAGTAAAAGTTTTCAAAGCTAATCATTCCAGTTCAGATACACTGTTTATAAGTTTTAAAATACTCAAGAGCATGGTTTATACAAGAGACATGTATTCAGAGATATGATTTTCAGTTATGCTTACATGTGTATCAATGTATCAAGGGTAAGAGAACTAGTTGCATGATTTCATATGTTGCATGTTTTTGTGAGCATAGAAAGTACTTACTAAGCGTTATTGCTTACATTTTGCATTTCCTTATACTGCAGATAAAGGTAAAGAAAAGCTTCAGTAAGGTGGCATAGTGGATGAAGTGCTTGGAGTGTGTGGCGATGGAACAGTGGAAATAAAAGATCCTAAGTGCAGATGTCTAAACCAGATTTTAAGTTTCTAGTTGTTTTTTTTTATATTGTTGAAGTTTAACTGGATTGCTTATGGTTGAGGCCAAAGAATTTAAGAATAAGACAGTAAAATAGTGACATCTCCCCTAGTAGAGAGTGGAAAGACTAGAGGAGGTGTTACAGATTAGTAGTCGGTAGGCTGTGAACCAAGTAAAACCAAGCCTTGTTCATTTACTTTCCGCTGTGCATTTTACTCTTGCTTGATTTTTAATCATATCGATGAAAAGAATTCACGTGCACTATTCACCCCCCTTTAGCGCTCTTTTTACGATCCAACAATTGGTATCAGAGCGGGGGCGCTATGGTTTGTTGTAACCACTAATCTAGCATCTTGTTAAGTTTCTTTTCCTTTTAGTTTTTCGATTCGTAGCATTTTAGTTTCATTTAATTCCTATCTCTCACACTACTAATCCAAGACGAGAGTCTTGGTACCTTTTGTCATTTTTTTTGTTTTTTTTGTGAGATTCCCTTTTCTTTCTAAATGGCCCATCTCGAAGGGTTTAGCACCGCCCGACTCCCGTTTTACAACGAAGATGACTTCCGTTACTGGAAGGGTCGGATGGAGTGCTATTTAAAAACCCAAGTAGAGATGTGGATCGTAATTCAAACTGGGTTCACACTTCTGACTATTGAAGATGGTGAATCATTGGATTGCGATTAATGGACAAATGTCATGAGACGCCAAGTGGTAGCCGATGCCAAGGCTACGCAAATCCTACAGTGTGGCTTGTCCAAAGAAGAGCTTAACCACATCGGCCCCTTCATCAGTGCGAAGAACTTGTGGAACAAGCTCGTCGAGCTACACGAAGGAACTGACGACACTAAGGTATGTAAAAGGGATCTATTGTTTAATAAATTGTACAATCTTAAGATGAAGGAACATGAGATCGCCACCCAATTACATGCACGGATCCAAGATATCATTAATAGTCTACATTCGATCGGACTGAAGGTCGAAAATCGAGACTTCTTCTCCCACCGATCCGGAAGTTAATTCCTTCTCAACTTCCGACTCCTCACTTTCTTATGAGGATGATGATGATTCTTCCTCGGTTTCCTCTTCTTGAGCCGGTGATGGGTCTTCATGGAGCTTGGCCAATTCCCTCCAAAGCTCCTTGGCATCCATACAATCACCTAGACTACACAAGAAGTCATTAGGTATCAAATCAAAAATGAATTTTACTACCTTCTTGTTTTTCTCAAATTGTTGGAGTTGCTCTTCACTCCATCTCTTCTTTTTGAGGAAGCAACCTTTTGGTCCTCTTGGATAGCTATATCCATCCATCAAAATGGACCATTCTTCAAAGTCCCTCATCATAATAAAATCTTCAATTCTTCTCTTCCAAGAATTGAAGTCTTCTCGTCCATATAAGGTGTAAGGGACCGGTGTGTTGATGTCCCAACCTAGTTGCTCTTGAACTTCCATCTTCACCCTCTAGCATGCTCCCTTAGTTGTTAAACTTGAAGAGCGGCCTCGCTCTGATACCACTTGTAGGGGATCCTTGGAAGCTAGAGGGGGGTGAATAGCTCATTTTCGTTCATCGATAGAATTCAATTGCGTGCTTGTCTACAATCATGTTAGCATGCAGCGGAAATAAAACAAATAATGCAATAACGAAATAGACAACCACAAATACACAAGTGTTTAACGTGGTTCGGAACCGAACGGTTCCTACTCCACGGATCAAGCTCTAAAGAGCTCTAGCAATGCCAATCACACACCACTATGTAATAACTCCTTCTCGACACAAGTCAGAGGTGGAGAAACCTCGTACAATAGTTTACAATAATAAACTAAACACAAAGAGCAAATACAATATGAAATACAAAAGACAAGTAAAGAAAACTTTACAACACTTTGCTTTTGATTGCTTGAATGCTTCGTTGCTTGACTTGCACTTGGAGGCCCTGATTTGCAGCAGCAAATCGCCTCAAAAGTTCTCAAGAAACATTGGTGAAATCCTCCTCCACGAGCTCCATTTAAAGCTTCAACCTAGGATGGAAATTGTCGATCAATCGACTGCTCGGGACCATCAGTCGACTGATGACACTGTTGTTGTGAGACAACGGTGTAATCCACGCTGAAAAAATTCAACAGATAGGACATCGATCGTGATGACCATCGATCGGTGGAGCCTCCACTCAGCGCTAACCTCGGTGAGTCGGACTCCATTCTGCGCCCAAAAACGAGCACCCGATCGGTGATTATACTATCGGTCATTGCTCGTCATCATTCAATCATTCTTTGGGCTAATTCCTGCAGTCAAACCCAAGTTGACTTACACCAGTCGACTGTCATATGGCACCAGTCGACTGGCACACCTCAAACATGAGGTTTTAATCTCAAACATGAGGTTTAACCTAAGTATGGTTCCCCCATACTTGCTAGACCACCCTTAGCCTAGACCTAAGCCTTCTAGCCATCTCCGTCAGCCTCACGCCTCTCGGATCCCTCCAAGTCATCCATGACTTGTTCATCCATTGTGCTAGCCTTCAGATGCTTCCATCGGCTATGTCATGCTAACGGTGTCTACACCACCAAGGCACATTGGACTTACGCTGCTAAGACTCCGCTTGAACTTTACGCCGCCAACCATTGGACTTATGCTGCCAAGACTCCCTCTTGGACTTTACGCCGCCAACCATTGGACTTATGCTGCCAAGACTCCCGCTTGTACTTTATGTCGCCAATATCAAACCCCTTGGACTTCTCAAATGCCAAGACTCATACTTGAACTTTCCCTTGCCAACCCATGTTGGACTTTCCATGCCAAGACCCATGCTTGGACTTTACCAAATGCCAAGTGTCCCACTTGGACTTTCCATGCCAAGTACCCATGACTTGGACTTTCCATTGCCAAGACCCATGCTTGGACTTCTCATGCCAAGTACTCAAGACTTGGACTTTCCCATGACAATTACATTGTCATATGTTTTTGTCAAACATCAAAACATCTCTCGAGTCAAGCTCGAGTCCTGGTCAATCGTGACCTGGGCCGATTGCACCAATAGCTTTTTAGGGCTTCGGTGTGTCGTCGTAGCAGTCGTGCCTCCCACCTAGGGTTTGGGCGGAGCCATCCTTATATAGACACCACCTCGGACTACTGCAAAATCCGAAAAAAGCCCTAGTCGCGAAAATCTAGAGGCCGCCACATAGTCGTGTGTTTCCACATGGCCAGGCCGTGTGCGGCCTTGGGGTGGCTGATCTCGCCCATTGGACACGATCGTGTGTATCCATACGCCCTGACCGTGTCCCACTCTGCGTCTAGATGTAAAATGTCCTTCTTTTGCTCTGAAAGTGTGCCTTTTCACCCGAAATGCTAACCTGCATACAAAAGTACAAAGAGCATACCTCCGAACCAAGAAATAGGAAATGCATGCAAAATAGAGTAATATATGCATGAAACTAACATAAAATGTAGTGAGATGTGAGCGAAAACTACTCCTAAAACCCTATATATTTCGCTCACATTACTTCCCCCAGACTTAAATCTTTCCTTGTCCTCAAGCAAACCTCAGTGTCATGAAATTTAAAAAGACATTGTTCCATACTTAGCATGTTAACTAAATTTATCAAGTGGTATTTACAATCAAAGCAAAATAAATATGTTCTAGAAATTCACTAAGTTGGCTCCTTGTGCTCGTGCTAAGCAAATCATTGTTAGGGGATGCCCGTTCCATGGTGAGTTAAGTCATCACCCCATAGCTTTCCTAAGGTTTCTGGCTCTTAGGCACTTACCTACCCAAAGCGAGGGTCGTTCCCTAGATCTAGCATAAAGTCTCAAAGGTGTGCTCGGTATTGAGAGAAATTGATAGGTGTTTTCCCAGTAACCTAACTCAGTCTCAAAGGGTCACCTAGCCATTTCCACCCATGATAACTATTTTTTTTATCCCTCATAATCTTCTCTCTCTCTCCTCTTTTTTTTCTTTTCTTTGTTCTCTTTTTCATCTTTTTCTCTCTCTCCTTTTTTTTTCTTCTCACTGGGATTTTGATTTTTCCAAATGGGCTTACACAATCCGAGCATCTCTAGTAACTAAAATGCTAAACCTAGAGTCACCTATGGATTCCAAAGTACTAGACTACTGAGATGAATCATAACTAGGTATGTACTAGATTATCCCTTTCAGAATGTTCGACATGTGTAAGTGTAAAAATAAAGCTAACCAGTGTAAGTCTAGAACATTCATTAGAGCGAATAAAATAAAATACCACGAGATAAATGAAGTTAAGCTACCTATAGGAACAACTCATGTAAGCAACTTTTTATAAACACTACTGAGGCAGCTTTACAGATAACAAAAACTAAGTACCAAAAGAAACTCAACAACCCATGCATGAATAAATGAATGAAAATACCATAAAAGAAACTACTGCTAGGAAACAAAACAAAATAAACTTTGGGGGTCCTCTCCCCCAGACTTAAACAAAAATATACCTCTAGTATGGTGGACAAGGTGGAAAGTCTGGGAGCCTCGGCATCTCGAGATCCTGAGAGAACCTGCTGCTGAGTCGCTGAAGCCACATGTAGATGTGGTCGATGTGGGAGTCGGTGGATGCAGCGGTTGCTCGATGCTCCTCCTCCCTAGCCCACTGTGTCTGCTGGGCATGCATGTGCTGCCCCATCTCCTGGCGGTAGGCGGCCTCATCCTGGCGACGAGCAGTCTCCTCCTGGAAGTATATGTGGACCTCATCATAGAACTCCTCATCCCGTTAGAAGTGCTCCCGGAAGCCCTGGAACTCCACCTGCGTGTAGGCGCTCTGCTCCTCCCATCGCTGCCTCTGCGTCTGCTGCTCGGTGTATATGTCGTCGAGGTGCGATCGAAACTCCGAGAAATCATAGGGCGACATACCTATATCCTGCTCAAAGGTGGAAAAATGTGGTGGTGCAGGTGCAGACTCATATCAGCATAGACTAGGTGGGCTCCTATGCATGTGTGGACTGGAGGGAGAGTGATGTAAAGGGGGAGAGATGGGCACCATGTGGGTGGTCCCTCATGTGGAGGGGACTCCACTATCAGATATAATCGCCAGTTGGCATGTGTAGTGATGGTGGTACGATCAGGGTCGGGGAGCCTAAGGGCCGTCAGATTTTTTCTTACAAATCACAAGGAGTGTCCTTCTCTCACAATCATCTTCATGGACATGCACACTCCTAGGTCAATCCTAGGGCTCCCCTCTATACTCTCTAATACAGTGTAATCGTACCTCATCCTATGACAAATGTGGGTAAGTAGGCCCCCCACATTAATCTCTCCTCGTGCAACTTTGCCCATCTTCACTAAGTGTCTGATGAAGTGGGATCCTACATCGATGCTACTCCTTTCTTGTAGCATATCCCAGAGGCAAAGCAGCTTGCTAGCTCTAACTACATCGTCACTCTCCCCACGACCAAATATAGCACTGGCCATGATGCAGTGGAGGTATCGAAAGACGGGGTTTTGGAGGTGCGACGCTTTAGCCCTAGAAGGGTCATAAGCGTGCTCTCCCATCAACTCGGTCCAAAATACCCAAGAGTTGAACCCAATAGGAATTCTTCTCTCTCCCCCACTCGGCAAGCCAAAACATGAGTTCCATTGGTGAAGGGTCCACTGATGCTCAATGTTAAAAAGCCTAAAAGTTATCCTACCCTCCTCGCTCTCTCTACCCGTTAAAATTTCTGCCTCTAAGGAACTCAAAAATTCTAGAACTATCCTAGCGTAGGTTGGGTGCCTTATTCTCATCATCTCTTCCCACCCCATTTTTGCAAATAGGGCTTGAATATCACCCAACAACCCTAAAGACTCTAGCAAATCTTCATCTAAGTACCTAGTAGCAGTGAGTTTACGAGTAAAAAGCATATTATATCTATCTCTATGTTCATTATTGCGAAAAAGAAGAGTGGGTAGGGCATTACCCTCCTCCGAAGCTTGAGGGGCATCGGCTCTCCTTGTTCGTCGCTCCGAAGCACCGAATTGAGGTGCTACAAGCTTAGTCCACCTCATCCTTGCTTCTTTTGGCTTCCTTTGAGGTTAATAGTGCTTCTAGATGGCGGGGAAGACGAAACCACATGGCTAGGGCAAGAGCACTCAAAGCACACGATGCAAATGGGGTGAAAACACACGACTCGCCCCTTTTAACCTTGCGTGATACGGCCGTGTGAAAATAGACGGTCAAGTCGTGTGCGCCTCGGGTCAGTCGGGCACGGTCATGGGAAAACACACGGCTAGGCCATGTGTCCCCATTTCTCTCCCCGTTTTATGTTAGGGTTCGAATTTTCTCATACATTTCGTCGTGTAGGTTAATATGGATTTTATTTTTGCCTAGCAAGGTTCTTTTCTAGTCCTAACTCTAAATGAGATGGAAATCAAAAACTAAACTTAAATAAATGCATGTAATACAATCAAAGGGAAATATAAAACTAAACTTGGGTTGCCTCCCAAGAAGAACTTTGTTTAAGGTCATTTAGTTCGACCTCACTCCACTATCAACTCGGCTCTGGAGGTTCATGTTGGTGCAATCGGCTCAGGTCACGATTGACTAGGACTCGAGTTTGACTCGAGTGATGTTTTGATGTTTCGACAAAAACATATGACAATGTAATTGTCATGGGAAAGTCCAAGTTTTGTGTACTTGGCATGGAAAGTCCAAGCATGGGTCTTGGCAAGGTAAAGTCCAAGTCATGGGTACTTGGCATTTGGGAAAGTCCAAGTCTTGAGTACTTGGCATGAGAAGTCCAAGCATGGGTCTTGGTGAATGAGAAGTCCAAGCATGGGTCTTGGCAAATGGAAACTCCAAGCATGGGTCTTGGCATGGAAAGTCCAACATGGGTTGGCAAGGGAAAGTCCAAGCTTGAGTCTTGGCATTTGGGAAGTCAAGGGGATTGATTTTGGCAGCGTAAAGTCCAAGCGGAGTCTTGGCGGCGTAAGTCCAATGTGCCTTGGCGGTGTAGACACCGTTAGCATGACATAGCCGAGGGAAGCACCTGGAGGCTAGCGCGATGGATGAACAAGTCATGGATGACTTGGAGGGATCCGAGAGGCGCGAGGTTGATGAAGGTGGCTAGAAGGCTTATGTCTAGGCTAAAGGTGGTCTAGCAAGTATGGGGGCACCATATTTGGGTTAAAATCTCATGTTTGAGGTTGGCAGTCGACTGGCAATATGGCCGGTTCAACTGCCGTGAGTCGACTTGAGTTCGACTGCCAATTTAGAGCTAGAATTGCTCTAGAAGTCGACTGCTCATTGGGCGATCGGTGATATCTGACGATCATTGCCAAGTCGTGATCATTGCTAGTTACGTCGAGCCTGAGAATGCCGTAATCGGCGGCGATCGACTACGAGCGTTAGCGATCCAGCCAATGTTGGTAAGTCATTGCCAAAGTCCCGTTGGAACTTGTCCAACGTGGATTGAGCCGTTGTCTCACAGCTACAGTGCTGGCGGTCGACTGAGGACTTATGGTAGTCGACTGCTAGGTGGAAATCCAGCCCGATGGAGGATAAAAGCAGCTGTTCGTGGAAGGCTCAAGCATAAGTTCTTTGGAGGCTTTGGTGAGGCGATTTGAAGGCGATTTGCAGGTGCATTTCAGGGTCCTTCAAGCTCATCCAAGCAACCGACAAGCAAGCCCTCAAAACCCTAGTTTGTAAAGTGCTCTTTACATTTTCACTTGTATTTGCTTGTTTACTTTGTATTACTTATTGTAATTCATTGTACGAGGTTTCTCCACCTCCGACTTGTTGTTGAGAAGGAGCTTTAGTGCTTAGTGGTGTTTGTGGCATCGCTAGGGTTCGTACGAACCCAATCCGTGGAGTAGGAACCGTTACGGTTCCGAACCACGTTATATCGTGCTTGTGTTCGTGATTGTATCTTTTCGTTATTGCTTTGATTATTTCTATTCCGCTGCGCATAACGAGTTTTGTAGAGACGATCACGAACGAATTCCATCTACGTACGATCAACGCTATTCACCCCCCCTCTAGCGGCCTCAATTCTTCTACAATTGGTATCAGAGCCCGGGGCTCTTCTACGGACTAACCGTCGGGAGCTAAGACAAAGAGGCTAGAGGGTGAAGATGGAAGAACCATTGGGATGGGACATCAACACCCCAATTCCCTATTCCTTCTATGGACGAGAAGGTTTCAATTCTTGGAAGGCGAGAATTGAAGATTTTTTGATGATGAGAGACCTTGAGGAGTGGGCCGCATTGATGGAAGGATTTGAATATCCTAAGGGACCAAAGGGAGGGTTTCTCAAGAAGAAGAAGTGGAGTGAGGAGCAACTCCAACAATTCGAGAAAAACAAGAAGGTAATCAAATTCATTTTTGATTTAATTCCTAATGACTTCTTGTGTAGTCTAGGTGACTATGTGGATGCCAAGGAGCTATGGAGCGATTTGGCCAAGCTCCATGAAAACCCTCAACTGGTTCAAGAAGAAGAAGAAGATGTAGAATGCTCATCGGTTCAATCGAAAGAGGCCGAAGAAGCAAGCTCCTCCTCACAAGAAAGTGAGGATTCGGAAGTTGAAGAAGAGTCAACATCCGGGTCAAGAGGAGAGTGTGAAGAATTGGAGGTTGAGAGGCCATCAATCTCCAAGGAGGTGGAGGAAGTGGAAGAAGCATCCACCTCAAGGATTGAGGGGGAGGAGATAACTTCCACACCGGAACATCAAGAAGAAGCTTCGACATCCGGTCAAGATGAAGAAGCCCAAAGTCCAATTCCGGTCTCCATTAACCTAGGTAACTCAAACATATGTGTTGATAATAAAATGCATATAATATGTTTTGAGTGTAGGGAAACCGGGAACTATAAGAGCAAGTGCCCAAAGAAGATTAGGAAAGCTCCACCGGCACCAAAAGTCAAGGATGCCGGTTCCCCAACACCTAAAGGCAAGGAGCACATCATATGCTTCAAGTGTAATTCAAAGGGGCATTATCGGAGTCAATGCCCTAGGGGGAAGAAGAAGGGGCAAGGAGGAGCATCACAAGTAGGGGGAGCTTCTATAGCTAACCCTAAGGTATATTTTAATAATGCACCTTCCAAATTTAAAAGTCAAAAGCATGCTAGAAATTTTAATTCTCTTGCAATTCACCATGAAAAGCATGCTAGAGATAAATATATTTGTTTAGGAGCTAAAAGCGTTGACTTCAAAAGTAAGGAGAAATTTGGGACTAATGTCCCTAAAAATAACTTATTTAAGGACAAACCTAGGTCAAATAACTCAAGATCAATTTTACCTAGGGAGACAATTAGAAAGGTGCAAGAGCACCTAGGTCTAAACCCTAAATGGACTAGGCATATGCCTAGGAAGTCCAATGCCCAAGATTTAAATCAAAATTCTAAAATTGGCCAATTAGAAAAGGAAAATCAAGTCTTGATGTCAAGGCTTGAAAAACTTGAAAAGACCCTAAATAAGATACAAAATCAATTTAAAGGGTCTAATGGTCAAAGTCAAAGGTCCTAAAGTCAAAGTCAACACCAAGGACCTAAAAGTCAAAAGTCAACCAAAGGCAAGCAAGGTTTGGGTCACAAATCTAAGCCTAAGGTAGCTTACCATAGTGTTTCATTTGATTATGGGACATAAACTAGGTCTAGGAAGACCAAAGTCAATAGGGAAGTCATCCCTAGAGTTGACCAAAGGGTGTGCCTAGTGGCTAAGGTTTCTAGGAAACCTAGGGTGGCCACTAAGAATGTTGCAAGGGGAGTTACCCCTAGAGTCAACCTAGGTAAGACCCAAATGACCAAGGCTAACAAGCCTAGGAGGGTCATTAGGAAGGTATCTAGGGAGGTTATCTCTAAGGAATACCTAATTAACCCTAGGAGCTCAAATCGGTTTTGGGTTCCTAAGAGCGTGATTGATTCACGCTAGGTGGGTTTAGGATGTGCCAACCTTGAGTGGATGGGTAGTTAACTCAACCATGATAAAGGTGGCATTTTAGGTTATTTTCAAGGTTATGGATACCTTGGAAATAGGGTTGAATCATAATCCTAAAAGATTTTAGGATGTGGCAATATTAGTTATGAAGTTTGATAAAATGATCAAATTGGCACAATTAGGGTTTAGAGGTTAGTGTGCCATTTTGGGTTTTTGGCACACTAGGGAGATTAATGATAATATGGCAAAATATATCTAATTATATCAAATGGCAATTAATATTAAAATTTGGGTATTACTATACCTATATATTTTATATGTCATGCTTTGATTGTCATATGACATGCCATGACATCATGTTTATTTTAATCATTTTATATGTCATGTTCATGTTTAGGATTAAGGTTTCAAATGTCATGTGTTTTTAGATTTTATCATATGCCATGATATCATGATTATGAGCATATACTTATTTATATCATTAATGTCATAATCATTCATGCATTTAAGACAATTTGGTTGAAATTGATTGAAGGACTATGGCATGACTTGAAGTCCCATTTATAAGGGAATCAAGTAGGGTTGCCTAGGAAATGCATGAAACCCTAGATTAGGATGAACAAAACCCACATCTCACATTAAATTGACATGTATGTGTATTTATACACCTTAGATACATGTGAGATGCTAGGATATGAGTTAAGTTCAAGGTGCATAGTTTTTTCATCTAGATGTGCTAAAACTCATCTAATTTCAAATGTGGATCATTGGGAGAGCATGTGTACAAGTCATGTACATAGAGCCCAAGGAATATGATCCAAAATAAGGTTTTGAAATTATTTTAAAATCATTTTGAAAAACCTTGGTAAAGTCTATCTTTTGATAGCAATCACCATTGATAGAGTTGATACAAAATAGGGCCAAAACATTGAAAATTTCAATGGTTTTGAGTTTTGTATCAAACTCACTAGTTTATGGGTAAAATAATTTTCAAATATTTTTCACCCATTGTATTGACTATAAGTAATATACGTATCAAATTTTATGATTTTTAAAATTACGTAAAATTACTTATGCTTTTCCAAATCTCAATTCTGATAGTTGAAATTCGGAAATTTCAGCTATCAGTCGACTCTATGGTGGCGGTCGTGATATGGTGTGATCGGTGATTCTTGTCAGAGTCATTGTCAGGTCTGATTTCGGGTTAACAAGGTTTGTTTAGCCTGTGTTCGGCTATGGTTATGGTCCCTAATCACTCCTAACCCTAGGATATGCATTGGGTAGCATTATAAAGGGTGAAAATCCATTGGATATGGATTAGGAGAAGTGTTTAGGGTTTGTATCAATTTTAAGGTGTTGGAAAGTTCAATATTGAATTTCTAACCTTAATTTTGATGGTTTAGAGTCCCTATTGGCTTAGGGACTTCCCAAGGACATTGTTGATGAAATGGTCAAGGGGGAGCAAGCCTTTAGGAGGAGGTATCCATCTTGGGATGATGGATGTGTTTTTCTCCTTGAAGAGGAGAAGTTATTGGGAGAGTATCATCAATTGGGAAAATTGATGGGTTTTTTATACCCAATTTGGAAATTGGGAGAGATTATAGGATTGCCTCTCTTGAGTGATATGTGACTTATCACTAGGAAGATGGTAGGCATCCTAGGTATTTATTTTTGGATCAAGGGGGAGATTGTAAGATCTCATTGGGACATGAGACATTGACCTCCTTGGAGAGAAAACCTTTTTGATGTTAGTCAAAAAGGAGGAGAATGTTTGGGGGAGAACATTTGGAGAGTGTTTACCAATTTGGGATAATTGGTAAGAGATTTGAGTTAGTGGTCTAACTCAAATGATTTATTTGGTTTTTGTCAAACATCAAAAAGGGGGAGATTGTTGGTTCAATCGGCCCAGGTCACGATTGACCAGGACTCGAGTTTGACTCGAGTGATGTTTTGATGTTTCGATAAAAACATATGATAATGTAATTGTCATGGGAAAGTCCAAGTTTTGTGTACTTGGCATGGGAAGTCCAAGCATGGGTCTTGGCAAGGTAAAGTCAAAGTCATGGGTACTTGGCATTTGGGAAAGTCCAAGTCTTGAGTACTTGGCATGAGAAGTCCAAGCATGGGTCTTGGCGAATGAGAAGTCTAAGCATGGGTCTTGGAAAATGGAAAGTCCAAGCATGGGTCTTGGCATGGAAAGTCCAACATGGGTTGGCAAGGGAATGTCCAAGCTTGAGTCTTGGCATTTGGGAAGTCAAGGGGATTGATTTTGGCATCGTAAAGTCCAAGCGGAGTCTTGGCGGCGTAAGTCCAATGTGCCTTGGCGGTGTAGACACCATTAGCATGACATAGCCGAGGGAAGCACCTGGAGGCTAGCGTGATGGATGAACAAGTCATGGATGACTTGGAGGGATCCGAGAGGCGTGAGGCTGATGGAGGTGGCTAGAAGGCTTAGGTCTAGGCTAAGGGTGGTCTAGAAAGTATGGGGGCACCATATTTGGGTTAAAACCTCATGTTTGAGGTTAGCGATCGTAGCAATATGGTCGGTTCAAGCTTAGTAGTCGACTTGAGTTATTTGCCAATTTAGAGCTAAATTGCTTTGGCGATCATTGCTCATTGGAAGCGATCGTGATGTCTCTGACGATCATTGCCATCGGTGATCATTGCTAGTTAATGTCGAGCACAAAGCGCCGTGGCCGTAGCGGTCGACTACGGTAGTTAGCGATCGACTTCAATGTTGGCGATCATTGCTAAGAGTCCGTTGGAACTTGTCCAGCGTGGATTAGTCGTTGTCTCACTACGATCTTGGCAATCACGGGGACTTATGGCAGTCGACTGCTAGGCGGAAATCCAGCTCGATGGAGGATAAAAGCAGCTGTTCGTGGAAGGCTTGAGCATCAGTTCTTTGGGGGCTTTGGTGAGGCAATTTGAAGGCGATTTGCAGGTGCATTTCAGGGTCCTTCAATCTCATCCAAGCAACCGACAAGCAAGCGCTCAAAACCCTAGTTTGTAAAGTGCTCTTTACATTTTCACTTGTATTTGCTTGTTTACTTTGTATTACTTGTTGTAATTCATTGTACGAGGTTTCTCCACCTCCGACTTGTTGTTGAGAAGGAGCTTTAGTGCTTAGTGGTGTTTGTGGCATCGCTAGGGTTCATACGAACCCAATCCGTGGAGTGGGAACCGTTACGGTTCCGAACCACGTTATATCGTGCTTGTGTTCGTGATTATATCTTTTCATTATTGCTTTGATTATTTCTATTCCGCTGCGCATAACGAGTTTTGTAGAGACGATCGTGAACGAATTCCATCTACGTACGATCAACTCTATTCACCCCCCCTCTAGCGGCCTCAATTCTTCTACAGTTCAGTGAACCTCCATTCATCTGTCTCGGAAGCTTCATCTGGCGGTTTCGGCTTCATTCTGATAAACGTGAAGTCGTCGAGGTAGGGGGCTCTATGCTCCGAAAGGCTGAAGAGGATGATCTCCTCATCTACCTCCAGGGAGATCTGGTGTGCCTTTACATCTATGCATGCTCCCGTAGTTGCCAGAAAAGGCCTTCCCATAATGATGGGATTCTGGGGATTGGGTCTTGTTTCCAATATGATGAAGTCCATGGGTATCACGAAATACTTAATCATCACAAGCACATGTGGTAGCATGCCAACGGGCTCCTTGACTGAGTCATCCCCCATACGAATACCAAGATTCATTGGTTGGAGCCCGCTCAGTCCCATCTTTAGATAGTATGCATAGGGCATCACACTAACTGATGACCCCAAGTCGTATAGAGCTTCATCGAAGCTCTCCCCATAAATTGAGCAGGGGATAACAAATTCACCGCGGTCCTCAAGCTGTAGTGGAATCTTCTCTACAATTTCAGCTTGGTCAAGTAGGGTGGTAATCATGGTTGCACACCCCTTGGCGAATTTGCTACTCTGCCCCACTACTTCCTCTTTAGCTTGACTCACTGGAGAGCTCTTCACGGGTTGCGACACAGTTGGGCTATCTAGGCCACTTGCGTCTCCAACATCCTGGTGTGACTTGCAAGGCCATCAATGGTGGCCTTCAAGTCCCTGAGTGATTCTTTAGACTTTTGATGTTGGCGACGAAATTTCTCATTGGCCTTAGTTTGGGTCGCAATAAAGTTCTCCATCATCAGTTCCAGTATGGACTTCTGTGGTCGCTACCCATTGCCCTGCTGCTGCCCATACCCCCCTGATGGTTGTGAGTTTCCCAAGTTATTCTTATAGGAGAAATTCAGGTGATTCCTCTATCCGTTGGAGTATGAGTTGTTGGGCCTTTGGTCGTAGTCCCCAACCGCGTCACAGTGCTCAATCTACTCCTCTAAGATTCCCTGCCCTCCATAGTGGTCCTCTCGATATGCTGCCGCTCCCTCTCCAAAGTCAATGGCCGCTCATGCGGATGACGGATTCAAATATTAGAACCATCTCCTGAGTGCGTCCATCCTTGATGCCAGATGGTCTATGGAGTTGACAGTGTATCATCCCACTGCAGGCGTAGGTTGACCATGTTCGGAAGCCCATTGATGGTGATTCTGGGCCACCTCTTCTATCAGCTCCTCTGCTTCTTCTATGGTCTTATTCATCAGTGCTCCTTCTGCAGCAGAATCCAGGGACATCTTCATAGTGTATGCGATCCCATTGTAGAAGATGTGGATCACCAGCCACCTCTCCAGTCCGTGGTGGGGGCATTGGTAGAGTAGCTCCTTGTAGCGATCCCAAGCTTCGAATAAGGACTCCCCCTCCTTATGGCGGAAGCTCGTGATAAGATGGCGCATGTGAGTAGTCTTTCTTGGTGGGAAGTATTTGTTCAAAAACTACTGCTCACATTGCTCCCATGTAGTGATGCTCCCCGAAGGTAAGGAGTGAAGCCATGCCTTAGCCTTATCCCGTAGTGAGAACGGGAATAGGCTCAGGCGGATCGCGTCAGTAGGGACTCCGTTCATTTTCATTGTCGAGTAGATTTCTAAAAATGCCTCAAGGTGCCGGTTTAGATTTCTTAAGTGTCGATTTCATCTCAAAGTTATTTGCCGAAATAGATGGTCCAGCTATACTCGGCCTAAATCCTCTAGCGCTAGGAGCTGCGTAGTCCCGCAGAGGTCGGCTACCTATGTTCACTTCGGATGCGGCTTGATCCTCCATCCTTCGCTGCTCTGCTCTCCGACGATGAAAGGTTCGTTCAATCTCTAAGTCGATCAGAATCAGGCCTTCCGATCCTAAGCGTCTAAGCATACGATGAACCGAGCCACAAAAATTAGGAGTGCTACTAATCCTAAGAGGCAGAAAATAAAACAATCTAGCTAATAAAATCTAAGATGTAAAAAGGAAATAAAAACAACTAGTGCTAGAATAAAATTAAAAACTAAATCTAGATATGGAAAGTTTAGAACTAAAGTAAATAAGGCAAGCTAAAAAAGAAAAATAAAGAAAGTAAATAAATCTAATCCTAAGTCCGATCCAATTCTCCACTGTTCAATTCGATATCAAATCGATCAGTCCCCGACAACGGCGCCAAAAATTTGATGCACGCGATTACAACCTCAAATCTCACGACGGAGGCCGTCGAGGACTCGAAGTGCGCGCTCGCGCTCAATGCCTACAAGTGCACGGATGTCATCAAGTAATAAAAGATTATCAATCCCATAGAGACTGAGATTCGAATATCGGTATGTTTAGTGGTTGAAATTGTTCGGACATAAACTCTAAGGGGTTTTGACTTGTGAGGGTTGTCGGTGGACTATACTCTATATGGTGTCATACGAAGGAGGAAGGGAGCATGCCGAGGTCTTCAAAGGTGATTCTAGGACTTCGGTTTCGCTTGTGTGTCACAAAACAATGCTGTCAATTGGTGTTGTCTAGACGTTTAGCTATGGTTTTGTGGAAGGGATATCATACACTCTCCCGATGAGCCACCACATCTACCGGGAGCTATCTCCACCTAAAAGGATGGGATAGATGGTACGAGGATGCCGAATCAATCCCTACGATGAACCGTGTCCGGTTCCATCGCATCCTTCTACCCACAGTTATAGGAGATCAGGTTTACCCTTAGGTTTCTTGTATAAAATCCTCTAAATCTTAGATACGAGGGTTGTCACCCCTTGTATCGCCTAAGTACAACAGGTAGAAAACCAAACACGTATAGATATAGTAAAACCAACTACCAATTGCCAAATTAAACCCAAAGACAGAATTTAACATGAACCAACATTGTAATGTGCACACAAGCTACTCCCTAATCCTAGAATCGAAAGAACTACTCCATGTATATGAAGGAGGAATCACAAAGCATGTACATGTTCGAATACATCAGAATTAAAACGTAGGAACAAGGGATTACAATGCTTTCGTGGTCTTCTCTCCGGTGTTGAAGTGCAAGGCGTGGACCTCCGACGGTGTTCCTCCTCCCCGTTGCGAGTTCCCGAAGCTTTTTAGGGCTTCGGTGTGCCGTCCTAGCCGTCGTGCCTCCCCCCTAGGGTTTGGGCGGAGCCATCCTTATATAGACACCACCTCGAACCGCTGCAAAATCTAGAAAAAGCCCTAGTCGCATAAATCTGGCGCCCGCCACACGGTCGTGTGTTTCCACACGGCCAGGCCGTGTGCGGCCTTGGGGTGGCTGATCTCGCCCATTGGACACAGTTGTGTGTAGCCATATGCCCTGGTCATGTCCCACTCTGCGTCTAGCTTCAAAATGTCCTTCTTTTGCTCCGAAAGTGCATCTTTTTCACCCGAAATGCTAACATGCACACAAAAGTACAAAGAGCATACCTCCAAATCAAAAAATAGAAAATGCGTGCAAAATAGAGTAACATATGCATGAAACTAACATAAAATGTAGTGAGATGTGAGCAAAAACTACTCCTAAAACCCTATATGTTTCACTCACATCAGGCACAACATCAACTAACTAATCAAGATCGAACCAAAAGTGTTCTTGAGCTCCTACACTTGGATATATTCGATTCTTATGGAGCCAAGTCACTAAATGGGAGTCAATTTTGCTTAGTCGTAATTGACGACTACTCTAGGTTACCTGGGTTAGGTTCCTTAAACACAAAAGTGATACCTTAGACAAACTTACCAACCTATGTAAGTTAATATAAAATGAAAAGAACCTTAAGATTAAAAGACTTAGAAGCGATCATGGTGGTGAATTCGAAAATCATAGGTTCACCGACTTCTATAACCTAAACGGATACCACCATGAGTTCTCCTGTCCTAGAACCCCACAACAAAATGGTCTAGTCGAGCGAAAGAATAGAACCTTACAAGAAGCCGCTAGAACCATATTAAACGAGTATAGTCTACCCAATAGGTTTTGGGCAGAAGCCGTTAGTACGACTTGTTATGTCCAAAAGAGAATTCTACTAGTCAAGAGGCACCTTAAGACCTCATACGAAATCTACCATGATAAAGTACCTAATATTAAATACTTTAGAGTATTTAGATGTAGGGTACATATCCTAAATACTAAAGACTACCTAGGCAAATTCACCTCTAAAACAAATTGTAGGGTTTCCCTGGCACTGCGGTGAGTGTGTGTTCGAACACGTTTCATAAACATGCACACAGTGGAATCAAAAACAAGTAATAAATTAATTTTATTACAACACACACATCACACGCATGCAGGATACAACATGTGTAGACATAATCGCTATTTAAAATTTTGCGATAAAAGGAAATTTATTCTAGTTATACCTGACGTATCACGTGTAGAGGGAATGACATCAACCGTAGAGACTCTCGCTAGAATCGCCTCTATCCGTATCCATGCCGAGTATCGTCGGGATAGCTTCACAAAGCCACGAGCCTCGTCTTCACAAAAGTCACTAGCCTTGAGTCAAAGACGATGTAATCCGAAAGATGATCACAATCCGAATCAAATTCGGATCTAAAAATGAGCTCCACGAACTCGCTTCTCGGAAGTGGTTTTCGTCAACCAATTGACGAAACCTTGGACCTCCACCTATGAGGATTTTCGAAGATCCAATCCCTGTCAAGTAAGTCACTGTCGGAGCGCAAAACGCTGACCAAATGACCTCTCGACAAAGAGAGAAACAAGCTGTCCAAAATTGGACAGCTTGTGGTGGTCGAGAAGATGGCCGACCAACCAATCAATGGTCGGTTGCTGCTTGGTCGCCGGCGCCCAAGGGAGGATGGCCGGAGGAGTCCTTGGAGGCTGGTGGGTGGCCGGCGGCGAGGAGGAGGAGCTGCAATAGGCTTGGGCGGCGGCACAAGAGATGGGTGGCAACCCTAGAGGAGGAAGAGGAGAGGAGGCTAGGGTTTCCAAAACCCCTGAACCAATTAATTCTCAACGAAAAACCCTTAAGCCGTGTTTTTATAAAGAACACATTCTCCTAACGGTTATTGGTTCATAACCAAAATCCATTAACCCGCTCCAATAACTTAAGTTAAAATAAACCAAACCGCGTTGGTCTATTTTAAGTTAAAACGAACTGAACCAACTTTGGTTCATTCGTTTAAAACAAACCAAACCACTTTGGTTTATTTTCCACCATTAGATTAGAACCAAACCAATTTGGTTCATCCATCATGTCTTCAAAAGACACAGCCCATCCATGCTTCCGATGTGACTGAAACCATTTCATACTCGCTCTTTGTTTGGTCCAACCAAACCTAGTCTCTCTCGATCTGAGAATCTTATTCTCAAACTCATTTTAAATCCTTCGGATTATGCTCATTGTGTGTGTGACCAAATAGGTTCCCAGTTTATGTTGCCATCTATAATTAATCATTAATTATAGAATGATCATGAGTGGCACCTAGTAGTACATCATGATCTTCAATTAACCAGAAAATCAATGGTTGATCCCAGAATCTTTTCTGAAACCCTTCAGCAGCTACAATGAATCATGCCCCATTCCTTTCACTCATCTTATACCCACTTGGTTCATGACATGGTATATTGTGTTAGTCCCCACTAGGTTAACTACGTCACACCTAGCCCAATTATTACTTCCTCGTCCTCCGAATTCTAGTTACTGCACATGTATCCAAGAGTATCATACTCTAAACATGTAATGCTTTGGACAAAGACTTTAGTAACAATCTGACAAGAGGCCATAGGGTATACATCTCCTCGCAAGGAGTAGTGAATCCTCTGTAGGCTATTCAAACACCTTCGACCACTTCGACTTATACTCAATCATCCCGGGTCCTCATCTCCTCGGAGATGCTTGCTTAAGATGTCAAAGCATAAGTCTTCATGACCAAGATGACTTGAATACCGCAAGTTGAAGGAACATCGCACTTAAGCTGCTGTAAGAACTTCATTGACATATCCATATATGCAGATAACCATATGAAGTCTTACAGCTGGTCACTCCAATGAACTAGTTATCATAACTAGCATCCACGATTAACTCCGGATATCCCAATGTCTCCAACCAATGAGGAACAGCTGCTTGGATAAACCAAAGAGTATACCTCATGCTAGTCTCAACAGAATCGATGGCGTCCGAATCCATCAATTCATCGACTCGGGATAATTCCAATACATCACAATTACACATGTAGAGATACTCACTAGTTGTGATCCAATCACAAATTCTCTCATGCTGTGAATCGTATTGCAGACATTCGGTAAATGAGTTTAAGATCCAATCAAATATATGAAAACATGTATACTCAAATAGTGAATCTTCATTTATTAAATAAATGGTACAACCATAAGGCGATTGCCTTAGGACACCTCTCATATATTACCAACACAAATACCGAAATATTCCTAGGATACTCAACCACAAGTAGAGTCTATAGAGTCTACAATAATGAAACCCTAAAAATCGAAGAAACCATTAATGTAGTATTCGATGAAGGAGATAAAACCACAAAACCCGAAGTAGAACCAATTGATGAACCAATTCATACTAGACTCGAATCTGACCATGAAATCAAGTCTAGTGCAAATCCTAACCCGAGTCAGTCTAGGTTACAATTGAATCATCCTATTGATCAAGTGATAGGTGATCCCAACCTAGGGGTTCGAACTAGAGCATCATACAGAAATCTTAGTCAAATCTCTTTAATCTCAAAAATCGAACCTAAATCAATTGAACAATCTCTTCTTGATCCCGATTTGATTATTGCTATGCAAGAAGAGCTAGCTCAATTCACTAGGAATGAAGTTTCGGAATTAGCACCACCACCTAAAGATAAATCGATTATTGGAACAAGGTGGGTATTCCAGAAAAAACTCGATGATAAAGGTGAAGTAGTTAAAAATAAAGCAAGACTAGTCACTAAAGGTTTTAGTCAAGTAGAGGGGTTAGATTATGATGAAACTTATGCCCCCGTAGCTAGACTAGAATCGATCATAATGTTATTAGCCTATGTTGCGCATCAAGGATTCAAACTATTTCAAATGAATGTGAAGTCAGCATTTTTAAATGGAATTATTAAAGAAGAGGTCTATGTTAGCCAACCCCCAGGTTTTGAAAATTTAGACAAACCCGACTATGTTTTTAAACTTAAGAAAGCCCTATATGGACTAAAATAAGCTCCTAGAGCTTGGTATGAAAGACTTTCTATTTATCTCAAGTCTAAAGGGTTTAGCCAAGGCTTAGTCGACCCAACCCTCTTCATAAAATCCGTAGGCAAAGAAATATTTATTGCCCAAATTTACATAGATGATATAATTTTTGGAACAACCAATTCAATTGTACTAAATGAATTCATTTCACTAATGGAAAGTGAATTTGAAATGAACTTAGTAGGAGAATTAACTTTTTTCCTAGGATTACAAATTAAACAAACTAAAGAGGGAATTTACTTACACCAACATAAATATGCTAAGGAATTAATTAATCAATTCGGAATGCAAACTGCTAAGGTAATAAATACATCGATGGCCACAAATGTTAATATAGGAGAAGACTTAGAAGGAAAACCAATATACCTTAAATACTATAGGAGCACAATAGGTAGTCTTCTGTACTTAATTACGAGTCGATCCAATATATTATTCGCAGTATGTGCGCAAGGTTCTAAACTTGTGCTAATGAGTCACACCTAATGTTAGTTAAATGTATCCTTAGATACCTAAAGGGTAAATTAAACGTAGAAATTTGGTACCCTAGATCTACCGAGTTCAAACTAATCGACTACTCTGAATCGGATTATGCCGATAGTAAACTTGATAGAAAGAGCATGAGTGGTTGTTGTCAACTCCTCGGCTCGAGTCTAGTGAGTTGGTGCAGTAGAAAGCAACATTGTGTTGTTTTATCTACCTCCGAAGCCGAATACGTCACGATGGGTGAGTGTGTAGCTTAGCTTCTTTGGATGAAACACACTCTCCAAGACTTTAAGTTAAACTTTAACAACACTAAAATTTACATCGATAACATTAGTTCAATTAATTTAACCAAAAATCCTATATGTCACTCTAGGACCAAACATATAGAGGTCAAACACCACTTCATTCGAGAACATTTAGCTAACGGACCATACAACTCGAATACGTGGAATCCAAGTCAAACTTGGCAGACTTATTTACAAATCCTTTACCCGAAGCAGAGTTTAGTCTGCTTAGACATAAATTAGGTATGTGTGTAATAGAGTAGAACTTAAAAACTTATACTTTTCTTTATACTCTATTTTTTATTTTTCATGCAAATGGAACTAGCCTAGGGCTTACCCTAAAAAGCATGCACCTATAGATTTAAGGAGCCAAAATATCTCACAACACATAGGACTAATGTGTTTGTGTACTTAGCCACGTAGATGGGCGTGAGATGTTAGGACCTTACTCCTGGTTCCAGATGAGATCTAGTGCATCGACATGAATCATGAAGTATAATTATCTTAATTAATCAACTCTAATCAGGACTTATTGATTATTCTATATCAATCAAGTCAAATGGAGTTGAACATACTTTTAGATGAGCTTATGTTTAAACTATTATTTTCAAAATCTATTTGGAACATGCTTGGACTTAAACTTTATTTACGGCAAAATTCTAAAAATATGTTTTCCAAACCCCCCCCCCCCCCCCCCCCCGCTCTTTTCGATTTATGGCAAAAGGGGGGAAAAGGCCAAAGTTAAGTGATCAAAAATTAATTTTAATTTTTGATAACTTAACTTGCATCTAACTTAAAAACATTGGCCCAAGTTAAGTAAGATTAAATTACTTAACTTAATCTTTTTTTTATGGTTGCCCTTTTAATGGAAAAAGAGGAAGGAGAAGGCCAAAGTTAAGAGATCAGAAGTTAACTTTGGATATCTTAACTTAAAACTTAATTTAAACTTGTATTCCTATACTTAACTTATTAAGTAGCAACCATTAAGGGGGAGAACTAAGAACACTTTTTCAAGTACTCACCTAAGGTCAAGGGGGAGGACTTGAAAAAGAGTTTTACTTTTACTCCTACTGAAGCTAACTCACTAAGTTACTCACACTAACTTATTAAGTTATGCATATTCAATATTCATTTGATTTATGCTTCATATTCATTTCATTTACTTAATGCTTTAAGTGTTACCCTTAACTTTGTGTCGGTTTGTCATAGATCAAAAAGGGGGAGATTATTGGTGCAGTAGATACCAAATAATCGAACCTAAGTTTTGATTATGACAAAGACGCAAAAGTTAAGGTTATATCATTATTTCATGAGATGAACTAAGTGTGCAGGAATGTTAAGCTAAGTTGAAGGTCGGCGACACCCGGAGAATCTCGGATGGAGAAACCGTGGTGGTCGGGCGACACCGGGAGAACTTCGGAGGGAGCCAAAGAACTCAGGTGGAGACTTGAAGCAAAGCTTCAAGTCACATGGACCTAAGGTAAGCTCATGTGTTTGAGTGAATTCAAGGTCAGATCCTCCGTATGGGGACATCCTTAGGCGACGATCCGACCAAGACTTCCCGTAGAAGGTCTAAGTCAAGATCGGACGGTAAGTAACCGTCAAATTCACTTATATTGCTTTTAATTTCGAGCTAACTTGTTGTTGCAACTGGAAACCTTAGCAACAGTCGACTGCTAGCTGTTGACAATCGACTGTTGGTGACATCAGTCGACTGATAGGGTTGATCAGTCGACTGCCATTCAAATTCCAACTTCGATGAGAGTCAAACTTCATCCCCTTATCTTAGGGTGAGGTGGCCTTTTTGGATATAATTTGATCTCAACATCTAGGGGGTTGGAAGGCTATAAAAGAAGAGAGGGTTCACCCCTTTAGGTCTGTAGGGAATTCTTTATGCCAAATGGCATATGCGCAACGGAAAAATTAGGATCCCTTCCAAGTGATCCATGCGAAAGCAAACTCGTATAAAATAAATTTCTCTAAACCAAACCTATCTTATAGGAGAGGATTACCTTTGTTGCGTGCCCTTGTTAATCCCGCTTCTTCCTTTTGTTTGTTGGATCTTTAGCACGTTCAAGTGTCCGTGCCTCTATATGTATCCACACGAGCAAGCTCTTGTCTCACAAAAGAAAACTAGAGGAGCTCTCCTTTACTTCTTGCTAGAGAAGTCCCTAAAGGAGAGGAAGAGAGGGAAAAGGAGAAAGGAAGAAGAAGACTCCTCTTCTTGCTAGCCTACACTCACAAACCCACACAACCAAAGCTTCCACCAAGCTCTCTCACAACCACAACAACACTTAAAAACTCATCTTTGGCCGGCCACTCCATGGAGCCTTTTATAGGGTTGGAAAAACCCTTCCACCTCCTTCACATTCAATGCAATCCATTGCATTGAGACATGCTCAAAAAGGATTTGGCTTCCTTGTTTGGCCGGCCACTTAAGGAGACAAAACCATTTTGTTTCCTTCCACCTTATCTAGCTTAGGTGGATGCTTAGGTGGCATGCTTATGTGGCATGCTTATGTGGCATTCTTATGTGGCATTCATGCATGTTGAATTAATCTTATTAATTCAATTAAGCTTATGTTATCATATTGAATTAATCTTATTAATTCAATTAAGCTTATGTTATCATATTGATTTAATCTTATTAATTCAATTAAGCTTATGTTATCATATTGAATTAATCTTATTAAATCAATAAGGTAACATATTGAATTAATCTCATTAAATCAATTAGCTAAAATTCTCATTAAGCTTAAAGTCCAAAAACCATTTTGTACTTAAGCTTATTCCCAAATTATTCTAGTCCAACTAGAATACTCTAATTCCTCTAATTATCATGCTCTTTGTGTGTGACCCTATAGGCTCTCATAACGTTGGCAGTGGATCTAAACTCTGTTAGATACACAAGCAATGAGCGGCATCTAGCAATACATCATAGCTACCCAAGTTATGAGATAAGTCAAGATCAGGACTAACCTTTCGTGACTACTATAATATATGGGTGTCCTTCTATCCTTGATATCAGTTGATCGATGAGGCATAGGCGTGTCATCCTCGATCAATCTATGTGTTTCTTGATCCCTGAGTAAACTAACTCAAACAAATGAGCTCAATATCTCATATTGACTCATTCGAGCATGGTCATGCATGTTAGTAGTTCTACTCAATCAAGGGGCCCACCGATATCACTCTCGTCATATGAGAGGGATAGATCCCATCTACATCACTCACATCCCTCCGCATAATTTGTTATATACCCAGTAATCGCCTTTATGGTCCACCCTGTTACGGGTGACGTTTGACGATACCAAAGTACATAGCTCCTTATGTAGGGAACCGTAGTGACTTCAGGTCTGAGGACTATTCATACCAATAGTCACATGAGAAAGTTTATGACACTCATATAACGATCCATGAAACTTTCTCATGGCGGGTCAGTTCAGTATATATTCTCTAATATATACCCATGTGTCAACTTGATATCATATATCCATGACTTGTGAGATCAAGTCATCAATTGACCTATATGCTAGTCTTTATGTATTAATATTGCCCTTGCATATTAATACTTGACTAGGAACATTTAGAAAGTGTTCTCTACAGCCTCTCATAATCAATTCTGCCAATTGATGTGCTGTAGATAAGAACCTACTTTTCTAGGGTATTACTATATTTAATTTAGCTGGCACAAGCAAAACTTAAATATAATAACCATTCCTTTGCCTTTATAGAATATGATACAAAATGTTCCCTATTCAACCATCACATGATTGGTTCTTAGGGCTATAACTAACAATCTCCCACTAGCACTAGTACCAATCACTATGATATCTAATACCTAGTGACCTAGTGTGACCATCATGCTTCCTCTGTGCCAAAGCCTTGGTCAATGGATCTGCGATGTTAGCTTCTGTCGGTACTCTGCATATCCTCACATCTCCTCTATCGATGATCTCTCGAATGAGATGGAAGCGCCGTAGTATGTGTTTGGTCCGGTGATGTGATCGAGGTTCCTTAGCCTGTGCAATAGCCCCATTGTTGTCACAATAGAGGTCTATTGGATCTGCAATGCTAGGAACTACCCCAAGTTCACTGATGAACTTACGGGCCAAACACCTCCTTTCTTTGCATCGATGCAATATACTCTAAACCCATTGTAGAATCAGCAACTGTGTCCTGCTTCGAACTCTTCCAGCTCACAGCTCCACCATTCAGGCAAAACACGTACCCCGATTGCGATCTATAGTCATCCTTGTCTGTTTGGAAGCTTGCATCACTGTAACCCTTTACAGTTAGCTCCTCATTGCCTCCAATATCGGAAATATTCTTTCGTTCTTCGTAAGTATTTAAGAATATTTTTTTGCTATCGATGACTTTCACTGGATCAGTATCTACTCGTCATGCTCAAAGCATCGAGGCGTCGGAGCAGTACAAAGCATAGGCGTACATGATAGACCCTATGGCGAGCGCATAAGGGATCTTATCCATGCGATCTCTCTCCTCCTTAGAAGAGGACATTGAGTCTTGAAAGACTCACACCATGTGATAAAGCGAAATCCTTTCTTGGAATTTTGCATAGCAAAGCGATCTAGCACTTTATCGAATGTATGTACTGACTTAGGCCAAGTAATCTTTTAGATCTATCTCTATAGATCTTGATGCCTAGAATATAGGCGGCTTCACCTAAGTCTTTCATCGAGAAACAATTCCCTAACCACATCTTCACATTTGGGTGAGGAATATCATTTCCGATGAAGTATGTCATCTACATACAAGACAAGAAATACAAGCTGCTCCCACTATTTCTCTTGTAGACACAAGGCTCATCTTCATTCTTGATGAAACCAAACTCTTTGATTGCATCATCGAATCGAAGATTCCGGCTTCGAGGCTTGCTTTAGTCCATAAATGGACCTTTGCGGTTTGCATACCTTTCGAGGATGCTTTGGATCTTCAAAACCCTCGGGTTGTGTCATGTACACATCCTCGAGTAGCTTTCCATTGAGCGGTTTTGACATCCATCTGCGGATCTCATAATCATGGTAGGTGCAATAGCAAGTATGATCCGAATGGATTTAAGCATATCGGTGAAAAGGTTTCTTCATAGTCAATACCATGAATTTGTTTGAATCCTTTAGCCACCAATCTACCTTTATAGGTATGCTTATTACCATCCATGTCAGTCTTTACTTTAAAGACCCACTTACACCCAATGGGTTTTACCCCTTGGTGGATCAACCAAAGTCCATACTTGGTTAGTGTACATGGATTCCATTTGGATCTCATGGCCTCTAGCCATTTCTCGAATCTGGGCTCATCATAGCTTCTTGATAGGATGTAGGCTCGTCGAGATCGACAAGCAATACTTCACCGTTGTCGGTCAAGAGAAAAGAATATCTCGGGTTGGCGGATCCTATTAGATCTCGAAGAGGTTGGTCTACTTGAGCAGTGTTTGCTCCACAACTCTTTGGGCAACAAATTCCTCATCCACAACACTTTGTGGTTCTGTTCATTTTCCATCGAAGCCTTAGTGTTATCATCATCTTGAACTTCTTCAAGATGAATTTTACTCCACTAGTTTTCTAGAAATAAATTCTCTTTCTAGAAGGCTGACATTTACGCAACAAACACCTTGCCAAGTGTGGGATTGTAAAAGTAATATCCCTTAGTTTCCTTGGGATATCCTACAAAATAACACTTATCGATTTGGGTCCTAGTTTATACGAGACTTGGCGTCTAACGTAAGCTTCACAACCCCAAATCTTTATAAAAGACATTTTGGGACTCTTCGGTCCATATCGTATATGGTGTCTTTTCTCTGACTTTTGATGGAGCGATTAAGTGTAAGCGGTGTCTCTAGAGCTAAACCCCAAAAGGAAGTAGGTAGATCGGTCGGCTCATCATTGATCGTACCATATCTAATAAATCACGATTTCTCCTCTCGGATACACCATTCCATTGTGGTGTTCGGGTGGAGTGAGTTGGGATATTATCACACTCGGCCGGTGATCAGAAACTCTTGACTAAGGTATTCACCACCTCGATCGATCGAAGTAGCTTATCGCTTACCAAGTTGGTTTTGTACTTCATTCTTGAATTCTTTGAACTTTTCAAAGTTACGACTTATGTCTCATCAAATATAAGTAGCCAAATCTACTCGTATCATCGGTGAAAGTAATAAAGTACTTATAGCCTCCTGGCCCGACATTGAAAGGGCCACATACATCGGTATGTATGAGTCCTAACAAATCCGTCGCTCTCTCTCGCCATGTCCACTAAATGGAGTTTTAGTCATCTTTCCTAAAGACAAGACTACGTACCTCATATGATTCAAAATCAAATGAGTCCAATAATCCATCTTTATGGAGTTGGGATATCGTTTTCATTTATGTGACCTAGCGATGCAGCGAAGATATATGCAGTTCAAATCATTCGATTTGAACCGTTTAATATTCGTTATAAATTGGGTTATCTAAATCTAGAACATAGAGACCATTCATAAGTGGTGCATTACAATAGAACATTTCATTTAAATAAATGGAACAACGTTTGTCCTTTATTATAAAGAAAAGTTTTTCTTGTCTAAACAAGATCTGAGATTATGTTCTTTGTCAATGCAGGTACATAAAAGCACTCCTCTAGTTCTAAGATAAGCCCAGTGGGCAAAGACAAAGAATATGTTCCTACAGCTACAGCAGCAACTTTTGCGCCATTGCCTACTCGTAGGTCCACTTCACCCTTTGCCATTATTCTACTATTTCTCGATCCACGCACATTAGTACAAATGTGAGATGCACATCCGGTATCTAATACCCATGTAGAAGAAATAGATAGATTAACCTCTATAACATGTATACCTGAGGCAGAAGTCCCACTTCTCTTGTTCTTTACTTCCTCAAGGTAGACTTTGCGATTCGCTTCCGGTGTCGATCTTCACGCAATGGAAGCGGTCCCCTTGGTACTTTACCTTTACCCTTTGAAGTGGATGAATTGGCCTTGCCTTTGGCTTGGGTCTTACCCTTGCCTTTGCGCTTACCTTTGTCCTTCTTGACCATTAGTACATTACTAACTTTCTTCTTGAGATTTGGTTGTGATTCTTAACATCTTTGAGAATCTCGAGCAAAGGTTTATCAATTTCATTCATGTTATAATTCATGATGGCGAATTGATTGTATGCTTAACAGCGATTGCGAGGATAACATCGATTGCCAATTCTTGGCTCGATGGAAAACCTAGTCTTTGAGGTTCTCAGCGTACCCAATCATTTTAGTCGTGAGTTCCTACAGTGTTCCTTCTTGCATCTTGCATGCAAAAGAGCCTTAGACACTTCAAAGCGCTCGTGCCTAGCTTGTCCTTGATATAGTTGTTTCAAATGCTCAACCATATCATAGGCATCCATGTTCTCATGTTGCAGCTCGAGTTCATGGTGGCAAGCATAAGACATGACACATCTAATCGTCATCTTGATGCTTCTTATAAGCATCCTTTTACGGACGAGTGGCATAGGCGGGTGTTTGAGGGTAGCTGCTCTAGGACATAGTTTGCGTTCTTGCTTGAGGATAATCCTCAAGTTCCTATACCGATCAAGAAAGTTTGCTCCATTAAGCTTGTCCTTCTCAAGGACAGATCGCAAGTTGAGGGGGTGTGTCGTGTTAGATGACATGGTGATCTACAACATTAAAATGCAAAGTTAAGTATCATACCTAAATCATTTAAGTAGGCCTTTAATTAAATGAGGCTCCCACTAAATTCTCATAGCTACTATTTCGCTATAAATTTATATGGGATAAAGATCCACATCATAATTCGTCTTGAGTTAGCTTTGGCTAATCGCCCAAGACGTAGTATAATTAGGTAGGCAATCTTTTGCCAATTACATCTGATGTAACTCTTTAATAGCTTTGGTTAAGTTTTAGATTAGTTTAGTGTTTATTCCTAAACCGGCTTCGGTACGTGGCGAGAACGAGGCCTTCTTGGATATCGAACAACGACCACTTCTAAGACAAAGTGATGTTGAAATCACACAAAACTAATTTTAACACTTATGTTCAAAGCTAATATATGCCTCTACTTTCTTAACCAATTAAGAAAACTTAATTAAGTCTTAACCAAGATCTGATGGCGGGACATCACGATTGTCCACTCGCACCCCTCAAGATAAAATGCATTGCTTTGCTTTGTGACCCAATAACAAATGATCGAGAAGTAGTGAGTACCAACTTTGGTAGGCATATACGTTTAGACTTATTAAGAAATAAACATGTATCATATACATATTAGCATACATCACATATAAGCTAAACTAATCATGCATCACATACAAGCTAAACTAACATGCATCACATACATATTAAACTAAGCGTGTCATGGTTATGGCCCTTATTCTACAATCTTCTCAAGCCAATGAAAAGATTGATTGGTCAACCTAGGGATGACATCTTCTCCTAAGTGCTTCCTTTTGGTTGTCTTGTGTGTTGACTTCCTCCTTGTAACCTCATCTTCCAATGGACCCTCCATCTTTGTTTTGTACATTACAAAAGGAGAAATACTCGAGTTACATTCGAGTCTAAAACTAATTTTACAACAAGAATTTTAGGAGGAAGGCACGACACGCAGGCCGTATTTAAGAATTACAACACACACACATTCACAAACCTTTTGGGACTAGGCCATAACCATGCACCATGTCATTTTAACTTTTAAAAGACATTGGATATTTTATTATGTTTGACAATTGCTAATGCAATTATCAACTCATAATAAAATTTATCCTACTTCTATATCACATATAAAATAGAGAAAACCTATTTTATACGATCTTTCGCAAGTGGCTCTGATACCACTGTAGGGAATTCTTTATGCCAAATGGCATATGCGCAACGGAAAAATTAGGATCCCTTCCAAGTGATCCATGCGAAAGCAAACTCGTATAAAATAAATTTCTCTAAACAAAACCTATCTTATAGGAGAGGATTACCTTTGTTGCGTGACCTTGTTAATCCCGCTTCTTCCTTTTGTTTGTTGGATCTTTAGCACGTTCAAGTGTCCGTGCCTCTATATGTATCCACACGAGCAAGCTCTTGTCTCACAAAAGAAAACTAGAGGAGCTCTCCTTTACTTCTTGCTAGAGAAGTCCCTAAAGGAGAGGAAGAGAGGGAAAAGGAGAAAGGAAGAAGAAGACTCCTCTTCTTGCTAGCCTACACTCACAAACTCACACAACCAAAGCTTCCACCAAGCTCTCTCACAACCACAACAACACTTAAAAACTCATCTTTGGCCGGCCACTCCATGGATCCTTTTATAGGGTTGGAAAAACCCTTCCACCTCCTTCACATTCAATGCAATCCATTGCATTGAGACATGCTCAAAAAGGATTTGGCTTCCTTGTTTGGTCGGCCACTTAAGGAGACAAAACCATTTTGTTTCCTTCCACCTTATCTAGCTTAGGTGGATGCTTAGGTGGCATGCTTATGTGGCATGCTTATGTGGCATTCTTATGTGGCATTCATGCATGTTGAATTAATCTTATTAATTCAATTAAGCTTATGTTATCATATTGAATTAATCTTATTAATTCAATTAAGCTTATGTTATCATATTGATTTAATCTTATTAATTCAATTAAGCTTATGTTATCATATTGAATTAATCTTATTAAATCAATAAGGTAACATATTGAATTAATCTCATTAAATCAATTAGCTAAAATTCTCATTAAGCTTAAAGTCCAAAAACCATTTTGTACTTAAGCTTATTCCCAAATTATTCTAGTCCAACTAGAATACTCTAATTCCTCTAATCATCATGCTCTTTGTGTGTGACCCTATAGGCTCTCATAACGTTGGCAGTGGACCTAAACTCTTTTAGATACACAAGCAATGAGCGGCATCTAGCAATACATCATTGCTACCCAAGTTATGAGATAAGTCAAGATCCGACTAACCTTTCCGTGACTACTATAATATATGACCGTGTCCTTCTATCCTTGATATCAGATTGATCAATGAGGCATAGACCGTGTCATCCTCGATCAATCTATGTGTTTCTTGATCCCTGAGTAAACTAACTCAAACAAATGAGCTCAATATCTCATATTGACTCATTCGAGCATGGCCATGCGTTTTAGTAGTTCTACTCAATCAAGGGGCCCACCGATATCACTCTCGTCATATGAGAGGGATAGATCCCATCTACATCACTCACATCCCTCCGCATAATTTGTTATATACCCAGTAATCGCCTTTATGGTCCACCCTGTTACGGGTGACGTTTGACGATACCAAAGTACATAGCTCCTTATGTAGGGAACCGTAGTGACTTCAGGTCTGAGGACTATTCATACCAATAGTCACATGAGAAAGTTTATGACACTCATATAACGATCCATGAAACTTTCTCATGGCGGGTCAGTTCAGTATATATTCTCTAATATATACCCATGTGTCAACTTGATATCATATATCCATGACTTGTGAGATCAAGTCATCAATTGACCTACATGCTAGTCTTTATGTATTAATATTGCCCTTGCATATTAATACTTGACTAGGAACATTTAGAAAGTGTTCTCTACAGCCTCTCATAATCAATTCTGCCAATTGATGTGCTGTAGATAAGAACCTACTTTTCTAGGGCATTACTATATTTAATTTAGCTGGCACAAGCAAAACTTAAATATAATAACCATTCCTTTGCCTTTATAGAATATGATACAAAATGTTCCCTATTCAACCATCACATGATTGGTTCTTAGGGCTATAACTAACAAGGTCATCATTCAAGCTCTCCAAACGCTTCTGCAATGCTACTCTTCTACGACAACTTTACGACGATGAAGCGCTGCAGAAACGCCGACGATACGAGCTCAACCTTCCCCCTCTTAGTCGTCAGTATCAGTTTCATATTTAGTTACTTCTAATTGATGTATTTCATTTCTTTTATTGAGCTTTTATCGTAACAAAAAGAGGGGGTTTGTCTCTCTACCTCGAGATTTCTCGAAGTTTTGTAATCGTCATCTCCCACCTCCAACGAGGAAGAGAAGTTTTAGTGAATTGCCCTCCATATGCAGTCACGGACTGCTAGGGCCTTGGATTAGCAATCTGTAGGCTATGAACCAAGTAAAACCAAGCCTTGTTCATTTACTTTCCGCTGTGCATTTTACTCTTGCTTGTGTTTTAATCGTATCGACATAAAGAATTCACATGCGCTATTCACCCCCCCCCCTCTAATGCTCTTTTTATGATCCAACAGTTTCGTTGCTATTTTTCATATTTTTCTTGTAGTGATAAATTAGGTCTATAAAAGAAGACCTCAAATAGTGAGCCAAAACATCAATTCAAGAAGTTTACATTCTTATTTATCTTGTTTGTTGATCAAATCCAAGCGCCATCTTACTGTAATTCTAACTGTGTGCATCAAATCAATCATATTGTGTTGGTATATTTTGTGTTTGCTTTTAATTCTTGTCTCTACTATATTCTTTCTTGTTAGTGCCTATAATATTCATATATCTCCATAATGGCATGATATTATCCATTTTGGGTCTTAGCCCTCTTGGTTTTATTTTTGGATTTTACCCAAAAGGTCTCATGCCAATGGAGATATCTTTTCATCATATAAGCACATGATCTTTTCCATGACTTACCAATATGGAACTTTGATTATATTCTCAATACTCCAACATTTCTAAGGGACGGTAAATTTGTTACTATACCCTACTTTTGTAAAAAGAGACGAATCCCTTTCTCTTCAGAGAAAGAGATTACTTAGTGTTTTGCTTGTTGGTGCAATCGGCCCAGGTCACGATTGACCAGGACTCGAGTTTGACTCGAGTGATGTTTTGATATTCGACAAAAACATATGACAATGTAATTGTCATGGGAAAGTCCAAGTCTTGAGTACTTGGCATGGGAAGTCCAAGTGGAACACTTGGCATTTGGCAAAGTCCAAGCATGGTTCTTGGCAATGGAAAGTCCAACATGAGTTGGCATGGAAAGTCCAAGCATGGGTCTTGGAAAGGTAAAGTCCAAGTCTTGAGTACTTGGCATGGAAAGTCCAACATGGGTTGGCAAGGGAAAGTCCAAGCTTGTGTCTTGGCATTTGAGAAGTCCAAGGGTTTGATATTGGCAGCGTAAAGTCCAAGCGGAAGTCTTGGCAGCATAAGTCCAATGGTTGATGGCGTAAAGTCCAAGCGGAGTCTTGGCGGCGTAAGTCCAATGTGCCTTGGCGGTGTAGACACCGTTAGCATGACATAGCCAATGGAAGCATCTGAAGGCTAGCGCGATGGATGAACAAGTCATGGATGACTTGGAGGGATCCGAGAGGCGCGAGGCTGATGGAGGTGGCTAGAAGGCTTAGGTCTAGGCTAAGGGTGGTCTAGCAAGTATGGGGGCACCATACTTGGGCTAAAACCTCATGTTTGAGGTGTGCCAGTCGACTGGTGCCATGTGGCAGTCGACTGGACCGAGTCAACTAGGGTTTGACTGCGGGAAGTGGCCTAGCAGTCGACTGCCAGAGGATGACAGTCGACTGATGGCCCGAGCAGTCGACTGATCGCATGATCAGTCGACTGGTGCTCGGGAATTCGGCCACAGAGTGTAGTCTCACTCGACCGCTGGGACCAGCAGTCGAGTGAGGACACCATCAGTCGACTGATGGGTTTGATCAGTCGACTGATGGTAGATCCGTTGGACTTATCCAGCGTGTATCTAGCCGTTGTCTCATGACAACAGTGGCATCAGTCGACTGATGGTTCCGATCAGTCGATTGATCGACTTTTTCCAGCACAGGTTAAAGCTATAAAAGGAGCTCGTGATGGAGAAAATTAGCATCAGTTTCTTGAGGGTTTTGGAGCGATTTGTTGTTGCAAATCAGGGTCTCCAAGGTGATTTCAAGCAACCAAGCAATCAAGCAATCCAAAGGCAATTGTAAAGTAGTTTTCTTTACTTGCATTGTATTTCATTATTGTAATTGCTTATATTTGTAGCTTATTATTGTAAGATTACTTGTAAGGGGTTTCTCCACCTCCGACTTGTGTCGAGAAGGAGTATTTGTGATTAGTGAGTGCGTGTGCATCACTAGAGCTCGTAGAGCTCGATCTGTGGAGTAGAAACTGTGTGGTTCCGAACCACGTTAAATATTTGTGTTTGCGTGATGTATATTTTGTTATCATTATTATCTTTCTATTTCCGCTGCGCTAACGAAATTGTAGAGACAACCGCGAACGAATTCCATCAACGAACAAACACGTGCTATTCACCCCCCCCCCCTCTAGCTATTACAAAGATCCTAACAAGTGGTATCAGAGCCCGGGGCTCTTCTACGGATTAACAACCCGGAGTCAAGAAGCTAGAGGAAAGAATATGGATTTTCAAGAAAAATTGGGTGATGACGTCAACATTCCACCTTCCTTCAACCGCGAACATTTCGCATCTTGGAAAGGTAGGATGGAATATTTTCTAATGACAAATATCGAAAATTGGTTTGCCGTGACTATAGGTTTTGATGCTCCGAGAGGAGAGAACGGCTAAATCCTCAAAATGAAGCGATGGACTGAGGAGCAACGGGAAAAATTCAAGACAACCGTTAAGGTAACAAAAATATTGATTAACTTGATACCTAACGATATTTTGTCCAGATTAGGAAGTTATAGGGATGCCAGGGAGTTGTGGAACAAGTTGATCAAGTTCCACGACAATCCCGAATCGGTCCAAGAAGACTTGGAAGAGGAGGAAACCGAAGAAGAATCATCATCATCCTCACAAGAAAGTGAGGAGTCAACTTCCGGATCGGAAGAGGTGGAGGAAGTGGAAGAAGCATCCACCTCAACGATTGAGGGGGAGGAGAGAACCTCCATACCAGAACATCAAGAAGAAGCTTCGACATCCGGTCAAGATGAAGAAGCCCAAAGTCCAATTCCGGTCTCCACCACCGAACTAGGTAACTCAAGCAATTTGGTTTTAAGTAAAAAACATATAATTTGCTTTGAGTGTAGGGAAACCGGGCACTACAAGAGCAAGTGCCCAAAGAAGGTCAAGAAAGCTCAACCGGCACCAAAAGTCAAGGATGCCGGTTCCCCAACATCTAAAGGCAAGGAGCACATCATATGCTTCAAGTGCAACTCAAAGGGGCATTACCGGAGTCATTGCCCAAGGGGGAAGAAGAAAGGGCAAGAAGGAGCAACACAAGTAGGGGGAGCCTCCAAGGCAAACCCTAAGGTAAAATTTATTAATGCACCTTCAATTTCTAGGGATAAGAAGCATGCTAGGAATAATTTTAATAGTCTTGCTATTGTACATGAAAAGCATGCTAGAAATAATAGACATATTTGTTTAGGTGCTAAGAGTGTCCACTTAGGAAATAAGAAGAAATTTGGGACTAATGTCCCTAAAAATATTTTACCTGGGGAATCTATCAAGAAAATAGGAGAACACCTAGGTTTCAATCCTAAATGGACTAGGCATATGCCTAGGAAGTCAAATGCCCAAGGATTAAATCAAAATTATAAAATTGGGCAACTAGAAAAGGAAAATCAAGTCTTGAGGTCAAGGCTTGAAAAGATGGAAAAGACCCTTGCAAAAATGCAAAATCTATTTCAAGGGTCAAGAGGTCAACATGTAGGGTCTAGAAGTCAAAGCCTAGAGTCGAATGGTCAAAAATCAAGACCTAGGAAATTAGATTCATCCAAGGGCAAACCTAAGCCCAAGAAAACCTATCACAATGTTCCATTTGATTATGGAACTAAACCTAAAAAAACTAAGGTCAATAGGGAAGTCATCCCTAGAGTTGACCAAGGGTTGTGCCTAGTGGCCAAGGTTTCTAAGAAACCTAGGGTGGCCACTAAGAAGGTTGCAAGGGGAGTTACCCCTAGAGTCAACCTAGGTAAGACCAAAATGACCAAGGCTAATTGTTGGTGCAATCGGCCCAGGTCACGATTGACTAGGACTCGAGTTTGGCTCGAGTGATGTTTTGATGTTTCGACAAAAACATATGACATTGTCAAGGAAAGTCCAAGCATGGGTCTTGGCAAATGGAAAGTCCAACATGTGTTGGCAAGGAAAGTCCAAGCATGGGTCTTGGCAAATGGAAAGTCCAACATGAGTTGGCAAGGAAAGTCCAAGCATGGTCTTGGCGTGGAAAGTCCAATTGGCATTTGAAGTCCAAGGGGTTTAATATTGGCGGCGTAAAGTCCAAGCGGAGTCTTGGCGGCGTAAGTCCAATGTGCCTTGGCGGTGTAGACACCGTTAGCATGACATAGTCGATGGAAGCACCTGAAGGCTAGCGCGATGGATGAACAAGTCATGGATGACTTGGAGGGATTCGAGAGGCGTGAGGCTGATGGAGGTGGCTAGAAGGCTTAGGTCTAGGCTAAGGGTGGTCTAGCAAGTATGGGGGAACCACACTTGAGTTAAAACCTCATGTTTGAGGTGTGCCAGTCGACTGGTGTCATGTGGCAGTTGACTGGACCGAGTCAACTAGGGTTTATTTGCGAGGTTATAGCCTAGATCGGCCATAGGTTAGCGGTCGGTGATGGATCGTAGTCGAGATCATGTGATCGATCGGTGGTCAGAATTCGCCACTCGGAGAATGGAGTCGAGACTCGACTGGTCGAGTGAAGACTCCATCAGTCGACTGATGGTCACAATCAGTCGACTGATGGTAGTTCCGTTGGACTTATCCAACGTGGAACTAGCCGTTGTCTCACGACAACAGTGGCATCGATCGGTGATAGTTCGATCGGTCGGTGATAGACTTTTCCAGGTTGAAGCTATATATGGAGCTCATGATGGAGGAAAAAGTAATCGGTTCTTGAGGGCTATTGGGGCGATTTGTTGGTGCAAATCAGGTCTCCAAGTGCAAGCAAGCAACCAAGCATTCAAGCAATCAAAACAAGTGTTGTAAAGTCTTTTCTTTACTTGTATTTCGTATTTACATTGTATATTGCTTGTATTTCATTCTTACTGTTGTAAGATCTATTGTAAGGGGTTTCTCCTCCTCCGACTTGTGTCGAGAAGGAGTGTTTATCATTAGTGAGTGTGTGTGCATCACTAGGGCTCTTTAGAGCTCGATCCGTGGAGTAGGAACCGTGCGGTTCCGAACCACGTTATATCATTGTGTTAGCTTGTTGTCTATTTCGTTATTGCTTTTATTATTTCTATTTTCGCTGCGCACTAACGAAATTGTAGACACGAACGAGATCGAATTTCATCCACGATCGGGTGAAACGCTATTCACCCCCCCCCCCTCTAGCCGTTCCAATATCATCCCTAGAGTTGACCAAGGGTTGTGCCTAGTGGCCAAGGTTTCTAAGAAACCTAGGGTGGCCACTAAGAAGGTTGCAAGGGGAGTTACCCCTAGAGTCAACCTAGGTAAGACCAAAATGACCAAGGCTAATAAGCCTAGGAGGGTTATTAGGAAGGTATCTAGGGAGGTTATCCCTAAGGAATACCTAATTAACTCTAGGAGCTCAAATAGGTTTTGGGTTCTTAAGAGCGTGATTGATTCACGCTAGATGGGGTTAGGGTGTGTCAACCTTGATTGGATGGGTAGTTAACTCAACCATGATAAAGGTGGCACTTTAGGATATTTTCAAGGTTATGGTTACCTTGGAAATACATTTGAGTCTTAATCCTAAAAGTTTTAGGATGTGCCAATATTACTTGAGAAGTTTGATAAAATGATCAAAATTGACACAATTTAGGTTTAGAGGTTAGTGTGTCATTTTGGGTTTTTGGCACACTTGGGAGAAAAATAGAAATATGGCAAAATATAATTAATTATATTAAATGGCAATTAATATTAAAATTTAGGTATTACTATACCTATATATTTTATATGTCATGCTTTGATTGACATATAACATGTCATGACATCATGCTTATTTTTAATCATTCTATATGTCATGTACATGTTTAGGATTAAGGATTAAATGTCATGTGTTTTTAGATTTCATATTATACCATGACATCATGATTATGAGCATGTGTTTATCTATATCATCTCTAATGCCATAATCACTCATGCATTTAAGATAATTTGATTGAAATTGATTTAAGGACAATTGCATGACTTGGAGTCCCATTTATAAGGGAATCAAGTAGGGTTGCCTTAGAAAAATGCATGAAACCCAAGATTAAATGAACCAAAACCCACATCTCACATCCAATTGACATGTATGTGTGTTTATACACCCTAGATACATGTGAGATGCTAGGATATGAGTTAAGTTTAAGGTGCAAGGTTTTGCATCTAGTTAAACCCAAACTCATCTTAACTCAACATATGGATCATTGGGAAAGCTTGTGTACAAGTCATGTGCATAGAGCCCAAGGAATATAATCCAAAATAAGGTTTTGAAAACTTTTTAAAATCATTTTGAAAAAAAAAAACCTTGGTGAAGTCTATCTTTTGATAGCAATCACCATTGATGAGATTGATACAAAGTGAGCTTAAACTTTAAAGTTTTTAGTCACTTTTGGATTTTGTATCAATTTCGCTATTTTATGGGTAAAATATTTTTTAAACATTTTTCACCCATTGTACTGGTCATAAGTGTTATACGTATCAAATTTCATGATTTTTCGATATACGTATAATTATTTATGATTTTTTGAATCTCGTTTCTGATAACTGAAAATCGGATTTTGATTATCGATCAGCCTACAGGTGGCGATCGATGATGTCGTGTCGATCGGTGATTTCTGAATCACTCGTGATAGCTGATTTCAGGTAACCAAGGTTGTTTAACCCGATTTGGTCAAGAGTTAAGGTCCCTAGCCACTCCTAACCCTAGAATATGCTTTAGGAAGCATGATGAAGGGTGAAAATCCATTGGATATGGATTAGGAGAGGTGTTTAGGGTTTGTATCAACTCTAAGGTGTTGGAAAGTTCAATGTTGAATTTCTAACCTTAATTTTGATGGCTTAGAGTTCCTATTAGATTAGGGACTTCCCAAGGACATTGTTGGTGCAATGGTCAAGGGGGAGCAAGCCTTTAGGGGGAGTTATCCATCATGGGATGATGGATGTGTTTTCTCTTCTTGAAGGGGGAGAAGGTATTAGGAAAGTATCATCAATTGGAAAATTGATGAGATTTTTAGAAACCCAATTTGGAAATTGGGAGAGTGTATAGGATTGCCTCTCTTGAGTGATATGGGACTTATCACTAAGAAGATGGTAGGCATCCTAGGTATTTTTGGACCAAGGGGGAGATTGTAAGATCTCATTGCGACATGAGACATTGGCCTCCTTGGAGAGAAAACCTTTTTGATGTTAGTCAAAAAGGGGGAGAATGTTTGGGGGAGAACATTTGGAGAGTGTTTACCAATTTGGGATAATTGGTAAGGGATTTGAGTTAGTGTTCTAACTAAATGATTTGATTGGTTTTTGTCAAACATCAAAAAGGGGGAGATTGTTGGTGCAATCGGCCCAGGTCACGATTGACCAGGACTCGAGTTTGACTCGAGTGATGTTTTGATGTTCGACAAAAACATATGACAATGTAATTGTCATGGGAAAGTCCAAGTCTTGAGTACTTGGCATGGGAAGTCCAAGTGGAACACTTGGCATTTGGCAAAGTCCAAGCATGGTTCTTAGCAATGGAAAGTCCAACATGAGTTGGCACGAAAAGTCCAAGCATGGGTCTTGGCAAGGTAAAGTCCAAGTCTTGAGTACTTGGCATGGAAAGTCCAACATGCGTTGGCAAGGGAAAGTCCAAGCCTGTGTCTTGGCATTTGAGAAGTCCAAGGGTTTGATATTGACGGTGTAAAGTCCAAACGGAAGTCTTGGCAGTATAAGTCCAATGGTTGGCGGCGTAAAGTCCAAGCGGAGTCTTGGCGGCGTAAGTCCAATGTGCCTTGGCGGTGTAGACACCGTTAGCATGACATAGCCAACGGAAGCATCTGAAGGCTAGCGCGATGGATGAACAAGTCATGGATGACTTGGAGGGATCCGAGAGGCGCGAGGCTGATGGAGGTGGCTAGAAGGCTTAGGTCTAGGCTAAGGGTGGTCTAGCAAGTATAGGGGCACCATATTTGGACTAAAACCTCATGTTCGAGGTGTGCCAGTCGACTGGTGCCATGTGGCAGTCGACTGGACCGAGTCAACTAGGGTTTGACTGCGAGAAGTGGCCTAGCAGTCGACTGCAAGAGGATGGCAGTCGACTGATGGCCCGAGCAGTCGACTGATCGCATGATCAGTCGATTGGTGCTTGGGAATTCGGCCACAGAGTGTAGTCTCACTCGGCCGCTGGGACCAGTAGTTGAGTGAGGACACCATCAGTCGACTGATGGGTTTGATCAGTCGACTGATGGTAGATCCGTTGGACTTATCCAGCGTGGATCTAGCAGTTGTCTCACGACAACAGTGGCATCAGTCGACTGATGGTCCCGATCAGTCGACTGATCGACTTTTTCCAGCACAGGTTAAAGATATAAAAGGAGCTCGTGATGGAGAAAATTAGCATCGATTTCTTGAGGGTTTTGGAGCGATTTTTTGTTGCAAATCAGGGTCTCCAAGGTGATTTCAAGCAACCAAGCAATCAAGCAATCCAAAGGCAATTGTAAAGTAGTTTTTTTTACTTGCATTGTATTTCATTATTGTAATTGCTTGTATTTGTATCTTATTGTTGTAAGAATACTTGTAAGGGGTTTCTCCACCTCCGACTTGTATCGAGAAGGAGTATTTGTGATTAGTGAGTGTGTGTGCATCACTAGAGCTCGGAGAGCTCGATCCGTGGAGTAGGAACCGTGTGGTTCCAAACCACGTTAAATATTTGTGTTTGCGTGTTGTATATTTTGTTATCATTATTATCTTTCTATTTCTGCTGCGCTAACGAAATTGTAGAGACAACCGCGAACGAATTCCATCAACGAACAAACACGTGCTATTCACCCCCCCCCCCCCTCCCCCCCTCTAGCTATTACAAAGATCCTAACATTGCTCACTCGAAGTGGTCTCAAATTATGAGTTTTGGACTAGCAGCCCTTTGACTGTGAACCAAATAAATATTTGTGTTCTCTGTATTGTTACTTTCCTTTGTATATTCGTGTATTTAGTGCTATTCACCCCCCTCCCCCCAACACATTTCTCGATCCAACAATATTTTCCTCCATTTGAATTATTCTATTTATTTTCTATGTAAGACATCTCACTGAATCCATCAATTCTTTACAAAAATGATCATAAATATTTAAATCTTTCAATTATAAATAACTTATTATCTCCTAACTTAACAATTCATTATATGTAATATTATTAAATTTAAATTTTATATATTCTATTTTTACTCTACTAAGTGTAGGATCTTTCACTTCTAACATTTCTCTTTAAGATTTAAATTTAGTATTTACTCTTTCACATGTCTCATCTATCAAAATAATATCATTTGTAAGTAACATGCACTATGGTACCCTGTCTTGATTGTGTTTAATAAGTTTATCCATAATTAGTATAAAAAGATATAAACTTAAAATTGAGCATTGATGTAATCCCATTTTTATGAAAAATATCTAGGTTAATCCCCCTAATGTTTTTATTTTTGTCATTGCATCCTATTACGTATCCTTAATTATTTTCATATATGTTACACCAAGACTTTTCTTTTCTAGAATTCTCTCTATAATTTTCTTTAGAACTATATCATAAGTTTTTTCAATTTCAATAAATATCATTTGTAAGTTTTATTTTTATTCTCAATACTTTTCAATTAATTATTTTTTAAAAGATGTATAACTTCTATTGACGACCTTTCTAGTATAAACCCAAATTGATTTTCAATTACTGTAGTTTCTTTTCTTAGTATTTTTTATTATTTTTTATAGTTTTATGGTATAAATCATTAGTTTAATAACCAATAATTTGTATAATTTTATATATCTTATTTATTTTTATATAAAAGAACTAGAGAATCTATCCTCTATTTTTTTTATTAAATTGAATAACTTTATACGAAAATATTATTCTACACAACTTATCTGTAAGTCTCCGTGAGCACATCTATTATCTACTGTCCGATCTCTTAAAGTTTAAAGATTGGACTATAATGTGCAAGCAATCGAACGGTAGATAATAGATAAATTATATAGGATAATATTTCTCTAGTTTTATAAGTCATTTAATATTTGTCTAAACACTTTTATACTTCTACGGATACGAATGAAAATTAATGCTACTCCTAGTGTAATTGCCCACAAATGAATGCTCTTCCAATTAATAATTTTTTCCTATTTCATTTTTCTTCCGCATTCTTTTACCTCCTTAGGCGATTACGGGAGCAGGATTCTTCCAAATTAGTAATTCCGAACACCCTCCACCAAGTTAGTGGGTAACAAATACCATCACTTCATCTAAATTCCATCTCCATTCACTCTACTTTATCGTCTTTGACTTAGACATTGGGAGCTCCGCCCTCAGTACAGTGTCTAAACAATGGACGTGAGCTCAAAGGAGAAGATGAGCTCAATTCTTAGGCGTCCTTTATTGGCTCAGTTTTTTTTCTGCTCACGTTGTAAGCACTAGTGATCGTGATATGGGAAAATGAGGCAGCGGTCATCATCTACCTTTGACAAAATGACTGAACTATGATGATAAATTTGAACGAGAAGGCAATCTCGACCATGATCGAGCATCCTTATCTCCTCCATCATCCCCCTTGGACAGTGTTATTATGTTTGGCACCCACTCGAGCCCCACAAACAATGACCATGGTGGTCCAAGAGGCAACGTTGTTGCAAAGTATCGGGTCGAACACGTACATATAGTCGCAGCAAGCATTTAAAGGGTAGAGAAAAGTTGTTAGAATGAAAAACATAGGTGACCCAAAACTCAAAGATGAGTAAATGGTGGTGGAAAAGTGATAATAAATTTAGTTTTAACAGTTCCGTTGTGGGGAGAAGCTCGTGGAAAACCAAACCAAGATATTCTCTTTGAAAATTACTAAAAAGGAAGGACCCTAAGCCCAGGACGGTAAATGAATAAATGTTGATGAACAAATTGTTGAAAAAAAATGTGAGTAGAAAAGTGGTTGATTGGATGAATGACACTTCATTGTGTATAGGATATTAATTCCATATTAAAAGTTTTAAAACTTGATTGTTGATGTATATTATTTCACAAGTATATATATTGTGAATAAATATATTAGAAGAGACTCTCTCTCACATTCTCACATGTGCAAATCTATGACCCAAATGGTATTAAACTCAAGTGACTTTTTGTGTGCGAATGCAATCTGCATGCATCGAATCATTTTATGGCAAAATTGATCCAAGCGAATGAACTAACATTTTAAGTATTTTTGCTCCATCATAACAAATGAATTAATATGATTAATGCATAAAATGTTTGACATTTATTACCCTTTGAAACGGTTGGTATTTTTACAGCCTATGAATAAAAAATAATTAATGACTTTTATATATTTGAGCAGCCATAGGATGAGACTCCTATAAAAGGAACTAAGGTCTTGAACAAAAGAGATGATTGGAATCCACCTATCATTCTCCACTTACTCTCTCTTTGTTTGTCGAGTATTTATTTCCACTTAGTAAAATTCCAATGATAGCTTTCGGATACCTCTCAATTTGTTGTACCCATTAATGCTTGATGGAGATCGCAGTCCGCTATTGTATCCTGAAAAATGGATGACCTATGAAAACCTCTAAATACCGCGAAGGTGAGTTGAATTTATTTTAAAGAATCTGTGTTGAATGTATATCTCGGCTCCTCATTTTTGGGCACTCGATGACTCCCCCACGTAGCCACTCGTTGACTTGAGTACTCAATCACTCGACGACTTAACCTCGAAGCTTAACTTGACTTAACTTTCAAGACTGACAGCTTGGGATTATCAACTCAAGTCTCCCAATATATAAGTCTAATTTTAGTTGTATTTTTAAATTAGGATTTCCTTTCCTACTTTGAATACGGATTGTTTAACACAAATTTAGTATTTGATTTGATAAGAATTTATTTATATTCATTCAATATGTATTAAAGTAAATTAAATAGATAAATTTGAACAACTTAATAAATTAAATGAACAAACTTAAACATATATATTCGGTTTGTTAATATTCATAAATAGTATTCGTGAATAATGTTTATGAACAATATTCATGAATACAATTTATAAATTATATTCATCAACAGAACTCATAAAATATGTTCATGATCAACTGATTTATGAATTTATTTATCGTCATTTGAATTGTTTATAATAACTAATCAAATAAATATTAAATATTAAAATTTAAAACAAACAAATAAATCAGTTTGATTTAAGGATTTGATAACCTTTAAATAAATTAAATTTAAATCAAATTTGATTAGAAATTTGTATGATTATTTTAATAAATTAATTTTAAATTTAATTTAGCTGAATTTAATTATCTTATTAAATACTTTTTAAATATTATATAATTTAATTCGATTACACTTCTTCCTGGCCTAAGGTGACGTGTCCGCTTTTTCTCCATTCAAGTTGTAATTTCTCCTAAGCGCATCGAGCGGTAGGAGTGGGAAAAACAAATATGTTGCACATGCTTGAAATCGATTTGGGGAATATAATAATATATTCTGTTGGCCGGCAGATCACTCAGGGTGGAATTCGTAGCGTTGGACGGTCATCACGCGCTTCAAACTTAATGCCCGTGGGAATCCCGACGGTCATCCTCCGCCGACTAGTGTGCAAAACGCGGGCCGAGACAAACATTTTTTTATTTTTTTTGCGTTTCCACACCACTACCACGAGCTACTTCCGCACTATATGCTTCTCATTCCCCCCTTCTCATCTCACTGCAACCTCTATCGCCCCCATCTGATTCCTCACCATCTCCATGGCTTCCCTTGGATCTCCCTCACTCTGCAGCAATCTTCCTTCCGTCCGCCCCTCCAACAAGCTCTTCAGCCTCCATCTGATCGCCCCTGCGCGCTCACACAGGGGAAGCCCTTCTTTTAGCAACAAGCAACAGCTAAGATCGATCCGCTGTAGCAACCAAATATCAGCTGCTACAAGGGTTCCCGCGAACCACTCCTTCCCCAGCCGCAGACCAGGTGCTGCTCCGCTCTATTTTCCTTCTAGGCTTGTTTGAGAGGAGGGTAAGAACTTGTTTGAGAGGAGGGAGGTATAAATAATGAAAGGATAAAGATAAATAAGAACTTGTTTGAGAGGAGGGTAAGGATTTATTTGAGAGGAGAGAGATGTAAGTAATGAATGGATAAAGATAAATAAAGGAGGAAAAAATACAAACTCTAATTAGTAAAAAATGAGGGAAGAAAAAGAAGAAGAAAAAAGATAGAGAATGGAATGAACTTATATCTCTTCTTTTCACAAAAATTCAATTTTTTTTACACTCTAATTTGAAATGTAAATCTCGTTTATCTTTCTCTCCATTTCTTTTCCATTACTTACACTCTCCTCTCATCTTTGGAGTGTAAAAAAATTGAATTTTTAAGAGGAGGGTATAAGTTCATCTCCATTTTTCTATTTTTTTCTTTCTCTCATTTCTTCTTGAATAGGGTTATTTTTTTTCTTTATTATTTATTTTTATCCTTCCATTACTTGCACCTCCCTTGCGACTCTCAATTTTTTTTTCTTCTAATTGTGTGTTTATTCCTGCAGCTTCCGAGGTTCAGGAAATGTACGTGTACGAAATCAATGAGCTCGATCGCAGCAGCCCCTCGTACCTTCGTTTGAGCCAGAGGGAGGTCAATTCTCTCGGCGACCTAGTCCCTTTCACCAACAAGGCGAGTGAAATTAGCAGGGAGATTTTGAGTAATGAATCTGAAATTAGTGTGTAACAGAGAAAAATATTGAAACCAATTGGTTGCAGGTGTACTCCGGGGACTTGCAGAAGCGATTGGGAATTACAGCGGGACTCTGCGTGCTCATCCAGCATGTTCCGGAGAAGAATGGTGACCGCTACGAGGCCATCTACAGCTTCTACTTCGGGGAGTATGGTCACTTATCGGTGCAGGGGCCATACCTGACATACGAGGAAACTTACTTGGTCACATCGTGGTCTGGCTGGCTTCACGGCTGGGCCTACGGACAGTGAAGCTCCAAAGAATGGGTCTTCCCTTTAAGCTTTTCTACACCTTCTATCTGCAAGGCATCCCCGACCTCCCTGAGGAGCTCCTCTGCACGCCCGTACCACCATCGCCCGAGGTCGAGCCGACGCTCGAAGCCAAGGCAGCCCAACCCCATGCGGCGCTCAACAACTACACCAATTAGTCAACTGCTCTAGTTGCATCCGCAAATAAATTAGCTAATAAAGTAATATTTTTTTTTTTTTATGGATAATTTTGAAGTACAATTTATATACGTTTGGAAATATCTTTAGTGAGATTCAAATTTGATTTTCTTAGTTATTCTCGTAAGTAATTTATCATTGATGTGATTGCATTTTAATCCTTTTGTCAAAAACATCGGAGAAGGATTAATTCTTTACGACTGCAATAGTAAATCCTATCAAAATTAACATGTCTCAAAAGACATCGTCGGTATCCTAGCGATGATTCTCCGTTGTTTAAGTTAGACAGAATATTAAAGAAAAAACGAATATATTACGAGCAATAAAATCGATGAATAATAAGAATCGAAAAGAAAAAGTCTAGGGAGAAGCCCCCCTCCCCTCTTTCCTTTTACCTCCCTCTCTGCTTATGTAAGAGCTCCCCTCATCAAGTCGACCTAGGAAGAGTCTGTCTGCTACTCGGAAGAAGCCACTTGAGTGTGATCGAGTGGTCGGTCGCTCGGGCGACGCAAGAATGTGGGAGTTGGGGAGGCGTGGGAAGGCGAGTGCTCGGGCGGCAATTTGCTCGGGTGATGTGGGAATGTGGGAGCTTGGGCGATGTGGGAAGTCATGTGCTCGAGTGGCACTCAAGAAGCTGTGCTCAAGCAACCCTCGGGAGCTTGAGGAGCTCGAGGAATGCTAGGAATATTGACTCAGAGTACAGGGCTCAGGAGATAGTGCTAAAGCTCATATCAGACCCTCCGAGGAATTCTAGATATCCTTCATTTTACTGTGGTCAATTCTAATGGGGTATCATTAGTAACCCCCCCCCCCCAAAATAGCGAGATGAATCGCTTTGATGAATCTGACTTTAGATTCACTACTTCATCACCTTAAGTCACCCTATATCTTTGCTCTCCGTTCGAATTGGCTCGGTGAGCCAGAGGATAGTTAGCTAAATGGCTTACGAACTGCCTCGGCCTAATAATAAGAATGTCGACACGAGGGCTTACGAATTGTTGGGGAGATTATTGGTGCAATTAGCCTCATATCAAGGTTGACCAAATTCGAGTAGGACTCGAGTAGAGTTTTGATGTTTGATAATACGTTTAATAATATCCATAGTCATATGGAATTTTTGACTGAGAAGTCAAGTAGGTCGAGGTTGACCAGAGACTTGACGGGGAAAGTTTAAATATGGATACTTGATAAGAAAAAGGAAAAATCTAAATATGGAGCCTTGACAAGGAAAAGTTTAAGTATATATACTTGACAAGGAACAGTCAAAGTATAGATACTTGACAAAGAAAGTTCAAGTATAGAGACTTAGTAAGAAAGAGTCCAAGTATGGATACTTGGCAAGGGAAAGTCTAATAATGGATATTTGGTAAGAAAAGTCTAAGTATGAAGACTTAATAAGGAAAGTCCAAGTATAACTGTAGGATCGATGAGACTGAGAGGGGGAGGGGGTGAATCTCGATCTTATAAAATTTTATTTTCAAAATCTTTTCTTATCTTTTTGAAATCTAGAGTTATTGCAGCAGAAATAAAATAATAAACAAGAGGATTTTACTGTTGGAGTATTACGAATACAATCAAAGTCCCACATTGGTAAGACATGGAAAAGATCATGTGCTTATAAGATGAAAAGATATCTCCATTGGCATGAGACCTTTTGGGTAAAGCCCAAAAATAAAACCATGAGGGCTTGGCTCAAAGTGGACAATATCATGTCATTGTGGAGATATGTGAATCTTATATACACTAACATTTGGTATCAGAATCATGGTCTATGTCAAGTCATGAACCTCGAACGAAGAAAGTTGAGCTCTCATGTCCGGATCAAGAGAACCAGACACTAGGCAGGAAGTCTAGTTGGGTCGGGAGGACCGAACAACTGGCAGGAAGTCCAGCTGGGTCAAGAGGACCAGACAGTTGGCAGGAAGTCCTGGTGGGTTGAGGATCGACCATTAAGCAGATGATGTCCTTGGAGGACGGATAGGCTTGCGAGGGGGTCAATGTGGTCCTTCGTTTGAGGGGGGGATTGTTGGAGTATTACGAATACAATAAAAGTCCCACATTGGTAAGACATGGAAAAGATCATGTGCTTATAAGATGAAAAGATATCTCCATTGACATGAGACCTTTTGGGTAAAGCCCAAAAATAAAACCATGAGGGCTTAGACCCAAAGTGGACAATATCATGTCATTGTGGAGATATATGAATTTTATATGCACTAACATTTACTTGGTTTACAATCTGAGCCGAAATGCTACTCCAAGGTCTGTAACCCCTCTATAGGGTTACCTCATCTGACAATGACTAAGATCCCTCTGATTCGAGATCTCTTGACCTTGGAGGGTTTCACTTTTACAAGAATAAGAGGGAAAGATAACACACTATTTTCCCTCTAGAATTTAAGTACAATAGAAACCAAGTAAATAAAAGTTATACCGACACTTAAAGAATGAAGGTTGAGCTCAAAGTGTTAGAGTGTTGGAGTATCGGTGTGATGACGATCATGTAGTCAACAAACATGGGAGCAACACTTGGATGAGTAATTGTAAAGTTATTTTCGGAGTTGACTCTTCATTTCTTTTATAAACCTTCTCTATGTTAGTTATAGCCCTAAGAACCAATCATGTGATGGTTGAATAGGGAACATTTTGTATCATATTCTATAAAGGCAAAGGATTGGTTATTATATTTAAGTCTTGCTTGTGCCAGCTAAATTAAATATAGTAATGCCCTAGAAAAGTAGGTTCTTATCTACAGCACATCAATTGGCAGAATTGATTATGAGAGGCTGTAGAGAACACTTTCTAAATGTTCCTAGTCAAGTATTAATATGCAAGGGCAATATTAATACATAAAGACTAGCATGTAGGTCAATTGATGACTTGATCTCACAAGTCATGGATATATGATATCAAGTTGACACATGGGTATATATTAGAGAATATATCGAATCGACGCCATGAGAAAGTTTCATGGATCGTTATATGAGTGTCATAAACTTTCTCATGTGACTATTGGTATGAATAGTCCTCGGACCAAGTCACTACGATTCCCTCATAAGGAGTTATGTACTTTGGTATCGTCAAACGCGTCACCCGTGAATAGGTGGACCATAAAGGCGATTCTTGGGTATATAACAAATTATGCGAGGGATGTGAGTGATGTAGATGGGATCTATCCCTCTCATATGACGAGAGTGATATCGGTGGGCCCTTGATTGAGTAGAACTACTAAAACGCATGGCCATGCTCGAATGAGTCAATATGAGATATTGAGCTCATTTGTTTGAGTTAGTTTACTCAGGATCAAGAAACACATAGATTGATCGAGGATGACACGTCTATGCCTCATTGATCAATCTGATATCAAGGATAGAAGGACACGGTCATATATTATAGTAGTCACGGAAAGGTTAGTCGGATCTTGACTTATCTCATAACTTGGGTAGCAATGATGTATTGCTAGATGCCGCTCATTGCTTGTGTATCTAAAAGAGTTTAGGTCCACTGCCAACGTTATGAGAGCCTATAGGGTCACACACCAAGAGCATGATGATTAGAGGAATTAGAGTATTCTAGTTTGACTAGAATAATTTGGGAATAAGCTTAAGTACAAAATGGTTTTTGGACTTTAAGCTTAATGAGAATTTTAGCTAATTGATTTAATGAGATTAATTCAATATGTTACCTCATTGATTTAATAAGATTAATTCAATATGATAACATAAGCTTAATTGAATTAATAAGATTAATTCAATATGATAACATAAGCTTAATTGAATTAATAAGATTAATTCAACATGCATGAATGCCACATAAGAATGCCACATAAGCATGCCACATAAGCATGCCACCTAAGCATCCACCTAAGCTAGATAAGGTGGAAGGAAACAAAATGGTTTTGTCTCCTTAAGTGGCCGGCCAAACAAGGAAGCCAAATCCTTTTTGAGTGTGTCTCAATGCAATGGATTGCATTGAATGTGAAGGAGGTGGAAGGGTTTTTCCAACCCTATAAAAGGCTCCATGGAGTGGCCGGCCAAAGTAGAATTGGTGGTGTGGTTGTTGGGAGCTTGAGGCTTGGAGAGAGCTTTAGAGCTTATTGTTGTGTGGCTTTTGTGAGTGTAGCAAGAAGAGTAGTCTTCTTCTTCCCTTCTCTTTTTCCCTAGCTTCCTCTCCTTTAGGGACTTCTCTAGCAAGAAGTAAAGGAGAGCTCCTCTAGTTTTCTTTTGTGAGACAAGAGCTTGCTCGTGTGGATACATATAGAGGCACGGACACTTGAACGTGCTAAAGATCCAACAAACAAAAGGAAGAAGCGGGATTAACAAGGGCACGCAACAAAGGTAATCCTCTCCTATAAGATAGGCTTGGTTTAGAGAAATTTATTTTATACGAGTTTGCTTTCGCATGGATCACTTGGAAGGGATCCTAATTTTTCCGTTGCGCATATGCCATTTGGCATATAGAATTCCCTACACTCTAAGTGCTTGGACCACCTTCCAGTCGTCTCCATATTAACTCGTCGATATGGAACTTCAGGCTTCCTAGGTTCCTAGAACAGGTCCAGGCGGCTCCAGGTTGGTATGATCTGCTCCGTTATTGTTTCAAAATTTTCCTATTGCAATCGCCTGGACCTGGTCGAGTCGACTGGAATACCTACCATCATGGTCACACAATCTCCAGTCGAATGACAGCTTGCCTCGCCAACTCGACATCCTAGTCGCCTGGACTGATAACGAGTATTTTGTCATGGTACTGTTACAAATTAATTACCAAACCCTCTCTACACTAATATAGCATAGTGAACAGCCCGGATCGTTTCCCAATGAGTGTAACCGATAGAATAGTAAACTTATGATTTCTAATTATTGCTTTGGGTTTTCTACTGAAGATGGGGGCTTGGATTTTAATAGTATAATCCTATTGAACGAAAAGATAATGAACATAATCAAACTCTAATCTAACTAAACTATGATTGCGATGAAATTAAAAGAAACTCAAACTAAGCATTCAAACAAGAAAGTGCAGGAATTTAAATAACAAGTCAAATGAAAAATAACATGAAAGTAAAGTAAAGCATGAAACTAAATCTAACCTAATGAACTATAACCTAATTACTCAAATAAACATTTCATCAAACATTAAATAGGCATGAAACAAAGCAAATCGAATACGTGCGGTCTAAACATGGAAGATAGATTTGATTACAATCCTTCAACCGATTAAACGAAAACAATCAACAACACAATGAAGGTTGAGAAGGCTTGCTGTCCAGAAGCTGAAAATGCTGGAAATACTATAGGAAAATGCAATGAAGCTGTAGAGAAGGTCCTGGTTGGAGATGTGGAGTGGCTGGCTGGCAGAAGGAATGGAAAAAGATGAAGTCGGCGCTGTCGTGAAGGTGCTGGCCGCAAATGTGGAAGATCGAGATGATAACATAGGGGAATCCCCACTTTGGTGGCTATAGTGGTGGCTGGACCGATCGGAGGAGAATCCCCTCTCCGATTGGATGGCGGCGACAGAGCTCGGAGCAGAGCTGTGGAGATGCTGTCGGAGGTGGAACAGGGCTGGCCTGGCACCGTCATCAGAGAAGGAGGGAATCCCCTTTCCTCTTCGGCGACCAGCGAGGAAGGTGGAGAGCGTGGCGACAGTGAAGAAGGCGGAGGCGTCAGGCGAAATTGCGTGAAAGGGGGTGAAGCCGGCTGCCTTCGGCGAGGAAATGTTGGTTTTATTAAGTGCATTTCCTTAGCCGTTCGATTGAATGCCATCAAATCCCAGCCGTCCGAGTGAAGCTAGGTAAATTAATCTGATTAATCAAGTAAAAAGGTTGTGCATCCGACGGCTGTGATCAATCCAACTTTGGATGGACGGATCTGATCAATCTGAAGGAATGGTAAAGATCAAACGGTTCGGATGAACGACCAAGATGTGTGGATCTTAATATATGAGTTGGATCGCTCCAGATCTAGATGGGTGGCTCAGAATCGATCAGATCTCATCAAACGGTTAGGATTGAATAGATCTGAACTTTTTGATTAAACTGCTTCTGATCTTGATGAAAGGTTCAGATTAATCCAGTTTAAAATGATTCTTCTAGCCCTAAATGAAGCCATATTTGATCCAACTTGAGTTTAGTCCATTGGCTCATCTCGATCTCCTACAAACAAAGATAAAATTCGCATATAAGTCCAAAATTTAGGAGAATTTACAATAAGGTCCAAAATAAATCCAAACTCATAAAACATGCTAATAATCAACAATTAAACACACGAGAGGATTAAAACAGTGATATTAAGGACCAAAATAATATGACAAATTGACAGTTATCATGGACGTCGTCCAGTCGACTGGGTGTAAGGCGCTTGGATCCTATCTAGTGGTCTGGAGACCTGCAACATAAGGTTAACTCAAGCAGAGCATAAAAATGAATTGACAGTAGTAATATTGCCTGATCACGACTTCTGAGTCCAACTCGGATCCTTCGTCGGATCTACGCCTACCTTGTCTTTAATCGTGGACTCAATCTCACCTATCCACTTGAGAGCTTACCTGCAGTTGTCCAGTCTTGCTGATCTAACTGGACTTACCATACTTGACATCTGATCTGACTCACCAGGACTTAATACTATTTGTTTGATCTCCCTAACCCAACTAGTCTTCCTTCCAGTTGTCCAGTCCTTCTAACCCAACTGGTCTTCCGTCAGATGTCCGATACATTGGACTCATCTGGACTTCCTATCTGGTGTCCGATCCCCTTGATCCATCAAGATTTTTGCCTAGTATTCGGTCAATATGACCTACTAGGACTTTTCTTGTTAAGCCTGCACACTTAACATATAAATTAGATCACAAGTAATTCCTAACTTTAAACCATGGTTTATACATCAAAACCTAGGAGTGATGCTCACTGCACTAATAATTTCTCACTTTTTGATGTATGACAACACCATTGTTTAAAATTAGGAAAATTATATCAAACTCAACACAGATGAAATGCACTTGCATATGAATATGGAAATGCATATGAACATTTAGTGAATGCACTTAACATGTTCTCTCCCCAATTGTTTTGAACTTTAACTTTTAAACAAAGAAACAAGAGATTCTCTCTCCTTTTGATATACATCAAAACATATCAAGGGTTTTAAATAAGACATGATGATGACTTTTTATGAAAGATTTTAAGATAATTATTTTGAGAAGAGCATGAAACTTCTTAAAAATATTAAGCATGAAACCATAACACTTCCAAATTTTCAAACTTTCAAAATGGTTTGAAATTTTTTTCTAAACTACAATCTCCCCCTTAAATACATGCTTCCATTTTCACAATAAATCTTTTCAAAATTTATATTTATAAGCCTAAAATTTTTGAAAGCTCTCTTCAAGAAAACAATCTCCCCTATGAAAACTCCCCCTTATAAAATTTTCAAATTTTTTGAAACTCCCCCTTAAAGAAATATAAAATTTTCATGCTTGGGATTTCAAAGTAATTTTTCTTTAAATAATATTCTTTGAAAATAAAATGAATATTTTCTCCCCTTAAGTTTCTTAGAATTCATGTCACGCCCCGAGAGCATGCCGAGCCGAAAATCAAACGGACGACATCTTCCCTGTACGTGGCAACATTTCGGGTTAATACAAGGCCCGTAGGCCCACAATAACAATATAACATATAAATATGAAAACAACCACAACAATATAACAACTAATTACAACAACTACACAGCGAAAACATAAAACATAATAATATCAATCCCACACATGCATACCGGTACGACTAACACATCACAACAACACGGAACCTCGACAAAATCCGAATATACAACATGTACGTCACGAAAACTCCAAAATACAATACACAACGGACGAAAAGCCCAAAACAAACACGGGAGCCTCGGAGGTGAGATGAGGCTCCAAGCCACAGAAGACTTCTAATTGCAGGCGCATGTAAAAACCTAGTCCGTTAGGGTGGTGAGTAAAACTCAGCAGGTAATAGAAAACATGTATATATGTAATATCACATGTATTTCAACAACATAATCTAGAGGTACAATAGGTATATCAGCATAGTATATAAATATAAGCATATACCGTCTAACCAAATAAACAACGTAAAATGAAGACATACCTGAAGTCTGCTACGCTACTCTGATCCAACCTGAACATATATCCAACATATATATATATATATAACAAGAAGAGTAATACCAACTCATAATCTACTCATGCTATAGGTCAAGGTATCTAATGGCCTGTCCAACACATACTAGTATCCGACACAACCGTATAACATATGCAAGAAGTATGCATGAATATGATGTACAATCAAATGCAGCAAGCATAATACAATCAAATGCAACATCACAATAAGCATATATATATAGACTGCATCTATATATGTATACTAATCACAATCATCCACATATATATATATATATACATGCATATATGTATATATATGGCAATATACAAATATGTCATAAGTCGACAATGCAGCAGGCATGGTCATGTCGGCTCACCCTAAAGCTACCACGACCCAGTGTGGCCTCGGTGGCTCGAGCATGACAACTGTCCTAACTCAACACCAACCACAACTCTCGAGTGGCCGAGTAGGCTGTATGATCGAGTAGCATATAAGCGTAAAGAGCAAGCTACACGATGGGGGTCCCTGCTGTTGGCCACTCCAACAGTCACTACCCATGAGTGGTCGAGTGCCACACGCGCAGGACTACGACACGCAAATCCAACTACCACCGTCTATAGTGGTAGAGTGCAACACCATAATGCTCTGCCCTCACACCGGTTACTCCTCCTATGAGTAACCGTGGAGGCAGGATGACTGGCGACTCTCTCAATCACAAGGGAAACCTGGTCACCAACGTGCATACAAATGACATGAATGCAATGTCTCACATATAGACATCCACCATAGACTCTCTATTCTACAGAAAGTCATACTAATCAGATCAACGCACTCTCTATCCTGCAGAGAGTCATACTCAACTGATCATAACACTCTCTATCCTATAGAGAGTCATACCAATCTAATCGATGCACTCGCTATCCTGCAGAGAGTCATACTCAACTGATGGACACACTCTCTATCCTATAGAGAGTCGTACTCATCTGTCTGACGTACTCTCTATCCTGTAGAGAGTCATACTTACTGATCGACACACTCTCTATCCTATAGAGAGTCGTACTCAAACTGATTATATCAAGCTATGACCACCGGTCCATAGCGACACACTAAATCTCATTCACCTGACCATTTACACAATACATGATCTGTGGTAAACATGCAACCTAAGGGTATTAAAATTAACCCTACGTTCAAAATATTACCTACCCACAGATGACCTATTTGCCCAATTTACAATTAGATTGTCATCCGGACTTTACTATTCGTACTTAACTAAACAAATTTTTAGGTTACTTACATCACCTATATGTATAACTCCTAATCATGGTAAAATAAACATGATAGCAGCAATGGAGTTAAAAGCCAACGGTAAAGTATCAAGCATACGATAAATAAGAGCAAGGTCAAGATAATATGAACATATAACATGCTTATATCTATGTGTAAATCTGAATACAATTACATCTATCGGACCAGGTAGGAAATTACCCACCTGATATGTAGAATATCCCAATAAATCTCCATGTCTAAGAGTTTCTCATAATTAATCCTGCAAGAAAGAGCAAGGAACATATCTAAGTTCTTTATAAGTCCAACAGTGCTATGAAATCTCTATTGATTCCCTTACACTATTTAATCAACCTAGAAGTTCATATACGACAACATGCATAACTTATCCATATATGAACTTACCAAGCTTAACTTTCTTTGCACATCTTCTTGATCTTATCAGATCTACTCAACTGCCTCTCAATAATATGATAGAGCCTTCCTGGTGCATATAGTCTCTGGGGATCTCTTAGCATAGCATCCTCTGATATGCATGTATCGACCATGCATCTTAGACATAACAAGCATGGTAAACTGTGCAAAGAAAATCATACCAGTCTCTAAGAGTTGAGTCCTCAATTTACCAGGAAAGAGACTTGAATATATCTTCCAGAGGTGTTGCTGTCCGAGGCAAGAAATCATCCTGGAGAACAACTGAATTGTTAACATCTGCATATCTAACAACCAAATTAAGTGAGACACATCTTGCAGGGGCAATAGCTAAACACCTATTCTTATTCCTCTCCACATTCCCTAACCTGTCAAGATCATGAACAACCACCATCGCTAGCAGCGCAGCAACACCAGATCCCAAAGAATAACCAGCAAATGTAAGAGTGTACACGGGATTCATCTCCAACAAGTCCTTCAAAACTTTGCACTCCTCATCAAAGACCCAAATTGCAGCTTGAAGAAAACCGACAGCGACAAAGAGGCCGACAATCGACAGGATAAGCGGCGGTAGGGATCCATTCATGGCGAAGGAAGTTTATAGAAATTCGTCGGGCACCCTAGGACTGCAAGGAACACCACAATGCTGGGATCTTGGTGCGGGACGAGATGCGGAAGGCGACGGTGTGCTGACTCGGGCATCGACGGTGGCAGATCGCCTAATGTTACAGTCAATCGTCGGGAAGAGTCGAGCGATCGGGCGATGGAGAGATGCAGCGGCGAAGAAACGAGCGACGCTCATGAGATCGGGAGAAGATACGACCGTGGCGATTTGGATCGGAGAAAGGAAACAGACGCGATCAGCTAGCTTGAGCTCGCGGTGGTGAGGTAGGGTGCGCAACTGGCGGCTCGAGGAAGCAGCCATCGGCGACGGCAACAAGCTCGGGTGAAGATCAGGCAAGATCAATGCCGGCGACAGTGAAGAGGAGAACTGTGGCTGCGCGTGAGAAGTCAGGAGGAAGAAAGAAGTCGACGGTGGCTGAGAAAACGAGTGCGGAGAAAGAGGCGGAATCGGGAAGAAATGCGGAAGAAGTCGATCGGGCGAGGAAAGAAACGGAAGAACGACAATAAAAGGTGGGGCGTTAAGGGAAGTAAATGGATCAGATTTACTAACGAGTTTGGGTTTAAGAAAACGAATCAGGTTTTACTTATAAGCATTAAACCCAAATCAAAATCCCTACAATTAAACCCATAAACTTCCGTTTAAATCCAAAAAAAAATTTCTAAAATTTTCTGAAAAATTCTATAAGGTAATTTCTTAATTAACATGGATTTTTTTTTATTTTTTTATTTTTATTTTTATTTTTATTTTTCCGGTATCTCACATTCTCCCCCACTAATAAAAATTTGGTCCCCAAATTTAGTACTAACATACGAGAACCAACTCAAGAGATTTCTTGAACTACTACATGCCTCAAGTGAACAAATGAGGATATCGAGCTTGGATAGTATCTTCCAGCTCCCATGTAGGCTCTTTATCAGTAGGATACTATCATCCAACCTTTACAAGTTGGATGATCTTGTTTCACAGTGGACACCCTCTTGCGACCAAGAATTCACACTGAAATCTTCTCATAAGTCGCATTAGACTGAAGTGAGATTAATACCTCCTTCAGAACATGATCAGAACACGATACGTATTTCTTTAGCATAGAAACAGGAAATACGTTGTGAATATCTGCCAGTGTAGGAGGTAAATCCAATCAATACGCTACGCTTCCAATCCATGCTAATGTCTCAAATGGGCCAATAAAGTGTCATATTCCACTGAATGAACGTGGTCCTCTCAACTACCTTTGAAATCCATGACACAGGATCTGAATAGATCCTCCAACGTCTGTATGATATGCTCAGACAGTTCATCTGTCTGCAGATGAAATGTTGCACTAAGCCAAAGCTTTGTGTCCATAGTCCGATGCAGACTCTGTCAAAAATCGCGAGGTAAATTGCGGATCTCTATCTAATATGGTACTTACGCAGTCTGATAATCTTTCTGGCAATACAACTCTGTCGAACGATCCAATGGGTACGACCCACGAATAGAAAGGAAATGAGCTGATTTGGTCAGTCGATCCATAATAACCCAAATCGCATCACGTCCTTTACGGGTTCTAGGCAATCCCGTAATGCAATTAATCATGATATGCTCCCACTTCCATTCCGGAATCGAAATTTTTCTAGAGCAATCCTACGAGTTTCTGATGTTCAGCCTTCACCTACTGGCATACTAAACATCGAATAGCAAAATCTGCTATAACTCTCTTTATACCATTCCACCAGTATAAACGTTTTAACTCTCGGTACATCTGAGTACCACCAAGGTATATAGCCCATCTCGAATAATGTGCCTTTGCAGCAACTCTTTCTTAAGTGGATACGTGTCCGAAACACACAACCATCCATAATCCACTCCACCACACACTCTATAAGTGTATGAGAGACTATAGCGACCAATGTCCCTTTTTGCAATTGTTCGAGTTCCAACAACTCTATAGTAGCTACCCAGTAGCTAATCCAAAATCCCATGAGCATTCCTGCTCCATACATCTACTAATCAGGATAATAACTACTAAGCCCATGTCATAAGTATGATTGCTTATCTCGTAGTTCCTTAACTGACGTAAGTATAAGTTACGTCTCATGCAACTATATCGGAATCGCTCCGATCCCTGAAATGATGCATTTGCGAACATCCTTTTATCCACCCCGGAAGGATTAACTAATACTCGTGTAAAAGTTAACCGCCGTCTAGGTCCTGTAAACTGGTTTCACCAGCTTCCGACTAAATGATTTCCAACATCACCTTTGTCAAACAAGTCTGTGGTATAGTAATGCTAAGACATTCTATCCACATCTACAGTACTAACCAAACCATACAAGGTAAACCACCATCTACGGTGGTCGAGTGCACAACTCCAACTACCACAATCAACAGTGGCCAGGTTACGCAACTCCAACAACCACAAACTGATCCAATCGTGTCCAGGATACACGATTCTCAAATCTAAGGGAGACTAAATCGTTAATTAGTCAAACATCTTAATCAAACTCATAAAATTCATACTAAGTATGAAATTGTCATCCTCCATACACCTGCATCCTGCTTACTCTAAGTTGATGATATATCAATCATCACAATGACTATGATAATTGTATGATACCATGTCACTACAATATCAACACTCCAGTCGTAAACCAATCCTAGAGTATACACAGGTGTCTTTAACTGATCTAAATAGATCATTTATCCACAACGAAGGATATTAATTTACAACAACTACTGTATTCATCATCGATAATCGATGCATAATCTCAAATGTTCATCTCTCTTTCAACAAAGAGTTCTAGATCTTCACAAGGAGGAATACTAGGATAGATAAATATCCCCTCCAACATCTCCTATAGTCACAACTTACATTCTTCCAATTTCTATAGTGTTTAACAACACTGATACCAACAAAACTATCACCCGGTCTGTGATCTTCGATATCAGAACTATTTCCGCAATTATTTCGATCGCCTAATCCACTTGCCTATGCAGCGGCAAGCCTAGGAGTTCATCCGAAACTACATCCGAACACTCTCAGATTATACATACATCCGAGAGATATATCCTACCATACTTCCAACAATTCGACTATTCGTAAGGATATGTCCACAGTAAAAGTATGTATATCAAAGTTTAAGGACATCCCTTGACTTCTTCATTGTTGATCCACATCTCACCAGACGGTAGAGATACCACCGACCCACAAGTCGATGTAAAGGACCCTTCTAATCCAACTAAGAATGTTCTAGACAAAGATACCTATAAACTACAAGTATCTCTCAATATATTAATCCAGAGGGTAAAACTAGAGTAATACCCCGAACGATCAAATATCTGTTGATCCGATCCAAAAGGCTCCACGTAGGTCTCGACCTTTCTCTGAAGAGAACCAGATCAGATCCAACAGTTCACGACAAAGCGGCCACATTTCTGCGACGAATGCCACGGGGATTTTTCCTAGATCATATGATCTCATCACTTAATCCTACGAGCTGCAACTGTAGAATACTGAATAAATATGACCATCGTCGTATACTCTTTCCTCTGTACTAAGCAAATCACATCTGGAGATAACTGTTGGTGTCTGTTGAATCTTCTAAGATGTCTTCTGCTGATGCTGCTTCTGTGCTGATCTCTGTTGTCGAGACAGTGCATCTTCCTCCTGGAATACCATCGATAGTTTTCAACTGAGTCTTCAAAATACGTCTCCTCAACTGTACTGGTTGCTTACAATAGCAACATATAAACTGATCCAACAGATAATCTGACTTCGCATCCGCACTGCACGCACATAATCCTTTCGAAGTCTTTGTTCTGATTTCACTGATGTGCACGAGAACATCCTGATGATATGTGGTTGGTCTCTTATAATCGGAAAATAGCTCAAAGCCTATGACTCTTATCTTGCTCCTTTATCCAACAGTCGAAGACTTCTGACTCTATTAAGTTGACCTGCAATATTTGCTTACCGGTCTCCAACTCTTAAACTCTTGTACAGAGTCATTTCTAAACTCCTGTCTCAATCCAACGTCTTCCGGCAGGATCTGGTAGAAGATCCCGGCATCCTAATCCAACTATAAGCCAATAACTCTAGGTGGCTTAAATCATCAATTCATCTTCTTGAGCTATTAGGTGGTCGTAACCTCCGCAAGTCTCACGACTCTGCACAGTACACTATTAATAACCGATCACCCTTTCTTGAAGCTCAAGAATTCCTTACAATGTGTCACTAAAAGTGACACGGGGAAATACTCTCTTTCAACATCACTAAACCATGATCAAGTGATATATTATTTCTCGAAGATTATTTTCTGCATTTATCACCAAATACCGGCTTGATCCCGATAATAGTATGCAAATAACTCTACCTTCTCTGTATAACACAAGTTAAGTACTCAAAAGTACCCTCAGAGTTATACAACCCAGTATGAACAAACTCAGGGATCAAAATGCCTATGAAACACCATAAACTAGCCTTCCGCTATCTGCATCCACAATAGTCTACTTGTCTTGTCCATTACCCAATAGGTAATGCTCTGACTAGCACCGTTAGTGAAAATCTCTAAGGCTGAAATCTCTGATTTCAACCAGAAATGTGACTACTTGACCCCTATTTTTTTGACTCGGTATCAGTTGGCTCTCAAAGGTAAATCACCTTTGCGACACAGGTTCAAGATCACAGACTCAACAGGTCATTTCCCATGGTCAACTCATACCACAGTTACGAACAATAACCAGTATACTATAGGTTATTCTTTGTTATTAGTATTAAAAGCATAGTCAACTAAAACCAGGAGTATAAACCCTAAAGGCCACTCTGGTTGGTCGCCTCGGTGGACGACCCCTACTACAAGTCTGCACAAGTGTCATAACTCTATTGTATACACCTACTGATCAAGTTTAGATAAATATCTACTAAACCATAAGTTATCAGGAATTCTTACCTCGTGCTGCTTGGAGCTTAGGCCGCTGTCCATCTCATCTCAGAAAACCAAAACTGAACAAATCGACTCCCGAGAATCCAAGACTCAACACAAAACAACATTGTATGACATTGCAGAACCTTGGGCTATGATACCACTAAAGTTGTCACGCCCCGAGAGCATGCCGAGCCAAAAATCAAACGGACGACATCTCGCCTGTACGTGGCAACATTTTGGGTTAATACAAGGCCTGTAGGCCCACAATAAAAACATAACATATAAATATGAAAACAACCACAACAACATAACAACTAATTACAACTACTACACAGCGGAAACATAAAACACAATAATATCAATCCCACACATGCATACCAGTATGACTAACACATCACAACAACACGGAACCTCGACAAAATCCGAATATACAACATGTACATCACGAAAACTCCAAAATACAATACACAACGGACGAAAAGCCCAAAACAAACACGGGAGCCTCGGAGGTGAGATGAGATGTCAGCCAGCGGTGCTCCAAGCCGTCACGAAGACTTCTACCTGTTACCTGGGCGACAGAAAAACCCAGGGTCCGTTGGGGAGGTGAGTAAAACTCAGCAGGTAATAGAAAACATGTATATATGTAATATCACATGTATTTCAACAACATAATCTAGAGGTACAATAGGTATATCAGCATAGTATATAAATACAAGCATATACCGTCTAACCAAATAAATAACGTAAAATGCAGACATACCTGAAGTCTGCTACGCTACTCTGATCCAACCTGAACATATATCCAACATATATATATATATATAACAGGAAGAGTAATACCAACTCATAATCTACTCATGCTACAGGTCAAGGTATCTAATGGTCTGTCCAACACATACCAGTATCCGACACAACTGTATAACATATGCAAGAAGTATGCATGAATATGATGTACAATCAAATGCAGCAAACATAATACAATCAAATGCAACATCACAATAAGCATATATATATAGACTGCATCTGTAAAATATCGGAAAAAAAAATAAAAAAAATAATATTCCTCGTTAATCGATGAATTATCTTGTGGAATTTTTTAGGAGTTTTTAGAAAATTTTCTAGCATTGATTGGAGTTCATATGATCGATTAGAAGGAAGATTAAGGCTTAAATTGGGGATTTGGGTTAGACTTGAACTAGCTAAATCATTTGGCCAGTTTTAAACAAAACGCTCGAACCCGACGCGTATAAACTGTTTCCTTTTTCCGTTCATTTTCTCCCCGTGCCCTTTTTCTTCCCAATCGACGCGATTCTTCTTCCTCCCGACTTCTCACGCGCAGCCACAAATCTCATCGCTCCGCCCGATCTCCGCTCGAGCCATTGTCGCCGTTGATGGCCGCCTCTTCGAGCCGCGCGTCGCACACACTCGAGCTCACCCTAGCACCGCCGCTTCACCTGATCTCCGCCCGATCGTCGCCCGAGCCATAGCTACTGCCGTCGGTGCCGATCTCTGCCCGATCCAGTCGATTTCCATCCGATCCAGCCAATCTTCGTCGCCCGTGACTAACGCCGATGCCTCTTGCCTTTCTGATCGCGGGAGCTTTAGTTAGTCGGTGTTGGCGTTGCTGACCCTCTCGTTGGTGCACAACATTGGTCGCCAGCCTTGCCGGGGATATCTGTCGCTCGCCGCCGCCGCTCCTTAATCGGTAGATCCCTCTTCTTCTTCATCCTCCGCAGTTTCGTCTTCATCAAAATCCAAACGGCAACACCACATGGTTGGCCTCTCAGGCCGCGAGCAACTCCACTGCCGCTTGCTTCGCCGTGACCATCAACCTTTACAGCCTCATTCCCATCAATGATCTTTCGACGCTGCCATAGCTGAGATCTACCATCGGAGGTGTTGGATTTCCTTCATTTGTGGTTGTTGATCTTCTCTGATTCTGGAGGCCAGATCTCTTCATCATGGTTAATTTTGGATTATAGGGGTTCCGACTGTACCCTTGTCGTGGTGGAGGAGAGGTGCTGCCACTGCAGCTCCGATGGTTATATTGTATTTTGCTGAGTTCCATTGCAGCTGTTTGGCACCTTGCAATCAATTGTTTCAGTCTTTGCGAGCAATATCAATTAATATGATACAATTGTGTCGTTGAAGGGGGTAAGAGGTATGTGCTATGGATTGACTATGGGTTGATTCGTTAGTTCCATATTTTGATAAAATTGTAGGATGAACAGATTTAGTGATGCAAGATTCGGTTTATCTGTTGGTACAGATTGTACTCACCTAGGTGGATCAAGGTGTTGGATCGAGGAAGCTAGACTTGGATAATTATGGTGGAATTATAGGGAATATGAGATCAAGAAGATGTGCAAAGAAAGTTAAGCTTGGTAAGTTCATATCTGGATAAGTTATGCACGTTGTCGTATATGCACTTCTGGGTTGATTAAATAGTGTAAGGGAATCGATAGGGATTTTATAACACTGTTGGACTTATAAAAAAAAAACTTAGATATGTTCCTTGCTCTTTCTTGCAGGATTAATTGTGAGAAACTCTTAGACATGGAGATTTATTGGGATATTCTACATATCATGTGGGTAATTTCCTACCTGGTTCGGTAGATGTAATTGTATTCAGATTTAGTCATAAATATGAGTGTAAAATACCGGAGGAAAAAAAATAAATAAATAAAAATAAAAATAAAAATATTCCTCGATAATTGATAAAACATCTTGTGGAATTTTTCAGAAATTTTTAGAAATTTTTATGGATTTAAACGGAGGTCTTATGGACATTTCATAGGGATAAAGCGGATAGGTTTGTATAAAGCCTGTTTAGACTATCTAATAGGAATTAATAGGTTTAATTAAAAACCTATTATATTTCTTCCGTTTTCCCGATCGCCCGTTTCTTCTCCTCATTTCCCGAACTCCTTTTCTTCCCTTCTTGCCGATCATTCGCGATTTCCCTTCTCTTTTTCTTCGCCCCTTAGATCGCCGATTCCTCTGCTCCACTCGTCGCCGCAGGACTAGCCTTCCCACTTACCGCCGTTGATGGCCACCTCCTCGAACTGTTCGTCGCACACTCTGCCACACCGCTGCCGCTGCAACTGCGAGTTGGATTAGCTGCTGCCGCCGCCCAATCGGTAGATCCCGGATCTTCGCCGGATCGGCCCTTCCCACTAGCCGTGCTGCTGCGGTGCCTCGACCAGCCATTCCGGCGACCTCGGGCGGCGAAATCCTTCCGGTGGCCGCGTGACCTTTCCTCCTCCGGTCAGCCTTGACAGCTGTCGCTCGAGCCCAGCTTCGCCGCCCTCCTCACCTTGCTCAACCGCTGCCCTCCAACTGGTGAGCCAACCTTTGTCGATCGTTTCCTCTGCCTCACAGCTTGATCGATTCTGATTTAGGAGCGTGGATTTGCTCCGAGGAACAGGCGAATAGGAGGAGATTTGCGTAGGTGGAGTTGCTAGGGCAGGGAGGTGGCGTCGACAGCGCTTCGATTGGAGGCTTCCACAGTTGTCGCCGGAGCAAGGTAAGGGCACGATTCTTGTTGGTTTCAGTTGATCTTGTATACCTCAGCTTGTTTTCTCATGCGAACAACACTCCCATGGTGTCACTACGGGTGGAAATTTTGGCCAAAGGTGGAGTTTTCCGTGAGTGGGAGGAGAAGCTGTCGAGGGGAGGATCAATGCAGGTAAGCAGTCTAACTTTGTGTTGTTCATTTTCTAATTTCTATATGTGATCCTTGTGGGGATGTTGGGTCTCTGTCGATGGGTATGCCAGTTAAGGGATGCTGTTTGAGAGGTTGGTTCGGTTATGGATGAATATGAGTTGTGGGTAAGTGAAGAAAGCTTGGGGGTGTTGTGTGTTCATCCAGGGTAGGTCAAAATCCTACGTCTTTGTGTGCGAATGGTGGGTGACAAACTGAGAGGTATAATGCTCTGTTTGTATCGGTGATGGTTGTGCATGGAGCTGTAGAGGCTGCAAATTTAGGATCGTGAAGAGTTGTGAACAGTTGTGAATGACTGTGTGTGTCAATGAGTGTTGTTTAGATCTAATTACTTTAATTGATCTTATGGATGTTGGTGGTCTGTCGTGGATTGAGTTTGGTGTGAATCGACCAAGGATGAATGTATATTTGGGGTTACGAGAGGTGTGTGCTCGTAGTGTTAACTCACGTTCGGTAAAGGGACGGGAGTATAGAAACGATGTAGTAGTAATGTATTTATCGGATACTTGTACTTAAACATAGTTTGCTATTATGTGCAGGTTTGTGATACGAAGCAGGTTCACGGCTGTGAGGACTATTTCGAGCTTCGTATCAGGTGGGTAATTTCCTACCTGGTCTGGGTAGATGTATTGCATTCAGATTTAGTCATAGATATGAGCATGTTAGGTGTTCATATTACCTTGACCCTGCTCTTATTATCGTATGCTTGAACTTATCGTTGGATATATTTATGCTAAATTGTTGATATCACATATACCCTATCATGATTTAGGAGTTATAGATGTGATGTAAATTGGCCTAGATGTTTAGTAGGGTGTAAATGTTAGTACGGAGGATGACCTAATTTATAAATTGGCAAAAAGGTCATCCGTGGGTAGGTAATGCCCTAAATGTAGGATTTACTTCCAATACCTGTATATTGCATACTGTTACCAACCATGAGTTGTGTAATGGTTAAGTGAAGGGTGATTAGTGTGTCGCTACGGACCGGTGGTCCCAGCTTGTTATGATTAGTTGAGTACGACTCTCTATTGGAGAGAGAGTTATGATTAGTCGAGTACGACTCTCTTTTGGATAGAGAGTGCGTCGATCAGTTGAGTACGACTCTCTATTGGAGAGAGAGTTATGATCAGTCGAGTACAACTCTCTACAGGATAGAGAGTCCATCGATCTGTTGAGTACAACTCTCTACAGGATAGAGAGTATTGATGGGATGGGTATGACTCTTTGCTGAACAGAGAGTCTGTGGTAGATGGTTGTACGGGTGACACCATACACATGTTATTTGCATGCATTCTGACGACATAGTCTCCCTTGGGATTGAGAGAGTCGTCAGTCATCTTGCCTCCCAGAGCACTCCCCGAGGAGTAACTGGTGTGAGGGCAGAGCATTTGTTGTGCCACACTCTACCACTATAGACGGTGGTAGTTGGAGTTGCATGCAGTTGTCCTGGGTGCGTGGTACTCGACCACTCATTGGTAGTGTTAGTCGGAGTGGCCAGCAGCAGGGACCCCCGTTGTGTAGCGAGCTCTTTACGCTCATATGCTACTTGATCATACTGCCCACTCGGAGACTCTATAGAAGTGGTTGGTGTGAGTTGGGACAGTGGTCATGTCGTGCCACCTAGGCCACACTGGGGTCGTGGTAGCGAGTAGGGGTGAGCAAGCATGACCATGCATGCTGCATTGCCGTATATGATGGCGCTTTGCATATTACCATATATATATACATATATGCATGTATATATATATATATATATATATATATATATATATATATATATATATATATATATATATATAGTTGAGATTAATATATATAGATACAGTCTATATATATAGTTGAGATTAATATATATAGATACAGTCTATATATATATATATATATATATGATTATTGTGATGTTGCATTTGATTGTACTATGCTTGCTGCATTTGGGTGTACATCATATTCATGCATGTCTCTTGCATTTGTTATACGATTGTCTCGGATATTGGTATGTGTTGGACAGACCCCTAGATACCTTGACCTGTAGCTAGAGTATATTTTGAGTTGATCTACTCTTCCTGTTATATATATATATGTTGGATATATGTTCAGGTTGGATCAGAGTAGCGTGGTAGACTTCAGGTATGTCTGCATTTTTATGTTGTTTATTTTGTTAGACGGTATATGCTTGTATTTATATACTATGCAGATATACCTGTTGTACCTCTAGAGTATGTTGTTGAAAATACATGTGATATGACATATATACATGTTTTTCTATTACATGCTGAGTTTTACTCACCACCCCCCACGGACCCTGGGTTTTCTGTCGCCCAGGTAACAGGTAGAAGACTTCGTGACGGCTTGGAGCACCACCGGCTGACATCGTCTCTTCTCACCTCCGAGGCTCCCGTATTGGTTTTGGGCTTTGCGTCCGCCGTGTTATGTATTCAGAGTTTTCGTGATGTTAAGTATTATGTGATGTACGCACATGTTGGTGCAGGTTTTGTCGAGGTTTTCTTTATGTTTTGGTGTTAGTCATACCGGTATGCATATGTGGGATTGTATTGTTGTGGTATCATTTCTGCTGTGTATTTTTTGTAGTAGTTTGTTATGTTGTTGTGGTTTGGTGATATTGTTATATGTATTATTGTTATTGTGGGCCTACGAGCCTTGTATTAACCCGAAATGTTGCCACGTACAGAGGAGATGCCGTCTGTTTGATTTTCGACTTGGCATGCTCTCGGGGCGTGACAACTTTAGTGGTATCAGAGCCCAAGGTTCTACGATGCCATACAATGTTATTTTTGAGTCGAGTCTTGGATTTTCGGGAGTCGATTTATTCGGTTTTGGTTTTCTGAGATGAGATGGACAGCGGCCTGAGCTCCAAGTAGCACGAGGTAAGAATTCTTGATAACTTATGGTTTAGTAGATATTTATCTAAACTTGATCAGTAGGTGTATACAGTATAGTTATAACACCAGTGCAGACTTGTAGTAGGGGTCGTCCACCGAGGCGACCAATTGGAGTGACCTTTAGGGTTTATACTCTCGGTTATGTTGGCTATGCATTTAGATGCTTATATCAGGGAATAACCCGTAGTATGTTGGTTAATATTCGTAACCGTGGTATGAGTTGACCACGGAAATGACCTGTTGAGTTTGTGAGTCTTGAACCGTGTCGAAAAGGTGATTTGCCTTTGAGAGCCGACTGATACCGAGTCGGAAAAACATGGGTCAAGTCGTCACATTTCTAGTTGAAATCAGAGATTTCAGCCTTAGAGATTTTCACTAACGGTGCTAGTCAGATCATTACCTGTGGGTAATGAACAAACTTGTAGATTATTTGTGATATAGATAGCGGAAGGCTAGGTTACGGTGTTTCATAGGGATTTTATCCCTGAGTTGTTCGTACTGAGTTGTATAACTTTGAGAGTACTTTTGAGTACTTAACTCATGTTATACCAATAAAGAAGAGTTGTTTGCATTCCATTATCGGGATTAAGACGGTATTTGGTGGATAATGCAGAAAATAATCTTCGGGAAATAATATATCACTTGATCATGGATTAGTGATGTTGAAAGAGTGTATTTCCCCGTGTCACTTTTAGTGACACATTGTAAGGAATTCTTGAGCTTCAAGAAAGGGTGATCGGTTAGTGATAGTGTACTATGCAGAGTCGTGAGACTTGCAGAGGTTACTACCACCTAATAGCTCAAGAAGATGAGTGGATGATTCAAGCCATCCAGAGTTATTGGCTTATAGTTGGATTAGGATGCCGGGATCTTCTACCAGATCCTGTCGGAAGACGTTGGATTGAGACAGGAGTTTAGAAATGACTCCGTACAAGGGTTTAAGAGTTGGAGACCGATAAACAGATATTGCAGGTCAACTTAATAGAGTCAAAAGTCTCCGACTGTTGGATAAAAGGAGCAAGATTGGAGTCATAGGCTTTGAGCTATTTTTCGATTATAGAAGACCAACCGCAGGTCATCAGAATATTCTTGTGGATATCAGCAAAATTAGAACAAAGACTCCGAAGGGATTGTGTGCGTCGATCACGGATCACGAACACAGTCGATTATCCATTGGATCGATTTAGTATTGCTGCTATTGTGAGCAACCGATGATACTTTGAAGACACAGTTGAAGACTATCGATGGTGTTCCAGGAGGAAGATGCATCGTCTCAACAGCAGAGATCAGCACAGAAGATGTGGGTTACCTTATCAGCATCAACCTACTACCTCAGGAGTGGTTGGAGTTCCGTGTTACTTCCCTTCATGGGAAGTGACTTATGCAGCAGTATCAGCAAAAGACATCGTAGAAGACTCATGCAGACAGCAACAATAGTTACCTCCAGATGTGATTTGATTTGTACAGAGGAGAGAGTATACGACGATGGTCGTATATACTTTGTATTCTACAGTTGCAGCTAGTAGGATTTAGTGATGGGATCAGATGATCTAGGAAAATCCCTGGATTATTCATCGCAAAAATGCAACCGCTTTGTCGTGGACTGTTGGATCTAATCTTTTTCTCTTCGGAGAAAGTCGGAGACCTGCGGGGAGCCTTTGGATCGGATCGACAGATAATTGATCGTTCAGGGTATTACTTTAGTTTACCCTCTGGATTAATATATTGAGAGATACTTGTAGTTTACAGGTATCTTTGTCTAGAACATTCTTAGTTGGATTAGAAGGGTCCTTTACATCGACTTGTGGGTCGGTGGTATCTCTACCGTCAGGTGAGATGAGGATCAATGATTAAGAAGTCAAGGGATGCCCTTAGACTCTGATAAACATACTTTTACTATGGACATATCCTTACGGATGGTCAAATTGTTGCAAGTATGGTATGATATGTTTCTCGGATGTGCGTATAATCAGAGAGCATTCGGATGTAGTTTCGGATGAACTCCTAGCCTTGCCGTTGCTTAGGCAAGTGGAGTAGGCAATCGAAATGATTGCGAAAATAGTCCGGTATCGAAGATCACATATCGAGTGATATTTTTGTTGGTATCAGCGTTGTTAAACACTATAAAAGAATTGGAAGATGTTGGAAGGGATATTTATCTATCCCAGTATTCCTCCTTGAGAAGATCTGGAACTCTTTGTTGAAAGAGAGATAGACCTTTGAAAGTATGCATCGATTATCGATGATGGAATACAGTAGTTATTGTGATGAATATCCTTCGTTATGGATAAATGATCTATTTAGATCAGCTAAGGACACCTGCGTATACTCTAGGGTTGATTTACGACTGGAGTGTTGATATTGTAGTGACATGATGTCATACAATTATCATTGTCGTTGAGATGATTATTATATCGTCAGCTTAGAGTAAAGGAGATGTAGGTGTGTAGAGATGACAATTTCATACTTGGTATGAATTGTATGAGTTTTGATTAAGTTGTTAGACTAATTAACGATTTAGTCGTCCATGAATTTTAGAATCGTGTATTCTGGACACGATTGGATCAGTTTGTGGTTGTTGGAGTTGCGTAACCTAGCCACTGTTGATTGTGGTAGTTGGGGTTGTGCACTCGACCACCGTAGATGGTGGACTTCCTTGCATGATTTGGTTATTCCTACGAATGTGGATAGGATACTTTTAAGCATTACTATACCACGGGCTTGTTTGACAAAGGTGATGTTGGAAATCATTTAGTGGAAGCTGGTGAAACCAGTTTACAGGATCTAGACGACGGTTAACTTTTACATGAGTATTAGTTAATCCTTCTGGAGTGGATAAAAGGATGATGTACACAAATGCATCATTTCAGGGATCGGAACGATTCCGATACAGATGAATGACGCATATCTTATGCCTACGATAATTAAGAAACTACGAGATAATCTGTCATATACATGACGCGACTTTAGTAGTTATTATCTGGATTTGTAATTGTATGGAGCAGGAATGCTCATGAGATTTTAACTAGCTACTGGGTAGCTACAATAGAGTTGCTGGAACGCGAACGGTTGCAACTTGCGAGATTGGGCGCTATAGTCTCCCATGCACTTACAGAGTGTGTGGTGGAGTGGATTTTGAACGATAGATGGACTTATCTTGTGAGAAGATAATCTTCCTTCTCTAATATGGATATGTGTTCTGAACACGCATCTAGTTAAGGAAGAGTTGCTACAGGAGACACATTATTTGATATTTACTATACATCCTGGAGGTATTGGGATGTACCGAGAGTTGAAACGTTTATACTGGTGGAATGGTATAAAGAGAGTTATAGCAGATTTTGTTGCTCGATGTTTAGTATGCCAGTAGGTGAAGGCTGAACATCAGAAACTCGCTGGATTGCTCTAGAAAATTCCGATTCCGGAATGGAAGTGGGAACATATCACGATTGATTGCGTTACAGGATTGCCTAGAACCCGTAAAGGACGTGATGCAATTTGGGTGATTGTGGATCGACTGACCAAATCAGCTCATTTCCTTTCTATTCGTGGGTCGTACTCATTGGACCATCCGACAACGTTGTATTATCGAAAGATTATCAGATTGCGTGGGGTACTTTTAAGTACCATATCTGATAGAGACCCACGTTTTACCTTGTGATTTTGACAGAGTCTGCATCAGACTATGGGCACAGAGCTTCGGCTTAGTGCAACATTTCATCCGCAGACTGATGGACTGTCTGAGCATGACATTCAAATGTTGGAGGATCTATTCAGATCTTGTGTCATGTATTATGGAGGTGTAGCTTGTCGGTTGGCTTTACCTCCGATACTTGCGGGTGCTCACAATGTATTTCCTGTTGTTATACTGAGGAAATACGTGTCGCATGTTGATTATGTTCTGAAAGAGGTTCCGAATTCTACCTCAGTCTAATGCGACTTATGAGAAGATTCCAGGGTGGAGCTTGGGTCGCAAGGAGCGACAGTAGTGGGACGAAAATCATCCGACTCGTAAAGGTTGGATGACAGCATCATACCGATGAGGAGGCTATGTGGGAGCTGGAAGATACTATCCGAGCTCGATACCCTCATCTGTTTACTTGAGGTATGTGATGATTATGGAAATTCTTGAGTTGGTTCTCGTATTTAAGTACGAAATTTGGGGACCAAATTTTTATTAGTGGGGGAGAATGTAAAATACCGGAGGAAAAAAAAATAAATAAAAATAAAAATAAAAATATTCCTCGGTAATTGATAAAACATCTTGTGGAATTTTTCAAAAATTTTTAGAAATTTTTCTGGATTTAAACGGAGGTCTTATGGACATTTCATAGGGATAAAGCAGATAGGTTTGTATAAAGACTGTTTAGACTATCTGATAGGAATTAATAGGTTTAATTAAAAACCTATTATATTTATTCCGTTTTCCCGATCGCCCGTTTCTTCTCCTCATTTCCCCGACTCCTTTTCTTCCCTTCTTGCTGATCATTCGCGATTTCCCTTCTCTTCTTCTTCGCCCCTTAGATCGCCGATTCCTCTGCTCCACTCATCGTCGCCGGACTAGCCTTCCCACTTGCCGCCGTTGATGGCCACCTCCTCGAGCTGTTCATCACGCACTCTGCCACGCCGCTGCTGCTGCCACCGCGAGTTGCATTAGTTGCTTCCGTCGCCCAATCCAGCCGACCCTCGCTTGATCTTCGCCGGATCTAGCCCTTCCCACTCGTCGGATTAGCTGTTGCGGCCGCTTCTAACCAGCCATTGCCGGACGACCTCCAGACGACGAAATCCTTCCAGCCGACGCGCGTGACCTTTCCTCCTCCAGTCGACGCAAATGCTGTCGCTCGAGCCCAGCATCGCCGCCCTCCTCACCTTGCTCAACCGCTGCCCTCCAACTGGTGAGCCAACCTTTGTTGGTTATTTCCTCTGCCTCACAGCTTGATCGATTCCGATTTAGGAGCGTGGATTTGCTCCGAGGAACAGGGGAATAGGAGGAGATTTGCATAGGTGGAGTTGCTAGGGAAGGGAGGTGGCGCGATGGCTTCCGATCGGGAGGCTTAGGGCACGATTCTTGTTGGTTTCAATTGATCTTGTATACCTCAGCTTGTTTACTCATGCAAACAACACTGCCATGGTGTCACTGCAGGTGGGCATTTTGGCCAAAGGTGGAGTTTTCCGACGAACTGGGGATGAGAACTGTCAAGGGGGGGGGAGGATCCAATCTGGGTAAGCTTGATCTAACCTGTGTTGTTCATTTGCTAATTTCTATATGTGATCCTTGTGGGGATGTTGGGTCTCTGTCGATGGGTATGCCAGTTAAGGGATGCTATTTGAGAGGTTGGTTCGGTTATGGATGAATATGAGCTGTGGGTAAGTGAAGAAAGCTTGGGGGTGTTGTGTGTTCATCCAGGGTAGGTCAGAATCCTACGTCTTTGTGTGCGAATGGTGGGTGACAAACTGAGAGGTATAATGCTCTGTTTGTATTGGTGATGGTTGTGCATGGAGCTGTAGAGGCTGCAAATTTAGGATCGTGAAGAGTTGTGAACATCTGTGAATGACTGTGCATGTCAATGAGTGTTGTTTAGATCTAATTACTTTAATTGATCTTGTGGATGTTAGTGGTCTGTCGTGGATTGAGTTTGGTGTGAATCGACCAAGGATGAATGTATATTTGGGGTTACGAGAGGTGTGTGCTCGTAGTGTTAACTCACGTTCGGTAAAGGGATGGGAGTATAGAAACGACGTAGTAGTAATGTATTTATCGGATACTTGTACTTAAACATAGTTTGCTATTATGTGCAGGTTTGTGATACGAAGCAGGTTCACAGCTGTGAGGACTATTTCGAGCTTCATATTAGGTGGGTAATTTCCTACCTGATCCGGGTAGATGTATTGCATTCAGATTTAGTCATAGATATGAGCATGTTAGGTGTTCATATTACCTTGACCCTGCTCTTATTATCGTATGCTTGAACTTATCGTTGGATATATTTATGCTAAATTGTTGATATCACATATACCCTATCATGATTTAGGAGTTATAGATGTGATGTAAATTGGCCTAGATGTTTAGTAGGGTGTAAATGTTAGTACGGAGGATGACCTAATTTATAAATTGGCAAAAAGGTCATCCGTGGGTAGGTAATGCCCTAAATATAGGATTTACTTCCAATATCTATATGTTGCATACTGTTACCAACCATGAGTTGTGTAATGGTTAAGTGAAGGGTGATTAGTGTATCGCTGCGGACCGGTGGTCCCAGCTTGTTATGATTAGTTGAGTACGACTCTCTATTGGAGAGAGAGTTATGATCAGTTGAGTACGACTCTCTTTTGGATAGAGAGTGCATCGATTAGTTGAGTACGACTCTCTATTGGAGAGAGAGTTATGATCAGTCGAGTATGACTCTCTACAGGATAGAGAGTCCATCGATCTGTTGAGTACAACTCTCTAGAGGATAGAGAGTATTCATGGGATGGGTATGACTCTTTGCTGAACAGAGAGTTTGTCGTAGATGGCTGTACGGGTGACAGCATACACATGTCATTTGCATGCATTCTGACGACATAGTCTCCCTTGGGGTTGAGAGAGTCGTCAGTCATCTTACCTCCCAGAGCACTCCTCGAGGAGTAACTGGTGTGAGGGCAGAGCATTTGTTATTCCGCACACTACCACTATAGATGGTGGTAGTTGGAGTTGCATGCAGTTATCTTGGCTGCGTGGTACTCGACCACTCATTGGTAGTGTTAGTCGGAGTGGCCAGCAGCAGGGACCCCCGTTGTGTAGCGAGCTCTTTACGCTCATATGCTACTTGATCATACTGCCCACTCGGCCACTCTATAGCAGTGGTTGGTGTGAGTTGGGACAGTTGTCATGTCGTGCCACCTAGGCTACACTGGGGTCGTGGTAGCGAGTAGGGGTGAGCAAGCATGACCATGCATGCTGCATTGCCGTATATGATGGCGCTTTGCATATTACCATATATATATATACATATATGCATGTATATATATATATATATATATATATATATATATATATATATATATATATATATATGGATGGTTGAGATTAATATATATATAGATACAGTCTATATATATATATATATATATATATATATATGATTATTGTGATGTTGCATTTGATTGTACTATGCTTGTTGCATTTGAGTGTACATCATATTCATGTATGTCTCTTGCATTTGTTATACGATTGTGTCGGATATTGGTATGTGTTGGACAGACCCTTAGATACATTAACCTGTAACTAGAGTATATTTTGAGTTGATCTACTCTTCCTGTTATATATATATATATGTTGGATATATGTTCAGGTTGGATCAGAGTAGCGTGGCAGACTTCAGGTATGTCTGCATTTTTATGTTGTTTATTTGGTTAGACGGTATATGCTTGTATTTATATACTATGCGGATATACCTGTTGTACCTCTAGAGTATGTTGTTGAAAATACATGTGATATGACATATATACATGTTTTTCTATTACCTGCTGAGTTTTACTCACCACCCCCCACGGACCCTGGGTTTTCTGTCGCCCAGGTAACAGGTAGAAGACTTTGTGACGACTTAGAGCACCGCCGGCTGACATCGTCTCATCTCACCTCCTAGGCTCCCGTATTGGTTTTGGGCTTTGCGTCTGCTGTGTTATGTATTCGCAGTTTTCGTGATGTTATGTATTATTTGATGTACGCACATGTTGGTGCGGGTTTTGTCGAGGTTTTCTTTATGTTCTGGTGTTAGTCATACCGATATGCATGTGTGGGATTGTATTGTTGTGGTGTCGTTTTCGCTGTGTATTAGTTGTAGTAGTTTGTTATGTTGTTGTGGTTTGGTGATATTGTTATATATATTATTGTTATTGTGGGCCTACGGGCCTTGTATTAACCTGAAATATTGCCACGTACAGGGGAGATGTCGTCTGTTTGATTTTCGGCTCGGCATGCTCTCGGGGCGTGACAATGAGCATGTTAGGTGTTCATATTATCTTGACCCTGCTCTTATTATCTTATGCTTGAACTTATCGTTGACTATTAACTCCATTGCTGCTATCATGTTTATTTTACCATGATTAGGAGTTATACATATAGGTGATGTAAGTAACTTAGAATTTGTTTAAGTTAAGTGAAAATAGTAAAGTCCGGATGACAACCTGATTATACATTGGGCAAAAAGGTCATCCGTATTTAGATGATGTCTTGAACCTAGGATTAGTTCTAGTACCCTTAGGTTTCATATTACCACCGACCATGTATTGTGTAAATGGTCAGGGGAATGATACTTAGTGTGTCGCTACGGACCGGTAGTCCTAGCTTGTTATAATCAGATGTGTACGACTCTCTACAAGATAGAGAGTGTGTCCATTAGTTGAGTACGACTCTCTACATGATAGAAAGGGCGTCGATTAGATTAGTATGACTCTCTACAGGATGGAGAGTATTATGATCAGTTAAGTACGACTCTATACAGGATAGAGAGTGCATCGATTAGATTGGTATGACTCTCTACAGGATGGAGAGTATTATGATCAGTTGAGTACGACTCTCTACAGGATAGAGAGTGTGTCGATTAGATTGGTATGACTCTCTACAGGATATAGAGTGTTATGATCAGTTGAGTACGACTCTCTGCAACATAGAGAGTGCGTTGATATGACTAGTATGACTTTCTGTAGAATAGAGAGTCTATGGTGGATGTCTGTATGTGAGACATTGCATTCATGTCATTTGCATGCACGCTGGTGACCATGTCTTCCTTGTGGTTGAGAGGGTCGCCAGTCATCCTGCCTCCACAGTTACTCATAGGAGGAGTAACCAGTGTGAGGGCAGAGCATTGTGGTGCCGCACTCTACCACTATAGACGGTGGTTATTGGATTTGCGTGTCGTAGTCCTGCGTGTGTGGCAATCGACCACTCATGGGTAGTGACTGTCAGAGTGGCCAACAGCAGGGACCCCCATCGTGTAGCTTGCTCTTTACGATTATATGCTACTCGATCATACTGCCCACTCGGCCACTCGAGAGTAGTGGTTGGTGTTGAGTTGGGACAGTTGTCATGCTCGAGCCACCGAGGCCACACTGGGGTCGTGGTAGCTTTAGGGTGAGCCGACATGACCATGCATGCTGCATTTCTGACTTATGACATTTTTGCATATTGCCATATATATATATATATATATATATATATATATATATATATATATAGATGATTCTGATTAGTATACATATATAGATGCAGTCTATATATATATGCTTATTGTGATGTTGCATTTGATTGTATTATGTTTGCTGCATTTGATTGTACATCATATTCATGCATGTTTCTTGCATATGTTATACAGTTGTGTCAGATACTGGTATGTGTTGGACAGACCATTAGATACCTTGACCGGTAGCATGAGTAGATTATGAGTTAGTATTATTCTTCCTGTTATATATATATGTTGGATATATATTCAGGTTGGATCAGAGTAGTGTAGCAGACTTCAGGTATGTCTGCATTTTATGTTGTTCATTTGGTTAGACGGTATATGCTTGTATTTATATACTATGCTGATATACCTGTTGTACCTCTAGATTATGTTGTTGAAATACATGTGATATTACATATATACATGTTTTCTATTACCTGCTGAGTTTTACTCACCCCTCCAATGGACCCTGGGTTTTTCTGTCGCCTAGGTAACAGGTAGCTGACTTCGTGATGGACTTGGAGCACCGCTGGCTGGCATCATCTCATCTCAACTCCGAGAGTCTGGATTTTTGGTGTTCTCATTTGTATTCCGTTATGGATTTGTTTTATGTGATGATTGTAGTTGTGACTATTGATGTTGTACCCCTTTTTTCCTTTCTAGTTTTATTATGGTGTCCTGAGTCGGTGTTAGTCATACCGGTATGCATGTGTGGGATTGATGTTGTTCTGCTTCATGTTTTCGCTGTGCTTTGGAGTAGTTGTATTTATTGTATATGTTACGTTGTTATTGTGGGCCTACGGGCCTTGTATTAACCCGAAATGTTGTCACGTATAGGGGAGATGCCGTCCGTTTGATTTTCGGCTCGGTATGCTCTCGGGACGTGACAACTTTAGTCGTATTAGAGCCTTAGGTTCTACGATGCCATACAATGTTGTTTTTGAGTCGAGTCTTGGATTCTCGGGAGTCGATTTTTTCGGTTTTGGTTTTCTGAGATGAGATGGATTGCGGCCTGAGCTCCAAGCAGCATGAGGTAAGAATTCCTGACAATTATGATTTAGTAGATATTTATCTAAACTTGATCAGTAGGTGTATACAATAGAGTTATGACACCTGTGCGACCAACCGGAGTTACTTTAGTGTTTATACTCCCAGTGTTGTTGGCTATGCATTTAGATGCTTATACCAGGGAATAACCTGTAGTGTGTTGGTTATTATTCGTAACCGTGGTATGAGTTGACCACGGGAATGACCTGTTGAGTCTGTGAGTCTTGAACCTGTGTCGAGGAGGTGATTTACCTCTGAGAGCCGACTGATACCGAGTCGGAAAACAGGGGCCAAGTCGTCACATTTCTTGTGGAAATCAGAGACTACAGTCTTGGAGATTTTCACTAATTATGCTAGTCAGATCATTACCTGTGGGTAATGAACAGACTTGTAGACTATTGTGATGCAGATAACGGAAGGCTAGGTTACGGTGTTTCATAGGGATTTTATCCCTGAGTTGTTCATACTGGGTTGTATAACTTTGAAAGTACTTTTGAGTACTTGACTTATGTTATACAGAGGAAGTAGAGTTGTTGGCATACCATTATCGGGATCAAGGCAGTATTTGGTGGAAAATGCAGAAAATGACATTCGGGAAATAAAACATCACTTGATCATGGTTTAGTGATGTTGAAAGAGAGTATTTCCCCGTGTCACTTTTAGTGACACATTGTAAGAAATTCTTGAGCTTCCAGAAAGGGCGATCGGTTAGTAATACTGTACTGTGCAGAGTCATGAGACTTGCAGAGGTTATGACCACCTAATAGCTCAAGAAGATGAATGGATGATTAAAGCCACCCAGAGTTATTGGCTTATAGTGGATTAGGATGCTGGGATCTTCTATCAGATCTTGTCGAAAGATGTTGGATTAAGACATAGAAATGACTCCGTACAAGGGTTTAAGAGTTAGAGACCGGTAAGCAAATATTGCAGGTCAACTTAATAGAGTCAGAAGTCTCCGACTGTTGGATAAAGGAGCAAGATCAGAGTCATAGGCTTTGAGCTAATTTCTGATTATAGAAGACCAACCGCAAATCATCAGAATATTCTCATGGATATCAGCAAAATTAGAACAAAGACTTCGAAGGGATTGTGTGCGTGCAGTGCATATCACGAAGACACGTGAAGTCAGATTGTCTGTTGGATCAGTTCAGCTATTGCTATTATGAGCAACCAGTACAGTGGAGGGGCTATCCTTTGAAGACTCATTTGAAGACTACCAATGGTGTTCCGGAAGGATGACGCTCCGTCTCGACAGCAGAGATTAGCACAGAAGATTGGGTTATCTCATCAGCAGTGACCTACTACCTCAGGCATGGGTGGAGCTCCGTAATACTTTTTTTCAGGGGAAGTGATTTACTCAGCCATATCAGCAGAAGACATCGTAGGACAACTTTAGTATCAGCGCATGTAGACATTGCATCATAGGACAACAACAGTTACCTCCAGATATAGTTTGCTTAGTACAGAGGAGAGAGTATATGACGATGGTCGTATCTATTTGGTATCTTACAATTTCAGCTAGTAGGATTTAGTGATGGGATCAGATGATCTAGGAAAATCCCCAAATTATTCATCGTAGAAATGCGATCGAATTGTCGCGGACTGTTAGATCTGATTGTGTTCTCTTCGGAGAAAGGCCGAGACTTACGTAGAGCCTTTGAATCAGATCGACAGATAATGGATTGTTCAGGGTATTACTTTAGTTACCCTCAAGGTTAATATATTAAGAGATGCTTGTAGTTACAGGTATCTGTGTCTAGAACATTATTAGTTGGGATTAGAAGGATTTCTATGCATCGACTTGTGGGTCGGTGGTATCTCTACCGTCAGGTGAGAAGTGGACCAACAATTAAGAAGTCAAGGGATACCCTTAGACTTGAATGAACATATCTTTACTGTAGACATATCCTTACGGATAGTCAAATTGTTGGAAGTATGGTATGATATGTCTCTCAAATGTGCGAATAATCCGAGAGTAGTCGGATGTAGTTTTGAATGAACTCCTAGCCTTGTCGTTGCATAGGCAAGTGGAGTAGGCGATCGAAATAATTGCGGAAATAGTTCCGGTATTGAAGATCCTATACCGGGTGATAAATTGACTAGTATAAGTGTTACTAAACACTAGGAGGATTAGAAGAACGTGAGTTTGCGATTATAGGAGATGATGGAAGGAATATTTATCCATCCCAGTATTCCTCCTTGAGAAGATCCAAAATTCTTTGTTGAAAGAGAGATGGACCTTTGAGATTATGCATCGATTATCGATGATGGAATGCGATAGTTGTTGGAAGTGAATATCCTTTGTTGAGGATGAATGATCTATTTAGATCAGCCAATAACACCTGTGTATACTCTAGGGTTGGTTTACGACAGAAGTGTTGATATTGTAGTGACATGACGTCATACAATTATCATTGTCATTGTGATGATTGATATATCATCAGCTTAGAGTAAATAGGATGCAGGTGTATGGAGGAACGACAATTTCATACTTAGTATGAATTCTATGAGTTTTGATTGTGTTGTTGGACTATTAAACGATTTAGTCATCCATGGATTTGAGAATCGTGTATCCTAGATACGATTGGATCAGTTGTGGTTGTTGGAGTTGCGTAACATGACCACTGTTGATTGTGGTAGTTGGAGTTGCCATGTATGATTTGGTTAGTACTGTAGATGTGGATAGAATGTCTTAGCATTACTATACCATGGACTTGTTTGACAAAGGTGATGATGAAAATCATTTAGTCGGAAGCTGGTGAAACCAATTGCAGGATCTAGACGGTGGTTAACTTTTACACGAGTATTAGTTAATCCTTCCGGGGTGGATAAAAGATGTTGTACGCAAATGTATCGTTTCAGGGATCGGAGCGAATCTGATACAGTTGCATGAGACATATCTTATGCTTACGACAGTTAAGAAACTACGAGATAGGCTGTCATATACATGACGAGGTTTTAGTAGTTATTATCTGGATTTACAGATGTATGGAGCAGGAATGCTCATGGGATTTTAACTAGATACTGGGTAGCTACTATAGAGTTGTTGGAATGCGAACAGTTGCAACTTGCGAGATTGGGCGCTATAGTCTCCCATGCACTTACAGAGTGTGTGGTGGAGTGGATTTTGGATGGTAGATGGACTTCTCTTGTGAGAAGATAATTTTTCGCCTCTAATATGGATATGTGTTTTGGACACACATCCACTTAAGATAGAGTTGCTACCGGAGGCACCTTATTTGGGATTTGTTATGCATCCTGGTGGTACTCAGATGTACCAAGAGTTGAAACATTTATACTGGTGGAATGGTATAAAGAGAGTTATTGCAGATTTTGCTGCTCGATGTTTAGTCTGCCAGTAGGTGAAGGCTGAACTTCAAAAACTCGCTGGATTACTCTAGAAAATTCCGATTCCGGAATGGAAGTGGGAGCATATCACGATTGATTGTGCTACGGGATTGCCTAGAACCCGTAAAGGATGTGATGCGATTTGGGTGATTATGGATCGACTGACCAAATCAGCTCATTTCCTTCCTATTCGTGGGTCGTACTCGTTGGACCATCTGGCTGCGTTGTATTACCGAAAAATTATTAGATTGCGTGGGGTACTTTTAAGTACCATATCGGATAGAGATTCGTGATTTACCTTGCGATTTTTGGTAGAGTCTGTACCAAACTATGGGCACAGAGCTTCGGCTTAGTGCAACGTTTCATCCGCAAACAGATGAACAGTCTGAGTGTATCATTTAGACGTTGGAGGATCTATTCAGATCTTGTGTCGTGGATTATGGAGGTGTAGCTTATCGGTTGGCTTTACCTCCGACATTTGCGGGTATTCACAACGTATTTCATGTTTCTATGCCTGGGAAATACGCATCGCGATCTGACCATGTTCTGAAAGAGGTTCCGATTCTACTTCAGTCTAATGTGATTTATGAGGAGATTCCGGTGCGAATTTTTGGTCGCAAGGAGCGACAGTAGTGAGACGAAAACCATCCGACTCGTAAAGATTGGATGACAGCATCATATCGATGAGGAGGCTATATGGGAGCTGGAAGATACTATCCGAGCTCGATATCCTCATCTGTTCACATGAGGAATATATGTGGTCCTTTCGGAAACTTGCTTAAAGTAATTTTTGCATGTTAGTACGAAATTTGGGGACCAAATTTTTATTAGTGGGGGAGAATGTAAAATACCGGAAAAAAATAAAATAAAATAAAATAAAATTATATTCCTCTTTAATTGATGAATTATCTTGTGGAATTTTTTTAGGAGTTTTTAGAAATTTTTCTAGCATTGAATGGAGTTCATATGATCGATTAGGAGGAAGATTAAGGCTTAAATTGGGGATTTGGGTTAGACTTGAACTAGCTCAATCAATTGGCCAGTTTTAAACAAAATGCTCGAACCCGACCCGTATAAACCATTTCCTTTTTCCGTTCGTTTTCTCGCCGTGCCCTTTTTCTTCCCAATCAGCGCGATTCTTCTTCCTCCCGACTTCTCACGCGCAGCCGCAGATCTCGCCGCTCCGCCCGATCTCCACTCGAGCCGTTGTCGCCGCTGATGGCCGCCTCTTCGAGTTGCGCATCGCACACGCTCGAGCTCGCCCTAGCGCCACCGCTTCGCTTGATCTCCGACCGATCGCTGCCTGAGCCATAGCTACTGCTGTCGGTACCGATCTCCGCCCGATCCAGTCGATTTCCGTCCAATCCAGCCGATCTTCGTCGCCCGTGACTAATGTCGATGCCTCTTGACTTTCTGATCATGGGAGCTTGAGTTCATCGGTGTTGGCATTGCTGCCCCTCTCGTCGGTGCACAACATTGGTCGCCAGCCTTGCCTGGGATATCTGTCTCTCGTCGCCACCGCTCCTTAATCGGTAGATCCCTCTTCTCCTTCATCCTCCGTAGCTTCGTCTTCTCCAAAATCCAAACGGCAACACCACATGGTTGGCCTCTCTGGCTGCGAGCAACTCCACTGTCGCTTGCTTCGCCATGACCATCAACCTTTACAGCCTCGTTCCCATCAACGATCTTTCGACGCTGCCATAGCTGAGATCTACCATCGGAGGTGTTGGATTTTCTTCATTTGTGGTTGTTGATCTTCTCTGATTCTGGAGGCCAGATCTCTTCATCATGGTTAATTTTGGATTATAGGGGTTCCGGCTGTACCCTTGTCGTGGTGGAGGAGAGGTGCTGCCACTGCAGCTCCGATGGTTATATTGTATTTTGCTGAGTTCCATTGTAGCTGTTTGGCACCTTGCAATCAATTGTTTCAGTCTTTGTGAGCAATATCAATTACTATGATACAATTGTGTCGTTGAAGGGGGTAAGAGGTATGTGCTATGGATTGACTGTAGGTTGATTCATTAGTTCCATATGTTGATAAAATTGTAGGATGAACAGATTTAGTGATGCAAGATTCGGTTTATCTGTTGGTACAGATTGGACTCACCTAGGTGGATCAAGGTGTTGGATCGAGGAAGCTAGACTTGGATAATTATGGTGGAATTACAGGGAATATGAGATCAAGAAGATGTGCAAAGAAAGTTAAGCTTGGTAAGTTCATATCTGGATAAGTTATGCACGTTGTCGTATATGCACTTCTGGGTTGATTAAATAGTGTAAGGGAATCGATAGGGATTTCATAATACTGTTGGACTTATAAAAAAAAAACTTAGATATGTTCTTTGCTCTTTCTTGCAGGATTAATTATGAGAAACTCTTAGACATGGAGATTTATTGGGATATTCTACATATCAGGTGGGTAATTTCCTACCTGGTCCGGTAGATGTAATTGTATTCAGATTTAGTCATAAATATGAGCATGTTAGGTGTTCATATTATCTTGACCCTGCTCTTATTATCTTATGCTTGAACTTATCGTTGGCTATTAACTCCATTGCTGCTATCATGTTTATTTTACCATGATTAGGAGTTATACATATAGGTGATGTAAGTAACTTAGAATTTGTTTAAGTTAAGTGAAAATAGTAAAGTCCGGATGACAACCTGATTATACATTGGGCAAAAAGGTCATCCGTATTTAGATGATGTCTTGAACCTAGGGTTAGTTCTAGTACCCTTAGGTTGCATATTACCACCGACCATGTATTGTCTAAATGGTCAGGAGAATGATACTTAGTGTGTCGCTACGGACCGGTGGTCCTAGCTTGTTATAATCAGATGTGTATGACTCTCTACAGGATAGAGAGTGCGTCCATCAGTTGAGTACGACTCTCTACATGATAGAGAGTGCGTCGATTAGATTAGTATGACTCTCTACAGGATGGAGAGTATTATGATCAGTTAAGTACGACTCTCTACAGGATAGAGAGTGCGTCGATTAGATTGGTATGACTCTCTACAGGATGGAGAGTATTATGATCAATTGAGTACGACTCTCTATAGGATAGAGAGTGCGTCGATTAGATTGGTATAACTCTCTATAGGATTGAGAGTGTTATGATCAGTTGAGTACGACTCTCTGCAGGATAGAGAGTGCGTTGATCTGACTAGTATGACTTTCTGTAGAATAGAGAGTCTATGGTGGATGTCTGTATGTGAGACATTGCATTCATGTCATTTTCATGCACGCTGGCGACCATGTCTCCCTTGTGGTTGAGAGGGTCGCCAGTCATCCTGCCTCCACAGTTACTCATAGGAGGAGTAACCAGTGTGAGGGCAGAGCATTGTGGTGCCACACTCTACCACTATAGACGGTGGTAGTTGGATTTGTGTGTCGTAGTCCTGCGTGTGTGGCACTCGACCACTCAAGGGTAGTGACTGTCGGAGTGGCCAACAACAGGGACCCCCATCGTGTAGCTTGCTCTTTACGCTTATATGCTACTCGATCATACTGCCCACTCGGCCACTCGAGAGTAGTGGTTGGTGTTGAGTTGGGACAGTTGTCATGCTCGAGCAATCGAGGCCACACTGGGGTCATGGTAGCTTTAGGGTGAGCCGACATGACCATGCATGCTGCATTGCCGACTTATGACATTTTTGCATATTGCCATATATATATATATATATATATATATATATATATATATATATATATATATACATGTATATATACATATATATACATATATATATATATATATGGATGATTGTGATTAGTATACATATATAGATGCAGTCTATATATATATATGCTTATTGTGATGTTGCATTTGATTGTATTATGCTTGCTGCATTTGATTGTACATCATATTCATGCATGTTTCTTGCATATGTTATACAGTTGTGTCAGATACTGGTATGTGTTGGACAGACCATTAGATACCTTGACCGGTAGCATGAGTAGATTATGAGTTAGTATTATTCTTCCTGTTATATATATATGTTGGATATATGTTCAGGTTGGATCAGAGTAGCGTAGCAGACTTCAGGTATGTCTGCATTTTATGTTGTTCATTTGGTTAGACGGTATATGCTTGTATTTATATACTATGCTGATATACCTGTTGTACCTCTAGATTATGTTGTTGAAATACATGTGATATTACATATATACATGTTTTCTATTACCTGCTGAGTTTTACTCACCCCCCCCCCAACGGACCCTGGGTTTTTCTGTCGCCCAGGTAACAGGTAGCTGACTTCGTGATGGACTTGGAGCACCGCTGGCTGGCATCATCTCATCTCAACTCCGAGAGTCCGAATTTTTGGTGTTCTCATTTGTATTCTGTTATGGATTTGTTTTATGTGATGATTGTATTTGTGACTTTTGATGTTGTATCCCTTTTCTTCCTTTCTGGTTTTATTATGGTGTCCTGAGTCGGTGTTAGTCATACCGGTATGCATATGTGGGATTGATGTTGTTGTGTTTCATGTTTCCGCTGTGCTTTGGAGTAGTTGTATTTACTGTATATGTTATGTTGTTATTGTGGGCCTACGAGCCTTTTATTAACCGGAAATGTTGCCACATACAGTCGAGATGTCGTCCGTTTGATTTTCGGCTCGGCATGCTCTCAGGGCGTGACAGCATCTATATATGTATACTAATCACAATCATCCATATATATATATACATGCATATATGTATATATATGACAATATGAAAATATTTCATAAGTCGGCAATGCAGCATGCATGGTCATGTCGGCTCACCCTAAAGCCACCACGACCCCAGTGTGGCCTCGGTTGCTCGAGCATGACAACTGTCCCAACTCAACACCAACCACTACTCTCAAGTGGCCGAGTGGGCAGTATGATCGCGTAGCATATAAGCGTAAAGAGCAAGCTACACGATGGGGGTCCCTGCTGTTGGCCACTCCGACAGCATGAGTGGTCGAGTGCCACACACGCAGGACTACGACACACAAATCCAACTACCACCGTCTATAGTGGTAGAGTGCGACACCACAATGCTCTGCCCTCACACCGGTTACTCCTCCTATGAGTAACCGTGGAGGCAGGATGACTGGCGACTCTCTCAACCACAAGGGAGACCTGGTCACCAGCGTGCATGCAAATGATATGAATGCAATGTCTCACATATAGACATCCACCATAGACTCTCTATTCTACAGAAAGTCATACTAATCAGATCAACGCACTCTCTATCCTGCAGAGAGTCATACTTAACTGATCATAACACTCTCTATCCTATAGAGAGTCATACCAATCTAATCGACGCACTCTCTATCCTGCAGAGAGTCGTACTCTACTGATGGATGCACTCTCTATCCTGTAGAGAGTCGTACTCATCTGTCCGATGCACTCTCTATCTTGTAAAGAGTCATACTTACTGATCGACACACTCTCTATCCTGTAGAGAGTCGTACTCAAACTGATTATATCAAGCTAGGACCACCGGTCCATAGCGACACACTAAATCTCATTCACCTGACCATTTACACAATACATGATCGGTGGTAAACATGCAACCTAAGGGTATTAAAATTAACCCTATGTTCAAAACATTACCTACCCACAGATGACCTCTTTGCCCAATTTACAATCAGATTGTCATCCGGACTTTACTATTCATACTTAACTAAACAAATTTTTAGGTTACTTACATCATCTATATGTATAACTCCTAATCATGGTAAAATAAACATGATAGCAGCAATGGAGTTAATAGCCAACGGTAAAGTATTAAGCATACGATAAATAAGAGCAGGGTCAAGATAATATGAACATATAACATGCTCATATCTATGTCTAAATCTGAATGCAATTACATCTACCGGACCAGGTAGGAAATTACCCACCTGATATGTAGAATATCCCAATAAATCTCCATGTCTAAGAGTTTCTCATAATTAATCCTGCAAGAAAGAGTAAGGAACATATCTAAGTTCTTTATAAGTCCAACAGTGCTATGAAATCCCTATCGATTCCCTTACACTATTTAATCAACCCAGAAGTGCATATACGACAACATGCATAACTTATCCAGATATGAACTTACCAAGCTTAACTTTCTTTGCACATCTTCTTGATCTCATCAGATCTACTCAACTGCCTCTCAATAATATGATAGAGCCTTCCTGGTGCATATAGTCTCCGGGGATCTCTCAGCATAGTATCCTCTAATATGCATGTATCGACCATGCATCTTAGACATAACAAGCATGGTAAACTGTGCAAAGAAAATCATACCAGTCTCTAAGAGTTGAGTCCTCAATTTACCAGAAAAGAGACTTGAATATATCTTCCAGAGGTGTTGCTGTCCGAGGCAAGAAATCATCCTGGAAAACAACTGAATTGATAACATCTGCATATCTAACAACCAAATTAAGTGAGACACATCTTGCAGGGGCAATAGCTAAACACCTATCTTATTCCTCTCCACATTCCCTAACTTGTCAAGATCATGAACATCCACCATCGCTAGCAGTGCAGCAACACCAGATCCCAAAGAATAACCAGCAAATGTAAGAGTGTACACGGGATTCATCTCTAACAAGTCCTTCAAAACTTTGCACTCCTCATCAAAGACCCAAATTGCAGCTTGAAGAAAACCGACAGCGACAAAGAGGCCGGTAATCGACGGGATAAGCGGCGGTAGGGATCCATTCATGGCGAAGGCAGTTGATAGAAATTCGTCGGGTGCCCTAGGACTGTAAGGAACACCACAACGCTGGGATCTTGGTGCCGGACGAGATGGGGAAGGCAGCAGTGGGCTGACTCGGGCGTCGACGGTGGCAGATCGCCCAATGTTATAGTCAATCGTCGGGAAGAGTCGCACGATCGGGCGATGGTGAGACGCAGCGGCGAAGAAATGAGCGACGCTCATGAGATCGGGAGAAGATACGGCCGTGGCGATTTGGATCGGAGAAAGGAAATAGACGCGATCGGATAGCTTGAGTTCATGGTGGCCAGGTAGGGTGTGCGACGGGCGGCTCGAGGAAGCAGCCATCGACGGCGGAAATAAGCTTGGGCGAAGATCAGGCAAGATCAACGCCAACGACAGTGAAGAGGAGAACTGTGGTTGCACGTGAGAAGTCAGGAGGAAGAAAGAAGTTGGCAGTGGCTGATAAAATGAGTGTGGAGAAAGAGGCGGAATTGGGAAGAAATGCGGAAGAAGTCGATCGAGCGAGGAAAGAATCGGAAGAACAACAATAAAAGGTGGGGCGTTAAGGGAAGTAAACGGATCGGATTTACTAACGAGTTTGGGTTTAAGAAAATGAATCGGGTTTAACCTATAAGCATTAAACCCAAATCAAAATCCCTACAATTAAACCCATAAACTTCCGTTTAAATCCAAAAAAAAATTTCTAAAAATTTCTAAAAAATTCTATAAGGTAATTTCTTAATTAACATGGATTTTTTTTATTTTTTTTATTTTTCCGGTATCTCATAATTCATGTATACAAGTACAAATTAAACTAAAATACTATACAAGCATGAATCCCTTACTTGTTATTTGACCAAATAATATATTGAATATAAACATCTAAAATTTGTCTTTAAAATAAATGTCTAACTCTTGTTTTGAAATACTTGAATGATATAAGTACATAATCAAGTTTAGACAAGAGTTAGTCATCGAAGTGATCCATTTTATTTTAAACCTCTTTCGGTTCATGTCGATGCACTGAGTTTACATTTGGAACCTAGGGGTGCAATCCTAACATCTGACACCCATATACATGACTCAATACACAAACAGTTATTCCTAGGTGTTTGTGAGATGCAACGGCTTACATAGATCTATAGGTTCATGAAGTCTAAGTTTGACCTACGTCAGCTCATTTTTCAATTTTCTTAAGAAATAATAATACTTTAATAGAAAAAATATGTTTGAATATGAAAGAAATAATGAAACCTATTCTACTAAACACAAACCTAATTGGCTTCTAAGTGTACTAAACTCGGCTTCTGAAATTGGTTTAGTAAAGATGTCAGCCAAGTTAGATTTGGACTCAATATAGTTGAGTTCAATACTTCCTTTAGCAACATGGTCTATTATGAAGTGGTGTTTAACATCAATGTGCTTAGTTCGTGAGTGATATATTGAATTCTTAGTTAAATTATTGAACTTATATTATCAACAAGTGTCTTGACATTTTTATACTCTAGTTCAAAGTCTCTTAGGGTATGCATCATCCACAATAATTGTGTTATACACTCTCCTATTGCTACGTATTCAACCTCAGTTGTAGATAGAGTAACACAATATTATTTCCTACTAAACCAACTTACTAGACATGATCCTAAGAATTAACAACCTCCACTTATACTTTTTCTATCTAGCTAGTTTGTACCCAGCATAATCTGAGTTGGAATAACCTACTAATTCGAAGTTGTTAGTCTTAGGATAATGCATTCCCACATTAATTGATCTTTAATGTACCTTAATATCCTTTTAACATGTATTAAATGTGATTCTTCAGCATAAGATTGATATCTTGCGCACATACTTACTGTAAATAATATGTTAGGTCCGCTTGCAGTTAAGTATAAGAGGCTTCCTATGAAACTTCTATAATACTTTAAATCTATAGGTTCGGCTTCTGTATCACTATCTAACATTTTGTTTTTTTTGCCATGAGTGTTTTTCACTCTTTTGCATTTTCCATCCCAAATTTTTTAATTAATTCTTTAGCATATTTATTTTGATATATATAATTACCATCTCTTGTTTGTTTAATTTGTAACCTTAAAAAGAAACTTAACTCTCCAACTAAGCTCATTTAAAATTCATGTTCCATTACGGTTATAAATTCTTTATAAAATTTGGAATGGTTGGACCAAACACTATGTCATCTACATATACTTGGACTACAAAAATGTCCAATTCCAAGGTTTTGACAAATAGGATTGAATCGATTTGACCTTGTTTAAAAACTTTTAAAATGACGATAATCATTCATACCAAGCTCTAGGTGCTTGTTTTAGCCCATACAATGCCCTTTTTAATTTATATACATAGTTTGGATATTCTATACTCTCAAATATGAGGGATTGACTCACATATACGTTTTCTTTAATTACTCCGTTTAAGAATGTGGACTTAACACCCATTTTATATAATTTAAACCTTTTGTGTGCTGCATAAGCTAATAAAATCCTAATTAATTCAAGCCTAGCTACTGGAACATAGGTTTCATCATAATCTAGTCATTCTACTTGACTAAACCCTTTTGCAACTAATCGTGCTTTATTTCTAACAATTTCTCATTTATTATCTAATTTGTTCCTAAACACCCATGTAGTATCTATAATAGATTTGTTTGATGGTGGGGGTAATAAAACCCAGACTTCATTTCTTTCAAATTGACCTAATTCTTCTTGCATGGCTATTACCCTATCAGGATCTGGTAATGCCTCATCTATTGATCTTGGTTCTATCTTTGATATTAGTGCTATTTGACTTATGTTTCTAATAGTTGATCGAGTTTAAACCCCTAAGTTTGGATCTCCTAATACTTGTTTAATTGGATGACTTGGATTTGTTCTAGGTGTTCTTGAGTTTTCTTGACATTGGGTTTTTTATTCTTCATCTTGTATGGTTCCGTTAACTCCCCCTTTACCATTATTTATTGTATAAAAATTTATTTTTGTAGCGATCGATATGCCCTCTAGAGGGGGAGGGGGGGGGTGAATAGTGAATCTTGATTTTGAGCTTGATTCGATCGCTCTATTGTGTTCTCGTCTATAATAAGTTAGTGCACAATGGAATATACAAATACAAATGTACAAACGAAATAAAGACAAACACATGCAAGCAATACACAAGAATATAATATAGTTCGGAACTTAAGGTTCCTACTCCACAGGTCAAGCTTAAGTGAGCTCTAGTGATGCACACCACCACTAAATCTTCTCCTTCTCGGAACAATCTGTAGGTGGAGAAACCTTTTATAAGATTCTTACAATAATAAGAAATAAATACAAGTAAATACAATAAGCAAATGAGACAAGAAGTGGAAACACTTTACAAATTGGGGCTTTTGATTGCTTTCTTGTTGGTTGCTTTGGGAGAGCTTGAAGGACCCTAAAATGCACCAACACTTCGCCTCAAATCGCCCCTAGAACTGCTGCTGAAATTTTCCCCGTCGAGCTCTTTTTATGCCTCAGTGCGACCTGGACTTTTGCCTAACAGTCGATTGCCAAAAGGCACCAGTAGATTGCCTATAGTGTTATTGTCTCACAATGGACTTAATCCACGTTGGCATTCTAGCCAACGGGTACACTAGCAGTCGACTGCTGCTCAATAGCCGACTGGCCAGTCGACTACCAGAGCTTCTGTGCTCGTGTTTGCAAACACCAATAGACTACCATTCATGATAATTGACTTCCCAAGGCCAATCGACTACCCACCAGTCGACTGTCCAATAGCCCAGTTGACTGCTAAACCTCAACAATGAGGTTTAACCCCAAGTATGATCCCCTCATACTTGATAAACACCCTTAGTCTAGACCAAAGCCTTCAACCCACTTCCATCAGCCTCACGCCTCTCGGATCCCTCTAGTCCATAACTCTTCATCCTTGCGCTAGCCTTCAAGTGCCTCCATCGGCTATGTCATGCTAATCAGGTTCCTTGCCAAGGTACATTTAAACTTATGTTTCCAAGACTCCATGCTTGGACTTTACGCTGCCAAACATTGGACTTATACTACCAAGACTATATGCTTGGACTTTACGCCGCCAATATCATACCCTTGGACTTCCCAATTGCCATGAATCCATACTATTGGTGCAAGAATGCCCCAAGTAAAAATCTATTTTGATGTTTGGATAATCATTCGAAGTTAGGAAATAATTGTGATATGACAGTGGAATGTTTAAGTGACAGGAAAGTCCAAGTGTGAATCTTGGCAAAGGAAGTCCAAGTGTGAAGACTTGCCAAGGAATGTCCAAGGGTGAAGCCTTAGTAAGAGAAGTCCAAGAATGTGGACTTGGCGACATAAGTCCAAGCTTGTAGTCTTGCCGACATAAGTCCAAGTGGATCTTGGCAAGGAAGTCCAAAGGTGAGTCTTGATAGCATAAGTCCAAGCAAGTAGTCTTAGCGGCGTAAAGTCCAAGAGGACCTTGGCAAAGGAGGAACCCAAAAGCATGACAAAATTGAATGAAGCTTTTGAAGGCAAGCGCAAGGATGAAAGAGTCACAGACTCGGAGGGATCCTGAAGGCGCAAGGATGATGGAGAAGCTAGAAGGTTTAGTCTAGGCTTAGGGTCTGTCTTTCAAGTATGAATTAGTCATATTTAGATGTACCACCAATCGGAGTCTTATTCCAATGATCGCTTTAATGCTTTGCAGACTTGAAGGGCCTGCATAACTCAAGCAAATGATCGGGTTATAACCTAGTCGATTGGCCAAAAAGTAGCCTATGGATCGATTGCTGAACCTGAGCTCTGGCAGTCGACTGGTGTGCATCACCAGTTGACTGACCTTAGTTAGTCGACTGCTAAGGTCTAGCAGTTGACTGTAATTAAGTGGTTAGATTACAGATTATTGAGCAGTCGACTATCTGTGTGAATCGGGCTGATCGAGCTTGAGCAATGATCGATCAAGTGTTCGCTGAGGCCGACGATCGCGACGGCTTCGCCGTGAGTCATTGGATCTGATCAACAAGTAGTTGTCTAGAGTCTGTCTCAATGGACAAAAACAACCAAGTTCTATAAAGAGGGACTTGGGGAGCTTGAAGAAGGCTAGTGCTCTCATTTAAATCTTTCTTCTCAAGCTCACCAAGCCTTCCTCTAAGCTTTCAAGTGTTTCTAACCTCTTCTTCTCTAGCTTAACTCAGTCATCTTGTAAGAAAAAGAGTAAGAAGGATTCTCCACCTTTATGTTCTCATTAAAAGGAGGTTTTAGTGAAAGCTTTCTAGGAGTGATCAATCTTACGGATTGCCGTGGAGTATGAGCGTCATATCCGAATCACGTTACATCGACTTTGTTAACATTGACTTCTTTGATTTTGGTTTTATTTATTGTATTATTTGTATTGCTTCTGCTAACAAAATTGTGGAAATCGAAGAAGGGCTATTCACCCCCTCTAGCCATTCCAAAGGATCCTACTGTAGAAACGATGTTGGCCGGCTAGAGGGGGGTGAATAGCCCTCTTACATCGTATGGTGAAATTCGTTCGTTTTGCGTTCTTGTCTACAATTGTCATTAATATACGTAGAAGAAATAATAGAAATACTGACAACAATACAATCACACGCAATACACAAAGATATACGTGGTTCGGAACTGAATGGTTCCTACTCCACGGACGAGCTCATCGAGCTCTAGTTATGCACACAACACTAACTAAACTCCTTCTCGACAACACGTCAGAGGTGGAGAAACCTCTCACAAGCAATTACAATAGTAATATAGAAATACAAACAAGAATACAAATACAATACAAAAGAACACTTTTCACCGATTGCTTTTGATCACTTGTTTGTTGCTTGCTTTGGTTGGCTCTTGAAGGACTAGAATGCAGCAACAATTCTCCTTCAAAGTCTCCCTTAAATTCTTGGCGAAATCCTCCCTCTTGAGCTCCATTTATAACCTGCATCAAGCTGATTTCGTGCCCATCAGTCAACTGATCGTGACCATCAGTCGACTGATCCTGTAACCATTATCTCACAATGGCCAGATCCACGTTGGTTAAGTTCCAATGGATCACCCATCAGTCGACTGATGATACCCATCAGTCGACTGGTAACACCATCAGTCGAGTGCTGGCGCGAGCACTCGACTGGAAACCATTCTATGGCTGAAAACACCCAGATCGGGCCGATCGATCTCCTCATCACGATCGACGATGTCATGATGACTTCCTCCCGGGAGTTGATCGACCGATCACCAAACTCGTTAATCGAAGACCAGTCGAACCCTAGTCGACTTAGAGCAGTCGATTGGCACCTATGTCAGTCGACTGATGTCGGGTAAAACCTTAAACCCAAATTGTTTGAGCCTCCGACACTCAGTCTTAGCAACTTGGCCAAGTCCACCTCATCCCTCATGGAGTTCCCCACCGAAGCTCTCTTCCCTCGGCCTACGTCCCTCGGATGCGCCAAGCGCACGACTTCGCAATGCCATCCTTCTCATCTCTTGCCCTCGAAGTATGCTTCCCTTAGGTCTCACTCCATTCGCTGTCCGTCCGGCGGTCTCTCCGATGCATCAAGTGCACGACTTCGCAATGCCATCCTTCACTGACTCAAGGACCCCGAGCCTAGTGAACTTGCCAAGTCCTCAAGACTTCCCAAATGCACCAAGCGCATGGCTTCGCAATGCATTTCACCAAGCATCAAGCACATGACTTCGCAATGCTTTGAACTTTCCCACACCAAGCCCCATGCTTGGATTTTCCATGCCAACTCCATGTTGGACTTTCCTATGATAATCCCATGTCATAAATTTTGTCTATCATCAAAATACTGCTCGAGTCAAACTCGAGTCAACCTGGGCCGATTGCACCAACAATCTCTCCCTTTTTAATCATTGACAAAACTACCATCTCAAGTCTACCAATTCTTTCATATTGGCAATTCTCATATCCCAATGAGAATTCCAACGAACCCTAATTGGTAACTTGGTAACTTCTCCCCCTTTTTGACATTACATCAAAAAGGTCCTCAAGGGTGTCAATGTCTCATATCCCAATGAGATCTTACAATCTTCCCCTTGGCATGCCCTCAATCTTTCTAGTGATAATCCCATATCACTTAAGAGATGCGCAATCCCTCAATTTTCCTCCAATGAGGAAAAATACACATCCATCTTCCCATGATGGATACCTCTCCCTAAAGGCTTGCTCCCCCTTGACCATTGCACCAACAATGTATTTGGAAAGCCCCTAAGCCAATAGGGACATTAAACCAATCAAAATTAAGGCAAAGTTCAACAATGAACTCTCATCTACCTTAAAATTGATACTCTTCCTAAACACTTCTCCTAATCCATATCCAATGGATTTCCACCCTTTCTAATGCTCTCCCAAGCATGTCCTAGGGTTAGGAGTGGTTAGGGGACCAAAACATAGCTGAACATGGTCCTAACCACCAAGGTTTACCCGAAATCAGCCTGTGCTAGTCGACTCTCTCAGTTACCAGTCGACTGGATTTGTCATCAGTCGATTGACATTCATGGCAGTCGACTGATAACTGCATTCTACAGTTTTCAGAGTTTTCAGAATCAAATTCCGAAATACATAAGTAAATATACGTAAGTTGAAAAATCTTAAAATTTTGTACGTATATTAACTATTACAATCATTATGGGTTAAAAATATTAGAAAATTATTTTACCCACCAATTAGAAAGATTGATACAAAGTTCAAAAATTTAGAAAAGCTTCAATATTGAGCCCTCTTTGTATCATCCCATTCAATGGTGATAGCTATCAAAAGATAGACTTCACCAAGATTTTCCAAAATGTTTTCAAAAAGTTTTTAAAACCTTTAATTTCTTTTTCCTAAACATCTCACTTGTATCTAAATGTGCAAAACACATTAAAGGCAAGTATTCTAGTGAGATGTGGGTTTTTGTTCTTTAATGGTCTCATGCATATTCTAAGACAACTCTACTTGATTCCCTTATGCATGGGACTTCAAGTCATGCCAATGGTCCTTAAATCAATTTTATTTTATGCATGATATGATTATGACATATATATGATATAACTAAGCATGTGCCAAAATCATGATGTCATGGCATGTGAATGAAATGTTAGCATACATGTCATATAATAATAAGTCTAAAACATGATCATGACATTTTTAGAGATAAAAATGAAAATGATGTCATGACATGGCAAGACAAACAAAGCATGACAATTATAAGATACTAAGGTATGTGATACCTAAGTGTTGAATTCAAATTGTCATTTCTAGGAATTAATTCCATTTTGCCTTAATACCATTATCTCCCAAGTGAGCCATGAACCCAAAATGACACATCCATACCTCTAAAACCTATTTGTGCCAATTTAATTATTTTTCAACTTCTCAAAGCATATTGGCACATCCTAATGTGTCAACTCACCATGGCTAGGTTAACTACCCATCCACTTAGGGTTGACACACCCTAACCCATCTAGCTTGAATCGATCACGCTCCTAGGAACCCAATATCTATTGGAGCTCCTTGGGTTAACAAGGTATTCACTAGGGATAACTTTCCTAGATACCTTCCTAATGACCCTTTTAGGCTTTGAAGCCATAGTCTTTTGGGTCTTTCCTAAGTCAAACCTAGGGGTAACTCCCCCTTTGACCTTCTTAGTGACTTTCTTGGTTTTCCTTAAGTTCTTAGCCACTAAGCAAACACCATGGCTAGTCTTAGGGATAACTTCCCTATTAGCCTTGGTTTTTCTAGACCTAGAAATTGTTTCATAATTAAATGGAACATTATGATAAGTCTTCTTGAGATTAGATTTGTGATCCAAATCTTCCTTGCCCTTAGACCGTTTTTGAACCCTAGGTCTTGACTTTTGGTCCTTAGACCCCATAATTGTATTTGTCATAATTTTGAGGGTCTTTTCCAATTTTTCTAGCCTTGACCTCAAGGCTTGATTCTCCACCTCTAATCTTCCCAATTTTGATTTATCATTGGATTTTTGGGAATTGTTTTTCTTTTTAGGCATATGCCTAGATTTCTTGGGGTTAATGCCCAAGTTTTCTTCAATTCTCCTAATTGACTCCCTAGGCAAGATTGGTCTAGTGTTATTGGTCCTAGGTTTGTCCTTAGATATATGAACATGCTTGGCACCTAGACAAACATATTTCTTCCTACTAGCATGCTTTTCATTAATAAAATAGTTTTTTGCATGCTTTTTAACTTTAGGAATTGAAGGTGCATAATTTAAATATACCTTAGGGTTAGCTTTAGAAGCTCCCCCTACATGAGATACACCTTCTTGCCCTTTCCCCTAGGGCATTGGCTTCGGTAGTACCCCCTTTGGTTGCATTTGAAGCACACAATGTGCTTTTTTCTCTTAATTGTGGGGACTCCGGCATTTTTGACTTTTGGTGCCGGTTGAACCTTCTCCTTAGCCAATTTAGGGCATTTACTCTTGTAATGCCCTTTCTCCCTACACTCAAAGCATATTATATGATCTTTATTTAAAATCAAAATACTTGAGTTACCTAGGAAGGTGGTGGAAACCTCTTGATCACATCTTCCGGAGGTAGATGCTTCGTTTTGACTTTGCTCCGGAATGGAGACCCTTTCCTCCCCCTCAATGCTAGAGGTGGAGGTTTCCACCAAGTCATCAACATCTTCAAATGTGGTGGGTGCTTCTTCCTCGTCAATCTCCTCTACTAGTGCCGGTTGGGAATTTTCTTGGAATTTCATTACCTTATCCCATAACTCACTTGCATCCCTATAATTACCTAATCTAGACCAAATATTGTTAGGTAACAAATCACTAAGTAATTCAATTACCTTGAGATTTGTCTCGAAGTCCTTGATTTGGTATTGGGTTCCCCTTGACTTCTCAATTTGCCTATTGCTTTCATCCCTAGGCAATTCGAAACTGTTTTCTAGAATTAACATAATATCAAAATCAGTTTCTAGATATACCTCCATTTTTCTTCTCCACCATTGAAAGTCTCCTTCAAATTTTGGTGGTTGGAGGTTGTAGCACGCCATCTTGTGGTGCTTGTGTTGGCGGTTAGTCCTTGACAAGCTCCTAGCTCTAATACCACTTGTAGGAACGATGTTGGCTGGCTAGAGGGGGGTGAATAGCCCTCTTTCGTCATATGGTGGAATTTGTTCATTCTTGCGTGCTTGTCTACAATTGTCGTTAATATGCGCAGCGGAAACAATAGAAATAATGACAAAAATACAATCACACGCAATACACAAAGATATACGTGGTTCAGAACCGAATGGTTCCTACTCCATGGGCGAGCTCACCGAGCTCTAGTTATAAACACAACACTAACTAAACTCCTTCTCGACAACACATTGGAGGTGGAGAAACCTCTCACAAGCAATTACAATAGTAATATAGAAATATAAACAAGAATACAAATACAATACAAAAGAACACTTTTCACCGATTGCTTTTGATCACTTGTTTGTTGCTTGCTTTGGTTGGCTCTTGAAGGACTGGAATGCAACAACAATTCTCCTTCAAAGTCTCCCTTAAAGTCTTGGAGAAATCCTCCCTCTTGAGCAATGGATCACCCATCAGTCGACTGATGATACCCATCAGTCGACTGGTAACACCATCAGTCGGGTGCTGGCGTGAGCACTCGAATGGAAACCATTCTGTGGCTAAAAACACCCCAATCACCGACCGATCTCTCATCACCGATCGACGGTCAAGCCGAATGATCGTCTCTCCTCGATACGACCGATCACCAAATCTCGTCGTCACGAACACCAAGCCTAGTTGATTTAGAGCGATCCGCACCTATGCCAGTCGACTGATTTCGGGTAAAACCTCAAACCCAAGTTGTTTGAGCCTCCGACACTCAGTCTTAGCCACTTGGCCAAGCCCACCTCATCCCTCATGGAGTTTTCCACCGAAGCTCTCTTCCCTCGGCCTATGTCCCTCGGATGCGCCAAGCGCACGACTTCGCAATGCCATCCTTCTCGTCTCTTGCCCTCGAAGTATGCTTCCCTTAGGCCTCATTCCATTCGCTCCCCGTCCGGCGGTCCCTCGGATGCATCAAACACACAACTTTGCAATGCCATCCTTCAACAACTCAAGGACCCCGAGCCTAGTGAACTTGCCAAGTCCTCAAGACTTCCCAAATGCACCAAGCGCACACCTTTTCAATGCATTTCACCAAACATTAAGCGCACGGCTTCGCAATGCTTTGGACTTTCCCACACCAAGCCCCATGCTTGGATTTTCCATGCCAACTCCATGTTGGACTTTTTCTATGACAATCCCATGCCATAAGTTTTGTCTATCATTAAAATAATGCTCGAGTCAAACTCGAGTCAACCTGAGCCGATTGCACCAACACCTACAAGTGGTATCAGAGCCCGTATCGCATAGGAAGATCTAACCATCAACCGGAGTAAGATGACACTTCAAGAGGGATATAACACCGCTAAACAACCACTTTTCTGTAGGATCGAGATTCTGTGAGAGAGGGGGTGAATCTCGGAACTTATAATTTTATTATAATAATTTAAAGCTTATTTCAAAATATTTTAAGAGTATGCAGCTGAAATGAAATGAAATAGAGATATCTTCTTTTACTTGGTTCACAATCCTAACTGGGTTGCTACTCCAAGGCCCGTAGCTCTTCCGAGAGCTACCTCGATGGGCAATCATTATATACCCTCCGACTCGGGAACTCTCGACTTCGGAGAGGTTCCTTTTTTACAAATAATTAGAGAAAGGTTGTTGGAACATCGATGGCCGGATAGAAGGGGGTGAATAGTCCTCTTTCGTGTATGCGGTGGAATTCGATCGTTCATCGCGCGTCGCTTGTCTACGATTGTCGTTAGCGCAGCAAAAATATAATACACAAATAGAAATACTAACAAAAACACAAGCATAGACAAATACACATGATATACGTGGTTCGGAACCTTAGGGTTCCTACTCCACGGGGTGAGCTCAACGAGCTCGTGTTATGCGCACGACACTAACAACACTCCTTCTCGACAACACGTCGGAGGTGGAGAGACCTCGTACAAGCTATTACAATAGTAATACTAAAGTACAAGAAAGAATACAAATACAATATGAAATACAAGTAAAGAACACTTTACACAAATCACTTTGAATCACTTGCTTGTTGCTTGCTTTGGATTGGTTTGAAGGTCTGGAATGCAGCAGCAATTCCCCTCCAAAATCACCCTTAAAGTCTTGGCAAAATCCTTCATCTCGAGCTCCATTTATAACCTGCATCGAGCTGATTCTGTGCCCATCAGTCGATTGATCATGACCATCAGTCGACTGGTCCTGTAGCCGTTGTCTCACAACGACTTGTTCCACACTGGCCAAACTCCAACGGATCCACCATCAGTCAATTGATCATGCCCATCAGTCGACTGATGATCCCATCAGTCGAGTGGTTGTGGCGACCACTCGATTGGAAAACCTTCTGTAACCGAAAACACCCCGATCAGTCGACTAATCCCATCATCAGTCGACTGATGGCATCGACAGTCGACTGCTATCTCTCGACAGTCGACTATTCGGCCAGAACTTGGTCAGTCGAACACCGGTTGAGCCCAATCGACCTAGAGTAGTCGACTAACACCTATGTCAGTCACCAAGTTGTTTGAGCATCCGACCATCGGGTAAACCCTCAAACATCACGTTTGAGCCTCCGACACTCATTCTTAGCCACTTGGCCAAGTTCACCTCATCCTCTCATGGAGTTCCCCTCCGAAGCTCTCTTCCCTCGGCCTACGTCCCTCAGATGCACCAAGCGTATGACTTCGCAATGCCATCCTTCACGTCTCATGCCCTCGAAGTATGTTTCCCTTGGGCCTCACTCCATTCGCTCCCCGTTCTGCGGTCCCTCAGATGCACCAAACGCATGGCTTCGCAATGCCATCCTTCATCGACTCAAGGACCCCGAGCCTAGTGAACTTGCCAAGTCCTCAAGACTTCTCACACCAAGCCTCATGCTTGGATTTTCCATGCCAAGCCCCATTCTTGGACTTTCACTGCCAAGGCTACACACTTGGACTTATGTGGCCAACCCTATGTCGGACTTCCCATGACAATCCCATGTCATGCGTTTTGTCTAACATCAAAATACAGTTCGAGTCAAACTCGAGTCCTGGGCCAATTGCACCAACAATCTCCCCCTTTTTGATGTTTGACAAAACCTCAATCCCAAGTCTACCAATTATCCCCAATTGGCAATTCTCACATCCCAATGATAATTCCAACTCTCCCAATTGGTAACTTCTCCCCCTTTTTGACATACATCAAAAAGGTCCTCTCTAAGGGTATGAATGTCTCATATCCCAATGAGATCTTACAATCTCACCATTCGAAGAACACATGCCTACAATCTTTCTAATGATAAATCCCATATCACTTAAGAGAGGCCATCTCCCAATTTTCCTCCCATGAGGAAAAAGACACATCCATCTTCCCATGATGGATACCTCCCCCTAAAGGCTTGCTCCCCCTCGACCATTGCACCAACAATGTCCTTGGAGAGTCCCTAAGCCAATAGGAACGCTAAACAATCAAAATTAAGGCAAAGTTCAACAATGAACTTCCATCCACCTTAAAATTGATACTCACCCTAAACACTTCTCCTAATCCATATCCAATGGATTTCCACCCTTTCTAATACTCTCCAAAGCATGTCCTAGGTGTATATTTTATGAGTCCGCATCGAGACAATATAGTGATCGCCAACAAGGGGAAGACTCCCCGGGCGAGTTAGGGTATCTCCGACGATCAAAGGCCTCGATCCGAAGGAAAAGGGGGATTTGTTACGCCATGTATCCCCGCTTAGCCCCAATACGTAACGAAATTCCAAAAATGATAAGTAAATATACGTAAGTTAAAAAATCTTGAAAATTCATATGTATAATACTTATAACAAACACTATGGGTGAAAAATATTAGAAAATTATTTTACCCACAAAAAAGTGAGATTGACGCAAAGTTAAAAAATTGAGAAAAGCTTCAATATTGAGCCCTTTTTGTATCATCCCATTCAATGGTGATTGCTATCAAAAGATAGACTCCACCAAGGTTTTTCAAAATGTTTTTGAAATGTTTTTAAAACCTTTAATTCCTTTTTCTTAAATATCTCACTTGTATCTAAATGTGTAAAACACATATAAGTCAAATATTAGTGAGATGTGAGGACTCTCTTATTTAGGATTTCATGCATATTTCTAGGCAACATTATTTGATTCCCTTATGCATGGTACTTCAAATCATGCCTTAGTCCATGATTTCAATTTATTTATGCATGAATGATGATTATGGCATATAATCATGATGCAAGAATAAAGAATGTGCCATATAATCATGATGTCATGGCATGTGAATGAAATATAAGTATTCATGACATATAAACATAACCCTAAAAATGATCATGACATTTTATATGATAAAAATAAATATGATGTCATGACATGGCAAGACAAACAAAGCATGATAATTATAAAATACTAAGGTATAGAATACCTGTGTTAAGCCCAAATTGCCATTTCTAGGATTAAGCCCATTTTTTCCTTAATGCCATTTATCCCCCTAGTGTGCCAAAAATCCAAAATGGCACACCATTACTCCTAAGACCTAATTGTGCCAATTTAATCATTTTTCATCTTCTTAAACCACATTGGCACATCCTAATGTGTCAACTCAACCATGGCTAGGTTAACTACCCATCCACTTAGGGTTGACACACCCTAACCCATCTAGCGTGAATCAATCACGCTTCTAGGAATCCAATACCTATTGGAGCTCCTTGGGTTAACTAGGTATTCACTAGGGATAACTTCCCTAGATACCTTCCTAATGACTCTTTTTGGTTTTGACACCTTAGTCATTTGGGTATTTCCTAGGTCAACTCTAGAGGTGACTCATCCTTTGACCTTCTTAGTGGCTTTCTTGTTTTTTCTTAAGTCCTTAGCCACTAAACACTTACCATGGCTAGTCTTAGGGATAACTTCCCTATTAACCTTGATTTTTCTAGACCTAGAAATAGTTCCATAATCAAATGGAACATTATGATAGGGCATAAGTTTGTGACCCAAACCTTTCTTGCCCTTAGACATTTCTTGTTTCTTAGGCCTTAAATTTTGACCATTTGACCCTTTAAATGAATTTGTAATAATTGCTAGGGTCTTCTCCAATTTTTCAAGCCTTGACCTCAAGGCTTGGTTCTCAACCTCTAACCTTTCCAATTTTGATTTTTCATTTATCTTTTGGGAATTATTTTTCTTCTTAGGCATGTGTCTAGATTTCTTGGGATTAATGCCCAAGTTTTCTTCTATTCTCCTTATAGACTCCCTAGGCAAGATAGATCTAGAATTATGGTGTCTAGGTTTGTCATTAGATAAACTAACATGCTTGGCACCTAAACAAACAAATTTATTTCTACTAGCATGCTTTTCATTAATGATAGAAAGTGAACTAAAATAATTAGCATGCTTCTTGGTCTTAGAAATTGAAGGTGCATTAAAATTTACCTTAGGGTTAGCTTTGGAGGCTCCCCCTACATGAGATACACCTTCTTGCCCTTTCTTCCTCCCCCTAGGGCATTGACTTCTATAATGTCCCCTTTGGTTGCATTTGAAGCACACAATGTGCTCCTTGCTTCTAGTTGAGGGAACTCCGACATCCTTTGACTTTTGGTGCCGGTGCCTTTTTCTTAGCCAATATTGGGCATTTACTCTTGTAATGCCCTTTCTCCCTACACTCAAAACATATTATATGATCTTTATTATTAATTATAATGCATGAGTTACCTAGGGAGGTAGTGAAAGCCTCTTGATAACTTCTTCCGGAGGTAGATGCTTCGTCTTGACCTTGCTCCGGAATGGAAGTCCTCTCCTCCCCCTCAATGCTAGAGGTGGAGGTCTCCACCAAGTCATCCACATCTTTGAATGTAGATGGCAATTCTTCAACATCCTCGGATCCGGATGTTGATGGGCACTCTTCCTTGGCTTCTTCCTCTACTTGTGCTGATTCGGGATGTTCATTGAATTTTATCACCTTATGCCATAGCTCCTTTGCATCCCTATATTCACCTAGCCTAGACCAAATGTTGTTAGGAATCAAATCACTAAGTAATGTGATTACCTTGAGATTTGTCTTGAAATCCTTCATTTGGTCCTTGGTCCATCTTGCCTTTTCAATTTGCCTATTTTCTTCATCCCTAGGTATTTTGAAACTGTTTTCTAGAATTAACATAATATCAAAGTCGGTTTCTAGATATACCTCCATCTTTCTTCTCCACCATTGAAAATCTCCTTCAAATTTTGGTTGTTGGAGGTAGTAGCCGGCCATCTTGTCGTGCTTGTGTTGGCGGTTAGTCCTCAACAAGCAACCTTGCTTTGATACCACTTGTTGGAACGTCGGTGGCCGGCTAGAGGGGGGTGAATAGCCCTCTTTCGCATATGTGGTGGAATTCGATCGTTCATCGCGTGTCGCTTATCTACAATTGTCGTTAGCATAGCAGAAATATGATATACAAATAGAAATACTAACAATAACACAAGCATACATAAATACACACGATATACGTGGTTCGGAACCTTAGGGTTCCTACTCCACGGGGTGAGCTCAACGAGTTTGTGTTATGCACACGACACTAACAACACTCCTTCTCGACAACACGTCGGAGGTGGAGAGACCTCGTATAAGCTATTACAACAGTAATACTAAAGTGCAAGCAAGAATACAAATACAATACGAAATACAAGTAAAGAACACTTTACACAAATCTCTTTGAATCGCTTGCTTGTTGCTTGCTTTGGATTGGCTTTGAAGGTCTGGAATGCAGTAACAATTCCCCTCCAAAATCACTCGTAAAGTCTTGGCGAAATCCTTCATCTCGAGCTCCATTTATAACCTGCATCGGGCTGATTCTGCGCCCATCAGTTGACTGATCATGACCATCAGTCGACTGGTACTGTAGTCATTGTCTCACAACGACTTGATCCATGCTGGCCAAACTCCAATGGATCCACCATCAGTCGAATGATCATGCCCATCAGTCGACTGATGATCCCATCAATTGAGTGGTCGCGGTGACCACTCGACTGGAAAACCTTCTGTAATAAAAAACACCCCGATCAGGTGATTGATCCCATCATTAGTCGACTGATGGTGTCAGCAGTCGACTGTCCTCCCTCGACAGTCGACTATTTGGCCAGAACTTGGTCAGTCAAACACCGATCTAGCCTAATCGACCTAGAGCAGTCGACTGGCACCTATGCCAGCCGATTGATGTCGGCTAAAACGTCAAACACCAAGTTGTTTGAGTATCCGACCGTCGGGTAAACCCTCAAACATCACATTTGAGCCTCCGACACTCAGTCTTAGCCACTTGGCTAAGTCCACCTCATCCTCTCATGGAGTTCCCCTCTGAAGCTCTCTTCCCTCGGCCTACGTCCCTCGGATTCACCAAGCGCACGACTTCGCAATGCCATCCTTCGCGTCTCTTGCCCTTGAAGTATTCTTCCCTTGGGGCTCACTCCATTCGCTCCCCGTTCTGCGGTCCCTCAGATGCACCAAGCGCACGGCTTCGCAATGCCATCCTTCACCGACTAAAGGACCCTGAGCCTAGTGAACTTGCCAAGTCCTAAATACTTCCCACACCAAGCCTCGTGCTTGGATTTTCCATGCCAAGTCCCATGCTTGGAGTTTCACCGCCAAGGCTACACACTTGGACTTACGTGGCCAACCCTATGTCGAACTTTCCATGACAATCCCATGTCATGTGTTTTGTCTAACATCAAAATACAGTTCGAGTCAAACTCGAGTCCTGGGTCGATTGCACCAACAAAGGTAACACTCTACCTTCTCTTTTGAAATTGAGTACACAAAGCAAAAATAAATACAACAAAAAATTAGAGCTAAGTTATACCAACACTAATTGAAATATGGAGGTAGGCACGGAGTGTTGGATGTGCATCTTTGCGATGAGTTGAAGCTCTAATGGACGAGAATGAATTTTAGCAGCACTTCGACGTAGTAGTAGTGCTCTGGTCGGAGCTGGTTGAGCACTTATTTTATAATGCTTTTCTAGTCGACTAGAATGCCCTCTAGTTGACTCCACATCAACCCGTCGATATGGAACTTCTAGTCTTCCAGTTGACTGAAAACTCTCCAGTCGACTCTAGGTCATTGGCTCTGCATCGGGAAGTTTGGCTCTCCAGTCGACTGAAACTCTTTCCATCTGCAATGCTAGATCTTCAATCGATCACTAGCTAATCCTGCCAAGTGTGCATCCAATCAACTGAACTAAACCGAGTCGACTGAACTTCAGTCAATTGAAATCCATTCAGTCGACTGATCCCTGCAAAACGAGATTAGTACACCTAGATAATACAACACAGGATAACAATAGTAATACTGCACGATCTCGACTTCTAAGTCCCACGCAAACTATCTGTCAGATCGACGCCTAGCTTCGCCCCCCTATAGAGGATTCGACCTCACCTCTCCACTCGAGGCTTACCTGCCGCTTACCTGCTAGACTTACCATTCTTGACATCCGATTTGACTCACCAGGGCTTCCACCAACAGTCCGGTCTACCTGACCCAGATGGACTTTAAGATGATTGTCTGATCTCCTGACCCAACTGGTCTTTATGCCAAATGTCTGGTCCACATGACCCATCTTGATTTCATGCCTGGTGTCCAGTCCTCCTGATCTATCAAGTCAACTACCTAGTATCCGGTCAACACGACATACTAGGACTTCCTATTAAGTTTGTACACTTAACACTGATATTAGAACATAAGTCCTAGCTTTAACTATGGTTCATACATCAAAACCAAGGAGTGATGCTCTCTTATCAACAATCTCCCCCTTTTTGATGTATGACAACACATCAGTTAAAGTTAGGAGAATCAAACTGCAATATCCAATTAAAGCATATATCAGAAATACATTGAGTTAAAGATGTATGTGCATGAAATGCTCATATGCATAAAGAACTTTAACTCTCCCTCTTTTAAGTCTCTTCTCTCTAACTTTAAATCTCCTTTCTCCCCCTTTGGCATACATCAAAATCAATTTTAAGTTTAAAATGCCATAAGATAAGAATTAAAGCTTTCAAACTATAGATCAAGCTCTAACAAAAATGCTTAAGTTTTGAAAATAATTTATCAATACTCCCCTTAAATAAAATTTTATTTTAAAGATGGGATCTCTCCCTATATTTTACGGATTCAAAATTTTCAAAAGAATAATGTTTTTAAATTTTCAAAACTCTTAATGTCACAAATTTCAAAATTTATCAATGCTTCCCTTAAAATGTTTTTGAAATTTTCAAAAATCTTTGAAACTTCACCTTAAAATTCTTTAAAGGTCTAGTTTTCAAAAATTACCCTTAATAATAATATTTGTCAAATTTCAAAATTTTAACTCTCCCTCAATAAAAATATTTTTAAAATTCTCAAAATTTTCAAAAATTCTAACTCCCACTCAATAAAAATATTTGTCAAATTTCAAAATTTTTTAAAATATTTCACTCCCCCTTAATAAAAATATTTTTATTTTCAAAATTTCTCAAAATTTTCTAACTCCCCCTTAATAAATATTTTTATTTTCAAAATTTTCTAACTCCCCCTTAAAAAAATATTTTCAAAATTTCTCAAAATTTTCTAACTCCCTCTTAATAAAAAATATTTTTATTTTCAAAATGATGCAAATGCAATAGAAGATTTGTCCAAGCATGAATTCCAAAATTTTATATTTATACTTAAAAATACACATCTAAAAATTGTCCTTAAAGTAAATGTCCAACTCTTTACTAGCTCAAGTGATATAAAATTATCATCAAGCTTTGAATTAGAGTTAGTCACCGAAGTGATTTATTTGTACTTGTAAATCCCATGTTGGTTCATGTCGATGCACTGAATCTACATCTGGAACCAGGGGTGTAGTCCTAACATCTCAGGCCCATCTTCGTGGCTCAATACACAAACAGGTAATCCTAGGTGTTTGTGAGATGCGAAGGCTTATCTAGGTCTATAGGATCATGAAATCTAAATTGACCTAGGCTAGATTGAATTTTAAATTTCCTTTTAAAAACAATATTATATTAGTTTTCAAAATAAATTTTGAGTAATGAACATGAAAACGTACTAATCTACTAAGCATAATCCTAGTTGTCTTCTAAGCATACTAAATTCAACTTCCGAAAGTGGTTTAGTGAAGATTTTAGCAAGGTTAGATATGGATTCAACATAGTTGAGTTCAATACTACCCTTTGCCACATGATCTCTTACAAAATGTGTTTAGTACGTGAGTGATGGATTGTATTTTTAGATAAATTTATTAAACTTATGTTATCAACTAATGTTTTGACCTTTTTGTAATCTAATTCAAAATCTTTAAGTGTGTGCATCATCCATAATAATTGTGCCACACATTCTCCTAATGCTATGTATTCTGCTTCAGTTGTGGAAAGAGCAACACAGTGTTGCTTTGTCACACCCATGGGGCCTATTCGTCATCCAAATGATGGAGGAACCCCTTAGTGACAATATTCTGAAATATATCACTGGAACCAAATCAGGTAAAAACTTTGAAATAATATAGAAATACAATTATTCTATTCACCGCATGCATGCACGACTAAAATATATATGTCAATTAAAAGTAAATTAGTTTTATGGCTTCAAATCCAATTGCGACAAAATCCAAATATGTAAACAAAATATGACAACAATAAAGAAAGACAAATTGACATCTCGACGATGCAGTGGGTCCAACACGGTAAGAGACTCTCTGAGCGACGTGAAGGTAAGTCGATTGGACACATCCTCTATCAGCTAACCTAGAGGATAAGAGAAGAGGGGGTGAGTACAACCACTCAGTGGGTGGATAGAAAATAGTTTATGTGAGTAAAACATATATGGTTTTAGGAGTAGTTTTCGCTCACATCTCATTTCATTTTATGTTTGTTTTATGTATATTTTACTTTGTTTTGCATGCATTTCCTATTTTCTGGTTCGGAGATATGCTCTTTGTACTTTTGTGTGCAGGATAGCATTTCATGGGGAAAACGGTGCACTTTCGGAGCGAAAAAGAGCATTTGGTAGCTGGATGTAGTAGGGCACATGGCCAGGGCATGTGGCTACACATGGCCGTGTCCGAAGCTCGATATGGGCCACCACAGGGCCACACACGGCCTGGCCATGTGGAAACACATGACTGTGTGGTAGCACAACATTTTGACGTGATTAGGTCTTTTTTTGGATTTTGTGAAGAGCCGACCTCATGTCTATATAAAGAAAGCCACACCCAAACCCTAGGCTGGGACAACACTCCGAAGCCCTAAAAAGCTTCGGAAACTCGCAACGGGGAGGAAGGAAGCCACTCGAGATCCAAGTTCTGCACCTCAATGCCAGGGAGAAGAGCCTCAACTCATTGTAATCTATATTCTTTCCATACTTTATCTTGTATATATGAATTCGACAATGCCTTATGATTCTTTTCTCGCATTCATGGAGTAGATTCTCTGATTCTAGGACTAGGGAGTAGTTTGTGTTGAGTTAGAACATGTTGGTTCAAATATCTTTTCGTTCTTGAATCTATATTTGCAATTGGTGTTTGGTTTAGATCTATAGCTATTGTTTTGGTTTTCTAGTGACTATGCTTAGCCGATACAAGGGGTGACAACTCTCGTATCAAAGATTTAGGAGAATTTAAAGAGGAACCTAGGGGTTGTCCTCATTGCCGATAATTGTGGGTAGAAGGATGCGATAGAGTAGGAAACACGCCCCGTTTTCGACTCGTCGCAAGGATCGATTCGGCATCCTCGTACCGACTATCCCATCCTAAAGCCAGGGGTTGACCTGGTATGGCAGAGGTAGCTTCCGATAGATGCGAAGGCTCATCGGGGGAGTGTATGATGTCCTTTCCACAAAATCGTAGCTAGAAACCTAGACAAAAACCAATTGACAACGTGTTCTGCGACACATAAATGAAATCAAAATTCTAGAATCCATCCAAAGACTCGTAGCATCCCTTCTCTTCCTCCGTGTGACACCGTAATAGAGTTAGGACCGCCGACAACCCTCTGAATCGCAACCATTAGAATCAATTTTCGAACAATAACATCCACCGAATAGATCGGTACTTGAATCTCAGTCCCTGTGGGATCGATAAATCTTTATTACTTGGCGACACCCGTGCACTTGTGGGCATTGAGCACGAGCGCACGCTTTGAGTCCTCGATGGTCTCCGTCGTGAGATTTGAGATCGCGTTCGCGTGCATCAATAATGCATAATTATAATGGACATAATTGACATAATGGAGATCAAAGGAAACAAACCAGAGTAACCCAAACCTCAGAGTACCAATATCGGTCCGCTACAAACCTGGTCAGCAATATAATAAATGCACTTATAACATACACAACCAACTGTGAATCTACAAGCAATAAGTATCAAGATACCACAACAAAGCCTCGTGGCTCTCGAGGTAATACAAAGGGCACTATCTGTAAGCAACGACATGCTACCATGAATGAGACTCGTGGGCAGATAGGCAATATATAGAGCACTGTCTATGCGCAACCACATGCTACCATGAATGAGACTCGTGGGTAGACAGGCAATAAAATACTCAATGTCTATAGGCAACGACATGCTACCACGACCGGGTCTCGTGGGTAGACAGAGTATATAGCTATCTAGCTATTGATTGCACACAACAACATGCTACCATGAACGGGTCTTGTGAGCAGTCAAGATGTCAGGTAGCTATCTAGCTACAGACGACATACGAATCCAACTATCACTAACCCCGAACGGGTAGTGCAAGAGTATAACTCTACGGTAGATTCTCTCAATCATGAATGGGAGACATGATCAACCACATGTATACAAAGCAACCATAGTTTAAAAGTAGGCGACATACGAATCCAACTATCACTAACTCTGAACGGGTAGTGCAAGAGTATAACTCTACGGTAGATTCTCTCAACCATGAATGGGAGATATGATCAACCATAGGTATACAAAGCAACCATAGTTCAAAAGTAGGGAACCTCTACTACATACCCTCTCAACCACGAATGGGAGACATAGCTGGCAGCCGAGATAGGGGAAAAGTTATATATCCTATAACGATTAATCTCATCTTAATTATACTAGTCCAATCATGATACCAATCCAACAAATAATAGATAAGAATCTACCAGCAATATCTATCAATTTATATCTTAGCAATAAATAGGCACGTATAATAGAAATATCAATCAATAACTACAAGCTAATGATGAGCAAGAAACCTAGAATCCAAGGGTCCAACAGATATAGGATCAAAGAAATTCTAGCAAGAACATAAAGTGTAACTATAGGATAACCTAACTAAACAATGTAACCAATATAACCATGCACTAAATTCTAAAAAGGTCATAGATCCACCCACCTGATCTATAGAACATGTTGGTTATCTTCATGTCTGACAATTTACCTCAAATCAGAATCTGTTGTACCATGACGAAGTAACTCTCTTGCAAACGGTAATATACCCAATATAACATCAGCATCATAATTATCAACAAAATAACCGCCTTCTCCCAAGACTTCTTAGTCCATTTCTTTTTGAATTCATCCAAGTCATCAATTACCCAAGGTCGAGGAACAAGGTTCTGACAACTTGCCAAAAAGGACATGCTATCTTTTGCAAATACCTCTGCCAACTGAGAAGAACCCCGGTAAAAAATGTTCCCTGCCAATATACCCTTGACCAAATTTTCCACACATTGACTATCATCTTCGACTACAGCGCCGGAGGCTGAGCTTGTTGGTGTCCCTCCCGGCGGTTGTTAGGCACTTTGGCGATAAGAGAGAATAAAAGACACCGACCGGAATCGACATCGCATTGAGAAACAATGGGTGATGTTGAAAGGGGAAACAAAGGGTGCGGTGCGATAAGGAGACGGTGGAGATGCGTAGAAATGAGGCGAGGATGATGGTGGTGTCGTTGTGCCCATGAAATCTGGCAGCTGCTTGGTGGAGATCTCTGATGATGAAGCGGCAAGGGCGAAGTGCTGGTGTGTGGGCAGCGAGCAAAGGCACCGACGGTGCTGTGGGTGGCGACGAACAGGACACGATGGGAGGTTTTCGTGGTGCTAGCCGGTCGCGGCGACGGAGGCTGGCCGGAGGACGGTCAGGGTTGGTAGTGGTGACCAAAGGGGTAGGTATCAGTGCGTACGTATGGATAGCAGGCGAAGGTGACGGGGCAAGCTCGAGCGGTGGCGTCGGTGTTACTGCGGTCACGAGGAAGAGGAATGAAAAATACAAAAAAAAACTAATAATCATATTATATAAAATAAAAAAATAGCCCTTGCTAATTGGGAATTAGCTCGTGGAATTTTTAGGAATTTTTAGAAATTTTTCCGGATTCAAAAGGAGTCCATATGAGGAAGATTTAAGTGTAAATGGGGAGTTGGGTCGACTTGAGTTAACTCGGACTTAACCTAGGTTAAATTTGGGTCAAGCTTGAGCCAACCGAACCGAATCGGTCAGCTTGAACCAAACTGCCGAACCATTTTTAAAAGGCTTCGATCGCGATTTCTTTCTCTAGCGATTTCTTTCTCTCCTCCGCACCATCATTTTTCCGAATCACCGCTGCCGCCAGCGATTTCATTCTCCCCGGTGCGCCATCACCGGTGCCTCTCCCTCCCGAGCTCGGCGATAGCAAGCTCTTCCAGCCAACGGGTGCTTCGGCGCATGAGATGACCACCATGACTACCGAGCCAGTTCGTCACCGACCCTTCATTTTGTCAGATTTGGGAGCTGCCATGCCAATCGTCGGCGGAGGGGATCTCTGATTTTGGGTTCCCGAGCTTGATTCCAATCCTCGCTGGGAGCTAGGGGTCAGCAGCGATTCGATGAAGTCTACGGCTGTGAGCTGGGATTCACGAGCTCTACTGAGATTTAGGTAAGTAGGCGATCTGTTTCCTTTGATGTGGATGAAATCCATCCTTGTGATTTTCGCTGCCAGTAGCTTAGATCTATGGTCTTTGGGCAAGGATTGGATTGGCGTTGTTGGATTACTTCGGTGAACAGGGGAGGGGTTGCCGGTGAAGATTTGGCCGGTAAGTGTGTTTATCCCTTTTGCTTCATCTGTAAATTGATATGAATTTGGGGTGTAATCAGTGTTGTTGTTGTTGATTGGAGTGTTTGAGGTTTTCTGTGTGATCTACGCGAAGGAGTTATTCTAAGTGTGGATGGTGCCGGTTTGATTTGGAGTTTAGGTGGGAAGCTGGGTTTGATTGGCTCGGATTGGTGATGTAGGTGTGGTTAGGTTTGTTGTTATTGATTCAGTAATGAGGAGCTGTAATAGATGTTGAATATGGGTTGTTTGGGTGTATGGATTGAACGGTGAAAGGTAGGGTATAATCTCTGTTTTCCTTTGATTGTTTTGTAGGAAATCGGTAGATTATGATGTTTGTATCAGTAGTTGCCTTAGTTGATCAGATACCTCTTGGGGGTGTTGTTTCTATTGTGATCGATTGCATTTGTGTATAGCTGTGAATTGTTGTGGATGATGGAGCTACCATGGCAGTGATCGAAGGTGTGTGTGAATTGATGGGATGCAGAGATTTGTGGATTGAGGTCAGTCTATATTGTCGGGAGTGTGGTTAGATCTATTCACCATAATTAATCTTGAGGATGTCGGTGATTTATTTTGAGTTTGTCATGGTGTATCGGATTGGGATAATCGGGGTTCCTACCTCGTAGACGAGGAAAGGATGCGCGTATAGGAACGATGTAGTGTTTAGTTCCTACGTTTGTTGGATACTTGTATTTAATCATTGTTGCTATTATGTGCAGGTTTGGATATGAAGCAGGTCCACGGCCGTGAGGACTATTGGTACAGGATTCGTATCATGTGGGTAATATCTATCTAGTCCGGTAGTTTTGATCAAATTCTAGTGCATGAATTTGGATATATGTTTATACCTGTTTACCTTAAATCTACTCTTATTTAATCATATGCTTGTACTGCCTTGACCTTTGAGATATATACTCTGTTACGTCATTGATTATCTAGCACGGATAGGAACTATAAACCCTATTATGTGTTAGCCGATGAATATTCAGTAAGTACAGGTGGTTAGGGTTATCCTTGTGACCTCAGATTGGATTACTGTGTTACATCACTAGGGTTAGGTGATGGATTGGATTATGGAGTCGATTGTTATATCATACCCGTATTAGCGGTGCATCTATTGTGGATCTAGTTGTCTGTGCATAGATAAGTATGTGGTTGTCAGTATGTGACCATGGACTAGAGGTCCTAGCGTGATGGTATATCCATTATGGATTGTGTGCCTGTGTATGGTTATATGGATGGTCGATAGTATCTCGCTACTGACTAGAGGTCTTAGCGTGGTTGTTTGTCAGAGGTGTATGACTCTTTGTGCGATAGAGAGAGTCTTGTGGATTGTAGTCCTTGCATAGTTGACTTTTGGTTGACCAGGACTCCCCGTGGGACAGGGAGTGTGGCGAGGATACATGTATGGAGCTATGCATCATGACATTGCATGCATGCTGTTGATTGGGTCTCCCTTATGGTTGAGATGGGTCTTTAGTCATCCTGCCTCCCCGGCCACTCAGGGTAGTGGTTGCAGGATTGAGGGAAGAGCATTGTTGTGCGTGCCGTTCTCGACCACTATGGATGGTGGTAGCTGGAGATTCACACTTGGCCACTGTGCGGAGTGGTAGTTAGCGCACTCACCCACTATAGACGGTGGTCGTGTGATGTGTAGTAATCCTGGGTGCAGTGCTCGTCTACTCATGGGTAGGGACGGAGCGGCTAGCAGCAGGGACCCCCGTGTGAGTAGCATATAGCTCTATGGCGGCTAGCTACTGTTTCATACTACCCAACTCAGTCACTCGAGAGTGGTGGCGGTTGGAGTCGGGATAGTTGTCATGTCGTGCCACCTAGGCCACACTGGGGTCGTGGTAGCGAGTTGGGTGCGCATGCATGACCATGCATATGCATTGCTGATATATATGTATGCATGTATTTGATATATGTTTTACATATGCCTGTGAGATGCTGCATTTGATTGAGCTATGATTGCTGCATATGGTTGATCATCATGATACATGTCATCTGCATTTTATATACTACTATGTGTTGAGCATGATACATGCGTTGATTCAGACTGTTGTATGCATTTGATTAGCATCATGTCATTGTGTGGTATGGATCGGGTTGTCATTACAGGTGATCATATACTGTATATATGTTGGAGTATTGGTCAGACATGAGATTGACTTGGTACGTTATATGGGTTATGTTATTGTATATCTGTTCAGGATGATATAGCTTATGGTGTTGCAGACCGTCAGGTACGTTGGTACATTACTTCATGTCCAGTTGATCAGTTTAGTATATATACACTGAGTATGACTTTACTGTAGTTACTTGTTATTAGAGTTGGATAGGACTGTATGTCTATTGGACTCATGCTGTATACCTGTAGATCTTCACATGTATACTTGTAAATATCTTTACCCTATATGTTCATACACTTTCTATATATTACCCCTGAGTTTATACTCACCACCCCGGGACCCTGGGCTTCCTGTCGCCTAGGTAATAGGTAGAAGATTCTTTGGACGTTCGGAGCTCCGCCAGCTGATCCCATCTCACACCGGACGAATGGATATGTTTTTCCGTATTGTTGTATTACTATGGATTGTTGGTTTGGGTTTTTACCTTGTATTGTTTCCGTATTTGTGATATACGGATGTGATATACGTATTTGGTCTTTGATTTGATTTCTGTTATGATTCTTGTCGTGTCAAGTCACTCCGGAGTGAACAGTTGGTCTTTGTATCTTGTTTATCTGCTTGTATTGTTTCCGCTGTGTTTAGTATAATTGGTATGTTGATATCTTTATATCATATTGTTGTTGTGGGCCTACGGGCCTTGTATTAACCCGATATGTTGCCACGTACAAGGGGAGATGCCGTCCGTTTGCTTTTCGGCACGGTATACTCTCGGGGCGTGACAATTTTATTGGTATCAGAGCCCTAGGTTGCGAAGTCCATTTTTGGATTTTTATTTCGTTCGAACATCGAGTTTTGCTTTACTCGGTTTTGGTTTCGTGAGTTCTGGGATCTGGCTGTTGCGGACATCTCCGAGCTACAAGGTTTAAGGTAGTCACATCTCTTGTGGAGATCAAAGATTACAGTCCTAGGGATTTTCACTGATTTTACTTGTCAGATTGTTATCTGCAGGGTATTGGACTAAGCGAGTATACTATTGCTGATGCAGATAGTAGAAAATTAGGGGATGATATTCATAGGAATGTTGATCCCTGAGATGGTCGTTCTAGGTTGTATAACTTTGGGAGTACTTTTGGAGTACTTGACTCGGGTTATACGAAGATAGTAGTGTTAGTTGAATACCATTATCCGGATTTAGTCGGTACTTGGTGGAAGAGATGGAAAGTAACCTTCGGGAAATCACACATCACTTGGCCACGGTGTAGTGATGTTGTGAGAGAGTATTTTCACGCGTCATCTTCTTTGACTCATCGCCGGATAATTCTTGAGCTTTGGGTTGGGTGATCATTTGGTAACAAAAGTACCCTACAGAGTCGTTAGACTTGCGAGGGTAACGACCACCTAATAGCTCGAGAATGTGATTGGGTTGGTTTTGGCCACCCACGGGTTATCGGTTGACATCTTGATCAGGATGTTTGGATCTCCTACCAGATTCTACCGGAAGCCCTTAGACCGAGTCATGTGTATAGAATGACTCCGTAGCAAGTGTTTTAAGAGTTGGAGATTTGATAAGCAGATATTGCAAGTCAAATTATTGGAATCCGAAGTCTCCGAATGTTTGACAAAAGAAGCAAGATTAAAGTCATGAGTCATGAGCGACTATTGGAGAGTTTTTCGATCATAGAAGACCGATTGCAGATTGTCAGCAGCTTCTCATGATTATCAGCGAACTCAGAGGAAAGACTCCGAAGGGAGATTGTGTGCGTGCAGTGCGGGTCACGACGAGACACAGAGCTAGATTATCCGATGGACCATTGTATCTGTTTCTACTATAAGAAGCCGGTATCTACGAGGAGAGTATGTATTTTGAAGACTCAGTTGAAGACTATGGATGATGCTTTCGAGTGGACAATCCACAACCTCAAAAGCCGAGATCATTACAGAAGAATGGATTATCCCATCAGCAGCGATCTACTACCTCAGATATAGTTGGAGCTCTTTGATACTTTCATCCGGAAGAAGTAAGTTACTCAGCAGTATCAGCCGAAGATATCTCAGAAGACTCAGACGTTCAGACAACAATTGTTACCTTCCCAGACGACAACAACGGTTACCTTCTCAGGCATAGTTATGATTTGTTCAGAGGAGAGAGAGTATACGACGATGGTCGTATCTAGGTGGTATTCTTCAATTGTAGCTGTACCTTTCGTAGAGTTGGAGCGTGCTACGATGTTGACAATTCTTCAGTATTTTACAGTCGGATGTATATTATCTGCCAGTACAATAGTGGTTATCATCTCCGTGCAGTTGTTTCAGTTTGTACCTCCATTTTCAGCAGTTGATTTCAGTTCCTCCATGGTAGATTTTTAGAGCTACTTGAGCTCAGTCGTGAAGAACAGATATTGGGCGAGTTTACATGGTTACTCGAGAAGAAGTATAGAAGACCGAAGGATCGGTCCTTCGGGGTATTACTTTAGGTTATCCTATTTGCGGATATATCGAGAGATACTGGTAGTTTACAAGTACCTTTGTCTAGAACATTCTTGGATAGGGTTCGAAGAGTTCCTATCGACTGGTGTGTTGGTGATTGTCGCTACCGTCAGGTGAGATGTTGATCAATAATCAAGAAGTCAAGGGATACCCTTAGCCTTTGCTAGACATACCACTACTATAGACATATCCTTACGGATAGTTAGATTGTTGGAGCATTGGTGTACTAGGACTCTCGGATGTACGTATAATACGAGAGTATTCGGATGTAGTTACGGATGAACTCTCGGGCTGGTCACTGCATGGGCAAGGGGAATATGCGATTGAGATGATTTTGAGAATAGTTTCGATATTGAGACCTCATACCGGGAGATGATTTTATTGGTATCAGTGTTGCTAAACACTGTGGTAAATGGAAGAACATAAGTTGCTATTATATGAGGTGTTGGATGGGATATTTATCCATTTCAGTATTCCTTCTAGAGAAGTTCCGAAACTCTTCGTTAAAAGAGAGATAGACCTTTGAGGTTATACATCGATTATCGATTGTGGTATGCAGTAGTTGTTGGAAATGAATATCCTTCGTTGTGGATAGATGATTTATTTAGATCAGCTAAATGACACCTGTGTATATCCTAGGGTTGGCCTACGACTGGAGGTTTGATATTGTAGTGACTTAGTGTCATACAAATTATCATTGCCGGTGTGATGATTGAGCTATCTGTAGCTTAGAGTAAAAGGGATACAGGTGTGTAGAAGACGATATTTCATACTTGGTATGAATTTTAGGAGATGTTGATAATGTTGTTAGACTTATCGACGATTTAGTCGTTCATGAACTTGAGGAATCAAGTACTCTTGGAGTATTTGAGATCGATTGTCATTATATCTATGGATGATATATTTTTGGGTTATATTCACAATCTTGAGGGAAGTTGTGGTATCCCTAGATTGATTTGGTATTTACCATAGATGAGGATAGGATGTTCTAGCGATACTATATCGTCGACTTGTTGGACCAAGAAGGTGATGAAAATCACCTGGTCGGAAAGTTGTGAAGCTAGGTTTCATGGCCTAGACGATGACTGACTTTTGCGTCAGTGTTAGTTAATCCATTCCGATATGTATGGAAGAGTATTGTACACAGATGCATCATTTCAGGGATTAGGAGCGATCCCGATGCAGTTGAATGAGACATATATTATGTGTATGCTAGTTGAGAAACTAACGAGATTAGTCATTATAGTCTTCCAGTTACTTTCAGTTCTGTGTGACAGAGTGAATTTTGGACATTAGATTAATTTCTCTTGTGAGAATAAATCTCCATCTCTGGGAAGGATAGTGGTTCCCAGAGTTGCATTTGCTTTAGGAAGAGTTGTTGGAGGAGACTCTTCATTCGGGAGTGATGATTTATTCGGAGTGTATTCGAAAATTGTGAGTATTGAGACGTTCTTGGTGGTAGAATGACATGTGGAACATGGTTGAGTTCGTAGCTTGATGTTGGTGTGCCAACATGTAAAGGTGGAATATTAGTGATCGGCAGGGTTACGTACCGTGATGAAGTGAGAGCTTAGTACGTTAGACTGTGTTGGGAGATTATCTAGAATTCGGAAAGGACTTGATAGGATTTGGGTAGTCGATGATCGATTAGCTAGATCCGCTCATTTTCTTCCAAGTCGTAGGATGGATTTCGTGGGATCGCTTGATGGAATTATATCCATGGAGTAACCTTGAGTATCATTTCTGATAGTGATTCATGATTCACCTTACGATTTTGGCAAAGTCTTCCACCGGTTATGGGATAGAGCTCCACTCTGGTACAATTATTTACCTTTTGGATAGATAGTCCATAAGAAGGTGGTATTCAAACTTTCAAAGGGTCTGTGAGAGTATCCATAATAGATTCTAGAGGCTATCAGTACCCCACTTAGTCACTTGAGGTGTGACTTTTCTCCAGATACTTGAGTAGTTGTTGTGACCTCTTAGACTCGTACATGAGTCAGAAATTTAGGGACCAAATTGTTATTAGTGGGGGAGAATGTAAAATATAAAAAAAAACTAATAATAATATTAAATAAAATAAAAAAAATAGCCCTTGCTAATTGGGAATTAGCTCGTGGAATTTTTAGGAATTTTTAGAAATTTTTCCGGATTCAAAAGGAGTCCATATGAGGAAGATTTAAGTGTAAATGGGGAGTTGGGTCAACTTGAGTTAACTCGGACTTAACCTAGGTTAAATTTGGGTCAATCTTGAGCCAACCCAACCGAACCGGTCAGCTTGAACCAAACTGCCGAACCACTTTTAAAAGGCTTCGATCGCGATTTCTTTCTCTCGTGATTTCTTTCTCTTCTCCGCACCATCATTTTTCCAAATCACCGCTGCCGCCGACGATTTCATTCTCCCCGGTGCGCCATCGCCGGTGCCTCTCCCTCCCGAGCTCGGCGATAGTGAGCTCTTCCAGCCAACGGGTGCTTCGGCGCATGAGACGACCACCACGACTACCGAGCCAGTTCATCACCGACCCTTCGTTTTGTCAGATTTGGGAGCTGCCATGCCAATCGTCGGTGGAGGGGATCTCTGATTTCGGGTTCCTGAGCTTGATTCCAGTCCTCGCTAGGAGCTAGGGGTCAGCAGCGATTCGATGAAGTCTACGGCTGTGAGCTGGGATTCACGAGCTTTGCTGAGATTTGGGTAAGCAGGCGATCTGTTTCCCTTGATGTGGATGAAATCCTGTTGGATCGATCGGATCGCTAGAAGGGGAGGGGTGAATAGCGATAGAAACTTTTTAGTACGAATTCGTTTTAAAAAAAAAGTTATATGCAGCGGAAAGATAAACAAAACAAAAAGTAAAGGAGACAATAGACACAAGAGATTTACTTGGTTCGTAGCCGAAGGCTACTACTCCAAGGCCCTAGTGGTCCTTGACCACGTACGGAGGGAAAACTACTAAAGAACTCCTCCTCGTTGGATGTAGGAGTTAGACGGATACAAAAAGCCCGAGGTAGAAGGACACTCCCCCTCTCCTCGTTATAATGAAAGCTTTACTAAAAGGAATAAACTGAAATACAATTTAGAACTTTCGTTACCGACGACTTTAAAGGTTGGAGGTTGAAGCTCTAGTCGTCGTCTCGGCAGCACTTCGTCGTAGTGATGTCGGAGAGTCGGAGCGTATCGGAAGCACTTGGAAGCTTTTGAATTGATTCAAAACCCTAGGTTTGGCCCTCCTTTTATAGCCTTTGAGCCCCTCATCGAATGGGTCTTTAGCCAATCACAAATGGGCACAAAACCCCTTGAAAAATGGTGATAACTCTTGACTACTCGAGGCTGATCCTTTGATGATCATTGTTTAATGAAGTCGAGTCCTCCAGTGGCGGTCGTGATGCTAGCTGCAAGGCAAGGTTAGCTCAACAAAAACATAATTTCGATGGTTGTCGACCATCCGATCTCGACCTAGACCATCTATAAGAAGTCTTTGGTCGGATCTATGCTTAAGATCATCCCCGTAAAGAGGATACGACCTTACTTACGCTCGCACACACGAGCTTACCTCAGTACTTACGTGTTGCTTTTGCTTTCGGCCTTCCACTCAATTCCTTTGGCTCCCTCCGAAGTCTCTTGAGTGTCGCCCGACCACCGCAGCTTCCTCCGGGTGTCGCTAGCCTTCAGCTCCAGCGTTGAGACTTTTTTGCACACTTGATTTAGCTCATGAGATAACAATATATGCTTAACTTTGTATCATTTGCTATAATCAAAACTTAGGTTCGACTTAGGTGCCTACTGCACCAACAATCTCTCCCTTTTTGATTTATGGCAAACCCACATACAAAGTTAAGTAAATAGCAAGCATGAAGAGTAATAATGTGCATGAGAAACAAAAAAAATATGAAGATTAAGTTGGAGTAGTAAGGATTTTCTTCAAGTACTCCCCTTGAGGAAACTTCCCCCTTGACCGAGGGTGAGTCTTGAAGAAAGACCTTAATCCTCCCCCTTGAGGGTTGCTTTAAGTAATTAACATTACTTAAAGTTGGCCTTAGTAAAACGTTTTCGTTAAGCCCTTTCTCTCCCTTAAGTAAAACATTAACGACATAAAGTTTAAAAAAAAATAAGTTTAAGTAAAACGTAGACGGCACAAATAAGTTTAAGTTAAGAATTCTTTGGCCTTTTGGTAAAAGTTAACTAAGTTTTAACTTTTGGTTTAAATATGAAGTAAGAGTTAAGTTATCAAAAAAAATTTGACCCCTTAACTTTGGCCTTTTTCTCCCCCTTTTGCCGTATATCGAAAAGAGTAAGGGGTGTATGGAAAACAAAATAAGTGTTAAATTTAAAGTCCAAGCATGTTCCCCATTTTTTATATAAAAAAAATAATATACTGAAAATAAGCTCATCTATAAAATATTCGACTCATATTTGGCTTGATTGATATGTAAGATCAACCAGTCCTGGTCAGAGTCGGTTAGTATGTATGATTATACTCCGTGGTTCATAGCGATGCACTAGCTCTACATCTGGAACCAGGAGTAAGGTCCTAACATCTCACGTCCATCTACGTGGCTAAGTACACAAACACATTAGTCCTATGTGTTGTGAGATGTACTGACTCCTTAAATCTATAGGTGCATGATATCTAAGGTATGTCCTATGCTAGTTCCATAAAAATGAAATTAAAGAAATAGTAGTAAGAACATATAATTTGCATGTACCTATTCTATTACGCACATGCCCAATTTTCATCTTAATAGACTAAATTCGGCTTCGGGTAGGGGTTTAGTAAATAGGTCTGCTAAGTTAGACTTCGATTCGACGTATTCGAGTTGTATTGCTCCGTTGGCCACATGTTCTCGAATGAAATGGTGTTTGACCTCTATATGTTTGGTCCTAGAGTGACATATCGGATTCTTTATAAGATTAATTGAACTAATGTTATCTACATGAAGTTTAGTATTCGTAAAGTCTAACTTAAAGTCACGGAGGGTGTGCTTCATCCAAAGAAGCTGCGTGACACACTCACCCATCGCGATGTATTCGGCTTCGGTGGTAGATAAAGCAACACAGTGTTGCTTCCTACTGCACCAACTCACTAGACTCGAGCCGAGAAGTTGACAACAACTACTCGTACTTTTTCTATCGAGCTTACTACCGACATAATCCGAATCGGAGTAGCCGATTAGTTCGAACTCCGTAGATCTAGGGTACCAAATACCAACGTTAAGTTTACCCTTAAGATATCTAAGGATACGCTTAACTAGGATTAGGTGAGACTCCTTAGCACAGGTTTGAAACCTGGCGCACATACTTACTGCGAATAGGATGTCGGGTCGACTCGCAGTTAAGTATAGGAGACTTCCTATCGCGCTCCTATAGTACTTTAAGTCAATGGACTTACTTTCAGGGCCTTCTCCTATGTTAACATTAATCGCCATTGGGGTGTTTATTATCTTAGCGTCTTGCATTCCAAATCTTTTAATTAACTCCTTAGTGTATTTCTGTTGATATAGGTATATACCATCCTTAGTTTGTTTAATTTGTAGACCTAAAAAGAAACTTAACTCACCTACCAAGTTCATTTCGAACTCACTTTCCATGAGTGAAACGAACTCGTTTAGTAAGGTTGAGTTAGAGGTTCCAAAAATTATATCGTCTACGTAAATTTGAGCTATGAATATTTCTTTACCTAAGGTTTTTACGAAGAGAGTTGGGTCAACTAAGCCTTGGTTAAACCCTTTTGACTTAAGATGGATTGAAAGTCTCTCGTACCAAGCTCGAGGAGCTTGTTTAAGTCCATAGAGAGCTTTCTTAAGTTTTAGAGCATGGTCGGGTTTATCTAGATTTTCGAATCTGGGGGGTTGGCTAACATAAACTTCTTATTTAATGTATCCATTTAGGAATGCCGACTTAACATTCATTTGAAACAGCTTAAATCCTCGATGTGCGGCATAAGCTAGCAACATTCGAATGGATTCGAGTCTAGCTACTGGGGCATAGGTTTCGTCGTAATCTAAGCCTTCGACTTGACTAAACCCTTTGGCGACTAACCTAGCCTTGTTTCTAACTACTTCACCTTTATCATCAAGCTTATTTCGAAACACCCACCTTGTTCCAATTATCATTTTGTCTTTAGGTGGTGGTACTAATTCCCACACTTCATTCCTAGTAAATTGAGCTAGCTCTTCTTGCATTGCAATAATCCAATCGGGATCAAGAAGAGCTTGTTCAATTGATTTGGGTTCTATCTTTGAAATTAAGGAAATTTGACTAAGGTTCCTATAGGATGCTCTAGTTCGAACTCCTAGATTAGGATCTCCTATCACTTGATCGATAGGGCGGTTAGTCTGAATCCTAGATTGGGTTGGGTTTGTATCACCTAATGCTTGATCAATGGGGTGACTTGGTTGAACACTAGTTTGACTCGGATCACTTGTCACTTGGTCGACAAGAGAAGTTGGTTGATGTGGATTAGACTCGATCTCAGGGTCGGAGACGAGTTTGGTATCAGTGGGCTCAACACTTGGGGTTATTAAGGGTTTTGTAGGTTTGGGTACTTCATCAAATACTACATTGATAGTCTCCTCGACTCTAAGGGTGTCGTGATTATATACTCTATAAGCTCGACTTGTAGTCGAGTATCCTAGAAAGATTCCGGTCGTGGTTTTGGATGTAAATTTCCCTAGGTAATCCTTAGTGTTTAGGATATGTACCTTACACCCAAATACCCTAAAGTACTTGATGTTAGGTATTTTATCGTGATAAATCTCGTACGAGGTCTTAAGGTGCCTTTTTACCATAAGGATCCTATTTTGGACATAGCATGCCGTACTCACGGCTTCTGCCCAAAATCTATCGGGTAGGTCGTATTCGTTCAACATGGTCCTAGTGACTTCTTGTAGAGTTCGGTTTTTCCGTTCCACTAGGCCATTTTGCTGAGGGGTCCAAGGGCAAGAGAATTCATGGTGGTATCCGTTTAGGTTACAGAAGTCGGTGAACCTTTGATTTTCGAATTCACCACCATGATCGCTTCTAAGTCTTTTAACCTTAAGGTCTTTTTGATTCTCGATTAATTTGAATAGATTGATTAATTGATCTAGGGTATCATTTTTATGTTTGATGAACCTAACCCAGGTAAACCTGGAGTAGTCGTCAATTATGACTAAGCAATATTGACTTCTATTGAGTGACTTGGCTCCATGTGAATCGAATAGATCCATATGCAGGAGCTCAAGTACACTTGAGGTTCATTCTTGGTTAGTTAACTTGTGTTGTGTCCTAGGTTGTTTTCCTTGTTGACAAGCATTACAGATTTTATTAACCAGGTTGTTGAGGTTGGGTAAGCCTCTGACTAAGCCACTCTGACTCATCTTGTGGACGAGTCTTGGGTGCGAGTGACCGAGTCGTCGGTGCCACAACCATGATTCCTCTTCCTGTGTCATAAGACATTTGGCTGAGGATTTGATTAAGTTAATTGTGTAAATGTTATTTTTCCTAGTTCCTTTGAGTATTGTTTTAGCTGTTTTATTTGTTTTAATTACACATTCATTTTCTAAAAATACGACCTTATAGTTATTGTCACATAATTGGCTTACGCTAAGCAGGTTATATTCAAAATTCTCTACAAGTAATACATTTTTAATAACAAAATTCGAGTTAAGCTCAATATCACCTGATCCGATGATTTTGAGCTTACCGTTATTCCCAAAGGCTACCGATCCTTGTCGTTTGAATTGAAGCTTTGTGAATTTGAGTTGATCCCCGGTCATGTGTCGGGAGCAACCGCTGTCCAACATCCATTGATCCTACACACAAGGTGGTTGGATTGGATGTTAGATAATTTTTTTTTAAAAAAGAATTGGTTGTAAGTTGTTAAACCTAGGTCATCTTACTTGTGTCTATATGATCAAGCATGTTATACTTATGTGGTTTTTGTGAGATGACTTCCAATTAAGTTGATTAAGTGGATTTAGGTTCAAGTAATTTTATGTTAGATTTGGATTTGACCCTAGGCTTGTCAAGTTTACCTTTTCAAGATCATGGCTTCCAGGTCGTGGCGAGGCACAGGGGCCTTCTTTCATCGGATCATCGACCACTTCCTTAGACAAAGCCATGTTCAAGAAAGTGATGACTTGACTCACCTAAGATTATTTCCTAGTCTAACTGGTTATTTTTGAAAAGAGGCTCCCCGAGGCTCAATCTTTTCGAAGAATTTTAGTTGGTTATGTTTTTTGAAAAGAGGCTCCCCGAGGCTCAATCTTTTCGAAGAGTTTTAAGTGAGTTCACAAGTTTTAAAGCACAAATTTTCTAAGTTAAAGCATGCAATTTCTAAGTTAAAGCACACACTTTCTAAGTTAAAACATGCAATTTCTAAGTTAAAGCACAAACTTTCTAAGTTAAAGCATGCAATTTCTAAGTTAAAGCACACACTTTCTAAGTTAAAACATGCAATTTCTAAGTTAAAGCACAAACTTTCTAAGTTAAAGCATGCAATTTCTAAGTTAAAGCACAAACATGTTTTGTACTGGCTCCCCCTAGACCGTTGAATCGGTTCGGTCTATCCACATAGTGGATTTGGTCCTTGGGAATCCAGTACGGGTTGGATCCTAGAGTTGAAATCAAAAGGTTCTTAGGGACCCATGCTTGGACATGTTTCCTATGTCGACTTACAATCGACATATACGACCTATTAGTCGTGTTTGAGTTAAACCCTAGTCCAGCCTTGTTGTACACGACCCTTTGAGATCCAAGTAGGAGGTCAAGTCCTTTGGATCCCGAAGTGAACCTTTCCAACGTGTTCCTAAGATCTTCGACTTGACTTTTCAAGAGAGAGTTCTCAACTTTGAGCTTTTCAACTCGAGTTGAATCCTTCTCTTGAACTCGACTAGTCGAAGAGGTTAGGGAGACCTCGTGTTTGAGGAGTTTAACCTCCTCAACAAGGGTCTCGACCTTGGACTCGGACTTAGCTAACTTCCTAGACAAAAACCTAACCGTATTATGTAAAGTATTAAATAAAGTTCGACTTACTTTAAGGGTATCTTTTGAACCGAATGCGTATCTGTGGCTTGACTTGAAGGTAGCTTCGTAGTCCGAGTCATCCTTAGGTTCCGACTCAAGTTCAGGTTCGATCTCCGTGTCTGACTCAATCGATTTCGCCATGAAGACGTGGTCTTCATCTTCTTCGGATGACGCTTCTTCCCATGTCGCGTTGAGGGCCTTCTTGTGCTTAGGTGCTCGGTGGTTGAGCTTGGGGCACTTGGACTTGATATGTCCAAACCTGTTACACTCATAACACCTAATATTAGAACTTTTAGGCTTACCTTGGTTGGGTCGAGTTGTGGTTCGCTTTCGTCCCTTGGCTATCCTTCGAGCTAGGTTCATTAGTTTGGCAGTCAACTCTGGGTCAACTTCTTCTTCGGACTCGTCTTCCTCCTCGGTTGGTGGTGGCTTGCTTGCGATTTTCTTCTTCTTTGATCCTGCAAACAAGGCTATACCCCTCTCGGGTTCCGTGTTGGACTGCTCATGTAATTCGAAATCAGAAAAGAGTTCATCTAACCTAATTTTAGAAAGATCCTTGGAGACCTTGTAGGCATCGACCATGGATGCCCACAAGGTAGTCCTCGGAAACGAGTTTAGAACATACCTTATAAGGTCGCGGTTTTCGACCTTTTGCCCGATTGTGTGTAGGTTGTTGACTATGTCCTGGACTCGGGCGTGAAGTTGGGTCGCGGACTCGTGTTCCTGCATTTTTAGGTTATATAGTTTATTGAAAAGAAGATCACGCTTACATACCTTGGCTTCATCGGTCCCTTCATGTAGCTCCACTAGTTTCGTCCAAAGATCTTTTGCGCTTATGAAGGGGCCGACGCGATTTAGCTCCTCCTTGGATAGGCCGCATTGGAGGATTTGTGTTGCCTTGGCGTTGGCTTCGACTTGTCGTTTTGTCGCAATGGTCCATTGATCATAATCCAAGGAGTCACCCACTTCATTAGTCGGAAGTGTGAAACCCGTTTGGATTATGATCCACATCTCGATTTGGGTTTTGAGAAAGCATTCCATCCGACACTTCCAATAACGGAAGTCATCTCCGTTGTAAAACGGAGGTCGGACGGTGCTAAAACCCTCGAGATGGGCCATTAGAACAAAAGACACAAATGGACGGAGACGAAGAAACTAACAACGACAAAAACACGAAAACAAGTACCAAGACTCGCGTCTTGGATTAGTAGTGCGTGAGAAAAACTTAACAAAGCAAAATAAATAAAAAAATAGAATTAAAAGAAAAATAAATCTGTAAAAAGGCTAGATTGGTGGTTTCACCAAATCTTAGCAACCCCCGGCTCTGATACCAATTATTGGATCGATCGGATCGCTAGAGGGGGGGGGGTGAATAGCGATAGAAACTTTTTAGTACGAATTCGTTTTAAAAAAAAAGTTATATGCAGGGGAAAGATAAACAAAACAAAAAGTAAAGGAGACAATAGACACAAGAGATTTACTTGGTTCGTAGCCGAAGGGTACTACTCCAAGGCCCTAGTGGTCCTTGACCACGTACGGAGGGCAAACTACTAAAGAACTCCTCCTCGTTGGAGGTAGGAGTTAGACGGATACAAAAAGCCCGAGGTAGAAGGACACTCCCCCTCTCCTCATTATAATGAAAGCTTTACTAAAAGGAATAAACTGAAATACAATTTAGAACTTTCGTTACCGACGACTTTAAAGGTTGGAGGTTGAAGCTCTAGTCGTCGTCTCGACAGCGCTTCGTCGTAGGGATGTCGGAGAGTCGGAGCGTATCGGAAGCACTTGGAAGCTTTTGAATTGATTCAAAACCCTAGGTTTGGCCCTCCTTTTATAGCCTTTGAGCCCCTCATCGAATGGGTCTTTAGCCAATCACAAATGGGCACAAAACCCCTTGAAAAATGGTGATAACTCGACATCGATCGATTCTTCGACTACCGACCGCGATCGAATGTTTGTCCGATCGGTCGAGTCCTCAAATGATCGGTCGATGCTAGCTGCAAGGTAAGGTTAGCTCAACAAAAACATAATTTCGATGGTCGTCGACCATCCGATCTCGACCTAGACCATCTATAAGAAGTCTTTGGTCGGATCTACACTTAAGATCATCCCCGTAAAGAGGATACGACCTTACTTACGCTCGCACACACGAGCTTACCTCAGTACTTACGTGTTGCTTTTGCTTCTGGCCTTCCACTCAATTCCTTCGGCTCCCTCCGAAGTCTCTTGAGTGTCGCCCGACCACCGCGGCTTCCTCCGGGTGTCGCTAGCCTTCAGCTCCAGCGTTGAGACTTTTCTGCACACTTGATTTAGCTCATGAGATAACAATATATGCTTAACTTTGTATCGTTTGCTATAATCAAAACATAGGTTCGACTTAGGTGCCTACTGCACCAACAAATCCATCCTTGTGATTTTCGCTGCCAGTAGCTTAGATCTATGGTCTTTTGGCAGGGATTGGATTGGCGTTGTTGGATTACTTCGGTGAACAGGGGAGGGGCTGCCGGTGAAGATTTGGCCGGTAAGTGTGTTTATCCCTTTTGTTTCATCTGTAAATTGATATAAATTTGGGGTGTAATCAGTGTTGTTGTTGTTGATTGGAGTGTTTGAGGTTTTCTGTGTGATCTACGTGAAGGAGTTATTCTAAGTGTGGATGGTGCCGGCTGGATTTGGAGTTGAGGTGGGAAGCTGGGTTTGATTGGCTCGGATTGGTGATGTAGGTGTGGTTAGGTTTGTTGTTATTGATTCAGTAATGAGGAGCTGTAATAGATGTTGATTATGGGTTGTTTGGGTGTATGGATTGAACGGTGAAAGGTAGGGTATAATCTCTGTTTTCCTTTGATTGTTTTGTAGGAAATCGGTAGATTATGATGTTTGTATCAGTAGTTGCCTTAGTTGATCAGATACCTCTTGGAGGTGTTATTTCTGTTGTGATCGATTGCATTTGTATATAGCTGTGAATTGTTGTGGATGATGGAGCTACCATGGTGGTGATCGAAGGTGTGTGTGAATTGATGGGATGCGGAGATTTGTGGATTGAGGTCAGTCTATATTGTTGGGAGTGTGGTTAGATCTATTCACCATAATTAATCTTGAGGATGTCGGTGATTTATTTTGAGTTGGTCATGGTGTATCGGATTGGGATAATCGGGGTTCCTACCTCGTAGACGAGGAAAGGATGCGCGTATAGGAACGATGTAGTGTTTAGTTCCTACATTTGTTGGATACTTGTATTTAATCATTGTTGCTATTATGTGCAGGTTTGGATACGAAGCGGGTCCACGGCCGTGAGGACTATTGGTACAGGATTCGTATCATGTGGGTAATATCTATCTGGTCCGGTAGTTTTGATCAAATTCTAGTGCATGAATTTGGATATATGTTTATATCTATTTACCTTAAATCCACTCTTATTTAATCATATGCTTGTACTGCCTTGACCTTTGAGATATATACTCTGTTACGTCATTGATTATCTAGCACGGATAGGAACTATAAACCCTATTATGTGTTAGCCGATGAATATTCAGTAAGTACAGGTGGTTAGGGTTATCCTTGTGACCTCAGATTGGATTACTGTGTTACACCACTAGGGTTAGGTGATGGATTGCATTATGGAGTCGATTGTTATATCATACCCGTATTAGCGGTGCATCTATTGTGGATCTAGTTGTCTGTGCATAGATAAGTATGTGGTTGTGAGTATGTGACCATGGACTAGAGATCCTAGCGTGATGGTATATCCATTATGGATTGTGTGCCTGTGTATGGTTATATGGATGGTCGATAGTATCTTGCTACTGACTAGAGGTCTTAGCGTGGTTGTTTGTTAGGGGTGTATGACTCTTTGTGCGATATAGAGAGTCTTGTGGATTGTAGTCCATGCATAGTTGACTTTTGGTTGACCAGGACTCCCCGTGGGATAGGGAGTGTGGCGAGGATACATGTATGGAGCTATGCATCATTACATTGCATGCATGCCGCTGACCGGCCTCCCTTGTGGTTGAGATGGGTCGCCAATCATCCCGCCTCCCGCCACTCGGGTAGTGGTTGAGGTTGAGGAAGAGCATTGTTGTGCGTGCTGTTCTCGCCACTATGGATGGTGGTAGTGGAGATGCGCACTCGCCACTGCGGAGTGGTAGTTAGCGCACTCACCCACTATAGGCTGGTCGTGTGATGTGCGATTGTCCCAGGTGCGGCTCGCTCTACTCATGGGTAGGGACAGAGCGGCTAGCAGCAGGGACCCCCGTGTGAGTAGCATATAGCTCTATGGCGGCTAGCTACTGTTTCATACTACCCAACTCGGTCACTCGAGAGTGGCGGCGGCTAGAGTCGGGATAGTTGTCATGTCGTGCCACCTAGGCCACACTGGGGTCGTGGTAGCGAGTTGGGTGCGCATGCATGATCATGCATATGCATTGCTGATATATATGTATGCATGTATTTGATATATGTTTTACATATGCCTGTGAGATGCTGCATTTGATTGAGCTATGATTGCTGCATATGGTTGATCATCATGATACATGTCATCTGCATTTTATATACTGCTATGTGTTGAGCATGATACATGCGTTGATTCAGACTGTTGTATGCATTTGATTAGCATCATGTCATTGTGTGGTACGGACCGGGTTGTCATTACAGGTGATCATATACTGTTTATATGTTGGAGTATTGGTCAGGTATGAGATTGACTTGGTACGTTATATGGGTTATGTTATTGTATATCTGTTCAGGATGATATAGCTTATGGTGTTGCAGACCGTCAGGTACGTTGGTACATTACTTCATGTCCAGTTGATCAGTTTAGTATATATACACTGAGTATGACTTTACTGTAGTTACTTGTTATTAGAGTTGGATAGGACTGTATGTCTATTGGACTCATGTTGTATACCTGTAGATCTTCACATGTATACTTGTAAATCTCTTTACCCTATATGTTCATGCACTTTCTATATATTACCCCTGAGTTTATACTCACCACCCCGGGACCCTGGGCTTCCTGTCGCCCAGGTAACAGGTAGAAGATTCCTTGGACGTTCGGAGCTCCGCCAGCTGATCCCATCTCACACTGGACGAATGGATATGTTTTTCCGTATTGTTGTATTACTATGGATTGTTGGTTTGGGTTTTTACCCTATATTGTTTCCGTATTTGTGATATACGGATGTGATGTACGTATTTGGTCTTTGATTTGATTTCTGTTATGATTCTTGTCGTGTCAAGTCACTCCGGAGTGCACAGTTGGTCTTTGTATCTTGTTTATCTGTTTGTATTGTTTCCGCTGTGTTTAGTATAATTGGTATGTTGATATCTTTATATCATATTGTTGTTGTGGGCCTACGGGCCTTGTATTAACTCGATATGTTGCCACGTACAGGGGAGATGCCGTCCGTTTGCTTTTCGACACGGTATACTCTCGGGGCGTGACAAGGAATGGTGGGCTAAACCTAAACCCCCTCTTTTCTCCATTAAAAATCTTAAACTTAGTTTTTGATTTATATAACCGTAAGCTTAATTGAATTAATCAATGATTAATAATAATTAGACTTAATCCCATCTAAAAAAATTTTATCCTGAAATTTCTAATAAATATTTAATAACTAAATTTCACTTTTGAAACAATCAACTTTATTATTGGATAAAGCCAATTAGACTTAGTCCAATCTAATAAAAACTTATCCCCTTAAAATTCTAACCTAGTCTTTAATTTATATAACACTAGGTTACTTTACTCAATCAATATCTTGGATAAAATTTTAATTAGACTTAACCAAATATAAAAAAAAATTTATCCCAAAATTTCTAATAAATGTTTAATTAATATAACCTTATAATAATTAACTTAATCAACTGGTCAGATAAAATAATTAGACTTAGCTAAATCTAATGAAATCTTATCCCAGAATTATCAACTAAAAAATTAATAAATAACTAATTTCATTAAAATAAAATAAAATATTTTATTATATCCTTTTTAAATTATATTATTATTATATTATATTATATTTAATTTGATATTCAATGTATTACATGCTTCCTATTGAACCAGCTTACTAAGCGTGTTCCTAAGAGTTGACACCCCTCCTTTTATAGAGTTTTTCCTTGGAATAAGTCTCCTCATCTTTTGGAACTGATCACGAGGTGGTACCAAATTTTATCGCGAAGTGGCCACGTCAAATATTATCCTTTTTGACCTAGCGCAAAAGGCTGATTCGTCGCCATTAGTCGACTGATGCCTTCCATCAGTGGACTGATGTGCATCACCGATCGCTTGACCCAACAATGATCGCCACCGCTGGCCATACACTGTAGTAATATATGAGAGATGTCCTAAGGCAATCGCCTTATGTATGAACCATTTATATGATAAATGAAGATTCACTATTTGAGTATACATGTTTTATGTATTTGATTGGATCTTAAACTCATTTCTTGAATGTCCACGATACGATTCACAAGATGAGAGAATTTGTGATTGGATCACAACTAGTGAGTATCTCTACATGTGTAATTGTGATGTATCGGAATTATCCCTAGTCGATGAATTGATGGATTTGGACACCATCAATTCTGTCGAGACTAGCACGAGGTATACTCCTTGGTGTATCCAAGCAGCTGATTCTCACTGGCTGGAGACATATGTTGGAGATTTGAGGCCGCTAGAGGGGGGGTGAATAGCGTTGTACCCGTAGGAAGATGGAAATTGTTCGCATTGCTTGTCTACAATCTTGTTAGTACGCAGCGGAATAAACAATAACAAATACAAACACAAGATACAATCACAACACGCACGATATAACGTGGTTCGGAACCTAACGGTTCCTACTCCACGGATCGAGCTCTAAAGAGCCCTAGTGATGCACACGCACTCACTAATCAATAATAACTCCTTCTCGGAACAATCCGGAGGCGGAGAAACCTCGTACAAAGATTACACTAAGTAATACACAAGATACAAGCAAATACAAGTAAGAAATACAATGCAAGTAAAGGAAAAACAACTTTACAAGAGCTTTGGATTGCTTGATCTTTGATTGCCTTGAACTAGCTTTGAAGGACTGGAAAGCACCAACTTCTCCCTTCAATTTCGTCCAAGAAAATCGCTGCAAAAACCCTCCTTCCGAGCTGCCTTTATAACCTGCGTCGGGCTGGATTTCCGCCTATCAGTCGACTGCCATAAGTCACCAGTCGACTGATGCCACTGTTGTCGTGAGACAATGACTCGATCCACGCTGGAAAAACTCCAACGGATCTCTTGGCAGTCGACTGCCAACATTGGCAGTCGACCTCCAGCACCCGTAGTCGACTGGCGAGTCGGCTACGGAGCGTTCTGTGCTCGACACAGAACTAGTAGTCGACTGCCAGAGCAATTCCAGCTCTAAATTGGCAGTCGAACTCAAGTCGACTAACGTTAGTCGAACCGGCCATATTGCCAGTTGAATGACAACCTCAAACATGAGGTTTTAACCCAAGTATGGTGCCCCCATACTTGCTAGACCACCCTTAGCCTAGACCTAAGCCTTCCAGCCACCTCCATCAGCCTCACGCCTCTCGGATCCCTCCAAGTCACCCATGACTTGTTCATCCATCGCGCTAGCCTCCTGGTGCTTCCCACGGCTATGTCATGCTAACGGTGTCTACACCACCAAGGCACATTGGACTTACGCCGCCAAGACTCCGCTTGGACTTTACGCTGCCAATATCAATCCCCTTGGACTTCCCAAATGCCAAGACTCAAGCTTGGACTTTCCCTTGCCAACCCATGTTGGACTTTCCATGCCAAGACCCATGCTTGGACTTTCCATTTGCCAAGGCCCATGCTTGGACTTCTCATGCCAAGTACTCAAGACTTGGACTTTCCCAAATGCCAAGTACCCATGACTTGGACTTTCCATGCGCCAAGTGTCCCACTTGGACTTTTCATGCCAAGTACTCAAGACTTGGACTTTACAAAATGCCAAGTGTCCCACTTGGACTTTCCATGCCAAGTACCCATGACTTGGACTTTACCTTGCCAAGACTGTTAGTAATATATGAGAGATGTCCTAAGGCAATCGCCTTATATATGAACCATTTATATGATAAATGAAGATTCACTATTTGAGTATACATGTTTCATGTATTTGATTGGATCTTAAACTCATTTACTGAATGTCCACGATACGATTCACAGCATGAGAGAATTTGTGATTGGATCACAACTAGTGAGTATCTCTACATGTGTAATTGTGATGTATCGGAATTATCCCTAGTCAATGAATTGATGGAGTTGGACACCATCAATTCTGTCGAGACTAGCACGAGGTATACTCCTTGGTGTATCCAAGCAGCTGATTCTCACTGGCTGGAGACATAGTGATGTCCGGAGTTAATCGTGGATGCTAGTTATGGTAACTAGTCCATTGGAGTGACCAGCCGTAAGACTTCATATGGTTCTCTGCATATATAGATATGTCAATGAAGTTCTTACTATGGCTTAAGTGCGATGTTCCTTTGACTTGCGGTATTCAAGTCATCTTGATCATGGAGACTTATGCTTTGACATCTTAAGCAAACATCTCTAAGGAGATGTGGACCCGGGATGATTGGGTATAAGTCGAAGTGATCGAAGGTGTTTGAATAGCCTATAAAGGATTCACCACTCCTTGCGAGGAGATGTATATCCATGGCCTCTCGTCGGATTGTTACTAAAGTCTTTGGCCAAAGCATTACATGTTTAGAGTAAGGTACTCTTCGATACATGTGGAGTAACTAGAATCCGTAGGACGAGGAAATGATACTTGGGCTAGGTGTGACGTAGTCAGCCTAGTGGGGACTGATACTATAGACCATGTCCTGAACCAAGTGGGTATAAGATGAGTGAAGGGAATGAGGCATGAATCATTCGAGCTACTGAAGGGTTTCAGAAATAGTTCTGGATCAACCGTTGATCTTTTCGGTTAATTGGGGATCATGATGTACTACTAGGTGCCACTCATGATCGTTCTATAATTAATGGTTAATTATAGACGGCCAACATAAACCGAGAACCTATTTGGTCACACACAAAACGAGCGTAATCCAAAGAATTTAAAACGAGCTTGAGAATGGGATTCTCAGACCGAGAGAAACAAGGTTTGGTTGGACCAAACATGAAGCGAGCATGAAATCGTTTCAGTCGCAATGGAAGCGTGGATGAGCCGTGTCTTATGAAGACATAATGGATGAACCAAAATGGTTTGGTTCTAATCCAATGGAGGAGAATAAACCAAAGGATTTGGTTTATTTTAAACGAATGAACCAAAAGTTGGTTCGGTTCGTTTTAACTTAAAATAAACCATCATGGTTTGGTTTATTTTAACTTATCTTAATGGAGCGGGTTAACGGGCCTAATGGTTATGATCCAATAACCATTAAGAGAATTAGTTCTCTATAAAAGAGGGCTTAATGGATAATTAAGCCCTAATCCAAGCCCTAGCAAGGAGTTGCCGCCCAACCCTCATTGCCGCCCAACTCCATTGCCGCCCAGCTTCTTGTGCCGCCGTCCAAGTCCTTGCCGGCGTCCAAGCTTCAGCCGGTGATCCTCCGGCGACCCTCCGGTGATCTTCCTAGGCCTCGGTGAAAAGGTGAGCACTTGGCTTCCTTGTTTTGGCCGGCGCCTACTCCTCCACCAAGCTGTCCAGTTTTCTGGACAGCTTCTTCTCCTCTCGTCGGAGCGTCGTTTGGACGGCGGTTAGAGCTCCGACAGCGGCTAACTTACCGGGGATTCGATCTCCGGTAATCCTCTGAGGTGGAGGACGAAGGATTCGTCAATTGGTTGACGAATACCTCTCCGGAGAAGCGAGTTTGGAGAACTCGTATTAGGATCCGAATTTGGATTCGGATCGTGATCATCTCTCGATCACGTCGTCTTCAACACGAGGCTAGTAACCCGTACGAAGACGAAGCTCGTGGCTTAGCGAAGTCATCTCGAGGAACTCGGCGTGGATACGGATAGAGTTGATTCTAGCGAGGATCGTTCCGGTTGATGTCGTTCCCGCTACACGTCATACGAAAGGTATAACGTAGATAAATTTCCTTTTATTGCAAATTTAAATTTATGGTTATGTCTATACTTGTTGTAATATGCATGCGTGTGTTGTGTGTGTTGTAATAAATGTAGATTTATTATTTTTATTGCTTCCGCTGTGTTCATGTTTACGAAACATGATCGAACACACACATACCGCGGTGCCGGAAACCCAACAGTGGTATCAGAGCCCAGGTTGTGTTTCGACATAATCATAAAAATGGTTTTGCGATAGTCATAATGTATTTCTAGAAATTTTCTAATTTTAGAAATTTAGAAGTATTTATGGAAATTTTTCAATTTTGGAAAGTCTAGAAGTATTTATAGAAATCTTCCACTTTTGGAAAGTTGGAAGTATTTATGGAAATTGATATTTTCCATGAATAAAATATTTGATTAGATTCTGGAAATTTGTTTCCTAATTTAATCATGATTTGATTTGGGAAATCAAATCTTAAAATATTTTATTTCCATAAGTAGTTTTAATGATTTAGGAAATTGGTTTCCTAAATAGATTTTCCTTAATCAAATAATTCCATGAATAAAATATGTGATTAGATTTTGAAATTTATTTCCTAATTTAATTATGATTTGATTTGGAGAATCAAATCTTAAACATATTTTATTTCCATAAATAGTTATGACATATAAGGAAACATATACATGACATAATTGTATGCCATGTAATTGCATTAGATGCATAACATAATGCCATGCGTGTCATGACATGTAGATGTATGCCATGTATGCCATGCCATGTAGATAATAGTTATTTGCATGCAAAGAGGATAAGACATAAAACCCTTAAACAATATTAAAGCCTACACCTTCCATTAATATGGTTAGAACCAGAGTTTCGTTTCTTGTTTGGGTTGTTGGACTCTCTCCAAGTCCGGCTCAAACCCGAACATGTTCAAACCATGGAATAGTTTAATACTAATATGGTAAGAGTCAGAGGTCAATCGTTAGCTTTGGTTGTTGGACTCTCTCCAAGCTGGGCTAATTGGTTGAATGCGCTCTAACCATATTAAAACTATTTCCCGATTAATGGGTTGGCTTTAACCTGGAGCATCCACTTGTTGGACACTCTCCAAGGTCGATGTAAAGGGAGGTGAAGTTGGGTGCTATGCATATGATGCATACTTGTTAATGTGTTAACAACCCAACGTATGTGTGAACATTCAATTAGTTGATAGCACATTGTGATAGTTGCATATACGTGATATGCAATCGGTATAGATGATACCTACCGTCGTAGTTATGAATGGCTTATTGGACTCTCTCCAAGGTTGTTCATAACTATGATGGATATCAGCCCATTCGGAGATGGACCTACGATCTCCCGAAGTGATTTTGGGGTTTTTGAAATTCGAAAAATGAATGGGATTTATAAATGTATATTGATGCATTTTAAAATCATTTTCTCATATATGCTCGTTTTGTATTTCTAAAATTGATCATGATGTCTTTGAATTTGCGTTCCATTTTGGATTCGAATAAATTGGTAGAGCTTCATGGACTGGCTTAGAAGCTTGAGAATTGTTCTCAAGGTTGAAAAGCTTGCAAATATCCTCGAAGCACCTCTTCCCGCCCGTCCTAGTGACGATGCAACTCTGGACCAATTGTTGGCCTATCAGAAACATGTGAGTGATTCTGAACAAATGAGTTGCATCATGCTAGCCGCGATGGAACCCAAGCTTAGCGGCATGAGCATATGGATGCTCATATCGTAGTCCTTCATCTTTGTGAGTTGGTTGATGAGCAAGTGAGATTCGAAAGGTTCAAGTCTCAAAGCTCCTCTTCACCTCGAGATGCTAGAAGGTTCATCTGTGATCGCTCAATATGTCAAGACGTGGAGTCTTCGAGAAGCATGAGCAGGGGACGGTACTGTTAGTTGATTCCTCGAAGAAAGGTTCTAAGAGGAAGTCAAAGGAACAGCAGAAGGGAAAGAAGAGAAGGGCTAAGAAGGTAGAACTAGCACAAAAGGAAACTTGCCATCATTATGGCAAGGAGAGCAATTTATGAAGAAAGTGCAAGATTTATCTTGAGTCCGTGAAGAAGGATAAGGCATCGGATGCCCCATCTTCTTCAGAAATCTTCTTTATTGATTGTCATTCTATTTCCTCAGACACTTGGGTATTTGATACTGGGTGTGGCTCACATATATGTAATGACATACATGGGCTAAGGAATAGAAGAAGACTCGTCAAGGGAGAGTCAAATTTACGTGTTGGGAATGGAGCAACGGTTGCTGCACTCGCCATCGGAACGTATTTGTTGGAACTCCCTGTAGGTCTTGTCTTAGAACTGGACAATTGCTTTTATGTTCCTTCGTTGATAAAGAACATCATTTCTATTTCTTGTTTAAATAGAAATGGGTACCATTTGACTTTTAGTAACAATTGTTGTTACATAACTTTGAATGGAGTTCTTTAAGGGACTGGAACTTTAAGCAATGGTGTTTATACGTTGGATGTATCCAGTGATATTTTCAATATCGAAGCGAGCAACAAGCGTGCTCGAAAAGATAATCAATTAGACTCCTACATGTTGTATTGTCGTCTTGGCCATGTAAGCAAGAAACGCATGTCCGAATTACACCGATGTAGAATTCTAGAATCGTTTGAATTGGATTCATACGATACATGCAAATCATGCTTAAAAGGCAAGATGACTAGGTTACCTTTTACTGGAAAAGGTGAACGAGTGGGAGAGTTACTAGGACTAATACATACTGATGTATGTGGACCTATGTCAACTCAAGCATTAGGAGGCCATAGCTACTTCATTACCTTCATCGATGATCACTCACGGTTTGGGTATGTGTTCTTGATGAAACACAAGTCTGAAGCCTTTGAAAGGTTCAAAGAATTCAGAAATGAAGTAGAGAAACAACATGATAAGAGTATTAAAATACTTCGATCGGATCGAGGTGGTGAATACTTAAGTCAAGAGTTTCTTGATTATCTAAGAGACAATGGTATATTGTCTCAATGGACTCTGCCATATACACCACAGCATAATGGTGTATCCGAGAGGCGTAACCGGACCCTGTTGGACATGGTCAGGTCAATGATGAATCATGCAACTCTTCCTAAGTCCTTTTGGGGCTATGCACTTCAGACAACTATTTATTTGTTAAACAGAATGCCTACCAAGGTAGTCTCAACTACTCCATATGAGATATGGAATAGTAAGAAACCTCATGTATCTTACTTGAAGATATGGGGTTGTCCTGCTTATGTGAAGCGGACAGTATCAGACAAATTGGATGCTAAGTTTGATAAATGTCTATTTGTTGGATACCCTAAGGAAACAAGGGGTTACCAATTCTATCATCCTGTGGAACATAAGGTGTTTGTTTCAAGGCATGCTGTGTTTCTAGAGAAAGAGTTTCTCTTGCAAGAAAACAGTGGGAGTGTCGTCGAGCTTGAGGAGGCTCGAGAGACTCAAATAGACATTAATGAGATACCTGGTGAAGCACAACAGCCGACAACTCATAGTGATGAGCAATCTACTGACTCATTGTAACACCACATCTTCAGAGATCCGTAGAACACGCAATATTCCCGAGAGATATGGATTTCTCGTAAGTGAATCGAACGACGTGTTACTCATTGATGATGAGGAGCCTACCGCTTATGAAGAAGTCTTTGAAAAATTCAGAAGGGATAAGTGGCTTGGTGCCATGAAGTCGAAATGGATTCCATGTATGAAAACCAAGTTTGGAACTTGGTTGACCCACCAAGGGATAAAGCCTATAGGGTGCAAGTGGGTTTTCAAGAAGAAAACCGACATGGATGGTAATGTGATTACCTATAAGGCTAGATTGGTGGCGAAAGGATATCGTCAAAAACAAGGTGTTGATTATGACGAAACCTATTCGCCTGTAGCTATGCTTAAATCCATTCGGATGCTCCTGGCCATAGCGGCTCATTATGATTATGAGAAATGGCAGATGGATGTGAAAACAGCTTTCCTTAATGGAAACCTGCTCGAGGACGTGTATATGATACAACCTGAGGGTTTCACATCGGTTGATAAAACCAAGGTATGCAAATTGCGACGGTCCATTTATGGATTGAAGCAAGCATCCAGGAGCTGGAATATCCGTTTTGATGAGACGATCAAAAAGTTTGATTTCTCACAAAATCCAGACGAACCTTGTGTGTACAAGAAGGTTAGTGGGAGTGCAGTCGTATTCCTAGTATTGTATGTCGATGACATATTACTTATAGGAAACGATGTTTCAATCTTACAGTCAGTTCAGGTTTGGTTATCCAAGACATTCTCCATGAAAGACCTGGGAGAAGCAACCTACATCCTTGGGATTAAGATCTATAGAGATAGATCGAAACGGTTGCTTGGTCTTTCGCAGTCTACATATATAGACCGAGTGCTAAAGAGGTTTAGCATGTCGGAATCCAAGAAAGGTTTCTTACCCATCAGGCATGGGGTACACCTTTCGAAGTCTATGTGTTCGCACACAGAAGACGAGAGGATTTGCATGAGTAAGATTCCCTATGCATCCGCAATAGGATCTATCATGTATGCTATGTTATGTACGAGGCCCGATGTATCGTATGCTCTGAGTGTCACGAGCAGATACCAGTCTGATCCAGGAATGGATCATTGGGTGACTGTTAAGACGATCCTTAAGTACTTAAGAAGAACTAAGGATGCGTTCCTAATATATGGAGAAGGGTACATGGTGATACGTGGGTATACGGATGCCAGCTTCCAGACAGACAAGGATGATTCCATGTCTCAGTCTGGGTATGTATTCACCTAGAATGGAGGCGCAATAAGTTGGAAAGGTTCCAAGCTTGACGCTATAGCGGATTCTGCCACTAAGGCAGAATACATTGCAGCTTTGGAAGCAGCAAAGGAAGCGGTTTGGATCAAGAAGTTCATCTCTGAACTTGATGTGGTCTCATCAATGATCGCCGCTATCATCTTATCAGAGAGATCATCAGTAGGAACGAAATACAAATCGAGAAAATTCCCACTGAAAGGAACTTAGCGGATCCCTTGACTAAGGCATTACCTCAAAATAAGTTTGAGGGTCATGTTAGAGCTTATGGTATTGGATACCGTAGCGATTGGCATTAGGCCAAGTGGGAGTCTGTTAGTAATATATGAGAGATGTCCTAAGTCAATCGCCTTATGTATGAACCATTTATATGATAAATGAAGATTCACTATTTGAGTATACATGTTTTATGTATTTGATTGGATCTTAAACTCATTTACTGAATGTCCACGATACGATTCACAGCATGAGAGAATTTGTGATTGATCACAACTAGTGAGTATCTCTACATGTGTAATTGTGATGTATCGAATTATCCTAGTCGATGAATCGATGGATTCGACACCATCAAGCCGAGACTAGCACGAGGTATACTCCTTGGTGTATCCAAGCAAATGATTCTCACCGGGCCGGAGACATAGTGATGTCCGAGTTAATCGTGGATGCTAGTTATGGTAACTAGTTCATTGGAGTGACCAGCCGTAAGACTTCATATGGTTCTCTGCATATATAGATATGTCAATGAAGTTCTTACTGTGGCTTAAGTGCGATGTTCCTTTGACTTGCTGTATTCAAGTCATCTTGATCATGGAGACTTATGCTTTGACATCTTAAGCAAACATCTCTAAGGAGATGTGGACCCGGGATGATTGGGTATAAGTCGAAGTGATCGAAGGTGTTTGAATAGCCTATAAAGGATTCACCACTCCTTGCGAGGAGATGTATACCCATGGCCTCTCGTCGGATTGTTACTAAAGTCTTTGCCAAAGCATTACATGTTTAGAGTAAGGTACTCTTCGATACATGTGGAGTAACTAGAACTGTAGGACGAGGAAATGATACTTGGGCTAGGTGTGACGAGTCACTTAGTGGGATCGACACTATAGACCATGTCCTGAACCAAGTGGGTATAAGATGAGTGAAGGGAATGGGGCACGTAATCATTCGAGCCCAAGGGTTTCAGAAATAGTTCTGGATCAACCGTTGATCTTTTCGGTTAATTGGGGATCATGATGTACTACTAGGTGCCACTCATGATCGTTCTATAATTAATGGTTAATAATAGACGGCCAACATAAACCGAGAACCTATTTGGTCACACGCACAACGAGCGTAATCCAAAGGATTTAAAACGAGCTTGAGAATGGGATTCTCAGACCGAGAGAAACTAGGTTTGGTTGGACCAAACATAAAGCGAGCATGAAATCGCTTCACGCAATGGAAGCGTGGATGGGCCGTGTCTTATGAAGACATAATGGATGAACCAAAATGGTTTGGTTCTAATCCAATGGAGGAGAATAAACCAAAGGGTTTGGTTTATTTTAAACGAATGAACCAAAAGTTGGTTTGGTTCGTTTTAACTTAAAATAAACCATCATGGTTTGGTTTATTTTAACTTATCTTAATGGAGCGGGTTAACGGGCCTAATGGTTATGATCCAATAACCATTAAGAGAATTAGTTCTCTATAAAAGAGGGCTTAATGGATAATTAAGCCCTAATCCAAGCCCTAGCAAGGAGTTGCCGCCCAACCCTCATTGCCGCCCAACTCCATTGCCGCCCAGCTTCATGTGCCGCCGTCCAAGTCCTTGTCGGCGTCCAAGCTTCAGCCGGTGATCCTCCGGCGACCCTCCGGTGATCTTCCTAGGCCTCGGTGAAATGGTGAGCACTTGGCTTCCTTGTTTTGGCCGGCGCCTACTCCTCCACCAAGCTGTCCAGTTTTCTGGACTGCTTCTTCTCCTCTCGTCGGAGCGTCGTTTGGACGGCGGTTAGAGCTCCGACAGCGGCTAACTTACCGGGGATTCGATCTCCAGTAATCCTCTGAGGTGGAGGACAAAGGATTCGTCAATTGGTTGACGAATACCTCTCCGGAGAAGCGAGTTTGGAGAACTCGTATTAGGATCCGAATTTGGATTCGGATCGTGATCATCTCTCGATCACGTCGTCTTCAACACGAGGCTAGTAACCCGTACGAAGACGAAGCTCATGGCTTAGCGAAGTCATCCCGAGGAACTCGGCGTGGATACAGATAGAGACGATTCTAGCGAGGATCGTTCCGGTTGATGCCGTTCCCGCTACATGTCATACGAAAGGTATAACGTAGATAAATTTCCTTTTATTGCAAATTTAAATTTACGGTTATGTCTACACTTGTTGTAATATGCATGCGTGTGTTGTGTGTGTTGTAATAAATGTAGATTTATTATTTTTATTGCTTCCGCTGTGTTCATGTTTACGAAACATGATCGAACACACACACGCCGCGGTGCCGAAAACCCAACAAAGACCCATGCTTGGACTTTCCCATAATCATATGGTCAACCCCAGTCAACCATCAAGGTCTTCCTCGAGTCAAACTCGAGTCCGGTCAAACATGACCCGGGTCGCTTGCTCCAACAATCTCCCCAACATATTAACCAACATTAATGTCAAACATCAATGCCAAACCACTTTGTCAAATCCCTTTGTCAAACATCAAAACATCACTCGAGTCAAGCTCGAGTCTGGTCAATCGTGACCTGAGCCGATTACACCAACAATCTCCCCCTTTTTGATGTTTGACAAAAACCAAACAAATCATCTGAGTTAGACCACTAACTCAAATCCCTTACCAATTATCCCAAATTGGTAAACACTCTCCAAATGTTCTCCCCCAAACATTCATACTTTTCTCTCAAATGTTCTCCCCCAAACATTCTCCCCCTTTTTGACTAACATCAAAAAGGTTTTCTCTCCAAGGAGGTCAATGTCTCATGTCCCAATGAGATCTTACAATCTCCCCCTTGATCCAAAAATAACTAGGATGCCTACCATCTTCCTAGTGATAAGTCCCATATCACTCAAGAGAGACAATCCTATACTCTCTCCCAATTTCCAAATTGGGTATCAAAAAACCCATCAATTTTCCCAATTGATGATACTCTCCCAAAAACTTCTCCTCTTCAAGGAGAAAAACACATCCATCATCCCAAGATGGATACCTCCCCCTAAAGGCTTGCTCCCCCTTGATCATTGCACCAACAATGTCCTTGGGAAGCCCCTAAGCCAATAGGAACTCTAAACCATCAAAATTAAGGTTCTAAGTTCAAACTTGAACTTTCCATACCCTAAATTTGATACTTTGACCTAACACTTCTCCTAATCCATATCCAATGGATTTTCACCCTTTATAATGCTTCCCAAAGCATATCCTAGGGTTAGAAGTGATTAGGAACCTTTTCCATAGCTGAACACGGGCTAAACAAACCTTGTTAACCTGAAATCAGATCGGCGATCGACTCTGATCAGATGTCGATCATTGCCACCCACATCGATCAGCCACAAATCTCGATTTTTTGGAAATTCATAAATAATTATACGTAATTTGAAAAATCATGAAAATTCATACGTATAATACTTATGACACACACAATGGGTGAAAAATATTTGAAAATTATTTTACCCATAAAATAGTGAGTTTGATACAAAACTCAAAACCATTGAAATTTTCAATGTTTTGGCCCTATTTTGTATCAACTCTATCAATGGTGATTGCTATCAAAAGATAGACTTCACCAAGGTTTTTCAAAATGATTTTAAAATATTTTCAAAACCTTATTTTGGATCATATTCCTTGGGCTCTATGTACATGACTTGTACACATGCTCTCCCAATGATCCACAAATGAAACAAGATGAGTTTTAGTTCATCTAGATGCAAAAACTATGCACCTTAAACTCAACTCATATCCTAGCATCTCACATGTATCTAAGGTGTATAAATACACATACATGTCAATTGGATGTGAGATGTGGGTTTTGTTCATCCTAATCTAGGGTTTCATGCATTCTCTAAGGCAACCCTACTTGATTCCCTTATAAATGGGACTTCAAGTCATGCCATAGTCCATAAATCAATTTCAATCACATTAATGCATGAAATGATCATGGCATAATGATGACATAAATAAACATATGCTCATAACCATGATGTTATGACATAATATGAAATCTAAAACACATGACATTTGAATCCTTAAACCTAAGCATACTCATGACATATAAAATCATAGAAATAGGCATGATGTCATGACATGGCATATGGCAATCAAGGCATGACATATAAAATATATAGGTACAGTAATACCTAAATTTTAATATTAATTGCCATTTGATATAGTTAGATATATTTTGCCATATTAACCTTAATCTCCCTAGTGTGCCAAAAACCCAAAATGGCACACTAACACTCTAAACCCTAATTGTGCCAATTTGATCATTTTATCAAACTTCATAACTAATATTGGCACATCCTAAAATCTTTTAGGATTATGATTCAACCCTATTTCCAAGGTATTCATAACCTTGAAAATAACCTAAAATGCCACCTTTATCATGGTTGAGTTAACTACCCATCCAATCAAGGTTGGTACGCCCTAAACCCATCTAGCGTGAATCAATCACCCTCTTAGGAACCCAAAAACCGATTTGAGCTCCTAGGGTTAATTAGGTATTCCTTAGGGATAACCTCCCTAGATACTTTCCTAATGACCCACCTAGGCTTGTTAGCCTTGGTCATTTGGGTCTTACCTAGGTTGACTCTAGGGGTCACTCCCCTTGCAACCTTCTTAGTGGCCACCCTAGGTTTCCTTGAAACCTTAGCCACTAGGCACACCCTTTGGTCAACTCTAGGGATGACTTCCCTATTGACCTTGGTCTTCCTAGACCTAGTTTGTGTTCCATAGTCAAATGGAACACTATGATAAGCCACTTTAGGCTTAGGTTTGTGACCCAAACCTTGCTTGCCCTTGGTTGACTTTTGACTCTTAGGTCCTAGGTGTTGACTTTGACTTTTAGACCCTTGATTTTGACCACTAGACCCTTTAAATTGATTTTGTATCTTATTTAGAGTCTTTTCAAGTTTTTCAAGCCTTGACCTCAAGACTTGATTTTCCTTTTCTAATTGCCCAATTTTAGAATTTTGACTTAAATCTTGGGCATGAGACTTCCTAGGCATATGCCTAGTCCATTTAGGATTTAGATCTAGATGTTCTCTTATTTTCCTAATTGATTCCTTAGGTAAAATATTTTTAGGGACATTAGTCCCAAATTTCTCCTTACTCCTAAGGTAAACATTTTTAGCACCTAAGCAAAATTCCTTACTTCTAGCATGCTCTTTATGAATTGCAAGGGAATTAAAATTCCTAGCATGCTTTTGACTTTTAAAACTAGAAGGTGCATTATTGAAATATACCTTAGGGTTAGTTCTAGAAGCTCCCCCTACTTGTGATGCTCCTCCTTGCCCCTTCTTCTCCCCCTTCGGGCATTGACTCCGGTAATGACCCGGTAGTCGGCATTTGAAGCAAATCACTTGCTCCTTGCTCTTTTTCATTGAGGCACCGGTCTCCTTGACTTTTGGCACGGGTGGAGTCTTCTTAACCCGTTTAGGACACTTACTCTTGTAGTGTCCTTTCTCCCTACACTCAAAGCATATAATATTCATTTTATTATTAATTGACATGCTTGAGTTACCTAGGGTGGTTGTGGTGGTCGGAGTGGATTCTTGAGCTTGCTCTTCCTCTCTACCGAATGTAGATGGTTCTTCTTGTTGCTCTGGTGTTGTGGAAACTCTAATCTCCTCCTCAATCCTAGAAGTGGATGCTTCTTCCACTTCCTCCACCAACCCGGAAATTGACTCCCTATCAACTTCCGATTCTACTTCCTTCTCCGATCCGGATGTTGATTCCCTATCAACGTCCGAATCCTCAAGCTCTTTAGATGTTTCTTCTTGATCTTGAGAGAGTGATGGTCCTTCTTCTTGGACCGATGATAGACTTTCATGGAGCTTGGCCACTTGGCTCCACAACTCCTTAGCGTCCATATAGTCCCCTACCATACACACAATCTCATTAGGGACCAAATCAAGAATAAATTTTATTACCTTCATGTTTTTCTCGAAGGCTTGGAGTTGATTTTCACTCCACTTCTTCTTCTTGAGGAAGCCTCCCCTTGGTCATACTGGATAGCTATATCCCTCCATTAAGATTGACCATTCTTCGAAGTCCCTCATCATTAGAAAATCTTAGATCCTTGCCTTCCATTGTCTAAAACCTTCTTGTCCATAGAAGGAGTATGGGACCGGCGTGTTGATGTCCCATCCAAGCTTGTCTTGGAATTCCATCTTCTTCCTCTAGCTTCTTTGTCTTAGCTCCCGGCGGTTAGTCCGTAGAAGAGCCCCGGGCTCTGATACCACTTGTTGGAGATTTGAGGCTGCTAGAGGGGGGGTGAATAGCGTTGTACCCATAGGAAGATGGAAATTGTTCGCGTTGCTTGTCTACAATCTTGTTAGTACGCAGCGGAATAAATAATAACAAATACAAACACAAGATACAATCACAACACGCACGATATAACGTGGTTCGGAACCGAACGATTCGTACTCCACGGATCGAGCTCTAAAGAGCCCTAGTGATGCACACGCACTCACTAATCAATAATAACTCCTTCTCGGAACAATCCGGAGGCGGAGAAACCTTGTACAAAGATTACACTAAGTAATACACAAGATACAAGCAAATACAAGTAAGAAATACAATGCAAGTAAAGGAAAAACAACTTTACAAGAGCTTTGGATTACTTGATCTTTGATTGCCTTGAACTAGCTTTGAAGGACTGGAAAGCACCAACTTCCCCCTTCAATTTCGTCAAATAAAATCGCTGCAAAAACCCTCCTTCCGAGCTGCCTTTATAACCTGCGTCGAATTTGGATTTCCGCTTATCGGTCATTGCCGCCATAAGTCACCGGTCGATCGATGCTATCGTTGTCGTGAGACAACACGGCTCGATCCATGTGGAAAAACTCCAGCGGATCTCTTGGCGATCGGCCAACATTGGCGATCGGCGCCAACACCCGTAGTCGATCGCGGTCGACTACGGGCGATCCCAATGCTCGACCGAACTAGCGATCGGCTGCCAACCCTTGGCGGTCGGCGCTTCCATCTCTAAATTGGCAGTCGAACTCAAGTCGACTAATGTCAATCGAACCGACCATATTGCCAGTCGACTGACAACCTCAAACATGAGGTTTTAACTCAAGTATGGTGCCCCCATACTTGCTAGACCACCCTTAGCCTAGACCTAAGCCTTCCAGCCACCTCCATCAGCCTCACGCCTCTCGGATCCCTCCAAGTCATCCATGACTTGTTCATCCATCGCGCTAGCCTCCTGGTGCTTCCCACGGCTATGTCATGCTAACGGTGTCTACACCACCAAGGCACATTGGACTTACGCCGCCAAGACTCCGCTTAGACTTTACGCTGCCAATATCAATCCCCTTGGACTTCCCAAATGCCAAGACTCAAGCTTGGACTTTCCCTTGCCAACCCATGTTGGACTTTCCATGCCAAGACCCATGCTTGGACTTTCCATTTGCCAAGGCCCATGCTTGGACTTCTCATGCCAAGTACTCAAGACTTGGACTTTCCCAAATGCCAAGTACCCATGACTTGGACTTTCCATGCGCCAAGTGTCCCACTTGGACTTTTCATGCCAAGTACTCAAGACTTGGACTTTACCAAATGCCAAGTGTCCCACTTGGACTTTCCATGCCAAGTACCCATGACTTGGACTTTACCTTGCCAAGACACATGCTTGGACTTTCCCATAATCACATGGTCAACCCCAGTCAACCATCAAGGTCTTCCTCGAGTCAAACTCGAGTCCGGTCAAACATGACTCGGGTCGATTGCTCCAACAATCTCCCCAACATATTAACCAACATTAATGTCAAACATCAATGCCAAACCACTTTGTCAAATCCCTTTGTCAAACATCAAAACATCACTCGAGTCAAGCTCGAGTCTGGTCAATCGTGACCTGAGCCGATTGCACCAACAACATAGTGATGTCCGGAGTTAATCGTGGATGCCAGTTATGGTAACTAGTTCATTGGAGTGACCAGCCGTAAGAGTTCATATGGTTCTCTGCATATATAGATATGTCAATGAAGTTCTTACTGTGGCTTAAGTGCGATGTTCCTTAGACTTGCTGTATTCAAGTCATCTTGATCATGGAGACTTATGCTTTGACATCTTAAGCAAACATCTCTATGGAGATGTGGACCCGGGATGATTGGGTATAAGTCGAAGTGATCGAAGGTGTTTGAATAGCCTATAAAGGATTCACCACTCCTTGCGAGGAGATGTATACCCATGGCCTCTCGTCGGATTGTTACTAAAGTCTTTGGCCAAAGCATTACATGTTTAGAGTAAGGTACTCTTCGATACATGTGGAGTAACTAGAATCTGTAGGACGAGGAATTGATACTTGGGCTAGGTGTGACGTAGTCAGCCTAGTAGGGACTGACACTATAGACCATGTCCTGAACCAAGTGGGTATAAGATGAGTGAAGGGAATGGGGCACGAATCATTCGAGCTGCTGAAGGGTTTCAGAAATAGTTTTGGATCAACCGTTGATCTTTTCGGTTAATTGGGGATCATGATGTACTACTAGGTGCCACTCATGATAGTTCTATAATTAATGGTTAATTATAGACAGCCAACATAAACCGAGAACCTATTTGGTCACACGCACAACGAGCGTAATCCAAAGGATTTAAAACGAGCTTGAGAATAGGATTCTCAGACCGAGAGAAACAAGGTTTGGTTGGACCAAACATGAAGCGAGCATGAAATCGTTTCAGTCGCAATGGAAGCGTGGATGGGCCGAGTCTTATGAAGACGTAATGGATGAACCAAAATGGTTTGGTTCTAATCCAATGGAGGAGAATAAACCAAAGGGTTTGGTTTATTTTAAACGAATGAACCAAAAGTTGGTTCGGTTCGTTTTAACTTAAAATAAACCATCATGGTTCGGTTTATTTTAACTTATCTTAATGGAGCGGGTTAACGGGCCTAATGGTTATGATCCAATAACCATTAAGAGAATTAGTTCTCTATAAAAGAGGGCTTAAGGAATAATTAAGCCCTAATCCAAGCCCTAGCAAAAGTTGCCGCCCACCCCATTGAAGGAGTTTTTCGGCGCCAACCCTAAGCTTGCCGCCCAGCTCCTTGTGCCGCCGTCCAGCTCCTTGCCGGCGTCCAAGCTTCAGCCGGTGAACCCTCCGGCGATCTTCTTAGGCCTCGGTGAAAAGGTGAGCACTTGGCTTCCTTGTTTTGGCCGGCGCCTACTCCTCCACCAAGCTGTCCAGTTTTCTGGACAGCTTCTTCTCCTCTCGTCGGAGCGTCGTTTGGACGACGGTTAGAGCTCCGACAGCGGCTAACTTATCGGGGATTCGATCTTCGGTAATCCTCTGAGGTGGAGGACGAAGGATTCGTCAATTGGTTGACGAATACCTCTCTGGAGAAGCGAGTTTTGAGGACTCGTATTAGGATCCGAATTTGGATTCGGATCGTGATCATCTCTCGATCACGTCGTCTTCAACACGAGGCTAGTAACCCGTACGAAGACGCAGGTCGTGGCTTAGCGAAGTCATCCCGAGGAACTCGGCGTGGATACGGATAGAGACGATTCTAGCGAGGATCGTTTCGGTTGATGCCGTTCCCGCTACACGTCATACGAAAGGTATAACATAGATAAATTTCCTTTTATTGCAAATATAAATTTACGGTTATGTCTACACTTGTTGTAATATGCATGCGTGTGTTGTGTGTGTTGTAATAAATGTAGATTTATTATTTTTATTGCTTCCGCTGTGTTCATGTTTACGAAACGTGATCGAACACACACACGCTGCGGTGCCGGAAACCCAACAACTTCCCTACAGTAAGAGGTTAGCATGGAAAATGGTAAATACGACGGTTCTTTACCATCCGATCTTGACCTAGACCTTCCACAGGAAGTCTTAGTCGAAACACCGCCTACGGTCGTCCCCGTACAGAGGACACGACCTTACCATCTTTCACTCACACGAGCTTACCTCTGGTCCTTTATGACCTATTGCTTTGCTTCTAGTCTTCTACCTAGGTTCTTTAACTCCCATGAAGTTCCCTCGGTGTCGCCTGACCACCATATTTTCTGACTTGGGATTCTCTGGGTGTCACTGACCTTCGGCTTAGCTTAACCATTTCCTGCCACTTAATTCAGCTCATGAGATAACAATATGACCTTAACTTTGGATCTTTGCCATAATCAAAACATAGGTTCAATTATCTAGTGCCCCTGTACCAACATTGGTGTTCTAATGTCTTTTGCAATTTCCATGCCAAATTTTTTAATTAATTCTCTTGCACACTTGTTTTGGTAGATATAGTTACCGTCTCTTGTTTGTTTTATTTGTAAACCTAAGAAGAAGTTTAACTCACCTACTAAACTCATTTCGAATTCTTGTTCCATTAGGTTTGTAAATTCTTTTAAGAAGTTTGAATTTGTTGATCCAAAGACTATATCATCTACTTATATTTGAGCAATAAAAATGTCTTGGTTGAATGTTTTTACGAAAAGAGTTGAGTCAATTTGACCTTGTCTGAAGCCTTTTGAGATTAAGTATGAAGATAATCTCTCATACCAGGCTCTAGGAGTTTGTTTTAAGACATATAATGCCTTTTTTAATTTATATATGTGATTAGGGTATTCTAAGCTCTCAAAACCTAGGAGTTGACTTATGTATACTTCTTCTTTTATTACTCCATTTAAAAATGTAGATTTGACATCTATTTGGTATAACTTGAATCCTTTATGTGCCGCATAAGCTAGCAACATTTTAATTGACTCAAGTCTAGCTACTGGGGCATAAGTCTTATCATAGTCTAACCCTTCTACTTGACTAAACTCCTTAGCTACTAATCGAGCTTTATTCTTTATGATTTCTCCTTGATCGTTTAATTTGTTTCTAAATACCCATTTAGTGTCTATTATTGATTTATCTAATGGTGGAGGTACTAAGTCCCATACTTCATTTCTATTGAATTGTGCTAGTTCTTCTTGCATAGCTATTATCCAATCAGTGTCGGGTAAGGTCTCATCTATTGATTTTGGTTCTATTTTTTATATTAATGCAATTTGACTCAAGTTTCTTAGGGTTGATCTAGTTTGAACTCCTAAAGTTTGATTTCCTAATACTTGTTCAAGAGGATGGTTAGGATTAATTCTAGATGTCTTTAAGTTATCTTCACATTGGGTTTGTTCCTTTTCATCATGTGTAATTTCATTTAGCTCATTTTGATTATCTTTTAATGTGTTTATTTGATTATTGGTAATTTCTTCTTCATCAAATGTTACATTAGTTGTTTCTTCAATTTTTAGAGTTTTTTTATTAGAAATCCTATAGGCCCTACTAGTGGTCGAATATCCAAGAAATATCCCTTCATTGGTTTTTGAAGAGAATTTTCTGAGATGGTCTTTTGTATTTAAGATAAATACTTTGCATCCAAATACTTTTAGATATTTTATTGAAGGTATTTTATTATTAAAAATTTCATAAGATGTTTTATTATGTAATTTATTAATATTAATCTATTTTTCACATAACATGCAGTGTTTATAGCTTCGGCCCATAAGTAACTAGGTAAGTTATATTCATTTAGCATTGACCTAACAACTTCTTGTAGGGTTCTATTTTTTCTTTCTACTATTCCGTTTTGTTGGGGTGTTCTAGGGCATGAATATTCATGGTGATATCCATTTTCTAGACACATTGTTGTAAATTTTTTATTTTTAAATTCTCCTCCATTATCACTTTGTATTCTTTTTATCTTAAGGTCTTTTTCATTTTCTATTTGTTTACTAAAGTTTTTAAATACTTCAAATGTTTCATCTTTTTGTTTTAGAAATTTTACCCATGTAAACCTAGAGTAATCGTCTATTATCACTAAACAATATAAATTTCCACTTAGTGTTTTTACCCCATGTGAATCGAACAAGTCTAAGTGAATTAACTCAAGTATTGAACTTGTTCGACCTTGATTAGTTAATTTATGTTGAGACTTAGTTTGTTTTCCTTATTGGCAAGCATTGCAAACTTTGTTTTTAAGTTTGGGCAAACCTCTAACTAAGTTAGTTTCACTTAACTTTATTATATTCCTAAAGTTGATGTGAGCAAGTGTCTATGCCACAACCAACTTTCCTCTTGTTGTGTCATATGACAATTAATTGAGGATCTTTCTAAATTTATTGAATATATATTTTTATTCCTAACCTGCTTAAGTAATATTTTTGAGTTTTCAATATTGTTAATCAAACATTCATTCGATAAAAATTTCACTTCATAACTAGCATCACATAACTGACTTATACTAAGCAAGTTAAATTTGAAAATCTCTACAAGCAAAAATTTTTGTATAATAAAATTTGACTCTAATTCATGTTACCTGATCCAATTACCTTAAGTTTACCGTTGTTTCCAAAGGTGACTAAACCTATATTATTGTAGCTTAATTTCGAGAACTTTTGACTATCTCCAGTCATATGTTTGGAGTAGCCACTATCCAGAATCAATCGGTCCATTCTGGAGTCCTGCATGAATTAAAACTTTTTAAGATAATTCACACCTTGAGTAAGTTGAATTATCTTGAATTGATTAAGTTGAGTTGATTAAGTATATTTATTAAGTTAGGTTTAGTAAGTTTGTTTAGTCTAAATTAAGTTGAGTTTAGTTTAAGTATATTTATTAACTTAGGTTTAGTTAAAGTAAGTTTAAATTTGTTAAGTTACGTAAATTGTATTAAGCTAATTAAGTTTGATTAAATTCGAAATCATCTCACCCAAGCTAGGTTTTTAATACACGTTACTCCTATGAGTTTTGTGAGATGAGAATTTCTTTTTATCTTAATTAAATTTAATGAGCATTTTTAAAGTTTTTAAACTTGTGTTAGATTCAAACTTATCTTGAGCTAGTCAAGTAGATTTTTCCAGCATTGACTTCCAGGTCATGGCGAGGCACATGACCTTCTTGGATATCAGAGCAATGACCACTTCCTAGACAAAGTCAATGAATGAATCAAGTACTTGATTCACTTTGGACTAAGCCTTTGTCTAACTAGTTAAAGACTTAGTAAGTTAGCTCCGGTCAGTTCCACTCGACTTAGTGCACCAGTTCGTGGCGAGGCACATGGCCTTCTTGGATATCAGAGCAATGACCACTTCCTAGACATGCACTTCGAAGAGCTTTCCTAACTTACTATCAGTTCATTCGTCTTAGTACTAGGTTGTTCAAGTTTAAACTACTTTGTTTCCTATCTAGTTCATTCTAAATTAAGCAAGTAAAGTAAACTAAAGCATGCAAGAATTTAACTAAACAAGAAAGTAAGCAAAGTGTTAGCTCCCCCTAAGTGATAGTTAGGTTGAGTTTTGTTCACTAAGTGAACTTGACTCTTGGGAACCCAAAATTGATTTGGTCCAACTTGGTTGACTAAGCTAGACTTAGGAACTCATGCTTGGACTCGATTCTTAGCATTTCAGCTAAGTAATGACATGTATGATTTATAGGAGGATTTAGCTTTGTGTTCGAGTCCGGACTTGTTGTACACGACTCGCTGGAATCCAAGCATCATGTTGAGATACTTGGAACCTAAAGTGAACCTTTCCAACAATATGGTTAGATCTTCTACTTGCCTTTTCAGGACCGAGTTCTCTTCCTCAAGCTTCACAACTTGAGTTGAGTCTCTATCCTTAGTTTGGCAAGTCGAAGTCTTTGAGTTAACTTGCTCCTTAAGTACTTGGACTTTCTTAAGTAGCGAGTCGACTCGATTCTCAGACTTAGCAAACTTCCTACCTAGGCATGCAATTATATTGTACAACTTATCTTCTAAGGGAGAAGTTACCTCGTCTAGTCCTTCGGAAATGGATGCGGATCCGTGGCTTCTCTCAGACTCAGAATCAGACTCGTACTCGGAATTTGGTTCAGCTCCGGAGCTCGATTCGGCCATGAACGCCATGAAGCTTCTCTTCGTCTCATCTGTGTCCAATTCTTCCAAGGACGATTCGTCCCAAGTTGCCTTAAGTGTTTTCTTCTTCTTTCTTTTTTTTTTTTGTTTTTTCTTCCTTTTTTAGATTCGCGCACTCCAACTTGTAATGTCTTTTTCTGTTGCACTCGTAGCATGTCACTTCCGATCGGAGTCTCGACTTGTTGTTGATGACTTTCTTGGCATCCTTCTAATGTAATTGAGAGGTGTCATAAGGCAATCGCCTTAGAAGTTATTAATAAAATTCACTATTTGAGTGTACATTATCTATTTATTTGATTTGATCTTAAACGCATGTACTGAAGTCCACAATACGATGTATAGCATAAGAGAAATTATGATTGGATCACAATTAGTGGGTATCTCATCATGTGTAAATATGCAAGTATTGAAACTATCCCTAGTCGATGAATTGATGAGATTGGATATCATCAATTCTGTAAAACTAGCATATGTTATGCTCCTTGGTTTATCCAAGCATTCAGTACTCACTGAATGGAAGCATAGGGATGCTAAGAGTGAACATGGTAACTAGTTCATTGGAGTGACCTGCTATGAGACTTCATATGGTTCTATATGTCGTTGAAGATCTCATTGCAGCTTGAGTGCGAGCATCCTTAGACTTGAGGTATTCAAGTCACCTTGATCATGGTGCCTTGTACTTTGACTTCTTCACAACCATCTAGATAGTAGGTGTAACTCTGAGATGATTGGGCATAAGCCAAAGTGATCGATGGTGTTTGAATAGTCTACAGAGGATTTACCACTCCTGATAAAGGAGATGTATACCCTAAGCCTCTTGTCAGGATTGTTACTCAAAAGTCTCTAGCCAGAGCAAGCATGTTAAGAAGATGGTCTTCTTGGGAACATGTAAGAGTAACTTGAATCCACAGGACAAGAAAAATAACTTGGGATAGGTGTGACGTAGTCAGCCTAGTTGGGACGAACACATAGACCATGTCCTGAACCAAGTGGGCATAGGATGAGTGAAAGGAACAAGGCACGAATAACTGAAGCTGCTGAAGGGTTCAAAAAATGTTCTGAAGTCGATTTAGACTTTCCAATCAATTGGAGGTTATGATGTACTGCTAGGTGCCACTCATGATCTATTCATAATTAAGGGGTTAATTATGAATGACCAACATAACCGGGAACCTATTAGTTCACACACACTATGAGTGATCTCGAGATGTAAAACAAGTACGATAATGAGATTCTCATTGAGAGAGGATATGTCTGGTTGGACTAGACTAAGGGGGTGCGAAGCGGAGGCTATGGAACCTCCAATGGCCTTGTCGGACTTAGCATGACTATATCACACTTAAACGAAGTCAAAAGGGCCATACAGAGCCTCACATGACTGTTCCTAAACTGGCACAGGTCATGCCTAGATCTGGCCAAAAACGGCAAAAGTCTGGGCTACGCCCAGAAGGACACACAACCAGGCCATGTGAATCCACATGGCCAGGCCATGTGAATCCACACGGCCAGGCCATGTGAATCCACACGGTCGTGTTGCGTCTCCGTCAATTTTTGATATTTTCTCTTATGAAATTTTTTTGGGTTGTTCTTACCTTAATTATGGGATAATTATGGTAAGATATGTTCCATTTAAGATTCATAGGATGACCTAATCAAAAGATCTATAAATAGATCCCTTGATAATCTTTGGCTAAGATTGGTTTAGGTTTTCCCTTGGTAGTCATTTTTACTCTCTCCTCTTCTCTTGTCTCTGTCGGTTGGCTAGCACTAATCGAAGACAAAGGCTTGCTGCTCTAGGAGTTGTCTCAGGTGATCCTGGCGTGGATACTGATAGAGGCAAGGCCCATTGGTCTTGCTTGTGATTTTGACGGATTCAAAAGAATCCCGAAGGTATAACTTCTCCTTCTCCTTGTGTGTTTTTATGCGATTATGCCAAAGCAAGTTTTCCTGGCCCCCAGGGGATTCCTGGGATGGAATATAAATTGTTTTATTTGCTTTATTCTACTATGCATGATCTCGGAATCTTCAACAAGTGGTATCAGAGCCACCTTGTGTTGGTACAGGGGCACTAGATAATCGAACCTAGCTTTTGATTATGACAAAGATCCAAAGTTCAGGTAATATTATTATCTCATGAGCTGAATTAAGTGTGCAGGAAATGGTTAAGCTAAGATGAAGGTCAGCGATACCTGAAGAATCTCGAGTCGGGAAACCGTGGTGGTCGGGCGACACCGAGGGAACTTCTTGGGAGTCGAAGAACCTAGGTGGAAGACCGGAAGCAAAGCGATAGGTCATAAAGGACCAGAGGTAATCACGAGTGCGAAGAGAGATGGTAAGGTCATGTCCTCTGTATGGGGATGATCGTAGATGGCGATCCGACTAAGACTTCTTGTGGAAGGTCTAGGTCGAGATCGAACGGTAAAGAACCATCGCATTTACCATTTTCTGTGCTAACCTCTTACTGTAGGGAAGTGACCAGGCTGGAAGTCGAATGCTGGTCATTGGGCAGTCGACTGATGCACATCATTCCACTGATGGAAGGCATCAGTCGACTGATGACGACGAATCAGCCTTTTGCGCTAGGTCAAAATGGATAATGTTGACGCAGCCACTTCGCGATAAAATATGGTACCACCTCGTGATCAGTTCCAAAAGATGAGGAGACTTATTCCAAGGCAAAACTCTATAAAAGGAGGGCAGGACTCCAACCCAAAAATCAATCAAGATTATTCTTAAGTGCTCCTACAACGCCAAAGCTCCAACACCATCATAACGCCGATGCGACGCCAAGCTTTCATCTTCTTCGTCGGCAGCATCAGCAAGTATTTTTTATTTACTGTATTCGATCATGGTTTTAATCATAATGAGGTGAGGTAGGCTTGTTGCCTCATCGTCATACTTTTGGTTTTGTGATCGTTGTCTCCTACCTCCAACGAGGAAGAGACTTTATAGTGGATTGCCCCTTCATACGCGATCAAGGATCGCGGGGCCATGGATTAGCAGTCGGTGGGCTGTGAACCAAGTAAAAATAAACTTGTCTTATTTATTTTTCCACTGTGCTTGCTCGTATATCACACAAAAAGAAAATTTCTATGCTCGCTATTCACCCCCCTCTAGCGATGCTTTCGATCCGACACCTTGTTCGTTTGGCATAGATTTCATATTGTAGAAGAATTTTTAAAGTATGTTTGATGTTTTAATAAACTTGTGCCATATTTATCTATATGATAGATTAGAGTATTCTTGATTTTACTTATAGGATATGTTTGTAACCAAAAAGGAAACACCAAGGATGCGCCTAAAAACACCGAAGGTGTTGGCCGCATCGTTAGAGCCTAAGCATAGACTCACGTTCACATTGGAAAATTTATTTCCTAATGTGACCTTGGTTTTTCCATATTTAGGTTTATTTCCTTTTATAGATGAGACCCATAATAACCTGAAATCCCTCGTGCAAATATTAGGGCTAACACCTTCCATTAATATGGTTGAACCAGAGTTCTTTTTCGTGTTTGGGTTGTTGGACTATCTTCATGTTGGGATTGATGGGGTTGATCCATGAGGGGAAACTTCGCTTCCCACTTCAACTTGGTCGCTTGTTCATGGCGATCCCATCGATGTCCCCGGATTAAAAATTTAATCCTAGACAAAAGGGAACACCCAAGCAACCTTGTCATCGTCGTGCTATTCGTTTAGTGTAGTCACTTGAACAAACTTGTTGTTCAAGCGACCAACCTCTATTCCACGAATAGCCGTGGAATAGACGATGTACGGATCGTTGGTTTTTGTGTTTATGTTCGGGATCCAAGTATTATTTAGCCACAAAACAGAATATATATCATGCATATAATTGAAAAGCAAATATAAACATAATACAAAAGAACACTAATCAAAATAAACAAGATTATGTAGGGGATCGAAACGGCCGACTAGAGGGGGGTGAATAGCCCTCGTTCGTTGGATGTCGTAATTCGTTCGTTCTCGTGTGTTTGTCTACAATTGCCGTTAATATACGCAGCGGAATAACAATAGAAATAACAACAATACAAGCACAATCAATACACAAGCATATACGTGGTTCGGAACCGAATCGTTCCTACTCCACGGGGTGAGCTCAACGAGCTCGTGTTATGCGCACGACACTAACAACACTCCTTATCGACTACACGTCGGAGGTGGAGAAACCTCTCACAAGCTATTACAACAAGTAATATGAAATACAAGAAGAAATACAAAGACAATACAAAAGAGAACTTTTACACAATTGCTTTGATCGCTTTCTTGTTGCTTGCTTTGATTGGCTCTTGAAGGACTGGAATGCAGCAGCAATTCCCCTCCAATAGCTCCATAAAAACCATGGCAAAATCCTCCATCTCGAGCTCCTTTTATAACCTGCATCGAGCTATTTTCGCGCCTAGCAGTCGACTGCCAAAAGGCCCCAGTCGACTGCCCCTGTAGCCGTTGTCTCACAATGGCTAGATCTACGTCAGACAAGTTCCAACAGATCACCTACCAGTCGATTGATGATGCCCATCAGTCGACTGGTGACCTAGTAGTCGACTGCCCAGTCGGCTATGGAGCATTCTGTGCTCACGACACTCCCATCAGTCGACTGCCATCCCTCGGCAGTCGACTGCCGTCGACATCAGTCGACTGCCAGTCCATAGCAGTCGACTACCAAGCACAAAACCCTAGCCTTACACCAGTCGAACCCTAGTCGAACCGGCACCTATGCCAGTCGACTGACTGTTGGGTTTCCGACACCGCGGCGTGTGTGTGTTCGATCATGTTTCGTAAATATGAACACAGCGGAAGCAATAAAAATAATAAATCTACATTTATTACAATACACACAACACACGCATGCATATTACAACAAGTGTAGACATAACCGTAAATTTAAATTTGCAATAAAAGGAAATTTATCTACGTTATACCTTTCGTATGACGTGTAGCGGGAACGACATCAACCGGAACGATCCTCGCTAGAATCATCTCTATCCGTATCCACGCCGAGTTCCTCGGGATAACTTCGCTAAGCCACGAGCTTCGTCTTCGTACGGGTTACTAGCCTCGTGTTGAAGACGACGTGATCGAGAGATGATCACGATCCGAATCCAAATTCGGATCCTTATACGAGTCCTCAAAACTCACTTCTCCGGAGAGGTCTTCGTCAACCGATTGACGAATCCTTCGTCCTCTACCTCAGAGGATTACCGGAGATCCAATCCCCGGTAGTTTAGCCGCTGTCGGAGCTCTAACAGTCGTCCAAATGACGCTCCGACGAGAGGAGAAGAAGCTGTCCAGAAAACTGGACAGCTTGGTGGAGGAGTAGGCGCCGGCCAAAACAAGGAAGCCAAGTGCTCACCTTTTCACCGAAGCCTAGGAAGATCACCGGAGGGTCGCCGGAGGATCACCGGCTGAAGCTTGGACGCCGGCAAGGAGCTAGACGGCAGCACAACAAGCTGGGCGGCAATGGAGGTTGGGCGGCACAACTAGGTTGGGCGGCAACTCCAAGCTAGGGTTTTTGATTAGGGCTTAATTATCCATTAAGCCCTCTTTTATAGAGAACTAATTCTCTTAATGGTTATTGGATCATAACCATTAGGCCCGTTAACCCGCTCCATTAAGATAAGTTAAAATAAACCAAACCATGATGGTTTATTTTAAGTTAAAACGAACCTAACCAACTTTTGGTTCATTCGTTTAAAATAAACCAAACCCTTTGGTTTATTCTCCTCCATTGGATTAGAACCAAACCATTTTGGTTCATCCATTATGTCTTCATAAGACACGGCCCATCCACGCTTCCATTGTGACTGAAACGATTTCATGCTCGCTTCATGTTTGGTCCAACCAAACCTTGTTTCTATCGGTCTGAGAATCCCATTTTCAAGCTCGTTTTAAATCCTTCGGATTACGCTCGTTGTGCGTGTGACCAAATAGGTTCTCGGTTTATGTTGGCCGTGTATAATTAACCATTAATTATAGAATGATCATGAGTGGCACCTAGTAGTACATCATGATCCCCAATTAACCGAAAAGAACAACGGTTGATCCAGAACTATTTCTGAAACCCTTCAGCAGCTCGAATGATTTGTGCCCCATTCCCTTCACTCATCTTATACCCACTTGGTTCAGGACATGGTCTATTGTGTCAGTCCCCACTAGGCTGACTACGTCACACCTAGCCCAAGTATCATTTCCTCGTCCTACGGATTCTAGTTACTCCACATGTATCGAGTACCTTACTCTAAACATGTAATGCTTTGGCCAAAGACTTTAGTAACAATCCGACGAGGCCATGGGTATACATCTACTGCAAGGAGTGGTGAATCCTTTATAGGCTATTCAAACACCTTCGATCACTTGACTTATACCCAATCATCCCGGGTCCACATCTCCTTAGAGATGTTTGCTTAAGATGTCAAAGCATAAGTCTCCATGATCAAGATGACTTGAATACCGCAAGTCAAAGGAACATCGCACTTAAGCCACAGTAAGAACTTCATTGGCATATCTATATATGCAGAGAACCATATGAAGTCTTACGGCTGGTCACTCCAATGAACTAGTTACCATAACTAGCATCCACGATCAACTCTGGACATCACAATGTCTCCAGCCAGTGAGAATCAGCTGCTTGGATACACCAAGGAGTCTACCTCGTGCTAGTCTCGACAGAATTGATGGTGTCCAACTCCATCAATTCATTGACTAGGGATAATTCCGATACATCACAATTACACATGTAGAGATACTCACTAGTTATGATCCAATCACAAATTCTCTCATGCTGTGAATCGTATCGTGGACATCCAGTAAATGAGTTTAAGATCCAATCAAATACATGAAACATGTATACTCAAATAGTGAATCTTCATTTATCATATAAATGGTTCATACATAAGGCGATTGCCTTAGGACATCTCTCATATATTACTAACACTGACGTAGGGCAAAACCTCAAACACCAAGTTGTTTGAGCATCCGACCGTCGGGTAAACCCTCAAACATCAAGTTTGAGCCTCCGACACTCAGTCTTAGCCACTTGGCCAAGTCCACCTTATCCCTCATGGAGTTTCCCACCGAAGCTCTCTTCCCTCGGCCTACGTCCCTCAGATGCGCCAAGCGCACGGCTTCGCAACGCCATCCTTCGCGTCTCATACCCTAGAAGTATGCTTCCCTTTGGGCTCACTCCATTCGCTCCCCGTCCGGCGGTCCCTCGGATACACCAAGCGCACGGCTTCGCAATGCCATCCTTCACCGACTCAAGGACCCCGATCCTAGTGAACTTACCAAGTCCTCAAGACTTTCCAAATGCACCAAGCGCACGACTTCGTAATGCATTTCTCACCAAGCACTGAGCTCACGGCTTCGCAATGCTTTGGACTTTCCCATGCCAAGCACCAAGCGCACGGCTTTGCAATGCTTTGGACTTTTCCATGACAATCCCATGTCATGAGTTTTGTCCATCATCAAAATACTATTAAGGTACTGCTCGAGTCAAACTCGAGTCAACCTGGGCCGATTGAACCAATAATCTCTCCCTTTTTTATGATTGACAAAACTACCATCTCAAGTCTACCAATTCTCCCATATTGGCAATTCTCATATCCCAATGAGAATTCCAAACCTAATTGGTAACTTCTCCCCCTTTTTGACATTACATCAAAAAAGTCCTCCCCAAGGGTATGAATGTCTCATATCCCAATGAGATCTTACAATCTCTCCCTTGGAGGAACACATGCCTACAATCTTTCTAGTGATCCCATATCACTTAAAGAGAGGTAACCCAATTTTCCTCCCATGAGGAAATACACATCCATCTTTTCATGATGGATACCTCCCCCTAGAGGCTTGCTCCCCCTTGATCATTGCACCAACAATGTTCTTGGAGAGTCCCTAAGCCAATAGGAACATTAAACCAAAACAAAATTAAGGCAAAGTTCAACAATGAACTCTCATCCACCTTAAAATTGATACTCACCCTCAACCCAACTCCTAATCCATATCCAATAGATTTCCACCCTCTCTAATGCTCTCCCAAGCATATCCTAGGGTTAGGAGTGGTTAGGGGACCTTAACCTAGCTGAACATGGGCCTAACCAACAAGATTTATCCGAAATCATCTTGGGCGATCATTGAAATCAATCATCATTGCCACCCTCATCGATCATCATCCATGGCGATCGATAATCTTATTCTGATTTCCAACATTTCAGAAATGGATTTCAGAAATCCCTAAGTAAATATAAATAAGTTTAAAATTCTTGAAATTTGGTATGTATATTACTTATCATAAACACTATGGGTGAATAATATTGGAAAATTATTTTACCCATTAAATTAGGAGATTGATACAAAGTCCAAAATTTAAGAAAAGCTTCAATAAAGAGCCCTCTTTGTATCATCCCATTCAATGGTGATAGCAATCAAAAGATAGGCTTCACCAAGGTTTTTCAAAATGTTTTCAAAATGTTTTTCAAACCTTTATTTTCTTTTTCCTAAACATCTCACCAATCTCTAGATGTGTAAAACACATACAAGTCAAATTTTTGTGAGATGTGGGTTTTGTTTTGTTTATGTTCTCATGCATATTTCTAGGCAATATTATTTGATTCCCATCAAATCATGCCATAGTCCTTAATTTTATTTTAATTTATGCATGATGATGATTATGACATAGATATGATATAAGTAAAACCATATGCCAATATCATGATGTCATGGCATGTGAATGAGATCTAGGCATACATGACATCTAAATATAAATCTAAACATGATCATGACATTTTTATAGATAAGAATGAAGATGATGTCATGACATGGCAAGACAAACAAATCATGGCAACTAAAATATACTGAGGTATAGAATACCTAAGTGTTAAAATAAATTTGCCATTTCTAGAGATTAAACCAATTTTGCCTTAATGCCATTCATTTCCCTAGTGTGCCAAAAACCCAAAATGGCACACCATGACTTCTATGACCTAATTGTGCCAATTTAAATCATTTTTAACTTCTCAAACCATATTGACACACCCTAATGTGTCAACTTACAATGGCTAGGTTAACCACCCATCCACTTAGGGTTGACACACCCTAACCCATTTAGCGTGAATCAATCACGCTCTTAGGAACCCAATATCTATTGGAGCTCCTTGGGTTAACAAGGTATTCCCTAGGGATAACTTCCCTAGATACCTTCCTAATGACCCTTTTTGGCTTTGAAGCCATAGTCAAATGGGTCTTACTTGGGTCAACTCTAGAGGTGACTCCTCCATTGACCTTCTTAGTGACTACATTTGATTTCTTTGAGGTGTTAGCCACTAAACACATACCATGGCTAGACTTAGGGATGGCTTCCCTATTAGCCTTGGTTTTCCTAGACTTAGATGTGGTTCCATAATTAAATGGAACATTATGGTAGGACATAGGTTTATGACCCAAACCCCTCTTGACCTTAGACATTTCTTGTTTTCTAGGTCTTGACTTTTGTACATTAGACCCCTTAACCGAATTTGATATTACTGCTAGGGTCTTCTCCAATTTTTCTAGCCTTGATCTCAAGGCTTGATTTTCTAACTATAATTTTCTCAATTTTGAATTTTCATTTATCTTTTGGGAAATGTTTTTCTTTTTAGGCATATGCCTAGATTTCTTGGGATTAACACCCAAGTTTTCTTCAATTCTCCTAATTGACTCCCTAGGTAAAATAGGTCTAGAATTATGATTCCTAGGTTTATCCTTAGTTATATGAACATGCTTGGCACCTAAGCAATAAACCTTATTATTTCACTTAGCATGCTTTTCATTTATAATTGCAAGAGAACTAAAATAATTCTTGGCATGCTTTTTGACTCTAGAAATTAAAGGTGCATTAAGTAAATTTACCTTAGGATTAGCTTTAGTAGCTCCCCCTACATGAGTTGCACCTTCTTGCCCTTTCTTCCTCCCCCTAGGGCATTGGCTTCGATAGTGTCCCTTTTGGTTGCATTCAAAGCACACAATGTGCTCTTTTCTCTTGATTTTGGGAACACCGGCATCCTTTGACTTTGGATTGACTTTTGGTGTTGATGCCTTTTCCTTAGCCAATTTAGGGAATTTGCTCTTGTAATGCCCCTTCTCCCTACACTCAAAGCATATTATGTGATTTTTATTTAAAATTACAACACTTGAGTTACCTAGGTAGTTGGTGGAGGCCTCTTCACTTCTTCCGGAGGTAGAAGCTTCATTTTGATCTTGCTCCGGAATCGAAATCCTTTCCTCCCCCTCAACGCTAGAGGTGGAGGTCTCCACCAAATCATCAACATCATCAAATGTGGGTGCTTCTTCCTCAGCATTCTCCTCTAATTGTGCCGGTTGGGGATTCTTGTGGAATTCAACCACATTATTCCACAAATCCTTTGCATCCCTAAAATTTCCTATCCTAGACCAAATATGGTTAGGAATCAAATCACCAAGTAATTTAGTTACCTCGAGATTTGTCTTAAAATCCTTCATTTGGTCTTGGGTCCACCTTGATTTTTCTAGTGGCTTATTTTCCTTGTCCCTAGGCACTTCAAAACCATTTTCAATGATTAACATGAAATCGAAATCGGTTTCGAAATATACCTCCATCCGTTTCTTCCACCAATCAAAATCTCCATCGAATTTCGGTGGATGGATGTTGTAGCCGACCATCTTATAGTGCTCTCACGGCGGTTAGTCCTTGAAGAGCGACCTCGGCTCTGATACCACTTGTAGGGGATCGAAACGGCCGGCTAGAGGGGGTGAATAGCCCTCGTTCGTTGGATGTCGTAATTCGTTCGTTCTCGTGTGTTTGTCTACAATTGTCGTTAATATACGCAGCGGAATAACAATAGAAATAACAACAATACAAGCACAATCAATACACAAGCATATACGTGGTTTGGAACCGAATCGTTCCTACTCCACGGGGTGAGCTCAACGAGCTCGTGTTATGCGCACGACACTAACAACACTCCTTATCGACTACACGTCGGAGGTGGAGAAACCTCTCACAAGCTATTACAACAAGTAATATGAAATACAAGAAGAAATACAAAGACAATACAGAAGAGAACTTTTACACAATTGCTTTGATCGCTTTCTTGTTGCTTGCTTTGATTGGCTCTTGAAGGACTGGAATGCAGCAACAATTCCCCTCCAATAGCTCCACAAAAACCATGGCAAAAACCTCCATCTCGAGCTCCTTTTATAACCTGCATCGAGCTATTTTCGCGCCTAGCAGTCGACTGCCAAAAGGCCCCAGTCGACTGCCCCTGTAGCCGTTGTCTTACAATGGCCAGATCCACGTCAGACAAGTTCCAACGGATCACCTACCAGTCGATTGATGATGCCCATCACGATCGTGGTGACTAATCGATCGGTCGATCGGCTCTGAGCGTCTCTCACGACACTCCCATCGATCATTGCCATCCCTCGGCGATCGGATCGTCGTCGATCGATCATTGCCGATCCATAGCGATCGTGCCAAGCACAAAACCCTAGCCTTACACCAGTCGAACCCTAGTCGAACCGGCACCTATGCCAGTCGACTGACGTCGGGCAAAACCTCAAACACCAAGTTGTTTGAGCATCCGACCGTCGGGTAAACCCTCAAACATCAAGTTTGAGCCTCCGACACTCAGTCTTATCCACTTGGCCAAGTCCACCTTATCCCTCATGGAGTTCCCCACCGAAGCTCTCTTCCCTCGGCCTACGTCCCTCGGATGCACCAAGCGCACGGCTTCGCAACGCCATCCTTCGCGTCTCATACCCTAGAAGTATGCTTCCCTTTGGGCTCACTCCATTCGCTCCCCGTCCGGCGGTCCCTCGTATGCACCAAGCGCACGACTTCGCAATGCCATCCTTCACTGACTCAAGGACCCCGAGCCTAGTGAACTTAGCAAGTCCATAAGACTTTCCAAATGCACCAAGCGCACGGCTTCGTAATGCATTTCTCACCAAGCACCGAGCGCACGGTTTCGCAATGCTTTGGACTTTCCCATGCCAAGTACCAAGCACACTGCTTTGCATTGCTTTGGACTTTCCCATGACAATCCCATGTCATGAGTTTTATCCATCATCAAAATACTATCAAGGTACTGCTCGAGTCAAACTCGAGTCAACCTCGGTCGATTACACCAACAGATTATACCTCTTGTTATACCTCTTGATCTTCTATTATATGTCCTTCCTCCTTTTGGACGTCGGGTGGCCGACGATCTTCCAAAAGTCGAAGCCTCCTAGATCACCAATCTTCCTTTCCTTGTTCACTCTGAACAAAGGAAGATCATAAAACAAAACTCTTCTTCCTTTCTAGAACCGGCCACAAAATCAATAGACTCGATGTTGCCACCGGCCAAGGAAGAGAACATGGAGTATGGGAACTGACCAAAGGAGAATCAATGAGGGCATGGGTGCCGGCCAACACTTGGAGAAGAGAAAGGAAAGCAATCCTTCTCCTTGTTGCCGCCCAAACCCTAAACCTAGCTCTCCTATTTTTCGGCCAAGGATGAAGGGAAGAAGAATAGGTTGAGCTCCAGCCAAGGTAGAGGGAAGAAGGATAGGAGCCGGCCAAACCTTGGAAGAAGAAGAAAAGGCCTTCTCCTCATGTTGCCGCCAACAACCAACACCCAAAACCCTAACCCTAGCCGCCCACTCCTAATCCTAACCAAACTAGGATTACTTGCCGCCCAAGGGAAGCAAACCCTAATCCTCATCCATTAAGTTGCCGCCAAAGCCATCATCCCATATTTATAGAGTTAGGTTCATCCCTCCTTTTAATCTCCACCATTGGTTCTAGGGATTTAAGCTCAACCGTCGGATCTAGAGATTTAATCTCAACCGTCGGATCTAGAGATTTAATCTCTACCATTGGATCTATAGTTTTGTTTTCATCCATTGGATCTAAGCTTCATGAGGTGTTAATAGGCTATAATAGGGACCATGAGGAGGAGTTGGATCTTGGCCACCCAATGGATCAAGCCCACATAAAGTCCGATCCATTAATGATTATCCATTTCACTAGAGGATTATCATTGATCTACCTCACCAACCCCCATAAGTTAATATGGGCTCCATATATTATTTGTACATTTTCTCCTTGTGTTTAAGATCTCGAATGTCCGTCGATTAATTAATTTACTGACCATTAATTAATCAACATCTAACTCCATGAGTAGTACCACTCAATCTTTTCATCATGCCGGACCATGTCCACCTGCAGGGTTTACATGATGAACCTTATGAGCTCCTCAAGGGGACATCATCATCCTAATATATAGGACACAGTTTCCTCCTATAATCAACGGCACACCATATAAATAATACCATTTCCCAACTTATCGAGCCTATCGATTTAATCTATAAATCTCACCCATTGGTAAATCAAAGAAATGAATACTAAGTATATGTGCTCATTATTATATCAAGATTAAGAGCATGTACAATATAATATCTGAGGTCCGATTCGATTATGTAGTCAACAATAAATCGAATCACCGCTAAGTCGGTCCTGCTCAATACACACAAAGTGTACTAGTGTGATTCTATGGTCAAGACAAACCAATACCAAATCACACTACAATCATACCAATGGTTTGTCCAAAGCCATCTAGGTTGTGAGCCTTTACTTATACTTTACAAGGAACCGATAACATGATCTCCCGTGTGACACCACACACCATGTTATCTACAATGTAATATATTAGACAATGTGCATAGTCATAAAAATATGCAAACAATGATCATGTGATTCTTATTTCAAAAATAAAGATGTTCATACAAAAGATAGATTTTTCAGTATACATCCCAACAATCTCCCACTTATACTAAAAGACTATGTTATCCTCAGACTTCTATACATCTGATTCCCCTTCCCTCCACATGCTGGACTCCCCCAAATCGGAATATGTTTTAGACTAGGCTTTCGCCCAGTCCACAATTCTGTGGGAGTAGAAGGCACTGATTTAGATGGAACCAAGTTCAGAATGTACACCGCAGTGTCTAGAGCATATCCCCAGAATGAATCTGGCAACTCAGAATAACTCATCATCGATCTAACCATCTCCATAAGAGTCCTATTCCTTCGCTCTACTACACCATTCTGCTGGGGTGTGCCAGGTGCAGACAATTGGGAATGAATCCCAGCCTCTGATAAGTAATTCCTAAACTCTCCTAAGAGGTACTCGCCACCACGATTAGATCGTAGTGTCCTGATACTTTTACCTTTATGTTTCTCGACATCAGCCTTGAATTCTTTGAACTTGTCAAAGCATTAAGACATCTCCCACTGCAATAGCCGCCACCTTTATGTAGCTTTATGTTTCTAAATAAAGCTACATAAAGGCAATTCTTAAGAACCAAAACTTTATTTTTCTCAAAAGATAAATAAAACATCTCCCACTGCAATAGCCGCCACCTTCGTGGCATTGCCCAAGTAAACGGTAATCTCTCTCTCAGCTCGTCGTCGGGTTTCCTGGAACCCATGCAAAGTATTGCAAACATGATCAGAGGCTCCCGTATCTACACACCAGGTGCCGGTAGATAACACCGCTAACCATGTTTCAATGACTAGACCAAAGGATATACCTTTATTCTATTTTTGATTGGGACAGTCTTTCTTCCAATGTCCATCCTGCTTGCAAGTGAAGCACTTGCCTTTCGGCTTCTTCACTTGTCCCTGAGTTCCTCCCACCACCTTTGCTCCACCTTATTTCTTCTTCTTCTTGCCTTTCGGCTTAGAAGTAGAAATCTTTTGGGCAACCATGGCCTGAGTCTGAGCAAGCCTTTCTGGAGAATGATATCGACCTGGGTTTCCCCATCGATCTCAGCTCCAAGGACTTCTAGCTCATTTGCAGGCTTAGGAGGATACTCTTTGAAAAGTACATATTTGTACTCCTCAGCAGTTAAGACAATATCTAGATTTTTTTCCAATCAACATAATTTGGGTACAATAAGCTTATTTTTCTTTAGTATCATAATAAGTGGACTGAAAGTCATTTTTGAAAATCCTAAGAATCACATAGATCATTTCTTTAGATTTCAAAAAATTATTGATTCCTCAAAAAATAAAATTTTAAAATCAACCAACACCTCAAAACACCGAGAATATCGCATGCCACGATCCTGTGGACGTATACGAAATCTACATTTGTAAGAGGAGGTTTTACCTATTAATTTTACTATTTTGTCAATCTAACTTTTTGACAAATAAAATTAATAGTTGGTTTCTCTTCGGCCCTACAAATAAAAGCAGTGACTCCGATGGGGAGGGTACTCCTATTTGCATCTAAGTGTTCACCATTACTCGATACCAAGGAAATTATCTCGGGTTATGTGCCTTCCGATGGGGAAGTACACACGCTCCTAAATAATTTCTTATAACCATATCTGACCCTGTGATCTGCAAACAAACTCATCCGATGGGGAGGAAGGCACTCAGAGCCGACACGCAAGTTTGCTTGCATCACATGTCAAATCGTAATGGAGGCCGTGGGAATTTATAAAAATATCCCTCTCCCATTTAGTAATTTGAAAATGAGAAATTTTATAGCCTACGACATGCATATCAAACAATAAGCAATAAATATAAAAAATAAATTATTTTCCAACTATTATGGCTTTTGTCTTCAATATGTCTCCCGTCGCATCGCCTTCTCGTCCGCTCCTCCTACGCCATGTATGAGCCATCCAGAGATTCGAGCCGAGACTAAAATCTATTTTAATTTACATCCATCGATCCTATACTCCACGAGGGAGTGTACATGAAATCTAGATCGAAAGTAAACTAAAATAAAAAGAGTGGCTAAACAATGTCGTATCTAATTTACAAAAAATTAAATACTAGCCTCGTCAACCCCGAGGATTCAACAATCACATACACACATATAGCCATAATAGTCAGATCTTATGTCTACAACCAAAGAGTTAACCTACGCATATCCTACTATTATCCGGCACATATAATATATGAAAAATGCATAGGAGTAATCGAATCCTAAACACACAAAACCGGAAACCTTGGCTCTGATACCAATTGTTAGGTTTGATGGGGTTGATCCGTGAGGGGAAACTTCGCTTCCCACTTCAACTCGGTCGCTTGTTCATGGCGATCCCATCGATGCCCCCGGATTAAAAATTTAATCCTAGACAAAAGGGAACACCCAAGCAACCTTGTCATCGTCGTGATATTCGATTAGAGTAGTCACTTGAATAAACTTGTTGTTCAAGCGACCAACCTCTATTCCACGAATAGCCACGGAATAGACGATGTATGGATCGTCGGTTTTTGTGTTTATGTTCGGAATCCAAGTATTATTTAGCCACAAAATAGAATATATATCATGCATATAATTGAAAAGAAAATATAAACATAATACAAAAGAACACTAATCAAAATAAACAAGACTATACCTCTTGTTATACCTCTTGATCTTCTATTGTATGTCCTTCCTCTTTTTGGACGCCGTGTGGGCGACGATCTTCCAAAAGTCGAAGCCTCCTAGATCACCAATCTTCCTTTCCTTGTTCACTCTGAAAAAAGGAAGATCATAAAACAAAACTCTTCTTCCTATCTAGAACCGGTCACCAAATCAATAGACTCGATGTTGCCGCCGACCAAGGAAGAGAACATGGAGTATGGGAACCAGCCAAAGGAGAATCAATGAGGGCATGGGCGCCGACCAACACTTGGAGAAGAGAAAGAAAAGCAATCTTTCTCCTTGTTGCCGCCCAAACCCTAAACCTAGCTCTCCTAATTTCCGGCCAAGGATGAAGGGAAGAAGAATAGGTTAAGCTCCGGCCAAGGTAGAGGGAAGAAGGATAGGAGCCGGCCAAACCTTGGAAGAAGAAGAAAAGGCCTTCTCCTCGTGTTGCCGCCCACAACCAACACCCAAAACCCTAACCCTAGCCGCCCACTCCTAATCCTAACCAAACTAGGATTACTTGCCGCCCAAGGGAAGCAAACCCTAATCCTCATCCATTAAGTTGCCGCCCAAGCCATCATCCCATATTTATAGAGTTAGGTTCATCCCTCCTTTTAATCTCCACCATTGGTTCTAGGGATTTAATCTCAACCATCGGATCTAGAGATTTAATCTCAACCGTCGGATCTAGAGATTTAATCTCTACCATTGGATCTAGAGTTTTGTTTTCATCCATTGGATCTAAGCTTCATGAGGAGTTAATAGGCTACAATAAGGACCATGAGAAGGAGTTGGATCTTGGCCACCCAATGGATCAAGCCCACATAAAGTCCGATCCATTAATGATTATCCATTCCACTAGAGGATTATCATTGATCTACCTCACCAACCCCCATAAGTTAATTTGGCTCCATATATTATTTGTACATTTTCTCCCCGTGTTTAAGATCTCGAATGTCCATCGATTAATTAATTTACTGACCATTAATTAATCAACATCTAACTCCATGAGTAGTACCACTCAACATTTTCATCATGCCGGACCAAGTCCACCTGCAGGGTTTACATGATGAACCTTATGAGCTCCTCAAGGGGACATAATCATCCTAATATATAGGACACGGTTTCCTCCTATAATCAATGACATACCATATAAATAATACCATTTCCCAACTTACCGAGCCTATCGATTTAATTTATAAATCTCGTCCATTGGTAAATCAAAGAAATGAATACTAAGTATATGTGCCCGTTATTATATCAGGATTAAGAGCCTGTACAATATAATATCTGAGGTCCGATTCGATTATGTAGTCAACAATAAATCGAATCACCTCTAAGTCGGTCCTGCTCAATACACACAAAGTGTACTAGTGTGATTCTATGGTCAAGACAAACTAATACCAAATCACACTCCAACCATACCAATGGTTTGTCCAAAGCCATCTAGGTTGTGAGCCTTTACTTATACTTTACAAGGAACCGATAACATGATCTCCCGTGTGACACCACACACCATGTTATCTATAAAGTAATGTATTAGACAATATGCATAGTCATAAAAATATGCAAACAATGATCATGTGATTCTTATTTCAAAAATAAAGATGTTCATACAAAAGATAGACTTTTCAGTATACATCCCAACACTTCAAGTCTGGCATGACATCGAGCATGTTTAATTCATATGAGATTTGATGTTTATTTTAAATGGTAAGGACCAGAGCTCAATTTCAAGTTTTGGTTGTTGGACTCTCTCCAAGCCTAGCTTTTAAATTGGATGTGTTTAAATCATTTAAATTCGATCTCACGATTAATGGGTCGACCCTAACTGAAAGCATTGATTTGTTGGACTCTCTCTAAGGTCAATGTCGACAGAGATGCAATTAGGTGATATGCATTGTGTTGGTGCAATCGGCCCAGGTCACGATTGACTGGACTCGAGTTTGACTCGAGCGATGTTTTGATGTTCAACAAAAACATATGACAATGTGATTGTCATGGTAAAGTCCAAGTCATGAGTACTTGGCATGGAAAGTCCAAGTGGGACACTTCGCATTGGGAAAGTCCAAGTCTTGAGTACTTGGCATGTAAAGTCCAAGCATGGGTCTTGGCAAGGAAAGTCCAAGCATGGGTCTTGGCAAAGGAAAGTCCAAGTCTTAAGTACTTGGCATGGAAAGTCCAACATGGGTTGGTAAGGGAAAGTCCAAGCTTGAGTCTTGGCATTTGGAAAGTCCAAGGGGAATATTGGCGGCGTAAAGTCCAAGGATAGAGTCTTGGCAGCATAAGTCAAATGGTTGGTGGCATAAAGTCCAAGCGGGAGTCTTGGCAGCGTAAGTCCAATGTGCCTTGGCGGTGTAGACATCGTTAGCATGACATAGCCGATGAAAGCACCTGAAGGCTAGCGTATAGATGAACAAGTCATGGATGACTTGGAGGGATCCGATAGGCGCGAGGCTGATGGAGGTGACTAGAAGGCTTAGGTCTAGGCTAAGGGTGGTCTAGCAAGTATGGGGGCAACATAATTGGGGTAAAACCTCATGTTTGAGGTGTATCAATCGACTGGGACATATGGGCAGTCGACTGGAGTGAGTCAACAAGGGTTTGACTGCGGGGAGTGCCCTAACAGTCGACTGCCAGAGTTGGGTAGTCGACTACTGTCTCGAACAGTCGACTGATCACTAGAGTAGTCGACTGGTGCTTGAGAATTCGGGTATAGAATGCAGTCGGACTCGACTGCTGGGCTTAACAGTCGAGTGAAGGCTCCATCAGTCGACTGATGGGTATGATCAGTCGACTGATGTCATATCCATTGAATTTTTCCAGCGTGGATCGCATAGTTGTCTCACAGCAACAGTGTCATCAGTCGACTGATGGTCCCGATCAGTTTACTGATAGGAAAAATCCAGCCCAGGCAGTAGCTTTAAAGGGAGCTCATGGAGGAGATTTCGATCAGTGTTTCTTGAGAAGTTTTGGGGCAAATTACTAGTGTAATTCAGGGTCTCCAAGTGCAACTCAAGCAACCACAAAGCAAGCAATCCAAAAGCTCTTGTAAAGTTATTTTCTTTACTTGTATTGCATTCTATTATTGTATCTTACTTGTATTTGTTTCTTACTGTTGTAAGAGTTATTGTACGAGGTTTCTTCACCTCCGGATTGTTCCGAGGAGTTTATTGGATTAGTAGTACGTGTTTGCATTGCTAGGGCTTTTAGATCCCGATCCATGGTGTAGGAACCCTTCGGTTCCGAACTACGTTATATTCTTGTATTTGTGATTGTGTATCGTGTTATTGTTTTTATTACTATTCCGCTGTGCACTAACACGATTTGTAGACACGATCACGAACGAATTCCATCAAGCGACGACAATGCTATTCACCCCCCTTTAGTGGGCACATCATTCCTAACAATTGGTATCAGAGCCCGGGGCTCTTCTACGAATTAACAACCCGAAGCCAAGATGCTAGAGGGAAAGAAGGAAATTCAAGAGAATTTGGGTTGGGACATCAACACCCCAATCCCATATGCTTTTTATGGATAAGAAGGCTTCAACAAATGGAAGGAAAGGTTTGAAGACTTCATAATAATGAGGGACTTTGAGGAGTAGTCCATCCTGATGGAGGGATTTAGCTATCCAAGAGGACCAAAGGGAGGCTTCCTCAAGAAGAAGAGATGGATCGAGGAGCAACTCCAACAATTCGATAAAAATAAAAAGGCAGTCAAATTCATTTTTGATCTAATTCCTAATGATATCTTGTGTAGGCTAGGGGATTACATGGATGCCAAGGAGCTTTGGAGGGAATTGGTAAAATATCACGAAAATCCATCACCGATCCAAGAAGAAGAGGAAGAAGAGGAGTCTTCATCCTCTCAAGCTCAAGAAGAAGCAAGCACATCCTCATCACAAGAGCTTGAGGATTCAGATGGTGATAGAGAGTCGACATCCAAATCGGTAGAGGAGGTGGAATTGGAAGAAGCCTCCACCTCTAGGATTGAGAGGGAGGAGATTAGATCTTCCACATGTAACGCCCGCCCTTCCCGTACCTCAGAGGGGAGCGAAGGGCGGCGCTACGCGATCATACATACATACATATGCATACAGTGAAAGCATTTAAAATAATAAAATCCCTTCTTAAGCGAACTATATTAACCTAATCCACCTAACAGATTAATTATGATGTAACGGTCTTAACAATTTTCTTAACTAAACATGTACTAAAGAAATTCAAGATTTATATAATAAACGGGAGTGACAACCAAACAAAGACATCATCTAAGTCTTAACACTGAACGGTAAAACATGCATAATCTCCCCAAATCATAAACTAAATCTTATCCACCATGCCACTGCCACACACATCTTTGCCTCCTGCTGCTCCCTTCAATTATTTCATTCCTTGCCTTGCTTTGCAGTACAAGGAAAAAATGACACTATCAGCACATATGCTGAGTAAGATCCTTTCCTACTCACAAAAGCCATACGACATAAATTACACATAAGATAGTGACATGTTCATTTAACTAACATATAGTCATAGCATGGATGTAACTATTAACATGATCATCAAGAGGCATATAGACTTAGCATTCAAAATTCATGAGTAAAGCAATCCGTGACATGATCATCTAGGACATGTATCCCCATGGCATTTTTATCACAATAACATAACATCTTGTAATAACATAGACATGGAATATTTATATGCAGAATGCTCTTTGAAAACATATACTTTCATAAGTACTTAAACATAATCTCAACATTAGGGCCCGACATTGTATCCATGACTCGGCCCAGCCCATTTGGCGGTCCATTCGGCGGCCCATTTGGCGACCCCTTGTGGTCGTCGACCGTCGACCGTCGGCACGTCGACCGTGTCATTACCACTAGGCCCGTACTTCGACCTAGGGGCAACTTTGGATACAATCCATGCATAAAGTAAAATAGCATACATGTTCTTTGACATAACATAAAGAGTGTTCTTGTCCCCACTCATAGGGAAAACATTTCTTAGACATTTCATATACGTGAGTCATGCCTAACATGGGTGAAAACATAAGCATGTAGCATAGCATAAATCGGCATGAGTACAATTTAACATGGCATAAGGTAGGGACATAAGGAAAATTAAGCTAACATAAATAGAAATCATCAAATCAAAACCTTGTTACAAGCACAAGAAGATTCATGCAAGCCTACCAAGCTGACACATCCCTTACAATAAAATATGCATAAAATTTAAGAAATATATACAAATCTTAGAAAACATTAACTGAGTACAATGGATTAACACAAATTAGCATTTCCCCAAAAATAGGAATCAGCATGTAGCATAGCATAAATCGTGGAAGAATTTCAACAAGAATAATTTCTCTAATCCTACTAGCCGAACCTTCTACACATAGTTCTAGATTCTTTCGTTCAAAATCAAGCATACAACATTACATCGTAAGCACTTATACTGCAGGTGAGGGGATACTTACCTAAAAATCTAAACACACCTATATAATCTGATCAAAACATATTATTTATCATTTATCAAGCATTTAATATGATCATACCCCCAAAACTCATATAGGAATCCTTTCAAGACATGCAATCATGCTCTTTGTCCCCAAAACTTATAGGGGAAGCATCTTTGCGATCTTATGCCTTGCTTCAACATGAAATATACTTAAATACCTAAAAATCTAAACAAACATAATCTTGACAGAATATATAAATTCGAATAAAACATGGTGATAGAAGTTAAATGGGCATATCAAAGAGTTACTTATGCTATTGGTGAGAGATATCATCTTTGTGATCTTATATCTTGGTTAAAAACACATATACCTTAACTATAGATCTAAACACACACATATATCATTTGATCCAAACATATAATCTATCAAAACATAAGAAAATAAACTATATAAAACGATCGAAGCAACTTGTACTGCAGGTGAGGGGATTACTTACCTTCGATTGCTTTAACTTATATTTGTAAAACCTAATGAGATGCAACCTTCTATCCCGCCCTAGCAGCTGCCCTCCAAGGTCTCTTGAATCCCACCTTTCCTTGGATTCGGCAGAGAAGACAACCCTAGGAGAAAATTCTCCTTGATGTGTGGGTCGGCGATGGAGGGACCAAGAGAGAGTAGAGAGCTGTCCTCTAGGGTATTAGGGAGGTTAAATTTATAACCATCAAGGCTTAACCTATTCCCTTATAAATTTCCTTAAATTTCTCTCTTTAACAGAATTAATTCCTTCTTCAATTAAATTCGTGACTTCTCCCCAATCATATAAAATTTTTATTCCCTTATAAATTTCCTTAAATTTCTCTCTTTAACAGAATTAATTCCTTCTTCAATTAAATTCGTGACTTCTCCCTAATCATATAAAAATTTTATTCCCTTATAAATTTTCCTTAAATTTCTCTCTTTAACAGAATTAATTCCTTCTTCAATTAAATTCGTGACTTCTCCCTAATCATATAAAATTTTTATTCCCTTATAAATTTTCCTTAAATTTCTCTCTTTAACTAAATTAATTCCTTCTTCAATTAAATTTGTGACTTCTCCCTAATCATATAAAAAATTTTATTGGATTTTTTTGGTGACTCACCCCTTCTTGTCCGATTTTCTTTTCTTTTATCTTTTCTTTTATTTCCTTTAAATCCCACGTAAGCCTATTATCATCATGCATAATTATCTTTATTTTCTTTAACCCACATAAGGGCCCCTTTATTATCATGCCTCATTATCTATAAAACTCCTAAGATTTTTCGGGCATTACACTACACCAGAGGAAGCTCAGGACTCCCATACCATGGAAGGTATCTCAAACACACCGTTTCAAAATAAAATTCATATAATGTGTTTTGAGTGTAGGGAGTTTGAGCACTATAAGAGCAAGTGCCCAAAGAAGGTCAAGAAAAGTCCACCAACACCTAAAAGTCAAGAAAAGTCAAAGGATGTCGGTGTCCCCACCAAGAAGACTAAGGAGCTTGTAGTATGCTTCAAGTGTCATAAGAAGGGGCACTATAGAAGTCAATGCCCTAGGAAGAAGGAAATCAAAGATAAGGAAGGAGCATCACATGTAGGGGGAGCTAAGGCTAACCCTAAGGTATATTTTAATAATGCATCTTCTAGTTTAAATGTCAAAAAACATGCTAGGAATAATTTTAACCATCTTGCTATTGTACATGAAAAGCATGCTAGGAACAATAAATATTTTTGTCTAGGTGCTAAGAGTGTTAATTTTTCAAATAAGGAGAAATTTGGGACTAATATCCCTAGAAAGACTTTACCTAGGGCAAGCATTAAGAAAATTGAGGACCATCTAGGTTTTAACCCCAAATGGACTAGGCATATGCCTAAAGGAAATAGTAATGCCCAAAGACCAAATGAAAAATAAAAAATTGGGCAATTAGAGTTGGAAAATCAAGCCTTCAGGTCAAGGCTTGAGAAATTAGAAAATACCCTTAGGAATATACAAAATCAATTTAAAGGGTCAAATGGTCAAAGTCAAAGCCTAGGGTCTAGAAGTCAAAGTCAAAGACCTAGGAAACAAGAACTATCCAAGGGCAAGCCTAAGCCCAGAAAGACCTACCACAATGTTCCATTTGATTATGGAACTCAAACTAGGTCTAGGAAGACCAAGGTTACTAGGTAAGTTATCCCTAAGGGTAACCAAGGTGTATGCCTAGTGGCTAGGATTTCAAGGAAACCTAGGCAAGCCACTAAGAAGGTTACAAGGGGAGTCACCCCTAGAGTTAACCTAGGCAAGACCACAATGACCAAGGCTAACAAGCCTAGAAGGGTCATTAGGAAGGTATCTAGGGAGGTTATCCCTAAGGAATGCCTAATTAACCCAAGGAGCTCCAATAAGTATTGGATTCCTAAGAGCGTGATCGATTCATGCTAGATGGGTTTAGTTGTGCCAACTTTAAATGGATGGGTAGTTAACCTAACCATGGTAAAGGTGACACTTTAGGTCATTTCCAAGGTTATGGGTATCGTGGAAATAAGTTTGATCTTATATCCTAAAAGATTTTAGGATGTGCCAATATAGTTTTGGAATTATGAAAAATCAATCAAATTGGCACAATTTAGGTTTAGAGGTCTTAGTGTGCCATTTGGGTTTTTGGTACACTTTGGGAGATAAGAAACAATATGGAAAAATGAGATTAATTATAACAAATGGAAACTAATATTAAAATTTAGGTATTATTATACCTATACATTTTACTTGCCATGTTTTGTTTGTCATATACCATGTCATGACATCATATTTATTTTTATCATTTATATGTCATGATCATGCTTAGGATTTAGGTCTTTATGTCATGTGTATTTAGATTTAATCATATGCCATGACAACATGATCATTGGCCATGCTTTATTTATATTATCATTTATGCCATGATCATTCATGCGTTTAAAATAGATAATGAAAATTGATTTAAGGACTATGACATGACTTGAAGTCCCATTTATAAGGGAATCAAGTAGAATTGCCTTAGAAAATGCATGAGGCCTTAGTTTAAGATAAACCAAAACCCACATCTCACATCTAATTGACATGTATGCGTATTGATACACTCTATATACATGTGAGATGCTAGCATATGAGTTGAGTTCAAGGTGCATAGTTTTTGCATCTAGATGAACTAAAACTCATCTAATATCATTAGTGGATCATTGAGAAAGCTTATGTTCAAGTCATGTACATTAAGCCCAAAGAATATGATCCAATATAAGGTTTTAAAACTATTTTAAAATCATTTTGAAAAACCTTGGTGAAGTCTATCTTTTGATAGCAATCACCGTTGATGAAGTTGATACAAAGTGAGCTAAAACATTGAAGTTTTCTTCACTTTTGAACTTTGTGTCAATTTCACTATTTTATGGGTAAAATATTTTTTAAACATTTTTCACCCATTGTATTGGTCATAAGTATTATACATATAAAATTTCATGATTTTTTGAATTATGTATAATTATTTATAAATTTATGAATTTCATTTCTGATAACTGAAAATTGGATTTTTCTGTTATCAGTCGATTGCCCTTGTTGGCAGTCGACTGATGGGCACGACAGTCGACTGATCCTGATAAAATCGATTGCCAAGGCTAATTTCGGGAAAAACAAGATTGTTTAGCCCATTTTTAGCTACGGTAAAGTTCCCTAACTACTTCTAACCCTAGGATATGCTTTGGGAAGCATTATAAAGGGTAAAAATCCATTGGATATGGATTAGGAGAGTTGTTAGGGTGATGTATCAAATTTAAGGTATGGGAAAGTTCAATGTTGAACTTTAGACCTTATTTTTGATGGTTTAGAATTCCTATTGGCTTAGGGACTTCCCAAGGACATTGTTGGTACAATGGTCAAGGGGGAGCAGGCCTTTAGGGGGAGGTATCCATCATGGGATGATGGATGTTATTTTTCCACATGAGGGGGAGAAATGAGATTTTGAGATACCCAATTTGGAAATTGGGAGAGTGTGTAGGATTGCCTCTCTTGAGTGATATGAGACTTATCACTAGGAAGATTGTAGGCATCCTAGGTATTTTTGGACCAAGGGGGAGATTATAAGATTTCATTGGGATATGAGACATTGATCTCCTTAGGTGAATCTTTTTGATGTATGTCAAAAAGGGGGAGAATGTTAAAATTGCCAATTTGGGATAATTGGTAAGGGAATTTGAGTTAGGGGCCTAACTCAATGGTTCTTTTGTCAAACATAAAAAAGAGGGAGATTGTTGGTGCAATCGACCCAGGTCACGATTGACCGAACTCGAGTATGACTCGAGCGATGTTTTGATGTTCAACAAAAACATATGACAATGTGATTGTCATGGTAAAGTCCAAGTCATGGGTACTTGGCATGGAAAGTCCAAGTGGGACACTTGGCATTGGGAAAGTCCAAGTCTTGAGTACTTGTCATGTAAAGTTCAAGTATGGGTCTTAGCAAGGGAAGTCCAACATGGGTTGGCAAGGAAAGTCCAAGCATAGATCTTGGCAAAGGAAAGTCCAAGTCTTGAGTACTTGGCATGGAAAGTCCAACATGGGTTGGCAAGGGAAAGCCCAAGCTTGAGTCTTGGCATTTGGAAATTCCAAGGGGAATATTGGCGGCATAAAGTCCAAGGGTGGAGTCTTGGCAGCATAAGTCCAATGATTGGTGGCATAAAGTCCAAGAGGGAGTCTTGGCAGCGTAAGTCCAATGTGCCTTGGCGGTGTAAACACCATTAGCATGACATAGCCAATGGAAGCACCTGAAGGCTAGCGTATGGATGAACAAGTCATGGATGACTTGGAGGGATCCGATAGGTGTGAGGCTGATGGAGGTGACTAGAAGGCTTAGGTCTAAGCTAAGGGTGGTATAGCAAGTATGGGGGCACCATACTTGGGATAAAACCTCATGTTTGAGGTGTATCAGTCGACTGAGACATATGGGCAGTCAACTGGAGTGAGTCAACTAGGGTTTGACTATGGGGAGTGCCCTAGCAATCGACTGCCAGAGGTGGGCAGTCGACTGTTGTCTCGATCAGTCGACTGGTGCTCGAGAATTCAGGCACAGAATGGAGTCAGACTCGACTACTAGGGTTAACAGTCAAGTGAAGGCTCCATCAGTTGACTGATGGGCATGATAAATCGACTGATGTTCTATTCGTTGGATTTTTCTAGCGTGGATCGCACTATTGTCTCATAGCAACAGTGTTATCAGTCGACTGATGGTCCCGATCAGTCGACTGATAGGCAAAATCCAGCCCAGGCAGTAGCTTTAAAAGGAGCTTGTGGAAGAGATTTCGATCAGCGTTTCTTGAGGATTTTTGGGGCAAATTACTGGTGTAATTCAGGGTCTCCAAGTGCAACTCAAGTAACCACAAAGCAAGCAATCCAAATGCTCTTGTAAAGTTGTTTTCTTTACTTGTATTGCATTCTATTATTGTATCTTGCTTGTATTTGTTTCTTACTGTTGTAAGAGTTATTGTACAAGGTTTCTCCACCTCCGAATTGTCCCGAGAAGGAGTTTATTGGATTAGTAGTACGTGTTTGCATTGCTAGGGCTTTTAGAGCCCGATCCATGGAGTAGGAACCATTCGGTTCCAAACCATGTTATATTCTTGTGTTTGTGATTGTGTATCGTGTTATTGTTTTTATTACTATTCTGCTGCGCACTAACATGATTTGTAGACGCGATCGCGAATGAATTCCATCAAGCGATGACAATGCTATTCACTCCCCCTCTAGCGGGCACATCGTTCTTAACACATTGGATGTATATATGTTAATGAGTTAACAACCTAATGTATATGTGAACATTCAATTAGTTGATAGCATAAAATGATAGTTATATATTTGATATATAATGGGTACTGTTGATACCTAACATTATGACTATGAATGACTTGTTGGACTCTCTCGAAGCTTGTTCTTAGTCATAATGGATATCAGCTCACTAGGAGATCACCTACCATCTCTCGAATTCAAAGTGAGGGATATTGAATTTGATAAAACTAGTGGGAGTTTCTTGTTAATGTAAATTGTTTGCATTACTATAAATTCATCTCTCTTATACACCTCTATTTGAATGTCTAGGTACTAATTAGAACAACATGTCAACCATCATTAATTTACGTTCGATTTTGGACAACAACAAATTGACTGGGACAAACTTCTTGGACTGGCTTCGCAACCTGAGAATTGTTCTCAATGCTGAAAAGCTAGCTTATGTCCTTGAATAGGTTCTTTCCAAACCTCCTGCAAACAATGCATATGGTCACCAAAAGTTGGCTTACCAGAAATATGTTGCTGACTTTGAGATGGCGTGTTGCATTATGCTAGCGTCGATGTCTCTTGAGTTACAGAAGCAACATGAGCATATGGATGCTAATACAATTGTCTTTCATCTTCGAGAGTTGTTCGATGAGCAGGTACGATCTAAAAGGTTCGAGGTCACCCAACTCCTCTTTCTCTCGAAGATGCAGCAAGGTTCATCTGCAATGCAGTTTGTGCTAAAGATGAATAGTTATATTGAGCGATTGGGATCATTAGGGTTTTTCATGGACCATGAATTAAGTATTGACTAATTCTTCATAATCTGACTGGTAGTTATTCACAATTTGTGATTAACTATCAGATGAATAAGATTGAGTCCACGATTCCTGAATTGATCAATATGCTCAAAACAGTGGAGTGATTTGTTGCGAAAGAACAAAAGGTGGTGATGTTGGTTGACTCCTCAAAGAAAAGTTCTAAGAGGAAGTCAAAAACCAAAGCTAAAGGGAAACAGGCAAAGAAGGATAAATAACTCTCAAGGGCACCTGCTATCATTGTGGCAAGGATGGGCATTGGAAGAGAAACTGCAAGCAGTATCTGAAGTCACTGAAGCAGAAAAAGGCATCTCATGCTCATTCTACTTTAGGTATATTTGTTATTGAATGTCATAGTGTTTCTTCTAGCACTTGGGTATTAGATACCGGGTGTGCCTCACATATATGTAATGTCATACAGGGGCTTAGAAACAGAAGAAGACTGGTTAAGGGAGAAGCAGATCTAAGGGTTGGCAATGGAGCAAAAGTTACTGCAGTAGCCAAGAGTACTTATATGTTGTGACTTTCTACGGGACTAGTCTTAGAGTTGGATGATTGTTTTTATATTCTTGCATTAATAGAGAACATTGTTTCTATTTCATGTTTGAATAAGAAAGGTTATCATTTGATGTTTGTAATAATTGTTGTTATATTACATTAAATGGTGTTCTTTATGCTACTGGGATATTAAATAATGGAATCTACACATTTGATACATCCAACGAGATATTCAATATCGAATCAAATAACAAACGCATTAAGTTAGATAATCAATTAACCTCGCAATTATGCCATTGTCGTCTTGGCCATATAAGCATTGAACGCATGTCCAAACTATAGAGGCTTGACATTTTGGAGTCTTATAAATCAGATTCATTAGACACATGTGTTTCATGCTTAAAAGGAAAGATGACTAAACTACCTTTCAGAGGAACGGGTGAATGAGCAGTTGAGGTATTGGGTCTTATACATACCGTTGTATGCGGACCAATGTCAACTCATGCCATAGGAGGTTATAGCTACTTCGCTACCTTTATCGATGATTATTCATGATATGGGTATTTGTATCTATTAAGATACAAGTCTGAAGTCTTTGAAAGGTTTAAAGATTTTAGAAAGGAAGTAGAGAAACGACTTGGGAAAAGTATTAAAGTACTTCGATCGGATCGAGGTGGTGAATACGCAAGCTAAGAGTTTCAAGATTATCTAAGAGACAATGGCATCTTGTCCCAAAGGACTCCACCTTACATGCCACAACATAATGGTGTGGCTGAAAGGTGAAACCGATCCTTGTTGGACATGGTTAGGTCAATGATGCAGCATGTAAGTCTTCCAAAAATCTTTTGGAGTTACGCACTCGAGACCGCTGTTTACTTGTTAAATAGAGTCCTGACTAAGGCAATCTCTACTACTCTATATGAGATGTGGAATAATAGAAAACCTCATTTATCTTATTTGAAGATATGGGGTTGTCCTACTTATGTGAAGAAGACAGTATCAGAAAAGTTGGAGGCTAAGTTTGATAAGTGTCTATTTATTAGTTAGCCTAAGGAAACAAGGAGTTACCAATTCTATCATCCCTTGGAACAAAAGGTGTTTGTTTCAAGGCATGTTGTATTCCTAGAGAAGGAGTTTCTCTTACAGGAAAACAATGGTAGTGAGGTTGAACTAAGTGTAGTTCAAGAGGCTCCAGTAGACACAGAAGAGATGCCTAGTCAAGAACAACACCTGATTACTCATTTAGATGAGGTAATAGATGAACCTGATAATACACCACCTCCTCATAGATCTAGTAGGACACATAGGATTCCTGAGAGATATGGATTTCTCATAAGTGAATATAATGACGTGTTGCTCATAGATGATGAGGATCCTACTAGTTACAATGAGGCACTGAATAGTTCAGACAGGGATAGATACTAATAGCCATGAAATCAGAAATGGATTTCATGTATGAAAATCAAGTTTGGAACTTGGTAGACCCACCCGAAGGCATAACACCTATAGGGTTCAAGTGAGTTTTCAAGAAGAAAATCAACATGGATAGTAATATTATTACCTATAAAGCTAGATTAGTGGCAAAAGGCTATTGTCAATGACAAGGTGTTGACTATGACAAAACCTTTTCACCAGTAGCTATGCTTAAATCCATTCGGATATAGCCATGGCGGCTCATTTGATTATGAGATATGGCAGATGGATGTGAAAATAGCTTTCCTTAATGGAAACCTGTCTGAGGATGTATATATTGTTAGAGCAATCAACTCGTGATAGGGTTGGTTAAAAAAAAATGTCGTAGATAATTTTACAAAATTAAATACTTAGTCTCCATCTCCTCGCGTAGGGGATTCAAATAATTATCCTATCCCTTACACATACACTCTCACATATATTACAAGAACAAAGAACGCAATAAACGCCCATTTATGGACATCAAGCATTATCTAGGAGTCGAATATCCATTTCAATGAGTACCGGGCCAGTTTTGCATTTTCACAAACACCGAGGAGCCTAATCAAGAAGGTTAGTGAGGCGGTCGAAGCAATACGTAACTGAAACGAACTTCAAAGGTGAGGGACTCCAAGGGATGAGAGTGAGCGAATGTAACCCGGGAAGGGGTAGTGCGCTTAGGTGAAACTTGGCCAATTGGCTAAGTGTCGGATGGGATTTCTCGACATCAGTCGACTGCCATGTCATGGCAGTCGACTACTCTAAGTCAACTGTGACTCGACTAGTGTTGATGCGGTTCATGCCAGCGATCGCCATGGATTAGCGGTCAATGATCAGACTTCCACCGATCGTGATGAAGGCATCAGTTGACTGGTCGCAAGGGTTTCGGGCATAGAATAGAGTGTTCCCTTCCAGCACTCGACTGATAGCTCCATTAGTCGACTGATGGTAAGATCAGTCGACTGATGTGGGAGCCGTTGGGTAAAATCCAACGTGGAAGAAGCCGTTATTGGACAATGGCTATAAGATCAGTCGACTGATCGGGGCATCAATCGACTGGTCCAGTGTTAACGGGAAGAAGCCCTCTTCTTCTATAAAAAGAAGGGGTGAGGGCATTTGGGAGCCTAATGCTTTAACTCCTAATAACTCTCAAAGTGCACTAAAGGATTTCCACTCTTCTTACTTGCTATTATTCCATTCTATTGTAAGAAGAGGGATTGTAAAGAGGTTACCTCCACCTAGCTTGGTGCAAAGGAGAGAATAGTGAAAGCTTGAGGTGTGATTCACCTTGGACGAATCAGACCATGGATTAGCGGCGAGGCCGTGAACCACGTTACATTGTGGTGTTAGCGTTTGCGTTTCTATTCTTCCTTTGCTTTGTCTTTAATTGTTTGTATTAGTATATTCCGTTTGCGCTACTAGTGTTTGTAGACGAGCAACGAACGAATGACTTCCACCATCTATGATAAAGGCTATTCACCCCCCTCTAGCCGGCCAACACCGATCGATCCCCTACAAGTGGTATCAGAGCCAAGGCGCTTGTCACCAGACTAACCGTTGCAACAAGAACTACATCAAGGATGGTCGGCTCTAACATTCATCCGCCGAAGTTCGAGGGGGAATTCACTTGGTGGAAGAAGAGAATGAAGGTATTCTTTGAAACCGATTTCGATATTATGCTTATAATGGAAAATGGTTTTGAGATGCCTAGGGATGAAGAACGGAGAATACTAGACAAATCAAGGTGGACTAAAAAGCAAAGAGAGGAACACCTTGCAAATTCAAAGGCTAAGCACCATCTCCTCAACGTACTCCTCCAACAAGAAGTAAACCGGATTGGGGAATGCTCTAGTGCCAAAGAGATGTGGGAGAAGCTAGTGGAGCTTCATGAAGGCACATCCAAGGCCAAGCTAGCAAGGAGAGATGTCCTACGCTCCCAACTCAACAACATCAAACTCGATAAAGGGGAGAAGGTAACATCTCTACATGCTAGATTTAAAGAAATAATAACTGGTTTATCTAGTGTAGGGGAGAAGCTTTCAAATAGGGACATGCTCATGAAGGCAATAGATGCCTTCCCTCGGTCCTCAAGATGGAGCTCAATGGTGGACTCCTTTTACATCTCCAAGAACTTAGAAGTTAGCACCTTTGAGGAATTCTTCTCAACCGTGGAGCTCCACGAAACAAGACTCGAAGGAGTAGTAGAAGAGGCAAAATTTCAACCATCAAGGGGAGTGGCACTATTGGTCAACAAGGGGAAGAAGAAGATGGAGACTCCCTCCTCCTCTGATGAAGCATCCTCCTCCTTCTCCATGGATAGCACGGAAGAAGCATACATGGTAAGGAAGGTAAGACGTGCTTTGAAAAATTTTAAATTTAATAAATCTAATGATAAAAGGAGAATACCAAGGGGGAAGGTAATTTGTTACAATTTCCAATAAGAGGGACACATAAGGGATAATTGTCCCCTCTTGAACAAGAGCAAAGAAAAGAGGAGAAAGAAAGAAGAAAAGAATAAGAAGGGGAGCAAGAAGAAAAAGGAGGAGGAGAAGAAGGTCAAAGAAAAAGGGAAGGCCAAGGCACTAAAGGCAAGGACATGGGATGACCCCTCATCATCATCATCATCATCATCGGAAGAGGAGAATGCTTTTGTCACAAACCTTGCTTTGATGGCGTTTGATGACCTAAACACCTCCTTCTCCGAGCAAGAAGAAAGAAGTACTAGTAAGGAGAGCTAAAGTGAAGGGGGAGCCTCATCCTCATCATCATCGGAATTGGAGGAAGAGGACATGGAAACTATGGTAACGAATCTCTCACCCAATAAAATAGTTTCCATGATTTCTAGTCTTACTAAGGATTTATTTAGAGCCAAGAAAAAGAACAAAAGCATGCTTGATCAAATTAAGGATCTAGAAAATAAATTAGAACAAGCATGTTTACATGTTAATGATGATGATGCATGCTCACATGACTATATGCTATTTGATGTTAATGATGCATGTATGGATGAAAATAGGGTTTTAAGAGAGAAAGTAGATCATTTAACCAAGGCCCTAGAAAAATTTACAATTGGCTCCAACACCCTTAACATGATCATAGGGAGCCAAAGAGCAAGCTTCAATAAGAAAGGCCTAGGATATAAGGAAAATAAAAATGAAAAGGTCTATAAATGCTTAATTGCTAGGGGTCAAGATAAAAAGAAAACAATAGCTAGAAAATGGATCCCTAAGGAATTTTTAGTGAACCCCATAGGAAAGAATTTGTTTTGGGTTCCTAAATCCATCCTTAAGGGTTAGGAAAACCTTAGGATAGTCAACCATATGGAATTTATCTATATCATATTTTTTGTTGACTTAGGATGGCGGGACATAATTTTTAGCATAGTGTTGGGTGATGATAATGCACCCATAAATAGTTTAAATCATGCTCAACACTTAGTGTTATATATGTTGACACTCATTGTTGGATCGATGCGGTTCGCTAGAGGGGGGGAGGTGAATAGAGAAACAAAACTTTTACGAAATCGTTCTTTGAAAGTCGAATAGATAATTTACAGCGGAAATAAAAACAATAAATAAAAGAGATAATTCTTTTTACTTGGTTCGTAGCCTTCGGCTACTACTCCAAGGCCCTACTGGTCCTTGACCACGCACGGAGGGCAAAATACTAAACGAACTCCTCCTCGTTGGAGGTAGGAGTTAATCGATACAAGAACAAAAACTTGAGGTAGAGGGACACTTCCCCTCTCCTCATTATGATAGAAAAAGAGTTTCGAAAAAGTAAATGAACAACGAATATAAATCTAAAACCGACATACAAAAAATAAAAGAAAATTAAACCTAGACGTCGGAGAAGAAGTACTTCGTTGTCGGAGAGTTGTAGCTTTGCGGAGGCTCTTGGAAGCTTAGAATTGATGAGAAAACCCTAGGTTAGTGTTGGCGGATCGTGCTATTCCTCGGAGGCTCATTGGCTCCCATGTCCCCGGATTAAAATTTTCACTAATGAAAACTAATCCAGATGGGATGAGTTTCCTAAGCACAACCAATTCGTCGTCGTGCTAACAACTTGAGCGATCGCTTGAACAAACTAGTTGTTCAAGCAACACAACTCTTCTAGTTGGTTAGCCGCGGAAGAGATGACACACGGATCGCCAGTTTTGGTGTTTCTTATTCGGGGTCTATGATTATACAAATACATGCAAATGTAAACTAGTATAATCAACATATACTAACATAAAGAACATAAGCTAGCATATCAATAAGAACATGCAAAGAACAATAATAAAAGTTGTAAAACTTTTATACCTCTTGATCTTCTATCGTATGTCCTAACCTCCTTGTAGACTTCGTGTGGGCGAAGATCCTCCACAAGTTGAAGCTTCCTAGATCTTCTTCAATCCAAAGAATGAAGAACTCTCTTTCCCTTCTTGCTTGAGCCAACCACCAATCCACAAAAGGATTGATGCCGCCGGCCCCAAGAATAGAGAGAACATTATGGAAACAACCAAGGAACCGAACTAGGGACAAACCCTTGTTTTGGTGCCGCCGGCCAAGATGGAGTGAAGAGGAGAAAGGGAATATGTTGGGCACCGGCCACGGTGGAGGGAATAGAGGAAGGAGCCGGCCACACCCTAGGAAGAAGAAGACCTCCTCTCCTATAGTTGCCGCCCAACTTCCTTGCAAACCCTAGCCGCCCAACCATAGGAGCCAAACCCTAATTAGGGTTTCCTCCTTAGGTCTTCTTGCCGCCCAACCAAGGTGGAAGTAGGAGATCTAGAACCGGCCACTTACCCTAGGAAGAAGAAGAACTCTTCCACAAGTTGCCGCCCACTCTCCTTCCAAACCTTGGGCGCCCAACCCAAAAGAGCCAAACCCTAATCCAATTTGGGTTTCCTCCTTAGGGTTTCTTGCCGCCCAACCATAATGGAGAGAAGAGATCTAGGAGCTAGCCACCTTCAAGGAAGAAGAAGAGATCTTCCTCAAGTTGCCGCCCACTCATCTTCCAAGCCCTTTTATAGAGTTAGGGATAGGCCTTGGTTTAATCTCCACCGTCGGTTCTAGGGTTTTAATCCCAACCGTCGGATCTAGGGTTTTATCCCAACTGTCGGATCTAGGGTTTAATCCCAACCGTCGAATCTAGAGATTTAATCTCAACTGTCGATTCTAGGGATTTAATCCCAACCATCGGATCTAGAGATTTAATCTCAACCGTCGATTCTAGGGATTTAATCCCAACCGTCGGATTTAGAGATTTAATCTCAACCGTCGGTTCTAGGGATTTAATCTCAACCGTCGGATCTAGAGATTTAATCTCAACCGTCGGTTCTAGGGATTTAATCTCAACCGTCGGATCTAGAGATTTAATCTCCACCGTCAGTTCTAGGGATTTAATCCCAACCCTTGGATCTAGAGATTTGTTTTCCATTATTTGATCTAGACTTTATGAGGTTTATATTAGGCTACGATAGGGACCATGAGGAGGAGTTGGGTCTTGGCCACCCGATGGATCAGAACCACACAAACTTGATCCATCAATGATGTTCCATTCCACTAGAGGATCATCATCGAACTACCTCACCAACCCCCATAAATTAATATAGGCTCCATATATTATTTGTACATTCATCTCCCCGTGTTTAAGATATCGAATGTCCGTCAATTAATTGATTTACTGACCATTAATTAATTAACATCTAACTCCTCGAGTAGTACCACTCAACCTTATCATCATGTTGACTAAGTCAACCTGCAGGGTTTACATGATGAACCTTATGAGCTCCTCAAGGGGACATCATCAACCTAATACATAGGACACAGATTCCTCCTATAATCAACGACACACCATGTAAATAATATCATTTCCCAACTTACCAGGCATATTGATTTAATCCATAGAAATCTCACCCTCTGGTAAATCAAAGAAATAAATATTAAGAACATGTGCCCGTTATTATATCGGGATTAAGAGCATGTACAACATAATATCCGAGGTCCGATTCAATTATGTAGTCAGCAACAAATTGAATCACCTCTATGTCGGTCCTGCTCAATACACCTAAGTGTACTAGTGTAACTTTATGTTCAAGATAAAACAATACCAAGCTACACTACAACCATGCCAATGGTTTGTCCAAAACCATATTGGTTGTGAGCCTCTACTTATACTCTACAAGGGACTGATAACATGATCTTCTGTGCCATCACCCAAGCACCATGTTATCTACAATGTAAAGTATTAGACAATTTTGCATAATCATAAAAATATGCAAACAATGATCATGTGATTCTTATTTCAAAATAAAGATGTTCATACAAAAGAGCTAGGCTTTCAGTATACATCCCAACAATCTCCCACTTATACTAAAAGACTATGCTGTCCTCATACTGCCATACATATGATTTCCCTTCCCTCCACATGCCTATCAAAGCTCTCGCTAGAAGGGCCTTAGTGAAAGGGTCTACCAGGTCATCCTCTGATGCAATCTAGGCGACAACAACTTCTACCTCCTTTACGATTTCTCGTATCAGGTGGTACTTGCACTTTATGTGTTTACTAGCCTTATGGGCTCGTGGTTCCTTCGAGTTTGCAACTGCACCATTATTATCACAATTAATTGTGATATTTCTAGGCAAACCAGGAATCACATCCAAGTCCATCAGGAAGTTCCTAAGCCACACAATTTCTTTGGCTGCCTCACAGGCTGCCACATACTCAGCTTCCATGGTGGAGTCTGCCATGCATTTCTGCTGGGCACTCCTCCATACAATGGCTCCACCTCCTAAAGTAAACACAAAACCTGAGGTAGACTTACTGTTATCCCTATATGATTGGAAATCAGAATCTGTGTAACCCACAGAGAGTAATTGGTCTGTCTGGTAAACTAGCATATAATCCCTAGTCCTTCTCAGGCACTATAATATATGCTTTACCGCGGTCCAATATCCCTGTCTTGGATTACTCTGATATCTGCTGACCATGCCCACGGCAAAGCAGATATCTGGTCTCGTACAGAGCATCGCATACATGAGGCTTCCTACTGCCGAATCATAAGGAACCGCCTTCATGTCCTCTATCTCCTTTGATGATCTAAGACACATCTCTTTAGATAAAGGTACTCCATGCCAAAAAGGTAGAAAACCTTTCTTGGAGTTCTGCATGCTAAAACGATCAAGATTGTGTCTCTGTATGAAGCTTGGGATTAGCACACTAACCTTGATCCCAAGGATGTGTCCCACTTCTCCCAAGTCCTTCAACACTGTTTGGACAACCATACCCTTACGTCTGATAACACTCCGATATTGTAACCAACTATCAAAATGTCATCTACATATAGTACAAGAAATACCACTACGTTTCCGTCACATCTCTTGTATACACAAGACTCATCCGAACTTTGAATAAATCCATAAGCCTGGATTTATCTCCTCAAAGCGGATGTTCCAAGACCTCGAAGCTTGCTTCAATCCATAAATGGACCGATTAAGCTTACATACAAGATGCTCTTTTCCCTTAGCAATGAATCCCTCTGGTCGCTTTATGTGGATGTTTTTCTCAAGACTTCCATGAATGGAAAGCTGTCTTGACATCCATATGCCACACCTCATAATCCATATGAGCTGCAGTGCATAAGAGCTCCCAGACCTGACTTGAATCCATAGATTCAATCTCAGTATTCATTGCACTTTGTAAAGATGTTGTATTTATATCTTGGATTGCCTTGTCGTATGTCTAGGGATCAGGTTCATGTTTGCTAGGGACCAAATCAGAAGATTTGTCCAAAAACATGAATCTAAGAGGCTGTCTAACAACCCTCCCACTACGACGAGGTATCTTCTGTGTATCGCGGTGTAGTGACATGTGGTATGTCCTCTTGTACCGGTGGTACTAAAGAAGTGACTTCCCCTTTTTAACTCCTCCAGAACAATTTTACTCTTGGGCTTGTGGCTCATCACATAGTCTTCTTCTAGAAATCTAGCGTTCGTGTTAACGATCGCCCTCTGATCTCTCGGACTATAAAACAAGTCAGAATAACTCATCATCGATCTAACCATCTCCATAAGAGTCCTTTTCCTTCGCTCTGCTACACCGTTCTGCTGGGGTGTGCCAGGCGCAGTCAATTGGGATTGAATCCCAGCCTCTGATAAGTAGTTCCTAAACTCTCCCAAGAGGTACTCAATACCACGATCAGATCGTAGTGTAATCAATATCTTGAATAATTGTCTATAAAAGAGACGAAATATTCAAGACGACCTCTTGCCTAGATAGTCATAGGACCTCACAAATCAGAATGAACCATTTCTAACACATCTTTGTATCTATACCCCTTGGCCTTAAAAAGGCCTCTTGGTCATCTAACCCTCCAAGCAAGATTCGTAGGTTGGGAGATCTTCCACCACTAATGAACCCAAAGGTCCATCAGCTATCAACCTTTGGATTCTGCTTAGGTTAATGTGACCAAGCCTAAGAAGCCAAAGATATGTTTGGTTCACCTTCGAAGGTTCTTTTCTCTTAATGGAATTAGAAGATGAGTTATTAACTTCAATTTGCATCGTGGGAGGTTTTGGTTCAAATTTCCTTTCAATGTACCTGAATAGATATTCTCCCTATTCCTTTTTATAACAACTCTGTCATTAAAAGAAATAGAATATCCATCCATAATAATTTAGAAACTGAAACTAAATTCTTTCTAAATAAAGGTACATAAAGGGAATTTTCCAGAACCAAAGTTTTATTATTCTCAAGAGATAAATAAAACTTCTCCCACTGCAACAGCCGCCACCATCATGGCATTGCCCAAGTAAATGGTAATATCCCCTTTAGCTAGTCATCGGGTTTCCTGAAACCCCTGCAATAGTATTGCAGACATGATTAGTGGCTCTCGTATCTACACACCAAGTGCCGGTAGATAACACCGCTAACCATGTTACAACGACTAGACCAAAGGATATACTTTTGTTCTGCTTAGGATTGGGACAGTCCTTCTTCCAATGTCCATCCTGCTTGCAAGTGAAGTACTTGCCTTTCGGCTTCTTCACTCTTCCCTGAGATCCTCCCACCATCTTTGCTTCACCTTGTTTCTTCTTCTTCTTGCCTTTCGGCTTAGAAGTAGAAACCCTTTTGAGCAATGATGGCTTGAGGACACTTTTTGAAGAGTGCATACTTGTACTCCTTAGCAGATGAGACAAGATCTTGAATCTTTTCCAATCAACATTATTTAGGTACAGTAAGTTTATTTCCTTTAGTATCACAATAAGTGGACTGAAAGTCAATTTTGAAAATTCTAAGAATCACAATGATCAAAACTTTAGATTTCAAATTTTATTGATTCCTCAAAACAATAAAATTATGAAATCAACCAACACCTCAAAACACCGAGAATATCGCATGCCACGCAGTGTAGACGTATACGAATTCTACATTTGTAAGAGGAGGTTTTACCCATTAATTTTATTATCTTGTCAACCTTAATTTTTGACAAATAAAATTAATAGTTGGTTCCTCTTTGGCCCTACAAATAAAAGCAGTGACTCCTATGGGGAGGATACTTTTATTTGCATCTAAGTGTGCACCATTACACGATACTAAGGGAATTATTTTGGATTATGTGCCTTACCTCTGTGGAAGTACACATGCTCCTAGATAATTTCCTATAACCATTATTTGACCTAGTGATCCGCAAACAAACCCGTCCTCAGGGAGGAAGGCACTCAGAGCCGACACACAAGTTTGTTGCATCACATGTCAAATTGTAATGGAGGCCGCGGGAATTAATTAAAATATCCCTCTCCCACTTAGTAAATTTAAAATGAGGAATTTTCAAGCATACACAACATGCATATAAAACAAATCAGCAATAAATATGGAAAAATCAGAATTTTTCCAACTATTATGGCATTGTTCTCCAATATGCGTCCCGTCGTGTCGCCACCTCGTCCGCTCCTCCTACGCCATGTACGAGCCAACCGGAGATCCGAGCCGAGAATAAAACCTATTTTATTTTACATCCATCGATCCTATACTCCACGAGGGAGTGTACATGAAATCTAGATCGAAAGTAAAATAAAATAAATAGTGGCTAAACAATGTCGTATTCAATTACAAAAATTAAATACTAATTTAGCCTCGTCAACCCCGAGGATTCAAATAATATACAATCACACACACACAACCACATACACACATATAGCCATAATAGTTGGATCTTATGCCTGCAACCAAAAAGTTAGCCTACGCACATCCTACTATTATCCGGCATACACAATATATGATAAGTGCGTGAAAGTAATCGAATCCAAAACACACAAAACCGGAAACCGTGGCTCTGATACCAATTGTTGGCAACGTGCTATTTCTCGGAGGCTCATTGGCTCCCATGTCCCCGGATTAAAATTTTCACTAATGAAAACTAATCCGGATGGGATGAGTTTCCTAAGCACAACTAATTCGTCGTCGTGCTAACAACTTGAGTGATCGCTTGAACAAACTAGTTGTTCAAGCGACACAACTCTTCTAGTTGGTTAGCCGTGGAAGAGACGACATACGGATCGCCGATTTTTGTGTTTCTTATTCGGGGTCTATGATTATACAAATACATGCAAATGTAAACTAGTATAATCAACATATACTAACATAAATAACATAAGCTAGCATATCAATAAGAACATGCAAAGAACAATAATAAAAGTTGTAAAACTTTTATACCTCTTGATCTTCTATCGTATGTCCTAACCTCCTTGTAGACTTCGTGTGGGCGAAGATCCTCCACAAGTTGAAGCTTCCTAGATCTTCTTCAATCCAAAGAATGAAGAACTCTCTTTCCCTTCTTGCTTGAGCCAACCACCAATCCACAAAAGGATTGATGCCGCCGGCCCCAAGAATAGAGAGAACATTATGGAAACAACCAAGGAACTGAACTAGGGACAAACCCTAGTTTTGGTGCCGCCGACCAAGATGGAGTGAAAAGGAGAAAGGGAATATGTTGGGCGCCGGCCACGGTGGAGGGAATAGAGGAAGGAGCCGGCCACACCCTAGGAAGAAGAAGACCTCCTCTCCTATAGTTGCCGCCCAACTTCCTTGCAAACCCTAGCCGCCCAACCATAGGAGCCAAACCCTAATTAGGGTTTCCTCGTTAGGTCTTCTTGCCACCCAACCAAGGTGGAAGGAGGAGATCTAGAACCGGCCACTTACCCTAGGAAGAAGAAGAACTCTTCCACAAGTTGCCGCCCACTCTCCTTCCAAACCTTGGCCGCCCAACCTAAAAGAGCCAAACCCTAATCCAATTTGGGTTTCCTCCTTAGGGTTTCTTGCCGCCCAACCATAATGGAGAGAAGAGATCTAGGAGCTAGCCACCTTCAAGGAAGAAGAAGAGATCTTCCTCAAGTTGCCGCCCACTTATCTTCCAAGCCCTTTTATAGAGTTAGGGATAGGCCTTGGTTTAATCTCCACCTTCGGTTCTAGAGTTTTAATCCCAACCGTCGGATCTAGGGTTTTATCCCAACCGTCGGATCTAGGGGTTAATCCCAACCGTCGAATCTAGAGATTTAATCTCAACCGTCGGTTCTAGGGATTTAATCCCAACCATCGGATCTAGAGATTTAATCTCAACCGTCGATTCTAGGGATTTAATCCCAACCGTCGGATTTAGAGATTTAATCTCAACCGTCGGTTCTAGGGATTTAATCTCAACCGTCGGATCTAGAGATTTAATCTCAACCGTCGGTTCTAGGGATTTAATCCCAACCGTCGGATCTAGAGATTTAATCTCCACCGTCAGTTCTAGGGATTTAATCACAACCCTTGGATCTAGAGATTTTTTTTCCATTATTTGATCTAGACTTTATGAGGTTTATATTAGGCTATGATAGGGACCATGAGAAGGAGTTGGGTCTTGGCCACCCGATGGATCGGAACCACACAAACTTGATCCATCAATGATGTTCCATTCCACTAGAGGATCATCATCGAACTACCTCACCAACCCCCATAAATTAATATGGGCTCCATATATTATTTGTACATTCATCTCCCCGTGTTTAAGATATCGAATGTCCGTCAATTAATTGATTTACTGACCATCAATTAATTAACATCTAACTCCTCGAGTAGTACCACTCAACCTTATCATCATGTTGACTAAGTCAACCTGCAGGGTTTACATGATGAACCTTATGAGCTCCTCAAGGGGACATCATCAACCTAATACATAGGACACGGATTCCTCCTATAATCAACGGCACACCATGTAAATAATATCATTTCCCAACTTATCGGACATATTGATTTAATCCATAGAAATCTCACCCTCTGGTAAATCAAAGAAATAAATATTAAGAACATGTATCCGTTATTATATCGGGATTAAGAGCATGTACAACATAATATCCGAGGTCCGATTCAATTATGTAGTCAGCAACAAATTGAATCACCTCTATGTCGGTCCTGCTCAATACACCTAAGTGTACTAGTGTAACTTTATGTTCAAGACGAAACAATACCAAGCTACACTACAACCATGCCAATGGTTTGTCCAAAACCATATTGGTTGTGAGCCTCTACTTATACTCTACAAGGGACTGATAACATGATCTTCTGTGCCATCACCCAAGCACCATGTTATCTACAATGTAAAGTATTAGACAATTTTGCATAATCATAAAAATATGCAAACAATGATCATGTGATTCTTATTTCAAAATAAAGATGTTCATACAAAAGAGCTAGGCTTTCAGTATACATCCCAACAAGGACCTCCTTTTATAGCCTTTGAGCCCCTTTTCGAGAGGAACCCTAGCCAATCACAAATGAGCACCAATCTCCTTGAAATGGGGTGATAAGCCTTGACTCCTCGAATCTGATCATTGACCATCAGTCGACTGATGGCCATCATCGATCGTGATGGCGACATCGATTGATTGATTGACCTCGGCGATCGGGATTGATGGCAGTCGAGTCCTCCAAGCTGGTAGTCGACTGATGCTTGCTGCAAGGCAAAGTTAGCTTAAAGAAAATATTATTTCAACGACCTTCGACCGTCCGATCTCGACCTAGACCATCGATGGGATGTCTTTGGTCGGATCTACGCTTAAGACCATCCCCGTAAGGAGGATACGACCTCACTTACGCTCGCACACACGAGCTTACCTCGATACTTACCATGTCGCTTTGGCTTCCGGCCTTCCACTCGATTCCTTCGGCTCCCTCCGAAGTCACTCGAGTGTCGCTCGACCACCGCGGCTTCCTCTGGGTGTCGCTAGCCTTCAGCTCCAGCTTTAGCACTTTTCTGCACACTCGATTGAGCTCGTGAGATAACGATATATCCTTGACTTTGCGTCTTTTGCCATAATCAAAATATAGGTTCGACTTAGGTGCCCCTGCACCAACACTCATGACCTATAAATTTTTAGCATAGTGTTGGGTGATGATAATGTGCCCATAAATTGATAATAATGCTTAAATCATGATAGTTAATGTAATTGTTACACATGTTTGCAATCATGATTTATGATCTTGATATTTGGCACATAGTCATGGGCAATAAGGTTTTAAATCATGCCTTAGGTGATACCTTACTCATTATCATAATTCATACCTAATGCATGATTACAATTTTAGTGATACATGTGTTTCATGATCATAATGTGAAATCAATACATATATGTCTTTATGATCATGTGGGTTGTTAGGATGATACTTAACCTTGTGTAAAATTGCATGAAATTAATGGTTAAGTATATACAAATACCTTTAGGAACATCTCACACTCACTATAGGCTACCTTGATTGAAAACTTAGCATGAGTGAGATGATAGGATAATACTAATGGTCCACTAATGCCTATGGCATTTAGATGGTCATTTAAAGTATCAAAATAGCAATAATAGACCAATCATGGGGAAGACTTATGTTTAATTCATAGACATATTGCCCAAAGATCATGGTTGGATATTTCATATGTTTTCAAAACAATTTATTATTTTAAAATCTGTGTGTTCATGTTTTGAAACAATCCAAAGCAAAACTAGGTGTTGAAATTGATACAAACTTGATAAAAAACCTAGTTGTTTTTGAAGCTTTTGGACTTTTGGCTAATTTTTGAAAATATAATGATTTTTCATGGAAAACTATTTTTCATTGATAAAGATACTTACAAGAAATATGTTCCCCAAATTTAATGATTTTTCAAATTTTATAGAATTTTTAGTGCATTTCTGAAATTCACCCCGAAAATAAAAAAAAACTGAAATCAGAGTGCCAATCGACTGGTAGTCTGAACTAGTCGACTGATCGACTGATTACATGCCCAATAACCCTCTTTTATCAGATTTTAAGGCATGTTTTGGTAATTTTTGTTCCCTAGAGTTGATGTCATGCTTGTATAAACTTTGTTTAATATTTTTGATGGTGTAAAAGGGGGAGAAATATGCATGTTTAAGTAAGGGGAGAATTGCATTTAGGGGGAGTTTCATGTATTAAGGGGGAGAGTTGATAATCATGTTTATTTACATGCTTTCTTACCTTAATATTTTTATCAAATGTTTACCTAACTTAAACGGATTGCCACACATCAAAAAGGGGGAGATTGTTAGGGCAATCAACTCGTGATATGATTTTGATGTGTGTGGCAAAGGGTTTAAGTTAGGATGTTTGGATTTGATATGTGCGTTGGAGTCTTGCAGGACTTAGTAATTCACACATGGAGCGTTGGCGAGTTTCACCTCTCATGACTCAGTCCTTGAGTCGGTGAAGGATAGCTTTGCGAAAGTCGTGCACTTGGAGCATCCGAGGGACCGCCGAACAAGGAGATTGAAGTGAAGCCGGAGGAAGTAGACTTCAGGGCGAGACGCGAAGGATGTTGCTGCAGAGCCGTGCGCTTGGCACATCTGAGGGACGTGGCCGGACGAAGACAACTTCAAAGGCGAGGGACTCCAAGGGATGAGAGTGAGCGAATGTAACCCGGGAAGGGGTAGTGCGCTTAGGTGAAACTTGGCCAATGGCTAAGTGTCGGATGAGATTTCTCGACATCAGTCGACTTCCATGTCATGTCAGTTGACTACTCTAAGTTGACTGTGACTCGACTAGTGTTCGAGTCCAGTTCATGTGCGAACAGTCGACTTCCATGGATTGTCAGTCAACTACGAGACCACCAGTCGACTGATGAAGGCATCAGTCGACTGGTTGCAAGGGTTTCGGGCACAGAATGGAGTGTTCGCTTCCGACACTCGACTGATAGCTCCATCAGTCGACTGATGGTAAGATCAATCGACTGATGTGGGAGCCGTTGGGTAAAATCCAATGTGGAAGAAGCCGTTATTGGACAATGGCTACGGGATTAGTCGACTGATCAGGGCATCAGTCTACTGGTCCTGTGTTAACGGGAAGAAACCCTCTTCTTCTATAAAAAGAAGGGGTGAGAGCATTTGGGAGCCTAATGCTTTAACTCCTAACAACTCTCAAAGTGCCCTAAAGGATTCCCACTCTTCTTACTTGCTATTATTTCATTCTATTGTAAGAAGAGGGATTGTAAAGAGGTTACCTCCACCTAGCTTGGTGCAAAGGAGAGAATAGTGAAAGCTTGAGGCGTGATTCACCTTGGATGAATCGGATCGTAGATTAGCGGCGAGGCTGTGAACCACGTTACATTGTGGTGTTAGCGTTTGTGTTTCTATTCTTCCTTTGCTTTGTCTTTAATTGTTTGTATTAGTATATTCCGCTTGTGCTAATAGTGTTTGTAGATGAGCAACGAACGAACGACTTCCATCGTCTATGATAAAGTCTATTCACCCCCCTCTAGCCGGCCAACACTGATCGATCCCCTACATATATGATACAACTTGAGGGTTTCACATCCATTGACAAGAACAAAGTATGCAAGCTTCAACGTTCCATTTATGGATTGAAGCAAGCATCACGAAGTTGGAATATCCATTTTGATGAGGCAATCAAACAGTTTGATTTCTCACAAAATCCTGAGGAGCCCTGTGTATAAGAAAGTTAGTGGGAGTGCGGTCATGTTCCTAGTATTGTATGTCGATGGCATGTTAATTAAAGGAAACAATATTCCTATTTTGGAAATAGTCAAGGTCTGGTTGTCCAAAATGTTCTTTGTGAAAGACATGGGAGAAGCAACCTATATTTTGAGGATTAAGATCTATAGAGATAGATTGAATCGGTTGCTTGGTCTTTCACAGTCTACATACATAGACAATGTGCTAAAATGGTTTAGCATGGAAGAATTCAAGAAAGGTTTTATTTCCATGAGGCATGGGATTCACCTTTTTAAGTCTATGTGCCTGCGCATTGAAGACGAGAGTATTCACATGAGTCAGATCCCATATGCGTCAGCTATAGGATCGATCATGTATGCTATGTTATGTTGAGGCCCGATGTATCGTACACTTTGAGTATTATGAGTAGATACTAGTCGGATCCTGGTATGGACCATTGGGTGGATGTCAAGACAATCCTTAAGTACTTGAGAAGGACTAAGAATTCGTTCTTAGTATATGGAGGAGGTGATATGGTAGTAAGCGGGTATACTGATGCCAGCTTCCAGACAGATAAGGATGATTCCAAATTTCAGTATGGATACATATTCATCTTGAATGGAGGTGCGGTGAGATGGAAAAGTTCCAAGCAAGACACCATTGCTGATTCTACTACAGAGGCAGAGTACATTGCAGCTTCTGAAGTAGCAAACGAGGCGGTTTGGATCAAGAAGTTCATTACTGAATTTGGAGTAGTTTCGAGCATTGTTGAAGCATTACCAGTTTACTACGACAATAATGGTGCCATTACACAGGCGAAGGAACCATGTTCTCATCAACAATCCAAACACGTACTATGCCATTACTATCTGATCAGAGAGATCATAGGTAGAAGAGACGTACAAATAGAAAAAGTTTTCACTGATAGGAATCTAGCAGATCCCTTGACAAAGCCTCTTCCCCAAGAAAAGTTAGAGAGACATATAGAAGCCTATGGTATTAGATATCAAGGCGATTAGTTGTAGGCCAAGTGGGAGTTTGATGTAATTGAGAGGTGTCCTAAGGTAATCGCCTTAGAAGTTATTAATAAAATTCACTATTTGAGTGTATATTATCTATGTATTTGATTGGATCTTAAACTCATGTAATGAAGTCCACAATATGATGTATAACATGAGAGAAATTGTGATTGTATCACAATTACTGGGTATCTCATCATGTGTAAATATGCAAGCATTGAAACTATTCCTAGTCGATGAATTGATGAGATTGGACATCATCAATTCTGTGAGACTAGCACATGTTATGCTCCTTGGTTTATCCAAGCATTCGGTACTCACTGAATGGAAGCATAGGGATGTTGAGAGTGAACATGTGGATGCTAGTTATGGTAACTAGTTCATTGGAGTGACCTGCTATGAGACTTCATATTGTTCTATATGTCATTGAAGATCTCATTGCATCTTGAGTGCGAGCTTCCTTAGACTTGAGGTATTCAAGTCATCTTGATCATGATGCCTTGTACTTTGACTTCTTTACAGACATCTACATAGTAGGTGTAACTCCGAGATGATTAGGTATATGTCAAAGTGATCGAAGGTGTTTGAATAGCCTATAGAGGATTCGCCACTCCTGATAAAGGAGATGTATACCCTAGGACTCTTGTCAGGATTGTTACTCAGAAGTCTCAGCCTAGAGCAAGCATGTTAAGAAGATGGTCTTCTTGGAAACATGTAGGAGTAACTTGAATTTATAGGACAAGGAAAATAACTTGGGCTAGGTGTGACATAGTCAGCCTAGTGGGAATGAACACATAGACCATGTCCTGAACCAAGTGAGTATAGGATGAGTGAAAGGAACAAGACACGAATAACTGAAGCTGCTGAAGGGTTCAGAAAATGCTCTGGAGTAGATTTAGACTTTTCGATCAATTGTGGATCATGATTTACTTCTAGGTACGACTCTTGATCTATTCATAATTAAGGGGTTAATTATGAATGACCAACATAACTTGGAACCTATTGGGTCACATGCACTATGAGTGATCTCGAGATGTAAAACAAGTCTGAGAATGAGATTCTCATTGAGAGAGGATATGTCTTGTTGGACTAGACCAAGGGAGTGCGAAACGGAGGAGAATCTCCTATGACCTTGTCGGACTTAGCACGACTATATTGCACTTAAACAAAGTCAAACAAACTGTTGGGTTTTCGGCACCGCGATGTGTGTGTGTTCGATCACGTTTCGTAAACATGAACACAGCGGAAGCAATAAAAATAATAAATCTACATTTATTACAACACACACAACACACGCATGCATATTACAACAAGTGTAGACATAACTGTAAATTTAAATTTGCAATAAAAGGAAATTTATCTACGTTATACCTTTCGTATGACGTGTAGCGGGAACAGCATCAACCAGAACGATCCTCGCTAGAATCGTCTCTATCCATATCCACACCGAGTTCCTCGGGATGACTTCGCTAAGCCACGAGCTTCGTCCTCGTACGGGTTACTAGCCTCGTGTTGAAGACGACGTGATCGAGAGATGATCACGATCCGAATCCAAATTCGGATCCTAATACGAGTCCTCAAAACTCGTTTCTCCGGAGAGGTATTCGTCAACCAATTGATGAATCCTTCGCCCTCCACCTCAGAGGATTACCGGAGATCAAATCCCCAGTAAGTTAGCCGCTGTCGGAGCTCTAACCGTCGTCCAAATGACGCTCCGATGAGAGGAGAAGAAGCTGTCCAGAAAACTGGACAGCTTGGTGGAGGAGTAGGCGCCGGCCAAAACAAGGAAGCCAAGTGCTCACCTTTTCATCGAGGCCTAGGAAGATCACCGGAGGGTCGTCGGAGGGTTCACCGGCTGAAGCTTGGACGCCAGTAAGGAGCTGGACGGCGGCACAAGGAGCTGGGCAGCAAGCTTAGGGTTGGCGCCGAAAAACTCCTTCAATGGGGTGGGCGGCAACTTTTTCTAGGGCTTGGATTAGGGCTTAATTATTCCTTAAGCCCTCTTTTATAGAGAACTAATTCTCTTAATGGTTATTGGATCATAACCATTAGGCCCATTAACCCGCTCCATTAAGATAAGTTAAAATAAACCGAACCATGATGGTTTATTTTAAGTTAAAACGAACCGAACCAACTTTTGGTTCATTCGTTTAAAATAAACCAAACCCTTTGGTTTATTCTTATCCATTGGATTAGAACCAAACCATTTTGGTTCATCCATTACGTCTTCATAAGACTCGGCCCATCCACGCTTCCATTGCGACTGAAACGATTTCATGCTCGCTTTATGTTTGGTCCAACCAAACCTAGTTTCTCTCGGTCTGAGAATCCCATTCTCAAGCTCGTTTTAAATCCTTTGGATTACACTCGTTGTGCGTGTGACCAAATAGGTTCTCGGTTTATGTTGGCCGTCTATAATTAACCATTAATTATAGAACGATCATGAGTGGCACCTAGTAGTACATCATGATCCCAATTAACCGAAAAGATCAACGGTTGATCCAGAACTATTTCTGGAACCCTTCAGCAGCTCGAATGAGTCGTGCCCCATTCCCTTCACTCATCTTATACCCACTTGGTTAATGACATGGTCTATAGTGTCAGTCCCCACTAGGCTGACTACGTCACACCTAGCCCAAGTATCAATTCTTCGTCCTACGGATTCTAGTTACTCCACATGTATCGAAGAGTACCTTACTTTAAACATGTAATGCTTTGGCCAAAGACTTTAGTAACAATCTGACGAGAGGCCATGGGTATACATCTCCTCGCAAGGAGTGGTGAATCCTTTATAGGCTATTCAAACACCTTCGATCACTTTGACTTATACCCAATCATCCCGGGTCCACATCTCCTTAGAGATGTTTGCTTAAGATGTCAAAGCATAAGTCTCCATGATCAAGATGACTTGAATACCGCAAGTCTAAGGAACATCGCACTTAAGCCACAGTAAGAACTTCATTGACATATCTATATATGCAAAGAACCATATGAAGTCTTACGGCTTGTCACTCCAATGAACTAGTTACCATAACTAGCATCCACGATTAACTCCGGACATCACAATGTCTCCAGCCAGTGAGAATCAGCTGCTTGGATACACCAAGGAGTATACCTCGTGATAGTCTCGACAGAATTGATGGTGTCCAAATCCATCAATTCATCGACTAGGGATAATTCCGATACATCACAATTACACATGTAAAGATACTCACTAGTTGTTATCCAATCACAAATTCTCTCATGCTGTGAATCGTATCGTGGACATTCAATAAATGAGTTTAAGATCCAATCAAATACATAAAACATGTATACTCAAATAGTGAATCTTCATTTATCATATAAATGGTTCATACATAAGGCGATTGCCTTAGGACATCTCTCATATATTACTAACAAACTTCCACTTGGCCAAATGCCAATCGCTACGGTATCCAATACCATAGGCACTAACATGACCCTCAAACTTACTTTGAGGTAATGCTTTAGTCAAAGGATCCGCTAAGTTCCTTTCAGTGGGAATTTTCTCGATTTGTATTTCGTTCCTACTGATGATCTCTATGATAAGATGATAGCGGCGAAGCACATGTTTGGATCATTGATGAGACCACATCAAGTTCAGAGATGAACTTCTTGATCCAAACCACTTCCTTTGCTGCTTCCAAAGCTGTAATGTATTCTTCCTTAGTGGTAGAATCTGCTATAGTGTCAAGCTTGGAACCTTTCCAACTTATTGCGCCTCCATTCCAGGTGAATACATACCTAGACTAAGACATGGAATCATCCTTGTCTGTCTGGATCTGGCATCCGTATACCCACGTATCACCATGTACCCTTCTCCATATATTAGGAACGCATCCTTAGTTCTTCTTAAGTACTTAAGGATCATCTTAACAGTCACCCAATGATCCATTCCTAGATCAGACTGGTATCTGCTCGTGACACTCAGAGCATACGATACATTGGGCCTCGTATATAACATAGCATACATGATAGATCCTATTGCGGATGCATAGGAAATCTTACTCATGCAAATCCTCTCGTCTTCTGTGTGCGGACACATAGACTTCGAAAGGTGTACCCCATGCCTGATGGGTAAGAAACCTTTCTTGGATTCTGACATGCTAAACCTCTTTAGCACTCGGTCTATATATGTAGACTGCGAAAGACCAAGCAACCGTTTCGATCTATCTCTATAGATCTTAATCCCGAGGATGTAGGTTGCTTCTCCCAGGTCTTTCATGGAGAATGTCTTGGATAACCAAACCTTCATTGACTGTAAGATTGAAACATCGTTTCCTATAAGTAGTATGTCATCGACATACAATACTAGGAACACGACTGCACTCCCACTAACCTTCTTGTACACACAAGGTTAAATGCGGATTTTGTGAGAAATCAAACTTTTTGATTGTCTCATCAAAGCAGATATTCGACTCTGGATGCTTGCTTCAATCCATAAATGGACCGTCGCAATTTGCATACCTTGGTTTTATCAACCGATGTGAAACCCTCAGGCTGTATCATATACACGTCCTCGAGCAGGTTTCCATTAAGGAAAACTGTTTTCACATCCATCTGCCATATCTCATAATCATAATGAGCCGCTATGGCCAGGAGCATCCGAATGGATTTAACCATAGCTACAGGCGAATAGGTTTCGTCATAATCAACACCTTGTTTTTGACGATATCCTTTCGCCACCAATCTAGCCTTATAGGTAATCACATTACCATCCATGTCGGTTTTCTTCTTGAAAACCCACTTGCACCCTATAGGCTTTATCCCTTCAGGTGGGTCAACCAAGTTCCAAACTTGGTTTTCATACATGGAATCTATTTCCGACTTCATGGCACCAAGCCACTTATCCCTTTCTGAACTTGTCAGAACTTCTTCATAACTGGTTGGCTCCTCATCATCAATGAGTAACACGTCGTTCGATTTACTTACGAGAAATCCATATCTCTCAGGAATATTGCGTGTTCTACCAGATCTACGAAGATGTGGTGTTACAATAGGTCCAGCCGATTGCTCATCACTATGAGTTGTCAGCTGTTGTGCTTCACCAGGTATCTCATCAATGTCTATTTGAGTCTCTCGAGCCTCCTCAAGCTCGACGACACTCCCACTGTTTTCTTGCAAGAGAAACTCTTTCTCTAGAAACACAGCATGCCTTGAAACAAACACCTTTTGTTCACGGGATGATAGAATTAGTAACCCCTTGTTTCCTTAGGGTATCAATAAATAGACATTTATCGGACTTAGCATCCAATTTATGCGATCTTGTCGCTTCACATAAGTAGGACAACCCCATATCTTCAAGTAAGATACATGAGGTTTCTTACTATTCCATATCTCATATGGAGTAGTTGAGACTACCTTGGTAAGCATTCTGTTTAACAAGTAAACAGCTGTCTGAAGTGCATAGCCCCAAAAGGACTTGGGAAGAGTCGCATGATTCATCATTGACCTGACCATGTCCAACAGGTCGATTCGCCTCTCGGATACACCATTATCTTTGTGGTGTATATGGCGAGTCCATTGGGACAATATACCATTGTCTCTTAGATAATCAAGAAACTCTTGACTTAAGTATTCACCACCTCGATCCGATCGAAGTATTTTAATACTCTTGTCATGTTGTTTCTCTACTTCTTTTCTGAATTCTTTGAACCTTTCAAAGGCTTCAGACTTGTGTTTCATCAAGAACACATACCCAAACCGTGAGTGATCATCGGTGAAGGTAATGAAGTAGCTATAGCCTCCTAATGATTGAGTTGACATAGGTCCACATACATCAGTATGTATTAGACCTATAACTCTCCCACTCATTCACCTTTTCGGTAAAAGGTAACTTAGTCATCTTGCCTTTTAAGCATGATTCGCATGTATCGTATGAATCCAATTCAAGCGATTCGAATTCCACATCGGTGTAATTCGGACATGCGTTTCTTGCTTACATGGCCAAGCGACAATACCACATGTAGGAGTCTAATTGATTATCTTTTGAGCATGCTTGTTGCTCGCCCGATATTGAAAATATCCTTTGGATACATCAGCGTATAAACACCATTGCTTAAAGTTCCGGTCCATAAAGAACTCCATTCAAAGTTATGTAACAACAATTGTTACTAAAAGTCAAATGGTACCCATTTCTATTTAAACAAGAAATAGAAATGATGTTTTTATCAGCGAAGGAACATAAAAGCAATTGTCGAGTTCTAAGACAAGTCCTACGAGGAGTTCAACAAATACGTTAGATGGAGAGTGCGTCAACCTTTGCTCCATTCCCAACACGTAAATTTGACTCTCCCTTGACGAGTCTTCTTCTATTCCTTAGCCCATGTATGTCATTACATATATGTGAGCCACACCCGATATCAAATACCCAGAATGCGAGGAAATAGAATGACAATCAATAAAGAAGATTTAGAAGATGGGGCATCCGATGCCTTATCCTTCTTCACGGACTCAAGATAAATCTTGCACTTTCTTCATGAAATGGCCCTACTTGCCATAATGATGGCAAGTGCCCTTTGTAGTTACGCCTTTTTAGCCTTTTTCTTCTTCCCCTTACATTTGTTCCTTTGACTCCCTCTTAGAACCTTTCTTGAGGAATCAACTAACAACACCATCCTACTCATGTTTCTCGAAGGCTCCACGGTCTTGACATGTTGAAGCGATACCACGATGAACCTTCTTGCATCTCGGAGGTGAAGAGGAGCTTGGAGACTTGAACCTTTGAATCTCACTTGCTTATCAAACAACTCATAAAGATGAAGGACTACGATATGAGCATCCATATGCTCATGCGCTTCGTAGCTTAGGTTCCATCGCGGCTAGCATGATGCAACTTGTCGATTGAGAATCGGTCACATGTTTACGATAGACCAACAATTGGTCGGAGTTGCATCGTCACTAGGATGGCGGGAAGAGGCGCGAGGACATATGCAAGCTTTTCACCTTGAGAACAATTCTCAAGTTTCTAAGCCAGATCCAAGAAGTTTGGCCCGATCAATTTATTCGAATCAAAATGGAGCAAATTAAAGACAACATGATCAATTTTAGAAATACAAAACGAGCATATATGAGAAAGATGATTTTTAAAATGCATCAATATACATTTATAAATCTCATTCATTTTTCGAATTTCAAAAACCCCAAAATCACTTCGGGAGATCGTAGGTCCATCTCCGAATGGGCTGATATCCATCATAGTTATGAACAACCTTGGAGAGAGTCCAACAAGCCATTCATAACTACGACGGTAGGTATCAACTATACCGATTGCATATCACGTATATGCAACTATCACAATGTGCTATAAACTAATTGAATGTTCACACATACATCGGGTTGTTAACACATTAACAAGTATGCATCATATGCATAGCACCCAACTTCACCTCCCTTTACATCGACCTTGGAGAGAGTCCAACAAGCCGATGCTCCAGGTTAAAGCCAACCCATTAATCGGGAAACAGTTTTAATAAGGTTATAGCGCATTCAACCAATTAGCCCAGCTTGGAGAGAGTCCAACAACCAAAGCTAACGATTGATCTCTAACTCTTACCATATTAGTATTAAACTATTCCATGGTTTGAACATGTTCGGGTTCGAGCCGGGCTTGGAGAGAGTCCAACAACCCAAACAAGAAACGGAACTCTGGTTCTAACCATATTAATGGAAGGTGTAGGCTTTAATATTGTTTAAGGGTTTTATGTCTCATCCTCTTTGCATGCAAATAACTATTATCTACATGGCATGACATACATGGCATACATCTACATGTCACGACACGCATGACATAATGTTATGCATCTAATGCAATTACATGGCATACAATTATGTCATGTATATATTTCCTTATATGTCATAACTATTTATGGAAATAAAATATGTTTAAGATTTGATTCTCCAAATCAAATCATAATTAAATTAGGAAAAAAATTTCCAAATCTAATCACATATTTTATTCATGGAATTATTTGATTAAGGAAAATCTATTTAGGAAACCAATTTCCTAAATCATTAAAACTACTTATGGAAATAAAATATTTTAAGATTTGATTTCCCAAATCAAATAATGATTAAATTAGGAAACAAATTTCCAGAATCTAATCAAATATTTTATTTATGGAAAATATCAATTTCCATAAATACTTCCAACTTTCCAAAAGTGGAAGATTTCCATAAATACTTCTAGACTTTCCAAAATTGAAAAATTTCCATAAATACTTCTAAATTTCCAAAATTAGAAAATTTCCAGAAATACATTATGACTATCGCAAAACCATTTTTACGATTATGTCGAAACACAACACAGGCTCTGATACCTTTGTTGGGTTTTAGGCCTTGCATGGCGTGTGTGTGTTCGATCACGTTTCGTAAACATGAACACAGCGGAAGCAATAAAAATAATAAATCTACATTTATTACAACACACGCATGTATATTACAACAAGTGTAGACATAACCGTAAATTTAAATTTGCAATAAAAGGAAATTTATCTACGTTATACCTTTCGTATGACGTGTAGCGGGAACGGCATCAACCGGAACGATCCTCGCTAGAATCGTCTCTATCCGTATCCACGCCGAGTTCCTCGGGATGACTTCGCTAAGCCACGAGCTTCGTCCTCGTATGGGTTACTAGCCTCGTGTTGAAGACGACGTGATCGAGAGATGATCACGATCCGAATCCAAATTCGGATCCTAATACGAGTCCTCAAAACTCGTTTCTCCGGAGAGGTATTCGTCAACAAATTGACGAATCCTTCGCCCTCCACCTCAGAGGATTACCGGAGATCGAATCCCCGGTAAGTTAGCCGCTGTCGGAGCTCTAACCGTCGTCCAAATGACGCTCCGACGAGAGGAGAAGAAGCTGTCCAGAAAACTGGACAGCTTGGTGGAGGAGTAGGCGCCGGCCGAAACAATGAAGCCAAGTGCTCACCTTTTCACCGAGGCCTAGGAAGATCACCGGAGGGTCGCCAGAGGGTTCACCGGCTGAAGCTTGGACGCCGGCAAGGAGCTGGACGGCGGCACAAGGAGCTGGCCGGCAAGCTTAGGGTTGGCGCCGAAAAACTCCTTCAATGGGGTGGGCGGCAACTTTTTCTAGGGCTTGGATTAGGGCTTAATTATTCCTTAAGCCCTCTTTTATAGAGAACTAATTCTCTTAATGGTTATTGGATCATAACCATTAGGCCCGTTAACCCGCTCCATTAAGATAAGTTAAAATAAACCGAACCATGATGGTTTATTTTAAGTTAAAACGAACCGAACCAACTTTTGGTTCATTCGTTTAAAATAAACCAAACCCTTTGGTTTATTCTTATCCATTGGATTAGAACCAAACCATTTTGGTTCATCCATTACGTCTTCATAAGACTCGGCTCATCCACGCTTCCATTGCGACTGAAACGATTTCATGCTCGCTTTATGTTTGGTCCAACCAAACCTAGTTTCTCTCGGTCTGAGAATCCCATTCTCAAGCTCATTTTAAATCCTTCGGATTACGCTCGTTGTGCGTGTGACCAAATAGGTTCTCGGTTTATGTTGGCCGTCTATAATTAACCATTAATTATAGAACGATCATGAGTGGCACCTAGTAGTACATCATGATCCCAATTAACCGAAAAGATCAACGGTTGATCCAGAACTATTTCTGGAACCCTTCAGCAGCTCGAATGAGTCATGCCCCATTCCCTTCACTCATCTTATACCCACTTGGTTAATGACATGGTCTATAGTGTCAGTCCCCACTAGGCTGACTACGTCACACCTAGCCCAAGTATCAATTCCTCATCCTACGGATTCTAGTTACTCCACATGTATCGAAGAGTACCTTACTTTAAACATGTAATGCTTTGGCCAAAGACTTTAGTAACAATCTGACGAGAGGCCATGGGTATACATCTCCTCGCAAGGAGTGGTGAATCCTTTATAGGCTATTCAAACACCTTCGATCACTTCGACTTATACCCAATCATCCCGGGTCCACATCTCCTTAGAGATGTTTGCTTAAGATGTCAAAGCATAAGTCTCCATGATCAAGATGACTTGAATACCACAAGTCTAAGGAACATCACACTTAAGCCACAGTATGAACTTCATTGACATATCTATATATGCAGAGAACCATATGAAGTCTTACGGCTGGTCACTCCAATGAACTAGTTACCATAACTAGCATCCACGATTAACTCCGGACATCACAATGTCTCGGTGAGAATCAGCTTGGATACACCAAGGGTATACCTCGTAGTCTCGACAGAATTGATGGTGTCCAAATCCATCAATTCATCGACTAGGGATAATTCCGATACATCACAATTACACATGTAGAGATACTCACTAGTTGTGATCCAATCACAAATTCTCTCATGCTGTGAATCGTATCGTGGGCATTCAGTAAATGAGTTTAAGATCCAATCACATACATAAAACATGTATACTCAAATAGTGAATCTTCATTTATCATATAAATGGTTCATACATAAGGCGATTGCCTTAGGACATCTCTCATATATTACTAACACAAACCATACAGAGCCTCACACGACCATGCCTAACCTGGCATGGGTCGTGCCTGGCTCTGGCCAAAAATGACCAAAGTCTAGGTTACGCCCAGATGGACACATAGGCAGGCCATGTCAATCCACACGACCATGTGAATCCACATGGTCGTGTGGCATCTCCACCGATTTTGTAGATTTTCTCTTATGGAAAATTCCTGGGTTGTTCTTACCTTAATTATATGATAATTATGGTAAGATATATTCCGTTTAAGCTTCATAAGATGACCTAATCAAGAGATCTATAAATAGATCCCTTGATAATCTTTGGCTAAGATTGGTTTAGGTTTTCCCTTGGTAGTCGTTTTTCCTCTCTCCTCTTCTCTTGTCTCCGCCGGTTGGCTACCACCAATCGGAGACAAAGGCTTGCTGCTCTAGGAGTTGTCTCATGTGATCCCGGCGTGGATACTGATAGAGGCAAGGCCCGTTGGTCTTTCTTGTGGTTTCGACGGATTCAAAAGAATCCCGAAGGTATAATTTCTCCTTCTCCTTGTGTGTTTTTATGCGATTATGCCAAAGCAAGTTTTCCTGGCCCCCCGGGGATGTCTGGGATGGAATAAAAATTATTTTATTCGCTTTATTCCGCTGTGTATGATCCCAGAATCTCCAACACCTTTTTCGCAAACCTTTTTCTCTAGTTGAACATCTTTCGGACCATGTTTACAATTTCATCTTCTCCGACTCATCTTCGGACTCACTTCTCGTTTTTCTTTTCTTTTTGGTCGAACCTGCCATTAAAGCAATACCATTCTTGGTTTGACCCAAGTTAGCTTGTTCGTGTAGTTCAAGTTCGCAAAATAATTCATCTAGTCTAATTGTGGAAAGATCCCTAGAAACCTTATAGACATCGACAATGGATGTCCATAAGGCATTCCTTGCTAATGCCTTAAGTGTATACGTAATTACATCCTTATTTTATATTTGGTGTCTGATTAAATATAAACCATTTAAAATGTCTTTTATTCCCGTGTGAAGTTGACTAGAATTTTTATTTTCGTTCATTTTACAATTAAATAGTTTATTTAGTAACATGTCCCGTTTAGCTATTCTAGTATCATTTGTACCTTCATGTAATTCGATTAATTTATCCCATAATTCCTTAGAGTTTTCGAATCAACTCACCCTATTGAGCTCTTCTTTGGTAAGTTCACATTGTAAGGTGTTTAGCGCCTTGTAATCGACTTGAGCCTGTTTTCTAACGTCCGCGGTCCATTTCTTCGGTTCTAACAACTCACCAGAGTCATCTACCGATGAGATGAAACCTTTCCTAAATGAAAATCAGACCATTATGTCAGTTTTCAGGTAGCACTCCATTCGCCATTTCCAATAGGAAAAGTCTTCTCTGTTGAAGAGAGGAGGGCGAACAATGCTTACCCTTCTAAGTGCGATATTATTAAATTTTATTTAATTTAATTAAAATTCAGAATTATTCCTAGAGAAAAAAATTCTAAATGCAATAATTAATAGAAATTATTTTAAGTGACAAAATTAAATAAAATTGTTCTAAATACATAAAATTAAATAGAATACTTTCTAAATGCAAAAAATTACTGAAATATTTTCTAAATGCAGAATATTGAATACAATATTTTCTAAATATAGAAAATTAATGAAATATTTTCTAAATGCAGAATATTAAATAAAATATTTTCTAAATGCAGAAAATTAATGAAATATTTTCTAAATATAGAATATTAAATAAAATATTTTCTAAATGTAGAAAATTAAATAAAATATTTTCTAAATGAAAAATATTAAATAAAATATTTTATAAATACAGAATATTAAATAAAATATTTTCTAAATGTAGAATATTAAATAAAATATTTTTAAAAAGTAGAATATTAAATAAAATATTTTCTAAATGCAAAATATTAAAAAAAATATTTTCTAAATACGGAATATTAAATAAAATATTTTCTAAATACGGAAAATTAAATAAAATATTTTCTAAATGCAGAATATAAAATAAAATATTTTCTAACTATAAAATATTAAATAAAATATTTTCTAAATGAAGAATATTAAATAAAATATCTTCTAAAATAAAAAAATTAATATAAATTATTCTAAAGCAAGAAAATTAATAAAAATTATTCTAAAGCAAGAAAATTAATAAAAATTATTCTAAAGCTCTCGATGTTGGTTTCACCAAATTCGGAGCATCCTCGCTCTGATACCAATTGTAGTATCGAGATGCTCCGAGAGAGGGGGTGAATCTCGGAACTTATAATTTTCTTCTAATAATTTAAAGCTTATTTTGAAATATTTAAAGAGTATGCATCAGAAATGATATGAAATAGAGACAACTTCTTTTACTTGGTTTACAACCCTAACTGGGTTGCTACTCCAAGGCCCGTAGCTCTTCCAAGAGCTACCTCGATGGGCAATCACTATATACCCTCCGACTCGAGAACTCTCGACTTCGGAGAGGTTCGCTTTTTATAAATAATTAGAGAAAGGTAACACTCTACCTTCTCTTTTGAAATTGAGTACATAAAGTGAAAATAAATACAACTAAAAATTAGAGCTAAGTTATACCGACACTAATTGAAATATGGAGGTAGGCATGGAGTGTCGAATGAATTTTAGTGGACGAGAATGAATTTTAGTAGCACTTCGACATAGTAATAGTGTTCTGGTCGGAGCTGGTCGAGCACTTGTTTTATAAAGCTTTGTCAACTGGAATGCCCTCCAGTCAACTCCACATCAGCCCGTCGATATGGAACTTCTGGTCTTCCAGTTGACTGAAAACTCTCCAGTCGACTCTAGGTCACCTGGCTCTGCATCGGGAAGTTTGGCTCTCTAGTCGACTGAACATCTTTCCATCTGCGATGCCAGATCTTCGATCGATCACCAGCTAATCCTGGCTAGTGTGTATCCAATCGACTGAACTAAACCGAGTCGACTGAACTGTAGTCAATTGGAATCCATTCTGTCGACTGATCTTTACAAAATGAGATTAGCACACATAGATAATATAACACAGGATAGCAGTAGTAATGCTGCTCGATCTTGACTTCAAGTCCCAACGGACTATCCGTTGAATCGACGCCTAGCTTTGTCCTCCTATAGAGGACTCAACCACACCTTTCCACTCGAGGCTTACCTACCGGCTACCTACCGGACTTACCGTTCTTGACATCTGATCTGACACACCAGGGATTCCACTAGTTGTCCGGTCTACCTGACCCAGCTATACTTTTTGTCAATTGTCCAGTCTCCTAACCCAACTGGTCTTCATACTTAATGTCTGGTCCACACGACCCATCTAGACTTCTTGTCTGGTGTCTGATCCTCCTAATCTGTCAAGTCAACTTCCTAGTATCCGGTCAACACGACCTACTAGGATTTCCTGTTAAGTCTGCACACCTAACACTGATATTAGAATACAAGTAAGTCCTAACTTTAACTATGACTCATACATCAATACCAAGGAGTGATGCTCTCTACATCAACATTTTCGACCACAATCATTTCGCATATTGGAAAGTTAGGATGGAGTACTATTTAATAAACGATATTGAGCTTTGATTTAGTGTTGTAGATGGTTTCGAGAAACCGGTGGATGAAGATGGAGCACCCCTCCCAACCAAGGATTGGACAAGAGAAATGGCTAGGAAGGCTCAAGAAAATGCAAAGGCCATAACCACAGTCCAATGTGGCCTCTCGATGGAGAAACTCAACAAGTTCAGGCCTCTCGGATCCGCCAAGGAGCTATGGGAGAAGGTCATTGAGCTAAATGAAGGATCCAAAGAATCCAAGAGAGCCAAGAAGGATTTGTTGATTTGACAACTCTAAACGTTTTCCATGAAGACCCATGAAATCATAAGTCAAATGCACGGAAGGTTTAAAGAGATTGTTAATGGACTCCACGTCATAGGTGAGAAATTAGACAACCAAGACTTGGTGAGGTATGTACTTCACACTTTTCCTAGAACCACCTTATGGGCATCAATGGTGAATGCTATTAAGGTTTCTAGAGACCTCTCTTTGGTTACAATTGATGAATTATTTTGTGAATTTGAATTACATGAGCAAACTAACATGTCCTCTAAGGGAAAAGGTGTAGCTCTCTTTGTAGAAAAGAAGGAGAAAAAGAAGAAGGAGGAATCATCTTCATCCGAATCAGAGGATGAACTATCAAGTAGTGATGAGGGGTTATCGACAAATGAGATAGCCGACTATGTCAAGAAGTGGATGGGGAAATCAAGGGGACTTACAAAGAAAGATGTGAAGAAGATGCTTTGATCTACAAGAGGTAAATCTAGTGGAAATTTGAATTTTAATACTAATGTCATTTGCTATGGATGCAACAAGAAGGGGTATACCAAGCCAAATTGCTCGGAGATAAGGAAGAAGGAGGAAAAAGAAAAGAAGAAGAAGGACAAGAAGGAGAAGAAGAAGAAGAAGGCTATGGTAGCACAAGTGGTGTGGGACACTCAAAGTGTTGAAGACTCGTCGGATGAAGAAGAGCTATGCCACATCACCCGACACATGGCATTCATGGCTTTGGAGAATGACTCCGATGAACCAAGACAAGAAGAAACCTCCTCTAGCGACGAATCATCATTGAGTGATGATGAGGTAAAAGACTCACCCCAAGTAGAGCTTTTGTATAAAACTATTGCCTATCTTAAGAATGCATTAGACAAGTCAAAATCTAGGATTAAGGATTTGAAGGTAGAAATTAAGGAAATTAGGAACGAACAATCTTTATGTGATGATTCAAGCATGCTTAGGGAAGAAAATGAAAAAAAATTAAGAATGAGGTTTGTGAATTAAAAGTATGCTTAGAAAAGTTTACTAGTGGCTCAAAATGTCTTGACATGATCCTTAGAGATCAAAGGGCCATTTATATCAAGGCCATCATTGGATACAAGCCTAAGGACAAGCAAGTAGCTTATATCTCCCTAATTAATAGAAAAACAACAATTAGGAGTAAGGTGAAGAAATCTTGGGTCCCAAAGAAGTTTTTTATTGATATTTTTTGTCCAAATATTTGGGTACCAAAGGAATTTGTTTTTCTTGTGGTTTAGGTAGGTGGACAAAGTATGTGGATTGTGGATAGCAGTTGCTCAAGACACATGACCGGGGAAGTGAGCAAGTTCTCCACAATCAACTATGTTAACAAAGGGACCGTATCTTTTGGCAATAGTGAGAAGCTAAATATCTTAGGTAGAGGTACAATTGGGGTACCCCTAAAATCATCATTCATAAAGTTTTACTAGTTAAAAGCATGAAGTTTAATTTACTTAGTGTTAGTCAACTTTGTGATGCCGGCTATAAGGTAGAATTTAAATCCTCTAAATATTTGATTAGACACATAAGTTTGGAAGATTACATGTTAGTGGGATATAGAAAATCAAATATTTATTATATTGATCTTTCATACGCTTCTAACATTTCTACTAAGTGTCTTGTGTCAAAAGAAGAGGAAGGTTGACTATGACATAGAAGGCTTGGGCACATCAACATGAAGAACATAGCCAAGGTAGCCAAATTGGAGTTAGTAAAGGGGCTACCAAAATTGAAATACATCAATGACAAATTGTGTGATGCATGCCAAGAAGGAAATCAATCAAAATCATCACACAAGGATAAAACTCTAACTAGCACTTCATTACCATTAGAATTATTTCATTTAGATTTATTTGATTGTCATAGTATTCCTTCATTGAATGGTAATAAGTATTGCTTAGTTATTGTTGATGATTTTCTAGGTATACATGGGTTTACTTTATGAAACATAAGGATGATACTTTAGAAATAATCATAGGATTTAGCAAAAGGGTTGAAAATGAAAGGAATATCAAAATCAACTAGATCCACAATGATCATGGTGGAGAAATTGAGAATTCCAACTTTTTAAAATTTTTCTTAGAACAAGGGTACAAGTGTGAGTTCTCTTGTGGAAAGGAGAAATCGTGTCCTATAAGAGACGTTTAGGACAATGCTTAATGAATATTCCTTACCTAGCTACTTGTGGGCAGAAGCGGTTTAACACCGCTTGTTATATCCAAAAGTGTGTCTTAATCCATAGATTTTTAGGCAATCGCCTTTTGAATTATTGAATGACACAATTCCTACAATTCACTAATTTAAGGTCTTTGGATGCAAAGCCTATATTTTAAACACCAAAGACAATCTAGGAAAATTTGAGTCTAAGACGGATGAAGGAATCCTAGATGGATACTCATCCACTAGTAGATGTTATAGAGTATACAACAAGAGGACTCAAAAGGTTGAGGAATCCTCTAATGTTGAATTTGATGAGTCTACTAGTACCTACCCTAGGAAATCCTCCATTAATAAGGATATCAATGACAAAAATTAAGACATTACCCAAAGATTTCAAAATCTAACTTTACGGGGTAATGATCAAGGGGGAGGATTAAGAAGTAATGATCAAGGGGGAGGAAGAGGAGATTTAGATGATGAAAGGAGGAAAAATGATGATAATAAAAATCCATATAATTCACCTCCTAGGACCTTAAGGATTCATCAAAATCATCCCCTAGAACAAGTAGTAGGAGAATTATCACAAGGAGTAAGGACTAGGTCCTTCTATAGAACTCCTACTAATCAAGTTGCCCTTATCTCCCAAATTGAGCCATAACTAATTAATGATGCATTACTTGATCCGGATTAGATTTTAGCAATGCAAAAGGAGTTAACTCAATTTGAGAGAAGTCAAGTTTGGGAGCTAGTTACTAGGACCAATGATAACACTATTGTTACCACAAGATGGGTCTTTAGGAACAAGTTGGATGACTAAGTTAAGATTAATAGAAACAAAGCTAGGTTGGTAGCTAGAGGATTTAATCAAGTTGAAGGACTTGATTATGATAATACTTATGCTTCGGTTGCTAGATTAGAGTCTATCCGAATCCTATTAGGGTATGCCGCTCACATGGGTTTTAAACTCTATCAAATGGATGTGAAATCAGCATTCCTAAATGGGTTAATTAAGGAAGAGGTATATATAGATCAACCACCCGGGTTTGAAAATCTAGACTAACCAAACCATGATTGTAAGCTTAAGAAAGCTTTATATGGTTTAAAACAGGCTCTCCGGGCTTAGTATTGTAGAGGAAATGTTGACCGCTAGAGGGGGGTGAATAGCGTCAATTCGTTACGTGATGGATTTTGTTGTGTGTTCGTCTACAAATCTCGTTAGCACAGTGGAAATAGAAATAATAGCAATAACGAAACAAGACAAACACAATTACACAATCATATAACATGGTTCGGAACCGAACGGTTCCTACTCCACGGATCGAGCTCTAAACAACTCTAGCGATGCCAATCACACACCACTAATAAACACTCCTTCTCGACACAAGTCGGAGGTGGAGAAACCCCTTACAATGATTACACTAAGTAATACAAAAGATGCAAGCTAATACAAGTATAAAATACAATGCAAGTAAAGGAAAACAACTTTACAATAACACTTTGGTTGCTTGATCTTTGATTGCTTGAATCGTGGTTGAAGACCCTGATTTAAACTAGCAAATCGCCTCAACAATGCTCAAAAAATCGTTGTTGATTTCCTCCTCCATGAGCTCCCTTTAAAGCTGCTGCCTAGGCTAGAAATCGCTGATCAGTCGACTGCTAGGGACCATCAGTCGACTGATGACACTATTACTGTGAGACAACGGTGTAATCCACGCAATAAAAATCCAACTGATAGGACATCAGTCGACTGATCATGTCCATCAGTCGACTGATCGAGCCTTCACTCGACTGCTAACCCCAGCAGTCGAGTCTCGACTCGATTCTGTGCCCAAATTCTCGAGCACCAGTCGACTGATCACATGATCAGTCGACTGCCCACCTCTGGCAGTCGACTGCTGGGACACTTCCCGCAGTCAAACCCTAGTTGACTCACACCAGTCGACTGTCATATGCCACCAGTTGACTTGCACACCTCAAACATGAGGTTTAACTCAAGTATTGTTCCCCCATACTTGTTAGACCGCCCGAAACCTAGACCTAAGCCTTCTAGCTACCTCTGTCAGCCTCACGCCTCTCGGATCCCTTCAAGTCATTCATGACTTGTTCATCCATTGCGCTAGCCTTCAGGTACTTCCATCGGCTATGTCATGCTAACGGTGTCTACACCGCCAAGGCACATTGGACTTACGCTGCCAAGACTCCGCTTGGACTTTACGCCGCCAACCATTGGACTTATGCTGCCAAGACTCCCGCTTGGACTTTACGCCGCAAATATCAAACCCCTTGGACTTCTCAAATGACAAGACTCAAGCTTGGACTTTCCCTTGCCAACCCATGTTGGACTTTACATGCCAAGACCCATGCTTGGACTTTTCCTTGCCAAGACCCATGCTTGGACTTTACATGTCAAGTACTCAAGACTTGGACTTTCCATGACATGGTCAACTCTAGTCAACCATAAAAATCCCCCTCGAGTAAAACTCGAGTCTGATCAATCATGACCCAGGTCGATTGTGCCAACAATCTCCCCAAAATAATATCAGACATCAATGTCAAACATCAATGTCAACCTTCCATGTCAAACATCAAAACATCACTCGAGTCAAACTCGAGTCCGGTCAATCGTGACCTGGGTCGATTGCACCAACAATCTCCCCCTTTTTGATGTTTGACAAAAACACATACCATTGAGTTAGAACACTAACTCAAATCTTCTTACAAATTATCCCAAATTGGTAATCCCAAACATTCTCCCTAATTCGAAGAGCCATGGTCCATGTCAAGCCATGAACCTCGAACGAAGGAAGTTGAGCTCCCAAGTCTGGATCAAGAGAACCAGACACCAGGCAGGAAGTCTAGTTGGGTTGGGAGGACCGAACAATTGGCAGAAAGTCCAGTTGGGCCAGGAGGCCTGGACAACTGGCAGGAAGTCCAGCTGGGTTAGGAGGACTAGATAGTTGGCAGGAAGTCCTGGTGGGTTAAGGATCGGACATCAAGCAGAGGATGTCCTTCGAGGACGGATAGGCTTGAGGGTGAGTCAATGTGGTCCTTCGTTTGAAGGGGGGGGATTGTTGGAGTATTGGGAATACAATCAAAGTCCCACATTGGTAAGACATGAAAAAGATCATGTGCTTATAAGATAAAAAGATATCTCCATTGGTATGAGGCCTTTTGGGTAAAGCCCAAAAACAAAACCATGACGGCTTAGGCCCAAAGTGGACAATATTATACCATTGTGGAGATATGTGAATCTTATAGGCACTAACAATTCTCCGAATTGACAATTGATAACACTCTCCATACCATTATCCCCCAAAACATTTTCCCCCCTTTTGACTAACATCAAAAAGGTTATCTCTCCAAGGAGGTCAATGTCTCATGTCCCAATGAGATCTTACAATCTCCCCCTTGGTCCAAAAATACCTGGGATGCCTACCATCTCTCTAGTGATAAGTCCCATATCACTCAAGAGAGGCAATCCTATACACTCTCCCACTTTCCAAATTGGGTATCTCAAAATTCCATTTTCCCCATCATGAGGAAAAATACCATCCTTCATCCCTTGATGGATACCTCCCCCTAAAGGCTTGATCCCCCTTGACCATTGCACCAACAATGTCCTTGGGAAGTTCCTAAGCCAATAGGAACATTAAACCATCAAAAATAAGGTTCATAGTTCAACATAGAACTTTCCCATCCTTAAATTTGATACAAACCCTAAACAACTCTCCTAATCCATATCCAATAGATTTTCACCCTTTATAATGCTTCCCAAAGCATATCCTAGGGTTAGGATTGGTTAGGGTACTTTACCGTAGCTGAAAACGAGCCAAACAACTTTGTTTTTCCCGAAATCAACCAATCAGTCGAGTCCTTCAGAAATCAGTTGATTGAAGTGCTCATCACCGACCGCACCAGCGAGTCGATCGATAATCGCACTGAGGCGATTACGCGAGTAGTTCTGCTAGGTGGTTTCCACGAGCGATTTTCGCTAGGCGGTTTTGCTAGGGTAGTTACGCCTACAGTGCACCAGGCGATTCTTCCAAGGCGATTTTCGCCAGCGATTTCCGCGAGCGGTTGTCACGAGGAAGCGCCACCTTATCGATCGCCAGTGATAACTAAAAACTCAGTTTTTTAGTTTTCAGAATCATATTTTGAAAAATCATAAGTAATTATACATAGCTTGAAAAATCACGAAATTTCATATGTATAATACTTATAACCAAAACAATGGGTGAAAAATATTAGAAAAATATTTTACCCATTAAATAGTGAAATTGACACAAAGTTCAAAACCATTGAAATTTTCAATGTTTTGGCCCTACTTTGTATCAACTTCATCAATGGTGATTGCTATCAAAAGATAGACTTCACCAAGGTTTTCTAAAAGGATTTTAAAATGATTTTGAAAACCTATATTGAACCATGAACTCTTGGCTAGATGTACATGACTTGTCCATTAACTTTCCTTATGATTCATATTGATGATTGAGATAAGTTTAAGTTCATCTAGATGCACTATCTATGCACCTTGAACTTAACTTATTTTCCTAACATCTCACAAGTATCTAAGATGTATTAAGCACACACAAGTCAAGGTAATTGTGAGATGTGAGATTAGGGTTATTATAGCCTCATGCATTTTCTAGGCAACTCTATTTGACTCCCTTATAGATGGGACTTCAAATCATGCCAAAATCCTTAACTCAATTTTAATTAATGCATTCATGATCATGACATAAATGATAATCATAAATAATGATAACCAATGATCATGATGTCATGACATATGAATAGACTCTAAATATGACATAGAAAATAATTCTAAAAATATCATGATATGGCATATGATAAAATAGAATTTGATGTCATGACATGGCAAATTTGAATATATAAACACATTAACACACACATAATCAAACAAAAAACACATGATTGTTGATAAACAAAATATTTCATTCAAATATAACATCAATTTTTACAAGATAAGTGAATGTCTAAAAACTCTCAACCTCACTACGAAACTAAAAATAAGACTCCTAATCTGTCTAGCTGTCATCCCCGGTAGATGGTGGAGGCGGTGGAGGCTGCTGGCTCAGCGTCCAGGTCTACATCATCTCGTACATATCAATCTGGTGTTGCTCCATCCGGGTGTGGCGCTACTCCATCCGGCTGAGCTGCTCACCTATGGAGGACCGCCCTTATATGATCTCTGCCAGTCGTGAGTCAACCAACTGCTGGTAGTCCTCGAATCTGACCTCCAGCTGTGCAACACGATCTGAGAGACACACTCGGTGCATCTGGCAGCCGCAGGATCATCCTCATCGTGGCCAGGCCCACATCGCATCTGCAGGCTCTCCGGGCACCCCATGCGCCATGGTTGCGAGGAGGTACACTCCATCTCCACTCGATCTGCGGCCAGTCAATGTGAAGTTATGCACTGAGATGCAATCGTATACTTCGGATAGCGCCCTCAACGATCCCCTTGAAGGTTGATGAAGCTTCGCTTCTAACTTCAACTTGGTTGCTTGTGCATGGAGATCCCATCTACATCCCTGGATTAAAAAAAATTAATCTTTGACGAAGAGGGATTACCCAAGTAACTGATCCATCGTCGTGCTATTCGATTAGAGTGGTCACTTGAACAAACTTATTGTTCAAGAAACCTACCTCTTTTCTTCGATTAGCCACGGAATAGACGATGTATGGATCGTCGGTTTTTGTGTTTATCTTCGGGGTCCAAGTAAATTAGCCACATGCAATTACATACATCATATAAAGAAACAAAAGGAAACCAAAACAAGAATTATACCTCTTGTTTACCTCTTGGTCTTCTATCGTATGTCTTATCCTCCTCTTGGACATTGTGTGGGCAACGATCCTCCAAGAGATGAAGCCTCCTAGATCGCGTATCTTCCTTTCCTTGTTTGCTCTGAACAAAGGAAGACAATAAAAGACTTCTTCTTCTCCTATCTAGTGCCGACCACCAAGCCAAGGAACTTGATGTTGTCGCCGGCCAAGGAGAGAATGAAGGAGATAGTACCGACCCTTTCCTATAGAGAGGGAACCGCTGACCACTTGAGAAAGAAGAAGAACCACCAGCCTATCCTTCAAGAAAGGAATGCCGACCACCAAAGGAAGAAGAAGTTGCACCGGCCACACCTTAGGAAGAGAGGTAGAAGAACCCTAAGATCTCCTCCACTTCTTGCCGCCGCCAACTCTCCAAACCCTAATCCTTCTTGTCGCCCAAGCCAAGGAGAGGAAACCCTAGAAACCAATTGCTTGTTCTCTATCCTAGCCGCCCAAGCCCTATCCCTCCTTTTATAGAGCTAGGCTTAAGCCTCCTTTCAATCTCCACTGTTGGATCTAGATATTTAATCTCAACCGTCGGATCTAGAGATTTAATCTCAACCGTCGGATCTAGACTTCATGAGGGTTTTAATAGGCTACAATAGGGACCATGAGGAGGAGTTGGATCTTGGCCACCCAATGGATCAAGCCCACATAAAGTCCGATACATTATTGATAATCCATTCCACTAGAGGATTATCATTGATCTACCTCACCAACCCCCATAAATAAATATGAGCTCCATATATTAATTGTACAAATATCTCCTCATATTTAAGATCTCGAATGTCCGTCAATTAATTAATTTATTAACAATTAATTAATCAACATCTAACTCCATGAGTAGTACCACTCAACCTTATCATCATGCCGGACCAAGTCCACTTGCAGGGTTTACATGATGATCCTTATGAGCTCCTCAAGGGGACATCATCATCCTAATATATAGGGCACGGTTTTCTCCTATAATCAATGACACACCATGTAAATAATATCATTTCCCAACTTACCGAGCCTATCGATTTAATCTATAAATCTCGCCCATTGGTAAATCAAAGAAACAAATACTAAGTACATTTGCCTATTATTATATCGGGATTAAGAGTATGTACACCATAATATCCGAGGTCCGATTCAATTATGTAGTCAGCAATAAATTGAATCACCTCTAAGTCAGTCCTGCTCAATACACACAAAGTGTACTAGTATAATTCTATGGTCAAGACAAACCAATACCAAATTACACTACAACCATACCAATGGTTTGTCCAAAACCATCTCGGTTGTGATCCCTTACTTATACTCTACAAGGAACTGATAACATGATCTCCTGTGTGACACTATACACCATGTTATCTACAATGTAATGTATCAGACAATATGCAAACAATGATAATGTGATTGTTATTTCAAAAATAAAGATGTTCATACAAAAGATAGACTTTTCAGTGTACATCCCAACAATCTCCCACTTATACTAAAAGACTATGTTGTCCTCATATTGCCATACATCTGATTCCCATTCCCTCCACATGCCTTTCAAAAGCTATCGCTGGAAGGGCCTTAGTGAAAGGATCTGCCAGGTTTTCCTTTGATGCAATCTTCGCTATAGCAACTTCGCCTCACTTAACAATTTCTCGTATCAGGTGGTACTTGCGCTTTATGTGTTTACTTGCCTTATGTGTTGGGTTTTCGGCACCGCGGTGAGTGTGTGTTCGAACATGTTTCATAAACATATGCGTAGCGAAAGAAATAAAAAGCAATAAATCTAATTTATTACATCACACACACCACATGCATTCATATTACAACATGTGTAGACATAATCGTAGTTTTAAATTTTGCAATAAAAGGAAATTATTCTATGTATACCTGACGTATCACGTGTAGCGAGAAAAACATCAACCGGAGCGACTCTCGTTAGAATAGCCTCTATCCGTATCCACGCCAAGTATCGTCGGGATAACTTCACAAAGCCACGCGCCTCATCTTCTTACAAGTCACTAGCCTTGTGTCGAAGACGATGTGATCGAGAGAAGATCACAATCCGAATCAAAATTCGGATTAAAAAATGAGTCCCCAAAACTCGCTTCTCCGAAGAGGTATTCGTCAACCGTTCTAAGCAAAGTTACTACTGCCGGAGCTCCAAACGTTGTCCAAATGATGCTCTAACACGAAGGAAATAAGCTGTCCAGAAAACTGGACAGCTTGGTGGAGGATGTTGCGCCGGACAAATAAGGAAAGCTAGGTGCTCACCTTGTAGCCAGAGCCAAGGAAGATCACCGGAGGGTCGCCGACAGGAGCTTGGACGTCGGCAACAGTTTGGATGGCGGTACAAGGCTGGGCGACAACCAAGGTTGGGCGGCACAATGAGAAGAGAGGGAAGGGGGCGGCAACTTCATTAGGGTTGGGGCTTTCTCAAAACCCTTAAGCCCTATTTTATAGAGAACAAATTCTCCTAATGGTTATTGGTTCATAACGAAAAACCCATTAATCCGCTCAATTAATTTAAGTTAAAATAAACCAAACCGATTTGGTCTATTTTAAGTTAAAATGAACCGAACCAACTTTGGTTCATTCGTTTAAAACAAACCAAACCCTCTTGGTTTATTCTTCTCCATTGGATTAGAACCAAACCAATTTGATTCATCCATTATGTCTTCGTAAGACACGGCCCATCCACGCTTCCATTGCGACTGAAATGATTTTATGCTTGCTCCATGTTTGGTCCAACCAAACCTTGTTTCTCTTGGTCTGAGAAACTCATTCTCAAGCTCGTTTTAAATCCTTTGGATTACACTCGTTGTGCGTGTGACCAAATAGGTTCTCGGTTTACGTTGGCCGTCTATAATTAACCATTAATTATAGAATGATCATGAGTGGCACCTAGTAGTACATCATGATCCCCAATTAACCAAAAAGATCAACGGTTGATCCAGAACTATTTTTGAAACCCTTCAGTAGCTACAATGAATCGTGCCCCATTCCCTTCATGCATCTTATACCCACTTGGTTCAGGACATGGTCTATAGTGTCAGTCCCCACTAGGTTGGCTATGTCACACCTAGCCCAAGTATCATTTCCTCGTCCTACAAATTCTAGTTACTGCACATGTATTCAAGAGTACCTTACTCTAAACATGTAATACTTTGGCCAAAGACATTAGTAACAATCCGACGAGAGGCCATATGTATACATCTCCTCGCAAGGAGTGGTGAATCCTTTATAGCCTATTCAAACACCTTCAAACACTTCGACTTATTCCCATTCATCCCGGGTCCACATCTTCTCAGAGATGCTTGCTTAAGATATCAAAGCATAAGTCTTCATGATCAAGATGACTTGAATACCGCAAGTCAAAGGAACATCACACTTAAGCTGCAGTAAGAACTTCATTGACATATCTATATATGCAGAAAACCATATGAAGTATTACAGCTGGTCACTCCAATGAACTAGTTACTATAACTAACATCCACGATTAACTCCGGACATCACATGTCTCCAGCCAGTGAGAATCAGCTACTTGGATACACCAAAGAGTATACCTCGTGCTAGTCTTGACAGAATTGATGGTGTCCCAATCCATCAATTCATCGATTAGGGATAATTCCAATACATCACAATTACACATGTAGAGATACTCACTAGTTGTGATTCAATCACAAATTCTCTCATGTTATGAATCGTATCGGGGACATTCAGTAAATGAGTTTAAGATCTAATCAAATACATGAAAACATGTATACTCAAATAGTGAATCTTCATTTATCATATAAATGGTTCAAACATAAGGTGATTGCCTTAGGACATCTCTCATATATTACTAACAAACTCCCACTTTGCCTAATGCCAATCGCTATGGTATCTAATACTATAAGCTCTAACATGACCCTCAAACTTACTTTGAGGTAATGCCTTAGTCAAAGGATCCGCTAAGTTCCTTTTAGTGGGTATCTTCTCGATTTATATTTCCTTTCTACTAATGATCTCTCTGATCAAATGATAGTGGTGAAGCACATGTTTGGATCATTGATGAGATCACATTAAGTTCAGAAATGAACTTCTTAATCCAAACCGCTTCCTTTGCTTCTTCTGATGCTGCAATGTATTCTGCCTCAGTGGCAGAATTCGCTATAGTGTCAAGCTTGGAACCTTTCCAAATTATTGCGCCTCCATTCAAGGTGAACACGTACCCAGACTGATGTTAGGGCAATCTCTTGCTGTGATATGGTTTTGATGGTGTGGCAAAGGGTTTATGTTAGTTTGATATGTTGATTTGATATGTGCGTTGAAGTCGTGCAGGACTTAGTAATTCGCACATGGAGCCATGGCGAGTTTCACATCTCATGACTCGTGCCTTGAGTCGGTGAAGGATAGCTTTGCGGAAGCCGTGCGCTTGGAGCATCCGAGGGACCGCCAGACGAGGAGCTTGGAGTGAAGTCGGAGGAAGTAGACTTCGAGGCAAGAGACGCGAAAGGAGCATTGCAGAGCTGTGCGCCTGATGCTGCCGAGGGACGTGGCCGCGAACGAAGAGAACTTCGAAGGTGAGGGACTCCGAGGGATGAGAGTGAGCGATTGTAACCCGGGAAGGGTAGCTCTTAGGTGAAACTTGGCCATTTGGCCAAGTGTCGGATGAGTTTTCCCGACACCAGTCGACTACCATGTTATGGCAGTCGACTGCTCTGAGTCGATGGGTCGATCGACTGGTCTAATGTGGCTGAATCAAGTTGATCGATCATTTGCCCGGCATAGGCGGTCGGTGATGTAATCGATCGATCGTACAAGGGGCGGCGGTCGGTGATGTCGCGTGCTGCGAACGCAGAATGGAGTCGACCTCGTTGAGGACTCGACTGGTTGACATCGATCGGTGATGGGTGCCATCGGATCGGCCCGATGCGATCTGGATTGGATAGTATCAGCGGAAAGCGGCACAATTTTGTAACGACTCGGGCCGACCGATGGGTGCCACCGATCGCTCCCTGTGTCAACGGGAAGAAACCCTCTTCCTCTATAAAAAGGAAAGGGTTGGGGCTTTGGGGGGTTAATGCTTGAACACCCAACTACTCCCAAAGTGCCCTAAACGATTTCCCACTCTTCTACTTGCTCTAATCTTCATTTCATTGTAGAAGAGTGATCTTGATTGTAAAAAGGTTACCTCCACCTAGCTTTGTGCAAAGGAGAGATCTAGTGGATAGATTGCGGAGTGATTCACCATGGACGAATCGGACCGTGGATTAGCGGCGTAGCCGTGAACCACGTTATATCTCCGTGTTTGTATTGTCTTTGTTTTATTTCTATTTGCTTGTCTTAGTTTATTGCTTCTTCTTGCACTAACGTTTTCGTAGACGAGCAAAATACGACATCCAACGAACGAGGGCTATTCACCCCCCTCTAGCCAGCCATTCGATCCCCAACAAGTGGTATCAGAGCCAGGTTGTTTGTCGAGGACTAACCGCCGCAACAAACACTTCATCTAAAGATGGCCGGCTCAAACATCCACCCACCAAAGTTCGACGGCGAATTCTCTTGGTGGAAAAAGAGAATGGAGGTATTCTTCGAAACCGACTTTGAAATATTGTTAATTATGGAAAACGGTTTCGAGTTGCCTAGGAACGAAAATGGGGAGCCATTGGAGAAATCAAGGTGGAGCAAGAGACAAAGAGAAGAATACTTGGCGAATTCAAAGGCCAAGCACCACCTATACAATGTCCTTCCCCAACAAGAAGTAAATAGAATAGGGGAGTGCTCAAGTGCCAAAGAGATGTGGGAGAGATTGGTTGAACTTCATGAAGGCACTTCGGAAGCCAAGCTAGCAAGAAGAGACCTCCTCCGCTCCCAACTATCAAATATTAAGCTTGAAAAGGGAGAAAAGGTAACTTCCCTACATTCTAGAATTAAAGAAATATTAATTGGGCTAACAAGTGTAGGGGAGAAGCTATCAAATCGGGATATGGTAATGAAGGCCATAGATGCCTTTCCTCGGTCCTCAAAATGGAGCTCCATGGTGGACTCATTTTACATCTCCAAGAACCTAGAAGTGAGCACCTTGGAGGAATTCTTTTCAACCATGGAGCTTCATGAGACAAGGCTTGAAGGTATACAAGAAGATCCTAGAGTCCAAAATTCACGGGGAGTAGCCTTGATGGCAAACAAGGGGAAGAAGAAGATGGAAGTTCCCTCCTCCTCCGATGATGAAGCATCTTCCTCCTCCTCCATGGATAGCACCGAAGAAGCCTATATGGTAAGGAGGGTAAGACAGGCTTTAAAAGGTTTTCATTTTCATAAATCTCATGATAGGAATAGAAGACCAAGGGGGAAGGTCATATGCTATAATTGCCAAGGAGAGGGACATATAAGGGATAATTGTCCCCTCCTAAACAAGAGCAAGAAAGAAGAAAAGAGGAAGAAGAAGGGGAGCAAGAAAAAGGAAGAAGAAAAGAAGGCAAAAGGAAAAGGGAAGGCTATGGCACTCAAAGCCAAGACATGGGATGACGTTGCTTCCGCCTCCTCATCCGAAGAAGAAGAGCATGTCTACTCCAATCTAGCACTAATGACTCTTCATGACTCGGATTGCTCCTCCTCCTCAAATGAAGAATCAAGCTCAAGTGGGGAGAGCTCAAATGAAGGGGGAGCTTCTACATCCTCATCATCCGAAGAAGAAGAAGAAGACATGGAAACTATGGTAACGAATGCTTCTCCTAAGAAAATAGTTTCCATAATCTCTAGTTTAACTAAGGACTTATTTGGCATGAAAAAGAAAAATAAGAGCATGCTAGATAAAATTAAGGATTTGGAAAATAAGCTAGAAAATGCATGCTTAAATGATAATGTTTCTTCTTGCCATGATGATGCATGCTCACATGAATATATGCCTTTGGATGTTAATGATGCATGCATAGAGGAAAATAGGGCATTAAGGGAAAAGGTAGATTATTTAACCAAAGCCCTAGGAAAATTCACAATTGGCTCTAACACATTAAATATGATCATAGGGAGCCAAAGGGCAAGCTTTAACAAAAAGGGCCTAGGATATAAGGAAAAGAAAAATGAAAAGGCCTACAAATGCCTAATAGCTAGGGGACAAGATAAAAAGAAAGTAATTGCTAGAAAATGGATCCCCAAGGAATATCTAGTGAACCCAATAGGAAAGAATTTATTTTGGGTTCCAAAATCCATCCTTAAGGGTTAGAAAACCCCTAGGGTAGTCAACCACATGGACCTAACCTAAATCATATTTTGGTTGACTTAGGATGACGGGACAACATTTTTTAGATAGTGTTGGGTGATGATAACGTACCCATAAATAGATAATAATGCTTAAATCATGATGATTGATGTAATTCCTATGTATACTTACAATCATGATTTATGTTTTTGAAATTTGGCACGTTATCATAAGAAATAGGTTTGAATCATGCTTTAGGTAATACTTTATTTATTATCATATAATACCTAATGCATGACTATTATTTGATGAATACATGAGTTTCATGATCATAATGTAGAATTAATTCATATATGTCATTATGATCATGCAGGATGTTAGGTTGATACTTAACCATGATAGAATTGCATGAATATATTGGTTAAGTATGCACAAATACCCCCTAGGATGCATCTCACACTCACTATAGGCTAACTTGATTGCAAACTTAGCATGGGTGAGATGTTAGGATGATACAAATGTCCACTAATGCCTATGGCATTTAGATGGTCATTTAAAGTATCAAAATAGCAATAATAGACCAATCATGGGGAAGGCTTATGTTTAATTCATAGACATATTGCCCAAAGATCATGGTTGGATATTTCATATGTTTTCAAAACAATTTCTTACTTTAAAATATATGTATTCATGTTTTGAAACAATTGGATGCAAGACTAGGTGTTAAAATGGATACTCTTATGATCAAAAACCTAGTAGTTTTTAAAGCTTTTGGATTTTTGGCAAATACGTGGAAATATAATGATTTTTCATGAAAACATATTTTTCACTGATAGATATACTTAAAAGAAATGTGTTCCCCAAATTTCATGATTTTTTGAATTTTCTGGAATTTTTAATGCATTTCTAAAATTGATCAAAATCAAAAATTGATGTACCGATCAGTATATCGAACGATCGGTGATGGACCGAATATCAGACCAGTAAAGCCTGAATTCTGATTTTAAAATTCAACTTGTGGTATTTTCTTTCCATTAGACTTGATGTCATGTGTTTTTAACTTAGTAATAATTTTTTTTGATGGTGTCAAAGGCGGAGAAAATATTATGTTTAAGTTAATTATTTTAGGGGGAGAAATTATAAAAGGGGGAGAAATTTAGAGAGTTTCATGGAATAAGGGGGAGTTGCATGTTGCAATATTATGATTATGTTTACATGCTTTCTTTCCTTAAAATTTATATCAAATGTTTTTACCTAACTTAAACGGATTGCCACACATCAAAAAGGGGGAGATTGTTAGGGCAATCTCTTGCCGTGATATGGTTTTGATGGTGTGGCAAAGGGTTTAAGTTAGTTTGATATGTTGATTTGATATGTGCGTTGAAGTCGTGCAGGACTTAGTAATTCGCACATGGAGCCATGGCGAGTTTCACATCTCATGACTCGTGCCTTGAGTCGGTGAAGGATAGCTTTGCGGAAGCCGTGCGCTTGGAGCATCCGAGGGACCGCCAGACGAGGAGCTTGGAGTGAAGCCGGAGGAAGTAGACTTCGAGGCAAGAGACGCGAAGGAGCATTGCAGAGCCGTGCGCCTGATGCTGCCGAGGGACGTGGCCGCGAACGAAGAGAACTTCGAAGGCGAGGGACTCCGAGGGATGAGAGTGAGCGATTGTAACCCGGGAAGGGTAGCTCTTAGGTGAAACTTGGCCATTTGGCCAAGTGTCGGATGGGTTTTCCCGACACCAGTCGACTACCATGTTATGGCGATCGCTCAGTCGATGGGTCGATCGGCCGGTCTAATATGGTGAATCAAGTTGATCACCGACGCCAACATGGGCGATCGATGTTGATCACGATCCGCTAAGGGATGGCGGTCGATCGATGTCACCGCACGCAGAATGGAGTCGACCTCGTTGAGGACTCGACTGGTTGACATCGATCGGTGATGGGTGCCATCACCGATCGTGATGCCGCATCGATGGATAGTATCCAGCGTGGAAAGCGGCCATTTTGGGCGGCAGCTGCGGCCGATCGATGGGTGCCATCACGATCGCTCTGTGTCAACGGGAAGAAACCCTCTTCCTCTATAAAAAGGAAAGGGTTGGGGCTTTGGGGGGTTAATGCTTGAACACCCAACTACTCCCAAAGTGCCCTAAACGATTTCCCACTCTTCTACTTGCTCTAATCTTCATTTCATTGTAGAAGAGTGATCTTGATTGTAAAAAGGTTACCTCCACCTAGCTTTGTGCAAAGGAGAGATCTAGTGGATAGATTGCGGAGTGATTCACCATGGACGAATTGGACCGTGGATTAGCGGCGTAGCCGTGAACCACGTTATATCTCCGTGTTTGTATTGTCTTTGTTTTATTTCTATTTGCTTGTCTTAGTTTATTGCTTCCGCTTGCACTAACGTTTTCGTAGACGAGCAAAATATGACATCCAACGAACGAGGGCTATTCACCCCCCTCTAGCCAGCCATTCGATCCCCAACAACTGAGACTTGGAATCATCCTTGTCTGTCTGGAAGTTGGCATATGTATACCCACGTATCACCATGTCCCTTTCTCCATATATTAGGAACATATCCTTAGTTCTTCTTAAGTACATAAGGATCGTCTTAACAACCACCCAATGATCCATTCCTGGATCAGACTTGTATCTGCTCGTGACACTTAGAACATACGATACATCGGGCCTTATACATAGCATAACATACATGATAGATCCTATTGCGGATGCATAGGGAATCTTACTCATGCAAATCCTCTCGTCTTCTGTGCGCAGACACATAGTCTTCAAAAGGTGTATCCCATGCCTGATGGGTAGGAAACCTTTCTTGGATTCCGACATGTTAAACCTCTTTAGCACTCGGTCTATATATGTAGACTACTAAAGACCAAGCAACTGTTTCGATCTATCTCTATAGATCTTAATCCCTAGGATGTAGGTTGCTTCTCCTAAGTCTTTCATGGAGAATGTCTTGGATAACTAAATCTTAACCGACTGTAAGACAGAAACATCGTTTCCTATAAGTAATGTCATCGACATATAATACTAGGAACACAACTGCACTCCCACTAACCTTCTTGTACACACAAGGTTCCTCCGGATTTTGTGAGAAATCAAACCTTTTGATTGTCTCATCAAAATGGATATTCCAACTCCTGGATGCTTGCTTCCGTCCATATATGGATCGTTGCAATTTGCATACCTTGGTTTTATCAACCGATGTGAAACCCTCAGACTGTATCATATACACATCCTCGAGTAGGTTTCCATTAAGGAAAGTTGTTTTTACATCCATCTATCATATCTCATAATCATAATGAGCCACTATTTCCAGGAGCATCTGAATGGATTTAAGCGTAGCTACAGGCGAATAGATTTCGTAATAATCAACACTTTTCTTTTGACGATATCCTTTCTCCACTGATCCAGCCTTATAGGTAATCACATTACCATCCATGTCAGTTTTCTTCTTGAAAACCCACTTGCACCCTATAGGCTTAATGCCTTCGGGTGGGTCAACCAATTTCCAAACTTGGTTTTCATACATGGAATCCATTTCCGACTTCATGGCTTCAAGCCACTTATCCCTTTCTAAACTTTTCAGAACTTCTTCATAACTAGTAGGCTCCTCATCATCAATGAGTAACACGTCGTTCGATTCACTTATGAGAAATCCATATCTCTCGGGAATAATGCGTGCTCTACCAGATCTACGAAGATGTGGTGTCTTAATAGGTTCAACCGATGGCTCATCACTATGAGTGATTGACTGTGATGCTTCACCAGGTATCTCATCAATGTCTATTTGAGTCTCTCGAGCCTCCTCAAGCTCAACGACACTCCCACTGTTTTCTTGCAAGAGAAACTCTTTCTCTAGAAACACAGCATGCCTTGAAACAAACACCTTTTGTTCCACAGAATGATAGAATTGATAACCCCTTGTTTCCTTAGGGTATCCAATAAATAAACATTTATCAAACTTAGCATCCAATTTGTCTGATACAGTCCGCTTCACATAAGCAGGACAACCCTATATCTTCAAGTAAGATACATGAGGTTTCTTACTATTCCATATCTCATATGGAGTAGTAGATACTACCTTGGTTGACATTCTGTTTAACAAGTAAACAGCTGTCTGAAGTGCATATCCCCAAAAGGACTTGGAAAGATTCGCATGATTCATCATTGACCTGACCATGTCCAACAAGGTCCGGTTATGCCTCTCAAATACACCATTATGCTGTGGTGTATATGGCGGAGTCCATTGAGACAATATACCATTGTCTCTTAGATAATCTAGAAACTCCTGACTTAAGTATTCACCACCTCGATCCGGTCGAAATATTTTAATACTCTTGTCATGTTATTTCTCTACTTCATTTCTGAATTTTTTGAACCTTTCAAAGGCTTCAGACTTGTGTTTCATCAAGAACACATACCCAAACTGTGAGTGATCATCGGTGATGGTAATGAAGTAACTATAACCTCCTAAGGCTTGAGTTGACATTGGTCCACATACATCAGTATGTATTAGACCAAGCAACTCACCCACCAGTTCACCTTTTCCAGTAAAAGGTAACTTGGTCATCTTACCTTTTAAGCATGATTCGCATGTATCATATGAATCTAATTCAAACGATTCCAGAATTCCACATCAGTGTAATTCGGACATGCGTTTCTTGCTTACATGGCCAAGTCAACAATGTCACATGTAGGAGTTTAATTAATTATCTTTTCGAGCATGCTTGTTGCTCACTTTGATATTGAAAATATCACTGGATACGTCCAACGTATAAATACCATTGCTTAAAGTTCCAGTCTCATAAGAACGCCATTCAAAGTTATGTAACAACAATTGTTACTAAAAGTTAAATGGTACCCATTTCTATTTAAACAAGAAATAGAAATGATGTTATTTATCAATGAAGGAACATAAAAGCAATTGTCCAGTTCTAAGACAAGTCCTGTAGGGAGTTTGAATAAATACGTTCCGATGGCGAGTGAAGCAACCTTTGCTCCATTCCCAACACATAAATTTGACTCTCCCTTGATGAGTCTTCTTTTATTCCTTAGCCCATGTATGCCATTACATATATGTGAGCCACACCCAGTATCCAATACCCAAGTGTCTGAGGAAATAGAATGACAATCAATAACGAAGATATCTGAAGAAGATGGGGCATCTGATGCCTTATTCTTCTTTACGAACTCAAGATAAATCTTGCAATTTCTTCACCAATGGCCCTCCTTACCATAATGATGGCAAGTTCCCTTTTGAACTGGTTCTGCCTTTTTAGTCTTTTTCCTCTTCCCCTTCTGCTGTTCCTTTGACTCCCTCTTAGAACCTTTCTTCGAGGAATCAACTAACAACACCGTCCCCTGCTCTTGCTTCTCAGAAGGCTCCACAGTCTTCAGTATGTTGAGAAGTACCACAGATGAACCTTCTTGCATCTCAGAGGTGAAGAGGAGCTTGGAGACTTCGAACCTTTCGAATCTCACTTGCTTATCAAACAACTCATAAAGATGAAGGACTATGGTATGAGCATCCATATGCTCATTCTACTTTCGCAGCTCGAGTACCATCGTGGCTAGCATGATGCAACTCACTTGCTCAAAATCACTCATATGTTTCTGATGGGCCAAAAATTGGTCCGGTGTTGCATCATCACAAGGACGGGTGGGAAGAGACGCTTCGAGGACATACTCAAGCTTTTCCGCCTTGAGAACAATTCTCAAGTTTCTAAGCTAGTCCAAGAAGTTCGACCCAGTCAATTTATTTGAATTTAAAATAGAGCGCAAATTCAAAGACATCATGATCAAGAAATTAACCTAGAAATACAAAATGAGTATATATGAGAAAGATGATTTAAAATGCATCCACATACATTTAAAACCCTCAAAATCAATTCGGGAGATCGTTGGTCAATCTCCGAATGGGCTGATATCCAATATAGATAAGAACAACCTTGAAGTGAGTCCAACAAGCCATTCTTAGCTATGATGGTGGGTATCAAGTATACCGATTACATATCACGAATATTTAACTATCACAATGTGCTATCAACTAATTGAATGTTTACACATACATTGGGTTGTTAACATATTAACAAGTATGCATCATATGCATAACACCCAACTTCACCTCTCTTCACATTGACCTTGGAGTGAGTCCAACAAATTGATGCTTCAAGTTAGAGCCAGCCCATTAATCGCGAAATAGTTTTAATATGGTTAGAGCGCATTCAACCAATTAGCCAGGCTTGGAGTGAGTCCAACAACCCAAACTAATGATTGACCTTTGACTCTTACCATATTAGAGTTAAACTATTCCAATGATTTGAACATGTTCAGGTTCGAGCCAGGCTTGGAGTGAGTCCAACAACCCAAACAAGAAACAGAACTCTGGTTCTAATCATATTAATGGAAGGTGTAGGATTTAATATTGTATAAGAGTTTTAAAGTCTCATCCTCTTTGCATGCGAATAACTATTATCTACATGACATGACATACATGACATACATCTACATGTCATGACACGCATGACATAATGATATGCATCTAATGCAATTACATGACATACAATTATGACATGTGCTTAATTTCCTTATATGTCATAACTATTTATGGAAATAAAATATATTTAAGATTTGATTCCCAAAATCAAATCATGATTAAATTAGGAAACAAATTTCCAAATCCAATCACATATTTTATTTATGGAAGGTCTCAATTAAAGAAAGTCAAATTTAATTTAGGAAATAAATTTCCTAAATTGTCAAAATTATTTATGAAAATCAAATATATTTTAGATTTGATTTCCCAAATCAAATCATAATTAAATTAGGAAATAAATTTTCAAATCTAATCAAATATTTTATTTATGGAAAGTGTTAATTTCCATAAATACTTCTAACTTTCCAAAAGTAGAAGATTTCCATAAATACTTCTAGACTTTCCAAAATTAGAAAATTTCCATAAATACTTCTAAACTTCCAAAAGTAGAAAATTTCCATAAATACAATTACGACTATCGCAAAACAATTTTATGATTATGTCGAAACACAACCTAGGCTCTGATACCACTATTGGGTTTTCGCCACTGCGGCGAGTGTGTGTTCGAACATGTTTCGTAAACATGTGCGCAGCGGAAGAAATAAAAAGCAATAAATCTAATTTATTACATCACACACACCACACGCATGTATAGTACAAAATGTGTAGACATAACAGTACTTTCAAATTTTTCAATAAAAGGAAATTATTCTATGTATACTTGACGTATCACGTATAGCGGGAAAGGCATCAACCAGAGAACTCTCGCTAGAATCTCCTCTATCCGTATCCATGTCGAGTATCGTCGGGATGACTTCACAAAGCCATGAGCCTCATCTTCTTATGAGTCACTAGCCTTGTGTTGAAGACGATGTGATCGAGAGAAGATCACAATCCGAATCAAAATTCAGATTAAAAAGTCCCCAAAACTCGCTTCTCTGGAGAGGTATTCGTCAACCGTTTGACGAATCCTTCATCCTCCACCAATGAGGATTACCGGAGATCGAATCCCTGGCAAAGTTACTGCTGCCGGAGCTCCAAACGTCGTCCAAACGATGCTCTAACACGAAGGAAACAAGCTGTCCAGAAAACTGGACAGCTTGGTGGAGGATGTTGCGCTGGCCAAATAAGGAAAGCTAGGTTCACCTTGTCGCCGGAGCCAAGGAAGATCACCGGAGGGTCACCGGAGGATCACCGGTAGGAGCTTGGACGCCGGCAATAGTTTGGATGGTGGCACAAGGCTGGGCGGCAACCAAGGTTGGGTGGCACAATGAGAAGAGAGGGAAGGGGGGGGGGTCAACTTCATTAGGGTTGGGGCTTTCTCAAAACCCTTAAGCCCTATTTTATAGAGAACAAATTCTCCTAATGGTTATTGGTTCATAACCAAAAACCCGTTAACCCGCTCCATTAATTTAAGTTAAAATAAACAAAACCAATTTGGTCTATATTAAATTAAAACGAACCGAACCAACTTTGGTTCATTCGTTTAAAACAAACAAAAACCTTTTGGTTTATTCTTCACCATTGGATTAGAACAAAGCCAATTTGATTCATCCATTATGTCTTCGTAAGACACGACCCATTTACGCTTCCATTGCGACTGAAACAATTTCATGCTCGCTCCATGTTTGGTCAAACCAAACCTAGTTTCTCTCGGTCTGAGAATCTCATTCTCAAGCTCGTTTTAAATCCTTCGGATTACGCTCATTGTGCGTGTGACCAAATAGGTTCTCAGTTTATGTTGGCTGTCTATAATTAACCATTAATTATAGAACGATCATGAGTGGCACCTACTAGTATATCATGATCCCCAATTAATCGAAAAGATCAACGGATGATCCAGAACTATTTCTGAAACCCTTCAGCAGCTACAATAAATCGTGCCTCATTCCCTTCATGCATCTTATACCCACTTTGTTCAGGACATGCTCTATAGTGTCAGTCTCCACTAGGTTGACTACGTCACACCTAGTACAAGTATCATTTCCTCATCCTACAGATTCTAGTTACTGCACATGTATCCAAGAGTAGCTTACTCTAAACATGTAATGCTTTGGCCAAAGATTTTAGTAATAATCCGATGAGAGGCCATGGGTATACATCTCCTTGCAAGGAGTGGTGAATCCTTTATAGGCTATTCAAACACCTTCGAACACTTCGACATATTCCCAATCATCCCGGGTCCAAGATGTCAAAGCATAAGTCTTCATGATCAAGAAGACTTGAATACCGTAAGTCAAAGGAACATCACACTTAAGCTGCAGTAAGAACTTCATTGACATATCTATATATGCAGAGAACCATATAAAGTCTTACAACTTGTCACTCCAATGAACTAGTTACCATAACTAGCATCCACGATTAACTCCGGACATCACAATGTCTCCAGCCAATGATGATGCGGAATGGGTGAAAATCTGTTCACTCCTTTCCAATGCAGTGAAGCACGGAGGGAGATCTCAGAGGGTTCTCACGGGCCGCAATCAGTAAAGAAGAAGAAGATGAAGTAGATGAAACGCAAGAAACCGATGCCAGCAATCGAGACTCAGACACAAGATGTAACGTGGTTCGGAATAAGGATTCCTACTCCACGGAGGTGAGCTTTTCTCACCGGATGCAGTGCCTAAGCACTTTCACTATGAAGGTCCTCTTTTACGGAAAGTAAGTTTCCGAAGGTGGAGGAGAAAAACCTCTTAGAGTAATATCACAAGACGAGAAAAATACAAAAGATGTAACAACGACAGATCTCCGTCCTTCTTCTCCGGCGAGGCGGTTGTCACTCCCCTTCTCCTCCTGCGTCTCCTTCTCTCTTGCTGGGTTGGAATAATTGCGGATCCTCTTTTCCTCCTTGCTTCCTCCCTTTTATCTTCCCCCTTCCGTCATTGTAACATCGTGGGTTATCTCCATTGTACATGTGGCCACCACCTCCACCTGGGAATAATTTCACATGTATATAAGGAGTGAAGACTCCTTGAATATTTGGGGCCTCCCACCGCTGTTCAATACCTTTTCCTCTACTTTTCGAAAATAGGTTAGACTATCTCCTCAACCCTCCGCTTGAGTGAAGCTAGCTTAGGTCTATAGCCCACGGTGCTCCTAGCCCTAGGTTCTCATCAACCAACCAATTCCTCTTTTCCCCTGCTGCACTTCCTTCAGATAATCGTGATCGATCAAAGTTAAGTCAACCCTCTATCCATCCCATCGCTTCGAATTATCTAGTCTGAACCAATTCTTGCTCCACTCTTTAGCGAAGTGCCTTCCGCCTCTTCTTTCTTTGTATCAATTACTTCACGACTCTCCCGTGCCAATTGCTTTCGATATTCTCCCGTATCAATGGCCTCTAATATTCGCGCCCGAACCAATTCTTCCTTTTCTCCCTTCGCCAAGCCAAATATTTTGGATCGGATCATGGGTCCCCGCTAACCCTTCTATCGGGGATTATGTAGAAAAGGTACCAGAAGTATCATTAGTCAACCCCGAAAAATAGTCAAGCGAAGTTATAAGCTTGACTTTCCAAATGTACATAAAGTTTCTGACCTACTCTTCATTTATCAACTTAAATCCATCCGTTCCCTTATACCTCCCTTAGGTATACCCAAGGAGGCCCGATGGGCTTATGGGCTCCCCTCCTCCTTCTCCTTTCGTGCAGTTGAATCGTCACGGAAAACCCTATATAATCCCTTGCCTTCTCCTTTTAGGTATCATTTAGCGTGCTTAACAATCCAACCTGTTCTTCTCCTTCTGTGATTTTCACCGGCGGCGTTTCGGCGACCCAGTCCTTCCTTTCCCCACACGATTCTTCCTTAACTTCCGAGTAAGTGCTCTGCTTTGTTCACACCCATGGCTCCTAGGACCATCTCTTCACCCGCTTGGTATAAACATACCATAACCCAGTTAGATTGTAACCATTATTTCTTTAATATTAAGAACAACTATATAGACCCCTCTATAAAATGCTATTTCACGACTAAACTGCATCGGCCCCATAATCCTCCTCCCGGTTTGACATGCTTTTTCTCTGAACAATTTCTTAACGACCTATCCCTGCCAGTACCATCGATCTATTTGGACCTTCTAAACTTCTATGGACTACCTCTGAACCAATTCACCCCCAACTCCTTTCGAATTTTATCGGGAGCTCACATAGTGTTCCAACACTTGAACCTCTCTTTAACCCCCGAAATATTCCATTGCTTCTTCCAATTAAAGTCTTCCAAGGCAGGTCTCTTCTATTTATCTAGCCGTTCAGACTGCCAATTTTTGGTGAACCTGCCCACTTCCCACAAGGGTTGAGAAGAATTGTATTTCTTTGTAGAGCTTCCCGAGTCTCTACCCTATTCTGATACATGGAAGGTAGCCCTTCCCAAATATCCTCCCTTCTGGGAAATGAGGACCAAATGTCCCTTCCTGGAAGTATATAGAGTATTAGGAGAGTTACATTACTGCTCAAACCATCTAATAGAAACTCCTCTTTTAAGCCATTTTGGATTGTCTCCTCTATCTTTGACGACTTCGGTTGCTGTAGGTAGGATGATACTTACCCTGCAATATGACTTCCTTTCTATGTTATTCATCTTTCTTATCAGCATACCTTGCAGATAATCTAATGCAGAAGGCTTTAGTGGAAGGGGAGGCGATCGAGGCTGCCAAGAAGAAGAAAATCTCGACTAAAAGAGGCAAATTAGTAGCCGCTCCATCATCCCCCCGGAAAAAGCTGCGGCTCATCAAGAAAGGAGCCCCTAGTTCATCAGCTAGTCTCCCCTCGCCCTCAGACCAACTGGGGTCTCAGCCCCTAACCATTTATGAGCCAAGAAGAGGAGGCACTACCTCATCTGCCCTTTCTCCCTCTCCTCGAGGAGGGGATTCTCCCTCCCAATTTCTTCATTCCTCCCCATCTACACAAAATTCACCCCCACCTTCTGATGCGGAGTCCCTCCAAGCTCATATACCTTCCGACTCAAGAGCTTCTCCTACCCCCCTTTGTCATCTCAGGCCCCCATCTTCCTCGGAAGGGGAGGATCTTTCCCTTCCCGTTCCTCCGAAGGCCACGCTGAGATCCCTGCTGAAGATTCGGCACCCCTCGGAGGTAAATTTCTTCAATCAGTCAGGCATACAAGGCCCGTGCGAACAAGTGAGAAAACTGTTGGCAGAGGTATCTACTCTTTCTTTTTCTCCTCTTCATTATGAGTATCTCTCTATACCGATATATACTGATAATTTTTCCTTCCATTTAGGCCTCCACCCAACATAACAAAATGGTGGTTCAGCTGGCCCAATTCCAATCTAGTGTGGAAACTCGCCACTTTGCCGCTGTATCACAACAAAAGGAGCTCGTTCGGAGGTTAAATGAGCAAGAGGCCAAGGAGGCGGACTTCAGGGGCCAGTGTGAAGATGCCATGATACAACTAGCCCTAGTCCGAAGCGAGAAAGAGGAGCTACAATGAAAAAATGAAGAACTTGAACAACGCCTCTTCTTACAGTCCAGCGAACTGCAACAGGTAGATGTCCTGACCCGTGAACTGGGGGAGTACAAGGGATATCTTGGGGACGCCATGATCAAGGTTGCTGACTCCTTGACTACTATTATACAGCTTCAGCGAGAGCGACACCGACTAGAATTGGAACGTCAAACATGGGAAACCACCAAGGAATCCTGTACAGAGAAATGTCAGGAGCTTTCCTCCATGGTGGCAGCTCTTTCTCACACCTTATCGCCGGTGGCTCAGCAACAATCTACCCTCCACCAGAAGTACCTAGAAGCTCTTTCAGCCTTAGGGCAACAAGCTATAAGGGCAGCCACTGAAAGAGATGCTTTGGCGGCTAAATTGGAAGAAAGTCAAGCTCAGGTGGTTCAATATCAAGACCAACTGAAGGAGCAAGAAGTCGACCTCAAATGACGCTATGTCAAGAAGGGGGTAGATTTATTTATACTAGGTTTTGAGGGGTCCTCGGCTCAAAATGCCGAATAAGGATACCCGCCTCCTAGCACGGACACTAGCTATTTAGATCCCACGGAGGCGCTAGCTAAGTGTCCGTCCGAACATTTTGAGTTGTAATTTCTACTATTCTTTTTTTTGGTAATTTTGTCAATAGCCTTTCTTTTGCTTCTGAATGATGAATTTGTCCATATGTTTAGCTATCATCATCTTGTCATGTTTCTTGATGGATCGGGAATTCTGGACCTATTTTAAACTCCTCCCTCTTTGTACCATCATCTCTTTCCCCGTATTGTATGGCGCAATCACCTTGTTGGTTCGTGCTTATTTGAGGTATCTCGAATAACATTATTCACCTCTGTCCCAATTTTGGTTCGAGAATCCGCCTGAAGTATCTTGCCTGATTTTATGTACATCCGTCCCGATTTTGGCTCAGGGATTTACTTTGACTCTTGCCTATTGGTTTTCCCCATTCCCTTTACTGCTTCGAAAACTGTATCAACCTCTTCGTCTTCTTCCCCTTCCTAAGAACCTTTGCTGTCGCTTTTCTTCCATTATAAATCATTGCCCTCCATGTCTTCGTCCTCCTATCTTACTATCATGGCTTCGGAGGGACACCCCATCGAAATTTCTTCCAATTCAGAATCTTTCGAGTTGCAGGACTGGGTTTCTGAAGACACTGAAGATTCGGAGACCCGCTCAACTGCCACTTCAGCTTTTTGTCCTCTTCCTTTTCCGCCTCATACTCCAACTCCAACCCCTCCTATAGGGAGGTCCTTTCGTGCTCCCTTCCCTTCCTTCCGCAATAGAGTGTGGAATCCTCCCTTCACATGGGAGTATACAGTGGAAGACCCCCATGCCATTGCCGAACTTCCTCCACTTCCACCAGCGCTGGCTTTCATCCCCGTCCCTCCGACGGAAGCTCATCCTTCTCCGTTTGATGAAGGTCCATCCGCCATTCCTCCACCTCAAGGCGAGCGCTTCAAGGTCATCTTGGCGCCCTCTCCCCCCAAAGAGGCCTCTCCCGCTTCGTCTGTGTAATCAGAGAAAATCTGTATAGATCAATTTACTGTAATCATTTCAAATATATCAATAAAAAATGAGGGGGGGGACTTGATGTTTGCTTTTGTCTTTTTCTCGTAGAAGTAAGGTTTCTGTCTTCACAAGGACGGTAATCTGGTCCGAACATACCTTCTTCTATCCTCGCCCGGGGATTCGGACCTTCTTAATTGCAGTTATAGTCCCGTCGACCTTCCCCCTTACTGCCCCCACATTTCCTCTTCTTTACTGGCATTTATTGTCCCTATTTCTTCTACCAATAAATGCACTTTCCCCCTTTGTCGCTATAAAAACCTCCGCCCCTTACCTAATAGCTTCCATCCTTTCCCTTTTCTTTTATTTGCCATGGACAGAATATCTGAACAAGGTAGCAGTTCCTCTTCTGCTGAAGAGCAGATAAACAAACGTCGTTACATATCTAGTCTGGAGGAGCAAGTGAAGTATTTACAACAACAGCTGAAGGAAATTTTCGCCAGTAATCGCTCCCTGCATCAACAACTGGTCGGGTCCCAAAAGGAATTGGCCAAGCAAATCTTCCTGCAGCAATCTTACCGTCGACAATTACTGTGCCAACCTCGACCGCACAAAGGAACTCCATCCGTTCCTCCCAACAAAAAGCTGTAATACCCAAGATGTATAAGGGTTTTCCTTTTGTTATTTCCCTCTTCTAAATGACTTGAAATATGTAATTTTTCCGCATCAATGAACTTTCCCCTGTTTATCTTCTTCTTCCCGTATCTCTTGAGCTGTGCCATGCTTTACTTCTCTTCGTACTGACATATAGTTGAGACATATTTTGGTTCTCCTTCCTTTTCACCCTACCGGGAATATAGAATCGTTAAATGAATTGACTCTGCTATTTTACAGGAATAAAACAATATCAAATTAAACAAGAACTTCAACTTCTCCCCCTTTACGGGGACAAAAAGTAATATATAACTGAGAAGATCTCAGTTCTTTCGTTCCGCCACCACACGGGGATATCTTTCGCTTCGCGGGGATAAAATTTTTGAGTATAACCGAATGAATTTCGGTTCTTTCGTGTTGGTGCAATCGGCCCAGGTCACGATTGACCAGGACTCGAGTTTGACTTGAGTGATGTTTTAATGTTTCGACAAAAACATATGACAATGTAATTGTCATGGGAAAGTCCAAGTCTTGTGTACTTGGCATGGAAAGTCCAAGTGGAACACTTGGCATTTGGTAAAGTCCAAGTCTTGAGTACTTGGCATGAAATGTCCAAGTGGGACACTTGGAACATGAAAAGTCCAAGCATGGGTCTTGGCAATGTAAAAGTCCAACATGGGTTGGCAAGGGAAAGTCCAAGCATGGTCTTGGCATTTGAGAAGTCCAACATGGGTTGGCAAGGGAAAAGTCCAAGCATGGGTCTTGGCAATGTAAAAGTCCAACATGGGTTGGCAAGGGAAAGTCCAAGCTTGAGTCTTGGCATGAGAAGTCCAAGGGGTTTGATATTGGCTGCGTAAAGTCCAAGCGGGAGTCTTGGCAGCATAAGTCCAATGGTTGGCGGCGTAAAGTCCAAGCGGAGTCTTGGCGGCGTAAGTCCAATGTGCCTTGGCGGTGTAGACACCGTTAGCATGACATAGCCGACGGAAGCACCTAGAGGCTAGCGCGATGGATGAACAAGTCATGGATGACTTGGAGGGATCCGAGAGGCGTGAGGCTGATGGAGGTGGCTAGAAGGCTTAGGTCTAGGCTAAGGGTGGTCTAGCAAGTATGGGGGCACCATACTTGGGTTAAAACCTCATTTTTGAGGTTGGCAGTCGACTGGCATTATGGCCGGTTCGACTGTCGTGAGTCGACTTGAGTTCGACTGCCAGTTTAGAGCTGGAAATGCTCTGGCAGTCGACTGCTCATTGGAGCAGTCGACTGGTGTCGACGACAGTCGACTGCCAGTCCAATGTCGAGCACAGAACGCTCCGTAGCCGACTGGCCAGTGGAGTTTTTCCAGTGTGAATCGAGCCGTTGTCTCACGACAACAGTGGCATCAGTCGACTGGTGACTTATGGCAGTCGACTGATGGGCAGAAATCCAGGTCGCGTGCAAGGATAAAAGGAGCTCGACGGGAGGGTTTTTGGCATCAGTTCTTAAGCGATTTCTTGGACGTTTTTGAGGCGATTTGCTGCTGCAAATCAGGGTCTTCAACCACGGTTCAAGCGATCAACAAGCAAGCAATCAAAAGGCATTTGTAATGCTTTTTCTTTACTTATATTGCATTGTATCTCATTGTATTTGCTTGTATCTACTTAGATTATTATTTTAATCTTTTGTACGAGGTTTCTCCACCTCCGACTTGTTGTCGAGAAGAAGTATTTGTGATTAGTGAGTGCGTGTGCATCACTAGGGCTCTTTAGAGCTCGATCCGTGGAGTAGGAACCGTTCAGTTCCGAACCATGTTAAATCTTCGTGTTATTGTGTTTGTGATTGTGTTTCGTTATTGTTATCATATATATATTCTGCTGTGCTAACGAAACTTGTAGACACGAACATGCGATCGAATTTCATCTACGAATGATCAAACGCTATTCAGCCCCCCTCTAGCGGCCTCAATTTTCCAACAAGTGGTATCAGAGCCCGGGGCTCTTCTACGGACTAACCGCCGGGAGCTATGACAAAGAGGCTAAAGGGTGAAGATGGAAGAACCATTGGGATGGGACATCAACACCCAAATTCCCTATTCCTTCTATGGACGATAAGGTTTCAATTCTTGGAAGCCGAGAATTGAAGATTTTTTGATGATGAGAGACCTTGAGGAGTGGTCCGCGTTGATGGAAGGATTTGAATATCCTAAGGGACCAAAGGGAGGGTTTCTCAAGAATAAGAAGTGGAGTGAGGAGCAACTCCAACAATTCGATAAAAACAAGAAGGTAATCAAATTCATTTTTGATTTAATTCCTAATGACCTCTTGTGTAGTCTAGTTGACTATGTGGATGCCAAGGAGCTATGGAGCGATTTGGCCAAGCTCCATGAAAGTCTATCATCGGTCCAAGAAGAAGGACCATCACCCTCTCAAGCTCAAGCAAGCACATCCCCATCTAAAGAGCTTGAGGAGTCGGAAGTTGATAGGGAGTCAACTTCCGGATCGGAGAAAGAAGAGGTGGAAGAAGCATCCACCTCAAGGATTGAGGGGGAGGAGAGAACTTCCATACCGGAGCCGGAACAAATTCAAGAAGTCTCAACCTCCGGGAGGAATGAAGAATCCACTCCAATCACCACATCCACCATAGGTAACTCAAACATATCAATTTGTAATAAAAATTATATCATATGTTTTGAGTGTAGAGAAGTCAGACACTACAAGAGCAAGTGCCCAAAAAAGGTTAGGAAAGCTCCACCGGCACCAAAAGTCAAGGATGCCGATGCCCCAAGTCAAAAGAGCAAGGAGCATATCATATGCTTCAAGTGCAACTCAAAGGGGCATTACCGGAGTCAATGTCCTAGGGGGAGCAAAAAGACTCAAGAAGGAGCTATACATGTAGGGGGAGCCTCCAAGGCAAACCCTAAGGTATATTTCAATAATGCACCTTCTAGATTTAATAGTCAAAAGCATGCTAGGAATTTTAATTCCCTTGCAATTCATAAAGAGCATGCTAGAAGTAAGGAATTTTGCTTAGGTGCTAAAAATGTTTACCTTAGGAGTAAGGAGAAATTTGGGACTAATGCCCCTAAAAATAATTTACCTAAGGACAAACCTAGGTCAAATAACTCAAGATCAATTTTACCTAGGGAGACAATTAGAAAGGTGCAAGAGCACCTAGGTCTAAACCCTAAATGGACTAGGCATATGCCTAGAAAGTCCCATGCCCAAGAATTTAATCAAAAATCAATTGGGCAATTGGAATTAGAAAACCAAGCCTTGAGGTCAAGGCTTGAGAAACTAGAAAAGACCCTTAGGAATATACAAAACCAATTTAAAGGGTCTAATGGTCAAAGCCAAAGGTCCAAAAGTCAAAGTCTACACCAAGGACCTAAGAGTCAAAAGTCGACCAAGGCTAACAAGCCTAGGAGGGTCATTAGGAAGGTATCTAGGGAGGTTATCCCTAAGGAATACCTAATTAACCCTAGGAGCTCAAATCGGTTTTGGGTTCCTAAGAGCGTGATTGATTCATGCTAGATGGGTTTAGGGTGTGCCAACCTTGATTGGATGGGTAGTTAACTCAACCATGGTAAAGGTCGCACTTTAGGATATTTTCAAGGTTATGGTTACCTTGGAAATAGATTTGAATCAATATCCTAAAAGATTTTAGGATGTGCCAATGCACTTTTGAAATTAAGAAAAATCAATTAAATTGGCACAATTTAGGTTTAGAGGTTAGTGTGCCATTTTGGGTTTTTGGCACACTAGGGAGATTAGGTTAATATGGAAAAATATGATTAATCCCAACAAATGGAAATTAATATTAAAATTTAGATATTACTATACCTATATATTTTATATGCCATGCTTTGTGTGCCATATAACATGCCATGACATCATGTTTCTTTTAATCATTTTATATATGTCATGTTCATGTTTAGGATTAAGGTTTCAAATGTCATGTGTTTTTAGATTTCATCTTATGTCATGACATCATGATTATGAGCATGTGCTTATTTATATCATTTCTAATGCCATAATCATTCATGCATTTAGGACAATTGGTTGAAATTGATTTAAGGACTATGGCATGACTTGAAGTTCCATTTATAAGGGAATCAAGTAGGGTTGCCTAGGAAATGCATGAAACCCTAGATAAAATGAATCAAAACCCATATCTCACATCCAATTGACATGTATGTGTATTTATACACCCTAGATACATATGAGATGCCAGGATATGAGTTAAGTTCAAGGTGCATAGTTTTTGCATCTAGATGAACAAAAACTCATCTAATTTCAATTAGTGGATCATTAGGAAAGCTTGTGTACAAGTCATGTGCATAGAGTCCAAGGAATATGATCCAAAACATGGTTTTGAAATCATTTTAAAATCAATTTAGAAAACCTTGGTGAAGTCTATCTTTTGATAGCAATCACCATTGATGAAGTTGATACAAAATAGGGCCAAAACATTGAAAATTTCAATGGTTTTGAGTTTTGTATCAAACTCACTATTTTATGGGTAAAATAATTTTCAAATATTTTTCACCCATTGTAATGACTATAAGTAATATACGTATCAAATTTTATGATTTTTCAAATTACGTATAATTACTTATGCTTTTCCAAATCTCGATTCTGATAGCTGAAATTCAGAAATTTGATCGATCGCCTGGGTGGCGATCGATATGGGTGGCGATCGACATTCTGTGAGTCGACTGCCAGGTTTGATTTCTAGTTAACAAGGTTTGTTTATCCCGTGTTCAGCTATGGAAAAGGTTCCTAATCACTCCTAACCCTAGGATATGCTTTAGGAAGCATTATAAAGGGTGAAAATCCATTGGATATGGATTAGGAGCTGTGTTAGGTCAAAGTATCAAATTTAGGGTGAGTGAAAGTTTTATGTTGAACTTAGAACCTTAATTTTGATGGTTTAGAGTTCCTATTGGCTTAGGGGCTTCCCAAGGACATTGTTGGTGCAATGGTCAAAGGGAAGCAAGCCTTTAGGAGGAGGTATCCATCTTGGGATGATGGATGTGTTTTTCTCCTTGAAGAAGAGAAGTTATTGGGAGAGTATCATCAATTGGGAAATTGATGGGTTTTTGATACCCAATTTTGAAATTGGGAGAGAGTATAGGATTGCCTTTCTTGAGTGATATGTGAATTATCACTAGGAAGATGGTAGGCATCCTAGGTATTTACTTTTGGATCAAGGGAGAGATTGTAAGATCTCATTGGGACATGAGACATTGACCTCCTTGGAGAGAAAACCTTTTTGATGTTAGTCAAAAAGGGGGAGAATGTTTGGGGGAGAATATTTGGAGAGTGTTTACCAATTCAGGATAATTGGTAAGGGATTTGAGTTAGTGGTCGAACTCAAATGTTTTGTTTGGTTTTTGTCAAACATCAAAAAGGGAGAGATTGTTGGTGCAATCGACCCAGGTCACGATTGACCAGGACTCGAGTGATGTTTTGATGTTTCGACAAAAACATATGACAATGTAATTGTCATGGGAAAGTCCAAGTCTTGTGTACTTGGCATGGAAAGTCCAAGTGGAACACTTGGCATTTGGTAAAGTCCAAGTCTTGAGTACTTGGCATGAAAAGTACAAGTGGGACACTTGGCACATGAAAAGTCCAAGCATGGGTCTTGGTAATGTAAAAGTCCAACATGGGTTGGCAAAGGAAAGTCCAAGCATGGTCTTGGCATTTGAGAAGTCCAACATGGGTTGGCAAGGGAAAAGTCCAAGCATGGGTCTTGGCAATGTAAAAGTCCAACATGGGTTGGCAAGGGAAAGTCCAAGCTTGAGTCTTGGCATGAGAAGTCCAAGGGGTTTGATATTGGCTGCGTAAAGTCCAAGCGGGAGTCTTGGCAACATAAGTCCAATGGTTGGTGGCGTAAAGTCCAAGCGGAGTCTAGAGGCTAGCGCGATGTGCCTTGGCGGTGTAGACACCGTTAGCATGACATAGCCGACGGAAGCACCTAGAGGCTAGCGCGATGGATGAACAAGTCATGGATGACTTGGAGGGATCCGAGAGGCGTGAGGCTGATGGAGGTGGCTAGAAGGCTTAGGTCTAGGCTAAGGGTGGTCTAGCAAGTATGGGGGCACCATACTTGGGTTAAAACCTCATTTTTGAGGTTGGCAGTCGACTGACATTATGGCCGGTTCGACTGCCGTGAGTCGACTTGAGTTCGACTGCCAGTTTAGAGCTGGAAATGCTCTGGCATCGCTCATTGGAAGCGATCGGCGATCGTCGTAATCGGCGCAAGTCGGCAATCGACTTCCAACTCAATGTCGAGCACAGAATGCTCGTAGCCGGCGGTCGATTCTGCGCCGATCGATCGCCAATGTTGGCGATCGCCAAGAGATCCATTGGAGTTTTTCCAGCGTGGATCGAGCCGTTGTCTCACGACAACAGTGGCATCAGTCGACTGGTGACTTATGGCAGTCGACTGATGGGCGGAAATCCAGGTCGCGCGCAAGGATAAAAGGAGCTCGACGGGAGGGTTTTTGGCATCAGTTCTTAAGCGATTTCTTGAACATTTTTGAGGCGATTTGCTACTGCAAATCAGGGTCTTCAACCACGGTTCAAGCGATCAATAAGCAAGCAATCAAAAGGCATTTGTAAAGCTTTTTCTTTACTTATATTACATTGTATCTCATTGTATTTGCTTGTATCTACTTAGATTATTGTTGTAATCTTTTGTACGAGGTTTCTCCACCTCCGACTTGTTGTCGAGAAGGAGTATTTGTGATTAGTGAGTGCGTGTGCATCACTAGGGCTCTTTAGAGCTCGATCCGTGGAGTAGGAACCGTTCGGTTCCGAACCACGTTAAATCTTCGTGTTATTGTGTTTGTGATTGTGTTTCATTATTGTTATCATATATATATTCCGCTGTGCTAACGAAACTTGTAGACACGAACACGCGATCGAATTTCATCTACGAACGGTCAAATGCTATTCACCCCCCCTCTAGCGGCCTCAATTTTCCAACATTCCGTTCCGCCACCACACGGGGATATCTTCCGCTTCGCGGGGATAAAAATTTTGAGTATAACCAAATGAATTTCGGTTCTTCCGTTCCGCCACCACACGGGGATATCTTCCGCTTTGCCTCACGGGGATAGAAATTTATATATATAATACATAACCGAGGAATCTCGGTTCTTCCGTTCCGCCACCGCACGGGGATATCTTCCGCTTCGCTTCGTGGGGATAGAAATTTATATATATATAATATATAGCCGAGGAATTTCGGTTCTTCCGTTCCGCCACCACACGGGGATATCTTTCGCTTCGCGGGGATAAAAATTTTGAGTATAACCGAATGAATTTTGGTTCTTCCGTTCCGCCACCACACGGGGATCTTCCGCTTCGCCTCGCGGGGATAGAAATTTATATATATAATACATAACCGAGGAATCTCAGTTCTTCCGTTCCGCCACCGCACGGGGATATCTTCCGCTTCGCCTCGTGGGGATAAAAATTTATATATATGGCTCAGAAGCCATCAACATAAAGAAAGCAACGTTTTCATATCATCCCTCTTTTGTGCTTGTCTTCCGAAGGGGAACGCCTATATCCGCCCCTTCCCATGCAAATGAAGGCTTTAGTACATAACGGGCCATTTAGAAAAAATAACCCTTCTTTCCCTTTCACTTAGGGCCTCCTTCACCACAGACGAGGAGCCCAATAATGGTTATAGGCCCACTCTCCTCCCTTTTATAGGGGATCCTTTTGTCTTCGTTTCTTTTGCTATCTTCATCCCTTTGCCTTTTCATCTCCTTCTTCTCCGTCTGTTCGTTCCTCCGCCGCTATACTCCGTTACCTCAATCCCTTTTTTCAGCCCTTTCTCTTTATTCTCAGACCCTCAAAATGCATTCTACCTTCTTCCAGGAGATAGCGGGTCGTTATCCACATCGCAAGAGGAAGGCCAGCCAGCCGTCGACTCTATCTTCTTCTTCACTTTCCCCGGTCACAACCACACCTGCTTCATCTGGTCTGTCTTCCTCTCCTCCTCCTGCATCCCTTGTTAATTCCGCCCCGGAGGAAATCGGGACAATTAGTCCTTCCTCGATTTCTCCGGCATTTACAAACCCTAGCTCTCATACTTTTTCTCCCTCTGCCACCAATTTTCAGAAGTTGCCTTCTCCTTCACTGCGACCTGAGGATGAACCTGGGGAGGATGCACTTCCATGTCAGCCGATGACAGAGGCTAGCTCACCGCTGCCTTCTATCTCCCCTGAATACCATTCTTTCTTTGAACCCATGGCGGTTGATATCCCCTTACTGCAAACTTCCCCCTCCACTCATCTCCTGAAGAGCCCTTCTACTCCCACAAATATCATCCCCCTTCTCCCCATCACTAGTGAACTTCCCACCTCAGTAACATCTGTCCCATCTTCTTCCTTTTCTCCCAGGAGTCTTCGGATCCTGAACTTAGAGGAAGTGGTTCCTCGCATGGAAAGCCTACGTCATATTCTGGATTTGGTATGTTTTCTCAATTAGCTTCCTTAGCTTTGTCTTACTAACTGATTTCTTTTTCACAACCGACATGCAGGCCTTGACCAACCATCAAGAGTTGGATTGCTCCCTCCATCAATATCAGGCTCAAGCTCAAGAATGGGAGCGGAAACAACGGGAAGATTTGGCGAATACTCAAAATCAAGAACGGTTCCTGTTGCAACAATTGCACCTGTGCCAGGAGCAATTAGTCAAAGCTCGCCAACAAATTTAGAAGGATGCTGATACTATCACAGCGTTAAAGGAACAACAGCGATCAGGTGTGGAGCCACCTGTCCCCCAGCGGGAAGTCCAATCGGCTCCTCTTGATAAGGAGTCTTCCTCGGCTGAAGAGTTAATATGTCTCCAAGGGCAGGTAGCAGAGCTCCTCAAGGGGAAGCAACAGGATTTCGACACCATCGCTCGCCTTCAGGTTCAATACCGGCAAGCACAGGATAAGATAGGAGACCTCCGCACCCGCTTGTGCAAGGAGGTACAAGAAAACTCATCCCTCATAAATTTCAGGGTGCATGCTCACGCCCGTCTACGCAGGCAAGAGACTTCCCTTCAGAGGATAGGCACTGAACTCACCCGGACCAGATCTTATTTTGAAGCAGTGGAGGGGATTTCAGCTTCTATGCATCAAAATATGATGGAGATGACGCACCTTGTGCAGCAGGATCAAAATTCCCGAGCCGACGATGTTTCCATACTAGCCGATGCCATTATGGAGGTGTCACGTCGCTATGTTGATGTACGCCGAGAACTTCAAGCACAACAAGAAAATTGCCAAAGGCTTCATCGAGAGCAAAGCCCTGACCGTCCGAACCGCCAGGAGCGACTCATCATTTTACTGCACGCCACTTATCAGGACGGATTTAATGAAGCAGTTCGGCAGTATGCCAACCAAGGATTACCTCCCCCAACTTATCCTTCATTTTCTTTAAATTGGGAGGCTGGTTTTCGACGTTATCCTCTCGACCGATTTAAGCTGTAATTTGATATCTTGTTTTGAAATGGGAATTTCCTTTCCATTTTCTTTCTCTTCTTCAAGATTCATTAACAGTACCGTATTACTCTTGTAAATAACTCATTAATGAAATTTGGAGAGTACTTGGCATCTAATTAACGCGATCAAGTTAAGGAGTACACTCCTTCAGAGTCTCATAATTTATCTTCTTCTATTCTCTACTCCTCATACAGTGTAAAAAAGTTTTAAATGAATGACATTCCAAGGTCGTGGAAGCTCTTTGCCTTGGTCATCTTTCAGATAATATGCTGACCCTGCTACGCAGTGCGTTATTTCATAGGGTCCTTCCCAGTTTGGAGCTAGCTTTCTGGGGTCTCCAACGGGATTAACTGTACGCAAAACCCAATCCCCTTCTTGAAATCTTCGAGGCATCACTTTCTTATTAAAGGCTTGCTGCACTCTTTGCTTGTAGAATTCTGCTCGCCTCCGTGCCATTTCCCGCTTTTCCTCCACCAAGTCCAATTCAGTACTTCGAATAAGTTGGTTCTGATTTGGTTCATATGCCTTTATTCGAGCGCTATTTAACAGAACTTCGACCGGAATAACAGCTTCCGTCCCGTACACCAAACTGAAGGGAGTTTCTCCTGTTGCTATCTTGGGTGTAGTTCGATAGGCCCACAGGACGCCTGGTAACTCTTCTACCCAGTTTCCCCTCTGAGCCCCCAACTTGGTCTTTAATCCTTGAATGAGGATCCTGTTAGTCACCTCCACTTGCTCGTTCACTTGAGGGTGAGCTACCGAAGTGAAAGCCTGCTGAATGTTGAGACTTTGGAACCATTCTTGGATCTTCTTTCCTTGGAACTGTCGTCCATTGTCACTGACTATTTTCTGAGGAATACCGTATCGACAAATAATGTTTCTCCATAAGAAATGTATTACGACATTCTCAGTAATTCTGGCTAGGGGCTCTGCCTCCACCCATTTGGAAAAATAATCCACAGCCACCAATAAAAACTTCTTCTGTAAAGGTGCCGCTGGCATTGGACCTACTATATCCATTCCCCATTGATCGAAAGGATAGAAAGAGACCACGACTTTCATTAACTCAGCCGGCCGTTCGGAACGGTTTCTATGCTTCTGACAAGCGAGGCAAGCTTGCACTATATGAGCAGCATCTTGCTGGAGAGTAGGCCAAAAATATCCTGCTAATAGGGCCTTTCTTGCTAAAGCTTTCCCTCTTAAATGATTGTTGCAGCAACCTTCATGAATCTCCCGGAGTACCCATTCCGCATCCTCATTTCCCAAGCATTTCAATAAGGGTCGTCCGAAAGAAGTCTTGTACAAATCTCCATTTAAGAGGGTGAACCGTTTGGCTCAGCTTATTAAAGCGGATGCCGCTATTTTTTCTTCAGGGACCTTCCCGTGCTGTAAATAAGCTATGATGTCAGTCCTCCAATCAAGAATTAGGCTTGATTCGGGTGCGTCATCCTCCACGCTGCATATTGCTAGGGAAGTATGGATTTTCGTATGGACCGTTTCCGAGGACTTCATTCCTTCCATAGCACTAGCCATCCAAGCCAATTCATCTGCCTTCCCGTTATTCTCCCGCGGGATTTGCTTTAAGAGGACCTGATGGAATTGAGCCTTTTCTTTCTCAAAAGACTTCAAGTACTTATGCAGCCTTTCCTCTCGAACCGTAAAAGAACCTTGAAGTTGTGATATTACCAACAGGGAATCCGAATGGATTACAATGGAAGAAGCCCCCACCGCTTTAGCAGCCTGTAATCCCGCTAGGATGGCTTCATATTCCGCCTCATTATTAGATGCCCGATATCCCAGGCGAACGGCTAATCGAGTTTCTTCACCATCAGGGGAAATTAGTAGAACACCGATGTCGCTGCCCGTAGATCCCGAAGAACCGTCTACGAATATATTCCATTCCTCTGATCCTTCCTCTTTTGTTACCGAACCATCTTCCGAGCCGCAGGATACCTCCGCCAGAAAATCAGCGAGCACTTGGGCCTTGATAACTGTTCGAGGTTGGTAGTGAATATCATACTCACTTAGCTCTACCACCCATTTGGCCAATCTTCCAGAGAAATTGGGCTTAGTGACGACCTTGGCCAATTCGCTGTGTGTTAGAACGGTGATGGGATGAGCCAAAGAGTACGACCTTAACTTGCAGGCGGTTAGCACTAGGATATATGCCAACTTCTCTAGCTCCGTATAACAGAATTTCGTCCCCTTCAGGATATGGCTGGTATAATAAATAGGTTGCTGGTGAGAACCTTCTTATCTCAATAATACCGAACTAACGACTCCCTCCGAGATGGCCAGATACATCCATAGTGGTTCTCCAGCTATTGGTTTGGCTAAGAGTGGGAGTCCAGCCAAATATTTCTTCAACTCCTGGAAAGCTTGTTCACATTGATCATCCCACTGAAATTTAGTAGCCTTGCGCAAGATCTTGAAGAAAGGCAACCGTTTGTCCGCCGATCTGGCTATGAATCGTGATAAAGAAACGATCCTGCCTACCAGCTTCTAGGTTTCCCACAGATTAGCGGGTGACTTCATGTTACATAGTGCTTGCACCTTCTCAGGGTTGGCTTGCAACCCTTTTTTAGTCACGATGTACCCCAAGAACTTGCCGCTCTTTACCCCGAACAGGCATTTGTTAGGGTTTAACTTCATATTAAACCGCCTTAATGTATTGAAGGTTTCATTTAAATACTTGACTAAATCCCGAGTGGCCTTCGATTTGACTAATATGTCATCCACGTAGACTTCCACATTTTTACCTTTCTGTTCTGTGAAGATTTTGTCCATAACGCGCTGATAAGTGGCCCCTGCATTCTTTAATCCGAATGACATTACCACATAAGTGTATAACCCTCCCGCAGTCACAAAGCTAACTCTCTTTTGATCTTCTTTGGCCAAAGGTATTTGATGATATCCTTGATATGCATCCATTAGGGACACCACTTCATAACCCACAGTAGAATCCACCAATTGATCAATATGAGGCAAGGGGTAGCAGTCTTTAGGGCATGCTTTATTTAAATCACGAAAATCGATACACATCCTTCATTGCCCCGAAGGTTTGGGGACCAGGACTACATTGGAAACCCATTCGGGAAACTGGATCTCCTTTACATGACCCGCTTTTAGCAGTTTGTCTACTTCTTCGGCTATGACTTTGTCCTTTTTCGGTCCAAAATGTCACCTCTTCTGTTGGATGGGTCGGGATCCTTTAGCGATATTGAGATGGTGTTCAGCCACTCGAGGGTTGATCCCCGTGAGATCATGCACATCTTTTGCAAAGATGTCTTCATTCTCCTTCAGGCAAGCCACCAGCTCTTCCTTGGTTTCCAGCTGTTGTGCTATCCGTGTGGCCTTTACTGGAGCAATTTCCACTAGTTCTCCTTCCTCTATTTTGCCAGCCTTGGGGGATTCTCCAGACGCATATCGTGATGATGATTTTGCCTTTGAGGTCATTGGTTCGGGCTTTCTTCGATCGTCCCAACCATTTGCACGTAGTAGCCTCCGAGGCCTTCGTTTCCACGAACTTCTCCCACCAATCGACTCCATCGGAAATTTCAGCTTCTGGTGGTATGGGGAAGTCACGGCCTAAAAAAGGGTGAGGAAAGGGCGCCTAAGAATAGCGTTATAAGTGGACGGAGCGTCCACAATAAGGAAAGGGATTATACTGGTTTTTTGGCTGGGCTTTACGCCCAGAGTTAGAGGCAATGAAATCGCCTGTAGGGTGTACCATGCCCTGCGAATCCAAAGAGAGGGGTGGCCACATCTTCTAGCTGGGCATTCCCCAGCTGCATCTGTCCGAAGGCTTCCTGAAAGAGGATGTTGACGGAACTTCCCGAATCGACCAACACCCGGGCCACTTCATAATTGGCCAAGGATATACGAATAACCAAGGCGTCCGTATGGGGCAGTAGGACACCCTGTAAATCTTCTGGCCCGAATGAAACGGGCGGTGCAACTTGAATAGTCTGGTCGGTGACGATGGCCAAACTCTCCATGAGACGGGCATACGACTTCCGCGCTCGGTTGGAGTCCCCATCAGTAGGTCCTCCAGCTATAACATGAATAACTCCTCGTGTGGGAACGTTATCTAGACTGGATGAAGGGCCCTCACCTGATGGGCCTCCTTGGGAGACAACCTCTTGGGACGGCATTTGAGGGAAAGTGACTTGAGGTTGATTGTAGGGCCCTGGACGAGTTACATTAGGTCGGGGGCCTCGCCGTGCCGGTCCTCCTGCCTGTAACCTTACTTGCGGATATACAGTATGGAGGCGATCCAATTCCTCTTGCAACTTGAAACATCGGCCACTAGTGTGGCCATATTCCGTATGATATTGGCAGAAGAATGGGGCAGGGGGGTTACGTGGGATCCCCCTGTATCCTAAAGGTCGTTGCAGCAGACCCTGTTGGTCATAGAATTCCATTTCCCGTTCTTTCCAAGTCCTCACAGGAGGAAGTGCTTCAGCGACCATGATTTGTAATGGCGGGATGGGGTGAACACCTTGCAGCATAGGATGAGGCCTCGGAACCTCCTGTCGAAAAGGTCTTGTATACTCCCGCCGAGGGGGCGCTTGAGGAACAACAGGACGAGCTCTTTCAATTGGGACTGCTGCGGCAGTCCGTTCAGCTCTTCGTACCTTTAATCCTTCTTATTCACGGATAAACTGCTCCGCACGGCTCAGTAGATCCTCATAACTATCTGCAGGTTGTCTTAACAAGGAACTGAGGAAGGGGCCCTCTTTCAGCCCGTGCTGAATAGCGCCTCTGAAAGATTCGGATCGGGCTGAGGGGATTCCCCTAGCTGCAGAAGTGAATCGATGAAGATACCCCCTAAGGGATTCTGAAGGTCCTTGGGTGATATGCATTAACAAAGAGGCATCCTGTTTATACGCCTTGCAACTGACAAATTCCTGACTGGACATTCTCTGGAAATCAGCGAAACAAGTGATAGATCCTGGGGGCAGAGTATTGAATCACTTTTGTGCCGAGCCAGTTAGGGTGGTTCGAAAGACTCGGCACTTGAGAGCGTCAGTATAACAGTGGAGCGAGGTCGCTCCATCAAATTGAGATATGTGCTCTTCGGGGTGCGTCGAACCATCATACTTATTGATCTGAGGATTTCGAAAGTAAGATGGAGGGAGCTCTGAGAGAATGTCCATTGTAAAGGGACTGGGCTCGTATATTTCCGGAGGTCTGGTTGATTGACTTTCGCCCTGTTCTTCCCTGCGCGTTTGGGTGAAAGGTATAGTGTTCTGAGGCGTTCTTCCCCCAAGTCCGCCTCCAGGCAATATTTCCCCATTAACGGTTGTACGAGATGGAGGAGGCATTTCTGGGGGTGGGCCTCTGGAAGAAGGTTCATCGGAATGCGGATGCAAATATCCGGTCCTTCTCCTTTCCCTAGCGAGGGCTTCTGTAATAGCGTCATCCATTAGGGCCTTCAGCTGCGATGGTAGAAGGGTGATGGGGCGCTCCTCCGCTGCAGAGGTAGCAGGTTGTTGTACTTCTTCAGGTTGCATCTCAACGTCCAACTCAAAGTTTCCCACAGACGACGCCAACTGATGTGGAACGGGTGAAAATTTATTCACTCCTTTCCAATGCAGTGAATAATGGAGGGAGATCTCAGAGGGTTCTCACGGGCCGCAATCAGTAAAGAAGAAGAAGATGAAGTAGATGAAACGCAAGAAACCGACGCCAGCAATCGAGACTCAGACACAAGATGTAACGTGGTTCGAAATAAGGATTCCTACTCTACGGAGGTGAGCTTTTCTCACCGGATGCAGGGCCTAAGCACTTTCACTATGAAGGTCCTCCTTTACAGAAAGTAAGTTTCCGAAGGTGGAGGAGAAAAACCTCTTATAGTAATATCACAAGACGAGAAAAATACAAGAGATGTAACAGCACGGATCTCTCAGTCCTTCTTCTCTCTGAGGTTTGTCGCTCCCCTTCTCCTCCTGCGTCTCCTTCTCTCTTGCTGGGTTGGAATAATTGCGGATCCTCTTTTCCTCCTTGCTTCCTCCCTTTTATCTTCCCCCTTCCGTCATTGTAACGTCGTGGGTTATCTCCATCGTACACGTGGCCACCACCTCCACCTGGGGAATAATTCTGTTACAGATATAAGGAGTGAAGACTCCTTGGAATATTGCGTGGGGCCTCCCCAGCCGTTGTCTAATACCTTTTCCTCTACTTTTCGAGAAAATAGGTTATACTATCTCCCTCAACCCTCCGCTTTGAGTGAAGCTAGCTTAGGTCTATAGCCCACGGGTGCCCTAGCCCTAGGGTTCCTCATCAACCCGAACCAATTCCTCTTTTCCCCGTGCCAGACTTCCTTCGTATAACCGTATCGATCAGGTTAAGTCGACCCTCTATCCATCCCATCGGCTTCTGGAATTATCTAGCTGAAACAATTCTTGCTCCACTCTTTAGCGAAGTGCCTTCCGTCTCTTCTTTGCTGTATCAATTACTTCTGCTGACTCTCCCATGTCAATTGCTTTCGATATTCTCCCGTATCAATGGCCTTTGATATTCGCACCCGAACCAATTCTTCCTTTTCTCCCTTTGCCGAGCCAAATATTTTGGATCGGATCATGGGTCCCCACTAACCCTTCTATCGGGGATTATGTAGAAAAGGTACCAGCAGTATCAAGTGAGAATCAGCTGCTTGGATACACCAAGTAGTATACCTCATGCTAGTCTTGATAGAATTGATGGTGTCCCAATCCATCAATTCATCGACTAGGGATAATTCTAATACATCACAATTACATATGTAGAGATACTCACTAGTTGTGATTCAATCACAAATTCTCTCATGCTGTGAATTATATCGGGGACATTCAATAAATGAGTTTAAGATCTAATCAAATACATGAAAACATGTATACTCAAATAGTGAATCTTCATTTATCATATAAATGGTTCAAACATAAGGCGATTGCCTTAGGACATTTCTCATATATTACTAACATTATGGGCTCGTGGTTCCTTCGAGTTTGCAACTGCACCACTGTTATCACAATAAATTGTGATAGTTCTAGGCAAACCAGGAATCACATCCAAGTCCATCAAGAAGTTCCTGAGCCATACAACTTCTTTGGCCGCCTAAGAGGCTGCCACATACTTAGCTTCCATGGTAGAATCCGCCACACATTTCTGCTTGACACTCCTCCATACAAATGGCTCCACCTCCCAAAGTAAACACAAAACCTGAGGTAGACTTACTGTTATCCCTATCTGATTGGAAGTTGGAATCTGTGTAATCCACAGGGAGTAATTGATCTGTCTGGTATACTAGCATATAATCCCTAGTCCTTCTCAGATACTTCAATATATGCTTTACCGTAGTCCAATGTCTCTGTCCTGGATTACTCTAATATCTGCTAACCATGCCAATGACAAAATAGATATCCGATCTCGTACATAGCATACATGAGGCTTCCTACTGCCGAAGCATAAGGAACCACCTTCATCTCCTCTATCTCCTTTGATGTTCTAGGACACATCTCTTTAGATAAAGGAACTCCATGTCTGAAAGGTAGAAAATCTTTCTTGGACTTCTACATGCTAAAACGAGCCAAAATTGTGTCTATGTATGAAGCTTGAGATAAGCACAACATCTTTTTCCTGCGATCCCTTATAACCTTGATCCCAAGGATGTGTCCCACTTCTCCCAAGTCCTTTAGATCAAACTGTTTGGACAACCATACCCTTACGTCCGATAACACCTTGACATTGTTGCCAATTAACAAAATGTCATCTATGTATAGTACAAGAAATACCACTACATTTTCGTCACATCTCTTGTATACACAAGACTCATCCGGACTTTGAATAAATCCATAAGACTGGATTACCTCATCAAAGTTGATGTTTCAAGATCTCGAAGCTTGCTTCAATCCATAAATGGACCGATTAAGCTTACACACAAGATGCTCTTTGCCCTTTGCAATGAATCCCTCTGGTTGCTTCATATAGATGTTTTCCTCAAGACTTCCATTAAGGAAAGCTGTCTTGACATCCATCTGCCACACCTCATAATCCATATGAGTAGCAATACATAAGAGAATCCGGATAGAATTAAGCATGGCTACCAGCAAAAAGGTCTCCTCATAATCGATATGCTCTTTTTGAGTATACCCTTTCGCAACAAGCCTTGATTTGAAGGTCTCAACCTTCCCGTCTATTCCTCTCTTTCTTTTGTAGATCCACTTGCATCCAATGGTTTTTACACCATTGGGTGGTTCTACTAGCTCCCAGACCTGATTTGAATCCATAGATTCTATCTCAGAATTCATTGCACTTTGCCAAGATACCACATCTTCATCTTGGATTGCCTCATCATATATCCAGGGATCAGGTTCATGTTCGCCAGGGACCAAATCAGAAGATTCTCCCAAGAACATAAATCTATCAGGTTGTCTAACAACCCTCCCACTACGATAAGGTATCACCTGTGTATACTCTATGACATGTGGTGCAGTCACTTGTGGTATATCCTCTTCTACCGGTGGTACTGAAGTAGTGACTTCCCCTCTCAATTCCTCCTGTGGTTCATCATATAGTCTTCCTCTAGAAATTTGGCATTTGTGCTAATGATCACCCTCTGATCTCTAGGACTATAAAATAAACCACCTTTCATTCATATAGGATAGCCAACGAACATGCACACTTCTGTACGAGGTTCCAACTTACCAGCATCTGCCTTCAGCACATCTGTTGGACTCCCCCAAATCTGAATATGTCTCAGACTAGGCTTTCGCCCAGTCCACAATTCTGTAGGAGTAGAAGACACTGATTTAGATGGTACCAAGTTCAGAATATACACTGTCATATCCAGAGCATACCCCCATAACGAATATGGCAACTCAGAATAACTCATCATCAATCTAACCATCTCCATAAGAGTCCTATTCCTTCACTCCGCTACACCATTCTGCTAGGGTGTGCCAGTTGCAGACAATTGGGATTGAATCCCAACCTCTGATAAGTAATTCCTAAACTCTTTCAAGAGGTACTCACCACCATGATCAGATCATAGTGTCTTGATACTTTTACCTTAACATTTCTCCACATCAGCCTTGAATTCTTTGAACCTGTCAAAGCATTCAGACTTGCAGCGTATCAAGTAAATGTATCCATATCTTGAATAATCTTCTATAAAAGAGACGAAATATTCAAAACCACCTCTAGCCTAGATAGACATAGGACCACACAAATCAGAATAAACCAATTCCAACATAGCTTTGGCTCTATACCCCTTGGCCTTAAAAGGCCTCTTGGTCATTTTACCTTCCAAGCAAGATTCGCAGGTTGGGAAATCTTCCACCACTAATGAACCCAAAGGCCCATCAACTATCAACCTTTAAATTCTACTTAGGTTAATATGACCTAACCTCAGATGCCAAAGATATGTTTGGTTCATTTTCGAAGGTTCTTTTCTCTTATTAGAATTAGAAGATGAGTTATTTACTTCTATTTGCATCGTGGGAACTTTTGGTTCATGGGTATATAAATTTCCTATCAACGCACCAGAACAGATAATCTCCCTATTCCTTTTTATAACAACTCTATCATTAAAAGAAATAGAATATCCATTCAAAAATAATTTAGAAATTGAAATCAAATTCTTTCTAAATAAAGGTACATAAAGGCAATTTCTCAGAACCAAAGTTTTATTTATATCAAAAGACAAATAAACATCTCCCACTACAACAGCCACCACCTTCATAGCATCACCCAAGTAAACGGTAATCTCCCCCTCAGCCAGTCGTCTGGTTTCCTAAAACCCTTGCAAAGTATTATAGACATGATCAGTGGCTCCCGTATCTACACACCAGGTGCCGATAGATAACACCTCTAAACATGTTTCAACAACTAGACAAAAAGATATACCTTTGTTCTGCTTCCGATTGGGGCAGCTCTTCTTCTAATGTCCACTCTGCTTGCAAGTGAAGCACTTGCCTTTCGACTTCTTCACTCCTCCCTGAGATCCTCCCGCCACCTTGCCCCACCTTGTTTCTTCTTCTTGCCTTTCGGCTTAGAAGTAGAAACCATTTGGGCAACCATGGCCTGAGTCTGAGCACTCTGATGAAAAATCCCCTTTGCTGCCTGGAGTTCTGTTAGAAGCTCCGCCAACGAATACAATCTTTTATTCATGTTGTAGTTCAGGAAAAACTATTCAAAACTCCTAGGTAAAGACTGGAGAATGATATCGACCTGGGTTTCCCCATCGATCTCAGCTCCAAGGACTTCTAGCTCATTCAAATGAGCCATCATCTTGAGAATATGATCCCTCACGGGTGTTCCCTCGATCATGGTGCTCGTCATCAAGTTCCTCATGGCTTCTTGCCTAACATCCCGATTTTGGTGTATGAAAAGCTCCTTGAGATTGAGCATCATGTCATAAGCAGTGGGCATGGCTTGATGCTGATGTTGCAATACATTTGACTTAGAAGCCAAAATGTAACACCGCGACATCTCATCAGCCTTTATCCACTTCTTATAACTCTCCTTCTCCTTTTCCCCAGAATCATCCGCAGGCTTAGGAGGACACTCTTCGAAGAGTACATACTTGTACTCCTCAGTAGTCAAGACAATATCAAAATTCCTTTTCCAATCAACATAATTGGGTCCAATAAGTTTATTCTCTTTTAGTATCATAGCAAGCGGGTTGAAAGTCATTTTTGAAAAACCTAAGAATCACATAGATCAAAACATTAGATTTTAAAAAATTATTGATTCCTCAAACAATAAAATTTTAAAATCAACCAACACTTCAAAACACCGAGAATATCGTATGCCACGATCATGTGGACGTATACGAATTCTACATTTGTAAGAGGAGGTTTTACCCATTAATTTTACTATCTTGTCAACCTAACTTTTTGACAAATAAAATTAATAGTTGGTTCCTCTTCGACCCTACAAATAAAAGCAGTGACTCCGATGGGGAGGATACTCTTATTTGCATCTAAGTGTTCACCATTACTCGATACTAAGGCAATTATCTCGGATTATGTGCCTTCTAATGGGGAAGTACACATGCTCCTAAATAATTTCCTATAACCATATTTGACCGTGTGATCCGCAAAACAAATACATCCAATGGGGAGGAAGGCACTCAGAGCCGACACACAAGTTTTTTTGCATCACATGTCAAATCGTAATGGAGGCCGTGGGAATTTATAAAAAATATCCCTCTCCCACTTAGTAATTTAAAATTGAGGAATTTTCCTAGCAAACGACATGCATATCAAACAAGAAGCAATAAATATGAAAAAAAATATTTTCCAACTATTATGACTTTTGTTCTCCAATATGCCTCCCGTCGTATCGCCATCTCGTCCGCTCCTCCCTACGCCATGTACACGCCATCCGGAGATCCGAGCCGAGAAAAATTATTTTAATTTACATCCATCGATCCTATACTCCACGAAGGAGTGTACATAAAATCTAGATCGAAAGTAAACTAAAATAAAAGAGTGGCTAAACAATGTCGTACTTAATTACAAAAATTAAATACTAGGCTCGTCAACCCCGAGGATTCAAATAATATTACACACATCTAATCACATACACACACATATGACCATAATAGTTGGATCTTATGCCTGCAACCAAAAAGTTAGCCTACGCCCATTCTACTATCATCCGACACATACAATATATGATAAGTGCATAAAATTAACCAAATCCTAAACACACAAAGTAGAAAACTTGGCTCTGATACCACTTGAAGGTTGACGAAGCTTTGCTTCTAACTTCAACTTGGTCGCTTGTGCATGGCGATCCCATCTACGTCCCCAGATTAAAAAAAATTAATCCTTGATGAAGAGGGATAACCCAAGCAACCGATCCATCGTCGTGCTATTCAATTAGAGTTGTCACTTGAACATACTTATTGTTCAAGCAACCTACCTCTTTTCTTCTTTTTTTTTTTTTTTGATGAAATGTAAATATATATCATCAAGAAAAGCACGATCATACAAAATCCTGGAGTGCACACTCATGTCATGTCTAACGATGTGTCAGATCTGAGATGCATCCAGAGGGGTGTACATGTGCTCTCATGGGTACCTAAACTCTCATGCATATAAACTCTCTCATGCATACAAACTCTCTCATGTTTCCATAACCATTGCATATCCCACACTTGTACAGTGCCTCGATATTTGCTCATGCATACGATCTCTCTGCATCCATGTTCCATTGTTCCATGCTCCATTCTCCGTTGTTCCTTGTGCACCTCCTCGCACTGCCCTTCTCGGCCAATCTCATGTGTCGGTCCTCCATCATTTGTCACTTTTGGTAAGTGACCAACCATCAACGGATTTGCATTGTCTTTACCTTAGCCGTTTGCTACGGACTAGATAGGCCATTCGGGTGAGCCTATTCACCTCTACTAGGCTTATTGGTCAAGCCTCAACCATAAAAACGGATTTAACGTGTCTTTACCGTAGCCGTTTGCTACGGACTAGATAGGCCATTCGAGTGGGCCTATTCACCTGAACTAGACTCTTTGATCATTGAACCTCCTTGTTGAACGTGAGACCGGAGACTAGAATTGTTTCTGCAAAGTTGTTCGGCCTTTGCTTGAGATACTCCTTTGTTCACACCTAGGTGCTCTGATTTTACCAACTGCCCTGTCTTGCCTTGGCCTTAGGAGCAAAATTGCTCCGTTCCTTACATGAAACCATCCTGGATTTTGAAAACAAAACCTCAAGAAAAACATGAAACCGCCTCGGGAGAGGAGGGCCTAAACCGCCATGGATTTTTTTACCGTCCGCAAAATCCGGCTCATTAAACCACCCTGATCAAGCGCTCTGTCAAGACCACCCTGGGGAAGGTATGGCGCAAAAACCACCCTATCAAAACCGGCCTTCCAAAACCGCCCTGGGCGCAGTCCAAAACCACCCTGGAGAGCTTGGGGTCAAAACTACTCTGCGAAAAAACCACCCTGCTCAAAACCACCATGACATGTTTGTGAACTTCAGAAACTTGCCCCGGCAAACCACTCTACCAACCGCCCTGAAGCTACGAAAACCACCCTGCCCAAAACCGCCCTGGCAGTGCTTGCAAGCCTAAAACCAGCCCTGACAAAGTACTCTATCAAAACCTCCCTGGTGGAGCGAAAACCACCCTTCCAAACACCGCCCTGGACTTGGGATCTAAACTACTCTGCGGAAAAGAAAACCCCCCTGCTGAAACTGCCCTGGCAATGTTTGCAAGCTTAAGCACTGCCCTGACAAACCACTCTACTAAAAACCACCCTTGACTTTGGGATCAAAACTATTCTGTGGGAAGACCACCCTGTTCAAAACTGCCCTGACAACCACCCTTCCAAAAACCAAAAACCGCCCTGGACTTGGGATCTAAACAACTCTGCGGAAAAGAAAACCACCCTGTTTTTTTTTTTTTGATGGAGTGCTCTGAAAACAATTGTGAGTGGCGTCCAAGAAGGGGAGTAAACGAAGTGCTCTGCAATGTGGATGGAGAAGAGACAAGAAGAGCTCCTAGGAGTGAGTGTATTAGTGAAGCTTCCAGGAGAAGTGAAAAGAAAAGAGAGTTCCCCTATAGGGGTAGGGAAATCCTCATAGAGAGGTAAGGGAAAGAATGATTGTATGAGGTTGGCATAATGTCTGAAAGAATTGAAAAGGAGGGAGAGAGGAGAACTGCCCTGTCCTTGCCACCTTCGTGTGTTGTCCGCGAAGGCTAGAGATCACAGGTCTCCAAAACCCTGTATACATGAATTTGTATCTTCCGGAGGATCCCCTCGCCATCAAACCTTGTCCCTTCGAATCTCATGGAGTTTCGTGTTCGCCAAATATGATGTATTGTTGCTGCCATGGCTAGATGTCTTGCTCTGTTGACACTGTTGCGTCCCTTATAAAGTCGTCTGAATGTGCACAACATTTGACGATATGTCTGCATTCTTGGCCTCATCCGTATCCATCCCCTTACTTTGTTCCAGAGTTGTTGGACTTGCCCACATTTGAAAAAGATATGGTCCAATGTCTCCTCTTCTTGATTGCAATAGGTACATCTTCGATCTTCTAGATACTCCTTCCCGGCACGCACTGGTAACTTCCCCTGTGCCAGCATCCATAACGTGAACCTGTGGCTAGGTTGGATATCCGACTGCCATACCGTTTGCACCCAGACTTTCCTAGAGCTTGCAGTCCTGAAGTGATCGTATGCTCTCTTGACGCCACCTTTTCTTTGATCAAACCATGCATTTAATATTTCCTCTGCCTTTTCTGCAGTGCCTGCTAACGCCATGATGTTATCCTTGATGCATATCAGCCTTTTAACTAGTGGGGAGTCTTTGTGTTTGTTTTGCCATTCCCAAACTCCTCCTCGCTGTAAATATGTGTGATGTACCCAGCGGATCCACAAAGTGTCCTGTTTCTTCTGTATTCTCCATAATATTTTCGCCAGCAGTGCCATGTTCCAAGCTTTTAACTCCCTTAATCCTAGACCACCTTCCTCTTTAGGCTTGCATATGTCAGCCCACGCAATTGGAGGGTTCTTCACTGTCCACATGAATGTGCGGCAGTAGCTGTATATCCTGTCAATGACCCCGGTGGAAGGGGTAACGCTGACATCCAATAGCATTCAATACCCTGCAAAACCGAGGATATTAGTTGAATTTTGCCCGCATATGAGAGCGTAGATTTGGCCCAGGAGCTAATCTGTTTCATGAGAGTCTCCAAAAGTGGGTTGTAATCCGCAATCTTTAGTTTTTGCGATGCTATTGGTATGCCTAAGTAGCGAAATGGCATCTCCCCTTCACTGAACCCTGTGATGGCTAGAAGCATTTCCTTCTCCCTTTGTTCCACACCTGCCATGTATATGCTCGATTTCGCCATGTTTGCTGTTAGGCCTACCATGTTTGTGAATTGCGATAAGCAATCCATCAGTACTTGCACTGATTGTGTATCACCTCGGCTTAGGAGCAGCAAGTCATCAGCGTATACTATGTGGGCTATTCTTTGGTGCTCACACTTTGGGTGAAACCGAAAGTCTGACCTGTTAGTGCACTTCGCAAGTAGTCGTGCAAGATACTCCATGCATAGTCCAAATAGGTATGGGGATAGGGGGTCTCCTTGTCTAAGTTGTAACGCCCGCCCTTATCTGCTCTCAGGGCGGTGCTACTTGACCCCTTTTTTTTTTTTTTTTAACATAACATATATGGATCATTTCACCATTTACTTAAGCATGTTAACATGGCATAAACCTTCTTTTCTACATGCATCACCTATCTTATTCATAGTTAGCATGTTACCATATCTTATCTCATTTCATAACATGCCCATCATAAGGATCCATTCGTGAGTTCTATCATATCAACTTTCTTAAGTAATTGAACAATAACATAACTAAGCAACATCCAGCATGGTACTAATAATTCACAAGTCTTATAAGCGGAAGCAATGTCTTAAGTTGTTAATTGAGCATATAAATATAAGCAGATAGTAATAGGGTCTTTCTCCACCATGCCACTATCACACACACGGGGCCCTTCCTGCTACTTCCTCTAGTTCAGGTTTCCTTGATCCGCAACATAAACTATAAGCATAAAGCTTAGTAAGATTCTTGCCTACTCACAAAAACACAAACTACATCAAGCAATTAGAAACATAAGCATGCTAGAATAAATGGCCTAAGTATTCCATAGTAACACTAATCAACAACATACCATGTAATGAAACCGAAGCATGGCATAGAGTTTACATCAGCATGCTAAGCATAATTAAAACCAAGCAGGGCATAATCTAAATATAAGCATTCATGGTATAAATCTTAGACATGCAGGAAGTACATAAACCCAAATGTTCTTACTATAATCATCATAACTTAGTAAAATCTAACATGCTTAAAGAACATAATCATAAGCATTTTTAACTTGAGCATAAACATTTATAATGACATAAATCCTAAACATGCATAAGGTACATAATCACAAGTATTCTTAAACTACTGTAAGCATCATAACTTCATAGAGTCTAACATGCATAAAGGACATAATCATAAGCATTTTTAACTTGAGCATAAACATTTATAATGACATAAATCCTAAACATGCATAAGGTACATAATCACAAGTATTCTTAAACTACTGTAAGCATCATAACTTCATAGCATCTAAAATGCATAAAGAACATAATCATAAGCATTTTTAACTTGAGCATAAACATTTATAATGACGTAAATCCTAAACATGCATAAGGTACATAATCACAAGTATTCTTAAACTACTGTAAGCATCATAACTTCATAGCATCTAAAATGCATAAAGGACATAATCATAAGCATTTTTAACTTGAGCATAAACATTTATAATGACATAAATCCTAAACATGCATAAGGCACATAATCACAAGTATTCCTAAACTACGGTAAGCATCATAACTTCATAGCATCTAAAAATGCATAAAGGACGAGTTCGTAAGCATTCATAATCCTTAACATAAGCATACACAATTTCATAAAAGTCTTTTCTTTTCAAAACATATATATATATAGGTACTTCAATATCATCATAACTTGTTTGGGGGGCCCCAGGTTAAGTACCACATAATGCGCATTTTCTAATAGGCTGGGGTAGCGAGCCACCAGACCTACCAGAGCAAGACCTCTTACGTCTTACCAGGGCAAGACCTCTTACGTCTTCTTATGTCCCTATGGATTTGATTAACGACCACCTGACGGGTCGGGTACTTAACCTCTTACAAAGTAAAATACTTAATTCCTTTCTTTTCTTGTCATATTATAAAGAATACTCTTGATCCCCAACATAAAAAGGGAAGCATCTTAATCTTATCTTATCATAAGGAGAGCTCTTGATCCCTACTTGAAAGGGAAGCATCTCCATTTTATCTTATCTTAAGGAGAGCTCTTGATCCCTACTTGAAAGGGAAGCATCTCCATCTTATCATAAGGAGAGCTCTTGATCCCTACTTGAAAGGGAAGCATCTCCATCTTATCATAAGGACACATGCATTCATAACATAAGAGTACCCTAAAGGGGTCCTAAAGTATAAACATGTTCATCACATAAGCATATTTCGTGGCACATTACATCATAAACATGAAGCATATTTCCTTGGCATATTCATGGCATATTAAATCACAAAAACATGTTCATCACCTAAGCATATTTCATGGCACATTACATCATAACATGAAGCCTATTTCTTTGGCATATTCATGGCATATTAAATCACAAAGCATGTTCATCACCTAAGCATATTTCATGGCACATTACATCATAAACCTGAAGCATATTTCCTAGGCATATTCATGGCATATTAAATCATAAAAACATGTTCATCACCTAAGCATATTTCATGGCACATTACATCATAGCATGAAGCATATTTCCTAGGCATATTCATGGCATATTAAATCATAAAAACATGTTCATCACCTAAGCCTATTTCATGGCACATTACATCATAACATGAAGCCTATTTCCTTGGCATATTAATGTCATATTAATCACAAAGCATGTTCATCACCTAAAACTCCTACATGAGGCATACAACATCCCTTAGTTCCCTTAGAAGCCTTTTTTCTTGCAACCCTAACCCTAGTTTCCTTGGTTGGCCGAAACTTGTGGGGGGGGCTCAAGCTTGGGTTTGTCCCCTAAAATTCATTCATGAAGCCTTATAACCTATCATAGTATCATTAGAAATATTTTTCATGCAACCCTAACCCTAATTTCATGGGTGGGCCGAAACTTGTAAGGGGCTCAAGCTTGGGTTTGTCCCCTAAAATTCATTCATGAAGCCTTATAACCTATCATAGTATCCTTAGAAATATTTTTCATGCAACCCTAACCCTAATTTCATGGGCTGGCCGAAACTTGTAGGGTTAAGATCTTTGGATTTTTATCACCTAAATCTATTCATGTAGGCATATATCATAACCTAACTTCATAAGGGGGAGCTCTTCATGAAACCCTAACCCTAAACCCTTGGTGGCCGAAACATATAGGGTTAAAACCCTTGGACTTTTGTTACCTAAGGATCCCTACTTGGAGCATACAACATATAAAAGGTTTCCCTAATAGCATATTTCATGAATCCTAGCCCAAGACTTAGTTGGCCGAAACATATAAAGCTCCAAACTCATATTTCTTTCATGTAATTCATCCTACAAAACTAATATACTGCAGGTGAGGAAATCTTACATCCTTCGCTTTGCTTTTTAGTTGGAAGATGACCTAATGGAAGCCAACCCTAGCCTTCTTCTTGCTTGGAGGAATTTCGGCCAAAGGTGCAAATGGGGAGGGGGAGCAAGGTGGTTTCGGTGAGGATGAAGAGGAGAGGAAGAAGTGGCCAAATGGGAGCTTCCTTCTTCTTTATAAAGGGAGGAAGAGAAGTTCCTCTTTTCTTTTCCATGCCCCTTCATTTACCCTCATCACCCTTATCTATAATTCCCCTCTTCTCTTAATGATATAATCCTATAGGGCTTATGGTTAGTGGGTGCATCTATAGGGCTTGGCTATCTCTAGAGGTTTGGGGTTCAATTCCTAGGCCTTGCATCTCCTTTTTGGCTATTTCCTTTTTATTTTCGGAAAACCCCCATAAAGCCCATTATCGTAAAGCCAAAAATCCTCGTAAAATTGCTGGAGACTTTTTACGGGCGTTACATAAGTCCTCTCCCTCCTTTGAAAAAGCCATGGATGTTCCCATTGATGGCTACCTACCTCTTTTCTTCGATTAGCCGCGGAATAGACGATGTACGGATCGCTGGTTTTTGTGTTTATCTTCGGGGTCCAAGTAAAATAGCCACATGAAATTACATACATCATATAAAGAAACAAAAGGAAACCAAAACAAGAATTATACCTCTTGTTTACCTCTTGGTCTTCTATCATATGTCTTATCCTCCTCTTGGACGTTGTGTGGACAACGATCCTCCAATAGATGAAGCCTCCTAGATCGCGTATCTTCCTTTCCTTGTTCGCTCCGAACAAAGGAAGACAATAAAAGACTTCTTCTTCTCCTATCTAGTGCCGACCACCAAGTCAAGGAACTTGATGTTGCCGCTGGCCAAGGAGAGAATGAAGGAGATAGTGCCAACCCTTTCCTATAGAGGGAACCACCAGCCACATAGGGAAGAAGAAGAACCACCGGCCTATCCTTTAAGAAAGGAACGCCGGCCACCAAAGGAAGAAGAAGTTGCGCTGGCCACACCTTAGGAAGAGATGTAGAAGAACCCTAAGATCTCCTCCACTTCTTGTCGCTGCCCACTCTCCAAACCCTAATCCTTCTTGCCGCCCAAGACAAGGAGAGGAAACCCAAGAAACGAATTGCTTGTTCTCTATCTTAGCCGCCCAAGCCCTAGCCCTCCTTTTATAGAGCTAGGCTTAAGCCTCCTTTCAATCTCCACCGTCGGATCTAGAGATTTAATTTAAACCATCGAATCTAGAAATTTAATCTCAACCGTCGGATCAAGGCTTCATGAGGGTTTTAATAGGCTACAATAGGGACCATGAGGAGGAGTTGGATCTTGGCCACCCAATGGATCTAGCCCACATAAAGTCCGATCCATTAATGATAATCCATTTCACTAGAGGATTATCATTGATCTACCTCACCAACCTCCATAAATAAATATGGGCTCCATATATTAATTGTACAAATATCTCCCCATGTTTAAAATCTCGAATGTCCATCAATTAATTAATTTACTGAAAATTAATTAATCAACATCTAACTCCATGAGTAGTACCACTCAACCTTATCATCATGCCAGACCAAGTCCACCTGCAGGGTTTACATGATGATCCTTATGAGCTCCTCAAGAGGACATCATCATCCTAATATATAGGACACGATTTCCTCCTATAATCAACGACACACCATGTAAATAATATCATATCCCAATTTATCGAGCCTATCGATTTAATCTATAAATCTCACTCATTGGTAAATCAAAGAAATAAATACTAAGTACATGTGCCCGTTATTATATCGGGATTAAGAGCATGTACACTATAATATCAGAGGTCCGATTCAATTATGTAGTCAGCAATAAATCGAATCACTTCTATGTCGGTCCTGCTCAATACACACAAAGTGTACTAGTGTAATTCTATAGTCAAGACATACCAATACCAAATTACACTACAACCATACCAATAGTTTGTCCAAAACCATCTCGGTTGTGAGCCCTTACTTATACTCTACAAGGAACTGATAACATGATCTCCCGTGTGACACTACACACCATGTTATCTACAATGTAATGTATCAGACAATATGCATAACCATAAATATGCAAACAATGATCATGTGATTCTTATTTCAAAAATAAAGATGTTCATACAAAAGATAGACTTTTCAGTATATATCCCAACACCCCTGGATATGTTGATGCCAATGGACTCTAACCATGCAGTGATAATATGTCCAAAAGGAATATGAACTTTCCCTTGTACAGGGGATATGAAATGGACAATACAATAAAAGATGTTCAATGCAATGTTCACGTCTAACCTATTGCGCATGGCATACATGAGAAAGAGATGGGGAGGCCAGATCTTGGCCTGACCCCGAGTCACAATCGGAAGGAAGCACCCAACAATGACTTTAAAAGAACATTGTCAGGTGCATATAATTCACTGATAGGGAAGAGGTTTTGAGCTGGTGGGCGAGGATGACGGAAGAAGTGCTCATGCATGGAATCTAATGAAATGTGGTCAAAAGGATCAAGAAGAGGTGCATCAAAAGTAGGATAAAAGATAAAGGTATCTTCCGATGCCCTACACTCCAGGAACTCCTGCAAGATAGCAGGAGGGAACTCTAGGTCGTATTTTGCAACGCGAGTGGTGTAGGCAGGGCTATCATCTGCCTTCCTCAAGTTTTGGTAAAATTCCTTGAGGAGGTCATCATTGATAGCATGATTGCAAAAAGCGATCTTCATCAGCTGATAATGCAGTATGATCTCAATGACATCGCCACAGTAGTATCTAAAAAATCAATCATCGATGTACCTAACCGCCATCGGTTGGTACAAACATGATCCACCCTCAATTGGGTCATTCCTACGTTGTCTTCTACATGATTATATTATGGATACAATGCAATGCAATGTAATGACACAAATACCATGATTAGATCAAAATGTCGTGGAAAAAAAATTAGGGTTTAAAGGGTTTAGAGTTATACTTTGGTGTCATTACTAGACTGATGGTTGTGAGGGCCTAACTGGGCAGCCTACTTGCCGGAGAGAACGCCGGAAGTTTGCTGGAAAGACGATCTTGCCGGAACCCTAGCGTAGGAGGAGAAAATGGAGGCTGTGAGACACCATTTTGGTGATAGGGCGACCAAAAACACAAATGATAGAGATAGCTTCCAAACCTAGGGCTTTTGGTCACTGGCGTGGATGCGGGAAGGATGGTTGGAGAGGTTTGGAGGTAGTCGGAGAGAAGAGTCACGTGAAGACGTTGAACCCTAGCAGGTTGACGTTATAAAATCGTGACGTCAGTCGACTGATAGTGGGTTAGTGAATGGTTCACCAAACCGGCAGTCGACTGCTCCAGCTAGGCACTCAACTGCCGAACATTTTGTGATGAGCTACAATAACATCAGTCGATTGATAGTGGTCATCAGTCGACTGATGTGACCAGCACTCGACTGTTGGATGAGCCACTCGACTGTTGGCTCTTCTGCTCTGATGAATAGTACCATCAGTCGATTGATGTAGATGTCCAGTCGACTGATGTACAAATAAGTCGAGTCCTGGAAGCAAAGACTCATGTGTTGGGCTCATGTGTCGATACAGTTATTAGTGAATTTTTATTTCTTCACTCAATTTGTTTCATTTTACCATGTTTATTCATGTATATCGAATATATTAGTGTTATGAATATGTTCATGTATTTGTTAATGCATTTTGGTGTTTTATTTCATTTTCACAAGCATTAACATTCAATAGTTTCAAATCCTAGCATCTCACCCTTTCTAAGTGTTGAAATACACAATCAAGGTGAATGATCTATTTTGTGAGATGCAATACACCATAAACATTCCTTCCATGCAAACATATGATAAAACACATGAAGCATGGTAAGTATGAGACATCAAGATGTGTAGTGCTTGAGTATCAATCTTAAATGTAATTTCTAAGCCTTAAGACACTTTTCTTGATACACTAATTCCCAAAGTGTGCCAAAAATCCAAAATGACACACTGTGACCTTTAATCATAAATTGTGTCAATTTAATTGATTTTTCATAATTCCAAAAATATATTTACACATACTAAAATCTTTTAGGATCATAATATCAAATCTATTTCCAAGGTATCCATAACCTTGAAAATTACCTAAAGTGCCACATTTACCATGGTTAGGTTAACTACCCTTCCATTTAAAGTTGGCACACCCTAAACCCATCTAGCGTGAATCAATCACGCTCTTAGGAACCCAAAACCTATTTGAGCTTCTAGGATTAATTAGGTATTCTTTAGGGATAACTTCCCTAGATACCTTCCTAATGACCCTTCTAGGCTTGTTAGCCTTGGTCATTTAGGTCTTACCTAGGTTGACTCTAGGGGTAACTCCCCTTGCAACCTTATTAGTGGCTTCCCTAGGTTTCCTTGAAACCCTTGCCACTAGTCACATTCCTTGGTTACCCTTAGGGATGACTTCCTTAGTAACCTTAGTCTTCCTAGACCTAGCTTGTGTTCCATAATCAAATGGAACACTATGATAAGTCACCTTAGGCTTAGGTATGTGACCCAAACTTCTCTTTCCCTTGGTTGACTCTTGTCTCCTATGCCCTAGGTTTTGACTTTGACTTCTAGACCCTAGAGTTTGACCATTTGACCTTTGCATTTGATTTGTCATTTTTGCAATGGTCTTTTCAAGTTTCTCAAGCCTTGATCTCAAGGCTTGATTTTCCTTTTCTAATTGCCCAATTTTTTATTTTTCATTATCTCTTGAGATATTCTTATTTCTAGGCATGTGTCTAGGCCATTTAGGATTGATGCCTAGGTGATCTTCTATTTTCCTAATAGATTCCTTAGGTAATGTTTTTCTAGGGACATTAGTCCCAAATTTCTCCTTATTTTTAACCTTGTAGGTCTTAGCCCCTAAGCAATAAAATTTATTATTCTTAGCATGCTCTTTATAAAATATAGAGAAATTACTTCTAGCATGCTTGTTCTTATTACTTAAAGAATGAACATTGTTTAAATGTACCTTAGGATTTGCCTTAAAGGCTCCCCCTACATTTGATGCTCCTTCTTGACCTCTCTTCTTCCCCTTAGGGAATTGACTTCGATAGTGCCCTCTTTGGTGACACTTGAAGCATACCACATGCTCCTTGTTCTTAGGAATGGTGACTCCGACATCCTTGGTCTTTTCTTGAGATTTCGGTGTCGATTGACTTTTCTTGACTTTCCTAAGGCACTTGCTCTTATAGTGCCCATGTTCCCTACACTCAAAACACATAATATAATTTTTATTTGAAATAGAAGTGTTTAAGTTACCTAGGTCAATGGTGGTGGCCGAAGTGAGAGCTTCTTCATCTCGACCGGATGTTGAAGATTCTTCTTCTTGCTTCGATGTGGGAATTCTCTCCTCCCCCTCAATCCTAGAGGTGGAGGCTTCTTCCACTTCTTCTTCTTCCACCGATCCGAAAGTTGGCTCCATCTCAACTTCCAAATCCTCACTTGCTTGTGAGGATGATGATGGTTCTTCCTCGGCTTCCTCCTCTTCTTGAGCCGATGAACATTCTTCTTCTTCTACTTGTGCCAAGTGAGGCTTCTCATGGAACTTGGCTAATTTGTCCCATAGCTCCTTGGCATCTTGAAATTCACCTAAGCTAGACAAAATGTCATTAGGTATCAAATCTTCTAAAAGCTTTGTTACCTTGACTTCGATCTTGAATTTTAGGCATTGCTCTTGGGTCCACCTTTTTAACTTGAGGATTTTTCCCTTCTTATCCCTAGGAGGTTCAAAGCCTTCTACGAGGATGAACCAATCGTCTATGTCCATAATCAAGAATGTCTCCATTATTGCTCTCAATGCCAGAAAATCTTCTCAGTCGTATGGTGGTGGAGTGTTGATGTCCCATCCAAGCTTGTCTTGGAATTCCATCTTCCCTCTAGCGTCTTTTGCTCCCGACAGTTAGTTCGTAGAAGAGCCCCAGGCTCTGATACCAATTGTAGAGGAAATGTTGACCGCTAGAGGGGGGGGGGGTGAATACCATCAATTCGTTGCATGATGGATTTCATTGCGTGTTCATCTACAAATCTCGTTAGCGCAACAGAAATAGAAATAATAGCAATAATGAAACAAGACAAACACAATTACACAATCATATAACGTGGTTCAGAACTGAATGGTTCCTACTCCACGGATCGAGCTCTAAACAACTCTAGCGGTGCCAAACACACACCACTAATAAACACTCCTTCTCGACACAAGTCGGAGGCGGAGAAACCCCTTACAATGATTACACTAAGTAATACACAAGATGCAAGCTAATACAAGTATAAAATAAAATGCAAGTAAAGAAAAACAACTTTACAATAGCACTTTGGTTGCTTGATCTTTGATTGCTTGAATCATGGTTGAAGACCCTGATTTGCACCAGCAAATCGCCACAACAATGCTCAAGAAATCACTGTTGATTTCCTCCTCCATGAGATCCCTTTAAAGTTGCTGCCTGGGTTAGAAATCGCCGATCAGTCGACTGCTCGGGACCATCAGTCAACTGATGACATTATTGCTATAAGATAATGGTGTAATCCATGCTAGAAAAATACAACGGATAGAACATCAGTCGATTGATCATGTCCATCAATCGATTGATCGAGCCTTCACTCGACTGCTAACCCCAGCAGTCGAGTCTCGACTCGATTCTGTGCCCAAATTCTCAAGCATCAATCGACTGATCGCATGATCAGTCGACTTCTCAAGCCAACAGTTGACTGTCCACCTCTGGCAGTCGACTGTTGGGACACTTCCCATAGTCTAATCCTAGTTGACTCACACCAGTCGACTGTCATATGCCACCAGTCGACTGGCACACCTCAAACATGAGGTTTTAACCTCAAACATGAGGTTCAACCCAAGTATGGTTCCCCCATACTTGCTAGATTTCCCGTAGCCTAGACTTAAGCCTTCTAGCCACCTCCGTCAGCCTCGTGCCTCTCGGATCCCTCCAAGTCATCCATGACTTGTTCATCCATTGTGCTAGCATTTAGGTGCTTCCATCGACTATGTCATGCTAACGATGTCTACACCATCAAGGCACATTGGACTTACGCTGCCAAGACTCTGCTTGGACTTTACGCCGCCAACCATTGGACTTATGCTGCCAAGACTCTTGTTAGGACTTTACGCTGCCAATATCAAACCCCTTGGACTTCTCAAATGCCAAGACTCAAGCTTGGACTTTTCCTTGCCAACCCATGTTGGACTTTCCATGCCAAGACCCATGCTTGGACTTTTCCTTGCTAAGACCCATGCTTGGACTTTACATGCCAAGTAGACTTGGACTTTCCATGACATTGTCAACTCCAGTCAACCATCAAAATCCCCCTCGAGTCAAACTCGATTCTGGTCAATCATGATGTCACGCCGCCTTTTCGCAGGACCCGAAGAAGGAGCGAGACGTCTGCATATACATACATTACATACAGCGGAAGACTTTATACATACTTCTTAATTCTTACAGCGGAAGACTTTAGACCTATATTTTTTTCTTCTAAAACATAAACATGCATTGACATATATATATACATATATATATATATATACTTCTTCTTTTTAACATAGAGTATGCTTCATAAAATGTATAGATACTTCTTCTTACTTCTTCTTTACTTCTTCTTATCAACATAGAGTATGCATCATATATATAGATACTTAGTGCTTAGTTCAGGTTCATAAACATCATCGTCATAAGGAGACATAAGTAAGGACATCCATAGACATCATCATCATAGGTAAACATATATATATAGACCTAACGGATCCCCTCCACCATGCCACTACCACACACATTGGCCCCTCCTGCTGCTCCCTTTTAGTTTATCCATCCCTTACTCCTATCTGCAGTACGAGGGAAAGATAAACTATAAGCACATAGGCTTAGTAATATCCTGTCCTACTCACAAAAACCATACATCAGCATTAATCATGGCATGTAACATTCATAACATATAAGCAATATAACATGTAACATACATGGCGTAATCAACTTAACATGTAGCATAAGTAACATAAGTAAACATAACATGTATCATCCATAACATGGCAGCATAACATGTATCATCTATAACATAACAGCATATCATGTAAATGTATGACTTAATCAAACATAACATATAACATACGTAACTTAGCAAAACAACATAACATACAACATATTTGTATGACATCTCAAACATAACATACATCCTATGTAACATAGTGGCATAATCATGGCATATCAACATAACGTGTGAACATAACAATCTAAATCATGTAACATATGCAAGATGCTTTTGAAAACATATATTATAGGTACGTAAACATAATTCTCAACATATTTGGGCCCGACATTGTACCATTTCTTCATTATCATAGCGCGCATCCCTAAATAGACCCGAGGTAGCAAATCTCGAACCTACTAGGTTACTAGGCCCGATCTTAGTCCGTCGACCTAGGGCAATCGTCATAGCGTAGAAGCCCATCCTAGGCCCGAGTCTTACTCCATCGACCTAAGGCATCTTGGAGCCCATCCTGTACTAGGCCCGAGTCTTATTCCATCGACCTAGGGGCAATCATACATAGAAGCCCATCCTAGGCCCGAGTCTTATTCCATCGACCTAGGGCATCTTAGGAGCCCATCCCTTCTTGGACCTTGTTAAGGTCTTGGTACAAGCCATGCAGAAGGTAAAATACTTATATGCTTATTTTATAACATAGCTTATTTCATTTCGCAACATAGCATACTTCATTTCATAACATATCATGTTTCACTTCATGAACATATCATCTTTCATTTCGTAAACATACCATTCTTCATTTCATAACATATCATTCTTCATTTCATCATCATGTCATATTCATGTCGTGAACATATCGTTTTGTTTCATTTCATAATCTTATCTTTTTCCATTTCATAACATATTTTAAATATCGCATACACATAGACATGGCATAAGGCATGGCATCAAAAGTAAGTAAACACTAACCTAAGGCATGTTATCTTCATCTAGCATTATTAATATCACAAGTCAACATGAATTCACCCAACATAAAACACATGTTAACCTATTCATTTAACTCAACAACAACTTCATATGCACATAAGACTTGAATTAAAACTTCATTTAATCCCCAAAAATACATGATGGCCGAATGGTCCATAGGGTTTTCTAGGGTTATCTTTTAACCTAATTCATTTAGCATAACAACAACTTCATTTGCATATAGAACATGAATTAGACTTCATTTAATCACCCAAAATTCATGGTGGCCGAATAGTCCATAGGGTTTTCTAGGGTTATCTTTTAACCTAATTCATTTAGCATAACAACAACTTCATTTGCATATAGAACATGAATTAGACTTCATTTAATCACCCAAAATTCATGGTGGCCGAATAGTCCATAAGGTTTTCTAGGGTTTTCTTTTAACCTAATTCATTTAGCATAACAACAACTTCATTTGCATATAGAACATGAATTAAACTTCATTTAATCACCCAAAAAATACATGATGGCCGAATGGTCCATAGGGGCTATTAGGGTTAGCTTTTGTCCTAATCCATCTTAAATCCTAACATCATCATATAGTTACAAAAATATAGCATAGAACTTCATTGAAACCCTAAAACATGGCTTGGCCGAATGGATCTTGGTGGCTATTAGGGTTAGCTTTTGTCCTAATCCCTTTTTTCCATCTTAACATCATCATATACTTACTAAACATAGAATATAACTTCATTGATAAACCAAAAACATAGCTTGGCCGAATATAACATATAGATCTCTTTTACAACCATCAATCGAAGCTACTCGTATGCAGGTGAGGGATACTCACATCCTTCGCTTTGCTTGTAGTGTGAAGATAACCTAAGGAACCAAGCCTAGCCTTTGCTTTCTTGCTTGGATGAGGTTCGGCCAAGGGGTGGAAATGGAGAGGGGGAGTCTCTAGAATTCGGTGAGAAGAAGAAGAGAAGAGGAGAAAGTGAAGTTGCTAACTCATGCCTCCTCATCCCCCCCCCCCCTATTTATTCACCTAAAGAGTCCCTTAATCTCCCTTACACTTAACCATAATTTTCCTTATTCCTCTAAAGATATAATCCTATTGGGCTTCTGGTTAGTGGGTGCATCTATAGGGCTTGGCTATCTCTAGAGGTTTGGGGTTCGGGGTTCAATTCCTAGGCCTTGCACCCCTTTTTGGCTTATTTTCTTTTATTTTTGAAAAGACCCACATAAAGCCCATTATCATCAAGCCAAAAATTCTTGTAAAATTGCTAGGAATTTTACGGGCATTACACATGACCCACGTCGATTGTGCCAACAATCTCCCTAAAACAATATCAAACATCAATGTCAAACATCAATGTCAACCTTCCATGTCAAACATCAAAACATCACTCGAGTCAAACTCGAGTCTGGTCAATCGTGACCTGGGCCGATTGCACCAACAGGTATGAGGGACTCTCATCATTCTTCATCTCTAAGGACTTTAGGAGTGGCCAAGTTGACCAAACCTTATTTCTAAAGTCAAAAGAAAAAGACATCTTTGTTGCCAAAGTATATGTTGATGACACTATTTTTGGGTCAACAAATGATGAACTTCTCCAAGACTTCATTAAAAATATGAAAAATGAATTTGAAATGAGTCTAGTAGGAGAGTTGACCTTTTTCTTAGGCTTACAAGTTAAACAAACTAGTGAGGGAACTCACATCTATCAAACCAAATATGCTAAGGAAATTATCAAGAAATTTGGTTTAGAAAATGCTAAGGTAGTGTCTACTCCTATGGCCACAAACACTAAAATAGACAATGATCAAGATGGGAAATTTGTTAATTCAAAACTTTATAGGAGTATGATTGGTAGCCTATTATATCTAACCACTAGTAGACTCGATATTTTATTTGTGGTAGGTATGTGTGCAAGATACCAATCTTGTTCCAAAGAGTCCCACTTGATAGGGGTCAAAAGAATATTAAGATACATCAAGGGAACTCTTAATGTAGGTTTATGGTACCCTAGGACTCAAACCTTTGATTTGATTGAGTACACCGATTCTGATTATGTGGATTGCAAATTGGATCGGAAGAGCACTAGTGGTGGATGCCAATTTCTTGGATCCTCCCTAGTGAGTTAGAGTAGTAGGAAGCAACCTTATGTTGCTCTATCCACAACCAAGGCCGAGTATGCTGCCATGACTGGTTGTGTAGCTCAATTACTTTGGATGAGACAAACTCTAGAGGATTATGAGCTACACTACTCCAAAGTTAGAGTTTATTGTGACAATGTGAGTACCATTAATTTGACAAAAATCTGGTACATCACTCTAGGACCAAGAACATAGAAGTGAAGGATCACGTCATTAGAGATCATGTGGCAAGAAGAGATATTGAACTTAACTACATTGAATCTATGTCCAACATTACTGACATTTTTACCAAGGCTCTCACCAAAGTGGAATTTACATCACTAAAGAGAGAGCATGGAATGTGATTTGTAGAGTAGTAGTATAGGTTTGCATGATCCTATAGCAAGATCTAGGACTATATCTCAAGAATCCCACAAATACCTAAGAATCCATGATTTTTTGTATTGAGCCACTTAGACATCATGTGAGATGTTAGGAAGATGCACTTGGCTCATAATGCTTGTTATGATGCATTACTATGAACCAAAGTGTCATCTAGAGACATTAATCCTTAATTGGACTAATCATTGGGAAGACTTGTGTACAATTGATATGCACATAGCTCTAAGAACATGGTTGAAAATGTCAAATAAAATACTTTTTAAACTATGTTTATCATATTTTGGAAAATAGTTTTTACTTGCTAAGCAAAAGTGATACAAAGTTTTGAGAAACCTTTAGAACTTTTGCTAGTTTTTAAGTTTGTATCAATTTCAAAATATGGAAAAGATATATTTTTAAAATTATTTTTCCTTGATATAAAATGTCTTGAAAAATGTGTCTATACATTTTCGTGAATTTTTGACATCTCTATAATTTTGTATGCATTTCCAAATTGTATCTAAGAATCCAGTTTATGGATTTCAGCAAATGCCAATCGCCTAATGCAAAATCCAGTCGACTAGTCTAAACTCAGTCAACTGGCGATTCTAGTAGTCGACTAGTATGACTGGATTTTGGTCCATAACTTAACCTCAGCATCTAAACCCACTTCTATACCCCCTTTACCATATGTTATGATTAGTGCAGTGGTATAATGATAACAACTTTTAAATTAGGGGGATTAGGACTAATGGATGCATTGGTTTAGGGGGAGCTTTCCTATGATATCTTTCTAAACCCAAACCTATATGTTAGGGATCGTTTGGAAGCTAGAGGGGGGGGTGAATAGCGTCAATGGAATTCTTTCGCGTTTGTTTCTACAATTTTGTTAGCGCAGCGGAAATAGAAAAGTAATAACGATAACGAAATGCACAACACGCTAACACAACGATATAACGTGGTTCGGAACCGCACGGTTTCTACTCCACGGATCGGGTTCGTACGAACCCTAGCGATACCAATCACACACCAATATAATAATAACTCCTTCTCGGAGCAATCCGGAGGTGGAGAAACCTCTTACAATATGATTACAACAATAATCAAGTAGATACAAGCTAAAACAATATGAAATACAAATGCAAGTAAAGGAAAAAACACTTTACAAGAGCTTTGGATTGCTTGATCTTTGATTGCCTTGAACTAGCTTTGAAGGACTGGAAAGCACCAACTTCCCCCTTCAATTTCGCTCAAGAAAATCGCTATCCTTTCCTCCATCATGAGCTCCTTATATAGCTTCAACCTGTGCTGGAAAAGGTTGATCAGTCAACTGCTCGAGACCATCAGTCGACTGATCACACTATTGCTGTGAGACAACGGTGTAATCCACGTTGGAAAAATCCAACGGCTAGGACATCGATCGGCGATCGCGACCATCGATCGGTGATGAGCCATCACTCATTGCTCGTCTCGGCGATGAGTGAGACTCCGATACGTGGTGAAAATCCGAGCATCGATCGATAACAAATCAATCATTTGCTCGTCCATCGATCGGCCCGCCTACGATGGCGATCATTGCTAGGCCACTTTCCGCAATCAAACCCTAGTTGACTCAGTCCAGTCGACTGCCACATGGCACCAGTCGACTGGCACAGCTCAAACATGAGGTTTTAACCCAAGTATGGTTCCCCCATACTTGCTAGACCACCCTTAGCCTAGACCTAAGCCTTCTAGCCACCTCCATCAGCCTCACGCCTCTCGGATCCCTCCAAGTCATCCATGACTTGTTCATCCATCGCGCTAGCCTTCAGGTGCTTCCATCGGCTATGTCATGCTAACGATGTCTACACCGCCAAGGCACTTTGGACTTACGCCGCCAAGACTCCGCTTGGACTTTTCGCCGCCAACCATTGGACTTATGCTGCCAAGACTCCCGCTTGGACTTTACGCCGCCAATATCAAACCCTTGGACTTCTCAAATGCAAAGACTCAAGCTTGGACTTCCCTTGCCAACCCATGTTGGACTTTTCATGCCAAGACCCATGCTTGGACTTTTCATGTGCCAAGTGTCCCACTTGGACTTCCCATGCCAAGTACTCAAGACTTGGACTTTACCAAATGACAATTACATTGTCATATGTTTTTGTCGAAACATCAAAACATCACTCGAGTCAAACTCGAGTCCTGGTCAATCGTGACCTGGGCCGATTGCACCAACAATCTCCCCCTTTTTGATGTTTGACAAAAACCAAACAAATGATTGAGTTAGAACACTAACTCAAATCCTTTACCAATTATCCCAAATTGGTAAATACTCTCCAAATGTTCTCCCCCAAACATTCTCCCCCTTTTTGACTAACATCAAAAAGGTTTTCTCCCTAAGAGGGTCAATGTCTCATGTCCCAATGAGATCTTACAATCTCCCCCTTGGTCCAAAAATACTTAGGATGCCTACTATCTTCCTAGTGATAAGTCCAATATCACTCAAGAGAGACAATCCCATTTACTCTCCCAATTTCCAAATTGGGTCTCTCAAAAGTCCCATCAATTTCCCAATTGATGTCATATTCTCCCAATAACTTCTCCTCTTCAAGGAGAAAAATACATCCATCATCCCAAGATGGATACCTCCCCCTAAAGGCTTGCTCCCCCTTGACCATTGCACCAACAATGTCCTTGGGCAGTCCCTAAGCCAATAGGAACTCTAAACCATCAAAAATAAGGATAGAAATTCAATATAGAACTTTCCAACACCTTAAAATTGATACAAACCCTAAATACTTCTCGTAATCCATATCCAATGGATTTACACCCTTTATAATGCTACCCAAAGCATATCCTAGGGTTAGGAGTGATTAGGGGCCATAACCGTAGCAGAAATCGGGTTAAACAATCTTGTTTTCCCCGAAATCAAAGCTACCGAGTGATTCGTAAATCACGATCGCCAATTAATATCAATCGACTGATAACTGAAATTTCTGAATTTCAGTTATCAGAGTTAAATTTAAAAAATCATAACTAATTATACGTATATCGAAAAATCATGAAATTTGGTACGTATAATACTTATAACACATACAATCAGTGAAAAATTTTGGAAAAATATTTTTACCATCGAAATAGGAGATTGATACAAAATCCAAAAGTGATTAAAAACTTTAAAGTTTAAGCTCACTTTGTATCAATCTTATCAATGGTGATTGCTATTAAAAGATAGGCTTCACCAAGGTTTTTCAAAATGATTTTAAAATGTTTTTGAAAGCCTATTTTGAACCATAATTTATTGGCTAAATAACATAGCTTGTATACTAGCTTTCCTTATGATTCTTGGTGATAATTAGAATAAGTTTGAGTTCATCTAGATGCACTACCCATGCACCTTGAACCTAACTTATTATCCTAGCATCTCACATGTATCTTGGATGTATAAATACACATACATGTCAATGTGATGTGAGATGTGGGTTTGGATTCACTTTATCTAGGGTTTCATGCATTTCCTAGGCAACCCTACTTGATTCCCTTATAAATGGGACTTCAAGTCATGCCATAGTCCTTAAATCAATTTCAACCAATTGCCTTAAATGCATGAATGATTATGGCATTAGAAATGATATAAATAAGCATATGCTCATAATCATGATGTCATGGCATAAGATGAAATTTAAGAACACATGACATCTAAAATAACTCTAAACAATGATATGACATGGTATATGATAGGATGCGATTTCATGTCATGATATATCAACTTTCATAAGCAATACAATTATACAAATACTCATCCAGACACACAAGATTTTCAGAAACAAAAATTTCATTTAACTTAATAATTTAGTCTTTTACATTCAAAATGGAGATTGGATATGCTCAATCTCACTACAAAAACTGACAACCATAGAAAATCTAATATCCTCAATATCTAATCGTCTGTAGGAGGTGGCGGTGGAGGAGGCTGCTGACTCAGGGTCCAGGCCCGCATCATCTCTAACATATCAAGACACCGCTCGATCGACTGGGACTCCTCCATCCGATCCAGAGGCGTCGGCGAAGGATGCTCGGCTCGCCAATAACTCTAACACCTAAGCGTCGGCCGATTCTTGATAGTCCTAAAATCGGACTCCGGTAGGCCACGATGATCATCTGATGGACCCGCCGCTGATGCATCTACCGGCATCTGATCGTCCTCATCAGTGGCGTCTACATCCTCGTAGTCCTCTGCTGTATCTCTGGGTACTGGAGGAGGCTCTCTGCGTGCCCTGGGTGGTGGTCATGGCACCAACTCCATCTCGACCTCCATCCGTAGCTTTGCTACGAAATTCTCGATATACAGTCGTACACCTCCGATAGCGCTCTCAGAGAACCCCTGTGGATGTTAACCCCTACGGACTCTAGCCATGCTGTGATGATATGACCATATGGCATATGCACTTTCCCTTGGACAGGGGAAGTGAAATGCACAATGCAATGAAACATGTTTAGTGCAAAGTTAATGTCTAACCTATGTCGCATGGCGTATAGAAGAAATAGACGGGGAGGCCGAATCTTGGCCAGACCCCGAGTGACGATAGGAAGAAAACACCCAACAATGACCTTGTAAAGGACATTGTCAGGTGCAGATAACTCAGTGATAGGGAATAAGTTTTGGGCCGGTGGACGAGGATAACCAAAGATATGCTCATGCATGGACTCCATAGAGATATGGTCAAAGGGCTCAGGTAAAGGAAAATCCATGGTAGGGAAAAAGATAAAGGTGTCATCTGAGGGCCTACACTCGAGAAACTCCTGCAGTATCGCAGGAGTGAACTCTAACTCGCATTTTGCAATGCGAGTAGTGTAGGTAGGACCGTCATCCACTTTTTTTAGGTTTTGATAAAATTCCTTAAGAAGGTCATCATTAATTGGATGCGTGCATAAGACGACTTTCATGAGATTGTAGTATGCAATTAATTCTATGACATCACTACAATGGCGATTGAAAAAGTCCCTATCGATGTACCTAACCAACATAGGCTGGTACAATCGAGATTCACCCTCGGGTGGATCATTCCTACGGGCTCTCCTATTATGAATGCAATGTAATGATATGACATGCAAGGACATAATACATGATTAGATAATAACTAAATTATAATGGAAAGGAAAATTAGGGCTTGGGTAAAAAGATTGTTACTTAGGCGCCATTTGGAGGTGTGGCCGGAGGGAAAACTCAGATATTCTTGAAGTGCGTCGGAAAATTCGCCGGAGACGCCGGAACCCTAATCGGAACAAGGAACCAACCCTAGAATGAGTGAAATGAGGCTTGAAATAAGTGAACTAAGGTAAAATAGGGCTCATCTAACAAACCTAACACCTTGGGCGGCTGGCACGGCCGGAAGGATCGTCGGAGAACAAGAATGGCGATCGGAGAAGGAGAGAAGAACGAAGGCGCGTCGAGTGAAGACGCCGAACCCTAGCGGTTCGGCGTTATAAAATCGTGATGCAGTCGACTGATGTGCAGCATCAGTCGACTGATCGCGGTTTATTACCGGGTTTACCGAGCCGGCAGTCGACTGCTCCGGCTCGGCAATCGACTGCTGAACCTTCTGTGACGTGCTACAGTAGCATCAGTCGACTGATGTTGCTCATCAGTCGACTGATGTGCGCATCACTCGACTGCTCGTCGAGCACTCGACTGATGACCCTCAGCCTCGGTGAACAGTGCCATCAGTCGACTGATGTATCCCATCAGTCGACTGATGTTCAAGCAGTCGAGTCATGAAGCCAGCACTCGACTGATGACCGCATCGTATCGTGCTACAGTGTTATCAGTCGACTGATATCTGATTTCCAGTTCTGAAATTCTGAAAATCTCGATTTCTTCATCTAATTAATCCATTTTATCATGTTTATTCTTGTATATCGAATATATTGATGTTACACTTACATTCATGTATTCGTTAATGTATTTTAATGTTTTATTTCATTTTTGCAAACATTAACATTCAATGATTTCCAAATCCTAACATCTCACCCTTTCTAAGTGTTGAAATACACAATCAAGGTAAAAGACTTGTTTTGTGAGATGCAATCCATCCTAGACATTCCTTCCATGCAAACATACGGTAAAACATATGAAGCATGGTGAGTACAATACATCAAGTTGTGTGACACTTGAGTATCACTCTTGATGTTACTTTTACATGAACTTTTAAAGTGTGCCAACAATCAAAGTTACACACTATGATCTCTAAATCTAGATTGTGCCAATTTTGATCATTTTATTAAACTTCTCAATTAGTATTGGCACATCCTAAACCCACCTAGCATGAATCAATCACGCTCTTAGGAACCCAAAACCGATTTGAGCTCCTAGGGTTAATTAGGTATTCCTTAGGGATAACCTCCCTAGATACCTTCCTAATGACCTTCCTAGGCTTATTAGCCTTGGTCATTTTGGTCTTGCCTAGGTTGACTCTAGGGGTAACTCCCCTTGCAACCTTCTTAGTGGCCACCCTAGGTTTCTTAGAAACCTTGACCACTAGGCACAACCCTTGGTCAACTCTAGGGATAACTTCCCTATTGACCTTGGTCTTCCTAGACTTAGTTAGTGTTCCATAGTCAAATGGAATACTATGATAAGTCACCTTGGACTTAGGTTTGTGACCCAAACCATTCTTGCCCTTGGTTGACTTTTGACTCTTAGGTCCTAGATGTTGACTTTGACTTCTTGACCTAGGAGTTTGACCATTAGACCCTTTAAATTGATTTTGCATAGTGTTGATGTTGGGTTTCCGGCACCGCAGCGTGTGTGTGTTCGATCACGTTTCGTAAACATGAACACAGCGGAAGCAATAAAAATAATAAATCTACATTTATTACAACACACACAACACACGCATGCATATTACAACAAGTGTAGACATAACTGTAAATTTAAATTTGAAATAAAAGGAAATTTATCTACGTTATACCTTTCGTATGACGTGTAGCGGGAACGGCATCAACCGGAACGATCCTCGCTAGAATCGTCTCTATCCGTATCCACGCCGAGTTCCTCGGGATGACTTCGCTAAGCCACGAGCTTCGTCTTCGTACGGGTTACTAGCCTTGTGTTGAAGACGACGTGATCGAGAGATGATCACGATCCGAATCCAAATTCGGATCCTAATACGAGTTCTCAAAACTCGCTTCTCCGGAGAGGTATTCGTCAACCAATTGACGAATCCTTCATCCTCCACCTCAGAGGATTACCGGAGATCGAATCCCCGGTAAGTTAGCCGCTGTCGGAGCTCTAACCGTCGTCCAAACGACGCTCCGACGAGAGGAGAACAAGCTGTCCAGAAAACTGGACAGCTTTGGTGGAGGTGATAGGCGCCGGCCAACCAAGGGAGATATAGCTCACCTTGATGCCAAACTTGAAGGAGATCACTGGAGCACTAACCGGCAGCAGCTCGACGCTGGCGAGGGGGAAGGTCAGCACCTTCTGGACACCGGTTGGAGCCTCAAGGTGGGCGGCGGCAAGGAGGAGGAGAGTTGGCTCCGAATTTCTCCAAGGAGAGGTGGGCGGCCACTTAGGGTTGTGGATTAGGGCTTAATTATCCCTTAAGCCCTCTTTTATAGAGAACTAATTCTCTTAATGGTTATTGGATCATAACCATTAGGCCCGTTAACCCACTCCATTAAGATAAGTTAAAATAAACCAAACCATGATGGTTTATTTTAAGTTAAAACGAACCGAACCAACTTTTTGTTCATTCGTTTAAAATAAACCAAACCCTTTGGTTTATTCTCCTCCATTGGATTAGAACCAAACCATTTTGGTTCATCCATTATGTCTTCATAAGACACGGCCCATCCACGCTTCCATTGCATCGAACGATTTCATGCTCGCCTTCATGTTTGGTCCAACCTAAACCTTGTTTCTCTCGATGCGAGAATCCCATTCTCAAGCTCGTTTTAAATCCTTCGGATTACGCTCGTTGTGCGTGTGACCAAATAGGTTCTCGGTTTATGTTGGTCGTCTATAATTAACCATTAATTATAGAACGATCATGAGTGGCACCTAGTAGTACATCATGATCCCCAATTAACCGAAAAATCAACGGTTGATCCAGAACTATTTCTGAAACCCTTCAGCAGCTCGAATGATTCGTGCCCCATTCCCTTCACTCATCTTATACCCACTTGGTTCAGGACATGGTCTATTGTGTCCCTCACTAGGTCGACACGCCACACCTAGCCCAAGTATCATTTCCTCGTCCCACAGTTCTAGTTACTCCACATGTATCGAAGAGTACCTTACTCTAAACATGTAATGCTTTGGCCAAAGACTTTAGTAACAATCCGACGAGAGGCCATGGGTATACATCTCCTCGCAAGGAGTGGTGAATCCTTTATAGGCTATTCAAACACCTTCGATCACTTGACTTATACCCAATCATCCGGGTCCACATCTCCTTAGAGATGCTTGCTTAAGATGTCAAAGCATAAGTCTCCATGATCAAGATGACTTGAATACCGCAAGTCAAAGGAACATCGCACTTAAGCCACAAGAAGAACTTCATTGACATATCTATATATGCAGAGAACCATATGAAGTCTTACGGCTGGTCACTCCAATGAACTAGTTACCATAACTAGCATCCACGATTAACTCCGGACATCACTATGTCTCCAGCCAGTGAGAATCAGCTGCTTGGATACACCAAGGAGTATACCTCGTGCTAGTCTCGACGGAATTTATGGTGTCCAAATCCATCAATTCATCGACTAGGGATAATTCCGATACATCACAATTACACATGTAGAGATACTCACTAGTTGTGATCCAATCACAAATTCTCTCATGCTGTGAATCGCATCGTGGACATTCAGTAAATGAGTTTAAGATCCAATCAAATACATGAAACATGTATACTCAAATAGTGAATCTTCATTTATCATATAAATGGTTCATACATAAGGCGATTGCCTTAGGACATCTCTCATATATTACTAACAGTTGAGGATCTTCTCAAGTTTTTCAAGCCTTGACCTCAAGGCTTGGTTTTCGAATTCTAATTGCCTAATTTTAGAATTTTGATTTAAAACTTGGGCATTTGACTTTCTTGGCACATGCCTAGTCCATTTTGGATTAAAACCTAGATGTTCTTGTATTTTCTTAATAGATTCCCTAGGTATGGTTTTTCTAGGGACATTAGTCCCAAATTTCTCCTTATTACTAAAATGGACACTTTTAGCTCCTAAGCAAAAACATTTATTCCTATTAGCATGCTTTTTATAAATTGCAGGAGAATTTAAATTCCTAACATGTTTTTTAACATTTAAATTCGAAGATGCACTACTAAAAAGTACCTTAGGGTTAGCCTTAGCTCCCCCTACTTGTGATGCTTCTTCTTGGGTCTTTTTCCTCCCCCTAGAGCATTGGCTTCTAAAATGCCCCTTTTGATGACACTTGAAGCATATAATATGCTCCTTGCTCTTTTGACTTAGGGAACCGGCATCCTTTGACTTTTGTTGACTTTTGGGCACCGGAGAGGCTTTCCTAACCTTCTTTGGACATTTGCTCTTGTAATGCCCATACTCCCTACACTCAAAGCACATTATATGATTTTTATTTGAAAATAAAGTGTTTGAGTTACTTAGGGTGTTGGTAGGTGCCGGAGTTGAATTTTGAGCTTCCTCATCTTGTTCGGATGTTGAAGGCTCTTCTTGAGGTTGCTCCGGTGTAGAGGATGGTCTCTCCTCCTCAAACCTAGAAGTAGATGCTTCTTCCACCTCTTCTACTTCTTCTTTCTCCGATTCGGAAGTTGACTCCATCTCAACTTCCGATTCCTCACTTTCACTTGAGAATGAACTCTCCTCATGGAGTCTTGCCAATTTTCTCCATAACTCCTTGGCATACATGTAATCCCCTAGCTTGCACAAAACATCATTAGGGATTAAATCTTCCAAAAGTTTCATTACCTTAGCTTCGGTCTTGAGCTTTTGGCATTGCTCTTGGGTCCACTTTTTCAATTTTAGGATATTCCCCTTCTTATCCCTAGGGGGTTCAAGGCCTTCAATGAGGATGAACCAATCCTCTATGTTCATCATCAAGAATGTTTCCATTCTTGCTCTCCACGCCGGAAAATCTTCTGGATCATATGGAGGTGGAGTATTGATATCCCATCCAAGCTTGTCTTGGAATTCCATCTTCACCCTCTAGCCTTTTGTTTTAGCTCCGGGCGGTTAGTCCATAGAAGAGCCCCGAGCTCTGATACAACTTGTTAGAGATCGTTTGGAAGCTAGAGTGGGGGTGAATAGCGTCAATGGAATTCTTTCGCATTTGTTTCTACAATTTCGTTAGCGCAGCGGAAATAGAAAAGTAATAACGATAACAAAATGCACAACACGCTAACACAACGATATAATGTGGTTCGGAACTGCACGGTTCCTACTCCACGGATCGGGTTCGTACGAACCCTAGCGATGCCAATCACACACCACTATAATAATAACTCCTTCTCGGAGCAATCCGGAGGCGGAGAAACCTCGTACAATATGATTACAAAAATAATCAAGTAGATACAAGCAAAAACAATATGAAATACAAATAAAAGTAAAGGAAAAAACACTTTACAAGAGCTTTGGATTGCTTGATCTTTGATTGCCTTGAACTTGCTTTGAAGGAATGAAAAGCACCAACTTCCCCCTTCAATTTCGCTCAAGAAAATCGCTATCCTTTCCTCCATCACGAGCTCCTTATATAGCTTCAACCTGTGTTGGAAAAGGTTGATCAGTTGACTGCTCGGGACCATCAGTCGACTGATCACACTGTTGCTGTGAGACAACGGTGTAATCCACGTTGGGAAAATCCAACGGCTAGGACATCAGTCGACTGATCATGACCATCAGTCGACTGATGAGCCATCACTCGACTGCTCGTCTCAGCAGTCGAGTGAGACTCCATTATGTGGCTGAAAATCCGAGCATCACCAATCGATAACATAATCGATCGATCTCGTCCATCATCGGATCCCCCTTGATGGCGATCATGCTACTACTTTCCGCAGTCAAACCCTAGTTGACTCAGTCCAGTCGACTTCCACATAGCACCAGTCAACTGGCACACCTCAAACATGAGGTTTTAACCCAAGTATGGTTCCCCCATACTTGCTAGACCACCCTTAGCCTAGACCTAAGCCTTCTAGCCACCTCCATCAGCCTCACGCCTCTCGGATCCCTCCAAGTCATCCATGACTTGTTCATCCATCGCGCTAGCCTTCAGGTGCTTCCATCGGCTATGTCATGCTAACGATGTCTACACCGCCAAGGCACTTTAGACTTACGCCGCCAAGACTCCGCTTGGACTTTTTGCCGCCAACCATTGGACTTATGCTGCCAAGACTCCCGCTTGGACTTTACGCCGCCAATATCAAACCCTTGGACTTCTCAAATTCCAAGACTCAAGCTTGGACTTCCCTTGCCAACCCATGTTGGACTTTTCATGCCAAGACCCAAGCTTAGACTTTTCATGTGCCAAGTGTCCCACTTGGACTTCCCATGCCAAGTACTCAAGACTTGGACTTTACCAAATGACAATTACATTGTCATATGTTTTTGTCGAAACATCAAAACATCACTCGAGTCAAACTCGAGTCCTGGTCAATCGTGACCTGGGCCGATTGCACCAAAACTATATGCATATGGTTTATTGTTGGTGCAAAGTTAGGAATTACTATTACTTATGCATTCATACTTTACTCAACATGTTATTCACAAATGAAAAAATATGTCTTGGATTAAGGGGGCACTTTAAGTACATTCTATACCTTAGTTCAAAGTATAAATGATCTTATTCAAAAATGTCTTCATTTGATATTTGTCCTTCTCTTTTTGATGTGTGTCAAAGGGGGAGAAGAGTAACTTTAAGTTAGATTCATATTGTGCTTTTATTGCATATTTTAAGACCTAACTTAAATGATTGCTAAATATCAAAAAGGGGGAGATTGTTGGTGCAAGAATTCCCCAAGTAAAAATGTATTTTGATGTTTGGATAATCATTTGAAGTTAGGCAATAATTGTGATCTAACAATGGAATGTTTAAGTGACAGGAAAGTCCAAGTGTGAATCTTGAAAAAGGAAGTCCAAGTGTGAAGACTTGCCAAGGAAAGTCCAAGGGTGAAGCCTTGGTAAGAGAAGTCCAAGAATGTAGATTTGGTGGCATAAGTCCAAGATTGTAGTCTTGGCAGCGCAAGTCCAAGTGGATCTTGGCAAGGAAGTCAAAAGGTGAGTCTTGGCAGCATAAGTCCAAGCATGTAGTCTTGGCATCATAAAGTCCAAGCGGACCTTGGCAAAGGAGGAACCCAAAGCATGACGAAATCGAAGGAAACTTTTGAAGACAAGTGCAAGGATGAAAGAATCACGGACTTGGAGGGATCCTAGAGGCGCAAGGCTGATGGAGAAGCTAGAAGGTTTAGTCTAGACTTAGGGTATGTCTTTTAGGTATGAATTAGTCATACTTGTGGTGTGCCAGTCGACTGACTTAATTGCTCAGCACTTGAAGGACCCAGACAACTCGAGCAGTCGACTGGGGTTATGACCAGTCGGCTGGCCGAGGAGTCGACTGTGGGTCGACTATTGAACATGATCTCTGGCAGTCGACTGGTGTGTATCACCAGTCAACTACCTTAGTCAGTCGACTTCTAAGGTCTAACAGTCGACTGTAATTAAGTGGCCAAAACACATATTGTTGAGTAGTCGACTACCTGCGTGAATCAGTAAAATGGGATTGAGCAATTGACTGCTATAATTGAGAAGTAAACTGATCAAATGTCAATTGAGTGGTGATGATCATGATCTGGCTTCGTCAGAAGCCATTGGATCCAATCAATAGTAACACTAGTCGATTGCTCGTTCTATAAAGAGTGACTTGGGGAGCTTGAAGAAGGCTAGTGCTTGTAGGATCGTAGTGTTCCAAGAGAGGAGGCGGGGGGGGGGGGTGAATCTCGGAAGTTATAAAAATTTTCTTTTCAATATTAAAACTTATTTTTTTTCTTTCAAAATAAAAGAGTATGTAGTGGAATTAAATAAATAAAAAATAAAAATAAAGAGATAAATAATTTACTTGCTTCACAACCCTAGTCGGGTTGCTACCCCAAGGCCTATAGCTCTCCGAGAGATACCTCGATGGGTAATCCACTAAAAGGCTCTCTGACTCGAGAACTCTCGACTTCGGAGGGATTCAATTTTTTATAATGATTAAGAGAAAGGTAACACATTACCTTATTTTTGAATTAAAGTACATAAAGCAAAAACAAGAACAAATTGTTGGATCGATTTCAGCGCTAGAGGGGGGGGGGTGAATAGCACAATACACTTTTCGTTCGTTTATAAAATGCGAGTAAGAGTAAATGTAGCAGAAAGAAAATATTACTCATTTGTTTTTACTTGGTTCACAGCCTTCGACTACTAGTCCAAGGCCCTAATAGTCCTAGACTACGTACGGAGGGCAAAACACTAAAAACACTCCTCCTCGTTAGAGGTAGGAGTAAGCGAATACAATCAATATGAAAAAGCTCAATGTAGAGGGACACTCCCCCTCTCCTTGTTATGATTAAAACACGATAAATACAGATTTAAAGACAACAATAAATAAAATACCATTGACTATTAAAGTAATGAAAGTTAGGCGCTTATTGTCGGAGATGCGGTAGCACTTCATTTTCGTAAGGTCGTCGTAGAAGAGTATCGTAGCGGAGGTTTTTTGGAGAGCTTTTGATGATGGAAATGGGGTGGAGAACACCTACTTTTATAGCCTTGGAAACCCTAGACGTTCAGATCTTCAACTAATGAGAGCAAGCCTCCTATCCCTTCAAAAATGGAGATAAGATTTGACTCTCCTCGAAGGTGATCCTTGACCAACAGTCGACTGCTACCCTTACTAGTCGACTGCTAGATGGATCAGTCAACTGATACAAGCCCTCAGTCGACTGATGGTAGGTTTTCTAGCTGCAACGAAGAGTTAGCTCAAAAATATAGTTAATATAAGTAAATTAAATGACCATATACCATCCGATCTCGACTTAGACCTTCAATGGGAGGTCTTAGTCGGATCGTCGCCTAAGAACGTCCTCGTACAGAGGACACGACCTTCCTTGCGCTCACTCACACCAGCTTACCTCAACATTTACCTTGTAGCTTCTGCTTCCGTCTTCCATCTGATTCCTTTGGCTCCCTCTGAAGTCATTCTGGTGTCGCCCGACCACCATGACTCCCTCCGGGTGTCGCTGACCTTCAGCTCTAGCTTTAGCACTTTTCTACACACTTGATTTAGCTCGTGAGATAATAAACTGAGCTTAACTTTGTATCTTTTGCTATAATCAAAACTCAGGTTCGACTTAGGTGCCTACTGCACCAACAATATCCCTCTTTTTGATCTATGGAAAACCCATACAAAGTTAAGGAAATAATATGCATGAAGAATTAAAAATTAAGTAGGAGTAATAGAGACTTTCTTTCAAGTACTCCGCCTTGAGGAAACCTCCCCCTTGACTGAGGGTGAGTCTTGAAAGAAGGTCTTAACCCTCCCCCTTGATGTTTGCTACTTAAGAAGAGTTTAAGTAATTAACAATTACTTAAAGTTGGCCTTACTATTAAAAATAAGTTTAAGTTAAGAAGATTCCTTAACTTGGCCTTTCTCCCCCTTTCTCAACTAATAAATTTGCCAACATTACATTTGTCCATAAGAATATAGAATTAAGTTACTAAGTTAAGTTATCAAAAAGTGATCCCTTAACTTTGGCCTTTTCTCCCCCTTTTGCCATAAATCGGAAAGAATGGGTTTTGAAAAATATAAGTATTAAGTTTAAGTTCAAGTCCAAGCATGTTCCATATTATTTTGAAAATAATATACTAAAAATAAGCTCATCTATTTGAATGTTCAACTCTTATTTGACTTGATTGATATGAAAGATCAACAAGTCCTGGTCAGAGTCAGTTAATATATATATATATGATTATACTCCATGGTTCATGGTGATGCACTAGCTCTACATCTGGAACCAGGAGTAAGGTCCTAACATCTCACACCCATCTACGTGGCTAAGTGCACAAACACATTAGTCTTATGTGTTGTGAGATGTATTGGCTCCTTAAATCTATAGGTGTATGATATCTAGGGTGAGCCCTAAGCTAGTTCCATTAACATAAAAAGAAAAGTAAATACTAGAGTATATAAAAAGAATGTAGGTCCTACTATATTACGCACATGCCTAATTTTCATCTTAGTAGACTAAATTCGGCTTCGGGTAGTGGTGTGGTAAAAAAGATTAGCTAGGTTTGACTTGGATTCCACATATTCGAGTTTGATGGTTCCATTAGCTACATGTTCTCGAATAAAGTGGTGTTTGACTTCTATATGTTTGGTCCTAGAATGGAAAATAGAATTTTTGGTTAGGTTGATGGAGCTAATATTATCTATGTAAGCTTTAATATTGTTGAAGTTTAAGTTAAAGTCTTGGAGAGTGTGCTTCATCCAAAGAAGTTGAGCCACACACTCACCCATCGCGACGTATTCGGCTTCGGTAGTAGATAAGGCAACACAGTGTTACTTCCTACTACACCAACTCACTAGACTTGAGCCGAGAAGTTGACAACAACCACTCGTGCTCTTTCTATCGAGTTTACTACCAGCATAGTCCGAGTCAGAATAGACGATTAGTTCAAACTTGGTAGATCTTGGGTACCAAATTCCTACGCTTAGTGTGCCCTTTAAATACCTATGGATACGCTTGACTAGGGTTAGGTGAGACTCCTTGGCACAGGTTTGAAACCTTGCGCACATACTTACCACGAATAAAATGTCGGGTCGACTCGCGGTTAAGTATAGAAGACTCTCTATCGCACTCCTATAGTATTTTAGGTCGATGGGCTTTCCTTCTAAGTCCTCTCCTATATTGACATTAGTTTCCATGGGTGTATTGATGGTTTTGGCATCTTGCATTCCAAAGCATTTAATTAATTCCCTAGTATATTTTTGTTGATGTAAGTATATTCCATCCTTAGTTTGTTTAATTTGTAGTTCTAGAAAGAAACTAAATTCACCTACTAAATTCTTTTCAAATTCACTTTCCATAAGTGAAATGAATTCGTTTAGTAGTATCGAATTGGTTGTTCCGAAAATGATATCGTCTACGTAGATTTGGGCTATAAAGATTTCCTTACCTACGATTTTTACTAAAAGAGTCGGATCGACTAGGCCTTAGTTGAACCCTTTTGACTTAAGATAAATTGAAAGTCTCTCATACCAAGCTCGAGGAGCTTGCTTAAGTCCATAAATATCTTTCTTTAGTTTAAGGACATGGTCGGGTTTATCTAGGCTTTCAAATCCTGGGGATTGACTAATGTACACCTATTCCTTAATAAGTCCGTTCAGAAATGCTGACTTGTCATCCATTTGAAATAACTTAAATCCTCGATGTGCAGCGTAGGCTAACAACATTCGGATGGATTCTAGTCTAGCTACGGGGGCATAGGTTTCATCGTAATCTAATCCTTCGACTTGACTAAAACCTTTGGTGACTAACCTTGCTTTATTTCTAACTACTTCACCTTTGTCATCAAGTTTGTTTCAGAAGACCCACCTTGTTTCAATAACTGATTTATCTTTAGGCGGTGGTACTAATTCCCAAACCTCATTCCTAGTGAATTGAGCTAGCTCTTCTTGCATTGAAATAATCCAATCGAGATCAAGAAGAGCTTGTTCAATGGTTTTGGGTTCGATTTTCGAAATCAAGGAGATTTGACTAAGGTTTCTATAAGATGATCTAGTTCGAACCCCTAAGCTAGGATCACCTATTACTTGGTCGATAGGATGATTCATTTGAATCCTAATTTGACTTGGGTTAGGGTCACCTATCACTTGGTCGACTGGATGACTCGTTGGACTTGGATTAGGATTAATACTAGACTCGATCTCAGGGTCAGAGTCGAGTCCAGTATGAGTCAGTTCGCTAGTTTGTGTTGCTACGGGTTTTACAGGTTCGTGTCCTTTATTGAACACTACATTAATAGTCTCTTCAACTCTAAGGGTGTCATGGTTGTATACCGTATAGGCTCTACTTATAGTTGAGTATCCTAAGAAGATTCCGGTAGAGGTTTTGGAGGTGAACTTTCCTAGGTAATCCTTAGTGTTCAGGATATGTAGCTTACATCCAAATACCCTAAAGTACTTGATGTTAGGTACTTTATCATGATAGATTTCGTACGAGGTCTTAAGGTGCCTCTTTACCAAAAGGATCCTATTTTGGACATAGCAAGCCTTACTAACAGCTTCTGCCCAAAACCTGTTAGGGAGGTTATATTTATTTAGCTTTGTCCTAACGTCTTCTTGTAGGGTTCTATTTTTACGTTCGACTAGGCCATTTTGTTGTGGGGTTCTAGGACATGAGAACTCATGGTGATACCCGTTTAGGTTATAGAAATCTGTAAACCTGTGGTTTTCGAATTCACCACCATGATCGCTTCTAAGTCTTTTAATTTTAAGGTTCTTTTGATTTTCGATTAGTTTAAACAAGTTGATGAGTTGATATAGGTTATCACTTTTATGTTTGATGAACCTAGCCCAGGTAAACCTAGAATAGTCATCAATTATGACTAAGCAGAATTGACTACCATTAAGTGACTTAGCTCCATGTGAATCGAATAGATCCATATGTAGGAGCTCAAGAACACTTTTGGTTCATTCTTGATTAGTTAGTTGATGTTGTGTCCTAGATTGTTTACTTTGTTGACAAGCATTACAAATTTTATTGTCTAAGTTGTTAAGGTTGGGCAAACCTCTGACTAAGCCACTCTGACTCATCTTATGGACGAGTCTTGGGTGCACGTGACTGAGTTGTCGGTGCCACAACCAAGATTCCTTTTGTTGTGTCATAAGACACTTGGTAGAGGAGTTAGGTAGATTAATAGTATAGATGTTGCTATTCCTAGTTCCTTTAAGGATTGTTTTAGAGGTTTCATTTGTTTTAATTACACATTCATTTTCTAAAAATATGACCTTATAGTTATTATCACACAACTGACTTACGCTAAGTAAATTATATTTGAAATTTTCAACTAGTAAAACATTTTGAATGATAAAGTTTGAATATCACCTGATCCGATGATTTTGAGCTTGCCATTGTTTCCAAAGGCTACCGATCCTTATCATTTGAATCGAAACTTTGAAAACTTAAGTTGATCCCCGATCATGTGTTGGGAGCAACCACTATCCAACATTCATTGATCCTACACCCAAGGTAATTGGATTAGATATTTGAATTTAAGGGTTAGTTAAAGATTATTAGTCCTAGGTCATCTCACCCATTTTTACAAGATCAAACATGTTATCCTTATGTGTTCTTCTGAGATGAATTCAATTTTACTTGATTAATTTTAGTGAATCAAAACTAGTAAACCTTGCGTTAGATTCGGATTTAACCCTAAGCTAATCAAGTCACCTTTTCAAGATCTTGGCTTCTAGGTCGTGGCGAGGCACAGAGGCCTTCTTTGATCGGAAAAATGACCACTTCCTTAGACAAAGCCAATTTCAAGAAAATAGTAACTTGACTCACTTAAGACCACTTCCTAGTCTAACTAGTCTAGAATACGGCGAGGTAGCTTTAGTTAGTTCCACTCGGCAAGTGAACCAAACTAGATACACCTTATCTAGCTCGAGTACCCAAGACTTCGCTTTCCTAGCGTACTATCATCTCACCGCATCTTGGTACTATGTTATCAAGTATTGACGAGTTATAGTCCCTATCTAACCATTCTAAAAAGAAAAGAAAGAAAAAAAAACTAACCATTGAATCGGTATGATCTTTCCACATAGTGGATTTGGTCCTTGGGAACCCAGTACTGGTTAGATCCTAATTGAGAAATCAAAGTGGTCTTAGGGATCCATGCTTGGACATGTATTCTATTTCGACTTACGATTGACATATACGACTTGTTAGTTGTATTTGAGCTAACCCCAAGCCCGACCTTGTTGTACACGACCCTTTGCGATCCAAGTAAGAGGTCAAGCCCCTTGGATCCCAAAGTGAACCTTTCCAACGTGTTCCTAAGATCTTCGACTTAACTTTTCAAAAGTGAGCTCTCAACTTCAAGCTTTTCAACTCGAGTTGAGTACTCCTCTTGAACTTGACTAGTCGAAGAGGTTAGGGAGACCTCGTGTTTAAGGAGTTTAACCTCCTCAAATAGGGTCTCGACCTTGGACTCGGACTTAGCTAACTTCCTAGTTAGAAACTTAATTGCAATATATAAAGTACTAATGAGGGACTGACTTACCTTGAGAGTATCTCTTGAACTGGATGCATATCCGTGGCTTGTCTTGAATAGAGATTCGTAGTCCAACTCATCCATGGGTTCAGATTCTTTCTCAAATTCGGACTCTGGCTCCGATTCGGTTGGTTTAGCCATGAAGACGAGGTCATCGTCTTCTTCCTCTGATGCCTTTTCCCACGTAGCATTGAGCGCCTTCTTGAACTTTGGTGCTTTGTTTTTGAGCTTCAGACATTCCGACTTGACATGTCCGAACCGTTGCATTCATAACACCTAATGTTAGAACTAGCTTTAGATTTACCTTCCTTGGGTTGAATGATGGGTCATTTTCGGCTCTTAATCATCCTGCGAACTAGGTTGACTATTTCGGTCTCCATCTCCGAATTGACCTTCGGCTCGTACTCGTCTTCTTCTTCCTTCGGGGGTGGCTTACTTGTGGGCTTCTTCTTTTGACCTGCAATAAGAGCTATACCTTTCTCGGGTACCAAATTAGACTGTTCGTGGAGTTTGAATTCTGAAAGTAATTCATCTAGCCTAATTTTTGATAAGTCCTTAGAGACCTTGTAGGCATCGACCATGGATGCCCACAAGGTAGTCATAGGAAATGAATTCAACACATACCTTATTAGATCACAGTTTTTAACCTTTTGTCCAATGGCGTGCAAATTGTTGACGATGTCTTGTACCCAGGCGTGTAGTTGAGTCACAGTCTCATGTTCTTGCATTTTTAAATTATATAATTTATTAAAAAGAAGGTCTTGTTTGCATACCTTTGCTTCATCGGTTCCTTCGTGCAGTTCCACTAATTTGGTCCACAAGTCCTTTGCACTGATGAAGGGGCCGTCGCGATTAAGCTCCTCCTTGGACAAACCACATTAGAGAATTTGAATCACCTTGGCGTCGGCTTCAACTTATCTTTTTGTAGCATTGGTCCATTGATCATAATCCAAAGATTCATCCACTTCGTTAGTCAAAATTTTGAATCCCATTTGAATTATTATCCACATTTTGATTTGGGTCTTAAGGAAGCACTCCATCCGACCCTTCCAATAACGAAAGTCATCTCCGTTGTAAAATGGAGGTCAGATGGTGCTAAAACCCTCGAAATGGGCCATTGACGCAAAAAGAGCAAGAAAAAAAGAAGAAATCTAGCGATGACAAAAACAAGAGAAATGTACCAAGACTTGCGTCTTGGATTAGTAGTGCGTGAGAGAATTTAAATGAACGAAAGAGCTTGTAAAAATTCAAAATATAAAGAAATAAAAATGATAATAAATATGTAAAAAAAATTAGATTGGTGGTTTCACCAAATCTTAGCACCCTTGGCTCTGATATCAATTGTTGGATTGATTTGAGCGCTAGAGGGGAAAACACTTTTCGTTCGTTTATAAAATGCGAGTAAGAGTAAATGTAGTGGAAAGAAAATATTACTCGTTTGTTTTTACTTTGTTCACAGCCTTCGGCTGCTATTCCAAGGCTCTAATGGTCCTAGACCACGTACGGAGAGCAAAACACTAAAAACACTCCTCCTCGTTAGAGGTAGGAGTAAGCGAATACAATCGATACGAAAAAGCTCAAGGTAGAGGGACACTCCCCCTCTCCTTGTTACGATTAAAACACGATAAATACAGATTTAAAGACAACAATAAAGAAAATACCAACGACTATTAAAGTAATTAAAGTTAGGTGCTTGTAGTCGTAGATGCGGTAGCACTTCGTCATCATAAGGTCGTCGTAGAAGAGTATCGGAGCAGAGGCTTTTTGGAGAGCTTTTGATGATGGAAATGGGGTGGAGAACCCCTACTTTTATAGCCTTGGAAACACTAGATGTTCAGATCTTCAACCAATGAGAGCAAGCCTCCTATACCTTCAAAAATGGAGATAAGCTTTGACTCTTCTCGAAGCTGATCCTTGACCAACAGTCGACTGCTACTCTTACCAGTTGACTGCTAGATGGATCAATCGACTGATACAAGCCTTTAGTCGACTGATGGTAGGTTTTCCAGCTGCAAAGAAGAGTTAGCTCAAAAATAAAGTTAAGATAAGTAAATTAAATGACCATATACCATCTGATCTCGACTTAGACCTTCCATGGGAAGTCTGTTGGACTTTGCGAGCCGTAAAAACTGCTTTTTGCGTTGCGGAAACCTTGGAAGCCCGGCCACGGATCCGTGCGAAGTATAACAAAAATTACATGTACGTGTTTAAAATCTTAGATCTACCTTAGATCTACATGAGAAGAGCATTACCCTTGATGCAATGTCCTTCGCTTATCCCGCTTGTCCAAATGGCTTGCCAGAACTCGAGAGTGTCAAGTGTACACTCCTCTATTAGTATCCACACAAGCAATAGGTGGAGAAAAGATAATCTTGAGTGTGCTAGCACTCCTTGATAGTCTCAGCAATGGAGGATTTGGAGAGCAAGAGAGGAAGAACCAAGGAAGAAGATGAAGTTACCACACCAAAATAACTTCACTCCATAACATCTCCTAAAGTGGTCGGCCACTTATTTGGGGGTTACATGCATGCATGTAACTCCAAGAGCCAATGACACTTGGTCTCCCTCATGAGGTGGCACCCCATGATAAGTCCATGATGATGTGGAACATCATCATTGTCCGGCCCCCATTCCAAGTCACCATGACATGGCAATTGGTCAAGTCAAAATTGACCATTCATCTTCCCTCTCAAGTCAAGTCAAACTTTACCTCTTATCTCCCATGGTTGATCAAATCTAACCACTTGATTCAAGTCAATTTGATTTAATGAATCTCTATTCATTAATTTAAATTGACTAAATGAATCAAATCTAAATTAGACTCATTCAACACTTGAATCAAATTGAGTCTGACTCAATTAGTCTAATTTGGATTACTCTTAATCCAATTTGGTTCATCCCATGAACTTAATCCTCATGTTCCATCATATGAACCTAATCTCCATCTAATTGCCCTTTGTGTGTGACCCTATAGGTTCTTGTAACGTTGGCAATGCTCCTAAACCGATTTAGGAACATAAGCAATGAGCGGTATCTAGCAACACATCATTGCTACCCAAGTTACAAGAATGTTGAGATCTAACATCACCTTTGTGACAACTAATTGTGACTCTCACAATATGTGACAATGTCCCTCTATCCTTGACATCTAGATTGACCAATTGAGGCATAGACCGTATCATCCTTGGTACAATCTATATCTTGAACTCCAAGTAGACTCACTCTAATCAAATGAGCTCAATATCTCATATTGACATATTTGGGCATGACCATGCATTTCTTGGTCTCACTCTATCAAGAATAACGATGTCACTCTCGTCATATAGGAGGGATAGATCCCATCACTCACATCCCTCCGCATAATTTGTTACATACCCAGTAATCGCCTTTATAGTCCACCCATTTATGGGTGACGTTTGACGAAGCCAAAGTATGCAACTCCTTATGTAGGGAACCATGGTGACTTCAGGTTCAAGGACTAATAGTCATACTAATAGTCACATGAGAAAGTATATGACACTCATATAACGATCCATGATACTTTCTCATGGTGGGTCATTCAGTATATATTCTCCAATGCATACCCATGTGTCAACTTGATATCTCATATCCATGACTTGTGAGATCAAGTCATCGAGTTGACCTACATGCACTACTAAAAATGGACCTTTTAACGACGGGAAATCCCATCGTTAAAGAGTCAATTCCTGTCGTTAATGAGTTTTAACGACGGTACTAAATACCGTAGGAAGTTGTCGCTAAAAGGCCCCGTCGGGAAAAAATTAACGACGGGAATAAAAGTACCGTCGTTAATAGCCTTTAACGACGGTATTCACTACCGTCGTTATTGATAATAACGATGGATTTATATACCGTCATTATTAGCAACAAAGACGGTGAGATGTACCGTCGTTAATAACAACAACGATGGTTTTATATACCGTCGTTAATAACAACAACGACGGATATATGTACCATCATTAGTAATTTAATATTATTTAATTATTTAACGATGATTGAACATACCATCGTTAATGATAACAATGATTGTCATTATATAGTTATTATTTTGTCATTATTATCAGTAAACAATTCACAATACATATTAATAAATATTACTAAAAATCAAAACACAATATATTAAAATATCATCTAGTAGTTTTACATCATTAAAATTGTAAAATTAACATCCATCTACATCAAAAGAGAACATTTGTGTGCAAAATATTGACTATGCAAAAAATGAAGCACTGCAATCCATCGCATTTTTGTATGCTTGACTCAATGATTGCTTCCAACACAACACCAACATCAAGACCCATCCTTGACCTCGCCTTTGCAACACAAACCTAAGCCAGCAAAAAATAGCATTAATGATGCTAAAAGATGCAATTGTAAAAGGGTAAAACATAACACTAACAAATAGACCAAAAGTATAAAATAAAATTGAACAAAAAGAAAAATAGAATAACACTATCTTTGCAAATATGCAGTCCAGTTGGGGCCTACTTATCTCGCCCTGATCTCGATCCACTACCCTTTCAAATCTCATTTGTACTACGGAAGCTAAGCTACTACCTCTCCTAATCTGAGGGGATTGCAAAGAAGGAGTTGCTTGCTTGCTTGTCCGATTACTGGGAGTCCTTCATCGTAGCACCTGGGAACGAATGCAGCAAAGGGGCAAAAATGTTCCCTCTATCCTGTAACAAAAATTGTATGAAATGAGTCCAGCAAAGTAGTAGGCAAAAATGTCACCATAACTGTGCAAAATTTTGGAAGAATGGACAGGATAGAGGGAACACTCAAGTACAATGAACTCAACTATGGTGAACCATTAGATTGCGGAATACTAAAGAACCACTTGATTGATGTTGTAGTTGAGGTGCTACCTAAAGGAGCAATTGACTGGAGGTCAATCCTCTATCCATGAACTAATTTTGAAAAAGGCACATTCAGACCATTTTTCTGCAATAGAAGCACATTGAACGCTTGCAAAGTCAGTGAGCAAATCCTTAAAGATTTGATAATGGTTAGCATTTAAAAGTCTAGCTATCAATTCTAATGTTTCTGTAGACAGGATTGTAGAAATATCTTTAAAAAGAGCAGAAACAATTTGTTGGAGAGAACTGATCTAATGTCCCTTATCACTGACCAAAAACCAAACAGAGAGAATAAAAAGTACGATTATGAGACATGATGACTACAACGGGTCTGAACCAGGAATTGGTTGGCTATTGCAATCGTATCAACAAATAGTCTTATTGAGAGAACATTCATGCTATACATCACTGCAGAAACAATTTATCGAAAAATAACGATGAACAACAAAAAAAAAATAGAAAATGCACTTGCATAACCAATTCTAAAACCAGTCGAAGGCCATAACTAATCTATATAGACTTCAATTTTAAACAAATCACCATAAATCCACATAGAAAGTGGAAGCTTAATCAGCAAAGATTCATTCTTGACACCACATATTTCCATGTGGTTTTTCATCTTAGACATTTTCAAAATATGTTTGTAATTTCATGCACCAATAACAAAGAAGATATTACATAACATCTAACAGATTATCCCAAAACATCTATTAATTACCACTGACACAAGTTACATTGTTGGCACTGTATGGACCAGGATCTCAGCCTAATTTTCTAGGCATATATATATAAAAAGATGCCTAGAAAAGATAAGAAAATAGTAGATTAAGCAAAGCCTCTTTTCATCAACCATTTCCCCCTATCCTTTAGTACCTATCTTTTTTAGCATGAAAACTTGTAATAATTCTATATTATATTATTTCTGTGGGCTAGCTGATGACCTTTATCTATAGAGCAAATTTATCTATATTATACATCCACAAAGACAATCATGAGCCTTTGGTTCTAGGAGCTCGGGCCGAGCTACTGGATTGGCCGATCGATAGGTTGTGACCGAGCACTTTAAATCGCGATAGAGCAATTCACCGATTTCAGCAATACGCAACCAACTTTATCTCCTCTAAACATAACCAATATTCACAATAATTGACAAAAGAAACAAGAACATTGCATTAATAGTTGTCTAACATTATAACAACATATTAAATAACATTACAACAAAGTAAGAATAGAGTTTTAGACAATACCAGTCCATTAGCATCCAAAGATGATTTTTGAGAATCCATGATCCTATAACAAATACATTATTATATTAATTAAATCAAAAAAATATAAACAATATATTTAGAAGTTTAAAACACTTACACCAAGCAAATAAATATTTATAAACATATCTCCTCATCTTTGATAAGCTTCGAGGATATCATCTGTATCGGTGGACATTGAATCTCTCTCCATTAACATATGATATGAGTATCGAGGATATGTCTTTGTTACTATGTGCCAACCTTTTGAGGTATTATCTTTCACATAAAATACTTGTGATGCTTGAGTGGCCAATACAAAAGGCTCATTTGATTTCAACAATCGTTGACAATTTACACTAACAAGACCATATTTATCCACTTTGATCCCTCTTTCTCTAGAATGTACATCAAACCACTTGCACTTAAAGACCACAATTCGCCTTTCACCAAGAAATTGCAATTCAATAATCTGTGACAACACTCCATAATAGTCAATATTTTCTGTGCCATAGTTTCCAACAACGAGAATACCACTATTTTGTGTCCTTAGGCCTTTGTTGTGCTCTTCAGTGTGGAATTTATATCCATTTACTTTACAACATACAAATGACTTTCTATATTGTGTAGGTCCATGTGACAAAGAAAGTAGATCTTCCATTTTTTTTGTTTTTGTCATTTTTATATAACCTCTCGACCTATATATTTTGAACAAAAAAAAAATTCATACTCTCACGATATAATCTATTAGTGAAAATAAAGACATGTATGTACATTAAAAAATGTCACTTACACTGACTCTGAACCACTTAACAAATTGTCTATCCCATTCCACATCGGACAAAACCAAATCGCTAGAAGCACGGATTTGCAAGTAGTCACTGCAAAGGAAATTTAGAGTTTAATCATAATTGGAACAACTTTATAGAAGAATAAGTTTATAGTTTCATACTTGTAAAATGATTGAACTTCTTCACAATTCTTTAATATGTACATGTGAACTTGCTCTTGGTCAACACGATCCAAATGAAGCGGTTTTTGCTTATCGAGTTCGTGAGAGGAAACTTCGCTTCCTACTTCGCCTTGGTCGTTTATTCATGGCGATCCCCTCGATGTCCCCGTATTAAAAAAATTTAATCCTAAACAAAAGGGATTGCCCAAACAACCAATTCATCGTCGTACTATTCGTTTAGAGAGGTCGCTTGAACAAACTAGTTGTTCAAGCGACCATCCTCTATTCTACGAGTAGCCGCAGAATAGACGATGTCCGGATCGCCGGTTTTTGTGTTTATGTTCGGGATCCAAGTATTATTTATCCATATACAGATTTATATCATGCTAATAGTTGAAAAACAAAAACAAACATGTAACAAAAGGAGAAAGAACAATAGGTATACCTCTCGATCTTCTAATGTATGACCTTCCTCCTTTTGGACGTCGTGTGGGCGACGATCTACCAAAAGTCGAAGCTTCTAGATCACAAATCTTCCTTCCTTGCTCTTCCAAAGCAAGAGGAAGAGTAGAAACAAAGTTCTTCTCCTCCTTAAAACCAACCAACAAGGAGCAATAAGAAACCTTGCCGCCGGCCAACTAGGAGGAGGACTTTGTGGTGGAATCCGGCCAAGACACCAAGGGAAAGCCCTATATCTTGTTTCCACCACCTAAGGAGAAGAGAATAGAGCCTTTTGGGCGCCGACCATGGGCCGAAAAGGGTCTGGAAAGGTGCTGGACGCCAGCCAATGAAGGAAGAAGAAGAAAGAAAAACTCCAAACCCTAACCCTAATCCTATCTCAACTAGGATTGCTATCTTGCCGCCCAAAACCCTAGCTCTCATGGATATGGTTCACACCAACACCCTTGCCCTCCTTTTATAGAGTTAGGGATAAATCATGAATTAATCTCCTCCATTGGTTCTAGGGATTTAATCTCAATCATCGGATCTAGAGATTTAATCTCAACCGTCGATTCTTAGAGATTTAATCTCTACCTATGGATCTTAGAATTTTGTTTCTATCCATTGGATCTAAGCTTCATGAGGTGTTAATAGGCTACATTAGAGACCATGAGGAGGAGTTGGATCTTGGCCACCTATGGATCAAGCCTACATAAAGTCCGATCCACTAAAGGATCATCATTGATCTACCTCACCAACCCCCATATGATAATATGAGCTCCATATATTATTTGTACATTTTCTCCCCGTGTTTAAGATCTCGAATGTCCGTCGATTAATTAATTTACTGACCATTAATTAATCAACATCTAATTCCATGAGTAGTACCACTCAACCTTTTCATCATGCCGGACCAAGTCCACCTGCAGGGTTTACATGATGAACCTTATGAGCTCCTCAAGGGGACAACATCATCCTAATATAGGACACGGTTTCCTCCTATAATCAACGGCACACCATATAAATAATATCATCTCCCAACTTACCGAGCCTATCGATTTAATCTATAAATCTCGCCCATTGGTAAATCAAAGAGATGAGTACTAAGTATATGTGCCCGTTATTATATCGGGATTAAGAGTATGTACAATATAATATATGAGGTCCGATTCGATTATGTAGTCAACAATAAATTGAATCACCTCTAAGTCGGTCCTGCTCAATACACACAAAGTGCACTAGTGTGATTCTATGGTCAAGACAAACAAATACCAAATCACACTACAACCATTCCGATGGTTTGTCCAAAGTCATCTCGGTTGTGAGCCTTTACTTATACTTTTCAAGGGGCCGATAACATGATCTCCCGTGTGACACCACACACCATGTTATCTACAATGTAAAATATTAGACAATATTGCATAACCATAAAAATATACAAACAATAATCATGTGATTCTTATTTCAAAATAAAGATGTTCATACAAAAGATAGACTTTTTAGTATACATCCCTACAATCTCCCACTTATACTAAAATACTATATTGTCCTTAAACTACCATACATCTGATCCCCATTCCCTCCACATGCCTATCAAAAGCTCTCGCTGGAAGGGCCTTAGTGAAAGGATCTGTCATGTTATCCTCTGATGCAATCTTGGCCACAACAACTTCTCCTCTCTTTAGATCTCTCGTATCAGGTGGTACTTGCGCTCTATGTGTTTACGAACCTTATGGGCTCGTGGTTCCTTCGAGTTTGCAACTGCACCACTATTATCACAATAAATTGTGATAGTTCTGGGCAAACCAGGAATCACATCTAAGTCCATCAGGAAGTTCCTGAGCCATACAACTTCTTTGGCCGCCTTAGAGGCCGTCACATACTCAGTTTCCATGGTGGAGTTCACCACGCATTTCTGCTTGACACTCCTCCATACAATGGCTCCACCTCTCAAAGTAAACACAAAACCAGAGGTAGACTTACTGTTATCCCTATCAGATTGGAAGTCAGAATCCGTGTAACCCACACGGAGTAATTGGTCTGCCCGATAAACCAGCATATAATCCCTAGTCCTTCTCAAGTACTTCAATATATGCTTTACCGCAGTCCAATGTCCCTGTCCTGGATTACTCTAATATCTGCTGACCATGCCCACGACAAAGCAGATATCTGGTCTCGTACAAAGTATCGCATACATGAGGCTTCCTACTGCTGAAGCATAAGGAACCGTCTTCATCTCCTCTATATCCTCAAATGATCTAGGACACATCTCCTTAGATAAAGGAACTCCATGCCTGAAAGGTAGAAAACCCTTCTTGGAGTTTTGCATGCTAAAACGCTCCATAATCATGTCTATGTATGAAGCTTGGGATAAGCACAACATCTTTTTCCTGCGATCCCTTATAACCTTGATCCCAAAGATGTGTCGCACCTCTCCCAAGTCCTTCATATCAAACTGTTTGGACAACCATACCCTTACGTCCGATAACACCTTGATATTGTTGCCAATCAACAAAATGTCATCTACGTATAGTACAAGAAATACCACTACATTTCCGTCACATCTCTTGTATACACAAGACTCATCCGAACTTTGAATAAATCCATAAGACTGGATTACCTCATCAAAGTGGATGCTCCAAGACCTTGAAGCTTGCTTCAATCCATAAATGGACCGATTAAGCTTACACACAAGATCCTCTTTGTCTTTAGCAATGAATTCCTCTGGTTGCTTCATGTAGATGTTTTCCTCAAGACTTCCATTAAGGAAAGTTGTCTTGACATCCATCTGTCACACCTCATAATCCATATGAGCTGCTATGCATAAGAGAATTCGGATAGACTTAAGCATGGCTACCGGCGAAAAGGTCTCCTCATAATTGATACTCTCTTTCTGAGAATACCCCTTTGTAACAAGCCTCACTTTGAAGGTCTCAACCTTCCCATCTATTCCTCTCTTTCACTTGTAGATCCACTTGTATCCAATGGTTTTTACACCATCGGATGGTTCTACTAGCTCCCAGACCTAATTTGAATCCATAGATTCAATCTCAACATTCATTGCACTTTGCCAAGATAGTGCATCTTTATCTTGGATTGCCTCGTCATATGTCCAGGGATCAGGTTCATGTTCGCCAGGGACCAAATCAGAAGATTCTCCCAAGAACATGAATCTATCAGGCTGTCTCACAACCCTCCCACTACGACAAGGTATCACCTGTGTATCCTCTGTGACACGCGGTGCAGTGACATGTGGTATATCCTCTTGTACCGGTGGTACTAAAGAAGCGACTTCCCCTTTTAACTCCTCCAGACTCTTGGGCTTGTGGCTCATCACATTGTCCTCCTCTATAAATCTGGCGTTTGTTCTAACGATCACCCTCTGATCTCTAGGACTATAAAACAATCCACCATTCGTTCCCCTGGGATAGCCAACGAACATGCGTACTTCTGTACGAGGTTCCAACTTACCAGCATCTGCCTTCAGCACATGTGCTGGACTCTCCCATATCCGAATATGTCTTAGACTAGGCTTTCGCCCAGTCCACAATTCTGTGGGAGTAGAAGGCACTGATTTAGATGGAACCAAGTTCAGAATGTACACTGCCGTGTCTAGAACATATCCCCAGAACGAATCTGGCAACTCAGAATAACTCATCATCGATCTAACCATCTCCATAAGAGTCCTATTCCTTCGCTCTGTTACACCGTTCTGCTGGGTAATGCCAGGTGCAGTCAATTGGGATTGAATCTCAACCTCTAATAAGTAGTTCCTAAACTCTCCCAAGAGGTACTCACCACCACGATCAGATCGTAGTGTCTTGATACTTTTACCTTGACGTTTCTCCACATCAGCCTTGAATTCTTTGAACTTGTCAAAGCATTCAGACTTGCAATGCATCAGGTAAATGTATCCATATCTCAAGTAATTGTCTATAAAAGAGACAAAATACTCGAAACCACCTTTAGCCTGGATAGATATAGGACCACACAAATCAGAATGAACCAATTCTAACACATCTTTGGATCTATACCCCTTGGCCTTAAAAGGCCTCTTGGTCATCTTACCCTCAAGCAAGATTCACAGGTTGAGAGATCCTCCACCACTAATGAACCCAAAGGTTCATCAGCTATCAACCTTTGAATTCTGCTTAGGTTAATGTGACCAAGCCTAAGATGCTAAAGATATGTTTGGTTCATCTTCGAAGGTTCTTTTCTCTTCTTGGAATTAGAAGATGAGTTATTAATTTCAATATGCATCGTGGGAGGTTTTGGTTCAAGTGTGTACAAATTTCCTATCAATGTACCCGAACAGATAATGTCCCTATCTCTTCTTATAACAACTCTGTCATTAAAAGAAATAGAATTTCCATCCAAAACAATTTAGAAACTGAAATTAAATTCTTTCTAAATAAGGGTATATAAAGGCAATTCTTAAGAACCAAAAGTTTATTTTTCTCAAAAGATAAATGAACGTCTCCCACTGCAACCGCCGCCACCTTCGTGGCATCGCCCAAGTACGCGGTAATCTCCCCCTCAGCCAGTCGTCTGGTTTCCTAGAACCCCTGCAAAGTATTGCAGACATGATCAGTGGCACCCGTATCTACACACCAGGTGCCGGTAGATAACACCGCTAAACATGTTTCAACGACTAGACCAAAAGATATACCTTTGTTCTTCTTGCGGTTGGGGCAGTCCTGTTAGTAATATATGAGAGATGTCCTAAGGCAATCGCCTTATGTATGAACCATTTATATGATAAATGAAGATTCACTATTTGAGTATACATGTTTAATGTATTTGATTGGATCTTAAACTCATTTTCTTGAAAGTCCACGTCCCGATTCACGGCATGAGAGAATTTGTGATTGGATCACAACTAGTGAGTATCTCTACATGTGTAATTGTGATGTATCGGAATTATCCTAGTCGATGAATTGATGGATTTGGACACCATCGATTACATCGAGACTTACAGTATACTCCTTGGTGTATCAAGCGGTGATTCTCCTTTGGAGACATTGTGATGTCGGAGTTAATCGTGGATGCTAGTTATGGTAACTAGTTCATTGGAGTGACCGGTAGTAAGACTTCATATGGTTCTCTGCATATATAGATATGTCGATGAAGTTCTTCTGTGGCTTAAGTCGATGTTCCTTTGACTTGCGGTATTCAGTCATCTTGATCATGGAGACTTATGCTTTGACATCTTAAGCAAACATCTCAGGAGATGTGGACCGAGATGATTGGGTATAAGTCAGTGATCGAAGGTGTTTGAATAGCCTATAAAGTTCACCACTCCTTGCGAGGAGATGTATACCCATGGCCTCGTCGGATTGTTACTAAAGTCTTTGGCAAAGCATTACATGTTTAGAGTAAAGTACTCTTGATACATGTGGAGTAACTAGAATCAGTGGGACGAGGAAATGATACTTGGGCTAGGTGTGGCGTAGTCGACCTAGTGGGGGTGACACAATAGACCATGTCTGAACCAAGTGGGTATAAGATGAGTGAAGGGAATGGGGCCGCGATTCATTCGAGCTCTTGAAGGGTTTGAAATAGTTACGGATCAGTTGATCTTTTGGTTAATTGGGGATCATGATGTACTACTAGGTGCCACTCATGATCGTTCTATAATTAATGGTTAATTATAGGCGGCCAACATAAGCCGAGAACCTATTTGGTCACCTTGTGTAATGAGTGTAATCAAAGGATTTAAAATGAGCTTGAGAATGGGATTCTCGGGAGAGAAACTATGTTTGGTTGGACCAAACATAAAGCGAGCATGAAATTTGTTTGATCATGATGGAGCGTGGATGGGCGTGTCTTATGAAGACATAATGGATGGACCAAAATGGTTTGGTTCTAATCCAATGGATGAGAATAAACCAAAGGGTTTGGTTTATATTAAGCGAATGAACCAAAGGTTGGTTGTTCGTTTTAACTTAAAATAAACCATCATGGTTTGGTTTATTTTAACTTATCTTAATGGAGGCGGGTTACGGGCTTTATGGATATGATCCATTAACCATTAAGAGAATTAGTTCTCTATAAAATAGGGCTTAAACCTAACCCTAAGGCTAATCAACCTTGGCGCCCAAACCCCTCCCTCTCCTATTGGCGCCCAACATCTTGTTGCCGCCCAACTTGTGGTGCAGCCTTCCAACTTGTTGCGCGACCAACCTTGGCCGGTGAACCTCGGCGACCCTCGGTGATCTCCTATAGGTTTGGCATCAAGGTGAGGCTTTTTCTTTCCTTGGTTGGCGGCGCCTATATCCTCCACCAAGCTGTCCAGTTTTTACGGACAGCTTCTCTCCTCGGGCGTCGTTTGGGCGGCGGTTGGTGCTCCGACAGCGGCTAACTACGGGGATTTGATCTCCGGTAATCCTCTAAGTGGAGGGCGAAGGATTACGTCAAGCGGTTGTGCGAATACCTCTCGGAGAAGCGAGTTTTGAGAACTTCGTTTTAGGATCGAATTTGGATTCGGATCGTGATCATCTCGATCCGTCGTCTTCAACACGAGGCTAGTAACCGTCACGAAGGCGAAGCTCGTGACTTAGCGAAGTCATCGAGGAGCTCGGCGTGGATCGGATAGAGGCGATTCTTACGAGGATCGTTCGGTTGATCCGTTCCGCTACACGTCATCTGAAGGTATAACGTAGTTTAATTTCCTTTTATTGCAAATTTTAATTACGGTTATGTCTACACTTGTTGTAATAGCATGCGTGTGTTGTGTGTGTTGTAATAAATATAGATTTATTATTTTTAATTGCTTCCGCTGTGCTCATGTTTACGAAACATGATCGAACACACCTGCCTTGTGATGCAGGAAACCATGATGGTATCAGGCCGGGTTGTGTTTAGCATAATCGTAAAATGGTTTTTGCGATAGTCATAATGTATTTCTGGAAATTTTCTAATTTTGGAAATTTAGAAGTATTTATGGAAATTTTTCAATTTTGGAAAGTCTAGAAGTATTTATGGAAATCTTCCACTTTTGGAAAGTTGGAAGTATTTATGGAAATTGATATTTTCCATAAATAAAATATTTGATTAGATTCTGGAAATTTGTTTCCTAATTTAATCATGATTTGATTTGGGAAATCAAATCTTAAAATATTTTATTTCCATAAGTAGTTTTAATGATTTAGGAAATTGGTTTCCTAAATAGATTTTCCTTAATCAAATAATTCCATGAATAAAATATGTGATTAGATTTGGAAATTTGTTTCCTAATTTAATTATGATTTGATTTGGAGAATCAAATCTTAAACATATTTTATTTCCATAAATAGTTATGACATATAAGGAAATATATACATGACATAATTGTATGTCATGTAATTGCATTAGATGCATAACATTATGCCATGCGTGTCGTGACATGTAGATGTATGTCATGTATGCCATGCCATGTAGATAATAGTTATTTGCATGCAAAGAGGATGAGACATAAAACCCTTAAACAATATTAAAGCCTACACCTTCCATTAATATGGTTAGAACCAGAGTTCTGTTTCTTGTTTGGGTTGTTGGACTCACTCCAAGCCCGGCTCGAACCTGAACATGTTCAAATCATTGGAATAGTTTAACTCTAATATGGTAAGAGTCAGAGGTCAATCGTTAGTTTGGGTTGTTGGACTCACTCCAAGCCTGGCTAATTGGTTGAATGCGCTCTAACCATATTAAAACTATTTCGCGATTAATGGGTCGGCTTTAACTTGGAGCATCGATTTGTTGGACTCACTCCAAGGTCGATGTGAAGAGAGGTGAAGTTGGGTGCTATGCATATGATGCATACTTGTTAATGTGTTAACAACCCAATGTATGTGTAAACATTCAATAAGTTGATAGCACATTGTGATAGTTACATATACATGATATGTAATCGGTATACTTGATACCCACCATCATAGCTAAGAATGGCTTGTTGGACTCACTCCAAGGTTGTTCTTATCTATGATGGATATCAGCACATTCGGAGATGGACCTACGATCTCCCGAAGTGATTTTAAGGGTTTTTGAAATTCGAAAAATGAATGGGATTTATAAATGTATATTGATGCACTTTAAAATCATTTTCTCATATATGCTCGCTTTGTATTTCTAGGTCAATAAATTGATCATGACGTCTTTGAATTTGCGCACTATTTTGGATTCGAACAAACTGACTGGGCCTAACTTCCTGGACTGGCTTAGAAACCTGAGAATTGTTCTCAAGGCGGAAAAGCTTGCATATGTCCTTGAAGAGCCTCTTCCTGACCGTCCTAAGGACGATGCAACTCCGGACCAAATGTTGGTCTATCAGAAACATGTGCGATTACGGTGGCGAGTTGCATCATGCTAGCGAGTGATGGAACAGCATATGGATGCTAATACTATGGTCTTCCATCTTCATGAGTTGTTCGATGAGCAAGCGAGATCCGAAAGGTTCGAGGTCTCTAGGCTCCTCTTCACTACGAAGATGCAAGAAGGTTCGTCTGTAGTGTAGTTTGTGCTAAAGATGAACGGGTACATCGAGCGGCTAGCTACCCTCGGTTTTGTGATGGATCATGAGTTAAGTATTGACTTAATTCTGCATTGTTTGCCCAAGAGCTTCTCGCAATTTGTGATGAACTATCGGATGAACAAATTGGAATCCACCATTCCCAAGCTCCTTAATATGCTGAAGACTGTGGAGCCTTCTGTAAAGCATGAGGAGAAGGCGGTTCTGTTAGTTGATTCCTCAAAGAAAGGTTCTAAGAGGAAGGCAAAAGAACAGAAGAAAGGAAAGAAAAAGGCAAAGAAGGCGGAACCAGCGCAAAAGGGCACTTGCCATCACTGTGGCAAGGAAGGCCACTGGCGAAGAAACTGCAAGATTTATCTTGAGTCCATGAAGAAGAAGAAGGCATCCGATGCCCCATCCTCTTCAGGTATCTTCGTTATTGATTGTCGTTCTATTTCCTTAGACACTTGGGTATTGGATACTTGGTGTAGCTCACATATATGTAATGACATACAGGGGCTAAGGAATAGAAGAAGACTTGTCAGAAGGGAGTCAAATTTGCGAGTTGGCAATGGAGCAAAGGTTGCTGCGGTCGCCATCGGAACTTATTTGCTGAAGCTCCCTAGTGGACTAGTCTTGGAACTGGACAATTGCTATTATGTTCCTTCTCTAATAAAGAACATTGTTTCTATTTCTTGCTTAAATAGAAATGGTTTCCATTTAACGTTTAGTAACAATTGTTGTTATATAACTTTGAATGGCGTACTTTATGGAACTGGAACTTTGAGTAATGGCATTTATACGTTGGACGTATCCAGTGACATTTTCAATATCGAAGCGAGCAACACGCGTGCTCAAAAGGATAATCACATAGACTCCTATATGTGGCATTGTCGTCTTGGCCATATAAGCAAGAAACGCATGTCCGAATTACACTGATATGGAATTCTGGAATCGTTTGAATTGGATTCATACGATACATGCGAATCATGCTTAAAAGGCAAGATGACTAAGTTACCTTTTACGGGAAAAGGTGAACGAGTGGGAGAGTTACTAGGTCTAATACATACTGATGTATGTGGACCTATGTCAACTCTAGCATTAGGAGGCTATAGCTACTTCATTACCTTCACCGATGATCACTCACGGTTTGGGTATGTGTTCTTGATGAAACACAAGTCTGAAGCCTTTGAAAGGTTCAAAGAGTTCAGAAATGAAGTAGAGAAACAACATGACAAGAGTATTAAAATACTTCGATCGGATCGAGGTGGTGAATACTTAAGTCAAGAGTTTCTTGATTATCTAAGAGACAATGGCATATTGTCTCAATGGACTCAGCCCTATACACCACAGCATAATGGTGTATCTGAGAGGCGTAACCGGACCTTGTTGGACATGGTCAGGTCAATGATGAATCATGCGACTCTTCCCAAGTCCTTTTGGGGTTATACACTTCAGACAGCTGTTTACTTGTTAAACAGAATGCCTACCAAGGTAGTCTCAACTACTCCATATGAGATATGGAATGGTAAGAAACCTCATGTATCTTACTTGAAGATATGGGGTTGTCCTGCTTATGTGAAGCGGACTGTATCAGACAAACTGGATGCTAAGTCTGATAAATGTCTATTTGTTGGATACCCTAAGGAAACAAGGGGTTACCAATTCTATCATCCTGTGGAACAAAAGGTGTTTGTTTCAAGGCATGCTGTGTTTCTAGAGAAAGAGTTTCTCTTGCAAGAAAATAGTGGGAGTGTCGTCGAGCTTGAGGAGGCTCGAGAGACTCAAATAGACATTGATGAGATACCTGGTGAAGCACAACAGTCGACAACTCATAGTGATGAGCAATCGGCTGGACCTATTGTAACACCACATCTTCGTAGATCTGGTAGAACACGCAATATTCCTGAGAGATATGGATTTCTCGTAAGTGAATCGACCGACGTGTTACTCATTGATGATGAGGAGCCTACCAGTTATGAAGAAGTGCTGACAAGTTCAGAAAGGGATAAGTGGCTTGGTGCCATGAAGTCGGAAATGGATTCCATGTATGAAAACCAAGTTTGGAACTTGGTTAACCCACCTGAAGGCATAAAGCCTATAGGGTGCAAGTGGGTTTTCAAGAAGAAAACCGACATGGATGGTAATGTGATTACCTATAAGGCTAGATTGGTGGCGAAAGGATATCGTCAAAAACAAGGTGTTGATTATGGCCGAAACCTATTACTTTTGTAGCTATGCTTAAATCCATTCGGATGCTCCTGGCCATAGCAGCTCATTATGATTATGAGATATGGCAGATGGATGTGAAAACAGCTTTCCTTAATGGAAACTTGCTCGAGGACGTGTATATGATATAGCCTGAGGGTTTCACATCGGTTGATAAAACCAAGGTATGCAAGTTGCGACGATCCATTTATGGATTGAAGCAAGCATCCAGGAGCTGGAATATCCGTTTTGATGAGACGATCAAAAAGTTTGATTTCTCACAAAATCCAGACGAACCTTGTGTGTACAAGAAGGTTAGTGGGAGTGCAGTCGTATTCCTAGTAGTGTATGTCGATGACATATTACTTATAGGAAACGATGTGTCAATCTTACTGATCGATGAAGGTTTGGTTATCAAGACATTCTCCATGAAGACACAGGAGAAGCAACCTACATCCTCGGGATTAAGATCTATAGAGATAGATCGAAGCGGTTGCTTGGTCTTTCGCGATCTACATATATAGGCCAGTGCTAAAGAGGTTTAGCATGTCGAATCCAAGAAAGGTTTCCTACCCATCGGGCATGGGGTACACCTTTGAAGTCTATGTGTCCGCCGCGAAGGCGAGAGGATTTGCATGAGTAAGATTCCTATGCATCATGATAGGATCTATCATGTATGCTATGTTATGATACGAGGCCCGATGTATCGTATGCTGAGTGTCACGGCGGATACGGTCCGATCGAGGAATGGATCATTGGGTGGTAATCCTTAAGTACTTGAGAAGAACTAAGGATGTGTTCTAATATATGGAGAAGGGTACATGGTGATACGTGGGTATCACGGATGCGGCTCGAGAGACAAGGATGATTCCATGTCTTTATGCAGGTATGTATTCACCTTGGAATGAGGCGATAAGTTGGAAAGGTTCCAAGCTTGACACTATAGCGGATTACGCCACTAAGCGAGAATACATTGCGGACTTTAGCGGCAGAGCGGTTTGGATCAAGAAGTTCATCTACGAACTTGATGTGGTCTCATCAATGATCCAAACATGTGCTTACGCTATCATCTTATCGAGAGAGATCATCGGTAGGAGCGAAATACAAATCGAGAAAATTCCCGAAAGGAACTTAGCGGATCCTTTGACTAAAGCATTACCTCGAAAGTAAGTTTGAGGTCATGTTAGAGCTTATGGTATTGGATACCGTGGCGATTGGCATTAGGCCAAGTGTCATTAGTAATATATGAGAGATGTCCTAAGGCAATCGCCTTATGTATGAACCATTTATATGATAAATGAAGATTCACTATTTGAGTATACATGTTTAATGTATTTGATTGGATCTTAAACTCATTTACTGAATGTCCACGATACGATTCACAGCATGAGAGAATTTGTGATTGGATCACAACTAGTGAGTATCTCTACATGTGTAATTGTGATGTAACGGAATTATCCCTAGTCGATGAATTGATGGATTTGGACACCATCAATTCTGTCGAGACTAGCACGAGGTATACTCCTGGGTGTATCCAAGCAAGGTGATTCTCACCGGCCGGAGACATTGTGATGTCGGAGTTAATCGTGGATGCTAGTTATGGTAACTAGTTCATTGGAGTGACCAGTAGTAAGACTTCATATGGTTCTCTGCATATATAGATATGTCAATGAAGTTCTTACGTGGCTTAGTGCGATGTTCCTTTGACTTGCGGTATTCAAGTCATCTTGATCATGGAGACTTATGCTTTGACATCTTAAGCAAACATCTCCGAGGAGATGTGGACCCGGGATGATTGGGTATAAGTCGAAGTGATCGAAGGTGTTTGAATAGCCTATAAAGGATTCACCACTCCTTGCGAGGAGATGTATACCCATGGCCACTCGTCGGATTGTTACTAAAGTCTTTGGCCAAAGCATTACATGTTTAGAGTAAGGTACTCTTCGATACATGTGGAGTAACTAGAATCCGTAGGACGAGGAAATGATACTTGGGCTAGGTGTGACGTAGTCAGCCTAGTGGGGACTGACACAATAGACCATGTCTGAACCAAGTGGGTATAAGATGAGTGAAGGGAATGGGGCACGATTCATTCGAGCTCTTGAAGGGTTTGAAATAGTTCGGATCAACCGGTTGATCTTTTGGTTAATTGGGGATCATGATGTACTACTAGGTGCCACTCATGATCGTTCTATAATTAATGGTTAATTATAGACGGCCAACATAAACCGAGAACCTATTTGGTCACACGCACAACGAGTGTAATCCAAAGGATTTAAAACGATCTTGAGAATGGGATTCTCAGACCGAGAGAAACTATGTTTGGTTGGACCAAACATAAAGCGAGCATGAATTTGTTTCAGTCGCAATGGAAGCGTGGATGGGCAGTGTCTTATGAAGACATAATGGATGGACCAAAATGGTTTGGTTCTAATCCAATGGATGAGAATAAACCAAAGGGTTTGGTTTATATTAAACGAATGAACCAAAGGTTGGTTCGGTTCGATTTAACTTAAAATAAACCATCATGGTTTGGTTTATTTTAACTTATCTTAATGGAGCGGGTTAACGGGCTTTATGGATATGATCCATTAACCATTAAGAGAATTAGTTCTCTATAAAATAGGGCTTAAACCCTAACCCTAAGGCTAATCAACCTTGGCCGCCCAAACCCCCTCCCTCTCCTATTCGGCGCCCAACATCTTGTTGCCGCCCAGCTTGTGGTGCAACCTTCCAACTTGTTGCCGGCGACCAACCTTCAGCCGGTGAACCTCCGGCGACCCTCCGGTGATCTCCTATAGGTTTGGCATCAAGGTGAGGCTTTTCTTTCCTTGGTTGGCCGGCGCCTATATCCTCCACCAAGCTGTCCAGTTTTCTGGACAGCTTCTCCTCCTCTCGTCGGAGCGTCGTTTGGACGACGGTTAGTGCTCCGACAGCGGCTAACTTACCGGGGATTTGATCTACGGTAATCCTCTGAGGTGGAGGACGAAGGATTCGTCAAACGGTTGACGAATACCTCTCCGGAGAAGCGAGTTTTGAGAACTCGTTTTAGGATCCGAATTTGGATTCGGATCGTGATCATCTCTCGATCACGTCGTCTTCAACACGAGGCTAGTAACCCGTACGAAGACGAAGCTCGTGACTTAACGAAGTCATCCTGAGGAGCTCGGCGTGGATACGGATAGAGACGATTCTTACGAGGATCGTTCCGGTTGATGCCGTTCCCGCTACACGTCATACGGAAGGTATAACGTAGTTTAATTTCCTTTTATTGCAAATTTTAATTTACGGTTATGTCTACACTTGTTGTAATAGCATGCGTGTGTTGTGTGTGTTGTAATAAATATAGATTTATTAATTTTAATTGCTTCCGCTGTGCTCATGTTTACGAAACATGATCGAACACACACACGCCGCGGTGCCGGAAACCCAACAAGTCCTTCTTCCAGTGTCCAGTCTGCTTACAAATGAAGCACTTGCCTTTCGGCTTCTTCACTCCTCCCTGAGTACCTCCCGCCGCCTTCGCCCCAGTTTGTTTCTTCTTCTTCTTGCCTTTCGGCTTTGAAGTAGAAACCTTTTGGGTCACCATGGCATGTGCCTGAGCACTCTGACGAAATAGCCCCTCCGCCGCCTGGAGTTCTGTGAGAAGTTCCGCCAACGAATACAACCTCTTGTTCATGTTGTAGTTCAGGCGAAACTGCTCAAAACTCCTAGGTAGAGACTGGAGTATGATATCGACTTGGGTTTCCCCATCGATCTTAGCTCCAAGGACCTCCAGCTCATTCAAATGAGTCATCATCTTGAGAACATGATCCCTCACGGGTGTTCCCTCGATCATGGTGGTCGTCATCAAGTTTCTCATGGCTTCTTGCCTCGCATGACCCGGTCACGGTGTCCGAAAAGCTCCTTGAGATTGAGCATCATATCATAAGCAGTGGGCATGGCTTGATGCTGATGTTGGAGTACATTTGACATAGATGCCAAAATCTAACACCGTGCCATCTCATCGGCCTTGATCCACTTCTTATAGCTCTCTCTCTCCTTTTCCCCAGAATCATCTGCAGGCTTGGGAGGACACTCTTCGAGGAGTACATATTTATATTCCTCAGTAGTCAAGACAATGTCTAGATTCCTCTTCCAATCTACATAGTTGGGTACAGTAAGTTTGTTCTCTTTCAATATCACAGCAAGTGGGTTGAAAGTCATTTTGAAAGAAAACCTAAGAATCACATAAATCAAAACATTAGATTTCAAAAAATTATTGATTCCTCAAACAATAAAATTTTAAAATCAACCAACACCTCAAAACACTGAGAATATCGTATGCCATGATAGTGTGGACGTATACGAATTCTACATTTGTAAAAGGAGATTTTACCCATTAATTTTACTATTTTGTCAACCTATCTTTTTGACAAGTAAAATTAATAGTTGGTTCCTCTTTGCCCCTACAAATAAAAGCAGTGACTCCGATGCGGAGGATACTTATATTTGTATCTAAGTGTTCACCATTACTCGGTACCAAGGTAATTATCTCGGGTTATGTGCCTTCCGATGGAGAAGTACACACGCTCCTTGATAATTCCCTATAACCATATTTGACCTTGTGATCCACAAACAAACCCATCCGATATGGAGGAAGGCACTCAGAGCCAACGCGCAAGTTTGTTTACATCACTTGTCAAATCGTAATGGAGGCCGTGGGAATTATAAAAAATTTTCCTCTCCTACTTAGTAATTTGAAAATGAGGAATTTTCCTAGTCTACGACATGCATATCAAACAAAAAGTAATAAATATGAAAAAAAAATTATTTTCCAACTATTATGGCTTTTGTCTTCAATATGTCTCCCGTCGCATCGCCATCTCGTCCGCTCCTCCTACGCCATGTACGAGCCATCCGAAGATCCAAGCCGAGACTAAAACCTATTTTAATTTACATCCATCGATCATATACTCCACGAGGGAGTGTACATGAAATCTAGATCGAAAGTACAATAAAATAAAGAGTGGCTAAACAATGTCGTATTTAATTTACAAAAACTAAATACTAGCCTCATCAACCCCGAGGATTCAACAAAATAAATATTTACACACATACAATCACATACACACATATGTCCATAATGGTCGGATCTTATGCCTGCAACCAAAGAGTTAAACTACGCATATCCTACTATTATCCGACACATATAATATATGAAAAGTGCATAAAAATTAACCAAATCCTAAACACACAAAATCGGAAACCTTGGCTCTGATACCAATTGAAGGGGATTTTGCTTATCGAGTCCGTGAGAGGAAACTTCGCTTCCAACTTTGCCTTGGTTGTTTGTTCATGGCGAACCCCTCGATGTCCCCGGATTAAAAAAATTTAATCCTAGACAAAAGGGATTTCTCAAACAACCAAGTCATCGTCGTGCTATTCATTTAGAGAGGTCACTTGAACAAACTAGTTGTTCAAGCGACCATCCTCTATTCTACGAGTAGCCGCGGAATAGACGATGTCCGGATCATCGATTTTTGTGTTTATGTTCGGGATCCAAGTATTATTTAGCCATATACAGATTTATATCATGCTCATAGTTGAAAAACAAAAACAAACATATAACAAAAGGAGAAAGAAGAATAGGTATACCTCTCGATCTTCTAATGTATGACCTTCCTCCTTTTGGACGTCGTGTGGCCGATGATCTACCAAAAGTCGAAGCTCCTAGATCACAAATATTCCTTCCTTGCTCTTCCAAAGCAAAAGGAAGAGTAGAAACAAAGTTCTTCTCCTCCCTAAAACCAACCAACAAGGAGCAATAAGAAACCTTGCCGCCGGCCAACTAGGAGGAGGACTTTGTGGTGGAATCCGACCAAGACACCAAGGGAAAGCCCTATATCTTGTTTCCACCACCTAAGGAGAAGAGAATAGAGCCTTTTGGGCACCGGCCAAGGGCTGGAAAGGGGCTGGAAAGGTGCTGGACGCCGGCCAATGAAGGAAGAAGAAGAAAGAAAAACCTTCCTTATTAGGTGCCGCCCAAGCCTCCAAACCCTAACCCTAATCCTATCTCAACTAGGATTGCTATCTTGCTGCCCAAAACCCTAGCTCTCATGGATATGGTTCACGCCAACTCCCTTGCCCTCCTTTTATAGAGTTAGGGATAAGTCATGAATTAATCTCCTCCATTGGTTCTAGGGATTTAATTTCAACCGTTGGATCTAGAGATTTAATCTCAACCGTCGGTTCTTAGAGATTTAATCTCTACCTATGGATCTTAGAATTTTGTTTCTATCCATTGAATCTAAGCTTCATGAGGTGTTAATAGGCTACATTAGGGACCATGAGGAGGAGTTGGATCTTGACCACTTGTGGATCAAGCCCACATAAAGTCCGATCCACTAATGATGATCCAATCCACTAAAGGATCATCATTGATCTACCTCACCAACCCCCATATGATAATATGGGCTCCATATATTATTTGTACATTTTCTCCCCATGTTTAAGATCTCGAATGTTCGTCGATTAATTAATTTTCTGACCATTAATTAATCAACATCTAATTCCATGAGTAGTACCACTCAACCTTTTCATCATGTCGGACCAAGTCCACCTGCATGGTTTACATAATGAACCTTATGAGCTCCTCAAGGGGACATCATCATCCTAATATATAGGACACAGTTTCCTCCTATAATCAACGACACACCATATAAATAATATCATCTCCCAACTTACCGAGCCTATCGATTTAATCTATAAATCTCGCTCATTGGTAAATCAAAGAGATGAGTACTAAGTATATGTGCCCGTTATTATATCGGGATTAAGAGTATGTACAATATAATATATGAGGTCTGATTCGATTATGTAGTCAGCAATAAATCGAATCACCTCTAAGTCGGTCCTGCTCAATACACACAAAGTGCACTAGTGTGATTCTATGGTCAAGACAAACTAATACCAAATCACACTACAACCATTCCGATGGTTTGTCCAAAGCCATCTCGATTGTGAGCCTTTACTTATACTTTTCAAGGGGCCGATAACATGATCTCCCGTGTGACACCACACACCATGTTATCTACAATGTAAAGTATTAGACAATATTGCATAACCAAAAAAATATGCAAACAATGATCATGTGATTCTTATTTCAAAATAAAGATGTTCATACAAAAGATAGACTTTTCAGTATAAATCTCTATACCAAATTGCATGCTATCCCCACTGATAAATCTTCGATGGATGAAAATATAGATAAACCATCATTACTTTCCATACATCCACAACTAGATGTGTCAAAATATTTTGAGCATAAACTAATACACTCATTTGCAATATAACCCTCAGCAATTGAAGCCTCTGGATGAGTTTTATTTCGAACATATGATTTGAAAGTACGTAACTTTTGTTCTATTGGATACATCCACCGATATTGAACAGGCCCCCCAAGAATAGCTTCCATCGCCAAATGAATTGACAAATGTATCATGATGTCGAAAAATGAGGGTGGAAAAATCTTTTCCAACTTGCAAAGTGTGATAGGAATTTGTCTTTCAAGTTGTTTCAAGTCTTCCATCTTTAGTGATTTGGAACACAAACTAGAAAAGAACATTGATAGCTCAACAAGAGCTTCATACACTGATTCTGAAAGTAATCCACGTGTTGAAATAGGAATAAGATATTCTAGGAAGATGTGACAATCATGACTCTTTAAGCCTGAAATCGTGTTCTCGTTAACATTTATACAATCTGCGATGTTTGAACAAAAGCCTTCGGGCACTTTTAATTCTTTAAGAAATAAACAAAGTTGGCATTTCTCACTAAAGGACAATGTGTAAAGTACAGCAAGAAACTCAAGATCATCTCTTATTGCAACATGATGTAATTCAGGCCTTATATTCAAGAGTTGCAAATCAAGACGTGTTTTATGGATATCTTTAGTCTTGCCTTTAATATCCATAATTGTTCCAAGAACACTGTCACATATATTTTTCTCAATATGCATCACATCCAAATTATGTCTCAATAACAATGTTTCCCAATATGGTAGTTTAAAGAATATACTCTTCTTATTCCAATTATCACCCCGTTTGTCATGCAATATTTTTGTCCTTCTAGAAGTGTCTTTACTTAAGATTATGCCTTCCAAATCTTGAACTTGACATAAAATTTCTTTTCCCGAAAATGATTTAGGCGGCAATCTCATTTCAACTGTACCATCAAAGGAATCCTTATCTTTGCGCCATTTGTGGTTGAATGGGAGATAACGTCGATGCCCCATATAACACTCTTTACCACCATGTGTCAATCTCATTGAGCAAGTATCTTTATTACAACAAGAACATGCAAAATTCCCTTTTGTACTCCATCCAGCTAAATTTGCATATGCCTGAAAGTCATTAATTGTCCACAATAAAGCAACACGTAAAGTAAAATTTTGTGAAGTTGATATATCAAATGTTTCTACTCCAGTGTGCCACAACTCACTCAATTCATTCAATGGTTGCAGATAGATATCAATTGCATCACCAGGACTTTCTGGACCAGGAATTAACATGGATAAAATGAAGTTAGATATGTTCATACACATCGATGGTGGTAAATTATAAGGAATAAGAATCACAGGCCAAATACTATATGTTGTTTTTGCATTTGCGAATGGTTGAAACCCATCACTTGTGAGGCCAAGTCTCACATTGCGAGAATCTGTGGAGAAATCTTTATATTTTTCATCAAATGATTTCCATGTCATAGAATCAGCTGGATGCCTTAGAACTTCATCATCAACCCTTACATCACTGTGCCATCTCATGTAAGGAGTTATTTTTGAACACATGAATAACCTTTGCAACCTTGGTTTTAGTGGGAAATAACGTAATATCTTCTTCGGAATCTTCTTTCCATTGGCTTTAAATCGAGTTTCCCCACTATGTCTTTCCTCCTTCCATCTAGATATCCCACACACTTGACATAAATCCATGTTCTTATGGTCTTTCTAGAATAACATACAATTATTTTTACATGCATCAATCTTTTCATAAGAAAGGCCGAAATCTCTAATAAACTTTTTAGCATCATAATATGAATCTGGAATATCAGAATTTTCTAGCAATATTTCTTCCTTCAACAATTTCAACAACATGCTAAATGATTTATTTGTCCATTGTCCAACATTTTTGAGATGAAGTAACTTTATTAATGCTGACAATTTTGAAACCCTTGACCCTTGGTATAAAGGTTCTTTTGAATCATTTAATAATCTATAAAAGTTTTTAGCTTCATCATTTGGTTCCTCATTAATATTGGCACGGTTTGAATCATCATAATGTGGATGTAGATCCCTTAGAAGATCTTCCATGAAGTCATCATTATCATCTAATTCATTTTCTGAATTGTGTGGCTCCAACTCATCCCCTGGCTTTTCTCCATGATGATACCAAAATTTATAATTTTGAAGTATTCCATAAACAATCAAGTGCATTTTAACTGATTCCCTAGACCCAAAACGTGCATTAACACATTTAACACATGGGCATCTAATTTCATTTGTTGCACCTGTTCTCTCAAAAGCATAGTTCAAAAAATTTTCAATCCCCTGCCCATATGCTTCACCAAGACGATCATTAATAAGATCCATCCATTTCTTCTCGGGTGTCATTCTCTAAATGGCAAAACGGTGGACAAATTTAACCACAAATAATGTTGGACTTGCAACTTTGCCATAAATGAAAAGATACATTGCAATATTAGAGGACTCACTTGTGTGAAAATAAATATACTAGTAGATTATAAATATTAAGATGAATTTACTTTTCAATCGATCATTAGTCTATTCTTGATGGAGCTATAAATTTATTCAAAAATATATATATAGGTTGGAGGAGACATTATTAGTCTAACACAAGGTAGGTTTACTATACTAGTCTAAGAAAAGATTAGATGAATTTTTTTCAAGCATGATGAGTTGATGTGCTAGTTCATTTTATTACTCACATATGGGCAAAAATATGACACACCTGGATTCCCTATTTCTAAAGGAAAAAAGTCACCAATACTAAAGAAACTTAGTTGAAGAAAAATCCTTTTCCAATGCTTCTAGATTAATCTGTAGTAAACATGGCAAGATGCTTTGTAAATCAAAGACAACTACATAAATTTAATTTGGTTTAAGAATGTTCAAATAAGGCTACTCTACACTTTGAAATATTAGGTAGGCAAACTCAAGAATAGTGTGCTTTGGATAGGCCGCATCATCTAAGGATCCTAGCAATACGTAACTGAACGGAAGCCTGAGCAGAATTTCTTAGAGTTTTCTGCATAACATTTTCAGATAATTCTAGCAATGGAGAAATGTATATATATTTGTATAATTAGTGTAGATTTCGGTAGCACTATATCCAGGTTTCATTCTTTGAGATGCAAATAAAGTTTGTTAGGAATAAGAAAAAAATTTGGCAACTAGATCTTGGCGTTTCACCTAATTTAATGAAACCAAATCAAACCATTAACCACCAAAAGTGTTTAAGACTCTTTTTGTCATCTAGAGGCTTCCTAAATCCATGAAAGAAAGGCCAATTTTTATGATTCAAGCTGCATTTAAGATCCATTATCTGGTAACTAGATGCAATTTCCTCAATTAGATGAAAATGATATCATGCGCAGCAACAAGAATCTATAAAACCCTAAATTATAATTTTTGAGATCTCAACATTGCACAATGTTTGAATATAAAAAGAGATAAATCTTAAAGTGTCAAAATTTATCAACTGAATGTGCATAAAAATACTAGAAATTTAAAGTGGAACAAGATTAACTCGGAAAAATCAGCCAAAAAAAAAAAACTGAATCTTTTAGCAAAATGAAGCAAAAAATCTCACCACAAATAGGAGCTCGGTGATCAAGGATTGTTGGACTGATGGAATTCGCTTAGAGATCAAGGAATCTCTACTGCACCAGACTGCCGATCACTCGAGAGATGCAAAAATCTAGGTTGTCATAAAGGCGAAGCTACGAAGGTGAGTAGTCGATGGGGAATTGTCGATGGGAATCGCCGATGGAAACTTGATGGGGATCACCGATGGAAGGGTTCGCCGAAGGTAATCACCGCCGATGGAAACTGGAGATGGAGAGGAAAGAAGTCGCATGAGAAATAACCTAGCATAGCATTTAGGAGAAAAAGTAAAAGGAAATAAATATAAGAAAAGAAATAAAATGAATAAAATAAAGATAGTTTGTAAGGAAATAGAAATGGAAAAAAACGTGAAAATGGATATAAATAAAATTATATTTTCATAATTAAAAAAACATAATGAAAATGGTTATAATTAAAAAAAAATAGTTTTCGATTAATAAACAAAGCAATTTAGAATCTCGACTTTATAAAAAAAAATCAAAAAAGTAATAACGACAGGAGAAAAAACCATCGTTGAAGGTCTTGCAATAACGACGGGAGGAAATACCATCGTTAAAGGCATGTCATTAACGATGGAAATAAAAAAAACCGTAGTTGATGATAAAGTATCAATGACAGGACAAAATACCGTCGTTAATGCATATACATTAACGACGGACATTAAATTTGGTCGCTATTGAACCACTAATAACGATGGTATTTTAATACTGTTGTTAAATTTCGTCGTTAAAGGTAGCTTTTCTTGTAGTGATGCTAGTCTCTATGCATTAACATTGTCCTTGAATGTTAATACTTGGCTAGGAATGATTAAGAGTAGTGTTCTCTATATCATCTCATTATCGATTCAACTAATCGATTGATATAGATAAGAACCTTCTACTCAAGGACGTTATTATACTTAGTTATTTAGCACCAATACAAGTAAATATAATTACCATGCCTTTATAAATAGGAATATGATACACTAAAGTCCATACAACAATCATTACATGATTGGTTCTAGGGCTTTCACTAACAATCTCCCACTAGCACTAGTGTCAATCACCGTAGTATCTAATACCCAATGACCAAGTGTGACAATCATGCTTTCTCTGTGCCAAATCCTTGGTCAAGGGATCTACAATGTTAGCCTATGTGGGTACTCTGTAAATCATCACATCTCCTCTATTGATAATCTCTCGAATGAGATGGAAGCGCCGTAGTATGTGTTTGATCCGCTGGTGTGAGCAAGGTTCCTTAGCCTGCGTAATCGCTCCATTGTTGTCACAATAGAGCTCAATAGGATCTGCTATGCTAGGAACCACCCCAAGCTCAGTAATGAACTTGCAGATCCAAACTGCCTCCTTTGCTGCCTCTGATGCAGCGATATACTCGGCCTCTTTTGTAGAATTAGCAACTGTGTCCTGCTTCGAACTCGTCAAGCTCACAGTGCCACCATTCAAGCAAAACACGAACCTTGACTGTGATCTATAATCATCCTGGTCAGTTTGGAAGCTGACATCGCTGTAACCCTTTACAGCTAGCTCCTCATCACTTCCAAATATCAAGAAATATTCTTTAGTCCTTCTCAAGTGTTAGTATGAGCCCTTAGTGCCAATTATGAGATGATTGGTGAGGGAGACTTTTGTATTATATTCTTTTATTAATAAAGGCAAAGATTGATTATTATATTTCTTTATGCGTGTGCCGGCTAAATAAATATAATAATGCCCATGAATAGTAGGTTGTTATCTACAGTATATCAATTGGTAGAATTGATTATGAGAAGTTGTAGAGAATACTATTCTTAAATATTCCTAGTCGAGTATTGTATTAATAGACAAGGGTTATATTGATACATTGAGACTAGCATGTAGGTCAATGGATGACTTGATCTCACAAGTTATGGATATGTGATATCACATTGATACATGAGTATATATATTGGAGACTATATATACTGAATTGACCCACCATGAGAAAGTATCATGGATCGTTATATGAGTGTCATATACTTTCTCATGTGACTATTGGTATGAATAGTCCTTAGACCTGAAGTCACTACGGTTCCCTACATAAGGAGTTATGTACTTTGGTATCGTCTAACGTCACACCGTAATTGGGTAACTATAACGGCGATCACTGAGTATGTAACGAATTATGCGGAGGGATGTGAGTGATGTAGATGGGATCTATCCCTCCCATATGACGGGAGTGATATCTTTGGCCTCTTGATAGAGTAGGACCACGAAATGCATGACCATGCTCAAATGAGTCAATATGAGATATTGAGCTCATTTGTTTAAGTGAATCTACTTGGGGATCAAGAAACATAAAGATTGATAAGAGGGTGACACGGTCTATGCCTCATTGATCGATCTGAGATATCAAGGATAGAAGGACACTGTCATATGATAATAGTCACGGAAGAGTTTGTCGGATCTCGACATTCTCATCACTTGGGTAGCAATGATGTATTGCTAGATGTCGCTCATTGCTTATGTATCTAAAATGGTTTTGGATACATTGTCAACTTTATGAGAGCCTATAGGGTCACACACAAAGAACATATTATTTTGGAGAGGAAATCATTTGGGTTTGACTAAAATGAATTATTAGTTAATTGGATTAACTAGAATGAGTAAGACTCATTACTTGGCTAAATTTGAGTTGGACTCAAATTGGTTTATGTTGAGTTAGACTCAAGTCAAACCAAGAGAAGAAGGCTAAAATGAATAATACATGAATTAATAATATAATACACGAATTAATAAATGGGGTTTTAAATGGGATTTAAAACTCATTAATGTGCATTTAATGAGCATTAATTGACTTCCTTTCTTTTACCATGGAGAATAAGGAAGTCATTTAATGTCTCATTAAGGTGTATTATGGTTGCTTCTTCTTCAACGTGGACAATGAAAATAAAAATCAGATTTTTATTTTTCGTTCACAACACAAGAGGGCCAAGTACCGAGTGGAAAAGTGAGACCTTGGAGTGGTTGCTAGGACAACCGAAAGGGCTTACCTCTTCTCTCCAAGATCGTGTGTGTGTGCACCGTAGAGGCGTGGACATTCTGACCACGCTGAGATCCGCAAATGTTCTGACTGGAATTCGAAGGGCAGGCTTCGAAGGTAATCTCGATTCCTATAGGATAGAATCGATAATTGAAACGAGTATATTTTTTTTGCTTGGATCTCTGGAGGGATCCTAAGTTTTCCGCTGCGAATTTTGTTTATCGCTCGGGATCCCTACATCAAGTACTTAAGAATATTCTTGACTGCTATCCAGTGACACTCACCTGGATATGACTGGTATCTACTCGTTATGCTCAAAGCATACGAGACATCAGGATGAGTACACAGCATGGCGTACATGATAGATCCTATAGCAGATGCAAAAGGGATCTTATCCATACGGTCTCTCTCCTCTCTAGAAGAGGGACTTTGAGTCTTCGAAAGACTCACACCATGTGACATCGGCAGAAATTTCTTCTTAGAATTCTGCATGGCAAACCGTAGTAATACTATGTCAATGTATGTACTCTGACTTAGGCCAAGCAATCTCTTAGATCTATCTCCATAGATCTTGATGCCTAGAATACAGGCTGCTTCACCAAAGTCCTTCATTGAGAAGCACGTCCCCAGCCATTTCTTCATAGACTGTAGCGAAGGGATGTCATTCCCAATGAGTAGTATGTCATCCACATACAATACAAGGAAGACAACTGTGTTCCCATTATCCCTCTTGTAGACACAGGGTTCATCTTCATTCTTAATGAAACCAAACTGTTTGATTGCATCATCGAATCGAAGATTCCAGCTCTGAGAAGCTTGCTTCAGCCCATAAATGGACCTTTGCAGCTTGCATACTTTCCCAGTATGCTGTGGATCAACAAAACCCTCAGGATGTGTCATGTACACATCCTTGAGCAAGTTTCCATTCAGAAAGGCAGTTTTGACATCCATCTGCCAGATCTCATAATCGTGGTATGCTGCAATAGCAAGCATGATCCGAATGGACTTAAAGATCACCACTAGAGAAAAGGTTTCATCATAGTCAATACCATAAATTTGCTTGAAACCTTTAGCCACCAATCGACCCATATAGATATGCGTAAGTCCATCCATGTCAGTGTTTCTCTTAAAGATCCACTTACACCTAATGGGTTTGACGCCTTCAAGTGGATCAACCAAAGTCCATACTTGGTTGGTGTACATGGATTCCATATCGGATCTCATGGCCTCTAGCCATTTCTCAGAATCTGGGCTCATCACAACTTCCTAATAGGAGGTAGGTTCATTCTCAATGATCATAACATCATCATGGTCAGACAAGAGAAATGAGCATCTCTCAGGCTGACGACGTACCCTATCAGACCTGTAAAGAGGTAGGTCTACCTGAACAGTGTAGGATATTTGAGGCTGCTAGAGGGGGGGGTGAATAGCGTCGCGCTCGTTCGATAATGAAATTTGTTCGCGTTCGTCTCTACAAAACAAGTTATGCGCAGCGGAATAATAATAGTAATAATGAAAAGCAAGACAAACATGCAAACACAATTGTTTAACGTGGTTCGGAACCTCAAGGTTCCTACTCCACGGATCGAGCTCTACGAGCTCTAGTGATCCACACGAAACCACTAAAAACACTCCTTGGAATAATCCGGAGGCGGAGAAACCTCGTACAATATGATTACAATAATAATCAAAATGCTACAAGCAAATACAATGAAATACAAAGCAATACAAGTAAAGAAAACACTTTACAAATGCTCTTGAATGCTTGATCGCTTGGTTGCTGTTAGTGAAAGCCCTAGAGCCAATCATGTGATGATTGTAGTATGGACTTTATTGTATCATATTTCTATTTATAAAGGCATGGTTATTATATTTACTTGTATTGGTGTCAAATAACTAAATATAATAATATCCTTGAGTAGTAGGTTCTTATCTATATCAGTCGATTGGTTGAATCGATAATGAGATGATATAGAGAACACTACTCTTAATCATTCCTAGTCGAGTATTAACATTCAGGGACAACGTTAATGCGTAGAGACTAGCATGTAGGTCAACATGATGACTTGATCTCACAAGTCATGGATATGAGATATCAAGTTGACACATGGATATGCATTGGAGAATGAATACTGAATGACCCGCCATGAGAAAGTATCATGGATTGTTATATGAGTGTCATATACTTTCTCATGTGGCTATTAGTATGACTATTAGTCCTTAGACCTGAAGTCACCATGGTTCCCTACATAAGGCGTTGCATACTTTGGCTTCATCAAACGTCACCCGTAAATGGGTGGACTATAAAGGCGATTACTAGGTATGTAACAAATTATGCGGAGGGATGTGAGTGATGTAGATGGGATCTATCCCTCCTATATGATGGGAGTGACATCGATATTCTTGATAGAGTGAGACCACGAAGTGCATGGCCATGCCCAAATGAGTCAATATGAGATATTGAGCTCATTTGATTAGAGTGAGTCTACTTGGAGTTCAAGATTTAGATTATACCGAGGATGACACGGTCTATGCCTCGATTAGTCAATCTAGATGTCAAGGATAGAGGGACATTGTCACATATTGTGAGAGTCACAAAGGTGATGTTGGATCTCAACATTCTTGTAACTTGGGTAGCAATGATGTGTTGCTAGATACCGCTCATTGCTTATGTTCCTAAATCGGTTTAAGAGCATTGTCAACGTTACAAGAACCTATAGGGTCACACACAAAGGGAAATTAGATGGAGATTAGGTTCATATGATGAACCATGAGGATTAGGTTCATGGGATGAACCAAATTGGATTAAGAGTAATCTAAATTAGACTAATTGAGTTAGACTCAAGTTGATTCAAATGTTGAATAAGTCTAATTTATATTTGATTCATCAAATCAATTTAAATTAAATGAATAGAGATTCATTAAATTAAATTGACTTGAATCAAATGGTTGGATTTGATCAACCATGGGAGATAAGAGGTCAAGTTTGACTTGACTTGAGAGGGAAGATGAAAGGTCAAGTTTGACTTGACCAAATGCCATGTCATGATGATGACTTGGCATGGCCGGCCAATGATGATGTTCCACATCATCATGAACACATCATGGGGTGGCACCTCATGAGGGAGACCAAGAGCCATTGGCTCTTGGAGTTACATGCATGCATGTAACCCCCTTATAGTGGGTAATGGATGATGTGAAGTTAAGTTGTGTAACTTCATCTTCTTCCTCTTCTCTTCCCTCAAGCTTTCTCTTCCTCATCTAGCCATGAACGTCCAAGGGGTGCTAGCACACTCTAAGATGTTTTTCTCCACCATTTGTCTGTGTGGATACTTGTAGAGGAGTGTACACTTGACACTCTCGAGTTCCGGCGAACCTTTTGGATGAGCGAGATTTGCGAAGGGCGTCGCATCGAGGGTAACGTCCTTATCATGTAGATATAAGGTAGATTTAGGGTTTTATACAAACACATACATGTTTTAGTTTTAATACATCTTCACACGGATCCGTGGCCGGACTTCCGGGGTTTCCGCAACGCAAAAAGCGATTTTTGCTGCTCGGAAAGTCCAACAGTTGCTTGATATCAACTTGGAGACCCTGATTTGCAGCAGCAAATTGCCCCAAAAGCCCTCAAGAAACCATTGCCATTTTCCTTTATCACAAGCTCCTTATAAATCTTCAACCTATGCTAGAAAAAGTCGATCGATCGGTGATGGGATATACATCGGGATACTCTGTTGTCATGCGAGACAACGGCTAGATCCATATTTGGAAAAGTCCAGCGGATCCATCATCGGATCGGTGATGGAGCCTTACTCGACGATCGAGTCTTGACTCGATACGTGCCCGATTTCCACGAGCACCGGTCGGATCACAAGATTAGTCATTTGACCATCGATCAGCGCCCACCTATGGCGATCAGCTGAAAATTCTGATCAAACCCTAGTTGGTGAGTCGGTCGGGCACACCTCAACAATGAGGTTTTAGCCCAAGTATGATTCGCCCATACTTGTTAGACCACCCTTAGCCTAGACCTAAGCCTTCTAGCCAACTCCATTAGCCTCATGCCTCTCGGATCCCTCCAAGTCATCCATGACTTGTTCATCCATCGCGCTAGCCTTCAGATGCTTCCATCGGCTATGTCATGCTAACGGTGTCTACACCGCCAAAGCACATTGGACTTACGCCGCCAAGACTCCGCTTGGACTTTACGGCGCTAACCATTGGACTTATGCTGCCAAGACTCCCACTTGGACTTTACGCCGCCAATATAAATCCCCTTGGACTTCTCAAATGTCAAGACTCAAGCTTGGACTTTCCCTTGCCAACCCATGTTGGACTTTCCATGCTAAGACCCATGCTTGGACTTCCCTTGTGCCAAGTACTCAAGACTTGGACTTTCCATGCCAAGTACCCATGACTTGGACTTTACCATGACAATTACATTGTCATATGTTTTTTTTCTAACATCAAAACATCTCTTGAGCCAAGCTCAAGTCCTAGTCAATCGTGACCTGGGCCGATTGCACCAACAATCCCCCTTTTTGATGTTTGACAAAAACCAAACAAAACAAAACATTTGAGTTAGACCATCTAACTCAAAAAAACTCCTTACCAATTATCCCAAATTGGTAATTTAACCTTCTCCAAAATATTTTCTCCCAAATATTCTCCCCCTTTTTGACTAACATCAAAAAGGTTATCTCTCCAAGGAGGTCAAAGTCTCATGTCCCAATGAGATCTTACAATCTCCCCCTTGGTCCAGAGATCCCTAGGATGCCTACCATCTTCCTAGTGATAAGTTCCATATCACTCAAGAGAGGCAATCCTATCAACTCTCTCAATTTCCAAATCGGGTCTCTCAAAATTCCATCAATTTTCCCAATTGATAACATTCTCCCCTTCTAGAAGAAAAACACATCCATCATCTCATGATGAATATCTCCCCCTAAAGGCTTGTTCCCCCTTGACCATTGCACCAACAATGTCCTTGGGAAATCCCTAAGCCAATAGGAACTCTAAACCATCAAAGATAAGGTTAGAAATTTAACATTGAACTTTCCAACACCTCAAATTTGATACAAACCCTAAAAACTCTCCTAATCCATATCCAATAGATTTTCACCCTTTATAATGCTTCCCAAAGCATATCCTAGGGTAAGGAGTGGTTAGGGACCTTAACCGCAGCTGAACACGGGCTAAACAAACTTGTTTTTCCCGAAATCAGCTTGGCAGTCGACTCCGTCAGATACCAGTCGACTGCCACTCACATCAGTCGACTGCCACCCAGGGTAGTCGACTGATAACTGAAATTTCTGAATTTTAGTTATTTGAATCGAATTTTAGAAAATCATAAAAAATTATACATATATCAAAAAATCATGAAAATTCATACGTATAATGCTTATGACCAATACAATGGGTGAAAAATATTTGAAAATTATTTTACCCATAAAATGCCGAAATTGATACAAAATTCAAAAGTGAAGAAAACTTCTAAGTTTTGGCTCACTTTTTATCAATCTCATCAATGGTGATTGCTCTCAAAAGATAGACTTCACCAAGGTTTTTCAAAATGATTTTAAAATATTTTCAAACCCTTATTTTGGATCATATTCCTTGGGCTCAATGTACATGACTTGTACACAAGCTTTTCCAATGATCCACAATTAAATTAGATGAGTTATAGTCTATCTAGATGCAAAAACTATGCACCTTGAACTCAACTCATATCCTAACATCTCACATGTATCTAGGGTGTATAAATACACATACATGTCAATGTAATGTGAGATGTGGATTTTGTTCTTTCTAAACTAGAGTTTCATGCATTTTTCTAAGACAACTCTACTTGATTCCCTTATAAATGGGACTTCAAGTCATGCCAAAGTCCTTAAGTCAATTTTAATCAATTAAATGCATGAATGATTATGACATTAATGATGATATAAATAAGTATATGCTCATAATCATGATGTCATGGCATAAAATGAGATCTAAAAACACATGACATTTAATGACTTAATCCTAAACATGAACATGACATATAAATGATAAAAATAAACATGATGTCATGGCATGTTATATGGCAAACAAAACATGGCAAATAAAATACATAGGTATAATGATACCTAAATTTTAATATTAGTTGTCATTTCATATAATTAAGTATATTTTGCCATATTATCACTAATCTCCCTAGTGTGACAAAAACCCAAAATGGCACAATATGACCTCTAAACCTAAAATGTGCCAATTTGATCATTTTATCAAACTTCTCAAATAATATTGGAACATCCTAAAATCTTTTAGGATTTAAGCTCAAAAGTATTTCCAAGGTAACCATAACCTTGAAAATGACCTAAAGTGTCACCTTTACCATGGTTGAGTTAACTACCCATCCAATTAAGGTTGGCACACCCTAACCCATCTAGCGTGAGTCAATCACGCTCTTAGGAACCCAAAACATATTTGAGCTCCTAGGGTTAATTAGGTATTCCTTAGGGATAACCTCCCTAGATACCCTCCTAATGACCCTGCTAGGCTTGTTAGCCTTGGTCATTTGGGTCTTATCTAGGTTGACTCTAGGGGTAACTCCCCTTGCAACCTTCTTAGTGGCCACCCTAGGTTTCCTAGAAACCTTAGCCACTAGGCACAACCTTTGGTCAACCTTAGGGATGACTTCCCTATTGACCTTGGTCTTCCTAGACCTAGTTTGTGTTCCATAATCAAATGAAACACTATAGTATGCCACCTTAGGCTTACGTTTGTGACCCAAACCATTCTTGCCCTTGGTTGACTTTTGTTTCTTGGGTCCTAGATGTTGACTTTGAGGTTTTGACCCTTGACTTTGACCATTGCATTTGATTTTGCATAATCTTGAGGGTCTTTTCTAGTTTTTCAAGCCTTGACCTCAAGGCTTGGTTCTCTAATTCTAATTGTCCAATTTTAGAATTTCGATTTGGTCTTTGGGCATGGGACTTCCTAGGCATATGCCTAGTCCACTTGGGATTCAAACCTAGGTGCTCTTGTATTTTCTTGATAGATTCCCTAGAAAAGGTATTTTTAGTGACATTAGTCCCAAATTTCTCCTTATTTCCTAAGTGGACACTTTTAGCTCCTAAACATAAATATTTATTTCTAGCATGCTTTTCATGGTGAATTGCAAGAGAATTAAATTTCCTAGCATGCTTTTGACTTTTAACTAAAGAAAAAGCATTATTAACATGATATACCTTAGGGTTTGCCTTAGTAGCTCCCCCTACTTGTGATGCTCCGTTTTGCCTCTTCTTTTCCCCCTTCGGGCATTGATTCTTGTAATGTCCCAGTTGTCGGCATTTGAAGCAAACGACTTCCTCCTTGCTTTTATGTGTTGAGGGACCGACCGACATCCTTGACTTTTGGAGTCAGTTGAGCCTTCTTTACTATTTTTGGGAACTTACTCTTGTAGTGCCAGGATTCCCTACACTCAAAAAAAATTATATGATTTTTGTTTAAAATCGAATTGCTTGAGTTACCTAGAGTGGTTGTAGGCACCGGAGTGGATTCTCTATCTCTCCCGGAGGTGGATGACTCCTCTTGAGATTGCTCCGGTGTGGAGGATGGTCTCTCCTCCTCAATCCTAGAAGTGGATGCTTCTTCCACTTCTTCCACCGATACGAAAATTGATTCCTTATCAACTTTCGAATCCTCAAGGTCTTTAGATGACGATGTACTTGCTTGAGCTTGAGAGGGTGAGCACTCCTCTTCTTCTTCTTCTTCTTGGACCGATGATGAGTTTTCATGGAGCTTTGCCACTTGGCTCCATAACTCTTTAGCATCCATGCACTCACCTAGGCTACACAAGAAGTCATTAGGAATTAAATCGAAAATGAATTTGATTACCTTCTTGTTTTTCTCGAATCTTTGGAGTTGATCCTCACTCCATCTCTTCTTTTTGAGGAATCCACCTTTTGGTCCTCTTGGATAGTCAAATCCTTCCATTAATAAGGACTATTCCTCTAAATCCCTCATCATCAAAAAATCTTCAATTCTTCTCTTCCAAGAATTGAAGCCTTCTCGTCCATATAATGAGTATGGGACCGGTGTGTTGATGTCCCAACCAAGTTGTTCTTCCAACTCCATCTTCACCCTCTAGCTTCTTTGTCTTAGCTCTCGGCGGTTAGTTCGTAGAAGAGCCCTGAGCTCTGATACCAATAGTAGGATATTTGAGGCCGCTAGAGGGGGGGGGGTGAATAGCGTCGCGCTCGTTCGATAATGGAATTCGTTCGCGTTCGTCTCTACAAAACTCGTTATGCGCAGCAGAATAATAATAGTAATAATGAAAAGCAAGACAAACATGCAAACACAATTGTTTAACGTGGTTCTGAACCTCAAGGTTCCTACTCCACGGATCGAGCTCTATGAGCTCTAGTGTGTTGGTGCAGGGGCACTAGATAATCGAACCTGTGTTTTGATTATGGCAAAGACACAAAGTTAAGTTTACATCGTTATCTCACGAGCTAAATCGAGTGTGCAGAAAAGTACTAAAGCTGGAGCTGAAGGCTAGCGACACCCAGAGGAAGCCGCGGTGGTCGGGCGACACTCGAGTGACTTCGGAGGGAGCCGAAGGAATCGAGTGGAAGGCCAGAAGCGAGAGCTACAAGGTAAGTATCGAGGAAAGCTCGTGTGAGTGAGAGATTGTAAGGTTGTGTCCTCTTTACGGGGATGACCGTAGGCGGCGATCCGACTAAGACTTCCTGTGGAAGGTCTAGGTCGAGATCGGACGGTTAGAAACCGTCGCATTTATCATTTTCCGAGCTAACCTCTTACTGCAGGGAAGTGGCCATGCTGGCAGTCAACTGATGGACGTTGGGCAGTCGACTGATGCTCATCAGTCGACTGATGGGAGGCATCAGTCGACTGATGGCGACGAATCAGCCTTTGCTCTAGGTCAAAACGGATAACGTTTGACACGGCCACTTCGCGATAAAATTTGGACAACTTCGTGATCTATTCCAATAAAAAAGGAGACAAATTCAGAGGCCAAAATCTATAAAAGGAGGGGAGGATTCCAACTTCAAATATCATCAAGTTTATTCATCAAGTGCTCCTACAACGCCAACGCTCCAACACCGTCATAACGCCGACGCGACAACAAGCTCAGATCTTCTTCGTCGGCAACAGCATCTAGTAATATATTTTAATATTGTATTAGTTGTTTTTATTCGTAACGAGGTGAGGTAGGCTTGTTGCCTCATCCTCGTACTTCCGAATTTTGTGATCATTATCTCCTACCTCCAATGAGGAGGAGACGTTATAGTGTTTTGCCCTCCGTACGTGGCCTAGGACTGATAGGGCCTTGGAGTAGAAACCGCTGGGTTGTGAACCAAGTAAAATAAACGTGTCACTTTATTTTCCACTGAGCTTACTCGTTTACTTGTGTCTCAACGAATGAATTCGAACGAAAGATTTACGATCGCTATTCACCCCGCCCCCCTCTAGCAACGCTTCTCGATCCAACAATTGGTATCAGAGCGGGGGTGCTAAGATTTGGTGAAACCACCGATCTAGCACATTTTGGTTTTCTGTTCGTATTTTTCGATTCATATTTTTTTTGGTCTTTTTCCTCTCGCACTACTAATCCAAGACGAAGTCTTTATTGGGGGATCGATACGGCCAACTAGAGGGGGGTGAATAGCCCTCTTACGATGGATGTCATAAATTGCTCGTCTACAAAAGATTAGCGCAAGCGGAATATACAAATACAAATAGACAAAGCAAAAGATAAACAATAAAACAAACGCTAACACGATGGTATAACGTGGTTCACGGCTACGCCGCTAATCCACGGTCCGATTCGTCCAAGGTGAATCACTCCTCCAAAGCCAATCACTATTGGTATCTCCTTTGCACCAAGCTAGGTGGAGATAACCTTTACAAACAAGATCACTCTTCTTACAATAAGAATGGAGTAAAAGCAAGTAAGAAGATTTTAGAGCTTGTGGGGCACTTGGATGGTCATTTGGAGTAAGAGCATTAACCCCCCAAAGCTCCACACCCTCTCTTTTTATAGAGAGGAAGATTTTCTTCCCGTTGGCCGCCACCAATGATCCGCCGCTTTGGCGCCGATCACATAACTCCAACGACCTCGAACACGCCGATCCCGACCGCTGTAGTCCAACGGAACACTTGGCAATGATCGATGGACCTCGTCGATCACGCCCTCCGTAGTCGACCGCCACGGCCACGAGCGGTTCTGCGGCTAAACCTTTCGACACCGATCGCGCTTCGTGAGCCGATCGGTGGTTCGGGCAATTGATCGCCCATATATGACTGATCGCTAGTCTCAAACCAACCAGTCGAACTACGTTCAACTCGGAGCAGTCGACTGCAATTCCATGGCAGTCGATTGGTGTTGGGAAATCCCATCCGACACTTAGCCAAATGGCAAAGTTTCACCTAAGAGCTACCCCTTCCCGGGTTACATTCGCTCACTCTCATCTCTCGGAGTCCCTCACCTTTGAAGTTCTCTTCGTTCGCGGCCACGTCCCTCGGCAGCATCAGGCGTACGACTCTACAATGCTCCTTCGCGTCTCTTGCCTCGAAGTATACTTCCTCCGGCTTCACTCCAAGCTCCTCGTCCGGTGGTCCCTCGGATGCTCCAAGCGCACGGCTTCCGCAAAGCCATCCTTCACCGACTCAAAGACCGAGTCATGAGTTGTGAAACTCGCCATGGCTCCATGTGCGAATTACTAAGTCCTGCACGTCTTCAATGAACATATCAAATCAACATAACAAACTAACTTAAACCCTTTGCCACACACATCAAAACCTAATCATGGCAAGAGATTGCCCTAACAATCTCCCCCTTTTTGATGTGTGGCAATCCGTTTAAGTTAGGTAAAAACATTTGATAAAAATTTCTAAGGTAAGAAAGCATGTAAACATAAACATGATATAGCAACATGCAACTCCCCCTTAATCCATGAAACTCCCCATACATATTTCTCCCCCTATCATAATTAACTTAAACATAATTATTTCTCCCTCTTTGACACCATCAAAAAGATTAACACTAAGTTATAAACCCATGACATCAAGTCTAATAGAAGGAAAAATACCAAAAACATGTTTAAAATCTGAAATCAGAAAATATTAGACTATTTTTCAGGTGAGCAGTCGACTGCTATTAGTATGGCGGTCGACTGACACAATGGTTTCCGAAATTCTGATTTTTTGGGCGAATTTCAGAAATGCATTAAAAATTCTAGAAAATTCAAAAAATAGTGAAATTTGGGGAACATATTTCTTGTAAGGTTCTTCATCAGTGAAAAATAATTTTTCATGAAAAATCATCATATTTTCACGTATTTGGCAAAAATCCAAAAGCTATAAAAATCACTAGGTTTTTGATCATTCTAGTATCAAGTTTACCACCTAGTTTGACATTCAATTATTTCAAAACATGAACACATAGATTTTAAAGTAAGAAATTGTTTTTAAAACATATGAAATATCCAACCATGATCTTTGGGCAAAATGTCTATGAATTAAACATAAGCCTTCCCCATGATTGGTCTATTATTGCTATTTTGATAATTTAAATGACCATCTAAATGCCATAGGCATTAGTGGACATTTGTATCATCCTAACATCTCACTCATGCTAAGTTTTCAATAATGGTAGCCTATAGTGAGTGTGAGATCTATCCTAGAGGTATTTGTATATACTTAACCATTATATTTATGCAATTCTATCAAGGTTAAGTATCACCCTAACAATCCTCATGATCATAAAGACATATATGTGTGAATTTTACATTATGATCATGAAATACATGTATTCATTGAATTGTTATCATGCATTAGGTATTATATCATGATAATAAGCAAATATTATCTAAAGCATGATTTAACCCTATTTCTCATGATGATGTGCCAAATTTCAAAATCATAAATCATGATTGCACATATACATAGCAATTGCATTGATTATCATGATTTAAGCATTATTAACTATTTATAGGCACGTTATCATCACCTAACACTATTTCAAAATGTTGTCCCGCCATCCTAAGTCAACCAAAATATGATATAGGTCAATTGTATATGGTTGACTATCCTAGGGTTATCCTAACCCTTAAGGATGTATTTTGGAACCCAAAATAAGTTCTTACCTATTGGATTCACTAAGTACTCCTTGGGGTTCCATTTCCTAGCTATTACTTTCTTCTTATCTTGTCCCCTAGCAATTAGGCATTTAGAGGCCTTTTCATTTTTCTTTTCTTTGTATCCTAGGCCTTTTTTGTTAAAGCTTGCCCTTTGACTCCCTATGATCATGTTCAAGGTGTTGGAGCCTATTGTGAACTTTTCTAGGGCTTTGGTTAAATAATCTACCTTTTCCCTTAAAGCCCTATTTTCTTCCATACATGCATCACTAACATCCAAAGGCATATAGTTATCATGTGAGCATGCATCACCATGGCAAGAAGAAATATTTTCATTTTCATTTAAGCATGCCTTTTCTAACTTATTTTCTAAGTCCTTAATTTGATCTAGCATGCTTTTGTTCTTCTTCTTAGCTCTAAATAAGTCCTTAGTGAGGCTAGAAATCATAGAAACTATTTTACTAGGTGAAAGATTGGTTACCATAGTTTCCATGTCCTCTTCTTCTTCGGATGAGGAGGTAGAGGAGGCTCCCCCTTCACTTGAGCTCTCTCCACTTGAGCTTGATTCTTCATTTTCGGTGGAGGAGCAATCCAAGTCATCGAAGGCCATCAATGCAAGGTTGGAGTAGACATGCTCTTCTTCATCGGATGAGGAAGAGGAAGAAGGGTCATTCCATGTCTTGGCCTTGAATGCTTTGGCCTTCCCCTTTTCCTTTGCCTTCTTTTCTTCTTCCTGTTTCTTGTTCCCCTTTTTCTTCTTCTTTTCTTCTTTCTTCTTCCTCTCTTCTTTGCTTTTGTTTAGGAGAGGACAATTGTCCCTTATGTGGCCCTCTCCTTGGCAATTGTAGCATATGACCTTTCCCCTTGGTCTTCTATTCCTATCATTAGACTTATTAAATCTAAAACCTTTTAATGCACGCCTTACCCTCCTTACCATATACGCTTCTTCCGTGCTATCCATGGAGGAGGAGGAAGATGCTTCATCATCGGAGGAGGAGGGGATCTCTATCTTCTTCTTTCCCTTATTTGCCAACAATGCTACTCCCCTTGAAGGTTGGATTCTAGGCTCTTCTTGTATACCTTCAAGCCTAGATTCATGTAATTCCATAGTGGAGAAAAATTTATCTAGAGTACTTACCTCTAGATTCTTTGAAATATAAAATGAGTCCACCATTGAACTCCACTTGGATGATCGGGGAAAAGCATCTATGGCTTTCATTATCATATCCTGATTGGAGAGCTTTTCACCTACACTTGTTAAACCGGTTAGTATTTACTTAAATCTAGAGTGTAGGGATTTTACCTTCTCTCCCTTTTCAAGTTTGATATTGGACAATTGGGAGCGAAGAACATCTCTCCTTGATAGCTTTGCCTTGGATGTGCCTTCATGGATTTCTATTAGTTTCTCCCACATTTCCTTGGCGCTAGCACACTCTCTTATCCTATTGACTTCTTGTTGAGGGAGGACATTGTATAGGTGGTGCTTGGCCATTGAATTTGCAAAGTATTCTTCTCTTTGCCTCTTGCTCCACCTTGATTTCTCCAATGGCTCCCCATTTTCATTCCTAGGCAACTCGAAACCGTTTTTCATTATTAAAAGGATTTCAAAGTCAGTTTCGAAGAATACCTCTATTCTCTTCCTCCACCAAGAGAATTCGCCGTCGAACTTCGGTGGGTGAATGTTGGAGCCGGCCATTTTGAATGTTGCTTGTTGTGGCGGTTAGTTCTCGACAAGCTTTCCTTGGCTCTGATACCACTTATTGGGGGATCGATACGGCCGGCTAGAGGGGGGTGAATAGCCCTCTTACGATGGATGTCGTAAATTGCTCATCTACAAAAGATTAGCACATGCGGAATATACAAATACAAATAGACAAAGCAAAAGATAAACAATAAAACAAACGCTAACACGATGGTATAACGTGGTTCACGGCTACGCCGCTAATCCACGGTCCGATTCGTCCAAGGTGAATCACTCCTCCAAAGCCAATCACTATTGGTCTCTCCTTTGCACCAAGCTAGGTGGAGGTAACCTTTACAAACAAGATCACTCTTCTTACAATAAGAATGGAGTAAAAGCAAGTAAAAAAAGTTTAGAGCTTGTGGGGCACTTGGATGGTCGTTTGGAGTAAGAGCATTAACCCCCCAAAGCTCCACACCCTCTCTTTTTATAGAGAGGAAGATTTTCTTCCCATTGGCCACCACCAGTTGACTGCTGCCCTTTGGCAGTCGACTGCCGCCACTCCAACGGCCTCTGAACATGTCGGATCCCGACCGTTGTAGTCTAACGGAACACTTGGCAGTCGACTGATGGGCCTCGTCAGTTGACTGATGCCTCCGTAGTCGACTGCCCAGTCGGCTACGAGCAGTTCACTTAGCCAAATGGCCAAGTTTCACCTAAGAGCTACCCCTTCCCGGGTTACATTCGCTCACTCTCATCTCTCGGAGTCCCTCACCTTTGAAGTTCTCTTCGTTCGCGGCCACGTCCCTCAGCAGCATCAGGCGCACGACTCTGCAATGCTCCGTCGCGTCTCTTGCCTCGAAGTCTACTTCCTCCGGCTTCATTCCAAGCTCCTCGTCCGACGGTCCCTCGAATGCTCCAAGTGCACGGCTTCCGCAAAGCCATCCTTCACCGACTCAAGGACCGAGTCATGAGTTGTGAAACTCGTCATGGCTCCATCTGTGAATTACTAAGTCCTGCACGACTTCAACGCACATATCAAATCAACATAACAAACTAACTTAAACCCTTTGTCACATACATCAAAACCTAATCATGGCAAGAGATTGCCCTAACAGTCTTGGTACGTTTCTTTTGGTTGTGTGCTTGCAAGTTTTCTCTCTTGGAGTAGCCGACGGTAAAAGGGCCATAACTTTTCGAACAAGTGGACTCACATAACGATCTACCTACCAAATCGAAGCTCTCTGAGAGATCTACATTTATTACAAGGGTTTACCCTCATAACAAGCTGTTTCCAGACCCAAAATCCAACGTCTATTACCCTTTCAGGGACATCAAAGGTCGTAAGTTGTTAGTTTTCTTTAGTTTCTTATTTTTCTCATTTAATTCTGTTTATTTCCTATTTATTTCCCGCATTACTAATCCAAGACCAAGTCTTAGAATTCCCTTTGGTTTTTATTCGTGTTTTGCAAGATACTTAATGGCTCACATTGAGGGGTATAGCACCACCCGACCTCCGTTCTTTAACGGAGATGATTTCCGTTATTGGAAAGATCGGATGAAGTGTTTCTTGAAAACACAAGTCGAGACTTGGATAATAATCCAAACCGGCTTTTCTCTACCCACCAATGATCAAGGAGAGACCTTGGATTTCAACAAGAGGACTAACTCAACCAAGAGACAAATTGAAGCCGATGCAAGAGCAACTCAAATATTGCAATGCGGGTTGTCCAAGGAGGAACTCATCCGCATCAGACCATTCATTAGTGCCTAGGACCTATGGAACAAATTAATCAAGCTACACGAAGGAACGTCCGATGCTAAGGTATGTAAACGTGACCTTCTTTTCAATAAGTTGTATAACCTTAAGATGCAGGAACACGAGACGGCGACGCAACTACATGCCCGTGTCCAGGACATTATCAACGGCCTGCACACCATCGAACACAAGGTCGAAAACCGTGACCTACTAAGGTACGTTCTTAACTCATTTCCTAGGACTACCTTGTGGGCATCCTTGGTCGATGCCTACAAGGTCTCTAAGGACCTTTCGAAGCTTAGGTTAGATGAATTATTTTCCGAATTTGAACTTCACGAACAAACTAACGTGGTCCGGGCCGAGAGAGGTATTGCTCTACTTGCAGGACAAAGAAGCAAGCCACCTACCAGGCAAGAAGATGGACTCGAACCCGACGACGAATTAGAGTCCGAATCCGAAAAGGTGGAAGCAATAGTGAACGTAGTATGGAAGATCGTTCGGAGGGAAAGGAGGCTACTAAAGAATCAAAAGAGGGCACAATTCAAATCAAATCAAAAGAAGGCTTTTCATGCAACATGGGACAACGAAGAAGGCGGCGACATATCATGCATGACAAGACCCGAAGAGTCCGAGTCAGAGTCTGAATCCGAATCCAATTACAACACCGACTCCGAACTCGAGGACTACTTCGAGAAGCAACTCAAAGCTGGACCAAAAGAGAAAATTAAGGTTAGCTGCTCACTAATTCATACGCTTTACAATTCAATTAAAATTCTTAATAGGAAATTAACTAAGTCCGAGTCTAGGGTTGAGTCGTTACTTGAGGAGGTTGAAACCCTCAAGCAAGAAGGCTACTCTAACCTCTTCAACTAGTCAAGTTCAAGAGGGAAACTCAACCCAAATAGAAAAACTTGAGGAGGAGAATTCTCTCTTGAAATACCGAGTTCAAGAGGTTGAGGCTAGGTTGGAAAAGTTCACGTTGGGATCTAAGAACCTTAATCGACTACTTGGAACCCAAAGAGCCGTCTACAACAAAGCCGAACTCGGATTTAAGTCAAAGACTACGAATAGGTCTTATATGTCTATCGTAAATCGTAGTCATCAAAGAGTCCAAGCATGGGTCCCAAAGGTTTTATTGAATTCACATATAAGGACTAATAAGTTTTGGATTCCCCAGGATCAAATTCATTATTTGAATAGACCATATTGGTTCAATGGTCCAGGGGGAGCTAACACTAAAATAGTATACTCACTTACTTAGCAAAACCATTGAATATTTTACTTTAATTTGTAGAACGGCTAGATAGGGAAAATAGTTAGTCAACTCTTGACAACATAGTATCAGGACGCGGCGAGATGATAATATGTTAGGGAAACAAAGTATCGTGTATTCGAGCTAGATAAGGCGTATCTAGCTTGGTGCACTTGACCGAGTGGAACTAGCTGAAGCTACCTCGCCGTATCCTAAACTAGTTAGACCAGGAAGTAACCCTATGTGACTTAAGTGATATTTTCTTGAATTTGGCTTTGTCTAAGGAAGTGGTCATTGTTCCGATCAAAGAAGGCCTCTGTGCCTCGCCACGACCTGAAAGTCAGTTTCTCGAAAAGTTACTTAACGATCTAAAGGTTAAATCCGAATCTAACCCAAGGTTGACTATCTTTAATCAATTTAAAATTATCTCACAAAACATATAAGGTGAACAAATTATGAGACACATAGAATGGGTGAGATGTCAAGGATAATTGAAATATACTTAAAACAATCTCTTCAAGATACTACTTATTTTCTCAACTGTTGTACTTAACAACTCTTAGGCCAAAGTTTAGCGGCCCCTACATCTCTTATATTTCATATATTTGACTAAGGGGGAGAGCAAACTAACCTTAAGGGTTATATTATAAACCTTTAGATTATTGGTGCAGAGGGACACACCTCGAACCAATCTATCTAACTACTGCTAGACGCATGCTTGGACTCATATTTGATTTATCTAGATGCATGCATATATGACATTGTTTTTTAAAACCCCTATTTTATACAAAAACCCCAATTTTTTTTTTGATTTATGGCAAAAGGGGGAGAAGAACGAAAGTTAAGGGGGAGTAACACAAAATATGATTTTGAAAACTAAAGTATCTCTTTCAAAACTCACCTAGGGTTAAGGGGGAGCTTTTGGGAATGACATTCATCATCTACTATACTTGTTTTATGCTTTAATTTCCTTAACTTTGTGTTGGTTTGCCATAGATGAAAAAGGGGGAGATTGTTGGTGCAGGGGCACTAGATAATCGAACCTGTGTTTTGATTATGGCAAAGACACAAAGTTAAGTTTACATCGTTATCTCACGAGCTAAATCGAGTGTGCAGAAAAGTACTAAAGCTGGAGCTGAAGGCTAGCGACACCCGGAGGAAGCCGCGGTGGTCAGGCGACACTCGAGTGACTTCGGAGGGAGCCGAAGGAATCGAGTGGAAGGCCAGAAGCGAGAGCTACAAGGTAAGTATCGAGGAAAGCTCGTGTGAGTGAGAGATTGTAAGGTCGTGTCGTCTTTACGGGGATGACCGTAGGCGGCGATTCGACTAAGACTTCCTGTGGAAGGTCTAGGTCAAGATCGGACGGTTAGAAACCATCGCATTTATCATTTTCCGAGCTAACCTCTTACTGCAGGGAAGTGGCCAGGCTGGCAGTCGACTGCTGGACGTTGGGCAGTCGACTGATGGGAGGCCTCAGTCGACTGATGGCGATGAATCAGCCTTTGTGCTAGGTCAAAACGGATAACGTTTGACGCGGCCACTTCGCAATAAAATTTGGACAACTTCGTGATCTGTTCCAAAAAAAACGGAGACAAATTCAGAGGCCAAAATCTATAAAAGGAGGGGAGGATTCCTACTCCAAATATCATCAAGTTTATTCATCAAATGCTCCTACAACACCAACGGTTTAACATCGTCATAACGCCGACGCAACAACAAGCTCAAATCTTCTTCGTCGGCAGCAGCATCTAGTAATATATTTTAATATTGTATTCGTTGTTTTTATTCGTAACGAGGTGTGGTAGGCTTGTTGCCTCATCCTCGTACTTTCGGATTTTGTGATCGTTGTCTCCTACCTCCAACAAGGAGGAGACGTTATAGTGCTTTGCCCTACGTACGCGGTCTAAGACCGATAGGGCCTTGGAGTAGCAACCGCTGGGTTGTAAACCAAGTAAAATAAACGTGTCACTTTATTTTCCGCTGTGCTTACTCATTTACTTGTGTCTCAACGAACGAATTAGAACGAAAGATTTACGATCGCTATTCACCCCCCCCCATAGCAACGCTTCTCGATCCAACATAGTGATGCACACGCAACCACTAATAAACACTCCTTCTCAGAATAATCCGGAGGCGGAGAAACCTCGTACAATATGATTACAACAATAATCAAAATGCTACAAGCAAATACAATTACATACAAAGCAATACAAGTAAAGAAAACACTTTACAAATGCTCTTGAATACTTGATGGCTTGGTTGCTCGATATCAACTTGGAGACCCTAATTTGCAGCAGCAAATCACCCCAAAAGTCCTCAAGAAACCATTGACATTTTCCTCCATCACAATCTCCTTATAAAGCTTCAACCTGTGCTGGAAAAAGTTGATCAGTCGACTGATCGGGACCATCAGTCGACTGATGCCACTGTTGCCATGAGACAATGGCTAGATCCACGCTGGATAAGTCCAACAAATCCATCATCAGTCGACTGATGATAACCATCAGTCGACTGATGGAGCCTTACTCGACCCGTCGAGTCTCGACTCCATTCTGTGCCCGATTTCACGAGCACCAATCGACTGATCACAAGATCAGTCGACTGCTGAGCCCATCAGTCGACTGCCCACCTATTGCAGTCGACTGCTAGAGCAATTCTCCCAGTCAAACCCTAGTTGACTCAATCCAATCGCCTGCCACATGACACCAGTCGACTGGCACACCTCAACCATAAGGTTTTAGGCCAAGTATGGTTCCCCCATACTTGCTAGACCACCCTTAGCCTAGACCTAAGCCTTCTAGCCCCCTCCATCAGCCTCACACCTCTCGGATCCCTCCAAGTCATCCATGACTTGTTCATCCATCGCGCTAGCCTTTAGATGCTTCCATCGACTATGTCATATTAACGGTGTCTACAACGCCAAGGCACATTGGACTTACGCCGCCAAGACTCCGCATGGACTTTACGCCGCCAACCATTGGACTTATGCTGCCAAGACTCCCGCTTGGACTTTACATCGCCAATATCAAACCCCTTGGACTTCTCAAATGCCAAAACTCAAGCTTGGACTTTCCCTTGCCAACTCATGTTGGACTTTCCGTACCAAGACCCATGCATGGACTTCCCTTGTGCCAAGTACTCAAGACTTGGACTTTCCATGCCAAGTACCCATGACTTGGACTTTACCAAGACAATTACATTGTCATATGTATTTTGTCTAACATCAAAACATCTCTCGAGCCAATCTCGAGTCCTGGTCAATCGTGACTTGGGCCGATTGCACCAACAAACAGGTGGTTGTTCCATAACTCTTTATGCAACAAACTCATCACCCACAATACTTTGTGGTTCCTATTCAACCTCTATCAAGGCCTCAATGCTATGGTCCTTATCTTGAATTTCTTCAAGATCGAACGTACTCCCACTAGTTTTTCTAGAAACAAGATCCCTTTCTAAAATACCCCAGTGTTTGCCACAAACACTTTGTGTTGACTGGGAATGTAGAAGTAATATCCCTTTGTTTCCTTGGGATATCCAAAAAAATAGCACTTATCGGATTTAGGTCCCAGTTTGTCTGAGACTTGACGTCGAACGTAAGCCTCACAACCCCAAATCCTCATGAAAGACATCTTTGGATTTCTCCCGGTCCATATCGTATATGGTGTCTTTATCACAACCTTAGATGGTACACGGTTAAGTTTAAAGGTTGTTGTGTCTAGAGCATATCCCCAAAAGGATATAGGAAGATCTGTGTGACTCATCATAGATCGTACCATATCTATGTTGGGTTTTCAGCATTGCGGAGTGTGTGTTTTCGATCACGTTTTGTAAATATGAGCACAACAGAAGAATTAAAAATAATAAATCTACATTTATTACAATACACACATCACACGCATGAATAGAACAACAAGTGTAGACATAACCGTAAATTGAAATTTGCAATAAAAGGAAATTTAACTACGTTATACCTTTCGTATTACGTGTAGCGGGAACGACATCAATCGGAACGATCCTCGCTAGAATCGTCTCTATCCGTATCCACGACGAGTATCCTTAGGATGACTTCGCTAAGCCACGAGCTTCGTCTTCGTATGGGTTACTAGCCTCGTGTTGAAGACGACGTGATCGAGAGATGATCACGATCCGAATCCAAATTCGGATCCTTAGACGAGTCCTCAAAACTCGCTTCTCCGGAGAGGTATTCGTCAACCGTTTGACGAATCCTTCGTCCTCCACCTCAGAGGATTACCGGAGATCGAATCCCCGGTAAGTTAGCCGCTGTCGGAGCTCTAACCGTCGTCCAAACGACGCTCCAATGAGAGGAGAACAAGCTGTCCAGAAAAACTGGACAGCTTTGGTGGAGGAGATAGGCGCGGGCCAACAAAGGAAGCCAAGTGCTCACCTTTTCACCGAAGCCTAGAAAGATCACCGGAGGGTCGCCGGAGGATCACCGGCTGAAGCTTGGATGCCGGCAAGGAGCTGGATGGTGGCACAAGGGGCTCGGCGGCAAGCTAGGGTTGGCGCCGAGAGTCTCCAAGGAGAGGTGGGCGGCAACCTTTGCTAGGGTTTTGGGTTAGGGCTTAATTATCCCTTAAGCCCTCTTTTATAGAAAACTAATTCTCTTAATGGTTATTGGATCATAACCATTAGGCCCATTAACCCGCTCCATTAAGATAAGTTAAAATAAACCAAACCATGATTTTTTATTTTAAATTAAAACGAACCAAACCAACTTTTGGTTCATTCGTTTAAAATAAACCAAACCTTTTGGTTTATTCTCCTCCATTGGATTAGAACCAAACCATTTTGGTTCATCCATTATGTCTTCATAAGACACGGCCTATCCACGCTTCCATTGTGACTGAAACGATTTCATGCTCGCTCCTTGTTTGGTCCAACCAAACCTAGTTTCTCTCGGTCTGAGAATCCCATTCTCAAGCTCGTTTTAAATCCTTTGGATTACGCTCGTTGTGCATGTGACCAAATAGGTTCTCAGTTTATGTTGGCCGTCTATAATTAACCATTAATTATAGAACGATCATGAGTGGCACCTAGTAGTACATCATGATCCCCAATTAACCGAAAAGATCAACGGTTGATCCAGAACTATTTCTGAAACCCTTCAACAGCTCGAATGATTCGTGCCCCATTCCCTTCACTCATCTTATACCCACTTGGTTCAGGACATGGTCTATAGTGTCAGTCCCCACTAGGCTGACTATGTCACACCTAGCCCAAGTATCATTTCCTCGTCCTACGGATTCTAGTTACTACACATGTATCGAAGAGTACCTTACTCTAAACATGTAATGCTTTGGCCAAAGACTTTAGTAACAATCCGACGAGAGGCCTTGGGTATACATCTCCTCGCAAGGAGTGGTGAATCCTTTATAGGCTATTCAAACACCTTCGATCACTTCGACTTATACCCAATCATCCCGGGCCCACATCTCCTTAGAGATGCTTGCTTAAGATGTCAAAGCATAAGTCTCCATGATCAAGATGACTTGAATACCGCAAGTCAAAGGAACATCGCACTTAAGCTACAGTACGAACTTTATTGACATATCTATATATGCAGAGAACCATATGAAGTCTTACGGCTGGTCATTCCAATGAACTAGTTACCATAACTAGCATCCACGATCAACTCCGGACATCATAATGTCTCCAGCCAGTGAGAATTAGCTGCTTGGATACACCAAGGAGTATACCTCGTGCTAGTCTCGACAGAATCGATGGTGTCCAAATCCATCAATTCATCGACTAGGGATAATTCCGATACATCACAATTACACATATAGAGATACTCACTAGCTGTGATCCAATCACAAATTCTCTCATGCTGTGAATCATATCGTGGACATTCAGTAAATGAGTTTAAGATCCAATCAAATACATCAAAACATGTATACTCAAATAGTGAATCTTCATTTATCATATAAATGGTTCATACATAAGGCGATTGCCTTAGGACGTCTCTCATATATTACTAACAGACTCCCACTTGGCCTAATGCCAATCGCTACGGTATCCAATACCATAAGCACTAACATGACCCTCAAACTTACTTTGAGGTAATGCTTTAGTCAAAGGATCTGCTAAGTTCCTTTCAGTGGGAATTTTCTCGATTTGTATTTCGTTCCTACTGATGATCTCTCTGATAAGATGATAGCGGCGAAGCACATGTTTGGATCGTTGATGAGACCTTGGCTCTTTCGCTTGTGCAATTGCTCCATTGTTGTCGTAGTAGACCGGTATTGCTTCAACAATGGCCGGAATCACACCAAGTTCATAAACGAGCTTCTTGATCCAAACCGCTTCCTTTGCTGTTTCTGAAGCTGCAATGTATTCTGCCTCATTGGTAGAATCCGCTACAGTGTCTTGTTTGGAACTTTTCCAACTCACTGCGCCCCCATTCAAGGTGAACACGATCCGCATCGAGACCGAATCATCCTTGTATGTCCGAAGCCGCATCCGATACCCGTATCACCATGTACCCTTCTCCATATATTAGGAACACATCCTTAGTTCTTCTCAAGTACTTAAGGATCGTCTTAACATCCGCCCAATGATCCATTCCTGGATCAGACTGGTATCTGCTCGTGACACTCAGAGCATACGATACATCGGGCCTCGTACATAACATAGCATACATGATAGATCCTATTGCGGATGCATAGGGAATCTTACTCATGCAAATCCTCTCATCTTCTGTGCGCGGACACATAGACTTCGAAAGGTGTACCCCATGCCTGATGGGTAGGAAACCTTTCTTGGATTCTGACATGCTAAACCTCTTTAGCACTTGGTCTATATATGTAGACTGTGAAAAACCAAGCAACCGTTTCGATCTATCTCTATAGATCTTAATCCCGAGGATGTAGGTTGCTTCTCCCAGGTCTTTCATGGAGAATGTCTTGGATAACCAAACCTTAACTGACTGTAAGATTGAAACATCATTTCCTATAAGTAATATGTCATCGACATATAATACTAGGAACACGACTGCACTCCCACTAACCTTCTTGTACACACAAGGTTCGTCTGGATTTTGTGAGAAATCAAACCTTTTGATTGTCTCATCAAAACGGATATTCCAGCTCCTGGATGCTTGCTTCAATCCATAAATGGACCGTCGCAATTTACATACCTTGGTTTTATCAACCGATGTGAAACCCTCAGGCTGTATCATATACACATCCTCGAGCAGGTTTCCATTAAGGAAAGTTGTTTTCACATCCATCTGCCATATCTCATAATCATAATGAGCCGCTATGGCCAGGAGCATCCGAATGGATTTAAGCATAGCTATAGGTGAATAGGTTTCGTCATAATCAACACCTTGCTTTTGACGATATCCTTTCGCCACCAATCTAGCCTTATAGGTAATCACATTACCATCCATGTTGATTTTCTTCTTGAAAACCCACTTGCACCCTATAGGCTTTATGCCTTTAGGTGGGTCAACCAAGTTCCAAACTTGGTTTTCATACATGGAATCCATTTCCGACTTCATGACTTCAAGCCACTTATCCCTTTCTGAACTTGTCAGTACTTCTTCATAACTGGTAGGCTCCTCATCATCAATGAGTAACACGTCGTTCGATTCACTTACGAGAAATCCATATCTCTCAGGAATATTGCGTGTTCTACCAGATCTACGAAGATGTGGTATTACAATAGGTCCAGCCGATTGCTCATCACTATGAGTTGTCGGCTGTTGTGCTTCACCAGGTATCTCATTAATGTCTATTTGAGTTTCTCAAGCCTCCTCAAGCTCGACGACACTCCCACTATTTTCTTGCAAGAGAAACTCTTTCTCTAGAAACACAGCATGCCTTGAAACAAACACCTTTTGTTCCACAGGATGATAGAATTGGTAACCCCTTGTTTCCTTAGGGTATCCAATAAATAGACATTTATCAGACTTAGCATCCAATTTGTCTGATACAGTCCGCTTCACATAAGCAATACAACCCCATATCTTCAAGTAAGATAAATGAGGTTTCTTACCATTCCATATCTCATATGGAGTAGTAGAGACTACCTTGGTAGGCATTCTGTTTAACAAGTAAACAGCTGTCTGAAGTGCATAGCCCCAAAAGGACTTGGGAAGATTCGCATGATTCATCATTGACCTGACCATGTCCAACAAGGTCCGGTTACACCTCTCAGATACACCATTATGCTGTGGTGTATATGGCGGAGTCCATTGAGACAATGTACCATTGTCTCTTAGATAATCAAGAAACTCTTGAGTTAAGTATTCACCACCTCGATCCGATCAAAGTATTTTAATACTCTTGTCATGTTGTTTCTCTACTTCATTTTTGAATTCTTTGAACCTTTCAAAGGCTTCAGACTTGTGTTTCATCAAGAACACATACCCAAACCGTGAGTGATCATCGGTGAAGGTAATGAAGTAGCTATAGCCTCCTAAAGCTTGAGTTGACATAGGTCCACATACATCACTATGTATTAGGCCTAGCAACTCTCCCACTCGTTCACCTTTTCCTGTAAAAGGTAACTTAGTCAACTTGCCTTTTAAGCATGATTCGCATGTATCGTATGAATCCAATTCAAACGATTCCAGAATTCCACTTCAGTGTAATTCGGACATGCATTTCTTGCTTACATGGCCAAGACGACAATGCCACATGTAGGAGTCTATTTTATTATCCTTTCGAGCACGCTTGTTGCTCACTTCGATATTGAAAATGTCAGTGGATACGTCCAACGTATAAATACCATTGCTTAAAGTTCCAATCCCATAAAGAACTCCATTCAAAGTTATGTAACAACAATTGTTACTAAAATTCAAATGGTACCCATTTCTATTTAAACAAGAAATAGAAATGATGTTCTTTATCAATGAAGGAACAGAAAAGCAATTGTCAACTTCTAAGACAAGTCCTGCAGGGAGTTTCAACAAATACGTTCCGTTGGCGAGTGCAGCAACCTTTGCTCCATTCCCAACACGTAAATTTGACTCTCCCTTGACGAGTCTTCTTCTATTCCTTAGCCCATGTATGTCATTACATATATGTGAGCCACACCCAGTATCCAATACCCAAGTGTCTGAGGAAATAGAATGACAATCAATAATGAAGATATCTGAAAAAGATGGAGCATCTTATGCCTTATTCTTCTTCACAGACTCAAGATAAATCTTGCAATTTCTTCGCCAATGGCCCTACTTGCCATAATGATGGCAAGTGCCCTTTTGAGCTGGTTCTGCTCTTTTAGCCTTTTTCTTCTTCCCCTTCTGTTGTTCCTTTGACTCCCTCTTAGAACCTTTCTTCTAGGAATCAACTAACAACACCGTCCCCTGCTCATGCTTCTCAGAAGGCTCCACAGTCTTCAGCATGTTGAGCAGTACCACGGATGAACCTTCTTGCATCTCAGAGGTGAAGAGGAGCTTGGAGACTTTGAACCTTTCGAATCTCACTTGCTTATCAAACAACTCATAAAGATGAAGGACTACAATATGAGCATCCATATGCTCATGCTGCTTTCGTAGCATGGGTTCCATTGCGGCTAGCATGATGCAACTTGTCCATTCAGAATCAGTCACATGTTTCTGATAGACCAACAATTTGTCCGGAGTTGCATCGTCACTAGGATGGGCGGGAAGAGGCGCTTCGAGGACATACACAAGCTTTTCACCTTGAGAACAATTCTCAAGTTTCTAAGCCAGTCCAAGAAGTTCGGCCCAGTCAATTTATTCGAATCCAAAATGGAACGCAAATTCAAAGACATCATGATCAATTTTAGAAATACAAAACGAGCATATATGAGAAAGATGATTTTAAAATGCATCAATATACATTTATAAATCCCATTCATTTTTTGAATTTCAAAAACCCCAAAATCACTTCAGGAGATCGTAGGTCCATCTCCGAATGGGCTGATATCCATCATAGTTATGAACAACCTTGGAGAGAGTCCAACAAGCCATTCATAACTACGACGGTAGGTATCAACTATACCGATTGCATATCATGTATATGCAACTATCACAATGTGCTATCAACTAATTGAATGTTCGCACATTCATCGGGTTGTTAACACATTAACAAGTATGCATCATATGCATAGCACCCAACTTCACCTCCCTTTACATCGACCTTGGAGAGAGTCCAACAAGCCGATGCTCCAGGTTAAAGCAAACCTATTAATCGAGAAATAGTTTTAATATGGTTAGAGCACATTCAACCAATTAGCCCAGCTTAGAGAGAGTCCAACAACCAAAGCTAATGATTGACCTCTGACTCTTACCATATTAGTATTAAACTATTCCATGGTTTGAACATGTTCGGGTTCGAGCCGGGCTTGGAGAGAGTCCAACAACCCAAACAAGAAACGGAACTCTGGTTCTAACCATATTAATGGAAGGTGTAGGCTTTAATATTGTTTAAAGGTTTTTATGTCTCATCCTCTTTGCATGCAAATAACTATTATCTACATGGCATGGCATACATGGCATACATCTACATGTCACGACACGCATGGCATAATGATATGCATCTAATGCAATTACATGACATACAATTATGTCATGTACATAATTTCCTTATTTGTCATAATTATTTATGGAAATAAAATATGTTTAAGATTTGATTCTCCAAATCAAATCATGATTAAATTAGGAAACAAATTTCCAAATCTAATCACATATTTTTTTTATGGAAATAGTTGATTAAGGAAAATCAATTTAGGAAACCAATTTTCTAAATCATCAAAACTACTTATGGAAATAAAATATTTTAAGATTTGATTTCCCAAATCAAATCATGATTAAATTAGGAAACAAATTTCCAGAATCTAATCAAATATTTTATTTATGGAAAATATCAATTTCCATAAATACTTCCAACTTTCCAAAAGTGGAAGATTTCCATAAATACTTCTAGACTTTCCAAAATTGAAAATTTTTCATAAATACTTCTAAATTTCCAAAATTAGAAAATTTCCAGAAATAACATTATGACTATCGCAAAACCATTTTACGATTATGTCGAAACACAACCTGGGCTCTGATACCACTGTTGGGTTTCCGGCACCGCGGCGTGTGTGTTTTCGATCACGTTTCGTAAACATGAGCACAGTGGAAGCAAAAAAAATAATAAATCTACATTTATTACAACACACACATCACACGCATGCATAGTACAATAAGTGTAGACATAACCGTAAATTTAAATTTGCAATAAAAGGAAATTTAACTACGTTATACCTTTCGTATTACGTGTAGCGGGAACGACATCAACCAGAATGATCCTCGCTAGAATCGTCTCTATCCGTATCCACGCCGAGTATCCTTAGGATGATTTCACTAAGCCACGAGCTTCATCTTCGTACGGGTTACTAGCCTCGTGTTGAAGACGACGTGATCGAGAGATGATCACAATCCGAATCAAAATTCGGATCCTTAGACGAGTCCTCAAAACTCGCTTCTCCGGAGAGGTATTCGTCAACCGTTTGACGAATCCTTCGTCCTCCACCTCAGAGGATTACCGGAGATCGAATCCCCGGTAAGTTAGCCGCTGTCAGAGCTCTAACCGTCATCCAAATGACGCTCCGACGAGAGGAGAACATGCTGTCTAGACAAACTGGACAGCTTTGGTGGAGGAGATAGGCGCCGGCCAACAAAGGAAGCCAAGTGCTCACCTTTTCACCAAAGCCTAGGAAGATCACCGAAGGGTCGCCGGAGGATCACCGGCTGAAACTTGGATGCCAGCAAGGAGCTGGATGGCGGCACAAGGGGCTGGGCGGCAAGCTAGGGTTGGCGCCAAGAGTCTCCAAGGAGAGGTGGGCGGCAACCTTTGCTAGGGTTTTGGGTTAGAGCTTAATTATCCCTTAAGCCCTCTTTTATAGAGAACTAATTCTCTTAATGGTTATTGGATCATAACCATTAGGCCCGTTAACCCGCTCCATTAAGATAAGTTAAAATAAACCAAACCATAATGGTTTATTTTAAGTTAAAACGAACCGAACCAACTTTTGGTTCATTAGTTTAAAATAAACCAAACCCTTTGGTTTATTCTCCTCCATTGGATTAGAACCAAACCATTTTGGTTCATCCATTATGTCTTCATAAGACACGGCCTATCCACGCTTCCATTGCGACTGAAACGATTTAATGCTCGCTCCTTGTTTTGTCCAACCAAACCTAGTTTCTCTCGGTCTAAGAATCCCATTCTCAAGCTCGTTTTAAATCCTTTGGATTACACTCGTTGTGCGTGTGACCAAATAGGTTCTCGGTTTATGTTGGCCGTCTATAATTAACCATTAATTATAGAACAATCATGAGTGGCACCTAGTAGTACATCATGATCCCCAATTAACCGAAAAGATCAACGGTTGATCCAGAACTATTTCTGAAACCCTTCGGCAGCTCGAATGATTCGTGTCTCATTCCCTTCACTCATCTTATACCCACTTGGATCAGGACATGGTCTATAGTGTCAGTCCCCACTAGGCTGACTACGTTACATCTAGCCCAAGTATCATTTCCTCATCCTACGGATTCTAGTTACTACACATGTATCGAAGAGTACCTTACTCTAAACATGTAATGCTTTGGCCAAAGACTTTAGTAACAATCCGACGAGAGGCCTTGGGTATACATCTCCTCGCAAGGAGTGGTGAATCCTTTATAGGCTATTCAAACACCTTCGATCACTTCGACTTATACCCAATCATCCCGGGTCCACATCTCCTTAGAGATGCTTGCTTAAGATGTCAAAGCATAAGTCTCCATGATCAAGATGACTTGAATACCGCAAGTCAAAGGAACATCGCACTTAAGCTACAGTAAGAACTTCATTGACATATCTATATATGCAGAGAACCATATGAAGTCTTACGGCTGGTGACTCCAATTAACTAGTTACCATAACTAGCATCCACGATCAACTCCGGACATCACAATGTCTCCAGCCAGTGAGAATCAGCTGCTTGGATACACCAAGGAGTATACCTCGTGCTAGTCTCGACAGAATCGATAGTGTCCAAATCCATCAATTCATCGACTAGGGATAATTCCGATACATCACAATTACACATGTAGAGATACTCACTAGTTGTGATCCAATCACAAATTCTCTCATGCTGTGAATCGTATTGTGGACATTCAGTAAATGAGTTTAAGATCAAATCAAATACATCAAAACATGTATACTCAAATAGTGAATCTTCATTTATCATATAAATGGTAAATACATAAGGCGATTGCCTTAGGACATCTCTCATATATTACTAACAATCTAATAGGGTACGATTCCTCCTTTCGGATACACCATTCCATTGTGGTGTTCCAGGAGGAGTGAGTTGGGATCAAATCCCACAATCAGCTAGATAGTCACGAAACTCATGGTTAAGGTATTCACCACCTCGATCTAATTGAAGTATCTTAATACTCTTGCCAAGTTGGTTTTGTACTTCATTTTTGAATTCTTTGAACTTTTCAAAGGATTCTAATTTATGTGTCATCAGATACACATAACCATATCTACTGAAGTCATCAGTAAATGTAATGAAGTACTTGTAATCACCTCTAGCAGCAACATTGAAAGGGCCACATACATCACTATGTATAAGTCCTAACAAGTCTGTTGCTCTTTCGCTGTGTCCACTAAAGGGAGTCTTGGTCATCTTGCCTAAAAGGCAAGACTCACATGTCTTATATGATTCAAAATCAAATGAGTCCAGCAACCCATCCTTATGGAGCTGGGATAAGCGACTCTCATTTATGTGACCTAAGCGACAATGCCAGAGATAGGTTTGGTTTAACTCATTTGACTTGAACCTTTTGGTACTTATGTTATAGATGGGGCTCTCTTAGTCTAGAATGTAGAGTCCGTTCATTAGAGGTGCACTACAATAGAACATATCATTTAAATAGACTGAACAACATTTGTTCTTTATTATAAATGCAAATCCTTTCTTGTCCAAACAAGAAACCGAAATTATGTTCTTAGTCAAAGAAGGCACATAACAACATTCATCTAGTTCTAGTACAAGCTCAAAGGGAAGAGATAAATCATAAGTTCCTACAGCAACAACAGTAACTCTTGCTCCATTGCCTACTCGTAGGTCCACCTCTCCCTTTGTCAATGCCCTGCTATTTCTCAGCGCCTACACATTGGTACAAATGTGAGATGCACATCCGATATCTAATACCCATGATGAAGAAATAGATAGATTGTCTTCTATAACATTTATATCTGAAGTAGAAGTCTCACTTCTCTTCCTCTTAAGATCTTCCAAGTATGCTTTGCAGTTACGCTTCCAGTGTCCATCTTCCTTACAGTGGAAGCAAGTCCCTTCTTTGGCCACCCCTCCTTTGGGTTTCAGTCCCTTGCCCTTTCCCTTGGCTTGGGACTTTCCCTTACCTTTAGGCTTGCCTTTGCCTTTCTTCTTTTGCACCATCAAAATGGAGTCATATTTTCCCTTCTTAAGATTGAGCTCAACAGTTCTCAACATGCTGAGCATCTCAGGCAGTGGATTATCAATTTCATTCATATTGTAATTCATGACAAATTGATTGTAGCTTTGTGGAAAAGATTGCAAGATCAGGTCAGTGGCCAGCTCTTGGCCAAGTGGGAATCCCAACCTCTGTAGGTTTTCTATGTACCCAATCATTTTGAGTACATATGGACCTACGGGAGTCCCATCTTGCATCTTGGACTGAAATAATGCCTTAGAGATCTCATATCTCTCGTGCCTTGCTTGTCCTTGATATAGTTGACGAAGATGTTCAACCATATTATAAGCATTCATGAACTCGTGTTGCTTTTGAAGCTCAGAGTTCATGGTCGCGAGCATGAGATATGACACATCTAATGCATCATCTTGATGCTTCTTGTAAGCATCTTTGTCAGTTCGTGAGGCAGTGGCAGGAGGTGCCTCAGGAATGGGCTGCTCCAGGACGTACAGTTTCCTTTCTTGGGTGAGAATGATTCTCAGGTTCCTGTACCAGTCCAAAAAATTAGCTCCATTGAGTTTATCCTTCTCAAGGATAGAACACAGGGAGAGAGTGTTCGTGTTTGTTGACATGGTAATCTACAACATACATAATGTAGAAAATTAATATCATATTCCATTTATCATTTAATTAGGCCTTTAATCAAATGATGCTCCCATTGAATTATAGGATTTTTTGTAGAATCGAGTCATGGATGTGGTCAAACCACATTACTAGATGCATACAAACATGTTATAATTCTTTCGGGACAAGATCCACATCATACTAGGCCTTGAGTTAGCTTTGGCTAAATCGCCCAAGACTTAGTATGATCGGTAGGTAACACATTACCGATTACATCTCTATGCAACTCTTGTTTATAGGATCAAGACCCACATTTATAAAAGGCCTTGAGTTAGCTTTGGCTAAATCGCCCAAGATTTAGTGTAAAAGCGATCTTATCCTATCTTTCCAACGGTTGGAATATGCCTATAGTTCTACTCGATCCAATTGAGTTAACTAGTTATACTCAATCTAATTGAGCTTACTCTCACCCAAGACGTGATATGCAGGACCAAGATTGTCCCTCCGCACCCTACCAAGATAATATGCGTTGCTCTGCTTTGGCAGATTCAACAACAACAAATGATCGAGGTAGTGATGGGTATCAAAACTTGGTAGGCATTTTAGAGTTGATTCGATTAAGATCTAATCTAATCGTGATTGTGTATCATTTATGCATCTAGGCCTTTATTACCCTACACTAGCATGCATCACATACATACAAGCAATATACAAGCATGCATCATATACATACAAGCAAAATTTACTAGCATGCATCACATACATACAAGCAAAAACAAATATATATATATATATATATAAATTAATTGTTATGTGGTCATGGCCCTACTACAATCTTCTCAAGCCAATGAGAAGATCGGACAGTCAACCTAGTGTTAGCGACTTCTCCAAGCACTTCCATTGACCACCATGTGTCATCGACTCCCTCTTCGTAACTCCGTCTACAAGTGGACTTTCCACTGCTCCATTTTGTACATTACAAACATGAAACTCAAGTTACATTCGAGACTAAAACTATTTACAACTAGAATTTTAAAAGAAGAGGCATGACACGCAGGTCGCATACCCAATACAACATGCACAACCACAAAAATGGCGCGCAAGCCGTATTATGAATTACAACACATTTATCATCCAATCATATTGGGGTTCTTGGGCCATAACCATCACAGAATTATACATAATTCTAAATTATGTATTTTACATAAATTTCTATAATATTTCCTTTTTTTTCAATTTTATGAGTCACGTTTTCGTAACGGTCCCGCTAAGCGGTTTTCAAGCGCGATCGTGGGACAATGCCCCTTTTGGGGTTAGGGGCAGCGCCCCTACTCGCAAAATGAACTTTACGAGTATCCCATCTTGATTTTACATCGACTTAAGTCACTGTCCCAAAAATCTAAAATGAGAATTCGCCGTTCCGGAGAGTTTTTCTCGGTGGTTGAAGCCTACAAGTGTCCCAACACTTGTCGCTTCGACTCTTCGAAAAAAATACCCAAAAAATCTATAAAAATAGAAAATTTATAGAAACTTACAGATCTGTAATTTTTATATCTAATACAAAAACTACAAAAATAAAACACATACATGCTTCACACGTGGCTCTGATACCACTGTTGGACTTTCTGAGCCGCAAAAAAATTGCTTTTTTGCGTTGCGGAAACTTCGGAAGCCCGACCACGAATCCATGTGAAGTATAACAAAAATTACATGTATGTGTTTAAAACCTTAGATCTACCTTAGATCTACATGAGAAGAGCATTACCCTTGATGTGACGCCCTTCGCTTATCCCGCTCGTCCAAATGGCTTGCCGGAACTCGAGAGTGTCAAGTGTACACTCATCTATTGGTATCCACACAAGCAATAGATGGAGAAAAGAAAATCTTGAGTGTGCTAGCACTCCTTGATAGTCTCGGCAATGGAGGATTGGGAGAGCAAGAGAGGAAGAACCAAGGAAGAAGATGAAGTTACCACACCAAAATAACTTCACTCCATAACATCTCCTAAAGTGCTTATTTAGGGGCTACATGCATGCATGTAACTCCAAGAGCAAATGACTCTTGGTCTCCCTCATGAGGTGGCACCCCATGATAAGTCCATGATGATGTGGAACATCATCATTGGCCGGCCCCCACGACAAGTCACCATGACATGACAATTGGTCGAGTCAAAATTGACCATTCATCTTCCCTCTCAAGTCAAGTCAAACTTGACCTCTTATCTCTCGTGGTTGATCAAATCTAACCACTTGATTCAAGAAAATTTGATTTAATGAATCTCTATTCATTAATTTAAATTGACTCAATGAATCAAGTCTAAATTAGACTCATTCAACACTTGAATCAAATTGAGTCTAATTTGAATTACTCTTAATCCAATTTGGTTCATCCCATGAACCTAATCCTCATGGTCCATCATATGAACCTAATCTCCATCTAATTGCCTTTTGTGTATGACCCTATAGGTTCTTGTAACGTTGGCAATGCTCCTAAACCGATTTAGGAACATAAGCAATGAGAGGTATCTAGCAACACATCATTGCTACCTAAGTTACAAGAATGTTGAGATCCAACATCACCTTTGTGACTACTAATTGTGACTCTCACAATATGTGACAATGTCCCTCTATCCTTGACATCTATATTGACCAATTGAGGCATAGACTATGTCTTCCTCGATACAATCTATATCTTGAACTCCAAGTAGACTCGCTCTAATCAAATGAGCTCAATATCTCATATTGACTCATTTGGGCATGACCATGCACTTCGTGGTCTCACTCTATCAAGAATAACGATGTCACTCCCGTCATATAGGAGGGATTGATCCTATCTACATCACTCACATCCCTCCGCATAATTTGTTACTTACCCAGTAATCGCCTTTATAGTCCACCCATTTACGGGTGACGTTTGATGAAGCCAAAGTATGCAACTCCTTATGTAGGGAACCATAGTGACTTCAGGTTCAAGGACTAATACTCATACTAATAATCACATGAGAAAGTATATGACACTCATATAACGATCCATGATACTTTCTCATGGTGGGTCATTCAGTATACATTCTCTAATGCATACCCATGTGTCAACTTGATATCTCATATCCATGACTTGTGAGATCAAGACATCGAGTTGACCTACATGCTAGTCTCTACGCATTAACATTGTCCCTGAATGTTAATACTTGATTGGGAATGATTAAGAGTAGTGTTATCTATATCATCTCATTATCGATTCAACCAATCGATTGATATAGATAAGAACCTTCTACTCAAGGACGTTATTATACTTAGTTATTTGGCACCAATACAAGTAAATATAATAACCATGCCTTTATAAATAGGAATATGATACACTAAAGTTCATACAATAATCATCACATGATTGGCTCTAGGGCTTTCACTAACAAGGTCTTAGTCGAATCGTCACCTAAGAACGTCCCCGTACAGAGGACACGACCTTCTTTGCGCTCACTCACACGAGCTTACCTCAACATTTACCTTGTAGCTTCTGCTTCCGATCTTCCACCTGATTCCTTCGGCTCCCTCCGAAGTCATCCAGGTGTCGCTTGACCACCACGGCTCCCTCCGGGTGTCGCTGACCTTCAGCTCTAGCTTTAGCACTTTTATGCACACTTGATTTAGTTCATGAGATAACAAACTGAGCTTAACTTTGTATCGTTTGCTATAATCAAAACTCAGGTTCTACATAGGTGCCTACTGCACCAACACAAATAAAAATGTACCGACACTTAGTAGTTATGAAAGTAGAGCATGGAGTGTCAGAGTTGAGTTGTTGCAATGGGATGAAACTTTTGTGGCCAAAGCACACTTGTAACAACACTTGGACGTAATAGAGAGATGTTCTTCGAAGCTAGTTGTGCATTTCTTTTAGAAACCTTTTTCAGTCGACTGGAATGCCCTCCAATCGACTCAAAATTAGCCCGTCAATTTGGTACATCGACCTTACCAGTCGAATGGACCTGTTCCAGTCGACTCAAGGTCACCTGGCTCTGCATCAGGAAATTTTCCTTTCAAGTCGACTGGAGCTCCCCAGTTGACTGGAGCTCTTACCATCTTGGTTGTTAGATCTTTGATCGAACACAAGCTTATCTTTCCAACTGGGTATCCAGTCAATTGGACCATACTCAGTTGATTGGACCTTAGTCGACTGGAAACCTTTCAGTCGACTGGTTCCCTACAAAACGAGATTAGCAAAAACATATAGTGTTAAATGCAATAGCAGTAGTAATACTACCCGATCTTGACTTCTTAGTCCACGCAGACTATCCATCGGATCGACATCTAACTTTGCCCCCCTACAGAGGACTCGACCTCACCTCTTCACTCGAGGCTTACCTATTGGCTACCCTACCAGACTTATCATTCTTGACATCCGATCTAACCCACTAGGACTTCTGCCATCTGTTCGGTCTCTCTAACCCAGCTGGATTTCATGTCGATTGTCCGGTCTCCAGACCCAATCGGTCTTCATGCCAGATGTCCGGTCTCCTGGCCAATCTAGTCTTCCTGCCTGATGTTTGGTCCTCCTGATCTATCAAGGCTTCTACCTAGTATCTGGTCAATGCCACCTACTAGGACTTTTAATACTCATTGCCTAGTATCCGATCTGCTTGAACTACTAGGGTTTTCCTATTAGCCTGCACACTTAACACATATATCAAACCATAGGTATTTCTTAACTTTAACTATGGTTCATACATCAAAACTAAGGAGTGATGCTTTTTGCACCAACAATCTCTTCCTTTTTGATGCATGATAACACATCAGTTAAAGTTAGGAGAATCAATTTGCAATATTCAAGTTCAACATATATTAGCAATGCATTAAGCTAAAAATGTATAACATTTAAATGCATGAAATGCTTCCTTACTTTGAACTTCTCTAACTTTAAACCTTCTTTTCTCTCCCCCTTTGGAATACATCAAAAATATCATTATTCACCAAATACCAAAATTCAAAGACGAGTTCAAAGTACATAGCTTTTCAACACAAGAATATATGAAAGTTACTTCTTAAAAAAAATACTATCATATTTTCAAAAAAATGCCTAAGCCTTGCAATATAAATATCAATTTCAAAGTACTTTAAGCTTTTCAAAAGACTTAAGTTTTTCAAAAGTTCAAAATAATTTTAAAGTACATAAACTCTGCAAAAGATTTTTAAAAATGAATATTCAGATTTAAAGTGAGCTTTAAATCAAATTTTCAAAGTTTGAAAATTTTTGAAAGTACCCAAAAGTCAAAGTATAAAATTTCCTCCCCCTCAATAAAAAATTAAAATATTCTGAATTTTCAAAAAAAAAACTCCCCTTTAATAAAGCTATTAAAAATTTAAAACTCCCTCTAAATAAAGCTATTAAAATTTCAAAACTCCCCCTCAAATAAAGCTATTTTTTTAAATTTCCCTTTAATAATGCAAATGAAATAAGAAATGTCCAAGCATGAATCCCTATTCATAATTAATATACTGAAAATACACATATAAAAATTATCCTTAAAGCAAGTTTCCAACTCTTAGTGGCTCAAGTGATATAGAATTATCATCAAGCTCTAAATTAGAGTTAGTCACCGAAGTGATTGATTTTCTTTTTAAACCCCGTGTTGGTTCATGTTGATGCATTGAATCTACATCTAGAACCTAGGGTGCAGTCCTAGCATCTCATGCCCATCTGTGTGGCTCAATACACAAACAAATAGTCCAAGGTGTTTGTGAGATGCGAACGCTTACCTAGGTCTATAGGATCATGAAATCTAAACTTTACCTAGGATAGATTAATTTTTAATTTTCCTTTAAGAAAATATTATTACTTAGTAAAACAAAATAGATTTTGAATAATGAAACATTAAAGCATCCTAGTCTACTAAGCATAACCCAAGTCATGTTTAAGAATAACCAGAATTTTAAAGTTACCAAATTAACTACATAAGTTCAAACTATAACAACTAGTGTATCTAATACATTCCTAATATGAAGAAAGAGGTGGAGGAGGTGGATGACTCATGGTCCAAGATCGAAAAAACTCCATCATCTCTCAATGATCATCTCTCTATGTCTGGAGCACCTGCATCAACTCTTTATGATCCTCTCTCTGCGTCTGAAGCATCTGCATCATCTCAAGATGACGTGCCTGATGTTGCTGCTCTTGACGCTGCATCACATCCTCAAATTTGGATAATCTCTCTGCTACTATGGGAGGTGCAGGAAACCTAAGAAAAGGAGATAGACTATCAAATCCTAGTGCTTCCTGATGCTTAGACTGAGGGTCGGAATGATGCTCTGGGTTAATCTCAGGCTTAGGTTGGTGCTGGGGCTGAGGCTGAGGGCCTTCTCTCCTCCATGTCAGGACTTTATTTTCATCTAAACCTATTTTAGCTAATGCAAACTGTCTAGAACCTATCATGTCATACTCAGAGAGTTGTTCGATGTTACCTGTGGTAACATCAAATACTAATGTAGCTAATAAAGATGTGATGACATGGCAATAAGGAAGATATGCCTTCCTACTAGTAACTTCCCTAGAGTGATGGATGATAGAATGAAACATTTGTAAACTAAAATCTAAGTCTAATCTATGACTGAGTACATAAAGTAAAAATGAATGATAGGGGTGCATCATAGCGATGCCCCTAGTGGTGAGTGGCAAAGTACAGTTCACTATGACTCTATACAGGGAATAGTCCTGTACTCTAAGTCTAGTGGAACTGAAGATACTCATAGATGGAGTCCTCTCCTCACCAAAGAGGTGGAAATGTATCCTATCTAATGTGATGTGAGAGTAGCTAGGGATCAACATATGATAATTCCATAGAGGGAAAACATACAACTGGACATGATGAATGCATGTCTTAAATGATCTCTCAATAAACAGGGAGTAAAGATAAAATCTTTATCTTGTACTCTAGTGGAATATACAAGATCTTCAATTCTAGTGAAGTTATTGAAAACTCAGTACATAGGTGTATGTTAATAGAGTTTTTACAATAAACTAGTTTATCTAGACCATAATGTGCTATGACTTCAATGCTAGGCATGCATGATGTTAGTGCTTATAAGCTCCACATATCTCCACAATGGCATGATATTGTCCACTTTGGGTCTAAGCCCTCATGGTTTTATTTTTGGGCTTTACCCAAAAGGCCTCATGCCAATGGAGATATCTTTTTTCTTATAAGCACATGATCTTTTCCATGTCTTACCAATGTGGGACTTTGATTGTATTCCTCATACTCCCAACAATCCCCCCCTCAAACGAAGGACCACATTGGGCCCCCCCTCAAGCCTATCCCTCCTCGAAGGATTTTCTCTGCTTGATGTCCGATCTTCAACCCACCAGGACTTCCTGCCAGTTGTTCGGTCCCCCCGACACAACTAGACTTCCTTCCTGATGTCTGGTTCTCTTGATCCGGACGTGGGAGCTCAACTTCCTTCGTTCGAGGTTCATGGCTTGACATGGACCATGGCTCTGATACCAATTGTTAGTGCTTATAAGCTCCACATATCTCCACAATGGCATGATATTGTCCACTTTGGGTCTAAGCCCTCATGGTTTTATTTTTGGGCTTTACCCAAAAGGCCTCATGCCAATTGAGATATCTTTTTTCTTATAAGCACATGATCTTTTCCATGTCTTACCAATGTGGGACTTTGATTGTATTCCTCATACTCCCAACACATGATCTACTAAAAAATGATCTACTAATATATCTAGTAGGCATGGGAGTATAATGGGTGCTATCAAACCTAATCCTATGTCCCTTAGTGGTAAACCTAATGTCCATACTTGGAGCAGAGGATGACTCAGCCTCAACTGCTCTTTTTTTACCCCTAATTAAATTATAATAATTTAATATATATGCAAAAATAATTGAAAACAAAGTTTAGAATTGTTACCTTGGCATTATGGATGATATTATAGAAGAGATTTGATGACCTAAGCGCTTCGAAGGGTTGAAAAAGGGTGTTTGTCGGCTGTTTGGGGTTGGTGTAAGTCGACTCGGCGCTGCCCTAATGCTAGTTTTATAGACAGAATCCAGTCGACTAGAAATATTTCAGTCAACTGAATTTGAGTCAACTGGAGCTTGTCCAATTGACCGTTATAAGTTTACCATTTACTGCGCTCGCTACCCAGTCGATTGTATATGTTTAAGTTGACTGGGTTAGTCTTATCACTTATCTATGGTTGTATTCCAGTCGACTGAATTAGTTTCAGTCGATTGGAGTCATATTTTTACCTTTTCAAAGTTTTGATGCAACTAGACATGATCCAGTCGACTCTTATATAGTTGATTGGAATCGATAAATTTTATTTCAATTAATTTTTATAGTTAATTAAGTTTAGTTGATTGAGTTGATTAGGTTGATTAAATTGAGTTGATTATGTTGATTAAATTGAGTTGATTAAATTTAGTTGAATAAGTTTATTGAATTGATCAAGTTGATTAAGTTAATTTGATTAAGTTAAGTTGATTATGTTGAATAAATTAAGTGATTAAATTTAGTTCATTAAGTTAATTTGGTTAAGTTGATTAAATTGAGTTGATTTGAGTGAAATTTAGTTGAGTTCTAATTCATCTCACCCGATCTAATTTCTTAATACACGTTAATCCTATGAGTTTTGTGAGATGAAGATTAATTTTTATCTTAATTAATTTTAATGCAAAATTTCAAATTTTTTAAACATGTGTTAGATTCATGTTTAGCTTGAGCTAATTAAGTAGGTATTTCCAAAATTGACTTCTAGGTCATGGCGAGGCATATGACCTTCTTGGATATCGGATGGACCACTTCTTTGACAAAGTTAATGAAGGAATCAAATACTTGACTCACTTTTGACTAATCTTTGGTCTAACTAGTTAAAGACTTAGTGCACCAGGTCGTGGCAAGACATATGACCTTCTTGAATATCGGATGGACCACTTCCTAGACATGCACCTTGAAGAGCTTCCCTAACTTTCTATCAGTTCATTTCGTCTTAGTACTAAGTTGTTCAAGTTTAAACTACTTTATTTCCTATCTAGTCCATTCTAAATTAAGCAAGTAAAGTAAACTAAGACATGCAAAAGTTTAATTAAATAAAGAAACAAGCAAAGTGTTTGCTCCCCCTAAGTGATAACTTGGTTGAGTTTTGTTCACTAAGTGAACTTGACTCTTGGGAACCCAAAATTGGTTTGGTCCAACTTGGTTGCCAAAGCTAGACTTAGGAACCCATGCTTGGACTTGACTCTTAGCATTTCGGCTAAGTAATGACAAGTATGATTTGTATGAGGATTTAGCTTTGTGTCAGAGTCCAGACTTGTTGTACATGACTCGCTGAGATCCAAGCATCATGTTTAGATACTTGGAGCTTGATGTGAACCTTTCTAGCATTCCGGTAAGATCTCCTACTTGCCTTTTTAGGATTGAGTTATCTTCCACAAGCTTTGCAACTTTAGTTGAGTCTCTATCCTCAACTTTGCAAATTGAAGTTTTCGAGTTTACTTGCTCCTTAAGTACTTGAACTTCCTTAAGGAGTGAGTCTACTTGGTTCTTGAACTTAGCTAATTTCCAACCTTGGAATGCAATTATGTTATATAATTTATCTTCTAATGGAGAAGTTACCTCGTCTAGTCCTTCGGAAATGAATGCGGATCCGTGGCTTCTCTCGGACTTGGATTCGAAGCTTGATTCGGTCTCATAATTTGATTCGACCATGAATGCCACAAAGCTCCTCTTGCATTTTTCCATGTCCGACTCTTCCGAAGGTGATTCATCCCAAGTCACCTTGAGTGCTTTCTTTTTCTTTTCCTTTTTAAACTTTTCTTTCTTTTTTAGATTTGCGCACTCTGACTTGTATTGACCTTTCCCATTGCACTCGTAACAAGTTATTTCCGATCTAGGTCTTGGCTTGTTGTCGACGACCTTTTTGGCATCTTTCTTTGTAAATTTCTTTCTCCGGTTGAACATCTTTTGGATCATATTTATGATCTCTTCCTCTTTGTTTAGGTTCGACTTCGACTTGTCTTCAGACTCACTCTTGGTTTTCCTTTCCTTTTTAGTCGAACCTGCCACTATAGCAATACCATTCTCGGTTTGACCCGAGTTAGCTTATTCATGTAGTTTGAGTTCACAAAATAATTCGTCTAGTCTAATTAAGGAAATATAGGCATCAACAATGGATGTCCATAAGACGTTCCTCCAGAATGCATAAGTGTATTGTAATTACATCCCTATTTTCAATTTGATGGCCTATTAGATGAAGTCCATTTAGTATGTCCTTTATTTTAGTGTGAAATTGACTAGCATTTTCATTTTCAAGAAATTAAATAGTTTATTAAGTAACATATCTCTTTTAGATATTCTAGTGTCATTGGTGCCTTCGTGTAATCCAATTAACTTATCCCATAGTTCCTTAGAATTTTCGAAGGGTCCGACTCTATTGATCTCTTCTTTGGTAAGTCCGCATAGCATGGTGTTAAGGGCCTTGTAATTGACTTGAACTCGTTTCCTTACATCCGCGGTCCATTTCTTCGAATCTAGCAACTCTCCCGAGTCATCTACCGGAGAAATGAAACCTTTCTGAATTGAAAATCATACCTTGAGTTCAATTTTCAGGAAGCACTCCATTCGCCTCTTCCAATAAGAAAAGTCCTCTCCGTTAAAGAGAGGAGGGCGAACAATGTTATTCTCTTCTAAGTGTGACATAATTAATTTAATAAAAATTGATTTTTTAATTATTATATATATTTTTTAAATTTTCTTTTAGAAATATTCCTAGAGTTACACAAATGAAACAATATTATACTTGCACAAAAAATAAATGAATTTATACTAAAGCAAGATAGACAAGTATTAAAAGCTTTATTCTAGTGCAAAAAAAAAATATTAAAACTATTTCAAAAAATATTCTAAGACAAAAATACTAAAATTAAAGAAAATTTCTAATGCTCTCGTTGGTGGTTGCACCAAACTCAGAGCGCCCCCGCTCTAATACCAATTGTAGGATAGTAGTGTTCCAAGTCGAAAGTTATAAAAATTTTCTTTTCGATATTAAAACTTATTTTTTTTCTTTCGAAAAAAAAGAGTATGCAGTGGAATTAAATAAATAAGAAATAAAAATAAAGAGACAAATAATTTACTTAGTTTACAACCCTAGCCGGGTTGCTACTCCAAGGCCCATAGCTCTCCAAGAGCTTCCTCGATGGGCAATCCACTAAAAGGCCCTTCAACTCGAGAATTCTCGATTTCGGAGGGATTCACTTTTTTACAAAGATTAAGAGAAAGGTAACACACTACCTTCTATTTAAATTAAAGTTCATAAAGAGATAACAAGAACAAATAAAAATGTACCGACACTTAGTATCTATGAAAATAGAGCATAGAGTGTCAGAGTTGTGTCGTTGCAATGGGATGAAGCTTCTACGGACGAAAAACACTTGTAACAACACTTGGACGTAGTAGAGAGATGTTCTTCGAAGTTGCTCGTGCATTAGTAGAGAGATGTTCTTCGAACTTGCTCGTGCATTTTTTTAATAAGCCTTTTCTAGTCAACTCCAAATCAGCTCGTCGTTTTGGTACATTGGCCTTCCCAGTCGACTGGACCTGTTCCAGTCTGTTGGAATGTATACTGAAAGCCTAGCTCTTTTTGTATGAACATTTTATTTTGGAATAAGAATCACATGATCATTGTTTGCACTTTATATATGTGTGCATATTATCTAATATTTTACATTGTAGATAACATGGTGCTTGGTGTGGCACAGAAGATCATGTTATCAGTCCCTTGTAAAATATAAGTAGAGGCTCACGACCAAGATGGTTTTGGATAAACCATTGGCATGGTTGTAGTGTAGGTTGGTATTGTTTTGTCTTAAACATAAAGTTACACTAGTACACTTAGGTGTATTGAGCAGGACCGACATAGAGGTGATTCAATTTAGTACTAACTACATAATTGAATCGGACCTCGGATATTATGTTGTGCATGCTCTTAATCCCGATATAATAACGGGCACATGTACTTAGTATTTATTTCTTTGATTTACCAGAGGGTGAGATTTAGATGGATTAAATCAATATGCCCGGAAAGTTGGGAAATGATATTATTTACATGGTGTGCCGTTGATTATAGGAGGAAACCGTGTCCTATATATTAGGTTGATGATGTCACCTTGAGGAGCTCATAAGGTTCATCATGTAAACCCAGCTGGTTGACTTAGTCAACATGATGATAAGGTTGAGTGGAACTACTCGAGGAATTAGATGTTAATTAATTGATGGTCAGTAAATCAATTAATTGACGGACATTCGATATCTTAAACACGGGGAGATTAATGTACGAATAATATATGGAGCCCATATTAATTTATGGAGGTTGGTGAGGAAGTTCAATGATGATCCTCTAGTGGAATGGAACATCATTGATGGATCAAGTTTGTGTGGTTCCGATCCATCGGGTGGCCAAGACCCAACTCCTCCTTATGGTCCCTATCGTAGCCTAATATAATCCTTGTGAAGACTAGATCCAAGAATGTAAAACAAAACCTAGAACCAAAGGTTGGGATTAAATCCCTAGATCCGATGGTTAGGATGAAACCCTAGAACCAACGGTTGGGATTAAATCCCTAAGATCCGATGGTTAGGATGAAACCCTAGAATCAACGGTTGGGATTAAATCCCTAGATCTGATGGTTGGGATAAAACCCTAGATCCGACAGATGGGATGAAACCCTAGATCCGACAGTTGGGATGAAATCATAGATCCGACGGTTGGGATGAAACCCTAGATCCGACGGTTGGGATAAAACCCTAGATCCGACGGTGGAGATTAAATCCCTAGATCCGACGGTGGAGATTAAAGGAGTCCTAAGACTAACTCTATAAAAGGAAAGCTTAGGGTTGGGCGGTAGTATCAATTTAAATTGGGATTAGGGTTTGGAGCAAAAGTGGGCGGCTAGGGTTTGGAGCAAAAGTGGGCGGCAACCATCTTCCATCAATTGTTGCTGGCGCCCACTTCCTTCCATCAAGACTAGGCCGGTGCCCATCCTATAGGCCTCTCCCTTCTTCCTTGGCCGGCGGTTCTCCTTCCATTGGTGGCCAGTGTTCATCTTCCTCCATACTCTCCAAGGTGGCCGGCGGTTCTCCTTACATTGGTGGCCGGCGCATCATCCACTTGTTCCTTGGCCGGCGGTTGCATCAAACATTCTATCTTGGTGGCCGGTTCTAGAAAGGAAAGGTATTTGTTGGTTCTTCTCTTTGTTCGCAGCGGACAAGGAAGGGAAGAACGTGATCTAGAAAGCTTCTACTCGTGGAGGATCTTCGTCCACACGTCGTCCACGAGAAGGATAGGACATACGGTAGAAGATCGTAAGGTATAAAGTTTTATAACTTTATTTTCAGATCTGAGAATGTTCTTTTAATTGTTGATTATACAATTATGCATATGTATATGTTTGGTATAATCATGGACCCCGAAGACAAACACAAAAATCGGCGATCCGTCCATCGTCTCTTCGCGGCTAAACAACTAGAAGAGTTGTGTTGCTTGAACAACTAGTTTGTTCAAGCGACCACTCAAGTTGTTAGCACGACGACGAATAGGTTGTGCTAAGGAAACTCATCCCATCCGGATTAATTCTTTCATTAGTGAAAATTTTAATCCGGGGACATGGGAGCCAATGAGCCTCCGAAGCAACTCCCTTCAATTGGTATCAGAGCCACGGTTTTCGGTTTTGTGTGTTGAGGATTCGGTTTTTTTTTTTTATGCATTTTTCATATATTATATGTGCCGGATAATAGTAGGATATGCGTAGTTTAACTCTTTGGTTGCAGGCATAAGATCCGACTATTATGGCCATGTGTGTGTATGTGAATGGATGTGTGTAAAAATTTATTATTTGAATCCTCGGGGTTGACGAGGCTAGATTAGTATTTAATTTTTGTAATTAAATACGGCATTGTTTAGTCGCTCATTTTAGTTTACTTTCGATCTAGATTATTTGTACACTCCTTCGTGGAGTATAGGATCGATGGATGTAAATTAAAATAGTTTTATCTCGGCTCGGAACTCTTTGGTGACTTGTGCACGGGAAAAGATGGAGCGGACGAGGTGGCGACACGACGGGATGCATATTGGAGGACAATGCCATAATAGTTGGAAAAAATTCTGTTTTTTTCCATATTTATTGCTTATTTGTTTTATATGCATATTGTGTATAATTTAAAATTCCTCATTTGCAATTTACTAAGTGGGAGAGGGACATTTTAATTAATTCCCGCGGCCTCCATTACAATTTGACGTGTGATGCAACAAACTTGTGTGTCGGCTCTGAGTGCCTTCCTCCCTGAGGACGGGTTTGTTTGCGGATCACTAGGTCAAATAATGGTTAGAGGAAATTATCTAGGAGCATGTGTACTTCCACAGAGGTAAGGCACATAATCCAAAATAATTCCCTTAGTATCGTGTAATGGTGCACACTTAGATACAAATAAAAGTATCCTCCCCATAGGAGTCACTGCTTTTATTTGTAGGGCCAAAGAGGAACCAACTATTAATTTTATTTGTCAAAAAGTAAGGTTGACAAGATAATAAAATTAATGGGTAAAACCTCCTCTTACAAATGTAGAATTCGTATACGTCCACACAGCGTGGCATGCGATATTCTCGGTGATTTGAGGTGTTGGTTGATTTCGGGATTTTATTGTTTTGAGGAATCAATAATTTTTGAAATCTAATATTTTGATCATTGTGATTTTTAGGATTTTCAAATGTCTTTCAACCCACTTGCTGTGATTTTAAAAGAAAACAAACTTACTGGTCCAAACTACATTGATTGGAAAAGAAACCTGGATATTGTCTTAACTGCGGAGGAGTACAAATTTGTACTCTTCGAGGTCTGTCCTCCTAAGCCCACCGATGACTCTGATGAAAAGGAGAAAGAACGTTATAAGAAATGGGTTAAGGCAGATGAGATGGCGCGGTGTTACATTTTGGCATCTATGTCAAATGTCTTTGCAACATCGATGTCGAGTCATAGCCATTATGACATGATGTTCAATCTCAAGGAACTTTTCGGACATCGAGTAGGCGGCTAGGCAGAGGCAATGAGAAACTTGATGACGACCACCATGGTCGAGGGAACACCCGTTAGGGATCATGTTCTCAAGATGATGGCTCATCTTAATGAGATGGAAGTCCTCGAAGCTGAGATCGATGGGGAAACCCAGGTCGATATCATTCTCCAGTCTTTGCCTTGGAGTTTTGAAGCGATTCGCCTCAACTACAACATGAACAAGAGGTTGTATTCGTTGGCGGAGCTTCGTGAACTCGGTGGCGAGAGGGCTTTTTCGTCGAGTGCTCAAGCCATGGTCGCTCGGAAGGTTTCTTCCTCTAAACCGAAGGTAAGAAGAAGAAGAAGCAAGGTGGAGCGAAGAAAGTGGTAGTGGGACCTCGGCGGGAGTGAAGAAGCCGAAGGCAAGTGCTTCACTTGCGCATGGACATTTGAAGGTGTCCTTGGAAAGAACAAGTATATCTTCTTGTTTAGTTGTTGAAACATATTTAGTGGTGTTATCTAGCGATTAACGGTGTGTAGATACAGAGCCCGATCATGTCTGCAATACTTTGCGGGGTTCGAAACCCGACGACTATTTGAGGAGAGATTACGTCTTCATGGGCAATGCTTGAGGTGGCGGCTATTGCGGTGGGAGGCGTTTATTTATCTTTTGATAGGAATAAAGTTTTGGTTTTGAGAAATTGTCTTTATGTACCTACTTTTAGAAAGAATTTAATTTGATTTCTAAATTGTTTATGGATGGGTATTACATTTCTTTTGACAAAGTGGTTATAAAAAGGAATAGGGAGATTATATGTTCTGGTACATTGGTTGGCAATTTATATACTCTTGAACCAAAAACTCCCACGATACATATAGAAATCAATAACTCATCTTCTAAGTCTAATAAGAGAAAAGAACCTTCGCAAATGAACCAAACATATCTTTGGCATCTAAGGCTTGGTCATATTAACCTAAGCAGAATTCAAAGGTTGATAGCTGATGGACCTTTGGGTTCATTAGTGGTGGAGGATCTCCCAACCTGCGAATCTTGCTTGGAAGGTAAAATGACCAAGAGGCCTTTCAAGGCCAAGGGGTATAGAGCCAAAGATGTGTTAGAATTGGTTCATTCTGATTTGTGCGGTCCTATGTCTATCCAGGCAAGAAGTGATTTTGAATACTTCATCTCATTTATAGATGATTATTCAAGGTATGGATATATTTACTTGATGCACCGCAAGTCTGAATGCTTTGACAAGTTCAAAGAATTCAAGGCTGATGTGGAGAACCGTCAAGGTAAAAGTATCAAGACACTATGATCTAATCGTGGTGGCGAGTACCTCTTGGGAGAGATTAGGAGTTACTTATCAGAGTCTGGGATTCAATCCCAATTGTCTGCACCTGGCACACCCGAGCAGAATGGTGTAGAGGAGCGAAGGAATAGGACTCTTATGGAGATGGTCAGATCGATGATGAGTTATTCTGAGTTACTTGTTTCGTTCTGGGGGTATGCACTGGATACGGCAATGTACACTCTAAACTTGGTTCCATCTAAATCAATACCTTCTACCCCTGTAGAATTGTGGACTGGGCGAAAGCCTAGTCTGAGACATATTCAGATATGGGGGAGTCCAGCACATGTGCTGAAAGCTGATGCTGGTAAGTTGGAACCTCGTACAGAAGTGTGCATGTTTGTTGGCTACCCTAAAGAAACGAAAGCTGGTTTGTTTTATAATCCTAGAGATCAGAGGGTGATCGTTAGCACGAACGCCAGATTTCTAGAGGAGGATTATGTAATGAACCACAAGCCCAAGAGTAGGATTGTTCTTGAGGAATTGACAGGGGAAGTCCCACCTTCAGTACCACCGGTACAAGAGGAGGCACCACAAGTCACTGAACCGCGTGTCACAGAGCATACACAGGAGGCACCTCGTCGTAGTGGGAGGGTTGTGAGACAACCCGATAGATTCATGTTTTTGGGAGAGTCTTCGGACTTAGTCCCTGGCGAACATGAACCTGATCCCTGGATATATGATGAGGCAATCCAAGATAGAGATGCGGTATCTTGGCAAAGAGCGATGAATTCAGAGATAGAATCTATGGATTCTAATCAAGTCTGGGAGCTAGTAGAACCACCCGATGGTGTAAAAACCATTGGATGCAAGTGCATCTACAAGAGAAAGAGAGGAGTAGACGAGAAGGTTGAGACCTTCAAAGCTAGTCTTGTTGCGAAAGGGTATACTCAGAAAGAGGGCATCGATTATGAGGAGACCTTTTCGCCGGTAGCTATGCTTAAGCCTATCCGGATTCTCTTATCTATAGCTGCTCATATGGATTATGAGATTTGGAAGATGGATGTCAAGACAGCTTTCCTTAACGGAAGTCTTGATGAGAACATTTATATGCGGCAACCAGAGGGATTCATTGCTAAAGGCAAAGAGCATCTTGTATGTAAGCTTCATCGGTCCATTTATGGATTGAAGCAAGCTTCTAGATCTTGGAACATCTGCTTTGATGAGGTAATCCAGTCATATGGATTTATTCAAAGTCCGGATGAGCCTTGTGTATACAAGAGATGTGACGGAAACGTAGTGGTGTTTCTTGTACTATACGTAGATGACATTTTGTTAGTTGGAAACAATATCAAAGTGTTATCAAACGTAAGGGTATGGTTGTCCAAACAGTTTGACATGAAGGACTTGGGACAAGTGGGACACATCCTTGGGATCAAAGTTATAAGGGATCGCAAGAAAAGGATGTTGTGCTTATCTCAAGCTTCATACATTGACACTATCCTTGCTCGTTTTAGCATGTAAAACTCCAAGAAAGGTTTTTTACCTTTTAGGCATGGAGTCCCTTTATCTAAAGAGATGTGTCCCAAAACATCAAAGGAGATAGAGGACATGAAGGCAGTTCCTTATGCTTCGACAGTAGGAAGCCTCATGTATGCCATGCTATGTACGAGACCGGATATCTGCTTTGCCGTGGGCATGGTTAGCAGATATCAGAGTAATCCTGGACAGGGACATTGGACTGCGGTAAAGCATATATTGAAGTACCTGAGAAGGACTAGGAATTATATGCTGGTTTATCGGGCAGATAAATTAGTCCCTGTGAGTTACACGGATTCGGATTTCCAATCAGATAGGGACAAGAGTAAGTCTACCTCGGGGTTTGTGTTTACTTTTGGAGGTGGAGCCATAGTATGGAGGAGTGTCAAGCAGAAATACGTGGCGGACTCTACCATGGAAGCTGAGTATGTGGCAGCCTCTGATGCAGCCAAGGAAGTTGTATGGCTCAGGAACTTCTTGATGGACTTGGATGTGATTCCTGGTTTGCCCAGAACTATCACAATTTATTGTGATAATAGTGGTGCAGTTGCAAACTCGAAGGAACCACGAGCCCATAAGGCGAGTAAACACATAGAGCGCAAGTACCACCTTATACGAGAAATCGTAAAGCGAGGAGAAGTTGCTGTCGCCAAGATTGCATCAGAGGATAACCTGGCGGATCCATTCACTAAGTCCCTTCCAGCGAAAGCGTTTGATAGGCATGTGGAGGACATGAGGATCAGATGTATGGCAGAGTGATGATGGCATAGTCTTTTTGTATAAGTGAGAGATTGTTGGAATGTATACTGAAAGCCTAGCTCTTTTTGTATGAACATTTTATTTTGGAATAAGAATCACATGATCATTGTTTGCACTTTATATATGTGTGCATATTGTCTAATATTTTACATTGTAGATAACATGGTGCTTGGTGTGGCACAGAAGATCATGTTATCATTCCCTTGTAAAATATAAGTAGAGGCTCACGACCAAGATGGTTTTGGACAAACCATTGGCATGGTTGTAGTGTAGGTTGGTATTATTTTGTCTTAAACATCAAGTTACACTAGTACACTTAGGTGTATTGAGCAGTACCGACATAGAGGTGATTCAATTTAGTACTGACTACATTATTGAATCGGACCTCGGATATTATGTTGTGCATGCTCTTAATCCCGATATAATAACGGGCACATGTACTTAGTATTTATTTCTTTGATTTACCAAAGGGTGAGATTTAGATGGATTAAATCAATATGCCCGGTAAGTTGGGAAATGATATTATTTACATGGTGTGCCATTGATTATAGGAGGAAACCGTGTCCTATATATTAGGTTGATGATGTCCCCTTGAGGAGCTCATAAGGTTCATCATGTAAACCCAGCTGGTTGACTTAGTCAACATGATGATAAGGTTGAGTGATACTACTCGAGGAATTAGATGTTAATTAATTGATGGTCAGTAAATCAATTAATTGACGGACATTCGATATCTTAAACATGGGGAGATTAATATACGAATAATATATGGAGCCCATATTAATTTATGGGGGTTGGTGAGGTAGTTCAATGATGATCCTCTAGTGGAATGGAACATCATTGATGGATCAAGTTTGTGTGGTTTCGATCCATCGGGTGGTCAAGACCCAACTCCTCCTTATGGTCCCTATCGTAGCCTAATATAATCCTTGTGAAGACTAGATCCAAGAATGTAAAACAAAACCTAGAACCAAAGGTTGGGATTAAATCCCTAGATCCGATGGTTAGGATGAAACCCTAGAACCAACGGTTGGGATTAAATCCCTAAGATCCGATGGTTAGGATGAAACCCTAGAATCGACGATTGGGATTAAATCCCTAGATCCGATGGTTGGGATAAAACCCTAGATCTGACGGATGGGATGAAACCCTAGATCCGACGGTTGGGATGAAATCATAGATCCGACGGTTGGGATGAAACCCTAGATCCGACGGTTGGGATAAAACCCTAGATCTGATGGTGGAGATTAAATCCCTAGATCCGATGTTGGAGATTAAAGGAGTCCTAAGCCTAACTCTATAAAAGGAAAGATTAGGGTTGGGCGGTAGTATCAATTTGAATTGGGATTAGGGTTTGGAGCAAAAGTGGGCGGCTAGGGTTTAGAGCAAAAGTGGGCGGCAACCATCTTCCATCAATTGTTGTCGGCGCCCACTTCCTTCCACCAAGACTTGGCCGACGCCCATCCTATAAGCCTCTCCCTTCTTCCTTGGCCGGCGGTTCTCCTTCCATTGGTGGCCGGCGTTCATCTTCCTCCATACTCTCCAAGGTGGCCGGCGGTTCTCCTTACATTGGTGGCCGGCGCATCATCCACTTGTTCCTTGGCTGGCGGTTGCATCAAACATTCTATCTTGGTGGCCGGTTCTAGAAAGGAAAGGTATTTGTTGGTTCTTCTCTTTGTTCGCAGCGGACAAGGAAGGGAAGAACGTGATCTAGAAAGCTTCTACTCATGGAGGATCTTCGTCCACACGTCGTCCATGAGAAGGATAGGACATACGGTAGAAGATCGTAAGGTTTAAAGTTTTATAACTTTATTTTCAGATCTGAGAATGTTTTTTTAATTGTTGATTTTACAATTATGCATATGTATATGTTTGGTATAATCATGGACCCCGAAGACAAACACAAAAACCGGCGATCCGTCCGTCATCTCTTCCGCGGCTAACCAACTAGAAGAGTTGTGTTGCTTGAACAACTAGTTTGTTCAAGCGACCACTCAAGTTGTTAGCACGAAGACGAATAGGTTGTGCTAAGGAAACTCATCCCATCCGGATTAATTCTTTCATTAGTGAAAATTTTAATCCGGGGACATGGGAGCCAATGAGCCTCCGAAGCAACTCCCTTCACAGTCAACTCCAAGTCACCTGGCTCAACATCAAGAAATTTGCCTTTCCAATCGACTGGACCTCCCTAGTCGACTGGAGCTCATGCCATCTTGGTTGTCAGATCTTCGATCGATCACCAGCTTATCTTGCCAACTAGGTATCCAGTTGACTGGACCATACTCAATCAACTGGACCTTAGTCGACTGGAAAACTTTCAGTCGACTGGTTCCCTGCAAAATGAGATTAGCAAAAACATATAGTATGAAATGCAATAGCAGTAGTAATACTGTCCGATCTCGACTTCTTAGTCCATGAAGACTATCCATCGGATCAATGCCTAGCTTTGTCCCTCTACAGAGGACTTAGCCTCACCTCTTTACTCGATGTTTACTTGTCGGCTGCCTTGTCGGACTTACCATGCTTGACATCCAATCTGACCCACTAGGACTTCTGCTAACTATTCATTCTCTCTAACCCAACTGAAGTTCATGCTGATTGTCTGATCTCCTGACCCAATCAGTCCTCATGCTAGATGTCCGGTCTCCTGACCCATCTAGTCTTCCTGCCTGATGTTCGGTCCACCTGATCTATCAAGGCTTCTACCTAGTATCCGATCAACGCGACCTACTAGGACTTTCAATACTCATTGCCTAGTATCCTATTTGCCTGACCCACTACGGTTTTCCTATTAGCTTGCACACTTAACACATATATCAAACCATAGGTAATTTCTAACTTTAACTATGGTTCATGTTAGTTATAGCCCTAGAGCCAATCATGTGATGGTTGAAAAGGGAACATTATGTATCATATTCAATAAAGGCAAAGGATTGGTTATTATATTTACATCTTGCTTGTGCCAGCTAAATTAAATATAATAATGCCCTAGAAAAGTAGGTTCTTATCTACAGCACATCAATTGGCAGAATTGATTATGAGAGGCTGTAGAGAACACTTTCCTAAATGTTCCTAGTCAAGTATTAATATGCAAGGGCAATATTAATACATAAAGACTAGCATGTAGGTCGATTGATGACTTGATCTCACAAGTCATGGATATATGATATCAAGTTGACACATGGGTATATATTAGAGAATATATACTGAACTGACCCGCCATGAGAAAGTTTCATGGATCGTTATATGAGTGTCATAAACTTTCTCATGTGACTATTGGTATGAATAGTCCTCGAACCTGAAGTCACTACGGTTCCCTACATAAGGAATTATGTACTTTGGTATCGTCAAACGTCACCCGTAACAGGTGGACCATAAAGGCGACATCGGGTATATAACAAATTATGCGGAGGGATGTGAGTGATGTAGATGGGATCTATCCCTCTCATATGACGAGAGTGATATCGGTGGGCCCCTTGATTGAGTAGAACTACTAAAACGCATGACCATGCTCAAATGAGTCAATATGAGATATTGAGCTCATTTGTTTGAGTTAGTTTACTCAGGGATCAAGAAACACATAGATTGATCGAGGATGACACGGTCTATACCTCATTGGTCAATCTGATATCAAGGATAGAAGGACACGGTCATACATTATAGTAGTCACGGAAAGGTTAGTCGGATCTTGACTTATTTCATAACTTGGGTAGCAATGATGTATTGCTAGATGCCGCTCATTGCTTGTGTATCTAAAAGAGTTTAGATCCACTGCCAACGTTATGAGAGCCTATAGGGTCACACACAAAGAGCATGATGATTAGAAGAATTAGTGCATTCTAGTTTGACTAGAATAATTTGGGAATAAGCTTAAGTACAAAATGGTTTTTGGACTTTAAGCTTAATGAGAATTTTAGCTTATTGATTTAATGAGATTAATTCAATATGTTACCTTATTGATTTAATGAGATTAATTCAATATGATAACATAAGCTTATTGAATTAATAAGATTAATTCAACATGCATGAATGCCACACAAGCATGCCACATAAGCATGCCACCTAAGCTAGATAAGGTGGGCTTATTGAATTAATAAGATTAATTCAACATGCATGAATGCCACACAAGCATGCCACCTAAGCTAGATAAGGTGGAAGGAGACAAAGTGGTTTGTGTCTCCTTAAAGTGGCCGGCCAAACAAGGTGTCTCAATGCAATGGATTGCATTGAATGGTAGGAGGTGAAAGGGTTTTTCCAACCCTATAAAAGACTCCATGGAGTGGCCGGCCAAAGGGTGATTGTGGTTGTGTGAGAGCTTGAGAGCTTGGTGGAAGCTTTGGTTGTGTGGTTTTGTGAGTGTAGGCTAGCAAGAAGAGTAGTCTTCTTCTTCCCTTCTCTTTTTCTCTAGCTTCCTCTCCTTTAGGGACTTCTCTAGCAAGAAGTAAAGGAGAGCCCTTCTAGTTTTTCTTTTGTGAGACAAGAGCTTGCTCGTGTGGATACGTATAGAGGCACGGACATTTTAACGTGCTAAAGATCCAACAAACCAAAAGGAAAAGCGGGATTAACAAGGGCACGCAACAAAGGTAATCCTCTCCTATAAGATAGGTTTGGTTTTAGAGAAATTTATTTTGTACGAGGTTTTCTTTCGCAAGGATCACTAGGAAGGGATCCTAATTTTTCCGTTGCGCATATGCTATTTGGCATATAGAAATCCCTACAGTTCATACATCAAAACTAAAGAGTGGTGCTTTCTGCACCAACAGTGCTCTCATTCAAATCTTTCTTCTCAAGCTCACCAAACCTTCCTCTAAGCTTTCAAGTGTTTCTAACCTCTTCTTCTCTAGCTTAACGCAATCATCTTGTAAGAAGATGAATGTGCATTGTAAGAAGACTTATCCACCTTGTTGTTCTCATCAAAAGGAGATTTTAGTGAAAGCTTGCTAGGAGTGATTCACCTTACGGATTACCATGGAGTAGGAGCGTCATCTCCGAACCACGTTACATCGACTTTGTTAGCATTATCTTCTTTGATTTTGATTTTATTTATTGTATTATTTGTATTACTTCCGCTAGCAAAATTATAGAAATCGAAGAAGGGATATTCACCCCTTCTAGCCATTTCAAAGGATTATACACATACTTAGACTTTCACCGCCATAGTTCACTTGGACTTTACGCCGCCAAGACTATACACTTGGACTTATGCCACCAAGACTATACCTTTGGACTTTCCTTGGCAAATACCCATGACTTGGACTTTCCATTGACAAGACCAAGACTTGGACTTCTCTCGAGTCCTATTCAAGCTCGGTCAACCTTGACTTGAGGTTGATTGCTTCAACAATCTCCCCATAAATCTATCTCCTCATATGGTCAAACCCATGTCAACCATATAATCAACCCATTGTGAAACAATGGTCAAACCCATTGTTAAACATCAAAACACTACTTGAGTCTGGTTAATCGTGACCTAAGCCGATTGCACCAACAATTTTATCATTATTGGCACTTTCTATTTGGGTACAATCTTCATCAAATATTACGTTAGTAGTTTCTTCAATATTCAATTTTTTCTTATTATATATCATATAAGTCCTACTAATTGTTGAATACCCTAGAAAAATTCCATTATCTGTTTTTGATGTAAATTTTCCTAAGTGATCCTTAGTATTTAAAATATATACTTTATGTTTGTACAATCGAACCAAGTCAAGATTTACCAGACTCGAGTGGGACTCGAGTAGTGTTTTGATGGTTGCCAATATGATTTGACCATATGTTGACTATATGACTAGTGGATGATTAGGATATCCAAGGTCATATAGTGAAGATTGTGATGAGAAGATTGTTGGAGCAATCTACCTCAGGTCAAGGTTAACCAAGATTGAGTGAGACTTGAATAGAAGTCCAAGTATTGATACTTGGCAAGGAAAAGTCCAAGGGTGTATTCTTGACTGTGTAAGTCCAAGTGTGTAGTCTTGGCGGTGAAAGTCCAAGTATGGATAGTTGGCAAAGGAAAATTCCAAGGGTGTAGTCTTGGCCAAGTAAGTCCAAATGTGTAGTCTTGGCCGTGAAACTCCAAGTTTGGAGACTTGACAAAGGTAGACCCATTAGCATGACATGGCCGATGGAAGCACCAGAAGGCTAGCACGAAGGGTGAAGGAGTCATGGAGGACTGGATGGACCTTGAGGGTATGATGCTGATGGAGGTGGCTCGAAGGCTTAGGTCTAGGTTAAGGGTACCTGGTAGCATGACTAGGCCGACGGAAGCACTTGAAGGCTAGGGCTAAGGGTGAGGAGTCGTGGACTCGAACCAAGGGCTTGAGGCTAATGGAAGTTGCTAGAAGGGTTAGGTCTAGGCTTAAGGATGAGTGTCAAGTATGAAGGGATCGTACTTAGGTTAAACCTCAATTTTGAGGTTTACCAGTCGACTAATGACATTGGCCATTCAACTGGTTGAGTGTTTGGCACATAGGAGCTCAAAAGACTCGAGTTGTGCTCGGGAATGAGCTAAGTGCTCAGGAGTTAACGACTGGTCGAGTGAAACCCTGACTCCCACTGTGGATATTGGGATTCAGACCAAGTACTGGGCATTAGACTACTGTGTAGTAGTAGTTGACTGGTATAGGGTGCTCGGGAACCAAGTCTGGTGCTCGGAAAAACTGACTTGTGCTCGGGTAGTTGACTTCTAGTTTTGGATAGTCGACTGGCCTATTACAGTCGACTGCTATATAAGGCAATCAATTGCTTTAAGTGGATATGAGCACAGAATGTTTGAGAGTGACTAGGCAGTCGACTACTGACTTGGCAGTTGACTGCTCAGGTGTATGTTGGGTAGAATCCAACGGATAGGTGGACAGTCGACTGGGGCCTTTTAGCAGTTGACTGCCAGGCAGAAATCCAACCTGATGTTGGATATAAATGGAGTAGCTCGTCGAGGATTTCGATTGCCAGTTCTTGAGGGATTTGAAGGGACGTGTTGCTGTAATTCTAGGTCTTCAAAGACATTCAATGCAACCGAAAGATCAAGCATCTAAAAACTCACTTGTAAAGTGTTGTAATTTCATTTCCCTCATTTTCTTGTTTTTTGTGTCATTTGTTTACTATTGTAAGCTATTGTAAGGGGTTTCTCCACCTCCGGTATGTTGCCGAGAAGGAGAAAGAGATATAGTAGAGTAGATACTAAAGTCCAGCCATAGAGTAGGAACTATAGGATCTGAATCACATATAAACTTTGTGTTGCACGTGTGAGTTTTGTTTTTGTATTTGTATTCTTGTATTTCCACCGTGTACTAACTATTTGTAGACGAGCATACGAACACGAATGAGAAATCAACAAAAAACTATTCAACCCTTCCTCTCTAGTGCATCGAAAGGTCCTCAACAAGTGGTATCAGAGCGAGGCCGTTCTTCATGGACTCATCGCCGAGAGAGCAAGTGCTAGAGGAGAAGATCCATCAAACGCATTACAAGCATGAGGAAGAGGAATGCTCATCATCATCTCAAGACCATGAAAACTCAAAGTTTGATAGGTGCTCAACATCCTAAGGGGAAGAGGTTGAAGAAACCTCCACTTCAAAGATTGAGGGGGAGGAGAGACCACCAATGTCGGAGCAAGAAGAGGAACCTTTTATGTCTAGGAGAGATGAAGAACAGCCCAATAGGTCACCTACCATCGATCTAGGTAACTCAAGCTCATCTTTTAAAAATGAAAATCATATAATATGCTTTGAGTATAGAGAAGTAGGACACTACAAGAGCAAATGTCCAAGTAAGGTCGAGAAGAAGGATCCGGTGGCACCAAAGAGGAAAGAAAAGACTAAGGAGGTCAGAGCCCCAACACGCAAGAGCACATAGTGTGCTTCAAGTGCCAACAAAGGGGGCATTACCGGACCCAATGTCCTTGGGGGAGGCAACCTCGGAAGGGCAAAGGGGAGAGCTCGAGTCTAGGTGGAGCTAAGGCAAACCCTAAGGTATATTTTAATAATGCACTTTGAAATTTTCATAACAAAAATAATGCTAATTATCAACCATGTCATAATTTACTTGCAAGCGTTAATGATAAAAAGCATGCAAGTAGAAATAAATAGTTTTGCTTAGATGCTAAACATGATAATATGCCTAAGTACAATCCTAGAACTATTAATTCTAGAACCATTAACACAAGGACTACCCTACCTAAGGATAGGAAGGTATAGAATAAGAACCTAGGCATTAATCCTAAGAAGGGTAGGCATATGCCTAGAAGGAAGAAGAATGCCCAAGGAAAGAATGAAAAATCAAAATTTATAAAATTGGAAGAAAAAAATCAAGCTTTGAGTTCAAATCTTGAGAAATTAGAGAAGACCCTTGCAAGAATGGAAAATATGCTTAATGGGTCAAATAGGTAAAACCTAGGTCATAGGAGGTAAGAGCTAAGGACAAGAAGGGTTTGGGTCACAAACCTAAGTCCAAGAAGGTAATGCCATCTTACCATAGTGTTCCATTTAACTATCGAGAAAATCTTAGGTCTAGGAAATCCAAGGTCATAAGGGAAGTCATCCCTAGAGTTGACCATGGTAAGCATCTAGTGGCCACTAAGAAGGTCACAAGGAAAGTCATCCATAGAGTTGACCTAGACAAGACCACAATGACCAAGGCTTCTAAGCCTAGGAGGGCCATTAGAAAGGTACTAAGAGAGGTTATCCCTAGTGAGTACCTTATAAACTCAAGGAACTCCAATAGGTATTGGATTCCTAGAAACATGATCCCATCACGCTAAATGGGTTTAGGGTGTGCCAACCTTGAATGGATAGGTAGTTAACCTAACCTTGGTAGAGTTGACACTTTAGGACATTTTAAAGGTTATGTGATATCTTGGAAATGAGTTTAGAAATTAATCCAAAAGGAATTTAGGATGTGTCAATAAAAATTATGAAGTTTGAAAATTGATCATAATTGGCACGAATAGGATTAGAGTTAAAAGTGTGCCATTTTGGATTTTGGCACACTTGAAGGAAATTAGGCATTATGGCAAAGTTAATATAATCTTACAAAATGATAAATAGGCTTAACACTTAGGTATTCTTGTACCTATGTATCTTATATAAAATTTGTCATGCTTTGTTTGCCTTGCCATGTCATGACCTCATGCTTCATATGATCATTTTATAATGTCATGATAATACTTAGGTTAATTGTGCCATGCTTGCACTTAGGTTTATTTTTATGCTATGACATCATGAATCATTGGCATATGCTTCTAATTATACAATAATATATGCCATGATCATATTCATGCATTACAACTATTAATTTGAATTTAAGGACCAATGGCATGATTTGAAGTCCTAGATAAAGGAATCAAATGGATATGTCTAGATATAATGCATGAACCCTTAATTTAGGAAAAAACAAAATCCACATCTCACAAAAACTTAGGAAGACGTGTGTGTATTGAAACACCTAGACACATATGAGATATTAGGATCATGAGTTAAGTTCAAGGGACTTTAATGGTACATCAATATGAACTTAGAACTCATTCAATCATAACGATAAATTATGAGGAAAGCTAATGTACAAGTCATGTACATCTAGCCCATAGACCATGATTGAAATTAAGGTTCTAAAAATATTTTTAAAAATTTTGGTGAAGTCTATCTTTTGATAGCAATCACTATTGAAAAGATTGACACAAAGTTAGACAAAACATTGAAGGTTTCAATGCTTTTGAACTTTGTATCGTTATTTGAATTTAATGGGTATTTTCATATAAAATTATTTTTCACCCATACAATTTGACATAAGTATTATACGTATGAAATTTCATGATTTTTAGAAAAATATATATTTACTTATGATTTTTAAAAATTCACTGAAAACCACTGATTTCTGCATTTGCAAAAACTAGTCGACTGCCTTATGGAGTGGTCGACTTGTGCAGGCAGTCAATTGATTATTGATTTTCATCAATTGTTGTTTGATTATTGATTTTCGTCAATTGTTTTTTGATTTTCGACTGATTTTCAGAGAAGCATTGGAAGGGTGAAATTATCATTGAAAATGATTAGAAGAGATAGTTAGGGTGGAGTATCGAATTTTAAGTGAGGTTAAAGTTCAAGTTTGAACTTTTACACTTATTTTCGATTTTTTAGATTTCCAATAAACTTAGGAACTCTCCAAAGACATTATTGGTGCAATGGTCAAGGGGAAGTATGCCTTTAGGGGGAGTTCATCCATCAAGGTATGATGGATAAAGTTGATAAAAAAGGGGAGAATGAGGAATGCCTTGCATTTAGTAATAAGGGAGTATTACTAAGGGAAATGAAGGCATGTAAGATGATTTTTTACCAAGGTAGAGAATGTAGAATCTCATTTGGAGATGAGACATTGAAAACCTTAGTAGGCTTTTTGATATATGCCAAAGGGGGAGAAGTGAGGGTTTAAGTTAGGTAAATCTTCAGAGTTAAGTTGGGTTTACGGGACAACCTAACTTAAATGTTTTGCCAAACATCAAGAAAGGGGATATTGTCAGTGCAATCAACCCGGGTCATGATTGACCAGACTCGAGTGGGACTTAAGTAGTGTTTTGATGTTTGCCAATATGGTTTGACCATATGTTGACCATATGACTAGTGAATGATTGGGATATCCAAGGTCATATGGGGGAGATTGTGATGAGGAGATTGTTGGAGCAATTTGCCTCAGGTCTATTAGTTGTTGGTGCAATCGACCCAGGTCACGATTGACCGGACTCGAGATTGACTCGAACAATATATTGATGTTAGACAAAATGTATGACATGTGAATGTCATGGGAAGTCTAAGCATGGAACTTGGTATTGAAAGTCCAACATGGGTTAGGCACGTAAGTCCAAGTGTTTAGCCTTGGCGGTGAAAGTCCAAGCATGGGGCTTGGTGTTGGGAAAATCCAAGCATAGGGCTTGGTGTTGGTATGTCCAAGTGTGTAGCCTTGGCAATGAGAAGTCTTGAGGACTTGGCAAGGTCACTAGTCTCGTAGGCTCAGGGTCCTTGAGTCTGTGAAGGATGATATTTCAGAAGTTGTGCGCTTGGTGCATCCGAGGGACCACTGGACGAGGAGCGAATGGAGTAAGGCCAAAGGGAAGCAGACTTCAAGGGCAAGACACGAAGGATGACCATGTGAAGTCGTGCGCTTAATGCATCCGAGGGAAGAGAGCTTCGGTGGGGCACTCCATGAGAGGATGAGGTGGACTTAGCAAAGTGGCTAAGATGAAGTGTCGGATGCTCAAACTGTTGGGTTTTTTCGAGCCACAAAAACCGCTTTTTGCGTTGCGGAAACCTCGGAAGCCCGCCCACGGATCCGTGCGAAGATGTATTAAAACTAAAACATGTATGTGCTTATATAAAACCCTAGATCTACCTTAGATCTATATGATAAGGATGTTACCCTCGATGCGACGCCCTTGGCAAATCCCGCTCGTCCAAAAGGTTCGCCGGAACTCAAGAGCGTCAAGTGCACACTCCTCTATTGGTATCCACACAAGCAAAAGGTGGAGAAAAGCAATCTTGAGTGTGCTAGCACTCCTTAGATGCTCAGAAAGATGAGGAAGGAAAGAGGGAGAGCTTGAGGGAAGTTGATCCAAGGAAGAAGATGAAGTTGTGTGTAACTCACCAAATGAATTCAACCATCAAAACTCCTAAAGTGGCCGGACAGTTCAAGGCTTGGGAGGTTACATGCATGCATGTAACTCCCATGGCTCTTGGTCTCCCTCATGAGGTGGCACCACATGATAAGTCAATGATGATGTGGAGCATCATCATTGGCCGGCCATGCCAAGTCATCATCATGACATGGCATTTGGTCAAGTCAAACTTGACCTTTCATCTTCCCTCTCAAGTCAAGTCAAACTTGACCTCTAATCTCCCATGGTTGATCAAATCATACCCGTAGTAATACTGTATCAATGTATGTACTCTGACTTAGGCCAAGCAATCTCTTAGATCTATCTCTATAGATCTTGATGCCTAGAATACAGGCTGCTTCACCAAATTCCTTCATTGAGAAGCACGTCCCCTGCCATGTCTTCACAGACTGTAGCGAAGGGATGTCATTACCAATGAGTAGTATGTCATCCACATACAATACAAGGAAGACAACTGTGTTCCCATTAACCCTCTTGTAGACACAGGGTTCATCTTCATTCTTGATGAAACCAAATTGTTTGATCGCATCATCGAATCGAAGATTCCAGCTCTGAGAGGCTTGCTTTAGCCCATAAATGGACCTTTGTAGCTTGCATACTTTCCCAGTATGCTGTGGATCTTCAAAACCCTCAGGTTGTGTCATGTATACATCCTCGAGTAAGTTTCCATTCAGAAATACGGTTTTGACATCCATCTGCCAGATCTCATAATAGTTGTATGCTGCAATAGCAAGCAAGATCCGAATGGACTTAAACATCGCCACTGGAGAAAAGGTTTCATCATAGTCAATACCATGAATCTGCTTGAAACCTTTAGCCACCAATCAGCCCTTATAGGTATGCGTAAGTCCATCCATGTTAGTCTTTCTCCTAAAGACCCACTTACACCCAATGGGTTTGACCCCTTCAGGTGGATCAACCAAAGTCCATACTTGGTTGGTGTACATGGATTACATCTCGGATCTCATGGCCTCTAGCCATTTCTCAGAATCTGGGCTCATCACAGCTTCCTGATAGGAGGCAGGCTTATTCTCAATGAGCATTACGTCATCATGGTCAGACAAGAGAAATGAGTATCTCTCAAGCTGACGACGTACCCTATCAGATCTGCGAAGAGGTAGGTCTACCTGAACAGGTGGTTGTTCCACAACTCCTTGTGCAACAACCTCATCACCCACAACACTTTGTGGTTCATGTTCAACCTCCATCAAGGCCTCAGTGCTATGGTCCTTATCTTGAATTTCTTCAAGATTGAACGTACTCCCACTAGTTTTTCTAGAAACAAAATCCCTTTCTAGAAAAACCCCAGTATTTACCACAAACACTTTGTGCTAACTGGGAATGTAGAAGTAATATCCCTTTGTATCCTTGGGATATCCTACAAAATAACACCTATCGGATTTGGGTCCCAGTTTGTCTAAGACTTGACGTCGAATGTAAGCCTCACAACCCCAAATCCTCATGAAAGACATCTTGAGATTTCTCCCTGTCCATATCGTATATGGTGTCTTTATGACAGCCTTGGATGGTACACTGTTAAGGGTAAAAGCTGTTGTGTCTATAGAATATCCCCAAAAGGATATAGGAAGATCTGTGTGACTCATCATAGAACATACCATATCTAATAGGGTATGATTCCGCCTTTCGGATACACCATTCCACTGTGGTGTTCCAGGAGGAGTGAGTTGGGATAGAATCTCACACTTAGCTAGATAGTCACGAAACTCATGGCTAAGGTATTCACCACCTCGATCTGATCGAAGTATCTTAATACTCTTGCCAAGCTAGTTTTGTACTTCATTCTTGAATTCTTTGAACTTTTCAAAGGATTCTGATTTATGTGTCATAAGATACACATAACCATATCTACTGAAGTCATCAATAAATGTAATGAAGTACTTGTAACCACCTCTACCAGCAACATTGAAAGGACCACATACATCACTATGTATAAGTCCTAACAAATCTGTTGCTCTTTCACTGTGTCCACTAAAGGGAGTCTTTGTCATCTTCCCTAAAAGGCAAGACTCGCATGTCTTATATGATTCAAAATCAAATGAGTCTAGCAGCCCATCCTTATGGAGCTGAGATAAGCGACTCTCATTTATGTGACCTAAGCGACAATGCCAGAGATAGGTTTTGTTCAACTCATTTGACTTGAACCTTTTGGCACTTATGTTATAGATAGGGCTCTCTAAGTCTAAAAAGTAAAGTCCGTTCATTAGAGGTGCACTACAATAGAACATATCATTTAAATAAACTGAACAACATTTGTTCTTTATTATAAATGTAAATCCTTTCTTGTCCAAACAAGAAATCGAAATTATGTTCTTAGTTAAAGAAGGCACATAACAACATTCATCTAATTCTAGTACAAGCCCAGAGGGCAGAGATAGATCATAAGTTCCTACAGCAACAGCAGCAACCCTTGCTCCATTGCCTTCTCGTAGGTCCACCTCGCCCTTTGTCAATGTCCTGCTATTTATCAGCGCCTGCACATTGGTACAAATGTGAGATGCACATCCGGTATCTAATACCCATGATGAAGAAATAGATAGATTGACTTCTATAACATTTATACCTGAAGTAGAAGTCTCACTTCTTTTCTTCTTAAGATCTTCCAGGTAAGCTTTGCAGTTACGCTTCCAGTGTCCAGCTTCCTTGTAGTGGAAGCAAGCCCCTTCCTTGGCTACCCCTCCTTTGGGTTTAAGTTCTTTGCCTTTGCCCTTGGCTTGGGACTTTCCCTTACCTTTAGGCTTGCCCTTTCCTTTCTTTTTGTGCACCATCAAAATGGTGTCAGATTTTCCCTTCTTATGGTTAAGCTCAGCAGTTCTCAACATGCTGAGCATCTCAGGTAGTGGCTTATCAATTTCATTCATGTTGTAATTCATGACAAATTGATTGTAGGCTTGTGGCAAAGATTGCAAGATGAGGTCAGTGGCCAGCTCTTGGCCAAGTGGTAATCCCAGCCTTTGTAGGTTTTCTACGTACCCAATGATCTTGAGTACATATGGACCTACGGGAGTCCCTTCTTGCATTTTGGACCCAAACAATGCCTTAGAGACTTCATATCTCTCATGCCTTGCTTGTCCATGATATAGTTAACGAAGATGTTCAACCATATCTTAAGCATTCATGAACACGTGTTGCTTTTGAAGCTCAGAGTTCATGGTCGCGAGCATTAGACATGACACATCTAATGCATCATCTTGATGCTTCTTGTAAGCATCTTTGTCAGCTCGCGAGGCAGTGGCAGGAGGTGCCTCCGGAATGGGTTGCTCTAGGACGTACAACTTCTTTTCTTGAGTGAGAACAATTCTCAGGTTCCTGTACTAGTCTAGGAAATTTGCTCCATTGAGCTTGTCCTTCTCAAGGACAGAACGTAGAGAGAGAGTGTTCATGTTTATCGACATAGTTATCTACAACATACAATGTAGAGAATTAATATCATATTCCTTTTATCATTTAATTAGGCCTTTAATCAAATGATGCTCCTACTGAATTATAGGAATTTTGTAGAATCGAGTTATGGATGTGGTCAAACCACATTTACTAGATTCATACAAACTAGCTATAATTCTTGCGGGACAAGATCCACATCATACTAAGCCTTGAGTTAGCTTTGGCTAAATTGCCCAAGACTTAGTACGATTGGTGGGTAACACATTACCGATTACATCTCTATGCAACTCTTGTTTATAGGATCAAGACCCACATTTACAAAAGACCTTGAGTTAGCTTTGGCTAAATCGCCCAAGATTTAGTGTAAATGCGATCTTATCCTATCTTTCCAACGATTGGAATATGCCTATAGTTCTACTCAATCCAATTGAGTTAACTAGTTTTGCTCAATCTAATTGAGTTTACTCTAACCCAAGCGTGATAGGCGGGACCAAGATTGTCCCTCCGCACCCTACCAAGATAATATGCATTGCTCTGCTTTGGCAGATTCAACAACAACAAATGATCGAGGTAGTGATGGGTATCAAGGCTCGGTAGGCATTTTCGAGTTGATTCGATTATGATCTAATCTAATCGTAATGTGTATCATATATGCATTGAGGCCTTTATTATCCTATATTAGCATGCATCACATACATACATACATTATTCTAGCTTGCATCATATACATATAAGAAAATTATCGTAGCATATATCATATACATACAAGCATTATTCTACTAGCATGCATCACATACATACAAGCAAAATCAAATATATATATATATATATATATATATATACATTTAACTGTGATGTATTCATGACCCTACTATGATCTTCTCAAGCCAATGAGAAGATCGGACGGTTAACCTAAGGCTAGCAGCTTCTCCAAGCGCTTCCTTTGACCGCCATGTGTCGTCGGCACACTTCTCGTAACTTCGTCTAAAAGTGGACTTTCCACCGCTCTATTTTGTACATTACAAATATGAAACTCGAGTTACATTCGAGTCTAAAACTATTTACAATTAGAATTTCAAAAGAAGAGGTACGACGCGCAGATCGCATACACTATACAACACGCACAACCACAAAAATGGCACGCAGGCCGTATTATGAATTACAACACACATATTCCAATCAAATTGGGGTCATTGGGCCATGAAAATCACAGAATTATACATAATTATAAATTATGTATTTTTATAGAAAATTTCTATAATTTTTTCTAATTTTTTTTTTCAAATTTATGAGTCACCTCTCCGTAACGGTCCCGCTAAGCGGTTTCCGGGCGCAATCGCGGGACAAGGCCCCTTTCGGGGATAGGGGAAGTGCCCATACTCACAAAATTAACTTTGCGAGTGTCCCTATTACGATCCTACAGCGACTTAAGTCACTGTCCCAAAAACCTAAATCGAGAACTAGCCGTTTTGGAGAGTTTTTCTCGACGGTTGAAGCCTATAAGTGTCCCAACACTCGTTGCTTCGACTCTTCGAGAAAAATACCCAAAAATTCTATAAAATTAGGAAATTTACAGAAATATAAAAATCTGTAATTTTTATATCTAATATAAAAACTACAAAAATGAAACACATATATGCTTCACACGTGGCTCTGATACCACTGTTGGGTTTTTCCGAGCCGCAAAAACCGTTTTTTGCGTTGCGGAAACCTCGGAAGCCCCGGCCATGGATCCGTGCAAAGATGTATTAAAACTAAAATATGTATGTGCTTATATAAAACCCTAGATCTACCTTAGATCTATATGATAAGGATGTTACCCTCGATGCGACGCCCTTCGCAAATCCCGCTCGTCCAAAAGGTTCGCTGGAACTCAAGAGCGTCAAGTGCACACTCCTCTATTGGTATCCACACAAGCAAAAGGTGGAGAAAAGAAATCTTGAGTGTGCTAGAACTCCTTAGATGCTCAGCAAGATGAGGAAGGAGAGAGGGAGAGCTTGAGGGAAGTTGATTCAAGGAAGAAGATGAAGTTGTGTGTAACTCACCAAATGAATTCAACCATCAAAACCCCTAAAGTAGCCGGACACATCAAGGCTTGGGAGGTTACATGCATGCATGTAACTCCCATGGCTCTTGGTCTCCCTCATGAGGTGGCACCACATGATAAGTCAATGATGATGTGGAGCATCATCATTGGCCGGCCTTGCCAAGTCATCATCAAGACATGACATTTGGTCAAGTCAAACTTGACCTTTCATCTTCCCTCTCAAGTCAAGTCAAACTTGACCTCTAATCTCCCATGGTTGATCAAATCTAACCACTTGACTCAAGTCAATTTAATTTAATGAATCTCTATTCATTAATTTAAATTGATTTTATGAATCAAATCTAAATTAGACTCATTCAACACTTGAATCAACTTGAGTCTAACTATATTACTCTAATTTGAATTACTCTTAATCCAATTTGGTTCATCCCATGAACCTAATCCTCATGGTTCATCATATGAACCTAATCTCCATCTAATTGGCCTTATGTGTGTGACCCCATAGGTTCTTGTAACGTTGGCAATGTCCCTAAACCGATTTAGGAATATAAGCAATGAGCGGTATCTAGCAACACACCATTGCTACCCAAGTTACAAGAATGTTGAGCTCCAACATCACCTTTGTGACTACTAATTGTGACTCTCACAATATGTGACAATGTCCCTCTATCCTTGACATCTAGATTGACCAATTAAGGACTATACCGTGTCATCCTCGGTACAATCTATATCTTGAACTCCAAGTAGACTCACTCTAATCAAATGAGCTCAATATCTCATATTGACTCATTTGGGCATGGCCATGCACTTCGTGGTCTCACTCTATCAAGAATATCGATGTCACCCCCGTCATATAGGAGGGATAGATTCCATCTACATCACTCACATCCCTTCGCATAATTTGTTACATACCCAGTAATCGCCTTTATAGTCCACCCATTTACGGGTGATATTTGACGAAGCCAAAGTATGCAACTCCTTATGTAGGAACCATGATGACTTCAGGTCTAAGGACTAATAGTCATACTAATAGCAACATGAGAAAGTATATGACACTCATATAATGATCCATGATACTTTCTCATGGCGGGTCATTCAGTATACATTCTCCAATGCCTACCCATGTGTCAACTTGATATCTCATATCCATGACTTGTGAGATCAAGTCATCGTGTTGACCTACATGCTAGTCTCTACGCATTAACATTGTCCCTGAATGTTAATACTCGACTAGGAATTATTAAGAGTAGTGTTCTCTATATCATCTCATTATCGGTTCAACCAATCGATTGATATAGATAAGAATCTACTACTCAAGGACATTATTATATTTAGTTATTTGGCACCAATACAAGTAAATATAATAACCATACCTTTATAAATAGGAATATGATACAATAAAGTCAATACAACAATCATCACACGATTGTCTCTAGGGCTTTCACTAACACAAACATGATGTTTGAGGTTTTACCCGATGGTCAGATGCTCAAACAAAGTGTTTGTTTGAGGTTTTACTCGACAACAGTCGACTGGTATAGGTGTTAGTTCGACTGATCCATGTCGACAGGGTTCGACTGGTGTGTAGATGAGACTGCTCGACTGACAGTCGATTGCCATGGATAGCAGTTTACTGCTTGTTGGCATCGGAGCATAGAACGCTCGGTAGCCGACTAGGCAGTCAGCTACGGGCATTGGCAGTCGACTGCCAATGTTGTGTTGATGCAGTGAGCATCACTCCTAAGTTTTGATGTATGAACCACAGTTAAGAGTTAGGATTCACTTGTGATCTAATATAAGTGTTAAGTATGTAGGCTTAATAGGAAGTCCTAGTAGGTCATGTTGACCGGATACTAGGCACGTATCTTGATAGATCAGGAGGATCGAACACCAAGTATGAAGTCCAGATGGGTCGCGTGGATCATACATTTGACATGAAGACTGATTGGGTCAGTAGACCAAACAATCGGCAAAAAGTCCAGCTGGGTCAAGAAGACTGGACAGCTGGTGGAAGCCCTGGTGGGTCAGATCAGATGTCAAGAATGGTAAGTCCGACAGGTAGCCGGTAGTTAAGCCTCGAGTGAAGAGGTGAGGCCGAGTCCTTTATAGGGGGACAAAGCTAGGTGTCGATCCGACGAAAAGTCCGCGTGGGACTTAGTAGTCGAGATCAAGTAGTATTACTCCTGCTATCGTATTTCATATTATGTATTTGTGCTAATCCCATTTTGCAGGGATCAGCCAAATGGATGGACTCAAGTCGACTGAAGTCCAGTCGACTGAAGATGTATCAGTCGACTGGACACCTATTTGACAGGATCAGCTGGTGATCGATCGGAGATCATGCAACGCAGATGGAAAGGACTTAAGTAGACTGAAGAGTGAAATTTTTCGATGCAGAGCCGAGTGACATGGAGTCGACTGGAGAGGATTCAGTCGACTGGAAGATCATGAATTACATATCGACGTGCTGATGTGGAGTCGACTGGAATACATTCCATTCGACTGGAAAAAGTTTATATAAGTTGTGCTTGACCAGATCAAATTACCGAAACGAAATCAACGTCGAAGTGCTGCCAAAATATTTGCTCGTCCACTAAATTTTCATTCCACAACAAGGTGACCTTTCAACACAATGCAACTACTTCTACAATCCCTTAGTGTCGGTATAAAGTCTTGTATTTCATTTTAATTTATTATTTCTCTTCTGCACTTAATTTTAAGAAGAGTGAGTAGTGTGTTACCCTTCTTCATCATTTGTAAAAAGTGAAACCCTCCGAAGTCGAGAGTTCTCGAGTCGGAGGGTATTTAGTGAATTGCCCATCGAGGTAGCTCGCAGGAGAGCTACAAGCCTTGGAGTAGCAACCCAGTTAGGGTTATGAACCAAGTAAATTGCTGTGTCTAACTTGTTTAATTTTCGCTGTGTATTCTGTTTAGAAAAATTTATTAAATACCGCGATTCACCCCCTCTCTTGGCCTACTCGATCCTATAATTGGTATCAGAACAGGGGCGCTCCGAGTTGGTGAAACCACCATTGTGAGCATTAGATAAGTTTGGATTAAATTAGAATTTATTGCATTAGAATAATTTTTATTGCATTAGAATAATTTTTATTGCATTATAATAATTTTTTTTGCATTAGAATAATTTTTTATTGCATTAGAAAAATATTTTATTGATTAAAATATATTTCTACACATTGAAATTATTTTCTACACATTAAAATATTTTTCTGCACATTAAAATATTTTTTTTGCACATTAAAATATTTTTCTGCATATTAATATCATTTTCTACACCATAAAATATTTTTTCTACATATTAAATTCATTTTTTGCACATTAAATTATTTTTATGAACATTAAAATATTTTTTTGCATATTAAAATATTTTTCTGCACATTAAAATATTTTTTTGCACATTAAAATATTTTTTTTCACATTAAAATCATTTTCTGCAAATTTAATTTAATTTAAATATTTTTCTGCATATTAAAATAATTTTCTGCATATTAGATTTATTTCATTTAATTTAATTTTCTATCCTTAGAAAATATTTCATTGATAATGTCACACTTAGAGGGACACAACACCGTTCGCCCTCCTCTCTTCAACAGAGAGAACTTTTCCTACTAGAAAAGGCGAATGGAGTGCTACTTGAAGACTGACCTAGAGGTCTAGTTTTCAATTAGGAAAGAGTTCACAGCTCCGGCAGACGACTCAGGTGAGTTGTTAGAACCAGAGAAATGGACCGCAGATATTTGAAAAAGAGCACAAGTCGATTACAAGGCACTTAACATCTTGCAATGCGGACTTACCTATTGGGATGTATACTGAAAAGTCTATCTTTTGTATGAACATCTTTATTTTGAAATAAGAATGATATGATCATTATTTGCATATTTTTATGGTTATGCATATTGTCTAATACATTACATTGTAGATAACATGGTGTGTGGTGTCACACGGAAGATCATGTTATCGGCTCCTTGTAAAGTATAAGTATAGGCTCACAACCGAGATGACTTTGGACAAACCATTGGTATGGTTGTAGTGTGATTTGGTATTGGTTTGTCTTGACCATAGAATCACACTAGTACACTTTGTGTGTATTGAGCAGGACCGACTTAGAGGTGATTCGATTTATTGCTGACTACATAATCGAATCAGACCTCAAATATTATATTGTACATACTCATAATCCCGATATAATAACGGGAACATATACTTAGTATTCATTTATTTGATTTACCAATGAGCGAGATTTATAGATTAAATCGATATGCTCGGTATGTTGGGAAATTATATTATTTATATGGTGTGCCATTGATTATAGGAGGAAACCGTGTCCTATATATTAGGATGATGATGTCCCCTTGAGGAGCTCATAATGTTCATCATGTAAACCCTACAGGTGGACTTGATCCGTCATGATGAAAAGGTTGAGTGGTACTACTCATGGAGTTACATGTTGATTAATTAATGGTCAGTAAATTAATTAATCGACAGACATTCAAGATCTTAAACATGGGGAGAAAATGTACATATAATATATGGAGCTTATACTAACTTATGGGGGTTGGTGAGCTAGATCAATGATAATCCTTTAGTGGATTGGATTATCATTAATGGATTGGACTTTATGTGGGCTTGATCCATTGGGTGGCCAAGATCCAACTCCTCCTCATGGTCCATATTGTAGTCTATTAAAACCTCATGAAGCTTAGATACAATGGATGAAAACAAAACTCTAGATCCAACGGTAGAGATTAAATCTCTAGATCCGACGGTTGAGATTAAATCTTTAGATCCGACGGTTGAGATTAAATACCTAGACCCAATGGTGGAGATTAAAACAAGGCTTATCCCTAACTCTATAAAAGGAGAGGATAGGGGTGTGCGGCAACTTGAAGAAAAGGGGATTAGGGTTTGCTTCCCTTGGGCGGCAAGGAATCCTAATTAGGTTAAGATTGTGTTTGGGCGGCTAGGGTTTTGGGGTGTTGGAGTAGGCGACAACAAGAGGAGAAGTTTCTTTCATCTTCTTCCTAAGGTGTTGCTGGCAACCTATCCTTCTTCCCTTTGTTTTGGCCAGTGCTCAACCTATCCTTCTTCCCCTCTTCTTTGGCCAACAATTAGGAGAGCTAGTGTTAGGGTTTTGGGCGGCTACAAGGAGAAGGGTTGGTTTCTTTTCTCTTCTCCAAGTGATGGCAGGCGCCCATGCTCTCATTGATTCTCCTTTGGCCGGTTCCCATACTCCATGTTCTCTTCCTTGGCCGGCGGCAGCATCGAGTCTATTGACTTGGTGGCCGGTTCTAGAGAGGAAGAAGAGTTTTATTTTATGATCTTCTTTTGTTTGGAGTGAACATGGAAAGGAAGATTGGTGATCTAGGAGACTTCTTATTTTGGAAGATCGTCGCCCACACAACGTCCAAAAGGAGGAAGGACATACAATAGAAGATCAAGAGGTATAACAAGAGGTATAATCTTGTTTATTTTGATTAGTGTTCTTTTGTATTATGTCTATAATTGTTTTTCAATTATATGCATGTTGTATGTGGTTGTTTTTTTTTATGTATGTGGATAATATAACTTGGACCCCGAACATAAACACAAAAGTCGGCGATCCGTACATTGTCTATTCTGCGGCTATTCGTAGAATAGAGGTTGGTTACTTGAACAACAAGTTTGTTCAAGTAACCACACTAATCGAATAGCACGATGATGAAACAGTTGCTTGGGTGTTCCCTTTTTGTCTAGGATTAAATATGATTTAATCCGGGGACACGGATGGGATCGCCATGAACAAGCGACCGAGTTGAAGTGGGAAGCGAAGTTTCTTACCTTCAAGTGGTATCAGAGCCACGGTTTCTGGTTTTCTGTGTTTAGGATTCGGTTACTTTTATACACTTTTCATATATTATATGTGTCGGATAATAGTAGGATATGCGTTGGTTAACTCTTTGGTTGTAGGTATAGGATCCAACTATTATGGCCATATGTGTGTATGTGATTATATGTGTGTAAATGTATATTTTGTTGAATCCTCGGGGTTGACGAGGCTAGTATTTAATTTTTGTAAATTAGATACGGCATTGTTTAGCCACTCTTTCTATTTTAGTTTACTTTCGATCTAGATTTCATGTACACTCCCTCGTAGAGTATAGGATCGATGGATGTAAATTAAAATATATTTTTTTCTCAGCTCGGATCTCCGGATGGCTCGTACATGGCGTAGGGAGGAGCGAACGAGATGACCATGCGACGGGAGACATATTGAAGACAAAAGCCATAATAGTTAGAAAATATTTATTTTTCATATTTATTGCTTATTGTTTTTTTTATATTTACATCAGGTATCAGGTACGATTTTTCTTCCCTACTAATCCTGATGGCTGACCGACCCTGCCCCACGGCCTTTGACTAGAGTCCCCACCGGTCAACGAGGGTAAATCAGGGTGGCGTGCGGCCCGACGCGTTAGGACTCGTGCTGCCCAGAAGGGTGCAACCACGCTGCGATGAAGGGGCATCGTGCACCTCCATTCGCGCAGCGTGCGGTGCCAGGCCGGAATCGACCCCTGGATGCGCAGAGGAGAACTTCGCGCCTTACCGTCACGCCATCGCCCTGGGGGCATTTGCTTATTGTTTCATATGCATGTCGTAGGCTAGAAAATTCCTAAATTTTAAATTACTAAGTGGGAGAGGGAAATTTTTATAAATTCCCACGGCCTCCATTACAATTTGACATGTGATGCAAACAAACTTGCGCATCGGCTCTGAGTGCCTTCCTCCCCATCGGATGAGTTTGTTTGTTAATCACAAGGTCGAATATGGTTATAGGAAATTATTAAGGAGCGTGTGTACTTCCCCATCGGAATGCACATAACCCGATATAATTACCTTGGTACCGAGTAATGGTGAACACTTAGATACAAATATAAGTATCCTCCCCATCAGAGTCACTGCTTTTATTTGTAGGGCCAAAGAGGAACCAACTATTAATTTTACTTGTGAAAAAGTTAGGTTGACAAGATAGTAAAATTAATGGGTAAAACGTCCTCTTACAAATGTAGAATTCGTATACGTCCACACTATCGTGGCATACGATATTCTCGGTGTTTTGAGGTGTTGGTTGATTTTAAAATATTATTGTTTAAGGAATCAATAATTTTTTGAAATCTAATGTTTTAATCTATGTGATTCTTAGGTTTTCTTTCAAAATGACTTTCAACCCGCTTGTTGTGATACTGAAAGAGAATAAACTTACTGGACCCAACTATGTTGATTGGAAGAGGAATCTTGACATTGTCCTGACTGCTAAGGAATACAAATATGTACTCCTCGAAGAGTGCCCTCCTAAGCCTGCGAATTATTCTGGGGAAAAGGAGAAGGAGAGTTGTAAGAAGTGGATCAAGGCCGATGAGATGGCGCGGTATTACATTTTGGCATCTATGTCAAATGTACTGTAACATCAGCATCAAGTCATGCCACTACTTATGACATGATGCTCAATCTCAAAGAGCTTTTCGGACATAAGAATCGGGTTGCAAGGCAGGAAGCCATGAGGAACTTGATGACGACCACCATGATCGAGGGAACACCCGTGAGGGATCATGTTCTCAAGATGATGGCTCATTTAAATGAGTTGGAAGTCCTCGGAGGTGAGATCGATGGGGAAAACCCAGGTCGATATCATTCTCCAGTCTCTACCTAAGAAATTTTGAGTAGTTTCGCCTGAACTACAATAGGAACAAGAGGTTGTATTCATTGGCAGAGCTTCTGACAGAACTCCTGGCGGCAGAGGGGTTATTTCATCAGAGTGCTCAGGCGCATGCCATGGTGACCCAAAAGGTTTCTACTTCTAAGCCGAAAGGCAAAAAGAAGAAGAAACAAACTGGGACAAAGGTGGTGGGAGGAACTCAGGGAGGAGTGAAGAAGTTGAAAGGCAAGTGCTTCACTTTTAAGCAGACTAGACACTGGAAGAAGGACTGCCCCAACCGTAAGCAGAACAAAGGTATATCTTTTGGTCTAGTCATTGAAATATGTTTAGCGGTGTTATCTACCAGCACCTGTTGTGTAGATACAGGAGCCACTGATCATTTCTGTAATACTTTACAAGGGTTCCAGGAAACCAGATGACTGGCTGAGGGGGAGATTACCGTATACTTGGGCGATGCCACGAAGGTGGCGGCTGTTACAGTGGGAGACGTTTATTTATCTTTTGAGAAAAATAAAGTTTTGCTTCTTAAGAATTTCCTTTATGTACCTTTATTTAGAAAGAATTTAATTTTTGTTTCTAAATTATTTATGGATGGATATTCTATTTCTTTTAATGACAGAGTTGTTATAAAAAGGAATAGGGACATTATCTGTTCGGGTGCATTGATAGAAAATTTATACACACTTGAACCAAAAGCTCCCATGATGCAAATAGAAGTTAATAACTCATCTTCTAATTCCAATAAGAGAAAAGAACCTTCGAAGATGAACCAAACATACCTTTGGCATCTTAGGCTTGGTCATATTAACCTAAGCTGAATTCAAAGGTTGATAGCTGATGGACCTCTGGGCTCATTAGTGGTGGAAGATTTCCCAACCTGCGAATCTTTCTTGGAGGGTAAAATGGCCAAGAGGCCTTTTAAGGCTAAGGGGTATAGAGCCAAAGATGTGTTAGAACTGGTTCATTCTGATTTGTGTGGTCCTATGTCTATCCAAGCTAGAGGTGGTTTTGAGTATTTTGTCTCTTTTATAGATGATTATTCGAGATATGGATACATTTACTTGATGCGCCGCAAGTCTGAATGCTTTGACAAGTTTAAAGAATTCAAGGCTGATGTGGAGAAACATCAAGGTAAAAGTATCAAGACACTACGATCTGATCGTGGTGGCGAGTACCTCTTGGGAGAGTTTAGGAATTACTTATCAGAGGCTGGGATTCAATCCCAATTGTCTGCACCTGGCACACCCTAGTAGAATGGTATAGCAGAGCGAAGGAAAACGACTCTTATGGAGATGGTTAGATCGATGATGAGTTATTCTGAGTTGCCAGATTCATTCTGAGGATATGCTCTAGACATGACAGTGTATATTCTAAACTTGGTCCCATCTAAATCAGTGCCTTCTACTCCCACAAAATTGTGGACTGGGCGAAAGCCTACTCTAAGACATATTCGGATTTGGGGGAGTCTAGCTCATGTGTTGAAGGTGGATGCTGGTAAGTTGGAACCTCGTACAGAAGTACGCATGTTCATTGCCTATCCTAGGGGAACGAAAGGTGATTTGTTTTATAGTCCTACAGATCAGAGGGTGATCGTCAGCATGAACACCAGATTTCTAGAGGAAGACTATGTGATGAACCACAAGCCCATGAGTAAGATTGTTCTAGAGGAATTAAAAGGGGAAGTCACTTCTTCAGGACAACCGGTACAAGAGGATATACCATAAGTCACTACACCGCGTGTCACAGAGGATACACAGGTGATACGTCATCGTAGTGGGAGGCTTGTGAGACAGCCTGATAGATTCATGTTCTTGGGAGAATCTTCTGATTTGTTCCCTGGCGGACATGAACCTGATCCCTGGACATATGACGAGGCAATCCAAGATAAAGATGCAGTATCTTGGCAAAGTACAATGAATGCTGAGATTGAATCTATGGATTCAAATCAGGTCTGGGAGCTAGTAGAACCACCCAATGGTGTAAAAACCATTGGATGCAAGTGGATCTACAAAAGAAAGAGAGGAATAGACGGGAAGGTTGAGACCTTCAAAGCGAGGCTTGTTGCAAAGGGGTATACTCAGAAAGAGGGTATCGATTATGAGGAGACCTTTTCACCGGTAGCCATGCTTAAGTCTATCTGGATTCTCTTATGCATTGTAGCTCATATGGATTATGAGGTGTGGCAGATGGATGTCAAGACAACTTTCCTTAATGGAAGTCTTGAGGAAAACATCTATATGAAGCAACCAGAGGGATTCATTGCGAAGGGCAAAGAGCATCTTGTATGTAAGCTTAATCGGTTCATTTATGGATTGAAGCAAGCTTTGAGGTCTTGGAACATCCACTTTGATGAGGTAATCCAGTCTTATGGATTTATTCAAAGTTCGGATGAGTCTTGTGTATACAAGAGATGTGACAGAAACGTAGTGGTATTTCTTGTACTATACATAGATGATATTTTGTTAATTGGCAGCAATGTCAGGGTGTTATCGAACGTAAGGGTATGGATGTCCAAACAATTTGATATGGACTTGGGAGAAGTGGGACACATCTTTGGGATCAAGGTTATAAGGGATCGCAGGAAAAGGATGTTGTGCTTATCTCAAGCTTCATACATAGACACGATTATGGATCGTTTTAGCATGCAGAACTCCAAGAAGGGTTTTCTACCTTTCAGGCATGGAGTTCCTTTATCTATGGAGATGTGTCCTAGAACATCTGAGAGATAGAGGAGATGAAGGCGGTTCCTTATGCTTCGGCAGTAGGAAGGCTCATGTATGCGATGCTATGTACGAGACCATATATCTGCTTTGCCGTGGGCATGGTCAGCAGATATCAGAGTAATCCAGGATAGGGACATTGGACTATGGTAAAGCATATATTGAAGTACCTGAGAAGGACTAGGGATTATATGCTGGTTTACCAGGCAGACAAATTACTCCCTATGCATTACACAGATTCCGACGTCCAATCAGATAGGGATAACAGTAAGTCTACCTCAAGTTTTGTTTTTAACTTTGGGAGGTGGAGCCATTGTATGGAGGAGTGTCAAAGCAGAAATGCGTGGCGGACTCCACCATGGAAGCTGAGTATGTGGCAGCCTCTGAGGTGGCCAAAGAAGTTGTGTGGCTCAAGAACTTCCTGATGGACTTGGATGAGATTTCTAGTTTGCCCAGAACTATCACAATTTATTGTGATAATAGTGGTGCAGTTGCAAACTCGAAGGAACCATGAGCCCATAAGGCAAGTAAACACATAGAGCGCAAGTACCACCTGATACAAGATATCGTAAAGAGAGGAGAAGTTGTTGTGGCTAAGATTGCATCAGAGGATAACCTAGTAGATCCTTTCACTAAGGCCTTTCTGGCGAGAGCTTTTGATAGGCATGTCGAGGGAATAAGGATTAGATGTATGGCAGTTTGAGGACAGCATAGTCTTTTAGTATAAGTGAGAGACTGTTGGGATGTATACTGAAAAGTCTATCTTTTGTATGAACATCTTTATTTTGAAATAAGAATCACATAATCATTGTTTGCATATTTTTATGATTATGCATATTGTATAATACATTACATTGTAGATAACATGGTGTGTGGTGTCACACGGGAGATCATGTTATCGACTCTTTTTAAAGTATAAGTATAGGTTCACAACCGAGATGGCTTTGGACAAACCATTGGTATGGTTGTAGTGTGATTTGGTATTGGCTTGTCTTGACCATAGAATCACACTAGTACACTTTGTGTGTATTGAGCAAGACCGACTTAGAGGCGATTCGATTTATTGATGACTACATAATCGAATCAAACCTCAGATATTATATTGTACATACTCTTAATCGCGATATAATAATGGGCACATATATTTAGTATTCATTTCTTTGATTTACCGATGGGGGAGATTTATAGATTAAATCGATAGGCTCGGTAAGTTGGGAAATGATATTATTTATATGGTGTGCCGTTGATTATAGGAGGAAACCGTGTCCTATATATTAGGATGATAATGTCCCCTTGAGGAGCTCATAAGGTTCATCATGTAAACCCTGCAGATGGACTTGGTCCGGCATGATAAAAAGATTGAGTGGTACTACTCATGGAGTTAGATGTTGATTAATTAACCGTCAGTAAATTAATTAATCGATGGGCATTCGAGATCTTAAACACGGGGAGAAAATGTACATATAATATATGGAGCCCATATTAACTTATGGGGGTTGGTGAGGTAGATCAATGATAATCCTTTAGTGGATTGGATTATCATTAATGGATCGGACTTTATGTGGGCTTGATCCATTGGGTGGCCAAGATCCAACTCCTCCTCATGGTTCATATTGTAGCCTATTAAAACCTCATGAAGCTTAGATCCAATGGATGAAAACAAAACTCTAGATCCAATGGTAGAGATTAAATCTCTTGATCCGACGGTTGAGATTAAATCTCTAGATCCGACGGTTGAGATTAAATCCCTAGAACCTATGGTGGAGATTAAAACATGGATTATCCCTAACTCTATAAAAGGAGAGGATAGGGGTGGGCGACAACTTGATGAAAAGGGGATTAGGGTTTGCTTCCCTTGGGCGGCAAGGAATCCTAATTAGGTTAGGATTGTGTTTGGGCGGCTAGGGTTTTGGGGTGTTGGAGTAGGTGGCAACAAGAGGAGAAGTTGCTTTCATCTTCTTCCTAAGGTGTTGCCGGCAACCTATCCTTCTTCCCTTTGTTTTGGCCAGTGCTCAACCTATCCTTCTTCCCCTATTCTTTGGCCGGCAATTAGGAGATCTAGGGTTAGGGTTTTGGCCAGGTACAAGGAGAAGGGTTGGTTTCTTTTCTCTTCTCCAAGTGATGGTCGGTGCCCATGCTCTCATTGATTCTCCTTTGTCCGGTTCCCATACTCCATGTTCTCTTCTTTGGCCGGCGGCAACATCGAGTCTATTGACTTGGTGGCGGGTTCTAGAAAGGAAGAAGAGTTTTGTTTTATGATCTTCTTTTGTTCGGAGTGAAAAAGGAATGGAAGATTGGTGATCTAGGAGACTTCGACTTTTGGAAGATCGTCGCTCACACGACGTCCAAAAGGAGGAAGGACATACAATAGAAGATCAAGAGGTATAACAAGAGGTATAATCTTGTTTATTTTGATTAGTGTTCTTTTGTATTATGTCTATAATTGTTTTTCAATTATATGCATGTTGTATGTGGTTGTTTACTTTATGTATGTGGCTAATATAACTTGGACCCCAAACATAAACACAAAAGTTGGCGATCCGTACATCGTCTATTCCGCGGCTATTCATAGAATAGAGGTTGGTCACTTGAACAACAAGTTTGTTCAAGTAATCACTCTAATTGAATAGAACGATGATGAAACGGTTGCTTGGGTGTTCCCTTTTTGTCGAGGATTAATTTTTTTTTAATCCGGGGACACGGATGGGATCGCCATGAACAAGCGACTGAGTTGAAGTGGGAAGCGAAGTTTCCTACCTTCATTACCAAAGAAGAGCTCAATAGGGTAGGTCCATTCAAAAATTCTAAGGAATTATAGGAAAAATTAATTGAATTGCATGAGGGTCAAATGCCACTAGGATAGCTAAACGAGACATGCTATTAAATAAATTATTTAATTGTAAAATGAACGAAAACGAAAATGCTAGTCAACTTCATACTAGGATTAAAGGCATATTAAATGGATTGCATTTAATAGGACATCAAATAGAAAATAGGGATATAATTAGGTATACTCTTAAGGCATTCCCGAGAAATACCTTATGGACATCGATTGTCAATGCCTATAAGGTATCTAGGGATCTCTCCACAATTAGGTTAGACGAACTATTTTATGAACTTGAACTATACGAACAAGCTAACTCGGGTCAAACTGAGAATGGTATAGCTTTGATGGCAGGTTCTATTGGATTATTGGGAATACAATCAAAGTCCTACATTGGTAAGACATGGAAAAGATCATGTGCTTATAAGATGAAAAGATATCTTCATTGGTATGAGGCCTTTTGGGTAAAGCCCAAAAACAAAACCATGAGGGCTTAGGCCCAAAGTGGACAATATCATGCCGTTGTGAAGATATATGAATCTTATAGGCACTAACAATTGGTATCAATGTCATGGTACATGTCAAGCTATGAACCTCGAACGAAGGAAGTTGAGCTCCCATATCCGGATCAAGAGAACCAGACACTAGGTAGGAAGTCCAGTTGGGTTGAGAGGACCGAAAAACTGGTAGGAAGTCCAGCTGGGTCAAGAGGACCAGACAGTTGGCATGAAGTTCTGGTGGGTTGAGGATCGGACATCAAGCAAGTGATGTCCTTGGAGGACGGATAGGCTTGAGGGGGTCAATGTGGTCCTTCGTTTGAGGGGGGGGGGGAGGATTGTTGGAGTATTGGGAATACAATCAAAGTCCCACATTGGTAAGACATTGAAAAGATCATGTGCTTATAAGATGAAAAGATATCTCCATTGGTATAAGGTCTTTTAGGTAAATCCCAAAAACAAAACAATGAGGACTTAGGCCCAAAGTGGACAATATCATGCCATTGTGGAGATATGTGAACCTTATAGGCACTAACAGGTTCAACAAAAAAGGAAAGAAAAGTGAAGAGTGAATCCGAAGACGAGTCGAAATCAGAAACAAGCGGAGAAGAGGAGATTGTAAATATGGTAAGAAAGATGTTCAACCGGAGGAAGAGGTTTATGAAGAAAGATGCAAAAAAGGTGGTTGAGAACAAGGCGAGACCTCGATCGGAAGTGACATGCTACAAATACAACAGAAAAGGACACTATAAGTCGGAGTGTGCAAATATAAAAAGGAAGAAAAACCAAAAAAGGAAAAGAAGAAGAAGGTGTTTAAGGCGACATGGGATGCATCGTCATCAGAGGAGTCAGATGCGGAAGAGACGAGAGAAGCTTCATCGCATTTATGGCCAAATCGAGATCCGGAGCCAAGTCATGTTCCGAGTACGAGTCCGATTCCAAGTCTGAGAGAAGCCACGGATCCGTATCCATTTTCGAAGGTTCAAATGAGGTAACTTCTCCATTATAAGATAAATTATATAATATTATTGCATGCTTTGGTAGGAAGTTAGCTAAGTCTGAGAATGGAGTCGATTCGTTACTTAAGGAAGTCCAAGTACTTAAGGAGCAAGTCAACTCGGAGACTTCGACTTGCCAAATTAAGCATAGAGACTCAACTCAAGTTGCAAAGCTTGAGGAAGAGAACTCGATCCTAAAAAGGCAAGTAGAAGACCTAAATAGATCGTTTGAAAAGTTCACTTCGGGTTCCAAGTAACTCAACATGATGCTTGGATCTCAGTGAGTTCTGTACAACAGATCCGGACTCGGGTATAAGGCTAAGTCCACCTATAAATCATACATGTCATTACTTAGCTAAAATGCTAAGAATCGAGTCCAAGCATGGGTTCCTAAGTCTAGCTTAGTCAACCAAGTTGGACCAAACCAATTTTGGGTTCCCAAGAATCAAGTTCACTTAGTGAACAAAACTCAAACTAGCTACCATTTAGGGGGAGCTAACACCTTGCTTGTTTGCATGTTTAGTTAAACACTTGCATGTTTTAGTTTACTTTCCTTGTTTAGTTAAACACTTGCATGTTTTAGTTTACTTTACTTGTTTTAGTTAAACACATGCATGTTTTAGCTTACTTTACTTGCTTAATTTAGAATAGACTAGATAGGAAACAAAGTAGTTTAAACTTGAACAACCTCATACTAAGACAAGTGAATTGATAGTAAGTTAGGGAATCTCTTCGAAGTGCATATCTAGGAAGTGGTCATTGCTCCGACCACTTGAAGGGAATTGCTTCCCGCTTCAGTAGCTTGTACATGGTGATCCTATTTGCGTCCCCGGATTAAAAAAATTAATCCTTGACAAAGATGAATTACCTAAGCAACCGATCTATCATCGTGCTATTCGATTAGAGTGGTCTCTTGAACAAACTTGTTGTTCAAGCAACCTAACTCTTTTCCTTGATTAGCCGCAGAATAGATGATGTACGGATCACCGATTTTTGTGTTTATCTTCGGGATCCAATTAAATTAGTCACATACAATTACATACAAATTGCATAGAACAAGAAAGAAACTTAAATAAGAATTATACCACTTGTTTACCTCTCGTTCTTCTATTGTATGTCCTATCCTCCTCTTGGACGTTGTGTGGGCAATGATCCTCCAAGAGATGAAGCCTCCTAGATCACGTTCTTCCCTTCCTTGCTCGCTTCGAACAAAGGGAAGATGAAAGCTCCCTTCTTCTCCTATCTAGTGCCGAAAACCAAGTCACCTTACTTAGTTGTTGCCACTGGCCAAGGAGAGGGAGAGGAAGATTGGGCGTCGGCCAAGAGTTGAGCTCCAAAGATTGAAGATGAAGAACCGCCGGCCAAGCTTAAAGGAAGGAGCACTGACCCTTAGGGAAGGAGAAGAGATGTCGGCTTAACCTTAGGAAGAGAGGAAACAAAACCCTAAACCTCTCCTCCACTTCTTGCCGCCGACCAAGCCAACTCCAAACCCTAAACCTCTTCTAATCATGCCGCCCAATAATTTGGATGCAAACCCTAGAATCCTCAATTCATAGTTGCCACCCAAGCCTTGGCCTCCTTTATATAGATTTAGCCCAAGCCTCCTTTTAATCGTGTCCATTGGATCTAGGCTTTATGAGGGTTTTAATAGGCTACAATAGGGACCATGAGGAGGAGTTGGATCTTGCCCACCTAATGGATCCGACCCACATAAAATCCGATCCATTAATGATAATCCATTCTACTAGAAGATTATCATTGATCTACCTCACCAACCCTCATAAATAAATTTGGGCTCCATATATTAATTTTACAAATGTCTCCCCGTGTTTAAGATATCATGTCACGCCCGCCCTTTCCAGGGGTTGGAGGGCGGCGCGACGCAATCGTACATACATGCATTACAGTGGAAGACTACATATACTTCTTACAGTGGAAGACTTTAAACTTTTTTTTTTCTTTCTTTTAAACATAAACATGCATCATCATTTCATAAATACTTAGTTCCAGTTCATGACATTCAACTTAAAGAAACGTGCATAAGTACGGAAAGCATAAACAGATCTCCTCCACCATGCAACTACCACACACACTTTGTCCCTCATGCTGCTCCCTTTAGTTTAGCCATTCTTTACCCTTATCTGTAGTACAAGGGAATATAAAACTATAAGCACATAGGCTTAGTAAGATTCTGTACTACTCACAAAAACCATACGTCAAGCATTAAGCATAGAGTAGTGACATGATCATATAAGCTCATATAAGCATAACATTCATAAAAACATTCAAGAACATAAGCAAGCATAACATGCATATAAACATACCAGAACATAAGCATAACCTTCATATAAACATTCAAGAACATAAGCAAGCATAACATGCATATAAACATACCAGAACATAAGCATAGCATTCATATAAATATTCAAGAACATAAACAAGTATAACATGCATATAAACATACCAGAACATAAACATAGCATTCATATAAAAGAAATGACATGAGCATTCAGAAAACATATAAACATAACAACCATAATAACATCATAATGATCTAGACATGAAATAAAGGTATATGCAAGATGCTTTTTGAAAAAATATATATTATAGGTACTTAAACATAATCTCAACATATTGGGCCCGACATTGTACCACATACATCATCATCATAGCACGCATCCCTAATAGACCCGAGGTAGCTAATCCCAAACACACTAGAGTACTAGGCCCGTACTATGTCCGTTGGCCTAGGGGCAACATAACATAGAAGCCCATCCTAAACCCGTACTTATGACCGTCGGCCTAGGGCATCTGGGAGCTCATCCCGTACTGAGTCCGTACTACGACCGTCGACCCAGGGGCACGTAGGAGCCCATCCCTTGGACCTTATTAGGGTCCTGGTACAAGCCATGCAGAAAGTAAAATAGCATATCATGTTCCTTATCATAACATATCATATTTCTTTTCATAAACATATCATGTTCCTTATCATGGCATATCATGTTTTTTCTTCATAGCATATCGTGTTCCTTCTTCATAACATATCATATTTCTTTTCATAACATAGCATGTTCCTTATTTATAACATATCATGTTTCCTTCTTCATAACATATCATATTTCTTTTCATATCATATTATGTTCCTTCTTTATGAAATATCATATACTCATACAATTAACATGACAATGAGTATAACATAATCATACATTCATACAATTAACATGGCAAGGAGCATAACCTAATCATACATTCATACAATTAACGTGGACAATGAGCATAACCTAATCATACATTCATACAATTAACATGGACATAAGTGTTGGTGCAGTGGGCACCAAAGTCGAATCGGTATTTTGATTATGGCAAAAGGCTCAATAGTTAAGGGTATATTTGTTATCTTACGAGCTCAATTAAGTGTGCAGAAATGCTAAAGTTGAGCGGAAGGTCTGCGACACCCGGTGGGAACCGAGGTGGTCGGGCAACGCCAGAGGGACTTCGGAGGAAGCCGAGGTACTCGGGTGAAGACCGGAAGCGAGGCTACAAGGTAAGCTCGTGTGAAAGCGAAGCAAGGTCGTTAAGCGTAGATCCGACCCAATACCTCCAATGGAAGGTCTAGGTCGAGATCAGATGGTTAGAACCATCGTACTTTATATTTTAAGCTAACTTGTATCATAGCCCAAAACCCTTTGACTACAATCGCTAGTCAAGTTCCAAATCGAGAAGAGCTTGAATTTCAAGGGGTGAATTTGGACTTGACTCGTGTTTTGGTACAAAGGGTGATGTGGCATCAAGGTGGACATCCAAACCATCACCAAGCTTCCTTGTGGTGGACGCCAAAATAAGGTGAGTTGGCACAAGATGGTTGGCTCCCATGATGTGGCATTAAGTTGAATGGCTCCAACAAGTTGGCGCCCAAGGAGGTTGGAGGTGGCACAAGGTGGTTGGATGAAACACCTCATCCTTGAGTTGGCGCACAAGGAGGTTGGAGGTGGCACAAGGTGGTTGGATGAAACACCTCATCCTTGAGTTGGCACACAAGGAGGTTGGAGGTGGCACAAGGTGGTTGGATGAAACACCTCACTACCTATGTCTAAATTCATAGATCAATATCCATAAATAGACATGTTCAAGCCAAGCAAATAATAAGAATTCAAGAGCTCTCAACACGCAGAACGCCGCTACTACTACTCACATTTGCTACGACGAAGCGCCACGACAACGAAAGCTACATCTTCTACTTATAAGAGTTGTCGGTATATTTATTTAAGTTCTACTTCTTTAAATTGTCTTTGTGCTTTAATCGTAACAAGGAAAGGGGGAGTGTCCCTTTGCCTTGATTACTTTTTGTAATCGTTGCTCCTACCTCCAACGAGGAGGAGTGGTTTTAGTGAATTGCCCTCCGTACGTGATCAAGGATCACTAGGGCAGTGGATTAGCAATCGAAAGATTGTGAACCACGTAAAAATATCTTGTCTACTTTATATTTCCGCTGTGCATTCTCTACTTGCTTTTTACTTATTGCAAAAGTTTTTTAACGACATCGTATCGCTATTCACCCCCCCCCTCTAGCGACACTTTCGATCCAACAATTGGTATCAGAGCCGGGGGCGCTAAGATTCGGTGAAACCACCAATCTAGCTTTGTTTTTCTTTTTTACAGATTTTTTATTTATTTATTTCTGTTTTCGTATAATCATTTCACTTGCTTATCTTCTCCTACATATAGAATTGCATTAGAGGCTTTAGGATCCGATAAGGTTGTCCTTCTGTTAGATCCCGAGTAAGGTTGTCCTCCGGAACTTCAACGACATTCGTGATTTGATTGTTTATTTCTTTTGCAAGTTACATTTTATATATCTTTTTACTTCTCAAGACTACTAATCCAAGACGAAAGTCTTGGAATATTCTTTCCGTGTGTGTTTTGCAAGATTCTTTTTCGTGCTCTTCTTCTTGTTTTTAAATGGCCCATCTCGAAGGGTTTAGCACCGCTCAATTTCGCTTTACAACGGTAATGACTTTCGTTATTGGAAGGGTCGGATGGAATGCTTTCTTAAAACCCAAATCGAGATGTGGATCGTAATTCAAACCGGTTTCACACTTCCTATTAATGAAGATGGTGAATCTTGGGTTACGATCAATGGTCAAATTCCATGAAAAACAAGTAGAAGCCGATGCCAAGGCAACTCAAATCTTGCAATGGGGTTGTCCAAGGAAGAGCTCAACCGCTCGGCCCCTTCATTAGTGCAAAGGACTTATGGACCAAGCTAGTGGAACTACACGAAGGCACCGACGACACGAAGGTATGTAAAAGAGATTTACTTTTAAATAAATTGTATAACTTGAAAATGCAGGAAAACGAGACCGCAACTCAACTACATGCTCAGATTCAAGACATCACAACCAACTCCATGCCATCGGACAAAAGGTCGAGAATCGCGACCTTATCGTATTCTCTTAACTCGCTTCCTAGACCACCTTGTGGGCATCCATGGTCGATGCCTACAAGGTCTCCAAGGACCTTTCTAAAATTAGGTTAGACGAATTGTTTTCGAACTTGAATTACATGAGCAAACTAACGTGGTCCGTGCCGAAGAGTATTGCGTTAGTTGCAGTTCCAAGAAGAAGAAGCCCGCAAGCAAGCCACCCCAAGGAAGAAGACGAGTCCGAATCGGAAGTAGACTCGAATAGAATCCGAACTAGTCAATCTAGTTCGGAAGATGATCAAGAGACGAAACGACCAACAACTCAAGGTAAGCCTAAACCTAATTCAAATACTTCTAATTTTAGATGCTATGAGTGCAACAGTTCGTGGCCACATCAAGTCCGAGTGCCCAAAGCTAAAGAATAACGATCAAAGACCAAGAAAGCGCTAAACGCTACTTGGGAGGAGTTGTCGGAGGAAGAAGACGATATCCAAGCTCTAATGGCCAAGCCGATCGAGCACGACTCAAATCAAGAAGAGTCCGAGTCCGAATCCGATGATGAGCTTCCATTCAAGACAAGCCACGGATCCGTGATCCGTTCAAAAGAATCATTAAGGGTAAGTCGGTCGTTACTTAATACTTTGTATGGTGCAATTAAATTTTTAAATAAGAAACTAGCTAAGTCCGAGTCCAAGGTCGAGACCCTAATTGAGGAGGTTAACCTTCTCAAACATGAGGTCTCCCTAACCTCTTCGACTACTAGATTCAAGAGGAGGACTCAACTCAAGCTGAAAAGCTTGAAGTTGAGAACTCGCTTTGAAAACACAAGTCAAGACCTTAGGAACACGTTGAAAGGTTCACTTTGGGATCCAAGGACTTGACCTCTTACTTGATCACAAAGGGCCGTGTACAACAAGGCCGACTCGGGTTTAACTCAAATACAACCAATAAGTCATATATGTCTATAGTAAACCAACATAAGAAAAATGTCCAAGCATGGGTCCCTAAGACCACTTTGATTTCAACTTTAGGATCTAACATGTATTGGGTTCCTATGACCAAATTCACTATGTGAATAGACCCACTGATTCAATGGTCCAGGGGAGCCAATACAAAATGTATTTTTGTTAAGTCTTAGAAATTGCATGCTTAGTTTTTCCTTTATTTTTAGAATGGTTAGATAGGACTCATAACCAACTAAAATCATAAAAGATTGAGCCTCGGGAGCCTCTTTTCAAAAATAAACCAACTAAAATCCTATTTAAAAGATTGAGCCTCGGGGAGCCTCTTTTCAAAAATAACTAGTTAGACCAAGACGTAGTCTCAAGTAAGTCGAGTTATCAATTTCTTGAAATTAGCTTTGTCTAAGGAAGTGGTCGTTGTTCCGATCAAAGAAGGCCTCTGTGCCTCGCCACGACACGAAGCTAATCTCTTGAAAAGATTACTTGATGAGCTTAGACTAAATCCGAATCTAACCTAATGTTGGTTAATTTAAATTCATTAAAATTAATCAAGTAAAATTGAAAGTCATCTCACAATAACACATAGGAATAACATGTTTTGATCATGTAGATATTGGTGAGATGATTTAGGTTTAAAAACTTACAAACAACCCTTTAGTAATTCCAATATCCGATCCAACTACCTTATGTGTAGGATCCTTATGGTAAAGAGGCACCAAAAGACCTCGTACGAGATTTATCACGATAAAATACCGAACATCAAGTACTTTAGGGTATTTGGATGCAAGGTACATATCTTAAACACTAAGGATTACCTAGGGAAATTCAAATCCAAAACCTCTCTCTGGAACCTTTCTAGGATACTCAACCACCAGTAGAGCTTATAGGGTATACAATCACGACACTCTTAGAGTCGAAGAAACCATTAATATAGTTTTCGACGAAGGACACGAACCCGTTCAATCCTTAACAAAACCAACTAGCAAATCAACTTATAGCGAACTCGACTCTGATCTTGAACTTGAATCTCGTCCTAACCCAAGTCATCCTATCGACCAAGTGATAGATGACTCTAACCCAAGTCAAACTAGAACTCACCCAAGTCATCCTATCGACCAAGTGATAGATGACCCTAACCCGAGTCACACTAAGACTCAAACAAATCATCCTATCAATCAAGTTATAGGTGATCCAAATTTAGGGGTTGAACTAGAGCTTCATATCGAAACCTTAGTCAAATCTCGTTAATTTCCAAAATCGAACCCAAAACTATTGAACAAGCACTTCTTGATCCCGACTGGATTATTGCTATGCAAGAAGAGCTAGCTCAATTCACTAGAAATGAAGTCTGGGAATTAGTACCCCCACCTAAAGAAAAATCAATTATTGGAACAAGGTGGGTATTTCGAAATAAACTTGATGATAAAGGTGAAGTAGTTAGAAATAAAGCTAGGTTAGTCGCAAAGGGTTTAGTCAAGTCGAAGGTTTAGATTACGATGAGACCTCGCCCCGTAGCAAGACTAGAGTCCATCCGAATGTTGTTAGCATATGCTGCACATCGAGGTTTTAAATTGTTTCAAATGGATGTCAAGTCAGCATTTTTGAATGGATACATTAAGGAAGAAGTTTACGTCAGTCAACCTCTCGGATTCGAAAATCTAGATAAACCTGACCATGTCCTTAGACTTAAGAAAGCCCTATATGGACTCAAACAAGCCCCAAGAGCTTGGTACGAAAGGCTTTCGATCTATCTTAAGTCCAAAGGATTCAACCAAGGTTTAGTCGACCCAACCTTATTCGTTAAAACCGTAGGAAAAGAAATCTTTATAGCCCAAATCTATATAGATGATATAATTTTTGGAACTACCAACTCGATCCTGCTAAACGAATTCATCTCACTTATGGAAAGTGAATTTGAAATGAATTTAGTGGGAGAGTTAAGTTTCTTCTTAGGTTTACAAATTAAACAAACTAAAGATGGAATATATTTACATCAACAAAAATATACTAAGGACTTAATAAATCGATTTGGAATGCAAGATGCTAAAATAATCAATACACCTATGGCAACTAATGTTAATATAAACGAAGATGTAGAAGGAAAACCCGTTGACCTAAAATACTATAGGAGCGCAATAGGAAGTCTCCTATACTTAACCGTGAGCCGACCGACATTTTATTCACGGTAAGTATGTGCGAGGTTACAAACCTGTGCCAAGGAGTCTCACCTAACCCTAGTCAAGCGTATCCTTAGATATCTAAAGGGCACGCTAAACGTAGGTATTTGGTACCCTAGATCTACCGAGTTTAATCTAATCGGCTACTCCGACTCCGACTATGCCGGTAGTAAACTCGATAGAAAGAGCACGAGTGGTTGTTGTCAAATCCTCGGCCGAGTCTAGTAAGTTGGTGCGATGAGGAAGCGACATTGCGTTGCCTTATCTACCACCGGCCAGAATCGTTGCGATGGGTGAGTGTGTCTCTCGACTCACGTGGATGAAGCACACTCTCCAAGACTTTAGCTTAATCTTTAACAACATTAAAACCTACATAGATAACATTAGTTCAATTAACTTAACTAAAAATCCAATATGTCATTCTAGGACAAAACATATAGAAGTTAAACACCACTTCATTAGGGAACATGTAACTAATGGAACTATACAACTAGAGTATGTTGAGTCCAAATCAAACCTAGCGGACATCTTCACCAAACCACTACCCGGCCGAATTTAGTTTATTAAGACGAAAGTTAGGTATGTGCGTAATAGAGTAGGATTTAAATTTTTTTTATATATGTACTCTACTTTTGCTTCTTTTTATGAAATTAGCCTAAGTCTTACCTTAGAAATCATATACCTATAGATTTAAGGAGCCAACACATCTCACAACACATAGGACTAATGTGTTTGTGTACTTATATGCGTGAGACAGGCGTGAGATGTTAGGACCTTACTCTGGTTCCGACGTAGATTCGGTGCATCGACATGAACCATGGAGTATAATTATTTAAAATTAATCAACTCCTTCAAGACTTATTGATCATTCTATATCAATCAAGTCCAACCGGAGTTGTACATTTTAGATGAACATATTTTCAAGCTTATTATTATTTTAAAAAAAATATATTTATATTGGGAACTTGCTTGGACTTACAAACCCTAAAATATATTTACAAACTTTTGAGTTAAGGCAAAAGGGGAGAAAGTCACAAAAGTAAGGAAGAAAGTAAACAAAATTATTACCTTTTATATTAAGTAATTCCGTTTACTTAAGCAACTATTAAGGGGGAGTAAAAATTATTTTTCAAGAACTCACCTTTGGTCAAGGGGGAGGTTACCTCAAAGGGGAGAACTTGAAACAATAATATTTCTCACTCATGCTTAATCTTTATGCTAGCTCATTCATACTTAATCATTATGCTAGCTCATTCATATTTAATCATTATGCTAGCTCATTCATATTTAATCTTTATGCTAGCTCATTCATATTTAATCTTTATGCTAGCTCATTCATGCTTAATCATTATGCTAGCTCATTCATATTTAATCTTTATGCTAGCTCATTCATGCTTAATCATTATGCTAGCTTACTGTTATGCTTAATTTTTCCTTAACTTTTGTGTCGGTTTTCCATGAATCAAAGGGAGATTGTTGGTGCGTGGGCACCAAAGTCGAACGATATTTTGATTATGGCAAAAGGCTCAATAGTTAAGGGTATATTGTTATCTTACGAGCTCGATTAAGTGTGCGTGAAATGCTAAAGTTGAGCGGAAGGTCTGCGACACCCGGTGGGCAGAGGTGGTCGGGAACGCCAGAGGACTTGGAGGAAGCCGAGGTACTCGGGTGAAGGCGAGCGAGGCTACAAGGTAAGCTCGTGTGAAAGCGAAGCAAGGTCGTTAAGCGTAGATCGTCAGGCCCAATACCTCCAATGGAAGGTCTAGGTCGAGATCAGATGGTTAGAACCATCGTACTTTATATTTTAAGCTAACTTGTACTGCAGTCCAAAACCCTTTGACTACAGTCAACTGCTAGTCAAGTTCCAGCCTCGAGAAGAGCTTGAATTTCAAGGGGGTGAATTTGGACTTGACTCGTGTTTTGGTACAAAGGGTGATGTGGCATCAAGGTGGACATCCAAACCATCACCAAGCTTCCTTGTGGTGGACGCCCAAAATAAGGTGAGTTGGCACAAGATGGTTGGCTCCCATGATGTGGCACAAGTTGAATGGCTCCAACAAGTTGGCGCCCAAGGAGGTTGGAGGTGGCACAAGGTGGTTGGATGAAACACCTCATCCTTGAGTTGGCGCACAAGGAGGTTGGAGGTGGCACAAGGTGGTTGGATGAAACACCTCATCCTTGAGTTGGCGCACAAGGAGGTTGGAGGTGGCACAAGGTGGTTGGATGAAACACCTCATCCTTGAGTTGGCGCAAAGGATGTGGATGAACAAGTCTTGGGGGATAAGAACCTCATCTTGGACACTACCTATGTCTAAATTCATAGATCAATATCCATAAATAGACATGTTCAAGCCAAGCAAATAATAAGAATTCAAGAGCTCTCAACACGCCGTCGTAACGTCGCTACTACTACTCACATTTGCTACGACGAAGTGCCGCCGACAACGAAAGCTACATCTTCTACTTATAAGAGTTGTCGGTATATTTATTTAAGTTCTACTTCTTTAAATTGTCTTTGTGCTTTAATCGTAACAAGGAAAGGGGGAGTGTCCCTTTGCCTTGATTTCTTTTTGTAATCGTTGCTCCTACCTCCAACGAGGAGGAGTGGTTTTAGTGAATTGCCCTCCGTACGTGATCAAGGATCACTAGGGTCGTGGATTAGCAATCGAAAGATTGTGAACCACGTAAAAATATCTTGTCTACTTTATATTTCCGCTGTGCACTCTCTACTTGCTTTTTACTTATTGCAAAAGTTTTTTAACGACATCGTATCGCTATTCACCCCCCCCCTCTAGCGACACTTTCGATCCAACAATAAGGTAGTGACATCAACCAATCATGCTATCATAAAATCTAACTAACATCATATTTGCATCTTTTTCTACATGTAGCATGGCATGGAGGACTTAGTAGAGGGCATGTACATGGGCTGGCCGAAACCCTAAGGGAGGGTTCTTAGGAGTTTACATGGTAAACAACTTGTGTAAGGTCTACTTAACATCATACTAACATCACACACATATAGGGCATGGCATAAACATCATGAACAAGCATAACATGGTGTGATCTAAACTTCATGGAGTTCTAACAAAATTTTAAACCCTAAACAACTTATACATGATCTAACTAACCACATATTAATTCTATCACATATAAATCATGGCATGGAAGACCCTTAGGAGTTTAATTGAGCCTTGGCCGAGAGCTTCAAAGAATCCTAAGATCCATTTCTTAAATCTAGCTTAGCTATCAACATGTTACCTTCATCTACATTCAAACATAGCATGACAACTTATATATCATGGCATGATAGACCTAAATGGGTTTTGGCCGAATGTTTCAAGGAGCTTTAAGATCCAACACTTAACCAAACCTATTTAGAAACCTATTATCATCATATTCATACAAAGTATAGCATGGATCATCATGGAAAAACATAAGGAATGGTCTTGGCCGAAAGTTCATGAAGCTTTTAAGATCAAACACTCAACCAAACCTATTATCATCATATTCATACAAGGTATAGCATGGATCATCATGGAAAGCATAAGGAATGGTCTTGGCCGAAAGTTCATGAAGCTTTTAAGATCAAACACTTAACCAAACCTATTTAGAAACCTATTATCATCATATTCATACAAGGTATAGCATGGATCATTATGGAAAGCATAAGGAATGGTCTTGGCCAAAAGTTCATGAAGCTTTTAAGATCAAACACTTAACCAAACCTATTTAGAAAACTATTATCATCATATTCATACAAAGTATAGCATGGATCATCATGGAAAACATAAGGAATGGTCTTGGCCAAAAGTTTCATGTAAGGTTTTTTTCTTAATAACATCAATCGAAACAACTTGTATGCAGGTGAGGGGATACTTACTTCCTTCGCTTTGTTAATAGTTGGAAAATACCCTAAGTGATGCCAAACTATATCCTTCTTCTTGTTTGGTTAGTTTTCGGAAAATGGAAGAGGGGAAGGAGTAGGGTTTCGGTGAGGAAGAAGAAGAGAAGGAGAAGATGCCAACTTTGATTTCTCATGTCTCCTCATTCCCCTATTTATTCACTTGAAGGTGTCCCTTAGCCTCCCTTACCCTTATCTATCATTTCCTATACCCTTCTAATAGCACAACCCTACTGGGCTTTTGGTTATTGGATGCATCTTACGATTTAGCTATCTACTAGAGGTTTGGGGTTCAATTCCAGGGCCATGCATCGTTTTTGGCTCTATTTCTTTTATTTTTGGAAGAGCCCACATAAAGCCCATATGATCATGCAAAAATTCTCATAAAATTTCTAGAAATTTTACGGGCGTTACATATCGAATGTCCGTCAATTAATTAATTTACTGACAATTAATTAATCAACATCTAACTCTATGAGTAGTACCACTCAACCTTATCATCATGCCGGACCAAGTCCACCTGCAGGGTTTACATGATGATCCTTATGAGCTCCTGAAGGGTACATCATCATCCTAATACATAGGACACGGTTTCCTCCTATAATCAACGGCACACCATGTAAATAATATCATTTCCCAACTTATCGAGCCTATCGATTTAATCTATAAATTTCGCCCATTGGTAAATTAAAGAAATAAATACTAAGTACATGTGCCCGTTATTATATCGGGATTAAGAGCATGTACACCATAATATCCGAGGTTCGATTCAATTATGCAGTTAGTAATAAATTGAATCACCTCTAAGTCGGTCCTTCTCAATGCACACAAAGTATACTAGTGTAGTTCTATGGTCAAGACAAACCAATACCAAATTACACTACAACCATACCAATGGTTTGTCCAAAACCATCTCGGTTGTGAGCCTCTACTTATACTCTACAAGGAACTGATAACATGATCTTCCATGTGACATCACACACCATGTTATCTACAATGTAATATATCAGACAATATGCATAACCATAAATATATAAATAATGATCATATGATTCTTATTTCAAAAATAAAGATGTTCATACAAAAGATAGACTTTTCAGTATACATCCCAACAATCTCCCACTTATACTAAAAGAGTATGCTCTCCTCATACTGCCATACATCTGATTCCCATTCCCTCCACATGCCTCTCAAAAGCTCTCGCTGGAAGGACCTTAATGAAAGGATCTGCCAGGTTATCCTCTGATGAAATCTTGGCTACAACAACTTCTCCTCACTTTATGATCTCTCGTATCAGGTGGTACATGCGCTCTATGTGTTTACTTGCCTTATGGGCTCGTGGTTCTTTCGAGTTTGCAACTGTACCACTATTATCACAATAAATTGTGATAGTTCTGGGAAAACCAGGAATCACATCCAAGTCCATCAAGAAGTTCCTGAGCCAGACAACTTCTTTGGCTGCCTCAGAGGCTGTCACGAGGCTGCCACATACTCAGCTTCCATGGTGGAGTCCGCCACAAATTTTTGCTTGACACTCCTCCATACAATGGCTCCACCTCCCAAAGTAAATACAAAACCCGAGGTAGACTTACTGTTATCCCTATCTGATTTGAAGTCGAAATCTGTGTAACCCACAGGGAGTAATTGATCTGCCTGGTATACCAGCATATAATACCTAGTCCTTCTCAGGTACTTCAATATATGCTTTACCACAGTCCAATGTCCCTGTCCTGGATTACTTTGATATCTACTAACCATGCACACAACAAAGCAGATATCCGGCCTCGTACATAACATAACATATATGAGGCTTCCTACTGCCGAAGCATAAGGAACCACCTTCATCCCCTCAATCTCCTTTGATGTTCTAGGATACATCACTTTAGATAAAGGTACTATTGGGTTTCCGGCATCGCGGTGAGTGTGTGTTCGAACATGTTTCGTAAACATGTGCACAGCGAAAGGAATAAAATAATAAATCTAATTTATTACAACACACACATCACACACATGCATAGTACAACATGTGTAGACATACCCGTAAATTCAAATTTTGCAATAAAAGGAAACTTAAACTACGTATACCTGACATATCACGTGTAGTGGGAAAGACATCAACCGGAACGATCCTCGCTAGAATCGTCTCTATCCGTATCCACGCCGAGTATCTTCGGGATGACTTCACTAAGTCACGAGGCTTGTCTTCGTATGGGTTACTAGCCTCGTGTTGAAGACGATGTGATCGAGAGAAGATCACGATCCGAATCAAAATTTGGATCCAAAACGAGTCCTCAAAAACTCGCTTCTGCGGAGAGGTATTCGTCAACCGTTTGACGAATACTTCATCCTCCACCTATGAGGATTACCGGAGATCAAATCCCCGGCAAGTCTACCACTGTCGGAGCTCCAAATGTCATCCAAATGATGCTCCGATGAGAAGGAAACAAGCTGTCCAGAAAACTGGACAGCTTTGGTGGAGGATTAAGGGCCGGCCAAAAGGGAAGGTTGAAGCTCACCTTATTGCCGAACCCAAGGGAGATCACCGGAGCTCCTCCGGCAGCAGCTCGACGCCAGCAAGAGGGAAGGACACCACCTTCTGGATGCGGACAAGGGAGCAAGGTGGTGGGCGGAGGCAAGGGGGGATGTTGGCGCCGACTTCACCAAGGAGAGGAGGGGGCGACAACTATTAGGGTTGCTTGGTTTTGGATTAGGGTTTAACAAAAACCCTTAAGCCCTATTTTATAGAGAACAAATTCTCTTAATGGTTATCGGATCATAACCAAAGGCCCGTTAACCCGCTCCATTAATTTAAGTTAAAATAAACCAAACCATGATGGTTTATTTTAAGTTAAAACGAACCGAACCAACTTTGGTTCATTCGTTTAAAACAAACCAAACCCTTTGGTTTATTCTCCTCCATTGGATTAGAACCAAACCAATTTGGTTCATCCATCATGTCTTCATAAGACAGCCCATCCACACTTCCATTGCGACTGAAACGATTTCATGCTCGCTCCATGTTTGGTCCAACCAAACCTAGTTTCTCTCGGTCTGAGAATCTTATTCTCAAGCTCGTTTTAAATCCTTCGGATTATGCTCGTTGTGCGTGTGAACAAATAGGTTCTCGGTTTATGTTGGCCGTCTATAATTAACCATTAATTATAGAATTATCATGAGTGGCACCTAGTAGTATATCATGATCCCCAATTAACCGAAAAGATCATCGGTTGATCCAGAACTAATTCTGAAACCCTTCAGCAGCTCGAATGAATCGTGCCCCATTCCCTTCACTCATCTTATACCCACTTGGTTCAGGACATGGTCTATAGTGTCAGTCCCCACTAGGCTGACTACATCACACCTAGCCCAAGTATCATTTCCTCGTCCTACGGATTCTAGTTACTGCACATGTATCGAAGAGTATCTTACTCTAAACATGTAATGCTTTGGCCAAAGACTTTAGTAACAATCCGACAAGAGGCCATGGGTATACATCTCCTCGCAAGGAGTGGTGAATCCTTTATAGGCTATTCAAACACCTTCGATCACTTCGACTTATACCCAATCATCCCGGGTCCACATCTCCTCAGAGATGCTTGCTTAAGATGTCAAAGCATAAGTCTTCATGATCAAGATGACTTGAATACCGCAAGTCAAAGGAACATCGCACTTAAGCTGTAGTAAGAACTTCATTGACATATCTATATATGCAGAGAACCATATGAAGTCTTACGGCTGGTCACTCCAATGAACTAGTTACCTTAACTAGCATCGACGATTAACTCCGGACATCACAATGTCTCAAGCCAGTGAGAATCAGCTGCTTGGATACACCAAGGAGTATACCTCGTGCTAGTCTCGACAGAATCAATGGTGTCCAAATCCATCAATTCATCGACTAGTGATAATTCTGATACATCACAATTACACATGTAGAGATACTCACTAGTTGTGATCTAATCACAAATTCTCTCATGCTGTGAATCGTATTGTGGACATTCAGTAAATGAATTTAAGATCTAATCAAATACATGAAAATATGTATACTCAAATAGTGAATCTTTATTTATCATATAAATGGTTCAAACATAAGGCGATTGCCTTAGGACATCTCTCATATATCACTAATAAACTCCCACTTGGCCTAATGCCAATCGCTACAGTATCTTATACCATAGGCTCTATCATGACCCTCAAACTTACTTTGAGGTAATGCCTTTGTAAAAGAATCCGCTAAATTCCTTTCAGTGGGTATTTTCTCGATTTGTATTTCTTTCTTACTGATGATCTCTCTAATAATATGATAGCATTGATATCCTATACCATATGCTAATCGCACATGTTTGGATCGTTGATGAGACCTTGGCTCTTTCGCCTGTGCAATTGCTCCATTGTTGTCGCAGTAGATCGATATTGCTTCAACAATGGCTGGAATCACACCATGTTCATAAATGAACTTCTTGATCCAAACAACTTCCTTTGCTGCTTCCGAAGCTGCAATGTATTCTGCCTCAGTGGTAGAATCCGCTACAGTGTCTTGTTTGGAACTTTTCCAACTCACTGCGCCCCCATTAAAAGTGAACACGTATCCAGACTGAGACCTGGAATCATCCTTGTCTGTCTGGAAGCTGGCATCCGTATACCCGTGTATCACCATGTCCCCTTCTCCATATATTAGGAACACATCCTTAGTTCTTCTTAAGTACTTAAGGATCATCTTAACAGCCACCCAATGATCCATTCCTGGATCAGACTGGTATTTACTCATGACACTCAGAGCATACAATACATCGGGCCTCGTACATAACATAGCATACTTGATAGATCCTATTGAGGATGCATAGGGAATCTTACTCATGCAAATCCTCTCGTCTTCTGTGTGAGGACACATAGACTTCGAAAGGTGTATCCCATGCCTGATGGGTATGAAACCTTTCTTGGATTCCGACATGCTAAACCTCTTTAGCACTCGGTCTATATATGTAGACTGCGAAAGACCAAGCAACAGTTTCGATCTATCTCTATAGATCTTAATCCTGAGGATGTAGGTTGCTTCTCCCAGGTCTTTCATGGAGAATGTCTTGGATAACAAAATCTTCATTGACTGTAAGATTGAAACATCGTCTCCTATATGTAATATGTCATTGACATACAATACTAGGAACACGACTGCACTCCCACTAACCTTCTTGTACACACAAGGTTCGTCTGAATTTTGTGAGAAATCAAACTTTTTGATTGTCTCATCAAAACGGATATTCCATCTCCTGGATGCTTGCTTCAATCCATATATGGACCGTCGCAATTTGCATACCTTGGTTTTATCAACCGATGTGAAACCCTCAGGCTGTATCATATACACGTCCTCGAGCAGGTTTCCATTAAGGAAAGCTGTTTTCACATCCATCTGCCATATCTCATAATCATAATTGTTGGATCGAGAAGCGTCGCTAGAGGGGGGTGAATAGCGATCGTAAATCTTTTCGACGTTTCGTTCGAGTAGACAATTAAACGAGTAAGAGCAACAGAAAATAAAGGAACACGTTTATTTTTACTTGGTTCACAACCCAGCGGTTGCTACTCCAAGGCCCTATATATCGGTCCTAGACCGCGTACGGAGAGCAAAGCACTATAACGTCTCCTCCTCGTTGGAGGTAGGAAACGACAACAAAAAAAAAATGAATGTACGAGGATGAGGTAACAAGCCTACCTCACCTCGTTATGATTAAAATAAAGAATACAATAAAAATAATTACTTGCTACTGCTGCCGACGAAGGAGATTTGAACTTGTCGTCGCGTCGGCGTTATGACGATGTTGGAGCGTTGGCGTTGTAGGAGCACTTGATGAATAAACTTGATGATACTTGGAGTTGGAATCCTCCCCTCCTTTTATAGATTTTGGCCTCTGAATATGTCTCCTCTTTTTTTGGAACAGATCACGAAGTTGTCCAAATTTTATCGCGAAGTGGCCACGTCAAACCTTATCCGTTTTGACTTAGCACAAAGGCTGATTCGTCGCCATCAGTCGACTGATGCCTCCCATTTGTCGACTGATGAGCATCAGTCGACTGCTTGATGTCCAACAGTCGACTGCCAGCCTGGCCACTTCCCAGCAGTAAGAGGTTAGCTTGGAAAATGATAAATGCGATGGTTTCTGACCGTCCGATCTCGACCTAGACCTTCCACGGGAAGTCTTAATCGGATCACCGCCTACGGTCGTCCCCGTAAAGAGGACACGACCTTACAATCTCTCACTCACATGAGCTTACCTTGATAGTATCTCTCGTTTCCGGCCTTCCACTCGATTCCTTTGGCTCCCTCCGAAGTCACTCGAGTGTCGCCCGACCACCGCGGCTTCCTCCGGGTGTCGCTAGCCTTCAGCTCCAGCTTTAGCACTTTTCTGCACACTTGATTTAGCTCGTGAGATAACGATGTAAACTTAACTTTGTGTCTTTGCCATAATCAAAACACAGGTTCGATTATCTAGTTCCCCTGCACCAACAATAATGAGCCGCTATGGCCAGGAGCATTCGAATGGATTTAAGCATAGCTACAGGCGAATAGGTTTTGTCATAATCAACACCTTGTTTTTGACGATATCCTTTCGCCACTAATCTCGCCTTATAGGTAATCACATTACCACTTCTCCTATCTTCCAACCATTGCCAAGACCCGCATGCATGGACTTTCCAATTGGCCTAAAGTAGCATGACTCTGATTTTAACAAGCCAAGTCACTAATGACTTAGCCTGTTTCCATCGCTAAGAAGAAGAGGAGAAATAGGCCGAGCCGGCCAAGGCCAGCAATACGTACTCCTCATCATCAATGAGTAACACGTCATTCAATTCACTTACGAGAAATCCATATCTCTCAGGAATGTTGCGTGTTCTACCAGATCTACGAAGATGTGGTGTTTCAATAGGTCCAGCCGATTGCTCATCACTATGAGTTGTCGGCTGTTGTGCTTCACCAGGTATCTCATCAATGTCTATTTGAGTCTCTCGAGCCTCCTCAAGCTCGATGACACTCCCACTATTTTCTTGCAAGAGAAACTCTTTCTCTAGAAACACAGCATGCCTTGAAACAAACACCTTTTGTTCCACAGGATGATAGAATTGGTAACCCCTTGTTTCCTTAGGGTATCCAATAAATAGACATTTATCAGACTTAGCATCCAATTTGTCTGATACAGTCCGCTTCACATAAGCAAGACAATCCCATATCTTCAAGTAAGATACATGAGGTTTCTTACTATTCCATATCTCATATGGAGTAGTAGAGACTACCTTGGTTGACATTCTGTTTAACAAGTAAACAGCTGTCTGAAGTGCATAGCCCCAAAAGGACTTGGGAAGATTCGTATGATTCATCATTGACCTGACCATGTCCAACAGGGTCCGGTTACGCCTCTCAGATACACCATTATGCTGTGGTGTATATGGCGGAGTCCATTGAGACAATATACCATTGCCTCTTAGATAATCAAGAAACTCTTGACTTAAGTATTCACCATCTCGATCCGATCAAAGTATTTTAATACTCTTGTCATGTTGTTTCTCTACTTCATTTCTGAATTCTTTGAACCTTTCAAAGGCTTCAGACTTGTGTTTCATCAAGAACTCATACCCAAACCGTGAGTGATCATCGGTGAAGGTAATGAAGTAGTTATAGCCTCCTAAAGCTTGAGTTGACATAGGTCCACATACATCAGTATGTATTAGACTTAGTAACTCTCCCACTTGTTCACCTTTTCCTGTAAAAGGTAACTTAGTCATCTTGCCTTTTAAGCATGATTCGTATGTATCGTATGAATCCAATTCAAACGATTCCAGAATTCCACATCGGTGTAATTCGGACATGCGTTTCTTGCTTATATGGCCAAGACGACAATGCCACATGTAGGAGTCAAATTGATTATCCTTTCAAGCACGCTTGTTGCTTGCTTCGATATTGAAAATGTCACTGGATACGTCCAACATATAAATGCCATTGCTCAAAGTTCCAGTTCCATAAAGTACGCCATTCAAAGTTATATAACAACAATTGTTACTAAATGTCAAATGGTAACCATTTCTATTTAAACAGGAAATAGAAACAATATTCTTTATTAGAGAAGGAACACAATAGCAATTGTCCAGTTCCAAGACTAGTCCACTAGGGAGTTTCAGCAAATAAGTTCCGATGGCGACCGCAGCAACCTTTGCTCTATTGCTAACTCGCAAATTTGACTCCCCTCTGATGAGTCTTCTTCTATTCCTTAGCCCCTATATGCCATTACATATATGTGAGTCACACCCAGTATCCAATACCCAAGTGTCTAAGGAAATAGAATGACAATCAATAACGAAGATACCTGAAGAGGATGGGGCATCGGATGCCTTCTTCTTCTTCATGGACTCAAGATAAATCTTGCAGTTTCTTCGCCAGTGGCCTTCCTTGCCTTAATGATAGCAAGTGCGCTTTTGAGCTGGTTTTGCTTTTTTATCCTTTTTCTTCCCCTTCTGCTATTCCTTTGACTTCCTCTTAGAACCTTTCTTCGAGGAATCAACTCACAGCACCGTCCCCTGCTCATGCTTCTCAGAAGGCTCCACAGTCTTCAGCATGTTGAGCAATACCACAGATGAGTCTTCTTGCATCTCAAAGGTGAAGAAGAGTTTGGAGACTTCGAACCTTTCGAATCTCACTTACTCATCAAACAACTCATAAAGATGAAAGACTATGGTATGAGCATCCATATGCTCATGCTGCTTCCGCAGCTCAGGTACCATCGCGGCTAGCATGATGCAACTTGCCAGATCAGAATCAGTCACATGTTTCTAATAGACCAACAATTGGTCCGGAGTTGCATCGTCACTAGGATAGGCGGGAAGAGGCGCTTCGAGGACATACACAAGCTTTTCACCTTGAGAACAATTCTCAAGTTTCTAAGCAGTCCAAGAAGTTTGGCATAGTCAATTTATTTGAATCCAATATAGAGTGCAAATTCAAAGACATCATTATCAATAGATTAACTTAGAAATACAAAACGAGCATATATGAGAAAATGATTTTAAAATGCATCAATATACATTCATAAATCCCATTCATTTTTCGAATTTCAAAAACCCCAAAATCACTTCGGGAGATCGTAGGTCCATCTCCGAATGGGTTGATATCCATCATAGATATGATCAACCTTGGAGAGAGTCCAACAAGCCATTCATAACTACGATGGTAGGTATCAACTATACCGATTGCATATCACGTATATGCAACAATCACAATGTGCTATCAACTAATTGAATGTTCACACATACATCGGGTTGTTAACACATTAACAAGTATGCATCATATGCATAGCACCCAACTTCACCTCCCTTTACATCGACCTTGGAGAGAGTCCAACAAGCCGATGCTCCAGGTTAAAGCCAACCCATTAATCGAGAAATAGTTTTAATATGGTTAGAGTGCATTCAACCAATTAGCCCGGCTTGGAGAGAGTCCAACAACCAAAGCTAATGATTGACCTCTGACTCTTACCATATTAGTATTAAACTATTTCATAGTTTGAACATGTTCGGGTTCGAGACGGGCTTGGAGAGAGTCCAACAACCTGAACAAGAAATAAAACTCTGGTTCTAACCATATTAATTGAAGGTGTAGGCTTTAATATTGAGTTAGGGTTTTATGTCTCATCCTCTTTGCATGCAAATAACTATTATCTACATGACATGACATACATGGCATACATCTACATGTCACGACATGCATGGCATTATGATATGCATCTAATGCAATTACATGACATACAATTATGTCATGTACATAATTTCCTTATATGTCATACCTATTTATAGAAATAAAATATGTTTAAGATTTTATTCTTCAAATCAAATCATGATTAAATTAGGAAACAAATTTCCAAATCTAATCACATATTTTATTTGTGGAAATAGTTGATTAAGGAAAGTCAATTTAGGAAACCAATTTCCTAAATCATCAAAACTACTTATGGAAATAAAATATTTAAAGATTTGATTTCCCAAATCAAATCATGATTAAATTAGGAAACAAATTTCCAAAATCTAATCAAATATTTTATTTATGGAAAATATCAATTTCCATAAATACTTCCAACTTTCCAAAAGTAGAAGATTTCCATAAATACTTCTAGACTTTCCAAAATTGAAAAATTTCCATAAATACTTCTAACTTTCCAAAAGTAGAAAATTTCCAGAAATATCATTATGACTATCACAAAACCATTTTATGATTATGTCGAAACACAACCTGGGCTCTGATACCACTGTTGGGTTTCAAGCACCGCGGCTAGTGTGTGTTTGAACATGTTTCGTAAACATGTGCACAGCGGAAGGAATAAAATAATAAAACTAATTTATTACAACACACACATCACACACATGCATAGTACATCATGTGTAAACATAACTGTAAATTCAAATTTTGCAATAAAAGGAAACTTAAACTACGTATACCTGACATATCACGTGTAGCGGGAAAGGCATCAACCGGAACGATCCTCGCTAGAATCGTCTCTATCCGTATCCACGCCGAGTATCTTCAGGATGACTTCACTAAGTCACGAGCCTTGTCTTCGTATGGGTTACTAGCCTCGTGTTGAAGACGATGTGATCGAGAGAAGATCACGATCCGAATCAAAATTCGGATCCAAAACGAGCCCTCAAAAACTCGCTTCTCCGGAGAGGTATTCATCAACCGTTTGACAAATACTTCATCCTCCACCTATGAGGATTACCGGAGATCGAATCCCCGGCAAGTATACCACTGTCAGAGCTCCAAACGTCGTCCAAACGATGCTCCGACGAGAAGGAAACAAGCTGTCCAGAAAACTGGACAGCTTTGGTGGAGGAATAAGGGCCGGCCAAAAGGGAAGGTCGAAGCTCACCTTATTGCCGAACCCAAGGGAGATCACCGGAGCTCCTCCGGCAGCAGCTCGACGCTGGCAAGAGGGAAGGACAACACCTTTTGGATGCCGACAAGGGAGCTAGGTGGTGGGCGACGGCAAGGGGGGATGTTGGCGCCGACTTCACCAAGGAGAGGAGGGGGCGGCAACTATTAGGGTTGCTTGGTTTTGGATTAGGGTTTAACAAAAACCCTTAAGCCCTATTTTATAGAGAACAAATTCTCTTAATGGTTATCGGATCATAACCAAAGGCCCGTTAATCCGCTCCATTAATTTAAGTTAAAATAAACCAAACCATGATAGTTTATTTTATGTTAAAACGAACCGAACCAACTTTGGTTCATTCGTTTAAAACAAACCAAACCCTTTGGTTTATTATTCTCCATTGGATTAGAACCAAACCAATTTGGTTCATCCATCATGTCTTCATAAGACATGACCCATCCACGCTTCCATTGCGACTGAAACAATTTCATGCTTGCTCAATGTTTGTTCCAACCAAACCTAGTTTCTCTCGGTCTGAGAATCTCATTCTCAAGCTCATTTTAAATCCTTCGGATTACACTCGTTGTGCGTGTGACCAAATAGGTTCTCGGTTTATGTTGGTCGTCTATAATTAACCATTAATTATAGAACGATCATGAGTGGCACCTAGTAGTACATCATGATCCACAATTAACCAAAAAGATCAACGGTTGATCCAGAACTAATTCTGAAATCCTTCAGCAGCTTGAATGAATCGTGCCCCATTCCCTTAACTCATCTTATACCCACTTGGTTCAGGAAATGGTCTATAGTGTCAGTCCCCACTAGGCAGACTACGTCACACCTAGCCCAAGTATCATTTCCTTGTCCTACGGATTCTAGTTACTTCACATGTATCGAAGAGTATATTACTCTAAACATGTAATACTTTGGCCAAAGACTTTAGTAACAATCCGACAAGAGGCCATGGGTATACATCTCCTCACAAGGAGTGGTAAATCCTTTATAGGCTATTCAAGCACCTTCGATCACTTCGACTTATTGTAACGCCCGTAAAATTCCTAGCAATTTTACAAGAATTTTTGGCTTGATGATAATGGGCTTTATGTGGGCCTTTTCAAAAATAAAAGAAAATAAGCCAAAAAGGGGTGCAAGGCCAAGGAATTGAACCCCAAACCTCTAGAGATAGCCAATCCCTATAGATGCACCCACTAACCAGAAGCCCAATATGATTATATCATTAGAGGAATAAGGGAAATTATGGTTAAGTGTAAGGGAGATTAAGGGACTCTTTAGGTGAATAAATAGGGGGGGGGGGGATGAGGAGGCATGAGTTAGCAACTTCACTTTCTCCTCTTCTCTTCTTCTTCTCACCGAATTCTAGAGACTCTCCCTCTCCATTTCCACCCCTTGGCCGAACCTCATCCAAGCAAGCAAGAAAGTAAAGGCTAGGCTTGGTTCCTTAGGTTATCTTCACACTACAAGCAAAGCGAAGGATGTAAGTATCCCTCACCTGCATACGAGTAGCTTCGATTGCTATTTTGTGAAAGAAACCTATAATATATATTCGGCCAACCTATGTTTTTGGGTGACTAAATGATGTTTTAATCCCTGTTTTTGTAGGATTATGATGTTGTTGTTATGTTAAAAGAATTAGGTTAAAGGTTAACCCTAAAGACCCACATGGACCATTCGGCCACCCCTAGATCTTGATGATTCAATGAAGTTTAATCCATATTTTTGTAGGCTTATGATGTTGTTGTTATGTTAAAATGAATTAGGTTAAAGGTTAACCCTAATAGCCACCAAGCCACCAAGATCCATTCGGCCAAGCCATGTTTTAGGGTTTCAATGAAGTTCTATGTTATGTTTTTGTAACTATATGATGATGTTAGGATTTAAGATGGATTAGGACAAAAGCTAACCCTAATAGCCCCTATGGACCATTTGGCCATCATGTATATTTGGGTGATTAAATGAAGTTTAATTCATGTTCTATATGCAAATGAAGTTGTTGTTGTGTTAAATGAATTAGGTTAAAAGATAACCCTAGAATACCCTATGGACTATTCGGCCACCATGAATTTTGGGTGATTAAATGAAGTCTAATTCATGTTCTATATGCAAATGAAGTTGTTGTTGTGTTAAATGAATTAGGTTAAAAGATAACCCTAGAATACCCTATGGACTATTCGGCCACCATGAATTTTGGGTGATTAAATGAAGTCTAATTCATGTTTTATATGCAAATGAAGTTGTAGTTATGTTAAATGAATTAGGTTAAAAGATAACCCTAGAATACCATATGGACTATTCGGCCACCATGAATTTTGGTGATTAAATGAAGTCTAATTCATGTTCTATATGCAAATGAAGTTGTTGTTATGCTAAATGAATTAGGTTAAAAGATAACACTAGAATACCCTATGGACTATTCGGCCACCATGAATTTTGGGTGATTAAATGAAGTCTAATTCATGTTCTATATGCAAATGAAGTTGTTGTTATGCTAAATGAATTAGGTTAAAAGATAACCCTAGAAAACCCTATGGGCCATTCGGCCATCATGTATTTTTGGGGATTAAATGAAGTTTTAATTCAAGTCTTATGTGCATATGAAGTTGTTGTTAAGTTAAATGAATAGGTTAACATGTGTCTTATGTTGGGTGAATTCATGTTGACTTGTGATATTAAATAATGCTAGATGAAGATAACATGCCTTAGGTTAGTGTTTACTTACTTTTAATGCCATGCCTTATGCCATGTCTATGTGTATGCGATATTTAAAATATGTTATGAAATGGAAAAAGATAAGATTATGAAATGAAACAAAACGATATGTTCACGACATGAATATGACATGATGATGAAATGAAGAATGATATGTTATGAAATGAAGAATGGTATGTTACGAAATGAAAGATGATATGTTCATGAAGGGAAGCATGATGTGTTATGAAATGACGTATGCTATGTTTGCAAAATGAAATAAGCTATGTTATAAAATAAGCATATAAGTATTTTACCTTCTGCATGGCTTGTACCAAGACCCTAACAGGGTCCAAGAAGGGATGGGCTCCTAAGATGCCCTAGGTCGATGGAATAAGATTCGGGCATAGGATGGGCTTCTATGTATGATTGCCCCTAGGTCGATGGAATAAGACTCGGGCCAAGTACGGGATGGGCTCCAAGATGTCTTAGGTCGATGGAGTAAGACTCGGGCCTAGGATGGGCTTCTACGCTATGACGATTGCCCTAGGTCGACGGACTAAGATCGGGCCTAGTAACCTAGTAGGTTCGAGATTTTCTACCTCGGGTCTATTTAGGGATGCGCGCTATGATAATGAAGAAGTGGTACAATAAGAATATGTTGAGAATTATATTTACGTACCTAAAATATATGTTTTCAAAAGCATCCTGCATATGTTTACCTGATTGATTGTTATGTTCACATGTTATGATTGATATGTCATGTTTATGTTGATATGTTACAATTGAAGCTATTGAAGAAATAGTTTATAAACCATGTTTATGTTGATATGTTTACATATGATGTCGATGGTCTTGTTTGAGACTCGGCCATGTTTAGATTACTAGACAATTATCGGATATGGGCCTTGGTACGCTCTCTTCCAAATGATTTCATGGTAGTTGCGCATCACGTATGGGGCCACTATGAAGGGCGGATAACATATCTTTGAGTTGTCTTTGAGAACTCTTTGGAGCACAAGGTTCAAGAGAATCTGTGGTAGCTAGCCTCGAAAAGAATGAAGAGTTCTACAAGCGATCGACTTATTGGCGACTGAGACTACCCTAATGAGGCCAAGGAAGATAGGACTAAAAGTAATTACAAGCTGCACTAGGGTTTGTCTAGTGGGAATTAAAGTAATAAACTATCTTCTCAAGTAGTTTTGTTAGATTAGAAATAAGGAATGTTATATATTAACATTTTCTTTTACGAGCGTATGAATAAGAAATGATGAGCTCGTTTCCTTTGAAATTAGTGATTAGTTCATTGCATGGGATGTATGTGGTATAGTTGATTAGATTGGGGACATCTGAATGATGAGTGGAAAGCGAAGTTGCAGCTTGATGTTGTAACCAATTCAATTTGACATTAGTCAATCGAGAGCGCATGTGACCTGCTCGGTCGTGGGTGAAGATTCGGTAGGCTTCGCATGCCTATACCCGAGTTGGTCGACGGAAAGAAAGGCGGACTCATCTTGAAGATGCTCCGAGAAATAACTTCGGAATGTGGCGGAGCTCATAGACCGCGAACCCTTGAAGGTGTTGATAGTGCCACGATTACAGAGCATTACGAACATGAGAGCAGTCAGGATTATTTGCGAGATTCTCTACCATCAGGGAAAGCTAACAAGGTGGTGATGCACTTTCGTGAAGTCTGCGCCACCTTGATGTCTCTATCGGTGTTATCTCGGCCCTTAGAAAAGAGATTATGCGTTCTGAGGTTGAAATCATCTCCGGACGACTCTCGACCATGGCGATAACAAGCCCATTTGTTCGATGATATCTTTGGAAAAAGCAAGCGTGACCCAAGCCTTGGAGGATCAAGCAAGAGGTCTTAGAAGGAAAGGGCGATGGGTTTCGGATCTCTCGATAGTGGAGTACTCTACCTCGGGGATGCTTATGTATTCTCGGCGATCGATTACGGAAGGAGATATTTGAGGAAGCTCACGAGAACTCCTTATCGCGATGCATCACAGAACCAGATGTACCAAGACCAAAGCGAAAGTTCGGTGGTTCGTAATGAAAGAGATGTGGCTCAAGATGTCAAGACTCCGACCACGGAGGGTTAAGGCAGAACACCAGAGACCTGGAGGAACACTGCAGCCGATCCAGATTCTAGAATGGAAATGGGAGGACATTTCTATGGATTTCATCTCAGGATTGCCCAAGACGATAAACGGTTATGATGCTATATGGGTAATTGTGGACAGATTGACGAAGTCCGCCCATTTCTTAGCAATCAAGATGACCTATTCGACGGAGCAACTGGCTCAGTTATATGCTAGGGAAATTATCAGACTACATGGAATTCCTAAGACCATCATTTCTGACAGAGATGGTCGCTTTATTTCCCATTTCTGGGAATGTGTTCAGAAGGCCCTAGGCATGAAGCTATTGTTCAAGATCGCCTTCCATCCCCTGCATCAGACGAGCAGAAAGAGTAAATCAAGTACTGGAGGATATGTTACGAGCCTACGCCCTGGATTTCAAAGGTAGCTAGTGCCGATACTTATGTTTGGCATAATTCTCCTACAACAATAACTATCAAGCTACTATTGGAATGGCACCCTACGAGGCTCTATACGAGAGGAAATGTAGATCTCCCATATGCTGGTACGAGGGTGGTGAAAAGAAGAGGATGGGACTCCAGACGGACTTCATCGACAACACCACCCAAGCTATACGTAACATCCGTCAGAGAATTGAAACTGCTCAGAGCTGACAAAAGAGCTATGTGGATATGCGGCGTAGACCGTTAGAATTCGAAGTTGGGGACCTAGTATTCCTCAAAGTGGCTCCTATGAAGGGAGTGATGAGATTCGGAAGGAAGGGTAAACTGAGTCCACGCTACGTGGGACCGTATCTGATATTGCAGAGGATTGGCAAGGTAGCTTACAAGCTAGAGCTGCCTCAAGAGATGTCGGCTATTCACAACGTGTTCCATGTCTCTGTGCTCAAGAAATGCATTTCCAGCGCGGACCAAGTGATCGAGCCACAAACAGTACAAGTTCAAGAGGACCTGAGTATTGAAAGTCGGCCCATCCAGATACTAGACCGAGAAATCAAGAGGCTAAGGAACAAAGAGGTACCCTTAGTAAAGGTCCTGTGGCAGAATCAATAGTACGAGGAAGCTACCTGGGAACGCGAGGAGGACATGAAGCAGAAGTACCCACAATTGTTCTAAGTTTCGAGGACGAAACTTTTAAAAAGTATGAAGGCTTGTAACGCCCGTAAAATTCCTAGCAATTTTACAAGAATTTTTGGCTTGATGATAATGGGCTTTATGTGGGCCTTTTCAAAAATAAAAGAAAATAAGCCAAAAAGGGGTGCAAGGCCTAGGAATTGAACCTCAAATCTCTAGAGATAGCCAAGCCCTATAGATGCACCCACTAACCAGAAGCCCAATAGGATTATATCATTAGAGGAATAAGGGAAATTATGGTTAAGTGTAAGGGAGATTAAGGGACTCTTTAGGTGAATAAATAGGGGGGGGGGGATGAGGAGGCATGAGTTAGCAACTTCACTTTCTCCTCTTCTCTTCTTCTTCTCACCGAATTCTAGAGACTCTCCCTCTCCATTTCCACCCCTTGGCCGAACCTCATCCAAGCAAGCAAGAAAGCAAAGGCTAGGCTTGGTTCCTTAGGTTATCTTCACACTACAAGCAAAGCGAAGGATGTAAGTATCCCTCACTTGCATACGAGTAGCTTCGATTGCTATTTTGTGAAAGAAACCTATAATATATATTCGGCCAACGTATGTTTTTGGGTGACTAAATGAAGTTTTAATCTTGTTTTTGTAGGATTATGATGTTGTTTTTATGTTAAAAGAATTAGGTTAAAGGTTAACCCTAAAGACCTACATGGACCATTCGGCCACCCCTAGATCTTGATGATTCAATGAAGTTTAATCCATATTTTTGTAGGCTTATGATGTTGTTGTTATGTTAAAATGAATTAGGTTAAAGGTTAACCCTAATAGCCACCAAGCCACCATGATCCATTCGGCCAAGCCATGTTTTAGGGTTTCAATGAAGTTCTATGCTATGTTTTTGTAACTATATGATGATGTTAGGATTTAAGATGGATTAGGACAAAAGATAACCCTAATAGCCCCTATGGACCATTCGGCCATCATATATATTTGGGTGATTAAATGAAGTTTAATTCATGTTCTATATGCAAATGAAGTTGTTGTTGTGTTAAATGAATTAGGTTAAAAGATAACCCTAGAATACCCTATGAACAATTCGGCCACCATGAATTTTGGGTGATTAAATGAAGTCTAATTCATGTTCTATATGCAAATGAAGTTGTTGTTGTGTTAAATGAATTAGGATAAAAGATAACCCTAGAATACCCTATGGACTATTCGGCCACCATGAATTTTGGGTGATTAAATGAAGTCTAATTCATGTTTTATATGCAAATGAAGTTGTAGTTATGTTAAATGAATTAGGTTAAAAGATAACCCTAGAATACCCTATGGACTATTCGGCCACCATGAATTTTGGGTGATTAAATGAAGTCTAATTCATGTTCTATATGCAAATGAAGTTGTTGTTATGCTAAATGAATTAGGTTAAAAGATAACCCTAGAATACCCTATGGACTATTCGGCCACCATGAATTTTGGGTGATTAAATGAAGTCTAATTCATGTTCTATATGCAAATGAAGTTGTTGTTATGCTAAATGAATTAGGTTAAAAAATAACTCTAGAAAACCCTATGGGCCATTCGGCCATCATGTATTTTTGGGGATTAAATGAAGTTTTAATTCAAGTCTTATATGCAATAGAAGTTGTTGTTAAGTTAAATGAATAGGTTAACATGTGTCTTATGTTGGGTGAATTCATGTTGACTTGTGATATTAAATAATGCTAGATGAAGATAACATGCCTTAGGTTAGTGTTTACTTACTTTTAATGCCATGCCTTATGCCATGTCTATGTGTATGCGATATTTAAAATATGTTATGAAATGGAAAAAGATAAGATTATGAAATGAAACAAAACGATATGTTCACGACATGAATATGACATGATGATGAAATGAAGAATGATATGTTATGAAATGAAGAATGGTATGTTACGAAATGAAAGATGATATGTTCATTAAGGGAAGCATGATGTGTTATGAAATGAAGTATGCTATGTTTGCAAAATGAAATAAGCTATGTTATAAAATAAGCATATAAGTATTTTACCTTCTGCATGGCTTGTACCAAGACCCTAACAGGGTCCAAGAAGGGATGGGCTCCTAAGATGCCCTAGGTCGATGGAATAAGACTCGGGCCTAGGATGGGCTTCTATGTATGATTGCCCCTAGGTCGTTGGAATAAGACTCGGGCCTAGTACGGGATGAGCTCCAAGATGCCTTAGGTCGATGGAGTAAGACTCGGGCCTAGGATGAGCTTCTACGCTATGACGATTGCCCTAGGTCGACGGACTAAGATCGGGCCTAGTAACCTAGTAGGTTCGAGATTTGCTACCTCGGGTCTATTTAGGGATGCGCGCTATGATAATGAAGAAGTGGTACAATGCCGGGCCCAAATATGTTGAGAATTATGTTTACGTACCTATAATATGTTAGGACCTTTGTAACGCTAGAGGGGGGGTGATTAGCGTTTCTTCGTTTCTAAAATCAAGTTAGCGGAAGCAATACAAATACAAAACGAATACAAATACGAAATAAGAAACCAAACGCTAACACCCAATTTACGTGGTTCGGAGATGACGCTCCTACTCCACGGCAATCCGTAAGGTGGATTAGCCCTAGCCAAGCTTCACTATCTTCTCCTTTGGATGAACCAAGGTGGAGAAACCTTTCTTACAATACACTCCTCTTCTTTACAATGATGGATGATGAAGAACAAGAGAAGAGGAGGTTTTGGATTGCTAAAAACACTTAGAAAACTTGGTGAGCACGAGGATGAAGTTAGGAGTTAGAGCACTAGCCTCACCATGCTCCCCATGACCCCTTTTTATAGAAGAGGGGCTGTTTTTCCCGTTGGGCCTCGATCAGTCGACTGATGCATGCCATCACGATCACGCCGGCCAACGACTGAAATGCGATCTCCGCGGAGATTCGTAGCCGCAATCTCCAACGGCCAGGTGATCAGTCGACTGATCTCTCCATCAGTCGACTGATGGAGTGATCAGTCGAGTGATCACGGCAGCAGTCGAGTGAGACTGCATTCTGTGGCATTTCTTTCCTTGATCAGTCGACTGTTGCCCATAGCGATCGGTGATAATATCGATCGTGACATGCCCAAAGCGATCGGTGATGGTCGTGGTTTCACTCGACTCGGTACCGCTGCCGATCGATACATCGTATCGATCGATCGATACTCATTAAGTATGGATAATTCATACTTGTTTTTATACCCTAGACCTAGACTCAACCTTCTAGCTCGTATTAAGCCTTGCGCCTCGTGATCCCTCCGAGTGCGCGACTTGTTCATCCTTTGCGCTTTGCTTCCAAGAGCTTCCTTCGGTTTCGTCATGTCTTGGGTTGCCAAATGCTTGGACTTTACGCCGCCAAGACTACAAGCTTGGACTTATGCTGCCAAGACCTTACTTTGGACTTCCTTTGCCAAGGTTCACTTGGACTTTACGCTGCCAAGACTACAAGCTTGGACTTCCTTTGCCAAGGTTCACTTGGACTTTACGCTGCCAAGACTACAAGCTTGGTCTTATCGCCAAGTCCATCCCTTGACTTCCTTTGCCAAGATCATACTTGGACTTCTCTTTTACACTCACTTAAACACATTCGCAATTAGATCACAACACATTGCCTAACTTAAATGATTATCCAAACATCAAAACATATAAATGCTTGGAGCATTGTTGCACCAACAATCTCCCCCTTTTTGATGTTTGACAATCATTTAAGTTAGGTCTTTTAAAAATATAATCATATTTTCCAATATAGATTCTAACTTAAACATTCCTTCTCCCCCTTTGACAGACATCAAAAAGAGAAGGATTCATAAATGAAAGAGTTAAGGGTATTGGATCTTGGACTAAGGTATAAGATTGAAATTAAGCTCCCCCTTAATCCAAGATATGATGTGTAAACCATATTTGAAGCAAAGCATATCAAGGAATTAAACATGAAGTTCTAACTTTGCACCAACACTGGATTTTAGGGAAGAAAACGATATTATATATGAAACTCCCCCTAAAACACTACATTAATCTGTCCTAAAACTTTGTTTATTGCAACATTATCATACCATAGTTTTAGGACATCAAGGATACACTAAATATCAGAAAATGGAGCTTAATATCAGAAAACGCAGTGTATCAGTCGACTGGTTCAACCCGATCACGCTAGACTAAATCAAATTTCAAACCTTTTCAAATTTCAACTTTAGAAATGCGGTAGAAATTCCAGAAATCTTGAAAAATCACGAAATTTTACACATTTCTGAAATCATACTTGATGAAGGAAAAATAATTTGAAAAATATATGTTTTTCAGATTTCAAGATTGATACAACCTTGGAATCTAACAAAAGTTCTAAAGAGTTTGCAACCTTTGTATCACTTTTGTGGTTCATTTGGAAATTGTTTTTCAAAATATGATGAACATAGTTTAAAATATATATTATTTGGAATTTCCAACCATGTTCTTTGAGCTATGTATCCATTACTTGAATACAAGCCTTCCCAATGATTGGTCCATAAGGTGTTTATGTCTCTAGGTGTGTCATTGGCTCATAGTAATGCATCATAACAAGCATGATGAGCCAAGTACACCTTCCCTATTATCTCACATGGTTCTAGGTGTCTCAATACAAAAATCAAGGTTCTTAAGGCTTTTGTGAGATGTAACAAGGTATAAGGATAACATATAAACATGGGATTATGCAAGCCTAGAATTTTACTCCATTAAAGCACATACCAAGCTCTCTCCTTAAAGATGAAAATTCATTTTCTGAAGAGCTTGTGAAGATATCGCAAGGTTGGACTTAGATTCTACATAATTAAGTCTAATGTCCCTCTTGCCACATGATCTCTGAAGTGATGTTTCACTTCAATGTGCTTGGTCCTAGAGTGATGTACCTGATTTTGTCACAATAAACCTTAATGTTAGAGTAGTGTAGCTCATAGTCCACAAGAGTATGTCTCATCCAAAGCAATTGAGCTACACAACCACCCATAGCCACATATTCGGCGGTGGTTGATAAAGCAACACAATGTTGCTTCCTACTCAACTAACTAGGGACGACCCAAGAAATTGGCATCCACCACTAGTACTTTTCCTATCCTATTTGCACCCGTCATAATCGGAATCGGTATAACCAAGCAATTCAAATGACCTAGTCCTAGGATACCAAAGTCCTACATTTAGAGTACCTTTAATATATCTTAAAATTCTTTTGACGGCTACTAAATGTGATTCTTTGGCACAAGATTGGTATCTTGCACACATACCTACCGCAAATAAAATATCGGGTCTACTAGCGGTTAGGTATAGTAGGCTACCTATCATACTCCTATAAATTTTAAGATCGATTGATTTACCATCATGATCACTATCTATTCTAGTGCTAGTGGCCATAGGAGTGCTTACAATTTTGGCATTTTCCAAACCAAATTTCTTGATCATTTCATTTGCATATTTGGTTTGATAAATATGGATACCTTCATTGGTTTGTTTTACTTGTAATCCTAGGAAAAAATTGAGTTCTCCAACTAAACTCATTTCAAATTCATTTTCCATATTTTTTATAAAGTCTTGAAGTAGATCATCATTTGTAGACCCAAAGATGATATCATCAACATATACTTGGGCTATGAATATATCTTTCAATGTTGACTTTATAAATAAGGTTTGATCTACTTGTCCTCTTCTAAAATCCTTAGAAATTAAGAAGGATGACAATCTTTCATACCATGCCCTAGGAGCTTGTTTTTGTTGGATCGAAAGTGTCGCTAGAGGGGGGGGGGTGAATAGCGATACGATGTCGTTAAAAAACTTTTGCAATAAGTAAAAAGCAAGTAGAGAGTGCACAGCGGAAATATAAAGTAGACAAGATATTTTTACGTGATCACAATCTTTCGATTGCTAATCCACGGCCCTAGTGATCCTTGATCACGTACGGAGGGCAATTCACTAAAACCACTCCTCCTCGTTGGAGGTAGGAGCAACGATTACAAAAAGAAATCAAGGCAAAGGGACACTCCCCCTTTCCTTGTTACGATTAAAGCACAAAGACAATTTAAAGAAGTAGAACTTAAATAAATATACCGACAACTCTTATAAGTAGAAGATGTAGCTTTCGTTGTCGGCGGCACTTCGTCGTAGCAAATGTGAGTAGTAGTAGCGGCGTTACGACGGCGTGTTGAGAGCTCTTGAATTCTTGTAATTTGCTTGGCTTGAACATGTCTATTTATGGATATTGATCTATGAATTTAGACATAGGTAGTGTCCAAGGTGAGGTTCTTATCCCAACTCAAGGATGAGGTGTTTCATCCAACCACCTTGTGCCACCTCCAACCTTCTTGTGCGCCAACTCAAGGATGAGGTGTTTCATCCAACCACCTTGTGCCACCTCCAACCTTCTTGTGCGCCAACTCAAGGATGAGGTGTTTCATCCAACCACCTTGTGCCACCTCCAACCTCCTTGGGCGCCAACTTGTTGGAGCCATTCAACTTGTGCCACATCATGGGAGCCAACCATCTTGTGCCAACTCACCTTATTTTGGGCGTCCACCACAAGGAAGCTTGGTGATGGTTTGGATGTCCACCTTGATGCCACATCACCCTTTGTACCAAAACACGAGTCAAGTCCAAATTCACCCCTTGAAATTCGAGCTCTTCTCGAGGTCGAACTTGACTAGCATTGGATTTGTAGTCAAAGGGTTTTGGAACTTAAAATATAAAATCGATGGTTCTAACCATCGATCTCGACCTAGACCTTCCATTGGAGGTATTGGGTGCCTGATCTACGCTAACGACCTTGCTTCGCTTTCACACGAGCTTACCTTGTAGCCTCGCTTACGGTCTTCAACCGAGTACATCGGCTTCCTCCGAAGTCCCTCTGGCGTTGCCCGACCACCTCGGTTCCCACCGGGTGTCGCAGACCTTCCGCTCAACTTTAGCATTTCTGCACACTTAATTGAGCTCGTAAGATAACAAATATACCATTAACTATTGAGCCTTTTGCCATAATCAAAATACCGGTTCGACTTTGGTGCCCACTGCACCAACAATCTACCCCTTTTTGATTCATGGCAAACCCTAAAAGTTAAGGAAAATTAACATAACAAAGAAGCTAGCATAATGATTAAGCATGAATGAGCTAGCATAAAGATTAAATATGAATGAGCTAGCATAATGATTAAGCATGAATGAGCTAGCATAAAGATTAAATATGAATGAGCTAGCATAATGATTAAGCATGAATGAGCTAGCATAAAGATTAAGCATGAATGAGCTAGCATAAAGATTAAATATGAATGAGCTAGCATAAAGATTAAATATGAATGAGCTAGCATAATGATTAAATATGAATGAGCTAGCATAATGATTAAATATGAATGAGCTAGCATAATGATTAAATATGAATGAGCTAGCATAATGATTAAGTATGAATGAGCTAGCATAAAGATTAAGCATGAGTGAGCTAGCATAAAGATTAAGCATGAGTGAGAAATATTATTGTTTCAAGTTCTCCCCTTTGAGGTAACCTCCCCCTTGACCGAAGGTGAGTTCTTGAAAAATAATTTTTACTCCCCCTTAATAGTTGCTTAAGTAAACGGAATTACTTAATATAAAAGGTAATAATTTTGTTTACTTTCTTCCTTACTTTTGTGACTTTCTCCCCCTTTTGCCTTAACTCAAAAAGTTTGTAAATATATTTTAAGGTTTGTAAGTCCAAGCAAGTTCCCAATATAAATATATATATATATATATATATATTTTTTTTTTAAAATAATAATAAGCTTGAAAATATGTTCATCTAAAATGTACAACTCCGGTTGGACTTGATTGATATAGAATGATCAATAAGTCTTGAAGGAGTTGATTAATTTTAAATAATTATACTCCATGGTTCATGTCGATGCACGAATCTACATCTCGGAACCGAGGAGTAAGGTCCTAACATCTCACGCCGTCTCATTGGCTAAGTACACAAACACATTAGTCCTATGTGTTGTGAGATGTGTTGGCTCCTTAAATCTATAGGTATATGATTTCTAAGGTAAGACTTAGGCTAATTTCATAAAAAGAAGCAAAAGTAGAGTACATATATAGAAAAATTTAAATCCTACTCTATTACGCACATACCTAACTTTCGTCTTAATAAACTAAATTCCGGGTAGTGGTTTGGTGAAGATGTCCGCTAGGTTTGATTTGGACTCAACATACTCTAGTTGTATAGTTCCATTAGTTACATGTTCCCTAATGAAGTGGTGTTTAACTTCTATATGTTTTGTCCTAGAATGACATATTGGATTTTTAGTTAAGTTAATTGAACTAATGTTATCTATGTAGGTTTTAATGTTGTTAAAGATTAAGCTAAAGTCTTGGAGAGTGTGCTTCATCCACGGGAGCGAGAGACACACTCACCCATCGCAACGTGTTCGGCCGGTGGTAGATAAGGCAACGCAATGTCGCTTCCTGCACTCAACTTACTAGACTCGAGCCGAGGATTTGACAACAACCACTCGTGCTCTTTCTATCGAGTTTACTACCGCATAGTCGGTCAGAGTAGCCGATTAGATTAAACTCGGTAGATCTAGGGTACCAAATACCTCGTTTAGCGTGCCCTTTAGATATCTAAGGATACGCTTGACTAGGGTTAGGTGAGACTCCTTGGCACGGTTTGTAACCTTGCGCACATACTTACCATGAATAAAATGTCGGGTCGGCTCATGATTAAGTATAGGAGACTTCCTATTGCTCCTATAGTATTTTAGGTCAACGGGTTTTCCTTCTACATCTTCGTTTATATTAACATTAGTTGCCATAGGTGTATTGATTATTTTAGCATCTTGCATTCCAAATCGATTTATTAAGTCCTTAGTATATTTTTGTTGATGTAAATATATTCCATCTTTAGTTTGTTTAATTTGTAAACCTAAGAAGAAACTTAACTCTCCCACTAAATTCATTTCAAATTCACTTTCCATAAGTGAGATGAATTCGTTTAGCAGGATCGAGTTGGTAGTTCCAAAATTATATCATCTACATAGATTTGGGCTATAAAGATTTCTTTTCCTACGGTTTTAACGAATAAGGTTGGGTCGACTAAACCTTGGTTGAATCCTTTGGACTTAAGATAGATCGAAGCCTTTCGTCAAGCTCTTGGGGCTTGTTTGAGTCCATATAGGGCTTTCTTAAGTCTAAGGACATGGTCAGTTTATCTAGATTTTGAATCCGGAGGTTGGTAGCGTAAACTTCTTCCTTAATGTATCCATTCAAAAATGCTGACTTGACATCCATTTGAAACAATTTAAAACCTCGATGTGCATATGCTAACAACATTCGAATGGACTCTAGTCCAGCTACGGGCGAGGTCTCATCGTAATCTAAACCTTCGACTTGACTAAACCCTTTGCGACTAACCTAGCTTTATTTCTAACTACTTCACCTTTATCATCAAGTTTATTTGAAATACCCACCTTGTTCCAATAATTGATTTTTCTTTAGGTGGTGGTACTAATTCCCGACTTCATTTCTAGTGAATTGAGCTAGCTCTTCTTGCATAGCAATAATCCAATCGGGATCAAGAAGTGCTTGTTCAATAGTTTTGGGTTCGATTTTGGAAATTAACGAGATTTGACTAAGGTTTCGATATGAAGCTCTAGTTCGAACCCTAAATTTGGATCACCTATAACTTGATTGATAGGATGATTTGTTTGAGTCTTAGTGTGACTCGGGTTAGGGTCATCTATCACTTGGTCGATAGGATGACTTGGGTGAGTTCTAGTTTGACTTGGGTTAGAGTCATCTATCACTTGGTCGATAGGATGACTTGGGTTAGGACAAGATTCAAGTTCAAGATCAGAGTCGGGTTCGCTATAAGTTGATTTGCTAGTTGGTTTTGTTAAGGATTGAACGGGTTCGTGTCCTTCGTCGAAAACTATATTAATGGTTTCTTCGACTCTAAGAGTGTCGTGATTGTATACCCTATAAGCTCTCTTGGTGGTTGAGTATCCTAGAAAGGTTCCAGAGAGGTTTTGGATTTGAATTTCCCTAGGTAATCCTTAGTGTTTAAGATATGTACCTTGCATCCAAATACCTAAAGTACTTGATGTTCGGTATTTTATCGTGATAAATCTCTGAGGTCTTTTGGTGCCTCTTTACCATAAGGATCCTATTTTGGACATAGCAAGCGTACTAACGGCCTTCGCCCAAAATCTATCGGGTAGGTTATACTCGTTTAACATTGTCCTAGCGGCTTCTTGTAGGGTTCTATTTTTCCGTTACTAACCCATTTTGTTGTGGGGTTCTAGGACATGAAAACTCATGGTGGTATCCGCTTAGGTTACGTAAATCATAAACACATGGTTTTTTAATTCACCACCATGATCGCTTCTAAGTCTTTTAATCTTAAGGTTCTTTTGATTTTCGATTAACCTACAAAGATTGATTAGTTGGTCTAGGGTATCATTTTTATGTTTGATAAACCTAACCCAAGTAAATCTAGAATAGTCGTCAATTATGACTAAGCAAAATTGACTACCATTGAGTGACTTAGCTCCATGTGAATCAAATGGATCCATGTGTAGGAGCTCAAGAACACTTTTGGTTCGTTCTTGATTAGTTAATTGATGTTGTGTCCTAGATTGTTTACCCTGTTGACAAGCATTACATATTTTATTATCCAAGTTGTTTAGTTTAGGCAAACCTATAACCAAGCCACTCTGACTCATCTTGTGGACGAGTCTTGGGTGCGAGTGTCCGAGTCTTCGGTGCCATAACCAAGATTCCTCTTGCTGTGTCATAAGACACTTGGTTGAGGAGTTGGGTAAATTTATTGTGTAGATGTTGCTACTCCTAGTTCCTTTAAGTATTATTTTAGATGTTGCATTTATTTTGATTACGCATTCATTTTCTAGAAATATGACCTTATAATTGTTATCACACAATTGGCTTACACTAAGTAAATTATATTGAAAGTTTTCTACTAATAAGACATTTTGAATTGTAAAGTTAGAGTTGAGCTCAATATCACCTGATCCGATGATTTTGAGCTTGCCGTTATTTCCGAAGGCTACCGATCCTGTCGTTTGAATCGTAACCCGAAAATTTGAGTTGATCCCGGTCATGTGTCGGGAGCAACCAGCATCGTCCAACATCCATTGATCCTACACATAAGGTAGTTGGATCGGATATTGGAATTACTAAAGGGTTGTTTGTAAGTTTTAAACCTAAATCATCTCACCAATATCTACATGATCAAAACATGTTATTCCTATGTGTTATTGTGAGATGACTTTCAATTTTACTTGATTAATTTTAATGAATTTAAATTAACCAACATTAGGTTAGATTCGGATTTAGTCTAAGCTCATCAAGTAATCTTTTCAAGAGATTAGCTTCCAGGTCGTGGCGAGGCACAGAGGCCTTCTTTGATCGGAACAACGACCACTTCCTTAGACAAAGCTAATTTCAAGAAATTGATAACTCGACTTACTTGAGACTACGTCTTGGTCTAACTAGTTATTTTTGAAAAGAGGCTCCCGCAGGCTCAATCTTTTAAATAGGATTTTAGTTGGTTTATTTTTGAAAAGAGGCTCCCAGGCTCAATCTTTTAGGATTTTAGTTGGTTATGAGTCCTATCTAACCATTCTAAAAATAAAGGAAAAACTAAGCATGCAATTTCTAAGACTTAACAAAAATACATTTTGTATTGGCTCTGGACCATTGAATCGAGTGGGTCTATTCACATAGTGAATTTGGTCCTTGGGAACCCAATACATGTTAGATCCTAAAGTTGAAATCAAAGTGGTCTTAGGGACCCATGCTTGGACATTTTTCTTATGTTGGTTTACTATAGACATATATGACTTATTGGTTGTATTTGAGTTAAACCCAGTCCGCCTTGTTGTACACGGCCCTTTGTGATCCAAGTAAGAGGTCAAGTCCCTTGGATCCCAAAGTGAACCTTTCCAACGTGTTCCTAAGGTCTTGACTTGTGTTTTCAAAGAGAGTTCTCAACTTCAAGCTTTTCAACTTGAGTTGAGTCCTCCTCTTGAATCTGAGTAGTCGAAGAGGTTAGGAGACCTCATGTTTGAGAAGGTTAACCTCCTCAATTAGGGTCTCGACCTTGGACTCGGACTTAGCTAGTTTCTTATTTAAAAATTTAATTGCACCATACAAAGTATTAAGTAGTAACCGACTTACCCTTAATGATTCTTTTGAACCGGATCACGGATCCGTGGCTTGTCTTGAATGGAAGCTCATCATCGGATTGGACTCGGACTCTTCTTGATTTGAGTCGTGCTCGGTCGGCTTGGCCATTAGAGCTTGGATATCGGCTTCTTCCTCCGACAACTCCTCCCAAGTAGCGTTTAGCGCTTTCTTGGTCTTTGATGCGTTATTCTTTAGCTTTGGGCACTCGGACTTGATGTGACCGAACCTGTTGCACTCATAGCATCTAAAATTAGAAGTATTTGAATTAGGTTTAGGCTTACCTTGAGTTGTTGGTCGTTTTCGTCTCTTGATCATCTTCCGAACTAGATTGACTAGTTCGGATTCTATTTCGGAGTCTACTTCCGATTCGGACTCGTCTTCTTCCTTGGGGTGGCTTTGCGGGCTTCTTCTTCTTGGAACACGCAACTAACGCAATACTCTTCTCGGCGACCACGTTAGTTTGCTCATGTAATTCAAGTTCGAAAACAATTCGTCTAACCTAATTTTAGAAAGGTCCTTGGAGACCTTGTAGGCATCGACCATGGATGCCCACAAGGTGGTCCTAGGAAACGAGTTAAGAGAATACCTGATAAGGTCGCGATTCTCGACCTTTTGTCCGATGGCATGGAGTTGGTTGACGATGTCTTGGATATGAGCATGTAGTTGAGTTGCGGTCTCGTTTTCCTGCATTTTCAAGTTATACAATTTATTTAAAAGTAAATCTCTTTTACATACCTTCGTGTCGTCGGTGCCTTCGTGTAGTTCCACTAGCTTGGTCCATAAGTCCTTTGCACTAATGAAGGGGCCGACGGTTGAGCTCTTCCTTGGACAACCCACATTGCAAGATTTGAGTTGCCTTGGCATCGGCTTCTACTTGTTTTTTCATGGAATTTGACCATTGATCGTAACCCAAAGATTCACCATCTTCATTAATAGGAAGTGTGAAACCGGTTTGGATTACGATCCACATCTCGATTTGGGTTTTAAGAAAGCATTCCATCCGACCCTTCCAATAACGAAAGTCATTACCGTTGTAAATCGGGGTTGAGCGGTGCTAAACCCTTCGAGATGGGCCATTTAAAACAAGAAGAAGAAACGAAAAGAATCTTGCAAAACACACGAAAGAATATTCCAAGACTTTCGTCTTGGATTAGTAGTCTTGAGGAAGAAAAAAAAAGATATATAAAATGTAACTTGCAAAAGAAATAAACAATCAAATGCGAATGTCGTTGAAGTTCCGGAGGACAACCTTACTCGGGATCTAACCCGAAGGACAACCTTATCCGGATCCTAAAGCCTCTAATGCAATTCTATATGTAGGAGAAGATAAGCAAGTGAAATAATTATACGAAAATAGAAATAAATAAATAAAAAATCTGTAAAAAAAGACAAAAAAAGCTAGATTGGTGGTTTCACCGAATCTTAGCGCCCGACTCGATACCAATTGTTGGATCGAAAGTGTCGCTAGAGGGGGTGAATCGCGATACGGGGTCGTTAAAAAACTTTTGCAATAAGTAAAAAGCAAGTAGAGAGTGCACAGCGGAAATATAAAGTAGACAAGATATTTTTACGTGGTTCACAATCTTTCGATTGCTAATCCACGACCCTAGTGATCCTTGATCACGTACGGAGGGCAATTCACTAAAACCACTCCTCCTCGTTGGAGGTAGGAGCAACGATTACAAAAAGAAATCAAGGCAAAGGGACACTCCCCCTTTCCTTGTTACGATTAAAGCACAAAGACAATTTAAAGAAGTAGAACTTAAATAAATATACCGACAACTCTTATAAGTAGAAGATGTAGCTTTCGTTGTCGGCGGCACTTCGTCGTAGCAAATGTGAGTAGTAGTAGCGGCGTTACGGCCAGCGTGTTGAGAGCTCTTGAATTCTTGTAATTTGCTTGGCTTGAACATGTCTATTTATGGATATTGATCTATGAATTTAGACATAGGTAGTGTCCAAGGTGAGGTTCTTATCCCAACTCAAGGATGAGGTGTTTCATCCAACCACCTTGTGCCACCTCCAACCTTCTTGTGCGCCAACTCAAGGATGAGGTGTTTCATCCAACCACCTTGTGCCACCTCCAACCTTCTTGTGCGCCAACTCAAGGATGAGGTGTTTCATCCAACCACCTTGTGCCACCTCCAACCTCCTTGGGCGCCAACTTGTTGGAGCCATTCAACTTGTGCCACATCATGGGAGCCAACCATCTTGTGCCAACTCACCTTATTTTGGGCGTCCACCACAAGGAAGCTTGGTGATGGTTTGGATGTCCACCTTGATGCCACATCACCCTTTGTACCAAAACACGAGTCAAGTCCAAATTCACCCCCTTGAAATTCGAGCTCTTCTCGAGGCTGGAACTTGACTAGCAGTTGACTGTAGTCAAAGGGTTTTGGACTGCAGTACAAGTTAGCTTAAAATATAAAGTACAATGGTTCTAACCATCTGATCTCGACCTAGACCTTCCATTGGAGGTATTGGGTCGGATCTACGCTTAACGACCTTGCTTCGCTTTCACACGAGCTTACCTTGTAGCCTCGCTTCCGGTCTTCACCCGAGTACCTCGGCTTCCTCCGAAGTCCCTCTGGCGTTGCCCGACCACCTCGGTTCCCACCGGGTGTCGCAGACCTTCCGCTCAACTTTAGCATTTCTGCACACTTAATTGAGCTCGTAAGATAACAAATATACCCTTAACTATTGAGCCTTTTGCCATAATCAAAATACCGGTTCGACTTTGGTGCCCACTGCACCAACAGTTTTAACCCATATAATGCTTTCCTAAGCTTATATACATGATTTGGATAATCTATGTTCTCAAACCCGGGTGGTTGCTCTACATACACTTCCTCCTTAATAAAACCATTTAAAAATGCCGATTTAACATCCATTTGGTAAAGTTTAAATCCCATGTAGGAAGCATACCCTAAGAGAATTCTAATAGATTCTAATCTAGCAACCGGGGCATAAGTCTCATCATAGTCAAGCCCCTCAACTTGATTAAATCCCCTAGCAACCAACCTAGCCTTATTTCTAGTGATATTCCCTTGGTCATCTAACTTATTCCTAAAGACCCATCTTGTAGTAATTATGGTGCTATCATTGGGTCTAGGTACTAACTCCCAAACTTGACTCCTCTCAAATTGAGCCAATTCATCTTGCATTGCCAAAATCCAATCCGGATCATGGAGTGCATCATTGATCGATTTAGGCTCAATTTGTGAGATGAGAGCAACTTGACTAGTAGGAGCCCTATGAAATGACCTAGTTCTTACTCCTTGAGATAGATCTCCTACTACTTGGTCAAGTGGATGATCTTGATGAATTCTTAGGTTTCTAGAAGGGGTTTCAAATTGATCATTGTTATCCTCCACCCTTCTTTCATCATCGGAATCTTCTTTTCCTCCCCCTTGATCATTGCCCCTAATAGTCAAATTTTGAAGTTTTTGGGTAATGTCTTGATTATTGTCATTAATATCCTTATCAATGGAGGACTTTCTAGGGTAGGTACTCGTAGTTTCATCAAATTTAACATTTGAGGACTCCTCAATCCCTTGGGTTCTCTTATTGTAGACTCTATACCCTTTACTTGTGGATGAGTATCCAACTAGAATTCCCTCATCCGCTTTAGATTCAAATTTCCCTAAGTTGTCTTTGGTATTTAAGATATAAACTTTACATCCAAAGTGTTGGGAGTATGGGGAATACAATCAAAGTCCCACATTGGTAAGACATGGAAAAGATCATGTGCTTATAAGAAAAAAGATATCTCCATTGGTATGAGGCCTTTTGGGTAAAGCCCAAAAACAAAACCATGAGGGCTTGGGCCCAAAGTGGACAATATCATACCATTGTGGAGATATGTGGATCTTATATGCACTAACAATTGGTATCAGAGCCATGGTCCATGTCAAGCCATGAACCTCGAACGAAGGAAGTTGAGCTCCCACGTCCGGATCAAGAGAACCAGACATCAGGAAGGAAGTCTAGTTGGGTCGGGGGGACCGAACAACTGGCAGGAAGTCCTGGTGGGTTGAAGATCGGACATCAAGCAGAGAAAATCCTTCGAGGAGGGATAGGCTTGAGGGGGGGCCCAATGTGGTCCTTCGTTTGAGGGGGGGATTGTTGGGAGTATGGGAATACAATCAAAGTCCCACATTGGTAAGACATGGAAAAGATCATGTGCTTATAAGAAAAAAGATATCTCCATTGGTATGAGGCCTTTTGGGTAAAGCCCAAAAACAAAACCATGAGGGCTTGGGCCCAAAGTGGACAATATCATACCATTGTGGAGATATGTGGATCTTATATGCACTAACAATTGGTATCAGAGCCATGGTCCATGTCAAGCCATGAACCTCGAACGAAGGAAGTTGAGCTCCCACGTCGGATCAAGAGAACCAGACATCGTGAAGGAAGTCTAGTTGGGTCGGGGACCGAACAAGCTGGCGTGAAGTCTGGTGGGTTGAAGATCGGACATCAAGCAGAGAAAATCCTTCGAGGAGGGATAGGCTTGAGGGGGGGCCCAATGTGGTCCTTCGTTTGAGGGGGGGATTGTTGGGAGTATGGGGAATACAATCAAAGTCCCACATTGGTAAGACATGGAAAAGATCATGTGCTTATAAGAAAAAAGATATCTCCATTGGTATGAGGCCTTTTGGGTAAAGCCCAAAAACAAAACCATGAGGGCTTGGGCCCAAAGTGGACAATATCATACCATTGTGGAGATATGTGGATCTTATATGCACTAACACAAAGACTTTGAAATAGTGAATTGTGGGAATAGTTCCATTCCATAGTTCAAAAGGTGTCTTTCCTAAAAACCTATGGATTTGAACCCTATTTTGGATATAGCAAGCGGTATTAACCGCTTCCGCCCACAAGTAGCTAGGTAGAGAATATGCATTTAGCATAGTCCTAGCCGCTTCTTGTAGGGCACGATTTCTCCTTTCCACCACCCCATTTTGTTGGGGTGTTCTAGGACAAGAGAACTCATGCTTGTACCCTTGCTCTAAACAAAATTGTGAAAATTTAAAGTTTTCAAATTCACCACCATGATCACTACGGATCCGGTTGATTTTGAGTTTCTTTTCATTTTCAACCCTTTTACTAAATCCTATGATTATTTCTAAGGTATCATCCTTATGTTTCATAAAGTAAACCCAAGTATACCTAGAAAAATCATCCACAATGACTAAACAATATTTGTTACCATTTAAAGATGGAGTGCTATGGCAATCAAATAAATCAATATGCAATAATTCTAATGGTAAAGATGTATTAGTTAAGGTTTTACCTTTGTGTGATGCTTTTTGTTTGTTTTCTTCTTGGCATGCATCACACATTTTGTTCTTGACATACTTGATCTTTGGTAACCCTTTGACCAACTCCATCTTGGCTACCTTGGCTATGTTTTTCATGTTGACGTGCCCCAATCTTCTATGCCATAGCCAACATTCTTCTTCTTTTGCCACAAGACACTTAGTAGAAATGTTAGAAGCATATGAAAGATCAACATAATAGATGTTTGATTTCCTATATCCAACTAACATGCAATCATTTAATTCCTTGTGTTTAATCATGCATTTAGAGGATTCAAAGCGAGACATGATAGTTTGCATCACAAAGTTGACTAACACTTAATAAGTTAAACTTCATATTTTCAACTAGCAAGACTTTGTGAATAACAATTTTAGGGATACCTCAATTGTACCTCTACCTAGTATCTTGAGTTTTCCACTATTCCCAAAAGATACGCTCCCTTCTTCACATATTTAATTGTGGAGAACTTGCTCACATCCCGGTCATATGTGTTGAGCAACCGCTATCCACAATCCACATACCTCGCTCTCCTACCTAAATCACATGAAAAACACAAGCTTTTGGTACCCAAACATTTGGACCGGTAACATTAATTAAAAACTTCTTAGGTACCCAAGCTTTCTTAACCTTACCCTTAATGGTTCCTTTCCTATTAATTAATGAAATATAAGCAACCTCTTTCTCTTTTGGCTTATATCCTAAACCGGCCTTGTTATAAACCGCTCTTTGCCTACTAAGGATCATGTCAAGACCTTTTGAGCCATTTGAAAATTTTTCTAAACATGTTTTCAATTTACTAACCTCATCCTTAAGTTTTCATTTTCTTCCCTAAGCATGCAAGAGTCAACATGTACAAGTTTTTCATCCCTAATGGCTTTTAATTCTATCTTCATGCTCTTAACCTTAGATTTAGATTTATCTAGAGCTTCTTGAAGATATGCAATTGATTTATAAAGAAGTTCTACTTTAGGAGAATTCATTACCTCATCGTCACTAGATGACGATTCATCACTTGAGGAGCTTTCTTCTTGACAGCGTTCGGAATCATCTCCTAGTGCCATGAGTGCCACATGGCGAGTGATGTGGCAAAGCTCATCATCGGAAGATGAGTCTTCAACGCTGTGTCCCATGTGGTTTGAGCCACCATAGCCTCCTTCTTCTTCTTCTCCTTCTTGTCCTTCTTCTTCTTTTCTTTTTCCTCCTTCTTTAGCTCCGGGCAATTTGGCTTTATGTGCCCCTTCTTATTGCAAGCATGACAAATCACATTATTGTTAAAATTTGAATTACCACTACTTTTACCTCTTGATGAGTAGGACCCCTTCCTTGCTTCTCTATTCTTGAATTCCTTTGATTTTCTAAGGAACTTCTTGACAAAATGGGCCACCTCACTAGCAGAGTCTCCATCACTACTTGACTCTTGCTCCGACTCGGATGAAGATGACACCTCTTTCCTTTCTTTCTTCTTCTTTTCTTTCTTTTCAACAAATAGGGCCAAACCCTTTTCCTTAGAAGACATGTTAGTTTGTTCATGCAATTCAAACTCACAAAATAGTTCATCAATTTTAATTTGTGAGAGATCCCTAGTTACCTTAATGGCATCAACTATAGAGGTCCATAAAGAATTTCTAGGAAAAGCTTGTAAAATATACCTTACTAAATCTCGGTTGTCAACTCGCTCACCTATGATATGGAGTCCGTTCACAATTTCCTTGAACCTTCCATGCATTTGGCTTACGGTTTCATGCATCTTCATTTGGAAGGCTTGAAGTTGTCCAATTAGAAGGTCCTTCTTTGCCCTCTTTGACTCCTTGGAACCTTCATTTAGCTCAATGAGCTTTTCCCATAGCTCCTTGGCGGATTCAAAAGGCCCCACCTTGTTGAGTTGCTCCATTGTGACGCCGCATTGGATGGTGAGGACGACTTTTGCATTTGACTCGAAATTGCGGTTCATGTCCCTTGTCCAATCCTTGCTTGGAATAGGGTTTCCACGCTCATCCACCGGTTCCTCGAAGCCATCTACAACACTATGCCAAATTTCAATATTACTCATTAAATAGTACTTCATCCTACCTTTCCAATATGCGAAGTGACTCCCATCGAAGAGTGGTGGCTTGGCGATGCTATATCCCTCTTGAAGAGCCATTGATGCCTTGGTTGATGGTGAGATCTTCCAAGCGATCCGGGCTCTGATACCACTTGTTAGGACCTTTGTAACGCTAGAGGGGGGGTGATTAGCGTTTCTTCGTTTCTAAAATCAAGTTAGCGGAAGCAATACAAATACAAAACGAATACAAATACGAAATAAGAAACCAAACGCTAACACCCAATTTACGTGGTTCGGAGATGACGCTCCTACTCCACGGCAATCCGTAAGGTGGATTAGCCCTAGCCAAGCTTCACTATCTTCTCCTTTGGATGAACCAAGGTGGAGAAACCTTTCTTACAATACACTCCTCTTCTTTACAATGATGGATGATGAAGAACAAGAGAAGAGGAGGTTTTGGATTGCTAAAAACACTTAGAAAACTTGGTGAGCACGAGGATGAAGTTAGGAGTTAGAGCACTAGCCTCACCATGCTCCCCATGACCCCTTTTTATAGAAGAGGGGCTGTTTTTCCCGTTGGGCCTCGATCAGTCGACTGATGCATGCCATCAGTCGACTGCTGCCGAAGCCAACGGCTTCTGAAACGCGATCTCCGCGGAGATTCGTAGCCGCAATCTCCAACGGCCAGGTGATCAGTCGGTGATCTCTACATCGATCGGTGATGGAGTGATCGATCAGTGATCACGGCGGCATCAGTGAGGCGCGTGCATTGCATTTCTTTCCTTGATCGGTCATGTTTCCCATAGCGATCGGTGATAGTAGCATCGGCCGACCGACATGCCCAAGGCGATCGATGGTCGAGGTTTCACCACGACTCGGTACCACCGCGACGGTCGGTGATACATCGTATCAGTCGACTGATACTCATTAAGTATGGATAATTCATACTTGTTTTTATACCCTAGACCTAGACTCAACCTTCTAGCTCCGTATTAAGCCTTGCGCCTTCAGGATCCCTCCGAGTCCGCGACTTGTTCATCCTTTGCGCTTTGCTTCCAAGAGCTTCCTTCGGTTTCGTCATGTCTTGGGTTGCCAAATGCTTGGACTTTACGCTGCCAAGACTACAAGCTTGGACTTATGCTGCCAAGACCTTACTTTGGACTTCCTTTGCCAAGGTTCACTTGGACTTTACGCTGCCAAGACTACAAGCTTGGACTTCCTTTGCCAAGGTTCACTTGGACTTTACGCTGGCAAGACTACAAGCTTGGTCTTATGCTGCCAAGTCCATCCCTTGGACTTTTTTTGCCAAGATCATACTTGGACTTCTCTTTTACCTGTCACTTAAACACATTCGCAATTAGATCACAACACATTGCCTAACTTAAATGATTATCCAAACATCAAAACATATAAATGCTTGGAGCATTGTTGCACCAACATAATATATGTTTTCAAAAGCATCTTGCATATGTTACATGATTTAGATTGTTATGTTCACACGTTATGTTGATATGCCATGATTATGCCACTATGTTACATAGGATGTATGTTATGTTTGAGATGTCATACAATTATGTTATATGTTATGTTTGATTAAGTCATACATTTACATGATATGTTGTTATGTTATAGATGATACATGTTATGCTGCCATGTTATGGATGATACATGTTATGTTTACTTATGTTACTTATGCTACATGTTAAGTTGATTACGCCATGTATGTTACATGTTATATTGCTTTTATGTTATGAATGTTACATGCCATGATTAATGCTGATGTATGGTTTTTGTGAGTAGGATAGGATCTTACTAAGCCTATGTGCTTATAGTTTATCTTTCCCTCGTACTGCAGATAAGGGTAAGGGATGGATAAACTAAAAGGGAGCAGCAGGAGGGGCCAATGTGTGTGGTAGTGGCATGGTGGAGAAGATCCGTTAGGTCTATATATATACGTTTACCTATGATGATGATGTCTATGGATGTCCTTACTTGTGTCTCCTTATGACGATGATGTTTATGAACCTGAACTAAGCACTAAGTATCTATATAGATGATGCATGCTCTATGTTGATAAGAAGTAAGAAGAAGTATCTATACATGTTATGAAGCATACTCTATGTTAAAAAGAAGAAGTATATATATATATATGTCAATGCATGTTTATGTTTTAAAAGAAAAAAAAAATAGGTCTAAAGTCTTCCGCTGTAAGAATTAAGAAGTATGTATAAAGTCTTCCACTGTATGTAATGTATGTATGTACGGTCGCGTCACGCGACGCCCCTCCGGGTTATGGGTCCGAAAAGGGCGAGCGTGACACTTATACCCAATCATCCCGGGTCCACATCTCCTCAGAGATGCTTGCTTAAGATGTCAAAGCATAATTCTTCATGATCAAGATGACTTGAATACCGCAAGTCAAAGGAACATCGCACTTAAGCTATAGTAAGAACTTCATTGACATATCTATATATGCAGAGAACCATATGAAGTCTTACGGCTGGTCACTCTAATGAACTAGTTACCATAACTAGCATCGACGATTAACTCCGGACATCACAATGTCTCCAGCCAGTGAGAATCAGCTGCTTGGATATACAAAGAAGTATACCTCGTGCTAGTCTCGACAGAATCAATGGTGTCCAAATCCATCAGAGTAGGGTCATTACCTACTCTGATGACCTTTTTCCAATTTATAAATTGGGTCATCCCCCGTACTAACATTTACATCTTGCTAAACATCTAGGCCAATTTACATCACATCTATAACTCCTAAATCATGATAGGGTATATGTGATATCAACAATTGAGCATAAATATATCCAACGATATGTTCAGGCATAAGATAATAAGAGTAGGGTCAAGATAATATGAACACCTAACATGCTCATATTTATGCCTAAATCTGAATGCAATACATCTACCCGGACCAGGTAGGAAATTACCCACCTGCTGTAAATGCTCATAGTAATAAACTCTTCACGACCGCAGACTCGTCTCGTATCCATGTCCTACGAATATCATCAATTATCATTCAGTGAAAGCGTACAACAATAATACGATTAGCTACTACGTTATCCACACCAACAAAGAAGACAAAATTAGAGATACTCGCTACCCTCCAGAACGCTCAATTACGTTGGTGATCAAGGTCAACTCAAGCTCATTTGCTATGGTGAACTGGAATAGATCAACTCCCATTGTAGCTGTGAACTGAGATGAACCCAGCAACCTACCTCACGACACTGCCTTTCCCTTGCCTAGAACAACATCACCCTTCACAACTGGCCATTTTCCACTACCAGGTCATTCACAGAATACTCATAACCCCCTGTTCACTGACAAGAAACCACTGCCCAACATAGATTGAGCTTCTCACAACCCCCACAACCCAGTTACAACTCGATTTTTAGCCATAAACAATCACCCAGCAGTAATTCGATATTAAGAACCCCAATCCAACAGATTGCACTGAACTGACAGAACACAATTAAAAAGGGAGGGGGATCGTGCTTACCAACAATTTAAGCTCCACCGGCAATTAATTCCTCACCGGCAGCAACTCCACAGAACCAACAATTATTCCCGCTACCCCTGTTCACCGGAAACCATTGCCCACCATAAAGTCATCACCACATGCCATCTTTACTGTAAGAAATTCACAGAACAGAACAAAGAAAGTTTCTCTTCCTTACCAGATGTTGAACCTCGTCAGCAGCCAAGTCCCCAACAACAGGCAGCCAACCGTTCACTATCCCCTACTCGTCGGCACCAACTGCTGCCCAAATAATGGATCATGCTTAGCGAGGGAACAACCACAGCTAGGACTCATATCTTATCCAAGATCTGAAGAGAACCAATCGCTTACCTAACTTCCAACGGAGATTAGCTAGGCTAGCTCCCAATCAGGCAGAACGACACCGCCGCCGGTCTCTATCTCCACTGATCACTCACCCGTACCACAACCACTGAAGCTTAGTTGACGCTCCTCCCTCCAGCTGGTTCTCCCTTCGGAATTTGCCCAATTCGCTAGAAAGCTCCACCTCTGGCCGGAATGCCCAACCGTAGTGACGCCGTGGACGAGTTGTTCGCGTGAGAAAACACACTCAGATGGAAAGGATCGACTTAAAACAACCAAGGAGTGTGCCCTAACCTTACTCCGGGGACCACCGTGTGACCTGTGGCGGCAACTCTGTCGCGGCGATCACGCCGTCGATCGGCTCACGCAAAGGTGTCGTCGAGAGCCCGGGAAAGGGGAATCGGCCTGCCCTCCAACCAAACCTTCCACCGAGAGAAGGAGAGTTCGGCCCCTATCGCTTTGGAGATGAAGGGGAGGCGATCGGTTGCATCGCAGAGAAGAAGATCGGGCGGAGATCGGCTGGCTCCGACGAAGATAGGACGGAGATCAGTTGGCTCAGGCGAAGGTAGGGCGGAGATTGTTAGGGCAATCTCTTGCCGTGATATGGTTTTGATGGTGTGGCAAAGGGTTTAAGTTAGTTTGATATGTTGATTTGATATGTGCGTTGAAGTCGTGCAGGACTTAGTAATTCGCACATGGAGCCGTGGCGAGTTTCACATCTCATGACTCGTGCCTTGAGTCGGTGAAGGATAGCTGCGAAGCCGCGGCGCTGGAGCATCCGAGGGACCGCCGGACGAGAAGCTTGGAGTGAAGCCGGAGGAAGTAGACTTCGAGGCAAGAGACGCGAAGGAGCATTGCAGAGCCGTGCGCCTGATGCTGCCGAGGGACGTGGCCGAGAACGAAGAGAACTTCGAAGGCGAGGGACTCCGAGAAATGAGAGTGAGCGATTGTAACCCGGGGAAGGGTAGTTTTAGGTGAAACGCCATTTGGCCAAGTGTCGATGGGTTTTCGACACCGATCGCCATGTCATGCGGCCGATCGCTGAGTCGAGTGTAGCTCGACCGGTATACGATCGATCGGTTTGTGGGCGTAGCCGATCGCTACGCTGCGGGCCGATAAGATAACGATCCGGCGCAGCCGATCCGTCAATAGGGTTTAGCCAGCCGCTCGAGCCGATCGGCCGATTGAGGGTCGCAATGATCGGTGAGGTCCGAATGATCGCTAAGAGTTCCGCTTGGACAACAACGGCCGATCCGACGTGTTCGAGGTCGCAGGATTGACAATGATCGCCATGGGCGTGATCGATGGCGCCAACGGAAGAGTTAGCCCTCTCTATAAAAGAGAGGGTGTGAGCCTTGAGAGGCTAATGCTTAAGTTCCAAACAATCTTCCTAGTGCCCCACAAGCTCTAAACTCTTCTTACTCGCTTTTACTCCATTCTATTTGTAAGAAGAGTGATCTTGGTTGTAAAGGTTACCTCCACCTAGCTTTGTGCAAAGGAGAGACCGATAGTGATTGGTTTTGGCGGAGTGATTCACCGTGATCTAATCGGACCGTGGATTAGCGGCGTAGCCGTGAACCACGCTATATCTCGTGTTTGTATTGCTTGTTTCTATTTTGCTTGTCTTTATTTATATTTGTATATTCCGCTTGCGCTAACATTTTGTAGACGAGCAAAATACCGCCATCCAAACGAAAAGGGCTATTCACCCCCCTCTAGCCGGCCATCCGATCCCTTACAAGTGGTATCAGAGCCGAGGTTGCTTGTCACCGGACTAACCGCCGCAACAAGCCCTACATCAAAATGGCCGGCTCCAACATCCACCCACCGAAGTTCGACGGCGAATTCTCTTGGTGGAAAAGGAGAATGGAGGTATTCTTCGAAACCGATTTCGATATTATGCTTATAATGGAAAATGGTTTCGAGTTGCCTAGGGATGAAAGGGGTGAGCAAATAGAGAAGTCAAGGTGGAATAAGAAGCAACGAGAGGAGCACCTTGCAAACTCAAAGGCAAAACATCATCTTCTCAATGTGCTCCCTCAACAAGAGATCAACCGGATCGGAGAATGCACTAGCGCCAAAGAGATGTGGGAGAAGCTGAGCTTCATGAAGGCACATCCGAGGCCAAGCTTGCAAGAAGAGACCTCCTCCGCTCCCAACTATCCAATATAAAACTAGAAAAGGGAGAAAAGGTAACCTCACTACACTCTAGGTTTAAAGAAATTTTAATTGGGCTGACAAGTGTAGGTGAGAAGCTCTCCAACCGGGATATGGTAATGAAGGCCATAGATGCCTTTCCCCGGTCCTCAAAGTGGAGCTCCATGGTGGACTCCTTCTACATCTCCAAGAATTTAGAAGTGAGCACTTTGGAGGAGTTCTTTTCAACAATGTAACTCCACGAAACTAGGCTTGAGGGAATACAAGAGGAGCCTAAAATTCAACCCTCAAGAGGAGTAGCTTTGATGGCAAACAAGGGGAAGAAGAAGATGGAAGTCCCCTCCTCCTCCGATGATGAAGCCTCCTCCTCCTCCATGGATAGCACCGAGGAAGCCTACATGGTAAGGAAGGTGAGGCGTGTATTTAAGAATTTTAGATTTGATAAATCAAATGATAGGAATAGAAGACCGAGGGGGAAGGTGATATGCTACAATTGCCAAGGAGAGGGACACATAAGGGACAATTGTCCTCTCCTAAACAAAAGCAAGGAAGAGAGGAAAAAGAAAGAAGAAAAGAAGAAGAAAAAGGGGAGCAAGAAAAAGAAGGAAGAGGAGAAGAAGACAAAAGACAAGGGGAAGGCCAAAGCATTCAAGGCCAAGACATGGGATGATCCTTCCTCATCCTCCTCCTCATCATCGGATGAGGAGAATGCCTTTGTCGCCAATTTGGCCTTGATGGCCTTTGATGATTTGGATTGCTCCTCCTCAAAAATGAAGGATCAAGCTCAAGAGGAGAGAGCTCATGAAGGGGGGAGCCTCCTCCACGTCATCATCCTCCTCATCATCCAAGAAGAAGAAGAGGACATGGAAACTATGGTAACCAATCTCTCACCTAGTAAAATAGTTTCTATGATTTCTAGTTTAACTAGGATTTGTTTAGAGCAAAGAAGAAAAATAAATGCATGCTTGAACAAATTAAGGCATTAGAAAATAAGCTAGAAAATGCATGCTTAAATAATAATGATACTTCTTCTTGCCATGATGATGCATGCTCACATGATAATTATGTGCCTTTAGATGTTAGTGATGCATGCATAGAAGAAAATAGGGCATTAAGGGAAAAGGTAGATTATTTAACCAAAGCCCTAGGAAAATTCACAATTGGCTCCAATACCCTTAATATGATCATTGGGAGCCAAAGGGCTAGTTTCAACAAAAGGGCCTAGGATATAAAGAGAAGAAAAATGAGAAGGCCTATAGATGCCTAATAGCTAGGGAACAAGACAAAAACAAAGTAATAGCTAAGAAATGGATCCCCAAGGAATTTCTAGTGAACCCCATAGGTAAAAATCTATTTTGGGTTCCAAAATCCATCCTTAAGGGTTAGAAAACCCCTAGGGTAGTCAACCATATGAACTTGACCTATATCATATTTTGGTTGACTTAGGATGACGGGACAACATTTTTAGATAGTGTTGGGTGATGATAACGTGCCCATAAAAAGGTAATGATGCTTAAATCATGATGATTAATGTAATTTCTATGCATATGTGTAATCATGGTTTATGATTTTGATTTTGGGCACATCATCATGAGAAATAGGTTTAAATCATGCTTTAGGTGATAACTTATTTATTATCATCATATAATGCCTAATGCATGGTTATAATTTGATGAAAACATGTATTTCATGGTCATAATATGAAATTAAATCATATATGTCATTATGATCATGTAGGTTGTTAGGTTGATACTTAACCATGATAGAATTGCTTGAATATATTGGTTAAGTATATATATACAAATACCCCCCTAGGATGCATCTCACACTCACTATAGGCTAACTTGATTGCAAACTTAGCATGGGTGAGATGTTAGGATGATACAAATGTCCACTAATGCCTATGGCATTTAGATGGTCATTTAAAGTATCAAAATATCAATAATAGACCAATCATGGGGAAGGCTTATGTTTAATTAATAGACATATTGCCCAAAGATCATGGTTGGATATTTCTAATGTTTTCAAAACAATTTCTTACCTTAAAATACATGTATTCATGTTTTGAAACAATTAGATGCAAAACTAGGTAGCTAACTTGATACTAGAATGCTCAAAAACTAGTGGTTTTTCAAGTGTTTGGATTTTTGGCAAATCTTGTAAAATATAATGATTTTTCATGAAAAACTATTTTTCCTTGATAGATATACTTAAGAGAAATATGTTCCTCGAATTTCATGATTTTTAGAATTTTCTGGAATTTTTAATGCATTTCTGAATTTCATCCAGAAAATCGTAAATTTTTTGTGCTACCGATCGCCATATCGATAGAATGATCGTGGCCTGTAAATCAGAATATTGAAGGCCAATTCAGTTTATAAAACCTCCTACAAGTGGTAGAAATATACTTGATGCCTACTACAGTTTTTAAATAAACTTGACATATTTTTCCTCCATTATAATAGATGCCATGAGCTTTTAACTTAGTGTTAATCTTTTTGATGGTGTCAAAGGGGGAGAAATAAGTATGTTTAAGTTAATCACATTAGGGGGAGAAATATATGTAGGGGGAGAAATATATGATAGGGGGAGAAATTGCATAGAGAATTTCATGGATTAAGGGGGAATTGCATGTTGTTATATCATGTTTATCTTTACATGCTTTTCTTACCTTAGAAATTATATCAAATGTTTTTACCTAACTTAAACGGATTGCCACACATCAAAAAGGGGGAGATTGTTAGGGCAATCTCTTGCCGTGATATGGTTTTGATGGTGTGGCAAAGGGTTTAAGTTAGTGTGTTATGTTGATTTGATATGTGCGTTGAAGTCGTGCAGGACTTAGTAATTCGCACATGGAGCCGTGGCGAGTTTCACATCTCATGACTCGTGCATTGAGTCGGTGAAGGATAGCTTTGCGGAAGCCGTGCGCTTGGAGCATCCGAGGGACCGCCGGACGAGAAGCTTGGAGTGAAGCCGGAGGAAGTAGACTTCGAGGCAAGAGACGCGAAGGAGCATTGCAGAGCCGTGCGCCCGATCCGCCGAGGACGTGGCCGAGAACGAAGAGAACTTCAAGGCGAGGGACTCGAGAAATGAGAGGAGCGATTGTAACCCGGGAAGGGTAGTTTTAGGTGAAACTTGGCCATTTGGCCAAGTGTCGGATGGGTTTTCGACACCGCGGCCGATCCATGTCATGGCGGTGATCGCTCGAGTCGAGTGTAGCTCGACCGGTATACGATCGCGGTTTGTGGCGTGAATGATCGCCATACGCTGGCGATCAAGATATGACGATCGTCAAGGCGGATCGTCAATAGGGTTTTGGCCATGAACCGCTCGTAGCCGATCGGGCTGACTACGGGGTGATCGGGTGAGGTCCATCGATCGCTAAGAGTTCCGATGGACAACAACGGCGGGATCCGACGTGTTCGGAGGCCAGGATTGTGATCGCCATGGGCGCCATGGCGTGATCGATGGCGGCTAACGGAAGAAGTTAGCCCTCTATAAAAAGAGAGGTGTGAGCCTTTGAGAGGCTAATGCTTAAGTTCCAAACAATCTTCCTAGTGCCCCACAAGCTCTAAACTCTTCTTACTCGCTTTTACTCCATTCTATTTGTAAGAAGAGTGATCTTGGTTGTAAAGGTTACCTCCACCTAGCTTTGTGCAAAGGAGAGACCGATAGTGATTGGTTTTGGCGGAGTGATTCACCGTGGACGAATCGGACCGTGGATTAGCGGCGTAGCCGTGAACCAATGCTATATCTCGTGTTTGTATTGCTTGTTTCTATTTTGCTTGTCTTTATTTATATCGGGAAAGGAAGAAGAAGAGTTAATCCCCACGAAATATCCATAGAACCTCCATTTAAATCCATAAAAATTTCTAAAAATTACTGAAAAATTCCTCAAGATAATTTATCAATTAACGAGGAATATAATTTTTTTTTTCTGTGGTATTTTACATTCTCCCCCACTTATTAAAATTTAGTCCCCAAATTTCATACTTAACATACAAAAATTTACTTCATATATTCTTACATAGCCTCCTCATCAATATGATGTTGAAATCTTTTCAACGTAATACATTGAGGTAAAGCCAACCGATAAGCTACACCTCTATAATCCACGACACAAGATCTGAATAGATCCTCAAACATTTGAAGGTCAATAGTCCATCGGATGAAATAAATTGTGAGGTAAATCAATGGTCCAAATAGGAAGGAAATGAGTTGATTTGGTCAGTCGATCCACAATCACCAAAATCACATCATGTCCTTTATGAGTTCTAGACAATCTCCAATGCAGTCTATCGTACTGAGCTCCCACTTTCATCTCGATACACTACCTTACTGATCACTAGTATTCCACCTTTACTAGTTGACACACCCAATATCGACCTACGAAATCAACCATGTTCTACATGTCGTTCCACCAGTATAAATGTCTCAAATCTCGGTACATTCGAGTACCACCAAGGTATATAGCCCATCTCGAATGATGTTCTTTCTGTAGCAACTCCTCCTTAAACACTGCAACTCTGGAACCCACTATCCTTATCAGAGACGGGGAATTATTTTCTCAAAAGAGAAATACATCAACCATCCGAAATACACTCCACACACGCTGTAAGTGCATGGAAGACTATAGCGATCAATCTCCCTTGTTGCAATTGTTCGTGCTGTTCGCGCTCCAGCAACTCCATTGTAGCTACCCAGTATCTTGTTAAAATCCCATGAGCATTCCTATTCCACACATCCACAAATCCAGATAATAACTACCAAAGCCTCGTCATGTATATGACAGCCTATCTCGTAGTTTCTTAACTGTGGTAAGCAAAAGATACGTCTCACGCAACTGCATCGAAATCGCTCCGATCCCTGAAATGATGCTTTTGCGTACAACATCCTTGTATCCACTCTGGAAGGTTTAACTAATTCTCATGTAAAATTTAACCATCGTCTAAGTCCTGTAAACTGGTTTCACCAGCTTCCGACTAAATGATTTCCATCATCACCTTTATCAAACAAGTCCGTGGTATAGTAATGCCAAGCATTCTATCCACATCTACAGAATTAACCAAAACATACAAGATAAACCATCATCTACGATGGTTGAGTGCGCAACTCCAACTACCACAATCAATTGTGGCCATTTACGCAACTCCAATAACCACAAACTGATCCAATCGTGTTCAAGATACACGATTCTCAAATCCAGTGGCGACTAAATCGTTAATTAGTCTAACAACTTAATCAAAACTAAAAAAAAATTCATACTAAGTATGAAATTGTCATCTTTACACACCTGCATTCTCTTTACTCTCCATTGATGATATATCAATCATCACAATGACAATGATAATTGTATGACACCATGTCACTACAATATCAAACTCCAGTCATAAACCGATCCTAGAGTATAAACAGGTGTCCATAACCTATCTAGACAGATCATTTATCCACAACGAAGGATATTCTCTTTTAATAACTATCGCATTCCATCATCGATAATCGATGCATACTTTCAAAGGTCCATCTCTCTTTCAACAAAGAGTTCCGGATCTTTTCAAGGAGGAATACTGGGATTGATAAATATCCCCTCCAACATCTCCTATAATCGCAACTCACGTTATTCCGATTCTTTTTATAGTGTTTAACAACACTGATACCAACAAAAATATCACTTGTTATGTGATCTTTGATACCGGACTATTTCCAGAATCCTTTCGAACGCCTACTCCACTTGCCTAAGCAACGACAAGGCTAGGAGTTCATCCGAATACTCTCGGATTATTCGCACCTCTTAGATACATAATCATACCATACTCTCAACAATTTAACCATCCGTAAGGATATGTCTACAGTAAAGATATGTTCATTCAAGTCTAAGGGCATCCCTTAACTTCTTAATTGTTGGTCCACATCTCACCTAATGGTAGAGATACCACCGACACACAAGTTGATGTATAGGAACCCTTCTAATCCAACTAAGAATGTTCCAGACATAGATACCTGTAACTACAAGCATCTCTCAATATATTAACCTTGAGGGTAGACTAAGGTAATACCCTGAATAATCCATTATCTGTCGATCCGATCCAAAGGCTCCCCGCAGGCCTCAGCCTTTCTCCGAAGAGGAAAAATCAAATCCAACTATTCATGACAAAGCGGTTGCATTTCTACGATGAATAATCTGGGGATTTTTCCAAGATCATCTGATCCCCATCACTCAATCCTATGAGATGTAACTGTAGAATACCTTATAGATACGACCATCATCGTATATTCTCTCCTCTGTACAAAGCAAATCACATCTGGAGATAACTGTTATTGTCTGCTGAATCTTCTAAGATGTCTTCTACTGATACTGCTGTATAAGTCACTTCACTTGAAGGGAAGTATCACGGAACTCCAACCACGCCTGAGGTGGTAGATCGCTGCTGACGAAATAACCCAATCTTCAATGCTGATCTCTGCTGTCGAGACGGTGCATCACCTTCCCGAAATCTCCCAGATAGTCTTCAACTGAGTCTTCACAGTATAGCTACTCAAATGTACTGGTTGCCTACAATAGCAACAGATGAATGGATCCAACGAATAATCTGTCTTCGCATGTCTTCGTGATCTGCACTGCACGCACACAATCCCTTCGAAGTCCTTGTTCTGATTTTGTTGATATCCACGAGAACATCCTGATGATCTGCGGTTGGTCTTCTATAATCAAAAAATAGCTCAAAGTCTATGACTTCGATCTTTCTCCTTTATCCAATAATCGGAGACTTCTGACTCTATTAAGTTGACCTGCAATATTTGCTTACCGGTCTCCAACTCTTAAACTCTTGTACGGAGTCATTTTTAAACTCCTATCTCAATCCAACGTCTTCCAGCAAGATTTGGTAGAAGATCCCGGCATCCTAATCCAACAATAAGCCAACAATCGTAGGTGACTTAAAATATCCATTCATCTTCTTGAACTATTAGGTGGTCGTAACCTCTGCAAGTCTCACGACTCTGCACAGTACACTATTACTAACTGATCACCCTTTTTCTTGAAGCTCAAGAATTCCTTACAATGTGTCACTAAAAGTGACACAGGGAAATACACTCTTTCAACATCACTAATCCATGATCAAGTGATATATTATTTCCCGAAGATTATTTTCTGCATTTATCACCAAATACCGGCTTGATCCCGATAATAGTATGCAAACAACTCTTCTTTCTCGGTATAACATGAGTTAAGTACTCAAAAGTACTCTCAAAATTATACATCTCATTACGAACAACTCAGGGATAAAATCCCTATGAAACACCATAACCTAGCCTTCCGTTATCTGCATCACAATAGTCTACAAGTCTGTTCATTACCCACAGGTAATGATCTAACTAGCACAGTTAGTGGAAATCTCTAAGACTGTAGTCTCTGATTCCATAATAAATGTGACGACTTTGCCCCTGTTTTTCGACTCGGGATTAGTCGGCTCTCAGAGGTAAATCACCTCCTCGACACAGGTTCAAGACTCACAGACTCAACAGGTCGTTCCCATGGTCAACTCATACCACGGTTACGAATAATAACCAACACACTACAGGTTATTCCCTGGTATAAGCATCTAAATGCATAGCCAACATAATCGGGAGTATAAACCCTAAAGGCCACTGCGGTTGGTCGCCTCGGTGGACGACCCCTACTACATGTCTGCACAGGTGTCATAACTCTACGGTATACACCTACTGATCAAGTTTAGATAAATATCTACTAAACCATAAGTTTTCAGGAATTCTTACCTCGTGCTGCTTGGAGCTCAGGTCGCTGTCCATCTCATCTCAGAAAACCAAAACCGAATAAATCGACTCCCGAGAATCCAAGACTCGACACAAAACAACATTGTATGGCATCGCAGAACCTTGGGCTCTGATACCACTAAAGTTGTCACGCTTCGAGAGCTTGCCGAGCCGAAAATCAAACGGACGACATCTCCCCTGTACGTGGCAACATTTTGAGTTAATACAAGGCCCATAGGCTCATAATAACAACAATATATATAACAATATCACCAAACCACAACAACATAAAAATAACTACCACAACAAATACACAACGAAAATGATACCACAACAATACAATCCCACACATGCATAATGGTATGACTAACACCAGAACATAAAGAAAACCTCGACAAAACCCGCACCAACATGTGCGTACATCACATAATACATAACATCACGAAAAACTCTCAATACATAACAAGACATACGGAAAATCCAACACAAACACGGAAGCCTCGGAAGTGAGATGAGACGATGTCAGTCGGCGGTGCTCCAAGCCACCACGATGTCTTCAACCTGTTACCTGGGCGACAGAAAACCCAGGGTCCGTGGGCGGTGGTGAGTAAAACTCAGCAGGTAATAGAAAAACATGTATATATGCAATATCACATGTATTTTCAACAACATACTCTAGAGGTACAACAGGTATATCCGCATAGTATATAAATACAAGCATATACCGTCTAACCAAATAAACAACATAAAAATGCAGACATACCTAAAGTCTGCCACGCTACTCTGATACAACCTGAACATATATCCAATATATATATATATATATAATAGGAAGAGTAGATCAACTCAAAATAAACTCTAGCTACAAGTCAAGGTATCTAAGGGTATGTCCACCACATACCAATATCCGACAGAATCGTATAACAAATGCAAGAGACATGCATGAATATGATGTACACCCAAATGCAGCAAGCATAGTACAATCAAATGCAACATCACAATAATCATATATATATATAGACTGTATCTATATATATATTAATCTCAACCATCCATATTTATATATATACATGCATATATGTATATATATATGCATGTATATATATATATATATGAATGGTTGAGATTAATATATATATAGATACAGTCTATATATATATATATATGATTAATGTGATGTTGCATTTGATTGTGGTAATATGCAAAGCGCCATCATATACGACAATGCAGCATGCATGGTCATGCCTGCTCACCCCTACTCGCTACCACGACCCCAGTGTGGCGTAGGTGGCACGACATGACAATTGTCCCAACTCACACCAACCACTGCTATAGAGTGGCCGAGTGGGCAGTATCATCAAGTAGCATATGAGCGTAAAGAGTTCGCTATACAACGGGGGTCCCTGCTGCCGGCCACTCCGACTAACACTACCAATGAGTAGTCGAGTACCACGCACCCAGGACAACTGCACGCAACTCCAACTACCACCGTCTATAGTGGTAGAGTGTGGCACAGCAAATGCACTGCCCTCACACTAGTTACTCCTCGGGGAGTGCTCTGGGAGGCAAGATGACTGACGACTCTCTCAACCCCAAGGGAGACTATGTCGTCAGAATGCATGCATATGACATGAGTATGCTGTCACTCGTACAACCATCTACCATAGACTCTCTGTTCAACAGAGAGTCGTACCCATCTGATCAATACACTCTCTATCCTGTAGAGAGTCATACTCAACTAATCGACGGACTCTCTATCCTGTAGAGAGTCATACTCGACTGATCATAACTCTCTCTCCAATAGAGAGTCATACTCAACTGATCGACACACTCTCTATCCAATAGAGAGTCGTACTCGACTGATCATAACTCTCTCTCTCATAGAGAGTCATACTCAACTAATCATATCAAGATGGGACCACCGGTCCGCAGCGACATACTAATCACCCTTCACTTAAGCATTACCCAACTCATGGTTGGTAACAGTATGCAACATACGGGTATTGGAAATAAATCCTACATTTAGGGCATTACCTACCCATAGATGACCTTTTTCCAATTTATAAATTGGGTCATCCCCCGTACTAACATTTACATCCTGCTAAACATCTAGGCCAATTTAAATCACATCTATAACTCCTAAATCATGATAGGGTATATGTGATATCAACAATTGAGCATAAATACATCCAACGATAAGTTCAAGTATAAGATAGTAAGAGTAGGGTCAAGATAATATGAACACGTAACATGCTCATATTTATGCCTAAATCTGAATGCAATACATCTACCTGGACCAGGTAGGAAATTACCCACCTGCTGTAAATCCTCATAGTAATAAACTCCTCACGGCCGCAGACTCGTCTCGTATCCACGTCCTGCGAATATCATCAATTATCATTCAGTGAAAGCATACAACAATAATACGATTAGCTACTACATTATCCACACCAACAAAGAACACAAAATCAGAGATACTCGCTACCCACCAGAACGCTCAATTACGTTGGTGAACAAGGTCAACTCAAGCTCATTTGCTATGGTGAACTGGAATAGATCAACTCCCATTCTAGCTGTGAACTGAGATGAACCCAGCAAACTACCTCACGACACTGCCTTTCCCTTGCCTAGAACAGCATCACCCTTCACAACTAGCCATTTTCCACTACTAGGCCATTCACAGAATACTCATAACCCCCTGTTCATCGACAAGAAACCACTGCCCAAAATAGATTGAGCTTCTCACATCCCACACAACCCAGTTACAGCTCGATTTTTAGCCATAAACAATCACCCATCATTAATTCGATATTAAGAACCCCAATCCAACAGATTGCACTGAACTGACAAAACACAATTAAAAATGGAGGGGGATCGTTCTTACCAACAATTTAAGCTCCATCGACAATTAATTCCTCAACGACAACACCGGCAATTATTCCACATTTCACCTAAACCATTGCCCACCATACTAGATCACCATGCCATCTTTAATTAAGAAATTCACGAACAAAACAAATAAAGTTTCTCTTCCTTACGGATGTTGAACCACGCACATTAAGTCCCCAACAACCATACCAACCGCTCACTATCCTCGTCACGGCACTAATCACGCAAATAATGGATCATATTCAGCGAGGGAAGAACCACAGCTAGGACTCATATCTTATCCAAGATCTGAAGAGAACCAATCGCTTACCTAACTTCCAACGGCGATCGGCTAGCCTCCTAATCGTCAGTAACGACCGCTTGGCCTCATCTCCACCGATCACTACCCGCATCACAACCCGGCTTACTTGATGCTCCTCCCTCTAGCCGGTTCTCCCTCCGGAATTTGCCCAATTCTCCGGAAAGCTCCACCTCTGGCCGAAATGCCTGACCGTAGCGACGCCGTGGACGAGCTGTTCGCGTGAGAAAACACACTAAGATGGAAAGGATCGACTGAAAACAACCAAGGAACGTGCCCTAACCTTACTTCGATGACCACCGTGTGACCCATGGCAGCAGCTCTGTCGCGGCGATCACGCCGTCGATCGGCTCACGCAAAGGTGTCGTCGAGAGCCCGGGAAAGGGGAATCGGCCTGCCCTCCAACCAAACCTTCCACCGAGAGAAGGAGAGTTCGGCCCCTATCGCTTTGGAGATGAAGGGGAGGCGATCGGCTGCATCGCGGAGAAGAAGATCGGACGGAGATCGGCTGGCTCTGACAAAGATAGGACAGAGATCAGCTGGCTTAGGCGAAGGTAGGGTGGAGATCAGGCGGAGCGGCAAGCTCAAGCATGGCCAGCGCGCAGGGAGGAGAGAAAGAAATCGACGCGCGATCGGGAAAGGAAGAAGAAGAGTTGGGGGAAAAAGAATCGACAAGAAACGGAAAAAGGATCGACAGAAATAAACACGTCTGTTAACCCCTTTTTAATTCCTCAATATAAACAGGCTTTACAAAAGCATGTTCGCTTTATCCCCACGAAATATCCATAGAACCTCCATTTAAATCCAAAAAAATTTCTAAAAATTCCTAAAAAATTCCTCAAGATAATTTATCAATTAACGAGGAATATAATTTTTTTTTCTGTGGTATTTTACAAGTATGGAGGTCATCACACACTATGGATTAGAAAAATTAGTTTATTGTAAAAACTCCATTAACATAGACATATGTGCGTAGTTTTTCAATAACTTTAATAAAATTGATGACCTTTCATAATCAACTAGGGTGCAGGGAAAGGACTTTGTTTTTGTTAGTGAGAGCCCTAGAGCCAATCATATGATGATTGTTGTATGGACTTTATTGTATCATATTCCTATTTATAAAGGCATGGTTATTATATTTACTTGTATTGGTGCCAAATAACTAAATATAATAATGTCCTTGAGTAGTAGGTTCTTATCTATATCAATCGATTGGTTGAATCGATAATGAGATGATATAGAGAACACTACTCTTAATCATTCCTAGTCGAGTATTAACATTCAGGGACAATGTTAATGCGTAGAGACTAGCATGTAGGTCAACAAGATGACTTGATCTCACAAGTCATGGATATGAGATATCAAGTTGACACATGGGTATGCATTAGAGAATGTATACTGAATGACCCGCCATGAGAAAGTATCATGGATCGTTATATGAGTGTCATATACTTTCTCATGTGGCTATTAGTATGACTATTAGTCCTTAGTCCTGAAGTCACCATGGTTCCCTACATAACGAGTTGCATACTTTGGCTTCACAAACGCGTCACCCGTAAATGGGTGGACTATAAAGGCGATTCTTGGGTATGTAACAATTATGAGGAGGGATGTGAGTGATGTAGATGGGATCTATCCCTCCTATATGACGGGGTGACATCGATATTCTTGATAGAGTGAGACCACGAAGTGCATGGCCATGCCCAAATGAGTCAATATGAGATATTGAGCTCATTTGATTAGAGTGAGTCTACTTGGAGTTCAAGATTTAGATTGTACCGAGGATGACACAGTCTATGCCTCGATTGGTCAATCTAGATGTCAAGGATAGAGGGACATTGTCACATATTGTGAGAGTCACAATTAGTAGTCACAAAGGTGATGTTGGAGCTCAACATTCTTGTAACTTGGGTAGCAATGATGTTTTGCTAGATACCGCTCATTGCTTATGTTCCTAAATCGGTTTAGGGACATTGCCAACGTTACAAGAACCTATAGGGTCACACACATAAGAGCAATTAGATGGAGATTAGGTTCATATGATGAACCATGAGGATTAGGTTCATGGGATGAACCAAATTGGATTAAGAGTAATCCAAATTAGACTAATTGAGTTAGACTCAAGTTGATTCAAGTGTTGAATGAGTCTAATTTAGATTTGATTAATCAAATCAATTTAAATTAAATGAATAGAGATTCATTAAATTAAATTGACTTGAATCAAATGGTTGGATTTGATCAACCATGGGAGATATGAGGTCAAGTTTGACTTGACTTGAGAGGGAAGATGAAAGGTCAAGTTTGACTTGACCAAATGCCATGTCATGATGATGACTTGGCATGGCCGGCCAATGATGATGTTCCACATCATCATTGACTTAGCATGTGGTGCCACCTCATGAGGGAGACCAAGAGCCATTGGCTCTTGGAGTTACATGCATGCATGTAACCCCCTTCCATGAAGTGGGTTTAGTTATGATGATGTGAAGTTAAGTTGTGTAACTTCATCTTCTTCCTCTTCTCTTCCTCAAGCTCTCTCTTCCTCATCTAGCCATGAACGTCCAAGGAGTGCTAGCACACTCTATAGGATGCTTTTCTCCACCTATTGCTTGTGTGGATACCGATAGAGGAGTGTACACTTGACACTCTCGAGTTCCGGCGAACCTTTTGGACGAGCGGGATAAGCGAAGGGCGTCGCTACGAGGGTAACACTCTCACCTTCTAGATCTAAGGTAGATCTAGGGTTTTTATATAAACACATACATGTTTTGTTTTAATACATCTTCGCACGGATCCGTGGCCGGGGCTTCCGAGGTTTCCGCAACGCAAAAAGCGGTTTTTGCGGCTCGGAAAAACCCAACAGTGGTATCAGAGCCACGTGCGAAGCATGTATGTGTTTCGTTTTTGTAGTTTTTATATTAGATATAAAAATTACAGATTTATATGTTTCTGTAAATTTTCTTATTTTATAGAATTTTTGGGTATTTTTCTCGTAGAGTCGAAGCAACGAGTGTTGGGACACTCGTAGGCTTCAACTGGCCGAGAAAAACTCTCCAATCGCGAGTTCTCGCTTAGGTTTTTGGGACAGCGACTTAAGTCACTGTAAGATCATTGTAGGGACACTCAAGTTTATTTTATGAGTAGGGCGCTGCCCTATCCCCGAAGGGGCCATGTCCCGCGATCGCTACTGAAACCGCTTAGCGGGACCGCTTGAGGGGTGACTCATAAATTCAAAAATAAATTAGGAAAAATTATAGAAATTTTCTGTAAAAATACATAATTTAGAATTATGTATAATTCTGTGATTGTCATGGCCCAATAACCCAATTGGATTTGATTATGTGTGTTGTAATTCATAATACTACCGCTGTCGCTTTGTGTGGTCGTGTTGTAAAGTGTATGTAAAGTGCGTCGCACCTATTCTTTAATATTCTAGTTGTAAATAGTTTTAGACTCGAATGTAACTCGAGTTTCAGATTTGTAATGTACAAAATGGAGCGGTGGAAAGTCCACTCAAGACTAGATTACGAGAAGGGTGACGATTTACACATGGCGGTCAAAGGAAGCGCTGAGAAGCCACTAGCCTTAGGTTGATCGGGTCCGATCTTCTCATTGGCTTGAGAAGATCGTAGTAGGGCCATGACTATATCACATTTAATGATATATATATATTTTAATATAAATATATGTATATTTAATTGATTTTGCTTGTATGTATGTGATGCATGCTAGTAGAAAAATGTTTGTATGTATATGATGCATGCTAGGTTAATTTTCTTGTATGTATATGATGCATGCTAGAATAATTAATGTATGTATATGATGCATGCTAATATAGGATAATAAAGGCCTAAATGCGTATAAGATACACATTACGATTAGATTAGATCATAATCGAATCAACTCGAAAATGCCTACCGAGCCTTGATACCCATCACTACCTCGATCATTTGTTGTTGAATCTGCCAAAGCAGAGCAACGCATATTATCTTGGTAGGGTGCGGAGGGACAATCTTGGTCCCGCCTATCACGACTTGGGTTAGAGTAAGCTCAATTAGATTGAGCAAAACTAGTTAACTCAATTGGATCGAGTAGAACTATAGGCATATTCCAATCGTTGGAAAGATAGGTTAAGATCGCATTTACACTAAATCTTGGGCGATTTAGCCAAAGCTAACTCAAGGTCTTTGTAAATGTGGGTCTTAATCCTATAAACAAGAGTTGCATAGAGATGTAATCGGTAATGTGTTACCCACCGATCGTACTAAGTCTTGGGCGATTTAGCCAAAGCTAACTCAAGGCTTAGTATGATGTGGATCTTGTCCCGCAAGAATTATAGCTAGTTTGTATGAATCTAGTAAAAGTGGTTTGACCACATCCATAACTCGATTCTACAAAATTCCTATAATTCAGTGGGAGCATCATTTGATTAAAGGCCTAATTAAATGATAAAAGGAATATGATATTAATTCTCTGCATTGTATGTTGTAGATTACTATGTCAACAAACACGAACACTCTCTCATCCGTCTCGAGAAGGACAAGCTCAATGGAGCAAATTTCCTGGACTGGTACAGGAACCTGAGAATTGTTCTCACCCAAGAAAGGAAGCTGTACGTCTTGGAGCAGCCCATTCCGGAGGCACCTCCTGCCAATGCCTCACGAGCTGACAAAGATGCTTACAAGAAGCATCAAGATGATGCATTAGATGTGTCATGTCTAATGCTCGCGACCATGAACTCTGAGCTTCAGAAGCAACACGAGTTCATGAATGCTTATGATATGGTTGGACATCTTCGTCAACTATATCAAGGACAAGCTAGGCATGAGAGATATGAAGTCTCTAAGGCATTATTTGGGTCCAAAATGCAAGAAGGGACTCCCGTAGGTACATATGTACTCAAGATGATTGGGTACGTAGAAAACCTACAAAGGCTGGGATTCCCACTTGGCCAAGAGCTGGCCACTGACCTAATCTTGCAATCTTTGCCAAGAGCCTTCAATCAATTTGTCATGAATTATAACATGAATGAAATTGATAAGCCATTATCAAATGCTCAAAGATGTTGAGAATCAGAGCTTAACCTTAAGAAGGGTAAATCTGACACCATTTTGATGGTGCGTAAGAAGAAAGGCAAGGGCAAGCCTAAAGGTAAGGGAAAGTCCCAAGCCAAGGGGCAAAGAACTTAAACCCAAAGGAGGGGTAGCCAAGGAAGGGGCTTGCTTCTTCGCAAGGAAGCAGACACGAAGCGAATCGCAAGGCATACCTGGAAGATCTTAAGAAGCAGAGAAGTGAGACTTCTACTTCAGGTATAAATGTTATAGAAGTCAATCTATCTATTTCTTCATCATGGGTATTAGATACCGGATGTGCATCTCACATTTGTGAGAAATAGCAAGGCATTGACAAAGGGCAGGTGGACCTACGAGTAGGCAATGGAGCAAGGGTTGTTGCCAAGGTCAGAGGAACTTATGATCTATCTCGCCTCCGGGCTTGTACTAGAATTAGATGAATGTTGTTATGTGCCCGCTTTAACTAAGAACATCATTTCATTTCTTGTTTGGACAAGAAAGGATTTTCATTTATAATAAAGAACAAATGTTGTTCATTTTATTTAAATGATATGTTCTATTGTAGTGCACCTCTAATGAACGGACTCTACTTTCTAGACTTAGAGAGCCCTATCTATAACATAAGTACCAAGAGGTTCAAGTCAAATGAGTTGAACCAAACCTATCTCTGCATTGTCGCTAGGTCACATAAATGAGAGTCGCTTATCTCACCATAAGGATCGCTAGACTCATTTGATTTTGAATCATATGAGATATGCGAGTCTTGCCTTTAGGCAAGATGACCAAGACTCCTTTAGTGGATATAGCTAAAGAGCAATGATTTGTTAGGACTTATACATAGTGATGTATGTGGTCCTTTCAATGTTGCCGCTAGAGGTGGTTATGTGTACTTCATTACATTTATCGATGACTTCAGAGATATGGTTATGTGTATCTTATGACACATAAATCAATCCTTTGAAAAGTTCAAAGAATTCAAGAATGAAGTACAAAACCACTGGCAAGAGTATTAAGATACTTCGATCGATCGAGGTGGTGAATACCTTAGCCATGAGTTTCGCGGACTATCTAGCCGAAAGTGTGGGATTCTATCCTCAACTCACTCCTCCCGAACACCACAAAGGAATGGTGTATCCAAAGGAGGAATCGCACTTATTAGATATGGTACGATCTATGATGAGTCACATGATCTTCCTATATCCTTTGGGGATATGCTCGACACAGCATTTTTACCCTTAACCGTACCATCCAAGGTCAGGTAAAGACACCATATACGATATGGACAGGAAAATCCCAAGATGTCTTTTATGAGGATTTGGGGTTGTGAGGCTTACGCTCGACGCCAAGTCTCGCATAAACCGGGACCCAAATCCGATAGGTGCTATTTTGTTGGATATCCCAAGGATACAAAGGGATATTACTTCTACATTCCCACAAGACAAAGTGTTTGTGGCAAAGACCGGGTTTTTCTAGAAAGGGATTTTGTTTCTAGAAAAACTAGTGGGAGTACCTTTCGATCTTAAGAAATTCAAGATAAGGACCATAGCATCTGAGGCCTTGATGGAGGTTGAACAGAACTACAAAGTGTTGTATGGGTGATGAGGTTGTTGCACAAGAGTTGTGGAACAACCACTGTTCAATAGACCTACCTCTTGCGGTCGATAGGGTGCGTCGTCGGCTGAGAGATACTCATTTCTCTTGTCGACCATGATGTTATGCTCATTGAGAATGAGCCTACCTCCTATCGAGGAAGCGATGATGAGCCCAGTTACGAGAAATGGCTAGGCCATGAGATCAGAGATGGAATCCATGTACACTAACCAAGTATGGACTTTGGTTGATCCACGAAGGGTCAAACCCATTGGGTGTAAGTGGGTCTTTAGGAGAAAGGCGACATGGATGGACTTACGCATACCTATAAGGGCGATTGGTGGCTAAAGGTTTCAAGCAAATTCATGGTATTGACTATGATGAAACCTTTTCTCGATGGCGATGTTTAAGTCCATTCGGATCTTGCTTGCTATTGCGGCATACCACGATTATGAGATCTGGCGGATGGATGTCAAAACCACGTTTACGAATGGAAACTTACTCGAGGATGTGTACATGACACAACCGGGTTTTGTAGATCCACGACATCTTGGGAAGGTATGCAAGCAAGGTCCATTTATGGGCTAAAGCAAGCTTCTCGGGCTGGAATCTTGATTCGATGATGCGATCAAGCAGTTTGGTTTCATCAAGAATGAAGATGAACCACTGTGTCTACAAGAGGGTTAATGGGAACACGTTGTGTTCCTTGTATTGTATGTGGATGACATACTACTCATTGGGAATGACATCCCTTCGCTCTGATGCAGTGAAGACTTGGTGGCGTGCTTCTCAATGAAGGACTTAGGTGAAGCGACTGTATTCTAGGCATCAAGATCTATAGAGATAGATCTAAGAGATTGCTTGGCCTAAGTCGAGTACATACATTGACACGGTATTACTTGGTTTGCCATGCGAGAATTCCAAGAAAGGACTTACGCGATGTCACATGGTGTGAGTCTTTGAAGACTCAAAGTCCCTCTTCTAGAGAGAGAGACGCATGGATAAGATCCCTTACGCATACGCTATAGGATCTATCATATGCGCCATATCTTTGTGTACTCGTCGATGTCTCGTATGCTTTGAGCATGACAAGTAGATACCGGTCGGATCGGTGGCGTCCTTTGGATAGCGATCAAGAATATTCTTAAGTACTTGAGAAGGACTAAAGAATATTTCTTGATATTTGGAGAAGCGATGAGAGCTAGGCTGTAAAGGGTTACTGATGCAAGCTTCCAAACTGACCGGGATGATTATAGATCGCGGATCGGGGTTCGTGTTTTGCTTGAATGGTGGCGTGTGGTGGAATAGTTCAAGCGAGAACGCGATTCTTGATTCTGCGAGGCGAATATATCGGTGCTTCCATCTTATTCGAGAGATTATCGATAGAGGAGATGTGAAGATTTGCAGTACCCATAGATGCTAACATCGCGAGATCCCTTGACCAAGGCTTTGGCGAGAAAAAGCATGATGGTCACACTAGGTCATTGGGTATTAGATACTACGGTGATTGGCACTAGTGCTAGTGGGAGATTGTTAGTGAAAGCCCTAGAGCCAATCATATGATGATTGTTGTATGGACTTTATTGTATCATATTCCTATTTATAAAGGCATGGTTATTATATTTACTTGTATTGGTGCCAAATAACTAAATATAATAATGTCCTTGAGTAGTAGGTTCTTATCTATATCAATCGATTGGTTGAATCGATAATGAGATGATATAGAGAACACTACTCTTAATCATTCCTAGTCAGTATTAACATTGGGACAATGTTAATGCGTAGAGACTAGCATGTAGGTCAACAAGATGACTTGATCTCACAAGTCATGGATATGAGATATCAAGTTGACACATGGGTATGCATTGGAGAATGTATCTTGAATGACGCCATGAGAAAGTATCATGGATCGTTATATGAGTGTCATATACTTTCTCATGTGGCTATTAGTATGACTATTAGTCCTTAGACCTAAAGTCACCATGGTTCTCTACATAAGGAGTTGCATACTTTGGCCCGTCAAGCGTCACCCGTAAATGGGTGGACTATAAAGCGATTCTTGGGTATGTAGCAAATTATGAGGATGTGAGTGATGTAGATGGGATCTATCCCTCCTATATGAGGGGTGACATCGATATTCTTGATAGAGTGAGACCACGAAGTGCATGGCCATGCCCAAATGAGTCAATATGAGATATTGAGCTCATTTGATTAGAGTGAGTCTACTTGGAGTTCAAGATTTAGATTGTCGAGGATGACACGGTCTATGCCTCGATTGGTCAATCTAGATGTCAAGGATAGAGGGACATTGTCACATATTGTGAGTCACAATTAGTAGTCACAAAGGTGATGTTGGAGCTCAACATTCTTGTAACTTAGGTAGCAATGATGTGTTGCTAGATACGCTCATTGCTTATGTTCCTAAATCGGTTTAGGGACATTGCCAGCGTTACAAGAACCTATAAGTCACACACATAAGAGCAATTAGATGGAGATTAGGTTCATATGATGAACCATGAGGATTAGGTTCATGGGATGAACCAAATTGGATTAAGAGTAATCAAATTAGACTAATTGAGTTAGACTCAAGTTGATTCAAGTGTTGAATGAGTCTAATTTAGATTTGATTAATCAAATCAATTTAAATTAAATGAATAGAGATTCATTAAATTAAATTGACTTGAATCAAATGGTTGGATTTGATCAACCATGGGAGATATGAGGTCAAGTTTGACTTGACTTGAGAGGAAAGATGAAAGGTCAAGTTTGACTTGACCAAATGCCATGTCATGATGATGACTTGGCATGGCGGACCAATGATGATGTTCCACATCATCATGGACACATCATGGGTGCCACCTCATAAGGGAGACCAAGAGCCATTGGCTCTTGGAGTTACATCATGCATGTAACCCCTTATAGTGGAGTTATGGATGATGTGAGTTAAGTTGTGTAACTTCATCTTCTTCTCTTCTCTCCCTCAAGCTCTCTCTTCCTCATCTAGCCATGAACGTCCAAGGGGTGCTAGCACACTCTAGGATGCTTTTCTCCACCTATTGCTTGTGTGGATACCGATAGAGGAGTGTACACTTGACACTCTCGAGTTCCGACGAACCTTTTGGACGTGCGGGATAAGCGAAGGGCGTCGCTACGAGGGTAACACTCTCACCTTCTAGATCTAAGGTATATCTAGGGTTTTTATATAAACACATACATGTTTTGTTTTAATACATCTTCGCACGGATCCGTGGCCGGGGCTTCCGAGGTTTCCGCAACGCAAAAAGCGGTTTTTGCGGCTCGGAAAAACCCAACAGTGGTATCAGAGCCACGTGCGAAGCATGTATGTGTTTCATTTTTGTAGTTTTTATATTAGATATAAAAATTACAGATTTATATGTTTCTGTAAATTTTCTTATTTTATAGAATTTTTGGGTATTTTTCTCGTAGAGTCGAAGCAACGAGTGTTGGGACACTCGTAGGCTTCAACCGTCGAGAAAAACTCTCCGAATCGGCGAGTTCTCGCTTTAGGTTTTTGGGACAGCGACTTAAGTCGCTGTAAGATCATTGTAGGGACACTTGCGAAGTTTATTTTGCAGTAGGGCGCTGCCCTATCCCGAAAGGGGCCATGTCCGCGATCGCTGGAAACCGCTTAGCGGGACCGTTTCGGAGGGGTGACTCATAAATTCAAAATAAATTAGGAAAAATTATAGAAATTTTCTGTAAAAAATACATAATTTAGAATTATGTATAATTCTGTGATTGTCATGGCCCAATAACCCAATTGGATTGGATTATGTGTGTTGTAATTCATAATACGGCCTGCGTGCCGTTTTGTGGTTGTGCGTGTTGTAAAGTGTTTGCGACCTGCGCGTCGCACCTATTCTTTTAATATTCTAGTTGTAAATAGTTTTAGACTCGAATGTAACTCAAGTTTAGTATTTGTAATGTACAAAATGGAGCGGTGGAAAGTCCACTCGAAGACGAGATTACGAGAAGGGTGACGACGACACATGGCGGTCAAAGGAAGCGCTTGGAGAAGCCACTAGCCTTAGGTTGACCGTCCGATCTTCTCATTGGCTTGAGAAGATCGTAGTAGGGCCATGACTATATCACATTTAATGATATATATATATGTTGATATATATATATGTATATTTAATTGATTTTGCTTGTATGTATGTGATGCATGCTAGTAGAAAAAATGTTTGTATGTATATGATGCATGCTAGGTTAATTTTCTTGTATGTATATGATGCATGCTAGAATAATTAATGTATGTATATGATGCATGCTAATATAGGATAATAAAGGCCTAAATGCGTATAAGATACACATTACGATTAGATTAGATCATAATCGAATCAACTCGAAAATGCCTACCGAGCCTTGATACCCATCACTACCTCGATCATTTGTTGTTGTTGAATCTGCCAAAGCAGAGCAACGCATATTATCTTGGTAGGGTGCGGAGGGACAATCTTGGTCCCGCCTATCACGACTCGGGTTAGAGTAAGCTCAATTAGATTGAGCAAAACTAGTTAACTCAATTGGATCGAGTAGAACTATAGGCATATTCCAATCGTTGGAAAGATAGGTTAAGATCGCATTTACACTAAATCTTGGGCGATTTAGCCAAAGCTAACTCAAGGTCTTTTGTAAATGTGGGTCTTAATCCTGTAAACAAGAGTTGCATAGAAATGTAATCGGTAATGTGTTACCCACCGATCGTACTAAGTCTTGGGCGATTTAGCCAAAGCTAACTCAAGGCTTAGTATGATGTGGATCTTGTCCCGCAAGAATTATAGCTAGTTTGTATGAATCTAGTAAAAGTGGTTTGACCACATCCATAACTCGATTCTACAAAATTCCTATAATTCAGTGGGAGCATCATTTGATTAAAGGCCTAATTAAATGATAAAAGGAATATGATATTAATTCTCTGCATTGTATGTTGTAGATTACTATGTCAACAAACACGAACACTCTCTCTCTGCGATCTGTCCTTGAGAAGGACAAGCTCAATGGGGGAACTCGAGAATTGTTCTCACCCAAGAAAGGAAGTTATGCGTCTGGAGCTGACCCATTCGAGGAGGCACCTCCGCCAATGCCTTGCGGTGACAAAGATGCTTACAAGAAGCATCAAGATGATGCATTAGATGTCATGTCTAATGCCGCGACCATGAACTCGAGCTCAAGCAACACGAGTTCATGAATGCTTATGATATGGTTGGACATCTTCGCAACTATATCAAGGACAAGCTAGGCATGAGAGATATGAAGTCTCTAAGGCATTATTTGGGTCCAAAATGCAAGAAGGGACTCCCGTAGGTACATATGTACTCAAGATGATTGGGTACGTAGAAAACCTACAAAGGCTGGGATTCCCACTTGGCCAAGAGCTGGCCACTGACCTAATCTTGCAATCTTTGCCAAGAGCCTTCGATCAATTTGTCATGAATTATAACATGAATGAAATTGATAAGCCATTGTTCAAATGCTCAAAGATGTTGAGAATCACAGAGCTTAACCTTAAGAAGGGTAAATCTGACACCATTTTGATGGTGTAGAAGAAGAAAGGCAAGGGCAAGCCTAAAGGTAAGGGAAAGTCCCAAGCCAAGGGCAAAGGCAAAGAACTTAAACCCAAAGGAGGGGTAGCCAAGGAAGGGGCTTGCTTTTCAAGGAAGCAGACACTGGAAGCGTAACTGCAAGAAATACCTGGAAGATCTTAAGAAGAAGAGAAGTGAGACTTCTACTTCAGGTATAAATGTTATAGAAATCAATCTATCTATTTCTTCATCATGGGTATTAGATACCGGATGTGCATCTCACATTTGTACCAATGTGCAGGGGCTGAGAAATAGCAAGGCATTGACAAAGGGCGAGGTGGACCTACGAGTAGGCAATGGAGCAAGGGTTGCTGCTGTTGCTGTAGGAACTTATGATCTATCTCTGCCCTCTGGGCTTGTACTAGAATTAGATGAATGTTGTTATGTGCCTGCCTTAACTAAGAACATCATTTCAGTTTCTTGTTTGGACAAGAAAGGATTTTCATTTATAATAAAGAACAAATGTTGTTCAGTTTATTTAAATGATATGTTCTATTGTAGTGCACCTCTAATGAACGGACTCTACTTTCTAGACTTAGAGAGCCCTATCTATAACATAAGTACCAAGAGGTTCAAGTCAAATGAGTTGAACCAAACCTATCTCTGCCATTGTCGCTTAGGTCACATAAATGAGAGTCGCTTATCTCAGCTCGATAAGGATGGGCTGCTAGACTCATTTGATTTTGAATCATATGAGACATGCGAGTCTTGCCTTTTAGGCAAGATGACCAAGACTCCCTTTAGTGGACATAGCGAAAGAGCAACAGATTTGTTAGGACTTATACATAGTGATGTATGTGGTCCTTTCAATGTTGCTGCTAGAGGTGGTTACAGGTACTTCATTACATTTACTGATGACTTCAGTAGATATGGTTATGTGTATCTTATGACACATAAATCTGAATCCTTTGAAAAGTTCAAAGAATTCAAGAATGAAGTACAAAACCAGCTTGGCAAGAGTATTAAGATACTTCGATCAGATCGAGGTGGTGAATACCTTAGCCATGAGTTTCGTGACTATCTAGCTGAGTGTGGGATTCTATTCCAACTCACTCCTCCTGGAACACCACAGTGGAATGGTGTATCCGAAAGGAGGAATCGTACCCTATTGGATATGGTACGATCTATGATGAGTCACACAGATCTTCCTATATCCTTTTGGGGATATGCTCTGGACACAGCAGCCTTTACCCTTAACCGTGTACCATCCAAGGCTGTGGTAAAGACACCATATACGATATGGACAAGGAAAAATCCCAAGATGTCTTTTATGAGGATTTGGGGTTGTGAGGCTTACGTTCGACGTCAAGTCTCAGACAAACTGGGACCCAAATCCGATAGGTGCTATTTTGTTGGATATCCCAAGGAAACAAAGGGATATTACTTCTACATTCCCAGTCAGCACAAAGTGTTTGTGGCAAAGACTGGGGTTTTTCTAGAAAGGGATTTTGTTTCTAGAAAAACTAGTGGGAGTACCTTCGATCTTGAAGAAATTCAAGATAAGGACCATAGCACTGAGGCCTTGATGGAGGTTGAACAGGAACCACAAAGTGTTATGGGTGATGAGGTTGTTGCACAAAGAGTTGTGGAACAACCACCTGTTCAAGTAGACCTACCTCTTCGCAGGTCTGATAGGGTACGTCGTCAGCCTGAGAGATACTCATTTCTCTTGTCTGACCATGATGACGTTATGCTCATTGAGAATGAGCCTACCTCCTATCAGGAAGCTGTGATGAGCCCAGATTCTGAGAAATGGCTAGACGCCATGAGATCCGAGATGGAATCCATGTACACTAACCAAGTATGGACTTTGGTTGATCCACCTGAAGGGGTCAAACCCATTGGGTGTAACTGGGTCTTTAGGAGAAAGACTGACATGGATGGACTTGCGCAGACCTATAAGGGCCGATTGGTGGCTAAAGGTTTCAAGCAAATTCATGGTATTGACTATGATGAAACCTTTTCTCCAGTGGCGATGTTTAAGTCCATTCGGATCTTGCTTGCTATTGCAGCATACCACGATTATGAGATCTGGCAGATGGATGTCAAAACCACGTTTCTGAATGGAAACTTACTCGAGGATGTGTACATGACACAACCTGAGAGTTTTGTAGATCCACAAAGATATCTTGGGAAGGTATCGCAAAGGTCCATTTATGGGCTAAAGCAAGCTTCTGAGTGGAATCTTGATTCGATGATGCGATCAAACAGTTTGGTTTCATCAAGAATGAAGATGAACCTGTGTCTACAAGAGGGTTAATGGGAACACGGTTGTGTTCCTTGTATTGTATGTGGATGACATACTACTCATTGGGAATGACATCCCTTCGCTCTGGCGAAGACTTGGTGGGGACGTGCTTCTCAATGAAGGACTTAGGTGAAGCAGCCTGTATTCTAGGCATCAAGATCTATAGAGATAGATCTAAGAGATTGCTTGGCCTAAGTCAGAGTACATACATTGACACGGTATTACTTCGGTTTGCCATGCAGAATTCCAAGAAAGGACTTCTGCCGATGTCACATGGTGTGAGTCTTTCGAAGACTCAAAGTCCCTCTTCTAGAGAGGAGAGAGACCGCATGGATAAGATCCCTTACGCATCTGCTATAGGATCTATCATGTACGCCATGTTGTGTACTCGTCCTGATGTCTCGTATGCTTTGAGCATGACAAGTAGATACCAGTCAGATCCAGGTGAGCGTCACTGGATAGCAGTCAAGAATATTCTTAAGTACTTGAGAAGGACTAAAGAATATTTCTTGATATTTGGAGGCGATGAGGAGCTAGCTGTAAAGGGTTACAGCGATGCCAGCTTCCAAACTGACCAGGATGATTATAGATCGCAGTCAGGGTTCGTGTTTTGCTTGAATGGTGGCGCTGTGAGCTGGAATAGTTCCAAGCAGAACACAGTTGCTGATTCTACAACAGAGGCCGAATATATCGGTGCTTCCATCTTATTCGAGAGATTATCGATAGAGGAGATGTGAAGATTTGCAGAGTACCCATAGATGCTAACATCGCAGATCCCTTGACCAAGGCTTTGGCACAGAAAAAGCATGATGGTCACACTAGGTCATTGGGTATTAGATACTACGGTGATTGGCACTAGTGCTAGTGGGAGATTGTTAGTGAGAGCCCTAGAGCCAATCATATGATGATTGTTGTATGGACTTTATTGTATCATATTCCTATTTATAAAGGCATGGTTATTATATTTACTTGTATTGGTGCCAAATAACTAAATATAATAATGTCCTTGAGTAGTAGGTTCTTATCTATATCAATCGATTGGTTGAATCGATAATGAGATGATATAGAGAACACTACTCTTAATCATTCCTAGTCGAGTATTAACATTCAGGGACAATGTTAATGCGTAGAGACTAGCATGTAGGTCAACAAGATGACTTGATCTCACAAGTCATGGATATGAGATATCAAGTTGACACATGGGTATGCATTGGAGAATGTATACTGAATGACCCGCCATGAGAAAGTATCATGGATCGTTATATGAGTGTCATATACTTTCTCATGTGGCTATTAGTATGACTATTAGTCCTTAGATCTGAAGTCACCATGGTTCCCTACATAAGGAGTTGCATACTTTGGCTTCGTCAAACGTCACCCGTAAATGGGTGGACTATAAAGGCGATTACTGGGTATGTAACGAATTATGCGGAGGGATGTGAGTGATGTAGATGGGATCTATCCCTCCTATATGACGGGGGTGACATCGATATTCTTGATAGAGTGAGACCACGAAGTGCATGGCCATGCCCAAATGAGTCAATATGAGATATTGAGCTCATTTGATTAGAGTGAGTCTACTTGGAGTTCAAGATTTAGATTGTACCGAGGATGACACGGTCTATGCCTCGATTGGTCAATCTAGATGTCAAGGATAGAGGGACATTGTCACATATTGTGAGAGTCACAATTAGTAGTCACAAAGGTGATGTTGGAGCTCAACATTCTTGTAACTTGGGTAGCAATGATGTGTTGCTAGATACCGCTCATTGCTTATGTTCCTAAATCGGTTTAGGGACATTGCCAACGTTACAAGAACCTATAGGGTCACACACATAAGAGCAATTAGATGGAGATTAGGTTCATATGATGAACCATGAGGATTAGGTTCATGGGATGAACCAAATTGGATTAAGAGTAATCCAAATTAGACTAATTGAGTTAGACTCAAGTTGATTCAAGTGTTGAATGAGTCTAATTTAGATTTGATTAATCAAATCAATTTAAATTAAATGAATAGAGATTCATTAAATTAAATTGACTTGAATCAAATGGTTGGATTTGATCAACCATGGGAGATATGAGGTCAAGTTTGACTTGACTTGAGAGGGAAGATGAAAGGTCAAGTTTGACTTGACCAAATGCCATGTCATGATGATGACTTGGCATGGCCGGCCAATGATGATGTTCCACATCATCATGGACACATCATGGGGTGCCACCTCATAAGGGAGACCAAGAGCCATTGGCTCTTGGAGTTACATGCATGCATGTAACCCCCTTATAGTGGGTTATGGATGATGTGAAGTTAAGTTGTGTAACTTCATCTTCTTCCTCTTCTCTTCCCTCAAGCTCTCTCTTCCTCATCTAGCCATGAACGTCCAAGGGGTGCTAGCACACTCTAGGATGCTTTTCTCCACCTATTGCTTGTGTGGATACCGATAGAGGAGTGTACACTTGACACTCTCGAGTTCCGGCGAACCTTTTGGACGAGCGGGATAAGCGAAGGGCGTCGCTACGAGGGTAACACTCTCACCTTCTAGATCTAAGGTAGATCTAGGGTTTTTATATAAACACATACATGTTTTGTTTTAATACATCTTCGCACGGATCCGTGGCCGGGGCTTCCGAGGTTTCCGCAACGCAAAAAGCGGTTTTTGCGGCTCGGAAAAACCCAACAGTTTTTTCCCCCATCATGTTGAGGGAGCATTTAGGACTTTTGCATTCAACATGCCCTGTTGCATGTTTTCCATCCACGGAGTTACCGTACGGTGTCCCCTATTATCATATTACATTAGATAGGATACATATGAATCTTTTTGGTGAAGAAAGGACTCTGTCTGTGAGTATCTTTAGTTCTAGTAGACTCAGAGGACAGGACTATGCCCTGTATCGAGTTATAGTGAACTGCATTTTGCCACTCACCACTAGGAACATCGCTATGATGCGTCCTTGTCATTCATTTTTTACTTTATGCACTTAGTCATAGATTATATTTTGACATTAGCCTACAGATGTTCCATTCCATCATTTTTCATTCTAGGTCAGTTACTAGCAGGAAGGCACATTTGCCTTACTGCCACCGGTAACATCAAACAACTTACTGAGTACGACATGATAGGGTCTAGGCAGTTTGGTTTAGCAAAAATCGGTCTAGATGAAAATAATATCCTTGCATGGAAGAGAGATGACCCTCAACCTTAGCCCCAGCCTGACCTGGAGCAGGACCATGAGCCAGAGATCAACCTAACCATCACTCAGAGTCCGAGCATCAAGAAGCCCCAAGATTTGATAGTTTGTCACCATTTCTTGGGATTCTAGCACCTCCGACTGTAGCAGAGAGATTATCTAGGTTAGAGGATGCGATGTAGCGCCAGGAGAAGCAGCATCTTGAGATGATGCAAATCTTGCAGGCGCAGAGAGAGGACCATAGAGAGATGATGGAGCTTCTTAGGTCATGGGGCATGGGTCCTTCTCATCCTCCATATACTGATTAGGATTGTTATGATACTTGAACTTAATAAAAAAATTTTGTGTTAATTGTTTATACTTGGTAGATTAGGAATTTTTCATGCTTATAATTTAGAATTATTTTGAAAAATAATATTATATTTTTTTAAGAAAATTGAAAATTAATCTAGATTATGTTAATCTAGACTTAGTGATCCTATAGATCTAGGTAGCCTCTGCATCTCACAAACACCTAGGATTACCTGTTTGTGTATTGAGCCATGAAGATGGGCGTGAGATGTTAGGACTGCACCCCTGGTTCCAGATGTAGATCCAGTGCATCGACATGAACCAACATGGAGTTTACAAGAGAAAATCGATCACTACGGTGACTAACTCTAATTTAAAGCTTGATGATTAATTCCATATCATTTGAGCTAGTAAAGAGTTGGACATTTGCTTTAAGGACATTTTTTAGATGTGTATTTTCAATATTTAAATTTAATAATTAGGAATTCATGCTTCGACTTATTCCCAATCACTTTTGCATTAAAGTTTTTAAAATTTTGAAAATTTTATATAATTTAGAGGGAGTTTTTATTATTCAGGTGGAGTTTTTGAAAAATTTAAAAATTTTAATTTTTTTTTTGAATTATTCAGGGGGAGATTTTGAAAAATTTTAAAATATTAATTTTTTTTGAATTATTTAGGGGGAGTTTTTGAAATATTTGAAAATTTTGAAAAATATAAATATTATTCAGGGAGTGTTAAAAAGTTGCAAATTTTTTAAGTTTGAAATTTTTTATAGTTTTATAATTTTTGAAGTTGAAAAGCGTAAAGTAAATCAAATTTCAAATTTTTTTGAGTTTCATATTTTGTCATGTTTGTGAAACCTTAACTCTCCACAACATTATGTTGGCATATTTTTAACTTAATCCTTGTTTTGATGTATGCCAAAGGGGGAGAGAAGAGATATAAAATTATAGACTTAAAAAGAGATATAAAGTTAAGTCGATGCAAAATTTTGATAAGGACCTATGCATCTCATACATGGTTAAATTTATGCATGACAAAAGTTGTTAGTTCATTTCTTATATATGTCAAAATATGGAGATTGGTATTTTATTCTCCTAACTTTAACTGATGTGTTATCATACATCAAAAAGGAGGAGATTGTTGATGCAGTGAGCATCGCTCCTTAGTTTTGATGTATGAACCACAGTTAAGAGTTAGGATTCACTTGTGATCTAAAATAAACCACAGTTAAGTGTTAAGTATGCAGGCTTAACAGGAAGTCCTAATAGGCCGTGTTGACCGGATACTAGGCACGTATCTTTACAGATCAGGAGGACCGGACACCAGGCATGAAGTCCGGATGGGTCACGTGGACCAGACATTTGGCATGAAGATCGGTTGGGTCAGGAGACCGGACAATTGACAAAAAGTCCAGCTGGGTAAGGCAAACCAGACAGCTGGTGGAAGGCCTGGTGGGTCAGATCGGATGTCAATAATGATATGTCCGGTAGGTAGCCGGCAAGTAAGCCTTGAGTGAAGAGGTGAGGTCGAGTCCTCTGTAGGGTGACAAAGCTAGGCGTCGATCCGATGAAAAGTCTGTGTGGGACTTAGTAGTCGAGATCGAGCAGTATTACTACTGGTATGACATTTCATATTATGTATTTGTGCTAATCCCGTTTTGCAGGGATCAGTCGACTGAAGATGTATCGGTCGACTGGATACCTATTTGGCAGGATCAGCTGGTGATCGATCGGAGATCGTGCGATGCAGATGGAAAGGACTTGAGTCGACTGAAGAGTTTGAGTCGACTGAAGAGCAAAATTTCCCGATGCGAAGCCGAGTGACATGGAGTCGACTGGAGAGGATTCAGTCGACTGGAAGACCACGAATTCCATATCGACGGGCTAATGTGGAGTCGACTGGAAGGCTTTCCAATAGACTAGAAAAAGTTTATAAAAGTTGTGCTCAACCAGATCCAATTATCGAAACGAAATCAACATCGAAGTGCTGCCGAAATATTTGTTCGTCCACTAAAATTTCATTCCACAACAAGGTGACCTTCTGACACACTGCAACTACTTTTACAATCCCTTAGTGTCGGTATAAAGTCTTGTATTTCATTTTAATTTATTATTTTTCTTCTGGACTTAATTTTAAGAAGAGTGGATAGTGTGTTACCCTTCATCATCATTTGTAAAAAGCGAAACCCTCTGAAGTTGAGAGTTCTCGAGTCGGAGGGTATTTAGTGAATTACCCATAGAGGTAGCTCGCAGAAGAGCTACGGGCCTTGGAGTAGCAACCTAGTTAGGGTTGTGAACCAAGTAAATTATTGTGTCTAACTTGTTAAATTTCCGCTGCATATGCTATTTAGAAAAATTTATAAAATACCGAGATTCATCCCATCTCTCAGTCTACTCGATCCTACATGTTGGTAGTCAACTGCTGAGCGGTCCATTGGGTTTTTCTAGTGTAGATCGAACCGTTGTGAGACAACAGCTACAGGGGCAGTTCGACTGCCAAGCATGGAATCAACACGAGATAATCATAAAAGAAGGAGATTGGGGAGGATTTCTACAACCATTTTTGGGCAGATTATGAAGGGGAATTACTGCTGCATTCCAGACCTTCAAGAGAAAACCAAAGCAAGCAACAAGCAAGTGATCAAAGCCATGTGTTGTAAAGTTGTTCTTTACTTGTATTTCATATTGTCTTTGTATTTTGCTTGTACTTTTGTATTACCTGTTGTAATTCCTTGTACGAGATTTTTCCACCTTCGACTTTTTGTCGAGAAGGAGTTTGGTTAGTGTCGTGCACATAACTCGATCTCTGTGAGCTCACCTCATGGAGTAAAAATCCTAAGGTTTCGAACCACATATATTGTCTTGTATTGTGTGTTCTTGTATATTTCCTTTGTGTTTGTATTCGTATTTCCGTTGTGCATACTAACGAATTATAGACGAGCATGTAAGAGTGAACAATTTCCATCAATTACGTGAATTGGGCTATTCACCCCGCTTTACCCGACCACTGATCCTCCAACAAGTGGTATCAGAGCGAGAAGGTTGTCATCGGACTCACCACTGCGACAATCAAACAAGATGGCCGACATCAACATCAAACCACCGAAATTTGAAGAAGAATTCTCATGGTAGAAGAAAAGGATGGAGGTATACTTCGAAACCGATTTCGATACAATACTAATCATTGAAAATGGTTTTGAAGTACCTAGGGGTGAAGACAACAAGTAGTTAGGAAAGTCAAGATGGACCGAGGAGAAACGACGACAATTCAAGACAAACGTTAAGGTAACAATTATGCTAGTAAAATTGATATCTAATACTATTTTGTCTAGACTAGGTGAATATAGGGATGCGAGGGAATTGTGGAGCAAGTTGGTAAAATTCTATGAAATTCCTGAACCCGCACAAGTAGAGAAGGATGCCGAGGAAGAGTGTTCATCCTCCCAAGCACAAGACAAAGAAAGCACATCATCATCTCAAGAACTCGAGGATTCGGAAGTTGAGAGATGCTCAACATTCGAAGTGGAGGAAACCTCCACATCTATCATTGAGGGGGAGGAAAGATCTTCCATCCCGGAGCAAGAACAAGAAGATGTTAGTGAAATCCCTAGAGCCAATCATGTGATGATTATTGTATGGACTTTATTGTATCATATTCCTATTTATAAAGGCATGGTTATTATATTTACTTGTATTGATGCCAAATAACTAAATATAATAATGTCCTTGAGTAGTAGGTTCTTATCTATATCAATCGATTGGTTGAATCGATAATGAGATGATATAGAGAACACTACTCTTAATCATTCCTAGTCAAGTATTAACATTCAGGGACAATGTTAATGCGTAGAGACTAGCATGTAGGTCAACATAATGACTTGATCTCACAAGTCATGGATATGAAATATCGAATTGACACATGGGTATACATTAGAGAATGTATACTGAATGACCCGCCATGAGAAAGTATCGTGGATCGTTATATGAGTGTCATATACTTTCTCATGTGGCTATTAGTATGACTATTAGTCCTTAGACCTGAAGTCACCATGGTTCCCTACATAAGGTGTTTCATACTTTGGCTTCGTCAAACCTCATCCGTAAATGGGTGGACAATAAAGGCGATTACTAGGTATGTAACAAATTATGCGGAAGGATGTGAGTGATGTAGATGAGATCTATCCCTCCTATATGACGGGAGAGATATCGATATTCTTGATAGAGTGAGACCACGAAGTGCATGGCCATGCCCAAATGAATCAATATGAGATATTGAGCTCATTTGATTAGAGTGAGTCTACTTGGAGTTCAAGATTTAGATTGTACTGAGAATGACATGGTCTATGCCTCGATTGGTCAATCTAGATGTCAAGGATAGAGGGACATTGTCACATATTGTGAGAGTCACAATTAGTAGTCAAAAAGGTGATGTTGGAGTTCAACATTCTTGTAACTTGGGTAGCAATGATGTGTTGCTAGATACCGCTCATTGCTTATGTTCCTAAATCGGTTTAGGGACATTGCCAACGTTACAAGAACCTATAGGGTCACACACATAAGGGCAATTAGATGGAGATTAGGTTCATATGATGAACCATGAGGATTAGGTTCATGGGATGAACCAAATTGGATTAAGAGTAATCCAAATTAGACTAATTGAGTTAGACTCAAGTGTTGAATGAGTCTAATTTAGATTTGATTCATCAAATCAATTTAAATTAATGAATAGAGATTCATTAAATTAAAATTGACTTGAATCAAATGGTTGGATTTGATCAACCATTCGAGATCAGAGGTCAAGTTTGACTTGACTTGAGAAGGAAGATAAAAGGTCAAGTTTGACTTGACCAAATGCCATGTCATGATGATGACTTGGCATGGGCGGCCAATGATGATGCTTCACATCATCATTGACTTTGTCATGTGGTGCCACCTCATGAGGGAGACCAAGGGTCATGGGAGTTACATGCATGCATGTAACCCCCTCTCCATGAAGTGGCCGACCACTACAACCCCATTAGATGTGGTAATTCATTTTTTGGGAAGTTACACAACTTCATCTTCTTCCTTGGATCAATTTCCCTCTATCTCTCTCCCTCTACCAACCTCCTTGGCCGAACCATCCATAGAGTGCTAGCACACTCAAGGGTGTGTTTTCTCCACCTATTGCTTGTGTGGATACCAATAGAGGGGTATGCACTTGACATTCTCGAGTTCCGGCGAACCTTTTGGACGAGCGGGATTTGCGAAGGGCGTCGCTACGAGGGTAACATCCTTATCATGTAGATCTAAGGCAGATCTAGGGTTTTATATAAACACATACATGTTTTTGTTTTTAATACATCTTCACACGGATCCGTGGCCAAGGCTTCCGAGGTTTCCGCAATGCAAAAAGCTATTTTTACGGCTCGGAAAACCCTACAGTGGTATCAGAGCCACATGCGAAGCATGTATGTGTTTCATTTTTTTATATTTTTGTATTAGATATAAAAATTATAGATTTATATGTTTATGTAAATTTCCTATTTTTATAGAATTTTTGGGTATTTTTCTCGAAGAATCGAAGCAACGAGTGTTGGGACACTTGTAGGCTTCAACCGTCGAGAAAAACTCTCCGTAACGGCGAGTTCTCGCTTTAGGATTTTGGGACAGAGACTTAAGTCACTGTAAAATCATTGTAGGGAAACTTGCAAAGTTTATTTTGCGAGTAGGGGCGCTGCCCCTATCCCCGAAAGCGGCCTTGTCCCGCGATCGCGCCCGAAAACCGCTTAGCGGGACCGTTACGGGGAGGTGACTCATAAAATTGAAAAAAAATAGGAAAAATTATAGAAATTTTCTGTAAAAATACATAATTTAGAATTATGTGTAATTCTGTGATTGTCATGGCCCAATAACCCAATATGATTGGATGTGATGTGTTGTAATTCATAATATGGCCTGCGTGCCGTTTTGTGGTTGTGCGTGTTATATAGTGTATGCGACCTATGCGTCGTACCTCTTCTTTTGATATTCTAGTTGTAAATAGTTTTAGACTCGAATGTAACTCGAGTTTCATATTTGTAATGTATAAAATGGAGCGGTGGAAAGTCTACTTGAAGACGAGATTACGAGAAAGGTGACGACGACACATGGTGGTCAAAGGAAGCGCTTGAAGAAGCCGCTAGCCTTAGGTTGACCGTACGATCTTCTCATTGGCTTGAGAAGATCGTAGTAGGGCCATGACTACATCACATTTAATTATATATATATATATATATATATGTTGATATATATATATATATATATATATATATATATATATATATATATATATATTTATTTATTTGATTTTGCTTGTATGTATGTGATGCATGCTAGTAGAATAATGCTTGTTTGTATATGATGCATGATAGGATAATTTTCTTGTATGTATATGATGCATGCTAGAATAATGATTGTATGTATGTGATGCATGCTAATATAGGATAATAAAGGCCTAAATGTGTATAAGATACACATTACGATTAGATTAGATCATAATCGAATCAACTCGAAAATGCCTACTGAGCCTTGATACCCATCCCTACCTCGATCATTTGTTGTTGTTGAATCTGCCAAAGCAGAGCAACGCATATTATCTTGGTAGGGTGCGGAGGGACAATCTTGGTCCCACCTATCACGCTTGGGTTAGAGTAAGCTCAATTAGATTGAGCAAAACTAGTTAACTCAATTGGATCGAGTAGAACTATAGGCATATTCCAATCGTTGGAAAGATAGGGTATGATCGCATTTACACTAAATCTTGGGCGATTTAGCCAAAGCTAACTCAAGGTCTTTTGTAAATGTGGGTCTTGATCCTATAAACAAGATTTGCATAGAGATGTAATCGGTAATGTGTTACCCACCGATCGTACTAAGTCTTGGGCGATTTAGCCAAAGCTAACTCAAGGCTTAGTATGATGTGGATCTTGTCCCACAGAAATTATAACTAGTTTGTATGAATCTAGTAATGTGGTTTGACCACATCCATAACTCGATTCTACAAAATTCCTATAATTCAGTGGGAGCATCATTTGATTAAAGGCCTAATTAAATGATAAAAGGAATATGATATTAATTCTCTGCATTGTATGTTGTAGATAACTATGTTGACAATCATGAACACTCTCTCTGCGTTCTGTCCTTGAGAAGGACAAGCTCAATGGAGTAAATTTCCTGGAGCAGCCCATTCCGGAGAATTGTTCTCATCCAAGAAAGGAAGCTGTACATCCTGGAGCATCCCATTCCGGAGGCACCTCCTGCCACTGCCTCGCGAGCTGACAAAGATGCTTACAAGAAGCATCAAGATGATGCATTAGATGTGTCATGTCTAATGCTTGCGACCATGAACTCTGAGCTTCAGAAGCAACATGAGTTCATGAATTCTTATGATATGGTTGGACATCTTCGTCAACTATATCAAGGACAAGCAAGGCATGAGAGATATGAAGTCTCTAAGGCATTGTTTGGGTCTAAAATGCAAGAAGGGACTCCCGTAGGTCAATATGTACTCAAGATGATTGGGTACGTAGAAAACCTACAAAGGCTGGGATTCCCACTTGGCCAAGAGCTAGCCACTGACCTGATCTTGCAATCTTTGCCACAAGCCTTCAATCAATTTGTCATGAATTATAACATGAATGAAATTGATAAGCCATTGCTTGAAATGCTCAGCATGTTGAAAACTGCTGAGCTTAACCTTAAGAAAGAAAAATCTGACACCATTTTGATGGTGCAGAAGAAGAAAGGCAAGGGCAAGCCTAAAGGTAAGGGAAAGTCCCAAGCCAAGGGCAAAGGAAATGAACTTAAACCCAAAGGAGGGGTAGCCAAGGAAGGGGCTTGCTTCTACTGCAAGGAAGCAGGACACTGGAAGCGTAACTGCAAAGCATACCTGGAAGATCTTAAGAAGAAGAGAAGTGAGACTTCTACTTCAGGTATAAATGTTATAGAAGTCAATCTATCTATTTCTTCATCATGGGTATTAGATACCGGATATTCATCTCACATTTGTACCAATGTTTAGGCGTTGAGAAATAGCAGGGCATTGACAAAGGGCGAGGTGGACCTACGAGTAGGCAATGGAGCAAAAGTTGCTGCTGTTGCTGTAGGAACTTATGATCTATCTTTGCCCTTTGGGCTTGTACTAGAATTAGATGAATGTTGTTATGTGCCTGCCTTAACTAAGAACATCATTTCAGTTTCTTGTTTGGACAAGAAAGGATTTTCATTTATAATAAAGAATAAATGTTGTTCAGTTTATTTAAATGATATATTCTATTGTAGTGCACCTCTAATGAACGGACTCTATTTTCTAGACTTAGAGAGCCCTATCTATAACATAAGTACCAAAAGGTTCAAGTCAAATGAATTGAACCAAACCTATCTCTGGCACTGTCGCTTAGGTCACATAAATGAGAGTCGCTTATCTCAGCTCCATAAGGATGGGCGGCTAGACTCATTTGATTTTGAATCATATGAGACATGCGAGTCTTGCCTTTTAGGCAAGATGACCAAGACTCCCTTTAGTGGACACAGTGAAAGAGCAAGAGATTTATTAGGACTTATACAAGGTGATGTATGTGGCCCTTTCAATGTTGCAGCTAGAGGTGGTTACAGGTACTTCATTACATTTACTGATGACTTCAGTAGATATGGTTATGTGTATCTCATGACACATAAATCAGAATCCTTTGAAAAGTTCAAAGAATTCAAGAATGAAGTACAAAACCAGCTTGGAAAGAGTATTAAGATACTTCGATCAGATCGAGGTGGAGAATACCTTAGCCATGAGTTTCGTGACTATCTAGCTGTGTGTGGGATTCTATCCCAACTCACTCCTCCTGGAACACCACAGTGGAATGGTGTATCGGAAAGGAGGAATCGTACCCTATTGGATATGGTACGATCTATGATGAGTCACACAGATCTTCCTATATCTTTTTGGGGATATGCTCTAGATACAACAACCTTTACCCTTAACCATGTACCATCCAAGGCTGTGATAAAGACACCATATACGATATGGATAGGGAGAAATCCCAAGATGTCTTTTATGAGGATTTGGGGTTGTGAGGCTTACGTTCGATGTCAAGTCTCAGACAAACTAGGACCCAAATCCGATAGGTGCTATTTTGTTGGATATCCCAAGGATACAAAGGGATATTACTTCTACATTCCCAGTCAGCACAAAGTGTTTGTGGCAAAGACTGGAGTTTTTCTAGAAAGGGATTTTGTTTTTAGAAAAACTAGTAGAAGTACCTTCGATCTTGAAGAAATTCAAGATTAGGACCATAGCACTGAGGCCTTGATGGAGGTTGAACAGGAACCACAAAGTGTTGTGGGTGATGAGGTTGTTGCACAAAGAGTTGTGGAACAACCACCTGTTCAGGTAGACCTACCTCTTCGCAGATCTGATAGGATATATCGTCAGCCTGAGAGATACTCATTTCTCTTGTCTGACCATGATGACGTTATGCTCATTGAGAATGAGCCTACCTCCTATCAGGAAGCTATGATGAACCCAGATTCTGAGAAATGGCTAGAGGCCATGAGATTTGAGATGGAATCCATGTACACCAACCAAGTATGGACTTTGGTTAATCCACCTGAAGGGGTCAAACTCATTGGGTGTAAGTTGGTCTTTAGGAGAAAGACTGACATGGATGGACTTACACATACCTATAAGGGTCGATTGGTAGCTAAAGGTTTCAAGTAAATTCATGGTATTGACTATGACGAAACCCTTTCTCCAGTGGCGATGTTTAAGTCCATTAGGATCTTGCTTGCTATTGCAGCATACCATGATTATGAGATCTGACAGATGGATGTCAAAACTGCATTTCTGAATGGAAACTTACTCGAGGATGTTTACATGACACAACCTGAGGGTTTTGAAGATCCACAGCATAATGGGAAAGTATGCAAGCTACAAAGGTCCATTTATGGGCTAAAGCAAGCCTCTCGGAGCTGGAATCTTCGATTCGATGATGCGATCAAATAGTTTGGTTTCATCAAGTATGAAGATGAACTCTGTGTCTACAAGAGGGTTAATGGGAACACAGTTATTTTCCTTATATTGTATGTGGATGACACACTACTCATTGGAAATGACATCCCTTCGCTACAGTCGGTGAAGACTTGGCTGGGGACGTGCTTCTCAATGAAAAACTTAGGTGAAGCAGCCTGTATTCTAGGCATCAAGATCTATTGAGATAGATCTAAGAGATTGCTTGGCCTAAGTCAGAGTACATACATTGACACAGTATTACTACGGTTTACTATGTAGAATTCAAAGAAGGGACTTCTACCAATGTCACATGGTGTGAGTCTTTCGAAGAGTCAAAGTCCCTCTTCTAGAGAGGAGAGAGACCGCATGGATAAGATCCCTTACGCATTAGCTATAGGATCTATCATGTACGCCATGTTCTGTACTCATCCTGATGTCTCGTATGCTTTGAGCATGACGAGTAGGTACCAGTCAGATCCAGGTGAGCGTCACTGGATAGCAGTCAAGAATATTCTTAAGTACTTGAGAAGAACTAAAGAATATTTCTTGATATTTGGAGGCGATGAGGAGCTAGCTGTAAAGGGTTACAGCGATGCCATCTTCCAAACTGACCAGGATGATTATAGATCGCAGTCAGGGTTCGTGTTTTGCTTGAATGGTGGCGCTGTGAGCTTGAAGAGTTCGAAGCAGGACACAGTTGTTGATTCTACAACAGATGTCGAGTATATCACTGCATCAGAGGCAGCAAAGGAGACAGTTTGGATCCGCAAGTTCATTACTGAGCATGGGGTGGTTTCTAGCATAGCAGATCCCATAGAGCTCTATTGTGACAACAATGGAGCGATTGCACAGGCTAAGGAACCTCGCTCACACCAGCGAACCAAACACATACTACGACGCTTCCATCTCATTCGAGAGATCATCGATAGAGGAGATGTGAAGATTTGCAGAGTACCCACAGAAGCTAACATCGAAGATCCCTTGACCAAGGCTTTGGCACAGAAAAAGCATGATGGTCACACTAGGTCATTGGGTATTAGATATTATAGTGATTGGCACTAGTGCTAGTGGGAGATTGTTAGTGAAAGCCCTAGAGCCAATCTTGTGATGATTGTTTTATATGGACTTTATTGTATCATATTCCTATTTATAAAGGCATGGTTATTATATTTACTTGTATTAGTGCCAAATAACTAAATATAATAATGTCCTTGAGTAGTAGGTTCTTATCTATATCAATCGATTGGTTGAATCGATAATGAGATGATATAGAGAACACTACTCATAATTATTCCTAGTCAAGTATTAACATTCAGGGACAATGTTAATGCGTAGAGACTAGCATGTCGGTCAACATGATGACTTGATCTCACAAGTCATGGATATGAGATATCGAGTTGACACATGGGTATACATTAGAGAATGTATACTGAATGACCCGCCATGAGAAAGTATCGTGGATCGTTATATGAGTGTCATATACTTTCTCATGTGGCTATTAGTATGACTATTAGTCCTTAGACCTGAAGTCACCATGGTTCCCTACATAAGGCGTTGCATACTTTAGCTTCGTCAAACGTCACCCGTAAATGGGTGGACTATAAAGGTGATTATTGGGTATGTAATAAATTATGTGGAGGGATGTGAGTGATGTAGATGGTATCTATCCCTCCTATATGACGGGAGAGACATCGATATTCTTGATAGAGTGAGACCACGAAGTGCATGTCCATTCCCAAATGAATCAATATGATATATTGAGCTTATTTGATTAGAGTGAGTCTACTTGGAGTTCAAGATTTAGATTGTACCGAGGATGACACGGTCTATGCCTCGATTGGTCAATCTAGATGTCAAGGATAGAGAGACATTGTCACATATTGTGAGAGTCACAATTAGTAGTCACAAAGGTGATGTTGGAGCTCTACATTCTTGTAACTTGGGTAGCAATGATGTGTTGCTAGATACCGCTCATTGCTTATGTTCCTAAATCGGTTTAGGGACATTGCTAATGTTACAATAACCTATAGGGTCACACACATAAGGGCAATTAGATGGAGATTAGGTTCATATGATGAACCATGAGGATTAGGTTCATGGGATGAACTAAATTGGATAAGAGTAATCCAAATTAGACTAATTGAGTTAGACTCAAGTTGATTCAAGTGTCGAATGAGTCTAATTTAGATTTGATTCATCAAATCAATTTAAATTAATGAATAGAGATTCATTAAATTAAAATTGACTTGAATCAAATGGTTGGATTTGATCAACCATGGGAGATAAGAAGTCAAGTTTGACTTGACTTGAGAGGGAAGATGAAAGGTCAAGTTTGACTTGACCAAATGCCATGTCATGATGATGACTTGGCATGGCCGGCCAATGATGATGCTCCACATCATCATTGACTTTGTCATGTGGTGCCACCTCATGAGGGAGACCAAGGGTCATGGGAGTTACATGCATGCATGTAACCCCCTCTCCATGAAGTGGCCAGCCACTACAACCCTATTAGATATGGTAATTCATTTTTTGGGAAGTTACACAACTTCATCTTCTTCCTTGGATCAATTTCCCTCAAGCTCTCTCCCTCTTCCAACCTCCTTGGCCGAACCATCCATAGAGTGCTAGCACACTCAAGGGTGTGTTTTCTCCACCTATTGCTTGTGTGGATACCAATAGAGGGGTGTGCACTTGACACTCTTGAGTTCCGGCGAACCTTTTGCACGAGCGGGATTTGCGAAGGGCGCCGCTACGAGGGTAACATCCTTATCATGTAGATCTAGGATTTTATATAAACACATACATGTTTTTGTTTTTAATACATCTTTGCACGGATCCGTGGCCGGGGCTTCCGAGGTTTCCGCAATGCAAAAAGCGGTTTTTGCGGCTCGAAAAACCCAACAGAAGAAGCATCTACATCCAGGAGAAGTGAAGATCAAGAGGCTTCCACTACCCTAGGTAACTCAAATGCAATTCCAAATAGTAAAGATCATATAATTTGCTTTGAGTGTAGAGAGAAAGGGCATTACAAGAGTAAGTGTCCAAAATTTGCTAAGGAGAAAATGTCGGCACCTAAAGTCAAGGACAAGTCTAAGGATACCGAAGTCCTCGCTAAGAAAAACAAAGAGCACATTGTGTGTTTCAAGTGCCATCAACGGGGACACTACCGAAGCCAATGTCATAGGGGGAAGAAGAAGGGGCAAGAAAGAGCTACACAAGTAGGGAGAGCTTCCAAAGAAAACCTTAAGGTATATTTTAATGCACCTTCTAGTTCTAAGGTTAAAAAGCATGCTAGGAATTATTTTAGTACTCTTGCAATTGTTAATGCTCATGAAAAGCATGCTAGTAGAAATAATAGATTTTATTGTTTATGTGCCAAGCATGTTAAATTACCTAATGACAAACCTATGAACAACAACTCTAGACCTAATTTACCTAGGGAGAGTATTAGGAGGATAGAAGAGAATTTAGGCATTAACCCTAAGAAGGGTAGACACATGCCTAAGAAGAAGAGTCCCTCCCAAAAGATTAATGAAAAATCAAAATTGGGAAAATTAGAATTAGACAAACAAGTCTTGAGATCAAGGTTTGAAAAATTGGAAAAGACCCTAGCAAAAATGACAAACTCATTTAAAGGGTATAATGATCAAAATCCAAGACCTAGGAGATAAGAACCGTCCAAGGGCAAGAAAGGATAGGGTCACAAACCTAAGTCCTACCATAATGTTCCATTCGATTATGGAACTAAATATAGATCTAGAAAAACCAAGGTTAATAGGAAAGTTATCCCTAAGATAAACCATGATGTGTGTCTAGTGGCTAAAAACTCAAGGAAATTTATGGTAGCCACTAAGAAGATTACTAGGGAAGCAATCCCTAAGGTTAACCTTGAAAAGACCCTAATGACTAAGGCTTCAAAGCCAAAAAGGGTCATTAGGAAGGTATCTAGGGAAGTTATCCCTAGTGAATACCTTGTTAACCCAAGGAGTTCCAATAGGTATTGGGTTTCTAGGAGCGTGATCGATTCACGCTAAATGGGTTAGGGTGTGTCAACCCTGAGTGGATGGGTAGTTAACCTAACCATAGTAGAGTTGACACTTTAGGATGTGCCAATGTGCTTTGAGAAGTTGAAAATTGATTAAATTGACACAATTAGGTCTTAGAAGTCATGGTGTGTCATTTTGAGTTTTTGGCACACTAGGGGGATAGTTGGTATTAAGGCAAAATGGATTTAATTCAAATAATGACAATTTGGGCTTAACACTTAGGTATTTTATACCTTAGTATTGTGTACTTGCCATGATTTATTTGTCTTGTCTTGTCATGACATCATATTTATTTTAATCATAGAAAATGTCATGATTTATGCCTAGGAATGTCATGTTATTCTTAAGTTTGTATCACATGTCATGACATCATGATTATTAGCACATGCTTTTATTCTTGTTATCTTTTATGCCATAATCATTATTCATGCATAAAGGGAATCAAATAAAATTGAGTTAAGGACTATGACATGATTTGAAGTCCCATGCATAAGGGAATCAAATAGAGTTGCCTAGCATATGCATGAGACCCTAATTAATCAAAACCCACATCTCACTAAAATACTTGACTTGTATGTGTTTCATACCCTTAGATACAAGTGAGATGTTTAGTAAAATGAATTTAAAGATTTTAAAATTTTTTCAAAACCATTTGGAAAAACCTTGGTGAAGTCTATTTTTTTATATCAATCACCATTGAATGAGGTGATACGAAGTAGGGTCAAACATTAAAAATTTCAATGGTTTTGAACTTTGTGTCAATCTCACTAGTTTATAGGTATTTTATTTTTCTAATATTTTTCACCCAAAATATTTGTTATAAGTAATGTACCTATGAATTTTCAAGATTTTTTAGAATATTTATTTTTACTTATGAATTTTGGAATTTCATTTCTGAAAGCTGATTTCTGCACATTGCAGAAATCAGTCGACTGTCGTGTATGGAAGTCGACTGGCACCAATGGTAGTTCACTGGTAGCTGAGAGAGTCGACTGTCAATGCTGATTTCGGGTAAACAAGGTTTGTTGGGCCCATGTTCAGCTATGTTTTGGTTTCCTAACTACTCCTACCCCTAGGACATGCTTTAAAGAGCATTAGAAATGGTGAAAATCCATTGGACATGGATTAGGAGAAGTGTTTAGTGTGTGTATCGAATTTTAAGGAAGGTAAAAGTTCAATGTTGAATCTTTTCCCTTAATTTTGATAGTTTAGTGCTCCTATTGGCTTAGAGACTCTCCAAGGACATTGTTGGTGCAATGGTCAAGGGGGAGCAAGCTTTTAGGGGGAGGTATCCATCATGGGAAGATGGATGTGTATTTTTTTTCATGGGAGGAAATTTGAGGGATTGCCTCTCTTAAGTGACATGGGACGTATCACTAGGAAGATTGAAGGCATCCTAGATTTTTTTGTACCAAGGGGAAGATTGTAAGATCTCATTAAGATATGAGACATTAACACACTTGAGGAGGACCTTTTTGATGTATGTTAAAAAGGGGAAAAAGTTACCAATTGGGGTTAGTTGGAATTCTCATTGGGATGTGAGAATTGCCAATTGGGGATAATATGTAGACTTGAGTTTGAGGTTTTTTCAAACATCAAAAAGGGGGACATTGTTGGTGCAATCGACCGAGGTCACAATTGACCGAACTCGAGTTTGACTTGAACAGTATTTTGATGTTAGACAAAACGTATGACATGTGAGTGTCATGGGATGTCCAAGCATGGGGCTTGACATTGAAAGTCGAACATGGGTTGGCCACTTAAGTCCAAGTGTGTAGTCTTGGTGGTTAAAGTACAAGCATGGGGCTTGGCATGAAAAGTCCAAGCATGGGGCTTGTGTTAGTAATATATTAGAGATGTCCTAAGGCAATCGCCTTATGTATGAACCATTTATATGATAAATGAAGATTCACTATTTGAGTATACATGTTTTATGTATTTGATTGGATCTTAAACTCATTTACTGAATGTCCACGATACGATTCACAACATGAGAGAATTTGTGATTGGATCACAACTAGTGAGTATCTCTACATGTGTAATTGTGATGTATCGGAATTATCCCTAGTCGATGAATTGATGGATTTGGACACCATCAATTCTGTCGAGACTAGCACGAGGTATACTCCTTGGTGTATCCAAGCAGCTGATTCTCACTGGCTGGAGACATAGTGATGTCCGGAGTTAATCGTGGATGCTAGTTATGGTAACTAGTTCATTGGAGTGACCAGCCGTAAGACTTCATATGGTTCTCTGCATATATAGATATGTCAATGAAGTTCTTACTGTGGCTTAAGTGCGATGTTCCTTTGACTTGCGGTATTCAAGTCATCTTGATCATGGAGACTTATGCTTTGACATCTTAAGCAAACATCTCCGAGGAGATGTGGACCCGGGATGATTGGGTATAAGTCGAAGTGATCGAAGGTGTTTGAATAGCCTATAAAGGATTCACCACTCCTTGCGAGGAGATGTATACCCATGGCCTCTCGTCGGATTGTTACTAAAGTCTTTGGCCAAAGCATTACATGTTTAGAGTAAAGTACTCTTCGATACATGTGGAGTAACTAGAATCCGTAGGACGAGGAAATGATACTTGGGCTAGGTGTGACGTAGTCAGCCTAGTGGGGACTGACACAATAGACCATGTCCTGAACCATGTGGGTATAAGATGAGTGAAGGGAATGGGGCACGATTCATTCGAGCTACTGAAGGGTTTCAGAAATAGTTCTGGATCAACCGTTGATCTTTTCGGTTAATTGGGGATCATGATGTACTACTAGGTGCCACTCATGATCGATCTATAATTAATGGTTAATTATAGACGGCCAACATAAACCGAGAACCTATTTGGTCACACGCACAACGAGTGTAATCCAAAGGATTTAAAACGAGCTTGAGAATGGGATTCTCAGACCGAGAGAAACTATGTTTGGTTGGACCAAACATAAAGCGAGCATGAAATTGTTTCAGTCACAGAGGAAGCGTGGATGGGCCGTGTCTTATGAAGACATAATGGATGGACCAAAATGGTTTGGTTCTAATCCAATGGATGAGAATAAACCAAAGGGTTTGGTTTATATTAAACGAATGAACCAAAGGTTGGTTCGGTTCGTTTTAACTTAAAATAAACCATCATGGTTTGGTTTATTTTAACTTATCTTAATGGAGCGGGTTAACGGGCTTTATGAATATGATCCATTAACCATTAAGAGAATTAGTTCTCTATAAAATAGGGATTAAACCCTAATCCAAAACCCTAATCTATTTTGTCCGCCCAACCTAGTTGCCGCCCACCCCTTGTTGGTGATTTCGGCGCCCAACTACAAGCTGCCGCCGCCCAGCTTTGTGCCGCCGTCCAAGACCCTTGCCGGCGTCCAAGCTCCAGCCGGTGAACCTCCGGCGACCCTCCGGTGATCTCCTATAGGTTCGGCATCAAGGTGGGCTTTTTCTCTCCTTGTTTTTGGCCGGCGCCTACTCCTCCACCAAGCTGTCCAGTTTTCTGGACAGCTTCTCCTCCTCTCGTCGGAGCGTCGTTTGGACGACGGTTAGTGCTCCGACAGTGGATAACTTACCGGGTATTTGATCTCCGGTAATCCTCTGAGGTGGAGGATGAAGGATTCGTCAAACGGTTGACGAAAACCTCTCCGGAGAAGCGAGTTTTGAGAACTCGTTTTAGGATCCGAATTTGGATTCGGATCGTGATCATCTCTCGATCACGTCGTCTTCAACACGAGGCTAGTAACCCGTACGAAGATGAAGCTCGTGACTTAGCGAAGTCATCCCGAGGAGCTCGGCGTGGATACGGATAGAGACGATTTTTACGAGGATCGTTCCGGTTGATGCCGTTCCCGCTACACGTCATACGGAAGGTATAACGTAGATAATTTTCTTTTATTGCAAATTTTAATTTACGGTTATGTCTACACTTGTTGTAATAGCATGCGTGTGTTGTGTGTGTTGTAATAAATATAGATTTATTATTTTTAATTGCTTCCACTGTGCTCATGTTTACGAAACATGATCGAACACACACATGCCGCGGTGCCGGAAACCCAACAGCTTGGTGTTGGGAAAATCCAAGCATAGGGCTTGGTGTTGGTAAGGTCCAAGTGTGTAGCCTTAGCTTGGAAAATCCAAGCATGGGGCTTAGTGTTGGTAAGTCCAAGTGTGTAGCCTTGGCAATGAGAAGTCTTGAGGACTTTGCAAGGTCACTAGTCTTGTAGGCTTAGGGTCCTTGAGTCGGTTAGGGCTTGGTGTTGGTAAAGTCCAAGTGTGTAGCCTTAGCTTGGAAAATCCAAGCATGGGGCTTAGTGTTGGTAAGTCCAAGTGTGTATCCTTGGCAATGAGAGGTCTTGAGGACTTTGCAAGGTCACTAGTCTCGTAGGCTTAGGGTCCTTGAGTTGGTGAAGGATGACATTGCGGAAGCTGTGCGCTTGGTGCATCCGAGGGACCGCCGGACATGGAGCGAATGGAGTAACGCCAAAGGGAAGCAGACTTCAAGGGCAAGATGTGAAGGATGACATTGCGAAGCCGTGCGCTTGGTGCATTAGAGGGACGTAGGCCGAGGGAAGAGAGCTTCGGTGGGGAACTCCATGAGAGGATGAGGTGGACTTGACCAAGTGGCAAAGACGAAGTGTCAGATTCTCAAATATGATGTTTGAGGTTTTACCCGATGGTCGGATGCTCAAACAAAGTGTTTGTTTGATATTATCGAGCCGCGGTGATCATTGCCATGGACCGATGTGGTGCTAGTTGCTCGAATGATCGAGCAGCTGATGGCCAGTTGATAGCACGTAACGCCGAGTCGATCGGGCGACTACGGCATTGGCTGATCCGAGTGGTTGTTGGGGTTTTCCAGCTTGGATTGAACCATTGTGAGACAACGGCTACAGGGACAGTTTGACTGGGCTTTTTGTAGTCGACTGCCAGGTGCGGAATTAGCCCAAGACAAGCATAAAAGGAGGATCTTGGGGAGGATTTCCACAATCGTTTTTGGGGAGATTTTGGAGGGGAATTGTTGCTGCATTCTAGACCTTCAAGAGAAAACCAAAGCAAGCAACAATCAAGTGATTAAAGCCAAGTGTTGTAAAGTTATTCTTTACTTGTATTTCATATTGTCTTTGTATTTTGCTTTTACTTTTGTATTACCTATTGTAATTGCTTGTACAAGGTTTCTCCACCTCTGACTTGTTGTCGAGAAGGAGTTTGGTTAGTGCCGTGAGCATAACTCGAGCTCCGTGAGCTCACCCCATGGAGTAGGAATCCTAAGGTTTCGAACCACGTATATCGCCGTGTATTGTGTGTGCTTGTATATTTCCTTTGTGTTTGTATTCATATTTCCACTGCGCATAATAACAAATTGTAGACGAGCACTCAAGAGCGAACGATTTCCATCAAGTATGCGATTTGAGCTATTCACCCCCCTCTAGCCAGCCACCGATCCTCCAACATTAGTATTCGCCCATAGTGTCAATTATGAGATGATTGGTAAAGGGACTTTAGTATCATATTTTATAATAATGGCAAAGTTTATGATTATTGTATTTACTTCATTGATGTGCCATTTGAATAAATATAATAATATCCTAGGGTAATTGATTCTAGTCTACGACATATCAAGTTAGTGACTTGATAGTGGGATACTGTAGATATATATAGAACACTACTCGTAACTGTTCCTAGTCAAGTATTAATATATAAGGATAATATTAATACACTAAGACTAGCATATAGGTGAATTGATGACTTAATCTCATAAGTCATGGATATAGGATATCAAGTTGACACATGGATATATATTAGAGAATATGTAATGAACTGACCCGCCATGAGAATGTTTCATAGATTGTCATGAGTGTCATAAATATTCTCATAGTAGCTATTAATATGAATAGTCTTTAGACCTGAAATCACTACGGTTCCCTACATAAGGAGTTGTATACTTTGGTATCGAAAAATATCACCTGTAATAAGGTGGACTATAAAGTCGATCACTAGGTATGTAATGAATTATGCGGAGGGATATGAGTGATGGAGATGGGTGATGTGAGTAAAACATATAGGATTTTAGGAGTAGTTTTCGCTTACATCTCATTACATTTTATGTTAGTTTCATGCATATGTCACTTTGTTTTGCATGCATTTCCAATTTTCTAGTTCGGAGACCTGCTCTTTGTACTTTTGCGTGCAGGATAGCATTTTGTGAGAAAAAGCGCACTTTCAGAGCAAAAGAAGGGTATTTTGCAGCTAGGCACAGAATGGGATACGACCAGGGCATGTGGCTACACACAGCCATGTCCATGGGGCGAAATCGGGCACCCTAGTGCTACACACGGCATGGCCATGTGGAAACACATGATCGTGTGGCACTGTGCGATTCAGACGCGAGTCAGTTATTTTCTAGGTTTCGCAGTGATCCGGCATGATGTCTATATAAAGGAAGCTCCACCCCAAACCCCAGGTATCATGAGGGAGCCGCCCTACGACTCCCAAACCCTAGGGGGGAGGCATGATGGCTAGGACGACACACCGAAGCCCTAAAAAGCTTTGGGAACTCACAATGGGGAGGAAGAACGCCGCCGGAGATCCAAGTTCTGCACTTCAACGCTAGAGAGAAGGCCACATCGGCATTGTAACCTCTTGTTCTTGCATTTTATTTCTGATATATTCGAACATAAACATGCCTTGTGATTCTCCTCTTTTATATATGGAGTAGTTCCTTCGATTCTAGGATTAGGGAGCAGCTTGTGTACGCATGACATGTTGCTTCAAATTGAATTCTGCTTTTGAATTTGAATTTGCAATTGGAAATTGTTTATACCCATATCTATGCGTGTTTGGTTTTCTACCTGTTGTGCTTAGGCAATATGAGGGGTACCTTCATATCTAAGATTTAGGAGATTTAGACAAGGAACCTAGGGGTAAACCTGATCTCCTGTATCCGTGGGTAGAAGGATGCGATGGAACTGGAAACGGTTCATCACAGGGATTGATTTGGCATCCTCGTACCACCTATCCCATCCTTGTAAGACAGAGATAGCTCCCGATAGATGCGGTGGCTCATCGGGTGAGTGTATGATGTCCCTTCCACAAAACCATAGTTAGACGTTTAGACAATGCCCAGTTGATAGCATGTTTTGCGACACACAAGCGAAACCGAAGTCCTAGAATCCCTTTTAAAGATCTCGGCATGCTCCTTTCTTCCTCCGTGTGACACTGTACTAGAGTTTAGTCCACCGATAACCCTCGCAATCGAAACCTCTATATTTTACTTCCGAACAATTTCACCCACTGAACAAATCGGAATTCAAATCCCAGTCCCTGTGGGATCGATAATCTTTTATTACTTGACGACATCCGTGCACTTGCGGGCATTGAGCGCGAGCACATGCTTCGAGTCCTCAACGACCTCCATCGCGAGATTTGAGGTCGCGTTCACGTGCATCAATGGGATCTATCCTTTCTATATGACGGAAGTGATATCTGTGGGCCCTTGATAAAGTAAGACAACTAAAATGCATGACCATGCTCAAATAAGTTAATATGAGATATTGAGCTCATTTGATTTGGGTAGTCTACATGGAGATCAAGAAACACAAAGATTGATAAGAATATGACAAAGTCTATGCCTCATTGATCAATCTAGATATCAAGGATAGAAGGATTATGTCATACAAGATAATAGTCACAGAAAGGTTATGTCAGATCTCGACATTCTTGTCACTTAGGTAGCAATGATGCATTGCTAGATGCCACTCATTGCTTATGTCTCTAAAATGGTTTTCAATGACATTTCCAACATTACGATAACCTATAGGGTCACACATAAAGAACATATTATTTTAGAGATGGGTTCAATTTAGTTCAACTAAAGGAACCATTAGGCTCATTGAATGGAGTAGATTGAGTTAGACTCATAGCTAAGCTAAAACTTGAGTTAGACTCAAGTTGGATCAATTTGAGCTAGACTCAAATTAAACCAATTGAAGAAGATGAATGTGTTAGTGCCTATAAGATTCATATATCTCTATAATGACATGATATTGTCCACTTTGGGCTTAAGTCCTCTTGATTTTGTTTTTGACCTTTACCCAAAAGGCCTCATACTAATGGAGATATTTTTTCATCTTATAAGCACATGATCTTTTCTATGTCTTACTAATGTGGGACTTTAATTGTATTCTCAATGCTCCCAACATTCCCCCCTCAAATGAAAGACCACATTGCCCCCCCTCAAGCCTATCTGTCCTCAAAGTTGTTGGTGCAAACACCCCAGATCATGATTGACCGGACTCGAGTTTGACTCGAGTAGTATTTTGATGTTTGACATTGATGTTTGAAAGTGATGTTCGACAAAATGTATGACAATGTGATTTTCATAGGAAAGTCCAAGCATGAGTCTTGGTAATGGAAAGTCCAACATGGGTTGGCATGAAAAGTCCAAGCATGAGTCTTGGCAAGGGAAAGACCATGCTTGAGCCTTGGCAATTGGAAGGTCCAACATGGGTTGGCATGGAAAGTCCAAGCATGAATCTTGGCAAGGGAAAGTCCAAGCTTAAGTCTTGGCAAATGGAAAGTCCAACATTGGTTGGCAAGAGAAAGTCCAAGGGTTGATATTGGCAGCATAAAGTCCAAGCGGGAGTCTTGGCAGCATAAGTCTAATGGTTGGCGGCGTAAAGTCCAAGCGGTAGTATTGGCAGCGTAAGCCCAATGTGGCTTGGCAGTGTAGACCAGCTTAGCATGACAATACCCGATGGAAGAACCTGAAAGCTAGCATATGGATGAACAAGTCATGGATGACTTGGAGGGATCCGATAGGCATGAGGCTGACGGAGTTGGCTATAAGGCTTAGGTCTAGGCTAAGGGTGGTCTAGCAAGTATGAGGGCATCATACTTAGGGTTAAACCTAATGGTTGAGGTTATCAGTCGACTGGGGCTTTGGACCAGTCGATTAGTCAAGTGTATTGACACTTGGCAGCCGAGTTGACTCTTGGCAGTCGATTGGGGTTATGAGCAGTCGACTGTCATGAGTCGACTAGGGTTCGACTACGGCAAAGGCCTTGGCGCATGATCGTCATGATTGGGTAGTCGTGATGGCGTCATCGCCAAGATTGGGTAATTGATCGATGGCAGATCGCTAGTCGGTTAAGGGAGCGAGAATGCTCGCTGGCATCGTTAGTCAACTACGGTTCTCGCGATCACCGGATAATGACAGTCGACTGCCAGTGTAACCGTAGGCTTGAATGCCGACGTGGATTAAGCCATTGTCTCACAACGGTACTGTTGGCAGTCGACTGGGGACATATGGCAGTCAATTGCTAGGCGTGAATCCAGCCCGATGTAGGCATAAAAGGAGCATCTCATGGAGGATTTGGACAATAATTTTTTAGGCGATTTTGGAGGGGAATTACTGCTGCATTCCAGACCTTCAAGGCCAATCCAAAGTTCTTGTGTAAAGTGTTCTTTACTTATTTTGTGTATTGCTTAGTTTTTCTTGTTGTAATTCATTGTATTACTGTTGTAATCTTTGTACACGGTTTCTCCACCTCCGACTTGTTGTCGAGAAGGAGTTTTATTAGTGGTGTTGTCATAACTAGAGCTCATTGAGCTCGTGCTATGGAGTAGCAACCCTAAGGTTCCGAACCACATATATCGTTGTGTATTTTGTGTTGTGATTGTGTATTTGTCTTTATTTTCGTATTATATTTCATATTTCCGCTGCGATAATCAAATTGTAGAGACGAACACGATTGAATTCCATCGACGCAACGTATGCGCTATTCACCACCCTCTAGCGGTCACCAACGATCCCTACAAAAGGCTCTGCTTGATGTCTGATCCTTAACCCACTAAGACTTCCTGACAACTGTCTTATACTCCTGACCGAGTTGGACTTCCTGCCAGTTGTTTAGCCCTTATGGCCCAACTGGACATCCTGCCAGTTTTTCGGTCCTCCTAATCCAACTGGACTTCCTGCCTGGTGTCTAGTTCTCTTGATCCAGAGATGGGAGATCCACTTCCTTCGTTCAAGGTTCATGGCTTGACATGGACCTTGGCTCTAATAGCACTTGTAGGAACGTTATGGCATAGCTAGAGGGGAGGGGCGAATAGCAATTCATCGATTTCTTTGTTTGGATTCATCGTGCTTGTCTACAATCATTAGTATGCATAGGAAATACAAATATTAATACAAATACAAGAACAAAACACAACACAACCACAACACATGAATTTTACATGGTTCGGAACCCTAGTTCCTACTCTAGGGTTGAGCCCTAACGAGCTATAGTGATGCACACCACCACTAATCCTTCTCCTTCTTGGAAACAATATTGAGGTGGAGAAACCATTTACAATAAGGAGTTTACAAGAAGAAAAAACCAAATTCAAAGTAAGAATAAAAACAAAACAAAAGCCACTTTACAAGAATGCTTTTGATTGCTAGTTGATTTGGTTGCTTTAAGGTGCTCTGAAGGTCCGAAAATCAGTAGTGTTTTCCCCTCAAGAACTCCAAGAATTGCTGCCCAAAATGCCCACAAGCTTCCCTCTTATAAGCCCCATTGACACTTCCTGATTCCGAACATTGTAACACAATGGTCACTTCGCCAGTCGAGGTGCTGCCTTGATTGATACCCCAATCGAGGCACTAGTCAAGTATGCCTTGCTTCTGATAAGCTATTTTCATACATGTGCTGGAAGAAGTCAAGGTGTCAGTCGAGTGATCCAATCGAGGCGCCACATCGACTAGCCCTTAGTCGAGGTGCTGGTCGAGTACGCCTCAATTCTGTTGCTCCATCAGAATGACTAGTCGAGGGGTTGGTCGAGTGCCTCTAGTCAAGGTGCCACCTCGACTAGTCTCTAGTCGAGGTGCTGGTCGAGTGCTTCCATAGCACTATCTTGACTTTCCAAGTCCTACCGCCCGACTCCACCTTACCAGTCGAGGTGCCACCTCGACTACTATCCCAGTCGAGGTGTTGGTCGAGGTAACCTTGCTTCTATTTGCCTACAAATGAACTTAGGCGATTGAACTGAACTGGTAGTCGACTATTATACCTCAACACTGAGGTTTAACACTCCAAGTATGATCCCTTCATACTTGATACTCACCCTAATCCTAGACCTAAGCCTTCAACCCACTTCCATCAGCCTCATGCCTCCCGGATCCCTCGAGTCTGTGACTCTTCATTCTTGCACTAGCCTTCAAGTGCTTCCATCAGCTATCATCATGCTCTAGGGTCTACCTTTTCCAAGAGGCCACGCCTCCGGGACTTCACTACCAAGACTCCCATCTGGGACTTCATTTGCCAAGACTCCTCGTCTGAGACTTCATTTGGCAAGACTCCTCATCCGGGACTTCACTTGCCAAGCACGACCTCCTAGACATGCTGGGACTTCCCTTACCAACTCCCCATTGGTCTTTCCAACACTTGTTAGTGATATATGAGAGATGTCCTAAGGAAATCGCCTTATGGTTGTACCATTTATTTAATAAATGAAGATTCACTATTTGATTATACACGTTTTCATGTATTTGATTGAATCTTAAACTCATTTGCTGAATGTTCGCAATACGATTCACAGCATGAGAGAATTTGTGATTGGATCACAACTAGTGAGTATCTCTACATGTGTAATTGTGATGTATTGGAATTATCCCTAGTCAATGAATTGATGTATTCGGACACCATCAATTCTGTTGAGACTAGCACGAGTTATACTCTGGTTTATCCAAGCAGCTGTTCCTCATTGGCTGGAGACATTGGGATGTCCGGAGTTAATCGTAGATGCTAGTTATGGTAACTAGTTCATTGGAGTGACTAGCTATAAGACTTCATATGCTTCTCTGCATATATAGATATGTCAATGAAGTTCTTAGTGCAACTTAAGTGCGATGTTCCTTCGACTTATGGTATTCAAGTCATCTTGGTCATGTAGACTTATGCTTTGATATCTTAAGCAAGCATCTACAAGGAGACATGGATCGGGATGATTGGGTATAAGTCAAAGTGGCCGAAGGTGTTTGAATAGCCTACAGAGGATTCACCACTCCTTGCGAGGAGATGTATACTCTATGACCTCTCATCGAATTGTTACTAAAGTCTTTGGCCAAAGCATTACATGTTTAGAGTATGATACTCTTGGAAACATGTGCAGTAACTAGAATCCGTAGGACGAGGAAGTAATACTTGGGCTAGGTGTGACGTGGTCAGCTTAGTGAGGACTGACACTTAGATCATGTCATGAACCAAGTGGGTATAAGATGAGTGAAGAGAACGGAGCATGATTTACTTTAATTTCTGAAGGATTTTAGAAGCGTTCTGAGATCAATCGTTGATTTTTCAAATAATTGGGGATCATGATGTACTACTAGGTGCCACTCATGATTATTCTATAATTAATGGTTAATTATAAACAACCAGCATAAATTGGGAACCTATTTTGTCACACACACTATGAGTGTCATCCGAAGAATTTAAAATGATATTGAGAATAGGATTCTCAGATCGAGAGAGATACATGGTTTGGTTGGACCAGACGAAGAGTGAGCATAAAATTGTTTCAGTCGCAACGGAAGCTTGGATGTGCCGAGTCTTATGAAGACATGATGGATGAACCAAATCGATTTGGTTCTAAGCCAATGGTGGAAAATATACCAAAGGGGTTTGGTTTGTTTTAAACGAATGAATCGAAATTGGTTCGGTTCATTTTAACTTAAAATAAACCAACACAGTTTGGTTTATTTTAACTTAAGTTATTGGAGCATGTTAATGGATTTTGTTTATGAACCAATAACCGTTAGGAGAATATGTTCTCTATAAAACATGGCTTAAGGGTTTTGTGTTTTTTTTTGTTCAAGGTTTTGGAAACCCTAGCCGTTTTATCCCCTCTCCCTGTCCTTTTCTTGTGTGTCTCCCAAGCTTTGCCGCCACCGAAGCTCCAGCCAGTGGCAAGCCACCATCGTTGGCTAGCAGCCCCAGTCGTCGTCCAGTAGCCCCACTGCCTGTCTGCCACCAGTTGCCGGCTCCCTTTGGCTGCCACCGACCATCTTTGATTGGCCGACCACCTTCCTCCACCAAGCTACCCTCTTGGACAGCTTGTGTCCTTTGCGATTAGAGCATCGTTTAGCCAACATTTAGAACTCCGTCAGCGACTTCCTTGCTGAGGATTGCATCCCCAACAATTCTCTATAGTGGAGGAATGAAGTTTCGTCAATCAGTTGACGAAAACCGCTTCCGAGAAGCAAGTTCGTGGAACTCGATTTTTGGATCCGAATTTGATTCGGATTGTGATCATCTCTCAATCACAACATCTTCGATTCGAGACTAGTATCTTGTGGGAAGATGGGGCTCGTGGCTTTATGAAGCTATCCCGACAATACTGTTGGATCGAAGTGGATCGCTAGAGGGGGGGGTGAATAGCGATAAACCTTTTCTTTTTCGAATTCGTTTTAAAACACTTATACGTAGAGAAAAGATAAATGAAAAGTAAATGAGACAAGAGAATTTTACTTGGTTCGTAGCCTTCGGCTACTACTCCAAGGCCCTAGTGGTCCTTGACCATGTACGGAGGGAAAACACTAAAGAACTCCTCCTCGTTAGAGGTAGGAGTTAATCGATACAAAAGAAACACAAAGCTTGAGGTAGAGGGACACTCCCCCTCTCCTCGTTATGATAAAAGCTCCAAGAAAGTAAATTAATGAACTGAAATAAAACTTATACCGACGTAACAAAAACGAAAGCAATTTAAACCTAGACGTCGGAGAAGAAGCACTTCGTTGTCGGAGAGTTGTAGCTTGGCGGAGGCTTTTGGAAGCTTAGAATTGATGATAAAACCCTAGGAGAGGCCCTCCTTTTATAGCCCTTGAGCCCCTTTTCGAGAGGGCCTTCAACCAATGGAAATTAGGCACATGGCTCCTTGAAAAATGGTGATAAGGCTTGACTCCTCGAGGATGATCCTTGACCATCAGTCGACTGATGGCCATCATCAGTCGACTGATGGAAGCATCAGTCGAATGCTGACCATAAAAAGTCGACTGATGGACGACAGTCGAGTCCTCCAAGCTGGCAGTCGTCTGATACTAGCTTCAGGGTAAAGTTAGCTTAACAAAAGCATTATTTAGATGGTTGTTGACCATCCGATCTCGACATAGACTATCTATAGGATGTCTTTGGTCGGATCTACGCTTAAGATCATCCCCGTAAGAAGGATACAACCTCTCTTACTCTAGCACACACACGAGCTTACCTCGATACTTACTGTGTTGCTTTCGCTTCCGGCCTTCTACTCGATTCCTTTGGCTCCCTTCGAAGTCACTCTAGTGTCGCCCTACCACCGCGGTTTCCTCCGGGTGTCGCTAGCCTTCAGCTCCAGCGTTGACACTTTTCTGCACACTCGATTTAGCTCGTGAGATAACAATATAAGATTAACTCTGTATCGTTTTCTTTAATCAAAACTCAGGTTCGACTTAGGTGCCTACTACACCAACAATCTCCCCCTTTTTGATTTATGGAAAACTAACACAAAGATAAGTAAAATAAATTAAGTGCATTAAGCAAAATGAGTATGAGATATGCATGAATGAGCAGGAGTATATAAAAACTCTTTTTCAAGTGCTCCCCCTTGAGGAATCCTCCCCCTTGACCGAGGGTGAGTACTTGAGAAAGAGTTTTAACTCTCCCCCTTGATGTTTGCTACTTAAAAAGAATTATGTAACCGAAATTACTTAATATTGGCCACAGTGTTTAAAATAAGTTTTTTAAGTTAAGAAATCAAAAAATTGATTTTTTTAACCTTGTCCTTTCTCCCCTTATTTAACTAAAACATTAATGTTTGGCCAAAGTGTTAAAAATAAGTTTAAGTTAAGAATTCTCTTAACTTGGCCTTTACTTCCTTTTTGTTAACAAAAACAAGTTAACTTAAAGTTAGTAAACATTTACTTAACCTTTGGCCATGTGAATAAATATGAAGTGAGTTAAGTTATCAAAAATTTTGACCCCTTAACCTTGTCCTTTTTCCCCCCTTTTGCCATATATCGAAAAGAGTGGGGGTGTGTGAAAAACAAATATAGGTATTAAATTTAAAGTCCAAGCATGTTCCATATTATTTTGAAAATAATATACTGAAAATAAGCTCATCTATAAAATGTTCGACTCATATTTGACTTGATTGATATGAAAGATCAACAAATCATAGTCAGAGTCGGTTAGTATGTATGATTATACTTCATGGTTCATGGCGATGCACTAGCTCTACATCTGGAACCAAGAGTAAGGTCCTAACATCTCACGTCCATCTACATGGCTAAGTACACAAACACATTAGTCCTATGTGTTGTGAGATGTATTGGCTCCTTAAATCTACAGGTGCATGATATCTAAGGTATGTCCTATGCTAGTTCCATGAAAATGAAAAGTAAGAAATAGTAGTAAGAAAATATAATTTTTAAGTTCCTATTCTACTATGCACATGCCCAATTTTCATCTTAATAGACTAAATTCGGCTTCGGGTAGGGGTTTAGTAAATAGGTCTGCCAAGTTAGACTTCGATTCGACGTATTCGAGTTGTATGGCTCCGTTGGCCACATGTTCTCGAATGAAATGGTGTTTGACCTCTATATGTTTGGTCCTAGAGTGACATATCGGATTTTTAGTAAGGTTAATTGAACTAATGTTATCAACGTGAAGTTTAGTATTTGTAAAGTCTAACTTAAAGTCGCGAAGAGTGTGCTTCATCCAAAGAAGCTGAGTGACACACTCACCCATCGCGATGTATTTGACATCGGTGGTAGATAAGGCAACAATGTTGCTTCCTACTGCACCAACTTACTAGACTCGAGCCGAGAAGTTGACAACAACAACTCGTACTCTTTCTATCGAGCTTACTACCGACATAGTCCGAATCGGAGTAGCCGGTTAGTTCGAACTTGGTTGATCTAGGGTACCAAATACCGACATTAAGTGTACCCTTTAGATATCTAAGGATACGCTTGACTAGAGTTAGGTGAGACTCCTTGGCACAGGTTTGGAACCTTGCACACATACTGCAAATAATATATCAGGTCGGCTTGTAGTTAAGTAAAGGAGACTCCCTATTACTCTTTTATAGTATTTTAAATCAATTGAGTTTCCAATTAAATCTTCTTCTATATTCACATTAGTTGTCATTGGGGTATTAATAATTTTAGCATCTTGCATTCCAAAGCATTTAATTAATTCCCTAGTATATTTGCGTTGATGTAGGTATATTCCATCTTTAGTTTGTTTAATTTGTAGACCTAAGAAGAAACTCAACTCGCCTACTAAATTCATTTCAAATTCACTTTCCATAAGTGAAATGAATTCATTCAGTATGATCGAGTTGGTGGTTCCGAAAATAATAACATCTACGTAGATTTGGGCTATGAATATGTCTTTACCTAAGGTTTTTACGAAAAGGGTTGGGTTAACTATACCCTGGTTAAATCCTTTGGACTTAAGATACACCGAAAGTCTCTCGTACCAAGCTCGAGGAGCTTGTTTAAGTCCATAGAGGGCTTTCTTTAACCTAAGGACATGGTTGGGTTTATCTAAACTTTCGAAACCGGTGTGTTGACTAACATAAACCTCTTCTTTAATGTATTCATTCAAGAACGCAGATTTCACATCCATTTGAAACAACTTAAATCCTCGATGTGCAGCATACGCTAATAGCATTCGAATGGACTCTAATCTAGCTACTAGGGCATAGGTCTCGTCGTAATCTAAACCTTCGACTTGACTAAACCCTTTAGCGACTAGTCTAGCTTTATTTCTAACTACTTCACCTTTATCATCAAGTTTATTTCTAAACACCCACCTTGTTCCAATGATTATTTTATTTTTAGGTGGTGGTACTAATTCCCATACTTCGTTCCTAGTGAATTGAGCCAGCTCTTCTTGCATTGCAATAATCCAATCGGGATCAAGAAGAGCTTGGTCAATAGTTTAGGGTTCAATTTTGGAAATCAGGGAGATTTGACTAAGGTTTCTGTATGAGGCTCTACTTCGAACTCCTAGACTTGGATCACCTATCACTTGGTCGATAGGATGATTCGTTTGAGTCCTAGTTGGATTTGGGTTTGAGTCAACCACTTGGTCAATAGGATGACTCGTTTGAGTTCTAGTTTGGTTAGAGTCATCTATCACTTGGTCGATAGGCTGACTTGGTTGACTTAGGTTAGGAATACCACTAGACTTGATCTCCGGATCGGAGTTGAGTCTGGTATGAATCGGCTCGCTAATTGGGGTTGTTGGGGGATTTTGTAGGTTCGTGTCCTTCATCAAATACTACATTGATAGTCTCCTCAACTCTAAGGGTGTCATGGTTATATATTCTATAAGATCTACTCGTAGTCGAGTATCCTAGAAAGATCCCGGTCGAGGTTTTGGATGTAAATTTCCCTAGATGGTCCTTAGTGTTTAGAATATGTACCTTACACCCCAAATACCCTAAAGTACTTGATGTTAGGTATTTTATCATGATAAATCTCATATGAGGTCTTAAGGTGCCTCTTTACCATAAAGATCCTATTTTGGACATAGCATGTCGTACTCACGGCTTCTGCCCAAAACCTATCGGATAGATTAAACTCGTTTAACATTGTCCTAGCGGCTTCTTGTAGGGTTCTATTCTTACGCTCTACTAGGCCATTCTGTTGTGGGGTTCTAGGGCAAGATAATTCATGGTGGTATCCATTTAGGTTATAGAATTCAGTAAACTTGTGATTCTCGAATTCACCACCATGATCAGTCCTAAGTCTTTTAATTTTAAGGTTTTGTTGATTTTCTATTAGTTTAAATAGGTTGATTAGTTGATCTAGGGTATCATTTTTGTGTTTGATGAACCTAACCCAAGTAAATCTAGAGTAGTCATCAATTATGACTAAGCAGAATTTACTCCCATTAAGTGACTTAGCTCCGTTTGAATCAAATAGATCCATGTGCAGGAGCTCAAGAAAACTTTTGGTTCATTCTTAATTAGTTAGTTGATGTTGTGTCCTAGATTGTTTACCTTGTTGACAAGCATTACATATTTTATTGTTCAAGTTATTGAGGTTAGGCAAACCTCTGACTAAGTCACTCTGACTCATCTTGCGGATGAGTCTTGGGTGTGAGTGACCGAGTCGTCGGTGCCACAACCATGATTCCTCTTAGCGTGTCATAAGACACTTAGTTGAGGAGTTAGTTAAGTTAATAGTGTAAATATTGTTATTTCTGGTTCCCTTAAGGATTGTTTTAGAGGTTTCATTTGTATTAATTACACATTCATTTTCTAAAAATATGACCTTATATTTGTTATCACACAATTGGCTTACACTAAGTAAATTATATTGAAAATTTTCTACCAATAAGACATTTTGAATAATAAAGTTAGAGTTGTGCTCAATATCACCTGATCCGATGATTTTGAGCTTGTCGTTATTTCCAAAGGCTACCGATCCTTGTCGTTTGAATCGAAGCTTCAAAAACTTGAGTTGATCCCCGATCATGTGTCGGGAGCAACCATTGTCCAACATCCATTGATCCTACACGCAAGGTAGTTGGATCGGATATTGGATTTATTAAAGATTGGTTGAAAATTATTAACCTAAATCATCTCACCCATGTCTACATGATCAAACATGTTAACCCTATATATTTTTGTGAGATGACTTCCAATTTTACTTGAATTAAATTTAATGACTTTAACACTTGTCAACCTTGCATTAGATTCGGATTTGACCTTAGGCTCATCAAGTCACCTTTTCAAGATCATGGTTTCTAGGTCGTGGTGAGGCACAGAGGCCTTCTTTGATCGGAACAATGACCACTTCCTTAGACAAAGCCATTTTCAAGAAAATAGAGACTTGACTCACCTAAGACCACTTCCTGGTCTAACTAGTCTAGGATACGGCGAGGTAGCTTCAGCTAGTTCCGCTCGGTCAAGTGCACCGAACTAGATATGCATTATCTTGCCCAAATACACGAGACTCCTCTTTCCTAGCGTTCTATCATCTCGCCGTGTCCTGGTACTATGTTATCAAGTATTGACGAGTTATAGTCCTATCTATCCATTCTAAAAAGAAAAATCAAACTAAATAAAGAACCAAAGAACGCAATTTTCTAAGTTAAAATACAAACAAATTTCGTACTAGCTCCCCGTGGACTGTTGAATCGGTTCGGTCTCTCTACATAGTGGATTTGGTCCTTGGGAATCCAGTACTGGTTCGATCCTAAGTTTGAAATCAAGGTGGTCTTAGGAACCCATGCTTGGACACAATTTTTATGTCGACTTACAATCGACATATACGACTTGTTGGTTGTGTTTGAGCTAAACCCTAGTCTGGCCTTGTTGTACACGACCCTTTGCAATTCAAGTAGGAGGTCAAGTCCTTTGGATCCTAAAGTAAACCTTTCCAATGTGTTCCTAAGATCTTCGACTTGACACTTCAAGAGTGAGTTCTCAACTTGGAGTTTTTCAACCCGAGTTGAGTCCTCCTCTTGAACTCGATTAGTCGAAGAGGTTAGGGAGACCTCGTGTTTGAGGAGTTTAACTTCCTCAACCAGGGTCTCGACCTTGGACTCGAACTTAGATAATTTTCTAGTTAAAAACTTAATTGCATTATAAAGTGTATTAATGAGGGATCAACTTACCTTGAGTGTATCTTTTGAACCGGATGCGTATTCGTGGCTTATCTTGAATAGTGCTTCGCAGTCCGACTCGTCTTCGGTTTCCGATTTTGACTCCGTCTCTGATTCCACCAGTTTAGCCATGAGAACATGATCATTATCTTCTTCCTCGGATGCTTCTTCCCAAGTAGCGTTGAGTGCCTTTTTGTGTTTTGGTGCTTTGCTCTTGAGTTTTGGGCATTCAGACTTGATGTGTCCAAACCTATTGCATTCGTAACATCTAATATTCGAACTTTTAGGCTTACCTTCGTTGGGTCGAGTGATAGTTCATTTTCGCCCCTTGACTATCCTCTGAACTAGGTTGACTAGTTCGGCCTCCATTTCCGAGTCGACCTCCGAATCGGACTCATCCTCTTCTTCCTTCGGAGGTGGCTTGCTTGCGGTTTTCTTCCTCGAACCTGCAAAAAGTGTTATACCCTTCTCGGGTTTCGAGTTAGACTGTTCATGAAGTTCAAAATTGGAAAATAATTCATCTAACCTAAGCTTCGAAAGATCCTTGGAGACCTTGTAGGCATCGACCATGGATGCCCACAAGGTAGTCCTCGGAAAGGAGTTAAGAACATACCTTATAAGGTCGCAGTTTTCGACATTTTACCCGATCGCGTGTAGATTATTGACTATGTCTTGAACGCGGGCATGAAGTTGTGTCGCCGATTCATGTTCCTGCATTTTTAGATTATATAATTTATTAAACAAAAGATCACGCTTACATACCTTGGCTTCATCGGTCCCTTCGTGTAGCTCTACTATCTTTGTCCAAAGGTCCTTTACACTGATGAAGGGGCCGACGCGATTAAGCTCCTCCTTGGACAAGCCGCATTGAAGGATTTGAGTTGCCTTGGCGTTGGCTTCGACTTGTCTTTTTGTCGCAATGGTCCATTGGTCATAATCGAAGAATTCACCCACTTCGTTAGTCGGAAGTGTGAATCCCGTTTGGATTATGATCCACATCTCGATTTGAGTTTTAAGAAAGTATTCCATCCGACCCTTCCAATAACGGAAGTTATCTCCATTGTAAAATGGAGGATGGATGGTGCTAAAACCCTCGAGATGGACCATTAAAACAAAAGAAACAAGGAGATGAAGACGAAAAACCTAGCAACAATAAAAATACACGAAATGTACCAAGACTCGCGTCTTGGATTAGTAGTGCAGGAGGAAAACTAACCAAATGAAATAAATTTGAAATAAACAGAATTAAAAAGGAAAAAAAATCTGTAAAAAGCTAGATCGGAGGTTTCATCAAATCTTAGCAACCCCCGGCTCTGATACCAATTGTTGGATCGAAGCGGATCGCTAGAGGGGGGGGTGAATAGCGATAAACCTTTTCTTTTTTGAATTTGTTTTAAAACACTTATACGCAGTGGAAAGATAAATGTAAAGTAAATGAGACAAGAGAATTTTACTTGGTTCGTAGCCTTTGGCTACTACTCCAAGGCCCTAGTGGTCCTTGACAACGTACGGAGAGCAAAACACTAAAGAACTCCTCCTCGTTAGAGGTAGGAGTTAATCGATACAAAAGAAACACAAAGCTTGAGGTAGAGGGACACTCCCCCTCTCCTCGTTACGATAAAAGCTCCGAGAAAGTAAATTAATGAACTGAAATAAAACATATACCGACGTAACAAAAACGAAAGCAATTTAAACCTAGATGTCGAAGAAGAAGCACTTCGTTGTCGAAGAGTTGTAGCTTGGCGGAGGCTTTTGGAAGCTTAGAATTGATGATGAAACCCTAAGAGAGGCCCTACTTTTATATCCCTTGAGCCCCTTTTTGAGAGGACCTTCAACCAATGGAAATTAGGCACATGGCTCCTTGAAAAATGGTGAAAAGGCTTGACTCCTCGAGACTGATCCTTGACCCCATCATCATCGATCGTGATGGCGACATAAGTCGAATCTTGACGCGATGATCGTGATGGGCGGCCGATCGAGTCCTCCAAGGCGATCGTCGATACTAAGCTGCGAGGCAAAGTTAGCTTAACAAAAGCATTATTTTGACGACCGCTGACCATCCGATCTCGACCTAGACTATTTATAGGATGTCTTTGGTCGGATCTACGCTTAAGATCATCCCCGTAAGGAGGATACGACCTCTCTTACTCTCGCACACACACGAGCTTACCTCGATACTTATTGTGTCGCTTTCGCTTCCGGCCTTCCACTCGATTCCTTCGGCTCCCTCCGAAGTCACTCGAGTGTCGCCCAACCACCGCGGCTTTCTCCGGGTGTCGCTAGCCTTCAGCTCCAGCGTTGGCACTTTTCTGCACACTCGATTTAGCTCGTGAGATAACAATATAAGCTTAACTTTGTATCGTTTGCTATAATCAAAACTCAGGTTCAACTTAGGTGCCTACTGCACCAATAGATACTCGACGTGGATATAGATAGATGCGAGACTTGCAAGTGTCGCTCGGTTGATGTCATTCCCACTTCATGTAATCCGTCAGGTATACCTAGAGTAGTTTTCCTTTATTGTAAAATTTGAAATGACAATTATGTCTACACTTGATGTATCCTTTCATGCATGTGGTGTGTGTATTGTAATAAATTTGTTTATTAATTGTTTTTGCTTCTGCTGTGTGCATATTAACGAAATGTATTTGAACATACACCCACATCGGTGCCGGGGAAACCCAACAGTGGTATCAGAGCCCGACTGTGTTTCGACATAATCATAAAAATATTTTGCGATAGTCATAATTGTATTTTTAGAAATTTTCTACTTTTGGAAACTTTAGAAATAATTATAGAAATTTTAATTAGTAAAGAAATTCAAATTGAAAATTTTCTAATGTAATTAGGAAATTACAATTTAGGAAATTTATTTCCTAAATTAAATTTGAATTTCCTATATTAATATTTTCCATAAATAAAATATGTGATTAAATTTGAAAATTTGTTTCCTAATTTAATCGTGATTTGATTTGGGAAATCAACTCCAAACATATTTTATTTCTAAAATTAATTATGATAATATGGAAACTACTTATACATGTCATAATTGTATGTTATGTAATTGCATTAGATGCATATAATTATGCCATGCGTGTTGTGATATGTAGATGCATTAGATGCACATATGTATGTCATGCGTGCCATGTAATGTAGATAATAGTTATTTGCATGAAAAGAGGTTGAGACTTTAAAGCCCTTACACAATATTAAAGCCTTCACTTTCCAATAATATAGTTAGAACCGAAGTTCCGTTTCTTGTTTGGATTGTCAGACCGTCTCCAAGCTCGACTCGAACCTGAACATGTTCAAACCATTGAAATAGTTTATTACTAATATGGTAAGAGTCAGAGGTCAATCGTTAGTTTAGGTTGTTGGACTCTCTCCAAGTCTGGCTAATTGGTTGAATGCGCTCTAACCATATTAAAACTATTTCGCGATTAATATGTCAGCTTTAACTTGGAGCATCGATTTGTTGGATTCTCTCCAAGGTCGATGTGAAGGGAGGTGAAGTTCTCCATGCTGTTTTGAGGCGTTTATGCATCAAAATGTTGTAGGAGGCATTTATGCCTTAAAATACTATAGGAGGCTTTTATGCCTTAAAATATTATAGGAGACATTTATACCTTAAAATACTGGAGGTGTTGAGCCTTGTTAGAATGTTACTTGCCTATTATAGTTGGCGTTATAATTCCACATGGGGGAAAATAACTATCTAGCCCTTAGGCTTTTATAGGAGAGTCGTGAGAACATTTACATATGCCAGATAGAGGCATTATAGTTCCCCGTGGGGGAAAATAACTATCTAGCCCTTAGGCTTTTATAGGAGAGCTGTGAGAACATTTACATATGTCATATAGAGGCGTTATAGTTCCCCGTGAGGGAAAATAGCTTATCTAGCCCTTAAGTTGTTATAGTAGGCGCGGAGCTAGAGTTAGTTTCTAACACTTAGAAAAAAATAACACCAAACTTGTCAAACCTTAGAAAGAATGCCATTGAAATAAGAAAGGAGGAATTTCGATCAAGCATAATAAGTTTCAGCATGAATGCCATTAATAACAGCCAAAAAGTATGAGAAAATACAAAAAAACCAATGACTCTTTATATAAGAATGTAAAGTAATCCTACATTAAACCAGGCATATAATGCTTTAGAAAAGTTTGATAACCGCTATTAGATAGCCTGAAACCCCTTAAAAAAATTGACAACACTCATAAGAACAGCTTCATTAGCCCTTAGGCTATGTAATCAGCGCAAAATGCCTTAGAAAGAATTTTGAAATACCTCTGCAAGGAAACAAATTCTCAAGAAAACATTAGGGCTAATAGAAATACCTTAACTTTGTTTTTTACCTTTACCGCAAACCCTACTTAGTCATTATAACCCCTTTTAAAGACCCTTGCCTTCATTAATACCCTATCGTTCAACTACAATTCTCGTCGAAAACCCTAGCTCCCTTCTCCGACATCTTCAACCTCCCTATAATCTATAGAGGATACTTGGAAGCTAGAGGGGGGGGGGGTGAATAGCTTATTTTCATTTCTACAAAAATGGTTAGCGGAAGCACAACAAATACAATAGTAATAGAAATGAAAATAGAATGCTAACACAAAGCCTTTACGTGGTTCGAAGATAACGCTTCTACTCCACGGCGATCCTTAAGGTGGATCAACCCTAATCAATCTCACTAAGAAGCTTTCTCTTTTTACAACAACCCTCCTCTTCTTACAAAAGATGAAGATGAAGTTTAGAGAGGAGGAGGAGAATTAAAACACTAGGAAAACTTAGAAAATTCGTGGAGGCTTGAGAAGAGGATCAGAATGTAAGCATTTACCCTCTTAATCACCACAAGCCCTATTTTTATAGAGAGAGGGATGTTTTTCCCGTTGGGCCACGATCAGTCGACTGATGTACAACATCAGTCGACTGCTACCATGGTTAACGGCTTCTGAACAGCCGAATTCACGGGATTCATAATCGTCATCATCCAATGGCACACTCATCATTCGATTGATCCCTCTATCAGTCGACTGATGGAGTGATCAGTCGAGTGATCATGGTGCGCAGTCGAGTGAGACTCCATTCTGTGCCCGTGTTTAACTTGATCGATCGCCACTTTGTTTGGCGATCGACTAATGGCGACATCGATGGTGCCACGACTAGGTGCGATCGACTTTCACCGACTCAGTCGAGCACACTAACAGTCGACTGATACATCATATCAGTCGACTGATACATCGTATCAGTCGACTGATCCTCATTAAATATGAATAATTCATACTTGAATTGACTCCCTAGACCTAGACTCAACCTTCTAGCTCTTCCTTAAGCCTTGCACCTCCAGGATCCCTCTGAGTCCGCGACTTGTTCATCCTTTGCGCTTGCTTCCAAGAGCTTCCTTCGGTTTTGTCATGTCTTGGGTTTCCCTTTGCCAAAGTGCGCTTGAACTTTACGCCACTAAGACTACATTCTTGGACTTACGCTTCCAAGACTTGCCTTTGGACTTCCTTTGCCAAGGTCCGTTTGGACTTTACACCGCCAAGACTACATGCTTGGTCTTACGCCGCCAAACCTTTTCCTTGGACTTCTCTTGCCAAGATCACACTTGGACTTTGCCTTTACCAAGTCTTCATACTTGAATTTTCTTATCACGTAAATACGTTCACAATTAGATCACAAAGTATTGCCAAACTTAGATGATTATCCAAACATCAAAACATATAAATGCTTGGGGCATTGTTGCACCAACAATCTCTCCCTTTTTGATGTTTGACAATCATTTAAGTTAGGTCTTTAACACATGCACACAATCATATTTCCAATATGAATTCTAACTTAAACATTCCTTCTCCCCCTTTGACATACATCAAAAAGAGATGGATTAATAAATTTCATGAAAGAGTTAAAATTTTTGCATCTTGAACTAAGGTATAAGATTGAAATTAAGCTCCCCCTTAATCCAAGATATGGTTCATGATGTGTGAATAACATGTGGAGAAAAATCTAATAAAATATTGGAGGTTAAATCCTATCTTTGCACCAACAATATAAGTTTAGGGGATGAAAAAGAGATATATTATGAAACTCTCCCTAAAACATTGCATCAAGCAGTCCTAAAAACTTCTTTATACTTAAGATTATCATGCCATAGTTTTAGGACATTCAAAAATACACTAAAATCCATGAAATAGAGATATTTTTCAGAAAACACAATGTATCAGTCGACTGGTTTCTGATGCAGTCGATTGCTACGCCCGAATTTCATTTTTTTGATTTTTCAGCTAAACTTCAGGAATGTGTCAAAAATTCTAGAAACATCAAAAATCATAAAATTTTGTTTACGCATTTTTGAAATCATTTTCTGTCAAGGAAAAATAATTTAAAAAATATATATTTTCTAGATTTCGGAAATGATACAATTTTAAAACCTAGCAAAAACTCTAAGTATTTTACAAAGTTTGTATCACTTTTGTATTCCACTTGAGAACTGTTTTTCAAAGTTTCATAAACATAGTTTAAATTATGTTTTATTTGACATTTCCAATCATATTCTTGGAGCTATATGCATATTAATTGTGCATAAGCCTTCCCAATGATTGGTCCAATGAAGGATTAATGTCTCTATATGACACTTTGGTTCATAGTAATGCATCATAACAAGCATGATGAACCAAGTGCATCTTCCTAACATCTCACATGTTGTCTAAGTAGCTCAATACAAAAATCATGGTTTCTTAGGTATTTTGTGAGATGCTTAAAGGTATAAATCCTAGAATTTCTATAGGATCATGCAAACCTACACCTTTATTCAACTAAGTACATCCCAAGTTCTCTCCTAAATAATGAAAATTCTACTTCAGAGAGAGGCTTCGTAAAGATGTCGACTAGGTTGGACTTAGATTCAATGTAATTTAGCTCAATGTCCCCCTTAGCCACATGATCTCTAATGAAGTGATATTTCACTTCAATGTGCTTGGTCCTAGAGTGATGGACCGTATTTTTGGTCAAATTTATAGTGCTCACATTATCACAAAATACTTTTATGTTTGAGTAAGATAGCTCATAGTCCTCTAAAGTATGTTTCATCCATAGTAGTTGAGCTATACAACCACCCATTACCAAATACTCGGCCTCGGTGGTGGATAGGGCAACACAAGGTTGCTTCTGACTACTCCGACAAACTAGGGAGTGTAGGGGATCGATCGGTGTGTGTTGGCCGGCTAGAGGGGGGTGAATAACCCTCTTTCGTTGGATGGTGGAATTTGCTCGTCTACAACGAATATTAGCGCAAGCGAAAAAACAAAACAAGACAAGCAAATAGTAATAACAAGAATACAAACGCTAACACAATATGTAACGTGGTTCACGGCTACGCCGCTAATCCACGGTTCGATTCATCCAAGGTGAATCACTCCTCATTCTATCAACTAGATCTCTCCTTTGCACAAAGCTAGGTGGAGGTAACCCTTACAACTCAAGAACACTCCTTCTTTTACAATTGATGTGAAAGAAACTAGAAGGAGTTTATCACTTGTAGAGTACTTGGATGATGATTTGGAATATAAGCATAGCCATCCAAAAGCCCACACCTTCTCTTTTTATAGAGAGGGCTGATTTCTTCCCGTTGGCCGCCACCAGTCGACTGCTGCCCTTGGCAGTCGACTACCGCCACTACAACGGCCTCCAAACACGTTGGATCTCGACTGTTGTAGACCAACGGATCCCTTGGCAGTCAACTAATGTAACCATCAGTCGACTGATGCCTCCGTAGTCGACTGTCCAGTCGGCTACGAGCGGTTATGTGGCCCAAATCCTCTTGACGATCGACCATCGCAATCGGCCGATGGTGATGGTCTCGACGATCGCCAACATATGCCGATCGACCTCGGCCCAAAACTACTCAGTCGAATACTAGTCGAACCCGTTCGACTTAGAGTAGTCGACTGCCATTCCATGGCAGTCGACTGGTGCCGTGTGAAACTTAAACTTATCATTCGTTTGAGCTTCTGACGGTCTAGTAAACCTTAACCCTTGCGGTCGAGCCTCTGACACTCATCCATTCTTCCAAGTTCACCTAATGAGCTAGTTATAATTCACTCATTCTCTTATCTCACTCGAAGTCCCTCGTCGAAGCTCTGTTCGTTCGCAGCCACGTCCCTCAGCAGCATCAGGCGCACGACTCTGCAATGCTCCTTCACGTCTCTTGCCTTCGAAGTCTGCTTCCTTGGCTTCGCTTCAAGTCATCTCGTCCGACGGTCCCTCGGCATCATTAAGCACACGACTCTGCAATGCTCCTTCTCTGACTCAAGCACAAGGTTGTGAGTAGTGAACCCGCCAAGGCTCCATGTGCGAATTACTAGGTCTTGCAAGACTCCAATGCACATATCAAATCACAATAACTACCTAACTTAAACTCTTTGCCGCACACATCAAAACCATATCACGGCAAGAGATTGCCCTAATAATCTCCCCCTTTTTGATGTGTGACAATCCGTTTAAGTTAGGTAAAAACATTTGATAAAATATTAAGGAAAGAAAGCATGTGAATAACATGATTAGCAACTCTCCCCCTTAATACATGAAACTCCCCCTAAATGTAATTCCCTGTTACTTAAACATATATATTTCTCCCCCTTTGACACCATCAAAAATAATTAACAAAGTTTATACAGCATGACATCAAGTCTAGAGAGAAACATAAACCAAAAACATGCCTTAAAATCGTGTATCAGAAGTTGCTGGGAAATTTTTCAGGTGAGCAGTTGACTGCTATCAGTATGGTAGTCGACTAGCACAATGAAATCCGAATTTCTGATTTTCTGGATGAATTTCAGAAATGCACTATAAATTCTAGAAAATTCAAAAAATAATGAAATTTAGGGAACACATTTCTTTTAGAGTTCTTTATCAATGAAAAATAGTTTTCCATGAAAACACATTATATTTTCAAAGATTTGCCAAAAATCCAAAAGCTTTAAAAACAACTAGGTTTTTGATCAAGTTAGTATCACATTTAACACCTAGTTTTGGTTTGAATTGTTTCAAAACATGAACACACAGATTTTAAAGTAAGAAATTGTTTTGAAAACATATGAAATATCCAACCATGATCTTTGGGCAATATTTCTATGAATTAAACATAAGCCTTCCCCATGATTGGTCTATTATTGCTATTTTGATACCTTAAATGACCATCTAAATGTCATAGGTATTAGTGGACATTTGTATCATCCTAACATCTAACTCATGCTAAGTTTTCAATCAAGGTAGCCTATGGTGAGTGTGAGATGTATCCTAAAGGTATTTGTATATACTTAACCATTATTTTCATGAAATTCTATCAATGGTTAAGTATCATTCTAACAACTCACATGATCATAAAGACATATATGTATGAATTTCATATTATGATCATGAATCAAATGTATTCATCAATTTATAATCATGCATTAGGTATTACATCATGATAATAAGGCAAATATCACCTAAAGCATGATTTCAACCCTAAAGCCCATGACTATGTGCCAAATATCAAGATCATGATTGCAAACATAAATAGCAATTGCATTAACTATCATGATTTAAACATTATTATCAATTTATGGGCACATTATCATCTCCTAACATTATTTCTAAAAATGAAGTCCCACCATCCTAAGTCAACCAAACGTATGATATAGATGAAATCCTTATGGTTGACTATCCTAGGGTTTTCCTAATCCTTTAGGATGGATTTAGGAACCCAAAACAAATTCTTGCCTATGGGGTTCACTAAATACTCCTTGGGGATCCATTTTCTAGCTATTACCTTCTTTTTGTCTTGACCGCTAGCAATTAGACATTTATAGGCCTTTTCATTTTTCTTTTCCTTATATCCTAGGCCTTTCTTCTTGAAACTAGCTCTTTGGCTTCCAATTATCATGTTCGATGTATTTGAGCCAATGGTGAATTTTTCTAGGGCTTTGGTCAAATGGTCTACCTTTTCCCTTAGAGCCCTATTTTCCTCTATGCATGCATCATTAACATCAAATGGCATATAAAGATCATGTGAGTATGCATCATCATGACTAGAAGAAATATTTTCATTTACATTTAAGCATACTTTTTCTAATTTTTCTTCTAAGTTCTTAATTTGATCTATCATGCATTTATTTTTCTTCTTTGCCCTAAACAAGTCCTTAGTGAGGCTAGAAATCATGGAAACTATTTTACTAGGTGAAAAGTTAGTTACCATAGTTTCCATGTCCTCTTCTTCAGATGAGGAGGATGATGAAGCTCCCCCTTCACTAGAGCTCTCCTCACTTGTGCTTCATCTTTCTTCTTGCTCGGAGGAGGAAGCGGAGTCTAGGTCATCAAATGCCATCAAGGCTAGATTGGAGTAGACATGTTCTTCTTCTCCTTTGGATGAAGATGATGAAGAGAAAGGATCATCCCATGTCCTTGCTTTGAGTGCTTTGGCCTTCCCTTTTTCTTTGGCCTTCTTCACTTCTTCTTTCTTCTTTTTGCTCCCCTTCTTCTTCTTCTTTTCTTCTTTCCTTCTCTTCTCCTCCTTGCTCTTGTTCAAGAGGGGACAATTATCCCTTTTATGTCCTTCCCCTTGACAATTGTAGCAAATAACCTTCCCCCTTGGTCTTCTCCTCCTATCATTAGATTTATTAAATTTAAAATCTTTTAATGCATGCCTTACCCTCCTTACCATATAGGCTTCTTCCGTGCTATCCATGGAGGAGGAGGAGGATGCTTCATCGGAGGAGGAGGAGTTCTCCATCTTCTTCTTCCCTTTGTTTGCTAATAGTGCCACTCCCCTTGATGGTTGAAGTCTTGGCTCTTCTACTACTCCTTCAAGCCTAGATTCATGCAATTCCATAGTGGAGAAAAATTCATCTAGAGTACTTACCTCTAAATTCTTTGAAATATAGAATGAGTCCACCATTAAACTCCACTTGGATGATCGAGGAAAAGCATCTATTGCCTTCATGAGCATGTCCCTATTGGAGAGCTTCTCCCCTACACTAGATAAACCGTTAAGGATTTTTTTAAATCTTGAATGTAGAGATGTTACCTTCTCCCTTTTATCGAGTTTGATATTGTTGAGTTGGGAGCAAAGGACATCTCTCCTTGCTAGTTTTGCCTCGGATGTGCTTTCATGAAGCTCCACTAGCTTCTCCCACATCTCTTTGGCACTAGAGCAATCCCCAATTTGGTTGATCTCTTGTTGGGGAAGTACGTTGAAGAGATGATGTTTAGCCTTTGAATTTGCAAGGTGTTCCTCTCTTTGCTTTTTAGTCCACCTTGATTTGTCTAGTATTCTCCCCTCTTCATCCCTAGGCATCTCAAAATCGTTTTCCATTGTAAGAATAATATCGAAATCAGTTTCAAAGAATACCTCCATTCTCTTCTTCCACCAAGCGAATTCTCCTTCAAATTTCGGTGGGTGAATGTTGGAGTCGGCAATCTCTTGATGAAGTGTTTGTTGCGGCGGTTAGTCCTCGACAAATGACTTGGCTCTGATACCACTTGTAGGGGATCGATCGGTGTGTGTTGGCCGACTAGAGGGGGGTGAATAGTCCTCTTTCGTTGGATGGTGGAATTTGCTCATCTACAAAGAATATTAGCTCAAGGAGAAAAACAAAACAAGACAAGCAAATAGGAATGACAAGAATACAAACGCTAAGACAATATGTAACGTGGTTCACGACTAAGCCACTAATCCACGGTCCGATTCGTCCAAGGTGAATCACTCCTCAATCTATCCACTAGATCTCTCTATTGGTGCAGGGGCACTAGATAATCGAACCTGTGTTTTGATTATGGAAAAGATACAAAGTTAAGTCTACATTGTTATCTCATGATCTAAATCAAGTGTGCAGAAAAGTGTTAAAGCTGGAGCTGAAGGCTAGCGACACCCGGAGGAAGCCGCGGTGGTCGGGCGACACTCGAGTGACTTCGGAGGGAGCCAAAGGAATCGAGTGGAAGGTCGGAAGTGAGAGCTACTATCGAGGTAAGCTCGTGTGAGTGAGAGATTGTAAGGTCGTGTCCTCTTTACGGGGATGAACGTAGGCGGCGATCCGACTAAGACTTCCTGTGGAAGGTCTAGGTCGAGATCGGACGGTTAGAAACCGTTCTATTTATCATTTTCTGAGCTAACCTCTTATTGCAGGGAAGTGGTTGTCGGGCAATGATCACCGGAAAATGGAGCAGTCGACTGATGCCCATCAGTCGACTGATGGGAGGCATCAGTCGACTGATGGCGACGATTCAGCTTTTAAGCTAGGTCAAAATGGATAACATTTGACGCGACCACTTCGCGATAAAATTTGAACAACTTCATGATCCGTTCTAAAATAAGAGGAGACAAATTCAGAGGCCAAAGTCTATAAAAGGAGGGGAGGATTCCATCTCCAAATCACATCAAGTTTATTCATCAAGTGCTCCTACAACGCCAACGCTCCAACATCGTCATAACGCCGATGCGACGTCAAGTTTCGATCTTCTTCGTCGGCAGCAGAATCAAGTAATATTTTTGATATTGTATTCTTTGTTTTTCTTCATAACGAGGTGAGGTAGGCTTGTTGCCTCATCCTCGTATATTCGGTTTTGTGATCGTTGTCTCCTACCTCCAACGAGGAGGAGACGTTATAGTGCTTTGCCCTCCATACGTGGTCTAGGACTGATAGGGCTTTGGAGTAGCAACCGCTGGGTTGTGAACCAAGTAAAATAAACGTGTTCATTTATTTTCCGCTGTGCTTACTTTGCGTATCGAACGAACGAAAAAGAAAAGATTTACGATCGCTATTCACCCCTCCTCTAGCGACGCTTCTCGATCCAACAATTGGTATCAGAGCGGGGGCGCTAAGATTTGGTGAAACCACCAATCTAGCACGTTTTGGTTTTCTATTCGTATTTTTCGATTCGTATTTTTTTTGGTCTTTTTCCTCCCGCACTACTAATCCAAGACGAAGTCTTGGTACGTTTATTTTGGTTGTGTGCTTGCAAGTTTTCTTTCTTGGAGTAGCCGACGGTAAAATGGCCATAACATTTCGCACAAGTGGACTCACATAAGGATCTACGTACCAAATCGAAGCTCTCAGAAAGATCTACATTTCTTAGCAAGGTTTACCCTTGTAACAAGCTGTTTCCTGCCCCAAAATCCAACATTTAGTACCCTTTCGGGGACATCGAAGGTCGTAAGTTTCGAGTTTTTGTTAGTTTCTTATTCTCCTTATTTATTTCTGTTTATTTCCTATTATTTCCTGCACTACTAATCCAAGACCAAGTCTTGGAATTCTCTTTGGTTTTTATTCGTATTTTGCAAGATATTTAATGGCTCACATTGAGGGGTATAGCACCACCCGACCTCCGTTCTTTAACGGAAATGATTTCCATTATTGGAAAGGTCGGATGGAGTGTTTTCTAAAAACACAAGTCGAGACTTGGATAATAATCCAAACCGGCTTTGCTCTACCCACTAATGATCAAGGAGAGGCCTTGGATTTCAACAAGTGGACAAATGCAACCAAGAGGCAAATCGAAGCTGATGCAAGAGCAACCCAAATATTGCAATGCGGCTTGTCCAAGGAGGAACTCAACCGCATCGGACCATTCATTAGCGCCAAAGACCTCTGGAACAAATTGATTGATTTACACGAAGGGACGGCCGATGCTAAGGTATGTAAAAGAGATTTACTTTTAAATAAACTGTACAATCTAAAGATGCAGGATCATGAGACCACCACCCAACTACATGTGCGGATCCAAGATATCGTCAACGGTCTTCATTTGATCGGGCAAGCCATAGAGAACCGGGACCTTATAAGGTATGCTTTAAATGCTTTCCCTAGGACTACCTTGTGGGCATCCATGGTCGATGTCTACAAGGTCTCTAAGGACCTTTCGAAGCTTAGGTTAGACGAATTATTTTCCGAGTTTGAACTTCATGAGCAAACTAACGTGGTCCGGGCCGAGAGAGGTATTGCTCTACTTGCAGGACAAAGAAGGAAGCCACCTACTAAGCAAGTAGATGAACTCGAACCCGTAGACGAATCCGAATTCGAAGAGGAGGTCATAATAGTCAACATTGTGCGGAGAATAGTTCGACAAGAAAGAAGGAAATTGAAGAATGAGAACCAAAAGAAAAAGGGAGCAAGGAAAGCCTTCCATGCAACTTGGGACAATAGAGAAGACATAGCTTACATGGCAAGAACGGAGGAGTCCGAGTCAGAATCCGAAGCCGAGTCCAACTAAAACTCTGACTCCGACCCCGAAGATTATTTTGAGAGAAAACTCAAAGCCAGACCAAAAGGGAAAGTCAAGGTTAATCGCTCCTTAATTAGTACACTTTACAGTACAATTAAAAATGCTTACTAGGAAATTGACTAAGTCCGAGTCTAGGGTTGAGTCATTACTTGAGGAGGTTGAAACCCTCAAGCAAGAGGCTACTCTAACCTCTTCAACTAGTCAAGTTCAAGAGGGAAACACAACCCAAATTAAAAAACTTGAAGAGGAGAATTCTCTTTTGAAAGACCGAGTTCAAGAGGTTGAGGGTAGGTTGGAAAGGTTCACATTGGGATCTAAGAACCTTAATCGACTACTTGGAACCCAAAGAGCCATGTACAACAAAGCCGGACTCAGATTTAAGTCAAAGACTACGAATAGGTCTTATATGTCAATCGTAAATCGTAGTCATCAAAGAGTCCAAGCATGGGTCCCAAAGGTTTTATTGAACTCACATATAAGGACTAATAAGTATTGGATTCCTCAGTGTTGGATCGATCGGATCGCTAGAGGGGGGGTGAATAGCGATAGAAACTTTTGAGTACGAATTCGTTTTTTAAAAAAAACTTATATGCAGCGGAAAGATAAACAAAACAAAAAGTAAAGGAGACAATAGACACAAGAGATTTACTTGGTTCGTAGCCGAAGGCTACTACTCCAAGTCCCTAGTGGTCCTTGACCACGTACGGAGGACAAACTACTAAAGAACTCCTCCTCATTGGAGGTAGGAGTTAGACGGATACAAAAAAAGCTCGAGGTAGAAGGACACTCCCCCTCTCCTCGTTATAATGAAAGCTTTACTAAATGAAATAAATTGAAATACAATTTAGAACTTTCGTTACTGACGACTTTAAAGGTTGGAGGTTGAAGCTCTAGTCGTCGTCTGGCAGCTCTTCGTCGTAGGGATGTCGAAGAGTCGGAGCGTATCAGAAGCACTTGGAAGCTTTTGAATTGTTTCAAAACCCTAGGTTTGACCCTCCTTTTATAGCCTTTGAGCCCCTCATCGAATGGGTCTCTAGCCAATCACAAATGGGCAGAAAACCCCTTGAAAAATGGTGATAACTCTTGACTACTCGAGGCTGATCCTTTGACCATCGATGGTGATGGCCATCATCGATCGATCGATGGCGACATCGATCGATTCGACCTTCGTGATCATTGCAATGTGGCGGCTCGAGTCCTCCAGTTAGCACAAAACATAATTTCGATGGTCGTCGACCATCCGATCTTGACCTAGACCATCTATAAGAAGTCTTTGGTCGGATCTACGCTTAAGATCATCCCCATAAAGAGGATACGACCTTACTTATGCTCGCACACATGAGCTTACCTCAGTACTTACGTGTTGCTTTTGCTTCCGGCCATCCACTCAATTCCTTCTGCTCCCTCCGAAGTCTTTTGAGTGTCGTCCGACCACCGCGGCTTCCTCCGGGTGTCGCTAGCCTTTAGCTCCAGCGTTGAGACTTTTCTGCACACTTGATTTAGCTCATGAGATAACAATATATGCTTAACTTTGTATCATTTGCTATAATCAAAACTTAGGTTCGACTTAGGTGCCTACTGCACCAACAATCTCCCCCTTTTTGATTTATGGCAAACCCACATACAAAGTTAAGTAAATAGCAAGCATGAAGAATAATGTGCATTAGAAACAAGAAATAAAGAAGATTAAGTTGGAGTAGTAAGGATTTTCTTCAAGTACTCCCCCTTGAGGAAACCTCCCCCTTGACCGAGGGTGAGTCTTGAAGAAAGACCTTAATCCTCCCCTTTGAGGGTTTCTTTAAGTAATTAACATTACTTAAAGTTGGCCTTAGTAAAACGTTTAAGTTAAGAGTTCTTCTTAACTTGGCCCTTTCTCCCACTTAAGTAAAACATTAAGGGCATAATAAAAAATAAGTAAAACGTTGACGCCACAAATAAGTTTAAGTTAAGAATTCTCTTAACTTGGCCTTTAATAAGTTTTCAAAAATTAAAGTTAACTTTTGGTTTAAATATAAAGTAAGAGTTAAGTTATCAAAAAAATTTTTGACCCCTTAACTTTGGCCTTTTTCTTCCCCTTTTGTCATATATCGAAAAGAGTGAGTGTGTGTGTGGAAAATAAAAATAAGTCTTAAATTTAAAGTCCAAGCATGTTCCACATTATTTTGAAAATAATATATTGAAAATAAGTTCATCTATAAGATGTTCGACTCATACTTGGCTTGATTGATATGAAAGATCAACCAGTCCTGGTCAGAGTCGGTTAGTATGTATGATTATACTCCATGGTTCATAGCGATGCACTAGCTCTACATCTGGAACCAGGAGTAAGGTCCTAACATCTCACGCCCATCTACGTGGCTAAGTACACAAACACATTAGTCCTATGTGTTGTGAGGCTCCTTAAATCTATAGGTGCATGATATCTAAGGTATGTCCTATGCTAGTTCCATAAAAATGAAATCAAAGAAATAGTAGTAAGAACATATAATTTGCATGTACCTATTCTATTACGCACATGCCCAATTTTCATCTTAATAGACTAAATTCGGCTTCGGGTAGGGGTTTAGTAAATAGATCTGCCAAGTTAGAATTGGATTCGACGTATTCGAGGTGTATGGCTCTGTTGGCCACATGTTCTCGAATAAAATGGTGTTTGACCTCTATATGTTTGGTCCTAGAGTGACATATTGGATTCTTTGTAAGATTAATTGAACTAATGTTATCTACGTGAAGTTTAGTATTCGTAAAGTCTAACTTAAAGTCGCGAAGAGTGTGCTTCATCCAAAGAAGCTGCGTGACACACTCACCCATTGCGATGTATTCGGCTTCGGTGGTAGATAAAGCAACACAGTGTTGTTTCCTACTGCACCAACTCACTAGACTCGAGCCGAGAAGTTGACAACAACCACTCGTGCTTTTTCTATCGAGCTTACTACCGGCATAATCCGAATCGGAGTAGCTGATTAGTTCGAACTCCGTAGATCTAGGGTACCAAATACCAACGTTAAGTGTACCCTTAAGATATCTAAGGATACGCTTAACTAGGGTTAGGTGAGACTCCTTAGCACAGGTTTGAAACCTGGCGCACATACTTACTGCGAATAGGATGTCGGGTCGACTCGCAGTTAAGTATAGGAGACTTCCTATCGTGCTCCTATAGTACTTTAAGTCAATGGACTTACTTTCAGGGTCTTCTCCTATGTTAACATTAATCTCCATTGGGGTATTTATTATCTTAGCGTCTTGCATTCCAAATCTTTTAATTAACTCCTTAGTGTATTTCTGTTGATATAGGTATATACCATCCTTAGTTTGTTTAATTTGTAGACCTAAAAAGAAACTTAACTTGCCTACCAAGTTCATTTCGAACTCACTTTCCATGAGTGAAACGAACTCGTTTAGTAAGGCTGAGTTAGAGGTTCCAAAAATTATATCGTCTATGTAAATTTGAGCTATGAATATTTCTTTACCTAAGGTTTTTACGAAGAGAGTTGGGTCAACTAAGCCTTGGTTAAACCCTTTTGACTTAAGATGGATTGAAAGTCTCTCGTACCAAGCTCGAGGAGCTTGTTTAAGTCCATAGAGAACTTTCTTAAGTTTTAGAACATGGTCGGGTTTATCTAGATTTTTGAATCCGGGGGGTTGGCTAACATAAACTTCTTCTTTAATGTATCCATTTAGGAATGCCGACTTAACATCCATTTGAAACAGCTTAAATCCTCGATGTGCGGCATAAGCTAGCAACATTGGAATGGATTCGAGTCTAGCTACTGGGGCATAGGTTTCGTCATAATCTAAGCCTTCGACTTGGCTAAACCCTTTGGCGACTAACCTAGCCTTGTTTCTAACTACTTCACCTTTATCATCAAGCTTATTTCGAAACACCCACCTTGTTCCAATTATCGTTTTGTCTTTAGGTGGTGGTACTAATTCCCACACTTCATTCCTAGTAAATTGAGCTAGCTCTTCTTGCATTGCAATAATCCAATCGGGATCAAGAAGAGCTTGTTCAATTGATTTGGGTTCTATCTTTGAAATTAAGGAAATTTGACTAAGGTTCCTATAGGATGCTCTAGTTCGAACTCCTAGATTAGGATCTCCTATCACTTGATCGATAGGGTGGTTAGTCTGAATCCTAGATTGGGTTGGGTTTGTGTCACCTAATGCTTGATCAATGGGGTGACTTGGTTGAATACTAGTTTGGTTGGAGTCATCTATCCTTTGATCGACAAGAGAAGTTGGTTGATGTGGATTAGACTCGATCTCAGGGTCGGAGACGAGTTTGGTATCAGTGGGCTCAACACTTGGGGTCATTAAGGGTTTTGTATGTTCGGGTACTTCATCAAATACTACATTGATAGTCTCCTCGACTCTAAGGGTGTCGTGGTTATATACTCTATAAGCTCGACTTGTAGTCGAGTATCCTAGAAAGATTCCGATCGTGGTTTTGGATGTAAATTTCCCTAGGTAATCCTTAGTGTTTAGGATATGTACCTTACACCCAAATACCCTAAAGTACTTGATGTTAGGTATTTTATCGTGATAAATCTCGTACGAGGTCTTAAGGTGCCTTTTTACCATAAGGATCCTATTTTGGACATAGCATGTCGTACTCACGGCTTCTGCCCAAAACCTATCGGGTAGGTCGTATTCGTTCAACATGGTCCTAGCGGCTTCTTGTAGAGTTCAATTTTTCCGTTCCACTAGGCCATTTCTTTGAGGGTCCTAGGAAAGAGAATTCATGGTGGTATCCGCTTTGGTTCTGAGTCGTGAACCTTTGATTTTTGAATTCACCACCATGATCGCTTCTAAGTCTTTTAACCTTAAGGTCTTTTTGATTCTCGATTAATTTGAATAGATTGATTAATTGATCTAGGGTATCATTTTTATGTTTGATGAACCTAACCCAGGTAAATCTGGAGTAGTCGTCAATTATGACTAAGCAATATTAACTTCTATTGAGTGACTTGGCTCCATGTGAATCGAATAGATCCATATGCAGGAGCTCAAGTACACTTGAGGTTCGTTCTTGGTTAGTTAACTTGTGTTGTGTCCTAGGTTGTTTTCCTTGTTGACAAGCATTACAGATTTTATTAACTAGTTGTTGAGGTTGGGTAAGCCTCACGACTAAGCCACTCGACTCATCTTATGGGCCGAGTCTTGGGTGAGTAGTAGTCGTCGGTGCCACAACCATGATTCCTCTTCCTGTGTCATAAGACATTTGGCTGAGGATTTGATTAAGTTAATTGTATAAATGTTATTTGTCCTAGTTCCTTTGAGTATTGTTTTAGTTGTTTTATTTGTTTTAATTACACATTCATTTTCTAAAAATACGACCTTATAGTTATTGTCACATAATTGGCTTACGCTAAGCAGGTTATATTCAAAATTCTCTACAAGTAATACATTTTTAATAACAAAATTCGAGTTAAGCTCGATATCACCTGATCCGATGATTTTGAGCTTGCCGTTATTCCCAAAGGCTACCGATCCTTGTCGTTTGAATCGAAGCTTTGTGAATTTGAGTTGATCCCCGGTCATGTGTCGGGAGCAACCGCTGTCCAACATCCATTGATCCTACACACAAGGTGGTTGGATTGGATGTTAGATTTTTTTAAAAAAAATTGGTTGTAAGTTGTTAAACCTAGGTCATCTCACCTGTGTCTATATGATCAATCATGTTATACTTATGTGTTTTTTGTGAGATGACTTCCAATTAAGTTGATTAAGTGCATTTAGGTTCAAGTAATTTTATGTTAGATTTGGATTTAAACCTAGGCTTGTCAAGTTTACCTTTTCAAGATCATGGCTTCCAGGTCGTGGCGAGGCACAGGGGCCTTCTTTTATCGGATCATCGACCACTTCCTTAGACAAAGCCATTTTCAAGAAAATGATGACTTGACTCACCTAAGACTATCTCCTAGTCTAACTGGTTATTTTTGAAAAGAGGCTCCCCGAGGCTCAATCTTTTCGAAGAATTTTAGATGGTTATGTTTTTGAAAAGAGGCTCCCCGAGGCTCAATCTTTTCGAAGAATTTTAGTTGGTTATGTTTTTGAAAAGAGGCTCCCCGAGGCTCAATCTTTTCGAAGAATTTTAGTTGGTTATGTTCGTGTTCTAAGTGAGTTCACAAGTTTTAAAGCACAAATTTTCTAAGTTAAAGCATGCAATTTCTAAGTTAAATCACACACTTTTTAAGTTAAAACATGCAATTTCTAAGTTAAAGCACAAACTTTCTAAGTTAAAGCATGCAATTTCTAAGTTAAAGCACAAACATGTTTTGTACTGGATCCCCCTAGACCGTTGAATCGGTTCGGTCTATCCACATAGTGGATTTGGTCCTTGGGAATCCAGTACGGGTTGGATCCTAAAGTTGAAATCAAAAGGTTCTTAGGGACCCATGCTTGGACATGTTTCCTATGTTGACTTACAATCGACATATACGACCTATTAGTCGTGTTTGAGTTAAACCCTAGTCCAGCCTTGTTGTACACGGCCCTTTGAGATCCAAGTAGGAGGTCAAGTCCTTTGGATCCCGAAGTGAACCTTTCCAACGTGTTCCTAAGATCTTCGACTTGACTTTTCAAGAGAGAGTTCTTAACTTCGAGCTCTTCAACTCGAGTTGAGTCCTTCTCTTGAACTCGACTAGTCGAAGAGGTTAGGGAGACCTCGTGTTTGAGGAGTTTAACCTCCTCAACAAGGGTCTCGACCTTGGACTCGGACTTAGCTAACTTCCTAGACAAAAACCTAACCGTATTATGTAAAGTATTAAATAAAGTTCGACTTACTTTAAGGGTATCTTTTGAACCGGTTGCGTATCCGTTGCTTGATTTGAAGGTAGCTTCGTAGTCCGAGTCATCCTCAGGTTCCGACTCAAGTTCAGGTTCGGTCTCCATGTCTGACTCAATCGATTTCGCCATGAAGACGTGGTCTTCGTCTTCTTCGGATGACGCTTCTTCCCATGTCGCGTTGAGGGCCTTCTTGTGCTTAGGTGCTCGGTGGTTGAGCTTGGGGCACTCGGACTTGGTATGTCCAAACCTGTTACACTCATAACACCTAATATTAGAACTTTTAGGCTTACCTTGGTTGGGTCGAGTTGTGGTTCGCTTTCGTCCCTTGGCTATCCTTCGAGCTAGGTTCATTAGTTCGGCAGTCAACTCCGGGTCAACTTCTTCTTCGGACTCGTCTTCCTCCTCGGTTGGTGGTGGCTTGCTTATGATTTTCTTCTTCTTTGATCCTGCAAACAAGGCTATACCCCTCTCGGGTTCTGAGTTGGACTGCTCATGTAATTCGAAATCGGAAAAGAGTTCATCTAACCTAATTTTAGAAAGATCCTTGGAGACCTTGTAGGCATCGACCATGGATGCCCACAAGGTAGTCCTCAGAAACGAGTTTAGAACATACCTTATAAGGTTGTGGTTTTCGACCTTTTGCCCGATTGCGTGTAGGTTGTTGACTATGTCCTGGACTCGGGCGTGAAGTTGGGTCGCGGACTCGTGTTCCTGCATTTTTAGGTTATATAGTTTATTGAAAAGAAGATCACGCTTACATACCTTGGCTTCATCGGTCCCTTCGTGTAGCTCCACTAGTTTCGTCCAAAGATCTTTTGTGCTTATGAAGGGGCCGACGCGATTTAGCTCCTCCTTGGATAGGCCGCATTGGAGGATTTGTGTTGCCTTGGCGTCGGCTTCGACTCGTCGTTTTGTCGCAATGGTCCATTGATCATAATCCAAGGAGTCACCCACTTCATTAGTCGGAAGTGTGAAACCCGTTTGGATTATGATCCACATCTCGATTTGGGTTTTGAGAAAGCATTCCATCCGACCCTTCCAATAACGGAAGTCATCTCCGTTGTAAAACGGAGGTCGGACGGTGCTAAAACCCTCGAGATGGGCCATTAGAACAAAAGACACAAATAGACGGGGACGAAGAAACTAACAACGACAAAAACATGAAAACAAGTACCAAGACTCGCGTCTTGGATTAGTAGTGCGGGAGAAAAACTTAACAAAGCGAAATAAATAAAAACAAAATTAAAATAAAAAATAAATCTGTAAAAAGGATAGATTGGTGGTTTCACCAAATCTTAGCAACCCCCGGCTCTGATACCAATTGTTGGATCGATCGGATCGCTAGAGGGGGGGTGAATAGCGATAGAAACTTTTGAGTACGAATTAGTTTTTTAAAAAAAACTTATATGCAGCAGAAAGATAAACAAAACAAAAAGTAAATGAGACAATAGACACAAGAGATTTACTTGGTTCATAGCCGAAGGCTACTACTCCAAGGCCTTAGTGGTCCTTGACCACGTACGGAGGGCAAACTACTAAAGAACTCCTCCTCGTTGGAGGTAGGAGTTAGACATATACAAAAAAAAGCTCGAGGTAGAAGGACACTCCCCCTCTCCTCGTTATAATGAAAGCTTTACTAAAAGGAATAAACTGAAATACAATTTAGAACTTTCATTACCGACGACTTTAAAGGTTGGAGGTTGAAGCTCTAGTCGTCGTCTCGGCAGCGCTTCATCGTAGGGATGTTGGAGAGTCGGAGCGTATCGGAAGCACTTGGAAGCTTTTGAATTGATTCAAAACCCTAGGTTTGGCCCTCCTTTTATACCCTTTGAGCCCCTCATCGAATGGGTCTTTAGCCAATCACAAATGGGCACAAACCCCTTGAAAAATGGTGATAACTCTTGACTACTCGAGGTTGATCCTTTGACCATCAGTCGACTGATGGTCATCATCACGATCGATGGCAAGATCATCGATCGATTTCTCAGCCGATCGCTTGATGACAATGAGTCCTCCAAAGCGGGCAATGACTTTATCGACGAATCTAATGAAAAAGAAAAGATTTACGATCGCTATTCACCCCCCCCTCTAGCGACGCTTCTCGATCCAACACTCTCCTTTGCAGAAAGCAAGGTGGAGGTAACCCTTACAACTCAAGAACACTCCTTCTTTTACAATTGATGTGAAAGAAACTAGAAGAAAGAGTTTATCACTTGTAGAGCACTTGGATGATGACTTGGAATATAAGCATTAGCCATCCAAAAGCCCACACCCTCTCTTTTTATAGAGAGGGCTGATTTCTTCCCGTTGGCCGCCATCAATCCGCACGCCTGGCAATGATCGCCACCACTACAATGGCCTCGAACACATCGATCCCGATCGCTAGTCCAACGGATCCCTTGGCATAATCGATGTAACCATCATCACCGATCGATGCCTCACGAATCGATCGTCTAAGCCATGAGCGCTTTTGTGGCTCAAACCTCTTGACTATCGATCGCTACCATCGCTAGCCGATCGATGGTCTTGGCAATGACTCTAACATATGGCAGTCAATCAGCCGCCCAAAACCACTCACGGATATTGTCGAACCCGCTCGACTGAGCAATGATCGCGTGCGTGAAACTGAAACTTAACATTCGTTTGAGCTTTCGGCGGTCGGGTAAACCTCAACCCATGTGGTCGAGCCTTCGACACTCAGCCATTCGGCCAAGTTCATCTAATGAGCTACTTACAATTCACTCATTCTCTCATCTCACTCAAAGTCCCTCGCTGAAGCTCTCTTTGTTCGCGGCCACGTCCCTCGGTAGCATCAAGCGCACGACTCTGCAATGCTCCTTCGCGTCTCTTGCCTTCGAAGTCTGCTTCCTTGGCTTCGCTTCAAGTAATCTCGTCCGGCGGTCCCTCGGCAGCATCAAGCACACGGCTCTGCAATGCTCCTTCTCCGACTCAAGCATGAGGTTGTGAGTAGTGAACCCGCCAAGGCTCCATCTGTGAATTAATAAGTCCTGCAAGACTCTAACGCACATATCAAATCACAATAACAACATAACTTAAACCCTTTGCCACACACATCAAAACCATATCACGGTAAGAGATTGCCCTAACAGGGAGGATCTATGGAATTGGCATCCACAACTAGTACTCTTCCGATTCAATTTGCAACTGGCATAATCGGAATCGGTGTACCCAACAAAATCAAAAGACCTAGTCTTAGGGTACCATAGTCCTACATTTAGTGTGCCTTTAATATATCTTAAGATTCTCTTAACGGTAACTAAATGAGATTTTTTGGCACATGATTGGTTCCTAGCACACATACCAACCGCAAATAATATATCGAGTCTACTAGCGGTTAGTTATAAAAGGCTATCAATCATACTCCTATAGAGTGTAAGGTCAATTTGTTTTCCTTCATGATCACTATCTATTTTTGTATTGGTTGCCATTGGAGTTGAAACTACCTTAGTATTTTTCAAACCAAATTTCTTAATCATTTCCTTAGCATATTTGGTTTGGTAAATATAAATTCCTTCACTTTTTTGTTTGACTTGTAATCCTAGGAAGAAATTTAGTTCCCCAACTAGACTCATCTCAAACTCATTTTCTATACTCTTGATAAAGTCTTGAAGGAGTTCATCATTTGTTGACCCAAAGATAATGTCATCAATATATACTTAGGCTACAAAGATGTCCTTTGATGTTGACTTTATAAATAAAGTTTGATCTACATTACCCCTCATAAAGTCCTTAGAGATTAAGAAAGATGATAATCTTTCATACCAAGCCCGGGGAGCTTGTTTCAAACCATACAAATATTTCCTAAGCTTATATACATGGTTTGGATAGTCCATATTCTCAAACTCGGGAGGTTGTCTACATATACCTCTTCCTTAATGAACCCATTTAGGAATGCTGATTTAACATCCATTTGATGGAGTTTGAAACCCATATAAGAGGCATACCCTAATAGGATCCTAATAGACTCTAACCTAGCAACCAGGGCATATATTTCATCATAGTCAAGTCCTTTAATTTGATTAAAGCCCCTTGCAACTAACCTTGCCTTATTCCTAGTAATATTTCCTTGGCCATCTAGTTTGTTCCTAAAGACCCATCTTGTAGTAATGATGGTATTGTCATTAGGTCTAGGAACTAACTCCCATACTTGACTCCTTTCAAATTGAGTCAATTCATCTTGCATTGCTAAGATCCAATCTGGATCAAGTAATGTGTCATTAATTGTTTTGGGCTCAATTTGGGAGATTAGGGCTATATGACTAGAGGGATCTCTATGAAATGACCTAGTCCTAACTCCTTGAGATAATTCACCTACATTTTGATCTAGAGGATGATTTTGATGAACTCTTATTGTTCTAGGAGGTGTATTAAATTGATTTTGATCATGATTATCCTCAACTCTTCTTTCATCATCAGAATCACCTCTTACTCCCACTTGATTCAACTCTCCCCCTTGATCATTACCCCCTAAAGTTAAATCTTGAAATTTTTTGGTAATTTCTTGATTTTTGTCATTGATATCATCATCAATGGGGGATTTCCTAGGGTATGTATTAGAGATTTCATCAAATTGGACATTTGAAGATTCCTCAATCTTTTGAGTTCTTTTATTATAAACTCTATACCCTACGCTAGTGGATGAGTATCCAACTAGGATTCCCTCATCTGCTTTGGACTCAAATTTACCTATGTTATCTTTGGTGTTTAAAATATAAACTTTGCATCCAAAGACTTTAAAATAGTGAATTGTTGGAATTGTACCATTCCATAATTCAAATGGGGTTTTTCCTAAAAACCTATGAATTAAAACCCTATTTTGGATATAGCAAGCAGTGTTGACTGCTTCCGCTCACAAGTAGCTAAGTAAAGAATATGCATTAAGCATAGTCCTAGACGCTTCTTGTAGGGCACGACTTTTTCTTTCCACAATCCCATTTTGTTGGGGTGTTCTTGGACAAGAAAATTCGTGCTTGTACTCTTGTTCTAGGCAAAAGTTTGAGAAGTTGGAACTCTCAAATTCTCCACCATGATCACTATGGATCTGGTTGATTTTGAGTTTCCTTTCATTCTCTACTCTCTTGCTAAATCCTATGATCATTCCTAGGGTTTCATCCTTATGTTTCATGAAAAATACCCAAGTAAATATAGAAAAATCATCTACTATTACTAAGCAATAATTACTACCAATCATGGAAGGAGTACTATGACAATCAAATAAGTCCATAGGCAATAGTTCTAAAGGTAAAGCGGTACTAAGTAAAGTTTTACCTTTGTGTGATGATTTTGATTGCTTCCCCTCTTGGCATGCATCACACATTTTTTCCTTGAGATACTTGACTTTTGGCAACCCCTTGACTAACTTCATTTTGGCTATTTTGGCAATGTTCTTCATATTGATGTGCCCTAGCCTCCTATGCCAAAGCCAACTCTCTTCTTCTTTCGTAATAAGACACTTAGTAGAAGCATTAGTAGCATAGGATAAATCAACATAGTATATATTTGATTTTCTAAAGCCTACAAACATGCAATCATTTAAAGTTTTGTGTCTTATGAAACATTTTGAAGAATCAAATTGAACATCAAAATTGACATCACATAGTTGACTTACACTTGATGCGCACGGTCGCGACCTTAAATCCCGTGATGGAGACTGTCGAAGACTCAAAGTGTGCGCTCGCGCTCAACGCTTGCAAGTGCACGGATGCCGTCAAGTAATAAAGATTATCGATCCCACAGGGACTGGGATTCGAGTACCAATACGTTAAGTGGTTTCCATTGTTCAGATGGAATCTCAGAGAGAGTCGGTTGGTGAGGACTATTGGAGGCCCCTACTCAGTGCGGGTCACACGGAGGAGGAAAAGAGTGTGCCGGGATCTTGAAAAGACGATTCTAGGACTTCGGTTTTTCTTGTGTACCATATAACAATGTTGTCAATTAGCGTTGTCTAAACGTCTACCTATGATTTTAGGGAAGGGACATCATACACTCTCCTGCAGAGCCGCCACATTCACCGGGAGCTATCCTCGCCCAAAAGGACAGAATAGAGGGTACGAGGATGCCAAATCAATCCTTGCGGTGGACCATTTCTGATTTCACTGCTCCCTTCTCCCTGCAGTTATGAGAGGTCAAGTTTACCCCTAGGTTCCTTGATCAAACCTCCTAAATATAGATTGCGAAGGCTGTCACCACCTCGTATCGCCTAAGCATAGCGGAAATAAAGCCAAATTCATGAAAGTATAATAGAGAACAACTACCAACTGTCAAATCAAACTTTTGGCCAGAATTTAATATGAACCAACATTGTATATGAACTCAAGCTACTCCCTAATCCTAGAATCAAAAGTACTACTCCATAAATACGAAGGAAGAATCACAAAACATGTTTAAGTTTGAATACAATAGAGATAATGAATAGAAATAGAGATATACAATGCGTTGTGATCTTCTCTCCGGCATTGTATTGTAAGTTGTGGACCTCCAATGGTGTTCCTCCTCCCTGCTGCGAGTTACGGAAGATTTTTAGGGCTTCGGTGTGCCGTCCTAGCCGTCGTGCCTCCCCTTAGGGTTTGGGAAGAGCCATCCTTATATAGACATTGCCTCGGACTGCTGTAAAATCTGGAAAAAGCCCTAGTCACGCAAATCTGTTGGGCCGCCACACGGCTGTGTGTTTCCACACGGTCAGGCCGTGTGCGTGTTGGACTTTTCGAGCCACAATCACCACTTTTTGCGTTGTGGAAACCTCAGAAGCCCAGCCACGGATCCGTGCGAAGTATAAAAAAATTACATATACATGTTCAAAACCTTAGTTCTACCTTAGATCTACATGAGAAGAGCATTACCCTTGATGCGACGCCCTTTGCTTATCCCGCTCATCCAAATGGCTTGCCGGGACTCGAGAGTGTCAAGGGTACACTCTTCTATTGGTATCCATAAAAGCAATCTGTGGAGAAAATCAACCTAGAGTATGCTAGCACTAATGGAAGTTTCGGCCAAGGAGGATTGGGAGAGAGCAAGAAGGAGAGGAGGAAGAAGATGATGAAGTTACATAACTTAACTTCACACAATAATGCACACCAGCATAGTGGCCGCCCACATTAGGAGGTTACACGCATGCATGTAATTCCAAGAGTCAATGGCTCTAGGTCTCCCTCATGAGGTGGCACCCTATGATGTGTCCAAGATGATGTGGAACATCATCATTGGCCGGCCCCCATGCCATGTTACCATTACATGATAATTGGTCAAGTCAAAATTGATCATTCATCTTCCCTCTCAAGTTAAGTCAAACTTTACCTCTTATCTCCCATGGTTGATCAAATCTAACCACTTGATTCAAGTCAATTTGATTTAATGAATCTCTATTCATTAATTTAAATTGACTTAATGAATCAAATCTAAATTAGACTCATTCAACACTTGAATCATATTGAGTCTAACTCAATTAGTCTAATTTGGATTACTCTTAATCCAATTTGGTTCATCCCATGAACCTAATCCTCATGGTCCATCATATGAACCTAATCTTCATCTAATTGCCCTTTGTGTGTGACCTTATAGGTTCTTGTAACGTTGGCAATGCTCCTAAACCGATTTAGGAACATAAGCAATGAGCGGTATCTAGCAACACATCATTGCTACCCAAGTTACAAGAATGTTGAGATCCAACATCACCTTTGTGACTACAAATTATGACTCTCATAATATGTGACAATGTCCCTCTATCCTTGACATCTAGATTGACCAATTGAGGCATAGACCATGTCATCCTCGGTACAATCTATATCTTGAACTCCAAGTAGACTCACTCTAATTAAATGAGCTCAATATCTCATATTGACTCATTTGGGCATGGCCATGCACTTCGTGGTCTCACTCTATCAAGAATAACGATGTCACTCCCATCATATAAGAGGGATAGATCTCATTTACATCACTCATATCCCTCCGCATAATTTGTTACATACCGAGTAATTGCATTTATAGTCCACCCATTTACGGGTGACGTTTGACGAAACCAAAGTATGCAACTCCTTATGTAGGGAACCATTGTGACTTCAGGTTAAAGACTAATAGTCGTACTAATAGTCACATGAGAAAGTATATGACACTCATATAACGATCCATGATTCTTTCTCATGGTGGGACATTCAGTATACATTCTCCAATGCATACACATGTGTCAACTTGATATCTAATATCCATGACTTGTGAATCAAGTCATCGAGTTGACCTACATGCTAGTCTCTAAGCGTTAACATTATCCTTGAATGTTAATACTTGACTAGGAATGATTAAGAGTAGTGTTCTCTATATCATCTCATTATCGATTCAACCAATCAATTGATATAAATAAGAACCTTCTACTCAAGGACATTATTATACTTAGTTATTTGGCACCAATACAAGTAAATATAATAACCTTGCCTTTATAAATAGGAATATGATACACTAAAGTCCATACAATAATCATCACATGATTGACTATAGGGCTTTCACTAACAATCTCCCACTAGCACTAGTGTCAATCACCGTAGTATCTAATACCCAATGACCTAGTGTGACCATCATGCTTTTTCTGTGCCAAAGCCTTGGTCAAGGGATCTGTGATGTTAGCCTTTGTGGGTACTATGCAAATCTTCACATATCCTCTATCGATAATCTCTCGAATGAGATGGAAGCGTCATAGTATGTGTTTGGTCCGTTGGTGTGAGCGAGGTTCCTTAGCCTGCGCAATCGCTCCATTGTTGTCATCATAGAGCTCAATAGGATATGTTATGCTAGGAACCACCCCAAGCTCGGTAATGAACTTGCGGATCTAAACTGCCTCCTTTGCTGCCTCTGATGCAGTGATATACTCGGCCTCTATTGTAGAATCAACAACTATGTCCTACTTCAAACTCTTCTAGCTCACAGCGGCACCATTCAAGCAAAACATGAACCGTGACTGTGATCTATAATCATCCTGGACAATTTAGAAGCTGACATCGCTGTAACCTTTTATAGCTAGCTCCTCATCGCCTCTAAATATCAAGAAATATTCTTTAGTCATTCTCAAGTACTTAAGAATATTCTTACTGCTATCCAGTGATGCTCACCTGGATCTGACTGGTATCTACTCGTCATGCACAAAGCATACGAGACATCAGGACGAGTACACAACATGACATACATGATAGATCCTATAGCAGATGCATACGGGATCTTATCCATGCGGTCTCTCTCCTCTCAAGAAGAGGGACTTTGAGTCTTCGAAAGACTCACATCATGTGACATCGACAGAAGTCCCTTCTTGGAATTCTACATGGCAAACCGTAGTAATAGCGTGTCAATGTATGTACTCTGACTTAGGCCAAGCAATCTCTTTGATCTATTTCTGTAGATCTTGATGCCTAGAATACATGCTGCTTCACCTAAGTCCTTCATTGAGAAGCACGTCCCCAGCCAAGTATTCACAGACTTTAGCGAAGGGATGTAATTCCAATGAGTAATATGTCATCCACATACAATACAAGGAAGACAACTGTGTTCCCATTAACCCTCTTGTAGACACAGGGTTCATCTTCATTCTTGATGAAACCAAACTGTTTGATCGCATCATCGAATCAAAGATTCCAGCTTCGAGAAGCTTGCTTCAGCCCATAAATGGACCTTTACAGCTTGCATACTTTCCCAGTATGCTGTGGATCTACAAAACCCTCAAGCTGTGTCATGTACACATCCTCGAGCAAGTTTCCATTCAGAAACATGGTTTTGACATACATCTGCCAGATCTCATAATCGTGGTATGTTGCTATAGCAAGCATGATCCGAATGTACTTAAACATCGCCACTGGAGAAAAGGTTTCATCATAGTCAATACCATGAATTTGCTTGAAACCTTTAGCCACCAATCGACCCTTATAGGTATGCGTATGTCCATCCATGTCAGTCTTTCTCTTAAATACCCACTTACACCCAATGAGTTTGACGCCTTCAGGTGGATCAACCAAAATCCATACTTGGTTGGTGTACATGGATTCCATCTCGGATCTCATGGCCTCTAGCCATTTCTCAGAATCTGGGCTCATCACAGCTTTCTGATAGTAGGTAGGCTCATTCTCAATGAGCATAACGTCATCATGGTCAGACAAGAGAAATGAGTATCTCTCAGGCTGACGACGTACCCTATCAGACTTGCGAAGAGGTAGGTCTACTTGAACAGGTTGTTGTTCCATAACTCTTTGTGCAACAATCTCATCACCCGCAACACTTTGTGGTTCCTGTTCAACCTCCATCAAGGCCTCAATGCTATAATCCTTATCTTGAATTTCTTCAAGATCGAACATACTCCCACTAGTTTTTCTAGAAACAAAATCCCTTTCTAGAAATACCCTAGTCTTTACCACAAACACTTTGTGCTGACTCAGAATGTAGAAGTAATATCCCTTCGTTTCCTTGGGATATCCAATAAAATAGAACTTATGGATTTGGGTCCTAGTTTGTCTAAGACTTGACGTCGAACGTAAGCCTCACAACCTCAAATCCTCATAAAAGACATCTTGGGATTTCTCCCTGTCCATATCGTATATGGTGTCTTTTGTAGGGAAATCTCGTATGCCAAATGGCATATGCGCAACGGAAAATAGGATCCCTTCCAAGTGATCCATGCGAAAGCAAACTCGTATAAAATAAATTTCTCTAAACCAAACCTATCTTATAGGAGAGGATTACCTTTGTTGCGTGCCCTTGTTAATCCCGCTTTTCCTTTCGGTTTGTTGGATCTTTAGCACGTTCAAGTGTCCGTGCCTCTATACGTATCCACACGAGCACGCTCTTTTCTCACAAAAGGAAAACTAGAAGAGCTCTCCTTTACTTCTTGCTAGAGAAGTCCCTAAAGGAGAGGAAGAGAGGGAAAAGGAGAAAGGAAGAAGAAGACTCCTCTTCTTGCTAGCCTACACTCACAAACCCACACAACCAAAGCTTCCACCAAGCTTTCTCACCACTAACACAACCAAAGCTTCCACCAACAACAAAAGCCAATGCTCTCTTTGGCCGGCCACTTAGGGTGTCTTTTATAGGGTTGGAAAAACCCTTTCACCTCCACACATTCAATGCAATCCATTGCATTGAGACATATCCTTGTTTGGCCGGCCACTTAAGGAGACAAAAACCAATTTGTCTTCTTCCACCTCATCTAGCTTAGGTGGATGCTTAGGTGGCATGCTTATGTGGCATTCTTATGTGGCTTTCATGCATGTTGAATTAATATTATTAATTCAATTAAGCTTATGTTATCATATTGAATTAATCTTATTAAATCAATAAGGTAACATATTGAATTAATCTCATTAAATCAATTAGCTAAAATTCTCATTAAGCTTAAAGTCCAAAAACAATTTTGTACTTAAGCTTATTCCCAAATTATTCTAGTCAAACTAGAATACTCTAATTCCTCTAATTATCATGCTCTTTGTGTGTGACCCTATAGGCTCTCATAACGTTGGCAGTGGACCTAAACTCTTTTAGATACACAAGCAATGAGCGGCATCTAGCAATACATCATTGCTACCCAAGTTACGAGATAAGTCAAGATCCGACTAACCTTTCCATGACTACTATAATATATGACCGTGTCCTTCTATCCTTGATATCAGATTGATCAATGAGGCATAGACCGTGTCATCCTCGATCAATCTATGTGTTTCTTGATCCCTGAGTAAACTAACTCAAACAAATGAGCTCAATATCTCATATTGACTCATTCGAGCATGGCCATGCGTTTTAGAAGTTCTACTCAATCAAGGGGCCCACCGATATCACTCCCGTCATATGGAAGGGATAGATCCCATCTACATCACTCACATCCCTCCGCATAATTTGTTACATACCCAGTAATCGCCTTTATGGTCCACCCTGTTACGGGTGACGTTTGACGATACCAAAGTACATAACTCCTTATGTAGGGAACCATAGTGACTTCAGGTCTAAGGACTATTCATACCAATAGTCACATGAGAAAGTTTATGACACTCATATAACGATCCATGAAACTTTCTCATGGCGGGTCGATTCAAAGATATTTTCTCCAATATATACCCATGTGTCAACTTGATATCATATATCCATGACTTGTGAGATCAAGTCATCAATTGACCTACATGCTAGTCTTTATGTATTAATATTGCCCTTGCATATTAATACTCGACTAGGAACATTTAGGAAAGTGTTCTCTACAGCCTCTCATAATCAATTCTGCCAATTGATGTGCTGTAGATAAGAACCTACTTTTCTAGGGCATTATTATATTTAAATTAGCTTGCACAAGCAAGATGTAAATATAATAACCAATCCTTTGCCTTTATAGAATATGATACAAAATGTTCCCTATTCAACCATCACATGATTGGTTCTAGGGCTTTAACTAACAATCTCCCACTAGCACTAGTACCAATCACTATGATATCTAATACCTAGTGACCTAGTGTGACCATCATGCTTCCTCAGTGCCAAAGCCTTGGTCAATGGATCTGCGATGTTAGCTTCTGTCGGTACTCTGCATATCCTCACATCTCCTCTATCGATGATCTCTCGAATGAGATGGAAGCGCCGCAGTATGTGTTTGGTCCGCTGTGATCGAGGTTCCTTAGTCGCGTAAATAGCCCCATTGTTGTCACAATAGAGGTCTATTGGATCTGCAATGCTAGGAACTACCCCAAGTTCACTGATGAACTTGCGGAGCCAAACAGCCTCCTTTCTTTGCATCGAGATCGCAATATACTCCTCATTGTAGAATCGAATCGTGTCTCCCGAACTCTTCCAAATCACGGCTCCACCATTAAGGAAAAACACGTACTCGATTGCGATATCTATAGTCATCCTTGTCTGCTTTGGAAGCTTGCATCACTCGTAACCCTTTACTGATTAGCTCCTCATTGCCTCCAATATCGTGAAATATTCTTTCGTTCTTCGTAAGTACTTAAGAATATTTTTGACCGCTATCCATGACTTTCACCGGATCCGATCGGTATCTACTCGTCATGCTTAAAGCATACGAGGCGACGCCGTGCAGTACAAAGCATGGCGTACGCATGATAGACCCTATAGTGATGCATAAGGGATCTTATCCATGCGATCTCTCCTCCTTAGAAGAGGGACATTGAGTCTTCGAAGACTCACACCATGTGATAAAGGCGAAAACCCTTTCTTAGAATTTTGCATAGCAAAACGATCTAGCACTTTATCAATGTATGTACTGACTTAGGCCAAGTAATCTTCTAGATCTATCTCTATAGATCTTGATGCCTAGAATATAGGCACTTCACTCTAAGTCCTTCATCGAGAAACAATTCCCTAACCACATCTTCACAGCATCGGAGTGAGGGAATATCATTTCCGATGAGAAGTATGTCATCTACATACAAGACAAGAAATACAACTGTGCTCCCACTATTTCTCTTGTAGACACAAGGCTCATCTTCATTCTTGATGAAACCAAACTCTTTGATTGCATCATCGAATCGAAGATTCCAGCTTCGAGAGGCTTTCTTTAGTCCATAAATGGACCTTTGCAGTTTGCATACCTTTCCAGGATGCTTTGGATCTTCAAAACCCTCAGGTTGTGTCATGTACACATCCTCGAGTAGCTTTCCATTCGTAAAAGCGGTTTTGACATCCATCCGCCAGATCTCATAATCATGGTAGGTCGATAGCAAGTATGATCCGAATGGATTTAAGCATCGCAACTGGTGAAAAGGTTTCTTCATAGTCAATACCATGAATTTGTTTGAATCCTTTAGCCACCAATCTACCTTTATAGGTATGCTTATTACCATCCATGTCAGTCTTTACTTTAAAGACCCACTTACACCCAATGGGATTTACCCCTTCAGGTGGATCAACCAAAGTCCATACTTGGTTAGTGTACATGGATTCCATTTCGGATCTCATGGCCTCTAGCCATTTCTCGGACTCTGGGCTCATCATAGCGTCTTTATAGGATGTAGGCTCGTCAAGATTGATAAGCAATACATCACCGTTGTCACCAAGAGAAAAGAATATCTCGGGTTGACAACGGATCCTATTAGATCTACGAAGAGGTTGGTCTACTTGAAGTGTTTGCTCCACAACTCTTTGGGCAACAAATTCTCATCCACAACACTTTGTGGTGCCTCATTTTCCATCGGCCTTAGTGTTATCATCATCTTGAACTTCTTCAAGATGAATTTTACTCCCACTAGTATTTCTAGAAATAAATTCTCTTCTAGAAAGACGATTTCGCAACAAACACCTTGCCAAGTGTGGGATTGTAAAAGTAATATCCCTTAGTTTCCTTGGGATATCCTACAAAATAACACTTATCCGATTTGGGTCCTAGTTTATCCGAGACTTGACGCCTAACGTAAGCTTCACAACCCCAAATCTTTATAAAAGACATTTTGGGACTCTTCCCGGTCCATATCGTATATGGTGTCTTTTCTACGGCTTTTGATGGAACGCGATTAAGTGTGAAAGCGGCTGTCTCTAGAGCTAAACCCCAAAAGGAAGTAGGTAGATCAGTCTGGCTCATCATTGATCGTACCATATCTAATAGAGTACGATTTCTCCTCTCGGATACACCATTCCATTGTGGTGTTCCAGGGAGTGAGTTGGGATATTATCCCACACTCACCAGTGATCACGAAACTCTTGACTAAGGTATTCACCACCTCGATCCGATCAAGTAGCTTAACACGCTTACCAAGTTGGTTTTGTACTTCATTCTTGAATTCTTTGAACTTTTCAAAGGAGACTTATGTCTCATCAAATATAAGTAGCCAAATCTACTCATCATCTGAAAGTAATAAAGTACTTATAGCCTCCTCTGGCTTCGACATTGAAAGGGCCACATACATCAGAAAGTATGAGTCCTAACAAGACTGTCGCTCTCTCGCCATGTCCACTAAAAGGAGTTTTAGTCATCATTCCTAAAGACAAGACTCGCATACCTCATATGATTCAAAATCAAATGAGTCCAATAATCCATCTTTATGGAGTTGGGATATGCGTTTTTCATTTATGTGACCTAGGCGACAGTGCCAGAGATATGTCTGGTTCAAATCATTCGATTTGAACCGTTTGGTATTTACGTTATAAATTGGGTTATCTAAATCTAGAACATAGAGACCATTCATAAGTGGTGCATTACAATAGAACATTTCATTTAAATAAATGGAACAACATTTGTCCTTTATTATAAAAGAAAAGTTTTTCTTGTCTAAACAAGATACAGAAATTATGTTCTTTGTTAATGCGGGTACATAGAAGCACTCCTCTAGTTCTAAGATAAGCCCAAGGGCAAAGACAAAGAATATGTTCCTACATACAAAGAAAGAACTTTTGCGCCATTGCCTACTCGTAGGTCCACTTCACCCTTGCCATTATTCTACTATTTCTCCCTCGCACATTAGTACAAATGTGAGATGCACATCCGGTATCTAATACCCATGTAGAAGAAATAGATAGATTAACTTCTATAACGTGTATACCTGAGGCAGAAGTCCCACTTCTCTTGTTCTTTACTTCCTCAAGGTAGACTTTGCAGTTCCGCTTCCAGTGTCCAGTCTCAGCGCAATGGAAGCAGTCCCCTTCCTTAGGTCTTACCCTTGCCTTTGCGCTTACCTTTGTCCTTCTTGACCATTAGTACATTACTAACTTTCTTCTTGAGATTTGGTTCAGCAGTTCTCAACATGCTGAGAATCTCAGGCAAAGGTTTATCAATTTCATTCATGTTATAATTCATGACGAATTGATTGTATGCTTCCTAAGAACGATTTCAGGATAACATCAGTTGCCAATTCTTGGCTCAGTGGAAAACCTAGTCTTTCAAGGTTCTCAACGTACCCAATCATTTTGAGTACGTGAGTTCCTACAGGTGTTCCTTCTTGCATCTTGCATGCAAAAAGAGCCTTAGACACTTCAAAACGCTCGTGCCTAGCTTGTCCTTGATATAGTTGTTTCAAATGCTCAACCATATCATAGGCATCCATGTTCTCATGTTGCTTCTGAAGCTCAGAGTTCATGGTGGCAAGCATAAGGCATGACACATCTAATGCGTCATCTTGATGCTTCTTATAAGCATCCTTTTCAAAGACGAGTGGCCGTAGGGGCGGGTATTTCGGGGTAGCCTCGCTCTAGGACATATAGTTTATGCGTTCTTGCTTGAGGATAATCCTCAAGTTCCTATACTACCAAGAAAGTTTGCTCCATTGAGCTTGTCCTTCTCAAGGACAGATCGCAAGTTCGAGGGTGTGTCGTGTTAGATGACATGGTGATCTACAACATTAAAATGCAAAGTTAAGTATCATACCTAAATCATTTAATTAGGCCTTTAATTAAATGAGGCTCCCACTAAATTCTCATAGCTACTATTTAGCTATAAATTTATATGGGATAAAGATCCACATCATAATTGCCTTGAGTTAGCTTTGGCTAATCGCCCAAGACGTAGTATAATTAGGTAGGCAATCTTTTGCCAATTACATCTGATGTAACTCTTTAATAGCTTTGGTTAAGTTTTAGATTAGTTTAGTGTTTATTCTAAACCAAACTTCGGTGTGGCGAGGCATGGGCCTTCTTGGATATCGAGCAACGACCACTTCTAAGACAAAGCCGATGTTCTAAATCACACAAAACTAATGTTAACACTTATGTTCAAAGCTAATATATGCCTCTACTTTCTTAACCAATTAAGAAAACACTTAATTAAGTCTTAACCAAGACGATAGCGGACATCAAGATTGTCCACTGCACCCCTCCAAGATAAAATGCATTGCTTTGCTTTGCAAACCCAATAACAAATGATCGAGGAAGTAGTGAGTACCAACTTTGGTAGGCATATCGCTTAGACTTATTAAGAAATAAACATGTATCATATACATATTAGCATACATCACATATAAGCTAAACTAATCATGCATCACATACAAGCTAAACTAACATGCATCACATACATATTAAACTAACGTGTCATGGTTATGGCCCTTATTCTACAATCTTCTCAAGCCAATGAAAAGATTGATTGGTCAACCTAGGGATAGCATCTTCTCCTAAGTGCTTCCTTTGGTTGTCTTGTGTGTTGACTTCCTCCTTGTAACCTCATCTTCCAATGGACCCTCCATCCTTGTTTTGTACATTACAAAAGGAGAAATACTCGAGTTACATTCGAGTCTAAAACTAATTTTACAACAAGAATATTAGGAGAAAGGCACGACACGCAGGCCGTATTAAGAATTACAACACACAATGACAAACTTTTTGGGACTAGGCCATAACCATGCACCATGTCATTTTAACTTTTAAAAGACATTGGATATTTTATTATGTTTGAAAATTTGCTAATGCAATTATCAACTCATAATAAAATTTATCCTACTTCTATATCACATATAAAATAGAGAAAACCTATTTTTATACGATCTTTCGCAAGTGGCTCTGATACCACTGTAGGGAAATCTTGTATGCCAAATGGCATATGCGCAACGGAAAATAGGATCCCTTCCAAGTGATCCATGCGAAAGCAAACTCGTATAAAATAAATTTCTCTAAACCAAACCTATCTTATAGGAGAGGATTACCTTTGTTGCGTGCCCTTGTTAATCCCGCTTTTCCTTTCGGTTTGTTGGATCTTTAGCACGTTCAAGTGTCCGTGCCTCTATACGTATCCACACGAGCACGCTCTTTTCTCACAAAAGGAAAACTAGAAGAGCTCTCCTTTACTTCATGCTAGAGAAGTCCCTAAAGGAGAGGAAGAGAGGGAAAAGGAGAAAGGAAGAAGAAGACTCCTCTTCTTGCTAGCCTACACTCACAAACCCACACAACCAAAGCTTCCACCAAGCTTTCTCACCACTAACACAACCAAAGCTTCCACCAACAACAAAAGCCAATGCTCTCTTTGGCCGGCCACTTAGGGTGTCTTTTATAGGGTTGGAAAAACCCTTTCACCTCCACACATTCAATGCAATCCATTGCATAGAGACATATCCTTGTTTGGCCGGCCACTTAAGGAGACAAAAACCAATTTGTCTTCTTCCACCTCATCTAGCTTAGGTGGATGCTTAGGTGGATGCTTAGGTGGCATGCTTATGTGGCATTCTTATGTGGCTTTCATGCATGTTGAATTAATCTTATTAATTCAATTAAGCTTATGTTATCATATTGAATTAATCTTATTAAATCAATAAGGTAACATATTGAATTAATCTCATTAAATCAATTAGCTAAAATTCTCATTAAGCTTAAAGTCCAAAAACCATTTTGTACTTAAGCTTATTCCCAAATTATTCTAGTCAAACTAGAATACTCTAATTCCTCTAATTATCATGCTCTTTGTGTGTGACCCTATAGGCTCTCATAACGTTGGCAGTGGACCTAAACTCTTTTAGATACACAAGCAATGAGCGGCATCTAGCAATACATCATTGCTACCCAAGTTACGAGATAAGTCAAGATCCGACTAACCTTTCCGTGACTACTATAATATATGACCGTGTCCTTCTATCCTTGATATCAGATTGATCAATGAGGCATAGACCGTGTCATCCTCGATCAATCTATGTGTTTCTTGATCCTGAGTAAACTAACTCAAACAAATGAGCTCAATATCTCATATTGACTCATTCGAGCATGGCCATGCGTTTAGTAGTTCTACTCAATCAAGGGGCCCACCGATATCACTCGTCATATGGAAGGGATAGATCCCATCTACATCACTCACATCCCTCGCATAATTTGTTACATACCCAAGAATCGCTTTTATGGTCCACCTGCTACGTGACGCTTTGACGATACCAAAGTACATAACTCCTTATGTAGGGAACCGTAGTGACTTCGTGTCTAAGGACTATTCATACCAATAGTCACATGAGAAAGTTTATGACACTCATATAACGATCCATGAAACTTTCTCATGGCGGTCTCAAAGATATATTCTCCAATATATACCCATGTGTCAACTTGATATCATATATCCATGACTTGTGAGATCAAGTCATCAATTGACCTACATGCTAGTCTTTATGTATTAATATTGCCCTTGCATATTAATACTCGACTAGGAACATTTAGGAAAGTGTTCTCTACAGCCTCTCATAATCAATTCTGCCAATTGATGTGCTGTAGATAAGAACCTACTTTTCTAGGGCATTATTATATTTAAATTAGCTGGCACAAGCAAGATGTAAATATAATAACCAATCCTTTGCCTTTATAGAATATGATACAAAATGTTCCCTATTCAACCATCACATGATTGGTTCTAGGGCTTTAACTAACATCTTTATCACAGCCTTAGATGGTACACTGTTAAGTGTGAAGGCTACTGTGTCGTGAGCATATGCCCAAAAAAATATAGGAAGATCTGTGTGATTCATCATAGATCGTACCATATCTAATAGGGTACGATTCCTCCTTTCAGATACACCATTCCACTGTGGTGTTCCAGGAGGAGTGAGTTGGGATAGAATCTCACACTCAGCTAGATAGTCACGAAACTCATGGCTAAGGTATTCTCCACCTCGATCTGATCGAAGTATCTTAATACTCTTGCCAAGATGGTTTTGTACTTCATTCTTGAATTATTTGAATTTTTCAAAGGATTCTGATTTATGTGTCATAAGATACACATAACCATATCTACTGAAGTCATCAATAAATGTAATTGAGTACCTGTAACCACCTCTAGCAGCAACATTGAAAGGGCCACATACATCACTATGTATAAGTCCTAACAAGTCTGTTGCTCTTTCGCTATGTCCACTAAAGGGAGTCTTGGTCATCTTGCCTAGAAGGCAAGACTCACATGTCTTATATGATTCAAAATCAAATGAGTCCAGCAGCCCATCCTTATGGAGCTGGGATAAGCGACTCTCATTTTTGTGACCTAAGCGACAATGCCAGAGATAGGTTTGGTTCAACTCATTTGACTTGAACCTTTTGGTACTTATGTTATAGATGGGGCTTTCTAAGTCTAGAATGTAGAGTCCATTCATTAGAGGTGCACTATAATAGAACATATCATTTAAATAAACTGAACAACATTTGTTCTTTGTTATAAATGAAAATCCTTTCTTGTCCAAATAAGAAACCGAAATTATGTTCTTAGTCAAAGCAGGCACATAACAACATTCATCTAGTTCTAGTACAAGCCAGAGGGCAGAGATAGATCATAAGTTCCTACAGCAACAACAACAACTCTTGCTCCATTGCCTACTCGTATGTCCACCTCGCCCTTTGTCAATGCCCTACTATTTTTCAGCGCCTGCACATTGGTACAAATGTGAGATGCACATCCGATATCTAATATCCATGATGAATAAATAGATAGATTGACTTCTATAACATTTATACCTGAAGTAGAAGTCTCACTTCTCTTCTTCTTAAGATTTTCCAGGTATGCCTTGCAGTTACGCTTCCAGTGTCCAGCTTCCTTGCAGTGGAAGAAAGTCCCTTCTTTGGCCACCCCTCCTTTCGGTTTCAGTTCCTTGCCTTTGCCCTTGGCTTGGGACTTTCCCTTACCTTTAGGCTTGCCCTTGCCTTTCTTCTTTTGAACCATCAAAATGGATTCAGATTTTCCCTTCTTAAGGTTGAGTTCAGTAGTTCTCAACATGCTGAGCATCTCAGGTAGTTGCTTATCAATTTCATTCATGTTGTAATTTATGACAAATTGATTGTAGCTTTGTGGCAAAGATTGCAAGATCAAGTCAGTGGCCAGCTCTTGGCCAAGTGGGAATCCCAACCTCTGTAGGTTTTCTATGTACCCAATCATCTTGAGTACATATGGACCTACGGGAGTCCCATCTTGCATCGTGGACTGAAAAATGCTTTAGAGATCTCATATCTCTCATGCCTTGCTTGTCCTTGATATAGTTGATGAAGATGTTCAACCATATCATAAGCATTCATGAACTCGTGTTGCTTATGAAGCTCAGAGTTCATGGTCACGAGCATGAGACATGACGCATCTAATGCATCATCTTGATGCTTCTTGTAAGCATCTTTGTTAGTTCGCAAGGCAGTGGCAGGAGGTGCCTCTGGAATGGACTGCTCCAGAACGTACAGTTTCCTTTCTTGGGTGAGAACGATTCTCAGGTTCCTGTACCAGTCCAAGAAATTAGATCCATTGAGCTTGTCCTATTCAAGGACAGAACGCAAGGAGAGAGTGTTCGTGTTTGTCGACATGGTAATCTATAATATATACAATGTAGAAAATTAATATCATATTCCATTTATCATTTAATTAGGCCTTTAATCAAATGATGCTCCTATTGAATTATAGGATTTTTGTAGAATCGAGTCATGGATGTGGTCAAACCACATTACTAGATTCATACAAACATGCTATAATTCTTGCGGGACAAGATCCACATCATACTAGGCCTTGAGTTAGCTTTGGCTAAATTGCTCAAGACTTAGTATGATCGGTAGGTAACACATTACCGATTACATCTCCATGCAACTCTTGTTTATAGGATCAAGACCCACATTTATAAAATACATTGAGTTAGCTTTGGCTAAATCGCCTAAGATTTAGTGTAAATGCGATCTTATCCTATCTTTCCAACGGTTGGAATATGCCTATAGTTCTACTCGATCCAATTGAGTTAACTAGTTATACTCAATCTAATTGAGCTTATTCTCACCCAAGCCATGATAGACAGAACCAAGATTGTCCCTCCGCACCCTACCAAGATAATATGCGTTGCTCTGCTTTGGTAGATTCAACAACAACAAATGATCGAGGTAGTGATGGGTATCAAAACTTGATAGGAATTTTAGAGTTGATTCGATTAAGATCTAATCTAATCGTGAATGTGTATTATATACGCATCTAGGCCTTTATTATCCTACATTAGCATGCATCACATACATACAAGCGATATACTAGCATGCATCATATACATACAAGCAAAATATTCTAGCATGCATCATATACATACAAGCAAAATTTACTAGCATGCATCACATACATACAAGCAAAAAAAAATAAAAAAAAAAAAATATATATATATATATATATAAATTAATTGTGATGTGGTCATGGCCCTACTACGATCTTCTCAAGCCAATGAGAAGATCGGATGGTCAACCTAGGGTTAGCGACTTCTCCAAGCACCTCCTTGACCGCCATGTGTCGTCGGCTCCCTCCTCGTAACTCCGTCTACAAGTGGACTTTTCACCACTCCATTTTGTACATTACAAACATGAAACCTGAGTTACATTCGAGTCTAAAACTATTTACAATTAGAATTTTAAAAGAAGAGGCACAATGCGTAGGTCGTATAGCCTATACAACATGCACAACCACAAAAACGTCATGCAAGCCGTATTATGAATTACAACACATTTATCATCCAATCATATTGGGGTTGTTGGGACATGACCATCACAGAATTATACATAATTCTAAATTATGTATTTTATACAAATTTGTATAATTTTTCCTATTTTTTTTCAATTTTGAGTCACCTCTCCGTAACGGTCCCTCTAAGCGGTTTTCTGGCGCGATCGCGGGACAATGCCTCTTTTGGGATTAGGGGCAACACCCCTACTCACAAAATGAAATTTGTGAGTGTTCCATCTTGATCTTACAGTGATTTAAGTCGTTGTCCCAAAAACCTAAAGCGAGATTTCGCCGTTCCGGAGAGTTTTTCTCGGTGGGTGAAGCCTATAAGTGTCCCAACACTTGTTGCTTCGACTCTTCGAGAAAAATACCCAAAAATATATATATAAAATAGGAAATTTACATAAACTTACAGATATGTAATTTTTATATCTAATATAAAAACTATAAAAATAAAACACATACATGCTTCGCACGTGGCTCTGATACCATTGTTGGACTTTCCGAGCCGCAAAAATCACTTTTTGCGTTGCGGAAACCTCAGAAGACCGACCACGGATCCATGCAAAGTATAACAAAATTACATGTACATTTTTAAAACCTTAGATCTACCTTATATCTACATGAGAAGAGCATTACCTTTGATGTGACGCCCATCGCTTATCCCGCTCATCCAAATGGCTTGCCGGAACTCGAGAGTGTCAAGTGTACACTCCTCTATTGGTATCCACACAAGCAATAGGTGGAGAAAATCAACCTAGAGTGTGTTAGAACTCATGGAAGTTTCGGCCAAGGAGGATTGGGAGAGAGCAAGAAGGAGAGGAGGAATAAGATGATGAAGTTACACAACTTAACTTCACACACTAATGCACACCATCATAGTGGTCGGCCACATTAGGGGGTTACATGCATGCATGTAACTCCAAGAGACAATGGCTCTTGGTCTCCTTGATGAGGGGGCATCCCATGATGTGTCCATGATGATGTGGAACATCATCATTGGCCGGCCCCCATGGCAAGTCACCATGACATGACAATTGGTCAAGTCAAAATTGACCATTCATCTTCCCTCTCAAGTCAAGTCAAACTTTACCTCTTATCTCCCATTGTTGATCAAATCTAATCACTTGATTCAAGTCAATTTGATTTAATGAATCTCTATTCATTATTGTAAATTGACTCAATGAATCAAATCTAAATTAGACTCATTCAACACTTGAATCAAATTGAGTTTAACTCAATTAGTCTAATTTGGATTACTCTTAATCCAATTTGATTCATCCCATGAACCTAATCCTCATGGTTCATCATATGAACCTAATCTCCATCTAATTGCCCTTTGTGTGTGACCCTATAGGTTCTTGTAACATTGGCATTGCTCCTAAACCGATTTAGGAACATAAGCAATGAGCGGTATCTAGCAACACATCATTGCTACCCAAGTTACAAGAATGTTGAGATCCAACATCACTTTGTGACTAATAATTGTGACTCTCATAATATGTCACAATGCCCCTCTATCCTTGACATCTAAATTTACCAATTGAGGCATAGACCATGTCATCCTCGGTACAATCTATATCTTGAACTCCAAGTAGACTCACTCATATCAAATGAGCTCAATATCTCATAGTGACTTATTTGGGCATGGCCATGCACTTCGTGGTCTCACTCTATCAAGAATAACGATGTCACTCCCGTCATATAGGAGGGATAGATGCCATCTACATCATTCACATCCCTCCTCATAATTTGTTACATACCCAGTAATTGCCTTTATAGTCCACCCATTTACGGGAGATGTTTGACGAAGCCAAAGTATGCAACTCCTTATGTAGGGAACCATGGTGACTTTAGGTTCAAGGACTAATAGTCATACTAATAGTCACATGATAAAGTATATGACACTCATATAACGATCCATGATACATTCTCATGGCGGGTCATTCAGTATATATTCTCCAATGCATACTCATGTGTCAACTTGATATCTCATATCCATGACTTGTGAGATCAAGTCATCGAGTTGACCTACATGCTAGTCTCTACGCATTAACATTGTCCCTGAATATTAATACTTGACTAGGAATGATTAAGAGTAGTGTTCTCTATATCATCTCATTATCGATTCAACCAATCGATTAATATAGATAAGAACCTTCTACTCAAGGACGTTATTATACTTAGCTATTAGGAACCAATACAAGTAAATATAATAACATGCCTTTATAAATAGGAATATGATACACTAAAGTCCATACAACAATCATCACATGATTGGCTCTAGGGCTTTCACTAACAGTGCGGCCTTGGGGTGTTGTTCTTCGCCCATCAGACACGGCCGTGTGAATCCACACGCCCAGGCCATGTCCCACTCTGCATCTAGCTGCGAAAGTCCTTCTATTGCTCCGTAAATGCGTCTTTATCACCAGAAAGCTAACCTGCACACTAAAGTAAAATGAGCAGACCTCTGAACTAGAAAATAGGCAATGTGTGCAAGAATAGAGTAGCATATGCATGAAACTAATGCAAAATGTAACAATATGTGAGCGAAAATGACTCCTAAAACCCTATATGTTTTGCTCATGTCACTTCCCCCAGACATAAATCTTTGCTTGTCCTCAAGCAAACCTTAGTGCCATAAAATTTTTAAAAAGATATTGTTCCATAATTAGCATGCTAACTAAATTTATGAGGTGGTATTTGCAATCAAAGCAAAATAGATATGTTCTAAAAATTCACTAAGTTAGCTTGTCGTGCTCTAGCTAGGCAAATCATTCTTAGGGGATGCTCATTCCATGGTGAGTTAAGTCGTCACCCCATAGCTTTCCTAAGGTTTCTGACTCTTAGGCACTTACCTGCCCAAAGCGAGGGTCGTTCCCTAGATCTAGCATAAAGTCTCAAAGGCATACTTGGTATTGAGAGAAATTGGGAGGTGTTTCCCCAGTAATCTAACTTGGTCTCAAAGGGGCACCTAGCCATTTCCACCCACGGCAACTATTTTTTTATCCCTCATAATCTTTTTTTTCAGCTCATAGGGATTTTGATTGTTTCGAATGGGATTACACAATCCGAGCATCTCCAGTAACTAAAATGCTAAACCTAGAGTCACCTATGGATTCCAAAGTACTAGACTATTGAAGTGAATCATAACTAGGTATGTACTAGATTCTCCCTGTCTGACTGTTCGACGTGTGTAAGTGCAAAAATAGAGCTAACCAATGTAAGTATAGAACATTCAATAGAGCACATAGAATAAAATACCACAAGATAAATGGAGTCAAGCTACCTATGGGAACAATTCATGCAAGCAACTTTCAAAAATACTACTGAGGTAACTTTACATACACCAGAAATTAAGTACTGAAAGGAACTAAACAACTCATACATGCATGAACAACTGAAAATACCAAAAAAAGAAACTACTACTAGGAAAACAAAACAAAATAGATTTTGGGGTCCCCCAGACTTAAACAAAAGTATACCTCTAATATGGTGGACGAGGTGGAAAGTCTGGGAGCCTGGGCATCTCTGGATCCTAGGAGAACCTGCTGCTGAGCCGCTGATGCCACATATACATGTGGTCGATCTGAGAGCTGGTGGATGCAGCACGCTTGCTCCTCCTCCCAGCCCATCAGGCTCGGGCTGGTGTGCATATGCTGTCGCATCTCCCTGTGGTAAGCTGCCTCATCCTGGCAACGAGCAACCTCCTATTGGAAGTATATGCGGGCCTCATTATAGAACTCCTCTGCCCGCTGGAAATGCTCCCGGAATCCCTGGAACTCCGCCTGCTAGTAGGCGCTCTACTCCTCCCATCGCTGCCTCTGCGTCTGCTGCTCAGTGTAAATGTCGTCGAGGCGCAATCGGAACTCCGAGAAATCATATGCCGACATACCTGCATCATGCTCAAAAGTAGAAAAAAATGGTGGCGCAGGTGTAGGCTCATTTCGGCGTGGACTAGGTGGGCTCCTATGTATGTGTGAACTGGAGGGAGAGTGGTACAAAGGTGGAGAGATGGGCGTTGATGTCGATGGTATCTCATGAGGAGGGGACTCCACTATCAGGTCTAAGCGCCAATTGGCTCGTATAGCTATAGTGGTACGATCTTGATCGGGGAGCCTAAGGGTCATAAGATTTTTCCTTACATAGCATAAGGAGTCTCCTTCTCTTATAATCATTTTCATGGCCATGCATACTCCTAGGTCGATCCTAGGCCTCCCCTCTATACTCTCCAATGTTGTGTAGTCGTACCCCATCCTATAACAAATGTGGGTAAGTAGGCCTCCCACATTGATCTCTCCGCGTGCTGCTTTGCCCATCTTCACTAAGTGTCTGATGAAGTGGGACCCTACATCGATGCTACTCCTCTCATGTAGCATGTCCCATAGGCAAAGCAACTCACTGGCTCTCACTACACCGTCACTCTTCCCACAACCAAATATAGTACTGGCCATGACACGGTGAAGGCATCGAAAGACGGTGTTTTAGAGATGCGACGCTTTGGCCCTAGAAGGGTCATAAACGTGCTCCCCTATCAACTCAGTTCAAATGAAATGAGAGTTGTACCCATTAGGGATTCTTCTCTCTCCCCCACTTAGCAAGCCAAAGCATGAGTTCCATTGGTGAAAGGTCCACTCATGCTCAATATTAAAAACTCTAAAAGTTATCCTACCCTCCTCACTCTCTCTACCCGTTAAAACTTCCGCCTCTAAAGAACTCAAAAATTCCAAAACTATCCTAGGGTAGGTTAGGTGCCTTATTCTCATAATCTCATCCCACCCCATTTTTTGAAATAGGGTTTGCATGTCACCCAACAAACCTAAAGATCCAAGCAAATCCTCATCTAAGTACCTAGTAGCAGTAAGTTTATGAGTAGAGAGCATATTGAACCTATCTCTATGCTCATTATTGTGAAAAAGTAGAGGGGGTAGGGCATTACCCTCTTCCGGAGCTTGGGGAGCGTCAGCTCTTCTTGTTCGTCGCTCCGAGGCACCGGATCGGGATGCTACGGTCTTGGTCCGCCTCATTCTTGCTCCTTTTGGCTTCTAAAGAGGTTGAAAATGCTTCTAGAGGAAGGGGAAAGCGAAATCACATGGCCAGGGCAAGAACTTTTGAAGCACACAGTGCAAATGAGGTGAAAACGCACGGCTGACCCCTTTTAACCTCACGCGCCATGGTCGTGTGAAAACACACGGCCAGGCCATGTGCGCCTCTAGTCAAGTGGGCACGGCTGTGGGAAAACCCACGTCCAGGCCTTGTGCCCCCATTTTTCGCCCCTTTTATGCACCATGGCCCGAATTTGTTCATACACTTCGTCGTGTAGACTAATATGAGTTTCATTTTTGCCTAGAAAGTTCTTTTCTACTCCTAACTCTAAATGTGATGGAAATCAAAACTAAAGTCTAACACATGTATGCAATGCAATAGAAAAAAAGGGAAATCTACAATTAAACTTGGGTTGCCTCCCAAGAAGCGCTTTGTTTAAGGTCGTTTAACTCGACCGCACTCTTCTATCAACTCAGCTCTGGTGGTTCAGTGAACCTCCATTCATCCATCTCGGGATCCGCATCTGGAGGTTCCGACTTCAATCTTCTAATCGTGAAGCCGTCAAAGTAGGAAGCTCTTTGCTCCGAAAGACTGAAAAGGATGATCTCCCCGTCTACCTCCAGGGAGATCCGGTGTGCCTTCATATCTATGCATGCTCCTGCGGTTGCTAGAAAAGTCCTTCCCAGAATGATAGGATTCTGGGGATTCGGTCCTTTGTCCAGTATGATGAAGTCCGTGGGTATCACAAAATCTTCAATCATCACTGGAACGCGTGGTAGCAGGCCAACGGGCTCCTTCACTGAGTCATCCCCCATACGAATACCAAGATTCGCTGGTTGGAGCCCGCTCAGTCCCATCTTCAGAAAATATGCATAGGGCATCACACTGACTGATGACCCCAAGTTGCATAGAGATTCGTCGAAACTCTCCCCATAAATTGAGCAGGGAATAATGAATTCACCAGGGTCCTCAAGCAATACTGGGATTTTCTCTTCAAACTCAGCTTGGTCAGGTACGGTGGAAATCATGGCTACACACCCCTTAGAGAATTAGCTACTTTGCCTTACTCCTTCCTCCTTTCCTTAGCTCGCTGGAGAGTTCTTCGCAGGTTGTGACACAGATTGGGCTATTTGGGCCACTTGTGTCTCCAACATCCTAGTATGACTTGCAAGGCCGTCAACGGTTGCTTCAAGTCTCTCAGTGCTTCTTCAGACTTTTGATGCTAGCGACGGAATTCCTCATTGGCCTTAGTTTGGGTAGCGATGAAGTCCTCCATCATCTATTCCAATCGGGACTTCTGTGGTCACTGCCCATTGCCCTGGTGCTGCCCGTATCCTCCGGATGGTTGGGGGTTTCCCGAGTTAATTTTGTAGGAGAATTTTGGGTGACTCCTCCATCCGCGACTATAGGTATTAGAGTATGGGTTGTGAGGCCTTTGATCATAGTCCCCAATCATGTCACACTACTTAATCTGCTCATCCGAAATCCCTTGCCCTACATAGTGGTCCTCACGAGATACTGCCGCTCCTTCTCCAAAGTCGATAGTGTAGGGGATCGATCGGTGTGTATTGGCCGGCTAGAGGGGGGGTGAATAGCCCTCTTTCGTTTGGTGGTGGAATTTGCTCGTCTACAAAGAAATTAGCACAACGGAAACAAAACAAGACAAGCAAATAGAAATAAGAATACAAACTATGCTAACACCGAAATGTAACGTGGTTCACGGCTACGCTGCTAATCCACGGTCCCGATTCATCCCCGGTGAATCACTCCGCAACAAATTCACTATCGGTCTCTCCTTTGCACTAAGCTAGGTGGAGGTAACCCTTACAACTCAAGAACACTCTTTCTTTTACAATAGATGTGAAAGAAAACTAAGAGAAGGAGTTTGAATCTTGTGGAGCACTTGGATGATCACTTAGAGCATAAGCATTAGCCATCCAAAAGTCCACAACCTCTCTTTTTATAGAGAGGGATGATTTCTTTCCGTTGGCCGCCACCAGTTGACTGCTGCCCTTGGCAGTCGACTGCCGCCACTACAATGGCCTCCGAACACGTCGGATCCCGACCGTTTTAGTCCAACGGATCCCTTGGCAGTCGACTGATTTAACCATCAGTCAACTTCTGCCTACGTAGTCGACTGCCCAGTCGGCTACGAGAGGTTCTTGTTGGGTTTCCGGCACCGCGGTGTGTGTGTGTTCGATCACGTTTCATAAACATGAACACAGCGGAAGCAATAAAAATAATAAATCTACATTTATTACAACACACACAACACACACATGCATATTACAACAAGTGTAGACATAACCGTAAATTTAAATTTGCAATAAAAGGAAATTTATCTACGTTATACCTTTCGTATGACGTGTAGCGGGAACGGCATCAACCGGAACGATCCTCGCTAGAATCGTCTCTATCCGTATCCACGCCGAGTTCCTCGGGATGACTTCGCTAAGCCACGAGCTTCGTCTTCATACGGGTTACTAGCCTCGTGTTGAAGACGATGTGATCGAGAGATGTTCACGATCCGAATCCAAATTCGGATCCTAATACGAGTTCTCAAAACTCGCTTCTCCGGAGAGGTATTCGTCAACCAATTGACGAATCCTTCGTCCTCCACCTCAGAGGATTACCGGAGATCGAATCCCTGGTAAGTTAGCCGCTGTCGGAGCTCTAACCGTCGTCCAAACGACGCTCCAATGAGAGGAGAACAAGCTGTCCAGAAAACTTGACAGCTTTGGTGGAGGTGATGGGCGCCGGCCAACCAAGGGAGATAGAGCTCACCTTGATGCCAAACTTGAAGGAGATCAGAGTTCAATTGGCGATTGGGTCGGCTGACCACGGATGCGGTTGGAGCCTCAAGGTGGGCGGCGGCAAGGAGGAGGAGAGTTGGCGCCGAATTTCTCCAAGGAGAGGTGGGCGGCAACTAGGTTTAGGGCTTTTTGGATTAGGGCTTAATTATCCCTTAAGCCCTCTTTTATAGAGAACTAATTCTCTTAATGGTTATTGGATCATAACCATTAGGCCTGTTAACCCGCTCCATTAAGATAAGTTAAAATAAACCAAACCATGATGGTTTATTTTAAGTTAAAACGAACCGAACCAACTTTTGGTTCATTCGTTTAAAATAAACCAAACCCTTTGGTTTATTCTCCTCCATTGGATTAGAACCAAACTATTTTGGTTCATCCATTATGTCTTCATAAGACACGGCCCATCCATGCTTCCATTGCGACTGAAACGATTTCATGCTCACTTCATGTTATGTCCAACCAAACCTAGTTTCTCTCGGTTTGAGAATCCCATTCTCAAGCTGGTTTTAAATCCTTTGGATTACGCTCGTTGTGCGTGTGACCAAATAGGTTCTCGATTTATGTTGGTCGTCTATAATTAACCATTAATTATAGAACGATCATGAGTGGCACCTAGTAGTACATCATGATCCCCAATAAACCGAAAAGATCAACGGTTGATCCAGAACTATTTCTGAAACCCTTCAGCAGCTCGAATGATTCGTGCCCCATTCCCTTCACTCATCTTATACCCACTTGGTTCAGGACATGGTCTATAGTGTCAGTCCCCACTAGGCTGACTACGTCACACCTAGCCCAAGTATCATTTCCTCGTCCTACGGATTCTAGTTACTCCACATGTATCAAAGAGTACCTTACTCTAAACATGTAATGCTTTGGCAAAAAGACTTTAGTAACAATCTGACGAGAGGCCATGGGTATACATCTCCTCGCAAAGAGTGGTGAATCCTTTATAGGCTATTCAAACACCTTCGTTCATTTCGACTTTTACCCAATCATCCCGGGTCCACATCTCCTTAGAGATGTTTGCTTAAGATGTCAAAGCATAAGTCTCCATGATCAAGATGACTTGAATACCGCAAGTCAAAGGAACATCGCACTTAAGCTAAAGTAAGAACTTCATTGACATATCTATATATGCAGAGAACTATATGAAGTCTTACGGCTGGTCACTCCAATGAACTAGTTACCATAACTAGCATCCACGATTAACTCCGGACATCACAATGTCTCCAGCCAGTGAGAATCAGCTGCTTGGATACACCAAGGAGTATACCTCGTGCTAGTCTCGACAGAATCGATGGTGTCCAAATCCAACAATTCATCAACTAGGGATAATTCCGATACATCACAATTACACATGTAGAGATACTCACTAGTTGTGATCCAATCACAAATTCTCTCATGCTGTGAATTGTATCATGGACATTCAGTAAATGAGTTTAAGATCCAATCAAATACATCAAAACATGTACACTCAAATAGTGAATCTTCATTTATTAAATAAATGATATGTCCATAAGACGATTGCCTTAGGACACCTCTCATATATTACTAACAAACTTCCACTTGGCCTAATGTCAATCGCTACGGTATCCAATACCATAAGCTCTAACATTACCCTCAAACTTACTTTGAGGTAATGCCTTAGTCAAAGGATCCGCTAAGTTCCTTTCAGTGGGGTTTTTCTCGATTTGTATTTCCTTCCTACTAATAATCTCTCTGATCAAATGATAGCGGCGAAGCACATGTTTGGATCATTGATGAGACCAAATCAAGTTCATAGATGAACTTCTTGATCCAAAGTCAAGCGATTCCGCCTTAGTGGCGAGAATCCGCTATAGTGTCAAGCTTGGAACCTTTCCAACTTATTGTGCCTCCATTCTAGGTGAATACATACCTGCATCGAGACATGGAATCATCCTTGTATGCATGCGGAGTCATCCGTATACCCACGTATCACCATGTACCCTTCTCCATATATTAGGAACGCATCCTTAGTTCTTCTTAAGTACTTAAGGATCATCTTAATCGCACCCAATGATCCATTCCTCGGATCGATCGTATCTGCCGTGACACTCGTGAGCATACGATATATTGGGCCTCATACATAACATAGCATACATGATAGATCCTATTGCGGATGCATAGGGAATCTTACTCATGCAAATCCTCTCGTCTTCTGTGCGCGGACACATAGACTTCGAAAGGTGTATCCCATGCCTGATGGGTAGGAAACCTTTCTTGGATTCCCACATGCTAAACCTCTTTAGCACTCGGTCTATATATGTAGACTGTGAAAGACCAAGCAACCGTTTCGATCTATCTCTATAGATCTTAATCCCGAGGATGTAGGTTGCTTCTCCCAGGTCTTTCATGGACAATGTCTTGGATAACCAAACCTTAACTGACTGTAAGATTGAAACATCGTTTCCTTTAAGTAATATCTCATCGACATACAATACTAGGAACACGACTGCACTCCCACTAACCTTCTTATACACACATGGTTCGTCTGGATTTTGTGAGAAATCAAACTTTTTGATCATCTCATCAAAACGGATATTCCAGCTCCTGGATGCTTGCTTCAATCCATAAATGGACCGTCGCAATTTGCATACCTTGGTTTTTTCAACCGATGTGAAACCCTCAGGTTGTACCATATACACGTCCTCGAGCAGGTTTCCATTAAGGAAAGCTGTTTTCACATCCATCTGCCATATCTCATAATCATAATGAGCCGCTATGGCCAGGAGCATCCGAATGGATTTAAGCATAGCTACAGGCGAATAGGTTTCGTCATAATCAACACCTTGCTTTTGACGATATCCTTTTGCCACCAATCTAGCCTTATAGGTAATCATATTACCATCCATATCGGTTTTCTTCTTGAAAACCCACTTGCACCCTATAGGCATTATGCCTTCAGGTGGGTCAACCAAGTTCCAAACTTGGTTTTCATACATGGAATTCATTTCCGACTTCATGGCACCAAGCCACTTATCCCTTTCTGAACTTGTCAGCACTTCTTCATAACTGGTAGGCTCCTCATCATCAATGAGTAACACGTCGTTCGATTCACTTATGAGAAATCCATATCTCTATAGAATATTGCATGTTCTACCAGATATATGAAGATGTGGTGTTACAATAGGTCCAGTCGATTGCTCATCACTATGAGTTGTCAGCTGTTGTGCTTCACCAGGTATCTCATCAATGTCTATTTGAGTCTCTCGAGCCTCCTCAAGCTCGACGACACTCCCACTGTTTTCTTGCAAGAGAAACTCTTTCTCTAGAAACACAGCATGCCTTGAAACAAACACCTTTTGTTCCACAAGATGATAGAATTGGTAACTCCTTGTTTCCTTAGGGTATCCAATAAATATACATTTATCAGACTTAGCATCCAATTTGTCTGATACTGTCCGCTTAACATAAGCAGGACAACCCCATATCTTCAAGGTTTCTTACTATTCCATATCTCATATGGAGTAGTTGAGACTACCTCGATAGGCATTCTGTTTAACAAGTAAACAGCTGTCTGAAGTGCATAGCCTCAAAAGGACATGGGAAGATTCACATGATTCATTATTGACCTGACCATGTCCAACAAGGTCTGGTTACGCCTCTCAGATACACCATTATGCTGTGGTGTATATGGCGGAGTCCATTGAGACAATATGTCATTGTCTCTTAGATAATCAAGAAACTCTTGACTTAAGTATTCACCACCTCAATCCGATCGAAGTATTTTAATACTCTTGTCATGTTGTTTCTCTACTTCATTTCTGAATTCTTTGAACCTTTCAAAGGCTTCAGACTTGTGTTTCATCAAGAACACATACCCAAACCGTGAGTGATTATCGGTGAAGGTAATGAAGTAGCTATAGCCTCCTTAAGATTGAGTTGACTTAGGTCCAGATACATTAGTATGTATTAGACCTAGTAACTCTCCCACTCGTTCACCTTTTCCAGTAAAAGGTAACTTAGTCATCTTGCCTTTTAAGCATGATTCACATGTATCGTATGAATCCAAATCAAACGATTCCAGAATTCCACATCTGTGTAATTCGGACATGCGTTTCTTGCTTACATGGCCAAGATGACAATGTCACATATATGAGTCTATTTGATTATCTTTTCGAGCACGCTTGTTGTCGCTTCGATATTGCAAATGTCACTGGATACGTCCAATGTATAAACACCATTGCTTAAAGTTCCAGTCCCATAAAGAACTCCATTCAAAGTTATGTAACAACAATTGTTACTAAAAGTCAATGGTACCCATTTATATTTAAACAAGAAATAGAAATGATGTTCTTTATCAACGAAGAAACATAAAAGCAATTGTCCAGTTCTAAGACAAGTCATGCAGGGAGTTTCAACAAATATGTTCCGATGGCGAGTGTAGCAACCTTTGCTCCATTCCCAACACGTAAATTTGACTCTCCCTTGACAAGTCTTCTTCTATTCCTTAGCCCATGTATGTCATTACATATATGTGAGCCACACCCAGTATCCAATACCCAAGTGTCTGAGGAAATATAATTACAATCAATAACAAAGATATATGAAAAAGATGGAGCATCTTATGCCTTATTCTTCTTCACAGACTCAAGATAAATCTTGCAATTTCTTCGCCAATGGCCCTACTTGCCATAATGATGGCAAGTGCCCTTTTGAGCTGGTTTTGCCATTTTAGCCTTTTTCTTCTTCCCCTTTTGTTATTCCTTTGACTCCCTCTTAGAACCTTTCTTCCAGGAATCAACTAACAACACCGTCCCCTACTCATGCTTCTCAGAAGACTCCACAGTCTTTAGCATGTTGAGCAGTACCACAGATGAACCTTCTTGCATCTCAGAGGTGAAGAGGAGCTTGGAGACTTCGAACCTTTCGAATCTCACTTGCTTATCAAACAACTCATAAAGATGAAGGACTACGATATGAGCATCCATATGCTCATGCTGCTTCCGTAGCTTGGGTTCCATCATGGCTAGCATGATGCAACTCATTTGTTCAGAATCACTCACATGTTTCTGATAGGCCAACAATTGGTCCAGAGTTGCATTGTCACTAGGACGGGTGGGAAGAGGCGCTTCGAGGAAATTTGCAAGCTTTTCAACCTTGAGAACAATTCTCAAGTTTCTAAGCCAGTCCAAGAAGTTCGGCCAAGTTAATTTATTCGAATCCAAAATGGAACGCAAATTCAATGACATCATGATCAATCTTAGAAATAAAAAATGAGCATATATGAGAAAGATGATTTTAAAATGCATCATTATACATTCATAAATCCCATTCATTTTTTGAATTTCAAAAAACCCAAAATCACTTCGGGAGATCGTAGGTCCATCTCCGAATGGGCTGATATCCATCATAGTTATGAACAACCTTGGAGAGAGTCCAACAAGCCATTCATAACTACGACGGTAGGTATCAACTATACCGATTGCATATCACGTATATGCAACTATCACAATGTGCTATCAACTAATTGAATGTTCACACATACATCAGGTTGTTAACACATTAACAAGTATGCATCATATGCATAGCACCCAACTTCACCTCCCTTTACATAGACCTTGGAGAGAGTCCAACAAGCCGATGCTCCAGGTTAAAGCCAACCCATTAATCGAGAAATAGTTTTAATATGGTTAGAGCGCATTCAACCAATTAGCCCAGCTTGGAGAGAGTCCAACAACCAAAGCTAACGATTGACCTCTGACTCTTACCATATTAGTATTAAACTATTCCATGGTTTGAACATGTTCGGGTTCGAGCCGGGGTTGGAGAGAGTCCAATAACCCAAACAAGAAACGGAACTCTGGTTCTAACTATATTAATGGAAGGTGTAGGCTTTAATATTGAGTTAGGGTTTTTATGTCTCATCCTCTTTGCATGAAAATAATAATTATCTACATGGCATGACATAAATCTACATGTCACGACACGCATGGCATAATGATATGCATCTAATGCAATTACATGACATACAAATATGTCATGTACATAATTTCCTTATTTGTCATAATTATTTATGGAAATAAAATATGTTTAAGATTTGATTCTCCAAATCAAATCATGATTAAATTAGGAAACAAATTTCCAAATCTAATCACATATTTTATTTATGGAAATAGTTGATTAAGGAAAATCAATTTAGGAAACCAATTTCCTAAATCATCAAAACTACTTATGGAAATAAAATATTTTAAGATTTGATTTCCCAAATCAAATCATGATTAAATTAGGAAACAAATTTCAAGAATCTAATCAAATATTTTATTTATGGAAAATATCAATTTCCATAAATACTTCCAACTTTCCAAAAGTGGAAGATTTCCATAAATACTTCTAGACTTTCCAAAATTAAAAATTTCCATAAATACTTCTAAATTTCCAAAATTAGAAAATTTCCAAAAATAACATTATGACTATGGCAAAACCATTTTACGATTATGTCGAAACCCAACCTGGGCTCTGATACCACTGTTGGGTTTCCGGCACCGCGGCGTGTGTGTGTTCGATCACGTTTCGTAAACATGAACACAGCGGAAGTAATAAAAATAATAAATCTACATTTATTACAACACACACAACACACGCATGCATATTACAACAAGTGTAGACATAACCGTAAATTTAAATTTGCAATAATAGGAAATTTATCTACGTGATACCTTTCGTATGACGTGTAGCGGGAACGGCATCAACCGGAACGATCCTTGCTAGAATCGTCTCTATCCGTATCCACGCCGAGTTCCTCGGGATGACTTCGCTAAGCCACGAGCTTCGTCTTCGTACAGGTTACTAGCCTCGTGTTGAAGACGACGTGATCGAGAGATGATCACGATCCGAATCCAAATTCGGATCCTAATACAAGTTCTCAAAACTCGCTTCTCCGGAGAGGTATTCGTCAACCAATTGATGAATCCTTCGTCCTCCACCTCAGAGGATTACCGGAGATCGAATCTCCGGTAAGTTAGCTGCTGTCGGAGCTCTAACCGTCATCCAAACGATGCTCCGACGAGAGGAGAACAAGCTGTCCAGAAAACTGGACAGCTTTGGTGGAGGTGATGGGCGCCGGCCAACCAAGGGAGATAGAGCTCACCTTGATGCCAAACTTGAAGAAGTCAGCACCTTCGGGCGCGGTTGGAGCCTCAAGGTCGGCGGCGGCAAGGAGGAGGAGAGTTGGCGCCGAATTTCTCCAAGGAGAGGTGGGCGGCAACTAGGTTTAGGGCTTTTTGGATTAGGGCTTAATTATCCCTTAAGTCCTCTTTTATAGAGAACTAATTCTCTTAATGGTTATTGGATCATAACCATTAGGCCCGTTAACCCACTCCATTAAGATAAGTTAAAATAAACCAAACCATGATGGTTTATTTTAAGTTAAAACGCACCGAACCAACTTTTGGTTCATTCGTTTAAAATAAACCAAACCCTTTGGTTTATTCTCCTCCATTGGATTAGAACCAAACCATTTTGGTTCATCCATTATGTCTTCATAAGACACAGCCCATCCACGCTTCCATTGCGACTGAAACGATTTCATGCTCGCTTTATGTTTGGTCCAACCAAACCTAGTTTCTCTCGGTCTGAGAATCCCATTCTCAAGCTCGTTTTAAATCCTTTGGATTACGCTCGTTGTGCATGTGACCAAATAGGTTCTCGGTTTATGTTGGCCGTCTATAATTAACCATTAATTATAGAACGATCATGAGTGGCACCTAGTAGTACATCATGATCCCCAATTAACCGAAAAGATCAACGGTTGATCCAGAACTATTTCTGAAACCCTTCAGTAGCTCGAATGATTCGTGCCCCATTCCCTTCACTCATCTTATACCCACTTGGTTCAGGACATGGTCTATAGTGTCAGTCCCCACTAGGCTGACTACGTCACACCTAGCCCAAGTATCATTTCCTCATCCTACGGATTCTAGTTACTCCACATGTATCGAAGAGTACCTTACTCTAAACATGTAATGCTTTGGCCAAAGACTTTAGTAACAATCCGACGAGAGGCCATGGGTATACATCTCCTCGCAAGGAGTGGTGAATCCTTTATAGGATATTCAAACACCTTCGATCATTTCGACTTATACCCAATCATCCCGGGTCCACATCTCCTAAGATATATTTGCTTAAGATGTCAAAGCATAAGTCTCCATGATCAAGATGACTTGAATACCGCAAGTCAAAGGAACATCGCACTTAAGCTACAGTTAGAACTTCATTGACATATCTATATATGCAGAGAACCATATGAAGTCTTACGGTTGGTCACTCCAATGAACTAGTTACCATAACTAGCATCCACGATTAACTCCGGACATCACAATGTCTCCAGCAAGTGAGAATCAGCTGCTTGGATACACCAAGGAGTATACCTCGTGCTAGTCTCGACAGAATTGATGGTGTCCAAATCCATCAATTCATCAACTAGGGATAATTCCGATACATCACAATTACACATGTAGAGATACTCACTAGTTGTGATCCAATCACAAATTCTCTCATGTTGTGAATCGTATCGTGGACATTCAGTAAATGAGTTTAAGATCCAATCAAATACCTCAAAACTTGTACACTCAAATAGTGAATCTTCATTTATCAAATAAATGGTATGACCATAAGACGATTGCCTTAGGACACCTCTCATATATTACTAACAAACTCCCACTTGGCCTAATGTCAATCGCTACGGTATCCAATACCATAAGCTCTAACATTACCCACAAACTTACTTTGAGGTAATGCCTTAGTCAATGGATCCGCTAAGTTCCTTTCAGTGGGGTTTTTCTCGATTTGTATTTCCTTCCAACTAATGATCTCTCTGATCAAATAATAGCGGCGAAGCACATGTTTGGATCATTGATAAGACCACATCAAGTTCATAGATGAACATCTTGATCCAAATCGCTTCCTTTGCTGCTTCCAAAGATGCAACGTATTCTGCCTTAGTGGCAAAATCCGCTATAGTGTCAAGCTTGGAACCTTTCCAACTTATTGCGCCTCCATTCTAGGTGAATACATACCCAGACTGAGACATGGAATCATCCTTGTCTGTCTGGAGATGTCATCCGTATACCCACGTATCACCATGTACCCTTCTCCATATATTAGGAACGCATCCTTAGTTCTTCTTAAGTACTTAAGGATCATCTTAACAGCCACCCAATGATCCATTCCTGGATCAGACTGGTATCTGCTCGAGACACTCAGAGCATACGATATATTGGGCCTCATACATAACATAGCATACATGATAGATCCTATTGCGGATGCATAGGGAATCTTACTCATGCAAATCCTCTCGTCTTCTGTGCGCGGACACATAGACTTCGAAAGGTGTATCCCATGCCTGATGGGTAGGAAACCTTTCTTGGATTCCGACATGCTAAACCTCTTTAGCACTCGGTCTATATATGTAGACTGCGAAAGACCAAGCAACCGTTTCGATCTATCTCTATAGATCTTAATCCCGAGGATGTAGGTTGCTTCTCCCAGGTCTTTCATGGACAATGTCTTAGATAACCAAACCTTAACTGACTGTAAGATTGAAACATCATTTCCTATAAGTAATATGTCATCGACATACAATACTAGGTACACGACTGCACTCCCACTAACCTTCTTGTACACACAAGGTTCGTCTGGATTTTGTGAGAAATCAAACTTTTTGATCATCTCATCAAAATGGATATTCCAGCTCCTGGATGCTTGATTCAATCCATAAATAGACCGTCGCAATTTGATACCTTGGTTTTTCAACCGATGTGAAACCCTCAGGTTGTACCATATACACGTCCTCGAGCAGGTTTCCATTAAGGAAAGTTGTTTTCACATCCATCTGCCATATCTCATAATCATAATGAGCCGCTATGGCCAGGAGCATCCGAATGGATTTAAGTATAGCTACAGGTGAATAGGTTTCGTCATAATCAACACCTTGCTTTTGACGATATCCTTTCGCCACCAATCTAGCCTTATAGGTAATCACATTACCATCCATGTCGGTTTTCTTCTTGAAAACCCACTTGCACCCTATAGGCTTTATGCCTTCAGGTGGGTCAACCAAGTTCCAAACTTGGTTTTCATACATGGAATCCATTTCGGACTTCATGGCACCAAGCCACTTATCCCTTTCTGAACTTGTCAGCACTTCTTCATAACTGGTAGGCTCCTCATCATCAATGAGTAACACGTCGTTCGATTCACTTACGAGAAATCCATATCTCTCAGAATATCATGTGTTCTACCAGATCTACGAAGATGTGGTGTTACAATAGGTCCAAATGATTGCTCATCACTATGAGTTGTCTACCGCTGTGCTTCACTGTATCTCATCAATGTCTATTTGAGTCTCTCGAGCCTCCTCAAGCTCGACGACACTCCCATCGCTTTCTTGCAAGAGAAACTCTTTCTCTAGAAACACAAAGATGCCTCAAACAAACACCTTTGTTCCACAGATGATAGAATTGGTAACCCCTTGTTTCCTTAGGGTATCCAATAAATAGACATTTATCGACTTAGCATCCAATTTGTCCGATACACCGCTTCACATAAGTGACAACCCCATATCTTCAAGTAAGATACATGAGGTTTCTTACTATTCCATATCTCATAATGGAGTAGTTGAGACTACCTTGGTAGGCATTCCGCTTAACAAGTAAACAAATGTCAAGTGCATAGCCCCAAAAGGACTTGGGAAGAGTGATGATTCATCATTGACTGACCATGTCCAACAAGGTCCTAGCCTCTCGATACACCATTATGTCCGTGGTGTATATGACGGAGTCCATTGAGACAATATGTCATTGTCTCTTAGATAATCAAGAAACTCTTGACTTAAGTATTCACCACCTCAATCCGATCGAAGTATTTTAATACTCTTGTCATGTTGTTTCTCTACTTCATTTCTGAATTCTTTGACCCTTTCAAAGGCTTCAGACTTGTGTTTCATCAAGAACACATACCCAAACCGTGAGTGATTATCGGTGAAGGTAATGAAGTAGCTATAGCCTCCTTAATCTTGAGTTGACTTAGGTCCAGATACATTAGTATGTATTAGACCTAGTAACTCTCCCACTCGTTCACCTTTTCCAGTAAAAGGTAACTTAGTCATCTTGCCTTTTAAGCATGATTCACATGTATCGTATGAATCCAATTCAAACGATTCCAGAATTCCACATATGTGTAATTCGAACATGCATTTCTTGCTTACATGGCCAAGATGACAATGCCACATATAGGAGTCTATTTGATTATCTTTTCGAGTACGCTTGTTGCTCGCTTCGATATTGCAAATGTCACTAGATACGTCCAATGTATAAACACCATTGCTTAAAGTTCCAGTCCCATAAAGAACTCCATTCAAAGTTATGTAACAACAATTGTTACTAAAAGTCAAATGGTACCCATTTCTATTTAAACAAGAAATAGAAATGATGTTCTTTATCAACGAAGAAACATAAAAGCAATTGTCCAATTCTAAGACAAGTCCTGCAGGGAGTTTCAACAAATACGTTCCGATGGCGAGTGAAGCAACCTTTGCTCCATTCCCAACACGTAAATTTGACTCTCCCTTGACAAGTCTTCTTCTATTCCTTAGCCCATGTATGTCATTATATATATGTCAGCCACACCCAGTATCCAATACCCAAGTGTCTGAGGAAATATAATGACAATCAATAACGAAGATATATGAAAAAGATGGAGCATCTTATGCCTTATTCTTCTTCACAGACTCAAGATAAATCTTGCAATTTCTTCGCCAATGGCCCTACTTGCCATAATGATGGCAAGTGCCCTTTTGAGCTGGTTTTGCCATTTTAGCCTTTTTCTTCTTCCCCTTCTGTTGTTCCTTTGACTCCCTCTTAGAACCTTTCTTCCAGGAATCAACTAACAACACCGTCCCCTGCTCATGCTTCTCAGAAGGGTCCATAGTCATCAGCATGTTGAGCAGTACCACAGATGAACCTTCTTGCATCTCAGAGGTGAAGAGGAGCTTGGAGACTTCGAACCTTTCGAATCTCACTTGCTTATCAAACAACTCATAAAGATGAAGGACTACGATATGAGCATCCATATGCCCATGCTGCTTCCGTAGCTTGGGTTCCATCATGGCTAGCATGATGCAACTCATTTGTTCAGAATCACTCACATGTTTCTGATAGGCACCCAATTGGTCCAGAGTTGCATTGTCACTAGGACGGGCGGGAAGAGGCGCTTCAAGGAAATTTGCAAGCTTTTCAACCTTGAGAACAATTCTAAAGTTTCTAAGCCAGTCCAAGAAGTTCGGCCCAGTCAATTTATTCGAATCCAAAATGGAACGCAAATTCAAAGACATCATGATCAATCTTATAAATACAAAATGAGCATATTTGAGAAAGATGATTTTAAAATGCATCATTATACATTCATAAATCCCATTCATTTTTCGAATTTCAAAAAACCCCAAAATCACTTCGGGAGATCGTAGGTCCATCTCCGAATGGGCTGATATCCATCATAGTTATGAACAACCTTGGAGAGAGTCCAACAAGCCATTCATAACTACGACAGTAGGTATCAACTATACCGATTGCATATCACGTATATGCAACTATCACAATGTGCTATCAACTAATTGAATGTTCACACATACATCGGGTTGTTAACACATTAACAAGTATGCATCATATGCATAGCACCCAACTTCACCTCCCTTTACATAGACCTTGGAGAGAGTTCAACAAGCCGATGCTCCAGGTTAAAGCCAACCCATTAATCGAGAAATAGTTTTAATATGGTTAGAGCGCATTCAACCAATTAGCCCAGCTTGGAGAGAGTCCAACAACCAAAGCTAACGATTGACCTCTGACTCTTACCATATTAGTATTAAACTATTCCATGGTTTGAACATGTTCGGGTTCGAGCCGGGCTTGGAGAGAGTCCAACAACCAAAATTAGAAACAGAACTCTGGTTCTAACCATATTAATGGAAGGTGTAGGCTTTAATATTGAGTTAGGGTTTTTATGTCTCATCCTCTTTGCATGCAAATAACTATTATCTACATGACATGACATACATGGCATACATCTACATGTCACGACACGCATGGCATAATGATATGCATCTAATGCAATTACATGGCATACAAATATGTCATGTACATAATTTCCTTATTTGTCATAATTATTTATGGAAATAAAATATGTTTAAGATTTGATTCTCCAAATCAAATCATGATTAAATTAGGAAACAAATTTCCAAATCTAATCACATATTTTATTTATGGAAATAGTTGATTAAGGAAAATCAATTTAGGAAACAAATTTCCAAAATCATCAAAACTACTTATGGAAATAAAATATTTTAAGATTTGATTTCCCAAATCAAATCATGATTAAATTAGGAAACAAATTTCCAGAATCTAAAAAAAAATAAAATAATTGAAAATATCAATTTCCATAAATACTTCCAACTTTCCAAAAGTGGAAGATTTCCATAAATACTTCTAGACTTTCAAAAATTAAAAATTTCCATAAATACTTCTAAATTTCTAAAATTAGAAAATTTCCAGAAATAACATTATGACTATCACAAAACCATTTTACGATTATTTCGAAACACAACCTGGGCTCTGATACCACTGTTGGGTTTCCGGCACTGCGGCGTGTGTGTGTTCGATCACGTTTCGTAAACATGAACACTGCGGAAGCAATAAAAATAATAAATCTACATTTATTACAACACACACAACACACGCATGCATATTACAACAAGTGTAGACATAACCATAAATTTAAATTTGCAATAAAAGGAAATTTATCTACGTTATACCTTTCGTATGACGTGTAGCGGGAACGTCATCAACCAGAACGATCCTCGCTAGAATCGTCTCTATCCGTATCCACGCCGAGTTCCTCGGGATGACTTCGCTAAGACACGAGCTTCATCTTCGTACGGGTTACTAGCCTCGTGTTGAAGACGACGTGATCGAGAGATGATCACGATCCGAATCCAAATTCGGATCCTAATACGAGTTCTCAAAACTCGCTTCTCCGGAGAGGTATTCGTCAACCAATTAACGAATCCTTCATCCTCCACCTCAGAGGATTACCGGAGATCGAATCCCCGGTAAGTTAGCCGCTGTCGAAGCTCTAACTGTCGTCCAAACGACGCTCCGACGAGAGGAGAACAAGCTGTCCAGGAAACTGGACAGCTTTGGTGGAGGTGATGGGCGCCGGCCAACCAAGGGAGATAGAGCTCACCTTGATGCCAAACTTGAAGGAGATCACCGGAGAACTAACCGGCAGCAGCTCGACGCCGGCGAGGGGGAAGGTCAGCACCTTCTGGACGCCGGTTGGAGCCTCAAGGTGGGCGGCGGCAAGGAGGAGGAGAGTTGGCACCGAATTTCTCCAAGGAGAGGTGGGCGGCAACTAGGTTTAGGGCTTTTTGGATTAGGGCTTAATTATCCCTTAAGCCCTCTTTTATAGAGAACTAATTCTCTTAATGGTTATTGGATCATAACCATTAGGCCCGTTAACCCACTCCATTAAGATAAGTTAAAATAAACCAAACCATGATGGTTTATTTTAAGTTAAAACGAACCGAACCAACTTTTGGTTCATTCGTTTAAAATAAACCAAACCCTTTGGTTTATTCTCCTCCATTGGATTAGAACCAAAGCATTTTGGTTCATCCATTATGTCTTCATAAGACACGGCCCATCCACGCTTCCATTGCGACTGAAACGATTTCATGCTCGCTTCATGTTTGGTCCAACCAAACCTAGTTTCTCTCGGTCTGAGAATCCCATTCTCAAGCTCGTTTTAAATCCTTTGGATTACGCTCATTGTGTGTGTGACCAAATAGGTTCTCGGTTTATGTTGGACGTCTATAATTAACCATTAATTATAGAACGATCATGAGTGGCACCTAGTAGTACATCATGATCCCCAATTAACCGAAAAGATCAATGGTTGATCCAGAACTATTTCTGAAACCCTTCAGCAGCTCGAATGATTCGTACCCCATTCCCTTCACTCATCTTATACCCACTTGGTTCAGGACATGGTCTATAGTGTCAGTCCCCACTAGGCTGACTACCTCACACCTAGCTCAAGTATCATTTCCTCGTCCTACGGATTCTAGTTACTCCACATGTATCGAAGAGTACCTTACTCTAAACATGTAATGCTTTGGCCAAAGACTTTAGTAACAATCCAACGAGAGGCCATGGGTATACATCTCCTCGCAAGGAGTGGTGAAAACTTTATAGGCTATTCAAATACCTTCGATCATTTCGACTTATACCTAATCATCCCGGGTCTACATCTCCTTAGAGATGTTTGCTTAAGATGTCAAAGCATAAGTCTCCATGATCAAGATGACTTGAATACCGCAAGTCAAAGGTACATCGCACTTAAACTACAGTAAGAACTTCATTGACATATCTATATATGCAAAGAATCATATGAAGTCTTATGGCTGGTCACTCCAATGAACTAGTTACCATAACTAGCATCCACGATTAACTCCGGACATCACAATGTCTCCAGCCAGTGAGAATCAGCTGCTTGGATACACCAAGGAGTGTACTTCGTGCTAGTCTCGACAGAATCGATGGTGTCCAAATCCATCAATTCATCAACTAGGGATAATTTCGATACATCACAATTACACATGTAGAGATACTCACTAGTTGTGATCCAATCACAAATTCTCTCATGCTATGAATTGTATCGTGGGCATTCAGTAAATGAGTTTAAGATCCAATCAAATACATCAAAACATGTACACTCAAATAGTGAATCTTCATTTATCAAATAAATGGTATGACCATAAGGCGATTGCCTTAGGACACCTCTCATATATTACTAATGATTCACGTGACTTCTTCGGAAGTCGATCGTCATTCCATAGTGATCGCTTGGCATAATCTCATCGATGATACAACCGAAGTTTGACTCGGAAGCGTTCATTGCCATAGTACCATGTGAAACTCAAACTTAACATTTGTCTGCGCTTTCGGCGGTCTGGTAAACCTCAACCCTTGCGGTTGAGCCTCCGACACACAGCCATTCAGCCAAGTTCACCTAATGAGCTACTTACAATTCACTCATTCTCTCATGTCACTCGAAGTCCCTCGCCGAAGCTCTCTTCGTTCGCGGCCACGTCCCTCGGCAGCATTAGGCGCACGGCTATGCCATGCTCCTTCGCGTCTCTTGCCTTCAAAGTCTGCTTCCTTGGCTTCGCTTCAAGTCATCTCATCCGGCGGTCCCTCAGCAGCATCAAGCGTACGACTCTACAATGCTCCTTCTCTGACTCAAGCACGAGGTTGTGAGTGGTGAACCCGCCAAAGCTTCATGTGCGAATTACTAAGTCCTGCACGACTTCAATGCACATATCAAATCACAATAACAAACTAACTTAAACCCTTTGCCACACACATCAAAACCATATCACGGCGTGAGATTGCCCTAACAATCTTCCCCTTTTTGATGTGTGGCAATTCGTTTAAGTTAGGTAAACACATTTGATAAAATATTAAAGAAAGAAAGCATGTGAATATCATGATTAGCAACTCTCCCCCTTAATACATGAAACTCCCCCTAAATATATTCCCCGTTACTTAAACATATAGTTTTCTCCCCCTTTGACACCATCAAAAAGATTAAACAAAGTTTATATATCATGGCATCAAGTCTAGAGAGAAACAAAAACTAAAATCAGTCAAAAACCTGATAAAAATAGGTTAATGTGCTTGTTCATAGTCCATCAGTCGACTGCTATCAGTATGGCAGTCGACTGGCACAATGAAATTAGAATTTCTGATTTTCTGGATGAATTTCAGAAATGTACTATAAATTCTAGAAAATTCAAAAAATAGTGAAATTTGGGAAACACATTTCTTTTAGGGTTCTTTATCAATGAAAAATAGTTTTACATGAAAAAACATTATATTTTCAAAGATTTGCCAAAAATCCAAAAGCTTTAAAAACAACTAGTGTTTTGATCAAGTTGGTATCCATTTTAACATCTAGTTTTGCTTTGGATTGTTTCAATACATGAACATGCAGATTTTAAAGTAAGAAATTGTTTTGAAAACATATGAAATATCCAACCATGATCTTTGGGCAATATGTCTATGAATTAAACATAAGCCTTCCCCATGATTGGTCTATTATTGCTATTTTGATACTTTAAATGACCATCTAAATGTCATAGGCACTAGTGGACATTTGTATCATCCTAACATCTCACTCATGCTAAGTTTTCAATCAAGGTAGCCTATGGTGAGTGTGAGATGCATCCTAAAGGTATTTGTATATACTTAACCATTAATTTTCATGCAATTCTATCAAGGTTAAGTATCATCCTAACAATCCACATGATCATAAAGACATATATGTATGAATTTCATATTATGATCATGAAACAAATGTATTCATCAAATTGTGATCATGCATTAGGTATTATATCATGATAATAAGGCAAATATCACCTAAAGCATGATTTATCTATTTATAGGTGCATTATCATCACCTAACACTATTTCAAAAATATTGTCCCGCCATCCTAAGTCAACCAAACATATGATATAGATGAAATCCTTATGGTTGACTATCCTAGGGTTTTCCTAACCCTTTAGGATAGATTTAGGAATCCAAAATAAGTTCTTTCCTATGGGGTTCACTAAATACTCCTTAGGGATCCATTTTCTAGCTATTACCTTCTTTTTGTCTTGACCCCTAGCAATTAAACATTTATAGGCCTTTTCATATTTTTTTTTCTTTATAACCTAGGCCTTTCTTGTTTAAGCTTGCCCTTTGGCTCCCTATGATCATGTTAAGGGTGTTGGAGCCTATGGTGAATTTTTCTAGGGCTTTGGTCAAATGATCTACTTTCTCCCTTAAAGCCCTATTTTCATCCATACATGCATCATTAACATTGAAAGGCATATATTCATGTGAGCATGCATCATCATGACTAGAAGTAATATTTTCATTATCATTTAAGCATGTTTTTTCTAATTTTTCTTCTAAGTCCTTAATTTGATCTAACATGCATTTATTTTTCTTCTTTACCCTAAATAAGTCCTTAGTAAGACTAGAAATCATGGAAACTATTTTACTAGGTGAGAGATTCATTACCATAGTCTCCATGTCTTCTTCTTCTTCGGATGAAGATGGTGAAGAAGCTCCCCCTTCACTAGAGATCTCCTCACTTGTGCTTGATCATTCACTTTCGGAGGAGGATGAGTCTAGATCGTCAAAAGCCATCAAAGCTAAGTTGGTGACAAAGGCATTCTCCTCTTCCGATGATGATGAAGATGATGAGGAGGGGTCATCCCATGTCCTTGCTTTGAGTGCTTTTGTCTTCCCTTTCTCCTTGGCTTTCTTCTCTTCTTCCTTCTTCTTACTTCCCTTCTTCTTCTTCTTTTCTTCCTTCTTTTTCCTTTCCTCTTTACTCTTGTTCAGGAGGGGACAATTATCTTTTATATGTTCCTCTTTTTGGCAATTATAACAAATCACCTTCCCCCTTCGTCTTCTCCTCCTATCATTAGATTTATTAAATTTAAAATTTCTTAAAGCACATCTTACCTTCCTTACCATGTAAGCTTCTTCCGTGCTATCCATGGAGGAGGATGAGGATGCTTCATCGGAGGAGGAGGGGGACTTCATCTTCTTCTTCCCCTTGTTTGCCAAAAGTGTCACTCCTCTTGAAGGTTGAAACCTTGCCTCTTCTACTATTCCTTCGAGCCTTGTTTCGTGGAGCTCCATGGTTGAGAAGAACTCCTCCAAGGTGCTCACTTCTAGGTTCTTTGACATGTAGAAGGAGTCCACCATTGAACTCCATTTCGATGACCAGAGAAAAGCGTCTACTTCTTTCATAAGCATATCTCGGTTCGAAAGTTTTTCTCCTATACTTGTTAGCCCAATTAAAATTTCTTTAACCTAGAATGCAATGATTTTACCTTTTCTCCCTTTTCTAATTTGATGTTTGATAGTTGGGAGCGGAGGAGGTCTCTTCTTGCAAGCTTGGCCTCTGAGGTACCTTCATGAAGCTCTACTAGCTTCTCCCACATCTCCTTGGCACTAGAGCATTCCCCTATCCTATTCACTTCTTGTTGGGGGAGTACATTGTAGATGTGGTGCTTGGCCTTTGAATTTGCCAAGTATTCCTCCCTTTGCCTCTTGCTCCACCTTGATTTCTCCAATGGCTCCCCTTCTTCATCCCTAGGCAATTCGAAACTGTTTTCCATAATTAAAAGAATTTCGAAATCGATTTCGAAAAATACCTCCATTCTCTTTTTCCACCAAGAGAATTCGCCTTCAAATTTTGGTGGGTGAATGTCGAGCCGCCATCTGATGAAGTTTTTGTTATGGTTATCCCCATGTTTAATGGCATATCATTAGCAATACGTAAACTGAACGAAATTGGTGTGTATTGGCCGACTAGAGGGGGGTGAATAGCCTTCTTTCGTTTGGTGGTGGAATTTGCTCGTCTACAAAGAAATTAGAGCAACGGAAACAAAACAAGACAAGCAAATAGAAATGAGAATACAAACAATGCTAACACCAAAATGTAACGTGGTTCATGGCTACGTCGCTAATCCACGGTCCCGATTCATCCCCGGTGAATCATTATGCAATCAATTCACTATCGGTCTCTCCTTTGCACTAAGCTAGGTGGAGGTAACCCTTACAACTCAAGAACACTCCTTCTTTTACAATAGATGTGAAAGAAAACTAAGAGAAGGAGTTTGAATCTTGTGGAGCACTTGGACGATCACTTAGAGCATAAGCATTAGCCATCCAAAAGCCCACACCCTCTCTTTTTATAGAGAGGGCTGATTTCTTTCCGTTGGCCGCCACGATCATTGCTGCCCTTGGCGATCGGCTACTAGCGCCTCCGATCGTCGGATCGACCATTGTAGTCAGCGGATCCCTTGGCGGTCGTGATGTAACCATCGATGATTGCTACCTCCGAGTCGGCCCGATCGGCTACGAGAGGTTCTGTGCCCGCGACTTCCTCTGACAGTCGATTTCCATTCCATGGCAGTCGACTGCTGGGCATAATCTCATCAGTCGGATTCTAGTCGAACCGAGTTCGACTCAGAGCAGTCGACTGCCATTTCATGGCAGTCGACTGGTGCCATGTGAAACTCAAACATAACATTTGTTTGAGCTTCCGGCGTTCGGGTAAACCTCAACCCTTGCGGTCGAGCCTCCGACACTCAGCCATTCGGCCAAGTTCACCTAATGAGCTACTTATAATTCACTCATTCTCTCATCTCACTCGAAGTCACTCACCGAAGCTCTCTTCGTTCGCGGCCACGTCCCTCGGCAGCATTAGTCGCACGGCTCTACAATGCTCCTTCGCGTCTCTTGCCTTCGAAGTCTGCTTCCTTGGCTTCGCTTCAAGTCATCTCGTCCGGATGTCCCTCGGCAACATCAAGCGCACGACTCTGCAATGCTCCTTCTCCGACTCAAGCACGAGGTTGTGAGTGGTGAACCCGCCAAATCTTCATGTATGAATTACTAGGTCCTGCATGACTTCAATGCACATATCAAATCACAATAACAAACTAACTTAAACCCTTTGCCACACACATCAAAACCATATCACGACAAGAGATTGCCCTAACAGATGGTCGTGCATGCAGAACAAGAATTCAAAGATTCAAACTATCTTCTTAGCGCGTCCATCCTCGCTGAAAGGTGGTCCATGGAGTTGACAGTGTATTGTCCTACCGTAGGCGTGGGTTGACCACGTTCGAAGGCCCATTGATGGTGGTTTTGGGCCACCTCTTCGATAAGCTCTTCCGCCTCCTCTATGGTCTTGTTCATTAGAGCTCCTCCTACGACAGAATCTAAGGACATCTTTGTGGCGTAAGCTATCCCATTATAGAAAATGTGGATCACCTACCACCTCTCCAGTCCATGGTGTGGCCATTGCTAAAATAGCCCGTTGTAGCAATCCCATGCTTCGAATAAGGACTCCCCCTCCATTTGGAGAAAGCTAGTGATAAGGTGGCGCATGTGAGCAGTCTTACTTGGTGGGAAGTATTTATTCAGAAACTGCTGCTCACACTGCTCCCATGTGGTGATGCTGCCAGAAGGTAAGGAGTGAAGCCACGCCTTAGCCTTAACCCACAGTGAAAATGGGAACAGGCTCAGGCGGATTGCGTCAGAAGGGACTCCGTTCAGTTTCATAGTTGAGCAGATTTCGAGAAAAGCCTCAAGATGTCGGTTCGGGTCTTCAATTGCAGCTCCCTCGAATTGGCTTTGCTGGACCATATGTATAAGTGTCGGCTTATGCTCAAAGTTATTGGCCAAAATTGATGGTCCAACTATGCTTGGCCTAAATCCTCTAGCGTTAGGAGCTGCGTAGTCCCACAGAGGTTAGCTGCCAATGTTCACGTCGGATGCAGCTTGATCTTCCATCTTTTGCTGCGCTACTCTCCGACGGTGAAAGGTTCGATCAATCTCTAAATTGATCGGAATTAGACCTTCCGATCCTAGTCTTCTAAGCATACGACAAACCAACACACAAAAGTAGAGTGCTAACTTAATGCTAAAAGTAGAATATAAATAAATCTAGCAAATAAAAATCTAAGATGCAATAAGTAAACAGGAAACTACTACTAAAAATAAAAACTAAATCTAAATATGGAAAATAAAACTAAAGAAAATAAAGTAAACTAAAAAGAAAGTAAAGCAATAAAATAATCTAATCCTAAGTATGATCCAATCTACCACCATTCGATTTGATATCGAATCGACAATCCCCGACAACGGTGCCAAAAACTTGATGTGCACGGTTGTGACCTTAAATCCCACGATGGAGACCATCGAAGACTCAGTGCGCGCTCACGCTCAATGCCCACAAGTGCACGAATGTCATCAAGTAATAAAGATTATCGATCCCACAGGGACTGGGATTCGAGTACCAATACACTAAGTGGTTTCGATTGTTCGGACTGAATCTAAGAGAGAGTCGGTTGGTGAAGACTATCGTAGGACCCTACTCAGTGCGGTGTCACACAGAGGAGGAAAAGAGTGTGCCAGGGTCTTGAAAAGGTGATTCTAGGACTTCGGTTTCGCTTGTGTACCATATAACAATGTTGTCAATTGGCATCGTCTAAATGTCTACCTACGGTTTCGGGGAAGGGACATCATACACTCTCCCACAGAGCCGACGCATTCACTGGGAGATATCCTCGCCCAAAAGGATGGGATAGAGGGTACGAGGATGCCAAATCAATCCTTGCGGTGGACCGTTTCCGATTCCACCGCTCCCTTCTCTCCGCAGTTACGGGAAGTCAGGTTTACCCCTAGGTTCTGCCAAATTCAGGAAAGTATAATAGAGAACAACTACCAACTATTAAATCAAACTTTTGGCCAGAATTTAATATGAACCAACATTGTATATGAACTCAAGCTATTCCCTCAACCACCTCAAGCCCTCTTTTTATAGAGAGAGGGTTGTTTTTTCCATTGGGCCACGATTAGTCGACTGATGTACAGCATCAGTCGACTATCGCCGTGGTTAACTGCTTCAGAATAGCCGGATTCACGGGATTCATAATCGTCATCATCCAACATCACATTCATCAGTCGACTGATCCCCCATCAGTTGACTGATGGAGTGATCAGTCTGTTGTGCAGGGGCACTAGATAATCGAACCTGTGTTTTGATTATGGCAAAGACGCAAAGTTAAGTTTACATCGTTATCTCACGAGCTAAATCGAGTGTGCAGAAAAGTACTAAAGCTGGAGCTGAAGGCTAGCGACACCCGGAGGAAGCCGCGGTGGTCGGGCGACACTCGAGTGACTTCGTAGGGAGCCGAAGGAATCGAGAGGAAGGCCGAAAGCGAGAGCTACAAGGTAAGTATCGAGGAAAGCTCGTGTGAGTGAGAGATTGTAAGGTCGTGTCCTCTTTATGGGGATGACCGTAGGCGGTGATCCGACTAAGACTTCCTATGGAAGGTCTAGGTCGAGATCGGACGGTTAGAAACCGTCATATTTATCATTTTCCAAACTAACCTCTCACTGCAGGGAAGTGCCCAGGATGGCAGTCGACTGCTGGACATTTGGCAGTCGACTGATGCTCATCAGTCGACTGATGGGAGTCATCAGTCGATTGATGACGATGAATCAGCCTTTGCGCTAGGTCAAAACGGATAACATTTGACGCGGCCACTTTGCGATAAAATTTGGACAACTTCGTGATCTGTTCCAAAAAAAAGGAGACAAATTAAGAGGCCAAAATCTATAAAAGGAGGGGAGGATTCCAACTCCAAAGATCATCAAGTTTATTCATCAAGTGCTCCTACAACGCCAACGCTCCAACATCGTCATAACACCAACGCGCCAACAAGCTCAGATTTTCTTCGTCGACAGCAGCATCTAGTAATATATTTTAATATTGTATTCGTTGTTTTTATTCGTAACGAGGTGAGGTAGGCTTGTTGCCTCATCCTCGTACTTCCGGATTTTGTGATCGTTGTCTCCTACCTCCAACGAGGAGGAGACGTTATAGTGCTTTGCCCTCCGTACGCGGTCTAGGACCGATAGGGCCTTGTAGTAGCAACCGCTGGGTTGTGAACCAAGTAAAATAAACGTGTCACTTTATTTTTTGCTGTGCTTACTTGTTTACTTGTGTCTTAACGAACGAATTCGAACGAAAGATTTACGATCGCTATTCACCCCCCTCTAGTGATGCTTCTCGATCCAACAATTGGTATCTGAGCGGGGGCGCTAAGATTTGGTGAAACCACCGATCTAGCACGTTTTGGTTTTTTGTTAGTATTTTTCGATTCGTATTTGTTTTGGTCTTTTTCCTCCCGCACTACTAATCCAAGACGAAGTCTTGGTACGTTTCTTTTGGTTGTGTGCTTGCAAGTTTTCTCTCTTGGAGTAGCCGACGGTAAAACGGCCATAACTTTTTGCACAAGTGAACTCACATAACGATCTACCTACCAAATCGAAGCTCTCTGAGAGATCTACATTTCTTATGAGGGTTTACCTTTGTAACAAGATGTTTCCAGACCCAAAATCCAACGTCTAGTACCCTTTCGGGGACATCAAAGGTCGTAAGTTGTTAGTTTTTGTTAATTTCTTATTTTTCTCATTTAATTATGTTTATTTCCTATTTATTTCCCGCATTACTAATCCAAGACCAAGTCTTTGAATTCCCTTTGGTTTTTATTCATGTTTTTCAAGATACTTAATGGCTCACATTAAGGGGTATAACACCACCCGACCTCCGTTCTTTAATAGAGATGATTTCCGTTATTGGAAAGGTCAGATGGAGTGTTTCTTGAAAACACAAGTCGAGACATGGATAATAATCCAAACCGGCTTTGCTCTACCCACCAATGATCAAGGAGAGCCCTTGGATTTCAACAAGTGGACTAATGCAACCAAGAGGCAAATTAAAGCCGATGCAAGAGCAACTCAAATATTGCAATGCGGGTTGTCCAAGGAGGAACTCAACCGCATCGGACCGTTCATTAGCGCCAAGGACCTATGGAACAAATTAATCGAGCTACACGAAGGAACGTCCGATGCTAAGGTATGTAAATGTGACCTCCTTTTCAAAAAGTTGTATAACCTTAAGATGCAGGAACACGAGACGGTGACGCAACTACACGCCCGTGTCCAGGACATTGTCAACGGCCTGCACACCATCGGACACAAGGTCGAAAACCGTGACCTACTAAGGTACGTTCTTAATTCATTTCCTAGGACTACCTTGTGGGCATCCATGGTCGATGCCTACAAGGTCTCTAAGGACCTTTCGAATCTTAGGTTAGACAAATTATTTTCCGAGTTTGAACTTCACGAGCAAACTAACGTGGTCCGGGCCGAGAGAGGTATTGCTCTACTTGCAGGACAAAGAAGCAAGCCACCTACCAGGCAAGAAGATGGACTCGAACCCGACGACAAATTAGAGTCTGAATCCGAAAAGGTGGATGCAATAGTGAACGTAGTGCGGAAGATCATTCGGAGGGAAAGGAGGCTACTAAAGAATCAAAAGAGGGCACAATTCAAATCAAATCAAAAGAAGGCTTTTCATGCAACATGGGACAACGAAGAAGGCGGCGACATAGCATGCATGGAAAAACCCAAAGAGTCCGAGTCAGAGTCCGAATCCGAATCCAATTACAACACCGACTCCGAACTCGAGGACTACTTCGAGAAGCAACTCAAAGTCGGACCAAAAGAGAAAATTAAGTTTAGCCGCTCACTAATTCATTCGCTTTACAATACAATTAAAATTCTTAATAGGAAATTAACTAAGTCCGATTCTAGTGTTGAGTCATTACTTGAGGAGGTTGAAACCCTCAAGCAAGAGGCTACTCTAACCTCTTCAACTAGTCAAGTTCAAGAGGGAAACTCAACCCAAATTGAAAAACTTGAGGAGGAGAATTCTCTCTTTAAAGACCGAGTTCAAGAGGTTGAGGCTAGGTTGGAAAAGTTCATGTTGGGATCTAAGAACCTTAATCGACTACTTGGAACCCAAAGAGCCATCTACAACAAAGCCGGACTCGGATTTAAGTCAAAGACTACGAATAGGTCTTATATGTCTATTGTAAATCGTAGTCATCAAAGAGTCCAAGCATGGGTCCCAAAGGTTTTATTGAATTCACATATAAGGACTAATAAGTTTTGGATTCCCCAGGATCAAATTCATTATTTGAATAGACCATATTGGTTCAATGGTCCAGGGGGAGCTAACACTAAAATAGTATACCCGCTTACTTAGCAAAACCATTGAATATTTTACTTTAATTTGTAGAACGGCTAGATAGGGAAAATAGTTAGTCAACTATTGACAACATAGTATCAGGACGCGGCGAGATGATAGTACGTTAGGGAAACAAAGTCTTGTGTATTCGAGCTAGATAAGGCGTATCTAGCTTGGTGAACTTGACCGAGTGGAACTAGCTGAAGCTACTTGGCCGTATCCTAAACTAGTTAGACCAGGAAGTAACCCTAAGTGACTTAAGTGATATTTTCTTGAATTTGGCTTTGTTTAAGGATGTGGTCATTGTTCCGATCAAAGAAGGCCCCTGTGCCTCGTCACGACCTGGAAGCCAGTTTCTCGAAAAGTTACTTAACGATCTAAAGGTTAAATCCGAATCTAACCCAAGGTTGACTATCTTTAATCAATTTAAAATCATCTCACAAAACATATAAGGTGAAAAAATTATGAGACACATAGAATGGGTGAGATGTTAAGGATAATTGAAATATACTTAAAACAATCTCTTCAAGATACTACTTATTTTCTCAACTGTTATACTTAACAACTCTTAGGCCAAAGTTTAGCGCCCCCTACATCTCTTATACTTCATATATTTGACTAAGGGGGAGAGCAAACTAACCTTAAGGGTTATATTATAAACCTTTAGATTATTGGTGCAGAGGGACACACCTCGAACTAATCTATCTAACTATTGTTAGACGCATGTTTGGACTCATATTTGATTTATCTAGATGCATGCATATATGACATTGTTTTTTAAAAACCCTATTTTATACAAAATCCCCAATTTTTTTTTGATTTATGGCAAAAGGGGGAGAAGAGCGAAAGTTAAGGGGGAGCTTTTGGGAATGACATTCATCATCTACTATACTTATTTTATGCTTTAATTTCCTTAACCTTGTGTTGGTTTGCCATAGATCAAAAAGGGAGAGATTGTTGGTGCAGGGGCACAAGATAATCGAACCTGTGTTTTGATTATGGAAAAGATGCAAAGTTAAGTTTACATCATTATCTCACGAGCTAAATCGAGTGTGCAAAAACGTACTAAAGCTGGAGCTGAAGGCTAGCGACACCCGGAGGAAGTAGCGGTGGTCGGGCGACACTCGAGTGACTTCGGAGGGAGCCGAAGGAATCGAGTGGAAGGCCAGAAGTGAGAGCTACAAGGTAAGTATCGAGGAAAGATCGTGTGAGTGAGAGATTGTAAGGTCGTGTCCTCTTTACGGGGATGACCGTAAGCGGCGATCCGACTAAGACTTCCTGTGGAAGGTCTAGGTCGAGATCGGACGGTTAGAAACCATCGTATTTATTATTTTCCGAGCTAACCTCTTACTGCAGGGAAGTGGCCAAGATGGCAGTCGACTGATGCTCATCAGTCGACTGATGGGAGTCATCAGTCGACTGATGGCGACGAATCAGCCTTTGCGCCTGGTCAAAATGGATAACATTTGACGCGGCCACATCGCGATAAAATTTGGACAACTTCATGATCTATTCTAAAAAAAAGGAGACAAATTCAGAGGCCAAAATCTATAAAAGGAGGGGAGGATTCCAACTCCAAAGATCATCAAGTTTATTCATCAAGTGCTCCTACAATGTCAACGCTCCAACACCGTCATAACGCCGACGCGGCAACAAGCTCAGATCTTCTTCATCGGCAGCAGAATCTAGTAATATATTTTAATATTGTATTCGTTGTTTTTATTCGTAACGAGGTGAGGTAGGCTTGTTGCCTCATCCTCATACTTCCGGATTTTGTGATCGTTGTCTCCTACCTCCAACGAGGAGGAGACGTTATAGTGCTTTGCCCTCCATACACGGTCTAGGACCGATAGGGCCTTGGAGTAGCAACTGCTGGGTTGTGAACCAAGTAAAATAAACGTGTCACTTTATTTTTCGCTATGCTTACTTGTTTACTTGTGTCTTAAATGAACGAATTCGAACGAAAGATTTATGATTGCTATTCACCCCCCTTCTAGCGACGCTTCTCGATCCAACACAGTCGAGTGATCACGACGCGCAGTCGAGTGAGAATCCATTCTGTGCCCGTGTTTAACTTGATCAGTCAACTGCCACTATTTAGCAATCGACTGATGTTGACATCAGTCGACTGTTCGTCAGCTTTTCAGCCTGACTCAGTCGAGCACCCTAACAGTCGACTAATACATCATATCGGTCGATTGATACTCGTCAAGTATGAATAATTCATACTTGAATTCACTCCCTAGACCTATACTAAACCTTCTAGCTCTTCCTTAAGCCTTGCGCCTCCAGGATCCCTCCGAGTCCGCAACTTGTTCGCCCTTTGCGCTTGCTTCCAAGAGCTTCCTTCGGTTTTGTCATGTCTTCGGTTTCCCTTTGCCAAAGTGTGTTTGGACTTTACGTCGCCAAGACTACATGCTTGGACTTACACTGCCAAGACTTGCCTTTGGACTTCCTTTGCCAAGGTCTGTTTGGAATTTACGCCGCCAAGACTATATGTTTGGTCTTACACCGCCAAACTTTTTCCTTGGACTTCTCTTGCCAAGATCACACTTGGACTTTGCCTTTACCAAGTCTTCATACTTGGATTTTCCTGTCACTTAAATACATTCACAATTAGATCACAAAGTATTGCCTAACTTAGATGATTATCCAAACATCAAAACATATAAATGCTTGGGGTATTATTGCACCAACACAATCATCTCTATTTCATGGTCTCATCTTCTTCGACTGCCCCATGGTACGAAACTACACCAAGTCAACTAACCTTCAACCACTCATTCTTTCACCGTGAACCCAAATACCTTCCCGAGGATTTCACCGTCATCATTCCTAATCTCTCCCAGCACCCTCATTTTCCTTTACCTGGCACCAGCACCCTTTTCATAGGGCAGCTAGAAGGAGGCCACCGCCTTCTCCTTCCAAAGCCTCTCTTCCATTTCCTCACCTACTACGACCTCCTGTGTAGGGATGTATACTGAAAAGTCTATCTTTTGTATGAACATCATTATTTTGAAATAAAAATTACATGATCATTGTTTGCATTTTTATGGTTATGCAATATTGTCTAATAGATTACATTGTAGATAACATGGTGTGTGGTGTCACACGGGAGATGATGTTATCGGCTCCTTGTAAAGTATAAGTAAAGGCTCACAACCGAGATAGCTTTGAACAAACCATCGGAATGATTGTAGTGTGATTTGGTATTGGTTTGTCTTGACCATAGAATCACACTAGTGCACTTTGTGTGTATTGAGCAAGACCGACTTAGAGGTGATTCGATTTATTGCTGACTACATAATCGAATCAGACCTCAGATATTATTTTGTACATGCTCTTAATCCCGATATAATAATGGGCACATATACTTAGTATTCATTTCTTTGATTTACCAATGGGCGAGATTTATAGATTAAATCGATAGGCTCAGTAAGTTGGGAAATGATATTATTTATATGGTGTGTCGTTGATTATAGGAGGAAACCGTGTCCCATATATTAGGATGATGATGTCCCCTTGAAGAGCTCATAAGGTTCATCATGTAAACCCTGCAGGTGAACTTGGTCCGGCATGATGAAAAGGTTGAGTGGTACTACTCATGGAGTTAGATGTTGATTAATTAATGGTCAGTAAATTAATTAATCGATGGATATTCAAGATCTTAAACACGGGGAGAAAATGTACAAATAATATATGGAGCCCATATTATCTTATAGGGGTTGGTGAGGTAGATCAATGATAATCCTTTAGTGGATTGGATTATCATTAATGGATCTGACTTTATGTGGGCTTGATCCATGGGTGGCCAAGATCCAACTCCTCCTCAAGGTCCCTAATGTAGCCTATTAACACCTCATGAAGCTTAGATCCAATGGATAGAAACAAAATTCTAGATCCAAAGGTAGAGATTAAATCTCTAAGATCCGACGGTTGAGATTAAATCTCTAGATACGACGGTTGAGATTAAATCCCTAGAACCAATGGTGGAGAATAAAAGGAGGCTTATCCCTAACTCTATACAAGGAGCACAAGGGGTTGGCGTGCAGTTTGAATCAAGATGAAAGGAGAGATAGGGTTTGGACGGCAAGAAGGAATCCTAGTTGAGATAGGATTAGGGTTAGGGTTTGGAGGCTAGGGCGGCACCAAATAAGGAAGGTGATTGTTTCTTCTTCCTCCTCTTGTGGTCGGCGTCCAGATTGGTTTCTAGCCCCTTCCAGTCCTTGGCCGATGCCCAAAAGCTCCCTTATTCCTCTCCTTAGGTGGTGGAAACAAGATATAGGGTTTCCCTTGGTGTCTTGATTGTTTTCCATCATCTTCTCCACCTTCTAGTTGGCCGGCGGCAAGGAGATTGTGTGCTCCTTGTTGGTTTGTTTTAGGGAGGAGAAAAAGCTTGTTTCTACTCTTCCTCTTGTTTTGGAAGAGCAAGGAAGGAAGATTTGCGATCTAGGAGCTTCGACTTTTGGTAGATCGTCGCCCACACGACGTCCAAAAGGAGGAAGGTCATATGTTAGAAGATCGAGAGGTATACCTATTCTTCTTTCTCTTTTTGTCACTTGCTTGTTTTTGTTTTTCAATTATAAGTATGTTATAAATCTGTAAATAGCTAAATAATACTTGGATCCCGAGCATAAACACGAAAACCGGCGATCCAGACATCGTCTATTCCGCGGCTACTCACAGAATAGAGGATGGCCGATGAGATGGTGCAGTGTTACATTTTGGCATCTATGTCAAATGTACTACAACATCAGCATCAAGCCATGCCCACAGCTTATGACATGATGCTCAATCTCAAAGAGCTTTTCGAACACCAGAATCAGGCTGCGAGGCAAGAATCCATGAGAAACTTGATGACGACCACCATGATCGAGGGAACACCCGTGAGGGATCATGTTCTCAAGATGATGGCACATTTGAATGAGTTGGAAGTCCTCGGAGCTGAGATCGATGGGGAAACCCAGATAAATATCATTCTCTAGTCTCTACCTTGGAGTTTTGAGCAGTTTCGCCTGAACTACAACATGAACAAGAGGTTGTATTCATTGGCGAAACTTCTGACAGAACTCCAGGCGGCAGAGGGGCTATTTCGTCAGAGTGCTCAGGCACATGCCATGGTGACCCAAAAGATTTCTACTTCTAAGCCGAAAGGCAAGAAGAAGAAGAAACAAACTGGGGAAAAGGCAGTGGGAGGTACTCAGGGAGGAGTGAGGAAGCCGAAAAGCAAGTGCTTCACTTGTAAGCAGACTGGACAATGGAGGAAGGACTGCCCCAACCGTAAGAACAAAGGTATATCTTTTGGTCTAGTCGTTGAAATATGTTTAGCGGTGTTATCTATCGGCACCTGGTGTGTAGATACGGGAGCCACTAATCATGTTTGCAATACTTTGCAGGGGTTCTAGGAAACCAGACGACTGGCTGAGGGGGAGATTACTATGTACTTGGGCGATGCCACGAAGGTGGCGACTATTACAGTGGGAGACGTTCATTTATCTTTTGAGAAAAATAAACTTTTGGTTCTTAAGAATTGCCTTTATGTACCTTTATTTAGAAAGAATTTAATTTTGGTTTCTAAATTGTTTATGGATGGATATTCTATTTCTTTTAATGACAGAGTTGTTATAAAAAGGAATAGGGACATTATCTGTTCGGGTGCATTGATAGGAAATTTGTACACACTTTAACCAAAAGCTCCCACGATGTATATTGAAATTAATAACTCATCTTCTAATTCCAATAAGAGAAAAGAACCTTCGAAAATGAACCAAACATATCTTTGGCATCATAGGCTTGGTCACATTAACCTAAGCAGAATTCAAAGGTTGATAGATGATGAACCTTTGGGTTCATTAGTGGTGGAGGATCTCCCAACCTGCGAATCTTGCTTGGAGGGTAAGATGACCAAGAGACCTTTTAAGGCCAAGGGGTATAGAGCCAAAGATGTGTTAGAATTGGTTCATTCTGATTTGTGTGGTCCTATGTCTCTCCAGGCTAGAGATGGTTTTGAGTATTTCGTCTCTTTTATAGACGATTACTCGAGATATGGATACATTTACCTGATGCGCCGCAAGTCTGAATGCTTTGACAAGTTCAAAGAATTCAAGGCTGATGTGGAGAAACGTCAAGGTAAAAGTATCAAGACACTACGATCTGATCATGGCGGTGAGTACCTCTTGGGAGAGTTTAGGAACTACTTATCAGAGGCTGGGATTCAATCCCAATTGACTGCACCTGGCACACCTCAGCAGAACGATGTAGCAGAGCGAAGGAATAGGACTCTTATAGAGATGGTTAGATCGATGATGAGTTATTCTGACTTGCCATATTCGTTCTGGGGATATGCTCTTGATACGGCGGTGTACATTCTGAACTTGGTTCCATCTAAATCAGTGCCTTCTACTCCCATAGAGTTATGGACTGGGCGAAAGCCTAGTCTAAGACATATTCGGATATGGGGGAGTCCAGCACATGTGCTGAAGGCAGATGCTGGTAAGTTGGAACCTCATACAGAAGTACGCTTGTTCGTTGGCTATCTGAGGGGAACGAAGGGTGGATTGTTTTATAGTCCTAGAGATCAGAGGGTGATCATTAGCACGAATGCTAGATTTCTAGAGGAAGACTATGTGATGAGCCACAAGCCCAAGAGTAAAATTGTTCCAGAGGAGTTAAAAGGGGAAGTCACTTCTTTAGTACCGCCGGTACAAGAGGATATACCACATGTCACTACACCGCGTATCACAGAGTATACACAGGTGATACCTCATCGTAGTGGGAGGGTTGTGAGACAGCCTGATAGATTCATGTTTTTGGGAGAATCTTCTGATTTGCTCCCTGGCGAACATGAACCTGATCCCTGGACATATGACGAGGCAATCCAAGATAAAGATACAGTATCTTGGCAAAGTACAATGAATGTTGAGATTGAATCTATGGATTCAAATCAGGTCTGGGAGCTAGTAGAACAACCCGATTGTGTAAAAACCATTGGATGCAAGTGGATCTACAAGAGAAAGAGAGGAATAGATGGGAAGGTTGAGACCTTCAAAGTGAGGCTTGTTGCGAAGGGGTATACTCAGAAAGAGGGTATCGATTATGAGGAGATCTTTTCATCGGTAGCCATGCTTAAGTCTATTCGGATTCTCTAATGCATAGCAGCTCATATAGATTATGAGGTGTGGTAGATGGATGTCAAGACAACTTTCCTTAATGGAAGTCTTGAGGAAAACATCTACATGAAGCAACTAGAGGGATTCATTGCTAAAGGCAAAGAGCATCTTGTGTGTAAGCTTAATAGGTCCATTTATGGATTGAAGCAAGCTTCGAGGTCTTGGAACATCCGCTTTGATGAGGTGATCCAGTCTTATGGATTTATTCAAAGTCCGAATGAGTCTTGTATATACAAGAGATGTGACAGAAACGTAGTGGTATTTCTTGTACTATACGTAGATGACATTTTGTTGATTGGCAACAATATCAAGGTGTTATCGGACGTAAGGGTATGGTTGTCCAAACAGTTTGATATGAAGGACTTGGGAGAGGTGGGACACATCCTTGGGATCAAGGTTATAAGGGATTGCAGGAAAAGGATGTTGTGCTTATCCCAAGCTTCATACATAAACATGATTATGGAGCGTTTTAGCATGCAGAACTCCAAGAAGGGTTTTCTACCTTTCAGGCATGGAGTTCCTTTATCTAAGGAGATGTGTCCTAGATCATTTGAGGAGATAGAGGAGATGAAGGTGGTTCCTTATGCTTCGGCAGTAGGAAGCATCATGTATTCGATGCTCTGTTCGAGACCAGATATCTGCTTTGTCGTGGGCAGGGTCAGCAGATATCAGAGTAATCCAGGATAGGGACATTGGACTGCAGTAAAGCATATATTGAAGTACCTGAGAAGGACTAGGGATTATATGCTGGTTTACCGGGCAGACCAATTACTCCCTGTGGGTTACACGGATTCTGACTTCCAATCTGATAGGGATAACAGTAAGTCTACCTCAGGTTTTGTGTTTACTTTGGGAGGTGGAGCCATTGTATGGAGGAGTGTCAAGCAGAAGTGCGTGGCGGACTCCACCATGGAAGCTGAGTATGTGGCGGCCTCTGAGGCGGCCAAAGAAGCTATATGGATCAGGAACTTTCTGATGGACTTGTATGTGATTCCTGGTTTGCTCAGAACTATCACAATTTAGTGTGATAAGAGTGGTGCAGTTGCAAACTCGAAGGGACCACGAGTCCATAAGGCTAGTAAACACATAGAGCTCAAGTACCACCTGATACGAGAAATCATAAAGGAGGTAGAAGTTGCTGTTGCCTAGATTGCATTAGAGGATGACCTGGTAGACCCTTTTCACTAAGGCCCTTTTAGCGAGAGCTTTGATAGGCATGTGGAGGGAATGGGAATCAGATGTATGACAGTTTGAGGACAACGTAGTCTTTTAGTATAAGTGGGAGATTGTAGGGATGTATACTGAAAAGTCTATCTTTTGTATGAACATCTTTATTTTGAAATAATAATCACATGATCATTGTTTGCATTTTTATGGTTATGCAATATTGTCTAATACATTACATTGTAGATAACATGGTGTGTGGTATCACACGGGAGATCATGTTATCGGCTCCTTGTAAAGTATAAGTAAAGGCTCACAACCGAGATAGCTTTGGACAAACCATCGGAATGATTGTAGTGTGATTTGGTATTGGTTTGTCTTGACCATAGAATCACACTAGTGCACTTTGTGTGTATTGAGTAGGACCGACTTAGAGGTGATTCGATTTATTACTGACTACATAATCGAATCAGACCTCAGATATTATTTTGTACATGCTCTTAATCCTGATATAATAACGGGCACATATACTTAGTATTCATTTCTTTGATTTACCACTGGGCGAGATTTATAGATTAAATCAATAGGCTCGATAAGTTGGGAAATGGTATTATTTATATGGTGTGCGATTGATTATAGGAGGAAACCGTGTCCTATATATTAGGATGATGATGTTCCCTTGGGGATCTCATAAGGTTCATCATGTAAACCCTACAGGTGGACTTGGTCCGGCATGATGAAAAGGTTGAGTAGTACAACTCATGGAGTTAGATGTTGATTAATTAATGGTCAGTAAATTAATTAATCGACGGACATTCGAGATCTTAAACACGGGGAGAAAATGTACAAATAATATATGGAACCCATATTATCTTATGGGGGTTGGTGAGGTAGATCAATGATAATCCTTTAGTAGATTGGATTATCATTAATGGATCGGACTTTATGTCGGCTTGATCCATGGGTGGCCAAGATCCAACTCCTCTTCATGGTCCCTAATGTAGCCTATTAACACCTCATGAAGCTTAGATCCAATGGATAGAAACAAAACTCAAGATCCAAAGGTAGTGATTAAATCTCTAAGATCCGACGGCTGAGATTAAATCTCTAGATCCGACGGTTGTGATTAAATCCCTAGAACCAATGGTGGAAATTAAAAGGAGGCTTATCCCTAACTCTATAAAAGGAGCACAAGGGGTTGGTGTGGAGTTTGAATCAAGATGAAAGGAGAGCTAGGGTTTGGGCGGCAAGAAGGAATCCTAGTTGAGATAGGATTAGGGTTAAGGTTTGGAGGCTAGGGCAGCACCAAATAAAGAAGGTGATTGTTTCTTCTTCCTCCTCTTGTGGTCGGCGTCCAGATTGGTTTCCAGCCCCTTCCAGCCCTTGGCCGGTGCCCAAAAGCTCCCTTCTCCCTCTTTTTAGGTGGTCGAAACAAGATATAGGGTTTCCCTTGGTGTCTTGATTGTTTTCCATCATCTTCTCCACCTTATAGTTGGCCGGCGACAAGGAGATTGTATGCTCCTTGTTGGTTGGTTTTAGGGATGAGAAAAAGCTTGTTTCTACTCTTACTCTTGTTTTGTAAGAGCAAGGAAGGAAGATTTGTGATCTAGGAGCTTCGACTTTTGGTAGATTGTCGCCCACACGACGTTCAAAAGGAGGAAGGTCATACATTAGAAAATCGAGAGGTATACCTATTCTTCTTTCTCTTTTTGTTACTTGCTTTTTTTTGTTTTTCAATTATAAGCATGTTATAAATCGGTAAATGGATAAATAATACTTGGATCCCGAGCATAATACTTGGATCCAGACATCATCTATTCCACGGCTACTCGTAGAATAGAGGATGGTCGCTTGAACAACTAGTTTGTTTAAGTGACCTCTCTAAACGAATAGCACGAGGATGGCTTGGTGGTTTGGGAAATCCCTTTTGTCTAGGATTAATTTTTTTAATCCAGGGACATTGAAGGGATCGCCATGGACAAGCTACCGAGGTGAAGTGGGAAGCGAAATTTCCCCTCACGGACTCGATAAGTAAAACCCTTCATCCTGGGCAACCAACTGACCCCAAACTCCATTCGCATTCTTTCGACACCACCATCTTCTTCCAACACCTTGACATCACCCCAATCCCCCATATATTTCACTGCCTCTACCACCTAAAGATGGTTGATTCACGTGTTTTTTACTTTATGGTCTTCCAAAATTATCAATTCTTAATTGACATGCCTACCTCAAATAAGGGATGGAAAGAACTTTACTTCTTTGTCCCCATGGATCCTGAAGGGAGGAAACTTCGCTTCCCACTTCAACTCGGTCACTTGTGCATGGTAATCCCATCTATGTCACCGGATAAAAAAAAATTAATCCATGACGAAGAGGGATTACTCAAGAAACCGTTCCATCATCGTGCTATTCGATTAGAGTAGTCACTTGAACAAACTTGTTCAAGTAACCTACCTTTTTTCTTCGATTAGCCACGGAATAGACGATGTACAGATCGCCGATTTTTGTGTTTATCTTTGGGGTCCAAGTAAATTAGCCACATACAATTGTAAACAATTATATACATAATACAAAAGAATACTAATCAAAGTAAACAAGCATATACCTCTTATTATACCTCTTGATCTTCTATTGTATGTTCTTCCTCCTTTTGGACGTCGTGTGGGCGACGATCTTCCAAAAGTCGAAGCCTCCTAGATCACGTTCTTTCCTTCCTTGCTCGCTCTGAACAAAGGGAAGAATAAAATAAAACATCTTCTCCTATCTAGAACCGACCACTAAGTCAAGGGACTTGATGTTGCCGCCGGCCAAGGAGAAGAATATAGGAAGGCGCCGCCGGCCAAAAGCTCTAAAGGAAAACCTTATATCCTTGTTGTCGTCGGCCAAGGAGGAATAAAGGAAGGGGATGAGCACTGGCCAAGGTAGAGAGGAAGATGATGGGCGCCGACTACACCTTAGGAAGAGAAGGAATCAAACCCTAATCTCCCAATCTTGTTGCCGCCCAAGCCAAAGCCCTAACCCTAGCCGGTCAAAGCCAAAACCTTAATCTCCAAGTTATTCTTGCCGCCCACCCCTTAAGGCATATTTATAAAGTTAGGCTTAAGCCTCCATTTAATCTCCACCGTCGGATCTAGGAATTTAATCTCAACCGTCAGATCTAGAGATTTAATCTCCACCGTTGGATCTAGAGATTTAATCTCCACCGTTGGATCTAGAGTTTCATTTTCCACCATCGGATCTAGGCTTCATGAGGGTTTTAATAGTCTACAATAGGGACCATGAGGAGGAGTTGGATCTTGGTCACCCAATGGATCAAGCCCACATAAAGTCCGATCCATTAATACTAATTCATTCCACTAGAGGATTATCATTGATCTACCTCACCAACCCCATAAATAAATATGGGCTCCATATATTATTTGTACAAATGTCTCCCCGTGTTTAAGATCTCGAATGTCCGTCAATTAATTAATTTACTGACAATTAATTAATCAACATCTAACTCTATGAGTAGTACCACTCAACCTTATGATCATGCCGGACCTACTCCACATGCAGGGTTTACATGATTAACCTTATGAGCTCCTCAAGGGGACATCATCATCCTAATATATAGGACACGGTTTCCTCCTATAATCAACGACACACCATATAAATAATATCATTTCCCAACTTACCGAGCCTATCGATTTACTTTATAAATCTCGCCCATTGGTAAATCAAAGAAATGAGTATTAAGTATATGAGTTCGTTATTATATCGGGATTAAGAGCATGTACACCATAATATCCGAGGTCCAATTCAATTATGTAGTCAGTAATAAATCGAATCACCTCTAAGTCGGTCCTGCTCAATACACACAAAGTGTACTAGTGTAATTCTATGGTCAAGATAAACAAATACCAAATCACACTACAACCATACCAATGATTTATCCAAAACCATCTCGGTTGTGAGCCTTTACTTATACTCTACAAGGAACTGATAACATGATCTCCCATGTGACACTACACACCATGTTATCTACAATGTAATGTATTAGAAAATATGCATAACCATAAATATGCAAACAATGATCATGTGATTCTTATTTGAAAAATAAATATATTCATACAAAAGATAGACTTTTCAGTATAGATCCCAACAATCTCCCACTTATACTAAAAGACTATGCTATTCTCATACTGCCATATATCTGATTCCCATTCCCTCCACATGCCTATCAAAAGCTCTCGTTGGAAGGGCCTTAGTGAAAGGATTTGTCATGTTATCCTCTATTATAATCTTGACCACAACTTCTCCTCGCTTTACGATTTCTCGTATCAGGTGGTACTTGCGCTCTATGTGTTTCCTTGCCTTATGAACTCGTGGTTCCTTTGAGTTTACAACTGCACCACTGTTATCACAATAAATTGTGATAGTTCTGGGCAAACCAGGAATCACATCCAAGTCTAACAAGAAGTTCCTGAGCCATACAGCTTCTTTGGCTGCCTCAGAGGCTGCCACATACTCAGCTTCCATGGTAGAGTCCGTCACGTATTTCTGCTTGACACTCCTCCATACAATGGCTCCACCTCCCAAAGTAAACACAAAACTCGAGGTAGACTTACTGTTACCCCTATCTGATTGGAAGTCGAAATCTGTGTAACCCACAGGGAGTAATTAATCTGCCTGGTAAACTAGCATATAATCCCTAGTCCTTCTCAGGTACTTCAATATATGCTTTACTGCAGTCCAATGTCCCTGTCCTGGATTACTTTGATATCTGCTAATCATGCCCACGGCAAAGCAGATATCCGATCTTGTACATAGCATAGCATACATGAGGCTTCCTACTGTCGAAGCATAAGGAACCGCCTTCATCTCCTCTATCTCCTTTGATGTTCTAGGACACATCTCCTTAGATAATGATACTCCATGCCTAAAAGGTAGAAAACTTTTCTTGGAGTTCTGCATGCTAAAACGAGCCAAAATAGTGTCTATGTATGAAGCTTGAGATAAGCACAACATCCTTTTCCTGTGATCTCTTATAACCTTGATCCCAAGGATGTGTCTCACTTCTCCCAAGTCCTTCATATCAAACTGTTTGGACAACCATACCCTTACCTCCGATAACACCTTGACATTTTTTCCAATTAATAAAATGTCATCTATGTATAGTGCAAGAAATACTACTACGTTTCTGTCACATCTCTTGTATACACAAGACTCATCCAGACTTTGAATAAATCCATAAGACTGGATTACCTCATCAAAGCGGATGTTCCAAGATCTCAAATCTTGCTTCAATCCATAAATGGACCGATTAAGCTTGCACACAAGATGCTCTTTTCCCTTTGCAATGAATCCCTCCGGTTGCTTCATATAGATGTTTTCCTCAAGACTTTCATTAAGGAAAGTTGTCTTGACATCCATCTGCCACACCTCATAATCCATATAAGCAGCAATACATTAGGAAATCCTGATAGACTTAAGCATGGATACCGGCGAAAAGGTCTCCTCATAATTGATGCCCTCTTTCTGAGTATACCCCTTCGCAACAAGCCTCGCTTTGAAGGTCTCAATCTTCCCATCTATTCCTCTCTTTCTTTTGTAGATCCACTTGCATCCAATGGTTTTTACACCATTGGGTAGTTCTACTAGCTCCCAGACCTGATTTAAATCCATAGATTCTATCTCAGAATTCATTGCACTTTGCCAAGATACCGCATCTTTATCTTGGATTGCCTCGTCATATGTCCAGGGATCAGGTTCATGTTCGCTAAGGACAAATCAAAAGATTCTCCAAAGAACATGAATCTATCAAGCTGGCTAACAACCCTCCCACTACGATGAGGTATCACCTGTGTATCTTCTATGACACGCAGTGCAGTCACTTGTGGTATATCCTCTTGTACCGGTGGTACTGAAGTAGTGACTTCCTCTCTCAATTCCTCCAGAACAATCTTACTCTTGGGCTTGTGGTTCATCATATAGTCTTCCTCTAGAAATCTGGCGTTCGTGCTAATGATCACCCTCTAATCTCTAGGACTATAAAACAAACCACCTTTCATTATTCTAGGATAGCCAACGAATATGCACACTTCTGTACGAGGTTCCAACTTACCACCATCTGCTTTCAGCACATGTGCTGGACTCCCCCAAATTTGAATGTGTCTCTAACTAGGCTTTTGCCCAGTCCACAATTCTTTGGGAGTAGAAGGAACTGATTTAGATGGTACCAAGTTCAGAATATATACTGCTATATCTAGAGCATACCCCCAGAACAAATCTGGCAACTCAGAATAACTCATCATCGATCTAACCATCTCCATAAGAGTCCTATTCTTTCATTCTGCTACACCATTCTGCTGGGGTGTGCCAAGTGCAGACAATTGGGATTGAATCCTTGCCTCTGATAAGTAATTTCTAAACTCTCCCAAGAGGTACTCACCACCATGATCAGATCATAGTGTATTGATACTTTTACCTTGACGTTTCTCCAAATCAGCCTTGAATTCTTTCAACCTGTCAAAGCATTCAGATTTGTGGTGCATCAAATAAATGTATCCATATCTTGAATAATCATCTATAAAAGAGACAAAATATTCAAAACCACCTCTTTCCTAGATAGACATAGGACCACACAAATCAGAATGAGTCAATTCCAACACATCTTTGGCTCTATACCCCTTGGCCTTAAAAGGCCTCTTGGTCATTTTATCTTCCAAGCAAGATTCGCAAGTTGGGAAATCTTCCACCACAAATGAACCCAGAGGTCCATCAACTATCAACCTTTGAATTATACTTAGGTTAATATGACCTAACCTTAGATGTCAAAGATATGTTTGGTTCATTTTCGAAGGTTCTTTTCTCTTATTAGAATTAGAAGATGAGTTATTTACTTCTATTTGCATCGTGGGAGCTTTTGGTTCAAGGGTATATAAATTTCCTATCAATGTACCAGAACAGATAATCTCCCTATTCCTTTTTATAACAACTCTATCATTAAAAGAAATAGAATACTCATCCATAAACAATTTAGAATTCGAAATCAAATTCTTTCTAAATAAAGGTACATAAAGGCAATTTTTCAGAACCAAAATTTTATTCCTCTCAAAAGATAAATAAACATCTCCCACTGCAACAACTGCCACCTTCATGGCATCGCCCAAGTAAACAGTAATCTCCCCCTCAGCAAGTCGTTTGGTTTTCTGGAACCCTTGCAAAGTATTATAGACATGATCAGTGGCTCCCGTATCTACACACCAGGTGGTGGTAGATAACACCGCTAAACATGTTTCAACGACTAGACCAAAAGATATACCTTTGTTCTACTTCTGGTTGGGGTAGTCCTTCTTCCAGTGTCCAATCTGCTTGCAAGTGAAGCACTTGCCTTTCGACTTCTTCACTCCTCCCTGAGATCCTCCCGCCACCTTTGCCCCACCTTGTATCTTCTCTTCTTTTTGCCTTTCGGCTTAGAAGTAGAAACCTTTTGGGAAACCATGGCCTGAGCCTAAGCACTCTGACGAAAAAGCCCCTCTGCTGCCTGGAGTTCTGTCAGACGCTTCGCCAATGAATACAACCTCTTGTTCATGTTGTAATTCAGGCGAAACTACTCAAAACTCTTAGGTAGAGATTGGAGAATGATATCGACCTAGTTTTCCCCATCGATCTAAGCTCCAAGGACTTCCAGCTCATTCAAATGAGCCATCATTTTGAGAACATGATCCCTCACGGGTGTTCCCTCGATCATGGTGGTCGTCATCAAGTTCCTCATGGCTTCCTGCCTCGCAGCCCGATTCTGGTGTCCGAAAAGCTCTTCGAGATTGAGCATCATGTCATAAGCAGTGGGCATGACTTGATGTTGATGTTGCAATACATTTGACATAGAAGCCAAAATGTAACACCGCGTCATCTCATCAGCCTTTATCCACTTCTTATAACTCTCCTTTTTTTCTCCAGAATCATCCACAGGCTTCGGAGGACACTCTTCGAAGAGTACATATTTGTACTCCTCAGCAGTCAAGACAATATCAAGATTCCTCTTCCAATCAACATAATTGGGTCTAGTAAGTTTATTTTCATTCAGTATCACAACAAGCGGGTTGAAAGTCATTTTTTTAAAACCTATGAATCGCATAGATCAAAACATTAGATTTCAAAAAATTATTGATTCCTCAAACAATAAAATTTTAAAATCAACCAACACCTCAAAACACCGAGAATATCGTATGCTACGATAGTGTGGACGTATACGAATTCTACATTTGTAAGAGGAGGTTTTACCCATTAAATTTATTATCTTGTCAATCTAACTTTTTGACAAATAAAATTAATAGTTGGTTCCTCTTCAGCCCTACAAATAAAAGCGGTGACTCCGATGGAGAGGATACTCCTATTTGCATCTAAGTGTTCACCATTACTAGGTTCGAAGGCAATTATCTCAGGTTATTTGCCTTCCGATGGGGAAGTACACACGCTCCTTAATAATTTCCTATAACCATATTCGACCCTGTGATCCGCAAAACAAACTCATCCTATGGGGAGGAAGACACTCAAAGCCGACGCTCAAGTTTGTTTGCATCACATGTCAAATCGTAATGGAGGCCATAGAAATTTATAAAAATATCCCTCTCCCACTTAAGTAATTTTAAATTTAGGAATTTTCCTAGCACACGACATGCATATCAAACAAAAAGCAATAAATATGAAAAAATATTTTCCAACTATTATGTCTTTTGTTCTCCAATATGCCTCCCGTCGTATTGTCATCTCGTCCGCTCCTCCCTACGCCATGTACAAGCCATCCGAAGATCCGAGCCGAGAATAACTATTTTAATTTACATCCATCGATCCTATACTCCGCGAAGGAGTGTACATGAAATCTAGATCGAAAGTAAACTAAAATAAAAAGAGTAGCTAAACAATGTCGTACTTAATTACAAAAATTAAATACTAGCCTCGTTAACCCCGAGGATTCAAATAATATTACACACATGCATTCACATACACACACACATATGACTATAATAGTTGGATCTTATGCCTGCAACCAAAAAGTTAGCTTACGCACATCCTACTATCATCCGACACATACAATATATGATAAGTGCATAAAATTAACCGAATCCAAAACACACAAAATCGGAAACCGTGGCTCTGATACCACTTGAAGGTTTTGCGGAACCGAAGCTCAGATACCACATGAAGGTAGGAAATTTTGCTTCCCACTTCAACTCGATCGCTTGTGCATGGCGATCCCATCTATGTTCCCGGATAAAAAAAATTAATCCTTGACGAAGAGGGATTACCCAAGCAACCGTTCCATCGTCATGCTATTCAATTAGAGTGGTCACTTTAACAAACTTGTTGTTCAAGTAACCTACCTCTTTTCTTCGATTAGCCGCGGAATAGACGATGTATGGATCGCCAATTTTTGTGTTTATCTTCGGGGTCTAAGTAAATTAGCCACATACAATTGTAAACAATTATATACATAATACAAAAGAACACTAATCAAAGTAAACAAGCTTACACCTCTTGTTATACCTCTTGATCTTCTATTGTATGTCCTTCCTCCTTTTGGACGTCGTGTGGGCGACGATCTTCCAAAAGTCGAAGCCTCCTAGATCACGTTCTTCCCTTCCTTTCTCGTTCCGAACAAAGGGAAGAATAAAACAAAACTTCTTCTCCTATCTAGAACCGACCACCAAGTCAAGGGACTTGATGTTGCCGCCGGCCAAGGAGAAGAATATAGGAAGGGGCCACTAGACAAAAGCTCTAAAGGAAAACCTTATATCCTTGTTGTTGCCAGCCAAGGAGAAATAAAGGAAGGGGATGAGCGCCGGACAAGGTAGAGAGAAAGATGATGGGCGCTGGCTACACCTTAGGAAGAGAAGGAATCAAACCCTAATCTCCCAATCTTGTTGCCGCCCAAGCCAAAGCCCTAACCCTAGCCGCCCAAAGCCAAAACCTTAATCTCCAAGTTATTCTTGCTGCCCATCCCTTAAGCAATATTTATAGAGTTAGGCTTAAGCCTCCTTTTAATCTCCACCGTCAGATCTAGGAATTTAATCTCAACCGTCGGATCTAGAGATTTAATCTCCACCGTCGGATCTGGAGATTTAATCTCCATCGTCGGATCTAGAGTTCCATTTTTCACCATCGGATCTAGGCTTCATGAGGATTTTAATAGGATACAATAGGGACCATGAGGAGGAGTTGTATCTTGGCGACCCAATGGAATATGCCCATATAAAGTCCGATCCATTAATGATAATCCATTCCACTAGAGGATTAACATTGATCTACCTCACCAACCCCATAAATAAATATGGGCTCCTTATATTATTTGTACAAATGTCTCCCTGTGTTTAAGATCTCGAATGTCCGTCAATTAATTAATTTACTGACAATTAATTAATCAATATCTAACTCCATGAGTAGTACCACTCAACCTTATCATCATGCAGAACCAAGTCCCCCTGCAGAGTTTACATGACGAACCTTATTAGCTCCTCAAGGGGACATCATCATCTTAATATATAGGACACGATTTCCTCCTACAATCAACAACACAACATATAAATAATATCATTTCCCAACTTACCGAGCCTATCGATTTACTCTATAAATCTCGCCCATTGGTAAATCAAAGAAATGAGTATTAAGTATATGTGCCCGTTATTATATCAGGATTAAGAGCATGTACACCATAATATTCGAGGTCCGATTCAATTATATAGTCAGCAATAAATCGAATCACCTCTAAGTCGGTCCTGCTCAATACACACAAAGTGTACTAGTGTAATTCTATGGTCAAGACAAACCAATACCAAATCACACTACAACCATACCAATGGTTTATGCAAAACCATCTCGGTTGTGAGCTTTTACTTATACTCTACAAGGAACTGATAACATAATCTCCCGTGTGACACTACACACCATGTTATCTACAATGTAATGTATTAGACAATATGCATAACCATAAATATACAAACAATGATCATGTGATTCTTATTTCAAAAATAAAGATGTTCATACAAAAGATAGACTTTTCAGTATACATCCCAACATATCCCATCCTCCCATTTTCTTACTGCTGAAGAACCACCCTAAAAGATTACCCTGAACTAAAAACCATCAAGGCTGCAATTAACTTCCCCTCCATTGAAGCCAAGATGAAGAATAAGCATTTTAGCATTAACGAGCTTCTACAAGAACCCATTATTTCCTATTATGGGCTTTCAACTACTCCATCACCGGGTGCACACCCCATTGATAAGTTTTCTCTTTTTCTTTTTCTTTTGCTGTAATTGTCTCTATACATATATATCATACCAATCTAGAAGCCTATATTAAAACTTCCTCTTACATGTCTTAAAAAATGTACCAGTATCTTATTCTACAATGCCTACTCTTGCATATTCCTTAATCATCCGATCTACACATACCCAGAACTAATACAACTCGACTCTAGTTTCTGTATATCAACTAATTTCACTTTAAAATGTTCACCCATATTTTATTTTGCAAAAGAAGGGATGAGTGTAGCTATAGCCAAGACTCTAGCTAAACAATAGAAGAAAAGAAAGTGAACCAATCCATCAGCTACCCCCTCCACCATTCCTGAGCCATCTACTTTAGTAATAAACCCCTACTCAACCTCTATTTCTTATATTAAGTTTCTTGATATAATCTCTGAAAGAATCACTTACTTCTATGTCACAGGTCCCCCTTGAACTCCCACAAGTTCCCATCATAACTATTGCTGAGCCAGACCAAGCTCCCCTTACTTTTGTCAATCTCTCCCTTCTTCCTCCTCTACCAGAACCAATCCCCAACCTCTTCCCTTTCCTATTCCCTGTCTCTACCTCAGAACCATCTTCTTCAAATCTTCCCTCAGGATCTCTACCCTCCACTAATTCTCCTGTCCAGTGCCCCCCTTCTGATAACCCTAATGAGCTCATTGAACTTACTTCTTCTCCTTCTCCTTCCTCCTCCATGGATGATCTTCCCTTAGCCTCTTTATTCCACACCAAGCAACAACATCCCATACCTACTTCTAGTCCTATAATCCCAGAACCTACCATATCTTCACCCCTTGACCTATTAGTACAAGCAATGTCTGAATCCTATCCTGGCCATCTCTTCTCTTCTCTCCCTGTCCTGTCCGTGTCTCCCCTATTTCAACTTCTTCCCCTATACTCCATCCCCCTTTTATTATTCCTCCCTTCATATCAGAGTCCACCCTTCTGCCGATCACTTTCCTCCGTTCTTCTAAAACTCCTCCAATTTTGCAAGAATTACAAGATAGCCTCTGGAAAGTAAGCATCCTCACTTAGTGACTATTTTCATGTGTTAGTAATTTACCTTATGATATATTTATTTCTTAATTCTCAGAGTACTTTGAAGCTTCAATCATTCGAACAGTGGTATACAAAATTTCAGAGTAGTACTGCATACCCTCCATCTCATCCACAGATCCATCACCACCTTTTCCAATACCAACTACACCTTCCACTTCTTCCAAGGGCATCCAAACTGACTCTAAGAAAATTGCAACAAATAATCTAGGTATACATACTGATCCACACACTTCCCCCATCTAGCAGCAAGAGAAACTGAGCTTCAACAAAAGTACACTGGCTGCAACTTCAAGTTGAGACTTTCTCTGATGATCAGGAACAAATAGTAGCAGATTATAAGAAAGAACTTTCTCTTAAAGATGCACACATAAAGTGACTGCAAGAGTGGGTTGAATTATCAGATAAGACCATATCATTCTAACAGTCAGAACTTCACAAATGGAAGCAAAAGGAATGTTACTGGCACCTTCAGTCAGATGATTGCTTCCAACCCATCGATAACCTAATAGACACCTTCACTGAGCTTAAAAACACCACCTACAACAGCCTGAATGAATTCCATTTTAGTTTTGACATATTAAAATAAAACCTCCATAACCTTGCCAATACTACAAATGAACATACTTCCCCCATCAAACACCTTAACCAGGAGCTTTCCCAACTGAAAGAAACAAAATAAGCAGAGCTTCATATTTAGCTTCATTATTAGAGGCTTTGAAATGCAATCTAATTGCCAACTTAACCTCTTCTCCCTGCGGGAAATCAGAATTACCCCTACTCCACATTCTTCCTTTTTAGAAGACCCATATGCATATATCATCCATGGTTTAGACTCCTCCTTAAGTATAGTCTCCACTAAAAATTCAGCTAATGCCTGAGCTTTGATAGAGGTACGAGGTTGATAAGTAATATCATATTCACTAAACTCAGTAGCGCATTTAATAAGTTTTCCCGTAGCTTCTGGATGAGTATGTATTCTACCCAAAGGAGTATCATTGACTAGCACCAAAGTATACGATAGAAAATAGGGTCGTAGCCTCTAAGCAGTTACAACAAATCCCCAAGATAACTTCTCTAAATTAGTATAACGAATTTCAGGTCGCTTCAATTGATAGCTGATATAATAAATTGGATGTTACTGACCCTTATCTTCCCGGACCAACACTGAACTCACAACAACTTCAGAAAGAGCTAAATATATCCATAACATTTCTCCAGGCTGAGGCTTAGCTAAAAAAGGTGGCTCGACTAAGTATTCCTTTAGAGATTGAAAATATTTGTCGCAATGCTAATCCCACTGAAACCGAGTGGCCCTTTTTAATATCTTAAAGAAGGGAAAACTTCTATCTGCTGATCGGGATATACACCGAGATAAAGCAGTGATTCTGCCCAATAACCTCTGAACCTCTTTTAAATTTCTCGGAGGCTGCATCGGCTGGGTAGCATCGATCTTAATAGGATTAGGTTTTATACCTTGCTCAGTAACAACATACCCTAGGAAACGACCTTGAGTAACCCCAAATATACACTTCTCTAGATTTAGTTTCATTTTATACTTGCACAATGTGCTAAAAGTTTCTTCTAAGTTTGATATTAACTGCTTGGGACATAAAGTTATGACTAAGATATCATCCACATATACTTCCACATTTCTTCTCAACTACTTCTCAAAAATTTTATCAATTAATCTTTGAGAAGTAGCCCCAACATTTTTTAACCCGAAAGGCATAACCACATAATAGAAAGTCCCCTCTGCAGTAATAAAATTGACTTTATTATGATATTTTAAAGCTAGTGGAATCTGATGGTACCCTTGATAAGCATCCATCATCGAGATAAAGTGATGTCCTACTGTGGAATCTACTAACTGATCAATGAGAGGCAAAGAATAACAATCTTTTGGGCAAGCTTTGTTGAGATCCCTTAAGTCCACACACATTCTCCATTTTCCCGATGGCTTAGGTACTAGCACCACATTAGATAACCAGGTCAGGTACTGTACCTCTTTAATATACCTATCTTTCAACAACTTATATACTTCCTCTTTAATAATAGCATCCTTCCCAGCTCCAAAGTGTCAACGTTTCTGCTTTACAGGAGCTATAGTAGGTAAAATATACAATTTATGTTCCATAACGGTAGGATCAATTCCTGATAAGTCCTGTAGTGACCATGCAAAAATATCAAACTTTTTAATAAGGCACTATATTAACCCAGTTTTAAGCTGTAAGGGAAGGTCCCGCGCTATAAATGTAATATGCTCAACACATTTATTATTTAATACGATCGATTCTTTATCAGACCCTCCTATTTCTTCATCAACCCCCTTTTGAATGATACACACTATATTTCTATACTTAGACTTTTGAAAAGACTTATTAACAAATTTTCCCTTCTGTCCTATTCGGATAACATCTCCAAGAAAGCTGTTAATCACCCTTAACCTCTCCTACTTCGTTTTCGATAGGAAATTTAATTTTTTAATGATAAGGAGAAGCTACAACCTACAAACTGCCTAGAACAGGTCTGCCTAGAATAGCATTATAAGAGGAAGGCATATCAACTACTGTAAAATTAATAAGTATCATTCTTCTCCTTGGCTCTTCTCCTAAAGATAAAGGTAATTTGATTTGGCCCATTGGCTGCACTTCATGACCAGAAAACTCAAATAAGGAAGTGTCGATCAGCTCTAAATCAGTGACATTAACTCCCTTATGCTCTAAAGCTAACCAATACAGAATATACGCTGAACTGCCCGGGTCAACAAAAACTCTTCCCACATTAAAATTGGCAATAAGAGCTCGGATGACTAAGGCATCAGTATGAGGGGTCATTACTTCCTCTAAGTCATTAGAGTCAAACCCTAACATGGGTCTTCTTGTTCTGGGAAGAGTGGTAACAACTGCACATTCTTCTCTGCTATGTCTCTTCTGTGCTCTATTAGAATCTCCATTAGTGGAACCACCGGGAATCATATTAATGGAACCCCTTACAGGAGGCTGATTAGCAGGCACTACCCGGTCAGGAGCTATTTCCCTTATATGAGTAGACTATATAGGTAGATTTACAAGAGGTCTCCCCGAATTTCTTCTACCATAATTTCTTCCTCCAAATCTTTGCTAATAGGGAGCTTGATTCATAATCAAATTCTGCACACGAGAATGAGCCCCCATAACACTCTGTAGTTCAAAGTCTAACTGCTAAAAATTCTAAGTATTCTAAGTATTATGCTCGTACTCCTAATGATAAGTACAAAAAGTAGGAGTCAATAATCTCCGAGGCCCTTTATCAGCTCCGAATGGTCTTCTCAATAATTGTTGCTCTTTACAAATATTCATAGCTTTTTCCTTAGAAAACTGAAATTGGAAAACATATGGAGATCTTTCCTTTACAAGCTGAGCGGTTCTTACCCAATCAATTCTTCTTTCTTGCATCTCTGCTATTCTGTAATCTTGGGAATTTTGTCGAGACTTCTGAGCATCTTCAAGATTAATAAACTTTTCTGCACTGGATAACAAATCATCAAAATTTGTAGGCGACTTCTTAGCAAAAGATGTAAAGAAATCCCCTTCTCTGAGCCCCTGAGTAAAAGCTCCTACTAACATACCGAACTCCATGGAAAGAATTTCTCGGGCAGACTGTGTAAATCTCTACACATATTATTGTAAACTTTCCTATTCTCTCTGCTTAAGATCAAAAATACTTAGTGGCTGAGGCAAATATTTTTTAGAACTAGAAAAATGCCTTAAAAATAATGATGAAAAATCCTTGAATGATGCAATACTATGTGGCTTCAAATCACTAAACCACTATTGTGTCAGTCCTACTATGGTAGTAAGGAACACTTGACACTTATCCCCATCAGTATAACAATACAACAAGGCGAAGTTCTCAAATCTATTTAGATGGTCCTTATGATTAGAGGAACCAACATATTAAGGCATCTGAGGCATTCGGAAATGCCGAGGCAACTCCTCATTCAATATATCCCCAGTAAAGGGACTTGACTCCTCTATTTTTACAATAGAACTCACAATGGGAACATCCCCTTCAGACTGTGCCCTCTCAGGAGGAGTAACACACCTCTCTTTCCCCTTTACCTACTTGGCAACATGAGAGGAACCTTTCTTCGGTCGAGAAACTCAGACTACGTCTTCTTCAAAATCATCTTCAGACACATCATCTTCTTTTACCTTCCTCAGGGTGACCCTTTGTTGTGAGATTTGATCCATCATAGCAGCCACTACTTGCATAAAATCCTCCCTATAGACAAGCTCACGACGCCTTCGGCTGGTACCCCCTTTAGAAGTACTGGAGATAGATTTCTCCTCCATCGACTTTTTCTGCATCCTCCTAGTGTTCACCATCACGACTTTTTGTTCAAGTTCCCACTAATGATACCAATTTAATGGTGTTCACTTCTTAGGCCTACTAGGATCTCCCTCCCCCTTTTGTGGATGGCCAGATCTGCTACCAAAGAAGGTTAGAGATGATATAAAGAGAGATTTACTCCTGGAATAAACTTGGACTTGTAAGTAGAGTTATATCTGTCAAATGGAGAAGAAACATTAGGTATAGGTCGGCTTCCCGGCGTGACCACTCCAACGCTCAAGTCAGTAAGAATATGAAGAAAATAACATCACGAATGGAATGGAGAAGAAGAATTGAGAAGGAGATCTTTGAGATACCGAATAGCGAAGAAACAACCATCCCCTACTTTGTCCTCCTCTGCCCCTTTTATAGATGGATCAACCGCCTCCTCTTTGAGATGAATTTACTTTAATGCCCTTTTCCAATCTATCCTTGTAACCATTTTTTTCGCTTCAATTCAAAATATCTCCTTATACTTCCCTGCCATATATTAATACAAAAATAAATGAAGTTATATTAAACTAATCATCTTCAACTTGACCCTACTACTTCTCTTCCTCCTTATTCCACCATATTCAGAAAGAAACCCTGAAATCCATAAGTGGCTCATGAAATGAATATATCACTCGGGAAATCAATATACAGCTTGAGAAATGAACATATTGCTCGGGAAATGAATACACTGCTTGGAAAATGAACATACTGCTTGGGAAATGAATACACTGCTCGGGAAATGAATACACTGCTCGGGAAATGAATACACTGCTTCAGAAATGCCCTAATTGTTCGGGACTTCATAAGGGCTGCTCTATTAGCATTATACTTAGTCACTGAACTATATTGCCCCACTCACCCCTATCATGCTTTGGAATCATACATACCGCTCGGGAGATACACTGACTGCCTGGGAAAAACATAGATTGCTCTGCCAATGCTGATACTTAAACAACTCTGCACTGCTTTCTTTATGAGATCGGGAATCACATACACTGCTCGGGAAATTCACTAACTACCCCAAAAACACACATAGACTGCTCTTCCAATGCGGATACTTAAACAACTCTGCATAGCTCTTCCTTTATGAGATCTGGAATCACATACACTGCTTGGAAAATACACTAACTGCATGGGAAAACATATAGACCTCTCTGTCAATGCCACACTTAGTCACTGAACAATGTTGCACTGTTCTTCCTTCCCGAGATCGGGGATCTCATACACTGCTCAACTACCCAAACTGCCTAGGAAATGAACATACTACTCAAGAAAAAGCTCACCCCAATCAGACAAAACCACAACTCCATCATAAGTTCCCCTTCTTTAGTAAAACTGAAGAGCAAAGTCAAATGAAGTTTTATAAGTGTTTATGAATGCGCAAACACTATCATATCAACCTCCAATACCTACATCTATGATATTGACATACTAGACATTGATCCTTCCATACTATATCTTGAACACTGCATGAATCACTGAACCTTGACTACCATATGAGATGCTTATGCCTAAAATATTATATGAGCCGTTTATGCCTTAAATGCTGTCATGAGGCATTTATGCCTTAAAATGTTGTAGGAGGTGTTTATGCCTTAAAATACTATAGGAGACATTTATGCCTTACAATACTATAGGAGGCATTTATGCCTTAAAATACTGGAGGCGTTGAGCCTTGTTAGCATGCTACTTGCCTATTATAGTTGGCATTATAGTTTCCCATGGGGGAAAATAACTATCTAGCCCTTAAGGTTTTATAGGAGAGTCGTGAGAACATTTACATATTCCATATAGAGGTGTTATAGTTTCCTGTGGGGGAAAATAGCTATCTAGCTCTTAGGCTTTTATAGGAGAGTCGTGAGAACATTTACATATGTCATATAGTGGCATTATAGTTCCCCATGGGAGAAAATAGCTTATCTATCCCTTAAGTTGTTATAGTAGGCGCGGAGCCTGAGTTAGTTTCTAACACTTAGAAAAAATAAAACCAAACTTGTCAAACCTTAGAAAGAATACCATTGAAATAAGAAAGGAGGAATTCCGATCAAGCATAATAAGTTTCAGCATGAATGCCATTAGTAACTGCCAAAAATTATGAGAAAATACAAAAATACCAATGGCCCTCTATATAAGAATGTAAAATAATCCTGCATTAAACCAGGCATATAATGCCTTAGAAAAATTTGATAACCCCCATTATATATCCTAAAACCCCTTAGAAAAATTGATAACCCTTGCAAGAACACCTTCATTAGCCCTAAGGTTCTGTAGTAGGCACTAAATGCATTATAAAGAATTTTAAAATACCTCTACAAGGAAAATATTTCTCAAGAAAACATTAGGGCTAATAGAAATGCCTTATCTTTCCTTTGTACCTTTACCTCAAACCCTACTTAGTCATTTTAACCCCTTTTAAAGACCCTTTCCTTCATTAATACCCTATCGTTCAACTACAATTCTCGACGAAAACCCTAGCTCCATTCTCCGACATCTTCAACCTCCCTGCAATCATTTCTTCTTCATGGCCTCATCTTCTTCCACCGCCCGGTGGTACGAAACTACACCTAGTCAACTGACCTTAAACCACTCATTATTTCACCGTGAACCCAAATACCTTCCTGAGGATTTCACCGTCATCATTCCTAATCTCTCCCAGTGCCCTCATCTTCCTTCGCCTAGCACCAACACCCATTTCACAGGGCAGCTAGAAGGAGGCCTCCGTCTTCCCCTTCCAAAGCCTCTCTTCCATTTCCTCACCTACTACGACCTCTCGATCAATCAACTAACGCCAAACTCCATTCGCATTTTTGTCAGCACCACCATCGTCTTCTAACTCCTTAACATCCTGATATGCCGGTATTTGTCGTGGTACCATTACAAATTAATTACCAAACCCTCTCTACGCTAATATAGCATAGTGAATGGCCCAGATCATTTTCCAACGAGTGTAATTGAAAGAATAATAGTCTTAGGATTTCTAATTATCGTTGGAGTTTTACAATTGTAAACAAGGGGTTTGGATTGAAATAAAACTAATCATACTGAACAGAAAGACAATGCACGTAATCAAACTCTAATCTAACTAAACTATGATTGCAATGAAATTAAAAGAAACTTAAACTAAGCATTCAAACAAGAAAGTACAGGAATTTAAATAACAATTCAAATGCAGAATAACATAAATGTAAAGTAAAGTATGAAATTAAATCTAACCTAACTAACTGCAACCTAATTACTAAAGAGACATTTAATCAAACACTACGTGGGCATGGAACAAATTAAACTAAGTATGTACAATTTCAAACATGGAAGATCATTTCATTAAAAACATTCAACAAATAAAAAAAAACAATCAAAGCACATCAAGGAAAAACTTGTTGTAGAAATCTGTCCATGAACGAAGGAACTGATAGGAAGCTGGAAAAAACTCTACCCGAGAAGATGATGGCTGGTCGGAGCTGTGATGGGGGAAGAAGATCACCCAACTGAAGAGAAGGGGTATCACCTTCTCCTCTTTAGCCGCCGGTGATGAGATGGAATGGCTAGGCGGTAGTAGGTTGTCGCGGGTCGAAGAACAGGGCTGATTGGCGGAGTAGAGAAGCTGGAAATTGCCGTCGAAGGTGAGGAGCAAGGCTGCCGGAGGGAGAAATGAAGCTGGTGATCGGAATGCCACCGCCGACCTTGGTGGAAGAGATGAGTGGCCGGTGGTGCTTGGAGGTTTAACGGCGGTGGAGCTCGATGAGGAAGAAGTTGCGTCGATGTGAAGAAAACTGGCCAGGCCAATCAAGCTGTAATCTCATCCTAATTAAAACCCAAACCTAGATCTCATCCAATGTCCCAGAATGCGCTGATCTAGAATTGACAGATCTGATCAATTTGAATGGACGATCACGATCAAACCGATCCGGATGAAAGGCTAGGATGTCTAGATCTGAATGTATGGACCGGATCTCTCCAGATATTAATGGATGGCTCAAAATTAATTGGATCTCATTGGACGATCAGGATCGATCAGATTTACTTCCTTAGATCAGATTACTTCAGATCTGCATCAACGGTTCAGATTGTTTCTGCTTGATCTCCCTCTTTTGGTCTTGAAATCAAGCCCAACTTGCTTTGACTTGACTTGAATCATGGCTCCTCTTAATTTCCTACAAAATCACATTCATAATATGAGAAATAATATCGTATTTGTAGAAAAATTATAATTAAGCTCAAAATAAATCCAACTCATAAACTATGTTAATAATCAACAATTAATCACATGAAAGAGTAAAAAGTATCAAATCTAGGAGCAAAAATAATGTACTAAAATGTTGTTATCACATCCCCCTAATCCTCGATATATTTCACTGCCTCTACTAGCTAAAGATGGCTAATTCAGGTGTTTTTTACTTTATGTCCTTCCAAGGTTATCAATTCTTAACTGACATGCCTATCTCGAATAAGGCAAGGATATAACTTTACTTCTTTGTCCCCATGGATCCCATCCTCCCATTTTCTTATCGTTGGAGAACCACCCTAAAAGATATCCCCAACTTAAAAACCATTAAGGTTGCAATTAACTTCCCCTCCATTGAAACCAAGCTGAAGAATAAACATTTAACGAGCTTCTACAAGAACCCATTCTGTCCTATTATGGACTTTCAACAATTCCATCATCGGATGCACACCCCCATCGGTAAGTTTTCTCTTTTTCTTCTTCTTTTTTTTTGTTATAATTGTCTCTATACATATATATTATACCAATCTGAAAGCCTACATTAAAACTTCCTCTTACATGCCTTAAAAAATGTACCAGTATCCTATTCCACAATACCTACTCTTGCATATTCCTTAATCATCCGACCTGAACATACCCTGAACTAATAGTGCCACCACGTGCCAAATAATTATAATTTATATTTTCTAATATAACTTGACACTAGTTTCTATATATCAACTAATTTCACTTTAAAATGGTCAACCATATTTTTTTTTTAGAAGAAATGATGAATGTAGTTATAGCCAGGACTCTTGCTAAACAACAGAAGAAAAGGAAGAGAACCGATCCATCAAATACCTCCTCCACCATTCCTGAGCCATCTATTTTAGTAATTAACCCTTACTCAACCTCTATTGCTTATATTAAGTTTCTTGATAAAATCTCTGAGAGAATCACTTATACTTCTATATCACAAGTCCCCCTTAAACTCCCATAAGTCCCCATCATAACTATTGTCGAGCCAGACCAACCTCCCTTTATTTTTGTCAATCTCCCCCTTCTTCCTCCTCTACCAGAATAAATCCCTAACCTCTTCCCTTTCCTAGTCCCTGCCTCTACCTCAGAACCATCTTCTTCAAATCTTCCCTTAGGATCTCTACCCTCCACTAATTCTCCTATCCATTGCTCCCCTTCTGATAGCCCTAATGATCCCTTCGAACTTACTTCTTCTCCTTCCCCTTCCTCCTTCGCAGATGATCTTCCCTTAGTTTCTTTATTCCCCACCATGCAACAACAACCCATACGTACTTCCAGTCCTATAATCCCAGAACCTACCATATCTTCACCCCTCGGCCTATTAGTACAAGCAGTATCTGAATCCTATCCCAACCATCTCCTCTCTTCTCTCCCTGTCCTGCCCATGTCTCCCCCTATTTCAACTTCTTCCACTATACTCCCATCAACTACAACCCCTTCTATTATTCCTCCCTTCCTATCAGAGTCCACCTTCTGCCGATCACTTTCCTCCCTTATTCTGAAACTCCTCTAATTTTGCAAGAATTAAAAGATAGCCTCCGTACAGTAAGCATCCTTACTTAGTGACTATTTTCCTGTGTTAGTAATTTATCTTTTGATATATTTATTTTCTAATTATGAGAGTACTTTGAAGCTTCAATCATTCGAACAGTGGTATACAAAATTTTAGAGCCAGTACTACAAACCCTCCACCTCATCCACGGAGCCATCACCACCTTTGCCAATACCAACTGCACCCTTCACTTCTTCTAAGGGCATCCAAACTGAGCCTAAGGAAATTGCAACAAATAATCTGGGCATATAGACCGATCCTCACACTTCCCCCGATCGAGCAGCAAGAGAAACTGAGCTTCAACAAAAAGTACAATGGCTGCAACTTCAAGTTTAAAATTTCTTTATCGATCGGGAACTATTGGATTTAAGAATTGCTAGAGGGGGGTGAATAGCGATTGTAAAAAGTTTTTCTTTTTGATGTTAAAACACGAGTAAGCACAGTGGAAGTAAACATAATAAAATAAACCAACACTTTTGTTTTTACTTGGTTCACAACTGAAAGATTGCTGCTCCAAGGCACCATGATCCTAGACCGCATACGATGGGGCAATCCACTAAAAGTCTCCTCCTCGTTGGAGGTAGGAGACGACAAATACAAAAACCACAAGATAGAGAAAGAGGCAATAAGCCTACCTCTCCTCTTTACAATTGAAAGCTCAAATGCAGGATGAAAAAACACTTAAATGAAATGACACTACTGACGAAAAGAAGGAAGCTTGGCGCGACGTCGGCATTACGGTGGTGTAGTTTTGTCGTCGAAAGCTTGGCATTGTTGGAGCACTTTGGGAGCAAGATTAGATGATACAAGGAGGTGAAATGACCCTTCATTTATAGCCCTCTAAAACCTAGCTTGTTGAGATCCAGATCTGGGTCAAAGCTCCTTATCCCTCCATTTTTGGTGGAGCTTATCTTGACTTTCTTCGAGATGACCAGTTTGAATAGCAGTAGATTGCCAATAGCTTTTAGTTGATTGTTGGCTTGGTCACTCACCTGCAACATAGAGTTAGCATAGAAATGTCGAGTAATGGATATTATGACGGTTCCTTATCGTTCGATCTGGACCTAGACTTTCCCTCAGAAGTCTTAGTCGGATCGCTGCCTAAGGTCATCCCTGTATGGAGAACATGACCTTACCATCACTTCCCACTCATTGCTTACCTCTGGTCCTCCTGACCGGTCGCTTAGCTTTTGGTCGCCACCGAGGTTCCTCGACTCCAATGAGGTTCTCTTGGTGTCGCCCGACCACCACGGTTTCTCATCCCGAGATTCTTCGAGTGTCGCTGACTTTCATCTTAGTTTAATCATTTTCTGCACACTTAACACATCACATGAGATAACAATAACAACTTAACTTTAAACCTTTTCCATAAACAAATCCTAGGTTCGATTATCTGGTGTCCCTGCACCAACAATCTCCCTCTTTTTGATCTATAAAAAATTGATTCAAAGTTAAGGAATAAATAAGCATGAGTAAGTATGTAGTACTAAGCATAAGTAAGTGTGTAGTAATGAGTAAGTTAGTATGAGTGAAATAGTAAGTGTGACTAAGCAAGTGGCAGTATGCATGGATAATAAGTTATTTTTAAAATCCTCCCCCTCAAGGTTACCTCCCCCTTGCCCTTAGGTGAGTTTAAAAAAAAAAACTTTTGAGTCCTTAACTTTGACCTCTCTTCTCCCCCTTTTGCCATATATCGAAAATACTTGGGGATTTATAAAAAAACTTTAGAAACCCATAGTAACATATGTTTGTAAGTCCAAGCATGTCCCTTTTAATTTTGAAAATAATAGTTTCAATATAAATTCAACTAATAACATGTTTAACTCTTTTTGACTTAATTGATATAAAATGATCAATAAGTCTTGATTAGAGTTGGTTATTTTAAATAATTATACTCCATGATCCATATCGATGCACTTGATCTACATCTGGAATAAGGAGTAAGGTCCTAACATCTCATGCCCATCTACATGGCTCAGTACACAAACACATTGAACCTATGTGTTGTGAGATGTGTTGGCTCTTTAAATCTATTGGTGCATGCTTTCTAAGGTAAACCCTAAGCTAGTTCCATATAACATGAAAAGTAAAGATAGAGTATAAGAGTTAAATCCTGCTCTGCTACGCAAAATCCTAATCTTTGTCTAAGCAGACTAAATTCTCCTTTGGGTTCCATTAGCTACGTGTTCTCGTATAAAGTGATGTTTAACTTCTATGTGTTTGGTTCTAGAGTGACAAATCGGGTTCTTAGTTAGGTTAATAGAACTTATGTTATCAATTAAGATTTTAGTGTCACTAAAGCTTAAATGAAAGTCTTGGAGAGTGTGCTTAATCCAAAGAAGTTGAGCTACACACTCACCCATTGCAACATATTCGGCTTCGGTGGTAGACAAGGCAACACAATGTTGCTTTCTACTACACCAGCTGACTAGACTCTAGCCTAGGAGTTGGCAACATCCACTCGTGCTCTTCCTATCGTGTTTACTACCAGCATAATCTGAGTCGGAGTAGCTGATTATCTCGAACTCGCTAGACCTAGGGTATCAAATTCCTACGTTTACTGTTGCTTTTAGGTACATAAAAATTTATTTGACTAGCATTAGGTGTGATTCTTTAGCTCAAGATTAAAATCTCGCACACATACTTACTGCGAAGAGTATATCTGGTCAGCTCGTAGTTTAGTATAGAAAGCTATCTATTGTTCTCCTATAGTATTTTAAATCTATCACTTTTCCTTCTAAGTCTTCTCCTATATTTACGTTTGTAGCCAAAGGTGTATTTTTCTTAGCATTTTGCATTCCGAATTTACTAATTAGTTCCTTAGCATATTTTCGTTGATGTAAATAAATTCCTTCTCTAGTTTGTTTGATTTGTAACCCTAAGAAAAATGTAAGTTCTCCTACTAAGTTCATTTTAAATTCACTTTCCATTAGTGAAATGAACTTATTTAATAATTGTGTGTTGGTTGTTCAAAAAATTATGTCATCCGCGTAAATTTGTGCAATGAAGATTTCTTTTCCTATGGATTTTACAAAAAGGGTTGGGTCAACTAAACCTTGATTAAATCCCTTAGACTTAAGGTAGATTGAAAGTCTTTCATACCAAGCTCTAGGAGCTTGCTTTAAATCATATAAGGCTTTTCTATGTTTGAAGACATGGTTAGGTTTGTCTAGACTTTCAAATCCAGGTGGTTGACTAACATAAACTTCTTCCTTAATAAATCCATTCAAAAAAAATGACTTAACATCCATTTGAAATAATTTGAAACCTCGATGCGCAACGTAGGCTAGTAACATTCTAATTGATTCGAGTCTAGCTACGGGTGCATATGTTTCATCATAGTCTAACGCTTCTACTTGACTAAATCTTTTAGCAACTAACCTAGCTCTATTCCTTATTACTTCTCCTTCGTCATCAAGTTTATTTCGAAACACCCACCTTGTTCCAATATTCATTTTTTCTTTAGGTAGGGGAACTAATTCCCAAACATGACTTCTAGTAAATTGAGCTAACTATTCTTGCATAGCTATAATCCAATTGGGGTCAAGAAGAGCTTGTTCAATTGTTTTATGTTCGATTTTAGAGATGAGTGAGATTTGACTTAGGTTTCTATAGGACACTCTAGTTCGAACCCCTAAATTAGGAGCACCTATTACTTGATCAATAGGATGGTTTGCTTGTATCCTAGATTGATTTGGGTTAGGATCTATACTAGATTCATTTTGTGAGTTAAGTTCAGGTCTATTTTCAATTGGTTCATTAATCAATTCTACTTTGGGTTTTGTAATTTTGTTTTCTTCATCAAATACTACATTGATTGTTTCTTCTATTTTTAGGGTTTCATTGTTATACACCCTATATGCTTTACTAGTGGTTGAGTATCCTAGAAAAGTTCTGGTACTAGTTTTAGAGGTGAATTTCCCTAAGTAATCTTTAGTGTTTAATATGTGTACCCTACATCCAAAAATCCTAAAGTACTTGATGTTTGGTAGTTGTTCGTAATAGATTTCGTAAGATGTTTTAAGGTGACTTTTAACTAATAGAATCCTATTTTGAACATAGCAAGCTGTATTGATTGCTTATGGCCAAACCCTATTAGGTAGGTTGTATTCATTTAACATGGTTCTAGCGGCTTCTTGTAAGGTTCTATTTTTATGTTCAACTAGACCGTTTTGTTGAGAGGTCCTAGGATAGGAGAACTCATGGTGGTACCCATTTTGGTTACAAAAGTCGGTGAACCTATGGTTTTCGAATTCACCACCATGATCACTTCTAATTCTTTTAATCTTAAGATTCTTTTCATTTTCTATTAGTTTGCATAAATTGGTAAGTTGATCTAAGGTTTTACTTTTATGTTTTAAAAATCTAACCCATATAAAGCTAGAGTAGTCATCAATTATGACTAGGCAGTATTGGCTTCCATTTGGTGACTTGGCTCCATGAGAGTCAAAGAGGTCTAAGAGTAGGAGCTCAAGTACACTTTTAGTTCTTTCTTGATTAGTTAGTTGATGTGAGATCCTAGTTTGTTTACCTTATTGACAAGCATTACATATTTTGTTTTCTAGGTTATTTAGGGATTGGGTAGACCTCTAACTAAACCACTCTGACTCATTTTGTGTATAAGTCTTGGACGAGAGTGGCCGAGTCGTCGGTGCCACAACTAGGATTCTTCTTGCTGTGTCATTAGACACTTGGTGGAGGAGTTAGGTAAATTGATTGTATAAATGTTACTATTCCTAGTCCCCTTAAGTATAGCTTTTGAAGTATCGCTATTTTTAATTAAGCATTCATTTTGTAGGAAAATTACCTTATAGTTGTTGTCATACAACTGACTAACACTAAGGAGATTAAATTCAAAATGTTCAACTAAAAGTACTTGACAAATTATAAAGTTTTTGTTTAGCTCAATATCACCTAATCCGATGATTTTGAGCTTCCTATTTTTTTTAAAGGCTACCGATCCTTTGTTTTTGAATCTGAGCTTTGTAAACTTTAGTCAGTCTCCGGTCATATATCGGGAGCACCCACTATCCAACACCCATTGATCCTACACAAATAGTAGTTGGATTGGATATTGAAATTCCGAGGTTTTTTGAAAATTTTAACCTAGGAATCATCTCACCCTTTCTACATGATCAAACATATTAACCTTATATGTTTTGTGAGATGACTTCAATTTTACTTGGTTAAATTTAGTGATTTGAAGATAATCAACCTTGGGTTAGATTCAGATTTAACCTTTAGATTTTTAAGCAAACTTTTTGAAAAAATGCCTTCCAGGTCGTGGCGAGGCACAAAGACCTTCTTTGATTGGAATAATGACCACTTCCACATACAAAGCCAATTTTAAGGAAATGTTTACTTAAGTCACTTGGGGTTACTTCCTGGTCTAACTAGTTTAGGATGTAGCGAGGTAGCTTCAGCTAGTTCCACTTAGTCGAATGCACCAAGTTAGATACTCCTTATCTAGCTCGGGTACACAGGACCTCGTTTCCCTAATATATTATCATCTCGCTGCATCCTGACACTATGTTATCAAGATTGACTAACTATTGATCCTATCTAGTCATTCTAAAATTTAAAACAAAAAGCAACTAAACATGCAAAGCTAAATCAAGAAGTAGAACACACAATTATAGTACTAGCTCCCATTGGACCATTGAACCAATGCGAGCTTTCCACGTAGTGGATTTAGTCCTTGGGAACCCAATACTTGGTTGATCCTAATTGTGAATTCAGAAAGGTCTTAGGAACCCATGCTTGAACTTTGTGTCTATTTCAACTAACAATCGACATATACAATTTGTTCGTTGTGGTTGATCTAAAATCGAGTCCGACCTTATTGTACACGACCCTTTGCAATCCAAGTAGAAGGTTAAGACCCTTCGACCCCAAAGTAAACCTTTCCAATGTTTTCCTAAGCTCTTAAACTTGTCCTTTCAAGAGAGAATTTTCTTTCTCAAGTTTTTCAACTTGAGTTGAGTTTTCCTCTTGAACTTGACTAGTTGAAGAGTTTAGGGAGACCTCATGCTTAAGGAGTTTAACCTCCTTAGCCAAGGTCTCGACCTTGGACTCGTACTTAGCTAACTTCTTAGTCAAATACTTAATTGCACTATATCGAGTATCAAATAGGGACCGACATACCTTGATCAAATCTTTTGAATCGGATGCAGACCTATGGATTTTCTTGAATTGAAGCTTATCGTCGGATCCGGAGTCGGACTCGGTCTCAGACTCGTAGTTTGTCTCAGGTTTAGATTCAGTCTTGGACTCAGTTGGTTTGGCCATGCATGATAGGTTGTTGAGTTCATCTTCTTCCTCTGACGGCTCTTCCCAAGTTGCATTGAAGGCTTTCTTTGTTTGTGGTTGCTTGTTCTTTAGCCTTGGACAATTGGATTTGATGTGACCCCTTTTGTTGCATTCATAGCATTTGTAATTTGAACCTTGCTCAGGTCTCTTCTCCTTGGATTGCTTGATAGGTCATCTTCTGCTCTTGATCATCTTCCAAACTAGATTTACTAGCTCAGTCTCCATTTTATCATTCACCTTTGATTCGTATTCCTCTTCTTTTTCTTCGAGAAGTGATTTGCTCCTTACCTTCTTCCTTTGACCTACAACCAAGGCAATACTTTTCTCGACCGGGGCCGAGTTAGATTGTTCATGCAATTCAAATTTAGAAAATAGCTCATCTAGTCTAATTTTTGATAAGTCTCTAGATATTTTGTAGGCATCAACCATAGATGCCCATAAAGTGGTCCTAGGAAATGCATTCAAATCATACCTTATTACATCCCGATTCTCCACTTTTTGTCCGATTGAGTGAAAACCATTCATTATGTCCTAGATCCTTGCATGGAGTTGAGTCATCGTCTCGTGGTCCTGCATTTTTAGATTAAATAACTTATTCAAAAGAAGGTCCCTTTTGCATACCTTTGTGTTGGCCATCCCTTCGTGTAGCTCGATGAGCTTGTTCCATAGATCCTTCGCGCTGATGAAGGGGCTGACACGGTTGAGTTCTTCCTTAGAGAGACTGCATTGAAGAATTTGTGTGGCTTTTGCATTGACCTCCACTTGTCGCTTCATGGCATTCATCCACTTGTCGCAATCCAAGTACTCCCCATCTTCATTCGTTGGTAAGTTGAAGTCGGTTTGGATGACTATCCATATCTCGACTTGGGTCTTAAGGTAGCACTCCATCTGACCCATCAAATAAAGGAAGTCATCTTCGTTGAAAAATGGAGGTCGGATTGTGGTAAACCCCTCATGATGGGCCATTCAATAAATCCTTGCAAAACAAAAACACGATAAATACACGAATTGCCAAGACTTTGTCTTGGATTAGTAGTGTGGGAAAAATAATAAAGAAAAACTTAAATTGAATGAAAAGTATGAAACAAAATAAAACTTGCTAGATCGGTGGTTGCACCGAATCTTAGCGCCCCCGCTCTGATACCAATTGTTGGATTAGAGAATTGCTTGAGGGGGGGGGTGAATAGTGATCGTAAAAACTTTTTCTTTTTGATGTTAAAACACAAGTAAGCACAACAGAAGTAAAGACAATAAAATAAAGCAACACTTTTGTTTTTACTTGGTTCGCAACAAAATGGTTGCTACTCCAAGGCCCCGCGATCCTAGACTGCATACGATGGGGCAATCTAGTAAAAGTCTCCTCCTCGTTGGAGGTAGGAGATGATGATTACAAAAACCATAAGATAGAGGAAGAGGCAACAAGCCTACCTCTCCTCTTTACAATTGAAAGCTCAAATACAAGAAGTAAAAACACTAAAATGAAATGATACTACCGACGAAAAGAAAGATGCTCGGTGCGATGTCGACGTTACGATGATGTAGTGTTGTCATCGGAAGCTTGGCATTTTTAGAGAACTTTGGGAGCAAGAATAGATGATACAAGGAGGTGAAATGTCCCTTCTTTTATAGCTCTCCAAACCTTAGCTCGTTGAGATCCAGATCTGGGTTAAAGCTCCTTATCCCTCCATTTTTGGTGGAGCTTATCTTGACTTTCAATGAGATGACCTGTTTGAATAGCTATCGACCGATGACCCTCTGCAGTCGACTGATGGTAGGATCAGTTGACTGTCAATAGCTTTCAGTCGACTGCTAGCTTAGTCACTCACCTACAGCATAGAGTTAACATAGAAATGTCGAGTAATGGATATTACGACGGTTTCTTACCATTCGATCTCGACCTAGACTTTCCCCCAGAAGTCTTAATCAGATCACCACCTAAGGTCATCCCCGTATGGAGGACACAACCTTACCATCACTCTGCACTCAGTGCTTGCCTCTGGTCCTCTTGACCATCGCTTAGCTTTCGGTCGCCACTGAAGTTCCTCGACTCCAACGAGGTTCTCCAGGTGTCGCCCGACCACCACAGTTTCTCGTCCCGAGATTCTCGGAGTGTCGCTGACCTTCATCTTTGCTTAATCATTTCCTACACACTTAACACAAAACGTGAGATAATAATAACAACTTAACTTTGAACCTTTGCCATAATCAAAACCTAGGTTCGATTATCTGGTGCCCCTGCACCAACAGAAACAAATAATAGCAGATTACAAGAAAGAACTTTCTCTTAAAGGCACACACATAAAGCGGCTGCAAGAGCGGGCTGAAGTATCAGATAAGACCATAGCATTCCAACAGTCAAAACTTCACAAATGGAAGCAAAAGGAATATTACTGGCACCTTCAGTCAGGTGGTTGCTTACAACCCATGGATAACCTAATAGATGCCTTCACCGAGCTCAAGGACACCACCTACAACAGCCTGAATGAATTCCATTTTAGTTTTGACATATTAAAACATCACCTCCATAACCTGGCCAATATTGCAAATGAACATGCTACCCACATCAAACACCTTAACCAGGAGCTTTCTCAATGGAAAGAAATAGAATAAGTAGATCTTCATATTTAGCTTCATTATTAGAGGCTCTGAAATGCAATCTAATTGCAAACTTAACCTCGTCTCCCTGCGGTGAAATTAGAATTACACCTACTCCACATCCTTCGTTTTTAGAAGACCCATCTGCATATATCATCCATGGTTCAGACTCCTTTTTATGTATAGTCTCCACTAAAAAATCAACTAATGCCTGAGGTTTGAAGGTATGAGGTTGATAAGTAATATCATATTTACTAAGCTCAGTAGCCCATTAATTAAGCTTTCCCGTAGCTTCTGGATGAGTAAGTATTCTACCCAAAGGAGTATCAGTGAGTACCACCAAAGGATTCGATAGAAAATAGGGTCATAGCCTCCGAGCAGTTAGAACCAATCCCTAAGTTAACTTCTCTAAATTAGTATAACGAATTTTAGGTCCCTTCAACAGATAGCTGATATAATAAATTGGATGTTACCAACCCTTATCTTCCCGGACCAACACTGAACTCACATCAACTTCAGAAAGAGCTAAATATATCCATAATATTTCCCCAGGTTAAGGCTTAGCTAAAAAAGGTTGCCTAGTGGTTTTATCTTGGAACTCGAAGAGTGCTATTATGTACCTATTATAACTAAGAACATTATCTCTATCTCTTGTTTGGATAAGAGTGGTTTCTCATTTATAATAAAGAACAAATATTGTTCTGTTTATTTAAATAAAATGTTCTATTGCAGAGCACATCTTATGAATGGACTATATGTTCTAGATTTGGATAATCCAATCTATAACATACATACCAAACAGTTCAAATCTAATGATATGAATCAAACATATCTCTGACATTATCGCTTGGGTCACATAAATGAGAGTCACATAACACAACTCCATAAGGATGGACTTTTGGACTCATTTGATTTTGAGACATATGAGGTATGCAAATCTTATCTACTAGGCAAGAAGACAAAGACTCCTTTTAGTGGACACAACGAGAGAGCTAATGATTCGTTAGGATTCATACATACTGATGTTTGTAGCCCTTTCAAAGTAGCAGATAGAGGAGACTATCAGTACTTCATTACATTTACTGATGATTTCAGTAGATATGGCTACATGTATCTTATGAAATACAAATCTGAATCCTTTAAAAAGTTCAAAGAATTCGAGAATGAGGTACAAAACCAACTTGGTAAGAGTATTAAGATGCTTCTATCAGATCGAGGTAGGAAATACCTTAGCCAAGAGTTTCATGACCATTAAGTTGAGTTTGGGATAATATCTCAACTCACTCCACCTAGAACACCATAGTGGAATGGTGTATCAGAAAGGAGAAATCATACTTTATTAGATATGACACAATCAATGATGAGTCAGATAGATCTTCCTTCTTCCTTCTGAGGATATACTCTAGAGACAACTGCTTTCACTCTTAACCGTGTTCCATCTAAGGAAATCATAAAGACACCAAATACGATATGGACTGGGAAGAGTCCCAAGATGTCTTTTATAAAGATTTAGGGTTGTGAGGCTTTCGTTAGACGTCAAGTCTTAGATAAATTATGATCCAAATCAGATAAGTTCTATTTTGTTGGATATCCCAAGGAAACTAAGGGATATTACTTTTATAATCCCACACAAGGCAAAGTGTTTGTTGCCAGAAATGGTATTTTTTGTTGGATCTATGCGGTTTGCTAGAGGGGGGGGGGGGTGAATAGCGAAAACAAAACTTTTTCTTTCGAATTCGTTTCAAGACAAATATACGCAGCGGAAAAGTAAATAAAAACTAAAAGAGACAAATAGTTTTTTTACTTGGTTCGTAGCCTTCGGCTACTACTCCAAGGCCCTAACGGTCCTAGACCGTGTACGGAGGGCAATTCACTAAAACACTCCTCGTTGGAGGTAGGAGTTTACAATTACAAAAAAAACTTTCGAAGCACAAGATAGAGAGACAAACCCTCTCTTCTATTAAAATGAAAATGCAACGATAGAAAGCATCGATTAACAAACTAATTGCAAGATTATACCAACAACTCGAAGATAGGACTTAAACTAGGGTTGTTGGAAGCACTTCGTTGTCGTAGAGTTGTCGGAGAGTCGCAGCATTGCGGAGGCTTTTGAGCACTTAGAATTGATGATGAAACCCTAGGTTTAGCCCTCCTTTTATAGCCTTTGAGCCCCTTTTCGAGAGGAACCCTAGCCAATCACAATTGAGCACCACTCCCCTTGAAATTTTGTGATAAACCTTGACTCCTCGAGGCTGATCCTTTGACCATCAGTCGACTGATGGCCATCATCAGTCGACTGATGGAAGCATCACGATCAGTCTGACCTTCTCAGCGATCGATCGATTGACGGCAATGAGTCCTCCAAGTGGCGATCCGATGCTTGCTGCAAGTCAAAGTTAGCTCAACAAAAACATAATTTCGATGGTCGTCGACCGTCCGATCTCGACCTAGACCATCTATAGGATGTCTTTGGTCGGATCTGTACTTAAGATCATCCCCGTAACGAGGATACGACCTCACTTACGCTCGCACACACGAGCTTACCTCGATACTTACATGTTGCTTTTGCTTCCGGCCTTCCACTCGCTTCCTTCGCCTCCCTCCGAAGTCACTCGAGTGTCGCCCGACCACCGCGGCTTCCTCCGGGTGTCGCTAGGCTTCAACTCCAGCTATAGCAATTTACTGCACACTCGATTCAGCTCGTGAGATAATGACATGAGCTTAACTTTGTATCGTTTGCTATAATCAAAACTCAGGTTCGACTTAGGTGCCTACTGCACCAACAATCTCCCCCTTTTTGATTTATGGCAAACCCACATACAAAGTTAAGAAAAAAACAAATTAAGTGCATTAAGTAAAATGAGCAAGAGATATGCATGAATGTGTAGGAGTAAAAACTCTTTTTCAAGTGCTCCCCCTTGAGGAATCCTCCCCCTTGACCGAGGGTGAGTACTTGAGAAAGGGTTTTAACTCTCCCCCTTGATATTTGCTACTAAAAAAAAAAGTTAAGTGACCGAAATTACTAAACATTGGCCATAGTGTTTAAAATAAGTTTTAAGTTAAGAAATCAAAAAATTGATTTCTTAACCTTGGCCTTTACTTCCATTTTGTTAACAATTTAACTTAAAGTTAAGTAAATTATTTTTTTGTATTGTTAACGAAAACAAGTTAACTAAATGTGTTTAAGTTAAGAACTCCCTTAACTTGTTTTGTTAACTTAAAGTTAAGTAAGTCTTGGCCATAAAAAAATTGATCCCTTAACTTTGGCCTTTTTCTCCCCCTTTTTCCAAATATCGAAAAGGGTGAGGCACCTAAGTGGAATAAAAAATAAGTTTTAATTTTAAAGTCCAAGCATGTTCCACATTATTTTGAAAATAATATACTGAAAATAAGTTCATCTATAAAATGTTGGACTCATATTTGGCTTGATTGATATGGAAGATCAATCAGTCCTGGTGGGAGTCTGTTAGTATGTATGATTATACTCCGTGGTTCATAGCGATGCACTAGCTCTACATATGGAACAAGGAGTAAGGTCCTAACATCTCACGCCCATCTACGTGGCTAAGTACACAAACACATTAGTCCTATGTGTTGTGAGATGTACTGGCTCCTTAAATCTATAGGTGCATGATATCTAAGGTATGTCCTATGCTAGTTCAATGAAATTAAAGAAATAGTAGTAAGAACATATAATTTGCAAGTACCTATTCTATTACGCACATGCCCAATTTTTGTCTTAATAGACTAAATTCAGCTTCGGGTAGGGGTTTAGTAAATAGGTCTGCCAAGTTAGACTTCGATTCGACGTATTCGAGTTGTATGGCTCCGTTGGCCACATGTTCTCGAATGAAATGGTGTTTGACCTCTATATGTTTGGTCCTAGAGTGACATATCGGATTTCTTGTAAGATTAATTGAACTAATGTTATCTACGTGAAGTTTAGTATTCGTAAAGTCTAACTTAAAGTCGCGGAGAGTGTGCTTCATCCAAAGAAGCTGCGTGACACACTCACCCATCGCGATGTATTCGGTGGTAGATAAAGCAACACGGTGTTGCTTCCTCTGCACTAACTCACTAGACTCGGTGAGAAGTTGACAACAACCACTTGTGCTCTTTCTATCGAGCTTACTCTGGCATAGTCGAATCGATGGCCGGTTGAGTTGAACTCGGTAGATCTAGGATACCAATACCAGGCATTAAGTGTACCCTTTAGATATCTAAGGATACGCTTAACTAGGGTTAGGTGAGACTCCTTAGCACGAGTTTGAAACATGGCGCACATACTTCTTGCGAATAGGATGTCAGTCGGCTATGATTAAGTATAGGAGACTTCCTATCGCGCTCCTATAGTACTTTAAGTCAATGGACTTACTTTCTAGGTCTTCTCCTATGTTAACATTAATCATCATTGGGGTGTTTATTACCTTAGCGTCTAGCATTCCAAATCTTTTAATTAACTCCTTAGTGTATTTTTGTTGATATAGGTATATACCATCCTTAGTTTGTTTAATTTGTAGACCTAAAATGAAACTTAACTCGACTACCAAGTTCATTTCGAACTCACTTTCCATGAGAGAATTGAACTCGTTTAGTAAGGCTGAGTTAGAGGTTCCAAAAATTATATCGTCTACGTAAATTTGAGCTATGAATATTTCTTTACCTAAGGTTTTTACAAAGAGAGTTGGGTCAACTAAGCCTTGGTTAAACCCTTTTGACTTAAGATGGATTGAAAGTCTCTCGTACCAAGCTCGAGGAGCTTGTTTAAGTCCATAGATAGATTTCTTAAGTTTTAGAACATGGTCGGGTTTATCTAGATTTTCGAATCCGGGGGGTTGGCTAACATAAACTTCTTCTTTAATGTATCCATTTAGGAATGCCGACTTAACATCCATTTGAAACAGCTTAAATCCTCGATGTGCAGCATAAGCTAGCAACATTCGAATGGATTCGAGTCTAGCTACTGGGGCATAGGTTTCGTCGTAATCTAAGCCTTCGACTTGACTAAACCCTTTGGTGACTAACCTAGCCTTGTTTCTGACTACTTCACCTTTATCATCAAGCTTATTTCGAAACACCCACCTTGTTCCAATTATCGTTTTGTCTTTAGGTGGTGGTACTAATTCCAACACTTCATTCCTAGTAAATTGAGCTAGCTCTTCTTGCATTGCAATAATCCAATCAGGATCAAGAAGAGCTTGTTCAATTGATTTGGGTTCTATCTTTGAAATTAAGGAAATTTGACTAAGGTTTCTATAGGATGCTCTAGTTCGAACTCCTAGATTAGGATCTCCTATCACTTGATCGATAGGGTGGTTAGTCTAAATCCTAGATTGGGTTGGGTTTGTGTTACCTAATGCTTGATCAATGGGGTGACTTGGTTGAACACTAGTTTGACTCGGATCACTTGTCACTTGGTCGACAAGAGAAGTTGGTTGATGTGGATTAGACTCGATCTCAGGGTCGGAGACGAGTTTTGTATCAGTGGGCTTAACACTTGGGGTCATTAAGGGTTTTGTAGGTTCGGGTACTTCATCGAACACTACATTAATAGTCTCTTCGACTTTAAGGGTATCGTGGTTATATACCCTATAGGCCCTACTCGTGGTTGAGTATCCTAAGAAGATTCCGGTGGAGGTTTTGGATTTGAATTTCCCTAGGTGGTTCTTAGTGTTTAAGATATGTACTTTACATCCAAATACCCTAAAGTACTTGATGTTGGGTACTTTATTGTGATAAATCTCGTACGAGGTCTTAAGGTGCCTCTTTACCATAAGGATCCTATTCTGGACATAGCAAGCCGTGCTAACGGCTTCTGCCCAAAACCTATCAGGTAGGTCGTATTCGTTCAACATGGTCCTAGCGGCTTCTTGTAGAGTTCAGTTTTTCCGCTCCACTAGGCCATTTTGTTGAGGGGTCCTAGGGCAAGAGAATTCATGGTGGTATCCGTTTAGGTTACAGAAGTCGGTGAACCTTTGATTTTCGAATTCACCACCATGATCGCTTCTAAGTCTTTTAACCTTAAGGTTTTTTTGATTCTCGATTAATTTGAATAGATTGATTAATTGATCTAGGGTATCATTTTTATGTTTGATGTACCTAACCCAGGTAAACCTGGAGTAGTCGTCAATTATGACTTCTATTGAGTGACTTGGCTCCATGTGAATCGAATAGATCCATATGCAGGAGCTCAAGTACACTTGAGGTTTGTTCTTGGTTAGTTAACTCGTGTTGTGTCCTAGGTTGTTTTCCTTGTTGACAAGCATTACAGATTTTATTAACCAAATTGTTGAGGTTGGGTAAGCCTCTGACTAAGCCACTCTGACTCATCTTGTGTACAAGTCTTAGGTGCGAGTGACCGAGTCGTCGGTGCCACAACCATGATTCCTCTTCCTGTGTCATAAGACATTTGGCTGAGGATTTGATTAAGTTAATTATATAAATGTTATTTGTCCTAGTTCCTTTGAGTATTGTTTTAGCTATTTTATTTGTTTTAATTACACATTCATTATCAAAAAATATGACCTTATAGTTATTGTCACATAATTGGCTTACGCTAAGCAGGTTATATTCAAAATTCTCTACAAGTAATACATTTTTAATAACAAAATTCGAGTTAAGCTCGATATCACCTGATCCGATGATTTTGAGCTTGCCGTTATTCCCAAAGGATACTGATCCTTGTCGTTTGAATCGAAGCTTCGTGAATTTGAGTTGATCCCCGGTCATGTGTCGGGAGCAACCGTTGTCTAACATCCATTGATCCTACACACAAGGTGGTTGGATTGGATGTTAGATTTTTATTTTTTTTTTAAAATGTAAGTTTTTAAACCTAGGTCATCTCACCTGTGTCTATATGGTCAAGCATGTTATACTTATGTGTTTTTTGTGAGATGACTTCCAATTAAGTTGATTAAGTGCATTTAGGTTCAAGTAATTTTATGTTAGATTTGGATTTGACCCTAGGCTTGTCAAGTTTACCTTTTCAAGATCATGGCTTCCAGGTCGTGGCGAGGCACAGGGGCCTTCTTTTATCGGATCATCGACCACTTCCTTAGACAAAGCCATTTTCAAGAAAATGATGACTTGACTCACCTAAGACTATTTCCTGGTCTAAATGGTTATTTTTGAAAAGAGGCTCCCCGAGGCTCAATCTTTTCGAAGGATTTTAGTTGGTTATGTATGTGTTCTAAGTGAGTTAACAAGTTAAAAAAAAAACAAAACAAAAAAAATTCTAAGCATGCAATTTCTAAGTTAAAGCACAAACATGTTTTGTACTGGCTCCCCCTAGACCGTTGAATCGGTTCGGTCTATCCACATAGTGGATTTGGTCCTTGGGAACCCAGTACGGGTTGGATCCTAGAGTTGAAATCAAAAAGTTCTTAGGGACCCATGCTTGGACATGTTTCCTATGTCGACTTACAATCGACATATATGACCTATTAGTCGTGTTTGAGTTAAACCCTAGTCCAGCCTTGTTGTACACAGCCCTTTGAGATCCAAGTAGGAGGTCAAGTCCTTTGGATCCCGAAGTGAACCTTTCCAACGTGTTCCTAAGATCTTCAACTTGACTTTTCAAGAGAGAGTTCTCAACTTCGAGCTTTTCACTCGAGTTGAGTCCTTCTCTTGAACTCGACTAGTCGAAGAGGTTAGGGAGACCTCGTGTTTGAGGAGTTTAACCTCCTCAACAAGGGTCTCGACCTTGGACTCGGACTTAGCTAATTTCCTAGATAAAAACCTAACCGTATTATGTAAAGTATTAAATAAAGTTCGACTCACTTTAAGGGTATCTTTTGAACCGGATGTGTATCCATGGCTTGACTTGACGGTAGCTTCGTAGTCTGAGTCATCCTCAGGTTCTGACTCAAGTTCAAGTTCGGTCTCCGTGTCTGACTCAATCGATTTCGCCATGAAGACGTGGTCTTCGTCTTCTTCGGATGACGCTTCTTCCCATGTCGTGTTGAGGGCCTTCTTGTGCTTAGGTGCTTGGTGGTTGAGCTTGGGGCACTCGGACTTGATATGTCCAAACCTGTTACACTCATAACACCTAATATTAGAACTTTTATGCTTACCTTGGTTGGGTCGAGTCGTGGTTCGCTTTCGCCCCTTGGCTATCCTTCGAGCTAGGTTCATTAGTTCGGCAGTCAACTCCGGGTCAACTTCTTCTTCGGACTCGTCTTCCTCCTCGATTGGTGGTGGCTTGCTTGCGATTATCTTCTTCTTTGAACCTGCAATCAAGGCTATACCCCTCTCGAGTTCCGAGTTGGACTGCTCATGTAATTTGAAATCTGAGAATAATTCATCTATTCTAACTTTAGAAAGGTCCTTGGAGACCTTGTAGGCGTCGACCATGGATGCCCATAAGGTAGTCCTCGGAAAAGAGTTTAGAACATACCTTATAAGGTCGCGGTTTTCGACCTTTTGCCCGATTGCGTGTAGGTTGTTGACGATGTCCTGGACGCGGGCATGCAATTGTGTTGCCGTCTCGTGTTCCTGCATTTTTAGTGTGTACAATTTATTGAACAACAAATTGCGTTTGCAAACCTTAGCTTGATCCTATCCTTCATGTAACTCGATCAGCCTCGTCCAGAGATCTCTTGCGTTGATGAAGGGTCCGACTCGGTTCAGCTCCTCCTTGGATAGCCCGCACTGCAGGATTTGAGTCGCCTTTGCATCTGCCTCGACTTGTCGTTTAGTGGCAATGGACCACTGATTGTAATCCATGGATTCACCTTCTTCATTAGTTGGAAGGGTGAACCCGGTTTGGATCACAATCCACATCTCTATTTGAGTTTTTAGGAAGCACTCCATCCGACCTTTCCAGTAACGGAAATCGTCACCGTTGTAAAACGGTGGTCGGACGGTGCTAAAACCCTCGAGATGGACCATTAACACGAAAGACACAAAGAGTCGAACACGAAGAAACTAGCAACGACAAAAACACAAAAACAAGTACCAAGACTCGTGTCTTGGATTAGTAGTGCGGGAGAAAAACTTAACAAAGCGAAATAAATAATAAAAAAAAAACAGAATTAAAAGAAAAATAAATCTGTAAAAATGGCTAGATTGGTGGTTTCACCAAATCTTAGCAACCCTCGGCTCTGATACCAATTGTTGGATCGATGCGGTTCGCTAGAGGGGGGGGTGAATAGCGAAAACAAAACTTTTTCTTTCGAATTCGTTTCAAGACAAATATACGCAGCGGAAAAGTAAATAAAAACTAAAAGAGACAAATAGTTTTTTTACTTGGTTCGTAGCCTTCGGCTACTACTCCAAGGCCCTAACGGTCCTAGACCGTGTACGGAGGGCAATTCACTAAAACACTCCTCCTCGTTGGAGGTAGGAGTTTACGATTACAAAAAAAACTTTCGAAGCACAAGATAGAGAGACAAACCCTCTCTTCTATTAAAATGAAAATGCAACGATAGAAAGCCTCGATTAACAAACTAATTGCAAGATTAAAAGAAATGACAAGACAAGATTATACCAACAACTCGAAGATAGGACTTAAACAATGGTTGTTGGCAGCACTTCGTTGTCGTAGAGTTGTCGGAGAGTCGCGTTGGAGGCTTTTGATCACTTAGAATTGATGATGAAACCCTAGGTTTGACCCTCCTTTTATAGCCTTTGAGCCCCTTTTCGAGAGGAACCCTAGCCAATCACAATTGAGCACCACTCCCCTTGAAATTTGGTGATAAACCTTGACTCCTCGAGGCTGATCCTTTGACCATCAATCGACTGATGGCCATCATCGATCGGTGATGGCATCGATCAGTCTTGACCTCCGGCGATCGGTGATTGTGACGGTCGAGTCCTCAAGTGGCGATCGTGATGCTTCTTTGCAAGTCAAAGTTAGCTCAACAAAAACATAATTTCGACGGTCGTCGACCGTCCGATCTCGACCTAGACCATCTATAGGATGTCTTTGGTCGGATCTACACTTAAGATCATCCCCGTAACGAGGATACGACCTCACTTACGCTCGCACACACGAGCTTACCTCGATACTTACATGTTGCTTTTGCTTTTGGCCTTCCACTCGCTTCCTTCGGCTCCCTCCGAAGTCACTCGAGTGTCGCCCGACCACCGTGGCTTCCTCCGGGTGTCGCTAGCCTTCAGCTCCAGCTATAGCAATTTACTGCACACTCGATTCAGCTCATGAGATAATGACATGAGCTTAACTTTGTATCGTTTGCTATAATCAAAACTCAGGTTCGACTTAGGTGCCTACTGCACCAACATTTTTCTGGAGAAAGAATTGATTTGTAAACGAATTAGTGGGAGTAAAGTGGATCTTGAAGAAATTCAAGATACACAAGATAGCCTTGAAGCCTTGATGGAAATCAAACAGGTACCATAAGGTGGTGAAGATTATGAATCTATAACACCGCATGAAGTTGTGGCATAACCTATTCAAGTAGACCATGCTCTACGCAGATATGATAAGATACATCGTCAAACTGAGAGATATTCTTTTCTCTTGTGTAACCATGGTGATGTAATTCTTGTTGATTTCAATGAGCCTATAGCCTATCAAGAAGCTCTAATGAGCCCAGATTCTGAGAACTAGCTAGAGGCCATGAGGTCGGAAATGGAATCCATGTACACTAAACAAGTATGGACTTTGGTTGATCTACTTGAAGGGGTCAAACCCAATGGGTGTAAGTGGGTCTTTAAAATAAAGATTGACATGGATAGTCATATGCATACCTATAAAGTGCAATTGGTAGCAAAAGGTTTCAAGCAGATTCATGGTATAGACTATGATGAAACCTTTTCACCAATTGTATTGCTTAAATCTATTCAGATCATGCTTGCTATTGCAACTTACCATGATTATGAGATATGGAAGATGGATGTCAAAACTTTATTTCTTAACGAAAATCTACTTGAGGATGTGTACATGACACAACCTGAGGGTTTTGTAGATCCAAAGGATGCTGGAAAGATATATAAGTTGAAAAGGTCCATTTGTGGATTAAAGCAAGCTTGTAGAAGATGAAATCTTCGATTTGATGATTCAATCCAAATGTTTGGTTTCATCAAAAATGAAGATGAACCTTGTGTCTACAAGAGGGTTAGTGGGAGCATAGTCATTTTTCTCATCTTCTATCTAAATAACATACTACTCATTGGAAATGATATCCCTATGCTACAGTCTGTAAAGACTTGGCTTGGAAATTATTTCTCAATGAAAGACTTAGGAGAAACAACATATTTATTGGGCATCAAGATCTATAGAGATAGATCTAAGAGACTACTTTGCCTAAGTCAGAGTACATATATTGACAAGGTGCTTAATTGTTTTGCCATGCAGAATTCCAAGAAGGGATTCTTGTCGATGTCACATGTTATGAGCCTTTCGAAGGCTCAATGCCCTTCTTCTAAGGGAGGAAGGAATCACATGAATCAGATTCCTTATGCATATGCTATAGGGTCTATCATGTACACCATGTTATTTACTCGCCTCGACATTTCGTATGCATTAAGCATGACGAGTAGATACCAGTTAAATCTAGGTAAAAGTCACTGGATAATAGTCAAGAATATTCTTAAGTACCTGAGAATAAAAAAAGATTATTTCTTGATATATAGAGGCGATGAGGAGTTCGTTGTAAAGGGTTATAGCAATGCAAGCTTCAAAACTGACAAGGATGATTCCAGATTGCAGTCAGGGTATGTATTTTTCTTAAATAGTGGTGTTGTGAGCTGAAAGAATTCAAAGCAAGATACAATAGCTGATTCTACTACAAAGGCCAAGTATATTGCTGCTTCATCTGTAGCAAAAGAGGTTGTTTGGATCCGAAAGTTTATTTCCAAACTTAGTGTTGTTCCTAGCATAATAAGCCCCATAGACCTCTATTGTGATAACAATCGGGCTATTGCACAGGCTAAAGAACCTCACTCTCATCAACAATCCAAATACATACTATGGCAGTTCCATCTCATTTGAGAGATCATCGATAGAGGGGATGTGAGGATATGCAAAATACCGACCAATGCTAACATTGCGGACCCTTTGTCCAAGGCTTTGACACAGAGGAAGCATGATGGTCACACTAGGTCACTGGGTATTAGATATTTCAGTGATTGACATTATTGCTAATTGGAGATTGTTAGTATTAGCCCTAAGTGACAATTATGAGATGATTGGTAAAGGGACTTTTGTATCATATTTCATAATAAAGATAAAGTTTATGGGTTTTGTATTTACTTCATTGATGTGCCATTTGAATAAATATAATAATATCGTAGGGTAATTGATTCTAGTCTATGGTATATCAAGTTGGTGACTTGATGGTGGGATACTGTAGATATATATAAAACACTACTCGTAACTGTTACTAGTTAAGTATTAATATGCAAGGATAATATTGATATACTGAGACTAGCATGTAGGTCAACTGATGACTTAATCTCACAAGTCATGGATATAGGTATCAAGTTGACACATGGGCATATATTAGAGAATATGTAGTGAATTGACCTGCCATGAGAATGTTACATAGATTGTCATTTGAGTGTCGTAAACATTCTTACAGTGGATATTAGTATGAATAATTCTTAGACCTAAAATCACTACGGTTCCCTACATAAGGAGTTGTATACTTTGGTATCGACAAAAGTCACCTGTAATAAGGTGAACTATATAGTCAATCACTGGGTATGCAATGAATTATGCAGAGGGATGTGAGTGATGGAGATGGGATTTATCCCTTCCATATGACGGAAGTGATATCTGTGAGCCTCTTGATAAAGTAAGACTACTAAAATGCTTGACCATGCTTAAATAAGTCAATATGAGATATTGAGCTCATTTGATTAGAGTATTCTACTTGGAGATCAAGAAACACAAAGATTGATAAGAGGATGACAAGATCTATGCCTCATTGATCAATCTAGATATCAAAGATAGAAGGATTGAGTCATATAAGATAATAGTCATAGAAAGGTTATGTCGGATCTCGACATTCTTGTCACTTGGGTAGCAATGATGCATTTCTAGATATCACACATTGCTTATGTCTCTAAAATGATTTTTAGGAACATTTCCAACGTTACAAGAACCCATAGGGTCACACACAAAGAATATGTTGTTTTGGAGATGGGTTCAATTTAGTTCAACTAAAGGAACCATTAGGCTCATTGAATGGATTAGATTGAGTTAGACTCATAGCTAGGACGAAACTTGAGTTAGAATCAAGTTGGATGAATTTGAGTTAGACTCAAATTAAACCAATTGAAGAAGATGAATGGATATGGATTCATCATGCATGATTAATTTAGAATAATCATGAATAGAAGAAGATGAATGGATTTGGATTCATCATGCATGATTAGTGTTGATTAATCATGCATTGAAGAGGGAATACAAAAGTATGCAAAACCTTTCATATTCATAGGATGAATATAAAAGGTCTTTGGATGATGTTGCATATGGGATATTGCCTTTTGTTCTTCTTCATCATCTTTTTGGCCGAAATCTTCTTTGGGAAAAAAGCTTTTGTGAGGTTGCTAGCACAACCAAAGGCTTCTTCTTTCTCTCCTAAGCGAGTGTTCGTGTGGGTACCATAGAGGCACGACCATCCTGATCGCACTGAGATCCATTACAAAGGGTTACTTTCGGGATTGTGATGGGCTACGCATCAAGTTAATCTCTCAACTAGATGTAGTTGTAAGAACAACATATTTATTATGTATACACATGGATCTCTAGAGGGATCCTAATTTTTGTTGCGTTTTGAGATGGTTTTTCGCATCAAATCCCTACAAGGTCAAGGTTGACCAAGCTTGAGTGACAATCGAGTAGAAGTCCAAGTATGGATACTTGGCAAGGAAAAGTCCAAGGGTGTATTCTTGGCCATGTAAGTTCAAGTGTGTGGTCTTGGCGGCGATAGTCCAAGTATGGATACTTGGCAAAGGAAAAGTCCAAGGGTGTAGGCTTGGCCACGTAAGTCCAAGTGTATAGTCTTGGCGGTGAAAGTCCAAGTTTGGAGACTTGACAAAAGTAGACTCGTTAGCATGACATGACTGATGGAATCATCAAAATGCTAGCATGAAGAGTGAAGGAGTCGTTGAGGTCTCGATGAACCCTTAGGGTGTGAGGCTGACAGAGGTAGCCTGAAGGCTTAGGTCTAGGCTAAGGGTACCTAGTAGCATGACTAGGCCGACGAAAGCACTTGAAGGGTAGGGCTAAGGGTGAGGAGTCGTGAACTTGAACCAAGGGCTTGAGGCTGATGGAAGTGGCTTGAAGGCTTAGGTCTAGGCTTAAGGGTGAGTGTCAAGTATGAAGGGATCATACTTGGGTTAAACCTCAGTTTTGTGGTTTACTAGTCGACTGATGGCATTGGCCAACCGACTAGTCGAGTGCTCGACACTTGGGAGCTTAGAAGACTTGAGTTGTGCTCGAGAGCAGTCGACTAGTGGTTTAGCCCAGTCGACTGATCGAGTGAAACCCTGACTCCCACTATGGAGCAAAATATTTAAGTGAGGAAAGTTGGTTGTGACATAGGAGACTTAGCGTAGCTATGTGCCTAAAATGGAGAGTAGTTTTGTGCCTTTTGATATGTTAAGAGACATTTGAGTGAGGATCTAAGTAGGTTTATTGAGTAAATATTGTTATTCCTAACACCTTTTAGCAAAATATTTGAATTTTCAATATGATTAATTAAACATTCATTTGATAAAAATTTAACTTCATATTTAGTATCACACAATTGACATAGACTAAGTAAATTGAAATTAAATTTTTCTATGAGTAACACCTTTTGAATTAAAAAATGATTTCAATTCAATATTACCTGTTCCAATTACCTTAAGTTTTCCATTGTTTCCGAAAGCAACGGATCCTAGATCCTTAATTTTTAATTCTAAAAACTTGTGCCTATCTTTAGATATGTGTTTGGAGCAACCACTGTCTAGAATCCATTGATCGATTTTAGAGTCTTATATAGATGAAGAAATTCTTATGGTTGCGGTTTGGTGGAGATTCTGGGATCATGTGCAGTGGAATAAGTGAATAAAATAATTTTTATTACATCCCAGACATCCCATGGGGGCTAGGAAAACTTACTTTGGCATAATTACATGAAAACATACAAAGGAGAAGGAGAAGTTATCTTCGAGATTCTTTCGAATCCGTCAAAACAATAAGCAAGACCAATGGGCCTTGCCTCTATCACTATCCACGTCGGGATCACCTGAAACAACTCCTAAAGTAGCAAGCCTTTGTCTCTGATTGGTGCTAGCCAACTGGCGGAGACAAGAGAAGAGGAGAGAGGAAAGATGACTACAAAGGGAGAAAACCTAAAAACCCTTATTCCAAAGATTATCAAAGGATTTATTTATAGATCTCTTGATTAGGTCATATTAGGAGGCTTAAATGGAACATATCTTACCATAATTATCCCATAACTAAGGTAAGAACAATCCAAGAAATTTCCATAAGAGAAATCTCCAAAATTGGCGGAGCCGCGACAAGGCCATGTGTCATACACATGGTCGGCAGTGCCAAAAAGGCACGGTCGTGCCAGGACACACAGTCGACTGTGTGTCCTTCTGGGCACAACCCAGTTTTAGTCATTTTTCGGCCAGAGCCAAGTACGACCCGTGCCAAGTTAGGCACGACCGTGTGAGGCTTTGTATGGTCCGTTTGACTAAGTTTAAATGCGATATGGTCATGCTAAGTCCAATAAGGCCATAGGAGGTTCCATAGCCTCGGTTTCGCACCCCCCTTTGGTCTGATCCAACAAGACATATCCCCTCTCATCAAGAATCTCATTCTTAGACTTGTTTTACATCTTGAGATCACCTGTAGTGCATGTGACCCAATAGGTTCCCGGTTATGTTGGCCATTCATAATTAACCCCTTAATTAAGAATAGATCATGATTGACACCTCATAGTACATCATGACCCCCAATTGACCGGAAAGTCTAAATCCACTCCAGAACATTTTTGAACCCTTCAGCAGCTTCAGTTGTTCGTGCCTTATTCCTTTGACTCATACTATACCCACTTGGTTCAGGACATGGTCGATGTGTTCGTCGCCACTAGACTGACTACGTCACACCTAGCCCAAGTTAGTCTCCTTGTCCTGTGGATTCAAGTTACTCCTACATGTTCCCAAGAAGACCATCTTCTTAACATGTTTACCCTGGCCAGAGACTTCTGAGTAACAATCCTAACAAGAGGCCTAGGGCATACATCTCCTTTATCAGGAGTGGTGAATCCTCTATGGGCTATTCAAACACCTTCGATCACTTTGGCTCATACCCAATCATCTCAAAGTTACACCTACTATAGAGATGGCTAAGAAAAAGTCAAACTACAAGGTGTCATGATCAAGGTGACTTGAATACCTCAAGTCTAAGGAAGCTCCCACTCAAGCTGCAATGAGATCTTCAACGACATATAAAACCATATGAAATCTCATAGTTTGTCACTCTAATGAACTAGTTACCATAACTAGCATCCACATGTTCACTCTCAACATCCCTATGCTTCCATTCAGTGAGTACCGAATGCTTGGTTAAATCAAGGAGCATAACATGTGCTAGTCTCACAGAATTGATGATGTCCAATCTCATCAATTCATCGACTAGGGATAGTTTCAATACTTACATATTTACACATGATGAGATACTCACAAATTTTGATCCAATCACAATTTCTCTCATGCTATGTATCGTATTGTGGACTTCAGTACATGAGTTTAAGATCCAATCAAATACATAGATAATGTATACTCAAATAGTGAATTTTATTAATAACTTCGAAGACGATTGCATTAGAACACCTCTTAATTACATCAAACTTCTTCTTGGACTACAACCAATCACCTTTGTATCTAATACCATAGGCCTCTATATGCCTCTCAAACTTTTCTTGGGAAAGAGGCTTTGTCAAGGGATTTGGTAGATTCCTATTAGTGGGAAATTTCTCTATTTGTATGTCTCTTCTTCCAATGATCTCTCTGATCAGATAGTAACGACGTAGTATGTGCTTGGATCGCTGATGAGACCGTGGTTCATTCACTTGTGCAATGGCGGCATTGTCGCAGTAAACCAGTAATGTTTCAATAATGCTCGGAACTACTCAGAGTTTAGTAATGAACTTCTTGATCCAACCCACTTTTTTTGCTGCTTCAGAAGCTGCAATGTACTCTGCCTCTGTGGTAGAATCAACAACGATGTCTTGCTTGGAACTCTTCCAACTCACTACACCTCCATTCAAGAGGAATATGTATCTAAACTGAGATTTGGAATCATCCTTTTCTGTCTAGAAGTTGGCATAAGTATACCCGCTTACTACCATATCACCTCCTCCATATACCAAGAATAAATCCATAGTCCTTCTCAAGTACTTAAGGATTGTCTTGATAGCCACCCAATGGTCCATACCAGGATCTGACTTGTATCTACTCGTAACGCTCAAAGCATATGATACATCAGGCCTTGTATATAACATAGCATACATGATCGATCCTATAGTCGATTCATATGGGATCTGACTCATGCGAATTCTCTCCTCTTCAGTGCGCGGGCACATAGACTTCGAAAGGTGAATCCCATGCCTCATGGGAATAAAACCTTTCTTGGATTTTATCATGCTAAACTATTTTAGCACTTTATCTATGTATGTAGACTGCAAAAGACCAAGCAACCAATTCGATCTATCTTTATAGATCTTAATCCCCAAAATATAGGTTGTTTCTCCCATGTCTTTCATGGAGAACATTTTGGACAACCAAACCATGACTGTTTGTAAAATTAGAATTAATATGCTATTGACATAGAATTCTAAGAACATGAATGCACTCCCACTAACCTTCTAATACACATAGGGATCCTCAAGATTTTGTGAGAAATCAAATTGTTTGATTGCCTCATCAAAATGGAGATTCCAACTCCTAGATGCTTGCTTCAATCTATAAATGGAACGTTGAAGCTTGCATACTTTGTTCTTGCCAATGGATGTGAAATCTTCAGGTTTTATCATATATACATCCTCAGATAGGTTTCCATTAAGGAAAGTTATTTTCACATCCATCTGTCATATCTCATAATCAAAATGAGCTGCCATGGCTAGGAGTATCCAAATGGATTTAAGTATAGCTACTGGTGAAAAGGTTGTTGGGTTTCCGACACCGCAACAAGTGTGTGTTCAAACATATTTCGTAAACATTTGCACAGTGGAAGAATTAAAAAGCAATAAATCTAATTTATTACAATACACACATCACACGCATGCATAGTACAACATGTGTAGACATAATCATAAATTCAAATTTTGCAATAAAGGAAATTACTCTACGTATACCTGACGTATCACGTGTAGCAGGAAAGACATCAGCCGGAGCGACTCTCGCTAGAATCGCCTCTATCTGTATCCACGCCAAGTATCGTCGGGATGACTTCACAAAGCCATGAGCCTCATCTTCGTACGAGTTACTAGCCTCGTGTCGAAGACGATGTGATCAAGAGAAGATCACAATCCGAATCAAAATTCGGATTCAAAAATGAGCCCCCAAAACTCGCTTCTCCAGAGAGGTATTCGTCAAACGTTTGACGAATCCTTCGTCCTCCACCTATGAGGATTACCGGAGATCGAATCCCCGGCAAGGTAGCCACTGTCAGGGCTCAAAACTGCGTCCAAACGATACTCTGACACGAAGGAAACAAGCTGTCCAGAAAACTGGACAGCTTGGTAGGGGATGTTGCGTCGGCCAAAGAGGATGGCCGGCCAACCCTTGGTCGCTGGAACCAAGGTAAGTCGCTGGAGGGTCGCCGGAGGAGTGGCCGGAAGCAAGGGTGGACGGCGGCAAAAAGTTGGGCAGCGTGGAACCCTTGGGCAGCGGCAAGGAGAAGAGAGGGAGAGGGTGGCTAGGTTTTCCAACACGAAAAGTTATCCATGAAAAACCCTTAAGCCATGTTTTTATAGATAACACATTCTCCTAACGGTTATTGGTTCATAACCAAAATCCGTTAACCTGCTCCAATAACTTAAGTTAAAATAAACCAAACCACGTTGGTCTATTTTAAGTTAAAATGAACCGAACCAACTTTTGGTTCATTCGTTTAAAACAAACCAAACCCCTTTGGTTTATTCTCCACCATTGGATTAGAACCAAACCAATTTGGTTCATCCATCATGTCTTCATAAAACACGACCCATCCACGCTTCCATTGAGAAACGATTTCATGCTCGATCCTTGTTTGGTCCAACCAAATCTAGTTTCTCTCGATCTGAGAATCTCATTCTCAAGATCATTTTAAATCCTTCGGATTATGCTCGTTGTGCATGTGACCAAATAGGTTCTCGATTTATGTTGGTCATCTATAATTAACCATTAATTATAGAAAGATCATGAGTGACACATAGTAGTACATCATGATCCCCAATTAACCGAAAAGATCAATGGTTTATCCAAAACTATTTCTGAAACCTTTCAGCGGCTACAATGAGTCGTGCCCCGTTCCCTTCACGCATCTTATACCCACTTGGTTCAGGACATGGTCTATAGTGTCAGTCCCCACTAGGTTGACTACGTCATACCTAGCCCAAGTATCATTTCCTTGTCCTACGGATTCTAGTTACTGTACATGTATCCAAGATTACCTTACTCTAAACATGTATTGCTATGGCCAAAGACTTTAGTAACAATCCGATGAGAGGCCATGGGTATACATCTCCTCGCAAGGAGTGGTCAATCCTTTATAGGATATTCAAACACCTTCGACCACTTCGACTTATACCCAATCATCCCGAGTCCTCATCTCCTCAGAGATGCTTGCTTAAGATGTCAAAGCATAAGTCTTCATGACCAAGATGACTTTAATACCGCAAGTCAAAGGAACATCGCACTTAAGCTGCAGTAAGAACTTCATTGACATATCCATATATGCAGAGAACCATATGAAATCTTACAGCTGGTCATTCCAATGAACTAGTTACCATAACTAGCATTCATGATTAACTCTGGACATCACAATGTCATCATCCAGTGAGAATCAGCTACTTGGATACACTAAGGAGTATACCTCGTGCTAGTCTTTACAGAATTGAGAGTGTCCAAATCCATCAATTCATCGACTAGGGATAATTCTGATACATCACAATTACACATGTAGAGATACTCACTAGTTGTGATCCAATCACAAATTCTCTCATTCTGTGAATCATATTGTGGACATTCAGTAAATGAGTTTAAGATCTAATCAAATACATGAAAACATGTATACTCAAATAGTGAATCTTCATTTATCATATAAAAGGTTCAAACATATAGTGATTGCCTTAGGACATCTCTCATATAATACTAACAAACTCCCACTTGGCCTAATGCCAATCGCTACGGTATCCAATACCATAAGCTCTAACATGACCCTCAAACTTACTTTTTGAGGTAATACCTTAGTTAAAGGATCCGTTAAGTTCCTTTCAATGGGAATCTTCTCGATTTATATTTCCTTCCTACTTATGATCTCTTTGATCAAATGATAGCGGCGAAGCACATGTTTGGATCGTTGATGAGACCGTGGCTCTTTCGCCTATGCAATTTCTCCATTGTTGTTGCAGTAAATCGGTATTGCTTCAACAATGGCTGAAACGACACCAAGTTCATAAATGAACTTCTTGATCTAAACCGCTTCCTTTGCTGCTTCCGATGCTGCAATGTATTCTGCCTCAGTGGTAGAATCCGCTACAATGTCTTGTTTGGAACTTTTTCAACTCACTCCGCCCCCATTCAAGGTGAACACGTACCTAGACTGAGACCTAGAATCATCCTTGTCTGTCTGGAAGCTGGCTTCCGTATACCCGCATATCACCATTTCCCCTTCTCCATATATTAGGTACACATCCTTAGTTCTTCTTAAGTACTTAAGGATCATCTTAACAACTGCCCAATGATCCATTCTAGGATCAGACTGGTATCTACTCGTGATACTCAGAGCTTACGATACATCGGGGATCATACATAACATAGCATACATGATAGATCCTATTGCGAATGTATAGGAAATCTCACTCATGCAAATCCTCTCGTCTTCTGTACATGGACACATAGACTTCGAATTTGTATCCCATGCCTGATGGGTAGGAAACCTTTCTTGGATTCCGACATGCTAAACCTCTTTAGCACTCGATCTATATATGTAGACTATGAAAGACCAAGCAACCGTTTCGATCTATCTCTATAGATCTTAATCCCGAGGATGTAGGTTTCTTCTCCAAAGTATTTCATGGAGAATGTCTTGGACAACCAAATCGTAACCGACTGTAAGACTGAAACATCGTTTCCTATAAGTAACATGTCATCACCATACAATACTAGGAACACGACTGCACTCCCACAAACCTTCTTGTACACACAAGGTTCGTCTAGATTTTGTGAGTAATCAATCTTTTTGATTGTCTCATCAAAATGGATATTCCAACTCCTGGATGCTTGCTTCAATCCATATATGGACCGTCACAATTTGCATACCTTGGTTTTATCAACTGATGTGAAACCCTCACGCTGTATCATATGCACGTCCTCGAGTAGGTTTCTATTAAGGAAAGTTGTTTTCACATCCATCTGTCATATCTCATAATCATAATGAGCCGCTATGGCCAGGAGCATCCGAATGAATTTAAACATAGCAAGAGGCGAATAGGTTTCGTCATAATCAACACCTTACTTTTGACGATATCCTTTCGCCACCAATCGAGCCTTATAGGTAATCACATTACCATCCATGTCAGTTTTCTTCTTGAAAACCCACTTGCACCCTATAGGCTTTGTGCCTTGAGGTGGATCAACCAAGTTCCAAACTTGATTTTCATACATGGAATCCATTTCCGACTTCATGGCTTCAAGCCATTTGTCCCTTTCTAAACTTTTCAGAACTTCTTCATAATTGGTAGGCTTCTCATCGTCAATGAGTAACACGTCGTTCAATTCACTTACGAGAAATTCATATCTCTCAGGAATGTTGCATGTCCTACCAGATCTACGAATATGTGGTGTCACAATAGGTTCAACCGATGTCTCATCACTATAAGTCATCGGTTGAGGTGCTTGACCAGGTATCTCTTACATGTCTACTGGAGTCTCTTGAACCTCCTCATGTTCAACGACACTCCCACTATTTTCTTGCAAGAGAAACTCTTTCTCTAGAAACACAACATTCCTTGAAACAAACACCTTTTGTTCCAAGGGATGATAGAATTGGTAACCCCTCGTTTCCTTAGGGTATCCAATAAATAGACATTTATCAGAATTAGCATCCAATTTGTCTAACACAGTCCTCTTCACATAAGCAGGATAACCCCATATCTTCAAGTAAGATAAATGAGGTTTCTTACTAGCCCATATCTCATATGGAGTAGTAGAGACTACCTTAGTCGGGACTCTATTTAACAAGTAAACAACTGTTTGAAGTGCATAGCCCCAAAAGGACTTGGGAAGATTTGCGTAGTTCATCATTGACCTGACCATGTCCAACAAGGTCCGATTTTGCCTCTCAAATACACCATTAAGTTGTGGTGTATACGGCGGAGTCCATTGAGACAATATATCATTGTCTCTCAGATAATCTAGAAACTCTTGACTCAAGTATTCACCACCTCGATCCGATTGGAGTATTTTAATACTCTTGCCAAGTTATTTCTCTACTTCATTTCTGAATTCTTTGAACCTTTTAAAGGTTTCAGACTTGTGTTTCATCAAGAACACATACCCAAAATGTGAGTGATCATCGGTGAAGGTAATGAAGTAGCTATAACCTCCTAAGGCTTGAGTTGACAAAGGTCCACATACATCAGTATGTATTAGACCAAGCAACTCACCCACCGGTTCACCTTTTCTAGTAAAAGGTAACTTGGTCATCTTGCCTTTTAAGCATGATTTGCATGTATCGTATGAATCTAATTCAAACGATTCCAGAATTCCAAATCGGTGTAATTCAGACATGCGTTTCTTGCTCACATGGCCAAGATGATAATGCCACATGTAGGAGTCTAATTGATTATCTTTTCGAGCACGCTTGTTGCTCGCTTCGATATTTAAATTGTCACTTGATATGTCCAACGTATAAATACCATTGCTTAAAGTTCCAGTCCCATAAAAAATACCATTCAAAGTTATGTAACAACAATTGTTACTAAAAGATAAATGGTACCCATTTCTATTTAAACAAGAAATAGAAATGATGTTCTTTATCAACGAAGGAACATAAAAGTAATTGTTCAGTTCTAAGATAAGTCCTGTAGGGAGTTTCAATAAATACGTTTCGATGGCGAGTGCAACAACCTTTGCTCCATTCCTAACACATAAATTTGACTCTCCCTTGACGAGTCTTCTTCTATTCCTTAGCCCATGTATGTCATTACATATATGTCATCCACACCAAGTATCTAATACCCAAGTGTCTGAGGAAATAGAATGACAATCAATAACGAAGATATCTGAAGAAGATGGGGCATCTGATGCCTTATTCTTCTTTATAGACTCAAGATAAATCTTGCAGTTTCTTCACCAATGGCCCTCCTTGCCATAATGATGGCAAGTGCCCTTTTGAGATGGTTCTGCTATTTTAGCCTTTTTCTTCTTCCCCTTCTGTTGTTCCTTTGACTCCCTCTTAGAACCTTTCTTCGAGGAATCAACTAACAGCACCGTCCCCTGCTCATGCTTCTCAGAAGGCTCCACAGTCTTCAGCATGTTGAGCAGTATCATAGATGAACCTTTTTGCATCTCAGAGGTGAAGAGAAGCTTGGAGACTTCAAACCTTTCGAATCTCACTTGCTCATCAAACAACTCATAAAGATGAAAGACTATGGTATGAGCATGTTGGAATGTATACTGAAAGCCTAGCTCTTTTTGTATGAACATTTTATTTTGGAATAACAATCACATGATCATTGTTTGCACTTTATATATATATTATATATGTGTGCATATTGTCTAATATTTTACATTGTAGATAACATGGTGCTTGGTGTGGCAAAGAAGATCATGTTATCAGTCCCTTGTAAAATATAAGTAGAGGCTCATGACCAAGATGGTTTTGGACAAACCATTGGCATGGTTGTAGTGTAGCTTGGTATTGTTTTGTCTTGAACATAAAGTTACACTAGTACACTTAGGTGTATTGAGCAGGACCGACATAGAGGTGATTCAATTTAGTACTGACTACATAATTGAATCAGACCTCGGATATTATGTTGTGCATGCTCTTAATCTCGATATAATAACGGGCACATGTACTTAGTATTTATTTCTTTGATTTACCAGAGGGTGAGATTTAGATGGATTAAATCAATATGCCCGGTAAGTTGGGAAATGATATTATTTACATGGTGTGCTGTTGATTATAGGAGGAAACCGTGTCCTATATATTAGGTTGATGATGTCCCCTTGAGGAGCTCATAAGATTCATCATGTAAACCCAGCTGGTTGACTTAGTCAACATGATGATAAGGTTGAGTGGTATTACTCGAGGAATTAGATGTTAATTAATTGATGGTCAGTAAATCAATTAATTGATGAACATTCGATATCTTAAACACGGGGAGATTAATGTACGAATAATATATGGAGCCTATATTAATTTATGGGGGTTGGTGAGGTAGTTCAATGATGATCCTCTAGTGGAATGGAACATCATTGATGGATCAAGTTTGTGTGGTTCCGATCCATCGGGTGGCCAAGATCCAACTCCTCCTTATGGTCCCTATCGTAGCCTAATATAATCCTTGGGAATTCTAGATCCAAGAATGTAAAACAAAACCTAGAACCAACAGTTGGGATTAAATCCCTAGATCCGATGGTTAGGATGAAACCCTAGAACCAACGGTTGGGATTAAATCCCTAGATCCGATGGTTAGGATGAAACCCTAGAATCGACGGTTGGGATTAAATCCCTTGATCCGACGGTTGGGATAAAACCCTAGATCCGACGGATGGGATGAAACCCTAGATCCGACGGTTGGGATGAAATTCTAGATCCAACGGTTGGGATGAAACCCTAGATCCGACGGTTGGGATAAAACCCTAGATCCGACGATGGAGATTAAATCCCTAGATCCGACGGTGGAGATTAAAGGAGGCTTAAGCCCAATTCTATAAATAGAAGGCTTAAGCTTGGGCGGCAAGGATAATTGAATTGGAGTTAGGGTTTGGCTCTTCTCAAAGTGGGCGGCTAGGGTTTGGAGCAAAAGCTTGGGCGGCAACCATCTTCCTTCTCCTTGTTGCCGGTTCCCATCTTCCTCCATCAAGACTTGGCCGGCGCCCATCCTCTAGGCCTCTCTCTTATTCCTTGGCCGGCGATTCTCCTTCCATTGGTGGCCGGCGTTCACTCCTCCATACTCTCCAAAGTGGTCGGCGGTTCTCCTTCCATTGGTGGTCGGCGCCTCATCCACTTGTTCCTTGGGCGGAAGTTGCATCAAATTCTCTAATTTGGTGGCCGGTTCTAGAAAGCATAGGTATTTGATGGTTCTTCTCTTTGTTCGCAGCGGACAAGGAAGGGAGGAACGCGATCTAGAAGGCTTCTACTCGTGGAGGATCTTCGTCCACACGTCGTCCACGAGAAGGATAGGACATACGGTAGAAGATCGTAAGGTATAAAGTTTTATAACTTTATTTTCAGATCTGAGCATGTTCCTTTTAGTGTTGATTATACATGTGTGCGTATGTATATATATTGTATAATCATGGACCCCGAAGACAAACACAAAAACCGGCGATCCGTCCGTCGTCTCTTCCACGGCTAACCAACTAGAAGAGTTGAGTTGCTTGAACAACTAGTTTGTTCAAGCGACCACTCAAGTTGTTAGCACGACGACGAATAGGTTGTGCTAAGGAAACTCATCCCATCCGGATTAATTCTTTCATTAGTGAAAATTTTAATCCGGGGACATGGGAGCCAATGAGCCTCCGAAGCAACCCCCTACAAGTGGTATCAGAGCCACGGTTTCCGATTTTGTGTGTTTTGGATTCGGTTACTTTCATGCACATTTCATATATTGAGTATGCCGGATAATAGTAGGATGTGCGTAGGCTAACTTTTTGGTTGCAGGCATAAGATCCGACTATTATGGCTATTTTGTTGTATGTGATGGTTTTGTGTGTGATTGTATGTATATTATTTTAATCCTCGGGGTTGACGAGGCTAGATTAGTATTTAATTTTTTGTAATTAAATACGGCATTGTTTAGCCGCTCATTTTAGTTTACTTTCGATCTATATTATTTGTACACTCCTTCGTGGTGTATAGGATCGATGGATGTAAATTAAAATGATTAATCTCGGCTCGGATATCTTTGGTGACTTGCACACGGGAAAATGTGGAGCGGACGAGGTGGCGACACGACGGGATGCGTATTGAAGGACAATGCCATAATAGTTGGAAAAATTCTATTTTTTCCATATTTATTGCTGATTTGTTTTTATATGCATGTTGTGTATGCTTTAAAATTCCTCAATTTCAATTTACTAAGTGGGAGAGGGAAATTTTAATTAATTCCTGCAGCCTCCATTACAATTTGACGTGTGATGCAACAAACTTGTGTGTTGGCTCTGAGTGCCTTCCTCCCTGCGGACGAGTTTGTTTGTGGATCACTAGGTCAAATAATGGTTATAAGAAATTATCTAGGAGCATGTGTACTTCCACAGCGGTAAGGCACATAATCCGAAATAATTCCCTTAGTATCGTGTAATGGTGCACACTTAGATGCAAATAAAAGTATCCTCCCCATCGAAGTCACTGCTTTTATTTGTAGGGACAAAGAGGAACCAACTATTAATTTTATTTGTCAAAAAGTAAGGTTGACAAGATAATAAAATTAATGGGTAAAACCTCCTCTTACAAATGTAGAATTCGTATACGTCCACACAGCATGGCATGCGATATTCTCGGTGATTTGAGGTGTTGGTTGATTTCGGGATTTTATTGTTTTGAGGAATCAATAATTTTTAAAATCTAATATTTTGATCATTGTGATTTTTAGGATTTTCAAATGGCTTTCAACCCACTTGCTGTGATTTTAAAAGAAAACAAACTTACTGAACCAAACTACATTGATTGGAAAAGAAATCTGGATATTGTCTTAACTGTGGAGGAGTATAAATTTGTACTCTTCGAAGTCTGTCCTCCTAAGCCCACCGATGACTCTGATGAAAAGGAGAGAGACAGTTATAAGAAATGGATCAAGGCAGATGAGATGGCGCGGTGTTACATTTTGGCCTCTATGTCAAATGTGTTGCAACATCAGCATCAGGCCATGGCCACAACTTATGACATGATGGTAAATCTCAAGGAACTTTTCGGACATCAGAGTAGGGCGGCTAGGCAGGAGGCGATGAGAAACTTGATGACGACCTCCATGATCAACGGAACACCCATTAGGGATCATGTTCTCAAGATGATGGCTCATCTTAATTAGATGGAAGTCCTCGAAGCTGAGATCGATGGGGAAACCCAGGTCGATATCATTCTCCAGTCTCTGCCTAGGAGTTTTGAGCAGTTCCACCTCAACTACAACATGAACAAGAGGTTGTATTCGTTGGCGGAGCTTTTGACAGAACTCCAGGCAGCAAGGGGGCTTTTTCATCAAAGTGCTCAAGCCATGGTCCCTCAGAAGGATTCTTCCTCTAAACCGAAAGGTAATAAGAAGAAGAAGTAAGGTGGAGCAAAGAAAGTGGCAGTGGGACCTCAGGCAGGAGTGAAGAAGCCAAAAGGCAAGTGCTTCACTTGCAAGCAGACTAGACATTGGAAGGCGGACTGTCCTCGCCGAAAGAACAAAGGTATATCTTCTTGTTTAGTTGTTGAAACATGTTTAGCAGTGTTATCTACCAGTGCCTGGTGTGTAGATACAGGAGCCACTGATCATGTCTGTGATACTTTGCAGGGGTTCTAGGAAACCCGACGACTAGCTGAGGGAGAGATTATCGTCTTCATGGGCAATGCTTCAAAGGTGGCGGCTATTGCAGTGGGAGACGTTTATTTATCTTTTGATAGGAATAAAGTTTTGGTTTTGAGAAATTGTCTTTATGTACCTACTTTTAGAAAGAATTTAATTTCAGTTTCTAAATTGTTTATGGATGGATATTCTATTTCTTTTAATGACAAAGTGGTTATAAAAAGGAATAGGGAGATTATCTGTTCTAGTACATTGGTTGGCAATTTATATACTCTTGAACCGAGAACTCCCACGATGCATATAGAAATCAATAACTCATCTTCTAAGTCTAATAAGAGAAAAGAACCTTCGCAAATGAACCAAACATATCTTTGGCATCTAAGGCTTGGTCATATTAACCTAAGTAGAATTCAAAGGTTGATAGCTGATGGACCTTTGGGTTCATTAGTGGTGGAGGATCTCCCAACCTGCGAATCTTGCTTGGAAGGTAAAATGACCAAGAGGCCTTTCAAGGCCAAGGGGTATAGGGCCAAAGATGTGTTAGAATTGGTTCATTCTGATTTGTGCGGTCCTATGTCTATCCAGCAAGAGGTGGTTTTGAATACTGCCGTCTCTTTTATAGGCGATTATTCAAGGTATGGATACATTTACTTGATGCGCCGCAAGTCTGAATGCTTTGAGTTCAAAGAATTCAAGGTGATGTGGAGAACCGTCAAGGTAAAAGTATCAAGACATTCTGATCGATCGTGGTGGCGAGTACCTCTTGGGAGAGTTTAGGAGTTACTTATCAGAGGCTGGGATTCAATCCCAATTGTCTGCACCTGGCACACCCCAGCAGAATGGTGTAGCGGAGCGAAGGAATAGGACTCTTATCGAGATGGTCAGATCGATGATGAGTTATTCTGAGTTACCTGTTTACGTTACGGGGTATGCCTTTGGATCTGACAATGTACACTCTGAACTTGGTTTCATCTAAATCAGTACCTTCTACCCCTGTAGAATTGTGGACTGGGCAAAAGCCTAGTCTAAGACATATTCGGATATGGGGGAGTCCAGCACATGTGCTGAAGGCTGATGCTGGTAAGTTGGAACCTCGTACAGAAGTGTGCATGTTTGTTGGCTACCCTAAGGGAACGAAAGGTGGTTTGTTTTATAATCTTAGAGATCAGAGGGTGATTGTTAGAACGAATGCCAGATTTCTAGAGGAGGATTATTTAATGAACCACAAGCCCAAGAGTAGGATTGTTCTTGAGGAGTTGTCAGGGGAAGTCCTGACTTCAGTACCAACGGTACAAGAGGAGACACCACAAGTCACTGTACCGCGTGTCACAGAGCATACACAGGAGGCACCTCGTCGTAGTGGGAGGGTTGTTAGACAACCCGAGAGATTCATGTTTTTGGGAGAGTCTTCGGACTTAGTCACTGGTGAACATGAACCTGATCCCTGGATATATGATGAGGCAATCCAAGATCGAGATGCGGTATCTTGGCAAAGAGCGATGAATTCAGAGATAGAATCTATGGATTCTAATCAGGTCTGGGAGCTAGTAGAACCACCCGATGGTGTAAAAATCATTGGATGCAAGTGGATCTACAAGAGAAAGAGAGGAGTAGACGGGAAGGTTGAGACCTTCAAAGCTAGGCTTGTTGCGAAAGGGTATACTCAGAAAGAGGGTATCGATTATGAGGAGACCTTTTCGCCGGTAGCTATGCTTAAGTCTATCAGGATTCTCTTATCTATAGCTGCTCATATGGATTATGAGATTTGGCAGATGGATGTCAAGACAGCTTTCCTTAACGGAAGTCTTGAGGAGAACATCTATATGCGGCAACCAGAGGGATTCATTGCTAAAGGCAAAGAGCATCTTGTATGTAAGCTTAATCGGTCCATTTATGGATTGAAGCAGGCTTCTAGATCATGGAACATCCGCTTTGATAAGGTAATTCAGTCATATGGATTATTCAAAGTCCGGATGAGCCTTGTGTATACAAGAGATGTGACGGAAACGTAGTGGTATTTCTTATACTATATGTAGATGACATTTTGTTAGTTGGCAACAATATCAAAGTGTTATCAGACGTAAGGGTATGGTTGTCCAAACAGTTTGATATGAAGGACTTGGGAGAAGTGGGACACATCCTTTGGATCAAAGTTATAAGGGATCGCAAGAAAAGGATGTTGTGCATGTCTCAAGCTTCATACATTGACACTATCCTTGCTCGTTTTAGCATGCAGAACTCCAAGAAAGGTTTTCTACCTTTTAGGCATGGAGTTCCTTTATCTAAAGAGATGTGTCCCAAAACTTTAAAGGAGATAGAGGACATGAAGGCGGTTCCTTATGCTTCGGCAGTAGGAAGCCTCATGTATGCTATGCTGTGTACGAGACCGGATATCTGCTTTGCCATAGGCATGGTTAGTAGATATCAGAGTAATCCTAGACAGGGACATTGGACTACGATAAAGCATATATTGAAGTACCTGAGAAGGATTAGGGATTATATGCTGGTTTACCAGGCAGATCAATTAGTCCCTGTGGGTTACACATATTCGGATTTCCAATCAGATAGGGACAAGAGTAAGTATACCTCGGGGTTTGTGTTTACTTTTGGAGGTGGAGCCATAGTATGGAGGAGTGTCAAGCAGAAATGTGTGGCGGACTCTACCATGGAAGCTGAGTATGTGGCAGCCTCTGAGGCAGCCAAGGAAGCTGTATGGCTCAGGAACTTCTTGATGGACTTGGATGTGATTCCTGGTTTGCCCAGAACTATCACAATTTATTGTGATAATAGTGGTGCAGTTGCAAACTCGAAGGAACCACGAGCCCATAAGGCGAGTAAACACATAGAGCACAAGTACCACCTTATACGAGAGATCGTAAAGCGAGGAGAAGTTGTTGTCGCCAAGATTGCATCAGAGGATAAACCTGGCGGATCCATTCACTAAGGCCCTTCCAGCGAAAGCATTTGATAGGCATGGGGAGGACATGGGGATCAGATGTATGGCAGAGTGATGACGGCATAGTCTTTTAGTATAAGTGGGAGATTGTTGGAATGTATACTGAAAGCCTAGCTCTTTTTGTATGAACATTTTATTTTGGAATAAGAATCACATGATCATTGTTTGCACTTTATATTTATTATATGTGTGCATATTGTCTAATATTTTACATTGTAGATAACATGGTGCTTGGTGTGGCACAGAAGAACATGTTATCAGTCCCTTGTAGAATATAAGTAGAGGCTCACGACCAAGATGGTTTTGGACAAACCATTGGCATGGTTGTAGTGTAGCTTAGTATTGTTTTCTTGAACATAGAGTTACTAGTACACTTAGAATTGATTTAATGACTACATAATTGAATCGGACCTCGAATATTATGTTGTGCATACTCTTAATCCCGATATAATAATGGGCACATGTACTTAGTATTTATTTCTTTGATTTACCAGAGGGTGAGATTTAGATGGATTAAATCAATATGCCCGGTAAGTTGGGAAATGATATTATTTACATGGTGTGCCGTTGATTATAGGAGGAAACCGTGTCCTATATATTAGGTTGATGATGTCCCCTTGAGGAGCTCATAAGGTTCATCATGTAAACCCAGCTGGTTGACTTAGTCAACATGATGATAAGGTTGAGTGGTACTACTCGAGGAATTAGATGTTAATTAATTGATGGTCAGTAAATCAATTAATTGACGGACATTCGATATCTTAAACACGGGGAGATTAATGTACGAATAATATATGGAGCCCATATTAATTTATGGGGGTTGGTGAGGTAGTTCAATGATGATCCTCTAGTGGAATGGAATATCATTGATGGATCAAGTTTGTGTGGTTCCGATCCATCGGGTGGCCAAGATCCAACTCCTCCTTATGGTCCCTATCGTAGCCTAATATAATCCTTGTGAAGTCTAGATCCAAGAATGTAAAACAAAACCTAGAACCAACGGTTGGGATTAAATCCCTAGATCCGATGGTTAGGATGAAACCCTAGAACCAACGGTTGGGATTAAATACCTAGATCCGATGGTTAGGATGAAACCCTAGAATCGACGGTTGGGATTTAATCTCTAGATCCGACGGTTGGGATAAAACCCTAGATCCGACGGATGGGATGAAACCCTAGATCCGACGGTTGGGATGAAATCCTAGATCCGACGGTTTGGATGAAACCCTAGATCCGACGGTTGGGATAAACCCCTAGATTCGACGGTGGAGATTAAATCCCTAGATCCGACGGTGGAGATTTAAGGAGGCTTAAGCCAAATTCTATAAATAGAAGGCTTAAGCTTGGGCGGCAAGGATAATTGAATTGGTGTTAGGGTTTGGGTCTTCTCAATGTGGGCGGCTAGGTTTGGAGCAAAAGCTTGGGCGGCAACCATCTTCCTTCTCCTTGTTACCGGCGCCCATCTTCCTCCATCAAGACTTGGCCGGCGCCCATCCTCTAGGCCTCTCTCTTATTCCTTGGCTGGCGGTTCTCCTTCCATTGGTGGTCGGCGTTCACTCCTCCATACTCTCCAAAGTGGCTGGCGGTTCTCCTTCTATTGGTGGCCGACGCCTCATCCACTTCTTCCTTGGCCTGCGGTTGCATCAAATTCTCTAATTTGGTGGCCGGTTCTAGAAAGGATAGGTATTTGTTGGTTCTTCTCTTTATTCGCAGCGGACAAGGAAGGGAGGAACGCGATCTAGAAGGCTTCTACTCGTGGAGGATCTTCTTCCACACGTCATCCACGAGAAGGATAGGACATACGGTAGAAGATCGTAAGGTATAAAGTTTTATAACTTTATTTTCAGATATGATCATGTTCCTTTTAGTGTTGATTATACATGTGTGCATATGTATATATATTGTATAATCATGGACCCCGAAGATAAACACAAAAACCAGCGATCCGTCCGTCGTCTCTTCCGCGGCTAACCAACTAGAAGAGTTGAGTTGCTTGAACAACTAGTTTGTTCAAGCGACCACTCAAGTTGTTAGCATGACGACGAATAGGTTGTGCTAAGGAAACTCATCCCATCCGGATTAATTCTTTCATTAGTGAAAATTTTAATCCGGGGACATGGGAGCCAATGAGCCTCCAAAGCAACCCCCTACAGAGCATCCATATGCTCATGCTGCTTCCGCAGCTCGAGTACCATCGCGGCTAGCATGACGCAACTCACTTGCTCTGAATCACTCATATGTTTTTGATGGGACAACAATTGATCCAGTGTTGCATCATCACTAGGACGGGCGAGAAGAGACGCTTCGAGGACATACTCAAGTTTTTCCTCCTTGAGAACAATTCTCAAGTTTCTAAGCCAGTCCATGAAGTTCGGCCCAGTCAATTTATTCGAATTCAAAATAGGGCACAAATTCAAAGACATCATGATCATGCGATTAACTTAGAAATACAAAACGAGCATATATGAGAAAGATGATTTAAAATGCATCCACATACATTTACAAAATCCCATTCATTTTTTGAATTCAAAAACCCTCAAAATCAATTCGGGAGATCGTAGGTCAATCTCCGAATGAGCTGATATCCAATATAGATAAGAACAACCTTGGAGTGAGTCCAACAAGCCATTCTTAGTTATGATGGTGGGTATCAAGTATACCAATTACATATCACATATATGTAACTATCACAATGTGTTATCAACTAATTGAATGTTTACACATACATTGGGTTGTTAACACATTAACAAGTATGCATCATATGCATAGCACCCAACTTCACCTCTCTTCACATCGACCTTGGAGTGAGTCCTACAAATCGATGCTCCAAGTTAGAGCCGACCCATTATACGCGAAATAGTTTTAATATGGTTAGAGCACATTCAACCAATCAGCCAGGCTTAGAGTGAGTCCAACAACCCAAACTAACAATTGACCTCTGACTCTTACTATATTAGTGTTAAACTATTCCAATGATTTGAACATGTTTAGGTTCGAGCTGGGCTTAGAGTGAGTCCAACAACCCAAACAAGAAACAAAACTCTGGTTCTAATCATATTAATGGAAGGTGTAAGTTTTAATATTGTATAAGTGTTTTAAAGTCTCATCCTCTTTGCATGCAAATAACTATTATCTACATGGCATGACATACATGACATACATCTACATGTCACGACATGCATGCCATAATGATATGCATCTAATGCAATTACATGACATACAATTATGGCATGAACTTAATTTCTTTATAAGTCATAACTATTTATGGAAATAAAATATGTTTAAGATTTGATTCCCAAAATCAAATCATGATTAAATTAGGAAATAAATTTCCAAATCTAATCACATATTTTATTTATGGAAGGTCTCAATTAAAGAAAGTCAATTTTAATTTAGGAAACAAATTTCCTAAATTGTCAAAACTATTTATGGAAATAAAATATAATTTAGATTAGATTTTCCAAATAAAATCATGATTAAATTAGGAAACAAATTTCCAAATCTAATCAAATATTTTATTTGACTTTTCAAAAAGTAGAAGATTTCCATAAATACTTCTAAACTTTCCAAAATTAGAAAATTTTCATAAATACTTCTAAACTTTCCAAAAGTAGAAAATTTCCATAAATAAAATTACGACTATCGCAAAATAATTTTACGATTATGTCGAAACACAACTTGGGCTCTGATACCATTGTTGGGTTTCCGGAACTGCGGCGAATATGTGTTCAAACATGTTTCGTAAACTTGTGCACAACGGAAGAATTAAAAAGCAATAAATCTAATTTATTACAACACACACATCACACACATGCATAGTACAACATGTGTAGACATAATCATAAATTTAAAATTTGCAATAAAGGAAATTACTCTACGTATACCTGGCGTATCACGTGTAGCGGGAAAGACATCAACTGGAGCGACTCTCGCTAGAATCGGCTCTATCCGTATCCACGCCGAGTATCATCGGGATGACTTCACAAAGCCATGAGCCTCGTCTTCGTATGAGTCACTAGCCTCGTGTCGAAGAAGATGTGATCGAGAGAAGATCACAATCCGAATCAAAATTCGGATTAAAAAATGAGCCCCCAAAACTCGCTTCTCCGGAGAGGTATTCGTCAACCGTTTGACGAATCCTTCGTCCTCCACCTATGAGGATTACCGAAGATCGAATCCCGCAAGGTAGCTACTGTCGGATCTCCAAACGTCGTCCAAACGATGCACCGACATGAAGGAAACAAGCTGTCCAGAAAACTGGACAGCTTGGTGGTGGATGTTATGCCGGCCAAAGAGGATGGTCGGCCAACCCTTGGTCACCGGAACCAAGGTATGTTTCCGGAGGAGTAGCCGGCAGCAGTTGGACGCTGGCAGCAAGGGTGGACGGCGACAAAAAGCTGGGCGGCGTGGAACCCTTGGGCAGCGGCAAGGAGAAGAGAGGGAGAGGGTGGCTAGGTTTTACAACACCAAAAGTTATCCACGAAAAACCCTTAAGCCATATTTTTATAGAGAACATATTCTCCTAACAGTTATTGGTTCATAACCAAAACCCGTTAACCCACACCAATAACTTAAGTTAAAATAAACCAAACCACGTTGGTCTATTTTAAGTTAAAATGAACCGAACCAACTTTTGGTTCAATCGTTCAAAACAAACCAAACCATTTTGGTTTATTCTCCACCATTGGATTAGAACCAAACCAATTTGGTTCATCCATCATGTCTTCATAAGACATGACCCATCCACGCTTCCCTTGCGACTGAAATGATTTCATACTCGATCCTTGTTTGGTCCAACCAAACCTAGTTTCTCTCGGTCTGAGAATCTCATTCTCAAGCTCATTTTAAATCTTTCGGATTACGCTCGTTGTGCGTGTGACCAAATAGGTTCTTGGTTTATGTTGGTCGTCTATAATTAACCATTAATTATAGAATGATCATGCGTGGCACCTAGTAGTACATCATGATCCCCAATTAATCGAAAAGATCAACTCTTTATCCAAAACTATTTCTTAAACCCTTCAGCAAGTACAATGAATCGTGCCCCGTTCCCTTCACGCATCTTATACCCACTTGGTTCAGTATATGGTCTATAGTGTCAGTCCCCACTAGGTTAACTACGTCACACCTAACCCAAGTATCATTTCCTCGTCCTACGAATTCTAGTTACTGCACATGTATCCAAGAGTACCTTACTCTAAACATGTATTGCTTTAGCCAAAGACTTTAGTAACCATCCGACGAGAGGCCATGGGTATATATCTCCTCGCAACGAGTGGTGAATCCTTTATAGGCTATTCAAACACCTTCGGCCACTTTGACTTATACCAAATCATCCTGGGTCCACATCTCCTCAGAGATGCTTGCTTAAGATGTTAAAGCATAAGTCTTCATGACCAAGATGACTTGAATACCGCAAGTCAAAGGAACATCACACTTAAGTTGCAGTAAGAACTTCATTGACATATCCATATATGCAGAGAACCATATGAAGTCTTACAGCTGATCCTTCCAATGAACTAGTTATCATAACTAGCATCCACGATTTACTCCGGACATCACAATGTCACCAACAAGTGAGAATCAGCTGCTTGGATACACTAAGGAGTATACCTCATGCTAGTCTCGACAGAATTGATGGTGTCCAAATCCATCAATTCATCGAATAGGGTAATTCTGATATATCACAATTACACATGTAGAGATACTCACTAGTTGTTATCCAATCACAAATTCTCTCATATTGTGAATCGTATCGTGGACGTTCAGTAAATGAGTTTAAGATCTAATAAAATACATGAAAATATGTATACTCAAATAGTGAATCTTCATTTATCATATAAATGATTCAAACATAAGGCGATTGCCTTAGGACATCTCTCATATATTACTAACAAAGGTTTCATCATAGTCAACACCTTGTCTTTGACGATTACCTTTTGCCACTAATCTTGCTTTATAGGTAATAATACTACCATCCATGTCGGTTTTTTTTCTTAAAAACCCACTTGCACCCTATAGGCATTATGCCTTTAGGTGGGTCTACTAAGTTCCAAACCTAGTTTTCATACATGGAATCCATTTCTAATTTCATGGCTAGCATCCATCTATCCCTGTTTGAACTATTCAGTGCCTCTTCGTAAGTAGTACGTTCCTCATCATCTATGAACAACACGTCATTAGATTCACTTTTGAGAAATCTATATCTCTCAGGAATCCTACGTGTCCTACTAGATCTATGAGGAGGTGGTGTATTATTAGGTTCAACTATTACCTCATCCGAATGAGTAATTAGCTTAGGTTCTTGACTAGGCATCTCTTATGTGTCAATCGGAGCCTCTTGAACTACACTTAGTTCAACCTTACTCTCATTGTTTTCCTATAAGAGAAACTCCTTCTATAGTAATACAGCATGCCTTGAAACAAACACCTTTTGTTTCAAGGGATGATAGAATTGGTAACCCCTCGTTTCCTTAGGGTAACTAATAAATAGACACTTATCAAACTTAGCCTCTAGCATGTCTGATACTGTCCTCTTCACATAAGGAGGACAATCCCATATCTTCAAAAAGATAAATGAAGTTTTCTACTATTCCACATCTCATATGGAGCAGTAGAGATTGCCTTAGTCGGGGCTCTATTTAACAAGTAAATAGCAGTCTCGAGTGCATAACTCCAAAAAGATTTTGGAAGACTTGCATGCTGCATCATTGACTTAACCATGTCTAACAAGGTTCAGTTTAGCCTTTCAGCCACACCATTATGTTGTGGCATGTAAGTGTTGGCAATGTGCTAATTCTCGGAATGCTCATAGGCTCCCATGTCCCCGGATTAAAATTTTCACTAATGAAAACTAATCCGGATGGGATGAGTTTCCTAAGCACAACCAATTCATCGTCGTGCTAACGACTTGAGCGATCGCTTGAACAAACTAGTTGTTCAAGCAACACAACTCTTCTAGTTGGTTAGCCGCGGAAGAGACGACAAACGGATCGCCGGTTTTTGTGTTTCTTATCGGGGTCCATGATTATACAAATACATACAAATGTAAACTAGTATAATCAACATATACTAACATAAAGAACATAAGCTAGCATATCAATAAGAACATGCAAAGAACAATAATAAAAGTTATAAAACTTTTATACCTCTTGATCTTCTATCGTATGTCCTAACCTCCTTGTAGACTTCGTGTGGGCGAAGATCCTCCACAAGTTGAAGCTTCCTAGATCTTCTTCAATCCAAAGAAAGAAGAACTCTCTTTCCCTTCTTGCTTGAGCCAACCACCATTCCACAAAAGGATTGATGCCGCCGGCCCCAAGAATAGAGAGAACATAATGGAAACAACCAAGGTACCGAACTAGGGACAAACCCTTGTTTTGGTGCCGCCGGCCAAGATGGAGTGAAGAGGATAAAGGGAATATGTTGGGCGCCGGCCACGGTGGAGGGAATAGAGGAAGGAGCCGGCCACAACCTAGGAAGAGGAAGAGCTCCTCTCCTATAGTTGCCTCCCACCTTCCTTGCATACCCTAGCCGCCCAACCATAGGAGCCAAACCCTAATTAGGGTTTCCTCCTTAGGTCTTCTTGCCGCCCATCCAAGGTGGAAGGAGGAGATCTAAACCGACCACCTTTCCTAGGAAGAAGAAGAACTCTTCCACAAGATGCCGCTTACCCTCCTTCCAAACCTTGGCCGCCCATGCAAAGGAGCCAAACCCTAATCAAATTAGGGTTTCCTCCTTAGGGTTTCTTGCCGCCCAACCATGATGGAGAGAAGAGATCTAGGAGCTAGCCACCTTCAAGGAAGAAGAAGAGATCTTCCTCAAGTTGCTGCCCACTCATCTTCCAAGCCTTGGCCGCCCAACCCATAGGAGCCAAACCCTAATTAGGGTTTCCTCCTTAGGGTTGCTTGCCGCCCAACCATGATGGAGAGAAGAGATCTAGGATCTAGCCACCTTCAAGGAAGAAGAAGAGATCTTCCTCAAGTTGCCGCCCACTCATCTTCCAAGCCTTGGCCGCCCAACCCTTAGAAGCCAAACCCTAATTAGGGTTTCCTCCTTAGGGTTGCTTGCCGCCCAAGCAATTGGAGGCTAAACCCTAATCTCCTTAGCATCCATCATCTAACATCAACCACTCTTCTCTTTTCCGCCCAACCCATAGGCACCCTTTTATAGAACTTAGGAGAAAATTGGTTATTGATGAGGTAGCCAAAAATATAGGAACTAATTCCCAATTTTCTTGCCGCCCACCTTATCCAACCTGTATTCTCCCTTTTATATAGAGTTAGGTTTAGGCCTTGGTTTAATCTCCACCGTTGGTTCTAGGGTTTTAATCTCAACCGTCGGATTTAGAGATTTAATCTCAACCGTCGGTTCTAGGGTTTTAATCCCAACCGTCGGATCTTGAGATTTGTTTTCCATCATTTGATCTAGACTTCATGAGGTTTATATTAGGCTACGATAGGGACCATGAGGAGGAGTTGGGTCTTGGCCACCTGATGGATCGGAACCACACAAACTTGATCCATCAATGATGTTCCATTCCACTAGAGGATCATCATCGAACTACCTCACCAACCCCCATAAATTAATATGGGCTCCATATATTATTTGTACATCCATCTCCCCGTGTTTAAGATATCGAGTGTCTGTCAATTGATTGATTTACTGACCATCAATCAATTAACATCTAACTCCTCGAGTAGTACCACTCAACCTTATCATCATGTTGACTAAGTCAACCTGCAGGGTTTACATGATGAACCTTATGAGCTCCTCAAGGGGACATCTGTTAGTAATATATGAGAGATGTCCTAAGGCAATCGCCTTATGTATGAACCATTTATATGATAAATGAAGATTCACTATTTGAGTATACATGTTTTATGTATTTGATTGGATCTTAAACTCATTTACTGAATGTCCACGATACGATTCACAGCATGAGAGAATTTGTGATTGGATCACAAATAGTGAGTATCTCTACATGTGTAATTGTGATGTATCGGAATTATCCCTAGTCGATGAATTGATGAATCTGGACACCATCAATTCTGTTGAGACTAGCACGAGGTATACTCCTTGGTGTATCCAAGCAGCTGATTCTCACTGGCTGGAGACATAGTGATGTCCGGAGTTGATCGTGGATGCTAGTTATGGTAACTAGTTCATTGGAGTGACCAGCCGTAAGACTTCATATGGTTCTCTGCATATATAGATATGTCAATGAAGTTCTTACTGTGGCTTAAGTACGATGTTCCTTTGACTTGCGGTATTCAAGTCATCTTGATCATGGAGACTTATGCTTTGACATCTTAAGCAAACATCTCTAAGGAGATGTGGACCCGGGATGATTGGGTATAAGTCGAAGTGATCGAAGGTGTTTGAATAGCCTATAAAGGATTCACCACTCCTTGCGAGGAGATGTATACCCATGGCCTCTCGTCGGATTGTTACTAAAGTCTTTGGCCAAAGCAATACATGTTTAGAGTAAGGTACTCTTCGATACATGTGGAGTAACTAGAATCCGTAGTATGAGGAAATGATACTTGGGCTAGGTGTGACGTAGTCAGCCTAGTGGGGACTGACACAATAGACCATGTCCTGAACCAAGTGGGTATAAGATGAGTGAAGGGAATGGGGCACGATTCATTCGAGCATCAAGGGTTTCGTAAATAGTTCGGATCAACCGTTGATCTTTTCGGTTAATTGGGGATCATGATGTACTACTAGGTGCCACTCATGATCGTTCTATAATTAATGGTTAATTATAGACGGCCAACATAAACCGAGAACCTATTTGGTCACACGACAACGAGTGTAATCCAAAGGATTTAAAACGAGCTTGAGAATGGGATTCTCAGACCGAGAGAAACTATGTTTGGTTGGACCAAACATAAAGCGAGCATGAAATTGTTTCAGTCGCAATGGAAGCGTGGATGGGCAGTGTCCTATGAAGACATAATGGATGGACCAAAATGGTTTGGTCCTAATCCAATGGATGAGAATAAACCAAAGGGTTTGGTTTATATTAAACGAATGAACCAAAGGTTGGTTCGGTTCGTTTTAACTTAAAATAAACCATCATGGTTTGGTTTATTTTAACTTATCTTAATGGAGCGGGTTAACGGGCTTTATGGATATGATCCATTAACCACTAAGAGAATTAGTTCTCTATAAAATAGGGATTAAACCCTAACCCTAAACCTAATCCAATTAGTGGCCGCCCAACCCATCCTCCTTGTTGTTGGCGTCAACAACAAGGGCTGCCGCCCAACTTGATTGAGCTGCTGCCATCTCCTTGTCGGCGTCCAAGTTTCGGCCGGTGAACCTCCGGCGACCCTCCGGTGATATCCCTTGGGTTCGGTGTAAAGGTGAGCCTCCATCTCTTCTTTAGCCGGCGCCTATTTCCTCCACCAAAGCTGTCCAGTTTTCTGGACAGCTTCTTCTCCTCTCGTCGGAGCGTCGTTTGGACGACGGTTAGTGCTCCGACAGCGGATAACATACCGGGGATTTGATCTCCGGTAATCCTCTGAGGTGGAGGACGAAGGATCTGGCCAATCGGTTGACGAATACCTCTCCGGAGAAGCAAGTCTTGAGGACTTGTTTTAGGTCCGAATTTGGATTCGGACCGTGATCATCTCTCGATCACGTCGTCTTCAACACGAGGCTAGTAACCCGTACGAAGACGAAGCTCGTGGCTTGGCGAAGTCATCCCGAGGAGCTCGGCGTGGATACGGATAGAGACGATTCTTACGAGAATCGTTCCGGTTGATGCCGTTCCCGCTACACGTCATACGGAAGGTATAACATAGTTTAATTTCGTTTATTGCAATTTTAATTTACGGTTATGTCTACACTTGTTGTAATAGCATGCGTGTGTTGTGTGTGTTGTAATAAATAGGAGTATTTATTATTTTTATTGCTTCCGCTGTGCTCATGTTTACGAAACATGATCGTAAACCCAACAAAGGGTATCGAGCCCAGGTTGTGTTTCACATAATCGTAAAATGGTTTTGCGATAGTCATAATGTATTTCTGGAAATTTTCTAATTTTGGAAATTTAGAAGTATTTATGGAAATTTTTCAATTTTGGAAAGTCTAGAAGTATTTATGGAAATCTTCCACTTTTGGAAAGTTGGAAGTATTTATGGAAATTGATATTTTCCATAAATAAAATATTTGATTAGATTCTGGAAATTTGTTTCCTAATTTAATCATGATTTGATTTGGGAAATCAAATCTTAAAATATTTTATTTCCATAAGTAGTTTTAATGATTTAGGAAATTGGTTTCCTAAATAGATTTTCCTTAATCAAATAATTCCATGAATAAAATATGTGATTAGATTTGGAAATTTGTTTCCTAATTTAATTATGATTTGATTTGGAGAATCAAATCTTAAACATATTTTATTTCCATAAATAGTTATGACATATAAGGAAATATATACATGACATAATTGTATGCCATGTAATTGCATTAGATGCATAACATTATGCCATGCGTCGTGACATGTAGATGTATGCCATGTATGCCATGCCATGTAGATAATAGTTATTTGCATGCAAAGAGGATGAGACATAAAACCCTAACTCAATATTAAAGCCTACACCTTCCATTAATATGGTTAGAACCAGAGTTCTGTTCTTGTTTGGGTTGTTGGACTCACTCCAAGCCCGGCTCGAACCTGAACATGTTCAAATCATTGGAATAGTTTAACTCTAATATGGTAAGAGTTAGAGGTCAATCGTTAGTTTGGGTTGTTGGACTCACTCCAAGCCTGGCTAATTGGTTGAATGCGCTCTAACCATATTAAAACTATTTCGCGATTAATGGGTCGGCTTTAACTTGGAGCATCGATTTGTTGGACTCACTCCAAGGTCGATGTGAAGAGAGGTGCAGTTGGGTGCTATGCATATGATGCATACTTGTTAATGTGTTAACAACCCAATGTATGTGTAAACATTCAATTAGTTGATAGCACATTGTGATAGTTACATATACATGATATGTAATCGGTATACTTGATACCCACCATCATAGCTAAGAATGGCTTGTTGGACTCACTCCAAGGTTGTTCTTATCTATGATGGATATCAGCCCATTCGGAGATGGACCTACGATCTCCCGAAGTGATTTTGGGGTTTTTAAATTCGAAAAATGAATGGGATTTATAAATGTATATTGATGCATTTTAAAATCATCTTTCTCATATATGCTCGTTTTGTATTTCTAAGTTAATATATTGATCATGATGTGTTTGAATTTGCGTTCCATTTTGGATTCAAATAAATTGACTGGGCCGAACTTCTTGGACTGACTTAGAAACTTGAGAATTGTTCTCAAGGTGAAAAGCTTGTGTAAGTCCTCGAAGCGCCTCTTCCCGCCCGTCCTAGTGACGATGCAACTCTGGACCAATTGTTGGCCTATCAGAAACATGTAAGTGATTCTGAACAAATGAGTTGCATCATGCTAGCCACGATGGAACCCAAGCTACGAAAGCAGCATGAGCATATGGATGCTCATATCGTAGTCCTTCATCTTTGTGAGTTGGTTGATGAGCAAGTGAGATTCGAAAGGTTCGAAGTCTCAAAGCTCCTCTTCACCTCTGAGATGCTAGGAGGTTCATCTGTGGTACTGCTCAATATGCTGAAGACGGTGGAGTCTTCTGAGAAGCATGAGCAGGGGACGGTGCTGTTAGTTGATTCCTCGAAGAAAGGTTCTAAGAGGAAGTCAAAGGAACAGCAGAAGGGAAAGAAGAGAAAGGCTAAGAAGGTAGAACTAGCACAAAAGAAAACTTGCCATCATTATGGCAAGGAGAGCCATTTGCGAAGAAAGTGCAAGATTCATCTTGAGTCTGTGAAGAAGGATAAGGCATCGGATGCCCCATCTTCTTCAGAAATCTTCTTTATTGAATGTCGTTCTATTTCCTTAGACACTTGGGTATTGGATACTGGGTGTGGCTCACATATATGTAATGACATACATGGGCTAAGGAATAGAAGAAGACTCGTCAAGGGAAAGTCAAATTTACGTGTTGGGAATGGAGCAAAAGTTGCTGCACTCGCCATCGGAACGTATTTGTTGAAACTCCCTGCAGGACTTGTCTTAGAACTGGACAATTGCTTTTATATTCCTTCGTTGATAAAGAACATCATTTCTATTTCTTGTTTAAATAGAAATGGTTTCCATTTGACGTTTAGTAACAATTGTTGTTACATAACTTTGAATGGGGTTCTTTATGGGACTGGAACTTTAAGCAATGGTGTTTATACGTTGGACGTATCCAGTGACATTTGCAATATCGAAGCGAGCAACAAGCGTGCTCGAAAGGATAATTAAATAGACTCCTATATGTGGCATTGTCGTCTTGGCCATATAAGCAAGAAACGCATGTCCGAATTACACCGATGTGGAATTCTGGAATCGTTTGAATTTGATTCATACGATACATGCGAATCATGCTTAAAAGGCAAGATGACTAAGTTACCTTTTACTGGAAAAGGTGAACGAGTGGGAGAGTTACTAGGTCTAGTACATACTGATGTATGTGGACCTATGTCAACTCAAGCATTAGGAGGCTATAGCTACTTCATTACCTTCACCGATGATCACTCACGGTTTGGGTATGTGTTCTTGATGAAACACAAGTCTGAAGCCTTTGAAAAGTTCAAAGAATTCAGAAATGAAGTAGAGAAACAACATGACAAAAGTATTAAAATACTTCGATCGGATCGAGGTGGTGAATACTTAAGTCAAGAGTTTCTTGATTATCTAAGAGACAATGGCATATTGTCTCAATGGACTCCGCCCTATACACCACAGCATAATGGTGTATCTGAGAGGCGTAACCGGACCTTGTTGGACATGGTCAGGTCAATGATGAATCATGCGACTCTTCCCAAGTCCTTTTGGGGTTATGCACTTCAGACAGCTGTTTACTTGTTAAACAGAATGCCAACCAAGGTAGTCTCTACTACTCCATATGAGATATGGGCTAGTAAGAAACCTCATGTATCTTACTTGAAGATATGGGGTTGTCCTGCTTATGTGAAGCGGACTGTATCAGACAAACTGGATGCTAAGTCTGATAAATGTCTATTTATTGGATACCCTAAGGAAACAAGGGGTTACCAATTCTATCATCCTGTGGAACAAAAGGTGTTTGTTTCAAGGCATGCTGTATTTCTAGAGAAAGAGTTTCTCTTGCAAGAAAACAGTGGGAGTGTCGTTGAGCTTGAGGAGGCTCGAGAGACTCAAATAGACATTGATGAGATACCTGGTGAAGCACAACAGCCGACAACTCATAGTGATGAGCAATCGGCTGGACCTAATGTAACACCACATCTTCGTAGATCTGGTAGAACACGCAATATTCCTGAGAGATATGGATTTCTCGTAAGTGAATCGAACGACGTGTTACTCATTGATGATGAGGAGCCTACCAGTTATGAAGAAGTGCTGACAAGTTCAGAAAGGGATAAGTGGCTTGGTGCCATGAAGTCGGAAATGGATTCCATGTACGAAAACCAAGTTTGGAACTTGGTTGACCCACCTGAAGGCATAAAGCCTATAGGGTGCAAATGGTTTTTCAAGAAGAAAACCGACATGGATGGTAATGTGATTACCTATAAGGCTAGATTGGTGGCGAAAGGATATCGTCAAAAACAAGGTGTTGATTATGACGAAACCTATTCGCCTGTAGCTATGCTTAAATCCATTCGGATGCTCCTGGCCATAGCAGCTCATTATGATTATGAGATATGGCAGATAGATGTGAAAACAGCTTTCCTTAATGGAAACTTGCTCGAGGACGTGTATATGATACAGCCTGAGGGTTTCACATCGGTTGATAAAACCAAGGTATGCAAGTTGCGACGATCCATTTATGGATTGAAGCAAGCATCCAGGAGCTGGAATATCCGTTTTGATGAGACGATCAAAAGTTTGATTTCTCACAAAATCCAGACGAACCTTGTGTGTACAAGAAGGTTAGTGGGAGTGCAGTCGTGTTCCTAGTATTGTATGTCGATGACATATTACTTATAGGAAACGATGTGTCCATCTTACAGTCAGTTAAGGTTTGGTTATCCAAGACATTCTCCATGAAAGACCTGGGAGAAGCAACCTACATCCTTGGGATTAAGATCTATAGAGATAGATCGAAACGGTTGCTTGGTCTTTCGCAGTCTACATATATATAGACCGAAAAAGCAAAGAGGTTTAGCATGTCGGAATCCAAGAAAGGTTATCTCGCCCATCGTGCATGGGGTACACCTTTCAAGTCTATGTGTCCGCGCATTGAAGATGAGAGGATTTGCATGAGTAAGATTCCTATGCATCCGCAATAGGATCTATCATGTATGCTATGTTATGTACGAGGCCCGATGTATCGTATGCTCGAGTGTCACGTCTGATCCAGGAATGGATCATTGGGCGGCTGTTAAGACGATCCTTAAGTACTTGAGAAGAACTAAGGATGTGTTCCTAATATATGGAGAAGGGGACATGGTGATATGCGGGTATACAGATGCCAGCTTCCAGACAGACAAGGATGATTCCAGGTCTCAGTCTGGATACGTGTTCACCTTGAATGGGGGCGCAGTGAGTTGGAAAAGTTCCAAACAAGAGATCAGAGCGGATTCTACCATCGAGGAATATATTGCAGCTTCGGAAGCAGCAAAGGAAGCGGTTTGGATCAAGAAGTTCGTTCATGAACTTGGTGTGATTCCGGCCATTGTTGAAGCAATACCGGTCTACTGCGACAACAATGGAGCAATTGCACAGGCAAAAGAGCCAAGGTCTCATCAACGATCCAAACATGTGCTTCGCCGCTATCATCTTATAAGAGAGATCATAAGTAGGAACGAAATACAAATCGAGAAAATTCCCACTGAAAGGAACTTAGCGGATCCTTTGACTAAAGCATTACCTCAAAGTAAGTTTGAGGGACATGTTGGTGCTTATGGTATTGGATACCGTAGCGATTGGCATTAGGCCAAGTGGGAGTCTGTTAGTAATATATGAGAGATGTCCTAAGGCAAGCGCCTTATGTATGAACCATTTATATGATAAATGAAGATTCACTATTTGAGTATACATGTTTTATGTATTTGATTGGATCTTAAACTCATTTACTGAATGTCCACGATACGATTCACAGCATGAGAGAATTTGTGATTGGATCACAACTAGTGAGTATCTCTACATGTGTAATTGTGATGTATCGGAATTATCCCTAGTCGATGAATTGATGAATCTGGACACCATCAATTCTGTTGAGACTAGCACGAGGTATACTCCTTGGTGTATCCAAGCAGCTGATTCTCACTGGCTGGAGACATAGTGATGTCCGGAGTTGATCGTGGATGCTAGTTATGGTAACTAGTTCATTGGAGTGACCAGCCGTAAGACTTCATATGGTTCTCTGCATATATAGATATGTCAATGAAGTTCTTACTGTGGCTTAAGTGCGATGTTCCTTTGACTTGCGGTATTCAAGTCATCTTGATCATGGAGACTTATGCTTTGACATCTTAAGCAAACATCTCTAAGGAGATGTGGACCCGGGATGATTGGGTATAAGTCGAAGTGATCGAAGGTGTTTGAATAGCCTATAAAGGATTCACCACTCCTTGCGAGGAGATGTATACCCATGGCCTCTCGTCGGATTGTTACTAAAGTCTTTGGCCAAAGCAATACATGTTTAGAGTAAGGTACTCTTCGATACATGTGGAGTAACTAGAATCCGTAGGACGAGGAAATGATACTTGGGCTAGGTGTGACATAGTCAGCCTAGTGGGGACTGACACAATAGACCATGTCCTGAACCAAGTGGGTATAAGATGAGTGAAGGGAATGGGGCACGATTCATTCGAGCTACTGAAGGGTTTCAGAAATAGTTCTGGATCAACCGTTGATCTTTTCGGTTAATTGGGGATCATGATGTACTACTAGGTGCCACTCATGATCGCTCTATAATTAATGGTTAATTATAGACGGCCAACATAAACCGAGAACCTATTTGGTCACACGCACAACGAGTGTAATCCAAAGGATTTAAAACGAGCTTGAGAATGGGATTCTCAGACCGAGAGAAACTATGTTTGGTTGGACCAAACATAAAGCGAGCATGAAATTGTTTCAGTCGCAATGGAAGCGTGGATGGGCAGTGTCTTATGAAGACATAATGGATGGACCAAAATGGTTTGGTCCTAATCCAATGGATGAGAATAAACCAAAGGGTTTGGTTTATATTAAACAAATGAACCAAAGGTTGGTTCGGTTCGTTTTAACTTAAAATAAACCATCATGGTTTGGTTTATTTTAACTTATCTTAATGGAGCGGGTTAACGGGCTTTATGGATATGATCCATTAACCACTAAGAGAATTAGTTCTCTATAAAATAGGGATTAAACCCTAACCCTAAACCTAATCCAATTAGTGGCCGCCCAACCCATCCTCCTTGTTGTTGGCGTCAACAACAAGGGCTGCCGCCCAACTTGATTGAGCTGCTGCCATCTCCTTGTCGGCGTCCAAGTTTCGGCCGGTGAACCTCCGGCGACCCTCCGGTGATCTCCCTTGGGTTCGGTGTAAAGGTGAGCCTCCATCTCTTCTTTAGCCGGCGCCTATTTCCTCCACTCAAAGCTGTCCAGTTTTCTGGACAGCTTCTTCTCCTCGCCGGAGCGTCGTTTGACGACGGTTAGTGCTCCGACAGCGGATAACATACCGGGATTTGATCTCCGGTAATCCTCTGAGGTGGAGGGCGAAGGATTCGTCCAATCGGTTGACGAATACCTCTCGGAGAAGCAAGTCTTGAGGACTTGTTTTAGGTCCGAATTTGGATTCGGACCGTGATCATCTCTCGATCACGCCGCCTTCAACACGAGGCTAGTAACCCGCACGTAAGACGGCTCGTGGCTTCGGAAGTCATCCCGAGGAGCTCGGCGTGGATACGGATAGAGACGATTCTTACGAGAATCGTTCCGGTTGATGCCGTTCCCGCTACACGTCATACGGAAGGTATAACGTAGTTTAATTTCTTTTATTGCAATTTTAATTTACGGTTATGTCTACACTTGTTGTAATAGCATGCGTGTGTTGTGTGTGTTGTAATAAATAGGAGTATTTATTATTTTTATTGCTTCCGCTGTGCTCATGTTTACGAAACATGATCGAACACACACACGCCGCGGTGCCGGAAACCCAACAACATCATCAACCTAATACATAAGACACGGATTCCTCCTATAATCAACGACACACCATGTAAATAATATCATTTCCCAACTTACCGGGCATATTGATTTAATCCATAGAAATCTCACCCTCTGGTAAATCAAAGAAATAAATAGTAAGTACATGTGTCCGTTATTATATCGGGATTAAGAGCATGTACAACATAATATCCGAGGTCTGATTCAATTATGTAGTCAGCAACAAATTGAATCACCTCTATTTCGGTCCTGCTCAATACACCGAGGTGTACTAGTGTAGCTCTATGGTCAAGACAAACCAATACCAAGCTACACTACAACCATGCCAATGGTTTGTCCAAAAAACCATCTTGGTTGTGAGCCTCTGCTTATATTCTACCAGGGACTGATAACATGATCTTCTGTGCCGCACTCAGGCACCATGTTATCTACAATGTAAAATATTAGGCAATATGCACACATATAAATATAACGTGCAAACAATGATCATGTGATTCTTATTTCAAAATAAAGATGTTCATACAAAAAAGCTAGGCTTTCAGTATACATCCCAACAATCTCCCACTTATACTAAAAGACTATGCTGTCATCATACTGTCATACATCTGATTCCCCTTCCCTCCACTTGCCTATCAAAGCTCTCGCCAGAACGGCCTTAGTGAAAGGGTCTTCCAGGTCATCCTCTGATGCAATCTAGGCGACAACTTACTTCTACCTCCTTTATGATTTCTCGTATCAGGTGGTACTTGCACTCTATGTGTTTACTAGCCTTATGGGCTCGTGGTTCCTTCGAGTTTGCAACTGTACCATTATTATCACAATAAATTGTGATAATTCTTGGCAAACCAGGAATCACATCCAAGTCCATCAGGAAGTTCCTAAAGCACACAGCTTCTTTGGCCGCCATAGGGGCTGCCAGATACTCAGCTTCCATGGTGGAGTCCGCCACGCATTTTTGCTTGACACTCCTCCATACTATGGCTCCACCTCCAAAAGTAAACACAAACCCCGAGGTAGACTTACTGTTATCCCTATCTGATTGGCAATCGCAATCCATGCAACCCACAGGGAGTAATTGGTCTGCCCGGTAAACTAGCATATAATCCCTAGTCCTTCTCAGGCACTACAATATATGCTTTTACCGCAGTCCAATGTCCCTGTCCTGGATTACTCTGATATCTGCTTACCATGCCCACGGCAAAGCAGATATCTTGTCTCGTACATAGCATACATGAGGCTTCCTACTGCCGAAGCATAAGGAACCGCCTTCAGCTCCTTTATCACCTCAGATGATCTAGGACACATCTCCTTAGATAAAGTAACTCCATGCCTGAAGGGTAGAAAACCCTTCTTGGAGTTTTGTATGCTAAAACGATCCAAAACCATGTCTATGTATGAAGCTTGGGATAAGCACAACAACCTTGATCCCAAGGTTGTGACCCACTTCTCCCAAGTCCTTCAAAACTGTTTGGACAACCATACTCTTACGTCTGATAACACTCTGATATTGTTGCCAACTACCAAAATATTATCTACGTATAGTACAAGAAATACCACTACATTTCCATCACATCTCTGATATACACAAGACCCATCCGAACTTTGAATAAATCCATAAGACTGGATTTACTTCCTCAAAGCAGATGTCCCAAGACTTCAAAGCTTGCTTCAGTCCATTAACGGACCGATTAAGCTTATATACAATACGCTCTTTGCCCTTAGCAATGAATCCCTCTGGTCGCTTCATGTAGATGGATTCCTCAAGACTTCCACTAAGGAATGCTGTCTTGACATCCATCTGTCACACCTCATAATCCATATGAGTTGCTATGCATAAGAGCTCCTAGACCTCTCTTGAATCCATAGATTCAATCTCAGTATTCATTGCACTTTGCAAAGATGTTGTATTTATATCTTGGATTGCCTCGTCGTATGTCTAGGGATCAGGTTCATGTTTGCTAGGGACCAAATCAGAAGATTTGTCCAAAAACATGAATCTGGGAGGCTATCTCACAACCCTCCCACTATGACGAGGTATCATCTGTGTATCCTCTGTGACACACGGTGCAGTGACATGTGGTATATCCTCTTGTACCAGTGGTACTAAAGAAGTGACTTCCCTTTTAACTCCTCCAGAACAATTTTACTCTTGGGCTTGTGGCTTATCACATAGTCTTCCTCTAGAAATTTGGCGTTCGTGTTAACAATCACCCTCTGATCTCTAGGACTACAAAACAAGTCAGAATAACTCATCATCGATCTAACCATCTCCATAAGAGTCCTATTCCTTCGTACTCCTCCAGGTGTGCCAGGTGCAGTCAATTGGGATTGAATCCCAACCTCTGATAAGTAGTTCCTAAACTCTCCCAAGAGGTTCTGACCACCACGATTAAATCGTAGTGTCATCCATATCTTGAATAATCATCTACAAAAGAGACGAAATATTCAAGATTACCTCTTGCCTAGATAGCCATAGGACCACACAAATCAGAATGAACCATCTCTAACACATCTTTGGCTCTATACCCCTTGGCCTTAAAAAGGCCTCTTGGTCATCTTACCCTCCAAGCAAGATTCGTAGGTTGGGAGATCCTCCACCACTAATGAACCCAAAGGTCCATTAGCTTTCAACCTTTGAATTTTGCTTAGGTTAATGTGACCAAGCCTAAGAAGCCAAAGATATGTTTGGTTCATCTTCGAAGGTTCTTTTCTCTTATTGGAATTAGAAGATGAGTTATTAACTTCTATTTGCATCGTGGGAGCTTGTGGTTCAAGTTATAAATTTCCAATCTATGTACCTGAATAGATAATGTCCCTATTCTTTTTATAACAAATCTGTCATGAAAAGAAATAGATTATCCATTCAAAAACTATTTAGAAACCGAAATCAATTCTTTCTAAATAAGGGTACATAAAAAAAATTCTTAAGAACCAAAAACCTTTATTTTTCTCAAAAGATAAATAAAATATCTCCCACTACAATAGCCGCCATCTTCATGGCATTGCCCAAGTAAATGGTAATATCCCCTTTAGCTAGTCATCAGGTTTCCTGAAACCCCTTTGTTCTGTTTTGGATTGGGACAGTCCTCCTTCCTATGTCCATCCTGCTAGTAAGTAAAGTACTTGCCTTTCGGCTTCTTCACTCCTCCCTGAGATCCTCCCACCACATTTGCTCCACCTTGTTTCTCCTTCTTCTTGCTTTCGGCTTAGAAGTAGAAACCTTTTTGAGCAACCATGGCTTGAGGATACTCTTCGAAGAGTGCATACTAGCAGATAAGACAATATTTGGATTCATTTCCAATCAATATAATTTGGGTACAGTAAGTTTATTTCCTTTAGTATCAAAATAAGTGGACTGAAAGTCATTTTGAAAATCCTAAGAATCACAATGATCAAAACTTTAGATTTCAAATTTTATTGATTCCTCAAAACAATAAAATTCCGAAATCAACCAACACCTCAAAACACCGAGAATATCGTATGCCACTCTGTGTGGACGTATACGAATTCTACATTTGTAAGAGGAGGTTTTACCCATTAAATTTATTATCTTGTCAACCTTACTTTTTGACAAATAAAATTAATAGTCGGTTCCTCTTTGGCCCTACAAATAAAAGCAGTGACTCCTATGGGGAGGATACTTTTATTTGCATCTAAGTGTGCACCATTACACGATACTAAGGGAATTATTTTGGATTATGTGCCTTACCTCTGTGGAAGTACACATGCTCCTAGATAATTTCCTATAACCATTATTTGACCTAGTGATCCACAAACAAACCCGTCCTCGGGGAGGAAGGCACTCAGAGCCGACACACAAGTTTGTTGCATCACACGTCAAATTGTAATGGAGTCCGCGGGAATTAATTAAAATGTCCCTCTCCCACTTAGTAAATTGCAAATGAGAAATTTTCAAGCACACACAACATGCATATAAAACAAATCAGCAATAAATATGGAAAAAACAGAATTTTCCCAACTATTATGACATTGTTCTCCAATATGCGTCCCGTCGTGTCGCCACCTCGTCCGCTCCCCCTACGCCATGTACGAGCCATCCGGAGATCCGAGCCGAGAATAAAACCTATTTTATTTTACATCCATCGATCCTATACTCCACGAGGGAGTGTACATGAAATCTAGATCGAAAGTAAAATAAAATAAAGAGTGGCTAAACAATGCCGTATTTAATTAAAAAAATTAAATACTATTCTAGCCTCGTCAACCCCGAGGATTCAAATAATATACAATCACACACACATGCAATCACATACACACATATATAGCCATAATAGTTGGATCTTATGCCTGCAACCAAAAAGTTAGCCTACGCACATCCTACTATTATCCGACAAACACAATATATGATAAATACGTGAAAGTAACCGAATCCAAAACACACAAAACCGGAAACCGTGGCTCTGATACCAATTGTTGGCAATGTGCTAATTCTCGGAATGCTCATAGGCTCCCATGTCCCCGGATTAAAATTTTCACTAATGAAAACTAATCCGGATGGGATGAGTTTCCTAAGCACAACCAATTCGTCGTCGTGCTAACGACTTGAGCGATCGCTTGAACAAACTAGTTGTTCAAGCAACACAACTCTTCTAGTCGGTTAGCCGCGGAAGAGACGACGGACGAATTACCGGTTTTTGTGTTTCTTATCGGGGTCCATGATTATACAAATACATACAAATGTAAACTAGTATAATCAACATATACTAACATAAAGAACATAAGCTAGCATATCAATAAGAACATGCAAAGAACAATAATAAAAGTTATAAAACTTTTATACCTCTTGATCTTCTATCGTATGTCCTAACCTCCTTGTAGACTTCGTGTGGGCGAAGATCCTCCACAAGTTGAAGCTTCCTAGATCTTCTTCAATCCAAAGAAAGAAGAACTCTCTTTCCCTTCTTGCTTGAGCCAACCACCATTCCACAAAGGATTGATGCCGCCGGCCCCAAGAATAGAGAGAACATAATGGAAACAACCAAGGTACCGAACTAGGGACAAACCCTTGTTTTGGTGCCGCCGGCCAAGATGGAGTGAAGAGGATAAAGGGAATATGTTGGGCGCCGGCCATGGTGGAGGGAATAGAGGAAGGAGCCGGCCACAACCTAGGAAGAGGAAGAGCTCCTCTCCTATAGTTGCCGCCCACCTTCCTTGCATACCCTAGCCGCCCAACCATAGGAGCCAAACCCTAATTAGGGTTTCCTCCTTAGGCCTTCTTGCCACCCATCCAAGGTGGAAGGAGGAGATCTAAACCGGCCACCTTTCCTAGGAAGAAGAAGAACTCTTCCACAAGATGCCGCTTACCCTCCTTCCAAACCTTGGTCAGCATGCAAGGAGCCAAACCCTAATCAAATTAGGGTTTCCTCCTTAGGGTTTCTTGCCGCCCAACCATGATGGAGAGAAGAGATCTAGGAGCTAGCCACCTTCAAGGAAGAAGAAGAGATCTTCCTCAAGTTGCCGCCCACTAATCTTCCAAGCCTTGGCCGCCCAACCTATAGGAGCCAAACCCTAATTAGGGTTTCCTCCTTAGGGTTGCTTGCAGCACAACCATGATGGAGAGAAGAGATCTAGGAGCTAGCCACCTTCAAGGAAGAAGAAGAGATCTTCCTCAAGTTGCCGCCCACTCATCTTACAAGCCTTGGCTGCCCAACCCATAGGAGCCAAACCCTAATTAGGGTTTCCTCCTTAGGGTTGCTTGCCGCCCAAGCAATTGGAGGCTAAACCCTAATCTCCTTAGCATCCATCATCTAACATCAACCACTCTTCTCTTTTCCGCCTAACCCATAGCCACCCTTTTATAGAACTTAGGAGAAAATTGGTTATTGATGAGGTAGCCAAAAATATAGGAACTAATTCCCAATTTTCTTGCGGCCCACCTTATCCAACCTTTCCTCTCCCTTTTATATAGAGTTAGGTTTAGGCCTTGGTTTAATATCCACCGTTGGTTCTAGGGTTTTAATCTCAACCGTCGGATTTAGAGATTTAATCTCAACCGTCGATTCTAGGGTTTTAATCCCAACCGTCGGATCTAGAGATTTTTTTTCCATCATTTGATCTAGACTTCATGAGGTTTATATTAGGCTACGATAGGGACCATGAGGAGGAGTTGGGTCTTGTCCACCTGATGGATCAGAACCACACAAACTTAATCCATCAATGATGTTCCATTCCACTAGAGGATCATCATCGAACTACCTCACCAACCCCCATAAATTAATATGGGCTCCATATATTATTTGTACATCCATCTCCCCGTGTTTAAGATATCGAATGTCCGTCAATTGATTGATTTACTGACCATCAATCAATTAACATATAACTCCTCGAGTAGTACCACTCAACCTTATCATCATGTTGACTAAGTCAACCTGCAGGGTTTACATGATGAACCTTATGAGCTCCTCACGGGGACATCATCAACCTAATACATAGGACACGGATTCCTCCTATAATCAACGACACACCATGTAAATAATATCATTTCCCAACGTACCGAGCATATTGATTTAATCCATAGAAATCTCACCCTCTGGTAAATCAAAGAAATAAATACTAAGTACATGTGTCCGTTATTATATCGGGATTAAGAGCATGTACAACATAATATCCGAGGTCCGATTCAATTATGTAGTCAGCAACAAATTAAATCACCTCTATGTCGGTCCTGCTCAATACACCGAGGTGTACTAGTGTAACTCTATGGTCAAGACAAACCAATACCAAGCTACACTACAACCATGTCAATGGTTTGTCCAAAAACCATCTTGGTTCTGAGCCTCTACTTATATTCTACAAGGGACTGATAACATGATCTTCTGTGCCACACCCAGGCACCATGTAATCTACAATGTAAAATATTAGACAATATGCACACATATAAATATAACGTGCAAACAATGATCATGTGATTCTTATTTCAAAATAAAGATGTTCATACAAAAGAGCTAGGCTTTCAGTATACATCCCAACTGTAAGGTGGATTCCATTGGGACAAGATGCCATTATCCCTTAGATAATTTTGAAACTCTTGGCTTAAGTATTCACCACCTCAATCCGATCGAAGTACTTTAATAACTTTCCCATGTTGTTTCTCTACTTCCTTTCTAAAATCTTTAAACATTTCAAAGACTTAAGATTTGTATCTTAATAGATACAAATACCCATATCGTGAATAATCATCGATAAAGATAACGATGTAGCTATAACCTCCTATGACATGAGTTAACATTGGTCCGCATACATCGATATTATAAGACCCAATACCACAACTGCTCATTTACCTTTTCCTCTGAAAGGTAGTTTAGTCATCTTTCCTTTTAAGCATGAAACACATGTGTCTAATGAATCTGATTCATAATACTCCAAAATGCCAAGCTTATGCAGTTTGGACATGCGTTCATTGCTTATATGGCCAAGACGACAATGCCATGATTGTGAGGTTAATTGATTATCTAACTTAGCATGTTTTCTATTTGATTCGATATTGAATATCACATTCGATGTATCTAATGTGTAGATTCCATTATTTAACATTCCAGTAGCATAAAGAACACCATTTAACGTAAGGTAACAACAATTATTACTAAACGTCAAATGATACCCTTTCTTGTTCAAGCATGAAATATAAATAATGTTCTTTATTAGTGCAGGAATATGAAAACAATCATCCAACTATAAAACTAGTCCTGTAGGAAGTCGCAACATATAAGTACCCTTGGCACAGCAGGAACTTTTGCTCCATTACTAACCCTTAGATCTGCTTCTCCCTTAGCCAGTCTATTTCTATTCCTAAGCCCTTGTATGTCATTACATATATGTAAGCCACACCCGGTATTCAATACCCAAGTGCTAGAAGAAACAGTATGACATTCAATAACAAATATACCTGAAGTAGATTGGGCATTAGATGCCTTTTTCAGCTTTAGTGACTCCAGATACTGCTTGCAGTTTCTCTTCCAATGCCCATCCTTGCCACAATGATGGCAGGTTCCATTGAGAGTTATTTCTTTGTTCTTTGTCTTTTTCTTCCCTTTAGCTTTGGTTTTTGGCTTCCTCTTAGAACCATTCTTTGAGGAGTTAACCAGCATCACCGCCTTCTATTTTTTAGCAACAGATGACTCCACTGTTTTGAGCATATTGATCAATTCAAGAATCGTAGACTCAATCTTATTCATCAAATAGTTCATCACAAATTGTGAATAGCTACTAGTTAGACTGTGAAGAATTAAGTCAATACTTAATTCATGGTCCATGAAAAACCCTAATGATCCCAATCGCTCAATATAGCTCTTCATCCTTAGTGCAAAATGCACTGCTGATGAACCCTCCTGCATCTTCGAGTGAAAGAGGAGCTGGGTGACCTCCAACCTTTCAGATGGTGCCTGCTCATCGAACAACTCTCGAAGATGAAAGACAATTGTATTAGCATCCATATGCTCATGTTGCTTCTGTAACTCAGAAGACATCGACTCTAACATAATGCAACTCATCATCTCATAGTCATCAACATGTTTATGGTAAGCCAACTTTTGGTCACCAGATGGATTGTCTACAGAAGGTTGGGGAGGAACCTCTTCAAGGACATAGGCTAGCTTTTTAGCCTTGAGAACAATTCTCAAGTTGCGAAGCCAGTCCAAGAAGTTTGTCCCAATCAATTTGTTGTTGTCCAAAATAGAACGTAAATTAATGGAGATTGACATGCTATTCTTATTAGTACCTAAACATACAAAAAAAAGGTGTATAAGAGAGATGAATTTATAGTAATGCAAACAATTTACATTAACAAGAAACTCCCACTATTTTTATCAAATTCAACAACCCTCACTTTGAATTCGAGAGATGGTAGGCTATCTCCTAGTGGGTTGATATCCATTATTACTAAGAACAACCTTAGTGAGAGTCCAACAAGCCATTCATAGTCATAATGTTAGGTATCAACAGTACCAATTATATATCGAATATATAACTATCACTTTATTCTATCAACTAATTGAATGTTCACATATACATTAGGTTGTTAACTCATTAACATATATACATCCAATGCATATCATTTAATTGCACCTTTGTCCACATTAACATTGGAGAGAGTCCAACAAATCAATGCTTTTAGTTAGGGCCGACCCATTAATCGTGAGATCGAATTTAAATGATTTGAACACATCCAATTTTCAAGCCAGGCTTGGACAGAGTCGAACAACCCAAACTTGAAATTGACCTCTGGTCCTTACCATTTAAAATAAACATCGAATTTCATATGAATTGAACATGCTCAATGTCATGCAAGGCTTGGAGAGAGTCCAACAACCCAAACATGAAAAAAAACTTTGGTTCGACCATATTAATGAGAGGGTGTTAGCCCTAATATTTGGACGAGAGATTTCAGGTTATTATGGGTCTCATCTATAAAAGGAAATAAACCTAAATATTGAAAAACCTAGGTCACATTAGGAAATAAATTTCCCGATGTGAACATGAGTCTAACAATTGACACACATGCCGTTTTAGGAATTAGATATGCGAATCCCGCAACCTATTCCCAAACGCATGGCTAGTCTATGTCTAGGCTCTAACGATGCGGCCAACACCTTCAGTGTTTCTAGGCGCATCCTCGGTATTTCCCTTTTTGTTATAAACATATATTTATATGAAAATCAAGCATACTCTAATCTCATATAGATAAACATGACACAAGTATATCAAAACATCAAACATGGTTTAAATATTCTGCTAGAATATACAATATATGCAAAACAAACAAGGTGTCTCTGATACCACTTGTTGGAGATTCTGGGATGATGCTCAGCGGAATAAGCGAATAAAACAATTTTTATTAGATCCCAGACATCCCCTGGGGGCCAGGAAAACTTGCTTTGGCATAATCACATGAAAGCACACAAAAGGAGAGGGAGAAGTTATACCTTTGAGATTCATTCCAATCCGTCGAAACCACAAGCAAGACCAACGAGCATTGCCTCTATCAGTATCCATGTTGGGATCACCTGAGACATCTATTAAAGAAGCAAACCTTTGTCTCTGATTGGTGCTAGCCAATCGACGGAGACAAGAGAAGAGGAGAGAGGAAAGATGATTGCCAAGGGAGAAAATCGAAAAACCCTTATTCCAAATATTATTAAGGCATCTATTTATAGATCTCTTGATTAGGTCATCTTAGGAGGATTAAATAGAACATATATTACCATAATTATCCCATAATTAAGGTAAGAACAACCCAGAAAATTTTCATAAGAGAAATCTCCAAATTTGGGGGAACTGTGACATGATTGTGTGTCTTACAAATGGCTGGTCGTGCTAAAAAGGCACGACCATGCCAGGAAACATGACCGACCGTGTGTCCTTCTAGGCACAACCCAATTTTAGCCTTCTTTTGGCCAGAGCCAGGCACGACCTGTGACAAGTTAGCCATGACCGTGTGAGGCTCTATATGGTCCGTTTGACTTCCTTTAGGTGTGATACGGTCGTGCTTGAAGGGTTTAGCTTATCGAGTCCGTGAGGGGAAACTTCGCTTCCCACTTCACCTTGGTTGTTTGTTCTGGTGATCCCACCGATGTCGCCAGATTAAAAAAAAAATTAATCCTAGATAAAAGGGATTGACCAAACAATCAAGTCATCGTCATGATATTCATTTAGAGTGGTCACTTGAACAAACCCGTTGTTCAAGCGACCAACCTCTATTCTACGAGTAGCCGCGGAAAAGATGAAGTACGGATCGCCGGCTTTTGTATTTATGTATGGGATTCAAGTATTATTTAGCCACAAACAGAATATATCATGCTCATAATTGAAAAAACAAATACAAGCAAGTAACAAAAGAGAATAGAGAATAGATATACCTCTCGATCTTCTAATGTATGACCTTCATCCATTCAGACGTCATGTGGCCGACGATCTACCAAAAGTTGAAGCTCCTAGATCGCCAATCTTCCTTCCTTGCTTGTTATGAGCAAGAGGAAGAATAGAAACAAAGCTCTATTCCTTCTTTCAACCAACCAACAACCTCCAAGGATGGAGCTTGCCGCCGGCCAAGAAGGAGGAGGAGATTATGGTGGAAATCGACCAAGACACCAAGGGAAAGCCCAATATCTTATTTCCACCACCTTAGGAGAAGGAGAAGAGGGTCTTTGGCCGCCGACCAATGGCTGGAAAGGGCTGGAGGGGTGCCGACAGCTTGAGGAAGGAGAAGAAGGCAAGGAAATCTTTCCTTATTAGGTGCCGCCCAAGCCCAAACCCTAGCTCATATTCTTGCCGCCAAATCCAAAACCCTAGCTTCTCATGATTCAAACTCCACGCCAACCGCTTGTCCTCCTTTTATAGAGTTAGGGATAAGACTCCTTTTAATGTCCACCATTGGTTCTAGATATTTAATCTCAACCATCGGATCTAGAGATTTAATCTCAACCGTCGGATCTTAGAGATTTAATCTCTACCTTTGGATCTAGAGTTTTGTTTCTAACCATTGGATATAAGCTTCATGAGGTGTTAACAGGCTACATTAGGCACCATGAGGAGGAGTTGGATCTTGGCCACCCATGGATCAAGCCCACATAAAGTCCGATCCATTAATGATAATCCAATCCACTAAAGAATTATCATTGATCTACCTCACCAACCCCCATAAGTTAATATGGGCTCCATATATTATTTGTACATTTTCTCCCCATTTTTAAGATCTTGAATGTCCGTCGATTAATTAATTTACTGACCATTAATTAATCAACATCTAACTCCATGAGTAGTACCACTCAACCTTTTCATAATGCTACACCAAGTCCACCTGCAGGGTTTACATGATGAACCTTATGAGCTCCTCAAGGGGACATCATCATCCTAATATATAGGACACGGTTTCCTCCTACAATCAATGACACACCATATAAATAATATCATCTCCCAACTTACCGAACCTATCGATTTAATCTAAAAATCTTGCCCATTGGTAAATCAAAGAGATGAATACTAAGTATATGTGCCCGTTATTATATCGGGATTTAAAGCATGTACAAAATAATATCTAAGGTCCGATTCGATTATGTAGTCAGCAATAAATCGAATCACCTCTAAGTCGATCCTGCTCAATACATGCAAAGTGCACTAGTGTGATTCTATGGTCAAGACAAACCAATACCAAATCACACTACAACCGTTCCGATGGTTTGTCCACAGCCATCTCAGTTGTGAGCCTTTACTTATACTTTACAAGGAGCCGATAACATGATCTCCCGTGTGACACCACACACCATGTTATCAACAATGTAATGTATTAGACAATATTGCATAACCATAAAAATGCAAATAATGATCATGTGATTCTTAGTTCAAAATAAAGATGTTCATACAAAAGATAGACTTTTCAGTATACTTCCCTACAATCTCCAACTTATACTAAAAGACTATGATATCCTCAAACTGCCATACATCTGAACCCCATTCCCTCCACATGCCTATCAAAAGCTCTCGCCAGAAGGGCCTTAGTGAAAGGATCTACCAGGTTATCCTCCGATGCAATCTTGGCTACAGCAACTTCTCCTCTCTTTATGATTTCTCGTATCAGGTGGTACTTGTGCTCTATGTGTTTACTAGCCTTATGGGCTCGTGGTTCCTTCGAGTTTGCAACTGCACCACTATTATCAGAATAAATTGTGATAGTTCTGGGCAAACCAAGAATCACATCCAAGTTCATCAGGAAGTTCCTGAGCCATACAACTTCTTTGGTCGCCTCAGAGGTTGCCACATACTCAGCTTCCATGGTGGAGTCCGCCATGCATTTTTGCTTGACACTCCTCCATACAATGGCTCCACCTCCCAAAGTAAACACAAAACCTGAGGTAGACTTACTATTATCTCTATCAGATTGGAAGTCGAAATCCATGTAACCCACAGGGAGTAATTGGTCTGCCTAGTAAACCAGCATATAATCCATAGTCCTTCTCAGGTACTTCAATATATACTTTACCGTAGTCCAATATCCCTGTCCTGGATTACTCTGATATCTGCTGACCATGCCCATGGCATAGCAGATATCTGGTCTCATACATAGCATCGCATTCATCAGGCTTCCTATTGCTGAAGCATAAGGAACCGCCTTCATCTCCACTATCTCCTCAGATGCTCTAGGACACATCTCCTTAGGTAAAGGAACTCCATGCCTGAAAGGTAGTAAACCCTTCTTGGAGTTCTGCATGCTAAAATGATCCATAATTGTGTCTATGTATGAAGCTTGGGATAAGCACAACATCCTCTTCCTGCGATCTCTTATAACCTTGATCCCAAGGATGTGTCCCACCTCTCTCAAGTCCTTCATATCAAACTGTTTGGACAACCATATCCTTACGTCCGATAACACCTTGATATTGTTGCCAATCAACAAAATGTCATCTACATATAGTACAAGAAATACCACTACATTTCCGTCACATCTCTTGTATACACAAGACTCATCCGGACTTTGAATAAATCCATAAGACTGGATTACCTCATCAAAGCGGATGTTCCAAGACCTCGAAGCTTGCTTCAATCCATAAATGGACCGATTAAGCTTACATACAAGATGCTCTTTACCCTTCACAATGAATCCCTCTGGTTGCTTCTTATAAATGTTTTCCTCAAGACTTCCATTAAGAAAAGTTATCTTGACATCCATCTGCCACACCTCATAATCCATATGAGCTGCTATGCATAAGAGAATCCGGATAGACTTAAGCATGGCTAACGGAGAAAAGGTCTCCTCATAATTGATACCCTCTTTCTGAGTATACCCCTTCGCAACAAGCCTTGCTTTGAAAGTCTCTACCTTACCGTCTATTCCTCTCTTTTTTTTATAGATCCACTTGCATCCAATGGTTTTTACACCATCGGGTGGTTCTACTAGCTCCCAGACCTGATTAGAATCCAGAGATTCAATCTCGGTATTTATTGCATTTTTCCAAGATGCTGCATCTTTATCTTGGATTGCCTCGTCATATGTCCATCGATCAGGTTCATGTTCGCCAGGGACCAAATCAGAAGATTCTCCCAAGAACATGAATCTATCAGGTTGTCTCACAACCCTCCCACTACGATGGGGTATCTCCTGTGTATCCTCTGTGACACGCGGTGCAGTGACATATGGTATATCCTCTTGTATCAGTGGTACTAATGAATTGACTTCCCCTTTTAATTCCTCCAGAACAATTTTACTCTTGGGCTTGTGGCTCATCACATAGTCTTCCTCTAGAAATCTGGCATTTGTGCTAATGATCACCCTCTGATCTATAGAACTATAAAACAAACCACCCTTCGTTCCTCTAGGATAGCCAACGAACATGCGTACTTCTTTATGAGGTTCCAACTGACCAGCATCTGCCTTCAGCACATGTGCTGGACTCCACCATATTCGAATATGTCTTAGACTAGGCTTTCGCCCAGTCCACAACTCTGTGGGAGTAGAAGACACTGATTTAGATGGAACCAAGTTCAGAATGTACACCGCCAAATCTAGAGCATATCCCCAGAACGAATCTGGCAACTCAGAATAACTCATCATCGATCTAACCATCTCCATAAGAGTCCTATTCCTTCACTCTGCTACACCATTCTGCTGGGGTGTGCCAGGTGCAGTCAATTGGGATTGAATCCTAGCCTCTGATAAGTAATTCCTAAACTCTCCCAAGAGGTACTCGCCACCATGATCAGATTGTTGTGTCTTGATACTTTTACCTTGACATTTCTCCACATAAGCGTTGAATTCTTTAAACTTGTCAAAGCATTCAGACTTGCGGTGCATCAGGTAAATATATCCATATCTCGAGTAATCGTCTATAAAAGAGACAAAATACTCGAAACCACCTCTAGCCTGGATAGACATAGGACCACACAAATCAGAATGAACCAATTCTAACACATCTTTGACTCTATACCCCTTGGCCTTAAAAGGCCTCTTGGTCATCTTACCCTCCAAGCAAGATTCGCAGGTTGGGAGATCCTTCACCACTAATGAACCCAAACGTCCATCAACTATCAACCTTTGAATTCTGCTTAGGTTAATGTGACCAAGCCTAAGATGCCAAAGATATGTTAGGTTCATCTTCGAAGGTTCTTTTCTCTTATTATAATTAGAAGATGAGTTATTAATTTCAATATGCATCGTGGGAGCTTTTGGTTCAAGTGTGTAGAAATTTCCTATCAATGCACCCGAACAGATAATGTCCCTATTCCTTTTTATAACAATTCTGTCATTAAAAAAAAAAGAATATCCATCCATAAACAATTTAGAAACCGAAATTAAATTCTTTCTAAATAAGGGTACATAAAGGCAATTCTTAAGAACCAAAAGTTTATTTTTCTCAAAAGATAAATGAATGTCTCCCACTGCAACAGTCGCCACCTTCGTGGCATCGCCCAAGTACATGGTAATCTCCCCCTCAGCCAGTTGTCTGGTTTCCTGGAACCCCTGCAATGTATTGCAGACATGATCAGTGGCTCCCGTATCTACACACCAAGTGCCGGTAGATAACACCGCTAAACATGTTTCAACGACTAGACCAAAAGATATACCTTTGTTCTTGCGGTTGGGGCAGTCCTTCTTCCAGTGTCCAGTCTGCTTACAAGTGAAGCACTTGCCTTTCGCTTCTTCACTCCTCCCTGAGTACCTCCCATCTCCTTCGCCCCAGTTTGCTTCTTCTTCTTCTTGCCTTTCGGCTTAGAAGTAGAAACCTTTTGGGTCACCATGGCATGTGCCTGAGCACTCTGACGAAATAGCCCCTTTGCCGCCTGGAGTTCTGTCAGAAGTTCCGCCAACGAATACAACCTCTTGTTCATGTTGTAGTTCAGGCGAAACTTCTCAAAACTCCTAGGTAGAGACTGGAGTATGATATCGACCTGGGTTTCCCCATCGATCTCAGCTCCAAGGATCTCCAGCTCATTTAAATGAGCCATCATCTTGAGAACATGATCCCTCACGGGTGTTCCCTCGATCATGGTGGTCGTCATCAAGTTTCTCATGGCTTCTTGCCTTGCAACCCGATTCAGGTGTCCGAAAAGCTCTTTGAGATTGAGCATCATGTCATAAGATGTCGGCATGGCTTGATGCTGATGTTACAGTACATTTGACATAGATGCCAAAATGTAACACCGCGCCATCTCATCGGCCTTTACCCAGTTCTTATAACTCTCTCTCTCCTTTTCCCTTGAATCTTCTGCAGGCTTAGGAGGTCACTCTTCGAGGAGTACATATTTGTATTCCTCAGCAGTTAAGACAATGTCTAGATTCCTCTTCCAATCAACATAGTTGGGTCCAGTAAGTTTGTTCTCTTTCAGTATCACAGCAAGTGGGTTGAAAGTCATTTTGAAAGAAAACCTAAGAATCACATAAATCAAAACATTAGATTTCAAAAAATTATTGATTCCTCAAATAATAAAATTTTAAAATCAACCAACACCTCAAAACACCGAGACTATCGTATGCCACGATAGTGTGGACGTATACGAATTCTACATTTGTAAGAGGAGGTTTTACCCATTAATTTTACTATCTTGTCAACCTAATTTTTTGACAAGTAAATTAATAGTTGGTTCCTCTTTGGCCCTACAAATAAAAGCAATGACTCCGATGGGGAGGATACTTATATTTGTATCTAAGTGTTCACCATTACTCGATACCAAGTTAATTATCTCGGGTTATGTGCCTTCTGATAGGGATGTACATATGCTCCTTGATAATTCCTTATAACCATATTTGACCTTTTGATCGACAAACAAACTCATCAGATGGGGAGGAAGGCACTTAGAGCCAATGTGCAAGTTTGTTTACATCACTTGTCAAATCGTAATGGAGGCCGTGGGAATTTAAAAAAAAATTTCCCTCTCCCACTTTGTAATTTGAAAATGAGGAATTTTCTAGCCTACGACATGCATATCAAACAATAAGCAATAAATATGAAAAATAAAAAATTTTCCAACTATTATGGCTTTTGTCTTCAATATGTCTCCCGTCGCATCACCATCTCGTCCGCTCCTCCTATGCCATGTATGAGCCATCCGGAGATTCGAGCCGAGACTAAAATCTATTTTAATTTACATCCATCGATCCTATACTCCATGAGGGAGTGTAGATGAAATCTAGATCGAAAGTAAAATAAAATAAAGAGTGGCTAAACAATGTCATATCTAATTTACAAAAAAATCAAATACTAGCCTCGTCAACCCTGAGGATTCAACAAAATAAACATTTACACACATACAATCACATACACACATATGACCATAATAGTCAAATCTTATGCCTGCAACCAAAGAGTTAAACTACGCATATCCTACTATTATCCGGCACATATAATATATGAAAAGTGCATAAAAATTAACCGAATCCTAAAGACACAAAATCGGAAACCTTGGTTCTGATACCAATTGAAGGGTTTAGCTTATCGAGTCCGTGAGGGGAAACTTTGCTTTCCACTTCACCTTGGTTGTTTGTTCATGGTGATCCCACTGATGTCCCCGGATTAAAAAAAAAATTAATCCTAGACAAAAGGGATTGCCCAAACAATCAAGTCATCGTCATGCTATTCGTTTAGAGAGGTCACTTGAACAAACTCGTTGTTCAAGCGACCAACCTCTATTCTACGAGTAGCCGCGGAATAGACGATGTACAGATCATCGACTTTTGTATTTATGTTCGGGATCCATGTATTATTTAGCCACAAACAGAATATATCATGATCATAATTGAAAAAACAAATACAAGCAAGTAACAAAAGAGAATAGAGAATAGATATACCTCTCGATCTTCTAATGTATGACCCTCCTCCTTTCGGACGTCGTGTGGGTGACGATCTACCAAAAGTTGAAGCTCCTAGATCTCCAATCTTCCTTTCTTGCTCATTATGAGAAAGAGGAAGAATAGAAACAAAGCTCTATTCCTTCTTTCAACCAACCAACAACCTCCAAGGATCTAGCTTGCCGCCGGCCAAGAAGGAGGAGGAGATTATGGTGGAAACTGACTAAGACACCAAGGGAAAGCCTTATATCATGTTTCCACCACCTAAGGAGAAGGAGAAGAGGGTCTTTGGCCACCGGCCAATGGATGGAAAGGCCTAGAGGGGCGCCGGTAGCTTGAGGAAGGAGAAGAAGGCAAGGAAATCTTTCCATATTAGGTGCCGCCCAAGCCCAAACCCTAGCTCCTATTCTTGCCGCCAACTCCAAAACCCTAGCTTCTCTTGATTCAAAATCCACGCCAACCCCTTGTCCTCCTTTTAGAGAGTTAGGGATAAGCCTCCTTTTAATCTCCACCATTGGTTTTAAGGATTTAATCTCAACCATCGGATCTAGAGATTTAATCTAAACCGTCGAATCTTAGAGATTTAATCTCTACCTTTGGATCTAGAGTTTTGTTTCTATCCATTGGATCTAACCTTCATGAGGTGTTAACAGGCTACATTAGGGACCATGAGGAGGAGTTGGATCTTTGCCACCCATGGATCAAGCCCACATAAAGTCCGATCCATTAATAATAATCCAATCCACTAAAGGATTATCATTGATCTACCTCACCAACCCCCATAAGTTAATATGGGCTCCATATATTATTTGTACATTTTCTCTCCGTGTTTAAGATCTCGAATGTCCATCGATTAATTAATTTACTGACCATTAATTAATCAACATCTAACTCCATGAGTAGTATCACTCAACCTTTTCATCATGTCGGACCAAGTCCACCTGCAGGGTTTACATGATGAACCTTATGAGCTCCTCAAGAGGACATCATCATCCTAATATATAGGACACGATTTTCTCCTATAATCAACGACACACCATATAAATAATATCATCTCCCAACTTACCAAGCCTATCGATTTAATCTATAAATCTCGCCCATTGGTAAATCAAAGAGATGAATACTATGTATATGTGCCCGTTATTATATCGGGATTAAGAACATGTACAAAATAATATCTAAGGTCTGATTCGATTATGTAGTCATCAATAAATCGAATCACCTCTAAGTCGGTCCTGCTCAATACACACAAAGTGCACTAGTGTGATTCTATGGTCAAGACAAACCAATACCAAATCACACTACAACCATTCCAATGGTTTTTCCAAAGCCATCTCGGTTGTGACCCTTTACTTATACTTTACAAGGAGCCGATAACATGATCTCCCGTGTGACACCACACACCATGTTATCTACAATGTAATGTATTAGACAATATTTCATAACCATAAAAATGCAAACAATGATCATGTGATTCTTATTTCAAAATAAAGATGTTCATACAAAAGATAGTCTTTTTAGTATACATCCCTACAGTGCTAAGTCCAACAAGGTCATAGGAGGTTCCATAGCCTCGATTTCGCACCCCCCTTTTGTCTAGTCCAATTAGACATATCCTCTATCATTGAGAATCTCATTCTCAGACTTGTTTTATATCTCGAGATCACCTGTAGTGTGTGTGACCCAATAGGTTCCCAATTATGTTGGTCATTTATAATTAACCCCTTAATTATGATTAGATCATGAGGGACACCTAGCAGTACATCATGACCCCCTATTGATCGAAAAGTCTAAATCGACTCTAGAACATTTCTGAACCCTTAAGCAACTTCAGTTGTTCGTGCCTTTTTCCTTTCACTCATACTATACCCACTTGGTTCAGGACATAGTCTATGTGTTCGTCCCCATAAGGCTGACTACGTCACACCTAACCCAAGTTAGTTTCCTTGTCCTATGTATTCAAGTTACTCTTACATCTTCCCAAGAAAACCATATTCTTAACATGTTTGCTCTGGCCAGAGACTTCTGAGTAACAATCCTAACAAGAGGCCTATGGCATACATCTCCTTTATCCGGAGTGGTGAATCCTCTCTTGGCTATTTAAACACCTTCGATTACTTTAACTCATACCCAATCATCCCAGAGTTACACCTACTATGTAGATGGCTGCGAAGAAGTCAAAGTACAAGGCACCATGATCAAGGTGACTTGAATGTTAGAGATATATAAGAGGTGGCCTAAGGCAATCGCCTTATGGTTGAACCATTTATTTGATAAATGAATATTCACTATTTGAGTATACATATTTTCTTGTATTTGATTGGATCTTAAACTCATTTACTAGATGTCCATAATACGATTCACAACATGAGAGAATTTGTGATTGGATCACAACTAGTGAGTATCTCTACATGTGTAATTGTGATGTATTGGAATTATCCCTAGTCGATGAATTGATGCATATGGACGCCATCGATTCTGTTGAGACTAGCACGAGTTATACTCTTTGGTTTATCCAAGCAACTATTTCTCACTGGCTAGTGACATTGGGATGTCCGGAGTTAATCGTGGATGTCAGTTATGGTAACAAGTTCATTGGAGTGACCAACTATAAGACTTCATATGGTTCTCTACATATATGGATATGTCAATGAAGTTCTTACTGCAGCTTAAGTACGATGTTCCTTCTGTTAGTTATAGCCCTAGAACCAATCATGTGATGGTTGAATAGGGAACATTTTGTATCATATTCTATAAAGGCAAAGGATTGGTTATTATATTTACGTCTTGCTTGTGCCAGCTAAATTAAATATAATAATGCCCTAGAAAAGTAGGTTCTTATCTATAGAACATCAATTGGCAGAATTGATTATGAGAGGCTATAGAGAACACTTTCCTAAAATGTTCCTACTCAAGTATTAATATGCAAGGGCAATATTAATACATAAAGACTAGCATGTAGGTCAATTGATGACTTGATCTCACAAGTCATGGATATATGACATCAAGTTGACACATGGGTATATATTAGAGAATATATACTGAACTTACCCGCCATGAGAAAGTTTCATGGATCATCATATGAGTGTCATAAACTTTCTCATGTGACTATTGGTATGAATAGTCCTCAAACCTGAAGTCACTACGGTTCCCTACATAAGGAGTTATGTACTTTGGTATCGTCAAACGTCACCCGTAACAGGGTGGACCATAAAGGCGATTACTGGGTATATAACAAATTATGCGGAGGGATGTGAGTGATGTAGATGGGATCTACCCCTCCCATATGATGGGAGTGATATCTATGGGCCCCTTGATTGAGTAGAACTACTAAAATGCATGGCCATGCTCGAATGAGTCAATATGAGATATTAAGCTCATTTGTTTGAGTTAGTTTACTCAGGGATCAAGAAACACATAGATTGATCGAGGATGACATGGTCTATGCCTCGTTGGTCAATCTGATATCAAGGATAGAAGGACACGGTCATACATTATAGTAGTCACGGAAAGGTTAGTCGGATCTTGACTTATTTCGTAACTTGGGTAGCAATGATGTATTGCTAGATGTCGCTCATTGCTTGTGTATCTAAAAGAGTTTAGATCCACTGCCAACGTTATGAGAGCCTATAGGGTCACACACAAAGAGCATGATGATTAGAAGAATTAGTGCATTCTAGTTTGACTAGAATAATTTGGGAATAAGCTTAAGTACAAAATGGTTTTTGGACATTAAGCTTAATGAGAATTTTAGCTTATTGATTTAATGAGATTAATTCAATATGCTAAGCTTATTAATTTAATAAGATTAAATAAATATGTTATCATGATAGCCTAAGCTTAATTGATTTAATAAGATTAATTCAATATGTTACCTTATTGATTTAATGAGATTAATTCAATATGATAACATAAGCTTAATGAATTAATAAGATTAATTCAACATGCATGAATGCCACATAAGCATGCCACCAAAGCATGCCACATAAGCATGCCACCTAAGCTTGATGAGGTGGAAGGAGACAAAGGGTTTTGACCTTTGGAATTTCTCCACATGTGGCCGGCCAAACAAGGTGATTATTTTTCAATGCAATTGATTGCATTGAATGTGATAGGAGGTGAAAGGTTTTTTCAATCCTATAAAACACTCCATGGGGTGGCCGGCCAATGTGGGGGGAAGCTTGAGGCTTGGAGAGAGCTTGGTGGTGAGAGGCTTTGGATGTGTGGCTTTTGTGAGTGTAGGCTAGCAAGAAGAGTTGTCTTCTTCTTCCTTTCTCTTTTTCCCTACCTTCCTCTCCTTTAGGGACTTCTCTAGCAAGAAGTAAAGGAGAGCTCTTCTAGTTTCTATTTTGAGACAAGAGCTTGCTCGTGTTGATACATATAGAGGCACGGACAATTGAACGTGCTAAAAGATCCAACAAACCCAAGGAGAAGCGGGATTAAAAAGGGCACGCAACAAAGGTAATATTCTCCTATAAGATAGGTTTTTCTTTTAGAGAAATTTATTTTTTTTGTACGAGGTTTTCTTTCTCAAGGATCACTTGGAAGGGATCCTATTTTTTCCATTGTGCATATGCTATTTTGCATAAAAAAATCCCTATAGTGGTATCAGAGCCACTTGCGAAAGATCGTATAAAAAAAAATAGGCTTTCTCTATTTTATATATGATATAAAAGTAGGATAAATTTTATTATGAGTTGATAATTGCATTAGCAATGTTTCAAACATAATAAAATATCCGATGTCTTTTAAAAGTTAAAATTGACATGATGCATGGTTATGGCCTAGTCCCAAAAAGTTTGTGAATGTGTGTGTTGTAATTCTTAATACGGCCTACGTGTCGTGCCTTTCTCCTAAAATTGTTGTTGTAAAATTAGTTTTAGACTCGAATTTAACTCGAGTATTTCTCCTTTTGTAATATACAAAATAAAGATAGAGGGTCCATTGGAAGATGACGTTACAAGGAGAATGTCAACAACACAAGACAACCAAAAGGAAGCACTTGAGAGAATATGCTATCCCTAGGTTGACCAATCAATCTTTCCATTGGCTTGAGAAGATTGTAGAATAAGGGCCATAACCATGACACGCTTAGTTTAATATGTATGTGATGCATGTTAATTTAGCTTATATGTGATGTATGCTAATATGTATGTGATGCATGTTTAAGTTTATTTCTTAATAAGTCAAAAACGATATGCCTACCAAAGTTTGGTACTCACTACTTCCTCGATCATTTGTTGTTGGGTTTGCCAAAGCAAAGCAATGCATTTTATCTTGGAAGAGTGCGAGTGGACAATCGTGATGTCCCACTATCAAACTTGGTTAAGACTTAATTAAGTTTTTCTTAATTAATTAAGAAAGTAGAGGCATATATTAGCTTTGAACATAAGTTTTAAAAATTAGTTTTGTGTGATTTCCGAACATCAGCTTTGTCTTAGAAAGTGGTCGTTGCTCCGATATCAAAGAAGGCCTCTGTTCCTCGCCATGGCCTGGAAGCTGGTTTAGGAATAAGCACTAAACTAATCTAAACTTAATCAAAGCTATTAAAGAGTTACATCAAATGTAATTGGCAAAAGATTGCCTACCTAATCATACAACGTCTTGGGCGATTAGCCAAAGCTAACTCAAGATGAAGTATGATGTGGATCTTTATCCCATATAAATTTATAGCTAAATAGAAACTAATGATGTAAGCAAAATGTGTTTGCCTACATCAATGATTAGCTCATATCAAAGCTATGAGAATTTAGTGGGAGCCTCATTTAATTAAAGGCTTAATTAAATGACTTAGGTATGATACTTAATTTTGCATTTTAATGTTGTAGATCACCATGTCATCTAACACAACACACCCCCTTAACTTGCGATCTATCCTTGAGAAAGACAAGCTCAATGGAGCTAACTTTCTAGACTGGTATAGGAACTTGAGGATTATCCTCAAGCAAGAACGTAAACTGTATGTCCTAGAGCAGTCTATCCCTGAAACACCCGCCCCTGCGGCCACTCGTGCTGAAAAGGATGCTTATAAGAAGCATCAAGATGACGCATTAGATGTGTCATGTCTTATGCTTGCCACCATGAACTCTGAGCTTCAGAAGCAACATGAGAACATGGATGCCTATGGTATGGTTGAGCATTTGAAACAACTATATCAAGGACAAGCTAGGCACGAGCATTTTGAAGTGTCTAAGGCTCTTTTTGCATGCAAGATGCAAGAAGGAACACCTGTAGGAACTCACGTACTTAAAATGATAGGGTACGTTGAGAACCTTGAAAGACTAGGTTTTCCACTGAGCCAAGAATTGGCAACCGATGTTATCCTGCAATCATTGCCGGAAGCATATAATCAATTCGTCATGAATTATAACATGAATGAAATTGATAAGCCTTTGCCTGAGATTCTCATCATGTTAAGAACTGCTGAACCGAATCTCAAGAAGAAAGTTAGTAACGTACTAATGGTCAAGAAGGTCAAAGGTAAGCGCAAAGGCAAGGGTAAGACCCAAGCCAAAGGCAAGGCCAATTCATCCACTTCAAAGGGTAAAGGTAATGTACCTAAGGAAGGGGACTGTTTCCATTGCGGTAAGACTAGACACTGGAAGCAGAACTGCAAAGTCTACCTTGAGGAAGTAAAGAAGAAAAGAAGTGGGACTTCTGCCTCAGGTATACACGTTATAGAAGTTAATCTATCTATTTCTTCTACATGGGTATTATATACCGGATGTGCATCTCACATTTGTTCTAATGTGCAGGGACTGAGAAATAGTAGACTAATGGCAAAGGGCGAAGTGGACCTACGAGTAGGCAATGGCACAAAAGTTGCTGCTGTAGCTGTAGGAACATATTCTTTGTCTTTGCGCACTGGGTTTATCTTAGAACTAGACGAGTGCTTTTATGTACCTGCATTAACGAAGAACATAATTTTTGTATCTTGTTTAGACAAGAAAAACTTTTCTTTTATAATAAATGACAAATGTTGTTCCATTTATTTGAATGAAATGTTCTATTGTAATGCACCACTTATCAATGGTCTCTATGTTCTAGATTTAGAAAACCCAATTTATAACGTAAATACCAAATGGTTCAAATCGAATAATTTGAACCAAACATATCTCTGGCACTGTCGCCTAGGTCACATAAATGAAAAACACATATCCCAACTCCATAAAGATGGATTATTGGACTCATTTGATTTTGAATCATATGAGGTATGCGAATCTTGTCTTTTTGGAAAGATGACTAAAACTCCATTTAGTGGACATGGCGAGAGAGCGACAGACTTGTTAGGACTCATACATACTGATGTATGTGGCCCTTTCAATGTCGAAGCCAGAGGAGGCTATAAGTACTTTATTACTTTCACTGATGATATGAGTAGATTTGGCTACTTATATTTGATGAGACATAAGTCAGAATACTTTGAAAAGTTCAAAGAATTCAAGAATGAAGTACAAAACCAACTTGGTAAGCGTATTAAGCTACTTCGATCAGATCGAGGTGGTGAATACCTTAGTCAAGAGTTTCGTGATCACCTGGCTGAGTGTAGGATACTATCCCAACTCACTCCACCTGGAACACCACAATGGAATGGTGTATCTGAGAGGAGAAATCGTACTCTATTAGATATGGTACGATCAATGATGAGCCAAACTGATCTACCTACTTCCTTTTGGGGTTTAGCTCTAGAGACAGCCGCTTTCACACTTAATCATGTCCCATCAAAAGCCGTAGAAAAGACACCATATACGTTATAGACTGGGAAGAGTCCCAAAATGTCTTTTATAAAGATTTGGGGTTTTGAAGCTTATGTTAGACGTCAAGTCTCAGATAAACTAGGACCCAAATCAGATAAGTGTTATTTTGTAAGATATCCCAAGGAAACTAAGGGATATTACTTTTACAATCCCACACTTGGCAAGGTGTTTGTTGCCAGAAATGCTGTCTTTCTAGAAAGAGAATTTATTTCTAGAAAAACTAGTGGGAGTAAAATTCATCTTGAAGAAATTCAAGATGAAGATAACACTAAGGCTTCGATGGAAAATGAACAGGCACCACAAAGTGTTGTGGATGAGGAAATTGGTGCCCAAAGAGTTGTGGAGAAAACACCTGTTCAAGTAGACCAACCTCTTCGTAGATCTGATAGGATCCGTCGTCAACCCGAGAGATATTCTTTTCTCTTGACTGACAACGGTGATGTATTGCTTGTCGATCTTGACGAGCCTACATCCTATCAAGAAGCTATTATGAGCCCAGATTTCGAGAAATGGCTTGAGGCCATGAGATCCGAAATGGAATCCATGTAAACTAACCAAGTATGGACTTTGGTTGATCCACCTGAAGGGGTAAAACCCATTGGGTGTAAGTGGGTCTTTAAAGTAAAGGCTGACATGGATGGTAATAAGCATACCTATAAAGGTAGATTGGTGGCTAAAGGATTCAAACAAATTCATGGTATTGACTATGATGAAACCTTTTCACCAGTTGCAATGCTTAAATCCATTCGGATCATACTTGCTATTGCAGCCTACCACGATTATGAGATCTGGAAGATGGATGTCAAAACCGCTTTTCTAAATGGAAAGCTACTCGAGGATGTGTACATGACACAGCCTGAGGGTTTTGAAGATCCAAAGCATCCTGGAAAGGTATGCAAACTGCAAAGGTCCATTTATGGACTAAAGCAAGCCTCTCGAAGCAGGAATCTTCGATTCGATGATGCAATCAAGGAGTTTGGTTTCATCAAGAATGAAGACGAACCTTGTGTCTACAAGAGAAATAGTGGGAGCACAGTTGTATTTCTTATCTTGTATGTAGATGACATACTTCTCATCGGAAATGATATTCCCTCACTCCAGTCTGTGAAGATGTGGTTAGGGAATTGTTTCTCGATGAAAGACTTAGGTGAAGCTGCCTATATTCTAGGCATCAAGATCTATAGAGATAGATCTAAAAGATTACTTGGCCTAAGTCAGAGTACATACATTGATAAAGTGATAGATCGTTTTGCTATGAAAAATTCCAAGAAAGGATTTCTGCCTTTATCACATGGTGTGAGTCTTTCGAAGACTCAATGTCCCTGTTCTAAGGAGGAGAGAGATCGCATGGATAAGATCCCTTATGCATCTGCTATAGGGTCTATCATGTACGTCATGCTTTGTACTCGTCCTGACGTCTCGTATGCTTTGAGCATGACGATTAGATACCAGTCGGATCCAGGTGAAAGTCACTGGATAGCAGTCAAAAATATTCTTAAATAGTTACGAAGAACGAAAGAATATTTCTTGATATTTGGAGGCAATGAGGAGCTAACTGTAAAGGGTTACAGTGATGCAAGCTTCAAAACAGACAAGGATGACTATAGATCGCAATCGGGGTACGTGTTTTGCCTGAATGGTGGAGCTGTGAGCTGGAAGAGTTCGAAGCAGGACACAGTTGTTGATTCTACAACAGAAGCCGAGTATATTACTGCGTCTGATGCAGCAAAGGAGTTTGTTTGGCTCCGCAAGTTCATCAATGAACTTGGGGTAGTTCCTAGCATTGCAGATCCAATAGACCTCTATTGTGACAACAATGGGGCTATTGCACAAGCTAAGGAACCTCGATAACATCAGTGGACCAAACACATACTGCGGCGCTTCCATCTCATTCGAGAGATCATCGATAGAGGAGATGTGAGGATATGTAGAGTACCGACAGAAGCTAACATCGCAGATCCATTGACCAAGGCTTTAGCACAGAGGAAGCATGATGGTCACACTAGGTCACTAGGTATTAGATATTATAGTGATTGGTACTAGTGCTAGTGGGAGATTGTTAGTTATAGCTTTAGAACCAATCATGTGATGGTTGAATAGGGAATATTTTGTATCATATTCTATAAAGGCAAAGGATTGGTTATTATATTTACGTCTTGCTTCTGCCAGCTAAATTAAATATAATAATGCCCTAGAAAAGTAGGTTCTTATCTACAACACATCAATTGGCAGAATTGATTATGAGAGGTTGTAGAGAACACTTTCCTAAAATGTTCCTAGTCAAGTATTAATATGCAAGGGTAATATTAATACATGAAGACTAGCATGTAGGTCAATTAATGACTTGATCTCACAAGTCATGGATATATGATATCAAGTTGACACATGAGTATATATTAGAGAATATATACTGAACTGACATGCCATGAGAAAGTTTCATGGATCGTCATATGAGTGTCATAAACTTTCTCATGTGACTATTGGTATGAATAGTCCTCAAACCTGAAGTCACTACGGTTCCCTACATAAGGAGTTATGTACTTTGGTATCGTCAAACGTCACCCGTAACAGGGTGGACCATAAAGGCGATTACTGGGTATATAACAAATTATGCGGAGGAATGTGAGTGATGTAGATGGGTTCTATCCTTCCCATATGACGGGAGTGATATCTGTGGGCCCCTTGATTGAGTAGAACTACTAAAATGTATGGCCATGCTCGAATGAGTCAATATGAGATATTGAGCTCATTTGTTTGAGTTAGTTTACTTAGGAATCAAGAAACACATAGATTGATCGAGGATGACACGGTCTATGCCTCATTGGTCAATCTGATATCAAGGATAGAAGGGCACGATCATAAATTATAGTAGTCACGGAAAGGTTAGTTGGATCATGACTTATTTCGTAACTTGGGTAGCAATGATGTATTGCTAGATGCCGCTCATTGCTTGTGTATCTAAAAGAGTTTAGATCCACTGCCAACGTTATGAGAGCCTATAGGGTCACACACAAAGAGCATGATGATTAGAAGAATTAGTGCATTCTAGTTTGACTAGAATAATTTGGGAATAAGCTTAAGTACAAAATGGTTTTTGGACTTTAAGCTTAATGAGAATTTTAGCTTATTGATTTAATGAGATTAATTCAATATGCTAAGATTATTAATTTAATAAGATTAAATAAATATGTTATCATGATAGCCTAAGCTTAATTGATTTAATAAGATTAATTCAATATGTTACCTTATTGATTAAATGAGATTAATTCAATATGATAACATAAGCTTATTGAATTAATAAGATTAATTCAACATGCATGAATGCCACATAAGCATGCCACCTAAGCTTGATGAGGTGGAAGGAGACAAAGGGTTGTGACCTTTGGAATTTCTCCACATGTGGCCGGCCAAACAAGGAGTGATTATTTTTCAATGCAATTGATTGCATTGAATGTGATAGGAGGTGAAAGGTTTTTTTAATCCTATAAAACACTCCATGGGGTGGCCGGCCAATGTGGGGGGAAGCTTGAGGCTTGGAGAGAGCTTGGTGGTGAGAGGATTTGGTTGTGTGGCTTTTGTGAGTGTAGGCTAGCAAGAAGAGTGGTCTTCTTCTTCTTTTCTCTTTTTCCCTTCCTTCCTCTCATTTAGGGACTTCTCTATCAAGAAGTAAAGGAGAGCTCTTCTAGTTTCTTTTGTGAGACAAGATCTTGCTCGTGTGGATACATATAGAGGCACGAACAATTGAACGTGCTAAAAGATCCAACAAACCCAAGGAGAAGCGGGATTAAAAAGGGCACGCAACAAAGGTAATATTCTCCTAGAAGATAGGTTTTTCTTTTAGAGAAATTTATTTTTTTTGTACGAGGTTTTCTTTCGCAAGGATCACTTGGAAGGGATCCTATTTTTTCCATTGCGCATATGCTATTTTGCATAACAAAATCCCTACACCTTCGACGTGCAGTATTCAAGCCGTCTTGGTCATGGAGACTTATTATTTGACATCTTAAGCAATCATATATCCAAGGAGATGTAGACCCGAGATGGTTGGGTATAAGTCGAAGTGCCCGAAGGTGTTTGAATAGCCTACAAAGGATTCACCACTCCTTGCTAGGAGATGTATACCCTTGACCTCTCGTTGGATTGTTACTAAAGTCTTTGGCCAAAGAATTACATGTTTAGAGCAAGATACTCTTGGATACATGTGTAGTACCTAGAATTCGCAGGACGAGGAAATGATACTTGGGCTAGATGTGACATAGTCAGCGATTCACTATGGTTGTTGAAACATTTCAGAAGATGTTCTGGGGTCAACTGTTGATTTTTCGGTGAATTTAGGGTCATGATGTACTAATAGGTGCCACTCATAATCGTTCTATAATTAATGGTTAATTATAGATGACCAACATAAACCGGGAACCTATTTGGTCACACGCACAACGAATGTTATCCGAAGGATTTAAAATGAGCTTGAGAATGGGATTCTCATATCGAGAGAGACTTGGTTTGGTTGGACCAAACATAGAGCGAGCATGAAATGGTTTCAGTCGCATTGGAAGCCTGGATGGGTTGTGTCTTTTGAAGACATGATGGATGAACCAAATTGGTTTGGTTCTAATCCAATGGTGGAAAATAAACCAAATGGGTATGGTTTGTTTTAAACAAATGAACCAAAGTTGATTTGGTTCGTTTAACTTAAAATAGACCAACGCGGTTTGGTTTATTTTAACTTAAGTTATTGGAGCGGGTTAATGGATTTTGGTTATGAACCAATAACCACTAGGATAAGGTTTTTTGATGGTCAAGAAACACGCGCTCTATAAAATACGGCTTAAGGGTTTTTGGAAACCTTAATGAAGCCCTAAGAGTTGCCGCCCACTTCTCTTCTCCTCTTCCTCTTCTTGCCGCCCAACCAAAAGAGGGTCTCCTGGCCGCCCAAAGGCTGTTGTTGCCCAACCTTACTGCAGAAGCTCCTCCTCCTCGCCGCCGGCCACCCACCAGTCGCCGGCGACTCCTCCGCCCATCTCTCTTGGCCGCCGGCGACCAAGGAGCAACAGACCATTGATTGGCCGGCCATCTTCTCCACCAAAACAAGCTGTCCAGTTTTGGACAGCTTGTTTCTCTCTTCGTAGAGAGGTCATTTTGTTGCCGTTTTGCGCTCTGACAGTGACCTACTTGCCGAGGATTGGATCTCTGGCAATCCTCATAGGTGGAGGACCAAGGTTTCATCAATTGGTTGACAAAAACCGCTTCCGAGAAGCGAGTTTGTGGAGCTCATTTTTAGATCCGAATTTTGATTCGGATTGTGATCGTCTCTTGGATCACAATGTCTTCCACACGAGGCTAGTAACTCTTTCGAAGATGGGGCTCGTGGCTTTGTGAAGCTATCCCGAAGATACTCGGTGTGGATACGGATAGAGACGATTCTAGCAAGGGTTGCTATGGTTGATGTCATTCCCGCTACATGGGATACGTCAGGTATTACTAGAATAAATTTCCTTTTATTACAAAATTTAAAATAGCGATTATGTCTACACTTATTGTATCCTCCATGCGTGTGGTGTGTATTGTAATAAAATTAGTTTATCACTTCTTTTTTGTTCTGTTGTGTGCATGTTTACGAAACATCTTCGAACACTCACCCACGTCGGTGCCGGGGTAACCCAACAGTGGTATCAGAGCCCGACTGTGTTTCGACATAATTGTAAAATTATTTTGTGATAGTCATAATTGTATTTATGGAAATATTCTACTTTTGGAAAGTTTAGAAGTATTTATGGAATTTTTAATTTGTAAAGAAATTCAAATTGAAAGTTTCCTAATATGATTAGGAAATTACAATTTAGGAAATTTGTTTCCTAAATTAGGTTTGACTTTCCTTAATTAACACTTTCCATAATTAAAATATGTGATTAGATTTGGAAATTTATTTTCTAATTTAATCATGATTTGATTTGAGAAATCAAAACTAAAATATATTTTATTTCCAAAATAGTTATGATAAATAAGGAAATTTTTGTACATGCCATAATTTTATGCCATGCAATTACATTAAGATGCATATCATTATGTCATGCGTGTCGTGACATATAGATGTATGTCATGTGTGTCATGCCATGTAGATAATAGTTATTTGCATGCAAAGAGGATGAGACCTTAAATCCGTTATACAATATTAAAGACTACACCTTCCATTAATAAGGTTAGAACCAGAGTTTCGTTTCTTGTTTGGGTTGTTGGACTCTCTCCAAGCCCGGCTCGAACCTGAACATGTTCAAACCATTGGAATAGTTTATTACTAATTTGGTAAGAGTCAGAGGTCAATCGTTAGTTTGGTTTGTTGGACTCTCTCCAAGCCTGGCTAATTGTTTGAATGCACTCTAACCATATTAAAACTATTTTGCGATTAATGGGTCGACTATAACTTGGAGCATTGGCTTGTTTGACTCTCTCCAAGGTCGATGTGATGGGAGGTGAAGTTGGGTGCTATGCATATGATGCATACTTGTTAATGTGTTAACAACCAAATGAATGTGTGAACATTCAATTAGTTGATAGTACATTGTGATAGTTGCATATATGTGATATGCAATTGGTATACTTGATACCTACCATCGTAGCTAAGAATGGCTTGTTGGACTCTCTCCAAGGTCATTCTTATCTATGTTAGATATCAACCCATTCGAAGATGGACCTACGATCTCCTGAATTGATTTTGAGGGTTTTTAATTTCGAAAAATGAATGGGATTTATAAATGTATGTTGATGTATTTTAAAATCATTTTCTCATATGTGTTCGATTTGTATTTCTAGGCTAATCACTTGATCACGATGTCTTTAAATTTGCGCTCTATTTTGGATTCAAATAAATTGACTGGGCCAAACTTCTTGGACTAGCTTAGCAACCTTATAATTGTTCTCAAGGCTTAAAAGCTTGCGTATGTCCTCGAAGTGCCTCTTCTTGTTGGTCCTAGTGATGACGCAACTCCAGACCAATTGTTGGCCCATCAGAAACATGTGAGTGATTCTGAACTTGTGAGTTGCATCATACTAGCCGTGATGGTACCCAAGCTATGGAAGCAGCATGAGCATATGGATGCTCATACCATAGTCTTTAATCTTTATGAGTTATTTGATGAGCAAGTGAGATCTGAAAGGTTCAAAGTCTCCAAGCTCCTCTTCACCTTTGAGATGCAAGAAGGTTCATCTGTGGTACTGCTCAATATGTTGAAGACTATGGAGCCTTCTATGAAGCATGAGCAGGGGACGATATTGTTAGTTGATTCCTCGAAGAAAGATTCTAAGAGGAAGTCAAAGGAACAACAAAAGGGGAAGAAGAAAAGGGATAAAAAGGCAAAACTAGCTCAAAAGGGCACTTGCCATCATTGCGGCAAAGAGGGTCATTAGCAAAGAAACTGCAATATTTATCTTGAGTCCGTGAAGAAGAATAAGACATCTGATGCCCCATCTTCTTCAGATATCTTCATTATTGATTGTCATTCTATTTCCTTAGACACTTGGGTATTAGATACCGAGTGTGGTTCACATATATGTAATAACATACATGGGATAAGGAATAGAAGAAGACTCGTCAAGGGAGAGTCAAATTTTGTTAGTGAAAGCCCTAGAGCCAATCATGTGATGATTTTTGTATGGACTTTATTGTATCATATTCCTATTTATAAAGGCATGGTTATTATATTTACTTGTATTGGTGCCAAATAACTAAATATAATAATGTCCTTGAGTAGTAGGTTCTTATCTATATCAATCGATTGGTTGAATCGATAATGTGATGATATAGAGAACACTACTCTTAATCATTCCTAGTCGAGTATTAACATTCAGGGACAATGTTAATCCATAGAGACTAGCATGTAGGTCAACACGATGACTTGATCTCACAAGTCATGGATATGAGATATCAAGTTGACACATGGGTATGCATTGGAGAATGTATACTGAATAACCCGCCATGAGAAAGTATTATGGATCGTTATATGAGTGTCATATACTTTCTCATGTGGCTATTAGTATGACTATTAGTCCTTAGACCTGAAGTCACCATGGTTCCCAACATAAGGAGTTGCATACTTTGGCTTCGTCAAATGTCACCCGTAAATGGGTGGACTATAAAGGCGATTACTGGGTATGTAACAAATTATGCGGAGGGATTTGAGTGATGTAGATGGGATCTATCCCTCCTATATGATGGGGGTGACATCGATATTCTTGATAGAGTGAGACCACGAAGTGCAAGGCCATGCCCAAATGAGTCAATATGAGATATGTTAGTAATATATGAGAGATGTCCTAAGACAATCGCCTTATGTATGAACCATTTATATGATAAATGAAGATTCACTATTTGAGTATACATGTTTCATGTATTTGATTGGATCTTAAACTCATTTACTGAATGTCCACAATGAGATTCACAGCATGAGAGAATTTGTGATTGGATCACAACTAGTGAGTATCTCTACATGTGTAATTGTGATGTATCAGAATTATCCCTAGTCGATGAATTGATGAATTTGGACACCATCAATTCAGTCGAGACTAGCACGAGGTATACTCCTTGTTTATCCAAGCAGCTGATTCTCACTGGCTGGAGACATTGTGATGTCCGGAGTTGATCGTGGATGCTAGTTATGGTAACTAGTTCATTGGAGTGACCAGCCGTAAGACTTCATATGGTTCTCTGCATATATAGATATGTCAATGAAGTTCTTACTGTAGCTTAAGTGCGATGTTCCTTTGACTTGCGGTATTCAAGTCATCTTGATCATGGAGACTTATGCTTTGACATCTTAAGCAAACATCTCTAAGGAGATGTGGACCCGGGATGATTGGGTATAAGTCGAAATGATCGAAGGTGTTTGAATAGCCTATAAAGGATTCACCACTCCTTGCGAGGAGATGTATACCCATGGCCTCTCGTCGGATTGTTACTAAAGTCTTTGGCCAAAGTATTACATGTTTAGAATAAGGTACTCTTCGATACATGTGCAGTAACTAGAATCCGTAGGACGAGGAAATGATACTTGGGCTAGGTGTGACGTAGTCAGCCTAGTGGGGACTGACACTATAGACCATGTCCTTAACCAAGTGGGTATAAGACGAGTGAAGGGAATGGGGCACGAATCATTCGAGCTGCTGAAGGGTTTCAGAAATAGTTCTGGATCAACCGTTGATCTTTTCGGTTAATTGGGGATCATGATGTACTACTAGGTTCCACTCATGATCGTTCTATAATTAATGGTTAATTATAGACGACCAACATAAACCGAGAACCTATTTGGTCACATGCACAACGAGCGTAATCCAAAGGATTTAAAACGAGCTTGAGAATGGGATTCTCAGACCGAGAGAAACTAGGTTTGGTTGGACCAAACATGAAGTGAGCATGAAATCATTTCAGTCGCAATGGAAGCGTGGATGGGCCGTGTCTTGTGAAGACATAATGGATGAACCAAAATGGTTTGGTTCTAATCCAATGGAGGAGAATAAACCAAAGGGTTTGGTTTATTTTAAACGAATGAACCAAAAGTTGGTTCAGTTCGTTTTAACTTAAAATAAACCATCATGGTTTGGTTTATTTTAACTTATCTTAATGGAGCGGGTTAGCGGGCCTAATGGTTATGATCCAATAACCATTAAGAGAATTAGTTCTCTATAAAAGAGGGCTTAAGGGATTGTTAAGCCCTAATCCAAAAACCCTAGCTTGTGGTTGCCGCCCACCTCTCCATCCTCTCCTTGGATTTTCGGTGCCAACCCTAGGTTGCCGCCCAGCCCTTTGTGCCGCCGTCCAACACCTTGTCGGCGTCCAAGCTTCAGTCGGTCATCCTCCGGCGACCCTCCGGTGATATTCCTAGGCTTCGGCGATAAGGTGAGCACTTGGCTTCCCTTGGTTGGCCGCCGCCTACTTCTCCACCAAAGCTGTCTAGTTTTCTGGACAGCTTGTTATTCTCTCGTCGAAGCGTCGTTTGGACGACAGTTAGAGCTCCGACAGCGCCTAACTTACCGGGGATTCGATCTCCGGTAATCCTCATAGGTGGAGGACGAAGGATTCGTCAAACGTTTGACGAATACCTCTGCGGAGAAGCGAGTTTTGAGGACTCGTCTTTGGATCCGAATTTGGATTCGGATCGTGATCATCTCTCGATCACGTCGTCTTCAACACGAGGCTAGTAAACCGTACGAAGACGAAGCTCGTGGCTTAGCGAAGTCATCCTAAGGATACTCAACGTGGATACGGATAGAGACGATTCTAGCGAGGATCGTTCCGGTTGATGTCGTTCCCGCTACACGTGATACGAAAGGTATAACGTAGTTAAATTTTCTTTTATTACAAATTTAAATTTACGATTATGTCTACACATGTTGTACTATGCATGCGTGTGATGTGTGTGTTGTAATAAATGTAGATTTATTATTTTTATTTCTTCCACTATGCACATGTTTGCGAAACATGTTTGAACACACACTCGTCGCAGTGCCAGAAACCCAACAGTGGTATCAGAGCCCAGGTTGTGTTTCGACATAATCGTTAAATTGTTTTGTGATAGTCATAATGATATTTCTGGAAATTTTCTATTTTTGGAAAGTTAGAAGTATTTATGGAAATTTTTCAATTTTGGAAAGTCTAGAAGTATTTATGGAAATCTTCCACTTTTGGAAAGTTGGAAGTATTTATGGAAATTTATATTTTCCATAAATAAAATATTTGATTAGATTTGGAAATTTGTTTCCTAATTTAATCATGATTTTATTTGGGAAATCAAATCTTAAAATATTTTATTTCCATAAGTAGTTTTGATGATTTAGGAAATTGGTTTCCTAAATTGACTTTCCTTAATCAACTATTTCCACAAATAAAATATGTGATTAGATTTGAAAATTTATTTCCTAATTTAATCATGATTTGATTTGGAGAATCAAATCTTAAACATATTTTATTTCCATAAATAGTTATGACATATAAGGAAATATTGTACATGACATAATTGTATGCCATGTAATTCCATTAGATGCATATCATTATGCCATGCGTGTCGTGACATGTAGATGTATGCCATGTATGCCATGCCATGTAGATAATAGTTCTTTGCATGCAAAGAGGATGAGACATAAAAACCCTAACTCAATATTAAAGCCTACACCTTCCATTAATATGTTTAGAACCAGAGTTCCGTTTCTTGTTCGGGTTGTTGGACTCTCTCCAAGCCCGGCTCGAACCCGAACATGTTCAAACCATGGAATAGTTTAATACTAATATGGTAAGAGTCAGAGGTCAATCGTTAGCTTTGGTTGTTGGACTCTCTCCAAGCTGGGCTAATTGGTTGAATGTGCTCTAACCATATTAAAACTATTTCTCGATTAATGGGTTGGCTTTAACCTGGAGCATCGGCTTGTTGGACTCTCTCCAAGGTCGATGTAAAGGGAGGTGAAGTTGGGTGCTATGCATATGATGCATACTTGTTAATGTGTTAACAACCCGATGTATGTGTGAACATTCAATTAGTTGATAGCACATTGTGATAGGTGCATATACGTGATATGCAATCGGTATAGTTGATACCTACCATCGTAGTTATGAATGACTTGTTGGACTCTCTCCAAGGTTGTTCATAACTATGATGGATATCAGCCCATTCGGAGATGGACCTACGATCTCCCGAAGTGATTTTGGGGTTTTTTGAAATTCGAAAAATTAATGGGATTTATAAATGTATATTGATGCATTTTAAAAAATCATCTTTCTCCTATATGCTCGTTTTGTATTTCTAAGATTGATCGTGATGTCTTTAAATTTGCGTTCCATTTTGGATTCGAATAAATTGACTGGGCCGAACTTCTTGGACTGGCTTAGAAATTTGAGAATTGTTCTCAAGGTGGAAAAGCTTGCGTATGTCCTCGAAGCGCCTCTTCCCGCCCGTCCTAGTGACAATACAACTCTGGACCAATTGTTGGCCTATCAGAAACATATGACTGATTTTGAAATGGTGAGTTGCATCATGCTAGCCATGATGGTACCTGAGCTGCGGAAGCAGCATGAGCATTTGGATGCTCATACCATAGTCTTTCATCTTTATGAGTTGGTTGATGAGTAAGTGAGATTCGAAAGGTTCGAAGTCTCCAAGCTCCTCTTCACCTCTGAGATGTAAGAAGGTTCATCTGTGGTACTGCTCAACATGCTGAAGACTGTGGAGCCTTCTGAGAAGCATGAGCAGGGGACGGTGCTGTTAGTTGATTCCTCGAAGAAAGGTTCTAAGAGGGAGTCAAAGGAACAGTAGAAGGGGAAGAAGAAAAGGGCTAAAAAGGCATAACCAACTCAAAAGGCACTTGCCATCATTATGGCAAGGAAGGTCATTGGCGAAGAAATTGCAAGATTTATCTTGAGTCTGTGAAGGAGAATAAGGCATCGGATGCCCCATCTTCATCAGATATCTTCGTTATTGATTGTCATTCTTTTTCCTCAGACACTTGGGTATTGGATACTAGGTGTGGCTCCCATATATGTAATGACATACATGGGCTAAGGAATAGAAGAAGACTCGTCAAGGGAGAGTCAAAATTTACGTGTTGGGAATGGAGCAAAGGTTGCTCCACTCGCCATCGGAACGTATTTGTTGAAACTCCCTATAGGACTTGTCTTAAAACTGGACAATTTCTTTTATGTTCCTTCATTGATAAAGAACATCATTTCTATTTCTTGTTTAAATAGAAATGGTGTCCATTTGATTTTTAGTAACAATTGTTGTTACATAACTTTGAATGGAGTTCTTTATGGGACTGGAACTTTAAGCAATGGTATTTATACGTTGGACGTATCCAGTGACATTTTCAAAATCGAAGCGAGCAACAAGCGTGCTCGAAAGGATAATCAATTAGACTCCTATATGTGGCATTGTCATCTTGGCCATTTAAGCAAGAAACACATGTCCGAATTACATCGATGTGGAATTCTGGAATCGTTTGAATTGGATTCATACGATACATGTGAATCATGCTTAAAAGGCAAGATGACTAAGTTACCTTTTACTAGAAAAGGTGAACGAGTAGGAGAGTTACTAGGTCTAATACATACTGATGTATGTGGACCTATGTCAACTCAAGCTTTAGGAGGCTATAGCTACTTCATTACCTTCACCGATGATCACTCACGGTTTGGGTATGTGTTCTTGATGAAACACAAGTCTGAAGCCTTTGAAAGGTTCAAAGAATTCAGAAATGAAGTAGAGAAACAACATGACAAAAGTATTAAAATACTTCGATCGGATCGAGGTGGTGAATACTTGAGTCAGGAGTTTCTTGATTATCTAAGAGACAATGGCATATTGTCTCAATGGACTCCGCCATATACACCACAGCATAATGGTGTATCTGAGAGGCGTAACCGGACCTTGTTGGACATGGTCAGATCAATGATGAATCATGCGAATATTCCCAAGTCCTTTTGGGGCTATGCACTTCAGACAGTTGTTTACTTATTAAACACAATGCCTACCAATGTAGTCTCTACTACTCCATATGAGATATGGAATAGTAAGAAACCTCATGTATCTTACTTGAAGATATGGGGTTGTCCTGCTTATGTGAAGCGGACAGTATAAGACAAATTGGATGCTAAGTCTGATAAATGTCTATTTGTTGGATACCCTAAGGAAACAAGGGGTTACCAATTCTATCATCCTATGGAACAAAAGGTGTTTGTTTCAAGGCATGCTGTGTTTCTAGAGAAAGAGTTTCTCTTGCAAGAAAATAGTGGGAGTATCGTCGAGCTTGAGGAGGCTCGAGAGACTCAAATAGACATTGATGAGATACCTGGTGAAGCACAACAGCCGACAACTCATGGTGATGAGCAATCGGCTGGACCTATTGTAACACCACATCTTCGTAGATCTGGTAGAACACGCAATATTCCCGAGAGATATGGATTTCTCGTAAGTGAATCGAACGACGTGTTACTCATTGATGATGAGGAGCCTACCAGTTATGAAGAAGTACTGACAAGTTCAGAAAGAGATAAGTGGCTTGGTACCATGAAGTCGGAAATGGATTCCATGTATGAAAACCAAGTTTGGAACTTGGTTGACCCACCTGAAGGCATAAAGCCTATAGGGTGCAAGTGGGTTTTCAAGAAGAAAACCGACATGGATGGTAATGTGATTACCTATAAGGCTAGATTGGTGGCGAAAGGATACCGTCAAAAACAAGGCATTGATTATGACGAAACCTATTCACCTGTAACTATGCTTAAATCCATTCGGATGCTCCTGGCCATAGCGACTCATTATGATTATGAGATATGGCAGATGGATGAGAAAACAACTTTCCTTAATGGAAACCTGCTCGAGGACGTGTATATGATACAACCTGAGAGTTTCACATCGGTTGATAAAACCAAGGTATGCAAATTGCGACGGTCCATTTATGGATTGAAGCAAGCATCCAAGAGCTGGAATATCCGTTTTGATGAGACCATCAAAAAGTTTGATTTCTCACAAAATCCAGACGAACCTTGTGTGTACAAGAAGGTTAGTGGGAGTGCAGTCGTGTTCCTAGTATTGTATGTCGATGACATATTACTTATAGGAAACGATGTGTCAATCTTACAGTCAGTTAAGGTTTGGTTATCCAAGACATTCTCCATGAAAGACCTGGGAGAAACAACCTACATCCTCGGGATTAAGATCTATAGAGATAGATCGAAACGGTTGCTTGGTCTTTCGCAGTCTACATATATAGACCAAGTGCTAAAGAGGTTTAGCATGTCGGAATCCAAGAAAGGTTTCCTGCCCATCAGGCATGGGGTACACCTTTCGAAGTCTATGTGTCCGTGCACAGAAGACGAGAGGATTTGCATGAGTAAGATTCCCTATGCATCCGCAATAGGATCTATCATGTATGCTATGTTATGTACGAGGCCCGATGTATCGTATGCTCTGAGTGTCACGAGCAGATACCAGTCTGATCCAGGAATGGATCATTGGGTGGCTGTTAAGACGATCCTTAAGTACTTAAGAAGAACTAAGGATGTGTTCCTAATATATGGAAAAGGGGACATGGTGATATGCGGGTATACGGATGCCAGCTTCCAGACAGACAAGGATGATTCCAGGTCTCATTCTGGATATGTGTTCACCTTGAATGGGGCTCAATGAGTTGGAAAAGTTCCAAACAAGACCCTGTAGCGGATTCTACCACTGAGGCAGAATACATTGCAGCTTCGGAAGCAGCAAAGGAAGCGGTTTGGATCAAGAAGTTCATTTAAGAACTTGGTGTGATTCTAGCCATTGTTGAAGCAATACCGGTCTACTGTGACAACAATGGAGCAATTGCACTGGTGAAAGAGCCAAGGTCTCATCAACGATCCAAACATGTGCTTCGCCGCTATCATCTTATAAGAGAGATCATCTGTAGGAACAAAATACAAATCGAGAAATTCCCACTGAAAGGAGCTTAGCGGATCCTTTGACTAACGCATTACCTCAAAGTAAGTTTGAGGGTCATGTTAGTGCTTATGGTATTGGATACGGTAGCGATTGGCATTAGGCCAAGTGGGAGTCTGTTAGTAATATATGAGAGATGTCCTAAGGCAATCGCCTTATGTATGAACCATTTATATGATAAATGAAGATTCACTATTTGAGTATACATGTTTCATGTATTTGATTGGATCTTAAACTCATTTACTCAATGTCCACGATGCGATTCACAGCATGAGAGAATTTGTGATTGGATCATAACTAGTGAGTATCTCTACATGTGTAATTGTGATGTATCGGAATTATCCCTAGTCGATGAATTGATGAATTTGGACACCATCAATTCTGTCGAGACTAGCACGAGGTATACTCCTTGTTTATCCAAGCAGCTGATTCTCACTGGCTGGAGACATTGTGATGTCCGGAGTTGATCGTGGATGCTAGTTATGGTAACTAGTTCATTGGAGTGACCAGCCGTAAGATTTCATATGGTTCTCTGCATATATAGATATGTCAATGAAGTTCTTACTGTAGCTTAAGTGCGATGTTCCTTTGACTTGCGGTATTCAAGTCATCTTGATCATGGAGACTTATGCTTTGACATCTTAAGCAAACATCTCTAAGAAGATGTGGACCCGGGATGATTGGGTATAAGTCGAAATGATCGAAGGTGTTTGAATAGCCTATAAAGGATTCACCACTCCTTGCGAGGAGATGTATACCCATGGCCTCTCGTCGGATTGTTACTAAAGTCTTTGGCCAAAGCATTACATGTTTAGAGTAAGGTACTCTTCCATACATGTGCAGTAACTAGAATCCGTAGGACGAGGAAATGATACTTGGGCTAGGTGTGACGTAGTCAGCCTAGTGGGGACTGACACTATAGACCATGTCCTGAACCAAGTGGGTATAAGATGAGTGAAGGGAATGGGGCACGAATCATTCGAGCTGCTGAAGGGTTTCAGAAATAGTTCTGGATCAACCGTTGATCTTTTCGGTTAATTGGAGATTATGATATACTACTAGGTGCCACTCATGATCGTTCTATAATTAATGGTTAATTATAGACGACCAACATAAACCGAGAACCTATTTGGTCACACGCACAACGAGCGTAATCCAAAGGATTTAAAACGAGCTTGAGAATGGGATTCTCAGACCGAGAGAAACTAGGTTTGGTTGGACCAAACATGAAGCGAGCATGAAATCGTTTCAGTCGCAATGGAAGCGTGGATGGGCCATGTCTTGTGAAGACATAATGGATGAACCAAAATGGTTTGGTTCTAATCCAATGGAGGAGAATAAACCAAAGGGTTTGGTTTATTTTAAACAAATGAACCAAAAGTTGGTTCGGTTCGTTTTAACATAAAATAAACCATCATAGTTTGATTTATTTTAACTTATCTTAATGGAGCGGGTTAGCGGGCCAAATGGTTATGATCCAATAACCATTAAGAGAATTAGTTCTCTATAAAAGAGGGCTTAAGGGATTGTTAAGCCCTAATCCAAAAACCCTAGCTTGTGGTTGCCGCCCACCTCTCCATCCTTTCCTTGGATTTTCGGCGCCAACCCTAGGTTGCCGCCCAGCCCCTTGTGTCGCCGTCCAACTCCTTGTCGGCGTCCAAGCTTCAGCCGGTCATCCTCCGGCGACCCTCCGGTGATCTTCCTAGGCTTCGATGATAAGGTGAGCACTTGGCTTCCCTTGGTTGGCCGGCGCCTACTCCTCCACCAAAGCTGTCCAGTTTTCTGGACAGCTTGTTATTCTCTCGTCGGAGCGTCGTTTGGACGACGGTTAGAGCTCCGACAGTGCCTAACTTACCGGGGATTCGATCTCCGGTAATCCTCATAGGTGAAGGACGATGGATTCATCAAACGGTTGACGAATACCTCTCCGGAGAAGCGAGTTTTGAGGACTCGTCTTTGGATCCGAATTTGGATTCGGATCGTGATCATCTCTCGATCACGTCGTCTTCAACACGAGGCTAGTAACCCGTACGAAGATGAAGCTCGTGGCTTAGCGAAGTCATCCTAAGGATACTCGGCGTGGATACGGATAGAGACGATTCTAGCGAGGATCGTTCCGGTTGATGCCGTTCCCGCTACACGTGATACGAAAGGTATAACGTAGTTAAATTTCCTTTTATTGCAAATTTAAATTTACGGTTATGTCTACACATGTTGTACTATGCATGCGTGTGATGTGTGTGTTGTAATAAATGTAGATTTATTATTTTTATTTCTTCCGCTATGCACATGTTTGCGAAACATGTTCGAACACACACTCGCCGCGGTGCCGGAAACCCAACAAGATATTGAGCTCATTTGATTAGAGTGAGTCTACTTGGAGATCAAGATTTAGATTGTACCGAGGATGCCACAGTCTATGCCTCGATTGGTCAATCTAGATGTCAAGGATAGAGGGACATTGTCACATATTGTGAGAGTCACAAAGGTGATGTTGGAGCTCAACATTCTTGTAACTTGGGTAGCAATGATGTGTTGCTAGATACCGCTCATTGCTTATGTTCCTAAATCCGTTTAGGGACATTGCCAACGTTACAAGAACCTATAGGGTCACACACATAAGAGCAATTAGATGGAGATTAGGTTCATATGATGAACCATGAGGATTAGGTTCATGGGATGAACCAAATTGGATTAAGAGTAATCCAAATTAGACTAATTGAGTTAGACTCAAGTTGATTCAAGTGTTGAATGAGTCTAATTTAGATTTGATTCATCCAATCAATTTAAATTAAATGAATAGAGATTCATTAAATCAAATTGACTTGAGTCAAGTGGTTAGATTTGATCAACCATGGGAGATTAGAGGTCAAGTTTGACTTGACTTGAGAGGGAAGATGAAAGGTCAAGTTTGACTTGAACAAATGCCATGTCATGATGATGACTTGGCATGGCCGGCCAATGATTATGCTCCACATCATCATTGACTTGGTCAATTGGTGCCACATCATGAGGGAGACCAAGGGTCATGGGAGTTACATGCATGCATGTAACCCCCCTTCCATGAAGTGGCCGGCCACTTTAGGGGTTATGATGATGAATTCATTTTGGAGAGTTACTCATTCCATCATCTTCTTCCTTGGTGCTCTTCCTCTCAATCTCTCCCTCTCCTTCCTCATCTTGCCGAACCATCCATAGAGTGCTAGCACACTCAAGGGTGTGTTTTCTCCACCTATTGGTTGTGTGGATACCAATAGAGGAGTGTGCACTTGACACTCTCAAGTTCCGGCAACCCTTTTGGACGAGCGGGATTTGCGAAGGGCGTCGCATCGAGGGTAATGATCTAACCTCTTAGATCTAAGGTAGATATAGGGTTTTTAGTAAGCACATATATGTTTTATTCGAATATATCTTCGCACGGATCCGTGGCCGGGGATTCCGAGGATTCCGCAACGCAAAAAGCGGTTTTTGTGGCTCGGAAAACCCAACAAATTTATGTTTTGGAAATGGAGCAAAGGCTGCTACACTTGCCATCGTAACGCATTTGTTGAAACTCCTTACAGGACTTGTCTTAGAACTGGAGAATTGCCTTTCTGTTCCTTCGTTGATAAAGAACATCATTTCTATTTCATGTTTAAATAGAATCGAGTACCATTTAACTTTTACTAACAATTGTTATTACATAACTTTGAATGGTCTTCTTTATGGAGCTGGAACTTTAAGCAATGATATTTATACGTTGGACGTATCCAGTGACATTTTCAATATCGAAGCGAGCAACAAGTGTGCTCAAAAAGATAATCAATTAGTCTCCTACATATGACATTGTCGTCTTGGCCATGTAAGCAAGAAATGCATGTCAGAATTACATTGATGTGGAATTCTGAATCGTTTGAATCTGATTCATTCAATACATGTGAATCATGCTTAAAAGGCAAGATGACTAAGTTACCTTTTACTAGAAAAGGTGAACCGGTGGGAGAGTTGCTTGGTCTAATACATACTGATGTATGCCGACCTATGTCAACTCAAGCTCTAGGAGGCTATAGCTACTTCATTACATTCACCGATGATCACTCACGATTAGGGTATGTGTTCTTGATGAAACACAAGTCTGAAGCCTGTGAAAGGTTCAAAGAATTCAGAGGTGAAGTAGAGAAACAACTTGGAAAAAGTATTAAAATACTTCGATCTGATTGAGGTGGTGAATACTTGAGTCAAGAGTTTCTAGATTATCTAAAGGACAATGGTATATTGTTCCAATGGACTCCACCGAATACACCGCAACATAATGGTGTATCTGAGATGTGAAATTAGACCTTGTTGGACATGGTTAGGTCGATGATGAATCATGTGAATCTTTCCAAGTCCTTTTGGGACTATGCACTTCAGATAGTTGTTTACTTGTTAAACAGAGTCCCGACCAAGGTAGTCTCAACTACTCCATATGAGATATGGAATAGTAAGAAACCTCGTTTATCTTACTCAAAGATATGGGGTTGTCCTGCTTATGTGAAGCGGACTGTGTCAGACAAATTGGATACTAAGTCTGACAAGTGTCTATTTATTGGATACCCTAAGGAAATAAGGGGTTACCAAGTCTATCATCCTATGAAACAAAAAGTGTTTGTTTCAAGGCATGTTGTGTTTCTAGAGAAAGAGTTTCTCTTGCAAGAAAAAAATGAGAGTGTTGTTGAACTTGAGGAGGTTCAAGAGACTCCAATAGACATTAATGAGATACCTGGTCAAGCACCACATCCAATAACTCATAGTGATGAGCCTTCAGCTGAACCTATTGTGACACCACATCTTCGTAGATCTTGTAGAACACTCAACATTCCAGAGAGATATGGATTTCTCGTAAGTGAATCAAACGACGTGTTACTCATTGATGATGAGGAGCCTTCCAGTTATGAAGATGTTTTGAAAAGTTCAGAAAGGGACAAATGGCTCGATTCCATGAAGTCGGAAATGAATTCCATGTATGAAAATCAAGTTTGGAACTTAGTTGACCCACCTGAAGGCATTAAGCCTATAGAATGCAAGTGGGTTTTCAAGAAGAAAATTGACATGAATGGTAATGTGATTACCTATAAGGCTAGATTATTGGCGAAAGGCTATGGTCAAAAGCAAGGTGTTGATTATGACGAAACCTATTCACCATTTGCTATGCTTAAATCCATTCGAATGCTCTTGGCCATAGCGGCTCATTATAATTATGAGATATGGCAGATGGATGTGAAAATGACTTTTCTTAATGGAAACCTACTCGAGGATGTGTATATGATACAACCTGAGGGTTTCACATCAGTTGATAAAACTAAGGTATGCAAACTTCAATGGTCCATATATGGATTGAAGCAAGCATCTAGGAGCTAGAATATCCATTTTGATGAGGCAATAAAAAGGTTTGATTTTTCATAAAATCCGGACGAACCTTGCGTGTACAAGAAGGTTAGTGGGAGTGCAGTCGTGTTCCTAGTATTGTATGTCGATGACATATTACTTATAAGAAACGATATTTCTATCTTACCGTCAATTAAAATTTAGTTATCTAAAACATTCTCCATGAAAGACCTGGGAGAAGCGACCTATATCCTCGGGATCAAGATCTATAGAGATAGATCGAAATGGTTGCTTGGTCTTTCACAATCTACATATATAGACCGAGTGCTAAAGAGGTTTAGCATGTCGGAATCCAAGAAAGGTTTCCTTCCCATCATGCATGAAATACACCTTTCGAAGTCTATGTGTCCATGCACAGAAGATGAGAGGATTTACATGAGTAAGATTCCCTATGCATCCACAATAGGATCTATCATGTATGCTATGTTATGTACAAGACCCGATGCATCGTATACTCTGAGTGTCACGAGCAAATGATAATCTGATTCAAGAATGGATCATTGGACAGCTGTTAAGACAATCCTTAAGTACTTGAGAAGAACTAAGGATGTGTTTCTAATATATGGAGAAGGTGATATGGTAATACGCAGGTATACAGATGCCAACTTCCAGATAGACGAGAAAGATTCTAGGTCTCAGTCTGGGTATGTATTCATCTTGAATGGAGGCACAGTAAGTTGAAAATTTTCCAAATAAGACACTGTAGCGAATTCTACCACTGAGGCAGAATACATTGCAGCTTCGGAAGAAGCAAAGGAAGTGGTTTAGATCAAGACATTTGTTTCTGAACTTGGTGTGGTTCCAACCATTGTTGAAGCAATACCGATTTACTGTGACAACAATGGAGCGATTGCACAGGCAAAAGAGCCAAGGTTGCATCAACGATCCAAACATGTGCTTCATCGCTATCATCTCATCAGAGAGATCATCAGTAGGAAGGAAATACAAATCAAGAAGATTCCCACTAAAAAGAACTTAGCGGATCATTTAACTAAAGCCTTACCTCAAAGTAAGTTTGAGGGCCATGTTAGGGCCTATGGTATTGGATATCGTGGCAATTGGCATTAGGCAAAGTGGGAGTTTGTTAGATATATATGAAAGGTGGCCTAAGGCAATCGCCTTATGGTCGAACCATTTATTTGATAAATGAATATTCACTATTTGAGTATACATATTTTCTTTTATTTGATTGGATCTTAAACTCATTTACTGGATGTCCACAATACGATTCATAACATGAGAGAATTTGTGTTTGGATCACAACTAGTGAGTATCTCTACATTTGTAATTATGATGTATTGGAATTATCCCTAGTCAATGAATAGATGCAGACAGATGCCATCGATTCTGTTGAGACTAGCACGAGTTATACTCTTTGGTTTATCCAAGCAGTTGTTTATCACTGGCTGGTGACATTGGGATGTCTGGAGTTAATCGTGGATGCTAGTTATGGTAAATAGTTCATTGGAGTGACCAGCTGTAAGGCTTCATATGGTTCTCTACATATATGGATATGTCAATGAAGTTCTTACTGCAGCTTAAGTGTGATGTTCCTTCGACTTGCGGTATTCAAGTCGTCTTGGTCATGGAGACTTATACTTTGACATCTTAAGCAAGCATATCTCCAAGGAGATGTGGACCTAGGATGGTTGGGTATAAGTCGAAGTGTCCAAAGGTGTTTGAATAGCCTACAAAGGATTCACCACTCCTTGCGAGGAGATGTATACCCTTGGCCTCTCGTGGGATTGTTACTAAAGTCTTTGGCTAAAGAATTACATGTTTAGAGTAAGGTACTCTTAGATACATGTGCAGTAACTAGAATTCGAAGGATGAGGAAATAATACTTAGGTTAGGTGTGACGTAGTCAGCCTACTGGGGACTAACACTATAGACCATGTCCTCAACCAAGTGGGTATATGATGAGTGAAGGGAACGGGGCATGATTCACTGTGGCTGCTGAAAGGTTTCAAAAGATGTTCTGGGGTCAACCATTGATTTTCCGATTAATTGGGGATCATGATGTACTACTAGGTGCCACTCATGATCGTTCGATAATTAATGGTTAATTATAGATGACCAACATAAACGGGGAGCCTATTTGGTCACACACACAATGAGTGTTCTCCGAAGGATTTAAAATGTGCTTGAGAATGGGATTCTCATATCGAGAGAGACTTGGTTTGGTTGGACGAAACATAGAGCGAGCATGAAATGGTTTCAGTTGCATTGGAAGCATGGATGAACAGTGTCTTTTGAAGACATGATAAATGAACCAAATTTGTTTGGTTCTAATCCAATTGTGGAAAATAAACCAAAGGGGTTTGGTTTGTTTTAAACGAATGAACCAAAGTTGATTCGGTTCATTTTAACTTAAAATAGATCAACGCGGTTTGGTTTATTTTCACTTAAGTTATTGGAGCGGGTTAACAGAATTTGGTTATAAACCAATAACCACTTGGAGAAGGTTTCTTGATGGTCAAGAAACACGCGCTCTATAAAATATGGCTTAAGGGTTTTTGGAAACCCTAATGAAGCCCTAAGAGTTGCCACCCACTTCTCTTCTCCTCTTCCTCTTCTTGCCGCCCAACCAAAGGAGGGTCTCCTAGCCGCCCAAAGGTTGCTGCCACCAAACCTTGCTGCAACAGCTCCTCCTCCTCACCACCGGCAACCCACCGCCGCCGAAAACTCCTCCGGCCATCCTCCCTTAGCTGTCGGCGACCAAGGAGCAACCGACCATTGATTGGCCGACCATCTTCTCCACGAACGCAAGTTGTCCAGTTTTGGACAGCTTATTTCTCTCTTCGTAGAGAGTTCATTTTGTTGGCATTTTACACTCCGACAGTGACCTACTTGCCGGAGATTCGATCTCCGGCAATCCTCATAGGTGGAGGACCAAGGTTTCATCAATTGGTTGACGAAAACCACTTCCGAGAAGCGAGTTCGTGGAGCTCATTTTTAGATCAGAATTTTGATTCGGATTGTGATAGTCTCTTGGATCACAACGTCTTTGACACGAGGCTAGTAACTCTTGTGAAGACGGGACTCGTGGCTTTGTGAAGCTATCCCAAAGATACTTGGCGTGGATATGGATAGAGGCGATTCTAGCGAGGGTCGCTACGGTTGATGTCATTCCCGCTACACGTGATACGTCAGGTATAACTAGAACAAATTTCCTTTTATTGTAAAATTTAAAATAGCGATTATGTCTACACTTGTTGTATCCTCCATGCGTGTGGTCTGTGTGCTGTAATAAAATTAGTTTATTGCTTCTTTTTGCTTATGTTGTGTGCATGTTTACGAAACATATTCGAATACACACCCGCATCGGTGCCGAGGAAACCCAACATTGAATACCTCAAGTCTATGGAAGCTCACACTCAAGCTACAATGAGATCTTTAATGACATATAAAACCATATGAAGTCTCATAGCAGGTCACTCCAATGAACTAGTTACCATAACTAGTATCCACATGTTCACTCTCAGCATCCCTATGCTTCCATTCAGTGAGTACCAAATGCTTGGTTAAACCAAGGAGCATAACATATGCTAGTCTCACAGAATTGATGATGTGCAATCTCATCAATTCATCGACTAGGAATAGTTTCAATACTTGCATATTTACACATGATGAGATACCCACTAATTGTGATCCAATCACAATTTCTCTCATGTTATGTATCATATTATGGACTTCAGTACATGAGTTTAAGATCTAATCAAATACATAGATAATGTATACTCAAATAGTGAATTTTATTAATAACTTCTAAGGCGATTCCCTTAGGACACCTCTTAATTACATCATGGTTTAGTTTAATCAGTTCATTTTAATTCATCCCACCTGGTCTAGGTTCTCAATACTTGTTAACCTTATGTGTTTTGTGAGATGAATTTTTATTTTTACTTGATTAGATTTAATGAATATTAAAAGTGTTTAAACTTGTGTTAGATTCAAGTTTAGTTCTTAGACTATTCAAGTAGGTGTTTCCTTAATCAACTTCCAGGTAGTGGCGAGGTAAAGGCCTTCTTGGATATCAGGTGGATCACTTCCTAAGACAAAGCTGATATAAGAATCAAGCACTTGACTTACTTTAAACCAAGCTTTAGTCTAACTAGTTTAAGACTTGGTGAGTTAGCTTCGGTTAATTCCACTCAACTTAGTGCACCAGGTAGGATGCGCCTCATCCATCCTAGACATGCACCCTGAAGAGTACCTAACTTACTATCAGTTCACTTCGTCTTAATACTATGTTTTCAAGTTTAAACTACTTTCTTTCTTATCTAGGCCATTTTAAATTAAACAAGTAAATAACTAAGCATGCAAATTACTTATCTAATTAAAGAAACATACAAGTTATTGGCTTCCCTTAAGTGATAGCTTAGTTGCGTCTTGTTTACAAAGTGAATTTGACCCTTGGGGACCCAAAATTGATTTGGTCCAACTTGATTAACTAAACAATACTTAGAGACCCATGCTTGGATATGACTTAGTGTTTCATCTAAGTAAGGACATATATGACTTGTTAGTTGACTTGGTCTTATATCTGAGTTCGGACTTATTGTACATGGCACGTTGTGACCCAAGCATCATGTTGAGATACTTTGAACCTGAAGTGAACCTTTCCAACATTCTTTTGAGATCTTCTACTTGACTTTTCAAGTTAGAGTTCTCTTCCTCAAGATTTTCAACTTGAGTTGAGTCCCAATTTTGAAATTGGCAAGTTCAAGACTTCGAGTTGACTTGCTCTTTAAGTACTTAAACTTCCTTAATGAGCACTTCAACTCAATCCTCGGATCAAACCAGTTTCCTACTTAAGAATGTAATTATTTTATACATCCTATATTCTAAGGGAGAGGATACCTCATTTTGTCCTTCAAAAATGGATGTGAATCTATGGCTTGTGTCAGACTCCGACTCGGAGCTTGACTCGACTTCGGACACGTCGGCTGCCATGAATGCAACGAAGCTCTTCTTTGGTTCTTCCACATTCGATTCTTCCGATGAGGACTCGTCCCAAGTTGCTTTTAAAGCCTTCTTCTTCTTTTCCTTTTTTGACTTCTCTCCCCTTTTTATGTTTGCTCACTCAGATTTGTAATGGCCCTTTCCGTTGCACTCGTAGCATATTACTTCAGACCTAAGTCGACTCAGCCGGTTCTCCACCACCTTTTTAGCTTCCCTCTTTCTAAACTTTTTCTTGTTGTTGAATAGTTTTCTTACCATAATTACTATCTCCTCTTCTCCGTTTGATTCCAATTCTGATTCATCTTCGGACTCATGTTTTAGCTTGGATTTCTTTCCTTCTTTGGTTTTATTTAAACCTGCAATTAAGGCTACACCATTCTCGGTTTGACCTGAGTTAACTTGTTCGTGCAGTTCAAGTTCACAAAAGAGTTCATCGAATCTAATTAAGGAAAGATCCTTAGATACTTTATAAGCATCAACTATTGATATCCATAAAGTGTTCCGGGTTTAATAGCATTTTCACCATCTAACATTTAAAAATTAAATGTTTGTTTAATAGCATATCGCTTTTTGCTATTTTTGTGTCACTAGATCCTTCATATAAATCTATTAACTTTTCCCATAACTCTTTAGCATTTTTAAATAGTTCGACTCTATTAAACTCTTCTTTTGTAAGTTCGCATTGCAAGGTGTTCAAGGCCTTGTAATCAACTTGAGCTTTTCTCCTAGTTTCTATGGTCCATTTCTCCGGATCTAACAACTCTCCCGAGTCATTGACCGGAGCAATGAAATATTTCCTAATACTAAACCAAAAATCAAGATCGGTCTTAAGGAAGCACTCCATCTATCTCTTCTTCTAACTAATGCCCTCTCCGTTAAAGAGAGGTGGGTGGAAGGTGCTATACCCTTCTTGATACAGTTGGGAATCGTTTGATGCGCTAGAGTGGGTGAATAACGTTTTTTGCTTTCTTCGATTACGTTTGTATGCTCGTATACAAATGGTTAGTAATATGCAGTGGAAACACAAGCATACACAATATAAACACAAACAAAAGAATCACAACCATAAGATGAGTTTTACGTGGTTTGGAACCTACGGTTCCTACTCCACGACCGATCTTTAGTGTCTACTCCACTAAATCTCTTTCTCCTTCTCGGCAACACACTGGAGGTGGAGAAACCTCTTACAAGTGCTTACAACAACAAGAATACAACCAAAAATGAAATACAAATGCAAATGAAGAAATACAAGTGAAAACACTTTACAAATAAGAGCTTTTGATTGCTTTACTTTTTAGTTGCTTTGAAGACTTGGAATTTTAACAACACTTCCCTTCAAATCCCTCAATAACTGGCTTCCTTCAACTTCCCGTCGAGCTCCTTTTATAACTCTGCTCGAGCTGATTTTTCGCCTTCCAATCTACTGCTCTTACCTAGTGTTGATGCAGGGAGCATCACTCCTTAGTTTTGATGTATGAACCATAGTTAAAGTTAGGATGTACTTGTGTTTTAATATGAATGTTAAGTGTGCTAGCTTAACAGGAAAGTCCTAGTAGGTCAGGTAGACTGGATACTAAGCAATGAGTAGTGAAAGTCCTAGTAGGTCATGTTAGTCGGATACTAGATAGAAGTCTTGACAGATCAGGAGGACCGACCACTAGGCAGGAAACCCAGATTGGTCAAGAGACATTTGGCATGAAGACCGATTGGGTCAGGAGAGCAGACAATCAACATGAAGTCTAGTTGGCTCAGGGAGACCAAACAGCTAGCGGGAAGCCCTGGTGACTAGGATCAAATGTCTAGCATGGTATGTCCAGCTGGGTAACCGACAGGTAAGCCTCGAGTGAAGAGGTGAGGCCAAGTCCTCTGTAGGGGGACAAAGCCAAGCGTTGATCCGACGGATAGTCTGAATGGCACTAAGAAGTCGAGATCGGGAAACTATTACATTTTATATTATATGTTTTGCAAATCTTGTTTTGTAGGGGACCAGTTGACTAAAAGGATTCCAGTTGACTGAAGTCCAGTCGATTGAGTATGGTCCAATTAACTGGATACCAAGTTGGCAAGATAAGCTAGTGATTGATAGGGGATCTGGTGACCAAGATGGCAAGAGCTCCAATCAACTGGGGAGGTCTAGTCGACTGAAAGGTAAAATTCTCGATGCGGAACTAGGTGACCTGGAGTCGACTGGACCAGATCCAGTCGACAGGGAAGGTCGATCTACCAAATCGATGGGCTGATTTAGATTCAACTGGAAGGCATTCTAGTCGACTGAAAGAGGCTTATAAAAGTATTAGAGGACCAGCTCCGAGAAGACATTGTCTAAGACATTCAAGTGTTGCTGCAATTTGCTCTTATTCAAAAAAGCTTTTATACACCAACCTTCTGCAAGCTTGACACTCCGAATGTCATTTCAAAGCTATTAGTGTCGGTATAACTAGTTTAACTTGTACTTATTTTGCTTTACTTGTACTTATTGTTATAAGAAGAGGTAGTGTGTTACCTTATTCTCATTTGTGTAAAAGCGAATACCCTCTAAAGATGAGAGTTCTTGAGTCAGAGGATCTCTTAGTGGATTGTCCATCAGTGTAGCTCTCGGAGAGATACGGGCCTTGGAGTAGCAACCCATCTAGGGTTACAAACCAATTAAAAAACCATCTTGTCATATTTTTTTTATATTTCCACTGCAATTACTCTTTTATCTTAAAAGCAAAAGAAAATTTTTAAAGTTTTAAAAGTAAATTTTTATATTCCGAGATTCACTCCCCTCTCTCAGAACACTATGATCCTACAACTAGCAGTCGACTGGACACTATACCATTATCTCACAATGACATAATCTATGTCATATTAAGTCAATTAGTCATTTGTCTTGACCTAGCAGTCAACTGCTATATGCATTAGTCACTACAAAAAAATCCTTTTTTGGCGACGAATTTTGCAATGAAATTTGCAACGAAAAAATTTTCATTGCAAACAATTCGCCGCAAAATTCTGCAATGAAAAAATAAATTTCGTCGCCAAATTGCAACGAATAATTATTTCGTTGCAAAATTCATCGCCAAATTTGGCAACGAATAAATGTTTTCGTCGCCAATTTGGCGACGAAAAAGACAATTCGTCGCAAATTTTTGCGACGAATAACACTTTTCGTCATCGAATTCGGCAACGAATAATTATTTACGTCGCCGAATTCGGCGACGAATTACACATTCAACGCTAAATTAGCGACGAATAAAATTTTTCGTCGCCAAATATGCGACGAAAATTTTATTTGTTGCAAAAATCTCCCATCCACTGCCGGGCAATATAATGAAATTTGGCGACGAATATATTTTTTTATAAATTTGGCGGCGAAATATTATTTTAAATCGCCAAATTGAAGATGAAAAATATATTAAATGCGCAATTAGATGAGCGAATTAACAAATAAAATTAAATTTGGCGGCGAATAAAAAATTCGTCGCCAAATTACGATGAGCGGAATTAACAAATAAAATTAAATTTGGCGGCGAATTTATTTTGTCGCGAATTTGCGGCGAAAATAATAATTAAATCGCTAAAAATTTAACTAGCGATCGGTGATTAATACATCGATCATTTGCTACGTATTCGATCGGCTACGGGCGTTACGTGAGTTGCTAAAGTATGGCGATCGTGATCATATCCATCGATCATTGCCAGTTCGATCACATAAGACATCACCGCCATTATCTACTACCGATCGATGGCCAAAATTTTTGCGTACGAGTGAATGTCTACATCCGTCGACTGATATATATAAATTTGCAATGAAAATTGTATTTTCGTTGCAAATCTGGAAAAAAAAAATATTTACAAATTAATATTTTTTCAACCATTTCAACAAACACACGACAATATAAACACAATTATACAACAAACAATAATATGGAAATCAAACCAATTTATAAAGATAACAAACATCTAAATTAAAGGTCTACCGTATGTATCATTATCATCCTACAATAGTTAAATACAACAAACTTATAAAAACATAAATATGGCATATGTCATAAGTCAAGAAGCTAACAAATAAACCTTCACAAATACAGTCAAAGATAATCAACATCATCACCATCGTCATCAAAAAACACATCATCTTTTTCTCCATTACAGGGATAGGCGAAGGAGGAGCAGAGCTAGAAGGAGGAACTTGATTTGAGCTAGATGGTAACTGAAGATGTTGCATAATAAACATTTGTTGCCTTTGAACTTCATTCATCTTTTCTTTAAGTCTTGACTTTCTGAGCATTCTGTCTCGATTCAGTTTCCTTCTGCGCTAGTAAATCTCTCAAATGATTAACCTCTTCGGTTAATTGAATAAATTGGGCCTTTGATGCTGGAGAGGATGAAGAAGAAGTACCAGAGACTTTATAGGATCGGCTCAAAGAGCCGAGTCCAAGTATTCTTCCACTTTTTGGTCCTCCAAGTGCTTCGAGGCATAAATTTATATTGCTAACAGATGGCTCCGATTCGACTCCATCCTCACTTGCTCCCGAATTTCTTTGTGAAAGTTCATCATATTTCTCCTATTGTGAAAGAAAAAAGAATTAAATATTAACATAAGAAAATTAAATTTTTACAATCACACACCTTTATTTTTCTAGCTCTTTCACCACTTAATGTTTTATCCTTTTTTTGAAATGTACGGGTGAAAGTGTCAATAAATAATGGCTCTGTTCCCGTCTCCTTGGCCTAAACAAAATAAACAGTTAATATGTATAAATTAGTGAGTATTAGATTATAAAATCATAAATTGAAAATACTCACCAATCGATGTCTATGCTTATCGATATTTATGGATCCTCCTGCATACGTGGCAGACATTACGCCGGAGTTAAAATTCTGATTTTGCTTATTCTGTTCACTCCTCCGCTTACTTTCATCAGATCCCCAATGTGCAACAATTTTATTCCAATTATCCTCAGTTATACAGTGGGGTTTCTTATTTCTAGTTTTTGCATGATTTAGTATGTTTCGAATATGATCACCACATTTTTTCTTAAAAATCCTCCTAATCTCTAGTGTTTCAGTCTCCTCCCAAATAAATACCCGCTGCATTGATCAAAAATAAAAATTTATTATATTAACAGCAATTTCATATACTAAATATTGAAATAAATTACCTTGAACTCATTCCACCACAAAACTTTAATATCTTCCGGTGTGCTTGTATAAGTCATAGAAGCGCCGCCCCAATGATTATTCACTATTTTATTCACCTCGTGAATAACACGTACATAATTTGTAAATCTAACAAAAACCAAAAACAAACTCCGTTATATACTTTTAAAAAAAAATTATTGTATTAAAATTTTAATATAGATATTATAAAACTTGAATACTTACGAGTCTCCTCACGGAGATATAAACTCTCTCGTATCTTCCCTCTCCACGAGTGTTTGTTGTATCGGGGAAGAAACATTAGCAGGTATATGTTGTGAATCAGAGGATCCTGCAACTGGGAAAGAGGTGGAGGGCACATTTCCTACAAGAGCATCAGAATGTGCGGGTGCTGAAGCAGAGGAAGACTGTGATCTTCCATCACTAGTACGTCTATGACCACCACGTCGAAACTAACAATTATTATTATTAGAAGAATATTACAGGGAAAACAAATGTAGTTGCACATTGAATTATTAATAGGAAGAATATGAAAATATTACCATATTCATAGCAATTGAATGACCCTAAATAAAAAAAAGTTAATTAGCATATCAAATATATAGATTTTCGAATAACATAGTAAAATAAAACACAAATGGTATTCAATAAATTAAAAGGTAAATTACCAATAATTAGAAATCGAAGTCTGCAATAAAATTTTCGGCCTGATAATGCGTCTAATCATTATCGTCATCGTCATCATCATCGTCATCGTTATCGTCATCGTCATCGTCATTGTCATCGTCAGCGTCATCCTCATCGTCATCCTCATCCTCATCATTGAAATCTTAATCTTCATACTCATTCAGTTCACTTGCATCAACGTCTATTACAATCCCACTGGGATCTCGTAACGTTGAAATATTATACTCTTCGATATGAAATGTAATGACAACTTCATCTTGTTGATAGGCTATGTCCTCCCAATGTTCCTCAATTTTATTACGTGCTTTGGTTTTACAAACTGCCCACCAATCACTTTTGTCTCTTCTCATACTAGGATATGAAGCATAAAATACTGTGCTAATACAAATGATTCGTACCTCTTGTATATTTTTTTGTAGTTAATTTCAACCAAATTAAACTGTGGATGCACCCTCATGCCTTTGATAGGGTCAAACCAACGACACATAAATAAAATAACTTGCAAATCTGAGCCTGGATACGCTACCTCTAAAATTTCATCCAGCAAATCGTAAAATTCATTCCTTGCACCTCCATCAATAGATGACTGAACACAAACTCCGCTATTCATTGTAGTTTTCCCAGTTCCATAAGCTTGAGTATGAAAATTATATCCCTTTATGAAATATGCGGGCCAAGTTTTAACCATTGAATTTGGACCCCATGACAGATTGTTTATTAGGTCTTGCTCAATGTGACAGTGATTATCATGAACCTAAAGTAAAATTAATATGTGTCATCAGACAAGATTTATCAAATTTAATATCATACACTACTTACATAATTTTTGAACCATTGTGCAAATTCTTCATCACAGAAATTATTAAACTCATGCTCTGGAAGCTCCGAATATAGAGTTTGAAAAATCCTACAATATAATTAAATAAAACTTGAACAATATTTTAGGATATACAAAATGTTTAATATAACTAATATATACTTACTCGAAATACGGTGTTACTTCTGGACAGTTCAATAAAATATATGTATGGGCTGCTCGCCACTCGGTACCAGTTAAGTATCTACTTGTACAAGATTCACTTGGTCGACCAAGGTAATTAAAAATTGAGAATGCCCTCAAATTTGGATCAATGGGACCCTGATCGTTTCTTCTTGCTTTCCGACTCTTGCATTGAACATGAGGTTCAAAGTAATATGATGCAAAAGTTGTAACTTCCTCCACAATATAAGCATTAACTATAGAAGCTTCGACATGAGCTTTATTTTTCACTTTTTTTTTCAAGTGATAGAGGAATCTAAAAGTAATACAATAAAATTTAGTAGCAAATAAATTAGACTAGAGTTGACCAAATGAAATAACAACGAAAAAAAAGTTAAAAAAAAATCACCTTTCAAACGGATACATCCATCGAAATTGAACAGGACCTCCAACTTTAGCCTCATATGGCAAGTGAACTAAAATATGTTCCGTTGAATCAAAAAATGCCGGTGGGAATATCCTTTCTAAGTTACACAAAATAATCGGAATGTCTCTCTCTAATGTTTCCATGTGTGAATGACTCAGTACTGTCGAGCAAATATCATGAAAGAAAATGCTTAATTCGGTAATTGCACCCCATACAAAATTTGGTAACAGTTCCTTCAAAGCAATAGGAATTAATCTTTCCATGAATATATGACAGTCATGACTTTTAAAACCAATAAATTTGCATTCCTTCAAATCAACGCATCTACCAATATTTGAGACATAACCATCAGGAAATTTCAAAGATTTCAACCATTCACAAACAATCCGTTTCTGATCCTTATTCAATGTATAAACTGATTTCGGTTTTGGTCCCCTACTATTTGCATCAACATCAAGGGTAGGTCGGTTACATATGAGACGCAAATCTTTTCTTGCATTCAGATTGTTTTTTGTTTTTCCATTTATATCCATCACCGTATTTATCAGATTTTCAAAAACATTCTTCTCAATATGCATTAAATCAAGATTGTGGCGAATCAAATTATTCTGCCAATACAGTAAATCCCAAAAAATACTGCGTTTTGTCCATTTATGCGTAATTCAATAGTCATATGTTGTGACATTGTGGTCTTCAATAACAGATGGAAAGTTAAGCACTCTTTGCCATAGAGTTTGACCCGTGAATCTGATTGGTGGAGGTGTTCTTTCAATTCTATTATTAGTAAATTCTTCTTTATTTCTTCTGAATTTATGATTTGGCGGTAAAAATTGTCTATGACAATCAAAATAACTCGGTTTCTTTCCGTGTTTCAATCTGAATGACTTTGATCTCTCCATACATATTGGACATCTTAAAATCCCCGCAGTACTCCAGCCCGATAACATCTCATAAGCAGGAAAATCATTTATGGTCCAAAGAAGTGCAGCTCTCATAGTGAATAGCTGATTAGTATGGACATCATACGTGGAAACACCCACGTCCCAAAGTTGGATCAACTCGGCAATCAACGGTTGCATGTACACATCTATTAACTTCTTCGGATTATGAGGGCCAGGCATAATCAATGTTAAAAACATATAAGGTGTTTTCATACACATACTAGGAGGAAGATTGTACGGAGTTACAATAATTGGCCAGCAAGAATACGTTCTTCCTGATTTGCCAAACGGAGTAAACCCATCAGCACATAGACCCAACCTAATATTTCGGATCTCATTTGAAAACTCAGGATATGTTCAATCAAAATTTTTCCACGCCTCTGCATCAGATGGATGAAACATTAGCCCATTCTCTGTTTCATGATTTGCATGCTAAGTCATGTGTTCGGCAGTCACCTTTGAAGCATAAAGCTTTTGCAATCTAGGAGTTAAAGGCAAATAGAACATTTGTCTGAATGATTTTAACCGCTTATTACGATTTGATCTCGTGGTACTCTTGTACCTGCTTTGACTACAGAATTTGCAAATCTCTAAATTTACATTATCTCCCCAATATAGCATGCAACCATTTCTGCAAACATCAATTCTTTGCACCGGAAGACCCAAACCTTTCACAAGTTTTTTCATACTGTAAAAATCATTCGGCATTATGTGATCACGCTGGAATACTTCTCCAATAGCTTGAACAAAATCATTAAAACATTCTTCTGACACATTATGCTCAGCTTTAACATTCAACAATCTTGCGGTGAGAGATAATTTTGTGTGACTGTCACAACCGGACCACACGGGTTCATCTGCAGCTCTCAATACTTCTTGAAATTTTATATATGGCTCATTGTGCACATTTGCATTACCACCAGTAATTTCTACCTCCTCCAATGGTGTTGAATAATTATTATACATGTGTTCAAATGCTTGAGGATACCTAGAGCTTGCCGCGTTTGGTTCCCTATTCAAATTATGACCAACTGCATCAACTATCATCCTCTGGTACGGATTGCATTGATCGTAATAAACTTTCTCTCCACTAACTGTCCTTTGCATGTTTCGTTCAACCTCTTCATCGGATATAAACGGTTCACCATGAAAAGTCCAATTATAATAATTTGGCGTAAAACCAAATCTACAAAGATGTTCTCAAACTTTATCACATTGGAAAAATTTACCATTATGACATTTTTTGCATGGACACCTTAACTTATTCCCATCCATAAACTCAACATTATTAGTAGCAAATCTCCAAAATTGTTCCAACCAAATTATAAATTTATCGGTTAAACCACGACGTTCTGATAAATTCTTTTTATACATCCAACTGCATTCTCTCTCCATCGATCCTGACATCGAAATTATATCGAAAACGATTATTTTTCATTTCTTCCAAATTAACTTGATCCGTATAAATATATATATATATATATCTCAATCTAATCTTAAATTTTTACTCAACATTATATTTTTCTACTACTAAATATTATATTGTGTGATATTTAATTGGAAATTATAATATCATTATTTCGAACAAATTATGATCTACTAACGGTAATTAAATTACCTAAAATCAAACATTACGATTATAAATTATATAACATAATTCATAATACTGTAAATAATGTTATAAATAATATTTTTACACGAACCTGTCCAAAAGAAAACAACGTGGGGATGAGCTGATGCATAGGTCAACAACTTGACAAACACCTTCAAAGTAGGACAACTTATATTAAACAAAATATTATATTTAGATTACAACACAGTATTATAATTGGGACAGCTACCGCTGCCGCGAGCTTGCGGGTCTGCCTGCTGCCACATGTATGTGATATCGCGGTAAGAACCTGCTGCCGCAGCGATCTCGCACCAGGAACGTAGCCGCATGTACGCACGGCAGCACCTAGCTGCCTCCACCACGTGCCCGTCGTGACCTCGCGGCGGTCGATCGATGCCGCCGCTTGCTCGCGACGGTCGATGTCGCCGCTTGCTCACGGTAAATATGGTCTGATGCGACCTTAATTGAGCGCAGCAAGATCACCGTGCGACTCACGCCAGGACTGGCCCGAGCACGCACCAGGACCTGCCGCGAGCTCGCAGTGCGGCACCACTGTCGCGAGCACGCGGCAGGACCTGCCGTGAGCTCGCGGTGGCGAATGCCGCGGCACGCGGCACCGCACCGATCGTGCCGCGCACGCGCGGAAGTCGCCAAAGATCGCCACGTGCATGCGGTCGCCAAGATCGCCGTGAGCAAACGAGCACACTGCTAATGACTTGAGCGATCACTTGAACAAACTAGTTGTTCAAGCAACACAACTCTTCTAGTCGGTTAGCTGCGGAAGAGACGACGGACGGATTGCCGGTTTTTGTGTTTCTTATCGGGGTCCATGATTATACAAATACATACAAATGTAAACTAGTATAATCAACATATACTAACATAAAGAACATAAGATAGCATATCAATAAGAACATGCAAAGAACAATAATAAAAGTTATAAAACTTTTATACCTCTTGACCTTCTATCGAATGTCCTAACCTCCTTGTAGACTTCGTGTGGGCGAAGATCCTCCACAAGTTGAAGCTTCCTAGATCTTCTTCAATCCAAAGAAAGAATAACTCTCTTTCCCTTCTTGCTTGAGCCAACCACCATTCCACAAAAGGATTGATGCCGCCGGCCCCAAGAATAGAGAGAACATAATGGAAACAACCAAGGTACCGAACTAGGGACAAACCCTTGTTTTGGTGCCGCAGGCCAAGATGGAGTGAAGAGGATAAAGGGAATATGTTGGGCGCCGGCCACCGTGGAGGGAATAGAGGAAGGAGCCGGCCACAACCTAGGAAGAGGAAGAGCTTCTCTCCTATAGTTGCCGCCCACCTTCCTTGCATACCCTAGCCGCCCAACCATAGGAGCCAAACCCTAATTAGGGTTTCCTCCATAGGTCTTCTTGCCGCCCATCCAAGGTGGAAGGAGGAGATCTAAACCGGCCACCTTTCCTAGGAAGAAGAAGAACTCTTCCACAAGATGCCGCTTACCCTCCTTCCAAACCTTGGCCGCCCATGCAAAGAAGCCAAACCCTAATCAAAATCGGGTTTCCTCCTTAGGGTTTCTTGCCGCCCAACCATGGTGGAGAGAAGAGATCTAGGAGCTAGCCACCTTCAAGGAAGAAGAAGAGATCTACCTCAAGTTGCCGCCTACCCTTCTTTCCTTACCTTGGCCGGCCAACCCAAGGAGCCAAACCATAATTAGGGTTTGCTCCTTAGGGTTACTTGTCGCCCAAGCAATTGGAGGCTAAACCCTAATCTCCTTAGCATCCATCATCCAACATCAACCACTCTCTCTTTTGCCGCCCAACCCATAGCCACCCTTTTATAGAACTTCGGAGAAAGTTGGTTATTGATGAGGTAGCCAAAAATATAGGAACTAATTCCCAATTTTCTTGCCGCCCACCTTATCCAACCTTTCCTCTCCCTTTTATATAGAGTTAGGTTTAGGCCTTGGTTTAATCTCCACCGTCGGTTCTAGGGTTTTAATCTCAACCGTCGGATTTAGAGATTTAATCTCAACAGTCAGTTCTAGGGTTTTAATCCCAACCGTCGGATCTAGAGATTTAATTTCCATCATTTGATCTAGACTTCATGAGGTTTATATTAGGCTACGATAGGGACCATGAGGAGGAGTTGGGTCTTGGCCACCCGATGGATCGGAACCACACAAACTTGATCCATCAATGATGTTCCATTCCACTAGAGGATCATCATCGAACTACCTGACCAACCCCCATAAATTAATATGGGCTCCATATATTATTTGTACTTCCATCTCCCCGTGTTTAAGATATCGAATGTCCGTCAATTGATTGATTTACTGACCATCAATCAATTAACATCTAACTCCTCGAGTAGTACCACTCAACCTTATCATCATGTTGACTAAGTCAACCTGCAGGGTTTACATGATGAACCTTATGAGCTCCTCAAGGGGACATCATCAACCTAATACATAGGACACAGATTCCTCCTATAATCAACGACACACCATGTAAATAATATCATTTCCCAACTTACCGGGCATATTGATTTAATCCATAGAAATCTCACCCTCTGGTAAATCAAAGAAATAAATACTAAGTACATGTGTCCGTTACTATATCGGGATTAAGAGCATGTACAACATAATATCCGAGGTCCGATTCAATTATGTAGTCAGCAACAAATTGAATCACCTCAATGTCGGTCCTGCTCAATACACCTAAGTGTACTAGTGTAACTTTATGTTCAAGACAAAACAATACCAATCTACACTACAACCATGCCAATGGTTTGTCCAAAACCATCTTGGTTGTGAGCCTCTACTTATACTCTACAAGGGACTGATAACATGATATTCTGTGCCATCACCCAAGCACCATGTTATCTACAATGTAAAGTATTAGGCAATTTTGCATAATCATAAAAATATGCAAACAATGATCATGTGATTCTTATTTCAAAATAAAGATGTTCATACAAAAGAGCTAGGCTTTCAGTATACATCCCAACAATCTCCCACTTATACTAAAAGACTATGCTATCCTTATACTGTCATACATCTGATTCCCCTTCCCTCCACATGCCTATCAAAGCTCTCGCTAGAAGGGCCTTAGTGAAAGGGTCTACCATGTCATCCTCTGATGCATGCTAGGCGACAGCAACTTCTACCTCCTTTACGATTTCTCGTATCAGGTGGTACTTGTACTCTATGTGTTTACTAGCCTTATGGGCTCATGGTTCCTTCGAGTTTCCAACTACACCATTATTATCACAATAAATTGTTATATTTCTGGGCAAACCAGGAATCACATCCAAGTCCATCAGGAAGTTCCTGAGCCATACAACCTCTTTGGCCGCCTCATAGGCTGCCACATACACAGCTTCCATGGTGGAGTCCGCCACGCATTTCTGCTGGGCACTCCTCCATACAATGGCTCCACCTCCTAAAGTAAACACAAAACCTTGAGGTAGACTTATTGTTATCCCTATTTGATTGGAAATTGCAATCCATGCAACCCACAAGGAGTAATTGGTTTGCCCCGTATACTAGCATATAATCCCTAGTCCTTCTCAGGCACTACAATATATGCTTTATCGCAGTTCAATGTCCCTGTCCTGGATTACTCTGTTATCTACTAACCATGCCTATGGCAAAGCAGATATCTAGTCTCGTACATAGCATACATTAGGCTTCCTACCGCCGAAGCATAAGGAACTGCCTATTTCTCCTCTATCTCCTCAGATGATCTAGGACACATCTGCTTAGATAAAGGAACTCCATGCCTGAAGGGTAGAAAACCCTTCTTGGAGTTTTGTATGCTAAAACGATCCAAAACCATGTCTATGTATGAAGCTTGGGATAAGCACAACAACCTTGATCCCCAAGGTTGTGACCCACTTCTCCCAAGTCCTTCATATCATACTGTTTGGACGACCATACCCTTACGTCTGATAACACTTCGATGTTGTCACCAACCACCAAAATGTCATCTACGTATAGTACAAAAATACCACTACGTTTCCGTCACATCTCTGATTTACACAAGACCCATCCGAACTTTGAATAAATCCATAAGACTGGATTTACTTCCTCAAAGCGGATGTCCCAAGACTTCAAAGCTTGCTTCAGTCCATTAACGGACCGATTAAGCTTATATACAATACGCTCTTTGCCTTTAGCAATGAATCCCTCTAGTTGCTTCATATAGATGTTTTCCTCAAGACTTCCATTAAGGAAAGCTGTCTTGACATCCATCTATCACACCTCATAATCCATATGAGCTGCAATGCATAAGAGCTCCCAGACCTGACTTGAATCCATAGATTCAATCTCAGTATTCATTGCACTTCGCAAAGATGCTGTATTTATATCTTGGATTGTCTCGTCGTATGTCTAGGGATCAGGTTCATGTTTGCTAGGGACCAAATCATAAGATTTGTCCAAAAACATGAATTTTAGAGGTTGTCTAACAACCCTCCCACTACGACGAGGTATCATCTGTGTATCCTCTGTGACACGCGGTACAGTGACATGTGGTATCTCCTCTTGTACCGGTGGTACTAAAGAAGTGACTTCCCTTTTAACTCCTCCAGAACAATTTTACCCTTGGGCTTGTGGCTCATCACATAGTCTTCCTCTAGAAATCTGGCGTTCGTGTTAACGATCACCCTCTGATCTCTAAGACTATTAAAACAAGTCAGAATAACTCATCATCGATCCAACCATCTCCATAAGAGTCCTATTCCTTCGCTCTGCTGCAGATTCTGTGGGGGGTGTGCAGTGCGATCAATTGGGATTGAATCCCAACCTCTGATAAGTAGTTCCTAAACTCTCCCAAGAGGTTGTCACCACCACGATCAGATCGTAGTGTCATCCACATCTTGAATAACCATCTACAAAAGAGACGAAATATTCAAGATTACCTCTTGCCTAGATAGCCATAGGACCACACAAATCAGAATGAACCATTTCTAACACATCTTTGGCTCTATACCCCTTGGCCTTAAAAAGGCCTCTTGGTCATCTTACCCTCCAAGCAAGATTCGTAGGTTGGGAGATCCTCCACCACTAATGAACCCAAAGGTCCATCAGCTTCCAACCTTTGAATTCTGCTTAGGTTAATGTGACCAAGCCTAAGAAGCCAAAGATATGTTTGGTTCATCTTCGAAGGTTCTTTTCTCTTATTGGAATTAGAAGATGAGTTATTAACTTCAATTTGCATCGTGGGAGCTTGTGGTTCAAGTTATAAATTTCCTATCTATGTACCTGAATAGATAATGTCCCTATTCCTTTTATAACAAATCTGTCATGAAAAGAAATAGATTATCCATCCAAAAACTATTTAGAAACCGAAATCAATTCTTTCTAAATAAGGGTACATAAAGGAAATTCTTAAGAACCAAAAACCTTTATTTTTCTCAAAAGATAAATAAAACATCTCCCACTGCAATAGCTGCCATCTTCATGGCATTGCCCAAGTAAATGGTAATATCCCCTTTAGCTAGTCATCGGGTTTCCTGGAACCCCTGCAAATTGTTGCAGACATGATTAGTGGCTCCCGTATCTACTTACCAGGTGCCAGTAGATATCACCGCTAATCATGTTTCAATGACTAGTCCAAAAGATATACCTTTGTTCTGTTTTGAATTGGGATAGTCCTCCTTCCAATGTCCATCCTGCTTGTAAGTGAAGTACTTGCCTTTCGGCTTCTTCACTCTTCCCTGAGATCCTCCCACCATCTTTGCTTCACCTTGTTTCTTCTTCTTCTTGCCTTTCGGCTTAGAAGTAGAAACCCTTTTGAGCAATGATGGCTTGAGGACACTCTTTGAAGAGTGCATACTTGTACACCTTAGCAGATAAGACAATATCTAGAATCTTTTCCAATCAACATTATTTAGGTACAGTAAGCTTATTTCCTTTAGTATCATAATAAGTGGACTGAAAGTCATTTTGAAAATCCTAAGAATCACAATGATCAAAATATTAGATTTCAAATTTTATTGATTCCTCAAAACAATAAAATTCCGAAATCAACCAACACCTCAAAACACCGAGAATATCGCATGCCACGATAGTGTGGACGTATACGAATTCTACATTTGTAAGAGGAGGTTTTATCCATTAATTTTATTATCTTGTCAACCTTACTTTTTGACAAATAAAATTAATAGTTGATTCCTCTTTGGCCCTACAAATAAAAGTAGTGACTCCGATGGGGAGGATACTTTTTATTTGCATCTAAGTGTGCACCATTACACGATACTAAGGGAATTATCTCGGATTATGTGCCTTACCGATGGGGAAGTACACACGCTCCTAAATAATTTCCTATAACCATTATTTGACCTAGTGATCCGCAAACAAACTCATCCGATGGGGAGGAAGGCACTCAGAGCCGACGTGCAAGTTTGTTGCATCACATGTCAAATTGTAATGGAGGCCGCGGGAATTAATTAAAATGTCCCTCTCCTACTTAGTAAATTGAAAATGAGGAATTTTCAAGCATACACAACATGCATACTAAACAAATCAGCAATAAATATGGAAAAATCATAATTTTTCCAACTATTATGGCATTGTTCTCCCATATGCGTCCCGTCGTGTCGCCACCTCGTCCGCTCCATCTTTTCCCGTGCGCAAGTCACCAAAGAGTTCCGAGCCGAGATAAAACATTTTAATTTACATCCATCGATCCTATACTCCACGAAGGAGTGTACAAATAATCTAGATCGAAAGTAAACTAAAATGAGCGGCTAAACAAAGCCGTATTTAATTACAAAAATTAAATACTAATCTAGCCTCGTCAACCCCGAGGATTCAAATAATATACAATCACACACACATGCAATCACATACACACATATATAGCCATAATAGTTGGATCTTATGCCTGCAACCAAAAAGTTAGCCTACGCACATCCTACTGTTATCCGACATACACAATATATGATAAGTGCGTGAAAGTAACCGAATCCAAAACACACAAAACCGGAAACCGTGGCTCTGATACCATTTTGTTGGCAATCGTGCTATTTCTCAGAATGCTCATAGGCTCCCATGTCCCTGGATTAAAATTTTCACTAATGAAAACTAATCCGGATGGGATGAGTTTCCTAAGCACAACCAATTCGTCGTCGTGCTAACGACTTGAGCGATCGCTTGAACAAACTAGTTGTTCAAGCAACACAACTCTTCTAGTCGGTTAGCCGCGGAAGAGACGACGGACGGATTGCCGGTTTTTGTGTTTCTTATCGGGGTCCATGATTATACAAATACATACAAATGTAAACTAGTATAATCAACATATACTAACATAAAGAACATAAGCTAGCATATCAATAAGAACATGCAAAGAACAATAATAAAAGTTATAAAACTTTTATACCTCTTGATCTTCTATCGTATGTCCTAACCTCCTTGTAGACTTCGTGTGGGCGAAGATCCTCCACAAGTTGAAGCTTCCTAGATCTTCTTCAATCCAAAGAAAGAAGAACTCTCTTTCCCTTCTTGCTTGAGCCAACCACCATTCCACAAAAGGATTGATGCCGCCGGCCCCAAGAATAGAGAGAACATAATGGAAACAACCAAAGTACCGAACTAGGGACAAACCCTTGTTTTGGTGCCGCCAGCCAAGATGGAGTGAAGAGGATAAAGGGAATATGTTGGGCGCCGGCCACGGTGGAGGGAATAGAGGAAGGAGTCGGCCACAACCTAGGAAGAGGAAGAGCTCCTCTCCTATAGTTGCCGCCCACCTTCCTTGCATACCCTAGCCGCCCAACCATAGGAGCCAAACCTTAATTAGGGTTTCCTCCTTAGGTTTTCTTGCCGCCCATCCAAGGTGGAAGGAGGAGATCTAAACCGGACACCTTTCCTAGGAAGAAGAATAACTCTTCCACAAGATGCCGCTTACCCTCCTTCCAAACCTTGGCCGCCCATGCAAAGGAGCCAAACCCTAATCAAATTAGGGTTTCCTCCTTAGGGTTTCTTGCCACCCAACCATGGTGGAGAGAAGAGATCTAGGAGCTAGCCACCTTCAAGGAAGAAGAAGAGATCTACCTCAAGTTGCCGCCCACCCTTCTTTCCTTACCTTGGCCGGCCAACCCAAGGAGCCAAACCCTAATTAGGGTTTGCTCCTTAGGGTTACTTACCGCCCAAGCAATTGGAGGCTAAACCCTAATCTCCTTAGCATCCATCATCCAACATCAACCACTCTCTCTTTTGCCGCCCAACCCATAGCCACCCTTTTATAGAACTTCAGAGAAAGTTGGTTATTGATGAGGTAGCAAAAAATATAGGAACTAATTCCCAATTTTCTTGCCGCCCACCTTATCCAACCTTTCCTCTCCCTTTTATATAGAGTTAGGTTTAGGCCTTGGTTTAATCTCCACTGTCGGTTCTAGGGTTTTAATCTCAACCGTCGGATTTAGAGATTTAATCTCAACTGTCGGTTCTAGGGTTTTAATCCCAACCGTCGGATCTAGAGATTTAATTTCCATCATTTGATCTAGACTTCATGAGGTTTATATTAGGCTACGATAGGGACCATGAGGAGGAGTTGGGTCTTGGCCACCCGATGGATCGGAACCACACAAACTTGATCCATCAATGATGTTCCATTCCACTAGAGGATCATCATCGAACTACCTCACCAACCCCCATAAATTAATATGGGCTCCATATATTATTTGTACATCCATCTCCCTGTGTTTAAGATATCGAATGTCCGTCAATTGATTGATTTACTGACCATCAATCAATTAACATCTAACTCCTCGAGTAGTACCACTCAACCTTATCATCATGTTGACTAAGTCAACCTGCAGGGTTTACATGATGAACCTTATGAGCTCCTCAAGGGGACATCATCAACCTAATACATAGGACACGGATTCCTTTTATAATCAACGGCACACCATGTAAATAATATCATTTCCCAACTTACCGGGCATATTGATTTAATCCATAGAAATCTCACCCTCTGGTAAATCAAAGAAATAAATACTAAGTACATGTGTCCGTTATTATATCGGGATTAAGAGCATGTACAACATAATATCCGAGGTCCGATTCAATTATGTAGTCAGCAACAAATTGAATCACCTCTATGTCGGTCCTGCTCAATACACCTAAGTGTACTAGTGTAACTTTATGTTCAAGACAAAACAATACCAAGCTACACTACAACCATGCCAATGGTTTGTCCAAAATCATCTTGGTTGTGAGCCTCTACTTATACTCTACAAGGGACTGATAACATGATCTTCTGTTCCATCACCCAAGCACCATGTAATCTACAATGTAAAGTATTAGACAATTTTGCATAATCATAAAAATATGCAAACAATGATCATGTGATTCTTATTTCAAAATAAAGATGTTCATACAAAAGAGCTAGGCTTTCAGTATACATCCCAACAGAAAATTCGTCGCAAATTTCTGCAACGAATTTTTAATTCGTTGCAGAATTTGCGACGAAAATAAATTCGTTGCAGTTTTTGCAACGAATTCAAAATTCATTGTAGAATCTACAACGGAAAAATAAATTCATTGCAAAATTTTGCAACGAATTTTTTTTTCGTTGCAAAATTTTGCAACAAATTTATTTCCGTCGCAAATTCTGCAATGGAAAACAATTCGTTGCAGAATTTTACGACGAAAAAATAAATTCGTCGCAAATTTCTGCAACGATTATTTTTTTCATTGTAGATTTTGTAACGAAAATAAATTCGTCACAGATTTTGCAACGATTTTTTAATTCGTTGCCAGATTCTGCAATGAAAAAAATAATCGTTGCAGAAATTTGTGACTAATTTATTTTTTCGTTGTAAATTGGTGACGAAAAATAATTTTCGTCGCCAATTTACGATGAATTTTGCAACGAAATTTAAATGTTGGAAATTTTATAATTTTTGTAACAATTTTATTTTCGTCGAAAATTTCGTTACAAATTTGCGACGAAACATAAAATTCGTCAAAAAATTTATTACAGATTTGCAACGAATTTTTTTGGTTGCCAAAGTTCGTCGCCAAAAAGCAATTTTTTTGTAGTGAGTCGACTGACATAAACTAACAATAAACTTCCCAATATTCTGTGTACTGGCCACTTAGTTACATTCGACTGCTAAACCCTAGTAATCAACTGCTAGTGGTTAATCGACTATGAACCCTAGCAGTCAACTGCCAGAGCAGCAGATCAGCAGTCGAGCCTCAGTTGACTACATGACTAGTCGACTGGTCATAATACCAGTCGACTACTCGAGTCAAACTAGGCTCCCAAGTGTCGTGCATTTAGCCAATCAACTGGTCCATTACTCCAGTCGACTAGTAAACCTCGAACATGAGATTTAACCTAAGTATGATCCCCTCATACTTGATCGACCACACTTAGCCTTCTAGCCACCTCCATTAGCCTCACACCCTCAGGGCCCATCCGAGTCCTCCACGACTCCTTCACCCTTCGCATTAGCCTCTAGGTGCTTCCATTGGCTATGCCATGCTAACTGGGTCTCCTTTGCCAAGGCTCATTTGGACTTATGCCACCAAAACTACATACTTGGACTTTACACTGCCAAAAACCTCACCTTGGACTTTCCGATTGGCAAGCCTTAATGCTTGGACTTTCATGCCAAGACTATGCTTTGACTTTCCATGCCAAGTATTCAAACATAGACTTTCATGCCAAGACCATGCTTGGAATTTCCATGCCAAGTATCCAAATTTAGACTTTCCATGCCAAATATCCAAATTTGAACTTCCATGCAAAGACCATGCTTGGTCTTTTCATGCCAAGACCATTCTTAGACTTCCCCTCGAGTCTCACTCGAGTCTGATTAACTTTGACCTGAGGTTTGATTGCCACAATAATCTCCTCTATATGATTTTGGATATTCCAAACATCCACTTGCCATATGGTCAACATATGGTCAAATCATATTGTCAAACAATGGTCAAACCCATTGTCAAACATTAAAATCCTACTCAAATCCCATTGTCAATCGTGACTTGGGTCAATTGCACCAACAATCTTCCCATTTTTGATGTTTGACAAACCTTTATGTTAAGCTAACAATAACCCAACTTAACTCTTCCAATGCAAAACCATGGTTATGGTTTACTTATCTCAAACCTCACTTCTCCCTATTGGAGTATTGAGAATACAATCAAAGTCCCACATTGGTAAGACATGGAAAAGATCATGTGCTTATAAGATGAAAAGATATCTCTATTGGTGTGAGGCCTTTTGGGTAAAGCCCAAAAATAAAACCATGAGGGCTTATCCCCAAAGTGGACAATATCATACCATTGTAGAGATATATGATTCTTATAGGCACTAACATTTGCATCGTAGACACAAGACAAAGGGTCTGTATATCGATAGATATAACATCATTGACAAAAATAAGTGATAGCAGCACATGTAAACTGAACGAAGTATCCAGTTGGGTCAGGATGACCAAACAACTGGCAGGAAGTTCAGTTGGGCCAGAAGGGCTGGACAACTGGTAAGAAGTCCAGTTGGATCAGGAACACCAGATAGTTTGCAGGAAATCCTGGTGGGTTGAGGATCAGACAACAATCAAAAGATGTCTTTCGAGGATGGATAGGCTTTAGTGGGGATCAATGTGGTTCTTCATTTGAGGGGGAGATTGTTGGAGTATTGAGAATACAATCAAATTCCAACATTGGTAAGATATAAAAAAAGATCATGTGCTTATATGATGAAATGATATCTCCATTGGTTCGAGGCCTTTTGGGTAAAACTCAAAAATAAAATCATGAGGGTTTAGGCCCAAAGTGGAGAATATCATACCATTGTCGAGATATATGATTTTTATAGGCACTAACACTCCCCCTTTGGCATACATCAAAAAGCCTACCAAGGTTTTCATTGTTTCATCTCCCAATGAGATTCTACATCCTCCCCCTTGGTCCAAAATCATCTAGGATGCTTTCACTCTTCATAGTGATAAGTTCAGAGGCAATCCACAATGAGGTTTACCTAACCCTCACTTTTCCCCCATTTGTAATCAAAGATTATCCATCATACCAAGATGAACAAAACTCCCCCTAAAGGCTTGAAACCCCCCCCCCCCCCCATCCCTTACCATTGCACCAACAATATCCTTGGAGAGTTCCTAAGCCTATAAGAAATCTAAACCATTGAAAATAAGGGTAAAGTTTAAACTTGAACTTTAACCTCCCTTAAAATTTGATTTTCCATCCTAAATAACTCTCCTAATAATTTTCAATGATTGTTTCTCCGTTCCAATGCTTTATAAAGTATAGGTTCAACATTGAACTTTCATCTCCCTTAAAATTTGAATTTCACCCTAAACACCTCTCATAATTCATTTCCAATGAATTTTCACACTTCCAATGCTTTCTAAAGCATATCCTAGGGTTAGGAGATGTTAGGGTACCTAAGGATGGCTGAAAATGGGCTAAACAAACCTTGTTTACCCGAAATCAACCCAGTAATCGACTTGATCAACAATCAATCGACTGCCATCAGCATCAGTCGCCTACCATCTGATTTCCAAAAATTAGATTTGTAGAAATAAATTTTGAAAATACATAAGTAAATATACGTATTTCAAAAAATCTTGAAAATTTATACGTACATTACTTACATGAAATATAATGGACAAAAAATAGTTTTAAATTAAAATACCCATTAAATTGTAAGATTTATACAAAGTTCAAAACCATTGAAACTTTCAATGTTTTTGACTTACTTTGTATCAACTTCTTCAATGGTGATTGCTATCAAAAGATAGACTTCACCAAGATTTTTAAAATAATTTTTAAAAGATAATGTACATGACTTATACATTAGCTTTCCTCATGATTAATCATTATCATTTAATGTGTTCTACATTCAATATGATGTACTAAATAAGCACATCAACTTAACTCATTTCCTAGCATCTCACATGCGTCTAAGGTGTATCAATACACACACATATCAATTTAATATGAGATGTGGGTTTGGTTCTTTTCTAGTATAAGGTCTCATGTATTTTTCTAGGCAACTCTATTTGATTTCCTTAAACATGGGACTTTAAATCATGTCATTGTCCTTAAATCAATTTTAATTAACCTAAATGCATGAATGATGATCACTCCATATAAGATAAGATAGCATAATTAAAGCATGTGTCAATAATCATGATGTCGTGGTATAAACATAATCCTAAATACACATATGACATATTACCTAATTTTTAATCATGACATTTTATATGATTAAATGAAATATGATGTCATGACATGGCAAGGCAAACAAAGCATTGCAAGTATAAAATAAAAGGTATATAATATTAAAATATTAAGCCCAATTTGCTATTTTCTAAAATTAAAACAATTTTCCTTAAACACAATTCTCCCAAGTGTGGCAAAAACCTAAAATGACACACTATGACTCTAAAACCTAAGTTGTGCAAATTTGATCAATTTTTCAACCTTCTCAAATGTAATTGGGATATCCTAAAATCTTTTAGGAACAAAATTCTAACCTCATTCCAAAAATATCACATTACTTTGAAAATGACCTTTGAAAATGACCTAAAGTGCCAACATTGCTATGGTTAGGTTAACTACCTTACCAATTCAAGTTGTCACACCGTAACCCATCTAGCGTGAGAGAATCATGCTCTTAGGAACCCAAAACCTATTTGAACTCCTTGGGTTTACTAGGTACTCACTAGGGATAACTTCCCTTAGTACCTTCCTAATCACCACCCTTCTAGGCTTTGAAGCCTTGATCATTTGGGTCTTGTCAAGGTCAACTCTAGGGGCAACTCCCCTTGTAACCTTCTTAGTGACCTTCCTAGGTTTCTTTGAAACCTTAGTCACTAGACACACATCATGTTCAACTCAAGGGATGTCCTCCCTTGTGACCTTGACTTTCCTAGACCTAGACTTGGTTCCATAATCAAATGGAACATTGTGATAGGTAGGCTTATCTACCTTGGAACTAGGCTTGTGACTCAAGCCTTTCTTTCCCGTAGATGAACCTTGCCTATCAACTCCTAGATTTTGTCCATTAGACATATTTTCCATCTTCTTAAGGGTTTTCTCCATTTTCTCAAGCTTTGACCTGAAGGCTTGATTTTCAACCTCCAATTTTCTAATCTTGGATTGTCCATTATAATTTTGAACATTCTTATTCTTCATAGGCATATGTCTATGGTTCTTGGGATTAATGCCTAGATTCTCCTTTATCTTCCTAATCGCTTCCTTAGGTAGAATTGTTCTTGAGTTATTGATTCTAGATTTGTCCTTAGGTAAATTAACATGCTTGACACCTAAGCAATAATATTTGCTATTTCTAGCATGCTTTTAATGAGTAATAGCAAGGAAATTTCTAGCATGCTTCTTATCATTATGTAAAGTAGGAGCATTATTTAAATTTATCTTAGGAGTTGCTTTAGAAGCTCCCCCTACATGTGATACTCCTTCTTTTCCCTTGGTTCGCTTCCTCCCCCTAGGGCATTGAGTCCTATAATGGCCCCTTTGATTCCACTTGAAGCAAATAATATGCTCCTTGCTCTTGATTATTGGGGCTCCAACATCCTTTAGGCTTTTCATTGACTTTTGGTGCCGGTTGAGCCTTGTTGACTCGCCTTGGACACTTACTCTTGTAATGCCCATTTTCTCTACACTCAAAACACACAATATGATTTTTATTTTTATTCATTGCACTTGAGTTACCTTCCACAATAGAGAAATTTTGAACTTCTTCATCTTTCTCGGATGTTGATGGTTCTTCTTCTTGCTTCAGCATAGAGAATGGTCTTTCCTCCTCCTCAATCCTAGAGATGGAGAATTCCACAATTTCCTCTTCCTTTGATGTTGATAGCCTTTCAACCTCCGATTCCTCAAGGTCTTGTGAGGATGATGATGATTCTTCCTCGGTCTCTTTCTCTACTTGGGTTGATGAAGGGTTCTCATGGAGTTTGGTTAGCTTACTCCATAAATCCTTGGAATCTTGATATTCACCTATCCTACATAATAGATCACTAGGAATTAATTCAACCAATAATTTTATTATCTTCTTGTTTTTCTCAAATTTTTGGAGTTGTTCCTCGGTCCATTCCTTCATCTTGAGGAATCCTCTCTTCGACCCTCTTGGATATTCGAATCCTTCCATCAAGATGAAGCAATCTTCGATGTTCATCATGAGGAAGGTTTCTGTACTCTCCTTCCATTGGTCAAAACCCCCAATTCCGTAAAATCCATATTGCGATGGAGTGTTAATGTCACGACCTAATCTAAGACTTGGTTCCATCTTGCCTCTAGCGTGCTCCCTTGGTTGTTAATCCTTGAAGAGCGAACCGCTCTGATACCACTTATAGGAACATTGGTGTCACGCTAGAGGGGGGTGAATAACGATTTTACTTTGATGGATTATGATCGTATGTTTGTCTACAAAAACTCGTTAATACACAGCGGAATATATGATAATAGAAATGCAAAATAAGATAGACAAACACACGAGACAAGAGATTTAACGTGGTTCGAAACCTAGGATTCCTACTACATGGGTCGAGCTCAAGTGAGCTCTAGTGATACACACCACCACTAACAAACTCTCCTTCTCGGTGATACATCGGAGGTGGAGAAACCCCTTACAAAGTCTTACAATAATAAGAATAAGAGATACAAACAAATAAAAATGAAATACAATAATAATATAAAGAAAACTTAACAAATGATTGCTTGGAATGCTTTGCTTGTTGGTTGCTTCGACGAGCTTGAAGGACCATAAAATGCACCAGCATTTAGCCTCAAATCACCCCTAGAACCACTCAAGAAACCATGGTTGAAATCCTCGATGAATTGCTCCTTTTATCACATGCATTAGGCTGATTTCATGCCTATAGTCGACTACTAAAAGGCCTCAGTTGACTACCCAAAGTGTCGTTGTCTCCTCACAGTTCAATCCACACTGAAAAAACTCCAACGGATACACTAGCAATCAATTGTCCTTACCAACAGTCGATTGACCAGTCGACTACCAAAGTTTCTGTGCTCGTGTCCACTTAAATTAGTCGACTGCCCTCCATGGTAGTGGCCAGTCAATTGCCTAAGCTTCACCCGAGCAGTTGAAGCTTAGTTGACTATTCATAATCCCAATCGACTGATGCAAGTTGACTAGGTTGTCAAGTGTCAAACACTTGGCCAATCGACTAGTCCATAAACCCAATCGACTGATAAACCTCAAACATAAGGTTTAACCCAAGTATGATCTTCTCATACTTAATCGACCACCCTTATCCTATACCTAAGCCTTCTAGCCACCTCCATCAGCCTCACGCCTATTGGATCCCCTCAAGTTATCCATGACTTGTTCATCCATATGCTAGCCTTCAGGTGCTTCCATTGGCTATTGTCATGCTAACTGGGTTTACTTTGCCAAGATACATTTAGACTTATGCTGCCAAGACACACGCTTGGACTTTATTCCGCCAAACATTGAACTTATGTCTCAAAGACTACAACTTGGACTTTACGCCACCAATATCATAGCCTTGGACTTCTCAAATGCCAAGTATCCATACTTGTACTTTCACCGCTAAAGTTCACTTGGACTTTATGCCGCCAAGACTACAACTTGGACTTATGCTGTCAAGACTATACCTTTGGACTTTTCTTACCAAGTTCCCATGACTTGGACTTTAGCATTGCTAAGACCCATGCTTGGACTTTCCATGCCAAGACCCATGCTTGGACTTTTCAATTGCCAAGTACCTATGACTTGGACTTTCCATTGCAAAGTACCCATTACTTGGACTTTACCTGCCAAGTACACATGACTTGGACTTCTCAAATGCCAAGATCATTCTTGGACTTCCCATGAAAATCACATTGTCAATCATGACCTTGGCAGATTGCACCAATAAAAGGTTCATGGGGTTCTAGGATGTCCTATTGATTCCTATGAACAGGTGGATCATATTTCATATCATACTCATTCACAACCTACTTCCTATTGTTATGGGAGGGAGGATGACCGTAAGGTTCCACCTTGGTTCTCCTAGATTTCAATACAAAGGCTTTCCACCCTTATATTGACTATGGTAGAAATAGAATAAAAACATAATTTTCATTGATCAAAACAACATAAATTACAAATAAAATTCAAAACCAATGAATAAATATTTGAACTAGCATGTCAAACATACATAAGGTACTCCCTGATCCTAGAATCAAAGTATATACTCCACAGATAAGGAAGAATGAACACAAAACATCTTTTTATAAATCATTACAATCCAAATAGAATTAAGAAGAGAAATAATACGCTATGTTTGATCCAATGCGAGGTCTTGGTTGCTCTTCACGGTGTTGGAGCATTGATTTAGGTCTTTGAGCCACTTCCTTCTGCCCATTGTGAGCCTTCGGTGATTTTTAGGGCACCTTCTTATCATCCCAGTTGTCAAACCTCCCCCTTAGGGTTTAGACGTGCCTTCCCTTTTATAGGAGTGAAGCCGTCTTTCCTTATTTGCCCGCAAAACCCGGAGCTACATAAGTCGCGCTATCGCCACACAGCTGGCCATGTGGAATCCACACGGCTGGCTGTGTGGGAGTCTAGAAACGCGCCTAGAATTTGCATCTAGCAAGAGGCACGACCATGTGAAATTTACATGGCCCATCGTGTCCTTCTCTGGAACTCCAAACGAACATCATCTTCTGGTCCAAAGTGTGCCCATGTCTCTGGGACATGACCGGAGCACACTTGCCTTCTTTGAGCTTCATTTATTTAACTATTTCTTCTCCAAAACACCACTATGCAGATAAAAATAACAAAAGAAGATCTCCAAACTAAGAAATAGTAAATGAATGCAAAACAAGGGAGAATATGCATGAAACAAGTATGAAATGCAATGAGATGTGTGTTAAAACTACTCCTAAAATCCTATATGATTTGCACACATCATAAACTTGTCATGTTATGTTTTCCATATGCCATATGATGACATCATGCTTAATATGATTAGTTAAAATGTCATGATTAATACTTGGGTTTTATTTTGATATCATGCTATCATATCATGTATCATTGGCAAATATGTTTAATTGATACAAATCATTTATGCCATGATCATATTTCATGCATTAAGGTTAAATAATTAGAAATTAAGGATAATGGCATGATTTGATGTCCTAGATAAAGGAATCAAATTGGAATGCATAGATATAATGCAAGAGCCCTTAGATTTAGGGAAAACCAAATCCACATCTCACAAAGACCAAAAGGAAGTCATGTGTGTGTATGAATATACCCTAGATACATGTGAGATTCTATGATATGAGTCAAGTTCATGTGCTTGTAATGGTACATCAATATGAACTTAGAACTCATTAAATCATAAGGAAGAATCATGAGGAAAGCTAATGTACAAGTCATGTGCATTGAGCCCATTGACGATGATTCAATATAAGATTTTGTAAACATTTTAAAAATATTTTAGAAAACCTTGGCGAAGTCTATCTCTTGATAACAATCACTATTAAGAATTTTGAAACAAAGTTAGGCAAAACATTGAATGTTTTCAATTCTTTTGAACTTTGTATCAATCTTTCAAAATAATGGATATTTTAAATTAAAACTATTTTTCACCCATACTATTTGACATGAATATTATATGTATAAAATTTCAAGATTTTTAGAATAATGCATAATTACTTATGAATTTTTAAATCTCATATATGAATATTGTTGTTTGTAATTGCAAAAACCAATCGACTGGCTCTTGGAGCAGTCGACTGGTAGTGATGCAGTTGACTGGTTTTTGATTTCAATCGACTGTCATATCTGATATTGGTTGAATTAGGTTTGTTTAGCCATCTATTAGCACCCCTAAGGTACCATAATTGCTCCTAACCCTATGATATGCTTAGAAAAGCATTGGAAGGGGAAAATATTCATTGAAAATGAATTGGAGAGTTGATTAGGGTGGAGTGTCAAATTTTAAGGTTCAAGTTTGAACTTTTACCCTTATTTTTGATAGTTTATATTTCTTATAGACTTAGGAACTCTCCAAGGACATTGTTGGTGCAATGGTCAAGGGGGAGTAAGCCTTTAGGGGGAGGTCATCCATCAAAGTATGATGGATATTTTCTTTGGGGGAGAATAAACAATGGCCTTCATTTAGTGACAAGGGAGTATCACTATGGCAAATGAAGGCCTGTAAGATGATTTTTGACCAAGGGGGAGAATGTGGGATCTCATTTGGAGATGAGACATTGAAAACCTTGGTAGGCTTTTTGATGTGTGCCAAAGGGGGAGTAGTGAGGGTTTAAGTTAGATAAACGTTCACTATGCTTTGGTATAAGAAGAGTTAAGTTGGATTTGTGGGACAACCTAACTTAAAGGTATTATCAAACATCAAAAAGGAAGAGATTATTTGTGCAATCGGCCCAGGTCACGATTGACCAGACTCGAAAGGGACTCGAGTAGAGTTTTGATGTTTAACAATAGTTTGACAATGGGTTTGATCATTGTTTGACAATATGGGTTTGACCATATATTGACCATATGACAAGTGGATGTTTGTGATATCTATGGTCATATTGGGGAGATTGTTTCGAGGCAATTGTTGGAGCAATCGGCCTCAGGTCAAGGTTGACCAAGCTCGAGTGAGACTCGAGTGGAAGTCTAAGTTTGGAGACTTGGTAAGGGAAGTCCAAGATTGGATTCTTGGCAATGGAGAAGTCCAAGTATGTGATGCAATTGATAGGTGTCATTAGGCAATCACCTTAGAAGTTATTAATAAAATTCACTATTTTTGTATACATTATTTATTTATTTGATTAGATCTTAAACTAATGTATTGAAATCTACAATACGATGCATGACATGAAAGAAATTGAGATTGGATCACAATTAGTGAGTATCTTATCATGTGTAATCATGTAAGTATTGAAACTATCCCTAGTCAATGAATTGATGAGATTGGACATCATTGATTCTGTGATACTTGCACATGTTATGCTCCTTGGTTTATCCAATCATTCGGTACTCACTGAATGGAAGCATAGGGATGCTGAGAGTGAACATGTGGATGCTAGTTATGGTAACTAGTTCATTTGTGTGACCTACTATGAGACTTCATATGTGTGTCGTTGAAGATATCATTGTAGCTTGAGTGCGAGATTCCTTAGACTTGAGTATTCAAGTCATCTTGGTCATGGTGCCTTATACTTTGACTTCTTCATAGCCATCTCGATATGAGGTGTAACTATCGGATGATTAGGTATAAGCCAATGTGATCGAAGGTGTTTGAATAGCCCATAGAGGATTCACCACTTCTGATAAAGGAAATGTATACCCTAGGCTTCTTATCAGGATTGTTACTTAGAAGTCTTTGGCCAGAGCAAATATGTTAAGAAGATGGTCTTCTTGGGAACAAGTAGGAGTAATTTGAATCCATAGGACAAGGAAACTAACTTGGGCTAGGTGTGACGTAGTCAACCTAGTGGGGACGAACACATAGACCATGTCATGAACCATTGTATAAGATGAGTTAAATGAACAAGACACGAAAAATAGAAGCTGCTAAAGGGTTAAAAAATGTTCTTGAGTCGATCTAGACTTTTCGATCAATTGGGGGTCATAATGCACTGTTAGGTGTCACTCATGATGTATTCATAATTAAAGGGTTAATTATGAATGGCCAACATAATCGAGAACCTATTGGGTCACACACACTATGGGTAATCTTGAGATATAAATCAAGTTTGAGAATGAGATTTTTGATGAGAGAGGATATATCTGGTTGGACTAGGCCAAGGGGGTGCGAAACAGAGGCTATGGAACCTCTGGTGACCTTGTCGGACTTAGCACGGCCATATCACACCTAAACGAACTCAAATGGACAATACAAAGCTTTACAAGGCTATCCCTTGTAGGATCGTTGGCGTCGCTAGAAAGGGGGGGAATGAATAGCTACGCTCGTCTTTTCGATTCGTTGTACCCTTCTACAATGAATAGTATACAGCCGAAACAAGAAAACGAATACAGAAAGAATGACAAACGCAAACACACCAATTTTACGTGGTTCGGAACACAAGTCCCTACTCCACGGTTGAGCCCTCGTCGGCTCTAGTGATGCACACCACCACTATAAACTTCTCCTTCTCAATGATACACCGAAGGTGGAGAAACCCTTTTGCACAGTTTATTAGAAATGTTACAAGAAAGCTTACAGTAGACAATGAAGAAGAAGTAAAACGAGTACAAACTTCAGAGTGAATGAAAATGCTTCTTGCTTGCTGAATCGTTGACACTCCTGTTGGATGATCAAGGCTTTTAAGAATGAAGAAGCTTTTTCCCTTGTGTCTTTCTTCAGAAAATGTCGTAAGTTCTTCTTTTTCTACTCTTAACTTTGAAATATATAAGCCCAGAATACTTGATAGCTCGAGCCTGATTAGGGCTTTTCTGCCCGCCCAGTCAAGTCGCCTCGGCTGGTGCCTCGACTGGAGCATTAATTGACATTTATTAATGGCTTCAACGGTAAGATTTGGACCATAATTAGTTTTATTTCCGTTGAAAACATAGGTCCAGTCGAGGCGATGATCCGACGCCTTGACTGGTAGGCTTTGGTTCCAACTGAACAGAGCAACAGTCGAGCTCCCAGTCGACAGTCCCTTGCTTCTATTCCGTTGGATCAAAGCTCTAGTCGAGTCACCGCTTCAACTGGCAGGCTTTGGTTCCGACTGAACAGAGCAACAGTCGAGCTCCCAGTCGACAGTCCCTTTCATCTGTTCCATTGGATCAAAGCTCTAGTCGAGTCGCCAGCTCGACTGCTGTCGGTTTTCCTACGAACATACAGGCCACAGTCGAGACATCAACCGACTGTGGCTTGCCTCTGCTGGTAAGAAATAACCTCAGTCGAGGCGCCGGCCGACGGGATCTGATCGAACTGCTGTTTGTCCAGAGCAGTCGAGCTCTCAGTCGACACCTCCTTGTGTCTGCTTAGTTGAACCAAGCATTAGTCGAGGCATCGCCTCAACTGGTATGAGTCAACCTGCTGCTCGTCAAGAGCAGTAGGTTCCAGTCGAGGCGTCACCTCGACTACCACCTTTACCTGGTGCCTATGAATTACTGTTCGTAGGTCTTCCATGCCAGGAATCATCTTCGGGACTTCGTGCCAAGACTCCCTGTCTGGGTCTTCACTGCCAAGAGGCCACGCCTCCGGAACTTCACTGCCAAGACTCCTCGTCCGGGTCTTCACTTGCTAGGACTCCACGTCCGGGTCTTCACTTGCCAAGAGGCCACGCCTCTGGGACTTCACTGCCAAGACTCCTCGTCCGAGTCTTCACTTGCCAAGACTCCATGTCCGGGTCTTCACTTGCCAAGAGGTCACACCTCCGGGACTTCACTACCAAGACTCCTCATCCGGGTCTTCACTTGCCAGGACTCCACGTCCGGGTCTTCACTTGCCAGGACTCCACGTCTTGCATCTAGTCCTCGACCTATAAGAGATTTCCTGAAAATACATCTCAACCAACCGTATGAGATTACACATAATTATCACCTATACTTAAACCCTTGTCAATCACCAAAAACATCATTTGGGTCTGATTGCACCAACAATCTCCCCCTTTTTTGATGTTTGACAATACGGTTTAAGTTTAGGTGATGAAATTATAGCACAATATAAATTGGATATGCACAAAGAAGAGATACAGATGAGTAGTTTAAAAAGTTTTAATTTTAGGTTAAATTAAACTTAAAGCCCATCTTCTCCCCCTTTGGCAAACAACCAAAAAGAAGAGTTGCTTATAGAAGCACTCCCCCTAAATTCATTACCCTCAGGTTATCAAATACACTAACAATATATTTTAGCAAGATAAATGTCAGTCGTGCATTTCTAAAGAAAGATATAAACCACCGGAAAATTTTTTTGACTTAATTTTCCTTAATATTTGTTGTAATATCCCTGTCCATGACAGCTCAAATAAAAAAAACAAACCTACATACACAGAGATATTAGAAACAAAAATACAAGCATACACCCAAAAAGTCACCCAAAACATCCTGATATATATATTTTCTTAAATTCAAACTGTTCATACAGATAAAAAGAAAAATAAAAACTAAACTGCTGATGATGATGGTCCTGATGAATCCAACATCATGGCATGAAGGAGACTTAGTATTTCCTCCTGCTGGGCAGAGACTTCGGAAAATCAAGCATCTAGCTTGGAGTGAAGCTCTTAGAATTTAGTGTCGATTGACGTACTAAGGTCCATGAATTTAGTATCAACTGAGTTTGTGAAATCAGCATGATCTTTTCGTAGATTCTCCAACTGTTCAGACATGGTGGAAGATGGTTCAACAGCTGGACGTTCTTGTTCACTTTCTTCCTCCATATCCCACCTTTCACCCTCTTGATGTCCATCCGCCCACTCAACGGTGCTGCCAACTTTTGACATGCCGACCAAAGAAAAGTTTCTCCACTTTATGAAATCAAAGTCTGTCATCTGCTTAATTTTCCCCCTGCTTGTGTTGATGCCAATGGATTCTAGCCAGAATGTGATGATATGACCAAAATGCATGTAAATTTTCTTTTAGACAGGAGTTGAGTAGTGGACTATGCAAAGAAAGATGTTTAAAGCAACATTAAAGTTTAAACGTTGCTTTAAGAGATGTAGAGCTAGTAAATGATGTGGTCTTATCTTAGCTTGCCCCCTAGTAACAATTGGAAGGATGCAACCTACAATGACCTTATATAGGACATTATTGGGGGCAGCTAATGTCATGGCTGGAAATAGTGTAAGACCAGGTTGTCTGGGTTTTTTAAAGAAGTACTAATGAATTACATTTATGGAGTATCCCTCAACAGGTTCTTGAATGCTTGGATAGCATTCAAGGGTTGAGTTTGACCCTCGACACTCTATAAATGCTCTGAGGATATCAGGAGTGAAAGATATGTCCTTTCTGGCTACCCTACTCTTAAAGATGAGCCTATCACCTGTAGGCTCTAGATTGTTGTAGAATTCACTAACTAAGTCTATATTGATGTCATGATCACAATAGACTAGTTTATTGAGCCCATAGTAGTTAATCATTTGTATAACATGTTGAGCATGTTTTTCAAAAAATTCTTTATCTAATGATCTAGTATGCATCAACTTAAATTTGTGGGCAGTAAAGGTATGTTGATGATGTGGAGAAAAGGGGATCGTAGATGGATTTTCCCGAGGTGTTTCACTTGACTCGCCTATCCTACGTTTTTGTCTAATGAATGCAAAAATGATGTTAAAAAAAATATGATGGTATGATGAGTGGCAATAACCAACACCCAATTAGTTAACCAATATTACTAAGTTGTGTAATCAAAGAGATGAGTTTAGAAATTTACTTAGGTGTCATTTTTCCTGTTGTTGACTGGTCTTGTGGGATCAAGAAGATGACTTCTGTGAAATCACCTTCTCCATTTAGAAAAGTGAACCCTAGAAAATCTGGCAAAATCTAGGGTTTGAGAAAATCGTCGTCTAGGGTTAGGGATTGACCAAAAGAGGGAATGAGGGGCTGGAGAACTTACTTGAAGTTAGTTTAGGAGCGAGTGAGGTAATCCACGGTTTTGTCAGTGTTAAACTTGGCCGGAGACTCGAACGGCGACAGCCAGGCGACAGAAGAGAAAAAATGCGGCGAGAGGAGTCGAGGCGAGTCGCGAGTTTGGGAGAGGCGGTAAGTGAATTTCCTTATATATTTCTTAGTTACGTGAGGCAAAGTTGAACGCCTCGATTTATATCGATCGGCGCCAAATCAGTGCGCCTCGCTGTTTCACACCCTCTTGAGGCGATTATTGAAATTCCTATCTATTCAAGGTTCATTTTTGTCTTAGATATTTTAAGTTCCAAATTCATTGTATTTAGGTATTTAAAACATTTTAAAAGTGACAATATACTCTATCGACAATATCAAACATATATTGGATGTTTCACTTGAGTTTTATCATTATATAAGATGTCCAACCAATTTTACTTGATTGGAATGTCCAATTATTATTATTTTTTAAACCAAATACACATGAATTATGTATTGGTCTTCCCCATAATTGGTCAACTTAATGATTCATGCAGTTTTCAACCGCATTACTCAAGTTATGCATCATAACAAGCAATTTGAGTAAATTGGTTGCTCTTAAAATCTCACCCCTATCTACCAATACACAAGCATAGTTAATCCTATGATTTGTGTGAGATGTTTCCCAAATGTACCCCAAACATTATTTTCCCATTTCTTTTGAACTTATGAATTAGTCCTTATGATCACGGAGAGTTTTCACTCAGCTGCACACATTCCCAACTCTCTTCTTAAATGACTAAATTCATTTTCTGGAAGAGGTTTTGTGAAAATATCAGCAAGATTCGCCTTAGACTCAACATAATTGAGTATAATATCTTCTCTTGCTACATGATCCCTAATGAAATGATGTCTCACTTCAATGTGTTTTGTTCTGGAATGATGGACTGGGTTTTTTGTTAAGTTGATCGTGCTAATATTATCACATAGCACTTGCACGTTCTTATATGAAAAACCATAATCCTCCAATGTGTGAGTCATCCATAACAATTGTGACACACTCTCTCCCATGGCTATGTACTCAGCCTCAGTGGTGGAGAGAGAAATACAATGTTGCTTTTGACTTGACCAACCAACTAAAGCTGAACCTAGGAATTGACAGCCCCCGCTAGTACTTTTTCTATCTAGTTTGCATTCTGCATAATCTTAATCTGTATAGCCTACTAAATCAAAAGACTTAGTTCGGGGATACCACAGTTCAACTAATATTGTTGCTTTAAGATATCTCATAATTCTTTTAACAGCAACCCAATGAGACTCTTTAGAACACGATTGATATCATGCACACATGCCCACAGCAAATACTATATTAGGTCTACTTGCTGTAAGATATAAAAGACTACCTATGGCACTCCTATAACGCTTTAGATCAACAGTTTTACCATCTACATCACTATCTAGATGAGTGTTTTGTGCCATTGGACTTGCAACCTCCTTAACATTTTCCATGTTGAATCTTTTTTGCAATTCCATGGTATATTTTGATTGACAAACATGAATTCCTTCTTTGGTTTGTTTGATTTGAAGTCCAAGGAAAAATATCAACTCCCCTACTAGACTCATCTCAAACTCACTCTCCATGTGTTCTATGAATTCATTGAGATAATCCCTATTGTTTGAACCACAGATTATGTCATCGACATAAATCTGAGCTATAAATATATCTTCACCGTTTCTTTTCAGAAAAAGTGTGGGATCAATTTGACCTCTTCTAAAACCATTCTCAACTAGAAAAAGATACAACCTTTCGTACCATGCACGAGGTGCTTGTTTCAGCCCATAAAGAGCCTTCTTGAGCTTATACACGTGATTTGGAAATTCAAAATTTTCAAATCCCGGTGGTTGTTCAACATAGACCTCTTCCTTTATAAACCCGTTCAAAAATGCTGACTTCACATCCATTTGATATAATTTGAATCCTCTATATGCTGCAAATGCTAGCATTAATCGAATGGATTCTAACCTAGCCACGGGTGTATAAGTTTCACCATAATCAAGTCCCTCAATTTGATTGTATCCTTTGGCAACTAACCTAGCTTTATTTCTCACTATTTCTCCTTTATCATTCAATTTATTCTTGAATACCCATTTGGTTCCTATTATGGTAGCTTGATCAGGTCTTGGAACTAAATCCCAAACTTGACTTCTCTCAAATTGTCCCAATTCATCCTGCATTGCTATAATCCAGTCTGGATCAAGCAAAGCTTCATCAATTACTTTTGGTTCAATTTCAGAGATTAATGCTACTTGATTCACTTCATTTCTAAAGTATGATCTTGTCCTCACCCCTTGATGGATGTCTCCAACAACTTGGTCTAGGGAATGACTAGTGCCCATTCTAGTGGATCTTGGTACTTGAGATGTTTCTTGAACCTCATTGTTAGATACAATCTCAAGCAATGACCCTTCTGATCTAGATTTTTCATTTTCGGAGTTAGATTTGACTCCCCCTACACTTGTGTCCTCCTTCAAACTTAATCTTTTGAGTTCGACCTTTACTGCATCACTATTATCCTTAGAATCAATTTGGTCTTTACATTCCTCAAAAACCACGTTTGACGATTCCTCAACCAAATTTGTTCATTTGTTGTAAACTCGATAAGCCTTACTAGTGAGGGAATATCCTAACAGAACACCTTCATCTGCTTTTGCAGTGAATTTTCCTAGATGATCCTTAGTGTTTAAAATGAAAACCTTGCAACCAAAAACCCTAAGATGTTTGACTGTTGGTGGTTTTCCAAACCATTGTTCATGAGGTGTTTTTCCTAAGAATCTATGTATCAAAACTCTGTTTTCAACATAGCATGCAAAGGTTAATTGCCTCAAATTTACAAGTAACTAGGAAGAGTATACTCATTTAGCATACTCCTCGTAGCTTCTTGCAAAGCTCTATTCTTCCTCTCTACCACACCATTTTATTGTGGTGTCCTAGGCGTGGAAAACTCATGTTTATAGCCTTTTTCTGAACAGAATTCCTTAAACCTCATATTTTCAAATTCTCCTCCATGATCACTCCTAAATGTTTTAATTGTTGAGTTTTTCTCATTTTCAATTCTACTACAAAAAGGAATAAAAATTTCTAATGTTTGATTCTTATGTTTGAGAAAGAAAGTCCATGTATATCTAGTATAATCATCTACTACTACCAAGCAATATCTACTTCCATTCAAGGTTTTTGTGGAGCTACTATCAAACAAATCTAAATGCAATAAATCTAAAGCATTTAAAGTACTTACAGTGTTCTTGCTTTTATGTGATGCTCTTATTTATTTACCTTTTTGACATGCATCACATAGCTTGTCCTTTTCGTACTTGAGCAATGGTAGACCCCGCACAAGCTCTTCCTTGTCCAACCTCTTGATATTTTTCATGTTGACGTGTGCTAGTCTCCGATGCCATAGCCATGATTCATCTTCTTTGGACAAAAAACACTTCACACGCAGGTTAGTAGCACTACTAAATTGAACTTGATAGATATTTTCCTTCCTCGTCCCTACTAGCATGATAGTATCGGTTTCATTATGTTTAATTAAGCATTTAGTTGAATAAAATTCTACTCTATATCCTTCATCACATAATTGATCGACACTTAACAAATTAAAACCATTCCTCTAACTAGCGTAACATTCTTAATCCTAAATTGTTCAGATATTACTATGTCTCCTACTCCTATGACTTTTAGTTTGCCACTATTACCAAAAGAAACAGACTTTTACTCCTGCTTTTAAATGTAGCAAACTTTGTGGAGTCCTTATATGTGCTTGGAGCATCCGCTATCTACGACGCACATCATTGGATACTCCCCCTCGATCGGTACCTAATCAAACACGAAAAACAAGATCTTTTGGAACCCAGATTTTGGGTCCATTAGCATTTACGACATATTGTTTAGGAATCCACGCCTTAGTTGTGTTTGCTTTACCAACATGAGTTCTATTGACTAATGACATGAAACTGAATTCCCTTTTTGTTGGTTTGTAGCCTATTCATCCTCTGTTGTAAACTGCCCTTTGGGCATTTAAAATCATGTTAAGAGTTTGAGAGCTTGTTGTGAATCTCTCAAGTGTGCACTTGAGATCATCAACTTGTGCTCTCAAGAAATTGTTTTCTTCACTAAGTTTTTCGATTTCATAAGTATCAATTTCTCTGCAGAATGTAATCACGAGTTTTAAGCTCCTCTAATTCTGATTTTAACATCTTAACTTTTTTTTTGATCTACTCAAGGCATTAGTTAAGCATGCTACTGTTTCATACAATTTATCTAGTTCAGGAGATGTTACCTCATCATCAGATGATGATGATGATGTGTCCTTTCGTGAAGACTCTTTTGAATCTGTGTGATCAAACGCCATTAGTGTCGTATTCTTGGCTCCTTTTGCCCTGTCTTCATCTTCTGAAGAACTGGAAGAAGAGTCTCCCATGTTGCCCTCAACGCCTTCTTCTTCCTGGACTTGTCCTCTTTCTTGTTGAGATCAGGACATTCACTCTTGATGTGCCCTTTCCTGTTACACTCAAAACAAACCACATCAGATTTACCTCTAAATTTATGTGATGACTTACCTTTCCTCTTGTCTGCGAAGATTTTCTTTACATCCTTCTTATTGTACTTTCTACTTCTCCTCATCATCCTCCTCACGAAATTGGCTACCTCGCTGGATGAGGACTCACACACCACTACTATTTGTCTCAGATGAGGATGAAGATGACTCCTTCTTCTTCTCCTTTTTATTATTCTCCTTGTATTGCTCACCTGCAACAAAAGCAATACATTTCTCTTTTGGACCCTTGTTAGCTTGCTCATGTAATTCCATTTCACAAAATAATTCATCCAACTTTATAGTAGACAGATCCCTTGATACTTTGTAGGCATCTACCATAGATGACCACAAAGCATTTCAGGGAAAAGACTTTAGGACGTACCTGATAATGTCTATGTTCTCCAAATTTTCTCTGACTGAATGCAGCCCATTCAATACTTCCTTGAACCTTCCATGCAACTCTCCAACAGTCTCACCATCTTTCATAGCAAGATTTTGTAGCTGGTTCATGTAGAGATCTCGCTTTGCTATCCTCGAGTCTCTTGTCCCTTCGTTCAGTTCTATCAGTTTATTCCAAAGATCTTGCGCACTGCTGAACGGACCCACTTTGTTGAGTTGATCCTTCGCTAGACCACATTTCAGAGTCACGGTGGCCTTAGCATTTGCTTGCGCCTTGCATTTTTGTTCTACAGTCCACCTTCCAGACTCAAGTATTTTGCCTTCAAGGCCCATCTGTGTGAAGCCTTCGGTTATCGAAAACCACATATCTATCTCAGTCATGAGATAGTACTCCATCCGGCTTCGCCAATACTGGAAGTTCATTTCGTCAAAGAATGGAGGCATGTTTGTGCTGTAACCTTCTTGCATTGTCATTTTAACTTTCTCTTGTGGTTGTGAATCCGAAGAAGAGCACCTTGCTCTGATAACAATTGTAGGTTCGTTGGCATCGCTAGAAAGGGGGAGGGGAATGAATAGCTACGCTCGTCTTTTCGATTCATTGTACCCTTCTACAATGAATAGTACACAGCGGAAACAAGAAAACGAATACAGAAAGAATGACAAATGCAAACACACCAATTTTACGTGGTTCGGAACACAAGTCCCTACTCCACGGTTGAGCCCTCGTCGGCTCTAGTGATGCACACCACCACTATAAACTTCTCCTTCTCAGTGATACACAGAAGGTGGAGAAACCCTTTTGCACAGTTTATCAGAAATGTTACAAGAAAGCTTACAGTAGACAATGAAGAAGCAATAAAACGAGTATATATTTTAGAGTCAATGAAAATGCTTCTTGCTTGTTGAATCGTTGACACTCCTGTTGGATAATCAAGGCTTTTAAGAATGAAGAATCTTTTTCCCTCGTGTCTTTCTTCAGAAAATGTCGTAAGTTCTTCTTTTTCTACTCTTAACTTTGAAATATATAAGCCCAGAATACTTGATAGCTCGAGCCTGATTAGGGCTTTTTCGCTGCCGAAAGTCGCTTACCGGTGCCTCGATCGAGCATTAATCGCATTTATTAATGGCTTCAACGGTAAGATTTGGACCATAATTAGTTTTATTTCCGTTGAAAACATAGGTCCAGTTGAGGCGATGATCTGACGCTGATCGCAGTGCTTTGTTTCAATCGAACAGAGCAACAATGAGCTCCCACCGACACCCTTGCTTCGCTTTTGTTGGATTAAAGTTTCAGTCGAGTCGCCGCCGATCGGGTGTGCTTTGGTTCCAAATGAACAGAGCAACAGTCGAGCTCCCAGTCGACAGTCCCTTGCGTATGTTCCGTTGGATCAAAGCTCTAGTCGAGTTGCCGCCTCGACTGCTGTCGGTTTTCCTACGAACATACAGGCCACAGTCGAGACATCAACCGACTGTGGCTTGCCTCTGCTTGTAAGAAATAACCTCAGTCGAGGTGCTGCCTCGACTGATACAGTCAAAACCTGCTGTTTGTCCAAAGCAGTCGAGCTCTCAGTCGACACCTCCTTGCGTCTGCTTAGTTGAACCAAGCATTAGTCGAGGCGTCGCCTCGACTGGTATGAGTCAACCTGCTGCTCGTCAAGAGCAGTAGGTTCAAGTTGAGGCGTCACCTCGACTACCACCTTTACCCGATGCCTATGAATTACTGTTCATAGGTCTTCCATGCCAGGAATCATCTCCGGGACTTCGTGCCAAGACTCCCTATCCGGGTCTTCACTGCCAAGAGGCCATGCCTCTGGGACTTCACTGCCAAGACTCCTCGTCCGAGTCTTCACTTGACAGGACTCCACGTCCGGGTCTTCACTTCCCAAGAGGCCACACCTCCGCGACTTCACTGGCAAGACTCCTCGTCCGGGTCTTCACTTGCCAGGACTCAACATCTGGGTCTTCACTTGCCAAGAGGCCACGCCTCCAGGACTTCACTTCCAAAACTCCTCGTCCGGGTCTTCACTTGCCAGGACTCCACGTCCGGGTCTTCACTTGCCAGGACTCCATGTCTAGCATCTTGTCCTCAACCTATAAGAGATTTCCTGAAAATACATCTCAACCAACCGTATGAGATAACACATAATTATCACCTTGACTTAAACCCTTGTCAATCACCAAAAACATCATTTGGGTCTAATTGCACCAACATTCCTAACTAGGCACAGGTCGTCCCTAGCTCTGGCTAAAAATGACCAAAACCTAGCTTGTGCTCAGAAGGACACACGATTGGCTGTGTGTCCTGGCACGACCGTGCCTTTTGGCATGGCCAACCGTGTGTAAGATACCCGACTGTGTCACGGTTCTGCCATTTTTGGTGATTTCTCTTATGAAAAATTTTTGGGTTGTTCTTACATTAATTATGGGATAATTATGGTAAGATAGGTTCCATTTAAGCCTCCTAAGATAACCTAATCAAGAGATCTATAAATAGATCCCTTGATAATCTTTGGATATAGAGTTTTTCCTTAGGGTTTTCTTCATTGGTAGTCATCTTCCTTTCTCTTCTTCTCTTGTCTCCTCCGATTGGCTAGCACCAATCGAAGATAAAGGCTTGCTACTCTAGGAGTTGTCACAGGTGATCTCGACGTGGATACTGATAGAGGCAAGTCCCGTTGTTCTTGCTTGTGGTTTCAACAGATTTGAAAGAATCTCGAAGGTATAACTTCTCCTTCTTCTTTTGTGTGTTTTCATGTGATTATGCCAAAGTATGTTTTCCTGGCCCCTAAGAAATGTCTAGGATGTAATAAAAAATTATTTTATTTCCTTTATTCCATTGTGTAAAATCTCAGAATCTCCAACAACTGGTATCAATGCAATAATGTTTGTTTGGCATAGATTGCATGTTGTAGGAGAATATTTAAAGCATGTTTGATATTTTAATATACCCGTGCGATGTTTTTCTATATCATAGATTAGAATATGCATGATTCTATATATATGATATGTTTTTAACCGAAAAGGAAATATCGAGGATGCGCCTATAGACACAGAAGGTGTTGGTCGCATCGTTAGAGCCTAAACATAGACTAGCCATGCATTGGGGAATAGTTTGCGCGGTTTGCGTATCTAATTCCTAAAAGGGCATGTGCATCAATTGTTGGGCTCACGTTCACATTGGGAAATTTATTTCCTAATGTGACCTTGATTTTTCAATATTTAGATTTATTTCCTTTTATAGATGAGACCTATAATAACCTGAAATCCCTCGTGCAAATATTAGGGCTAACACCTTCTATTAATATGGTTTAACCAAAGTACTTTTTCATATTTGGGTTGTTGGACTCTCTCCAAGCCTAACATGACATCGAGCATGTTCAATTCATATGAGATTCGATATTTATTTTAAATGGTAAGGACCAGAGGTCAATTTCAAGTTTGGGTTATTGGACTCTCTCCAAGCCTAGCTTGTAAATTGGATGTGTTCAAACCATTTAAATTTGATCTCACAATTAATGGGTTGGCCTTAACCGAAAGCATTGATTTGTTGGACTCTCTCCAAGGTCAATGTGGACAGAGGTGGAATTAGGTGATATGCATTGGATGTATATATGTTAATGAGTTAACAACCTAATGTATATGTGAATATTTAATTAGTTGATAGCATAAATGATAGTTATATATTTGATATATAATGGGTGTTGTTGACGCCTAACATTATGACTATGAATGACTTGTTGGACTCTCTCCAAGGTTATTCTTAGTCATAATGGATATCAACCCACAGGGAGATAGCCTACCATATCTCGAATTCAAAGTGAGGGCTATTGAATTTGATAAAAAATAGTGGGAGTTTCTTATTAATGTAAATTGTTTGCATTACTATAAATTCATCTCTCTTATATACCTTGTTGTATGTCTAGGTACTAATTAGAACAACATGTCGACCTCCATTAATTTATGTTCTATTTTGGACAATAACAAATTAACTGGGCCAAACTTCTTGGACAGGCTTTGCAACCTGAGAATTGTTCTCAAGGCTGAAAATCTACCTTAGGTCCTTGAAGAGGATCTTCCCCAACCTCCTGCAGACAATGCATCTGGTGACCAAAAGATGGCTTACCGGAAACATGTTGCTGATTTTGAGATGGTAAGATTCATTATGTTAGAGTCGATGTCTCTTGAGTTGTAGAAGAAACATGAGCATAGTGATGCTAATACAATTGTCTTTCATCTTTGAGATTTATTCGATGAGCAGGCACGATCTGAAAGGTTCGAGTTCACCCAGCTCCTCTTTCTCTCAAAGATGCAGGAGGGTTCATTTGCAATGCAGTTTGCACTAACATTGAATAACTATATTGAGCGATTAGGATCATTAGGCTTTTTCATGAACCATGAATTAAGTATTGAGTTAATTCTTCATAATCTGACTGGTAGTTATTCACAATTTGTGATAAACTATCAGATGAATAAGATTGAGTCCACAATTCTTGCATTGATCAATATGCTCAAAACAGTGGAGTCATCTGTTGTTAAAGAATAGAAGGTGGTAATGCTAGTTGACTCCTGAAAGAAAGGTTCTAAGAGGAAGTCAAACACGAAAGCCAAAGGGAAGAAAAAGGGAAAGAAGGAAGAATTAACTCCCAAGGGCACCTACCATCATTGTGGCAAGGATGGGTATTGGAAGAGAAACTGCAAGCAGTATCTGGAGTCACTAAAGAAGAAAAAGGCATCTGATGCTCAATCTACTTCAAATATATTTGTTATTGAATGTCATATTGTTTCTTATAACACTTGGGTATTGGATACCGGGTGTGGCTCACATATATGTAATGACATAGAGGGGCTTAGGAATAGAAGAAGACTAGTTAAAGGAGAAGCTGACTAAGGTTTGGTAATGGAGGAAAAGTTGTTGCTATTTCCAAGGGTACTTATATGTTGTGACTTCTTACGGGATTAGTTTTAGAGTTGGATGATTGTTTTTATATTCATGCATTAATAAAGAACATTGTTTCTATTTCATATTTGAATAGGAAAGGTTATCATTTGACGTTTAGTAATAATTATTGTTACATTACATTAAATGGTATTCTTTATGCTAATGGAATGTTAAATAATGGAATCAACATATTAGATACATCCAACGAGATATTCAACATCAAATCAAATAGCAAACACACTAAGTTAGATAATCAGTTAATCTCGCAATTATGACATTGTCGTCTTGGCCATATAAGCAATGAAAGCATGTCCAAACTACATAAGCTTGACATTTTGGAGTCTTATGAATCAGATTCATTAGACACATGTGATTCATTCTTAAAAGGAAAGATGACTAAATTACCTTTTTATGGAAAAGGTGAACGAGCAATTGAGGTTTTGAGCCTTATACATATTGATGTTTGTGGACTAATGTCAACTCATGCCATAGGAGATTATAGCTACTTCATTACCTTTATCGGTGATTATTCACGATATGAGTATTTGTATCTGTTAAGATACAAATCTGATGTCTTTGAAAGGTTTAAAGATTTCATAAAGGAAGTAGAGAAACAACTTGGGAAAAGTATTAAAGTACTTCGATCGTATCGAGGTCTTGAGCAAAGAGTTTCAAGATTATCTAAGGGACAATGACATCTTGTCCCAATGGACTCCACCTTAAATGTCACAACATAATGGAGTGGCTAAAAGGTGAAATCGAACCTTGTTGGACATGGTTAGGTCAATGATGCAACATGCAAGTCTTCCAAAAACCTTTTGGAGTTACACACTCGAGACTGATGTTTACTTGTTAAATAGAGTCCCGACTAAGACAATATCTACCACTCCATATGAGACGTGGAATAGTAGAAACCCTCATTTATCTTATTTGAAGATATGGGGTTGTCCTGCTTATGTGAAGAGGATAGTATCACAAGATGGAGGATAAGTCTGATAAGTGTCTATTTATTAGTTACCCTAAGGAAACAAGGAGTTACCAATTCTATCATCCCTTAGAACAAATGGTGTTTGTTTCAAGGCATGTTGTATTCCTAGAGGAGTTTTTCTTACAGGAAAATAGTGGGATGAGATTGAACTAAGTGTAGTTCAAGAGACTCTGATAGACACTGAAGAGATGCCTAGTCAAGAACCACAGCTGATTACTCATTCAGATGAGGTAATAGCTGAACCTGAGAATATACCACTTTCTCATAGATCTAGTAGGACGTGTAGGATTCCTGAGAGATATTGATTTCTCATATGTGAATCTAATGACATGTTGCCCATAGAGGATGAGAAACCCACTAGTTACGAAGAGTCACTAAATAGTTCAAACAGGGATTGGTGGCTAATAGCCATGAAATTAGAAATGGATTCCATGTATGAAAACTAGGTTTAGAACTTGGTAGGCCCACCCGAAGGCATAAAGCCTATAGGGTGCAAGTTGGTTTTCAAGATGAAAACCTACATTGATGGTAATGTTATTACCTATAAAACTATATTAGTGGAAAAAGGATATCATCAAAGACAAGGTGTTGACTATGACGAAACCTTTTCACCAGTAGTTATGCTTAAATCCATTCGAATACTCCTAGCCATAGTATCCAATGGAGCCATAGTAACCTTTTCACCTTTTGGAGCTATGCTTTTCACCAGCGGCTCATTTTGATTATGAGATATGACAGATGGATGTGAAAATAGATTTCCTTAACGGAAACTTGTCTGAGGATGTATATATGATACAACATGAGGGTTTCACATCCATTGACGAGAACAAAGTATGCAAGCTTCTTTATGGATTGAAGCAAGCATCCATGAGTTGGAATATCCATTTTGATGAGGCAATCAAATAGTTTAATTTCTCACAAAATCCTGAGGAGCCTTGTGTGTATAAGAAGGTTAGTGGGAGTGTGATCGTGTTCCTAGTATTGTATATCGATGACATATTAATTATAGGAAATGATATTCCTATTTTCCAAACAGAAAGTTTGGTTATCCAAAATGTTCTCCATGAAAGTCAAGGGAGAAGCAACCTATATTTTAGGGATTAAGATCTATAGAAATAGAGTGAATCAGTTGCTTGGTCTTTCACAGTCTACATACATAAACAAAGTGCTAAAATGTTTTAATATGGAAGAATCCAAGAAAGGTTTTATTCCCATGAGGCATGGGATTCACCTTTCAAAGTCTATGTGCTCGTGCACTGAAGACGAGAGGATTTGCATGAGTCAGATCCCATATGCATTAGCTATAGGACCGATCCTGTATGCTATGTTATGTACGAGGTCCGATGTGTCATACACATTGAGCATTACGAGTAGATATCAGTCGGATCCTGGTATGGAGTATTGGGTGGCTGTAAAGACAATCCTTATGTACTTGAGAAGGACTAAGAATTTATTCTTGGTATATGGAGGAGGTGATATGGTAGGAGTGGGTATATTGATATTAGCTTCCAAACAGATAAGGATGATTCCACATCTCAGTCTGGATATATATTCATCTCGAATAGAGGTACAATGAGTTGGAAAAGTTGCAAGCAAGACACCATTGTTGATTCTACTATGGAGGTAGAGTACATTGCATCTTCCAAAATAGCAAAGAAGGCGGTCTGAATCAAGAAGTTGATTACTAAACTTTGAGTTGTTCCTAGCATTGTTGAATTATTATAGGTTTATTGTGACAACAATGGCGCCATTGCACAAGCGAAGGAACTACGGTCTCATCAGCGATCCAAGCACATACTATGCCATTTCCATCTAATCAGAGTGATAATAGGTAGAAGAGACATGCAAATAGAGAAAGTTCCCACCGATAGGAATCTTGCAGATCGCTTGATAAAGCCTCTTCCCTAAGAAAAGTTCAAGAGGCATATAGAGGACTATGGTATTAGATACCAAGGCAATTAGTTGTAGGCTAAGTGAGAGTTTGATGCAATTGAGAGGTGCCCTAAGGCAATCACCTTAGAAGTTATTAATAAAATTCACTATTTGAGTATACATTATTTATGTATTTGATTGGATCTTAAAGTCATGTACTGAAGTCCACAATACGATGTATAACATAAGAGATATTGTGATTGGATCACAATTAGTGGGTATCTCATCATGTGTAAATATGCAAGTTTTGAAACTATCCCTAGTCGATGAATTAATGAGATTGGACATCATCAATTTTGTGAGACTAGCACATGTTATGCTCCTAGGTTTATCCAAGCATTATGTACTCATTGAATAGAAGCATAGCGATGCTGAGAATGAACATGTGGATACTAGTTAAGTTAACTATCCTATTGGAGTGACTTGCTATGAGACTTCATATGGTTTTATATGTCGTTGAAGATCTCATTCTAGCTCGAGTGTGAGATTCCTTAGACTTGAGGTATTCAAGTCATCTTGGTCATGGTGCCTTATATTTTGGCTTCTTCGAAGCCATCTCAATATGAGGTGTAACTCCGAGATGATTGGGTATAAGCCAAAGTGATCGAAGGTGTTTGAATAGTCCATAGAGGATTCACCACTCCTGATAAAGAAGATGTATACCCTAAGCCTTTTGTCAGGACTGTTACTCAGAAGTCTCTTACCAGAGCAAACATGTTAAGAAGATGGTCTTCTTGGGAACATTTAAGAGTAACTTGAATCCACAGGACAAGGAAACTAACTTGGGCTAGGTGTGACGTAGTCAACCTAGTGGGGACAAACACATAGATCATGTCCTAAACCAAGTGGGTATAGGATAAGTGAAAGGAACAAGGCACAAAAAATTGAAACTGCTAAAGGGTTAAGAAACATTTTGGAGTCAATCTAGACTTTCCGGTCAATTGGGGGTCATGATTCACTGCTTAGTGCCACTCATGATCTATTCATAATTAAGGGGTTAATTTGTTGGGATGTATACTGAAAAGTCTATTTATATGAACATCTTTATTTTTGAAATAAGAATTACATGATCATTGTTTGCATATTTATAGTTATGCATATTGTCTAATACATTACATTGTAGATAACATGGCGTGTAGTGTCACACGGGAGATCATGTTATCAGTTCCTTGTAAAGTATAAGTAAAGGCTCACAACCGAGATGGTTTTGGACAAGCCATTGGCATGGTTGTAGTGTGATTTGGTATTGGTTTGTCTTGACCATAGAATCACACTAGTACACTTTGTGTGTATTGAGCAGGATCCACTTCGAGGTGATTCGATTTATTACTGACTATATAATCGAATCGGACCTATGATATAATATTGTACATGCTTTTAATCCCGATATAATAATAGGCACATATACTTAGTATTCATTTCTTTGATTTAGCAATGGGCGAGATTTATAGAGTAAATCGATAGGCTCGGTAAGTTGGGAAATGGTATTATTTATATAGTGTGTCATTGATTATAGGAGGAAACCATGTCCTATATATTAGGATGATGATGTCCCCTTGAGGAGCTCATAAGGTTCATCATGTAAACCCTGCAGGTGGACTTGGTCCGACATGATGATAAAGTTGAGTAGAACTACTCATGGAGTTAGATGTGGATTAATTAATTGTCAGTAAAATAATTAATCGACGGACATTCTAGATCATTAACACGGGGAGATAAATGTAGAAATAATATATGGAGCCCATATTAACTTATGGAGGTTGGTGAGGTAGATCAATGATAATCCTTTAGTGGAATGAATTATCATTAATGGATTGGACTTTATGTGGGCTTGATCCATTGGGTGGCCAAGATCCAACTCCTCCTCATGGTCCCTATTGTAGCCTATTAAAATCTCATGGAGCCTTAGATCCGGTGGTGGAAAATGGAACTCTAGATCCGACGGTGGAGATTAAATCTCTAGATCCGACGGTTGAGATTAAATCTCTAGATCTGACAGTTGAGATTAAATCCCTAGATCCGACGGTGGAGCTTAAAAGGAGGCTTAAGCCTAGCTCTATAAAAGGAGGCTTAAGGGGTGGGCGGCAAGGGAATTGAAGGGAGATTAGGGTTAGGGTTTGGAGTTGGCTTTAGGCTTGGGCGGCAAGGGTGATCTAGGGTTTCTCTCCTAGGGCGGGCGGCATAAGCAAGGTGAGATATTCCTTCGTCTTTTCTTCATTGTCGGTGCCACGCTCTTTCCCTCTCCTATGGCCGGCGGCACCACCCTCTTCCCCTCTTCCTTGGCCGGAGTCAAGAGCTAGGGTTTCTTCCCTTGGAGCTTTTGGCCGGCGCCCATACTCCATATTCTCTTCCTTGGCCGGCGGCAACATCAAGTCCTTTGACTTGGTGGCCGGTTCAAGATAGGAAGAAGAGTTTTGTTTTATGAACTTCCTTTGTTTGGAGTGAACAAAGAAAGGAAGATTGGTGATCTAGGAGGGTTCGACTTTTGGAAGATCGTCACCCACACGACGTCCAAAAGGAGGAAGGACATACAATAGAAGATCGAGAGGTATAATGCTTGTTTATATTCTTTTGTATTATGTCTATAATTGTTTTTCAATTATATGCATGTTGTATGTTTTGTTATCTGGCTAATTTACATGGACCCCGAATATAAACGCAAAAATCTGCGATCCATACATCGTCTATTTTGCGGCTATTTGAAGAATAGAGGTAGGTTGCTTGAACAACAAGTTTGTTCAAGTGACCACTCTAATCGAATAGCATGATAATCGAACGGTTTCTTGGGTAATCTCCTTTTGTCTAGGATTATTTTTTTTTAATTTGGGGACATAGACGGGATCGCCATGAACAAGCGACCAAGTTGAAGTGGCAAGCGAAGTTTCCTACCTTCAAGTGGTATCAGAGCCACGATTTCCGATTTTGTGTGTTTAGGATTCGGTTACTTTTATGCACTTTTCATATATTATATGTGTCGGATAATAGTAGGATGTTCATAGGTTAACTTTTTGGTTGCGGGCATAGGATCCAACTATTATGGCCATATGTGTGTATGTGATTGTATGTATGTAATTGTATATTTTTTAAATCCTCGGGGTTGATGAGGCTAGTATTAAATTTTGTAATTATGTACGACATTATTTAGCCACTCATTTTATTTTAGTTTACTTTCGATCTAGATTTCATGTACACTTCTTCATGGAGTATAGGATCGATGGATGTAAATTAAAATAGTTAGTCTCGGCTCGGATCTCCGGATGGCTTGTAAATGACGTAGGGAGGCGCAGACGAGATGGCGATACGACAGGAGGCATATTGGAGACAAAGCCATAATAGTTGGAAAATATTTCTTTTTCATATTTATTTCTTATTGTTTGATATGCATGTCGTAGGCTAAAAAATTCCTCAATTTTAAATTACTAAGTGGGAGAGGGATATTTTTATAAATTCCCACGGCCTCCATTACGATTTGACATGTGATGCAAACAAACTTGCGCATCGACTCTGAGTGTCTTCCTCCACATCGGATGAGTTTGTTTTTGGATCACAAGGTCAAATATGGTTATAGGAAATTATTAAGGAGCGTGTGTACTTCCCCATCGGAAGGCACATAACCCGAGATAATTACTTTGGTACCAAGTAATGGTGAACACTTAAATACAAATATAAGTATCCTCCCCATCGGAGTCACTGCTTTTATTTGTAGGGCTGAAGAGGAATCAACTATTAATTTTATTTGTCAAAAAGTTAGGTTGACAAGATAGTAAAATTAATGGGTAAAACCTCCTCTTACAAATGTATAATTCGTATACGTCCACACTATCATGGCATACGATATTCTCGGTGTTTTAAGGTGTTGGTTGATTTTAAAATTTTATTGTTTGAGGAATCAATAATTTTTTGAAATCTAATGTTTTGATCTATGTGATTCTTAGGTTTTTTTCAAAATGACTTTCAACCCGCTTGCTGTAATACTGAAAGAAAATAAACTTACTGGACCCAATTATGTTGATTGGAAGAGGAATCTTGACATTGTCTTGACTACTGAGGAATACAAATATGTACTCCTCGAAGAGTGCCCTCCTAAGCCTGCAGATGATTAAGGGGAAAAGGAGAAGGAGAGTTATAAGAAGTGGATTAAGGCTGATGAGATGGCACGATGTTACATTTTGGCTTCAATGTCAAATGTATTGTAACATCAGCATCAAGCCATGCCCACTGCTTATGACATGATGCTCAATCTCAAAGAGCTTTTCAGACACCAGAATCGGTCTGCGAGGCAGGAAGCCATGAGAAACTTGATGATGACCACCATGATCGAGGGAACACCCATGAGGGATCATGTTCTCAAGATAATGGCTCATTTGAATGAGCTGGAAGTCCTCAAAGCTAAGATCGATGGGGAAATCTAGGTTGATATCATTCTCTAGTCTCTACCTAGGAGTTTTGAGCAGTTTCGCCTGAATTACAACATGAACAAAAGGTTGTATTCGTTGGCGGAGCTTCTGACAGAACTCTAGGCGGCAGAGGGGCTTTTTCATCACAGTGCTCAAGCACAGGCCATGGTTGCCCAAAAGGTTTCTACTTCTAAGCCGAAAGGCAAGAAGAAGAAGAAACAAGCTAGGGCAAAGGTGTCAGGAGGAACTCAGGGAGGAGTGAAGTAGCCGAAATGCAAGTGCTTCACTTGCGAGCAGACTGGACACTGGAAGAAGGACTGCCCCAACCAGAAGTAGAACAAAGTTATATCTTTTGGTCTTGTCGTTGAAATATGTTTAGCGGTGTTATCTACCGACACCTGGTGTGTAGATACGGGAGCCACTGATCATGTCTGCAATACTTTGCAGGGGTTCTAGGAAACTAGACGATTAGCTGAATGGGAGATTACCATCTACTTAGATGATGCTACGAAGGTAGAGGCTGTCGAAGTGGGAGATGTTTATTTGTCTTTTGAGAGGAATAAAATTTTGGTTCTTAAAAAATGCCTTTATGTACCTTTATTTAGAAAGAATTTGATTTCGGTTTCTAAATTATTTAAGGATGGATATTTTATTTCTTTTAATTGCAGGGTTGTTATAAAAAGGAATAGGGAGATTATTTTTTCTGGAGCATTGATAGGAAATTTGTATACACTCGAACCAAAATCTACCACGATGCAAATGTTGGTGCAGGGGCACCTAAGTCGAACCTGTATTTTGATTATGGCAAAAGATGCAAAGTCAAGGATATATCATTATCTCACGAGCTGAATCGAGTGTGCAGAAAAGTGCTAAAGCTGAAGCTGAAGGCCAGCGACACCCAGAGGAAGCCGCGGTGGTCGGGCGACACTCGAGTGACTTCGGAGGGAGCCGAAGGAATCGAGTGGAAGGCCAAAAGAGAAAGCGACGCAGTAAGTATCGAGGTAAGCTCGTGTGTGTGAGCGTAAGTGAGGTCATATCCCCTTACGGGGATGGTCTTAAGCGTAAATCCGACCAAAGACATCCCATCGATGGTCTAGGTCGAGATCGGACGATCGACGATCATCGAAATTATGTTTTTGTTGAGCTAACTTTGACTTGCAGCAAGCATCAGTCGACTGCCAGCTTGGAGGACTCGACTGTCGTCAATCAGTCGACTGCCGGAGTTCAACACTCGACTGATGCTGCCATCAGTCGACTGATGATGGCCATCAGTCGACTGATGGTCAATGATCAGCTTCGAGGAGTCAAGGCTTATCACCCCATTTCAAGGAGGTTTTGTGTCCATTTGTGATTGGTTGAAGACCCATTCGATGAGGGGCTCAAAGGCTATAAAAGGAGGGCATGTCTTAGGGTTTTTCATCAATTAAAAAGCTTCCAAGTGCTTCTGATACGCTCCGACTCTCCGACATCCCTACGACGAAGCGCTGTCGAAACGACGACTAGAGCTTCAACCTCCATCCTTTGAAGTCGTCGGTAACGAAAGTTTGAATAATATTTCAGTTTTTATAAGTTGTTCTTATTTCGAGCTTTAAATCATATCAAGGAGAGGGGGAGTGTCCATCTACCTTGAGCTTTTATCATCCTGTATATCCATCTAACTCCTACCTCCAACGAGGAGGAGCTTTTTAGTAGTTTTCCCTCTGTAGGTGGTCAAGGACCACTAGGCCCTTGGAGTAGTAGCCTTCGGCTACGAACCAAGTAAAACCTTTGTGTCTATTGTCTCTATTTTTGTTTTTATCTTCCGCTGTGTCTACTCGCGTTTTAACGAAAAATTTCTATCGCTATTCACCCCCCCCTCTAGCGATCCGATCGATCCAACAATTGGTATCAGAGCCGGGGGCGCTCAGATTCGGTGCAACCACTGATCGAGCATTTTTATTTTCGTATTTATCGTTTTAAGATTTCTCCCACACTACTAATCCAAGATCAAGTCTTGGTACATAGTTTTTGGTTGTGTTTTTGCAAGTATTAATCGCATTCGGAGTACATCACGATCAAACGAGCATAACTTTTGCTACAAGTGGACTCACGAAACAATCTACCCACCAAATAGAAGCTCTCTAAGAGATCTACACTTCTTATGGGGCTTTACCCCGTAACAAGCTGTTTTTATCCCCAAAAAATGACGTTTAGTATCCTTTCAGGGACATCGAAGGTTGTGAGTACTTACTTTTTGTTTAGTTTCTTATCTCTTTGTTTAACTTTCTATTTCTCGTGTGTTTCCTTTCATTTTCCGCACCACTAATCCAAGACTCGAGTCTTGGTAAGTTTTTTTTTGTTTTTTTTGTGTGTGCAAGTTTTTCTTTATGGCCCACATTGAGGGGTACAGCACCACCCGACCTCCGTTCTTTAGCGGAGATGATTTCCGTTACTGGAAAGGTTGGATGGAGTGTTTTCTAAAAACACAAGTCGAGTCTTGGATAATCATCCAAACCGGTTTTGCTCTACCCACCAATGATCAAGATGAGCCCTTGGATTTCAACAAGTGGACCAATGCAACCAAGAGGCAAATCGAAGCCGATGCAAGAGCAACCCAAATATTGCAATGCGGTTTGTCTAAGGAAGAGCTCAACCGCATCGGACCCTTCATCTGCGCAAAAGATTTGTGGACAAAACTCATAGAACTACACGAAGGGACTAATGACGCGAAGTTAAGTAAGCGTGACTTACTACTTAATAAATTGTATAACCTAAAAATGCAGGAATGTGAGACGGCAACGCAACTACACGCCCACGTCTAGGACATTGTCAACAGATTGCACACCATCGGACATATGGTCGAAAACCGCGACCTCCTAAGGTACGTTCTTAATTCATTTCCTAGGACTACCTTGTGGGCATCCATGGTTGATGCCTACAAGGTCTATAAGGACCTTTCAAAGCTTAGGTTAGACGAATTATTTTCCGAGTTTGAACTTCACGAGCAAACTAACATGGTCCGGGCTGAGAGAGGTATTGCTCTACTTGCAGGACAAAGAAGCAAGCCACCTACTAGGCAAGTAGATGAACTCGAACCCGAAGACGAATCGGAGTCTGAATCGGAAAAAATGGAAGCAATAGTGAACGTAGTGCGGAAGATCGTTCGGAGGGAAAGGAGGCTATTAAAGAATCAAAAGAGGGCACAATTAAAATCAAATAAAAAGAAGGCTTTTCATGCAACATGGGACAACGAAGAAGGCGGCGGCATAGCATGCATGGCAAGACCCGAAGAGTCCGAGTCAGAGTCTGAATCCGAATCCAACACCGACTCCGAACTCGAGGACTATTTCGAGAAGCAACTCAAAGCTGAATCGAAAGATAAAATTAAGGTTAGCCGCTCACTAATTCATATGCTTTACAATACGATTAAATTGCTAACTAGAAAATTAGCTAAATCCGAGTCTATAGTCGAGTCCTTGGTTGAGGAGGTTGAAACCCTCAAACAAGAGACACCCCTAAACTCTTCGACTAGTCAAGTTCAAGAGGAGAACTCAACTCGAGTTGAAAAACTCGAAGAAGAGAACTCTCTCTTGAAAGGGCAAGTCCAAGAGCTCGAAGCTCGGTTGAACAAGTTCTCGACGGGGTCCAAGAATCTTAACCGACTTCTTGGAACTCAGAGAGCCGTGTACTGTCAGAGTAGACTACTCAAAGACTACGAATATATCTTACATGTCTATCATAAACCGTAGTCATCATCGAGTCCAAGCGTGGGTCCCAAAAACTTTATTAAACTCACATATAAGGACCAATAGGTTTTGGATTCCCAAGGATCAAGTTCATTACTTAACCAGACCATATCGGTTCAATGATCCAGGGGGAGCTAATACCAAAATAGTATATCCGATAACCTAAACCTCTTATTTCTTTTAGAATGGTTATATAGGACTATAACTCGTCAATTCTTGATAACATAGTACCAGGACGCGGCGAGATGATAGTACGCTAGGAAAGCGAAGTCTTGTGTATTCGGGCTAGATAAGGCGTATCTAGTTCGGTGCACTTGACCGAGTGAAACTAGCTGAAGCTACCTCGCCGTATCCTATACTAGTTAGACCAGGAAGTGGTCTTAGGTGAGTCAAGTTACTACTTTCTCAAAATTGGCTTTGTATAAGGAAGTGGTCATTTTTCCGATCAAAGAAGGCCCCTGTGCCTCGCCACGACCTATAAGCCAAGATCTTGAAAAGGTGACTTGATGAGCTTAGGATCAAATCCGAATCTAACGCAAGGTTGACAAGTTTCAAATCATTAAAACTTAATCAAGATAAAATTGGAATCATCTCACACAACATATAAGGTGACCAATTCTAAGACACTTAGAATGAGTGAGATGAATAAGGAACAAGTTCAATTTACATAATCTTTTCAAAAATGTTATCTATTTTTCAAACTATCGAGCTTAAACGTGTACTTATACTTGGACAAAATTCTAAATATACAACCTTCTAGGTCAATGTTTAGCGCCCCCTAACTCTTCTGTACCATATATATTTGATTAAGGGGGAGAGCAAACTAACTCTAAGGGTTTTATATATTTTCAAAAGTTATTAGCATATAAGTATTGTGGAACTCAAAGCTAATTTTATAAGTATTTTGAAAATCAAACTTAGTTTCCAAAAACTTTCATTGTTGGTGTAGAGGGCTATACCTTGAACCAAATTAAATCAAGACACATGCTTGGACTCTTGTTAGATAATCTTTATGCATGCTACCTTTTCTATTAAAAAACCCCTACTTTTAAAAAAAAACCCTACTTTTTATAAAAAAACCCCACACTTTTTTTTGATTCATGGCAAAAGGGGAAGAAGAGCATAAGTTAAGGGGGAGAATAAAATATAAATTTTTGAAAATTAAAACTTTTTTTTTAAAACTCACCGATGGTTAAGAGGGAGTTCACTACAAATGAGCGTAACGTTTATCTTACTCATTTTCTGGTTTATATTTTCCCTTAACTTTGTGTAAATTTTCCATAGGATCAAAAAGGGGGAGATTGTTGGTGCAGGGGCACCTAAGTCGAACCTGTATTTTGATTATGGAAAAAGATGCAAAGTCAAGGATATATCATTATCTCACGAGCTGAATCGAGTGTGCAGAAAAGTGCTAAAGTGCTAAAGTGTGAAGGCTAGCGACAGGGCAACACTCGAGTGACTTCGGAGGGAGCCGAAGGAATCGAGTGGAAGGCCAAAAGTGAAAGCGACGCAGTAAGTATCGAGGTATGCTAGTGTGTGTGAGCGTAAGTGAGGTCGTATCCTCCTTACGGGGATGGTCTTAAGCGTAGATTCGACCAAAGACATCCCATCGATGGTCTAGGTCGAGATCGGACGATCGACAATCGTCGAAATTATGTTTTTGTTGAGCTAACTTTGACTTGCAGCAAGCATCGATCATTGCCCGACGGAGGACTCGACCGTCAATCGATCATTGTCGGAGTTCAACACTGATCGGCCATCGATCGCCATCGGTCGGATCGATGATGGCCATCAGGTCTATCACCCCATTTCAAGGAGGTTTTGTGTCCATTTGTGATTGGTTGAAGACCCATTCGATGAGGGGCTCAAAGGCTATAAAAGGAGGGCTTGTCTTAGGGTTTTTCATCAATTAAAAAGCTTCCAAGTGCTTCCGATACGCTCCAACTCTCCGACATCCCTACGACGAAGCGCTGCCGAGACGATGACTAGAGCTTCAACCTCCATCCTTTGAAGTCGTCGGTAACGAAAGTTTGAATCATATTCCAGTTTATAAGTTGTTCTTATTTCGAGCTTTAAATCATATCAAGGAGAGGGGGAGTGTCCCTCTACCTTGAGCTTTTATCATCTTGTGTATCCGTCTAACTCCTACCTCCAACGAGGAGGAGCTTTTTAGTAGTTTGCCCTCCGTACGTGGTCAAGGACCACTAGGGCCTTGGAGTAGTAGCCTTCGGCTACGAACCAAGTAAAACCTTTGTGTCTATTGTCTCTATTTTTGTTTTTATCTTCCGCTGTGTCTACTCACGTTTTAACCAAAAATTTCTATCGCTATTCACCCCCCCCCCTCTAGCGATCCGATCGATCCAACAGCAAATAGAAGTGAATAACTCATCTTCTAATTCCAATAGGAGAAAAGAACTTTCGAAGATGAACCAAACATATCTTTGGCATCTAAGGCTTGGTCATATTAACCTAAGCAGAATTCAAAGGATGATAGCTGATGGACCTCTGAGTTCATTAGAGGTGGAAGACTTCCCAACCTGCGAGTTCTGCTTAGAAGGTAAAATGACAAAGAGGGCTTTCAAGGCCAAGGGGTATAGAACCAAAGATGTGTTGGAATTGGTTCATTCTGATTTGTGTGGTCCTATGTCTATCCAGGCAAGAGGAGGCTTTGAGTATTTTGTCTCTTTTATAGATGATTATTCAAGGTATTGATACATTTACTTGATGCGCCACAAGTCTGAATGCTTTGACAAGTTCAAAGAATTCAAGGATGATTTGGAGAAACATCAAGGTAAAAGTATCAAGACACTATGATCTAATCGTGGTCGTGAGTACCTCTTAGGAGAGTTTAAGAATTACTTATCAGAGGCTGGGATTCAATCCCAATTGTTTGCACCTGGCACACCCCAGCAGAATGGTGTAGCAGAGCGAAGGAATAGGACTCTTATGGACATGGTTAGATCGATGATGAGTTATTCTGAGTTACCAAATTCGTTTTGGGGATATGCTCTAGATACGGTAGTATATATTCTGAACTTGGTTCCATCTAAATCAGTGCCTTCTACTCCTATAGAATTGTGGACTAGGCGAAAGCCTAGTCTGAGACATATTCAGATTTGGGGGAGTCCAGCACATTTGCTGAAGACAGATGCTAGTAAGTTGGAACCTCATACAAAAGTCGCATGTTCGTTGTCTATCCTAGAGGAACGAAAGATGGTTTGTTTTATAGTCCTAGAGATTAGAGGGTGATCGTCAGCACGAAAGCCAGATTTCTAGAGGAAGACTATGTGATGAACCACAAGCCCATGAGTAAGATTGTTCTGGAGGAATTGAAAGAGGAAGTCACTTCTTCATTACCACTGGTACAAGAGGATATACCACAAGTCACTACACCGCGTGTCACAGAGGACACACAGGTAATACCTCGTTGTAGTGGGAGGGTTGTTAGACAGCATGAGAGATTCATTTTTTTGGGAGAATCTTTTGATTTGATCCCTGGAGAACATGAACTTGACCCCTGGACATATGACGAGGCAATCCAAGATAAAGATGCAGTATCTTGGCAAAGTGCGATGAATTCTGAGATAGAATCTATGGATTCAAATCAGGTCTGAGAGCTAGTAAAACCACCCAATGGTGTAAAAACCATTGGATGCAAGTGGATCTACAAAAGAAAGAGAGGTATAGACGAGAAGGTTGAGACCTTCAAAGAAAGGCTTATTGCGAAGGGGTATACTCAGAAAGAGGGCATCAATTTTGAGGAGACTTTTTCGCCGGTAGCCATGCTTAAGTCAATCCGAATTCTCTTATGGAGTCAAGACATCTTTCCTTAATGGAGGTCTTGAGAAAAATATCTATATGAAAGAACCAGAGGGATTCATTGCAAAGGTTAAAGAGCATCTTGTGTGCAAGCTTAATCGGTCCATTTATGGATTGAAGCAATCTTCGAGGTCTTGGAACATCCGCTTTGATGAGGTAATCCAGTCTTATGGATTAATTCAAAGTCTGAATAAGTCTTGTGTATACAAGAGATGTAACAGAAACATAGTGGTATTTCTTGTACTATGCGTAGACGATATTTTGTTAATTGGCAACAATGTCAAGGTGTTATCGGACGTAAGGGTATGATTGTCCAAACAGTTTGATATGAAGAACTTGAGAGAAGTGGGATATATCCTTGTGATCATGGTTATAAGGGATTGCAAGAAAAGATGTTGTGCTTATCTCAAGCTTCATACATAGACACAATTATGGATCGTTTTAGGATGCAAAACTCTAAGAAAGGTTTTCTACCTTTCAGGAATGGAGTTCCTTTATCTAAGGAGATGTGTCCTAGAACATCTAAGGAGATAGAGGAGATGAAGGCAGTTCCTTATGCTTCGACAGTAGGAAGCCTCATGTATGCGATGCTATGTACGAGATCGGATATCTGCTTTATCGTGGGCATGATTAGTAGATATCAGAGTAATCCAGGATAGGGACATTGGACTACGATAAAGCATATATTAAAGTACCTGAGAAGGACTAGGGATTATATGCTAGTTTACCAGGTAGACCAATTACTCCCTATGGGTTACACAGATTCCGACTTCCAATCAGACAGGGATAACAGTAAGTCTACCTTAGGTTTTGTGTTTACTTTGGGAGGTGGAGCCATTGTATGGAGGAGTGTCAAGCAGAAATGCATGGCGGACTCCACCATGGAAGATGAGTATGTGGCGGCCTCTAAGGCGGCCAAAGAAGTTGTGTGGCTCAGGAACTTCTTGATGGACTTGGATGTGATTTCTAGTTTACCAAGAACTATAACAATTTATTGTGATAATAGTGGTGCAGTTGCAAAATCGAAGGAACCACGAGCCCATAAGGCAAGTAAACACAGAGAGCGCAAGTATCACCTAATACGAGAAATGGTAAAGCGAGGAGAAGTTGTTGTGACCAAGATTGCATCGGAGGATAACCTGACATTTCCTTTCACTAAGGCCCTTCCGGCAAGAGCTTGTAATAGGCATGTGGAGGGAATGAGAATCAGATGTATGGCAGTTTAAGGACAGCATTGTATTTTAGTATAAGTGGGAGATTATTGGGATGTATATTGAAAAGTCTATCTTTTGTATGAACATCTTTATTTTTGAAATAAGAATTACATGATCATTGTTTGCATATTTATAGTTATGCATATTGTCTAATATATTACATTGTAGATAACATGGTGTGTAGTGTCACACGAGAGATCATGTTATCAGTTCCTTATAAAGTATAAGTAAAGGCTCACAACCTAGATGGTTTAGGACAAACCATTGGCATGGTTGTAGTGTGATTTGGTATTGGTTTGTCTTGGCAATAGAATCACACTAGTACACTTTGTGTGTATTGAGCAGGACCGACTTAGAGGTGATTCGATTTATTGCTGACTACATAATCGAATCGGACCTCAGATATTATGTTGTACATGCTCTTAATCCCGATATAATAACGGGCACATATACTTAGTATTCATTTCTTTGATTTACCAATGGGCGAGATTTATAGAGTAAATCGATAGACTCGGTAAGTTGAGAAATGATATTATTTATATGGTGTGTCGTTGATTATAGGAAGAAACCGTGTCCTATATATTAGGATGATGATGTCTCCTTGAGGAGCTCATAAGGTTCATCATGTAAACCCTGCAGGTGGACTTGGTCCGACATGATGATAAGGTTGAGTGGTACTACTCATGGAGTTAGATGTTGATTAATTAATTGTCAGTAAATTAATTAATCGACCGACATTCGAGATCTTTAACACGGAGAGATAAATGTAGAAATAATATATGGAGCCCATATTAACTTAAGGGGGTTGGTGAGGTAGATCAATGATAATCCTCTAGTGAAATGAATTATCATTAATGGATTGGACTTTACGTGGGCTTGATCTATTGGGTGGCCAAGATCCAACTCCTCCTCATCGTCCCTATTGTAGCCTATTAAAACCTCATGGAGCCTTAGATCCGGTGGTGGAAAATGAAACTCTAGATCAGACGGTGGAGATTAAATCTTTAGATATGACGGTTGAGATTAAATCTCTTGATCCGATGGTTGAGATTAAATCCCTAGATTCGACGGTGGAGATTAAAAGGAGGCTTAAGCCTAGATCTATAAAAGGAAGCTTATGGGGTGGGTAACAAGAGAATTGAAGGGAGATTAGTGTAAGGGTTTGGAGTTGGCTTTAGGCTTGGGCGGCAAGGGTGATCTAGGGTTTCTCTCCTCGGACTGGCGGTATAAGCAAGGTGAGATCTTCCTTCTCCTTTTCTTCATTGTCGGCGCCACCCACTTTCCCTCTCCTTTGGCCGGTGACACCACCCTCTTCCCCTCTTCCTTGGCCGGCGGCATGAGCTAAGGTTTCTTCCCTTGGAGCTTTTGGCTAGTGCCCATACTCCATATTCTCTTCCTTGGCCGGTGGCAACATCAAGTCCTTTGACTTGGTGGCCGGTTCTAGATAGGAAGAAGACTTTTGTTTTATGATCTTCCTTTGTTCGGAGTGAACAAAGAAAGGAAGATTGGTGATCTAGGAGGCTTCGACTTTTGGAAGATCGTCGCCCACACGACGTCCAAAAGGAGGAAGGACATACAATAGAAGATTGCGAGATATAATGCTTGTTTATATTCTTTTGTATTATATCTTTAATTGTTTTTCAATTATATGCATGTTGTATGTTTTATTATGTGGCTAATTTACTTGGACCCCAAATACAAACGCAAAAACCGGCGATCCGTACATCGTCTATTCCGCAACTATTCGAAGAATAGAGTTAGGTTGCTTGAACAATAAGTTTGTTCAAGTGACCACTCTAATCAAATAGCATGATGATGGAACGGTTTCTTGGGTAATCCCTTTTTGTCTAGGATTATTTTTTTTTTAATTTGGGGACGTAGACGGGATCGCCATGAACAAGTGACCAAGTTGAAGTGGGAAGCGAAGTTTCCTGCCTTCATAATTATGAATGTCTAACATAACCAGGAACCTATTGAGTCACACACACTACGGGTAATCTCGAAATGTAAAACAAGTTTGAGAATGAGATTCTCGATGAGAGAGGATATACCTGGTTGGACCAGGCTAAGGGGGTGCGAAACTGAGGATATGAAAACTCTTATGGCCTTGTCGGACTTAGCATAGTCATATAGCACCTAAACGAACTCAAATGGACCATATAGAGCTTCACACGACCATCCTTAACTAGGCCCGGGCCATGCCTGGCTCGGGCCAAAAATATCCAAAACTTGGGTTGTGGCTAGAAGGTCGTGTGTCCTAGCACGACCAACCGTGTGTAAGACACACGACCGTGTAGCGATTTCATTATTTTTGGTGATTTCGCTTTTGGAAATTTCTTGGGTTGTTCTTACCTTTATTATGGGATAATTATGATAAGATAGGTTCCATTTAAGCCTCCTAAGATAACCTAATCAAAAGATCTATAAATAGATCCCTTTATAATCTTTGGATATAGAGTTTTTCCTTAGGATTTTCATCCTTTGTAGCCATCTTCCTCTTTCTTCTTCTCTTATCTTCGTCGATTAGCTAGCACCAATCAGAGACAAAGGCTTGTTGCTCTAGGAGTTGTCTCAGGTGATCTAGACATGGATACTGAGTGAGTCAAGGTCGGTTGGTCTTGCTTGTGGGTTCGATGGATTCGAAAGAATCTCGAAGGTATAACTTCTCCTTCTCCTTTTGTGTGTTTTTATGTGATTATGCCAAAGCAAGTTATCCTAGCCCTATGGGATGTTTGGGATGTAATAAAAAATTATTTTATTTGCTTTATTCCGGTGCACAAGATCCCAGAATCTCCAATAGTATGGATACTTAGCAAGGAAAAGTCCAAGAGTGAAGTCTTGGTAAAGGAAAGTCCAAATATGGATATTTGGCAAAAGGAAAAGTCCAAGGGTGTAGTCTTGGCCACAGAAGTCTAGGGGTGTATACTTGGAGGTGAAATCCAAATATAGATATTTGCCAAAAAAAACTCCAAGGGTGTAGTCTTGGCCACTTATGTCCAAGTGTGTAGTTTCGACTGTGAAAGTCCAAGAATTGAGGCTTAGAAATGGAGTAGTCCCAAAGGCATGACCTCTTGGCAAAGGAGATCCGGTTATCATGACATAGCCAATGGAAGTACCTAAAGGCTAACATGAAGGGTGAAAAAGTTGTGGAGGACTCGAATGGACCTTAAGGGTGTGAGGCTGATGGAGCTGGCTAGAAGACTTAGGTATAGGCTAAGGGTGACTATCAAATATGAGGAGATCATACTTGGGTTAAACCTCATGTTTGAGGTTTACCAGCCGACTAATGGCTTTGTCCAGTTGACCGGTCGAGTGTCCGCCACTCAGAGGCTCAGTTGACTCCGAGCAATCAACTAGGGTTATGACCCAGTCGACTGGTCTAGTAGTCAACTGGTATAGTAGTCGGCTGAGGCTCGATTGTTGACTGTGACTTTGGTAGCTAACTGCTAGGGATTTAGCAATCGATTGGAATTAAGTCGTCAAGGCAGAGAATATTTGGCAGTCGACTGCTAGCTTATATCAGTTGACTGGTACCTATGGCAGTCGACTACTAGGTCAGGGCAGTAGTTTGTTTGACTTAATCTGAAGTGGATTAAGCCATTGTGAGATAATGGTACAATGACCAGTTGTCTTCTGGGTAATAGAAGTTGATTGGAAGGTGAAAATTATTGGTGCAATAGGCACCGGGTCAATGTTTACTAGACTCGAGTAGTGTTTTGATGTTTATCAATACAGTTAGATATGGTTTGATCATATGTTGACCATATGACAAGTGGATGTTTGGGATATCCAAAGTCATATGAGGGAGATTATTAGAGGGAGATTGTTGGAGCAATTAAACTTCATGTCATGGTTGACCAGAATCGAGTGAGACTCGAGGGGAAGTCCAAGAATAGTCTTGGCATGGAACGTCCAAGCATGGTCTTGACATCGAAGTCCAAGTTTGGATACTTGGCATGGAAAGTCCAAGAATGGTGTTGGAATGGAAAGTCCAAGCATGGTCTTGGCATGGAAGTCCAAGATTGAATATTTGGCATGGAAAGTCCAAGAATGGTCGTGTCATGGAAAGTCCAAGCATGGTGTTGGCACGGAAGTCCAAGTTTGGATACATGGCATGGAAAGTACAAGTTTGTAGGCATGTCCACATAAGTTCAAGTGTTTAGTTTTGACGGTGAAAGTCCAAGCATTGAGGCTTGGCAATCAGAAAATCTAACGGTGAGGGTTTGGCAGCGTGAAGTCGAAGCATGTAGTCTTGGTGGCATAAGTTCAAATGAACCTTGGCAAAGTAGATTTTGTTAGCATGACATACCAAATGGAAGCACCTGAAGGCTAACACGAAGGGTGAACGAGTCGTTGAGGACTCGGATGGAGCTTGAGGGTGTGAGACTAATGGAGGTAGCTAAAAGGCTTAGGTCTAGGCTAAGGGTGGTCGATCAATTATAAGGAGATCATACTTCAGTTAAACCTCATGTTTGAGGTTTACTAGTCGACCAGAGTTATGGACTAATTGACTAGCCTAGTGCATGACACTTGGGAGCCTAGTTTGACTTGAGCAATCAACTAGGATTATGACCAGTCGACTGATTGTGTAGTCGACTGAAGCTCGACTACAATCTGTGGCTCTGGCAGTCAATTGCTAGTGTTTTGCAGTCAACTGGCAACTAGCGGTCGACTTCTAGGATTGAGTAGTTGACTGGTCATAGGTAACCACGACACAGATTATTTGGCAATTGACTCCTAGCTTATAGCAGTCGGTTGGTATAAGCTCGACTACTATTTGTGGCTCTAACAGTTGATTAATTGATAGGGTTTAATAGTCAACTGACAACTAGTGGTCGAATTCTAGGGTTGAGTAGTCGGTTGGTCATAGGTGGCTAGTGCACAGATTGTTTGGCAGTCAACTGTTGGCTTATAGAAATCGGCTGGTGCCTATAGTAGTCGACAACTAGGTCAGGGCAATCGATTGTTCAACTTAATTTGACATGTATTAAGACGTTGTGAGACAACGGTATGTAACCAGTTAACTGCTGCGTAAGAGTAGTTGACTGAACGATAGAAAATTAGCCCAAGCAGAATATAAAAGGAGCTCAACAAGGAGGTTAAAGCAAGTCGGTTCTTGGAGTTCTTGAAGGGGATTTGCTGTTGCATTCCAGTCCTCCTAAGCATCTCAAAGCAAACAAAAGATCATGCATTCAAAAGCTCACTTGTAAAGTGTTGTAATTTAATTTCATTCATTTCCTTTGTATTTGGTTATTGATTCTTATTTTAACTCCATTGTAAGAGGTTTTTCCACATCTGGTGTTATTCCAAGAAGAAGAAGATTTAGTGGTGGTGTGCATCACTAGAGCTCGACTGTGGAGTTGGAACAAGGGTTCCAAACCATATTAAATCGATTATGTGTTTGTCTTTGTATTGCTTTGTATTTGTGCTTTGTATTCTACTGTACACTAATCATCTTGGTTGCTTGTGCATTGCGATCCCATCTACATCTCCGGATTTAAAAAATTAATCCTTGACGAAGAGGGATTACCCAAGCAACTAATCCATCATCGTGCTATTCGATTAGAGTGGTCACTTGAACAAACTTGTTGTTCAAGCAACCTACCTCTTTTCTTCAATAAGCCGCGGAATAGACGATGTACGGATCGCCGATTTTTGTGTTTATCTTCGGGGTCCAAGTAAATTAGCCACATGCAATTACATACATCATACAAAGAAACAAAAAGAAACCAAAACAAGAATTATACCTCTTGTTTACCACAAGGTCTTCTATTTTATGTCATTCCTCCTTTTGGACGTCGTGTGGGCGACGATCTTCCAAAAGTCGAAGCCTCATAGATCACGTTCTTCTCTTCCTTTCTCACTCCAAACAAAGGGAAGAATAAAATAAAACTTTTTCTCCTATCTAGAACTGACCACCTAGCCACCTTGCTTGGTGGTTGCCGCCGGCCAAGGAGAGGAACAAGGAGCGTCGGCCAACCTTGAAGAAAGGTTACCACTGGCCAAAAGAGAGATAGAAAGAGGGATGAGTCGCCGGCCAACCTAGAGAGAGAGAGGGAGGCACCGCCCAAAAGGATGGAAAAGAGAGGAGAGTCCTAAGGTTGTCGGCACCCACAAGGAGAAACCAAAACCCTAGCTCACCTCCAATCCTTGCTTGCCGCCCAAGCCACTCAAGCCAACTCCAAAAACCCTAACTCTAATGGATTATCTCACCGCCCAATCCCTAAGCCCTCCTTTTATAGAGCTAGGCTTAAGCCTCCTTTCAATCTCCACCGTCGAATCTAGAGATTTAATCTCCACCGTCGGATCTAGAGATTTAATCTCCACCGTTGGATCTAGGCTTCATGAGGGTTTTAATAGGCTACAATAGGGACCATGAGGAGGAGTTGGATCTTGGCCACCCAATGGATCTAGCCCACATAAAGTCCGATCCATTAATGTTAATCCATTCCATGAGAGGATTATCATTGATCTACCTCACCAACCCCATAAATAAATATGGGTTCCATATATTAATTGTACAAATATCTCCCCATGTTTAAGATATCGAATGTCCATCAATTAATTAATTTACTGACAATTAATTAATCAACATCTAACTCCATGAGTAGTACCACTCAACCTTATCATCATGGTGGACCAAGTCCGCTTGCAAGGTTTACATGATGAACCTTATGAGCTCCTCAAGGGGACATCATCATCCTAATATATAGGATACGGTTTCCTCCTATAATTAACGGCACACCATGTAAATAATATCATTTCTCAACTTACCGAGTCTATCGATTTAATCTATAAATCTCACCCATTGGTAAATCAAAGAAATAAATACTAAGAACATGTGCCCATTATTATATCAGGATTAAGAGCATGTACACCATAATATCTGAGGTCCGATTCAATTATGTAGTCAGCAATAAATTGCATGAGCTCTAAGTCAGTCCTGCACACACCACATAAAGTGTACTAGTGTAATTCTATGGTCAAGACAAACCAATACCAAATTACACTACAACTATACCAATGGTTTGTCCAAAACCATCTCGATTGTGAGTCCTTACTTATACTCTACAAGGAACTGATAACATGATCTCCCGTGTGACACTACACACCATGTTATCTACAATGTAATGTATCATACAATATACATAACCATAAATATTCAAACAATGATCATGTGATTCTTATTTCAAAAATCAAGATGTTCATACAAAAGATAGACTTTTCAGTATACATCCCAACAATCTCCCACTTATACTAAAAGACTATGTTGTCCTCATACTGTCATACATCTGATTCCCATTCCCTCCACATGCCTATCAAAAGCTCTCGTTGGAAGGGCCTTAGTGAAAGGATCTGTCAGGTTATCCTCTGATGCAATTATGACTACAACAACTTCTCCTCGCTTTATGATTTCTCGTATTAGGTGGTACTTGCGCTCTATGTGTTTACTTGCCTTATGGGCTCGTGGTTCATTCGAGTTTGCAACTGCACCACTGTTATCACAATAAATTGTGATAGTTCTGGGAAAACCAGGAATCACATCCAAGTCCATCAAGAAGTTCCTGAGCCATACAGCTTCTTTGGCTGCCTCAGAGGCTGCTACATACTCAGCTTCCATGGTAGAGTCCGTCACACATTTCTGCTTGACACTCCTCCATACAATGGCTCCACCTCCCAAAGTAAACACAAAACTTGAGGTAGGCTTACTGTTATCCATCTCTGATTGGAAGTCAAAATCTGTGTAACCCACTGGGAGTAATTGATCTGCCTGGTATACTAGCACATAATCCCTAGTCCTTGTCAGGTACTTCAATATATGTTTTACCGCAGTCCAATATCCCTCTCTTGAATTACTCTGATATCTGCTAACCATGCCCACGACAAAGTAGATATCCGGTGTCGTACATAACATAGTATACATGAGGCTTCCTACTAGCGAAGCATAAGGAACCACCTTCATCTCTTCTATATATTTTGATGTTCTAGGACATATCTCTTTAGATAAAGGAACTCCATACCTGAAAGGTAGTGAACCTTTCTTGGAGTTCTGCATGCTAAAACGAGCCAAAATGGTGTCTATGTATGAAGCTTAAGATAAGCACAACATCTTTTTCCTGTGATCCCTTATGACCTCGATCCCAAGGATGTGTCCCACTTCTCTCAAGTCCTTCATATCAAACTGTTTGGACAACCATACTCTTACATCTAATAACACCTTGACATTATTGCCAATTAACAAAATGTCATCTACGTATAGTACAAGAAATACCACTATGTTTTCGTCACATATCTTATATACACAAGACTCATCCAGACTTTGAATAAATCCATAAGACTGGATTACCTCATAAAAGCAGATGTTTCAAGATCTCGAAGCTTGCTTCAATCCATAAATGGACTGATTAAGCTTGCACACAAGATGCTCTTTGCCCTTTGTAATGAATCCCTCTGGTTGCTCCATATAGATGTTTTCCTCGAGACTTCCATTAAGGAAAGCTATCTTGACATTCATCTGCCACACCTCATAATCCATATGAGAAATAATGCATAAGAGAATCCGGATAGACTTAAGCATGGCTACCGGCGAAAAGGTCTCCTCATAATCGATACCCTCTTTCTGAGTATACCCTTTCGCAACAAGCCTTGCTTTGAAGGTCTCAACCTTCCCATCTATTCCCCTTTTTCTTTTGTAGATCCACTTGCATTCAATGGTTTTTACACCATTGGTTAGTTCTACTAGCTCCCAGACCTAATTTGAATCCATAGATTCTATCTCAGAATTCATCACACTTTGACAAGATACCGCATCTTTATCTTGGACTGCCTCGTCATATGTCCAGGGATCAGGTTCATGTTCGCCAGGGACCAAATCAGAAGATTCTCCCAAGAATATAAATCTATGAGGCTATCTAACAACCCTCCCACTACGACGAGATATCACTTGTGTATCCTCTGTGACACATGGTGCAGTCACTTGTGGTATATCCTCTTGTACCGATGGTACTGAAGTAGTGACTTCCCCTCTCAATTCCTCCAAAACAATCTTACTCATGGGCTTGTGGTTCATCACATAGTCTTCCTCTAGAAATTTGGCGTTCATGCTAATGATCACCCTCTGATCTCTAGGACTATAGAACAAACCACCTTTCATTCCTCTAGGATAGCCTACGAACATGCGCACTTCTGTACGAGGTTCAAACTTACCAGCATCTGCCTTCAGCACATGTGCTGGACTCCCATAAATTCGAATATGTCTCAGACTTGGCTTACGCCCAGCTCACAATTCTATGGGAGTAGAAGACACTGATTTAAATGGTACCAAGTTCAGAATATACACTGTCATATCCAGAGCATACCCCCAGAACGAATCTGGCAACTTAGAATAACTCATGATCGATCTAACCATCTCCATAAGAGTCCTATTCCTTCGCTCCACTACACCATTCTACTGGGGTGTGCCAGGTGCAGATAATTGGGATTGAATCCCAACCTCTGATAAGTAATTCCTAAACTCTCCCAAGAGGTACTCACCACCATGATCAGATCTTAGTGTCTTGATACTTTTACCTTGACACTTCTCCAGATAAGTCTTGAATTCTTTGAACCTGTAAAAGCATTCAGACTTGCAGCGCATCAAGTAAATGTATCCATATCTTGAATAATCGTCTATAAAGGAGACGAAATATTCAAAACCAACTCTAGCCTGGATAGACATAGGACTACACAAATCAGAATGAACAAATTCCAACACATCTTTGGCTCTATACCCCTTGGCCTTAAAATGCCTCTTGATCATTTTACCTTCCAAGCAAGATTTGCAGGTTGGGAAATCTTCCATCACTAATGAACCCAAAGGTCCATCAGCTATCAACCTTTGAATTCTACTTAGGTTAATATGACCTAGCCTTGATGCCAAAGATATATTTGGTTCATTTTCGAAGGTTCTTTTCTCTTATTAGATTTAGAAGATGAGTTATTTACTTCTATTTGCATCGTGGGAGCTTTTGGTTCAAGGGTATATAAATTTCCTATCAATGCACCAGAATAGATAATCTCCCTATTCCTTTTGTTGGTGCAGGGGCACAAGATAATCGAACCTGTGTTTTGATTATAGCAAAGACACAAAGTTAAGTTTACATCGTTATCTCACGAGCTAAATTGAGTATCCATAAAAGTACTAAAGCTAGAGCTGAAGGCTAGCGACATCCGGAGGAAGCCGTGGTGGTCGGGCGACACTCGAGTGGCTTCGGAGGGAGCCGAAGGAATCGAGTGGAAGGCCGGAAGCGAGAGCTACAAGGTAAGTATCGAGGAAAGCTCGTGTGAGTGAGAGATTGTAAGGTCGTGTCCTCTTTATGGGGATGACCGTAGGCGGCGATCCGACTAAGACTTTCTGTGGAAGGTCTAGGTCGAGATCCGACGGTTAGAAACCATCACATTTATCATTTTCTGAGCTAACCTCTTACTGCAGGGAATTGGCCAGGCTGGCAGTCTACTGCTAGCCATTGGGCATTCGACTGATGCTCATCAGTCGACTAATGGGAGTCATCAGTCGACTGATGGCGACGAATCAGCCTTTGCGCTAGGTCAAAACAGATAAGGTTTGACGTGACCACTTCACGATAAAAATTATACAACTTCGTGATCTGTTTCGAAAAAAGAGGAGACATATTCAGAGGGAAAAATCTATAAAAAGAGGGGTGGATTCCAACTCCAAAGATCATTAAGTTTATTCATTAAGTGCTCCTACAACGCCAATGCTCCAACACCGTCATAACGCCAACGCGACAACAAGTTCAGATCTTCTTCGTCGACAGCAGCATCTAGTAATATATTTTGATATTGTATTCTTTGTTTTTATTCGTAACGAGGTGAGGTAGGCTTGTTGCCTCATCCTCGTACATTCGGTTTTGTGATCGTTGTTTCCTACCTCCAACGAGGAGGAGACGTTATAGTGCTTTGCCCTCCGTACGCTGTCTAGGACTGATAGGGCCTTGGAGTAGCAACCGATGGGTTGTGAACCAAGTAAAAATAAACGTGTCTCTTTATTTTCCACTGCTCTTACTCATTTAATTATCTACTCGAACGAAACGTCGAAAAGATTTACAATCGCTATTCACCCCCCTCTAGCGATCCTTCTCGATGCAACACCTTTTTATAACAACTCTGTCATTAAAATAAATAGAATATCCATCCAAAAATAATTTAGAAACTGAAATTAAATACTTTCTAAATAAAGGTACATAAAGGCAATTTTTCAGAACCAAAGTTTTATTTCTATCAAAAGACAAATAAACATCTCCCACTGCAACATCCGCCACTTTAGTAGCATCGTCCAAGTAAACGGTAATCTCCCCCTCAACTAGTCATCTAGTTTTCTGAAACCCCTGCAAAGTATTGCAGACATGATCAGTGGCTGCTGTATCTATACACCAGGTGTTGGTAAATAACACCGCTAAACATGTTTGAACGACTAGCCCAAAAGATATACCTTTGTTCTGCTTCTAGTTGGGGCAGTCCTTCTTCCAATGTCTAGTATGCTTGCAAGTGAAGCACTTGCCTTTCGACTTCTTCACTCCTCCCTGAGATCCTCCCGCCACCTTTGCTCCACCTTGTTCCTTCTTCTTCTTACATTTCGTCTTAGAAGTCGAAACCTTTTGAGCAACCATGGCCTGAGCCTGAGCACTCTGACGAAAAAGCCCCTCTACCGCCAGGAGTTTTGTCAGAAGCTCCACCAACGAATACAACCTTTTATTCATGTTGTAGTTCAAGCTAAACTGCTCAAAACTCCTAGGTAGAGACTGTCGAATGATATCGACCTGGGTTTCCCCATCGATCTCAGCTCCAAGGACTTCCAGCTCATTCAAATGAGCCATCATCTTGAGAACAAGATCCCTCTGTTGGGATGTATACTGAAAAGTCTATCTTTTATATTAACATCTTTATTTTTAAATAAGAATCACATGATCATTGTTTGCATATTTATGGTTATGCATATTGTCTAATACATTACATTGTAGATAACATGGTGTGTGGTGTCACACGGGAGATCATGTTATTGGCTCCTTGTAAAGTATAAGTAAAGGTTCACAACCAAGATGGCTTTGGACAAACCATTGGTATGGTTGTAGTGTGATTTGGTATTGGTTTGTCTTGACCAAAGAATCACACTAATACACTTAGTGTGTATTGAGCAGGACCGAATTAGAGGTGATTCGATTTATTACTGACTACATAATCGAATCATACCTCAGATATTATATTGTACATGCTCTTAATCCCGATATAATAACGAGCACATATACTTAGTATTTATTTCTTTGATTTACCAATGGGCGAGATTTATAGATTAAATCGATAGACTCGGTAAGTTGGGAAATGATATTATTTATATGGTGTGTCGTTGATTATAGGAGGAAACCGTGTTCTATATATTAGGATGATGATGTCCCCTTGAGGAGCTCATAAGGTTCATCATGTAAACCCTGCATGTGGACTTGGTCCGCCATGATGATAAGGATGAGTGGTACTACTCATGGAGTTAGATATTGATTAATTAATGGTCAGTAAATTAATTAATCAACGGACATTCAAGATCTTAAATATGGGGAGATAAATGTACAAATAATATATTGAGCCCATATTAACTTATGGGGGTTGGTGAGGTAGATCAATGATAATCCTTTAGTGGATTGGATTATCATTAATGGATCGGACTTTATGTGGGCTTGATCCATTGGGTGGCCAAGATCCAACTCCTCCTCATGGTCCCTATTGTAGCCTATTAAAACCTCATGAAGCCTAGATCCAATGGATGAAAACAAAACTCTAGATCCAACGATAGAGATTAAATCTCTAGATCCGACGGTTGAGATTAAATCCCTAGAACCAATGGTGGAGATTAAAACAAGGCTTATCCCTAACTCTATAAAAGGAGAGGCTAGGGTGGGCGGCAAGGTGAATAAGAAACAAGATAGGATTAGGGTTGGGTGGGAAGGATCTTGGAGGATAGTGTTTTGGAGTTTTGTTTGGGCGGCCACAAATTATAAATTTGTTTCCTTTCTTCTTCTTCTTCCTAAGGTGGCCGGCGTCCTTCCTTCTTCTTCTCCCCTTGGTTTGGCTGGCGTCCAACCTTCTCCCCTTCATCTTTGGTCGGTGCTTAGGGTCTTCCCCTTGTATCTTTTGGCCGACCCTCTTCTTCATCTCCTTGTTCTCCTTCTTGGCCGGCGGCAAGCACCAAGCTTGGAGCTTGGTAGTTGGTTGAAAGAAGGAGAAGTGCTTTGTTTCTATACTTCCTCTTGTTCAGAGCGAGCAAGGAAGAAAGATTGGTGATCTAGGAGCTTCAACTTTTGGATGATCGTCGCCCACACGATGTCCAAAAGGAGGAAGGACATATAATAGAAGATCGAGAGGTATAATACTTGTCTATTTTCTTTTGTAACATGTCTATAATTATTTTTCAATTATATATGCATGTTGTATTTTGTTTTTGTGGCTAAAATAACTTGGACCCTGAATATAAACACAAAAGACAGCGATCCATACATCGTCTATTCCGCGGCTATTCGTAGAATAGAGGTTGGTGGCTTGAACAACAAGTTTGTTCAAGTGACCACTCTAATCGAATAGCACGACGATGAAATGGTTGCTTGGGTGATCCATTTTTTCTAGGATTAATTTTTTTTTAATCCAGGGCCGTCGATGGGATTGCCATGAACAAGCGATCGAGTTGAAGTGGGAAGCGAAGTTTCCTACCTTCACCCTCACGGGTGTTCTCTCGATCATGGTGGTCATCATCAAGTTTCTCATGGCTTCCTGCCTTGCAGCATGATTCTGGTGTTCGAAAAGCTCCTTGAGATTGAGCATCATGTCATAAGCAGTGGGCATGGCTTGATGCTGATGTTGCAATACATTTGACATAGAATCCAAAATGTAACATCGCACCATCTCATCAGCCTTTATCCACTTCTTATAACTCTCCTTCTCTTTTTCCCCATAATCATCCGTAGGCTTAGGAGGACACTCTTCGAAGAGTACATACTTGTACTCCTCAGCAGTCAAGACAATATCAAGATTCCTTTTCCAATCAACATAATTAGGTCCAGTAAAGTTTATTCTCTTTTAGTATCACAGCAAGCGGGTTGAAAGTCATTTTTGAAAAGCCTAAGAATCACATAGATGAAAACATTAGATTTCAAAAAATTATTGATTCCTCAAACAATAAAATTTTAAAATCAACCAACACCTCAAAACACCGAGAATATCATATACCACGATCGTGTGGACGTATACGAATTCTACATTTGTAAAAGGAGGTTTTACCCATTAATTTTACTATCTTGTCAACCTAACTTTTTGACAAATAAAATTAATAGTTGGTTCCTCTTCGACCCTACAAATAAAAGCAGTGACTCCGTTAGGGAGGGTACTTTTATTTGCATCCAAGTGTGCACCATTACATGGTACCAAGGCAATTATTTCGGATTATGTGCCTTCCGATGGGGAAGTACACATGCTCTTAAATAATTTCCTATAACCATATTCGACCCTGTGATCCACAAAACAAACACATCCAATGAGGAGGAAGGCACTCAGAGCCGACGCGAAAGTTTGTTTGCATCACATGTCAAATCGTAATGGAGGCTATGGGAATTTATAAAAAATATCCCTCTCCCACTTAGTAATTTATGTTGAACTATCCGAGCCACAAAAACTGCTTTTTGCGTTGCAAAAACACTGAAAGTTGGCCACGGATCCATGCGAAGATAAACAAAACTACATGTACGTGTTTAAAAACCTTAGATCTACTCTACATCTACATGTTAAGAGGTTTACCCTTGATGCAACACCCTTCGCTTTTCCCGCTCGTCCAAACGGCTTGCCGGAACTCGAGAGTGTCAAGTGTACACTCCTCTATTGGTATCGACACAAGAAATAGGTGGAGAAAAGCAACCTAGAGTGTGCTAGCACCCCTTAGAGGCTCACGGCAAGATGAGGACGATAGAGCTTGAGGGAAGAGAGGAGGAAGAAGATGAAGTTACACAACATAACTTCACAGTTTCATAACCCACTATAAAGGGGTTACATGCATGCATGTAACTCCAAGAGCCAATGGCTCTTGGTCTCCCTCATGAGGTGGCACCCCATGATGTGTCCATGATGATGTGGAGCATCATCATTGGCCGGTCCCATGCCAAGTCACCATGACATGGCAATTGGTCAAGTCAAAATTGATCATTCATCTTCCCTCTCAAGTCAAGTCAAACTTGACCTCTTATCTCCCATGGTTGATCAAATCCAACCATTTGATTCAAGTCAATTTGATTTAATTAATCTCAATTCATTAGTTTAAATTGACTCGATGAATTAAATCTAAATTAGACTCATTCAACACTTGAATCAACTTGAGTCCAACTCAATTAGTCTAATTTGGATTACTCTTAATCCAATTTGGTTCATCCCATGAACCGAATCCTCATGGTTCATCATATGAACCTAATTTCCATCTAATTTCCCTCTGTGTGTGACCCTATAGGTTTTTGTAACATTGGCAATGCTCCTAAACCGATTTAGAAACATAAGCAATGAGCGGGTAACTAGCAACACATCATTGCTACCCAAGTTACAAGAATGTTGAGATCCAACATCACCTTTGTGACTCTCACAATATGTGACAATGCCTCTCTATCCTTGACATTTAGATTGACCAATTGAGGCATAGACCATGTCATCCTCGGTACAATCTATATCTTGAACTCCTAGTAGACTCACTCTAATCAAATGAGCTCAATATCTCATATTGACTCATTTGGGTATGGCCATGCACTTAGTGATCTCACTCTATCAAGAATAATGATGTCACTCTCGTCATATAGGAGGGATAGATCACATCTACATCACTCACATCCCTCCGCATAATTTGTTACATACCCAGTAATAGCCTTTATAGTCCACCCATTTACGGGTGACGTTTGACGAAGCCAAAGTATGCAACTCCTTATGTAGGTAACCATGTGACTTCAGGTCCAAGGACTAATAGTCATACTAATAGTCACATGAGAAAGTATATGACATTCATATAATGATCCAAGATACTTTCTCATGGTGGGTCATTCAATATACATTCTCCAATGCATACCCATGTGTCAACTTGATATCACATATCCATGACTTGTGAGATCAAGTCATCGAGTTGACCTACATGCTAGTCTCTATGCATTAACATTGTCCCTGAATGTTAATACTTGACTAGGAATGATTAAGAGTAGTGTTCTCTATATTATCTCATTATCGATTCAACCAATCGATTGATATAGATAAGAACCTTCTACTCAAGGACGTTATTATACTTAGTTATTTGGCACCAATACAAGTAAATATAATAACCATGTCTTTATAAATAGAAATATGATACAACAAAGTCCATACAACAAATCGTCACATGATTGGCTCTAGGGCTTTAACTAACAATCTCCCACTGGCTCTAGTGTCAATCACTGTAGTATCTAATACCCAATGATCTAGTGTGACCATCTTTCTTTTTCTGTGCCAAAGGCTTGGGCAAGGGACTTGCGATGTTAGCCTTTGTGGGTACTCTGCAAATCTTCACATCTCCTCTATCGATAATCTCTCGATTGAGATGGAAGCGTCGTAGTCTGTGTTTGGTCCGCTGGTGTGAGCGAGATTCCTTAACCTGCGTAATCGCTCCATTGTTGTAACAATAGAGATATATAGGATTTGTTATGCTAAGAACCACCCCAAGCTTAGTAATGAACTTGCGGATCCAAACTTCCTCCTTTGCTGCCTTTGATGCAGCGATATACTCGACCTCTATTGTAGAATCAACAATTGTGTCCTGCTTCGAATTATTCCAGGCTCACAGCACCACCATTCAAGCAAAACACGAATATAATTCTCCTGGTCAATTTTGAAGATAAAACACTGTGATCTATAATTCTCCTGGTCAATTTTGAAGCTGGTATCACTGTAACCCTTTATAGCTAGCTCCTTATTCCCTCCAAATATCAAGAAATATTCTTTAGTCCTTCTCAAGTACTTAAGAATATTCTTGACTGTTATACAGTGACGCTCACCAAGATCTGACTTGTATCTACTTATCATGCTCAGAGCATACGAGACATTAGGACGAGTACATAGCATGGCGTACATGATAGATCCGATGGCCGATGCATAAGGGATCTTATCCATGCGGTCTCTCTCCTCTCTAGAAGAGGGACTTTGAGTCTTTGAAAGACTCACACCATGTGACATCGGCAGAAGTCCCTTCTTGGAATTCTACATGGCAAACCATAGTAATACCGTGTCAATATATGTACTCTGACTTAGGCTAAGCAATCTCTTAGATCTATATCTATAGATCTTGATGCCTAGAATACTAGCTACTTCACCTAAGTCCTTCATTGAGAAGCATGCCCCCAGCCAAGTCTTCATAGACTATAGCGAAGAGATGTCATTCACAATGAGTAGTATGTCATCCACATAAAATACAAGGAAGACAACTGTGTTTCCATTAATCCTCTTGTAGACACAAGGTTCATCTTCATTCTTGATGAAACCAACCTGTTTGATAGAATCATCAAATCGAAGATTTCAGCTCCGAGAAGCTTGCTTTAGCCCATAAATGGACCTTTGCAGCTTGCATACTTTCCCAGTATGCTGTGGATCTACAAAACCTTCAGGATGTGTCATGTACACATCCTCGAGCAAGTTTCCATTCAGAAATGCGGTTTTGACATCCATCTGCTAGATCTTATAATCGTGGTATGCTGCAATAGCAAGAATGATCCGAATGGACTTAAACATCGCCAATGGAGAAAAGGTTTGATCAAAGTCAATACCATAAATTTGCTTGAAACCTTTGGCCACCAATCGGCCCTTATAGGTATGAGTAAGTCCATCCATGTCAGTCTTTCTCTTAAAGACCCACTTACACCCAATGTGTTTAACACCTTCAGGTGGATCAACCAAAGTCCATACTTGGTTGGTGTACATGGATTCCATCTCGGATCCCATGGCTTCTTGCCCTTTCTCAGAATCTAGGCTCATCACAGCTTTCTGATAGGAGGTAGGTTCATTCTCAATGAGCATAACATCATCATGGTCAGACAAGAGAAATGATTATATCTCAGGCTGACGATGTACCCTATCAGACCTGCGAAGAGGTAGGTCTCCCTGAACAAGTTGTTGTTCCACAACTCTTTGTGCAACAATCTCATCACCCACAACACTTTGTGGTTCCTATTCAACCTCGATCAAGGCCTCAGTGCTATGGTCCTTATCTTGAATTTCTTCAAGATCGAATGTACTCCCACTAGTTTTTCAAGAAACAAAGTCCCTTTCTAGAAATACTATAGGAGATTTGAGGCCACTAGAGGGGAGGTGAATAGCGTCGTGCTTGTTCGATGATGGAATTCGTTCACGTTCGTCTCTACAAAACTCGTTATGCGCAGCAGAATAATAATAGTAATAACGAAAAGCAAGACAAACACGCAAACACAATTGTTTAATGTGGTTCAGAACCTCAAGGTTCCTACTCCACGGATTGAGCTCTACGAGCTCTAGTGATGCACACGCAACCATTAATAAACACTCTTTCTCGAAACAATCTAGAGGCGGAGAAACCTCGTACAATATGATTACAACAATAATCAAAATGCTACAAGAAAATACAATGAAATAAAAAGCAATACAAGTAAAGGAAATACTTTACAAATGCTCTTGAATGCTTGATCGCTTGGTTGCTTGATATCAACATGGAGACCCTGATTTGCAGCAGCAAATCACCCCAAAATCCCTCAAGAAACCATACCATTTTCCTCCATCACGAGCTCCTTATAAAGCTTCAACCTGTGTTGGAAAAAGTCGATCAGTCGACTGCTCGGGACCATCAATCGACTGATGTCACTGTTGTCGTGAGACAACAACTAGATCCACGTTGGATAAATCCAACGAATCCATCATCAGTCGACTGATCATACCCATCATGTTGGATTGAGAAGCGTCGCTAGAGGGGGGGGTGAATAGCGATCGTAAATCTTTCGTCGAATTCGTTCGTTGAGACACAAGTAATTAAGTATGCACAGAGGAAAATAAAATGACACGTTTATTTTACTTGGTTCACAACCCAGCAGTTGCTACTCCAAGGCCCTATCGGTCCTAGACCGCGTACGGAGGGAAAAGCACTATAACGTCTCCTCCTCGTTGGAGGTAGGAGACAACGATCACAAAATCCGGGAATACGAGGATGAGGCAACAAGCCTACCTCACCTCATTACGAATAAAAACAATGAATACAATATTAAAATAAATTACTAGATGTTGCTGTCGACGAAGAAGATCTGAGGTTGTCGTCGCGTCGGCGTTATGACGGTGTTGGAGCGTTGGCGTTGTGATTTTGGAGTTGGAATCCTCCTCCTTTTATAGACTTTAGCCTCTGAATTTGTCTCCCTTTTTTTTGGAACGGATCACGAAGTTGTCCAAATTTTATCGCGAAGTGGCCGCGTCAAACGTTATCCGTTTTGACCTAGTGCAAAGGCTGAGTCACCGCCATCAGTCGACTGATGCTTCTCATCAGTCGACTGATGACAGTCGACTGATGCCTCTCATCAGTTGACTGATAACAGTCGACTACCCAATGTCCAGCAATCGACTGCAAGCCTGGCCACTTCCCTGCAGTAAGAGGTTAGCTCAGAAAATGGTAAATGCAATGGTTTCTAACCGTCCGATCTCGACCTAGACCTTCCACAGGAAGTCTTAGTCAGATCGCCGCCAACGGTCATCCCCGTAAAGAGGACACGACCTTACAATCTCTCACTCACACGAGCTTACCTCGATAGTAGCTCTCGCTTCCGGCCTTCCACTCGATTCCTTCGGCTCCCTCCGAAGTCACTCGAGTGTCGCCCGACCACCGCGGCTTCCTCCGGGTGTCGCTAGCGTTCAGCTCCATCTTTAATACTTTTCTGCACACTTGATAGCTCGTGAGATAACGATGTAAACTTAACTTTGTGTCTTTTCCATAATCAAAATATATGTTCGATTATCTAGTGCCCCTGCACCAACACATCAGTCGACTGATGTAACCTTCACTCGACCAGTCGAGTGTCGACTCCATTCTGTGGTCGATTTCTTGAGCACCAGTCGGCTGATCACATGATCAGTCGACTGCTTGAGCCAGCAGTCGACTTCCCACCTCTGGCAGTCGATTGTTAGGCCACTTCCCACAGTCAAACCCTAGTTGACTATGCCATTCGACTGCCATATGGCACTAGTCGACTGGCACACCTCAAACATGAGGTTTTAGCCCAAGTATGGTGCCCCCATATTTGCTAGACCACCATTAGCCTAGACCTAAGCCTTCTAGTCACCTCAATCAGCCGCACGCCTCTCGGATCCCTCAAAGTCATCCATGACTTGTTCATCTATCGCGCTAGCCTCAAGGTGCTTCCATTGGCTATGTCATGCTAACGGTGTCTACACTGCCAAGGCACATTGGACTTATGCTGCCAAGACTCCGCTTGGACTTTACACCGCAAACCATTGGACTTATGTTGCCACGACTCCCGCTTGGACTTTACGCCACCAATATCAAACCCCATGGACTTCTCAAATGCCAAGACTCAAGCTTGGACTTTCCCTTGCCAACCCATGTTGGACTTTCCATGCCAAGATCCATGCTTGGACTTTCCCAAATGCCAAGTATCCCACTTGGACTTTCCATGCCAAGTACTCATGACTTGGACTTTACCATGACAATTGCATTGTCATATGTTTTTGTCAAACATCAAAACATCTCTCGAGCCAAGCTCGAGTCCTGGTCAATCGTGACCTGGGCCGATTGCACCAACAATCTCCCCCTTTTTGATGTTTGACAAAAACCAAACAAAACAAACCATTTGAGTTAGACCATCTAACTCAAAAGCTCCTTACCAATTATCCCAAATTAGTAATTTAACCTTCTCCAAAATATTCTCTCCCTTTTTGACTAAATCAAAAAGGTTATCTCTCCAAGGAGGTCAATGTCTCATGTCCCAATGAGATCTTACAATCTCCCCCTTGGTCCAAGAATACCTAGGATGTCTACCATCTTCATAGTGATAAGTCCCATATCACTCAAGAGAAGCAATCCTATTCACTCTCCCAATTCCCAAATTGGGTATCAAAAACCCATCAATTTTCCCAATTCATAACATTCTCCCCTTCAAGAAGAAAAGACACATCCATCATCCCAAGATGGATAACTCCCCCTAAAGGATTGCTCCCCCTTGACCATTACACCAACAATGTTCTTGGAAGTCGCTAAGCCAATAGGAACTCTAAACCATCAAAGATAAGGTTAGAAATTCAACATTGAACTTTCCAACACCTTAAATTTGATACAAACCCTAAACACCTACCCAAATCCATATCCAATAGATTTTCACCCTTTATAATGCTTCCCAAAGCATATCCTAGGGTTAGGAGTGATTAGGGACCTTAACCGTAGCTGAAATCGGGCTAAACAAACCTAGTTTTCTCGAAATCAGCATTGGCAGACGACTCCATCAGCTACCAGTTGACTGCCACTCACATCAGTCGACTGCCACCCAGGGAAGTCGACTGATAACTGAAATTTCTGAATTTCAATTATCAGAGTCGAATTTCAGAAATTCATAAATAATTATACGTAATTCAAAAAATCATGAAATTTAATACGTATAATACCTATGACCAATACAATGGGTGAAAAATAAGAGAAAAATATTTTACCCATAAAATACTGATATTGATACAAAATTAAAAAGTGGAGAAAACTTCTAATTTTTGGCTCACTTTCTATCAATCTCATCAATGGTGATTGCTATCAAAAGATAGGCTTCACCAAGGTTTTCCAAAATGATTTTATAATGTTTTCAAAACCTTATTTTTGATCATATTCCTTGGCCTCTATGTACATGACTTGTACACAAGCTTTCCCAATGATCCACTAATGAAATTAGATGAGTTATAGTCCATCTAGATGCAAAACCATGCACCTTGAACTCAACTCATATCCTAGCATCTCACATGTATCTAGGATGTATAAACACACATACATGTCAATTGGATGTGAGATGTGGGTTTTGGTTCATTTAATCTAGGGTTTTATGCATTTTCTAAGGCAACTCTACTTGATTCCCTTATAAATGAGACTTCAAGTCATGTCGATTGTCCTTAACTCAATTTTAATCAAATGCATGAATGATTATGGCATTAATGATGATATAAATAAGCATATGCTCATAATCATTATGTCATGGCATAAAATGAAATCTAAAAAACACATGACATTCAAAAACCTTAATCCTAAAACATGATCATGACATATAAATGATAAAAATAGGCATGATGTCATGATATGGCATATGGCAAACAAAGCATGGGATATAAAATATATAGGTATAATAATACCTAAAATTTAATATTAGTTGCCATTTGAGATAATTAAGTATGTTTTTGCCATTATTCCTATTAATCTCCCAAGTGTGCCAAAAAAAACCAAAATGACACAGTATGACCTCTAAACCTAAATTGTGTCAATTCAATTGATTTTTCATAATCTTCAAGGTATATTGGTACATCCTAAAATCTTTTAGGATTATAATCAAACCACATTTCCAAGGTAACCGTAACCTTTAAAATGACCTAAAATGCCACATTTACCATGGTTGAGTTAACTACTCATCCATTCAAGGTTGGCACACCCTAACCCATCTAGCGTGAGTCAATCACGCTCTTAGGAACCCAAAATCTATTTGAGCTCCTAGGGTTAATTAGATAATCCTTAGGGATAACCTCCCTAGATACCCTCCTAATGACCCTCCTAGGCTTGTTAGCCTTGGTCATTTGGGTCTTACCTAGGTTGACTCTAGGGGTAACTCCCCTTGCAACCTTCTTAGTGGCTACCCTCGGTTTCCTAGAAACCCTAGCCACTAGGCACAACCTTTGGTCAACCTTAGGGATGACTTCCCTATTGACCTTGGTCTTTCTAGACCTAGTTTGTGTTCCATAATCAAATGGAACACTATGGTAAGCCACCTTAGGCTTTGGTTTGTAACCCAAACCATTAATGCCCTTGGTTAACTTTTGTTTCATGGGTCCTAGATGTTGACTTTATGGTTTTGACCCTTGACTTTGACCATTAGACTCTTGCATTTGATTTTCGATAATCTTGTGGGTCTTTTCTAGTTTTTCAAGCCTTGACCTCATTGCTTGGTTCTCTAATTCTAATTGCCCAATTTTAGAATTTTGATTTGGTCTTTGGGCATGAGACTTCCTAGGCATATGCCTAGTCCACTTGGAATTCAAACCTAGGTGCTCTTGTATTTTCTTGATAGATTCCCTAGGTAAGGTATTTTTAGGGACATTAGTCCCAAATTTCTCCTTATTTCTTAAGTGGACACTTTTAGTTCCTAAACACAAATATTTATTTCTAGCATGCTTTTCATGGTGAATTACAAGAGAATTAAATTTCCTAGCATGCTTTTGACTTTTAGCTAAAGAAAAAGCATTATTAACATGATATACCTTAGGGTTTGCCTTAGTAGCTCCCCCTACTTGTGATGCTCCGTTTTGCCTCTTATTTTCCCCCTTCGGGCATTGATTCCGGTAATGTCCCGGTTGTCGGCATTTGAAGCAAACGACTTCCTCCATGCTTTTATGCGTTGAGGGACCGACATCCTTGACTTTTGGAGCCGGTTGAGTCTTCTTTACCCTTTTTGGCCACTTACTCTTGTAGTGCCCGGATTCCCTACACTCAAAGCAAATTATATGATTTATGTATAAAAACGAATTGCTTAAGTTACCTAGAGTGTTTGTAGGTGCCGGAGTGGATTCTTTATCTCTCCCGGAGGTGGATGGCTCCTCTTGAGATTGCTCTGGCGTGGAGGATGGTCTCTCCTCTTCAATCCTAGAAGTGGATGCTTCTTCTACTTCTTCCATCGATCCGAAAATTGATTCCCTATCAACTTCTGAATCCTCAAGCTCTTTAGATGACAGTGTACTTGCTTGAGCTTGAGAGGGTGAGCACTCTTCTTCTTCTTCTTCTTCTTGGACCGATGATGAGTTTTCATGGAGCTTTGCCACTTGGCTCCATAACTCTTTAGCATCTACATAATTACCTAACATACACAAAATATTGTTAGGCATTAAATCAATTAAAATTTTTATCACTTTATTATTTTTCTCAGATGCTTGGACTTGTTCTTCGGTCCATCTCTTCTTCTTGAGGAACCCTCCCTTTGGTCCTATTGGATAGCTAAAACCCTCCATCAAGATAGACCATTCTTCGAAGTCCCTCATCATTAGGAAGTCTTCGATTCTTGACTTACATTGTTTAAACCCTTCTTATCCATAGAAGGTATAAGGGATAGGTGTGTTGATATCCCATCCAAGTTGTTCTTCCAACTCCATCTTCACCCTCTAGCGTCTTTGTCTTAGCTCCTGCCGATTAGTTCGTAGAAGAGCCCCGGGCTCTGATACCAATTGTAGAAGATTTGAGGCCGCTAGAGGGGGGTGAATAGCGTCGTGCTTGTTGGATGATGGAATTCGTTCGCGTTCATCTCTACAAAACTCATTATGTACAGCGAAATAATAATAACAATAACGAAAAGCAAGACAAACATGCAAACACAATTGTTTAACGTGGTTCGGAACCTCAAAGTTCCTACTCCACGGATTAAGCTCTATGAGTTCTAGTGATGCACACACAACTACTAATAAACACTCATTCTCGGAACAATCCGGAGGCGGAGAAACCACGTACAATATGATTACAACAATAATTAAAATGCTACAAGCAAATACAATGAAATACAAAGAAATACAAGTAAAGGAAACACTTTACAAATGCTCTTGAATGCTTGATCGATTGGTTGCTTGATATGAACTTGGAGACCCTGATTTGCAACAACAAATCGCCCCAAAAGCCCTCAAGAAACCATACCATTTTCCTCCATCACGAGCTCCTTATAAAGCTTCACCCTATGCTGGAAAAAGTCAATCAGTCGACTGCTCGGGACCATCAGTCGACTGATGCCACTGTTGTTGTGAGACAACGACAAGATCCACATTGGATAAGTCCAACAGATCCATCATCAGTCGACTGATCATACCCATCAGCCGACTGATGGAACCTTCACTCGACCAGTCGAGTGTCGACTCCATTCTGTGGCCGATTTCTCGAGCACCAGTCTACTGATCACACGATCAGTCGACTCCTCGAGCCAGCAGTCGACTGGCCACCTCTTGCAGTCGACTGCTAGGCCACTTCTCGCAGTCAAACCCTAGTTGACTACGCTAGTCGACTACCACATGGCACCAGTCGACTAGCACACCTCAAACATGAGGTTTTAGCCCAAGTATGGTGCCCCCATACTTGCTAGACCACCCATAGCCTAGACCTAAGCCTTCTAGTCACCTCCATCAGCCTCACGCCTCTCGGATCCCTCCAAGTCATTCATGACTTGTTCATCCATCGCGCTAGCCTCCAGGTGCTTCCATCGGCTATGTCATGCTAACGGTGTCTACACCGCCAAGGCACATTGAACTTATGCTGCCAAGACTCCGCTTGGACTTTATGCTGCCAACCATTGGACTTATGCTGCCAAGACTCTCGCTTGGACTTTACGCCGCCAATATCAAACCCCTTGGACTTCTCAAATGCTAAGACTCAAGCTTGGACTTTCCCTTGCCAACCCATGTTGGACTTTCCATGCCAAGACCCATGCTTGGACTTTCCCAAATGCCATGTGTTCCACTTCGACTTTCCATGACAAGTACTCATGACTTGGACTTTACCATGACAATTGCATTGTCATATATTTTTGTCTAACATCAAAACATCTCTCGAGCCAAGATCGAGTCTTGGTTAATCGTGACCGGGGTCGATTGCACCAACAAATACCCCAGTCTATGCCACAAACACTTTGTGCTGACTCGGAATGTAGAAGTAATATCCCTTCATTTTCTTGAGATATCCAATAAAATAGGACTTATCGGATTTGGGTCCCAGATTGTTTGAGACTTGACGTCGAATGTAAGCCTCACAACCCCAAATCCTCATGAAAGATATCTTCGAATTTCTCCCTATCCATATCGTATATGGTGTCTTTATCATAGCCTTGGATGGTACACAGTTAAGTGTGAAGGATGCTGTGTCTAGAGCATATCCCCAAAAGGATATAGAAAGATCTGTGTGACTCATCATAGATCGTACCATATCTAATAAGGTACGATTCCTCCTTTCAGATACACCATTCCACTGTGGTGTTCAAGGAGGAGTGAGTTGGGATAGAATCCCACACTCAGAAGGATAGTCATGAAACTCATGGCTAAGGTATTCACTGTTTGGACCTGTGCGCCCGCTAGAGGGGGGTGAATAGCGCGTTGACCGTACGTAGATGGAATTTGATCACGTTCGCTTGCCTACGATTGTTAGTACGTAGCGGAATATAGAAATGAAACAACAATCACAATAACAAGCATACAAACATAAGGATATAACGTGGTTCGAAACCGAATGGTTCCTACTTCACGGATTGGGTTCGTACGAACCCTAGCGATGCCAATCACACACCACTATAAAACACTCCTTCTCGAAACAATCCGGAGGCGGAGAAACCTCGTACAAGATGATTACAACAATAATCAAATAACAACAAGAAAATAAAATGAGATACAATGCAATATAAGTAAAGAAAATGCTTTACAAATCCCTTTCGATTTCTTTCTTGTTGATCGCTTGAACCGTGGTTTAAGACCCTGATTTGCAGCAGCAAATCGCCTCAAAAATGTACAAGAAATTGCTGCCAAAAACCCTCCCGTCGAGCTCCTTTTATCCTTGTGCGCGACCTAGATTTCTGCCTATCAGTCGACTGCCATAAGTCACCAGTCGACTGATGCCACTGTTGCCATGAGACAACGGCTCGATCCATGCTAGAAAAATTCCAACGGATCTCTTGGCAGTCGACTGTCAACATTGGCGATCGGCCACGTACCGCGAGTCGGCTCGGTCGCTACGAAGCATTCTGCTCGCATGGTGAACTAGCAATGATCGTCGTCCCTTGGCGATGAGATGCTCATTGAGAGCAATTTTAGCTCTTATACGGCAGCCGAACTCAAGTCGACTCACGGCAGTCGAACCGGCCATAATGTCAGTCGACTGCCAACCTCAAAAATGAGGTTTTAACCCAAGTATGGTGCCCCCATACTTGCTAGACCACCCTTAGCCTAGACCTAAGCCTTCTAGCCACCTCCATCAGCCTCACGCCTCTCGGATCCCTCCAAGTCATCCATGACTTGTTCATCCATTATGCTAGCCTCCAGGTGCTTCCCTCGGCTATGTCATACTAACGGTGTCTACACCGCCAAGGCACATTGGACTTACGTCGCCAAGACTCTGCTTGGACTTTACGCCGCCAATATCAATCCCCTTGGACTTCTCAAATGCCAAGACTCAAGCTTCGACTTTCCCTTGCCAACCCATGTCGATTGTTCCAACAATTTCCCCAACATATTAACCGACATCAATGTCAAACCACTTTGTCAAACATCCTATTTCAAACATCAAAACATCACTCGAGTCAAATTCGAGTCTGGTCAATCGTGACCTGGGCTGATTGCACCAACATTCTCTCCCTTTTTGATGTTTGACAAAAACAAACTTTGATTTAGGCCCCTAACTCATATTCCCTTACCAATTTTCCAAATTGGTAATTTTATCTTCTCCCCCTTTTTGACATACATCAAAAAGGTTATCTCTCCAAGGAGGTCAATGTCTCATGTCCTAATGAGATCTTACAATCTCCCCCTTGATCCAAAAATAAATACCTAGGATGCCTACCATCTTCCTAGTGATAAGTCCCATATAACTCAAAAGAGGCAATCCTATACTCTCTCCCAATTTCCAAATTGGATTTCTCAAACATCCCATCAATTTTCCCAATTGATTATACTCTCCCAATAACTTCTCCCCCTTCAAGAAGAGAAACACATCCATCATCCCAAGATAGATAACTCCCCTTAAAGGGTTGCTCCCCCTTGACCATTGCACCAACAATGTCCTTGTGAAGTCCCTAAGCCAATAGAAACTCTAAACCATCAAAATTAAGGTTCTAAGTTCAAACTTGAACTTTCCATACCCTAAATTTGATACTTTGACCTAACACTTCTCCTAATCCATATCCAATGGATGTTCACCCTTTATAATGCTTCCCAGAGCATATCCTAGGGTTAGGAGTGATTAGGGACCTTCACAATGGCTGAAAATGGGCTAAACAAACCTTGTTAACCCAAAATCGACACGGCAATGACTCCTATCAAGAATCATTGCCACTATCATCGATCGCCACACAAAAGCGATCGATAGCCAAATTTCCGAATTTCAGCTATCAGAATCGAGTTTTGAAAAGTCATAAGTGATTCTACGTATTTTGAAAAATCACGAAACTTGATACGTATATCACTTATAGTCAATACAATGGGTGAAAAATATTTGAAAATTATTTTACCCATAAAATAGTGAGTTTGATACAAAACTCAAAACCATTGAAATTTTCAATGTTTTGGCCCTATTTTGTATCAACTCTATCAATGGTGATTGCTATCAAAAGATAGACTTCACCAAGGTTTTTCAAAATGATTTCAAAATGTTTTTGAAAACCTATTTTGGATCACATTCCTTGGGCTCTATGTACATGACTTGTACACATGCTTTCCCAATGATCCACATGTTGAGTTAAGATGAGTTTGGGTTCAACTAGATGCAAACACTATGCACCTTGAACTTAACTCATATCCTAGCATCTCACATGTATCTAGGGTGTATAAATACACATACATGTCAATTGGATCTGAGATGTGGGTTTTGGTTCATTTAATCTAGGGCTTCATGCATTTCCTAGGCAACCCTACTTGATTCCCTTATAAATGGGACTTCAAGTCATGCCATTGTCCTTAGTTCAATTTTAATCAATTTAATGCATGAAATGATCATGGCATAAAGATAGCAATATTTAAGCATAGCCAATGATCATGATGTCATGGCATATGATAAAATCTAAAAACACATGACATTTAAAAACCTTAATCCTAAAACATGAACATGACATATACAATGAATAAAAGTAAGCATGATGTCATGACATGTTATATGGCAAACAAAGCATGGCATATAAAATATATAGGTACAATAATACCTAAATCTTAAGATTAATTGCCATTTGATATAATTCATCATATTTTGCCATATTTCTACTTTTCTCCTAAGTGTTCCAAAAACCCAAAATGGCACACCAACCTCTAAACCTAAATTGTGCCAATTTGATCATTTTATCAAACTTCATAATTAATATTGGCACATCCTAAAAGCCTTTAGGATTCAAATCAAACCACATTCCCAAGGTAACCATAACCTTGAAAATGACCTAAAATGCCACCTTTATAATGGTTGGGTTAACAACCCATCCAATTAAGGTTGGCACATCCTAAACCCACCTAGCGTGAATCAATCACACTCTTAGGAACCCAAAACCGATTTGTCCTAGGGTTAATTAGGTATTCCTTAGGTATAACCTCCCTAGATACCTTCCTAATGACCCTCCTAGGCTTAGAAGCCTTGGTCATTTGGGTATTGCCATGGTTAACTCTAGGGGTGACTCCCCTTGTAACCTTCTTAGTGGCTACCCTAGGTTTCCTAGAAACCCTAGCCACTAGGCACAAACCTTGGTTACTCTTAGGGGTAACTTCCCTAGTAACCTTGGTCTTCCTAGACCTAGATTGTGTTTCATAATCGAATGGAACACTATGCTAAGCCACCTTAGGCTTAGGTTTGTGACCCAAACCTTGCTTGCCCTTGGTTGACTTTTGGCTCTTAGGTCCTAGGTGTTGACTTTGAGATTTTGACCTATACTTTTGATCATTTGACCCTTTAAATTGGTTTTGTATATTCCTAAGGGTCTTTTATAGTTTCTCAAGCCTTGATCTCAAGGCTTGGTTCTCTAATTCTAATTGCCCAATTTTAGAATTTTGATTTAAATCATGGGCATTGGACTTCTTAGGCATATGCCTAGTCCATTTAGGATTGAAACCTAGGTGCTCTTGCACCTTTCTAATTGTCTCCCTAGGTAAAATTTTTCAAGAGTTATTTAACCTAGGTTTGTCCTTAGATAAGTTGTTTTTAGGGACATTAGTCCCAAATTTATCCTTACTCCTAAGGTTGACCTTCTTAGCTCCTAAGCAATATTCTCTATTTCTAGCATGCTCTTTTTGATAAATAGCAAGATTGCTAAAATTATTTCTAGCATGCTTTTTGACATTATTTGAGTAAAGAGCTTTATTAAAAAATACCTTAGGGTTAGCTTTGGAAGCTCCCCCTACATGTGTAGCTCCTTCTTGGGTCTTTTTGCTCCCCCTAGGACATTGACTCCTGTAATGTCCCTTTAAGTTGCACTTGAAACATATGATATGCTCCTTGCTCTTTTGACTTGGGGAACCGGCATCCTTGATCTTTGGCGCCGGTGGAGCTTTCCTAACCTCCTTTGGGCATTTGTTCTTGTAGTGCCCGACTTCTCTACACTCAAAACATATGATATGATTTTTATTATAAATTGATATGTTTGAGTTACCTATGGTGGATGTAGGTGTTGGAATTGAAACTTCTTCATCTTGACCGGAGGTTGAGGCATCTTCTTTATTTTGTTCCGGCTCCGGTGTAGATGGTCTCTCCCCCTCAATCATAGAAGTGGATGCTTCTTCCACCTCTTCTACTTCCTTCTCCGATCCGGAAGTGGATGCTTCTTCCACTTCTTCCGATCCAGATGTTGATTCCCAATCAACTTCCGAATCCTCAAGCTCTTGGGATGATGGTGTACTTTCTTGAGCTTGAGAGAGTGATGGTCCTTCCTCTTGGACCGATGATAGACTTTTATGGAGCTTGGCCAAATCGCTCCATAGCTCCTTGGCATCCACATAGTCACCTAGGCTACACAAGAGGTCATTAGGAATTAAATCAAAAATGAATTTGATTACCTTCTTGTTTTTATCGAATTGTTGGAGTTGCTCCTCACTCCACTTCTTCTTCTTAAGAAACCCTCCCTTTGGTCTCTTAGGCTATTCAAATCATTCCATCAACGCGGACCACTCCTCAAGGTCTCTCATCATCAAAAAATCTTCAATTCTCGCCTTCAAGAATTGAAACCTTCTCGTCCATAGAAGGCATACAAAATTGGGGTGTTGATATCCCATTCCAATTGTCCTTGGACTTCCATCTTTTCCTCTAGCGTCTTGACTCCGGGTTGTTAATCCGTAGAAGAGCCCCGGGCTCTGATACCACTTGTTGGGACCTGTGCGCCCACTAGAGGGGGGGGGGGTGAATAGCGCGTTGACCGTACGTAGATGGAATTTGATCGCGTTCACTTGCCTATGATTGTTAGTACGCAACGGAATTTAGAAATGAACCAACAATCACAATAACAAGCATACAAACACAAGGATATAACGTGGTTCAGAACCGAACGGTTCCTACTCCATGGATTGGGTTCGTACGAACCCTAGCGATGCCAATCACACACCACTATAAAACACTCCTTCTCGGAACAATCCGAAGGCGGAGAAACCTCGTAAAAGATGATTACAACGATAATCAAATAACAACAAGCAAATAAAATGAGATACAAAGCAATATAAGTAAAGAAAATGCTTTACGAATGCCTTTCGATTGCTTTCTTGTTGATCTCTTGAACCATGGTTGAAGACCCTGATTTGCAGCAGCAAATCGCCTCAAAAACATCCAAGAAATCGCTGCCAAAAACCCTCCCGTCGAGCTCCTTTTATCCTTGCGCGCGACCTGGATTTTGTTGGATCGAGGCGGTTCGCTAGAGGGGGGGGTGAATAGCGATAAACACTTTTTCTTTTAAATCGTTCGGTAGACAATTAAATGTAGCGGAAATGTAAATAAAAACTAAATGAGACAAATAGTTTTTTTACTTGGTTCATAACCTTCGGCTACTACTCCAAGGCCCTAACGATCCTAGACCGTGTATGGAGGGCAATTCACTAAAACACTCCTCCTCGTTGGAGGTAGGAGTTTTACGATTACAAAAACCTTCGAAGCAAAAGATAGAGAGACAACCCCTCTCTTCTATAAAAATAAAATGCAACAGTAGAAAGCCTCGATTAACAAACGAATTGCAAGATTAAGAGAAATGACAAACTAAGATTATACCAACAACTCGAAGATAGGACTTAAACTAGGGTTGTTGGCAGCACTTCGTTGTTGTAGAGTCGTCAGAGAGTCGCAGCATTGCGGAGGCTTTTGAGCACTTAGAATTGATGAGAAAACCCTAGGTTAGGACCTCCTTTTATAGCCTTTGAGCCCCTTTTCGAGAGAAACCCTAGCCAATCATATTTGAGCACCACTCCCCTTGAAATTTGGTGATAAACCTTGACTCCTCGAAGCTGATCCTTTGACCATCAGTCGACTGATGGCCATCATCAGTCGACTGATGGCAGCATTAGTCGAGTGCTAACCTCCAACAGTCGACTGATTGACGGTAGTCGAGTCCTATAAGCTAGCAGTCGACTGATGTTAGCTGCAAGGCAAAGTTAGCTTAACAAAAACATTATTTTGACAGCCTCCGACCGTCCGATCTCGACCTAGACCATCTATAGGATGTCTTTGGTCGGATCTATGCTTATGGTCATCCCCGTAAAGAGGATACGACCTCACTTACGCTCGCACACATGAGCTTACCTTGATACTTACGTGTTGCTTTTGCTTCCGGCCTTCCACTCGATTCCTTCGGCTCCCTCCGAAGTCACTCGAGTATCGCCCGACCACCGCGGCTTCCTCCGGGTGTCGCTAGCCTTCAGCTCCAGCTATAGCAATCTTCTGCACACTCGATTCAGCTCATGAGATAACGACATGAGCTTAACTTTGTATTGTTTGCTATAATCAAAACTCAGGTTCGACTTAGGTGCCTACTACACCAACAGATTTCCGCCTATCAGTCGACTGCCATAAGTCACCAGTCGAATGATGCCACTATTGCCGTGAGACAATGGCTCGATCCACGCTGGAAAAACTCCAACGGATCTCTTGGCAGTCGACTGCCAACATTGGCGATAGCGATCGATCGCCAACATTGGCGATCGATTGCGGCCGTGGTCGTACGATCGGCCCTACGAGCATTTGTGCTCGCGAACTAGCGATGACCGTCGTCCTTGGCGCCGATCGATCGACATCATCGATCGCTTCCATGAGCGATCATGATCGCAGAGCAATTTTAGCTCTTAAACGGCAGTCGAACTCAAGTCGACTCATGGCAGTCGAATCGGCCATAATGCCAGTCGACTACCAACTTCAAAAATGAGGTTTTAACCCAAGTATGGTGCCCCCATACTTGCTAGACCACCCTTAGCCTAGACCTAAGCCTTCTAACCACCTCCATCAGCATCACGCCTCTCGGATCCCTCCAATTCATCCATGACTTGTTCATCCATCGCGCTAGCCTCCAAGTGCTTTCCTCGGCTATGTCATGCTAACGGTGTCTACACCGCCAAGGCACATTGGACTTACGCCGCCAAGACTCCGCTTGGACTTTACGCCGCCAATATCAATCCCCTTGGACTTCTCAAATGCCAAGACTCAAGCTTGGACTTTCCCTTGCCAACCCATGTCGGACTTTCCATGCCAAGACCATGCTTGGACTTTCCTTTGTGCCAAGTACTCAAGACTTGGACTTTCCCAAATGCCAAGTACCCATGACTTGGACTTTCCATGCCAAGTAACCATGACTTGGACTTTACCTTGCCAAGACCCATGCTTGGACTTACCCTTGATCACATGGTCAACGCTAGTCAACCATCAAAGTCTCCCTCGAGTCAAACTTGAGTCCGGTCAATTATAACCTGGGTCGATTGCTCCAACAATCTCCCCAACATATTAACCGACATCAATGTCCAACATCAATGTCAAACCACTTTGTCAAACATCCTATGTCAAACATCAAAACATCACTCGAGTCAAACTCGAGTCTGGTCAATCGTGACCTGGGCCGATTGCACCAACATTCACCACCTCGATCTGATCGAAGTATTTTAATACTATTGCCAAGCTAGTTTTGTACTTAATTTTTGAATTATTTGAACTTTTCAAAGGATTTCGACTTATGTGTCATCAGATACACATAATTATATCTACTGAAGTCATCAGTAAATGTAATAAAGTACCTGTAACCACCTCTAGCAGCAACATTGAAAGGGCCGCATACATCACTATGTATAAGTCCTAACAAGTCTGTTGTTCTCTCGCTGTGTCCACTAATGGGAGTCTTGGTCAACTTGTCTAAAAGGCAAGACTCGCATGTCTCATATGATTCAAAATCAAATGAGTCCAGCAGCCCATCCTTATGGAGCTTGGATAAGCGACTCTCATTTATGTGACCTAAGCGACAATGCTAGAGATAGGTTTGGTTCAACTCATTTGACTTGAACCTTTTGGTACTTATGTTATAGATGGGGCTCTCTAAGTCTAGAATTTAGAGTCCATTCATTAGAGGTGCACTACAATAAAACATATCATTTAAATAAACTGAACAATATTTTTTTTTTATTATAAATGAAAATCCTTTCTCGTTCAAACAAGAAACTCAAATTATGTTCTTAGTCAAAGCAGGTACATAACAACATTCATCTAGTTCTACTACAAGCCCAGAGGGCAGAGATAGAAAATAAGTTCCTACAGCAACAGCAACAACCTTTGCTCCATTGCCTACTCGTATGTCCACCTCGCCCTTCGTCAATGCCCTGCTATTTCTCAGCGCCTGCACATTGGTACAAATGTGAGATGCACATCCAGTATCTAATACCCATGATGAAGAAATAGATAGATTGACTTCTATAACATTTATACCTGATGTAGAAGTCTCACTTCTCTTCTTCTTAAGATCTTCTAGGTATGCTTTGCAGTTATGCTTCCAGTGTCTAGTTTCCTTATAGTGGAAGAAGTCCCTTCCTTGGCCACCTCTCCTTTCGGTTTCAAAGCCTTGCCTTTGCCCTTGGTTTGGGACTTTCCCTTACCTTTAGGCTTGCCCTTGCCTTTCTTCTTTTGCACCATCAAAATGGAGTCAGGTTTTTCCTTCTTAAGGTTGAGCTCAGCAATTCTCAACATGCTAAGCATCTCAGGAAGTGGCTTATCAATTACATTCATGTTGTAATTCATGACAAATTGATTGTAGCTTTGTGGCAAAGATTACAAGATCAAGTTAGTGGCCAGCTCTTGGCCAAGTGGGAATCCCAACCTCTGTAGGTTCTCTATGTACCCAATCATCTTGAGTACATATTGACCTACGGAAGTCCCATGTTGCATCTTGGACTGAAACAGTGCCTTAGAGATCTCAAATCTCTCGTGCCTTGCTTTTCCTTGATACAGTTGATGAAGATGTTCAACCATAACAAAAGCATTCATGAACTCGTGTTGCTTCTGAAGATCAGAGTTCATGGTCATGAGCATGAGGCATGACACATCTAATGCATCATCTTGATGCTTCTTGTAAGCATCTCGGTCAGCTCGAGAGGCAGTGGCAGGAGGTGCCTCCAGAATGGGCTACTCCAGGACATACAGTTTCATTTCTTGGGTGAGAACGATTCTCATATTCTTGTACCAATCCAAAAAATAAGCTCCATTGAGATTGTCCTTCTCAAGGACAGAACGCAGGGAGAGAGTGTTCGTGTTTATCGACATGGTAATCTACAACATACACAATGCAGAAAATTAATATCATAATCCATTTATCATTTAATTAGGCCTTTAATCAAATGATGCTCCCACTGAATTATAGGACTTTTGTAGAATCGAGTTATAGATGTTGTCAAACTAAATTACTAGATTCATACAAAGATGTTATAATTCTTGCGGGACAAGATCCACATCATACTAGGCCTTGAGTTAGCTTTGGCTAAATCGCCCAAGACTTAGTATGATCGGAAGGTAACACATTACCGATTACATCTCTATGCAACTCTTATTTATAGGATCAAGACCCACATTTAAAAAAGACCTTGAGTTAGCTTTGGCTAAATCGCTCAAGATTTAGTGTAAATGAGATATTATCCTATCTTTCCAACGGTTGGAATATGCCTATAGTTTAACTCGATCCAATTGAGTTAACTAGTTTTACTCAATCTAATTGAGCTTATTCTCACCCAAGCCATGATAGGCGGGACCAAGATTGTCCCTCCGCACCCTACCAAGATAATATGTGTTGCTTTGCTTTGGCAGATTCAACAACAACAAATGATCGAGGTAGTGATGGGTATCAAAACTTGGTAGGCATTTTCGAGTTGATTCGATTAAGATCTAATCTAATCGTAAATGTGTATCATGTTGGACTTTCCGAGCCGCAAAAACCTCTTTTTGCGTTTCAGAAACCTCGGAAGCCCGGCCACGGATCCCTGCGATGTATAACAAATAAAAACTACACGTATATGTTTAATACCTTTAGATCTACTCTAGATCTACATGATAAGAAATTACCCTTGAAGCGATGCCCTTCACTTATCCCCCTCGTCCAAACGGATCACCGAAACTCGAGAGTGTCAAGTGTACTCTCCTCTATTGGTATCCACACAAGCAATAGGTGAAGAAAAGACAATTTTGAGTGTGCTAGCACTCCTTGATAGTCTCGGCAATGGAGGATTGGGAGAGCAAGAGAGGAAGAACCAAGGAAGAAGATGATGAAGTTACACACAAATGCTCACCATCAAAGTGGTTGGCCACTTCAAGGAGGGGGAGGGGGTATATGCATGCATGTAACTCCAAGAGCCAATGGCTCTTGGTCTACCTCATGAGGTGGCACCCCATGATGTGTCCATGATGATGTGGAGCATCATCATTGGCCGCCCCCATGCTAAGTCACCATGACATGCCAATTGGTCAAGTCAAAATTGACCATTCATCTTCCCTCTCAAGTCAAGTCAAACTTAATCTCTTATCTCTCGTGGTTGATCAAATCCAACCATTTGATTCAAGTCAATTTGATTTAATTAATCTCAATTAATTAGTTTAAATTGACTCGATGAATCAAATCTAAATTAGACTCATTCAACACTTGAATCAACTTGAGTCCAACTCAATTAGTCTAATTTGGATTACTCTTAATCAAATTTGGTTCATCCCATGAACCTAATCCTCATGGTTCATCATATGAACCTAATTTCCATCTAATTGCCCTTTGTGTGTGACCCTATAGGTTCTTGTAACATTGGCAATGCTCCTAAACCGATTTAGGAACACAAGCAATTAGTGGGTATCTAGCAACACATCATTGTTACCCAAGTTACAAGAATGTTGAGATCCAACATCACCTTTGTGACTACTAATTGTGTCTCTCACAATATGTGACAATATCCCTCTATCCTTGACATTTAGATTGACCAATTGAGGCATAGACCGTGTCATCCTCGGTACAATCTATATCTTGAACTCCAAGTAGACTCACTCTAATCAAATGAGCTCAATATCTCATATTGACACATTTGGGCATGCTCATTCACTTAGTGATCTCACTCTATCAAGAATAACGTTTTCACTCCCGTCATATAGGAGGGATAGATCCCATCTACATCACTCACATCCCTTCGCATAATTTGTTACAAATCCAGTAATAGCCTTTATAGTCCATCCAATTACGGGTGACGTTTGACGAAGCCAAAGTATGCAACGCCTTATGTAGGGAACAATGTGACTTCAGGTTCAAGGACTAATAGTCATACTAATAGTCACATGAGAAAGTATATGACATTCATATAATGATCCAAGATACTTTCTCATGGCGGGTTATTCAGTATACATTCTCCAATGCTTACCCATGTGTCAACTTGATATCACATATCCATGACTTGTAAGATCAAGTCATCGAGTTGACCTATATGCTAGTCTCTATGCATTAACATTGTCCCTGAATGTTAATACTTGACTAGGAATGATTAAGAGTAGTGTTCTCTATATCATCTCATTATCGATTCAACCAATCGATTGATATAGATAAGAACCTTCTACTCAAGGACCTTATTATACTTAGTTATTTTGCACCAATACAAGTAAATATAATAACCATGCCTTTATAAATAGGAATATGATACAACAAAGTCCATACAACAATCATCACATGATTGGCTCTAGGGCTTTCACTAACAATCTCCCACTAGCACTAGTGTCAATCACTATAGTATCTAATACCCAATGACCTAGTGTGACCATCATGCTTTTTCTGTGCCAAAGGCTTGGGCAAGGGACTTGCGATGTTAGCCTCTGTGGGTACTCTACAAATCTTCACATCTCCTCTATCGATAATCTCTCGAATGAGATTGAAGTGCCGTAGTATGTATTTGGTCTGCTGGTGTGAGCGAGATTCCTTAGCCTGCGTAATCGCTCCATTATGTTGGTGCAGTGAGGCACCGAAATCGAACCTATGTTTTGATTATAGCAAAGACACAAAAGTTAAGTCTATTTTGTTTTCTCACGAGCTGAATCGAGTGTGCAGAAGATTGATATAGCTGGAGCTGAAGGCTAGCGACACCCGGAGGAAGCCGCGGTGGTCGGGCGATACTCGAGTTACTTCGGAGGGAGCCGAAGGAATCGAGTGGAAGGCCGGAAGCAAAAGCGACACGTAAGTATCGAGGTAAGCTCATGTGTGCGAGAGTAAGTAAGGTCGTATCCTCTTTACGGGGATGATCTTAAGTGTAGATCCGACCAAAGACATCTTATAGATGGTCTAGGACGAGATCGGATGGTCGACGACCATCGAAATTATGTTTTTGTTGAGCTAACTTTGACTTGCAGCAAGCATCAGTCGACTGCCAGCTTGGAGGACTCGACTGCCGTGTATCGATCGGCAAGGTCATCAATCAACGATCGCCATCGATCGGTGATGGCCATCGATTGGTGATGGTCAATGATCAGATTCGAGGAGTCAAGGCTTATCACTCCACCTCAAAGCGGTTTGGTGTCCATTTGTGATTGGTTGAAGACCCACTCGAAAAGGGGCTCAAAGGCTATAAAAGGAGGGCCAAACCTAGGGTTTTAACAACAATTCTAAGTGCTCAAAAGCCTCCGTTACGCTGCAACTCTACGACAACGAAGTCCTTCCATTCCGACGTCTAGGTTTAACTTTCTTTATTATTGTACGTCGGTCTTAGTTTTTGTTATCAGTTTGTCATTTATATTTCCGGAGCTTTTATCGTATACGAGGAGAGGGGGAGTGTCCCTCTACCTCAAGTTTTTGTGGTTTCTTCTTGTATCGATTAACTCCTACCTCTAACGAGGAGGAGTTCCTTTAGTGCTTTTGCCCTCCGTACGTGGTCAAGGACCACTAGGGCCTTGGAGTAGTAGCCTTCGGCTACGAACCAAGTAAATCTCTTGTGTCTATTGTCTCCTTTACTTTTTGTTTTGCTTATCTTTCCGCTGCATATAAGTTTTCTTTTAAAACGAGTTCGTACGAGAAAAATTTTCTTTCGCTATTCACCCCCCCCCTCTAGCGAACCGCATTGATCCAACAATTGGTATCAGAGCCGGGGGCGCTTAGATTTGGTGAAACCACCAATCTAACATTTTTTTTTACAAATTTGTTTTTTCGTTCGTTTAAATTTTTCTCCCGCACTACTAATCCAAGACGAAGTCTTGGTACTCTTCGTTTGATTTTGTTTTGCAAGTATTCGCTTTTGGAGTAGCCGACGGTCAAACGGGCATAACTTTTCGTACAAGTTGACCCACGACACGGTCTACCTACCAAATCGAAGCCCTCGCAGAGATCTACATTACCGGGGTTTACCCCCGTAACAAGCTGTTTTCATCCTCAAAAAACGACGTTTAGTAGCCTTTCGGGGACATCGAAGGTTGTGAGTACTTACTTTTTATATAGTTTCTTATTTCTTTGCTTAACTTTCTATTTTTCGTTTATTTCTTTTTATTTCCCGCACTACTAATCCAAGACGCAAGTCTTGGTACTTTCGTGTGTTTTTGTTGTTGCTAGGTTTTCATTTTAGTCTCCTTGTCTTTTTGTTCTAATGGCCCATCTCGAGGGTTTTAGCACCGTCCGACCTCCGTTTTACAACGGAGATGATTTCAGCATCGGAAAGGATGGAATGCTTTCTCAAAACCCAAATTGAGATGTGGATCATAATTCAAATGGGTTTCACACTTCCGACCAATGAAGTGGGTGACTCCTTGGATTATGATCAATGGACCGTTGCAACAAAACGACAAGTCGAAGCCGATGCCAAGGCGACACAAATCCTCCAATGTGGCCTATCCAAGGAGGAGCTAAATCGCGGCGGCCCCTTCATAAGCGCAAAGGATCTTTGGACAAAACTAATCGAGTTACACGAAGGATCGGATCAAGCTAAGGTTTGCAAACGTGATTTGTTATTCAATAAATTGTACACACTAAAAATGCATGAACACGAGTCCGCGACGCAACTCCACGCCCGTGTCCAAGACATAGTCAACAACCTACACGCAATCGGGCAAAAGGTCGAAAACCGCGACCTTATAAGGTATGTCCTAAACTCTTTTCCGAGGACTACCTTATGGGCATCCATGGTTGATGCCTATAAGGTCTCCAAGGATCTTTCTAAAATTAGGTTAGATGAACTCTTTTCCGATTTCGAATTACATGAACAATCCAACTCAGAACCCGAGAGGGGTATAGCCTTGTTTGCAGGTTCAAAGAAGAAGAAAATCGCAAGCAAGCCACCACCAACCGAGGAGGAAGACGAGTTCGAAGAAGAAGTTGACCCGGAGTTGACTGCCGAACTAATGAACCTAGCTCGAAGGATAGCCAAGGGACGAAAGCGAACCACGACTCGACCCAACCAAGGTAAGCCTAAAAGTTCTAACATTAGGTGTTATGAGTGCAACAGGTTTGGACATATCAAGTCCGAGTGCCCCAAGCTCAACCACCAAGCACCTAAGCATAAGAAGGCCCTCAACGCGACATGGGAAGAAGCGTCATCCGAAGAAGACGAAGATCACGTCTTCATAGCGAAATCAATTGAGTCAGACACGGAGACCGAACTTGAGTCAGAACCTGAGGATGACTCGGACTACGAAGCTACCTTCAAGTCAAGCCACGGATACGCATCCGGTTCAAAAGATACCCTTAAGGTGAGTCGAGCTTTATTTAATACTTTACATAATACGGTTAGGTTTTTGTCTAGGAAGTTAGCTAAGTCAGAGTCCAAGGTCGAGACCCTTGTTGAGGAGGTTAAACTCCTCAAACACGAGGTCTCCCTAACCTCTTCGACTAGTCGAGTTCAAGAGAAGGACTCAACTCGAGTAGAAAAGCTCGAAGTTGAGAACTCTCTCTTGAAAAGTCAAGTCGAAGATCTTAGGAACACGTTGGAAAGGTTCACTTCGGGATCCAAAGGACTTGACCTCCTACTTGGATCTCAAAGGGCCGTGTACAATAAGGCTGGACTAGGGTTTAACTCAAACGTGACTAATAGGTCGTATATGTCGATCGTAAGTCGACATAAGAAACATGTCCAAGCATGGGTCCCTAAGAACTTTTTGATTTCAACTCTAGGATCCAACCCGTACTGGGTTCCCAAGGACCAAATCCACTATGTGGATAGACCGAACCGATTGAACGGTCTAGGGGGAGCCAGTACAAAACATGTTTGTGCTTTAACTTAGAAATTGCATGTTTTAACTTAGAATGTTTATGCTTTAACTTAGAAATTGCATGCTTTAACTTAGAAAGTTTGTACTTTAAAACTTGTGAACTCACTTAGAACAAAAACATAACCAACTAAAATTTTTCGAAAAGATTGAGCCTCGGGGAGCCTCTTTTCAAAAATAACTAGTTAGACGAGGAAATAATTTTAGGTGAGTCAAGTCATCATTTTCTTGAAAATGGCTTTGTCTAAGGAAGTGGTCGATGATCCGATAAAAGAAGGCCCCTGTGCCTCGCCACGACCTGGAAGCCATGATCTTGAAAAGGTAAACTTGACAAGCCTAGGGTTAAATCCAAATCTAACATAAAATTACTTGAACCTAAATCCACTTAATCTACTTAATTAGAAGTCATCTCAAAATAAACACATAAGTATAACATGCTTGATCATATAGACTCCGATGAGATGACCTAGGGTTAACAACTTACAACCAATTTTCTTAACAAAAATCTAACATCCAATCCAACCACCTTGTGTGTAGGATCAATGGATGTTGGAGGTTGCTCGACACATGACCGGATCAACTCAAATTCGCAAAGCTTCGATTCAAACGACAAGGATCGGTAGCCTTTGGGAATAACGGCAAGCTCAAAATCATCGGATCGGTGATATCGAGCTTAATACTAATTTTGTTATTAAAAATGTATTACTTGTAGAGAATTTTGAATATAACTTACTTAGTGTAAGCCAATTGTGTGATAATAACTATAAGGTTATATTTCTAGAAAATGAATGCGTAATTAATACCAACGAAACCTCTGAAATAATTCTTAAAGGAACTAGAAATAACAACATTTATACGATCAATTTAACCAACTCCTCAACTAAGTGTCTTATGACACGGCAAGAGGAATCATGGTTGTGGCACCGACGACTCGGTCACTCGCACCCAAGACTCGTCCACAAGATGAGTCAGAGTGGCTTAGTCAGAGGCTTACCGAACCTCAACAACTTGGTTAATAAAATCTGTAATGCTTGTCAACAAGGAAAACAACCTAGGACACAACACAAGTTAACTAACCAAGAACGAACCTCAAGTGTACTTGAGCTCCTGCATATGGATCTATTCGATTCACATGGAGCCAAGTCTCTCAATAGAAGTCAATATTGCTTAGTCATAATTGACGACTACTCCAGGTTTACCTGGGTTAGGTTCATCAAACATAAAAATGATACCCTAGATCAATTAATTAATCTATTCAAATTAATCGAGAATCAAAAAGACCTTAAGGTTAAAAGACTTAGAAGCGATCATGGTGGTGAATTCGAAAATCAAAGGTTCACCGACTTCTGTAACCTAAACGGATACCACCATGAATTCTCCTGCCCTAGGACCCCTCAACAAAATGGCCTAGTGGAGCGGAAAAACCGAACTCTACAAGAAGCCGCTAGGACCATGTTGAACGAATATGACCTACCCGATAGGTTTTGGACAGAAGCCGTTAGCACGGCTTGCTATGTCCAAAATAGGATCCTTATGGTAAAGAGGCACCTTAAGACCTCGTACGAGATTTATCACGATAAAATACCTAACATCAAGTACTTTAGGGTATTTGGGTGTAAGGTACATATCCTAAACACTAAGGATTACCTAGGGAAATTTACATCCAAAACCACGATCGAAATCTTTCTAGGATACTCGACTACAAGTAGAGCTTATAGAGTATATAACCACGACACCCTTAGAGTCGAGGAGACTATCAATGTAGTATTCGATGAAGGACATGAACCTACAAAACCCCCGGCAACCCCAATTAGCGAGCCGATTCATACTAGACCTTACTCTGATCCGGAGATCAGGTCTAGTGTTAATCCTAACCTAAGTCAACCTAGTCACTCTATTGATCAAGTGATAGATGACTCCAACCAAACTAGTGTTCAACCAAGTCACCCCATTGATCAAGCATTAGGTGACACAAACCCAACCCAATCTAGGACTCAGACTAACCACCCTATCGATCAAGTGATAGGAGATCCTAATCTAGGAGTTCGAACTAGAGCATCCTATAGGAACCTTAGTCAAATTTCCTTAATTTCAAAGATAGAACCCAAATCAATTGAACAAGCTCTTCTTGATCCCGATTGGATTATTGCAATGCAAGAAGAGCTAGCTCAATTTACTAGGAACGGCGGTGGAATTAGTACCACCACCTAAAGACAAAACGATAATTGGAACAAGGTGGGTGTTTCGAAATAAGCTTGATGATAAAGGTGAAGTAGTTAGAAACAAGGCTCGGTTAGTCGCCAAAGGATTTAGCCAAGTCGAAGGCTTAGATTACGACGAAACCTATGCCCCAGTAGCTAGACTCGAATCCATTCGAATGTTGCTAGCTTATGCCGCATCGAGGATTTAAGTCGTTTCAAATGGATGTTAAGTCGGCATTCCTAAATGGATACATTAAAGAAGAAGTTTATGTTAGCCAACCCCCCGGATTCGAAAATCTAGATAAACTCGACCATGTTCTAAAACTTAAGAAAGCTCTCTATGGACTTAAACAAGCTCCTCGAGCTTGGTACGAGAGACTTTCAATCCATCTTAAGTCAAAAGGGTTTAACCAAGGCTTAGTTGACCCAACTCTCTTTGTAAAACCTTAGGTAAAGAAATATTCATAGCTCAAATTTACGTAGACGATATAATTTTTGGAACCTCTAACTCATTTACTAAATGAGTTCGTTTCTCATGGAAAGTGAGTTCAAATGAACTTGGTAGGCGAGTTAATTTTCTTTTTAGGTCTACAAATTAAACAAACTAAGGATGGTATATACCTATATCAACAAAAATACACTAAGGAGTTAATTAAAAGATTTGGAATGCAAGACGCTAAGGTAATAAACACCCCAATGGCGATAAATGTTAACATAGGAGAAGACCTAGAAAGTAAGTCCATTGACTTAAAGTACTATAGGAGCGCAATAGGAAGTCTTCTATACTTAACTGCGAGTCGACCCGACATCCTATTCGCAGTAAGTATGTGCGCCAGGTTTCAAACCTGTGCTAAGGAGTCTCACCTAACCCTAGTTAAGCGTATCCTTAGATATCTAAAGGGTACACTTAATGTCGGTATTTGGTATCCTAGATCTACCGAGTTCGAACTAATCGGCTACTCCGATTCGGATTATGCCGGTAGTAAACTCGATAGAAAGAGCACGAGTGGTTGTTGTCAACTACTCGGCTCGAGTCTAGTGAGTTGTGCGAGGGAAGCAACATTGTGTTGCCTTATCTACCACCGAAGCCGAATACATCGCGATGGGTGAGTGTGTCACTCAACTTCTTTGGATGAAGCACACTCTCCGCGACTTTAAGTTAGACTTTACGAATACTAAACTTCACGTAGATAACATTAGTTCAATTAATCTTACCAAGAATCCAATATGTCACTCTAGGACCAAACATATAGAAGTCAAACACCATTTCATTCGAGAAGATGTGGCCAACGGAGCCATACAACTCGAGTACGTCGAATCGAAATCTAACCTAGCAGACCTGTTTACTAAACCCCTACCCGAAGCCGAATTTAGTCTATTAAGACGAAAATTGGGCATGTGCGTAATAGAATAAGAACTTGCAAACTATATTTTCTTACTACTATTTCTTATTTTTCATTTTGATGGAACTAGCATAGGACATACCTTAGATATCATGCACCTATAGATTTAAGGAGCCAGTACATCTCACAACACATAGGACTAATGTGTTTGTGTACTTAGCCACGTAGATGGGCGTGAGATGTTAGGACCCTACTGTGTTCCAAGATGTAGATCAAGTGCGTCAATATGAACCTCGGAGTATAAATATGCAACTAATATTAACCAACTCTAATCAGGACTTGTTGATAATATCATTTCAATCAAGTCAAACTAGAGTTGAACATTTAGATGAATTATTTTCACATACTATTTTTAAAAATCATCATGCTTGGACTTAGGGTTTTCTTAAAACCCCCCCACTTTTTCCTTGATTTATGTCAAAAGGGGGAGAAAAGGCCAAAGTTAAGGTTCAAGAAAAGGCCAAAGTTCAATTTCAAATTTTTGAAATTGATAACTTAACTTAAAACTTTGATTCTGGCCTAAGTTAAGGGGGAGTAAGGTTTAGGTTTCAACTCTTCGGAAATTGAAAACTTTAAAGGCCCAAGTTAAGAAATCAAAAGTTAAACCTTTTGAATAATTAACCTGTTGACTTAACTTTTGATTACTTAACTTGCACTTATTTTTGACTCTAAGAAGCCTAACTTAACTTTTGTGTTTGGAGAACTACAAGTCTTTTTCAAGTACTCACCCTCTCAAGGGGAGGGTTCCTCTAAGAGGAGAACTTGAGAAATATTTTTACTACTCCTACTTTTGCTTCTTGTCTTTCTGTTTCATGCACTTAATTTCCTTAACTTTGTGTGTTTTTGCCATATATCAAAAAGGGGAGATTGTTGGTGCAAAGTGAGGCACCAAATCGAACTCTTTTGATTATAGCAAAGACACAAAAGTTAAGTCTATTTTGTTTTCTCACGAGCTGAATCGAGTGTGCAGAAGATTGATATAGCTGGAGCTGAAGGCTAGCGACACCCGGAGGAAGCCGCGGTGGTCGGGCGATACTCGAGTTACTTCGGAGGGAGCCGAAGGAATCGAGTGGAAGGCCGGAAGCAAAAGCGACACGTAAGTATCGAGGTAAGCTCGTGTGTGCGAGAGTAAGTAAGGTCGTATCCTCTTTACGGGGATGATCTTAAGCGTAGATCCGACCAAAGACATCTTATAGATGGTCTAAGACGAGATCGGATGGTCGACGACCATCGAAATTATGTTTTTGTTGAGCTAACTTTGACTTGCAGCAAGCATCGATCATTGCCCGACGGAGGACTCATTGCTGTATCGCCGATCGCTGAGAAGGTCATCGAATCGATCTTGCCATCACGATGATGATGGCCATCGATCGATGGTCAATGATCAGATTCGAGGAGTCAAGGCTTATCACTCCACCTCAAAGCGGTTTGGTGTCCATTTGTGATTGGTTGAAGACCCACTCGAAAAGGGGCTCAAAGGCTATAAAAGGAGGGCCAAACCTAGGGTTTTAACAACAATTCTAAGTGCTCAAAAGCCTCCGTTACGCTGCAACTCTACGACAACGAAGTCCTTCCATTCCGATGTCTAGGTTTAACTTTCTTTATTATTGTACGTCGGTCTTAGTTTTTGTTATCAATTTGTCATTTATATTTCCGGAGCTTTTATCGTATACGAGGAGAGGGGGAGTGTCCCTCTACCTCAAGTTTTTGTGGTTTCTTCTTGTATCGATTAACTCCTACCTCTAACGAGGAGGAGTTCCTTTAGTGCTTTTGTCCTCCGTACGTGGTCAAGGACCACTAGGGCCTTGGAGTAGTAGCCTTCGACTACGAACCAAGTAAATCTCTTGTGTCTATTGTCTCCTTTACTTTTTGTTTTGCTTATCTTTCCGCTGCATATAAGTTTTCTTTTAAAACGAGTTCGTACGAGAAAAATTTTCTTTCGCTATTCACCCCCCCGCCTCTAGCGAACCGCATTGATCCAACACATTATTGTCACAATAGAGATCTATAGGATCTATTATGCTAGGAAACCACCCCAAGCTCTGTTGGGATGTATACTGAAAGCCTAGCTCTTTTGTATGAACATC